>OW799203.2:0-2699872 GCA_941918905.2 Xestia sexstrigata | reverse complement strand
GGCAAAAGCTAGTAGTAAGTAGAAGCGATGACAATTTTCGCAAAATCAATATCCATTTTAAGCATTTATTTTTTAATCTTTTATTTTTTTTATTAAAAACACAAACCAATAAACATACAAACCACGAGAAGTTTCAAAGTAGAAAACGTTATGATTCTACATACCTGTGACTTCCTGAGCCTGTCATTCAGGATCTCGTTGTTGGACTGCTCCTCATCCAGGTCTTCCTCGAGGGCTGCTATCCGCGCCTCCAGGCGTTTCTTCTCGTCGATAAGAAGTGTGCTCTGTTGAATTGAAAGTTCGATTAGTGAATAATATGAGGTGTATAAGTGTTATGGACGTGAAGTATGTATTTAAGGTTATATGAAGGTCTGTTATTTTGAAACATGTAAGTTATGATTGAAACTGTGTAAAGTTGTATAAAGGGGGTGAGGATGGGTTCCCATCCATTTGCATAAAAATTTAAGACCTAATATAACTTGGCATACTTTTGTTACTCCCTAATCATATTTTCGCTTAACATTATTTACGCATAATTTTTTAAGCATTATTTTTTTAAGCATAATTTATCAAATCATAATAATGATTAAGCATAACATTCTTAGGCATAAATTTATTTACGCATAATGATATTGAAACATATTTTTATAGGCATAACAAAGAAGCATAATAATTAACTTCTAAAATGTTAGACCATAACCCTAAATAGATATACCAATTTATTTTGGTGGTTTATTTAATTTGTTTTCATGTTTTCTGTCACGGCTCCGGCGCTGCGGGGCTCTGGCGGTCCCACGCGAGCTTATCGTCGAAGATGTGTTTTACGCTCACCACCGCAGCTTCGGCTTGCTGGTCGGGCTACGGCAGCGAGCGTTAAAACCACCTGCTCCTCAGCTTGCGGGCCGCCTCGCCCCACCGCGCCTACGCGGGCTTAGATTACACTTTAGGGGTAGGGCAGATAAGACTACGTGGAGTCGGTTTTGCAGCGATTCATTTCTGTAACTAACTTTTGTAGCACAACTTAGTGAATTTTAAATTTAAAATAAATACGTAAAAAATAACTCAAATTTGATTCCGGTATTTCTGTTAATTGTATACTTACCTAAATACTATTATGCTAATAGTCATTATGCCTAGTAACATTACGCGAATTCAATTTATGGTAAAACAAATTAGCCTTCAAGATGATTATACCCACATAAACGGTATGCCAAAAAAATATTTGGCAAAGTATTATTATGGCAAAACAAATTATGCCAAAACAGTTATGCCAAAGTATATAAGGAAAAAAGAACATTATGCAAAAAGAAGGGATCCCAGTGTGTCGTGGTACCTTGGCGGAGGAGTTGTTGAGCTCGTCCAGCAGGTCGTCTCTCTCGGCCTCGGCCTGTCGGCGCGCGCGGTCGGCTGCGGCCAGCTCCTCTGCGTGCTGCAGCGCCTCCTGCTCCAGCGTGTGTATGGGTGTGTAGTGTGTCGTGGTACCTTGGCGGAGGAGTTGTTGAGCTCGTCCAGCAGGTCGTCTCTCTCGGCCTCGGCCTGTCGGCGCGCGCGGTCGGCTGCGGCCAGCTCCTCTGCGTGCTGCAGCGCCTCCTGCTCCAGCGTGTGTATGGGTGTGTAGTGTGTCGTGGTACCTTGGCGGAGGAGTTGTTGAGCTCATCCAGCAGGTCGTCTCTCTCGGCCTCGGCCTGTCGGCGCGCGCGGTCGGCTGCGGCCAGCTCCTCTGCGTGCTGCAGCGCCTCCTGCTCCAGCGTGTGTATGGGTGTGTAGTGTGTCGTGGTACCTTGGCGGAGGAGTTGTTGAGCTCGTCCAGCAGGTCGTCTCTCTCGGCCTCGGCCTGTCGGCGCGCGCGGTCGGCTGCGGCCAGCTCCTCTGCGTGCTGCAGCGCCTCCTGCTCCAGCGTGTGTATGGGTATGTAGTGTGTCGTGGTACCTTGGCGGAGGAGTTGTTGAGCTCGTCCAGCAGGTCGTCTCTCTCGGCCTCGGCCTGTCGGCGCGCGCGGTCGGCTGCGGCCAGCTCCTCTGCGTGCTGCAGCGCCTCCTGCTCCAGCGTGTGTATGGGTGTGTAGTGTGTCGTGGTACCTTGGCGGAGGAGTTGTTGAGCTCGTCCAGCAGGTCGTCTCTCTCGGCCTCGGCCTGTCGGCGCGCGCGGTCGGCTGCGGCCAGCTCCTCTGCGTGCTGCAGCGCCTCCTGCTCCAGCGTGTGTATGGGTGTGTAGTGTGTCGTGGTACCTTGGCGGAGGAGTTGTTGAGCTCGTCCAGCAGGTCGTCTCTCTCGGCCTCGGCCTGTCGGCGCGCGCGGTCGGCTGCGGCCAGCTCCTCTGCGTGCTGCAGCGCCTCCTGCTCCAGCGTGTGTATGGGTGTGTAGTGTGTCGTGGTACCTTGGCGGAGGAGTTGTTGAGCTCGTCCAGCAGGTCGTCTCTCTCGGCCTCGGCCTGTCGGCGCGCGCGGTAGGCTGCGGCCAGCTCCTCTGCGTGCTGCAGCGCCTCCTGCTCCAGCGTGTGTATGGGTGTGTAGTGTGTCGTGGTACCTTGGCGGAGGAGTTGTTGAGCTCGTCCAGCAGGTCGTCTCTCTCGGCCTCGGCCTGTCGGCGCGCGCGGTCGGCTGCGGCCAGCTCCTCTGCGTGCTGCAGCGCCTCCTGCTCCAGCGCCTTCCCGCGCCGCTCGGCGTCTCGTGCGGCTGCGGACGCCTCCTCGCGTCCTGCGCGCGCCTCCTCGGCCTCGCGGGCTGCTTCCTTTAGTTGTTGCTGGAGCTTCTTCACTTGTTTGGCTGCGTCTTCTTTCACCTGGAGAGGGAGAATGTTGGATTTAATATCTTGAATAAATACGCTTCCTCGATGACAAGAAATTTAAAACTGTCATTGAACAACCGAATAATTATGTTGTGTGTTGGGTTATTGAGTTTGTTCAATATCAAATATACAATGGCTAACATTGGAGTGTTAATATTCGTTACGACTGGAGCTACACAAATTAGTCATTAAAGTAGTATGTCCCCGCGGGGTACTGTAAACAACATCGTACATTGTCATTTTTATATTTTTACCATCACCACTCGAAAAAGGGCATTTTATTCATCGATAACAGTGAACCAAACTCTCTTTGACTCACTGTCGATAACAGCAAATAAAACTCTCTCTTTTACTCACAGAGTGAATAAAAACATTATGAATTTGGAACGATAAAACGTGTCGACAAGAATATAACACTGAATTTCGAAAATTGCTTTGAAAGATTGACAAAGGGCTTTACGTACTTTCCGACGCACGCAAGAAACTCGGTATGTAATGAATTAGTGGTCACCCATCCACACACCGACCTTGGTAAGCGTGGCTTAACCTTGAAGATCGACCCGATTGGCGGTATTAACCCACGTGAAAAATAAATACTATACTTCTATTTATTTTCTCGCAGTCAATGGTAAAAAGTAGAGTACACAACTCGTGAAAAAAAAATCATCTCGGTTCTTGTATCCTTCGCTCCGTTCAGGATTATACTCTAGAATCCTTCGCTGCTCTCGGGATCCAACTTAGTCCCTCGAAATAAATTCCCTTTTTTTTCACTTGTTGTATAATCTACTACATAGTGGGATACAATAAATTGGAAACAAGGAGGGACATAGCTCTTGCTACCTATATTTTTTTAATTATTGCGTGGCAAGACTTCAAACCCAGGTATATTAAAAGAAATAAACCTATGTGTGCCCGACAATTATGTATTGCGAAGGCGACGGCCACGTCTATTGGCGGTTCCCAGTAGTAGGACCAATCTACTGAGTAAAGCCCCCGCGTATTGTTCGGTTCAAACTTAATGGCGGCTCGGAAGTTAGCTGCGAGTGACGGTCTGCGCAGGAATAACGCTTTAAACTTTATGGCGATTCGGAATATCTAATGTAAAGCTGCGCAGACAACAATTTTAAGAATCAACGTGTAGCAGACGGTAGTAGACGTATCGTTTTGTCTGTATAATACGCAGACCGTCACTTGCAGCTAACTTCCGAGCCGTCATTAAGTTTGAACCAAACTATACGCGGGGGCTTTACTCAGTAGATTGGTCCCCCCCCTCGCTACGCTAGCTACTATTTATTCATTGATAACAGCGAATAAATAGTAGATTGTATGACAAGGGAGCCAAATAATATCTTTATGGCGAGGGCGCTATTTCGAATCCAGAGCGAAGCGAAGGATTCTAGAAAGTATATCGCCTGAGGGAAAACTATTTTTGCTCTCGAGTCATAATATACTCTACGTTTCATCTCCTTCTATGAGAAAATAAATAAGAGACACTTAAGTAATTAATGAAAAAGTTTAATTATTACACTTTCCGAAAATGTCTTCGCTCCTTTTCTATTTTTCCATAGTATGAAATTGTCATGGCCTAAGATCCCTTAAAGACCGACCTTCACCGATCTGGTCAATGGATGAAAAGCATTTCATATAAATATGTCAATATGCAAATGGGTTGACTAAAAAAAATCAGTCCAGAATATGATTATCATTTTACTGGTTTGGTTAATAGACAAATTCCCTACCAATCGAAAGTTCGAAGCCTATAGACTATGCAAACGTTAGGTTGACTATTTTTTTCCCGTCACAACTCATGGGTAGGCAGGTATAAACAGGAAATCGATACTAGTAATTTGCACCGGTCTGGTTAACGAATTAAAGTTAGGTTAAAATAAAGATTATTTCATTACGAACATGGTGGTATAGGGTTGTCTGCGAAAAATCAGTCCTGAATTCCGGTTGTCGAGTTTTAAAAGGTGAAATATTGCTGCGAGTCAGCGAGTGAATACGTGCGACACAGGTCCCACCGAACCATCCCATGCAATAAAAGGTATGCGTTCCGACCGCATCGCCACGGTGTTTTTTTTTTTAAAAACTGCCTTAAAGAAAAAAAACTGCCTTAAAGAAAAAAATACGAAGTTTATCATGTATCTACTTATTTAGTTATAGTTTTAACAATCTTAAATATTGAGACAGAATACCGCGAGTGTCGTTTCAGAACGCATTTTAAAAAAGTAGCGGGATTCAAATTTTTATTGTTTTATTCTTTGTTACGCTAGCAATGATTAGGTCAATGTACGCTAGCTACAAAGTAAATTAAAATTTGGATAATAAAGTCATAATAATAAATAAATATGAGTGAGTCCAGTGACGAATTCTGCTATTTAACACCCGAAGAAAAGAAGCATATTATCTAATATAAAAAATGCAGAATTAAGTTACCTGCCTAAAAAGTCTCGCGAAAATTATCTAAAAACTTTTGATATTTTTAAGCAACGGAGACTTATAAAGGGTGCAAACACTTTTTCGGAGACTGTACTGTTATCGTACTTCATAGAATTATCACAAACTAGGCAACCATCTACAATGTGGAGTATTGAAAGCCACAATAAAAACAAAAGATGACGTGCACATTGAAACCTATCCTAAACTTATTGCAGTTTTGAAAAGAATGTCAATAAAATATTTTCGCCCACTAACATTAAAATATAATGGTGGTTTAATTTTACCATGTTGTTTTTTTTACCTTTAGGTATATGTTCTCGCTGATTAGGTGAAAAGTTGTGTGTTATACGAGACCAACTCGTACTCGTGTCTTTGAATGCCTCGCTACGCTCAGGATTCTAAACAAGAATCACTCGCTACGCTCGTGATTCAACTATAGAATCCTTCGCTTACTCAGAATTCAAAATCAACACTCGCAGCAAAAACCCACTTTGCTCTCTTGTTGCACAAATAACTATTTACTCACTGTCGATAACAGTGAACAAGAATCTCTTTTACTCACCGAGTGAATAAAAACATTTTGAATTTGGAACAATAAAACGTACCGACAAGAATATAACACTGAATTTAGAAAATTGCTTTGAGAGATTGACCAAGGGCTTTACATACTTTCCGACGCACGGAAGAAACTCGGTATGTAATGAATTAGTGGTGACCCATCCATAGCCCGACCTTGGTAAGCACGGCTTAACATTGAAGATCGACCTGATTGGCTGTTATTATTAACCCACAAGAATAATAAATACTATACTTCTATTTATTTTCTCGCAGTCAATGATAAAAAGTAGGGTACACAACTCATGAAAAAAAAAACATCTCGGTTCTTATATCTCTCGCTCCGCTCGGGATTCTATTTAGAATCCTTCGCTGCTCTCGGGATCCAACTTAGTCCCTTGAATTAAATTCCCTTTTTTTTCACTTGTATAATCTACTATTAGGTTTACGCATAGGATAACGCGGGCCGCTGCGCACATCGCCTCTCCATAAATGCCCCATATCAACCAATCGTTATATCGCATTAACCAATAACTTGGTAGTGGAGATCCTGCTCAGCTACATTTGGATAAACTGGAAACCGACCCTAACCCAATTGAGTCGAATAAAAGCTACACAGATGATGATAATATCTAAATGTCACCTTATTGGCAAGGTGCAGTGCCTGCTCAGCATCTTTAAGGTCTGCGTCCAGCTTCTTACGCATAGCTAGCACGGCGGCGCGCTGTTTGCGTTCCTCTTCGAGTTCGCCTTCCAAGTCGCGCAGTTGCTTCACGATGCCGCGACGTTTCTCCTCGCCTTGCTCTTCTTTGGCCTGAGAAATTTAGAAATGGTCATAAACAAAACCTTACGAGGTAAATTGACGTTATTGATCAAGATGGAATGTATAATATTGGCTATTTTCTCGGGCTAGGATAATTTTTAGCATAATTATCTTATATTGAAGTTTTAAAGATGCTGTTACCATAAACAAACCCTTATTATACAGGTAGGTCAAAGAAGTTAACGATAAATGTACATCATTTCAACAAAATCACGTTGTGTGGCTGACGTATTTAGTTGTTGCCAGCAACATGTTTTTCACAACGCAAAAACAATTTTCCTAAAATAGAGATTCCTGACTAAACAAAATATGATTGTTTAGTCCGTCAGTTAGATTATTGAAAAATATTGGATACGTGGTTCTTGTTTTATCAAATAAATAAAAAATTACGAAGATAAAACGCGTCAAAGATCATGAGTGACGTCACTTTCCGGTAAAAAATGTACTTAAATGTGACGTCACACGAGTTTTCGACGCACTGCATCGTCTTCATTTTTTGTTTACGTGAAAAAATAAAATATGTGTCCAATATTATTTGAAATCTTAATCTCTTTTGTCATCTACCCTATCATATTGCGCTACAGAAGTGACTTTGGATCTCAAAGATAACTTGGCTACCTGCAGATCCCTCTCGAACTGCGCCCTCATGGCCTGCATGTTGACTTCGAGCCTGAGCTTGGCGTCCTCGGTGAGCTGCAGGTCGTCCTCGATCTCCTCGTTCTGCGCCTTCAGCTCGGCCAGCTGCGACTCCAGCGCGCGCTTGGCCTTCTCCAGCTCGTGCACGTTCTTGTCGGCCGTGCCCTGCGTGTTGGCCAGCTCGTCCAGCTCCGACTGCAGCAGGCGCTTCGTGCGCTCCAGCTCTTCGATCTGTGGGGGGGTTGAGTCAGGTTATTTATTTATTTAACACTTCGAGTTCAACAGTACAGAGGCGGTCTCAATGCCAAAACTATAAATATATATCAGAACAAACGAATTAATAAATACACACCCGGGTTACTAAAACATATAAGCGGAAAAACATTAATGAATAAAAAAACATTTCTTGAAGCTACTTGTGAAATACGGCTAAGTAATTAATAAGGCTAAGTAATTATAATCGCCACGATAGCGTTATTTCGCTTTCAATTGCTCTTAAAACGGACAAGTGAGATATCAACAGACAACTCATATGTCCTGGAACAAAAAAAAATAAAAACCATGACCATCTACCAATATTTTTTTTCTAAAAGAAATCTTTTGTACAATTATTTGTATTCTTCACTGACAACATCCAAAAGCTGAAATAGTCAGCTGAAGTAGAGACCACAGACATAGTGCTAAGAATATAGTCTAGCAACGCTTATCAACTCTCTTATAGTAATAAGAGAGTTGATAAGCGTTCAACTCTCTTCTCTTTTATACTAGTTCCACTAAATACCTTGATAAATGAGACTGTTTCCTTACCTTCTCAGCAGCAGTGTCGAGTTCCCGTGTGAGCGAGAGGACGCGTGTCTCCTTGTCTCGCGCGTCTCGCTCGGCCGCGTCTCGTTCTGCCGCGTACCGCTCAGCGATCGCTCGCTCTTCTGACACCACCTGCGATAAATAACAAGTATCATCATTAAATAAGTTCAATATTGTTTGTATACTTTAGAAAATCGCTAGATATAAATAAGGTAAAAACTACTGAAGTAAAAACGTAACGTTCTATATAACTTCTTTTGTTTCAGCTTATTTTTTTAGGCTAGTGTAATTATTAAAAAAGTGAGCCGTCGCGGGACGCCTAATTTCGATGTTTCACATCTGCCGATGTGAAACATCGAAATTATTTTGTTCAAGTAATATACTTAAAAAAAAGTCATTATAAAAAACAAAAATAAAATAAAAACAAAATTACTCGATTCACAAAAAGAAAATCCCAGTCACGCGAATGTAACCCAGTGCTCTGTGCCCCGAGACCAGCTAGCTTGTTGTAAATCGTTTACCCGCGCCTATAGATGTTTCACATCAAAAACCCTGCAATATTCACAAAAATATCATGTATATTTGAGATCATACTTTATCGAAGCTCTTCTGTTTCTTCTCGAGCTCCATGACCTTGGCGCGCTGCGCCTCCAGCTCAATATTTGTGTCTTCTAACTCAGCCTGGATCTTCTTTTTACCTAAAACATAGAATAGAATCATTTTAAAACATATTAATATAATTTGTGGTCACTGTTCAAGAATAACTCTCGTGTGAGGGAGGCAAAAATACATACAATAGTTAATAGCCAAAGATAAATGTAGAAGTAATTACAGAAAATACTTCGAAAATGCCTACATGATTATTCAGTTAGAAGAATTACAGCACAGCGAGTGGAATTTACCAAATGATGGACCAATAATAAATAAACTTCGTTGAAATACGCTGGATTCAAGAAACAGGACGGTTGTCAAGACGATGCTTAGAGGAAGTCATCTCACAACTATCATCTGCCTATGCATATGTAGGGGTCGGAGTCTAACCTGATGCAGCTGAATACCAGTATCTTATATGGAGCGACTGCCTATCTAACCTCCATAAACCAGTGACAAGATAATACGATACCCCCTGGTAAGGCTGGTTGTCCGACTTTCAGGCCACTGATTACTCGTAATCACTGTCAAAGATCTACAAATGACAGCCGGGACAAACGGCTTAGCGTGTTTTCCGAGGCACGGAGGGAATCCGGTATGTAATGATGGTTATCCATCCTCGGACCGACCTTGACAAGCACTGCTTTCCTTGCGGCTATTATTATTTAGCCACAAACTACAATAGATATCCTTCTTGCTTGTACTCACTCTTGTCCAGCTTGTCATTGGCTTGCTGTAGCTCGTCGATCTGCCGATGTAGCGCCTCCACGTCCTTGCTGAGCTTCTTGCGCTGCTCCTCAAGCGCTGCAGCGTT
The DNA here is from genome assembly GCA_941918905.2 of Xestia sexstrigata. NCBI lineage: Eukaryota > Metazoa > Arthropoda > Insecta > Lepidoptera > Noctuidae > Xestia > Xestia sexstrigata. The sequence goes on along the minus strand of OW799203.2, from coordinate 2,690,364 downwards.
CTCTGCTTCTTCCTCGGCCTTCTTCTTCGCGTCCACTACTTGCTGGGTTAGGGCTGTGACCTGGAGAAATTGGTTTGAGATTATACACACGTACTTTTGTAGAGCCAACTTGTAAACTAAAGAGTGGGTGCAATAAATACTGCAAGTGGAAAGGTTGAATGCCAATTTTATTTTGTTCATTAACTTACTAATTTTAGTAACACCATTCTCTCTGAAATCGAATGATTGGCATTGAATAACATATTATTTAGACTTCGCCATATTGTCTTAGGAAAACCTTTCAAGAAGTAGGCACAATAGCACGTGACATTTGTGTTGGTAACTGTCGAACACAATGTTGAATGTCTCATTGTTTATATTCACCACCATTCGTCGAACGGCTGTCGTGATTGGATGGTATAACTACAAACATTTATTACGCCCGTCTCCTATGAAGGGTAGGCAGAAACTACATAACATACTACTCATGGTATAACTAGTGGGTTTTCCACGCTACTCACTTGTTTCTCCAAGTTCTTCTTGGCCTCTTCTTCCTCTTCGAGCTGGTCTCTGGCCTGTTCAAGCTGTTGCTCGATGTTGCGCAGCTTGGTCTGTAGAGATAGCTTCTGTTTCGTCTCCTCTTCGAGTAAAGCCTGTTCACAAATAAACATGTCAGTTAGGGTCCTTGCTCATACATTTATTATTGCAAGGAATGTTTGGGTTGGATCGGACACATTATCTTGGGCCAAGACAACAGCTCAATAATTAAATTCTTTGAAAACGTAAATTACAACTTAGTAATGCTTGCCTTTTTTGTATGAAAATGTGGTCAACGAAAAAGGCAGATTTAGTTGACGGAATTTATAAGACGCAATCTACAAAAAAGGGTGATCCAGTATTGGTATCAAACGTCAGTCAAATTGTATTATTTGCAGATGAATGGATTACCGAGACTGTAGTACTATAGGACATCACGGAAGATATCCCGTAAATGACAGTATAAGTTTGCTATAGGACATGTTTTATAAATACATATTTTTTAAAAGGTACTTTTTTCATCAATCCTGTAAAGTGAACTGTAAAATTCTACCAATTTATTAGATTGTTTTTTTATATTCGTGATGAGACCGATTATATCTTCATAGTACGAGGTGTAACGCACCGAAAGTGATGCGGTGTGAGATGTCGTGTCGTGTGTACCTGTGCCTCGGCGAGCTGCGCGCCTGTGGTGGCGGCGTGCTTCACGGCCGCGGACGCCTTCAGCTCCGCCTGCTCCAGCTGACCTGCCGCCGCCTCCGCCTCACTCTGCAGCCGGATACATTTCTCTTGGACTTCCGACCTGCAAATCAAATAGCTTTAAACTGGCGCCCTAACTCAGTGAAACGGGGTCGCGGCAGACCACGATAGAGATGGCGGCACGTCCTGGATCCGTCAAAACTGGAAGAAAGCGCGGTTGTGCGAATGGAAGAGTTTAGATAGATTGTAAGATAGAGCAGGCTAAAACTGCAATAGCTCGGCCTGCATTCTCTGCAGATGTACTGCTACATGCTAGCCACAGTACCTGGTCCGCTCCACGTCCTGCAGCTTGGCCACGAGGTCGGCGAGCTGCGCCTCGGCCTGCTTGCGGCGTCGCTCGCCCTCCGCCCGCGCCGCGCTGGCACTCTTCAGCTCAGTGGCGAGGTCCGCGTTCTCTGCTTCCAGTGACTGTTTCGCCTTTTCAAGAGCTGGAAAATAACGACGAGTTTTATTATCATTTGGACTGACACTTGGCGACAGATCTGTCCAGGTTGCTAAGTACTGATCCAACAAGATTTAAGTCATCGACAAGAAGACGCATTATTTGAAAACCTCACAATGAGAGAAAGTCGACACCTTAATCTGCTATGCTAAGCCTGTAATGACATTTATTATTTTTAATTTTACTTACTAATTCTTTTTAATAAATTTGTTTATAAACTGTACAACCCCGCCCAAAGGCGCACGTAAAAGCTGTTTGCTAACTAAAATTTTCCTTGAAGACTAAAGAGAACACTTGAAATATCAATCTCTTAAACACTTTTAGAAATCAGTAGCCAATAAACCAAAAAGAAAATGGCTACAGGAAGCGTTTTCAAAGACTTACATTAAAACCACCCGCACTTCACAATTTGCATAAAGTCTTGTGGAGGGCTAACCATTAATGCCCGTGCCAGACTGTTGTAAACAAGCCCTCCACACACCTCCACATCGGTCTCCACCGGCGGTAACAGTGCGTCAACAGTGCGTGCTGTTGTAAACCGCCGGTGGAGACCGAGGTGTGGAGGGCTCGCTTACAACAGTCTGGCCCACGCTTAACTGAAATACCTTTACATACGAATGAGTAATCGGTCCTGCGTTCTGGCTCGGGACAACTGCACATGTGTTGCCAGTAGTCGCGCGCGGAACTGAACGTGGGAACAGTGTCACAAGGGAACGTCATATTCTCCACCTCGAAGTTGTCGTCCTTAGAAAGTCCGAACTTAACATTTTTATGTTTACGCTCTTGAACGCAAGTCATCCGAACATACCAGTTTTAAAGAATAAATAAAAAAACTAAAATATTAGATAAAATTTGAGATCGTGTATATGACAGTTAGAAAATGTTTTTTGAAGGATTTATTTTTTCGTATTGTTTGGATTTCGAAGCTGTCTTATTATTATCACTTTTCGATTTTTTTGTTTGGCTGTCAGTGTCATTTCGTAGTTTTTATATGAAGTTAAGTTTAAAGAGTTTTTGGTTTTTGAATGAAACCTAAAGTCGTAAACCTATTTTCCTTAATAAATACAGGGTGTAAACAACCTCATCACGAAGCCGTCAACCAAGCATTCTGTACATCAAACTAAGTAACTTTACGCAAAAATTTTTGCTGGGAAACGACTTTTTTTTGGGGGTGATAAATCATGTTTTGTGGTAAAACTCAATGTAACGCACTTAAAACATTGTGCTGATGGATGGATTGAATAATACGGGGGTCGTGGAGGTGTTTAAAGTAAAAATCTTACATTAAAAACTTGTACTTAAAAAAACTTGTTAAGTTGAAAAAAAAAAGTTAGAACTTTGACCCCCAATATCTCCGTAACTAGAAGATTCCCAGGTATGGTGTAGAACAAAAACATTATCGCAATGACAGAGAGAACAAGTGCCTTTCGGCTTTGTTAAGAGGTTTTTTACACTGGTACACAACGGTACGAATTTTAGTTAGATATATTAACTGTCTAGTCCTAATTTCAGATACGTTTAAATCTGAAAGTAGGACTCACAAACGATGGGTAGTCTGAAACATTATGTCCTGGGTGCCATGATGCTATAATAGGGTATATGCATGTTTTTTTATCACTCTAAACAAAGTGTATTAACATCAGAAATAGCAAAGTGATTTTTTTTTAGACAGAGAGATCCGGTACAGCGAATGACGTCATTCGCTGCATCGATGTACAAAATTCCGTTTATCTAGAAAGAGATAGAAACAAAAGTTTCAAATGGTTATAACTTTTGTGTTGTTTGGCCGATTTATGTCTTGTTTATGCTTTTTGTCGTTATTTTATAGTACTTTAACATTCCGTATCCAAAATTTATGCATATTCCCTGTTGCTGCCAGCTAAGATCGCAATAGCGCTAAGATCGCAATAGCGCTAAGATCGCAATAGCGGTCATTGCCCTTTCCCTAATATCTCTTCGTAAGAACCAAAACAAACGAACCAGGTATCGTTTTTCATTAGAAACAATGATCAAGATCACGACAGATGACGATTCGAGACTTAAACAGGCTTATTTTTTTATTTCAAATTTAAGAACTTTAATAAAATGTAGGTGGGTCAATGACCGCTATTGCGATCTTAACTGCCACCGACTATAGCACATCCAATGCCAAGCTCGATGTGATCTAGGACTCTACGCCAACAGTTGCAATACTGGAAATGCTACTCACCAGCCTTTGCTTTCTTGATCTGTTCGTGTTGTTCGTTGAGCTGCTGCAGCTCCTGCGAGTGCTTGTGTCGCTGGTCGGTGAGTATGGCCTCGTGCGCCGCCGCCTCTTCCTCTAGGCTGCGCTTCAGGACGGCTACCTCCTGCTCGCGCTTCGTCCGGAGCTCTTGTTGGGCTGTTGGACAAGGAGAATTTTATGAGTATTTTAAAGGATGAAAATTTGCATGATTTTGAATACCGCAATTTTGTAATCGCTCTTTACAGCTTTCGTTTTGGGGCGAATCAATGTTACCAGTGTCAGCCTCCCCACATTGTTTATTGATTCAATTTCGGCTGCGACTTGAGTCGTCTAACAACATGTCCCCAGACAGTTTGTCGTTTGTCAACTTCGGCAATCGACTTGCTTGAATTAATGAAAAGTATTACTCGTAGTTCGTTCGGAGCCATTCCTTTGCCTTTACTAATACGGGATGTAACAAATTAAGCGCAATAATTCTTACGTAGTGATTCAGACCATCAAATTGTACAACTTTCCCTAAGGAAAATGCGTTGAAATATGTTTTTGATTTTATACAAAATATAGAATCGGTTAACGCAATTCGTTTGAAGAGTCCACCACCTATTATAAGTCTATACGTGAGGACTTGTAATTGGCTTTCTGGTGACTATGGTTTCCTTTTTTTTCTGTTTTATTAGCTGTAAGTCCTCCATGTACTAAATAAATAAGAGGTTGAGGTCCCTGCGCAGCTTCTCGGCCTTGGTGCGCGCGGCTCGCTCGGCGTCCAGGTCCTCGTGCGCGTCCGCCAGCGCGGACTGATTGTGTGCTACACTCACCGGCAGTAGTATCGAGCGAATCCAGCAGCTCGCTCTTGAGCGCCTCCAGCTCCTCGTTGAGGTCCCTGCGCAGCTTCTCGGCCTTGGTGCGCGCGGCTCGCTCGGCGTCCAGGTCCTCGTGCGCGTCCGCCAGCGCGGACTGATTGTGTGCTACACTCACCGGCAGTAGTATCGAGCGAATCCAGCAGCTCGCTCTTGAGCGCCTCCAGCTCCTCGTTGAGGTCCCTGCGCAGCTTCTCGGCCTTGGTGCGCGCGGCTCGCTCGGCGTCCAGGTCCTCGTGCGCGTCCGCCAGCGCGGACTGATTGTGTGCTACACTCACCGGCAGTAGTATCGAGCGAGTCCAGCAGCTCGCTCTTGAGCGCCTCCAGCTCCTCGTTGAGGTCCCTGCGCAGCTTCTCGGCCTTGGTGCGCGCGGCTCGCTCGGCGTCCAGGTCCTCGTGCGCGTCCGCCAGCGCGGACTGATTGTGTGCTACACTCACCGGCAGTAGTATCGAGCGAATCCAGCAGCTCGCTCTTGAGCGCCTCCAGCTCCTCGTTGAGGTCCCTGCGCAGCTTCTCGGCCTTGGTGCGCGCGGCTCGCTCGGCGTCCAGGTCCTCGTGCGCGTCCGCCAGCGCGGACTGATTGTGTGCTACACTCACCGGCAGTAGTATCGAGCGAGTCCAGCAGCTCGCTCTTGAGCGCCTCCAGCTCCTCGTTGAGGTCCCTGCGCAGCTTCTCGGCCTTGGTGCGCGCGGCTCGCTCGGCGTCCAGGTCCTCGTGCGCGTCCGCCAGCGCGGACTCCGCCTCTCGCGCCGCCTTCTGCGCCGCCGCGCGCTGCCCGCTCTCCTCGTCCGCGCGACTGATCGCGGCTGCCAGCTCCTCCTCGCGCTTGGCTGTGGGAAGAACGGAACGATTTTAGTTGATTCATTTGGATACCAAAAACTATCCATGGGTGTATTATGATAGTTCGGTATTCACGCTGTCCAAGTGTGAGTGCAATAAAAAATACTGAATTGAACGGAATTCTGTGCTGCAATACCGGATGACGAAAAAATGATGATTCCGTTTAGTCCGTCAGTTAGATTATCGAAAATTATTGGATACGTGTTTTAAATTAAATTAATAATAAAAAGACGAAGATAAAACGCATCAAAGATCATTAGTGGGGAGCTTGTGACGTCACTTTATGGTAAAAAATGTACCGAAATGTGACGTCACACGAGTTTTTGACGCACTGTTTCGTCTTAAATTTTTGTATACGTGAAAAAAGAAAATATGTGTCCAATATTTTTTGGAAATCTATCTGACGGACTAATTAGATTTTTTTGCCGTCTTGCCTATTCTACCTAAGGGGCACTAATTTCTAAGACAAGTCTCGGAAAGTTAGAATTTTATTTTCAGTGAATTCAATCCTTTTTTTTGTACATCCTGCCAACCCTACAACTACACTTTAAAGTACTTGTATTGAGTTGTATGGCTTTGGCAATATTTTTTATTTTTTAATCGCTATTCGACCCAACTTTTTAAGTCGGATTCTTGTTCTTGCCAGCTAAAAAGTGGTAAATTGAGTGGAAATGGTAATTACATGACATGATTAAACTTCACTGTACCATTTGACTACAAAACTTACAGAGCACAATGTGCAACTCCTCAAGCTGAGCTTTCCTCTCGGTAAGCTGTTCCTTGACGTCTTGCAGTTCAGTCTCCAACTTCCGCTTGGCACGGTCCGCCTCTTGACGCATTTGGTGATCCTGCCGACACAAAAGGCACATTTTAATTTTGATTCAAGTGGAGAAAGTTTGTTATTGTATTCGAGGCGGAATTAACACCCGAGCCGCAGGCGAGGGTTGTTATTGAGCCGAGAAATACAATAACAAAGGTCCACGTGTATCAAACGACGTTTTTCAATACACTTTTGAAGAAATAAAATAAAAAAACGACAAATATTTTTGTCATGAATTATTAGGAAACTATGATTTAAATTTTCTTTTTTTTCCGCGCTTTGCTTTCGCCAGGTTGAAGGAAAAGCAAAAGTATAAAGCTGCTAAACAGCCTAATATGAAAAATAGAAAATTCAAATATTTTTGAGTTTAGAACACAAATAAATGATAATTAGTTTGTTCATAAATGTTTATTTTTAATAATCATGGTTTTTGATGATATTCTATTTATAAACATTATTTAAATATTCAAAAAATATTAACTTCGTAAAGACGCTAATTCTTTGCCGAGATTTAAAAAAAAAACAATCACTTTAGGCATTGAACTAATTTGGACTAAGTATAGGTATTGTTATCTGCGGCAATTTTCACTCCCGCACACGTGTTGGAAATTGAGAAAAAACGCACACGTGTGAAAAACATTGCATGTTGAACCTAATCGTAGTGCGAAAAGAACCAGTTTTCGAGGAAGTGTTTTGAAAAATACTTTTCCTTTGTTTTTGCTCTAAAAATAAAACGTGAGAGTAGAAAAGTGATTTTATACTAAACGACGATTATCACGAATTTTGTTATTTTCATTGTCACTTTTCTTTTGTTTGTTTTATTTTTTTTCCCATTCCGCCTCATTGAGAGGAGGCCGTGTCCCAGCAGTGGGAACATTATAGGCTGATGATGATGATGATGGTGTATTTTTAAGTTTTCCTTAAGATATCTGCAAATATCTTTTGCAGATGTATGTACAAATTCTGTTTGACTAACAAGTATTAAGACCATACATAACAAGTATTAGACATACCTTAAGCAGTTTTTCCTCCAGCTCTGCGATGGCGGACTCCTGCTTGGTCTTCAGTTTGCTGAGGTGCTTTGCTTTCTCCTCTTCTTCGGCCAAAGCCTGGGACAGGTCATTGGCTCGCTCCTCCAAGATCTGGAATATTTTAATTATTTTAATAGCTGTTATGTTTCGTTCATCAGATATTTATTGGCTTTTGAGAACGTTTCAGACTGATAATAATTGATACATAAACAGTATTTTAAAGAACATTTCATTTTGTTTTTTTTTTTTCATATTTCAAATGAATTTGTGTTTTTCAATCAGAAACAAATTCATTTGCAATTTGGCGAACAGCCAATAGGGCTTCTAAACAGGTCTGTTTTTATCTTAATTTTAAGTGCAGCAGATAAATTCAAAATATTGCTGGGTATTTTTATTTATACAGTAGAAAATAAAGGTCAGTTTTCGACGAATAAAACAGACAAGTAAAAAGATTTAGTTTACAGCTTACCTTTTTCTCCTTGACGAGTTTCTGGTTGGTGTCGTCGCTGAGTGCGAGGTCCTCCTCCAGCTTCTTGAGCTTGGCGTCGCACTGTACGCGCTCCAGCTGTAGCTTCTGACGCGCAGCCTCTTCCTCCTCCAGCTGTTCTTCCAAGTCCTGGATGTAAGGGAAATGTGGTTAGTTGGTGTCGCTAGTGCGGTCATTTAATTTAGGGACATATTTCCCAATTTTTCTCGAGTTCTTCATAAGCATGATATACCAGTCATGACTGACGTACCATGAAAACTTTTGATCTGGCCCTTCACTGAGAATACAACAAGATTATGTGTTGGGGGCAAAATCAATAAAGTAACTCTGTTTAAAGATCGCAATCCATGGATTAAATGTTTTACCTTGCTCCACTGTTCTCCTGACCTCTATGAAAGTCATCTTAATGCATATTGTAACGGAAATCTTTTCTTTATCGTGTGGTTAGTGCGTAACCTGGTATTAGAATTTTAATGCCACCCATGGGCCTTTGACTTTACATGCCGTCGAAAAATATCTCTCAAGCCTCACTATGTTTTCATTCACCGAAGCAATTGATAATTATACAATACGCACATGAATCCGAAAAATCAGAGGTGCGTGTCTTGGTTTCGAACTCGAGACCTATGACAGGGCAGGCCGACGTTCACACCACTAGACTATCACTGCTATTGAAGTTATAGAAGTAAAATTTGTATGAAAGTAAATGGAGCCACATTTGCTTTCCTGGCATAAGCTAAACTTCCTACCATATACCAATCTCACCTGTATATTAAGCTGGAGCCTCTTCTTCTCTTGCTGCAGCGCGTTGCAGCGCTCCTCTTCCTCTTCGATCCTGCCCTCCAGGTCGTGCAGCAGTTCCTCCAACTCCTGCTTCCTGGCAGCGGCGCGGGCGCGGCTTTCTTCAGCTTCAGCGCATAACTCTAGTTCGGCCTGAAAACGAAGATGAAGATGTTTATTATACTTTGATTTAAATTATTTTGTGTTTAAAATTATTGTTATTCTTTAAGTTTGTTTCCATCCGTGTAAAACGATAAAATAGGGTATTTATACACACAATGATAACGAAATTCAATAGACTATTTTGATTCAAATTTTGCAATTTCTTAGAATCCAAGCAATAGGCATGACGACAGCATCAAAAAATTGCAAATCTATTTAGTCCGTCAGTTACGAGTATTGGAAATTAATGGACACGTCTTTTTGTTTTTGTAAATCAATGAATATTGACAAAGATAAAGCGCATCAAAACTCGGGAGTGAGGGCTTGTGAAATCAGAACTAGCTAAAAAATATACCAAGGCGTGACGTATTGAAAATTTTAAAACTATCATATATTCGTCAATTTTGGTTTACGTAACAAAAGAAAAAACACGGGTCAAATATTTTTTTATAATCTAATTGACGGACTAATTAGTTTATTTTTTGTCGTCTCGCCTATTACTGTATGTAGGGACATGATTACATTTAGAATGCCTGCTTTGTAACGGAAATGTAACTTCAAATAACAAGGTACTTATTATTAAAGAAATACATCATAAACCAACCTGCAACTGCTCAGCCAATTGAGTCTTCTCAGCGTTAGCCTGCTGGAACTTCACCTCATACTCCTGGCACCTCTTCACCTGCGTGTCGAGTCTGTCCCGAATCTGGCGCAGCTCATCTTCCTTCTGCGTCAGTTTCTCTTCTTGTTTCGTCACTTCCAGAAGAGGTTTCACCTGGAAATGTCGTTAGGAATATTCGTGACGTGGCAGGGTACATGCTTGCACTTATCATAGAAGATGTTCTTTTAATGGTATTAGTAAGTAACATAAAATACTCTTCGTTTCATATTACTTGTTGAGTAGTAATTTTAAACCAATAAAAACATAAAAATAAATAGATTTTTACATACATACGAACCAACCCCTCACTCTTGAAAAATTGCATAAAGATCGATCAGACTATATAGTCTATTACCTGCGCCTCTTATCTTCCCCCTTGTCTGTGCTTTAGTCCTTAGTACTTTAAACCCTTATGAATTCAAATCTACCGTCAAATGTTATGTAATGATTGGCCTAGTTGTCTTATGATTATCGCGAGTGCTTAGTACTGACCTACCCTATATTTCTACGTTACGGGTTTAATTTTACCCGTGAATAGACTTAGTATAATAAAGATTAAGTGAGTTGTCCCTTACGGCATTTCTAATTTCCGCAGTCAATATAGCAGATCAAACATTCTCTACACGTGTGGCATTCATAGTTAACAATAGTAGAACTATTCAACAATAGGGATGCGTGTATGGTGGTAATTTGTATAGGTTCATAATGTATTGGACTGGAATGTTTCCAAAACATAATATCTAGTAGGATATACAAGGCGTGCCGTGTGACCTATCGACGCCAACGGTGAAAATTTGAAATGGCGTAAACATTGATAGCGTTGTTGGATTTTCAACTGTGAGTACTAAGCTGAACGTTGAAAATTCTTCAGCAAGCTTAATGTTCCCAGTATCAATATACAAAGTGACATTATTGAATATTGTTTCATTTGGTGTTTTGTTTGTTTGCATGAAATCATCATCTGAAAATACTATTATTTTGTGCATGAGATGCCTGTTGTGAGAGACATTTCTTTTGCAAGAAGATTATAGAAATGTTTTAAGCGGATACCTAAGTGATAATAATATGATAAGCATAGACATATAATATTGTTATAGTATAATATCCGCATAACGTATCATACTTACTTATCATATTGGAATATAAGATAAGTATTTTTCAGCTTGTTGTTCAGCTTACCTTGATATACAGCCTCCACCACTGCCAATTCCTCAACTTGAGGTAAGCAGCACAGTTCCTCTGAATTATCCTGATAGCATTCAGCTGTTGCAGTCTCTTCTGATAGTTCCTCCGCGCAAGGTAGCCTCGGCAGAACGCTTGGAAGTTGACTATCAAGTCAGTGATCTTGTAGTCCCGTTCCTCCTCGAGATGTGCCAGAACACCGGCCCGGAAGAAGATCTTGGACTGACCGACGCGGTACAGATTGTGATCTAACTCTAGAGCCTCGATCATCTGCTCACAAGCTTTCTTTCCGTCCATAAAACCTTTCGGAATGATGTTCGGAGTCAGCAGCTCATAGCGCTGTCTGAACTCTTGGAAGGGAATACGATTCGGGAAACCTTGTCTGCAGATCCTGATACCTTCGAGCACACCGTTGCATCGTAACTGGTCGAGCACTAGAGGCGCTTCGATTTTTCCAGCCTTCCTCTCATGGTTAGGAATGATACACCTTACGAAATTCGGGTTAGTGTTCCTGAGCGTTGCCATCAGTTTGGTCAGCTGTTCCTTGTATAACTGAGAGACTGTTCTGAACATGCCCTTGCGGGTTCTGGCGCCGAATTGTGTGTCGGTCATGGCCTGCTGCGCCATGCCTACTATCTCTGCGTCCTTCCAGATGTGACACACGAACGGGTCCTGAGACGACTGGAGCAGCTGGACGACGTTCTCGTTCAGGGGATCCATGTTCTTCATTAACCATTTTTCTGCGGAATAGTCTACTTTGCCCGCGTAGTGGATGATTGCGAAGTCGGCAACACCGCGGAAGTCAGTCTTCATAAACTTGGGATGGACGGAGTGAGCCGAGACGAGCTTCTCAACGAACGTCTTATCAGTAGCCTTGGGGAACCAGCACTCCTCGTCCAATAGAGCCATTATACCCATAGGTTTGTCGATCAAGTCGATGGTCGGTTGTAAATCCAGACCGAAATCAATGAACTTCCATTCGATACCTTCGCGCTGATACTCTTCCTGTTCGAGGATGAACATCGTGTGGTTGAAGAGTTGCTGAAGTTTCTCGTTGGTGTAGTTGATGCAGAGCTGTTCAAAGGAGTTGAGCTCGAAGATTTCAAAACCAGCCATATCGAGGATGCCGATGAAGGAAGCTCCTTGTCTCTTGGTCCTGTCGAGCGAGCGGTTGATTCTGTTGACGAGCCATCTGAACAAGCGCTCGTAGCAAGCCTTGCCGATGGCCTCCACGGAGAACTCCACCTGCTCCTTGGTCTGTGCTTTCGTAACGAAGTCGCGACCTACTTTGATTCTGGGCTTGAGGTATGCCTTTGTCATTTCTGTGACTGACAGGCCTGGAACACAAATATGGCAAATTAGTTCACCGATCACAGCACCTACATCTCCTTCCTTGAAGAAAATAACTTACCAAGTAAATGCGCGATCTTCTGAGCGACGGTGTTATCAGGCAACGTGGCCTGGTCCGAGTTCCTCTCCTGCTTGAACTGCATGGAGCCGAACAGCAGCACCGCGGACACTATCCTGAAGATCGAGTTGAAGTCTTCATTGTTCATGCCCATAATGTTCATGGACTTGATGGTGGCCTGGAACTCAGCGGCGTCGTCGATGCCGGGGACGGGTAGGGCAGCATTTGACAAGAATGGGTAACTCTTGGGGTCCTCTAGAATGTATTCAGCTCTCTGCTGCGTCGTCGCTCCGGCTAAGAGCTGATAGAATATGTGGAATGTCCTCTCGTCTTTCGCTTGTCTGATCGCTCTTGATTTCTCGAGTAAGTACGTTTCGATGTTCGCGCCTGCTATAAAACCTGACGCGTCGAAGTTTATTCTTATGAATTTACCCTGGAATCAATAACAGCCCGTTTTAATATATATTCAGCTAGCCTGTAGATCGAGTTTTAAATGGCAGATAAGTTTATACTTACAAATCTAGAAGAATTGTCGTTTTTAACAGTCTTGGCGTTACCGAAGGCTTCTAAAATGGGGTTAGCTTGTAACAGCTGTTGTTCCAGTTCGCCCTATAAAGAAAATGTTTTTATTAATTAGTTCATTTATTTTAATCATTAGTCCATGCAGATGAGATGATGTTGGTGATGAGAACAAGCTTTTAGTAGTGAACTCTAAGGACTTAGAAACAAAGACAAAACAGGGATTATTGCCCTTTTGTTAGATGGCATAAGTATATTCAAAATAACACATAACTTCAGTTTTAGACTTGAAAAAGCATCTTAATCTAACTTTATTACATTGTTCCAAGTTAGGTAGATTTTAATAGCATAATGTGCACAAAAACACGGATATTTCTTTCAAGCATTGATATTGTTTGAGCAAAGTTAATAAACTAAGGTATTAGCGTTCCATTACCTCGAATGTAGGTCCGTTTGTCTACGTAGGAGTTAGCAGCGTGAAATGAAACGTTACAGGTTAATGATACAGGGTTAATACGGTATAACAAACAAGTTAGCAACGCCACAACATTAATAGCATGTTTAAAAAATACGTCTTAGGTGTTTGTCAAATGCTTCTTTTTAAAGTGCAACGTGTTACACATCATGTTACAAGGTGTTTAGCAAGACATGTTGCAGCAACAATTTTCATTATTTTTTAAGCATGTTACACACCACACCTTCATTTCATAACATTTAAGAGTTCTTCAACAAGATTTATTTACGACAAACTTTAAGAGGTATATTTACGGTTTCCTGAATAGTAAAATTGTGAACACACGGCTAGCACATGACGTAAGCAAAGCTTTTGATTTATAAGGGTGTGGGTTTAAGATTACTAGAATCTTGTTCAGTCATTAGGAATTCTAAACATGTATGTTGGTAATGGGTATACATTTTATGATGAAAATGCCAGTTGTCCCCATGTCATAAAATAAAATAAAAAAACACATTAGGAAATGAAATATACCCTACATACTTCATTTGTTTAAAAATATAACTCATCCAAAACCAGTTAAAAATACATAAATACAATTAAATTATAATTGACAGGGTGGAAGAACAGTGCAAGCAAGCAGATTTAATTTTTCAACCATAAAAAAGAATACCTATATATTTTTTTACAGATTTCAACAATGCAGTTAAATGCCCTTAAATTGGAATTTTGAAGACGACCGCATGACAAAACACAGCGGCATTTGGTTCCTAGGTAGTAGGCTATGTCGTCGAACCGATTGTATAGATTACTCTATCAGAGATCTGTCGTATCGCAGGCTACGGTCTGTCAGAGCGATTGGGCGGCTTTCGGTTGTGTTCGGATTGTTACCATTACCATGAGGAAGAATAATAATGATAATATAAAAACATTTTTGACGGCATGGTTATTTCATGCAAACCGTTGGACAAAGCACTGAAATCCGCCAAATTGTGGTATATTATCCTCACAGACTGCCTATGTTGAAAAATAACGTAATTTTTTTATTAAGGACGTCATGTAATACAAAAATACGTAAACTCAATAATTTGGCTTTATTGTATGATTTTTTATTAAGTCAAATTAACTTCCAACTTTTAAATTAACTTCAACATCTTGAAGGTAAATGAGAATAATATACCACACCAAGATATCCCCAATATACAGCAGGCGATTAGTCGACTCAATGCCTTTATTTTTATTATATTTCCTTGACTTACTATAATCAACTGTGGTGTCGGTCCCTGTAGATGTCGTATCGATTTCCAGGTTCACGAAGGAGAGAGGGAAAATAAAAAAATATACATCAGTGTGTTGTAGAAGATATAGATTTGCTTTTTAGGAGTGCTGCCAGAAAAAAACGTCTTTACCTTCGACTTATGAGTTTTTTTTATTGTTTTTATATTTTCTAGCAGCACATACAGAAATAGTATACAACCGTGTGCTGTACACTAACACATGCCACCTCCATTACATGCAGGTGTCAAAGTGGCACTTTACGTAAGAGATAATAGCGTACAGAGCACCACGCAAGTTACGTATTTTTACATACGCAGTCAAAAGATCTAGCTGTGAAACTTTTGTGATATATTGTATTGTAGATAGAACATGATGCTTAGTAATCCACATATGTTATAATTAGCAAAATAATTGTAGTCTAGCAAAGACACTCATTACTGTGACCTAGATAATCAATACCTAAGTACATACATTTTCGCAATTAAAGAATTTATTTATCGCTGTTTAAGATATGTAACGAAATAAATACTAAAGAGAAAGTGTCTTTACCATTTTATTCTAGCTATTTGTACAGTAAAACTTAAAGAGGCTAGCCAGATAACGACAAACTGGTTCCATTCCTCACCCGAACGCGATAGTCGAACCAGTAGACATGTGAACGCTTAACAATAATACAACATGGAATTAATTTACAAATAACGTACACATTTAAACTAAGAAACTACTGTTATTGTACTACTTAAATCGAAAAAAATAAAAACATGTGACAGAAATTGGTGAAGTCACCCTAATACTCAAAACTTTAAATGAATTTCAAAAGCCTACCAGCCTAAATTGTTCACCTGCAAGCCAAAGGCCTCTTTATTATACAGAGAAAAGTCTATACTGGCCTGTAAAAATAAGTATCACACTTTTAAAATTGCAATAACTTTTTAAGTACACAAGATATACTTTCGAATCAAAAAGGACTCGAAAAAGAGTTTAATTTTGTACATAAAAACTAATAAAACTTGCTATGAAACGTTTTTTTTTTTTATTTTAAATCTCTAATTTTTACAGTTTAGAAAAAATTGTAATTTTAAAAGTGTAGTACTTAGTTTTGCAGGCCAGTGTATAATACAAAATCAATATCCCCATCTATATATATATAAATAAAACCTGTCAAGTATACACCGTAATTACTCCTATAATTTCCCCCATTTATATCTGAATAAAAAATGAACCAGACATCCCCTCCTTTATCCTAGTTACGTTCAAAACGCAGTATTCAAGTTACTCAATTATTTAGTCCACGCGAGTCCCCGAGTAAGGGATACCACGGCACATACATAAACTAGTTTCTGCATTAGTTAACTAAACATTGTTATTTTACTCGTTACGACTAGGAAAATGAGTTTAACTTAGATTATTTACGTTACGGCTTGAAAGACTAATTCAAGATAGTGATTGAAATGTAGCTTATTAGGAAACAGACATGTAACAGGCGTTCCCTAGTTTGTGCCTACCCCCTGAGGAACAGGCGTCGAGTTTATAAGTATAAGTGTGACATCTAAGTGATATTCTAAGATGCACTTGATTAAAACAAATGTAATAAATGAATCATGGATAAGTTTATTATCTGTGCTTACTACTTGTCTTGACTTTCTTATCATAAACAAATAAAACCCTCAAGCTAAAACTCCTTAATCCTCGTTTTGAAATACGACAACTGTTATTATTTAAGTATAGTTCTACCCCTAGTTTACACTTTCAAGCTTGACTAACCGCTCTAAAATGCTCTTCAAAAGAAAAAAAATTAAGATTCGATCAACGCTTCAGTCTGGATCAGAACTATCTATCTATATCTTCAAAGAAACTACGTCATAAATGTAAATTAATTGTAAAATGTCTTACCGCGCCGGATCCCTTGGGTTTGGAGGCGGCGACGTACGCGAGGTACTGTATCACCTTCTTGGTGTTCTCTGTCTTACCAGCACCTGACTCTCCTGTGCACAGAATTGACTGGTCCTCTCGGTCTGAAATATAAATTATACGGATATTAGTACTTGTTATGTATGGCTAGAGCTATTGAGTTAGTGAATGCTTTCTGGGCGTGCTTATCATCCCAATCTACTTAGTTTTTCTCAACTATGTTCGGGTTGGGTCCCAGCCAACTGTAATAGTATTTTACATGGAGCGACTCCCTATCTAGCTCTTCAAACCCAGTTACTGGGTAACTCTCGTGTTACCCACTTGACTTTCGGGCTTCTAATTACCAATAATGACTGTCTAAGGGCTACGAATGATAGCCAGGGGACCAGGTGCTTAACGTAATTTCGGTGGCACGGACTCCTGCGTTTCGTATGAGTATATTAAAAGTTATTGTTTTTGAAAATAGTTATAGTCCAAATTCGGAGTAGATCTTAAATTGAATTAGAATGTCGTATGAAAATTAAATTTGACGACACGAAAACAACACTAAGTCAAGCGAATGCAGCGGTGCAGCAAATACAGAAATACTTCCCAAACATGTATTTCATGGATATCTACTACGCTTATAAGAACTGTTATAATTCTGCAGGGTGTGACCGTAAGTTGATGGTATTTAGGATAAGGAACGTATTTCATCTGCGACAATTTATGTGCTGCTGATGGTATCAACATGGAGACGAACTATCAGAACTGCGCAGTGGAAGGTGCTAAGTTCGCGCAGATTGCTATTATATTTTGAGATGAGATATGATTTTAAGAGCAAGAAATACGAACGCTGACACTGACAGTACGTGAAATTACATCTGAGGACTGATTGACACAAGATTTTGAAAAGTCTATGTCAATGATGGTGTATGTCCTTTTGAAATACGAAACTCTACTAGACCCTCAGATTAGCTAAAAGGGTTATGAAGAGATGACTAATGAAAACATGAAAATTAAAAAATTAAAATTAGCCTTTATTGCTGTTTAAACCTTCAAACATTAAATTTAACTAACCATATTATGTATATATTTTCTTACTTATATCTAATTTCGTGTATCGGCGTTCGGTTCACAAACAGCTTGTCTTTCGACATAGGCCTCCTCTAAACATTTCCATTTTTCCCTGTTTTTACCACTCGGATCCATTCTGGTCCCGCCACTTTTTTGATATTGTCCTCCCATCGTTTAATTTGTCGCCCTTTGTTTCTTTTACCATATCTTGGGTACCACTCCGTTACAACTTTGGTCCATGCATTTCTCTTGTTTTTCCCTTAACATGTGTCCTGTCCATCGCCATTTCTGTGTTCGATATAATAAATGTGCCTGTTTGAATTGTGTTTTGTTTTTTATTTCTGTTAGTCTAACTTTATCTTTTCTCTTGACTCCAATATCACTCCTCTCTATACTATTTTGACAGACGTTTATTTTATTTGCTAAGCTTTCTGTTAATGCCCAAGTTTGGCAGCCGTAAGTTAGACAAGGCAGAATGCACATATCGTAGACTTTTCTTTTTGCTTTAATTGGCATGTCCCTATCCTTCATAACTTCACTTAGTGCCCAGTATCTTTTCCATATAATGGCTATGCTCCTATCGATTTCTTTGTGCATGGTTTTAGTGGGTGATATTAACTGTCCTAAGTAGATATATTCATCTACGTATTCTATTTCATGCATGTTTACTGTGATCTTTTGTGCCTTTGAGGAATTAGTCATAATTTTTGTTTTGGTGAAATTCATTGTTAGCACCGCTTCTGCACTGATCTGATAGCTGTTGCAGCATTTGTTGCAATTTTATAGGACATTCGGAGAACAGTATGAGATCGTCTGCAAAACGTAGATGGCTTAAGTTTTCGCCATTTATATTGAGCCCATGTTCGTTCCATTCCAGGTTCCTGATTATCATCTCTAGGACTGCCGAAAATAATTTAGGTGAGATAGGGTCGCCTTGACGAACGCCTCGCTCTATGGGGAATTCCTCGCCAGATTTTTCCAATCTGACTTGTGCTGTGCTTCTGGAATATATATTCTTTAAGATTCTTATATATCTGTCCTGTATACCTTGACCGCGAGGGCAAGGTAATGAAAACATAATGAAATGTGAATAACTTAGAAGAGTGGGGTGATGTTTCACAAAAGACTGTAAAGACACAACCACACATAATTTGGACCTTTTCATGAAGCATGCAAAACACGTAGAGAAGTTTATTTATTTCGTGATTTTGTATACACTTTGCAGATGGTTTTAATCTGCCCGACATAATAGTGTTAGCCGCAGCGCAGGGCTAAGGACAAGTGGTTTCAGGACGACCCTTTTTATTATAATGAATACATTTTGAAGTAGGCGGGCGGACTATGTAATGTAGCTGTGAATATTATAATTATGAAAGAAGCGGTGACCCGTGAGTGTGGCTGTATCCATCCATTATACTTTGTATTTTATTTTAATGTGTACTACTCTGTCAAGAAAGTACCGGGAAAAGATCAATAATACACAAAATGTCTGTTATTCATCCAAATTTATTTTATCACCTTCAAAGTATGCTCCTTTAGAAACGATACACTTGCGCCAACGAATAATCCATTCATCAAATCATTTTTTAAACGCTGCTTCCGGAATTGAGTTCAGTTCTCGCCGCGAATTCTCCTTTATGTCTTCTATCGATAGAAAACGGGTGCCACGAAGTGGTAATTTGAGTTTAGGAAAAAGAAAAAAGTCAGCAGGAGCCATATCTGGTGGATATGGTGGTTGCTGGATGGTATTTGTTGAGTGTTTGGTCAAAAATTCGTTCACTATGATAGCCTTGTGCGAAGGCGCATTGTCGTGGTGCAAAATCCAAGAATTTTCTTTCCACAAATCTGGCCTTTTTCGTCGAATTTGCTCTCTTAAACGCCGCATAACGCTCAAATAATATTCTTTATTTAGCGTTGGACCTTCCGGTAAGAATTCAGAGTGCACAACACCGCGATAGTCAAAGAAAACAGTCAACATGACTTTGACTTTTGATCGACTTTGGCGTGGTTTTTTCGGTTTCGGTTCAGTTGGAAGGCGCCACTCCGAAGCTTGTTGACTAGTTTGCATGTCAAACTCGTAAACCCACGTCTCGTCACCAGTAACAATGCGTTTCATGAATGTTGGGTCCGAACTGACTCGTTCTAGCATGTCCTCAGCGACTTTCATGCGATTGAATTTTTGGAGAAAATTCAGATCTTTTGGGACTAGCCGAGCAGCAACATGTTTCATACCCAAATGATTAGTTAAAATGGTACGGATCGACTCGTGAGATACAGAAAGTTCGGCGGCTATCTCTCTCAGAGTTGAATGGGGATTTTATGTTAACTTCAGTTGCAGACGTTGACGGCCTACCAGTGCGAGGCAAATCTTCCATCACATCTCGACCGCTTTTGAACGCTTTGAACCACTCATAAGCACGAGTTTTTGATAAAGTCGATTCACCGTAAGCCTTCTGTAAAATTTTTTTTTGACTCCGAACACGAAATTCCATTGGCGATGCAAAATTTAAGACAAACTCTTTGTTCGATATTTTTGTCCATTATGAAATTCGCAATACACACTATATATGATATTACTAAAACCAGCACTGTATTTAATATAAATAACAGATGCAACTCAAACTCCGCGCCAAAATGGAAAACAGTTGTGCCAATCTAACAACTACAAAAAAAACAAAAATTTGAATTTGGAACCATAAACAAATCATCGATACTTTTTTGACTGAATGTATGTAACAAACAGACTAGGATGAAATTGGCACACGGATATACCTGGGTAAGGACATAGGATACGTTTTTTCCCGGTAGGTAGGTATGTCCCGATAATTTTCGAACTTCACACAGGCAAAACGAAAAGTTTGAAATATTTACCGTATATACTGTCAGTTTAGTATTCTTACACGCAAATATTCTTAATACATACATGTAGGCCAGGTGTAGGCTTCACCACCTCCACATTTGCAGTCAACAGACTTAGATATTTTTGCCACGTCATGAGTTATTCTCATTTGAATAGTTCTTGCCGGATGAGAAAAGATAATATTCTTCTACTAGATAGATACACGTGTAGATTAGGACCACACAGTTTGAAATCAATCTAATTTTGTGTCGTTAACAACTAAGTTTGTTTGAGAAAAAGGCGTGAAGATTATCGTTGATAAGAAACTAACAGCTGATATTATTACGGTAGACAGTTGAACTGAACAACGATTTGAGCATTATTTTTTTGTAAAAGAAAATATTAACCCCATCTGAATTGGTTTACAAATTACATCAACTCGTCGCATAACTTTTGAATCCTAAGATCTAAGCTACCACCAAAACTATGAAGACCACCATAGAGATATAGAGGACATCCATTTTGAGTGATGGTTTGGGTGTTCACAAAGAATATCATTGGGTGTTCAACAAAATGCTGAAGTATTAATGAGATTTCAAAAGAGGTTTTTATTATTATGGAAATTGGTAGATCCACATCTACTAAGGTTGATACCACCGAGTCGACTAACGGTTTTCAACTTTCATCCTTATGCCCAACTAATAAAGTTGAAAAGTGGTCGACCGTCAGTAAACAATTGGATATTTGCCAGAATATATCCAGGCTCCTAACCATCCTTTCCCTATCTAACAAAAACACAGTCCAGCCAGTCGTCTGTATAGTTAGTACTTCAATAGTTACACAAATAATTTTCCTTCCTGCAACAACACTTCCTGCAATAGATTTGCATTGTATTTGTGTTGTATGGTTAAATGCTGTCGCCATGTCGCAGTTAGCTAGCTTACGAAACGTTTGCTTCGACGTGGGCGTTGCCGCTTACCTGCACACCAGGGATCATTAGTACTGTCGTACTGTAGTGATGTGATACAAGGGAGCAAGTCATCTGAAGTCAATTTTATTTCAGACTAAACTTCGACAGCGAAGCGAATTTAATACTTATTTGGGAGTAACCACACTATAGGCGTGGTTTTATCTTGAGTCGTTCAGAAAGATTTTTATGTTCATGTAATAAAAGCGAATAAGTCCGAAGCGATGTCGAGGTTAAGCAGGGCTTGCTTTCTTGTCCGTCAATGCGTGATTATCATTACTTACTGAGTTCCCTCCGTGTCTCAGAAAAGCTCGTTAAGCCGTTGTAGTAATTAGTAGATCTTTGACAGTCGTAATGAGTAGTAGTACATCTTATCAAGGAGTATCGTCTCAATAACTAAGTTGGTATACCTACAACTGAATGAAGACTGGAAGCCGACCCAAACATATTTTGGGAAAACGCTAGGCAGATCAGTCTTACGCCATGACGAGTCCCATCGTCCTAGCCAAAACAAGGAGTATGATCGACATCTTTTTCGCTTTTATTGCACAGTGGCATTTTATCGTAACGTGAACCAACAGTAGACTACTCCTTCGTAATATAATAATTTACACACTAATTTAGTGTCAAATATAGAGACTTAAGCAATATACCAGGAACATCGATAACAGTTCTGGCAAGTACTTTAGCTAGACAAAGATAACTTACTAGGTCGCCTAATTGTTTAGTAATAGCTCTCGATACGAAATAAATTACGGCGCAGCTGTGAAGGGACAAATAGCTAAATAGAATTTCCCTTATTTGGCTTAGCTAACTTTAGTAAGTACAAAATGACTAAGCTAAGGGCCGCTTGCTCAATGAATTAGCTAAATACGTTGAGAAGCGTCAGCAGGCCACTGCTGGACAACATCAGCCTACAGCAGTCCACAGCTCGACATAAGCCTTCTCAATCGCACGCCAATCAACTCGATTCTCGGCAACTCTCATTCAGATGCTACCAGCCACCCTGCAAAGATCGTCCACCGAGTCTGAGGCTTGTGCTTGCCGATTCGCGGTCTCCACTCAAGAACAGGTCTACCCCAACGTACGTATCGTTGTTCTGTTTCTGCCAATCGTTTAAAGATGACAAAGACAGAATGATGTTTTAAATATGTTTAGTGTTTAAGAATTTAGTGATTTGTAGTGCAAGGGCCTAACGCCCGGTTTCCACCAAAGCGGAG
This sequence comes from Xestia sexstrigata, assembly GCA_941918905.2. Taxonomy (NCBI): domain Eukaryota; kingdom Metazoa; phylum Arthropoda; class Insecta; order Lepidoptera; family Noctuidae; genus Xestia; species Xestia sexstrigata. The sequence goes on along the minus strand of OW799203.2, from coordinate 2,667,949 downwards.
ACGAGCGGAGCGGAGAGGAGAAGTGTGAAAACCGACCAATCACATTGGTTGAAATCTACATCGCGTTTCTCGTCTCTCCTGTGATTGGTCGAATCTTGCACATCTCCTCTCCGCCCCGCTCGTCTCCGCTTTGGTGGAAACCGGGCCTAAGAGTGCCATAGTTTAGTCATTTTGCGCTTACAAATACAATAGCAAGACAGCCTCGGGTAATATACTAATCTGTTCGAAGTACAAAATCGTGTCAGAAACCGGATGAACTAAACAGCGAAACTAGACTGGAACAATCTGAACTAGGTTAAGTCATTATTTGAAGAGCTATTATTTTATGAAGAAGGAAAAAAGGCTTGGTAGTTTGTACAAGCATTTAATATATTATAGCGAAACAGTCCCATCCCTTCCCCCTATTAAACGGGACTTAAACATAACTCGAGAAATACGGGTATTCCATCGGTACATCTTTGAGTAACCCTTCAGAGTCTACAAGTGATGTTATGTTTTAACTAATTAAAAGTAAAAACTGAGAATAAACTCCACAATACATTAAAATAACCTTCTCCAACGAGAACGATAGCGGGCCCCTCACTAGAGTTCAAAGATAAGGGCCGTTCGTCTAATTGTTCTGTAATGGCGCCGATACGGAATGACTTATGGCACAACTGTCGCATACCACTTTATTTCGTACAAGGCGACAGGTTATTTATTACGAGAACCTGAGTATTTTTTCCATTACGGAATACGGATAGTTAGCTATTGAAAATGTGTCGAAAATTCTAGTTTTAAGTTAAGTTTTAGTATCTCTTCAGTTCATAACACCGACCAATCACATTGCAACAACATACATTTCATAGATAATATTATTACTTACACTACTACAGGGTCAAGTCATAAAAAATTCAAACAAGAATAGTACTTGAAACTTCTTGACAAAAAAATTGAAGGAAATCACTAGTCAAATGCCGATGAGGTAGCTACTCATCAGCCAATCTTCTTCCGAAGACCAGTATTCTATACGCCCGCCCTTTACTTGCCGGAACGAAAATTTTCTTAAATGACCTAATACACTTACAAGAAAGCCAAGCCAAACTCGACCGTCTCGTGCTCTAACCGCTATGGCACTGGCACTTGTAGCACTGACCAAGACAACAGCCACAGAGTTACTTTAAGCGAACAAGATGATTTGTAAAAACCTATGTTAATAAAAGCTTTTTTATAACCTTTGAGAACTGAGGTGGAATTTAGAACGAGTCATTATAAATGAACGCGTATACAAAATTATGTGCCTGTGCTGTTGGCCGTTGAGAAGTTCCATTTTCACATCTGTAGGATGAGAAAAAGTCGTTCCAATTCAGCAGATATTGCAAGTTAAATTAACATAAACTTACCTTGTAACATAGAACGGTAGGCTGTGTCTGTGATGGCGAACACATGGGGAGGTACCTCGTGCCGCTTTATGCCCTTGTACCTCTCCATGATCTTCTCCGTGTAGATGGGCAACTTCTTGTACGGGTTCACTACCACGCAGAACAGGCCGGAGTATGTCTGTGGAAGAGAGAAGAGAATTGGTTATCGTTTTCATTATCATATAGTTGTGTTTTCAAGAGCTTTTAGGATACTTTACTGTAGTTTCTTTTGGCTTAGTAGACATATTATATTCTTTGCGAGATCTTGAGTTTTATAGTGAAAAGAAAATTTGGAACAAGATTGAGGATGTCATATTAATAAATCAAACTTAAATACAACTTAACAAAGGTCGAAGTCTGTTGAGTAAAAATCTCAACAGACTAATTCGAACTTTGTTACCAAAAACATGCAATACTATCAAGGATTCTATAAAATATTTACTTGAAATTAGATAAATCAAATACCCTACAAAAATGATCCCTTTTTTAACTTTGTTCTGACTTCTCGTAACCATGTTTTTAAACTCGAAAGTCCAATTAAGTCTCTTAATAGGAGAGGTTCTCAATAGAGAAGTTAATCATAGCATCTTTCCTAATAAAATGTCCTCGATAAACGATCGCGATCTTGCGGAATAAGGTTCAGAATGCCTTAACATTTTAATTTAATGGCAAAAGTCAGTCACAACAAACAAATGCTGCTTCTAATTATTAGGGTGAAAATGAAATTCGTTATGGCAATTATAAGGATCGTAAACTCAATTTAACACGGAGAATGTGTGCTATATGATTGGCCGGTAAGCTAGTTACGGAGATCGTAGTAACAGCAGTTCGGCAGTGTTCATTACTTGAACTCCACAAAACCAATTTTATGTCTGTTCTACTAGGTGATAAGCAAGAGCTCATGTATTTTTTTTTAAAAGAGTACCAGAGAAGACTTCGCTAAACGAACACAGTTAAGTACCAGGAATTTAACTTAAATTATAATAAACAAATCATTGTCAGAGTTGGATGAGCGGACGAGGGTGACTCTACTCTCATGTCACCCGAACCCGCGACGAGACGTTGAAAGGATACATATATATTAATCAGTCATCAACGTTCCCATTGCTGGGACAGATGAGAAAAAAAAAGAAAGCAAAAGATTACGTGCACAAAATTCGCTAGAAACGATGAATCAACTAACACACTACTCTTTCCCACATAAACATGGAACTTTAACACTAACAAGCCATATCAGTGTCATAACATCGCAGGGAAAAACACAAACGAGAATGAAAGTATCCGCATCCGTAGAAATGACGGCAAGAAGAGGAGTGCGCAAGAGTGAATCACGCGCAGCAATCGCGAACATCCGCGCATCTGCGCCCGCGCATAAACTATTGTGTTGTTTCTTATAAGAAAATTGGCTTTTGTTATGTTGGACGTTTTTGTGGTGTCTCGTGTTACATGGAATGTTATGTGTTATGTATATGCGTGTTCTTTTTAGTTCCTTTTAACCTTTTTGTTGGGTACATGTCGTAAATGAGAAGACACTGCCGGTTTCGTGTTGATGGTTAAAACGGATTCTAAACTAATTAGCACACTGTTAAAAAATAACATCCTGTAATCTCCCAAGGGTTAGGTATAGGTATACTCGTACCTATTAAGAACATCCACATTTCGCCAGTTATGCTATAATGAAGTCCCATGTAATAAAAGCTGCACCTTCGGAAATACGGTATCTCAAAGCTATGCTTTGCTTTGCTAGGGTAGGCAATGGCTTTTAGATGTTTCAGAAAAAAATCCGTTCCCGTATCAACCAGCATGATTACAGCTTCTATTATATCTTCAAATGAATGAAAATGTCTTAATTCCAATTACCAAATGGCGACTGACATGCTAACCCTTTTTTTATCGACTCCTCCCGCTCTGGCCGGAGCAGGAGGGAGTGTCAGACTTTTATTGACTAAAACCCATCCATGTTCCTTCATCGCCCTTTGTGTTCCGGGGCCACGGTATCTCTTTCGAAAAGTCCCGCAGCACAGGCTAACCCTTCGCTCGACTTTTATTACGCAGCCAATTAAATTCATCCTTATCCCAAGTAATGACATTTTAATACAGTAAACACTTGAAAATCCAATCGATCTAACAGTCTACACGAGTGACCAGTTAGAATTCAATCAAGACTCGCCCTGCCTACTTACTATCTGTGCAAATGACTTTAACACTAAAACATTAAGCTATTTAGGTCAAGTAGATAGTACTAGAGTTCTAGTATACTTTAGAGCAAACAAGTAATTAGTACTTAACAGAATTATAACTTGATGCTAATTGGCGGGATCGTAAAGTTGACGGAATTGATATGGTGAGATTGATTCGTTTACTTGTTATGTTAGGGTTACTTGTTTTTGATTGCAAGTTTTGGAGTAATTTATAGCCGGAGAAATAACCTAAAATAGTGTTATACATTGAATATGTATCATACAATTTTAGTTTGAAACGAATTCTGTCTGTTTTTAAGGTCCTATGCGCTTTGAGGAAAATTGGAGTATTTTTATGTAAACTCAGCACCGTGAACTTACGAAGTTGGTTTTCTCAGGGACCTAATATTCTTCCCTTTGCCAACTTTAAGGCCCTTCTAACCCTAAAATTAGCAACTCTATTTGTGTCTAACCCTAAAATTAGCAACTCTATTTGTGGTGGTTCAAACTTCGTTTGAAATGCTGTTAGAATAAAGTTCTAATCAGCTTGCACTACAAAGCGGTTGTTACGTCAGTCACTGCGGCCGAATAGTGCGAAATGAGTGGTTTTTTGCGATTTACAAGAAATCGATTGATTGGACTAAAAAAGTAAAACACATAAGACCTGCTTAGGTAGTTCAGTTAGTATGCAAAGTTACATGATCTAATTTGAAGTACTTTTTGAATACCAGCGGTTTATTGTTCGATTTGGAGGTAACTTTGAATTTTTTTTCTATCGAGAAAAGTTAATAGAATCGTGTTTTCGCCACACATAGTACTTAGCATTAATCGTCAACTTTACCATATATTTATTTCAAAATTAATGCTGCAGTATTTTAGGCGTAACGGAGGATCATGCTAAGCCATTTGAGGGGCTTAACTTTCGCACACGTAGGTCGGTTAACTAGTGTCGACGGTATGGGAATCGCAGAATAAGTACTTGATTTACTTAGTGAAGGAGTCAGTTTAATAAAATAAATTACAAGGAGCAAGAATGCCGACCGACCGATTAATGCTGCAGTATTTTAGGCGTAACGGAGGATCATGCTAAGCCATTTGAGGGCTTAAGCGCAGGCCACACCGCCAGCTAGCGGGCGGGCGGGCTAGGCGGGTGGGCAAAGCGAACGAAGGAAACTATACAAACTACGCGAAATATTGGCGAGCTAAATAAACTATGGGGTTCACACCGAAAACTACGGACAGACGAGCGACGGGCGGAGCGGGCTAATCGGGCGAGCATCGTTACTATTACACTACACTGCTATTCGAAAGACGAGCGTCGACTAGTCTACTCGAAACGGGGAGGACGGGCGAACGAACCGGGCTTGCGGGCTGGTGGGCGAGCTAAGCTAGCGAAGCGCGGGCGCGCCAACGAGGTGAACGAGTAGCTTCGCTGGAATCGTCGGATATTTCGTTAGCTTAGCTCGTTAGGTTCGTCGGTAGCTCGCGGTGTGAACCGAAGTATGTAAAGAGGTGAAACGATGTTCGCCCGCCTAGCCCGCCCGCCCGCTAGCTGGCGGTGTGGCCTGCGCTTTGTGCAAACACAAAGTGATTTTTTTTCTCACAATATATAAACAAACATACATCTTCGTACAATCCCAGTCAGTTCAGTTTTCGGCACACAATTCCACTAACCATACATTGTACCTACCGGCAACATCAAAGATACGGTATCACAAAGATAAACGCAATTATATCAATCAATTTACGATGTGACCCGCGTCTGGGGTACTGCGCAGGAGTTTAATGTTGTTTGTGTTAACACCTGACCTAGCCGATGATCTATCGATCGATAACATGACATCACGCCTGTGATACCCGAAGGGTTAGGCAGAAGTGTACCAGAGAGGTGTCTGTGTGTAAATACGAGTGAACTATTAGTAGTACACCTACATTTTGCCAATTATATTTGAGTTCCATGTAATAGGGGGCGAGCTTTTTGCTATCAATCGGTCACAAATCCTAAGTCCTTTGCTGCTATTGATAAATTCCTCATGGAAAAACCTAATCACACTACCCGACCTGGGAATCGAATCCAGGACCTCATTCATGGCCAACATGGCAGTCGATGGCTCAATAAGTTACGGCTGATTCTATAATAAAATATGAGACCACTTCTTAGTATCGTGGTTGGTGTCCATGTTCTATGAAAGCATAGTATCAAATAGTATGAATTTACATTGCTGTGTGAGCTGAATTCTGATTAGTTTAAGGTAGGTTAACTGTTGACGGGACTTATGATCAGTTTTTTGTTAATAGCAGTTAATTTTTTTTTGTATTATAAATTGAAGAATTGAAAAGCAGACCTTTCAGCGATTCGATTATCCAAATTCCTTTTGGTTAGCTGGGGACTGCAGAAGCTACTACATAACCGTGAAAATTATGATATAAGGTCTAATCCTCATTTGATAGAACGCGAACGGTGATGGAAAACACAAGATAGTAGTGTTTCTAAAGAAATCCTTCCTTATTTGTAAACCTACAACGATGTTAATTAAAGTACCATTAATGTAAAACGATAATGCAATACACTTTGAACGGAAGAGATAAATCCAGTTATGAATTTATTTACCTAATGATCACTGTTGGATTTGATTAGTAACGTGTTTTATAAGAAAACTTGGTTATTCTTTGTCTTAAGAGCCATTAAAATATTTGGTCTTTCGATAAAAAATTGGAAGGACCAGCTTCAGTAAATGACTAAAATATCTAAGCAAGGGGAATATTTGTGTTTTATTATGGGATTAATAAGGGTAGATGGACTGACAATCTTCGTAAGATAGCTAGCAGCATCTTGATGAGAGTTGCCGAGTATCGAGATAAATTCCGGGCTATTGGTGAAACCAGCATCCAACAGTGGCTGATTATAATTATGATGAGATTAACAGTTATACACTAAGGTGTCCTCGCAGTTCAGTCTAGGAGACTGGCTACTGCTTAACCGGGACAGTCCTGTGGATGCCTTGAATTTAAGGCCTCCAGCCAGGGGGCCCATTCACTTCTTGAATGTCGAAAAATTTAAAAAGGCTGTGGTCTAACATTCCCTCTAAGTTGAATGTCCAAAGCCCAATTATCATGTCCAAGAACTCAGAGATAACATCACATTCTCTAATATAAACTTAACGTTTCGATAAACAAGTGGTCGCTAGGTAAACTATTTAAAATATATTAACAGAAGATAACAGGCGAGTTCTAAACAACAGGAAACTTCACAGATAACAGCGTTGTACCTGTTTACGGTTATCCTAATAACGACATTTGTATGCAAAACAAAGAGCTTTTGATAATAATTAACTGGCGGTTTTTTTCCTTCGATTCTAATTTGTTTGTTTGCCATCAAAATAGAAAGTCTAAAAATATTCAGTATCGTTATGGTCCATAACGTATAGTCCTTAGCGTTTAGTCCTTTGACCTAACTTTTAATTTTTATTGTTAATTCAGATGGCCAGTGACCAGTTCTTATTTAAGTAAAGACTAATTTAAAATAATGCATTTTTCTAGCTAGATTTATCCAAAAAAATCATACGCCTAGACTGCCACTTTTCTCTTGCAAAAATTCGTGGGGAAAATTTAGATTAACTGCACTGAAACCATAATCATCAATTATGTTATCACATAAGAAAGAGTGCTGAAGTATTGCATTCCATCATTAATAAGGTGTGAAAGAATTTCACGTATGAAATTCTGCGAAAGCGTAGCAAAAAGGGGTTGGAGATGATTAGAAAATACAACCGTATATTAAAATTTCAAAATATTTTCTGATGATGACAGGTTTAGAATTCCGCAAAAAGAATTCCGAAGGCTCTTACCACGGACCTTTGAGGCATATAAAAAGGCATTTCGCTTCGGAATTCCGGATGAGATTCCGAGACTATGGATCCCGGCTCTCTGACACATACCCTACAATTAAAATCAGTACTATAAGAGCACAGGTAGATCTAGCCCCACTCATTCACGTTGTGGAAAGTCAAATTAAATGGGTTTTCTACTTTTCTTCGCTAGCCCAAAATGTAAAATACATTTTTGTGTCATTATCAAATCTGGCTTGTCGAAACCGTACATCTGAACATACTGTCTCCACAATACCATATAGTTTATCTTTAGTCAGCTGTGTATATCCAATTGTAAGGTGTGTCGCAACCTCTCGTTTCGAAGGACCACAAAAACTAATACGACACAGTTTCCACGAGACTGCAGCCTTATTTGGTCGTGTTCAACGATACCCTTACATGGAATACGCTAATAAATACTTTGATAATGCGCCGAACGCTTTAAAAGTCCGACTGAATGACATTTTACAAGACCTAAGTGACAAAATGACAGCTGGGTAAGCGTGAATGCAAGAGTTCTTTTGGCTGATTCATGGAATACTTGTTATGCTGTTCCAAGGATCGGTGTTGAGGACTAAAGTAATACTACTACTAGTACTAATCAAACAGCGCGAACGTTTTCAATTAGTAAAACCAAAGGGATATTAAGCTGCCGTAATTAGTCATGTAAAACAGTTACAAGGTGAGGAAGAAAATGTACTGAACTTTGGCCACCACTTAAGCTTAAAGACAGTTAAGAAACCTTCCAACCGAGTCCCAAAACAAGCAAACCGACATTTTCGGACACGACTTGACCCCACATTCTTAATTTGTCGAAAAACGTCGTTACCGCCGATGTGTCATCATTAGGAACGCAATCACCGCGTGCGCACAATGGGAAGGTGAGTTACAACGTAACGTATGACTCACCACATCGACATTCGGCAAACGAAAATGGCCGCAAATATGTTTTATGGACCAGTTTACGAGCACGTTCGAGAAATTCTTTTGTATAACGCTAAAATCCAAAGATGGAATGAGATTTGCGCGATAACCGAGACTGCTGCAACGCTTGAATCTAGATTAGAATCACATACTTGTATTTTCAATCAAAACAACTATTATATGAAACTAATCTCCGCTCCTTGTATTGGAGACAAGGCTAACTGTGATAATTTCAAAAACCACAAACAGTTCGAAGGCTCTACGTAACACGAACTACCATTTAAACAAAATGTAAAAGGATCAACACCCGCCAAATTGAAAGACACTCAAATAAAACTACCAGAAAACACCATGTCTTAGCTACCTAATGCCATAAATTAAATACTTGTGCGCGACAATAATAATAAATTCAAAAAATATATTAGCTGATATTGATCATTGTTCTGATAAATGTTCAAGACCTTAGGATACCACAACAACGAAGTTAGTAAGCAGCATCAAGGCTGAAACAAAGGTTTTAATGGAAGGCGACACTGGACAAATTGATGGTTCCCCACAGTTCCCCGCTAATTAATATTGAGCAACCGCGTCTCGAATGCAAAACGAACTAAAATGGTTTTAAATTACTGAAGAGTACTTGAAATGCAAAGTGATGACGATACATCCTTATGCTTTCCAGGTCAATTGCCAGGATGCGTTTTGCATGGAGCAAAAGCCTTGGTCGATATTAAAACAAAGATTGGTAATGGTGATGACTCGATGTACGTTATGCATGTAAAATGCTTTGCAACAATTGAGACATTATAAAAAACGCCCTGAGGTACAGAATTAAATCTGAAGAACTCTACAATCTTGACTTCACCAACAGAAATACCTATTACCAGGTATCCTATTATTATATTGACCATTACTCATATACCCGATCAAATACTCCCACAAATAAATGAAACTATTCAATCACAAAAATAAATACTGATACTATTTACAATAAATGGATATTGATCCAATAACGTTATCTGAACGGTTACAATCCTGACTCATGCGCAGAACGATAGCTGGGCCTGCGCATCTGAGCAAACGGTAGGCAAGGCCGCGCGAGGCCGCCTTTTAATTACTGCACTGCTAACTACGACGGTATTATCTCTTATTAGAATGTAGAAATGATTATAGCTTTTACATAGCTATGAGATCTACTAGTAATTATAAAGGTATAGCATTATTTTCAGAAGCGATGGATTGAGTGTGTGAATGAGGATTATGGCTAGGGTGTGTGTGACCACTGAGATGACAACTAAGAGAAGTAAGAAAGAAAGACAGACATGGCGCCGACCCCGAATAAATTGGTAAATGCAGGAGAATGATAAAGGAAATTATAATTTTAGTATAGGGTTCCACCTGAGTATTAGCTAAGCTGCAATTTAAAATGCAACAGAGGTTTTTAGTAACATTACACATTAAAACGAAATCAAACTTTGCTCGAGACCGGACGATAAAACTTAGGACTTCAAGATCAATGATCCAAATGAGGCAGCCATTACAGCAGAATGTATAAGACTGATAATTACACTCACTGCAGTCAGTGTGTTAGAATGCAGAGTAATTATAAATATTAACGATTCATTTGGATCCTATAACGGTATAGTGAATGGCGTATTGAGATGTTAAGTTATAATTACTATTAATGCTAATCAACATTAAAACTTGGTTATCGCTCAAGCCATTTATAGATTACGATATCTGTCGGATGGTATTTGAATTGTTCAACACTAACTTCGTCATGAATTACCATTTAACTTCAAACTTGTTTACTTCTATTGAGTTCTTGGCGAAAATAAAGTGGGACTTGAACATAAAGTAAGTAAATTATCAGTGACAGTCACATTAAAATTCATCATAAATACTGCTACTATCAAACTTTCCACCAATCGAAGGACAACTTCAATTCCGAAGTCTTTATAATTAACCAGCGCATTAGTACACTGAAGACAGTAATCCTTATCTAACGCCCACATTACTTCAGCTACCACGCCAAAATCATCCTTACCACCTTGAAATTCTTCAAAATTCTAGTTTACTTTTGCATGTACGTGTGTGACTAAATATGTAAACAGTACATGAGTCATGGCTAACCGACGTGTTATGGTGAAACGTATGTACGTGACTTGAAGGTCTCCTTATATGGTCATTCAAGTGTTTTGATATAAAACTGGCCTGTTATGGCGATGAGTGATGGAGTAAATATTGAATACTGGGTAGAATTAAAGTTAGGCTAATTTTAGATTACCCATCGGGGTCCCCAAAAAAGTTTGTGTTTCTTCCGGGGTTGCGGGACTGTTCGAAAGAGATACCGTGGCCCCGGAACATAAAGGGCGATGAAGAAACATGGATGTGTTTTAGTCAGTAAAAAGTCTGACACTCCCTCCTGCTCCGCCCAGAGCGGGTCATTTGATGATTTCCCATCGGAAAAAAAAAAAAGTTTGTGTTACTTTTGTTTGATATTGCATTTGCATGTTGCCTTCAACCTACTACTCGTATATTACTCTCGAGTAATTGCCAGAGCCAACTTTACTTATAAAAACTTCATCTCATCCCACTTTAGTCTTGTGTCGCAGAAAAAGATCTCCTTCAGTACTTTCGTTGTGCTTAATCAAATTCCTTGATAACTGCATTTGGTCTTTCTTCTCTAACTTCATCAATATCTCCTTACTCTTTATCTTCAATTCTATCAACGTTTTCTAACTCTAAACAAGTTAAGACATCAATCTGATCAATCTCGGCTCCATAAATGAGTGACAGCTAATCACTATTAACTTTATGCAAATCAATGCTCTCTACTACAAACAGTGAGCTTTTAATATAAATCACCGAAACCGTGCTGCCGATAAAGGAAGCATGTAGGCGAGGGAGCTATTGTTTGTCGTAAGATACTGCTTCCAATGAGCCTAGATCGAGATTAGATACAGTAATTTGTTTGGAAATAACATTAAGGTCTTGCGGTACTTTGTAAAGGCTTTGATATTTATTGATTTTAATGGGAGCCCAGATGACTCAAGTCAGATTTGAAGGGAGTAGCTTTAATCGTGAAAGATAAAATCCATGCCACAGGCCACAGCCTCCACTCACCAATGTTATACCATGAGGAACTAATAATGACAACAAAAATAAAAATATCTTTACCAATTATTCACGTCGCTAAGGAAAATGTATCTTCAGTTTTTAGGTCAACAGTCCATATTTACTTACCATTTACTTCCCAGTACCCCACAATCTAATCAGTGACTAAGCTTTACGTAACAATAGCCTTATCAAAGGAAGGAGGTACTGCATTATTCATTGTTATAAAAACAATTTTTCAACAATTACAATTAGCGTTGATAATTAGTTTACTATCAGAGGAATGGCGGGGGTCGTTCAACTGCGTCTGTGCAGGATATATAGGCCCCTTTCGTATCGTGGCATCCGTTGCGATATAAGTGCGTTTTGTTCTTGCGTTGTTTTTGTTGACATGAGGATAGGTCGATTGTCGACTGTTTACAATGCGTTGTGAATGGAAGGGTAATCAGATGCTATAAATGCAATCATAAGATGGTGAACAGTAAAACACAACACAGAAATTAGTAGTACTATTTTGTTTAGTACCGTTTTTTGAGGGAATAATTTGGGGCCAGAAGTAATTTTCACAATGTCTTTTAAAATATTCTGGTTATGTTCCAATCTTGACATGTGTGTCATGGGTGTACACATTAAAAGTTGCGAAAGACGTACATAATGTTCATAAATAAATAGTACATCAATCATTTCGGCCGTTGGGCAGTCATCCGGTCCTGTTTCAAGGTCTGTTTGTGCGCCCTGGAAGACCTGATGTAATGCTTGGTAATAAAACATCGATATATTTTCATTACGATAATTATAACTTCTTGTTTTCGTTACATTTGTAACAGCTTCATCAGAATTGTCGAAAACGGCTGTGATAGGATGTAAAGTAAAAAACGGTTAGGGCTCATGTTTTTAGGTTACGCCTACAGCTGCACTCCCAAAATGGCAGGTGGCGTCTGTCTGTCGCACAGATGGCTGCTAATAGGCCTACACACAATGGCCCATCATCAAGTCATCGACTTCAATATTCATGGTCTCATTTTTGCAGGACCTATTCCTATACAACCTTCGATAGATATCAAGTCAGTTCTACCTCGCATAGTAGCAGACTGCAGGTCAAAGTGTGTAGAGTACTGATTAATAGTGAAAGATTCCTCTGATATCAGCTGTTTTATTATCATATCTTTGCCCTTTGGCTCTGGAGTGCACATAGATAAGCAATAGATAGGTACTTCACGTACGATGCAATTAAATAGTATACAGTCACATTTGAAAATACCTTCGGGTTTCTTGATTTCACATACATCTGCAGTATCTACATATCAGTATCTAGCTATATCCGTGCATGCATCCTTTTTTTTTTTTTTCGTTTGGGAAATCATCAAATGACTTCTCCCGCTCTGGGCGGAGCAGGAGGGAGTGTCAGACTTTTACTAACTAAAACCCATCCATGTTCCTTCATCGCCCTTTGTGTTCCGGGGCTACGGTATCTCTTTCGAACAGTCCCGCAACCCCGGCAGGCATCGGTCCTTGCGGACCCCTTCCTTTTTGCTGACTCTCTTTGAGTCGCGCGTGGAACACGAACGCGCCGTCGACACGGCCTGTCGTCATGAGACGGACGGACGGCGAGCTAGCCCATAGCCCACCGTCCACAGGCCCGCGCCTACGGTGGCCCCCGACGCCCGGGGCGTCTCCCGCGGCGGCTGGGACGCTGTGAGGGTCTCTCCCTCTCACGTTCCGCCACCACCTTCTCTAGCATTACTGCTTCGCAGAAGGAGGTGACGGCGTCCCATTCCGTCTCGCTTCGGACCATGGCTTGCACCAGGGCCGGACGCGAGAGGTCGCCGCCGCGTGCATGCATCCTCTCATCATGTTTTATGGTTTGATATTATTGTGTTGTGTTACGGTATGGTATGACCCTGTATTGGACTTGTTTGCTGATGAATGGAAGACGATAATGTTAGAATGTGTGGTTCTGTGAGAAGACAGAGTAAAAGGATTACTTAATTTAGTGTTAATCGTTTATGCTGTACTAAGTAAGTAAATAAATATTAACTTACTCCAGTAAGATCGCAATGTTTGTAATAGTTCTAATAATAGGTCTTCTCGGATTTAGATCATCGAGAGTCGGGGATACATTGACTGTCCAGAATAGGTTAGTGGCAGGCTTTGATCCTTCTTCCACAATCTAACAATAGGAGCGAACGAAACATCTGATTAAAATTAGTACTTGAATGAACCATGTACGAAATTGTTTAGTTCATTGTCATCGTCGAAACAAACATTGCGTATTTGCGTGTGTAGTGGATCAAGACTGGATTATGGATGACGTGATCGCAATTGTGCTGACGTCAACCCATATCCCACGGTGGCATTTGTATTTGTAAATCGTTAGACGGTTCAATAGGCTATATGGATGACTTTCTGAAGATCTTAGAAGGTAGACTAGAAAACGAAAAAAGGTGGGATGGTGTGAAAAAAGGTAGTCATTTTGGAGGTGTGAAAAGTAATGAGCCATCTTCTCTTTCTGTGGCAGTTATAGTACCATCTAAAACATATTTAGAAGATGACTAATACGATATTCAGGTCTTAGATAATATACCAAAAGAACTAAGTATGGTAATAGTAACACTATTTTCAATAACGATTAATGTAGATGCTTTTGGTGTTATCATAGTAATTAATGCAGAAAGCTACTGCCAAGCTAGTCAACTAAGTTTAATGCTAAAAGGGTTATTTATTACGCATTACCATTTATAACTAAAGTATGGCCATACATTTAAACTACTCGAATGACAAATTATTGCTGCATCCACTTTACTAATTAACAACCTCATTTAATATAAAGGGTAGGTGCGGCAAACAAGGTGAAAGCCCGGAAATGAATGACAACATTGTAACTAGTGAGGAAACACTATACGACAACTGATGAGGTCGTAACAGTAATAGAAAAACCATTTGATGCCGAGTTCAAAAGACATCACACAGAGATACTAAAACAAACAAAGGATTATTTCTTACCAATAAGTAAGATAAACATCGTACACTTAAACCAAACCCTCTTAAAAGGACACCAAGAGGACAAAAGTTCAATAATACCAACTCTTGAACAGTGACTTTCTACAAAGCCTATAATCTCCGAGACGGGTCGAGTTCGGGGGGCAATGCACCTGCAGGTAGGGGCGAGGGGGGTGGCACCACCTGCCGTTCTGTTGTAAATATTCGGAGACATTTCAATATTAAACTGGATTTCTATTTATATTTCTATGGCTTCTTTATTAATTGCAGCACGTCTGACGGGTTATTCCCAGTTGTCGCCACTGGTGACGCCACCACTGGCGACAAATGGGAATATTTTTCAAAAAAAATCCCAGTTGTCACCAGTGGTGGCGCCACCAGTGGCGACAACTGGGAATGGCCATTCTTCTAGTTCCCAGTTGTCACCAGTGGCGACAGATGGGAAATATAAAGTGATACGCCTCCGGTGGGGGCGATGCTAGAGCTGAATTATAGTGATGGGGTTTCATTATTGTATCACTAACGAAGTTTTAAATAGGTATATTTTATATTTTCTTAAATAAAACTTTTACACGTTACTTGGGAAGATATATATTTTTATAAATCACAATATTTGTATTCATTGAGATTAAAACTGCACAAGTACAGTTTCCAGTACTACAACTATTACAGATCGTATAATTATTTTACTTAAAACTATATTATTAGGTTCTTATCACAAACTAAATAGTAATGAATATGTACATAATTGCAATATATTTACAATCAGCCATAACTTCCGCGCTCCGATCCTGTCGATCAACCCCCTCCACTATGCTGTTGTCGGTTCGTAGACCAGTGACGTAACACTTACCAGTGCATTCCCAACAATGTCAGGGTCAAGTGCGTCGTGCAGTTCTGGTGAAGTTTCGTTAGTTTATATAAAAAGACGTCACGGGACTATTCTGCTTCGCGCAGGTTTCCAATATCATATAAAAAGGAAACATAAAAGTGGGTTAACTGTGTGGGAATGCATCAAACGAAAATACAAGTGTAAAGGAATTATAAAGATAAAAGTAAGTTTTCGGCTTTCATTTATTATTATTATTTATATGAAAAAACTTTTAACTAAAGCTCATGCCAACACGTTTGTGTGCACGCTCATGCCAACACAAAAGAGAAACAGGCGGCCATTTTGTGCACGTTTGTCACTTATTGTGAACGTTAATTTGTAATGAATTATTTTAATACACTTTATTTTATTTGTTTAATGTACGCTACGATTACTTATATTTTTTATTATTTTAGGATAACAATGTCCTTCATGAAACTGCACACTCATGTACACCTGACTTTTTAAAAAATGAAGTAGATGAGCGACTTTACGGCTGTAAACAACAACTAACAAAAGAAAATTACCCAGCGGTACCACAATGTTACAATGATATGGTCGGGTCCTTTCAAACTTCAGGATTGGACTTAGTATGCAAAGTACCGAGCTTTGAAAGTATTAAATCATCTCTATATAGATTCAGAAATGCAGCAGCCGGAGTAACACACCTTAAATCTAAACAAGGAATCAATGTTCAAATTCCTCCGGAATTTAATAATTTTGTATTGGCTGATTATTCTGATGGTGACAACCGTATTATAGCTTTTTGCACCAAAGAGGCAAAAAAGGTTATGAATGAAGTACATGATTTTTATAGCGATGGAACCTTTAAAAGCTGCCCCTCGCCCTTTATTCAACTTTATAGCATTCACGGAGATTTGGGAAGTACTGTGAACCACACGAACATAGTGCCGCTTGTCTACGCACTTATGAGTGACAAGAAGATG
Organism: Xestia sexstrigata; assembly: GCA_941918905.2. NCBI lineage: Eukaryota > Metazoa > Arthropoda > Insecta > Lepidoptera > Noctuidae > Xestia > Xestia sexstrigata. Next base: position 2,651,644 of record OW799203.2, on the reverse strand, counting down.
GAATCATACATCATTTTATTTTCCATGATTAAATCCCAAATACCTGACTGGGATCCAAAGAAATATAAAACTGATTATGAAAGAGCTGCAATGAAAGCTTTAACGACTGTGTTTCCGTCTGTAATTATATCCGGATGCTATTATCATTTTAATCATTCCATTTGGGAGAAGGGTCGTAAGCTCGGGATAACTAAATCTAATGATGAAAACAAGATAAGAGAAGTGGCATTAAGCGCCGTATTGCCACTATTGCCGCCGAATGAAATTTTAAATGGCTGGAAATATATTACTCGCAAGAATACACAAGAAGATGACATTAAAAAATTTAGAGCATATATGGAAAAGCAGTGGATGATAGACGAGTTCATTAAAGTATGGTGTGTATACGGTGAACAGCATCGAACAACAAACGCTTTAGAATCATGGCATCATAAATTAAACCATACAATTGGAAAAAAAAAACCTAACATTATACATTTTTTAAAAACCTTGGTCAAGGATTCGGCATATTATAGAGTTTCTAATAATATGATTACAAATAAAAAGAAAATAAGGAAGAAGAAATATGTACTCAATGATGAGTTCATACAAGATATCCAAATGGAGTTAGTACATGGAAACATGACAGTGGGTCATTGTTTAGAATGTTTGAGGCGGTAATTTTATAAAAACTGACGGCGATTGAAGAATATTAAGTATTATGTTAATATACGGGTAGGTAGTCGTTTTCTTAAAAACTACTCGGATTTTATTTATCAAAAAATACTGTTTACCACAGTAATATATTTGTATAAGAGTATAATATTAAGTAATTCCTATTTAAATACATCTAGCTAAATCGAAAGAGTAAAGTCAATTATTGTAAATAGTATGTTGATCTGTGATAAAAAAGTAGAAGTATAAATTATTGTAAATAATGCATTGATTAATCTGTGATAGACATCGCAGTAAATTAATGAGTAATAATAATATACCTGTAGATTTAGAAAATTATAAACGTCAATTATTGTGGTTAATATATACACGTCTGTTTTATAAAAATAACCTAAGAACTACATAATGCCATACGTTGATTAATCTGTGATAAGAACCTAATAATATAGTTTTAAGTAAAATAATTATACGATCTGTAATAGTTGTAGTACTGGAAACTGTACTTGTGCAGTTTTAATCTCAATGAATACAAATATTGTGATTTATAAAAATATATATCTTCCCAAGTAACGTGTAAAAGTTTTATTTAAGAAAATATAAAATATACCTATTTAAAACTTCGTTAGTGATACAATAATGAAACCCCATCACTATAATTCAGCTCTAGCATTGCCCCCACCGGAGGCGTATCACTTTATATTTCCCATCTGTCGCCACTGGTGACAACTGGGAACTAGAAGAATGGCCATTCCCAGTTGTCGCCACTGGTGGCGCCACCACTGGTGACAACTGGGATTTTTTTTGAAAAATATTCCCATTTGTCGCCAGTGGTGGCGTCACCAGTGGCGACAACTGGGAATAACCCCGTCTGACATTGGGAGGTCGGGGGAGAATGATATAGGTTTCGTATTAAATGTAGACAGATTAATAGATTATGAGATTAATGGCTTACATTAGTGTGGTAGGAAGGTTGGACAGGACAGATATCATGTTAAATTACTTTATACAAAGAGTAGTAGACTTTATAGAATTTTGGAGATTGAGTAATCGAAATAACATTAATTTATTATGAACATAGCTCGTGTATGATCGATATGAGGCATCTTGAAGTTGAAGAGTTTTCAAAATAATAAACCACGACGTCTAGAAAAAACTTCTGATCAAAATGAACACCGTCGACCTCGATCAATAAAGCATTCGCCCTATCTGTGTTGATTTGCATCATATTTCTACTTCTCCTCAAAAATATGTATAAAAAAAAAAAAACAGAATATTTGTAATACAATTAGTCTGAAGTCTCGCCGCGGTGTAGCTCGTCGCGCGTCAATTTTCCGGTCTAACGCCGAACCGGTCCGATCAGGGGACCCTCTTGATACGCAAGCTATTTCTTATTGTACCACTTCAATATTAAATCGTATTAAATCTTTATTTGAGCTATGGCGCGTGCTTCGTGAATAATATCTCGTCCTTTTCATAGCGAAAACAAAGCAAGAGTTTTCACTGAAGATGATATAGTAATAACCACCCTGATTATAGAAGTGCCTAATTGGTTTAACCATTTCCTGCTTACTACGAAAATTTGTTCAGAGTTTAACTGTGCCCTCCTAATACTCCTTTTACATAGTGAACATGTGTTTGTGGGCTGATTGGTAAGGCTGTCCTACACCTTCAGATATTCACCCAATCTTATAAGCACCAATATTTGAGAAACATTCTTCTCAGTTCTTCACTTCATTCAGAACAGTAATTCAATTGTTTAAGGGCCTTGCAACATGTTTCTGGTCTGACGCGTAACTGAATTATCCTAAACGCCAAAATCAACATGACACACAATCAGATCATTCAGTCACACTACAATCACCATGGCAAAGTATTTAGGGCATAAAGTATATAAAGTTGATGGTTGTGGGAGCTTCCTTTAAAAGAGAAAATTACAACTCTATGTCTTTACTCCATCAGACATCTCGAAACTGTTCCCGCTACACATTTCAACTCTCACTATTCCATTCCAAACAATTACCTTTTCCACTCCACCTTCCAGCAACTAATTAGCGATCACCAATAGCAGTCGCACGACAATCGCAACCGTCTAATACAATTAGGTCGGTGTCTTGTCGCCGGCGTCGCGATGTCGCGCGCCAATTTTCCGGTCTATCGCCGGACCGGTCCGGTAGGGCGTGCCCTTGTTGATCTTCCTTTGGTGCGATATCTTATTGAATGCTTTTTAGATTATGATTTTTTTGCCGTACGAGTCTGCATTTAAAATATCAGATGTATACTCTTTTCTGCTATCTTTGGAGAAAAAGAACGATCATACATAGTTGTTAATCGTCGACGTCGACGTCTTTGTATAATTACAAGAATTTTCTCCGAATGCGGGGAATCCCCACGTGCTTTTAACGTTCTCATTCTTTACGGATGTTGATGAACCGTGAAAATACGAGGCTGATTGACGAAGATGGATATCAAATCCAAAAGTTTCTTGATGGACAAGACACTGTACTGTCAAAGTTGAATTAAGTTGACTTAAGGGCTATATATCCCTCAAATGGCTTAGCATGACCCTCCGTTACTCCTAAAATACTGCAGCATTAATTTTGAAATATATATATACAAGAACAGAGGAGAGAACACCGGCAGACTAAAATTACTATTCCTTTTTCTATCTTTAGTAATCGACGAGAAAAACAAACGAACATAAAACATTCGCAATGTTAGTTCGGAAATTCTATATTTCATTACTATTCTATTCCAGGAATGGAAGATAAACTTCTGCTGATTGTTTGTGAGACAAATAAGGAAAATAGCTAATTTAGCTAGCCTGATACGATCCGTCACGATTTGCACTACTTGAACGACCAAACACGACATGTAGAACTCGTTGCGTGTATGAATGACTTCATGTCAAAGAACCTATTGTCATGGGCAGAGATATGAGGTTGAAAAACATGACCATAATGTGTGTATTGTGTGTGAGATACGGAGAGGCCGTAAAAAGGTTACAAATGATGGATTAAAACACTATTTGCTTCTTAATGGTATTATAAGAATTCAATAGGGACAGGAAAATAATTAAAAGTATGAGCAACAAGCAACTGTTATTAGCTTACTTCACTTAACAAATTCCGGACCTAAAGATGGTAACTTTGAACCTACATAGGAAGATATTAAGTTCTAAAAGCAATTACTAAATCCTGCTTTCCGAACGTCAATTGCCAACAAAATTCTTGTTACCATTACAAATATCCGAACTTCAATAATACCGTTTTGACCGCAAGAACGTCACCAAGTAAAACAAACACGTTGATTCGGGCAACCGCCGCCGGAGGATTTTTATAAAAACGGCGAAACTAATGCGTCACAAGTATCGTACGAGAGCAGAAACTATTTGAGTCACAGCAAACCAGAAGCGATCGAAAGAATAAGCTATTAATTATGAGTTATTCACCGAACTGGTTAATGAATCAAGATCGGATATGGAAAACCACTTGACTGCAGAAATTGTGTTTGGAAACAACAGTGATGCTTGTGTAGAAGCAAGATGACTAGGTACAACCCAATATCGCAAAAATTCTATTTTCGAAGTATCACAACGTGGCCTAAGTATAAGTACGAGGGTCGAACAGGGTTTTACCAGTACTTGATATTACAAAATCACTGCCCGAAGTTCCGGCTACTAAGGGGAACTGATAAACCACCGCATTGGGGAAAATCCGTATGGCATAGTGTTGACGCTCTTGTTTTGTGTGTTGTTGTGGAGCGGGCTCGCTGGCGGGATGTCGACTGGAGAGTGTACGATGGTCGCAGTAGGAGCGAATAATAACGCTTATTCTTCAGAGTTTTCTTGTATTTATTTCTTGATGTTGCTTCTTACACTGCTGGGTTTGGAATGCCTGACCACAGAAAATGCCCCTTTTTTATAGGCAGCTCTGACCAATCACAGCCCTTCAGTTTTGCACACGGCACTAATGACCCACCCATCGACCAATCAGAGCGCAGGTAGCTTTTGTATGATAAATTTAACATGCTGTTTTTCTGTGGTAAAACACCCCTTACAATATTTCCTTATGTTTCTATCTTAATTTATAAAGTCTTAAAAACCTTATTTTACACGTTAAAATATGCATAATACTTTAACATAACATAGAATCTAGTTAATAGCTCTAGAAAAATACCATGAGGAATGCACAACACTTCAACATAGAATATACTTACTAGCTCTAGAAAAATACCACGAAAAATGCACAACACTTCAACATAGAATCTACTTACTAACTCTAGAAAAATACCATGACTAAACACTTTAACATAGAATCTACTAGTTTGGGAAAAATACCATGATAAGGAATGAATAACACTTTAACAAAGAATCTACTGGCTCGGGAAAAATACCACGATGAGGAATGCATAACACTTTAACATAGAATCTACTTATTAGTTCTGGTAAAAATACCACTATGAGGACAGAAAATACCACGATGAATGAAAGAAAATACCACGATGATGATAGAAAATAACACGATAAAAGACAGATTAATCAAACTAATTAGACATTAAAATATTTAAATAATTAATTACATATCGTCGCTAACATTCTCCCCCACGGTGCGCAGCACTTCATCCTCTGGAGGCGACGATGCCGCAGGAACCAGCACGATGATCCGTCGAGTTGGGCGACGAAGTATACCTCCTGATGTCCGCACGTCCAGCACTCTGGTCCTTCCGTCTGGTCCAGGATATGTCTTGACAACTTCTCCGCGAGGCCATGAATTTCGTGGCAATGTGTCGTCCACTATTAGCACGATATCTCCTTCTCTCGGGTCTTTGGTTTCTTTGCCCTCAAGTTTCCTCGGCATTAAGAGTGGCAGGTACTCTTTGATCCATCTTTTCCAAAAGTGGTCTGCGAGTCTTTGGGCGGTTCTCCAATTCGCCTTCCCGATCAGCTCTGTGTCGTTGAATTCTCCCGGTGCCATTGCTCCGCACGATCTCCCCAGTAGGAAATGGTTCGGTGTCAGACCTTCTTCGTCTTCTGGATCCATGCTGACCGAGGTGAGAGGTCTGGAATTGACGATGTGTTCGACCTCGGTCATCAGCGTATGGAGCACTTCTTCGGGTGGGTTTCTTTCATTGAGAACCACTGCCAACGCCGTCTTAACTGTTCGCACAAGTCTCTCCCAGGCGCCTCCCATGTTTGGAGTCCCTGGAGGGATAAACTTCCACTTGATGCCCTTCTCTTGTGCGGCCTCTTCCAGCTCCTTTTTTGCTCCAACAAAGTTGGTCCCGTTATCGCTGAATATAGTTTTTGGGGTTCCTCTTCTGGCTGCCATCCGTCGAATCATCGAGCTAGTACTAAGAGAGGGCACTAACTCTAGATGTACGGCTCTGGTGGTGAGACATGTAAATAATACCCCCCAGCGCTTCTCAGTTCTTCTCCCGATAGTGACTTGCATCGGCCCGAAGTAGTCTACGGCCGTGCAAGAGAATGGGAACTGATGATGCTGTAGTCTCTCGCTCGGTAAGTCTCCCGTCGGGGGTATCTCTGGTAAGCTCTTCTTTGTCTTGCACCATTGACAGCTGTGTGCGACTGCCTTCAGAGTTGCTCTTAAGCCCAGGATCCAATACTTTTGTCGAATCTCGTTCATTACTGTAGCAGTGTTTCCGTGAAGGAACTTCTTGTGGTAATATTGTATAATGAGACGCGTTATCTTATGTTTTCCATCTAGGATGATGGGATTCATCTTTCTTTCGTTTTTGTCGTGGAATTTCATTGTCCTGCTTCTTAGCTTGATAATTCCGTCGTCTCCTATATAAACGTCAATCTTCTTGAGCCGGCTTGCGCTTTCTAAGGGTTTTTCTGACTTCAAATTCTTTATATCTGATGCGAAACTATCGTTCTGGCTCATCTTCATTAATAACTCTTCGGCCTTCTTTAAGTGATCTTCTTCCAGGGGAAGGTACTGCCGCTTGTTATTGTTTTTGTTGGCTGATTGAATTGAGTTTCGTGTGTCTTTCTTCTGGGTTTTTCTTTGAGGTTTCCAGGACTCGTCCTTCCGGCGCGTGGCGGCGGTGGTTGCTTTACGGGCCTTCAATAAATGGTATGTAAAGGCAATCACTCTGGCTGTAGTGCGTAGTAGTCGCTCCCAGCTTGAGAACCTCTCTGGATCCAGAAAGACGTCTTCTGCAGCTTTTATTGCCATCACCTTTTGCTTGTTCTTCTCTTCTGGCATGATACCCTCTGGTTTGAAGTCGTGGAACGGCCATTCTTCTTCTGGTTGACGGAGAAATGACGGACCTTTGAACCACCTGGCGTTGTGGCCGAATTCGATTGGAGTTCCCCTCGTGGCGTCGTCTGCTGGATTTTCTTTAGTCGGTACCCATCTCCAGTCTTCTGGCTTGGACTTCTCTTCGATTTCTGCTAGTCGGTTGGCCACAAAAGTTTTGAACTTTCTTGGTTCCGCCTTTATCCACTGCAGTACTGTGCTAGAGTCGGTCCAGTAGATCTTCTTTGATATTTCGAGCTCCGACTCTTCTTCGACCGTGGCAGCTAGTCTGCTGCCAAGCAATGCCGCTTGTAACTCTAGCCTCGGGATTGATACTGGTTTCGTTGGCGTCACTCTTGCTTTGCCGGCGATCATGGAGATATGGACTTTTCCTCCAGGCTCGACTGTCCTCCAGTAGACTACTGCTGCGTAGGCTTCTTCACTTGCGTCAGTAAACGTGTGCAGCTGTCCTTTCCTGCCGCGGGGTGCGATGCACCTTGGAATCTTCAATCTTGCTAACGCCGATACTTTTTGTAAGTAGTTCATCCATGCTTCTTTTTGTGGTTCGTTAATTACTTCGTCCCAGTCTATTTTCGTTCGCCAAATGTCTTGAATTAACTTCTTTCCTTGTATTAAGACTGGTGTTGCAAAACCCATGGGATCAAAGGTAGACATCACTGCCCTCGTGACTTCTCTTTTCGTTGGAGTTCTTCTACCATCTTGCAGGTCTTTTGACGTGTTGCGCAGTCCAATATTGAAGGCTAGTGTATCTTCTTTTACCAGCCATCTCAGCCCCAGAGTCTTCTCTTCCTTCGTCAGTTGCAGGGAATCTTCTTTATTGGTGTCTCCTACTTCTGACAGTACTCCCGAATTGTTACTGGCCCAACCCTTCAGATGAAAGTTTGCTCTTGCGTGAATATCTTTAACTTCTTTTGATATCTTCATTGCTTCCGCTGTAGACGCGAAGCTCTGTAGATAGTCGTCCATGTAATGGTTTCTCTTTATTGCCTTTACTGCTTCGGGATGAGATTTCTTGAATTCCTCTGCGTTCTTGTTCATTACATATATTGCTGTTGCTGGTGATGACGCTGCTCCAAAGATGATTGACGACATTCTATACTCTTCAGGCTTGCCTGATCTTCGGCTTCCACGCCACAGGAACCTGAGACTATCTCGGTCATCTTCTCTGACCTTGACTCGAAGAAACATATCTTGGATGTCAGCCATGACAGCCACTGGTCCTTCCCTGAAGCGAAGCAGCACGCCAAATAGTGACTGCAATAGGTCAGGGCCTGAGAGCAAGGCGTCGTTGAGGCTCTTCCCTTGAAACTTGGCAGCTGCGTCGAACACTATTCTCAGCTTCTTCTTAACTGGATGCACAACGGTGAAATGGGGTAAGTAGAATACTCTTCCTTTGTTTGCAGTTTCCGGAGCTTTCTCTGCATATCCCTTTTCGATCATACTCTGGATCTGAATCTCGTAGTGCACTTTAGCTTCTTGGTCTTTATCCAATTTCTTTTCGATGTTGACCAGGCGTCGGATTGCTTGATTGTAGTTGTTAGGTAGGGTTTCATCTTCTTTCTTCCACAGGAGTCCTGTTTCATATTGACCGCTTGACAGTTTCTTCGTAGTTTTCTCGAGGGTTTCTAGTACTCTTCTATCGCTGTCATTGGTTGGTGACCGATTTTGAATCCCAAGAGATTCCAACTGAAAGTGTTCTCGGACGATTTCTTCTAAGCTTTCTTCGTCAGTGGTCGATCTGCCATAGTGAATGAAGTTTACTAAGGCAGTTGCCCCTGTTTCGCATCCGTGTAGCACCCACCCTAGGTTGGTGAGTGAGGCTACAGGTTCGGATGGTTTGCCCTTCTTCAGTCTTCTTGTTACTATCAGTCCCCAGTTGTCTTGGCCTATCAGCAGCTTGGGCCTTTCGGTGACGTAGAGGAGTTGACTTTCGATTGCCCTTAGATGTTGACAATTCTGCACGGTGTCCTTATTTATGCGTTGTTCAGACAGCTTCAGGTCGTCGATGGTTCTTGCAACGATAGTTCTTTTTTCTCTTCTATGAGCCCCTTTTATCTTGAACTCGATCTTCTGTGAACTATCTTTTCTTAAGACCTTCCCGCCGACTGTTTCGATTGTGAGTTTTTCTTGCTTCCCTTCGATTCCGATCTTCTCAGCAACTGATGCGTCTAAGAGTGTGACTGTTGACCCCTCGTCCAACAATGCTAGTACGCGAACTTGGCCTTTTGGACCAAAAAGGTCCACTGGGATGATCTTCAGGTATGCTTTCTCTTCTCCTTTTGCGTTGTGGATTGAGGCGACCTTCTCTTCGGAAGAGCTTCCCTGGTCTTCTTTGTTCGTTTCTTTTTCTACTGGTACTGGCGGTTTGTCGGAGTGCAAGATGGTATGATGCCATCTCTTGCACTGCTTGCACACTGGAGCTTTACAGTTGATTCTAGAGTGTTTGAATCGAAGGCACTTGAAGCATATCTTTGCCTTCTTGATCATATCCCACTTATCATTTATGTTAGCTTCTTTGAACTTCTTGCATTCTATTGCGAAATGCTCTCCTTCACAGAACGGACATGACTTCTTATATTTTTCTTGTGACGCTTCTTGTACTGTATGTATGGGTCTTCTTATTGCCTTCTTTTGCTCCGAGGACACTTCAGGTGGAGCAAAGTCCCCACACATGTCGGCTTCTGTTTCTAGAAATGCTTCAACGAGTAGTAGCTCTTGAATTTCTTCATCTCTTCTGCTTCTGTGGTAAGCAAACCAACGAAATTTCATGGATGTTGGCATCTTTTCGACTATAATTCTCAGTGTTTCAGGAGAACTGAGGTACTGTGGTTTCTTCAAGGCCTTGATTGTCTCGACGGCGTTCTTCACTTTGCTTGCAAATACGCAAATGTCGCTTGGGTTCTCGCCGACTTTCGACAGGTTCTTCATTTTTTCTAGTTCTGCTAATGCCAGCGCTCCAGGTCTTCCAAATCTTGCTTCCAGTCCCTTGATTACTTCGCGTGGGTCTTCAGCGGTGAACAGCAGGCTTTGAACGGCTTCTCTAGCTTTTCCTTGGATTGCAATTCTAAGGCGCGCTAGGTTCTGATTGTTACTGAAGGAAGCGGCCGTATCTTCGTATGATCTGTTGAAAGCTAACCATTCTTCACAGGACCCGTTGAAGTGAGGGAGTTCAAGATGCTTCGATGAAACGTTGTCACGTGACTTTTCGAATAACTTAAGTATGACTGAAGCCAACTCCTGGATGTCGCTCTTCTTTTCTTCTGTCTCAATCGGCCTCCGATCCTTAGGTCTGTCCCCGGATTGGATGAACCACTGCTCAGGTTCTCGAGTTTGTTCGTACAGCTCTTCTCCAGCACTTTCTTCTTCTTCATCTGCGGCAAGAAGCTCTAGTTCAGCTTGAGCGACTTTTGATCGTGCTTCTGCCAGTTCCAATTCCCTTAGTGCTATTGTCATTCTTGCTTGCGCTTCTGCTCTCTTCCTATGCGACGAGCGAACAGAATGTGTGTCTAGATCGCGGGTCGTCTTCTTAGGGTGAGGCCGCTGCAGACTCTCTTCTCTGGACGTTGGTGTACTTCCATCGTTCAGACGCGTTTTCACTGCGACACTTCTTTCTTGAATCTGCGGCGATGGATGACTCTCTTCTTGGCTAACGGGAATCGACGCTTCGATAGTGCGGGTCGGGGGGGTGGTACGAGTCACTTCCTCCGGTGTTGATTCCTCTCCAGTAGTGTCCTTGGGATGAAGTACAGGTTGCTGACGTCCATGTATGTTGCTCGGCGGCGATCTTCTTGTAAGTGTCGATCGATTTGGAATCACCGTGTTCGTAGTCGTCGCACTTGTAGATTCACTCGGCGTATTCATACTCCAATCCGTCGTACCGGTACTCGTAGTATCCGTGGTTGCGTTACTTTCACTCGTAGTTGTAGCCTTCGACTGCAACGATCTTGATCTCGTGTTCGCAGGCATCTTCCCAGTTTTCTTGAACCCAATCCGGCTTCCGAAGGACCAATGTTGACGCTCTTGTTTTGTGTGTTGTTGTGGAGCGGGCTCGCTGGCGGGATGTCGACTGGAGAGTGTACGATGGTCGCAGTAGGAGCGAATAATAACGCTTATTCTTCAGAGTTTTCTTGTATTTATTTCTTGATGTTGCTTCTTACACTGCTGGGTTTGGAATGCCTGACCACAGAAAATGCCCCTTTTTTATAGGCAGCTCTGACCAATCACAGCCCTTCAGTTTTGCACACGGCACTAATGACCCACCCATCGACCAATCAGAGCGCAGGTAGCTTTTGTATGATAAATTTAACATGCTGTTTTTCTGTGGTAAAACACCCCTTACAATATTTCCTTATGTTTCTATCTTAATTTATAAAGTCTTAAAAACCTTATTTTACACGTTAAAATATGCATAATACTTTAACATAACATAGAATCTAGTTAATAGCTCTAGAAAAATACCATGAGGAATGCACAACACTTCAACATAGAATATACTTACTAGCTCTAGAAAAATACCACGAAAAATGCACAACACTTCAACATAGAATCTACTTACTAACTCTAGAAAAATACCATGACTAAACACTTTAACATAGAATCTACTAGTTTGGGAAAAATACCATGATAAGGAATGAATAACACTTTAACAAAGAATCTACTGGCTCGGGAAAAATACCACGATGAGGAATGCATAACACTTTAACATAGAATCTACTTATTAGTTCTGGTAAAAATACCACTATGAGGACAGAAAATACCACGATGAATGAAAGAAAATACCACGATGATGATAGAAAATAACACGATAAAAGACAGATTAATCAAACTAATTAGACATTAAAATATTTAAATAATTAATTACATATCGTCGCTAACACATAGAGTCCTTTTACTTACAACTTAAAATTAATGAGTAACTACAAATGCACATAATGGTATTGATGTCATCTTCCAGTGCTGAATTTTAAACCGTAGTTAGAAGGATGGCTAATAATAAAATCCGACTGACCAGAGTTGTATTTTTAGGGAAACTTCTAATCAAGCAATGAACATCAATAGGCTTTTGACGACGGCTATCGTTTAGAACCTACACCCATCATAATAAACGATGTTTAACAACCAATAGAAACAGACACAAATATATTACTATACACATAAGCTATAAACATGTCATACATCAAGCGAGCCCTTCATATGCCTTCGAGAAAGATGTAATGATTCACTTAACAATTATCCATGTATCATTGGGGTCAGCCATCTTGCTTCACTCTTGACTCATCGCAGGTACGAAGCCTTTCCCCGGTGACCTAACATACAAAATATTTGAGTGGCGGTATGAAAATGCAGAAATATATGCGAAAGTGTTTGAAACAACTATACTTTCGATTGATTTGGAAGTGACAGAAAGGCAAAGATAAGAAAATCTAATCAAATGCGTAGGAAGATTGAATTGGTGACACAGTCAGCACTGAAATCATTGGAACGACAAACGTAAAAAACGCACCCAGTGCGTCGAAAAATATTGAGAAAGACAATGTCGAACCAGTTTTCAGGCCGCGTCCAAATCTAGATTTAAACGAAAGAGTTGCCAACGACTATAAACACTGACACGAAACTGCTCTATTCTCGAATTGTTTGCGAATTAAATCAGGATCGAAGCCATATCGATCGTGTTAATGCTCTCATTGTTTTCGCTCTAAGAATATTTTTAGAAGTGGTAACGTATAAAGCACTAACAGGATCGGCCATCGGCACCTAAATAATGAATTCAGCGTAACGGCTGCAGGGACGTACTGAAACTTACAATCATTCACTGGAAAGTCCAACGTTATTATTATTTTCGTTCTTAAAATGGTCATGCTCATTTGAATTCGTAAACTGCTTGCTTCAGCGAATTTTGGTAACTTAAATATGCAGTGTGAGTCATGACTTGAGGCAGTCTTCATTTCCTCTGTTACCAAGTTCCGACAGAATGAGGATTTTCGGGGAAATATCATATCATTTTAAGTTAAAGTAAATTATTAAAAACCCATGCATGTATGAAGATGAAATGGGTTTTGACGTATTGCCCTTTGATTTTGACGATTCGATTGTAAATGTTAGTAGAAGAAACAGGAAAGAAATTACGATCATTTCGCCATTAATAAGACTAAACAGATGATGATTATAAGATCATGTAAATAAACGATTCTAACTGAGAGTCAACAAGAAAGAAAAGTCCAAACTTTAAAATAAGCGGCTCTTACAGCTGTACTTAATAAAGCGATACCTAATTAAGTACCTACAAGTAAATTTGAATATAAAACTCTAATTGAACTTGCAACGGCTAAGTCATCGTTTCTCGAAATAAATATCACCAAACTAGGTAAGGTGTTACTCATTGACCTGGATACATTAATTCTATATAAAATTAATTACGCAAACTACTTCAATGAGGTTTTGGATGCGTAAGCGCATTTTTATGCCAAACACTAAATTTTTATCAGTCCCGCATATAATCAACGAATTACTTTGAAATGAGTTTAATTGACTCATGAAGAAGCGACTTGACAATATAAAATTGAACAAAAGAATTGCGACATTTTAATATGAATTATATTTACTACTCGTAGGTGAATATTATAGTCAGCATCTACTAAAGAAAAAAAAAGACCACAGAAAATTCATGAAGAAGATCTATCCTTCCACTAAGGATACCCTTTCATCACCATACAGTAATTCCTTTCCTTCAAAAATACTGGTGTAAAAAACCACACGACCCCTAATTCTTTGCAATTAAACAGTACACTCAAATTGATCGCACGTGGCAAGTTGTAAAATCAGTTTTGTTTTGACGTTTGCACCGCGCACCGAACGTTGACCGCACAGCATTGTTCGAACGGTAACGACCGCCGAAACGACACCAGGGTTGCCAACAACAATTAAACTCAGATGTTCACGAGACAAGCGTAATCTGTGTAGTGTGTAACACCCGTCAAGTAATCAAGTAAATGTCACTAATTTTACGTTACTGATTGCTGTCAGTAATTGGAATCAAAAGGTTACCCGTGGGTTAAAAATATCGTGAATTGCCAAAGATTTCTGAAAATAGTCTGGTAATTGACCAAAAGAACTGCCAACGCACAATTATTGTTCCGACGTATTACATTTACAACGAAGCACTGTCTTCAGAAGTTAATTTTCTCTTCGAAACGAAAGGGCAATTATTACGTAAAGAACTGCGTCGTCAACTTTCATGGTTCACGCGCGAGAGGACCAATTTTATTTTCAGTACGTAGCAACCCTTTTTTTTTCGGATGGGAACTCTTCAAATGACTTCTCCCGCTCTGAGCCGAGCAGGAGGGAGTGTCAGACTTTTACTGACTAAAACCCATCCATGTTCCTTCATCGCCCTTTGTGTTCCGGGGTCATGGTATCTCTTTCGAACATTACCGCAACCCCGGAACAGTCCCGCAACCCCGGGTACGTAGCAACCCTAATACGTTTCAATGATGATTTGCAACATAGCGTTCATTGCCTCCGTGTTTGTTGTTATTAATTAAACAATTCACATTAACACTTGAAAAATATAATAAATCTTGCATTTTCAGCGATTAAGAAACCATAATAATATAGTCCTTCTTGACGGTTTAAAAGTATGGTGTGATCGAGGTGTTAATTCCCCGGATCTGACCAGCGAGATCTGAGCCAAATACAATAGCTTTTTGATGAGCAATAAAGCTGCAGGAGTGAGGATTTCGACAGTTGTTTGTTAGTTTAGGGTGTTAAATGGATATAATCAGTGGGTGCACTGCCCGCCAATGTCATTTCGAACAATGGTTTTCCTCAAAACAGTCGTTCAAGTCAACATTGGGCGAATGCTCCAGTAATGTCTTACTGGCTTAGCGAACAATAATTCATAAATATTACCCATTGGCCAATGGGACATAACTCGCTTGAGTACAATCCATTTTCCATCCTTCCCTCCCAAAACTAACTCTCCGGCCCCCAAATCCGTACATAAACGGAAACTATTCAAACTCAACGTCGAATGATTCACAGGCCATGTGTTACTGTCTAGTTTTATTAGATTGTTGTGTAAAAACTTGCCGGCGACCGTTAACATGACTCACGAGTCGCCAGTGCTAAATATGTCGCCAAGATCTGCGCTCAGCACTAAAGGTAGCAAAGGTCAAAGCAAGTTGCCATAAGTTATAAAACTGTGAACGCTTATTCGGATAATTGGTTAATCGAAATGTGTTTTCGTTTGGCAGTTCTTATTTGGAAAATCTAGGAGGTTTTTACTTAGGGAAACGATTTCTGTGATATACAGTCAATGATCTTTCACAGAAATAATTGCGTAAGTTTTCTGCAAAAACTGGATCAGTTTTAGATCTACCGTTTTTGTAACAATCAGTAAGAAATGCTGTAGAACAAAACGAAACTTGTCAATCCTTTTCTCTTTTCCTTGTTTTCTGTCTACACACATTGCATACTTCGAATTCCTTACTACCCTCATAGGCGCCACAGAACTAAATGCCACAATAGATCTAATAGAATCACCCTCGTCTATTAACACTGAAAGTCCTACAAGACGGTCCTTTAAAAGCTTAGCTCTAGACACTTGGCAGTCAGCCAGACGGAACTTGTCGAATAAATAGATATGGCTGCGTCTTCTGAATGTCCAGACATAGTTGGAATGATGTGTCTTAGTCAGCTTTAGTGGTTGCTAACATGGCAGGAACTTTGATGTTTTGATCGTAAATGCCACATTGGGTACTCGTATTGCTGAGATAGTAGAAATTGTTTTTTGCAATTTGTTTGGGAATTATATTAATATTATTGGATAATATGTCAAAATCATTAATTTTAATGTTGTGTGGTCTTTTTTTTTAGCAGTTATAACATTAAAAATAATGAATTATTTAATGGTGTAGCTCAGAATTAACACAGTTCCATCTTTATCATTGCCAAAAAAGGTCAAAACAAGTTAGTCACTGATCTGTATATCAATAATCAGCCTTTACGCAAAGAGGAGGTAAGGAACCGGTGGGTGATGTTGACAGCATCCTCAACTGCAATGCGGCACTGATGATATCGCAACACTTCAAAAAAGTTTTCACCGCAAAATCTTAACTTCCAACTAAGATGAGGATTTCGTTCAGGTTTCGTCTATGCCGAGGTCCCATAGAAGACCCATAATATAAATAAAGATTTAAGTACAACATCGTTTGCTGTTTATGAGAGTCATTACTTTAGACACCTATGAGGTGAATAACAGTATTACAGTTTTATGATGTCCTTAAATACATTTCGTTTACATGTGGAGATTGTAGCGGAATTCGCGTACAGATCAATGAAGCCACAATATTCGAATATCTGGAACAACTTACTGAAGGTCATGCTTTGAATCAGCTTCTATTGTGGTTTACTTCGACCAACAGATGTGTCAGTTTGGAATTATTTTACTAGTTATTAGTAATGCATCATAAAACTTAGCTGTCTGCTGAAAAAATATGTAGCTAGTGATAAAGATCCTTAATTTAATGTGTTGGCTTTTTGTCTTGTCTGTTTTGCATATATATAGAACATGTTATTCCTGTGTTTTACACCTAATCCAGCTTTACCTGTTAGATTATTCAAAACAATAATAACTCATGTAATTAACCTAAGTATATGTACATACACGATTCGCTGAAATCATTCTTTTCTGGTAAACGATGCTAAAATTAAGATTTCCCTGCAATTTTAACTCCGACATGGAATGATGAGATTTGCTCCGAGCATTCTCACGGAGTACTAATGTTGTTGCTTTCATTACAACCGTTCTGTCACGCGTATTTGCCTGACTTCGGGGACAAGGTAATTACATGAGTTTTAAGTTTTTACGAACATGAGACCGTATGAGGTAATCATGATAAGAAACGAGATAACTTTCTCCGACCGTGGACCAAGTTTAACGAGCCATAAGTTTCTTTAAAAGGATATTAAGTAAAGTATGTTTTCGTACGGACAGTTATTGGTTCATAATTTAGGACAATAAAATACAACTTAGGACTTTTATTTCGCGAGATATCCAACTTGCTTTTATACATATAGCTAGCTATTGTTAAGAGGACGGCGACCAATAAGACTACACACAGAAGCTACATCACTGACATATTTGACCGTACAGAATACAAATAATGCCGATCATTACGATCGAAGCATTGGCCAATGATCATAACTCAGAAGCTACAAGACAATAGCTAGCTCCATGACCCCAATCCAGTGCGGTTGCGGCGCGGTTAAAAAGTAATTATTACTATTGTGGCCGACACGTACGGTAAAGATTTCATGTTATTATGTCAAAATCGAACACCAGATTTCCTTGCAAATGCATTAAGTAGAACTGGAGTGGTTTTGGTTGGGTAATACTTGCAGTTGAAAGAATTCAGAGATGCATTTGTACATTTCGAATCTAGTAAACTGGGAGAATCGGACTTTGAAATCATCGTTGATGAACATGTTAAGTCATGAAATACAAAGAAGTCCTGTTATTAAATTAAAGAAACGTTTGGTTCAACACCATGATTGCCAACATGTTACACTGAATGTTTCATTTAGGCGTGATAAGAATATCCAGAAAACATAGAGAAATACATTTGAACACAAAACCACGATAAAACTAAATCTTATCAAAAGATTGTGTTGTACACAGTCAATATTCGTACCCGAATGATCAAATTAGTCGCAGTACTCGCAATTATGTCAAGATTTCATATCTAGGCTTATATTGTGTTCAAATTAATCTATAAGTTAGAAAGTTGGTCTAAGTTGCTATCAAACAATCTCTGATAAAAGCAGGCACAATGTCAAGTTTCTGAGTTTATCGCAAGCTTGGCTGGTAGCGAGATAAGATTGGACTTCACTCGAGATTTCAAGAGACATAATGAAGGAGCACTTCAAAACATGTAACAAAGTTGGTAATGGTTTACATTTAGAAATATTAATATTTCTGTTTGTATTCTCAATTCAAGCTTCTTAAATGATGGACCGAGACGATGAGGAACACCAGAGAGAATATGGACGGATTGTTTGAGGAAAAAGAAAAGAGATACGAAAGAAAAAAAACGTGTTGCCCCGAACCCTAGGAACGTGCGACAAAGAAGGGAAAATGATACATTTCCCGATTCAAGCTTGCATAATTCAGAGCAAAGCTTTTTCTATACAGAAACAAAAGCAGAACCGAATTCCTTGATTTCAGTACCACCCTCGTCTTCACCATAAGCAACGCCCAATAATCTTAGAAATTGAGTACAATCAAATTAAATTATGGGCAAAAAGGTGAAGAATTATGCTGTTATTCTAATGTGGGGCGTACACAATGACATTCGCACATTTCAGCACGGCCATTGAACCACCGGCGCTTGGGCATAGCATGTTACACCCAGTGGGTGGGCTGGCCGCACAAAAATTTAATTATAAGAATTTAGCGGTTTTGATTTTAGGTGGTATTTATATGTTGGACAGTTGGAAAACTGTAGGTTTAATGCAACCTTCCAGTGGAGAATGATATTGGATATCGAAGACTAAGTGAAACAGATGGAATCTGGGATAATGATGATAAGATTCAAAACAATCATTCTCTTTAACCAAATCTCTTTCTGTATTGTATTTTATCGTTACGAATTCTCTTATTCATCAGATCATTCATGATCTTGCTGCCCTCTTGCCCATGTAAACTGGGGTTGGCGCAACATATGTTTTTACTTCTTCTTTCTCCCCTGTCTACCGTCACATTATCATTCGCTCCCTTTCCTTCATAACATTCCTCACACAATCCATTAATCTTTTCTTTGGCCTTCCTCTCCCTTTCCACCCATCCACAATAATATTGAACACTCTATTGGTCCCTTTTTAGATTCATGCAGTCTCTAAAGTCACATCAACGAAAAGTTTCATAATGTAAATCTCGAAGAACGTTATGGTCACCAAGATCATCATTTGGTCGAATAACAACTGTATAATCGACTGGTATTTTGTTTCATTTTATGGTGTTTTTATGGAGACCACACTTGTAAGTTGAATTTCTCGTTCAACTAGATCTTCTTTTAATATTATCTAATACTTTTGGTCGTCTATTTACGACCAGTCTGGCAGTTATATTATTGAAATCGTCTTCTGAATGTCTTAACGTTTTGAAACAATTTTATTTATACACAAAAGTGGTTCGTAGTTTGCTTGAATTGAACTTAGACGATAATATGAGGAATGTTTTCCGGTTATTCCGAACATAATGAATATTCTGTCTGATATACATTAATGTGCACCCAAACAAGCACGTAATTAGTCAATATGATTAAGTTTATCCGTCACGATTCAATAATAACGTGTCCAATTAACATGTTCCATACAATTAATAACTACTACGTATGTTGTTATTCAATTAGGAGCTGATAACAACGGAATGTCTGTCTGTCACTGACCTTTTAACGGCTATAATATTATTTTAAAATATAACACATAATTACTTTATTACAAGTCTTTTCGTTAATCTTAATCCAATATCTAAAGGCCTCATTCATTAATTATGTAATCGGGGCTAAACATCTAGCACAACTTTAAAGGCAACAAAAATGTAATAGCTTGAAGCTTCTAAGAAAAGAATCTACTTTGACCATCATCATCACCATCGCTCAGTTCTGACAGTTACCGTTATAAAACAAGCGTATCCAAACACATTAATTAATCACACACAATCAACCCATTTTAAGAAAAACAAAACGATATAACAGAACCCGAAACATTAACATCCAAATGTGTATTCCACTTCCAGCTAAAACCTTATTTATTTTCATCATCATCATCATCATTTCAACCGAAAGACGTCCACTGCTGGACATACGCTTTCTTTTATTTTACATTATGCCAAATGACTAAAACAATGGAACGAAAATTCGAATTTGGCGAATCGTTAGTAGCGTACGACATACGGACACATCCGGTAACGAGGCTGCCATATTGTCGTTGGTACCATTCAAAATTCGAAGAGGTGCGCGTGCGCCGCGCCGGCCTTCGCCCGCTGAGGACGCGGGAGAGTGCGGGGGGAGCGGGAGGGAGTAGGGCTGTCATTGTTAGGGTAATTGATGTTGATTATTAAATATGTGTAAAACTATTAATATATAAGTAGAAGGAGATAATAATGAACAGCATAGTGAAAAGTTGGATTTCAACAAGAGTCAAAGAATAACCTAATAGCGAAAATTTTAATTGCTCAGAAACAAATCAATAGGAGTCTAATAACTGTTTTCCTTGTATTCTATTCTATTTATAACATGAAATGTATCATATCAATAGACGATGTTTTTAATCCTAGCTTGACCGCACCAACCCTAAAATCAAGACACGAACTGGTTAAAAAAAGTTGTGAAACAACCACAGTCAAACGTTAAGTGATGTCCTTGACGCACCTTGCTACATTTCCAGTTAGATCACCACCAGAAACAGTCTTTAATCCTTAACGCTATTGTTTTGGAGTTCAAAATCCCATAATATAAAGATTAAGTCTGGACATTAGAATTCAGAATGGGTGGGTACTTCAATGTTATTGGGCTAGCACAGCTGTGACCAAACAATTCATCATGGCGGTCGCCGTGAATTAAGTAATCTAGTTGACCATATGGTCGCGAGCCAAGATGCTGTAGAACCTATTTTTCCACTCTAAATACATCATGAGGGATGGCGACGGTACGATTACGGTAATCTTGTGTGCTCCGCTACTGATTAGTCATAATTCGCATTTATATAAACAAAGATATGAAAATTATGTAAATTAATTAGGCATGATCAAAGGTTTTCCTTGAAAACTTAATCATCCGTCTGGCAACAGCAGATATATGTAGAGCTCCCGTAGACATGAATGTCAATGGAAATGATCCGGATGACAGAATCCTACAAACGTCAAAAACTGCCGTGACGATACAACAAAGTGTTGAACCTTTTACCACAAAAAGCATAAACAAAGAAAGTGCAGGGTAGACGGAGAAAAGAGAACAAAATAAAATAAAAGCCACAGCACTGTGGATCCGACTCGTTCGGCGAGTGACGACAATGACCGGCGACCACGTAACGGAACGACCATTATGAGATACTCAATTAACTGAGAATGGAAGGATTTACTTAGTTTTTCTTCACGCTCTTTACCTGGCCTAGCAGTTTAACAGAAATTCGAAATGGTAATACTTATGCAGCGGTGAACGGCAATATTCACTCTTTAAAACTTGTTGTAGGTCTTGCATCAGGCTACTTAACTTATGTTACTTATGATGATGCAAATGAAGGAGAACCATAGAACGGTAGATTTATGACTACAGCTGGCCAGAAGCAGCAGCAGAGACGCAGATCGAAATCTGGAGCTAAAGTTTAGGGCTAAACGCTTGAATTTTTATTACCATAGATGCTAATTATCTTGAACAGTTTTAAATTTCTAGACTTCCTGCGCCTGACCTCTATCTCTAATTATGCAATCAGATGACCAACAAGTAAACTATGCATTTCTTTCATCAAGTATGATAATAACTCTATTGTCCCTGATGACTGTGTGAACTTAACACAATGACCTTTGTTATAATATCTCAATGAATATATCTCACAAGATGTTCGTATCTAAGACAGCCATGAACTTGAAATGTAGGCTGCCGTAGTCTGTTGGGATCCCTTCTGGTTCTTAATATAATCTGCCCATGTTCCCACAGTTGCGACACAGGCCTCCTCTCTATAAGAGGCAATGGACTGTAATTCACCACGCGGGCCCAGGGCTGGTTGGTAAACGTCAAATGCCTTCGAGTTATTGGTTCTAGGGTCCTGTATCTTTTTCGTAGTTAAAATCTCCTACTTCAAAAAGCCAACTCAAAATCAGGACGGTGATGCTTCATATAATCCAAAAGCCGTCGTCTGGTTCGAACCCGCGACCCATAAACAAAATGCCAGTGGCAACGGTACTGATACCGGTTTGTGGATCGCTCGCCTCGACATATAATATATCGATCTTGTAGGGAAAGACGATTGTAACGACAGTGGAGAAGATATCATGACTGTTGCTCAAGGCGTTACTGATGAAAATTAACAAGAATCAACATACTATTTTTTGGATTTACTCTGTCATTTGCGGTCCTAAGATACACCCTTGGTTGGTTTTTTCATTTGCCTTGGAATATGTCTTCCACGACATATTCATACTTGTAATTTTAATTCGCCTGTTCAATCGTTTAAATTAACTTTAGCTTCATATCAAACCTTCAGTTCTAAAATATCATGCAGTAGATTAAAAACGGGAACTTACCTGCGAAAAAGAAAGACACATTATTAAAGTTTTGTTACACAATCCAAGTAAGTTATTTAATATAGCTTTAGCCAGCGGCTCCATTCACTTTAATGTTCAATGCCCAGCTACTGCATATTATTACACCACAGCTGAACTCACGACCTTTTTGATAGGTAGTTAACACCTACCAGGTAGTTTATTATCGCTTTAGATATTAATTTATAGTTGCTGCAAACCGAGTCGAGAAATGGCCGTGCTGTCGATGTCGTAAAAGCTTAATCAGATAGGCAAGCAATGCTTTCATCTTATAATAATTTTATACCTTCGATTACTATGGAAGAGAGAGATAGGAGAATATAGTAAATACTATCTGTAAATATTGGCATTTGGTGTGACTATCATATTGGAGTGTAGGCCATGCCAATATCACAAATTGAGAGAAGGCTTGCTTGAACCACCGAACATGCATGGGATGTTGTACTAAGCATGTAATGTGAGCACTACATTAAAAGAGAGAGTGTAAGTGCAAGTATAGGTGCAATAAGGATGTACACCACGTACGGCACAATGCTGGGAACCAATCACGAGCCAGCGCCAAGATGATGTCACCTCCACACAATAGATATTAACAATAGGAAGAATAGTGGCACCTGTGATATTGTGTGTTGTAATGTTTGAAATATATGGTATGATATGAGGGAATTAAAGGAATAATCAACATTACATACTACCAAATGCCCCATAATAAGAGTCAAATTGTAAGGACTAAAGTAACAAAGATGAAATGTCTAAAAATACCACAGCTAGTACCAGATTAAACTTAAAAATATAGGTCTCAGAATAGGCGCGACAAAAAAAAAACCAATTAGTCCGTCAGTTAGATTAAGTATCAAAAAATATTTGACGCGTGTTTTTTCTTTTGTTACGTAAATCAAAATTGACGAAGATATGACGCTTTTAAAATTCTCAATACGTCACGCCTTGGTATAATTTTTAGCTAGTTCTGACGTCACGAGCCCCCACTCCCGAGTTTTGATGCGTTTTATCTTTGTCAATATTCATCGATTTACAAAAACAAAAAATACGTGTCCATTAATTTCCAATACTCTAACTGACGGAATAAATAGATTTGCAATTTTTTGATACTGTTGTCATGCCTATTGAAAGCTATCATTTAGGTAAAAACAATGAATCCAAAGAGTATGATGGAACCGAAATCTTTGACCAATATCGAGTACAGCAAGAATAGTATGATTTATGGTACTTATCAGAATAGTTACCGAAGGCCACAACAACATAGCAACTGACTACTAACCCATGTGTTACAGTTCGCCTCTTAGGGCCTTTAAAGTACTCAAGTCGGTCAAACGCTTCTGTTGAGTCGATGACGTACGCGACACTTCCAAGTAACATTGAGTCATCATGTTATTGATATGTGGATCGATTTGCGAATTGACGAAGGCTACTTATTATTCCCGAGGCTATGCAGGTGCATTAAACTATTATAATTTCTTAGTAATTGAATCGATAAGTTTCAAGAAAATCTTCATGAAAGGACAGGCCTTGACGATAAACAATTTGTAGCTCCAAGATCAGTTTTTTGTTTTCTTGTTCCTTATTTCGTCTCCATTATATTAAAGACCCTGGCCTGCTGACTAGTAACACCGAACATGAAATAACTAAGACGAGGCACCAAACTTATTACAAGTCTCAAGCGGTAAATATACCATGACATGACTGATTAACGCAATCTGTTCTCCCAACGTTGGTAATAACAACTTTTGATAAGGCAACGCTTGAACCTTCACAAGGACGCCTACAAAATAATACAATTTGGAATATCCACCGCATTACAGATAAAAGATAGCAACAACTTAAAACTTACATAAAGTACAAACGAACAGTTGTAAATTAACGAATCGTTAAAGGATCAAAACCGGAATGGCAGACCGTCAGAATGTTATTAATTAGCCCTTAGTTCTCTCACACGACGCATTCTGGTACCGTTATGGTGGTATTACACCACAGCGTGGTTGCATCGCGCCCTGTCCTGTCTGACCAGATGGCATTAACGGCGACCCACTTCTTGAAGGTCCTATACCGGCCCGACTTATGCCATGTAAGGCAATACATGGTTACGCAAGTCGCTGATTCTGCGCGAAACTCTCGTATTGTTCATATTTTATTATGTACAATTAAATGTTGGAAATTTTACCTTATTCGGCAAGTATATTTCATTTGATTAAAACATAAATCTGGCAGTAAAAACTCAAATAATATGGTAAAAAGGCATTAAGGGCGAGAACTGTCTAGATTGCCATCTGCAATGCAATGATCATAATTCAGAGGTTTTACTTGTAAACTGTTGTCCTTATTATGGAGCAAGACCAAAAAATACAAAGTTCAAAACTGTGGCTAAAAACTGCAAAACTTAATTAAGCATTAACCGTATCATTGACGAAAAGAATGCCACAAGCCACAAGCGCGGTGTCAATATCAAGCTGAGAACAAACAAAAAATGGCGCTTTGCTTTCAATGCGATCGTTGATTGCGCTCCAAAGCCGTTTACAGTTAATCAATGCACCATGTGTAATGACCAGTCGTGGCCGGCACGGTACACGGTATGGCATATGGCGGCTAAAACATGGCCATATAAGGTGGCACATATGGACGCCATGGTTTGTTTGACGAATCCAGCGGTACATGCGTTTGTGACAACTTTTACGGACTTAATGACCGATTGACGTGTCAAAGTTACGAATATTGAAGTCAATGAGGCTGACGTGGATTGTAATGTAACGCTTTCGAAACCGTTTTGGACAACATTCGCAAAATGATGTATTACAAAGAACGAAAAAGAAAACGATTCATACAACAGGATGAGGAAACTTTTTCAAATAACTGTATGATCTGAAACACTTCATAATAACAGTCTGTTGTAAACACAAGTAACAGTAGTTAATCCCTTGCATGATTTAAGACAATCTAAATCAAACGAACTAACGAGCTGACCTTAATCTCGCAGCCAAGGGCAATTTATGATCAAGACTCTATGCATTGTGAACTTTGACCCAAGTAACACTCCGTATCGAGAACGTTTAGTTGTATTCAGACCATTGAGGGCAAAGCATGGAACACAATGTTTCTGAAGTAACTTATTTTGCAAGACTTTTGAACATTCATTTATAGGAATACTCTTGCAACCAAACCTATTGCGTCAAGAATTTTGACTGATCGAATTAACGGATTATTTCAATTTTGCCGATTGGACGGATCTCCAGATATGGCGCCATATTGCCAACCGACAGAGCACGCTCAGCCGTAATTAACAACAACTTAGCACTGTGTATAATAAATGCTACAATCGAAGCTCTAATAACAATCACTTATAGTTATAATAGATCGTCAGATCGCTCGCAAAAAGCAATAAAGAGTTTAATTAACAGATGTCCTGGACAAAGACAAGAGCTGATTATGAGTACTATCAGATATGTTGATGAAAGATTTTCAACCTTATTTTAATGTAAGTTAAGGTATACGATTGTGATGTGTTTGGTTACGGTTGGCAGGTCAAGAGACTATGAGCATGTGCTTTGTTTGAAGCATCTCCCGCGTTGATGTATCATCATTTGAGGCGGTAGATTTGCTATATTTGTACGAATTTACACATAATTATCATAAATAGAGTTGCCTCTTTGCTGGCTATTCATCCATATTGGTTAAATATTAAAGATAACACATCAAGATAGGGCTTAAATAGTCTACTAACAGTTTTATAAGAGTTGTACATGACCTTATTTACGATGTCAGTAGGCATGACGACAGTATCAAAAAATTGCAAATCTAATTAGTCTGTCAGTTAGAGTATTGGAAATTAATGGACACGTATTTTTTGTTTTTGTAAATCAATGAATATTGACAAAGATAAAACGCATCAAAACTCGGGAGTGGGGGCTCGTGACGTCAGAACTAGGTAAAAATTATACCTAGGCGTGACGTATTGAGAATTTTAAAAGCGTCATATCTTCGTCAATTTTGGTTTACGTAACAAAAGAAAAAACACGGGTCAAATATTTTTTGATAATCTAACTGACGGATTCATTCGTTTTTTTGTCGTCTCGCCTATTATACATAACGGCCATAGTACCATAATTGAGACCTACATAGTAATAAACCATAAGTTGTAGAATTAATTATACCGAAATAAGGGATAATTTTAAAGCTTCAACTAAAAGGCCATTAAAGCAATCATTTAGGTAGTATTTTCCTTGTAAATTGGTATTATGATACTCTAATAAGGTTCTAGTAAGGTAGGTACTGTATGGAGTAACATAAATAGTGGTAAATGTAACATAAATAAATATTAAAATAAATCAACTCTTTTTACGTACAATATTAGGTGTTATAATCTACGGACCATTAGCCATAACGTATTATACTATGAATATATTAGAAAACATGAAATATCAGTCGATTAACTTTTTGTTTTCATTCGTTTCTTTATCGTCTCAGAACATTCTCGTCTCGTGCAGAATGACACACAGACAACATATGAAAGGAGGTTCGGCTGGAGGGCTAGACAAAGAGACTTTTCTCCCTGAAAGGCGTATCACTATTGACAATCAAAATGGCCATAACCTCAAAAGGCAACCTTTTCAATTGTAAATAAAAATAATCAACATACTTATGTTAACGTACCAAAACCGATTAAAGAATTAACCCAAGGCAAACGCACTGAATTCCTTAAATTGTAGAAATGCAAGAATTACCTCTACTGCGTTCATTTTCATTCGTTAACACTCAAGAAATTCTAGCGTTTCCGATGTTTTGAGGAAGTAATTTCAAGGCAGCTTAGAATCAGATATGAATGGAGCCTATTAATTAAAAGTTTCCATGAAATAGTGATCTAAATTATAGTGTTTGACTAGGTTGTAAATAC
Source organism: Xestia sexstrigata (assembly GCA_941918905.2). Lineage (NCBI taxonomy): Eukaryota > Metazoa > Arthropoda > Insecta > Lepidoptera > Noctuidae > Xestia > Xestia sexstrigata. The sequence goes on along the minus strand of OW799203.2, from coordinate 2,624,487 downwards.
GATGTGTATGACACGGACTTTTTAAATGTATTTGACGACCAAACATCCTTTACTTTTTATCAAGTGCGTAGGCAATTAAACAAAAAATCCTTATTTCTAAAGTTGGTACAAAGAAATGCAATTATCTTGACAACCAACAACAATATTTGAGAAGGCTCTCCTGAATACCGTTGCCTAAGGGTCGGAGCGGCTGCCTTTAACGTCTAGCTTTTACGACGCACCGTCTAGACACCGAGCACAACAAATTAATACATTGTAAAACAAATGGACAACCATAAACATTTTGAAGTAATAAAGACTGCAGACCGGAAGGTTTGCAATGTATTGGCAATTACCTAATCGATGCTACAGTACAGTGTTTGCCAGTTAACAGATAAAGTAAGTTTTTGCATGAGTAACAATTTCAATTTGAAAACATATCAACAGGCTGCAAAGAGTTGGCCAATGCTTTACAAATACCATTCATTTATTTAATAAGAAACATATTGAATAAACTGTGAATCTGATTCAACATACAGTCATAAACAAATAATACGTTAAATCAAATGAAAACAATAACTGTTCTCATGTTTGCTTTTCATCTAAACACACCAAACTATAATGTAGGTTACCTCACTGATTCAATGAACTAGAAACCGTGATGATCTAATTTCACATTAATTATGTAAACAATGATTTTATTTTAGCTTCTGACATGGCTTACTTGTTACACGGAGATATATTTTATGATAACTTTGTTAAATTATGAGTAAATATATTTTACAGATATAAAGACTTGAAACACCACTGAGTCATATGATAAAACAGGCGAACAAAGGAAGTATTTCCTAAACATCATGTGGTGTTCAACAAGGAACTACAGAAGGGCCATAATTATTTAGCAAAATCTTTGTACGCATTTTAATTTGTTAACATAGTTTTTTGGTCTAGATAAATATTCTAGCCACCTTTAAAGACAATGACGTAAAGATATTTCAATCGGTCACGATACTGTGCATTCCGCACATATCAGATAACATAGCAACGTGACTGGACCAAAAATAACTACATGTTCTAACTATAGGCCACTAGATATGGTAGAAATTATTCCTCTAGTGTAACAAGGAGTTTCATTCATAGTCAATTATTTCATATTAATTTTGCACGCACGTGTGGCCTGGCGATCGTGGATCACGACTAGTGGAAGGTCGCAGATGGTTTGAGAACGGGGGAATTGAATAGATTTGCATTAAAAAATGTAAGGCCTTTGATTGTACCCCGTTATGTGTGAATTAATAAAGTGATGATAAGAATATTTAAACCTTTCGTTTAAGTAAAACCCAAAATTATTGTAAAGTAAAACCGTCCAATGCCATTTTCAAAATTCTTAAACCAATTTATTGTACCTTATAAAAAATAACCGCATTGCAATTAATTTCAATGTAGGCAGATTACTTGAAATGTTAATAGTGAGTGATGCACAATGACCCAGAATAGGTTATTGTAACGCACGTAGGCAAAAGGCAAGTAACCAGTTACTGCGTCAGCAACCCAGCACTTTAGTTATAAACTAGCTAATGCACACCACACGTTTATTATAACAATGACTCCTAACGATTCACCTACAACCTTGATTTTCCCTCTAATTCTGCACATTGCTTCAAAACTAGCATAATCACCCAAAATATTACGTTATCAACAGTTTCATTCATATTCCTGGCACCTTCCTCCAGAAATAATAGAAAACAAACGATAAGTCATGCGTAACGTACAAATATAACATTAGATCGAAGCCCTCTCCAATGTTAAAACATCGGTTGCATTGCATCATCTGTCTTTAAATAGATCGCCTGGACTATTAGAAACAGATCAATTTTCTATATCGTCGCGAGTTCCCTCCTGCTGGGATGGCAAAACTTTAAAATATATTTATCAGCTAGGGTTCTACCACACGTAAGGCGTATTCTGCACACTAGTATTACTATCTTCAAGGACTAATCGACTAGCAAAACTTTCCTATTTTAGTCTTAAGAGCAAAGTCCATCAATACTTGACAATGCAGCATGCAATGCAATGCTAAAACTTCTATCTTTATTCCAAGGAAATCCATATGGATTAAACTAATCTATGGACTACGACTCCGGCCTGACAAAATCTGACTAATGACTTCGTATTTTCTGTCGAGCAACGGAACTTTAATTATGATTAGACGATCGAGAACGATTTGTAAATCAAACCAGTTTCCACCGACTAAAGTTAAGCTTTACAAATAACGTTTGAAAATAATTTAAATAACAATATATTACCACGTCAGCCGTTTCACGATTTTTTAAGTGCTTTAACCTTTTTCGAAAGATTATCCAAAGCGCAATTTGGGTGTGTTTGCAAAATTTAAACTTTCAAATTGTCAAAAAGCGCCTGCAAAGTTTTTAATTAGATTCTAGCTCATAAATCGGTAGCTTTAGAAGACAAGATCAATCTAGATAAATATAGCATAAGAAATTGATTCGCTATATAAAGATCCCACTGTTGATTTTAATAAAAGCCGAGAAAGTAGTTTATAGGCTGAGACTCCAATGCTAATGCAAAATTAGAAAATCTCGATATTAAAAGCAGACTTGATAACTTGCAAATATTTTTGGGCCGCTTTACTAAGTAATGCATAAACCTGGTCCATTGCGGCACCAGTATCTGCAGTGCAGGAGAGCTCTATACATCAGCGTCCATAGCTAAGCTTTCGAGCGGCCGTGCAAAGCCGCAGGCAACGTTTTTGCAACTGAACGAGCTCTTTCAGCTCGTTCAGTTGCAAAAATGTTGCCTGCGCAGACTAAGTTGTTAGTGAGCGCAAGATAAAGAGGAATAAGGTTCGCTTGTTAAAAGTTGTCTACTCGTGAAGGAGCAAAACATTTTATGATTGAGTGCGCTGTACATTTTTTTTGCGTTTGTATTTATTTAATGTAACAAAATTGGTCTTTATGTCCAGATCAAGTTCTAAACCAAACTGAGCAAGAAATCTAGATTCATTATAATCTTATCTATCACTAATTGTTTTAGACTTTTCTATCCATCTAGAAGCGAGTCTTAGAAGTTTTATGTAAACTGATATACCAAGAGCGACTGCAATAACAAAAAACTCCTTGCAATATCATTGGCAAGCCGTTATCCATCAGTGTTATATTTCAGCACATTACCATGTTGCTCGCTTGCCAAAACAAATATACTTTCCTTCGTCAGACGTCAACCATAATGTATTTGACGACCACAAAATGGATCCGTGATTTTTATTGAGGTATTAAAATGACTTGTACGATGTCGTAACTTAGGGAAGACACATCGACTTTGTGGGTTGAATACGTGATGGTCAGTTTGAGGCCGAGGCTCCTACAAGGTTTCCCACATAGAATTCTAAGTGTTAAATGACGTATTTATTGCTTGGTTATAAGGTGAGACTATGCGTAATGATCAGGCTTTGCTACTTAGTGGAAATTATAAGAACGATGCTTTTTAGTTTAGTCAACAGCATATAGGATCCACGTACAAGTCACAACCGACAGCACAATAGTTTACCATTCCCATCTGCTGAAGCACCTGTATTTTTCCCGCAAAATTTTCAACCTTTAAATCAGAAAAAGAAAGCCCCTAATATTTTGTCGGGAAGCCCCTACAATTCACGAGCCATATGTCGGACATATCCTGCGCAAACAATCCGTCGTCTGAAAGTTTCATAACCCCGTCTGCACCTACCCTGCGCCCTATGCACCCCCTGGGGGTGTCTGCGAGGGGTGCGGCTCGTTCAGACTTTACTGCTGATTGGTTTCAAAGTAGGGGTAGGCAAATTAATGGATGACTAAGTGCTGACTGTTGCCAGTGAATTATTTGGGTGCGGTTGGCTAGATGAACAGTCCAAACTTAATATAACTGCCATACTTTTTAAATATTGTTATTAAATAAAATACGTAAGTACACACATCAAAAATGTCTAGGGATCAAGCATTTTTATGCGGATTTCTTGAGATTGAGATGTGGCTTTGTAATAAATTTATGATTTTATAAATTTATATGGATCCTTTTTGGTGCATTTCATAATTTGAATCAGGAACTCTCAATCAAATTCGAGTAAAAGATGAAAATAAGCTGTCAATATTTTCCCTATAAAAACATACAACGCATTGAAGACATTATTAGTGCTACTGTTTCCCTACTACTGATTAAAACCAACGTTATTATGGAGCGGCGACGTCATTTAAGCAGGGAAGAAATGCTCAGAGCCGTGGGAATGATAGAAGCTGGTTCCCGGCAACGTACTGTAGCTTTAGCTCTGAATACAAGTCAGAGTGTTATCAGTCGACTTTGGACACGTTACCGAAGCACTGGTACCGTGGCTGAGCGCCATGGAGGACGGTATCGCTGCACCACACGGAGACAAGACCGATACATTCAAATCTTAACTCGAAGAGCTCCAACAATAACCGCCATGATGTTAGCCGTGAGGCTTCATCACTCTTCAGGGAACTTAATTAGCGACCAAACAGTCAGAAACCGCTTGCATGAAGTGAACCTTCATTCCCGAAGACCGCTACGGGTACCACCTATAGCAATGCACAATCGTAGGATTCGATATCAATGGGCTCTTGAACACAGAAATTGGGCAGAAGAACAATGGCGTTTCGTGTGCTTTTCTGATGAGTCTCGTTTTGGTATGAGACCGGATACAAGACGTATACGACACTGGAGAACCCCTGGACGCCAACAGCGATTAAAATCCTGCCAGGAAGTCCATCCTTATAGTGGTGGAACCATCATGGTATGGGCGGGTATTTGGATCGGCGGAAGAACTGAGTTGATTTGGATCAGAGGCAACCTCAACGCTCAAATTTATGCTGAGACGATTGTATCAGACGTCATCGTTCCTCTACAAGTGCAAATCGGTCCCTTATTTCAGTTAATGCATGATAATGCACGACCGCACACCGCAAGAGTTGTAAGACAGACTCTCGCCGCAGCTAACATCAATGTCCTGCCCTGGCCTGCTCAGTCGCCAGACTTGAACCCGATTGAGCATGCATGGGATATGCTACAGAGAAGAGCTCTGCCGAATATGGAGGGTATCCAGTCGCAAGAAGACCTTTTTTTGTTGTTGCAACGAACATGGGCGGCCATTCCACAGCGTGATTTGGATGAACTCATTTTGAGTATGCCAAACCGATGTTCTTGTGTTGTTAGTGTTCGCGGTAGAAACACGGATTATTAATTGTTTAAGTTACCCAATAAAATTTTAAAGAAAACTGTTATTTCAGTCTTTTTTTCGAACTTTAATGTTAGTGGTTCAAATGTCAAAAATCCCTTTATTAGGAAAATGGCAAATTTCTTTATTAATGCAAAGGTGACTTGGTTTATCGTTACTGTGACAAACGAAAACACTTTATTTGATGAATCCTTAAAGAAAATTTTAATTAATATCAATCAGGAGAAAAGTTATTGCAAAAATATATGTTGATCCCTAGATACTTTTGATGTGTGTAGTATAATTGCTAACTTATGCAAGTACTAATTACTAGAGCTACGAGTTTCACTTCAATCTTGATTGAAAATAAATACGTTGACATTTTCTCTTTATTTACGTCATAATGTCGATGTGATTTTTATATTTTTATTATTTCCTAGCAAACCGTATTTCAATAGTCGGCCATATCAGTTGCATTACGATGCTCTTACTCATCCTTCCTAGTGCATTATCTCAACAACAAGGCAATTGAAGCGGCCACAATGACTGACGCATTTCGCTAATTATGTTACTTACATTTACCGCATACCGGTGAATAAAGAAAAGGAGACTATTTTGTTTTGGATTTTTACTTTAACTAATTTTATATAACTGGCTATAAGAGAAGACCAAAGAAGCGATGGATGGACTGTGTGAAAGATGATATGGCTAGAAAAATGACTTATGGGTTGCTAATGTATATATATATAGCTATTTTTCGATTTAATGCTCCATTCACGAAATATTAAACAATTTGCACTTTGAAATTGTTCCAGTAAGGCGTCCCCCGACTGCTGAAATAACGAGTCATAGAGAAATATGGAGGAAGAAGATACGCTGCGCCGACCCCAAATAAATTGGCATAAGGGCCGGAGAATGCTAATGATTACTTTAAAGACACTTAATGCTGACATGATAAACTCAAAGGCCTCGAAAACCGAAAAGCTTAAAACACTCCTATCTGGTTGACTGGTTTTAATTCCAAGCGCGACATTGCCCCTGATCATTTTATAACTTTAAAGAAATCCAGTTAGCATGTATTGATTACAAAATTGAATTCATACGAGATTCTTGCGCTATCGGCGCGATAAGAGGCAGATAAGATGGATAACGTCGATTGTTTGGAGTGTCGGTCCACGGAGCGACTATCGAGTATCGACAATCCGCATGTTCTATTTTAGATACCACATGCGGATTCTGGCGCTACTTGGGAGAGGCCTATGTCCAGCAATGAACTGAGATACGGAGACGATTTAATTATTGATTCGTATTCTGGAGATGGGGTTTGGATATCAGCAAATGTAGCGAATATTTTTTTTTGCTCGTAAATGATGTCTGCCCCACAGTTTCAATGACTTGGGTCTAGTAGGTACGGGATATGGCTATTTTTTCTTGAAAAACATTAGGATGTTTCAAAAATCTGAGGGTGAACAAAACGTCTATAGACACTTGAGCTGTGGTGTTTTTCCATGCGGTTTGGGAGAAGAGTACTTAAATGCTAAACTGATAACACCATTGCCCTTGATCTGTCCACGAAGTAGACACAATAGTTAAACAATGGCGTCCCGACCGAATCGGTCGAGTGGACAGTTCATCTAATTCTACACTAATAATATTATAAAGAAGAAAGATTTGTTTTTTGTATGTTTGTAATGAATAAACTCAAAAACTACTGCGCCGATTTCAAAAATTCTAAATGGTGAACCATTAGTAATCTACATTCGCCCTGAGTAACATAGGCTATATTTTATCCCCGTACTCCCAGGGGTACGTGAACTACGCGAGTGAAACCGCGTGACGTCCGCTAGTGATCTATAAAGCTATCGTAATGTCAGATAGCATGAAATTAGATTTGTTATAAACAAAGAGAAAGCCTATGGCGTTTTTATTTAGAGAAAAACACGTATCCCTACATTTCATACTGATAAAACAATAATTAGGCAAAAGTAATTTCCGCTGGCATGTAATTCAATTTGTTATCAACATAGAGATAGGGTACGCCAAACCAAAATCAGCAGAATTAATCACATTGTTATCGAACGATCTTGCTGTATCAGAAATCTGCCTTATCAATGCGAATTTTCTGACGCGCAAGATAAGTGCGAATCCTGGATTTGGTGTTTTTAGAATTACTTAACGCTAAATTAAGCATTTTGTTTCCAACAGATTTACTTAAGCATTTCTGTTGCAGTTTTAAAAAACACCGTTAACAATACTATTGAGTTGCAAATTGTTCCCTCACAGCCAGAAGTGGCTAGGACACTTCATATGACATTCCAGACAGCCAATGACCTGACAGTTAATGAAAAAGCTGTTTCGGGGTGAGGGTAGGAAAACTTAATGAAATATTTATGATAATATCCCTGTCGTGATTAATCCTGACTTATCCATGAAGGCCGTCTTCATGAAATATGTATGACTCATTCGCGTATCCCAATTTTTTTTAGAAATGGGATGATACTCGTAAGCTTCATTCTTTTGAGGTAAAATTGTTCGCCAGCTATTGATTGATGAGTTCAAAGATATTTTTTAGATATGCAGTATTTATAATTTCATATAGTTAAAATCTTTACCTTGTTTCGATTGAAAATTGCATATTTATTATTTGCGGCTAAAGAGGTAAAGTTGCAAATAAACATACAACCATGATAGCTTTATGTTATTATTCAGTATTATTAGAATTTTGCATATTGTCATCAAATCACATATTATTATTAAGTATCGAGTGGCTTCGAGGTCAGTGACATTTATGCCTTATGAATGTAAAAAGTTTATTTTATTTTCCTATAGCTGCAAAGGGCAAACGGCATAGCGAAAATCTTTTCGCCAAATGGAGTGCACGGAAGTCGAGGAAATGCTAGAGTGAGTGGATTTTGATAAATTAAATGACCTCCGCCGATGATTCTCCGCCTGCCAGGCAAGAGGTTTCTGAACAGGGAGAAGAACATTCATGAAATGCATTTGGAGGTACCATGCTGCAATTTTTCGTATGACGGAGACGCCTGGACGTGCTCTAACAGTGTTTAAGAAATAAATCGATTACACATAGATTGGTTATCGGCCGGGAACGTGACTACGATAGTTACCATTGATTGAAGAAGCATTTTCTTTAGTTAAGCTTGGTTTAGATTACGACCATGTCGTCGTCAAAGCTCGTATGCTAATTTCAGTTTGCAGATCTTCGAATACTGTGCAAAAGAGAACATATAAAGAAACTGAGGCGTAGTACTCCTTGTTCTGGATATCGTCAAATTAAAAGATAAATATTTTTTTGGTCCGCAGCATGTAAATATTTGTACGTCTTGTCTTTATCAGACACAAAAAAACACGCGAGAGTGAAAAGGACTAACATTCAACTTTGCCACAAGTACCAGGATGTTAGAACGTCGGTGGAGGTTCAAACGTAGCGTACATATTCGCGTGGGCCGTCCCCCCCACACCCCTGCGCTCCCGCCAGGTCAACGACATCCGCGGCCGTTTCGGCCGGCGGCGCGCCTCACCTTGACATTCATCTCGAGCACGACGCTTTAGCCAAACGTTTGAATTAACTCGAACAACTTTCGAACGCCGGTTTAGAATTAACCCTTCTAGGGTATCACCCGCCCACTGGATTCGGTCGCGTTGCATTTCGGTTACTCGCGACAATCTTCTCGGTTCTATGTTGCCCTGGTACATGATGCTCGTTCTAATGAAGAAATTGAAATTAGATCTTGTTTCTCTGCAAGATAAAGAGCGTTTTGTCGCAATCGTACGAAGTTTTCCTGACGTGCGTGACTCATGGTTTAAATTGATAAGTAAAGAACAAAGAGTGAGCGGCTATGTAAAACAATCTGCATATAATAGAAATATTTTATATCATGGAAAAACCTTCAAGGAACGGCCTTCATTGGCCTACTGGTAATGACGTCATCACGTCACCATACATACTCGGACTTACAAATCCTCTAATCCGCAGAGGTCAACACTCTTTAAACAAGAAAATATATTTGCGTGTTTAAAGTACTCCTAGTAAGTACGTATACAAACTCGTTATCCCGATATAATGAAGTATTCGTGTGAACTGTACATCTGACAAACAGGTTCAGCACTCGAAATCCGTCTGAATGGCAATAACAAGGGGAAGTCAAACATTTTACAAAGCGTGGTTATTCTGGCAAAAGGAGTCGTCATTGCACGACTAGCTCAATAAACCAACGTTCAGAATTATAAGAATAAACCCTAACGAAGATTTTGTTCATCGCGATCATACTCAGCTCACTCATTAGTGCTGTATAAAAAACGGCATTAAATCAACAAACGCCAAGGGGCAAAGAAAATAAACAATAAAAGCAAAAACGTGGGCCAATGGAGACCACGATTGTTAAAAATGTGAGTCACAAAAGGAAGTTATGGCTGCAATGGGATCACCATGGCTTTGAGGAAATGTATATGGTGAAACAATCACCTCATGCAAACCTAAGCAAATTTTGTTATTTCAGTGTTAGTTTTGAGGATCTGACACAGAGAAGACAAAAAACCCCGGGTCGGGCCGTTCCCAAGTAACTTGGAGCAAGGGCAGGAAGATGATGAGTTTTGAGGATCTGACTTTAGTTTGAAAAAGAAGAAAATATAAAATCCAGAGGTTGAGAAAAATGGAAACTAAATCAATTATCATTCTCAAGTCACAATCAATAAGGACACTCTCAGGAACGCAAACAAACTACGAAACCCAACAACGAAGGTATAAAGTAAGTATTTTGGAACTAATCATAATTTACAGTTAATCATCCCACGCGAATCGTGACTGTTAATAAAAGGAATCAAGTGAGAATGGACCCGTAGGCGACCAGCTAAATACTTGTCAACAAGCATTCCTGGGTGTTTTGAGTTCTTGAGACACCTGGTTGTACGAGATTGTTGTTGTAAAAAGATAAGCCGATCAGTTAGTAGATTAGTCTCGGATTAGTTTCAGGTTAAAAATAGTTTGTAGCATAAGATTAGAATCTCCTGAAGGAGTTTGTTATTATTTGCAACTGACAACCGACTTGTGAAGAGTTTTAAAGGTTTAATACTTTGAGGGATAACCAGGACTAACGATACGCCTTGTATCGGGAATCTCGCGCTAGATATGCTGAACAAGAAGTTAGACGGTACCATTCTACGACAAAAGTCGACCGATCTTGGAAACCTGATAATAACTATCCGACAAAGCCAGTACGTTGTAATCTAGCCTTCAGGCATATAAGACAGCATGATACATGCCAAGTCTGTCTCTAGCAGTCGTCCGGACAATCGTTGACGGTCACCAACTCACAATGAATGGTGGCAGATCTTTGTTATGTAAATCGAAGGATTTCACGGCCCATTAATATCGCGAACACGGCTTTAATTGATGACACTTATGGTTGCATGCGGAATGGTACTTAAGACTAGGAATAATTAGTTTATTGTTAGGTGGAAAATTGCGATGTGGAAGCCATTTTGACTGGATTTTTACTTTTGGAGTTAATTTTGAGATGATTTTTATTCAATCTTGGAGATATTGCCCGTGTTTTCAAATAGGGGAAGCAGTGTACTCAGGTCTTGTTATCCGACGAGTCGTGTAGGGAGTAGAAACTAGGGTAGAGAAAGTTTTTAGTCTCAGTCAAAATTTTTCTCCACTATTTAATAATAGCTTTCCGATATTTTATGTCATGCATGAAGCAATTTAGGTATATTATGCATTGAAACTAATTGGGCACGTGACGGCGATCGATCGATGCGATGTCCTAAGAACAGAAATTTAAATAAAATACCGTAAGCCATGTAGGACATTCTCGCGTATTTCACTCTTTTTTATCACAAATAGTCAATCTTTAAAAGGGTACGAATACAAAGGTAATAATAACACGGCGTTTTTAAGGTTGTTGCTTATGCTTGTGCAATACAATATTTAATTACACCATTTATGCAAAGAGGTCATTACAGAACTGGGCGTATGCTGTAAAAAGTAAGCTGTTATCAGATAGCTGTGGACATGACTGCTAAATATGGAAGACAATAAAGTACATAAGCGTATGTGTAAGCTATTACGACATGAGGCTTGACTTGTATTGTAGACCTATAATGAAATGTTGTAAAGTGAGTGTGTCTGATGTTTACTGACACGAGGGTATATATGTGATGTAAAATCAGAATCACACAATGACAAAATACAGCATCTACAAGGCACTTAACTTTGACCTCAACTGTAATTATTTTTCCGACTATTAATACTGAAATTGACCATATTCGTGAAAGGAAGGAGTTCGCAAATTACTTAACCATTTCGTATCGCGAATGGTCAGCTATGGAATCTTTTGATTTTGCAAGCAACTTTGATCTGAGTATATTCAACTTTAAATATATTTATATAGAGAACCAAAGAAAAATGCTGAATATGATACAATGGCCTAAACCTGCATTTGTTAATTAAATACAACCTTTTGCAAAAATTTAAGAAATTCAATGATTTAACTGTAAACACAATAAAATAAACGGGGCCAAGGCAAGCATAAATCAATAATATTCATCCTCTACAACAATTATGACAAAACATAAAAATTATTTAATTGTCCGTTCAAATATCAACATAAAGGTGTAATCAGAGTTGACAGCCTTATAAGAATTTGTAAATTGGTACAATGTACCTATGTAAGGCCTGTTTGTATGACCTGGACATATTAGGTGAGCAATAATGTGTCATAAGCTTCACGCTTTCATGAATAGCGATGGATTATTTTATAATGGACCATATGGTCAGCAACACTATGTTGTAGTAGAGAATGGTGACCATATGTCTGATCTTTGCCACTTGTCAATCAAGTTTAATGGAGTTTTTTTATGTCACTAGGATAAATGTGATAAAAATGATGAGAGTTGTAAAGAATAGTGAGCAAGGCATTTATAATTAAAACCCTTATGTAAGTTTTACGTCATATGTAGCTTCAATTTCCTGTTATTATTTTTTTTGGAGAAGACCCTGTTCCCCACTACTGCAACTCTGAAAGAAGTCAACAGTGGCAACAACCAGTAAAGCACTGAGGCAATGAACCACCACAAATTCCAGAGAAAAAAATCACATTTTATCTAATGTTTGCCTGTAACTAGACTGTTACTTATTTAATGTGTTAACGCAATACTTTGTTACAGGCTTTTACAACTTTTTGAGTGGCAGGAAAACACATTACTTATCTTCTATTAATATAAAGTGCGGACTTAGTGCATGGACAACAGATAAAATAATAATCAATATAATTCCCCTTAAAAGTATGATTAATACAGATACATTAATGACCAATTTTTATATCAATGACAAACTAAATATTTATATTTTTAATCAAGCTGACAAAATAACTTTACATTATAGAGTACAGATAATAATAATCTATTCCTGTAGCTATCATTGACCAATAAGGTAAGGTTGTGACGATGATGTCATTATGTCATTACTGGAATCATGGATATTTTTATGGAATTTATCCTGTGTTTGTTTTAATAAGGGTTACCTGGAATAACTTGTTAAATATAGTAGTCAAGGAAAAAACAGAATTAAACTTAGGATATAAATAAGTCTTAGTATATAGGTTGATTTTGTGAGAGTGGATTTCAGGGTGTTAATTGAAGCGGACTATTGTGCAAAATGGCAAGAGACTAGGTACTTGTAATCAATTTAACCTGGAATAGAACTGGTTTCTATTTTGGGGATTTGCAAAATAATACCAGTCTGTATTAGTTCACAGCATTGTATCTGTTACAAAATAAAATCCTACAAAGTGTAGTTTTCTTTGACTTATTTAATGCTTCAGTTTAGTTTTGTCTTTGCATTAAAATCTTATTAAAGAAAATAAAATAATTATAGTGTGAATGTTTGACCAGATGAATGAACTTGGACATAATATATTATGTAAGACAGCATTCTGTGCTTTCTGTCTACCCCATGAGGATAAGGCGTAACTGTATGTATGTAAGCTACAGTAATGACCGAAGAATATTTTAAACATTACTAACTCATCAACATTGTTACCAAAAAGGTTTGTTCAAGGTATGACTTCATATTTATGTAAGAGTGATTCATGTTAACCTTCGTACACTCTTAAAATATGGTTATTGGTAAAAAGACTCATTAAGAATAGTTATTTGGTATGTAATTAAGTGCTTAATGGTGTGTGGAGTTAGTTGGAGGTAGATAACTATTGTCTTTGTGTTAGTTTGTCAGACAACCAGTCTTACCAAGAGACCAAGTACTAACTAGGTTGTGGGGGTCAGATAGGCAACAGCTCCATGCAAAATAGTGGTATTCAGCTACAACCGGTTGGACCAGAAGCTGACCAATACAGTTGGGAAAAGGCCAGGCTGATAATGATTGTGTTAACTAGTCAGGTGGTGTGGTTTGTACAGACAAGTAAAAGCAGCTACTTACGAGTAATTTAGTTGTATAGTTAAGTTTAGTTGTATAGTTAAGTACATATTTATTTTAAGTTATTACATATATGGCACTCAAACATTAGTGAGGAAATGTTGGTACTATAGGTATTAACTCAGGCAGAGTTTCCCGTTAGTTACTAATTACACCACTATTGCCTTTATCTATAAAATAAATAAAATTGAAGTATCTGTTTGTAATATTATAATAACAGCTTTTTTACTGAATGCATATGAAAGTATATGTGCAGTGCTTAATTAACAAAAAAAACATTTTTTTATCTTTCGTCGTCTGTCTGTCTGTCCCGGATAATCTTCCAAATGGCTGGACCAATTTTGACAGAACTTTTAACTTAGGCTGCTTTTATTTTAGAAAAGGAACTTCGATTGTGTGAAAAAAAAAATCCTTGAAATTGTTAACAAAATCTGATAAAAATAGGGAAATAATATTTTTATAATAATTTCACATGGACGAAGGTTGCGGGCAGCAGCCAGTTATGATTAACAAAGAAAAAAACCTGTTTATAAGTGAAGTAATGAGTACTAGACCACCTTTGCTAGGCACTTCAAAAAGTAAGTAGTAGTTTGAGCTAGTCTTGTCAGATCTTCCTTTTCCTTGTAGGTTTATTTAAAAAATATATAATAATTTTATCTCCTTTAAACATTGATAAGAAAGCAGTCAAGTATACATCAGTTTATTTCCAAGAATTTTCTGATACCTACTTCAATAATGTTTGGCTTAAGTTAAAATAACTAAAATGTACCTGTTTAACAATCACAAACATGCCTTTAATAATAATTTTGACAAAAGTTTTAAATTAAGTTATGCCATGCTCAGTTCCAAGACATTTTCTTAGTACATATTTTTGGCAAGAGTAATGAACTCTTAGTCAGCGTTTTGACCTTATTTTAGTTTACATTGATGATTAACAGTGTGAAGATAAGATAACCATCCTAAATTTGGTGATATAGATAACAAAATGATTGTTTCCAGTCGTTTTTCCTTGGAGTTTCATGTATTATTGAACCTGTTGGTATATAATACTAAGGAGATAGTAGTACAATTAATAATACTCACATAAATTAGTCCAGAGTAGTATCTGTCCTTGATGTTGTGCAATACAGACGCCTCATTCAAACAGGTCAGCTCCGCCATGTCCTCAACTTTGTCGAACTTGGGAGGGTTCATCTTCTGGATATCATCTTTATTCACCAGGATACGCTTCCCTGACTCTGCTATCTCTACTTCCAACTCATCCCCCCGCTGTTCTCCCTTAATCCCCGCCGCCACGAAGCCCTGGGACTCGTGGGGCACCCACACCAGCCTCTTCTGCGTCCATTCCGCCTGCGTGGCCGGGTCATTGAAGCTGTTCCTATCCACCGACAAGTACCGGAGCTCCGGGTCGTTCCTATCCATGTCCACCATCGCGCCGCCTGATCACGCCGCGCGGCCCGTACGACAGCTCGACACCGACACTAGATACCACATTAATCGGTCACTAAGACCGGCACACCACAACACACGTTCCTGCTTATTGCTATACACACGGCGTTGCTCTGTTGCCTCGCGTTAGCCGTGACCGCACACGGCGCTGATACGTACAAAATGACGATAGCGCGGCTGACAGCACAGTCGGCGACGGTTACGGGTAGGAGGGATGGACCGGTCGACGCCCGATTCACGTTGATTTTAGCCGAATTATGAACACGATTTTCGATGTATTACATAAATAGAAAGTTGAACTTTATATGATCCTATTGATGGGCATGCATTGAACAGGTTCACACCTTAAATAACAATGAAAAATACACTTTTGTAATTCTAAAACAACTAAAATAAGCTAACGACTTGTCGCCGACACTTCTTTCTTGTCGTCAAAGTTCGATTTCGATTACACTAAACGGATGATGACCGTTAATTCTATTTCTTTTTGATTGGCCGTAAAACACGTAACGTACAAAATATCTATACAATAACCAATGACGAATACTTTTTACAGCTGTCAAAATAACTGTAACATAGAACAAATTATGGATGCGTTCAGAGTTCACAAAACTAAACAGAAAAAATTTAGTATTCGGATACACGTCAAGACACAAGAGTGTATTGTGATATTTTCGTAGATTCGTGTACCGAACTCCTTAAATAATAGGATGGGTTTTACTCTATAATGTGAAATTGCGAACATTATCATGAAACAGAATTCATATTTTGCGATTTTGGCAGTCGTTGCGTTTTACGGCACGCTTCAGTAGGGCTATTACGTAGCTCTGTTGACAGCTCGAAATGATAGTAGTCAGTGTCAGTGCCCATCAATTAACTATCAAAAAGTTAGTTTCGTATTATGTATGACCAGTTGCGATCAAATATGACGTCATTGGTTGTCATCGTGGCTGATAGTCACCGTAACTCATTTTAACAGACGCTTTCGTATCGAAACTTATATTATTTCGATTAAGTGAACATAGTGGACAACAAATTGATGACAACTGAGTTTGAAGTGGCTTTAGGTGTTATTTAACAAAATTCAACATATTGATACAATGACACAATCAATCCTGACAACTCAGTTTCTTCTTTATAGAGGATGTTCAATATTGACCAAGGAGTTACTATTATATTACCACACCGACCGTGTTGATTTTGAACTGCTGTAGGTTTCTACAGCAGTTCAAAATCAACACGGTCAAAATGTATGAAATAGCAGTTTTTTTTTTCAGAATGATGTGCTGAATACGTGGTAACTGTTTATGCATCGATGTCCTTTCCACGCTGTACATTTTCCAACCATTAATCCTAATAAATAATATTATAAATGCGAAAGTTTGTGAGGATTTATGGATGTTTGGATGTTAAAGGGATGTTTGTTACTCTTTCACGCAAACACTAAGGAACGGATTTGGATGTTTGCACACAGATAGTTTATAACGTGGATTAAAAGATCCCATGGGACAATTATCAAACTTCACGCCGGCGAAGCCGCAATATGCCGCTATATAGTATTAAGTAGTTATACAGGTGCGAGTGACGCAGTGCCTGTCCAGGGCGTCTCGACATAGCGTTACATCATGCTAGGTTGCATGATGCTCGAGAGTTAATCTACTATTAATTATCAATCAAAAGTTAGCGATTTTGTCGTTATCTCTGTCGAGAAAACCCAGATGGTTTAGACTTAAGTTGAGGTGCTTCTGTTTATACTTCTATTTTTATTTTGCTATTATTTATATTATTTGCTATTTATTATTATTTTGCTACTTAAATTTCTATTTTGCCAATCATATTATAATAAATAGATATGTTAAACACCTACAAAACCACCGAAAAAAGTGTTCCGCGCAGCAGCGGCACCACACTTTTCATTCGTTCTACATTTCAAATGATACAAAAGGGATAGCTCGATAAAACCAATAAGAAAAAAAGAGACAAATAATGTTGTTCT
Organism: Xestia sexstrigata; assembly: GCA_941918905.2. Lineage (NCBI taxonomy): Eukaryota > Metazoa > Arthropoda > Insecta > Lepidoptera > Noctuidae > Xestia > Xestia sexstrigata. Next base: position 2,607,384 of record OW799203.2, on the reverse strand, counting down.
ATGTCTGTAGTGCAAGCGTCCTTGTCGTACTCACGACAAAAATGCGTTTCCCATCTCTTTCTTTTTTTTATCCTCCATTATCAGAATATTAAGAAAATAAATGAAAAATATAAATCAAAGTATATTGCGTAGTACATGTGGCATGAGATCCCTTTTTTTTTCGGTTGGGAAATCATCAAATGTCTCCTGCAGCTCTGGGTGGAGCAGGAGGGAGTGTCAGACTTTTACTGACTAAAACCCATCCATGTTCCTTCATCGCCTGACGCCTTTTATGTTCCGGGGCCACGGTATCTCTTTCGAACAGTCCCGCAACCCCGGCAGGCATCGGCCCTTGCTTGAACGCGCCATCGACACGGCCTGTCGTCATGAGACGCACGGACGGCGAGCTAGCCCATAGCCCACCATCCACAGGCCCGGTGGTATGAGATCCCTTGTGTTTTATTTACCTACTTTGGTTTCATAACTGGTACACTTTTTGAACACGCACGATGGCATTTTTACAATTTTTATCTAAATTCGTAGCAACGTATCGCTCGTCGCCATGCGTGTTGCAGACTAAAGGCAATACGGTCCAATTGGGCCGTTATAGAGTCTTCACGATTGCGCAAAATGAACAAATGACTGTAATGGTCCTCAAATATCCGAACGTGTCTGACGTACCAACATCAAGAAAATTATTGTACTGTCAAAAATATGAAATATTCTAAGCAATTACGATCCTTATTGAAGATTCCATAGAGTCTAAATCGAAACATATGTGATAGGCAAACGAAGTATTTATTATCTGTGGCAGAGCTAAGCAACTATCCAATCACCACTATTTAATAAAATAATAATATAAACAAAGTTTATTGGAGTATTTTATTGGCTCCAATTTGGTATTCGGAGTTATCTCAGTTCAAGGAGAGCACATTGATAACATGATTGAGAGAAGATAAAAGAACAAGAATGATTCAATAATGACGTTCACGTTGTTATTCGACATTCGACTGCCGGCGTTCAGTCAGAGTACTTGTAACTCATACAGTATAGTAATATATAATTGTAACTTGATAGGTTACTTTACGGTTATTACATAAATTATTTTTTAGTTTCTAACCATGGCTTATATAGTAGATATGCGATCAGATACCGTGACAAAGCCCACTGAGGCTATGAAGCATGCCATGGTTAATTCAGCCCTGGGTGACGACGTCTACGGAGAGGACCCAACGGTGAATGCTCTGGAGAGCAAAATAGCCGCTATGCTGGGAAAGCAGTCAGCCTTGTTCGTACCGTCTGGAACCATGGCCAACCTCATAGCAAGTGAGTGCGTTTTTCATTCAACCTAACCTTATAATAGTGATCGGACTGCTAAGCTCTTAGGCAGAATGATCCTTTCTTGGGCCCAGTGTGTCACATCCATACTTTTAAACACTCACTATATATTACAAAAAAAATTAAGACACCCCCCGCACCCGCACAGTTTAATTTAATCATTGTTGAAACTCCTTGGTTTCTTTGTTTGTTTTATTTTACTTTAAAAATCTATTTTTTAATTTGAATTGAACTGGTTTCCTATTTCTAGTTAACAGATAAGTAGGTATAGGCAAAAAATTAAATCAAAGCAGATATTTATTGCATAATTTTTGAGAGAAGTTTCGCATCGCATCTGATGGTCCATGTAGTAGTTAGTTTTCATATCGCAAACACCAAAGATAGATGAGATGTTAGACGAAGGTGATGAAAAACTTGGTAGTTTGATTCAACTGTTTGGTTGGTACCTAGACCTACGTAAATAGAGGTATTAGTAGTTCTTACTAGGTACCTACTTCATGCATTCTGTTTACGTTTACGGTATAGGTACACAGAGGTACTTACTAAAATCACAGTAGATCTTCAAAATGTACAAGTACCTACCGAAGGATTATAGTCCCATTAACTAGTTTACTAAAACGATGAATCCGTCTAAAACATTGTTTACGAACTCTATGTTTAACATTTCCCTGTCGTCGGATCGCAGGCATCGAGTTACTTCCTCGCGGTGGTTGCTGAAAAGTTTCATGACAATAGAACATTGCTTATCGAAGGACAGCTAAGTATGGTCACATTTCCTTCCAAAAGGCCGGCTTGCCCAAGCACATTTTCTTGTATTGTGTCATTTACCAGTCGGCGCACCTTTAATTGAGAAATATAAATAGGTAGATACCTACTTATCTAACGCGCAAATGCGCAATGCCGAAAGTTACTTTCAGTCACCAAATTAGGTACCTACCTACTTAATAGTTTTTGTACTTATTACCTACTTGTTGACAAAAACACGTAGGTACCTACCTATCACTCCATTGAACAAAATCCAAACAAAAAAATGTCGCCTACTACATACGTTCTGTTAAAGGAATGGCCTTCAAACTGGTTCCTTGGACCATTGGGTAGGCAAGGCACCCATTATTAATCTACCTTTGTATGTTTATGTATGTTTTAAGTTCATAACCGGAATTTTTAAACAAGACATCGGCCTGTTTTACGTCGTAACAACCTGTTGCCCAGTGTCGGACATCGGTTACGATCTCAAATAATGTCATCATTAAAAATAGCGGTAACATAGACAAACCTTGAATTACTGAGGTTGAAAGGCTGGACTAGATTTTTCTTTTTTTTTCGGATGGGAAATCATCAAATGAGTCCTCCCGCTCTGGGCGGAGCAGGAGGGAGTGTCAGACTTTTACTGAGTAAAACCCATCCATGTTCCTTCATCGCCCTTTGTGTTCCGGGGCCACGGTATCTCTTTCGAAGAGCCCCGCAGCCCCGGCAGGCATCGGCCCGTGCTTATTGCTGACTCTCTCTGAGGCGCGCGTGGAACACGAACGCGCCGTCGACACGGCCACGTGGCCCCCGACGCCCGGGGCGTCTCTGGCGGCGGCCGGGACGTGAGGTTCTCTCCCTCTCACGTTCCGCCACTTCCTTCGCTAACATAACTGCTTCGCAGAAAAGGTGACGGCGTCCCATTCCGTCTCGCTCCGGACCATGGATCAGGGCCGGACGCGAGAGGTCGCCGCCGCCGATTCCGATGCCTCGAAGCGGCTCGAGGACACGGCGGGGCTCCGCCCAAGCGGAGCACACCTCCACAGTGTGCTCTCCATGTCAAGTGTCAAGGAAGTCTGCCCGCTGCGCTACATTTTGCCGCAGCAGCGGAGTTTCCCCCCGGCGTAGCGCCTCCGCGCGCCATTCGTGCAGGCGCGCGAGGACTATCGTCTCCAGATCCCATGGCGGCAATCCGGCTAGGAGGTTCACCGCCTCGCGGGAGATCGTGCGGTACCCCCGGGCCAGCCTTACGGCTACCACCTTTTAGGGCGCGTTCAGGTAGTGGGCGGATCGCCGCCGCAAGGAACGCGCCCGCACCGGGGCCCCGTAAAGGGCCGCACGACTCCCGCGTAGAGCCTCCAGCAGGAGGCGTTTGCCCCCCCCAGGTTGGGCAGGAGCCGCCTGAAGGCAGCCCCGGTCCGTTCCAGTTTGGGGGCCAAACGTCGGAAATGTTCCACGAAGTTCCATCGGCTATCGAGGACAAGTCCCAGGTACTTCATCGTCGACTCGACGCCGATGGATACCCCTCCTACCGTCAGTGAGGATCCCGGCGGTGGCGCATTCCGAGGCCTATGAAAGCACATGGCCTCGGACTTGTGCAATGCCACCTCGAGACCTAGTTGCCGGATCCTCTCAACGACTATCGCAACCCCGCGTGTCATAGTTTCGGCCGCCGCCTCGTGCGACCTCCCCTGTGCCAGCACCAGCGTGTCGTCAGCGTAGCTACGCTGACACCGCTAGGGAGGTCGCCGCGCAGCACCCAGTCATACCCGATGTTCCACAAGGATGGCCTTAGAACCGATCCCTGTGGAACACCGCACGACATCTCTCGCCGGTTCCTTTCTCTGCTGCGATCGGGGCGGCCCTGACCGTCAAGTAGTCCCCGACCACACGACGGAGGTAGGTCGGCACCCGGTGATACCGGAGTGCCTCCCTAATGCAACTCCAGGGCATGTCCTCCACGAGCTCAGGCCGGAGACTCTGCGTCAGAGGGGGGGCCCAGGTGCGGAGTCTATCCCGCACCATCTTGTAAGGGCGCGCCCCCACGGATCTCTGTCGAGAGTCTCCAGCATCTCCTCGCGGGCCAGGTCCCTGGCCCGCAGGACAGCCTCGCGGGCCAGGTCCCTGGCCCGCAGGACAGCCTCGCGGAGGGCGGTCTTCGCCGCTCTGTATCCCGCATAAAGCTCCGCCTCAATGACTGCCGCATCCGGTGGGCGAATGCGGAGCCTGCGATGCCTGGCGTACAGGTGTCGCGCAGCCACGCACGCCTCGCGCAGAGACGTCAGCTCACGCGACCACCAGTACACCTGACGCCAGGCGCTTCTTGGCTGAACACGGGGCATTGCCACGTCACAGATGTCGGACATGGCCTCCTGGAACCACCCTGCCTCATTGTCAACGTCGGCAGGCCTGCCCGGTGATGTCACCCAGGCCTGCACGATCGAGGCTTCCAGGAGGAGCTCCCGGTCCAGCTGCTTCAGCGCGGACCACTCGGGGCCTGCAGTTGGACCGGCGCGCTTGAGGTCTGGGTGGAGACGTCGAACTGGATGTACCTGTGGTCGGAATAGGTCTCCACCTCCTCCATGACACGCCAGTCAACGACACGCGGCGACAGAGCGGGGCTAGCGAACGAAATGTCCACCACCGACTCTGCACACACGTGGAGACAGAACCCCATCAATTCTTCCATGACACTCGCGCTCGACGCGCTCCTTCAACAAACGTACTTACTCTCTGTCACGTTTATTTCTTGAATGATTCCATCAAAGAAAGAAAGAATAAGCATTTATTTATTAGTCCGCACAGGACAAAACAAACAAATTATTATTATCTTCCTGCCCAATGATATTCTAATAAACAGATATGTTAAACACCTTCAAAACCACCGAAAAAAGTGTTCCGCGGGGCAGAGCCAGCTCACATACACGCAGTGACGCAGAATAAAGGCAAAACGAGCCAATTGGCCCGTTTTCGAGTCTTCACGATTGTGCGCTCACAACATATTATATCTGTTTATTAGAATGTCATTGTTCCTGCCCTTATCCCATGTTACTTGGGGTCGGCTCAACACGTGTTTTTATTCCATTCTCGTGTCAACCGTCACACAATCATTTACATCTTTTTCCTTCAAATCATTCCTCACACAATCCATCCATTGTTTCCTTGGTCTTCCTCTCCCTCTCTATCCATCCACATTTATATTCATCACTGTAAGATCCCGTAGTAGTCGGCACCTTACACTTGCAGTTTAAGTAAGAAGTGGCAAGTAAGTAAGTACTTGGAGTTAGGTGAGTTGACATAAACACACACAGATTTGGTAACACTAAAAGTTTATTAGAGTACCGATCACAACAAAGTAAAAGTGGCTTGGCTGCTAATCCGCGGTGTTTGCGTAAGTATGTTATTTGTCAACTAACTTAAATTTAATATTATATATTAAACATGGTTTTAAATACGAAAGACAAAAGTAGGTTGCTGCGTTTGCAGCCTGGCGTTATGTACGTAAACCGTACAATCACTCTTTTAGTCACATGCGATTGTTCCCTCCGCATCACATGCCCATGCCCATACAAAGACAGTCGATTCCCTTTCAACTTTTCTGTAACTGGCGCAACTTTCAAACTTCCTCTAATATACCTACTCATTCCTCATTTTATCCATTCTTGTCACACCACACATCCACCTCAACATTCTCATCTCCGCTACATGCAATCTTTTCTCATCCATCTTCTTCACAGCCCAGCATTCCGAACAAAACAAAACACACAAATCAGAGTGGTGAAATTAACAGTACTTACATCTAATAAAAATTAAACAAAGAGAAACATAAATAAATAAAAAGAAACGAAATTGGAACGAGGTGGAACTGTTCCAAACGCTAGAGAGAATATAAGTAATTAGGCATGTTTGTACTTAAAACACGCTTCTTGGGAAAGCTTCACAATCGTCACAATTTTGGGTTAAAACTTTGAACCCTTAAAAAAATCATCAAAAACAGAAAAATAATCGCAAATTCTAGGTTTTACCTAGGTGTAATAATAGTTTTGTGTTTTATTTTGGTCAAGCATCGAACCGTAACTTAGTATGACTGCGGGCAACTTGTTAGCTTGTCCTTTGAGCAAGTGAATGACACATAATTAGCATGACTGCAACAATTAAAATAATGGCGGCTACCCTTGACGGATTAGGTGACGCACCTAATTAATGAAATAACTAGCACGTGGTACTCACACGGATACTAGCTGCTATTTACTGCATCGTTGGGCTAGTGGTCGCTGGGTTCTATTCTATTCCTAGGTCCGACAAATTATTATTGGGTTTTTCCATGAGGATCATTCCACAGATTTGTGCCCGGTTGATGGCAATAGGCTCGCCCCTTATTACATGGGACTTAAATATAGTATACAGTGCATACTATACACCTCTGCCTAACCCTTCGGGGATTACAAGCGTTATGTTAGATGCATCATTTGATTGTGTAGGTACTACCTTATTATAGTGCTTCGCCCGCGTGGAGTTTGGGAATTATTCCAGGAAAATACAGGAAGTAAAAGACCTCATCACGAAGCCGTCAACCAAGCATTCTGTACATCAAACTAAGTAACTTTACGCAAAAATTATTGCTTGGAAACAACTTTTTTTTTTTGGGGTGAAAAATCATGTTTTGTTGTAGAACTCAATGTAACGCACTCAAAACATTGTGCTGATGGATGGATTGAATAGTACGGGGGTCGTAAGGTGTCTAAAGTAAAAATCTTACATAAAAAACTTGTATTTAAAAAAAAACTTGTCAAATAGTTGGAACTTTGACCCCCAATATCTCCGTAACTAGAAGGTTCCCAGGTATGGTGTAGAACAAAAAAATGATCGCAATGACGGGGAGAACAAGTGCCTTTCGGCTTCGTTAAGAGGTGTTTTACACCCTTTATACTACCGGAATAAAAAATGTATTACCTCATGTATAATATGCTATGTCTTCACACGTCATGATCTTCATGTGTGTAAAATTTCATCCAAACCCGAAGAGGTGACAGATAGACAGCAAGTTACTTCATCATTATAAAATTCGTTTGGATTATGTACTACATTTCCCGAGCACCAAACCTGTCCCAGTATGCGGTGCTAACGGACGATCGGGTCGCCTGGTTGTTTCCGCAGTTTTTGCTTGCAAAAACTTTTGAGGCTTGGCTTGCAAAAACTTTTGCCGTGAGTCAGTACAGGCTAACAAAACAAAGAACTATCAACGTTCGAAAGCTTCTGGGTCCAGACACTGGGCCCCAGAACTGGCATGCAGTGATGGGCTATGCCTGTGCATTATTTGTTGCCTCGATATTCGAACGCTTGGGGGTTCCTTCCTATCCAACATTTGCGCTGTTGCTGAGTGATGCATTATGTGAGAGTAGGCCCTCTAATGCATCATTCAGCAACTGCACAAATGTATAAATAACCGGTTCTGATTCATTATATTTCTATATCATACAAAAAAAAATAGGTACAAACAATAAACGGCGCTCGAGACATCCTTTATAAGCTACCTACAAGATGATAATGTACGTGTTTCGACTAACTGATGACGGGATGACCACAATCATTCGTAATCATCATGTTAAATGAGTAACGTACGCGTTTGTCCAATAAGATGACAAATAAAGCAGTTGACAATCAGTCTTCACACTATGTTGCTGATTGATTTATTGATACAGACGCGTGATTCACGCAAGACCCACGCACTTTGAGTCAAACGGGTTGAATTCGGGAGCGGAGGGTGAATTGAGAATTTTAAACTAAACTGAAAGGCTTTATAGCGTTGAAGGCAACAAATAAGCACATTTAAAAACGTGAAAAACTTTTGCACGTTTTGTCTCGACCGATCCTTCCATTGCACCTGTCCCTAATCACCCCGTTTTGCCTGGATTTTCTATTCGCAGCAGGGTCCCCCAAGGAGATAAAGGGTCTCCTACTTCTCAAAAGACAGAGTTCAAAGGTGCTCTACAACTCGAAGAAGGCAGAAGACAATAATTTATGGCTATCATTCACGTCTCATCTCTAGTACCTTGTTCCGTGAGGGAATCGAACTTGTACTTTGCTCACGAAAGCGGCTATGTCCTCTACTCGCGTAGGCGCTCAGTTGCCCGGCGACACTCAGCTGTATTGTAAAAAGTTGTGACATCTCGTGCCGCCGACAAAGTTTTTCGATTTGCAACAATGATCTGAACTTCTGAAGCCTCCAACTAGCCCGCTGACAACAAAGTCATGTCACCCATGTCGGCAGGTCTTCGGTGTGTACAGTCCGCCAAATATTAAATTAATGATGATTTAATCACGTTTTGAATTAATCTCGTTTATTTGTGCTAATTTATCAATGTTTATTTCAGTAATGGTGCACTGTAACAAGCGTGGCTCTGAAGCGTTCGTCGGCAACCAGTCACATATCTACAAATATGAGCAAGGTAATGTTATTGACCGAAATTGTTCATATCAGTGCGCAATGTTTACCTACTTTAAATGATGATAAATACAATACTGGTACGTCAATAATTTAATGTAATGATCACACTTACTGATAAAACATAACTAGGTAATAGAGTACGATCCCAGGGCCGCCAGACTTTACTTATTTTCTCATGAACAAAATGTGTGCCATCAAGTAGTGTTAGTGTGTACTGTAAACGTATGCATACCTGCAACTTGTGCCGACGGACAATTTTGAGATATTAGTTGCTAAAGGTAGGTGAAAACACTACTCACTTTTCTTAAATTCTCATGGTTGATATTTACGTATATTGTAGAGAATATTGTTAAAAATTAGTAATCAATACTGCCAGACCCCTCCCACCGACGGTAACTTTTGCCAGACGCTTTAAAGCTCATAGAAAAATTATATAACTTTACTTATAGTCTCAAACTTGAACCTTATATATAGTAATAAGGGAACTATTTCAATGCTTCCTGAAAGAAGCCAGACCAATCCTTGGGGCCAAACATCTGCTATATTCAATCAAAGTGTCTAGGTACGTGAAAACAATACTCACTTTTCTTAAATTCTCATGGTTGATATTTAAGAATATTGTTAAAAATTCTGGCAGTATTTTGATTACTAATTTTTAACAATATTCTCTAATTGTAGAGAATATTGTTAAAAATTAGTAATCAAAAATATTTACGTATATTGATACGTAAATATCAACCATGAGGATTTAAGAAAAGTGAGTAGGGTTTTCACCTACCTTCAGCAACTAATGTCTAAAAATTGGCTGTCGGCACAAGTTGGCAGGTATGCATACGTTTATAGTACACACTAACACTACTTGATGCCCCACATTTTGTTCATGAGGAAATAAGTAAGGTCTGGCGGCCCTGGGATCTTGGACTATAACAAATAGTACTCACGTGTGGGGCTACAGATCATGCTGAAAAGTTTTTGCGATAAGTTTAATCGGGAAGTATTGTGTTACAATAAAATTGTACCTATGTACTAACCTACACAGAAACAGACCGTAGGCTTTACTTATGTTCCTGGATGACAGGATTTAAACTGGTTTCACCTAGGTATTACCTAATAGTGTCGGACCAACTGCCTTGTTCAGCTACGTATTACCTATGTACGAGCAATGGAAGAGGCGACCGCGCTAGGTCGAATCATCTTGAAGTTGTTTATAAAAATTATAAACTTTCATAAAATAAATAAACTTTCAACTTCAGTTACGGTCAGAAATCATCGAAACCATTTTATATAAGTTTGTGATCCTCAATGAGTATTAAACAAGGTCATTGGTGATCCTATTGAATTACCGCCATTTCTGAAACCCCAGGTGGTGCAGCCCACGTAGCTGGTGTCCTCCTCTCGACGTTCACCAATAAACCAGATGGGACTTTCGAACTGGTAGAGCTGGAGAGTCGGTTCAGAGGCACTGATGTCCATGAACCTATAAGCGCATTGGTAGCAGTCGAAAATACGCATAATTGCTGCGGTGGAAAGGTCAGTAAGCTATGGTTATTATGGCACTGTATTAGGAAAGTCTGATTAGGAATAGGTTCAACAGGATGATGTTAACCTGGTGATCAGACTGCACTTTATTTTCAATACAGAAACCTAGACATTTAGGTTCGAATCGTCGGTCTTGTGAATAGAGGCCGTGAAATATTGTGACTGATACTCGTGAAATATTGCTGTGTTCTCCGAGTAACCCTGGATGATAGAGATCCATTAGTAACGTTTGAGGGGGTAACAGAAACCTGTGCGTAAGGCGCTGAGGGACCACAACCCACTCAGCGCGCTCGTCTCCGTGGAGAACACCCACAACGTGTGCGGTGGTAAGGTCAGTGGCTATGACTCCGACTGACTGGTGAAGTCCGCTCTCACAGTATATCGAGTAGTAAATAACTGCAATATTGTTTTCATTTTTTGTTTCATCATATCTGTCATTTTAACAAACTGTAGGGGCACTTGCATTTTATAGGGACCTCTAGAAACACCTAACCTTGCACGATAAAGTGGTACCTAATCTAGAACGATCGAGCGTAGTTACTCGCAAAACTAGTCATGCATCAACGTTTAAAGATAACCTAGTAATTGAACCTATTAATATCTTCATCTACGGACATTTGCCTTATGGGAACATATTATATCACCATTTTTGACCGTTAACCACCACCCAGGTTGTCGCATGACTTAAAATCTGCCTGAAGTTTGGTAAAAAAATTAAAGCGTAGGAGCCTAGCAACTGCCTAGAATTCATGAAGCTTGACAAATAAACTCCGTTAAGTTTCGAACTACCCCGAAACTTAACGGAGTTTATTTGCCAGCGCCAAAGTAATTGCTACTTAGCTTTTTGAACAACACATTTAAGCTTTGGAGCCTCCAATGTAAGTAATTGATATTGTTCATAGTTCTTTGACAGTATCAGCCTCGATCTTAAGACATCCTAATGTTAACCATGTTCCAAATCGACTTATGATGGTATCCCCACCACATATGCTAGGTCCTCTCATGATCCGTCCAACATGATGTTTTTGTTTGGACTGTAAGAAACACTCCGTTTCTTTGGGTGTATCATAAAGTACCTTAGTCTTATGGGAAACTCCGACCTGAAAAAAAAATGTCGACGGCTAAAATTGATTTAAAAGCTTGCTTACAAAAATAAATACCATTTCATTTCTTTCATCAATTCACAGAACCCCACAAAATCCTTTACATTTCAGGCCTTACCTCTGAAGTTCCTGGACGACCTAGCAGCCATCTGCAAGCGCCACCACCTCCCTATCCACATGGACGGCGCGCGGCTGTTCAACGCCTGTGAATACCTGAAGGAGGAACCCAGCAGGGTCGTGAGGGACTGTGATAGCATCTCCGTGTGTTTCAGCAAGGGACTTTCGGCTCCTGTGGGGTCGGCGCTCGTTGGATCGTATCATTTTATCGATCAGTTAGTATTTTGATTTGTTCGTATCGAGTTATTATCTGTCGAAGAAACCTAAGGTCCATACAAATCTCTTGTATAAGGGTGTAAAACACCTCTTAACGAAGCCGAAAGGCACTTGTTCTCCCCGTCATTGCGATCTTTTTTTTGTTCTACACCATACCTGGGAACCTTCTAGTTACGGAGATATTGGGGGTTAAAGTTCCAACTTTTTGACAAGTTTTTTTTTAATACAAGTTTCTAAAGTAAGATTTTTACTTTAAACACCTCCACGACCCCTATACTCTTCAATCCATCCATCAGCACAATGTTTTGAGTGCGTTACATTGAGTTTTAACTCAAAAAATTATTTTCCACCCAAAAAAAAAAGTTGCTTCCCAGCAATAATTTTTGCGTAAAGTTACTTAATTTGATGTAAGTACAGAATGCTTGGTTGACGGCTTTGTGATGAGGTCTTTTACACCCTGTATTTTCAGTTTAGATTACTTCCACTATTACATATTATAGGTACCCACTTTATGCTCTAATACAAATTACGTGTGATTGTAGAACGACTGTAAGAACTATTTTTTAATCATTTTTAGTAGGTAGGTTATAATATAATAAATAAGTTTTAAAATTGTTTTTTCAAATATACATATTTTTAGATATTTATCATTAAAATGATAATGCAGAATAATGATTATGTTATGACGCAAATTAACCTAAGTTAGGTATTACCTATTCAAAGACAATAAGGTCATACGTTGAAAAGCGCTATTTTTGTTCAGAATCTTGTTAGCAAAACTACACACAGTGCTAAAAATAATGTGGGAAGCGATTTAAGTATCAAACAATTACATCTAGCTGATCTTCTGATCCTGTCAAGCTATTGAAACGCTGGTTTAGAGTGTTCATGGAGTTTCTTGCCCATTCTTCTCCATAGAGATCTACACTTTGGAATGGGAAACCACGGTACTTTCACAGTTATTATGCTATACGGCTGGGATTGTTGCTTCAAGTTTTTGAAAATGCTAAAGTGCCTGTGGTGGTCTATTTGAAAAAAATGCTTTGAGTTTGATTTTGCTTATCCGATCACAACATAACAAAAATTATAAGTACCTATCGCAGGTGCTGTCGTCGGAAATTATTTTTTTAATCACCAAAAGAAAGCAGCGGTGGCCCAGTGGTGGCGGTCCCGACTTACGAACAGCAAGTCGTGGGTTCGAACCCAGACTGGCGCATTACTTTGTGTAATTTATTTCATCACCACTGCTCTCAAAACGGTGAAAGAAAACATCGTAAGGAAACCGGCATGTTCTAGAACCAAAAATTCGAAGACATGTGACATCTACCAATCCGCACTGGGCCCGCGTGGTGGATTATAGCCCATTCCCTCTCATTGAGAGGAGGCCGTGTCCCAGCAGTGGGAACATTATAGGCTGATGATGATCACCAAATGCTCTCTTCTGTCTGCCTCATTGGTCATGCGGTATTGCAGATCGTGAAGATGAGGTCGATGGTGATGACTTCGATTCCCAAGTTGGGCAAAGTTTTATTGGGTTTCTTAGTCAGGAATTTCCGGATAGAAACCAGAGTCTGATTTATGCTCGCTTGATGGTAATTTCTTTCTTTCTTTCTAGATGTTCGTGGTAAAACATAGATCCATCAGATATAATTGTTGTTCTCCTCTTTGCAGAGCTCGTCGCATGCGTAAGATTCTCGGCGGAGGAATGCGCCAGGCGGGCGTGCTTGCTGCGGCAGCCATCGTGGCGCTGGACGAAGTGGTGCCCAAACTCAAGCTGGACCATAAGCGGGCTAATATTATGGCTAAAGGTTTGTTCAAAGATTTCTGAAAGAAACTTCTTTAAATTGCCTGCAATGCATACTCAGCCTGTAATATTCCCACGGCTGAGAGTGGGCCGTAATCCACTGAGCAAACCCAAGTGTTACTATAGCTTATGTCTCCCATCAAACCGAAAATAGCTTTGGCGTCAATAATGGACCTCCAGATTGTGCTGTTAGGTAATCTTTGGCACTGCTTTTTAAATTTGGTGTCCCAAATTTAAAAAAGCAGCCCGGCACACTATTCCCAAACCACTAACTTCTGAAAGGCAGAATCATCATTTGGCTAGCAGGAGCATTTGGCACTGCTTACGGTATTTCTCTTTTGAGGCCCCAACTTTGCGGAAATATCGACGATCGAAGAGACATAAAACCTAAAATGATTAACACTAAGTTGAAATTCATAGACAAATGTATTGAGAAGAAAAAATCTCGAATGTGTTCGTAGATATGTAAGGGGGATTCCCTTACATATCTACGAACACATTCGAGATTTCCAGAACACCTGCCAAAAATGTGGAGCATGTCACGCCAACTTTCTTTGTAACGTTTTTACAATGATAAAATTGATTGGTTTCAGTGATTGAAGGTCTGTTCCTGAAGACGTTCACAGTGGACGTGGAGGGTCAGCACAGCAATATAGTCCTCGTGAGGATACCGGAACAAAGTTCGGTGAGAGCTGAGAAGGTGGTGGCCAGACTTGCGCAGGTCTGCCTTGCTGAGACACAGGTATGGGAAAATCCGGAGAATAACTAATCACGTAGTTAAGGATGCTTTATAGATTGGTAAAAGCACTAGCATTTCTGCTTACCGTCCCCCTACAGACAAAGTCAAAAAGTTATGAACCTCGGTACATTGGCACCTAGTAGAAAAATGTACACCCCACCAAAATTTGTTTTGTGAGACAGATGATTTAGTAATTTGCAACTTGACAAACGAATGGTTAGGGAAAAATACATTTCTGATTCTGACATACTTATGGTTTCAAACCTCCACAACACTTTCAAATTCTAACAGCTACTTTTCTCCTCAGGGTGACTGCAAAACACCCAACGACGAGGGCGTGATTCTCAAAGCGATATACTTCAACAGCAAGACAGTAAGGTTCACAATCCATCGGGAGATTACCGACGAAGATCTGTGGCTGGCCATCATGAAGATCACCTATGTGTTCAAGGAGTTGGATGCTGCAGCCAAGGCTTAACAAGGAGTATTTGTACTGAACACGACCTACGTTTTTTGTATAAGGGTGCTTGCACAAATATAGATTCCCAGTACAGACAAGTCGGAACGCATCGGTAGCGATCTGTGCGAGAAAATTAGTCGATTAATGTACTTTAAATAATTTTGACGACCCGAATGGCGTAGCGGTAGTGAGGCTGCCTTACGTTCTAAGGGTCCCGGGTTCGAATCCCGGTTGGAGCAATGTTTGTGTGATGAGCATGGACATTTGTTTCCGAATCATGGATGTTTAAATGTATAATAAGTATGTATTTACAAACAAAAAGTATCTATGTAGTATGTAAACTATCTGGTGTCCACGATACAAGCCTCGTTGCTTAGTGTGGCACTAGATGGCGCTGTGTGTTAATGTCTAAGTGCATACAAACAGTAATCTTTTTTTAAATCTTTATGCATCTAACCGAATGCAGCTGACTACCAGTACTATAAATAGAGCGAATGCCTTTCTGACCTCCACAACCCAGTACTGGGTAATACGATAGCCTATCTTTATGCAAGCACCCAAAAATAATTGTAGCTGGTGCAGAAGGGGTGATGAAAAGCCCAGTTTTTACTGTCGAACAAATATCAATCTTATATATTATATCTTATATAATCTTATTATCAATATACCGTGACCCCGGAACACAAAGGGCGATGAAGGAACATGGATGGGTTTTAGTCAGTTAAAGTCTGACACTCCCTCCTGCTCCGCCCAGAGCGGGAGAAGTCATTTGATGATTTCCCATCCGAAAAAAAAAAAAAAAAAAAAAAAAAAAAAGGTACGATGAAATAAAGACACTTATACGTAGACTTCCACTAGCTTCGAAAGTGAAAGTGCTTTCTCAGATCTTGATCGGACAAAGGGAACAAACACAATTGTGTCAAATAGGCACTTAGTCTAGTGTATAAATGTGTTCAGTTTTGAACTGTTCATATTCGAAACCTTGTGGTGATTTGAAAATTAGGAAATAAATACTTTATGTAGACGTATTATACAAGATAAATATGTGAAGGTAGGTGGTAGGTACAGGTATAAAACAGGTGCAATGTTATATTTTAAATTACACTTCTGTATTATGTTAAGCTTAAATGGAATGAATCAGTTTATCATCTTGAAGACTTCCTATTAGGATTTGGGCTCTTCACCAAACTATATTTATATAGGTTAGGTAATTAAACTGTAGCTAGGAAAAAAGAGACCGAACTTTAGACGTAGGAAATATTTTATTTATTTAGTCTACTGTCTGTGTGGATGGCAAAATCCGAAACTATGAGGAATACAGTCAGTATCTAACCGATGTATACATGCAATAAATGATAAAAAAAAAGAAAAATTAAATACTAAATTAACAATGTTGACAGTCGCACTTTTAAAGTGATAACACAAATCTATGATCCGCAAAGCGTTTCTTTCTTGCGTGTCGACTGTCGCGATACACGGATTACATTGTATTTCGTCTTTAATATAATTATGTTGATGTGTTAATTATTATCTTCAACCACTTCACTAGAGTTGGTGCCAGTTAAGATGAGAATAGCGGTCATTACCCTTTACCTATAAAATCTCTTCCTACGAACCAAAACAAATAAACCATGTATCGTTTTTCATTAGAAAAAATGTTGAAGATCACGATAGATGACGATTCCAGACCAAAATTAAGAAGTTTAATAAAATGTAGGTGGGTCAATGGCCGCTATTCTCATCTTAACTGGCACCAACTATAGTAACATGTGTGACAATATTATAATTATTTTATTAACTAAAAGGTGTTTTTCATCCGACCATCATTAACCTCATCATAATACTTATGTATTAACTAGCTGTGCCCTAGGCTTTGCTCATGTTAGTGTGTATTCTTTTGGGATTTTAAGGAAACATTACGAAATTAGCGAATCCAAATCTAACAAACCAAAAATTTTTGATCAATGTGTTGGTACTGATATTCTAATCACATGAAAGTTTAAAAAAAACCGGCCAAGAGCGAGTCGGACTCGTGCACCGAGGGTTCCGTGCAAACATTTTAAAGGACAAACTTAATTTTTCTGTTCGATCCCTAGAAACGGCTATTGCACCAACCGCCAAGTTTGTAATAGTAAAATCCCTTTAAACTACGTATTTACGGTTTTCCGATTTTTCCTTTTTCATGTGCTGTAAGACCTTTCTTTTTGCCAAATTTCGTGATTCTAGGTCAACGGGAACTACCATATAGATTTTCGATCCGCACAAGTAAAGGGAAAATTCCGACAAACAAAAATAGTTGAAAATTAAGGTAAATTTGGTACTTACAAGTTTTCGCGAAAATCTAAATTTGCCCATATCCCCATATCTTTTCATCATGTTGACTAGGACCTTGATTTTTATACACCTAATTGGGTGGTACATATTTCAACTTGCTAGGTCCACCGGTACCTGAGAAAATCGGTGGTGACAGACGGACAGACTGACAATAAAGTGATCTTGTAAGGGTTCCTTTTTTTACCTTTTGAGGTACGGAACCCTAAAAATCATAAATGGTCATCTTTGTCAGAGATTTTAACATTGATACGTCTTACGACGTTAAGATTCAAAAAAGATACAAAATCAAATTATTTCAATATTGATATCACTGAGATAACCACTACCTATATGAGATTTGGTTCAAAGTTAAAGTCAAAATTATGTATTTACGATAAATGTGGTTTTAAGAATGAGTGTAAATCAAAAATCAGAGTTCGTTGAAAACTAGGCTTTAGCTTTTGATTTTTGTTTGATCTGTTCTGAGGGGTGCGGCACACTATTGGTTCGGCTTGATTCGATACCATCAGGCAGCAACAAGTCCACATTTTGGAAAAAAACCGGCCAAGTGCGAGTCGGACTCGCGCACGAAGGGTTCCGTACCATTATCTATGCAGACAAAATGGCTAAAAGTCACGTTTGTTATATGGAAGCCCCTTAAATATTTTTTTTATTTTAATTACATATTTTTAAAGTGAATATACAACTAAATATTCTGTGAATATTTAAAGCGTCTACCTGTTGCCGTTATTAATATCGAGCAAAAAAACGGTAAAAAATCACGTTTGTTGTATGGGAGGCCCCCTTAAATATTTATTTTATTCTGTTTTTAGTATTTTTTGTTACAGTGGCAACAGAAATACTTCTTCTGTAATTTCATTTCAAATTTCAACTGTCTAGTTATCACGGTTCATGAGATACAGCCTGGTGACAGACAGACAGTGGAGTCTTAGTAATAGGGTCCCGTTTTTACCCTTTGGGTACGGAGTCGGAACCCTAAAAAGCCGCTAGACTTAACTCATATTTTATCCAACCAGTTGAAGAAGTAACTCCTGACCAAATTTAATGCCTACGGCCCAAACAAGCATGAGTACAGGCCTATTTAAGATGGTATTAAACTTTTTTCAGCTACAAAAGAGACCATTAGCTACTTAATTCGTATCTAAATAATTAATTACAACACTGTTTTTGTATTTCATTTGTTTTATTTTGTTCGGAAAAATTATGATTTTTCTTATAAATAAGCAAAAATTGAAAATTTTAGGAATTTGTGACCATTTTGGTACCTAAAGCATTATTTTTAGAGGAAAAGCTTACTTATAATATACTGTTTTAGTCAGCTAACGCCACTCACGTTAGCAAATTTATGCCTATCTTCACTTACACTAGCCAACAACTAAATTATCATCATCTGCTTAGCCTTTTCTCAACTATGTTGGAGTCGGCTTCCAGTCTATCCAGATGCAGCTGAATATCAGTATTTTAAATGGAGCGACTGCCTATCCGACCTCCACAACCCAGTTAGTATTGGATTTACGAATCTTGCCTCAGAGTCAAAATCCAATATGGTCATTTAGTCATTACATTTATGTGTCGCCTAATGTAAGTGAAACTGGCATTAGTATCGTAAGTACAAAACTTGGAACTCTAAAGTACACAATATTATTTGTACTTTTCTATTGACATTATACAGCGTGTACCAAAAAGGTGTGCTCATATTTCAGATAAACTGAACAACTTTCTTAATGGGACCAACATCGAAATCGCGAAAAAAAAAATCCTTGGTGGTTTGATTATCATGAAATAAGATCACACTTTTTAGTACAAGCTGTATCTCTTGTACTTAAAAACTAGCAATTTTTGGGAATTGGAGAATGTATAGAATACAGGAGCTGAAATTTAACAGTATCATCAACATTCTGCTTGCCCTTATCCCAGTCCCATTTGGGGTAAGCAAAGCATGCCTTAACAATAAATGATACAGTAATTTAATGAAATTGTGTTTACATAAAATCAAATCAAATTAATCATAAAGATAACCAGTTACTAGAAGCCTTTTAATCGTCGTTTGTGGGTGAAAAAGAGATGGCTATACGTACTTTATAGCTTCATCTCTTTTTGATTACTTTGTTGACACTTCCATAAAAAAATACACCTATAATGTTAATGAGGTTAAGGTGGATGCTCCAGGGCAGCCCGCGAAATTCAAATCTTACGTTTTTTGCAATTTGCAGGCCAGTACTGGCTTAATGTTGATAACAATATTATTTGCGGCTGCAAGACGTATGTAGTTACAGGAAACAAAAAAAAAAGCAGAAACGTCATTTCTACACCTATAGGAATTTGGAGGGTTGTATTGATGATTTTGATGATTATAATTCTATAACTACATACGTCTTACAGACGCCAATAATATTTTAATCAACATACATACAATTTTGAATTTCGCGGGCTACCCTGGAGCATCAGCCTTAACACTTAAAATGTTGCCAACTTTCAGAAATTTGGCAATTCACCTTGCTATCAAATATTTTGCAATTCATTATCAATGTAAATACTTTAACGCACAACCTACCTACAGTAATTATTAAAAATATATCAAAACAGTCAGTTAAGTGACAGCTATTCGCTTAACTAAACTTTCAGAAAGAGGCAGGAAAATAGCTGCTAAAAATCCTTAAATTAAAGATGAATATGACTAAGTACAACACATAGTATACAAATGACGCTTTTATAATCTAACACAGATAAAGCATACGAATCATTTGCTAATCAGGATACAAGCTAACGATAACATGAGATGCGATCACCGCGAGCATATGATTACAGAGTGGAAGTTACACCGACGACGCCGACGCATAGGAAGGGACTCGTTAAAAAAATAAAACCGCCTGGGCTGGCAGTTCCGTTCTACAGAGATAACGACAAAATCGCTAACTTTCGATTGCAATAATGATGCTTACGAGTAACGCAAGTCTCTACGTCCAAGATGCGCCCCCCTTAAATATTAATTTTATTTTAATTATTTATTTTTATGTGAATATACTTACAACTAAATATTCTATGAATGTTTAAAGCGTCTACCTGGCCCCTTATTCACAACTCTTCGATTCGATTTTCGATTCGGAAAGTCGTATGTCTATCTTTTTTTGACATTATGAAATCGAGCGAGATGGACATACGACTTTCCGAATCGAAAATCGAATCGAAGCGTTGTGAATAAGGGGCCTGATGCTGTTATTAAATATCGAATAAAAAAAGGGAAAAATAATCACGTTTGTTGTAAGGAAAAAAAAACATTATTTTATTCATTTTTTAGTATTTGTTGTTAAAGCGGCAACCGAAATACATCATCTGTAAAAATTTCAACTGTCTCTATCACGGTTCATGAGATACATCCTGGTGACAGACAGACGGTTAGACGGACAGTGGAGTCTTAGTAATAGAGTCCCGTTTTTACCCTTTGGGTACGGAACCCTAAAAAACCAACTGTCCCATACATTTTGACGGTGTATTGAAAAATTATATTTAGGGAGGTTCGGAATGATGTACTGAGTACGTAGTAAGCGATTGAGCGTGGGTGGGCGTTCCTTCCATCTTGTATATATTTTTAAAACGTTGCCCCACTAGGTATTTCTCTTGAAGGTGGGGGCAGCGTTTAATTTACAAACATTTAAACTAACATACACAAACAGGCAGACCCAGAACAACTACCTGTAGGGCATACAAGTATTTGTTCCGTGCGGGAATTGAACCCGCGACACGCAGCGCAGCAGCCGCTAGGGTATATGCATGATTTTTTTATCACTTCTAAACAAAGCGTATTAACATAAGAAATAGCAAAGTGAAATTATTTTTTAAATATCTATGTAAAATACTAAGTTATAAGCATTTGAAACTACTGATTACACAGAGAGATCCGATACAGCGAATGACGTCATTTACTGCATCGACGTACAAAATCTGTACTAGATTCCGTTTATCTAGAAAGGAGATAGAAACAAAAGTTTAAATGGTTATAACTTTTGTGTTGTTTGGCCGATTTATGTCTTGTTTTCGCTTATTGTCATTATTTTATAGTACTTTAACATTCCGTAGCGAAATGAAAAAAGAAAATTTATGCATATTCCCTATTGCTCAGCCACTGCGCCAACCGTGCCTATATGAATTACTTAATTAGAAAATATCAAGCTAAATGCACATTCTAGGTAAATGCTGTACCCTAAAGGAATCTATGCCTACCTTACAAAATTACAAATAGTTATTAACTTCCTCCTTTATTTGAAGTCGGTTAAAAATTGAATGATGTGACAATTTTCATAGCTCTGTTTTTGTTCAACAAGCCAGAGAGTAATTAATTGATTAATACATTTTGGGGCATATGCTACGCCCAGTTTCATTTTCAAGGCGTCGCGTTAGAATAAATTAATTTCCTTAAGAGTTATTTGACCTTTTAATATCAATGTTGAAGAGCCTTGAGCATTTAAGCAGATAATTGTGACTAAATACAAATAGTTTTAACATTAGCACTTACAAATTTTAGTATAATAAGATCGTGGTCAGTCTTCCAACACCAAGTATTGTTACAGAGATAACAGTTTGAGCATTTCAAAGATTGCAATAACAATTAAATAGTTTTTCTTGTTTATTTAGGGACGATCTGGGCTCAGTATCTTGTTAGGGACAGAAAAGCATAAATTGCAAATATTTTGTACTTATTATTAAGTAATTGTTTTTTCACAATATTTTTACCAATTATAGCCAATGTGTATTCTGATGTATATAAGCTACATTGCTGTAGGGTTCCATCATATAGTTTCAGGGGTTGTTGCGTCAAAGAGTAATATCCATCCTCAGAAGCTTTCGCGTTTATAGATAGTAGTAAGAAGTAAGCTAAAGTTGCATTTTCTTAGTTTATATGGCCAGGCTCCTGGCAAACCTGTTGCCAGGTGTCAGTGTTGCGGAGCGTACTGAGCCCGGAAGTCCATTTACCGACACTGTGTGCTTCAAACTGGGTTTATGTTATACGTAATCTTAACAGAAGTTTTAGACAGTTTACAGATGCTATCTCGTGTATATTTAACAATGTCTTGTACAACAAAAAGTAACTTTAATTTTAGGATATTTAAAGTTTATGTGCCGCGCATTCACACCTAGGTACTGTTCATTTCATTCCATACTCTGAGCAGTTCCTTTTGGTTCCCATAACCATGAGACGCTATTACGTTTAAATAACAGCTGTAACAAAACTTTTTCTTGTAGAAATGGAAATCTAGACAATGCGTCGGTGTGATGCCGGCCTTTTTGGCCACTATGCCTAAGTAGATATCGTCGAACCGAAAGTGTTTGACGAAGAGGCTGGCTACATACATGACTTTCATAGCTTTGTTTGACACGACGTAGGCGCCCGCTGTGACGTAAGCGGGCCACTTGTCCCACGGGTATTCCTCGAGAGATACCCGCCATTTGCTCGACTTGAATCTTTGTGGAGACGACTTGAACACATAGCCAGTGAACAGACAGTCACTGCAGTCGCTCTCCGACTCAGCGGTCGTGGTTCCAAGCGCCATGTCGTTCACCGCCGCTGACAGCGCCGCGGCCGGCTTGCGCGTCGCCTCTCTGTCGTGTATGTACGCGAGCAGGTTGTTCACAGATATGTACATGTCGTCGTCAGTGAACAAGTAGTAGTCGGCCGTCGAGCAGTAGTCGTACAGCCAGCGGAACGACATCATGGTCTTAATAGTGTTGTTGTAGTAGTTATCGATGAAATCTGTCTGAATTATGTCCTTGAATTCCACCATTTCTTTGTCTATTTTTTTCTGTAGGTCTGACTTAGGTTTGCTGTCTATTCCTAAGAAGAATAACGTTCTGACAGTTCGTCCCGGCACGTTTTCTCGTCCGAATGTTTTCCTGATGGCATCTCTGTGTTCGAAGTGATCCATCGCAGACTTCACGACTATGAACAGATCTAACTGGTCTGTAGTGAAACATTTTCCTGAGTTAGTTAGAAACCTGTAGGGGTAGTAGTTTATAGGCTTAACTGAAGCCTTCTTGCCTGCTAACACGTCGTTCACAACACTTTTAAGATTCACATTGAGGGGGTAGTCGAAATTGTCATCGAAACTTTTAGCAAGTATATAGTCACTGACACCCAAGAATACGTACACTATCACACAGACACACGCAAACAAAACGTACTTTAAATGTCTTCGTCTCATTTTTGATAGTCTTGAGATTTTTGTGAGATTAATAAGAGCTGGAACCATCTGAAAACTAAAGTTATTTTGACTTAATCAATGATGTTAATTTACCCTTTCGAATTTTACACATTTTTAAGTAATTTATTGAGATTTAATCTTTTCATTAGTCTTAAATAGCTATGTTCCTTATCAGCGACTACCGTTTAGCAGACAGACTTCTATTTATCTCAGTGTACGTGATGTAACTGTTATGTGAGCTCATAACGCGCTGAGTCAGAGATCCTATGTCAACAGAATGTCGAGGAGAGCTAAAATGTGAATTTTATTAAGTTGTTGATTCTGTCTAGCCAATTGTGTCTCTTGTTTAATATCAAGCAATTATTACAGTAACACGATTTATTTTCATGAGTACATTGCTCTCATAAATGTGATTAACAATGCTTAGTTGATTATCAAACCAATTAAATAAAAATAGTATTTAAGAAGTACCAGCTACTATGTGAGAAAAGAGGAGATATATGAAATGACAACTACTACAGAAGTATGGAAAAAGACATGCAGCACCAACCCCAAATATATTAGTCTAGGGGCAGAAGGATGGTTTAAAAACTACCAGTTATAACAATAATACTCTCTTCTGTTAAATGAGCAGTATCTAAGGAAGTACATGATTCAGAATGAAATAAAAATATATCAAATTAAATACATAAAATGGAATTTATTAGAAATATAAATACATAAATAAAATTAATCTAGTAATACAATTTGCGGTTAAGTCTTTATTTATAACTAAGTCATCATCTGCCTAGCCTTTTCCCAACTATGTTGGGGTTGGCTTCCAGTCTAAATGGATGCAGTTAATTTCAGCATTATACATGGAGTGGCTGCCTATCTGACCTCCACAACCCAGTTAGTACTGGGTAATATCATACCCCTTGACCACACTTTCGGGCCGCTGCCTACCTGTAACAACTGTCAAAGGTTTACAAATTACAGCCGACGACGACGACCAACGGCTTCACGTGCTTTCCGTGGCATGGAAGAAAATCGGTAAGTATGGACTGGGTGGTTTCCCATTCACACACCAACCTAGGCAAGCGCGGCTTAACCTTAAGATCGATACGGTATGGTACATTATGTATGCAGTCTTAATTCTTACGTGCTTTTGAAGCGAATCATTCCGAAATCAATCAAATCATTACACTTTGAATTATTTATGATTTTGAGACAACTAGTTTTTGGATTAATAATGGAGCGTGTCTAGGTCAGAAACACATAGCATGTATTAATTACCAAAAGGCTAGACAGATGATGATTTCTGTAACTAGAAGATACCCAGGTCTGGTCCAAAACAAAAAAAATATGGCAATGTGTGGCAAATGCCCCCTGTCATAGCGATATTTTTTTTAACAAGTGTCTTTCGTCTTCGTTAAGGGTTTTTTACACCCATTACATGATGCCCTCACCAGTTCACAGAGAGGTGTCGACGGTCGAGCTGATGGACACGGGGGGCAGGTAGTGGCTTCTGATCTGGGTATGGAGGCGAGCCACCTCGCCGTCAAGGGTCTCCATCTCGCGGACTAGCTGCGTGAACTGAACTATGCCTGTAACAATCAGTTGGATAAATACTTGACCTTCAGTACTACAGACCTCTTTGTCAGTCTTCGACATTTGGTTGTAAAACATGCTGGTTTTCTATATCATTATACCTACTTGGATTAAAGTCAAGTGCTTCTTTTGTGTAGTTATCAGTCTTGACGCTTGCACTATGAAAACCACCCTAACTGGTAAATACATAAAAGGCACTGTCTATGGCAAATTATTTTCACTGACTGTGCAATTTAGTCACTGAAGCTAAAATTAATAGTTAGCATGTTATGCAATATTTTCCCTGATTTCTTGAAATATAAAATTTATTAATTTACAATTTCAGGAAATCAGGGAAAATATTGGGACGAAATAAATGTTTAAATACGGTTGACCATAGTTTGTTCAGTTTGTTGTGTAGATAAGCTATGTGTTGACAGATAGGGCTTGCTTATTAGACAGAAGGCAAGCATATACTCAAGCTAGAAGTAAGTAGTTAATTGGGCAGGTTGTGATGTGATGGGGAATGTAGGTGGCATGTCCCAATCTGGCCAAAATGATAGCAGATTTTCAACCAATATAATATGACTATTTTTGGAACTAGCTGTGACAGTTCCATTAGTTTCACAGTTACCATCTCCATTAGAGAGGCTTTTATGCAGCAGTGGACAGATGATTTACAAAACTATACTGCATTTAAAATAAAATTTAAAAAAATGCCCTCTTGGATAAACAACTTTAAATGTCTCTAGATAATTTTAAGTTTGCCGTCTTACTTGTAACATTTACCATTCCATAGTAATAGTCATTCTCATTCCTACTTGATTCACAATTACATGAATTTGATATTTTTGTAGGTGGGAAAACAATAAATGACTGGGGCTGCAGGACTGTTCGAAAGAGATACCGTGACCCCGGAACACAAAGGGCGATGAAGGAACAGGATGGGTTTTAGTCAGTAAAAGTCTGACACTCCCTCCTGCTCCGCCCAGAGCGGGAGGAGTCATTTGATGATTTTCCAATCAATTTGGAAACAAGGAATAGAAAAGAATTTACAATTACCTTCTCTAGTATTAGTAAACCCGTGATGCTTAATAGTTTCCATTTCAATCTGCACAATCATTGGGAAAACAATCTGCATCATCTTCAGCATCTCATTGCCAGCTGCTTCCTTGGCCTCGTCCAGCTTGGAGGCATAGTCGGGGGACTCCAGGGTTTCTATGACTTCAGACAGGATCAGCCTCATCTGGTCCACTGAGATGTTCTGCAAGGAAGCCATCCTGCTCTATTGAGCATTTAGAAACTGTGAAAGGTAAGAAGGAACGTTTGGTGAATGGGATTATCTTTATACCTCATTGTTATGTTACTACAGTGCACTATTACAAATAATAAAATTTAAGGGTATTTTTATTAATTGATAAAAAGCCATTTCAGAAAAAAATATGTAGAATAATTAGCTGTTGGCTGTAACATTGTCTGCATTTATTTAGTGTATTTAATTAATCTTTTATTAATAAAACTATCTACGAAGGGTGAATGTAGCTCCTTTCAGAGGTCCCAGACTACATATCAGTCAAATATCATAATTATCTCTGTTCAGTGGTTTAGGTGTAAAAAGACTGATGCGAGTTACTTTTTCATTTCTAATATTAATGTATGTATTGGCAGTACTCTCCAACTACACTACTACTACAACAGCCCATAACGTCCACTGCTGGACAAAGCCTCTCCCATGATGGGAGGAATTTGCCGTAATCTCCACGCTTGGCAGGCGGATTGGAGATCGCAGTGATGAAAGACTAACAGAAAACGCTGCTGCCCATTCTCTGGTCTACGGAGGCGCAAGGTGTTCTGCCTCAGACATTAGTCGCCTTATACAACACCCGTGAGTGTAATGGGTTGGTTCTATTCTACTCTGCCGGATACCACACGGCTAACTCTCCTAGTTATAGCTAAAAAGATGTAGGTATATATAATTTAAAAATACCCTTAAATTTTATATTTTAAATCTAGTCAATTCAAATTGCCAGATGTTGTCATCAATATATCAGATCCGACGATAATGAATTCTTTTAATTTACAATTCAGTACTTTTTCAACAGTTCTATAAGTCTTTTCCTTCTACAGTATTATTACATCCTAATTCAGCACAATGAGGACATTATGACAATCCAGTAACCAATGTAGTCAATGTAAGTGCTGCCATTTATGTTGTTTATTCAGTACACAAATAAGTTTGACCTTGCTTTGATAGCTGTTGATGTTGGGATGCCCACTGCTCTTTAAATTAGTATTTAGTGGACATTTAATCAGATCTATTAGCTTACCTTGTTAGTTTAAATTACTTGAGTTCCTACCTTAGAGAGATTTAAAAGAGAGAAAGGGGACATTGGGAATCTCGCCAGACATTTTTTTTTCCAAACATTTTCGATTTCGCCACACGAATGCTACCTAACAAACGGGCATAAGACACTGTTACAAAGTAGTAACAAGTTTAGAATTTCGATTTTTATCGTCCCGTTTATCGCTCGTAAATATTTGAATGTCTGTCCTACCCCACTATATAAAGGGAATACTTATAGGACATAGGGGAACTGCGTTTGCAATTTACGAAGAACCCATGCCTATATTTAAAACTCGTTTAATGCAAGGACTTTTTTAAAAAGGTAGTACAACAAAAAAAACTAAGACCGTTTTTTACCTTGGCGTGCACGTTGTTCTCAGTAATTTTATATTAAGTGTTGAACTCAATCATTTAATCTTATTGAATAGAAAAGCAACTGAATTACGGATAGAAAACTACATAATTCATCAAAGAATAGATTAGAAATGGATGGCACCGAATTTCACCGAAACAGAGAGCCCATTTCACATTTATGACATTTGTCTGACATTGACATCATGACATGACATCTGGGTGGCTGGGGTGCGTTCAATCAGTTCAATGAGAGGTTTCCTTTTTGAGTATTTAAAAAAAACATAGTTTCCAAGAACTCTGTAGATGGCGTTGAACTGACTACGTTACTAGGTGCCAAAGCCAAAATGCTTAAAAAAAAAACGATGCGTCACGTCATATACGCTCGTTGACTGACACTTTCGTTGGCTTAAGCTTCCGAATCGTGGTCTGTGTTCCGATATAACCATTAAGCGGGCTCCACCTCCACATTCGTGCTGCGAACAACTGTCAAATTCGCGCTCATAATTTTTAAATCAGTGACTTCATTAATCATTATTTCCTTTATAAGCATACGTCATGTACTTTCACGCCCGAGTGTGGATGCGCTTGCTTTCACGCATGGGAGGTTCGCACTTCGCAAACCCTATAAAGCGGGCGCAATACTGACACTGAATGGGGAACAAGGCGCAAACAGGTGCAAATCCCGTGAACGGGCGCGAAAGCCATCCACATTCATGGTTTACGGCTTTCACGGGTGTTTACGGCGCGAATGTGGAGCCCGCTTTTTACATCCAAATGAAATGTGTCGTTCCGTTCCTTGCAGTAACTTACCAAGTTCAGCGCCATCTATCCAGCCACTACTGCCACAAGGAAGGAGTTAAAAAAGAAAATCCTTCAATATCCCGAACCACTCCCTTATTATTATTATACTCTTTGCCGAACCACCTCGACCGGTTTTTCATCGTGCTCTGCATATGTAGTATTTTTCATAAATCACGCATTATAATAGGTGAAAACCCTTTACAGCACATGTTATGACCTAAACCGATCGATTACACTACATTACAGTGAGAACAAAAAACCGGGCATTAGAGCGTTGTGTCCCTTCATCCTTTGTCAGTGTCACTGTAACACACTGACGTATCTGTAACAGAGAATCTGAAAATGTCACATTGACTTTGACAATTCTTAGTTATTTCCCATTTTCTTCTTACTTTTTATTTTTCCAAAACAGTATTTATTTTAGAAATAACTAATTACTATGCAAGGTGTACTCTTTACTTAATGTTATTTTTTTGTATCAATTAGATTAATAAGAGGCATGGTGAATGTAATAATTAGATGATTTGTTTACCTTGCAACTAGACTCAAGATCTGTTTTTGTTTTCACTAAGTAATTTTGTCTTTGTTTGTTTGTTATCTAACAAGTCTAAGGCGGAAATATAATTTATCTACAGGTATGTTTTGATTATTATTGTGGAATCATTGTTTAGTTTCAACTAGCAACTACATCAAAAAAGTAAACATAATTATATAGAGGTCCCACATCATAATGCCATGAGTCATGTTTAAAATTAAAAAGTAACAACTTTATTCTAATTACAGCCTTTTCCATCTTAATGTACAAGATTCTTAGGTGTGTCTATTTTAGATATATCATAAACACTGAAATGATCACGGAAATAATGAAGTTATTGTTGTTTGTTGGTGCTTGCAACAGCACCGAAATATCGGGAACCCAAAGCAAATAGTAATCATGATAAATATCCCGTTTTCATTGTTAATGACAGTGTTAGTGACTATGTTAGTTTAAAACTTAAGTATATTTTAAAATTAGTTATTGCAATTTACTTCTACGGTTTGTGGTAGGTACTGTGCATTTTTTGTAGTGGGATTTGTAGTGGTAATTCATGAGATAAATATTTTTTTTTAATGGAGTCAGTATAATCAATCTATAGTGGTTCCGCTGTCGGGACACTGGCTTCCACCCTATGAGAGGGAGTGGCTTGTTTATTTATTTTACTATTTATGTACACACAGTATACAACACAGGAAAATACATTAAAAATATGAGTACATAGGAACTGCTTATTTCTTAAGAAATTGTGCTTCTTGTTCTTCTGAGGGAGTGGTT
Organism: Xestia sexstrigata; assembly: GCA_941918905.2. Lineage (NCBI taxonomy): Eukaryota > Metazoa > Arthropoda > Insecta > Lepidoptera > Noctuidae > Xestia > Xestia sexstrigata. The sequence continues at coordinate 2,577,983 of OW799203.2, read as the reverse complement.
ATCTTTCATGCGGTCCTGGTGTGGCAAATGATGATAAAATTATTTTAGTCTGTCCTAAGGCTTTATTTTAATTGTACCTATACAATCATACCGCAGTTCACAATAAAACTTATCTATGCTATGCCAGAACTTAATCTGTTGATTAGTTTGCCTTAGAAACTTTACTTTACATTATCAATACAAAGCAATGGTCAATATTTATTTGTTGTTTGGAATTGTGTAAACAAAGGAACACTCTTTGTTGCTTACAAGCTTTATTGTGCAAAGTGGTGAAAACAATTATTTAGAGAATGTAAGTGAATAAAAATGTAATGTTGGGAATTTCGTTAGTTAGAGGCCTATCTTAGACACAATTATCTCCCAGAGGTGGACAATAAATAATTTTCTCACACTTTCACTAGAGTGAACGTTATGTATAACACAAATTCAGTAATTTATGTACCTAAGTACATAAATTACCTTCCTCATTAGTAACTTCCTCGCAAAATGTTTTGAATCAGCAGTGTTTGTTTCTGCTGCCTGCTTTTATTTACCAGACTTTATCATAAACAGAATTTTGTGAGTGTCTAAACTAAAATTTCAAGAAGATCTAATGAAAGTAGGTTTCACTATCGCAATATTCATTCATGTGAAAAATCTTATTTTCAGTCTGTAGGATTGCAATATGGAGGAAGAAATAGAAGAAGTCGAGGTTGAGAGTAGGCCACCAAGTGCACGGCGGACTTTAACGCTGAGGACGAATGCGGCTAGGCAGGTGGCCGTCAACTTCATGCCGTCGCGGCAGCTGCCGTACAGTAAGTTAACATGATTAACGAATAAGCTAGACTGTGCGAAAGTCAGTCCTCAGTCAACGTAGGGCATTGCACCTTTCACACCGAAACTTCACACTTACGAAATGTTATTCATTTACGGATCTTACGAAACGCGATTGCTACTCCAGAAATGGCCAAATCACAGAGCACGAAGGCGCGACGGCGGCCGCTACTAGAAGCGGGATTACAAATGCTTCCACTTCTATTCCATTTACTCGTATAACCACAAATTACGATAGAAATCAGACTGTTCTGTCAGTAGCTACTGCCATGCCGTCTCTAGACCTACCTGCCTCGCGACGGTTCCGTGCTCTGTGGGTCAAATTTAGATTACCGCCATCTTTCGACAAAGAAACACAAAAAAATATTGGTGCGATATTTTGTAAAAATATGGCGTTAGCAAGTAATGATAGATCATAAAATTAATTTCAATAACGATTTATTTCGTATGAATTCATTAACCAGCTAGTCATGCCTTGATTGTTGTATCTCGCGAAAGATTAAACAGAAAGTCTCTTTGTTAATTTAAATTCAAGAAGGCATGAACTTGTCTAACAATATTTGCTTTCTGTAAAGCTTAGCTATCTTCATATTCTTCACGCCTTGATATTCAAGAAGACAGCAGGAAGAGACAGTATGTTTAAAAACAACATTGTTACCGGAGAGCACAATGGGCGTTTACTCAATTATCGTTTTAATAGGGGTTATTACTCAGATATGTGTTACAAACGATGATAATTGCTGGCGACCGCTAATTATCATAAGCGTGCAGTTCAACTGCAGTGTAACATGCTGGGCCTAATTGTAACGTGTACGATTAAAGCATTAACCTACATACATGTAGGTAGAATCATGCACAAAAACGAATGAATGAATTGATATAAAAGTTTTGTTCGCGAAAATAATAGCCTTAACACCTACTTCAAATGAACTAGGATTTGACTTACGCAAGTAGATAATACGGCCACCTGCCCGTCCTCGGGCGATGCGACTTACGACTAGATTTGCGTTTGTTTGTCACTTGACGGAAACTTTGTGACTCGTGGCACGTTCCAAGCAACTTCTTTCATTTGTCTCTCATGAGGTGTGTTGTTTAGAGCGTGTAGCTCGTGTCCAAGACGTTAGGATTCAGACATTCGATTCTATTTAGTAAACAGTGATTTTACCGACTTTCAACAATAGCTGTGTGCGGTTTTCCTCATATTTCATTCCGTAAAGGCGATACTTATACACGAATTATCTAAAGTTCTAAACAAAGCGATCGACGAAAACCAAACAGTTGAAAGGATACAGTGGAACTATACACACACACGTTACTGTGCGTGCACACTGGCGAATCATTCAAATAAAAACACGTCTGATAGGTGGTGAATGTGGTGATTCAGACTGGATGTTCATGGCGGAGCACAGGGTGAGAGACCTATGTCCAGCATTGGACTGTGATTGGCTGAATTGATTGATAGAGAATAAGATTTCAACTAACAGAACAGAGAGAGAGAGAAGTAGAGATTTCAACATGATTGTGTTTATGTGAATGTCTCGCCAGTTACACTGCAGTCAACGAGTACCTTAATCAGGACTCAATAATTAGCTCTATTTCATACAGTTATTAAACAGAGTGCAGTCCGTGTTACCGTCTACCTTGTACTACATTATAGAATCATCGTAGGCACTTGTTTACATTGAAAAATAATATTATTTACACATAAAATAATATGAATACATCGCAGTGAGTGGGGTGTTGTGTTGTGTTGTTAAATGATGTGCTATAAGTGATTTTTATGATGTCGGAGATAGCTGATGATATTGAAGTTTTTGAGCTCGCTGCTGTTAGAAAAAGAGGTAATCTGGTTATATTGTTTATTTACAAATAGTTATAACTATATAGACGGGCTCGACAACAAGGTGGACTGATGACCTGGTGAAGTGATGAAGGCCGTGGAAATCCGCTGGATGCGGGTAACATAGGATCGATCGACATGGCGACGTTATGTCCAGCTGTGTGGACTTGGCTTTTAGTCACTACCTATATTGATGATCTTTCTTCTTCTTTACCGTGTGGTTAGTGCCTAACCTGGTGTCGGAGTTTTTATGCCGCCTATTGGGCCTCTGACTTGGCTTTACTTGCCTTCGAAAAATATCTCTCAGGCATGCTGGGACTATATTGATAATGAGTTAAAATATTGTTAGGTAGGTCTAAAATACAGCGTCGCGTAAATAATCTATATCACACATTGGAAGTTTGCTGGGGGCTTCAAATGGCAAAAGTTTGCTGGATAACATAGTTGATACTTACAGTAGGTACACTATTCGTAAAGTCAGCGGAGTCAGCCGCACCTGCATATCAGTGGTCATTTATTTTTTAACGCAAGCTAAAGTTAACACAAACTGTAAGTACCTACCTAATTTGAAGTATCATCTATCTCACAGGCTACCTGATACTAAAAATATGTTCGCAATCGAGGATAAAATATACGTATAGGTACTCATTCTTTTACAATAATAATTATTAACTAGGCTTTTGTCCTATCCAGGTTACAATCTTTTATTGTGTTATCCTGTTTTGCGATGAAATGATACATACGAGTACACGAGTACCTACAACCATACATAATATTATTTAAATCTATTCTAGTTACCGTTGTAAGGTTGTACTGATATAAAAGTGGCTGGCCGGGAAAAGCGGTCTCAAAAGTGCCGGGAAATCTCGGGATTTATCAACGTGTTTAGCACCGGTTCTGGCGATACATTTTTTGGCACTGCCAAATAATGGACAAACAATAAAAAAGTACACATTTTTATCCCGGATATTTAAATCTCTGTTCTGAAGAAAGAACCGGTACTGCATGCTCTAATTGCAAATAACTACCTACATCAAACAAAAAGGGTTTTCTTAATTTATGGTGATCAGTTATCATACTATCCGAAGCAGATTACCCAGTGTGATATTATTATCCAAACACCGGAAGGTGCTCTAGTTTATCTTGTTATGGTGCTACGTCAAACCGTCAAGTGCTTGATAGAACAAATTGAAAGCAGTTAGCCTAGAAAGGGGTCCCAATAAAGAGTACTTTCTAATAGGTATTTCTGACCAAACACTTTTGAGCTGTTTTTTAGAAGTACCTCTAGAGACAGGGTTTGCCCTGTTGGTGATTAACCTTCGGTATGTAACGGTATGTAACGGACTGTAACGGTATGTCATGGTATGTAACGGAATGTAACGGTTTGTAACGGACTGTAACGGTATGTAACGGACTGTAACAGTACCTATGTACCGGACTGTATTGTGCGAGAATCGTAAATTCGCGAACTAAGCTATATACTAAGTTATCAGCCTGCTCTGTCCCACTGCTGGGAATAGGCCTGCCCCATGGCTTTCCAATTTTGTTAACAACTTGCCTTCTCCGACCAGTTATCCTAAAGTTATCTAAAAACGCATGATGTCGTTGACATTGTCGTGAATCCGCGTTCCGGCAGTATAACGGGATTGCGTCTTATCAAAGGTCAAGTAAATCAATAAATAACCCTTTCTCCAGATACGTTAAGACTCCGCCGCAACAACTCCGAGCACAATGCGTTGTTGGAAGAAGTGGACGCGGTGGATGCCGACACGCCAGACACGGCTGACAAACAGGCAGACATCATTGTACGGGAGATGGAGCAGCACAGACGGCTGATGGAGGACGATCCTGAAGCTGAAGAATTGAGGAGGTGGGTCTAACTATCTTGTTACATGCATTAAACTGTCGGAACAAGATTATATTTTAGCTGAAGCCTCAATACAAGCAAACATAGCCAGGCATTTTCTAAAACTTTTGAAACTTTAAATTTTTCAGACAAACTGTGCGCCCAGAGATCGGCAAAAATTACAAACTCTCCTACAGGCTTTAATCTCCTTCATTAGTTTACTTACATAAGAAACTCTTGCAATTGCAAAATGCATGTAGGGCACACGAAACTCGGTTCCCATCTTGTTGGTACTGTGGGACCGAAACCTGTTTCCGCATACCCTAATTGTATGGTTCTAGGCTCAGCGGCAAAGGCTGTATGTTTTCTGTCAGTAAAAGAACTGAATTAAATAGATGTAAAAGCCCACCTTCCTTTACAGATATTAAATAGTCAAAGTTAAATTTTGAAAAAGCACCAAAACTTTTTATAATTTCTAAGAAAATCCTTCATCAAACATGTATTATTTTCAGAGAGGCACTAAGAGACCTCCCGCAAGGTCTGACGATGAAAAGGAATGTGCGCGCCAAACTGTCTGCATCAGTCAGCCTCAGGTCCAAGAGACGACCCATCTCAGTGTGGAAGCGGATGAAGTATCGAATCGGGTTTGCGTGGAAAAGGGTGAGATTTTTAGTCCAAATTGACGAGTACTTAAGCTTTCCAAAGCAATTTGGTAACGAAAACAACTTTGAGATGGAGAATGGAGTTCACCAGAGTTGTAATTATTACCTTATACTGGTATTGTAATGGCAATTGTTCAGTTTATCAAGTCAAGAAATTAACGATAATAATCTAGATGTATTGTTGTTAGTTCATTTAACTAACAACAATACATTTTGTTTCTCTGTCGGTGTCAGTGTAATGTTTACTCGGTTTCAACCAGCATGCCTTGTAAAACGACATCAACAGTATGACTTCGTTAAAACCAACATTCTTTACAGTCGAGTAAAAAAAAAGGTGGATTGGTAACACTTCCAAAAGTAATCAATAGATGTCGCTGTACGCTGACGTCACGATCCTGAATCGCGGTGTTAAGATTCTCCGGCGCTCGGTTGGGTGTCTCGCACTGAGCAATTTTCGGTATCTCTGGTTTCCCTTCAAAACGCATAAATCTTTCGCCTTTTACTAAAGATTTCCGTGGAGGGGAACACTCAAATGAGTCTTTTGTATTTTTGAAATACTCTGCTTCGGCAGAGTTTATTAAACCTTAACCTTGTGATTGATAATTAATTACTGATGACAGCCGTGGCAATAAAAATCGTGTGATGGATGGGTTGATTAATTTAATGTAATTATCTAATTTGTGCTACAAGCTAGAACCAACACCAAGTTTTAATATCCGTGGACCGTGTGACTTTATTAATACCTAATCTATTTCTCTCAGTCATTTATTGCAATGGTGAATTTCAAAATGTTTTCACCGATTTTCGAGTTTTGATCTATACTAGTGTTATCCATGCTATTATAAAGCGGTTAAATTTATTTGTATGTATGGGGTAATATCCGGAATTAATTATCCAATTAAACACATTCTTTCACTGAAGGAATTAATACATTATTCGCGGGTACTATAAGCTATAAATTATAATTTATATCATGCATATTATTAGCCGAGCTACCACAATTTTTTCGAGCGAAGTGCTAGTGTAATTATAATTTTATTTTGAAGAATAAAAACTCAAACTGAAACTCAAACTCAAAGCATTTATTTCAATTAGACCATTACGGCACTTTTGAATGTCAAAATTACAAATAAAAAACAAAGCTACAGTCCCAGTCACAAGGCATAATAACTTGAGAAAGTACTGTAATTGCCCATTCCCTAGCGTAGATCTCTATGGAGAAGAACGGGGAAGAAACTCAATGGACACTCTTTTGAATCAAAATATTGTTACAAAATCTTGGTTACATCATTAATTTTGAAATTATACATATATGTGAGAACGATGTAGAAAAACGTGCACATTAAGAGCGTCCAGAGTAAAAGATCAGATCAACAATTTAAAAATAAAGTAAGTAAAATGAACCGTGGCAGCTAAGAGATGACCAGTCCCAACTGACAGCGCCCGCTCACGAACTTGACGCGCGCATCGGCGCCATTCAACTCAACCATATTGAATGGAATTAAATGACCCGATACACCCGCCACCATCAGCGAGACATTTGAGTGAGCATGACATTCTCTCAGCCACCAAGGCATATTCAAGTCAATGAAAGATAACTAAATGTAAATGGTGGCTGAACAATACAAAGTACTCACACATGTGCTATGCAATTATATAATACTAAGAACTGGAATCTATACAATGCAAGTAGGTATATTTTTACAATCTTCTGCCGCTTCCACAATACATCAACATGGGAATCAATTCTTCTTCTTCTTCTTTGCGTGTCGATAGACTCAAATAATGCCCGACCAGTACAATCAATTTAGTTTTCCCATATGGTTGTGGAGGTTGAGCAGCGGTGGCCCAGTGGTGGCGGCCCCGACTTACGAATAGTAAGTCGTGGGGTCGAACCCAGGCAGGCGCATTACTTTGTGTAATTTATTTCATCACCACTGCTCTCAAAACGGTGAAGGAAAACATCGTGAGGAAACCGGCATGTCCTGGAACCAAAAATTCGAAGACATGTGACATCTACCAATCCGCACTGGGCCCGCGTGGTGGATTATAGCCCATACGCAAAATACGCGCTTTGACGTGGAGTTGCGGACACCAGCCCGTTATACAATACAATACAATGGTTGTGGAGTAGGACCAGCATTTAGCCAAGCATTTTTATCATCAATGTAATCCCCCAACTTATAATATGCTTGCCTACATAGTGTGCGTTTTATACAAGATTTAAATTTCGTCTCGTTCAGTTGAAGAATGTGGGGAGGTATTTTATTGTAACATTTCAAACAGTACCCCATGAAAGATGAATCTACTTTAGCAAGCCTGAAACCTGGCTAAACTAGTTGGTCCCTATTTCTAGTGTTATAGTGGTGTCTGTCACCTCTTCTACTGAATATTGCGAAGGATTAGTTTGATTGCCATATATAGTACTCTGTTATTAAACAATTAGATACATAAACGCCTTGTGATAAAATGCTGGCAAAGAAACGTCTTCCATTGTATACATAAATTGTTGATCGCATTATAATGTAACGATACCATAATGTATCTAAACTTGATACTACGTTAACTATTATACCCAGTTCACATTGTAGTAGTAGCTGTACCCGCTTATTATATGGCGCGTGGTCATTCAATACATTTGACATAACAGTTTCTTAAATTGGACGGTATCTGTGTCAATAATATCAGGACGGTATCTGTGCCTATAATATCAGTTATGCTGACGACATGGTGCTGCTGAGTGCGTCAGTCTGTGGCTTGAGAAAATTGGTTGCCCAGTGTGAGGCGTACGCCAAAGTACATGGTTTGGCGTATAATTGTAAAAAGTCTGCCGTCAGGGTGCCTCCTGTACTACTATATGGCACACCTTTGCAGAGAGTGCAGAAGTTTAAGAGGGCCCTTAACGGCGCGTCTATCGTCAACGCGAGCATGGTCGAAAAGCTTGTTGTTTCATCCAGAGCCATCGCGGCGATATTTTTTCAACTGCCCTGTCTTACCTAGCCCCGACCCCGCACTATTCGTCACCCGCGCACCTCATACCGACTAACGCGAGGACATTGAATGAAAAATAATGTTCGAAAATTTATAAAATTTGTTCCAGGAAATACGTGTTTTTGAATAAGTCTTACAAGTTTGTGAAATAATTTTTTTTTTTATTTAAAATCTCCACTATATTTGCAAGGCTTCTATTAGGCTATTTTCTTTAGTTTTACAATTTATGAGTACCTACATTATGAACGACCAAAGTTGATGTAAAATTTGAGAAAAACAGCAATTTTTGGAGGCTTATACTGAATTTGTTCCTACAAATTTTTATTTTTTGCTTCGATAGATGCCTAGATATAGTACACAAGATACCTATCAGTTCAACAAATTTAAAGATTTATGTGTAGGTAACAACTTTATAATCACGCACGAGCGTTTGTCAAAATTTTCGCGAAAAGTATGGCGGGTTGGCCGCTCTTAAGTGCCTTGGTCATATATATTGACCCGTGACCATAAAGACGATGATGACGTTAAACGTGAGCGGAGGGCATTGTCGGTTAGAGCGAACATGTTGGCTCGCAGGTTTGCACGATGCTCACTTCCAGTCATGATCACGCTCTTTCGAGCGTACTGTACCTCATTTTACACGTGCAGCCTGTGGGCTAGGTGTACGCAAAGATCGTACAGTGCGCGTTTAGGATGCTGTTGGGGCTACCCGCTTCTGTAGTGCGTCGGGGATGTTGCATGTGGATTGTTGCGTATGCGTAAAAGGTGCGCAGGGTGTGGGGCAGCACCAACAGTATCTTAAGCATGATTGCCAGTCGCCTGGACTGTGTTTATGTGGGTCGCTGTTGTGCAATTACTCAAGGGTTGTCGCAGCTGTGATCCACCATTATTTGTTTTGTTGTTTGTTTTATCAGTGCTTACTAACATAGTCGTATGTTTTACTAACAGCTTTTGAGTCATGGATAGGTACTCGAATAAAGAGACATTCTATTCTATTCTATAAATGTTCACCAATATCATGTCTCTGTCTGTATCAAAGCCAATCGAGCGCCTAATATGCTTGTATCACGTTTTACTTTCAACTCGCGTTAATAGATGTCGCTGTACGCTGACGTCACGATCCTGAATCGCGGTGTTAAGATTCTCCGGCGCTCGGTTGGGTGTCTCGCACTGAGCAATTTCCGGTATCTCTGGTTTCCCTTCAAAACGCATAAATCTTTCGCCTTTTACTAAAGATTTCCGTGGAGGGGAACACTCAAATGAGTCTTTTGTATTTTTGAAATACTCTGCTTCGGCAGAGTTTATAAAACCTTGTGAATGTGATTAGTATTAGTAGTGGCTCACTTCATAGTATGGCCATGGTGACCGTTGAATATTAAAATATTATAAGCTAATGATTAAATACTTTGCTGTGATTTCTTTGACTTGACATGTGATTGGTTGTGGTTCATAGTATGGTGGCCGTGGAACGTACGCACACCATGTTATGATTTACAATACACGAAGTGACAAAGACTAACTGTTCATTCAGCAGTTCAGTCAGCAGTCAGCACTACAGACAGAATGAAACTTAAACCACCAAACTTTAATATCAGAGTGATTATTTAATTAGTTCCACTTTAACAATCTATTTCTCAGTCATATATAGGTGAATTTCATTTTTTTCTCAAATTTTCTAGTTTTGATCGAAATTTTTCAGTATTTTATCTATACTATCTATGCTTCTATACTAATAAATAATATTATAAATAATATTTATTATCAATAATATTCTCATATTAGCCGTGCACACGTGCCCTAGATATTTAAAACTGCGCACAACTGCTAGAGCTGCGCTGTTAAACACATGAAACACATTTAAAAACAAGAACTTCACTCTTAGGGCCTGCGCAGACGACAGACTATCCGTGAGTCCGTGACGCACTTTTTAGTCTGCTAAGCAATTATATGCAGTAACGCATACGACGCGCAAAAAGTCCGGCGTCGAAAAATTCCGTGTCATTTTGGCAGATCACGCCGAGCCGCACCGTGAAAGAAATAGAACGTTTGCTTCAACGCGCGCTAACGCAGACGGCGCACAATTTTGGTATGCAATCTGCACTCGAATAGAATGATCGAAGATGTGCGTCGTGTGCGTTGAGTCTGCTTAAAATCCGCGATCGCGATCCGCGATCCGTCTGTCGTCTGTGCAGGCCCTTATTATGCTAAGACAAAATATATAGTAAAGATAAATTTGAATGAGGTAAACGATAGAACTGACCTGAGCTCGCAAGCATCATCATTGCAACCGAATTTATTCGTTAGTAATTAGCAATCGAAAGTTAGCGATTTTGTCGTTAACTCTGTCGATACTGCCGGGCCCAGGTCGCTACATACTGTTCGGACTAAATCTAAGTTATCGATACGAGAAAAAAAGAGGTATAGATAATGATGTGTTTCCAGCTCCGCGATCGATGCCGCGACGTAGTCTTTTCCTTCGAGTTCTGGTACGAGCCCATCCGCCAGATCGAAGGGCACTTCGGCTCGGCCGTGGGCTCCTATTTCTACTTCCTTCGCTGGCTGTTCGTGTTAGACCTGCTTCTGGCCACGCTGGTCATCACCTTCGTGGTGATACCGCAGGCGTTACACGATGAAGCGAAGCCTGATAGGGTCCAGTTGGGTGCCCTGGATTTTATTACGGGGATGGTAAGTATATTTTCTGGTATTTATCCGACTGTGCGACAGTAAAGACAGGGTTATGTTATGAAGATATTTAATGAAAATGTGATTAAATATCTTCATAACATAACCCTGTCATTATTTTGTAAGGAGCAGGAGTTACTATGTGGTGACAGAGTTCGCCAGCCCGTTTGGCCGTATTCTTATCATGCTTTCCAAGCATACTTGGTTAGGGTTAGTTTGATGACATGAAGAAGCTAAAGTGAACTGGAAATTACCAACTTTTATGGTCTTTTTTTAGTCCTTATATAATCACCCTAAAACATTCCCATTGCTTATAGGGCTCCTCTATGAAGCGAGTACTTAGTAAACTTTGGATTGGTTCAAAAACAAAAGTGACTTCTGACTTTCACTGTAGCATTCCTGAAAGTTACAAATAATTACCCCACAAAAACTGTGTCTCCAGGGTGGTCTAACGGACTCGCTGCTCTTCTACGGGCACTACCACGAAGGTGACATCGCCACTCCTACGACGCTCACGTACAACATGGCGTTCGCTTACTTCTTCACCATGGTCTGTCTGTATTTAATGTTCTTTGGAGTGCTGTGTTATCGGTGAGTTTATTACTATTGTTTTGACGTATGACTAATGCGTCCTTGTATGACAACTTTGTTTTTTCGTTATTTTATTCCAATTAAACAGTTATGCTGTCCCAGAGTCTTCCTGCGCGCTTATAGGATTTTTTGTTCACTTGCGTCTAGAATCTAAATTAAACTAGAGTTTCACGAACCAACAATAGCTACAAGCTAGCTAGGGAGTCCCGGACGTAACGTCATCTATGTTCCTATAATGTGCATCAACCGAGATAAAATCTACATCTTAATGTTTGGTTAATGGATAGTCCAGTGAAAGCCAATCTATGAACAACTGTTTTACTTCGATATTTTCAGGACAGCATACTCGTATCGTCTGAACTTCATAGAGACTTCAGGGGGTCTGAGCCATGTGTTTGCGAACAAGGTGTTCTGCGGGTGGGACTTCGGTGTCGTGACGCAGGAAGCAGCCAAACTTAATGCCAACAGTCTTTATAACGAGTTTAAGGTAAGAAATAACGAAGTTTGAACGTTATTACACATTTAGTCCACTATTTGTTACTGCCGACTTAGATACAGGAACCAATATTCTCGGTATAAAGAAGACGAACCAAATAAGATATTTACACCTTCAAACTAAATGTACACTCGAATCTTTTGTTTAGCCATAATTGCAACCAATTCTTGGATCTTTCATTCCAGGAGCTCCTAAGCGAACAGAACCGCAAAAACACCGCCATGTCCTGCCTTACAAAGATGGCCCAGTATGGGACCAACGTGCTCATCAGTGTGTTTGTGCTGGCGCTCATAGTGGGCATCGAGTGGGGACTGTGGCTGCTGCTGGGCTGGCACACCGGCCTGCCGCACTGGGAGCTGTGCGTGTCGCTGGCCGTCACTCTGTGCGTCACTGTGTGCCCGCTCATGTTGCACGTAGTGGTCAAGTGAGTGTTATTGTTCCACTAGCTCATACATCGAGTGGGGACTGTGGCTGCTGCTGGGCTGGCACACCGGCCTGCCGCACTGGGAGCTGTGCGTGTCGCTGGCCGTCACTCTGTGCGTCACTGTGTGCCCGCTCATGTTGCACGTAGTGGTCAAGTGAGTGTTATTGTTCCACTAGCTCATACATCGAGTGGGGACTGTGGCTGCTGCTGGGCTGGCACACCGGCCTGCCGCACTGGGAGCTGTGCGTGTCGCTGGCCGTCACTCTGTGCGTCACTGTGTGCCCGCTCATGTTGCACGTAGTGGTCAAGTGAGTGTTATTGTTCCACTAGCTCATACATCGAGTGGGGACTGTGGCTGCTGCTGGGCTGGCACACCGGCCTGCCGCACTGGGAGCTGTGCGTGTCGCTGGCCGTCACTCTGTGCGTCACTGTGTGCCCGCTCATGTTGCACGTAGTGGTCAAGTGAGTGTTATTGTTCCACTAGCTCATACATCGAGTGGGGACTGTGGCTGCTGCTGGGCTGGCACACCGGCCTGCCGCACTGGGAGCTGTGCGTGTCGCTGGCCGTCACTCTGTGCGTCACTGTGTGCCCGCTCATGTTGCACGTAGTGGTCAAGTGAGTGTTATTGTTCCACTAGCTCATACATCGAGTGGGGACTGTGGCTGCTGCTGGGCTGGCACACCGGCCTGCCGCACTGGGAGCTGTGCGTGTCGCTGGCCGTCACTCTGTGCGTCACTGTGTGCCCGCTCATGTTGCACGTAGTGGTCAAGTGAGTGTTATTGTTCCACTAGCTCAGCTAGTTCAGCTAGTTTCTGTTCAGCTAGTTTCTGTCTCACTTTCGACCACAAGTTCCAATTTCTATCAGTTATTTGCTAATTCTTTAATCATTTTTATTCCAGGTTAGAGTTCTACAACCCTCGCACGGCACTATACGTGACGTTGGCACGAACATGGGTGCTGGAGGTCGGTACACTGATGTTGCTGCTTGTGTACTGGTCGCAGAAACACCCTGATGAGGTACAGACTTGTATGAACAAACCGCTACATTGCTACAAAATGTGTAGCGGTGTAACGCTTATTTGCTAAAATGAATTCAAATATGAAAGCACTTTATATAAAGATACGTTTCTTACGTTGTGATTTGAGACAATTTTGGTAAATCTTAAAGCTGTCTTGGCGCTTTAGGCAATTTTTTAAAATCACTTTACCACTTTTGGCAGCACACATGTTGCTTAATAACGTTTATTTCACCAACAATTTAAAAATATTAAAAAGCTCGTCCTAATCACATGCACCCGATAATTTTCCATTTTATCCACTTTGCAAACGTAAAAGCAAAATGCCAAGTGTTTTACGATAAAATTCAAGCATGAAAGTACAATCCCAAAAGCTAGCGCAACCGTAAAGCTGTTCAATCGCGTCGACAGATTCGTTTTTTAATAACTGAAAACGGCAATATTGACGTCATTGTCAGTCCTGTTGCCGTTTACGGAAGCGTTTGCGTGATTGGGAGGCTGTTGCCGCTTGTTGTTTAAATATACTAAAAGTCCCAAGGACCTCGTGACCACAGTTTCCAAGTATTTTGTTTTGCTTTCTCCATGTTGAAATATTATTATTCCAGTGTTGGGAAACGTCGTTCGGTCAGGAGGCGTACCGGTTGGTGTTGCTAGACTCCGCCATATCTTTGCTTGTGTTGCCACTCTTTGAGTTCACTAGGGGCTTAATTTATAAGTGAGTTTTTATTATTATTTTGTACATATTTTTTGTTGATAATTGGTCAAGAAAATACCGTTTTGTTTTGAAATATTTAAGTTGACTAATTACATTCTGCTACAAATGTAGCAGAATGTAATTTGTGCTCCTATTGTTATTTAACAATAGGAGCTTCATCAAATGAAATCTAGTCGTATATGACCTGACATGAACATTACGGTATTAGCGGTTGATGAATTTGAAAAATCTCTTGAAAATTGTTTGCATACAACTAGAATCTATCCAGATGCCGAAAAGTTCACCTTAATTTAAAATCGTCGCCAACCCTAATATCGCGGGTTCTCCCTATGAAAGTTTTGTTTTTTTTCCTGCGCCAAATCAATCTCCACAGACCAGTGATAAGCCACAGCGCCATCTAAGTCAAAAACAGCCATAACGTCCATACAAATAAAAATAATTATAAATGTTCAGCTGGAGCAAATCAGAAAGCGCCCCTGAGTTCAACATAGCGTACAACTCCCTGACCCTGATCTACAACCAAGCCGTGCTGTGGTTCGGGATGCTGTTCTGTCCGCTGCTGGTGGTGGCCGTGACCCTGAAGCTGCTGCTTCTCTTCTACATCAAGAAGCAGTGCGCTTTGAGAGCCTGCCAGCCCGCTAGGAAGGTAAACCTTCGAGTTGACAATAAGCTAGTTTCCACCATCAACAAATTGCAAATCTATTTAGTCCGTCTGTTAGAGTATTGGAAAATAATGGACTCGATTTTTTATTTTTGTAAATCAATGAATATTGACAAAGATATAACGCATCAAAACTCGAGAGTGGGGGCTCGTGACGTCACAACACACTAAAAATAGGCATGACGACAGTATCAAAAAATTGCAAATCTATTTAGTCCGTCAGTTAGAGTATTGGAAACTAATGGACACGTATTTTTTGTTTTTGTAAATCAATTAATATTGACAAAGATAAAGCGCATCAACACTCGGGAGTGGGGGCTCGTGACGTCAGAACTATGTAAAAATTATACCTAGGCGTGACGTATGAGAATTTTAAAAGCGTCATATCTTCGTCATTTTCGGTTTACGTAACAAAAGAAAAAACACGGGTAAAATATTTTTTGATAATCAAACTGGGTAAAATTAGTTTTTTTTTGTCGTCTCGCCTATTATACCACGGCGTGACGTATTGAGAATTTTAAAAGCGTCGTATCTTCGTCAATTTTGGTTTACGTAACTAAAAAAAAATACATGTCAAATATTTTTTGATAATCAAACTGACGGACTAATTAGATTTTTTTATGACACAAGCCTATTGTTGTTTCCCCTTTAAAAAGTCAATATTTTTTTATTGTGTTCTTGTTATTTCACGGCTCGCCTTGCACCATAACCTCATCTCATGCTAAAAGATGATGTGTTTACATATTTGATGAATTCCTTTCGAGAATTGCAATAATGCAAGGATTGAAATTCTTATGCAATTTTTAAAAAAACTAGTTTAGCAACCAAACTAAATTTCATAATCGGTTTTTGAGTGCTTTGCTTTAGTCAAATTTATAAAATATATAGATTTAATGTCTGTTCGAAATCTATAGATAATAGTATACTACCGAACTGATTTTCATTAAATTTTTCACAGTTTTCTACATACGCCAGGGCCCAGCTAGTCTTTAAGGTGGATGCTCCAGGGCAGCCCGCGAAATTCCAATTTTCTTACGTTTTTTTGCAATTTGCAGGCCAGTGCTAGCTTGTATGTTGATTAAAATATTATTCGCGGATGTAAGACGTATGTAGTTACAGAATTATGATCATCAAAATCATCAATACAACCCTCCAAGTTCATGTAACTCGATTGAATGAATATTTCATAAAAAAGTCATACAATCGAGTTACATGAACTTGGAGGGTTGTATTGATGATTTTGATAATTGAACGGGCTACCCTGGAGTATCAACCTTAAATAACAAACTTAGTAAGTTCACCATTAACACCGTTCGTTTTCGAGGTGGATACAGACAGGAAAATAGTTTGTTTTTCAAGTCCTGACAAATTGGGACCGAGAAATCTGTGTCTTTGTGGAAACACCCATAGCGTTCATTTACATACTTCAATATAACCTATACTTTCAGGTATGGCGCGCTGCGCAGACGCAGACAGTTCTCTACATGTTCGTCACATTATCACTCTTCACCACGCTATTTGGTATCGGATCATTGTTCTTTAGGTAAGTCGTTGTCACTAGAATCATTTATTCCAGAAAGAAATCCATAATTTGTTACTGATGACTTAAAAACTATAAGATATCGGAAAAATTATTATTTAAAAAATAAAAATTGCTGGTAGAACCCGTTTTCGCATGATCTGAGTAGCGTAGGTTTTTAATGTTGCGATTATTTATTTAAAAAAAAACTGTATATTTTTTTAAGGGAAAGGAGCAAGCATCCTTATACTAGATATTATTACGATCATTTTAATATTGCTGGAAAAGCAGTTTTTTGACCTTGGGTTAAACTTAGGTCTAACAAATGACGGATTGCTCGCTAATTAACATTCATTCATACGATAACTCTTATCTTTAACGGGAAGTCATTTAGTTTAATAGCTTTAACTTGTCGCTAAGTGTTACTGCCCGCGTAGTATGATCACTGTAGAAACGAAAGAGAATCGACAAATCTTTTGTTCATCTGTCATTTTGTCGATTCAATGACAGATGAACAAAAGATTTGTCGATTCTCTTTCTTGTCTCCGGTGGTCATGCTAAGCGGGCTGAAACAGACATTCCAGTCCCAAAATATTAACTGACTAAACACGTTATGCCTTTGAAGGTCAAAATAACAATAGACGACCCCTCACCGCCCCCTAGTATGACATCCTGGTCATATTATAAAAAAAAAACTTTATTGAAAAGCGATTGCTCACAAACATCAGTGTAGCCCTGGCTCTTGTACTAGAAGTTCCTGTATCACAAGAGTCAGACCTCTCAATTTACAGAGAATCTATAAAAAAACGATAGACAAAAAATTTGAGACATTATAATAAGATATGGCATGTATTAAAAGTGTTCACAAACATAAAACATTAGATTAAGATTACTCTCTTTAAAATAAAAAAGTAAGGGGAAAATATAATGACCACCAAAAATAATTGTGTGACCACTGACATCTATCACCTAAACAGATTTCACCTCAATTGATCACCAAATTTAGTAAATTGAGCACCAAATTTTAATAAGGTGGTTGATGACAAACTAGTTTTGCCTAGGCCGACTTGGGGCACCCCGACACTGATAGATTAATAGATTGGGTTAGAAGCCGTATGGCTTCTTCTTTCTTCTTCGTGGTTATTTTTTTTATAAACCATTCAGAAGTAGGTCGACCGGATCTCCCTCGACTCGGATGCAAGAGCAGTTCAATTTCTGGTTGTCATTAACTACAAAAATAAATGTTTGGTTCTAATTTCACGATAAAATGGCGATTAATTTTGGTGATCATTTACTAATTTTGTGAATCGAAAGTGTTTTTTTTTGCCGTTACATTTTGCTAAATCTGGTGGTTCGTTAATTGTATGCCAAAAAGTAATAATATTAGAGGAGTTTATCACTATCCCTACATATTATAAATTAAAGTCCTCCGCCGGGCAGAGGGTCTGTTTGTTCGCTAGGATCTCAGAAACTACTGAACAGATTTTGATACGGTTTTCACTCATAGAATGATAAATTAGCTGAGAAGGTAAAATATAAAAACAATTAACAACAATAATAAATAATTAATAATAAAAATAAATATAGGTACATAAACACAAAAATATATATAAAAACTATTACTGTACTGTTTGTATATATAAATATACATATATATTAATTTTTATAATTTAAAAACCATTTATGAAAGAAAGCTATCTTAATGACGATATTTGGAATTAAGAAGAAAAAAATCGTCCTTTCGGGGCGTGCGCAGCTAAAACAGTACAAGTTACATGAAAATAATGTAAAAAGGAATTATTCCTCTTAAAACGTTCTAAAATAACCCGTCCGTGACAGCAATTATGTCTATCTTTAAAGATTGACTCACAATAACCATTTTTATGATTTAAAAATTTCGTCAAAAATAATGCTTCATTTGCGAAGGTGTTTTTACATACATAGTATTACAGCCTTATTCATAAAAAGTTAGAGCCTCCTTGAAGGCTCCTTGAAGACCCGATGCTAAAAAACATGATTCATAAACGTCTATTAACGCTAATCACTCCATCAAGGCTCTGCTAAAGTTAGACAGCCTTATTCATAAAAAGTTAGAGCCTCCTTGAAGGCTCCTTGAAGACCCGATGCTAAAAAACATGATTCATAAACGTCTGTTAACGCTATCAGTCTATCAAGGCTCTGCTAACGTTAGTGGACCGTTGACCCTCCTTTATCTTCCTGCTAAGTCACAAAATAGCCGCCGGAAATTTGAACAGCTGACTTTGACAAGAGCAAAAAACCACACCGAAGATAATTTTAGTGAAGGAAGGGTTACGCAGATTAAAAAAAAATCTAGGAAAATTTATTTTCAGAAATTTGTATTTAAAAATCCTCTTAATCGATGATACGTGTACTAACAATAAATATGAAAAAAATAAAATTACGATGATTAACATAGTTACAGCTTTTTGCACTTAGGTAAAACATAAACATGCGGATCGGAAATGGCGGGAAAACAAACATCTCGCTTTTTATAAAAGTTGATCTTGGGGTTGTATCGTCAAATTTTATCTTTTCTCTTTGGTAAGTAGATGTATTCTGTGAATGTATGATGACTTTCAATGGGAAAGTACGCTATGTAAAGCTGAAATATGATATACAGCACAATCAACAACATATTATGTTACTGTATAATATTCTTAACTATGACGGTGCCGTTATAGTACATTACTGCAGAATCCAGTAAGTAAGCCTTCCTGGCCAAGTATGAGTAAACCGGACCGAACCGCAGGTGAGGTCCGGTTATATACGAGGCCAGGATGGCTTTCTTGCTGGTTGAGGTTTGTATAATTCTTTTCTCAAAAAATGAAAGAAAGTTTAACAACAAATTCGTTTAATTAATATTCAAGGTTACATTCATTTCACCAGAGGAAAGGGAAGGCTCTCCAGCGCCACCGCCACCGTCGCCACCGCCGCAGCCGCAACTGCCGCCGCTGCCGTAGAGGGGCCCTCACAGGGGGCCAGGGAGGAGGAAGCGGTAAAGGAGTGCCAATAACGGCCCCATTACGCTTCCTCCAAGCGAACATCAACCACTGCGCCTGCGCGGATTTCGTCCAGCCCAGGGAAGACTGGGTGGCGGACATTAGCGGCTCAGTGACCATAGTGTCGTCGGCCGCCGCCGGTACCCCGACCCTTGAAGGTGTCAGAAGGGGTCGGGGGTGCGTAGCAGCACGGTTCGGGGAGATCGTAGTGGTGGGAGTCTACTTCTCCCCGAGCCGAACTCTCGCCGAGTTCCACAACTCTCTCGCAGAGTTGAGTGTTGTCGTCGGAAACCATTCCCTCCCCGTGCTTGTCCTCGGGGACTTCAATGCCAAGAACTTGGCTTGGGGTTCTTGTTGCACAGACGTGCGGGGAAGGATGGTGGAGGACTGGGCTCTGGAGAAGGGCCTGGTCGTCCTAAATCGGGGTTCTGTTCCCACGTGTGTGCGGATGCGGGGCGAGTCGGTAGTGGACATTTCGTTCGCTAGCCCCGCTCTGTCGCCGCGTGTCGTTGACTGGCGTGTTATGGAGGGGGTGGAGACCTATTCCGACCACCGGTACATCCGGTTTGACGTCTCCACCCAGACCTCAAGCGCGCCGGTCCAACAGGCCCCGAGTGGTCCGCGTTGGGCGCTGAAGCAGCTGGACCGGGAGCTCCTCCTGGAAGCCTCGATCGTGCAGGCCTGGGTGACATCACCAGACAGGCCTGCCGACATTAACAATGAGGCAGGGTGGTTCCAGGAGGCCATGTCCGATATATGCGACCTGGCAATGCCCCGAGTTCGGCCAGGAAGCGCCCGACGTCAGGTGTACTGGTGGTCGCGAGAGCTGACGTCTCTGCGCGAGGCGTGCGTGGCTGCGCGACACCTGTACGCCAGGCATCGCAGGCTCCGCATTCGTCCACCGAATGCGGCAGCCATCGAGGCGGAGCTTTATGAGGGGTACAGAGCGGCGAAGACCGCCCTCCGCGAGGCTGTCCTGCGGGCCAGGGATCTGGCCCGCGAGGAGATGCTGAGGACTCTCGACAGAGATCCGTGGGGGCGCCCTTATAAGATGGTGCGGGATAAACTCCGCACCTGGGCCCCCCCACTGACGCAGAGTCTCCGGCCTAAGCTCGTGGAGGACGTGGTGAGCACTCTGTTCCCCACGCGGGGAGAACATCCCCCCCCGCCTATGGCTCCGCCACCTGCGGTGCTGGAAGCGGACCACCAGGATGACGACGACGACACTCCGGAAGTGACTGGGGTAGACCTGAGAGTGGCGGTACGCAGGCTGAGTGCCAAAAATACCGCCCCGGGACCTGACGGCTTGCCTGGCAAAGCCTGGGTCCTGGCCTCGGAGGCTCTCGGGCCCCGACTGGAGGGGCTCCTAAGCGCATGCTTGGAGAGGGGCCAGTTCCCGCTTCGTTGGAAGACGGGGAAGCTGGTCCTCATTCGGAAGCGGGGCGCCCTGCGGACTCTCCGTCCGCATACCGGCCCATAGTGTTGCTCGACGAGGTGGGCAAGCTCTTTGAAAGAGTAATTGCAAACCGCCTCGCCGAGCACCTTGCGGGGACGGGGCCGGATCTTGCGGAACACCAGTTTGGTTTCCGCAAGGGGCGCTCTACGGTGGACGCCATCATGCGCGTGAGAGCCCTCACGACGGGGGATGCGGTGTCCCGGGGTGGGGTTGTCTTGGTGATGTCTCTAGACATCGCCAATGCCTTCAACTCCATGCCCTGGAGCTGCATTAGGGAGGCACTCCGGTATAACCGGGTGCCGACCTACCTTCGTCGTGTGGTCGGGGACTACCTGACGGATAGAGCCGTCATCTACCCCGGACGCAGCGGAGAATGGAACCGGCGAGAGATGTCGTGCGGTGTTCCGCAGGGATCGGTCCTAGGGCCGTCCTTGTGGAACATCGGGTACGACTGGGTGCTGCGCACCGACCTTCCCAGCGGCGTCAGCGTGGTCTGCTATGCAGACGACACGCTGGTGCTGGCACAGGGGGGGTCGCACGAGGCGGCGGCCGAAATCATGACACGCGGGGTTGCGATAGTCGAGTTGAGAGGATCCGGCAACTGGGTCTCGAGGTGGCATTGCACAAGTCCGAGGCCATGTGCTTTCATGGGCCTCGGAATGCGCCACCTCCGGGATCCTTACTCACGGTAGGAGGGATATCCATCGGTGTCGAGTCGACTTTGAAGTACCTAGGACTCGTCCTCGACAGCCGGTGGAACTTCGTGGAGCACTTCCGACGTTTGGCCCCCAAACTGGAACGGACTGGGGCTGCCTTCAGGCGGCTTCTGCCCAACCTGGGGGGGCCGAACGCCTCCTGCCGGAGGCTCTACGCGGGAGTCGTGCGGTCCATGGCCCTTTACGGGGCCCCGGTGTGGGCGCGTTCCTTGAGGCTGCGTGCAGCCCACTACCTGAACGCGCCCCAAAAGGTGGTAGCCGTAAGGCTGGCCCGTGGGTACCGCACGATCGCCCGCGAGGCGGCGTGCCTCCTTGCCGGATTGCCGCCATGGGATCTGGAGGCGATAGTCCTCGCGCGCCTGCATGAATGGCGCGCGGAGGCGCTTCGCCGGGGGGAAACTCCGCTGCCGCGACAAATTGTCGCTCAGCGGACAGACTTCCGGCGGGATCTCATGGCGACATGGAGAGAGCGACTGTCGCAACCCCGTGCAGGGCACGCCACGATAGTGGCGATAAGTCCCCTCTTTGAGGAGTGGCTGGAGAGACGCCACGGCGTCTTCACCTTCCGCCTGACGCAGGTCCTCACCGGACACGGTGTTTTCGGGAGGTTCCTGCACCGAATCGGGCGGGAGGAAACGCCCGGGTGTTTCCACTGCGAGGATCGACCGGAGGACACGGTGGAGCACCCGGAGACCGATGCCTGCCGGGGTTTCGGGACTATTCGAAAGAGCTACCGTGGCCCCGGAACACAAAGGGCGATGAAGGAACATGGATGGGTTTTAGTCAGTAAAAGTCTGACACTCCCTCCTGCTCCGCCCAGAGCGGGAGAAGTCATTTGATGATATCCCATCCGAAAAAAATAAAAATAAAAAACGGTTACATTCATTTAGGGCAATTACTGATAGACATTGTGATCTATTTACCGGGGGCATTTATATTATTGTTTTTGAAACTCCATGTTAATTTTAGAATGGAAAGTTTTAATCCAACATGATTTATAAACTGAAATTACTAAATACAAACATAAAATCCCACACTATACTTCTACAACATTACTAAGTATAAAACGCAACGTGCATACTTTTTCTGCGTCGCGTTAAGTGTCACAGACTATAAAATGGCTGTTTAAGGCTCCAAAAATATATGTATCTCATGAAATGTAAAACCAAAAAGAGAGATAGATATATATTTGAAGCCTATAACCATGTTATAATGGCTAAATTCTAATCTGTGTCTGGTATTATGTTTTTTTTTCTAAGCAGATCTTAAGAGGATGACCTACTGTCCAGTAAGTAAGTATGTAATTTACGGAGATTCAAAATTTTGAATCTCGATATTTTTTCTGGATATTTTTTAGAGATCTTATGGCAACATTACATACCATTTTTGAGAAATAGTTATACTGCACCCTTTAGAAGGGTGGCACGAGGTCCCCCTGATACAAATTATATTTTTAAAACCTGTTCAGTTCGCCTTGTCTCTATAGATGGCGTTGTACATTTACGTCACGTTCTTGAATCGCGGTGTTAAGATTCTCCGGCGCTCGGTTGGGTGTCTCGCACTGAGCTAATTTCGGTATCTCTGGTTTCCTTTCAAAACGCATAAATCTTTCGCCTTTTACTAAAGATTTCCGTGGAGGGGAACACTCAAATGAGTCTTTTGTATTTTTGAAATACTCTGTTTTGGCGGAGTTTATAAAACCTTGTGATTATTATTAGTAGTGACTGACTAGTGACTCTGACTCCTACTCATAGTATTGTATGGCTATGGTGGCCGTTGAACGTACACCATACTATGAATGACCTCATATAAAAATATATGCTAATAGGCGAGACGACAAAAAAAAACTAATTAGTCCGTCAGTTAGATTATCAAAAAATATTTGACCCGTGTTTTTTCTGTTGTTACGTAAACCAAAATTGACGAAGATATGACGCTTTTAAAATTCTCAATACGTCATGCCTAGGTATAATTTTTACCTAGTTCTGACGTCACGAGCCCCCACTCCAGAGTTTTGATGCGTTTTATCTTTGTCAATATTCATTGATTTACAAAAACAATAAATACGTGTCCATTAATTTCCAATACTCTAACAGACGGACTAAATAGATTTGCAATTTTTTGATACTGTCGTCATGCCTATTATAGCCTGAAGCCAATGAAATACTAAGCTTTGATTTCGTTGATTCAGGCCTTGGCGTTGACAGCTGTGATATTTATACTTTTAATTTTAGGAATAAAAATCTTCTGGTGGGTTGATTGATGTAATTATCTAATTTGCAAGCATGAAACTTCGCCCGCCATATTTAATTATTTAACATATTTGATCTATAATTGATTGCATCATGTTTTTCTTTCATTTACAATAATATCTTCTATCTATCTATATAAATAAAAACAAAAGGCCTGACTGACTGACTGACTCAAGTCAGTAAAAAGGAGGTGAAAGATGAAAAGGGAGCTTTGTTTACAATAAAAGATTTTTAAGTTAAAAAAAAAAAACTTTAAAATCACGGGTGTAAACAGACTTTTCACGAAGCCGTCAACCAAGCATTCTGAACATCAAACTAAGTATACCCTAGCATTTTTTTTGCGCTGGGAAATTACTTCGAATAATCGGACTTTTCGGTAAGACTCAATGTAACGCACTTAAAACATTGTGCTGATGAATGGATTGAATAATACGGGGGTCGTGGAGGTGTTTTAAGTAAATATCATAAATTAAAAACATGTATTAAAAAAAAAATTGTGAAAAAATTGGAACGATGACCCCCAACATTTCCGTAACTAGAAGGTTCCCAGTATGGTCTTGAACAAAAAAATTATTGCAATGACGGGGAGAACAAGTACATTTTGGCTTCATTAAGAGTCTTTTTACAGGCCTTAGGTAAGTAACACAACGTAAACGAAAAACCCAAACTCCATAGAAACTTGGGCCTGGCGGTACAAGGCTAGAATTTTGCCATTAATTAGAGCATTTGGGATGGTTTCACGAGCCCAATTTTCACGTCTCCCAGCAATGGCCAAATTGGTAAAATCAGACAATGTTTAATTTTAGGTTATTTTACTATTTTAGTTATTGTGATATAGTTTCTAATTAGATTTTAAAAGAGTTACTTATTGTTGGTTTTCTTAGAAATGTGATCTCATAATTATAATACGTAGTTTGAAAATGACCTTTTTAATTAATAGAGATATTTTAACGAAATTGATGCCAAAAGGTAGGTCTATATTTAAAACCAATACTGCACAAAAGGAAATATAGTAAAAATTGTAAAGTGTTTCATCCAGATTAGATTTTTGAACATCATAATGTTCTAGGACTTTTTATTTCACTGTAATTTTTATTGGCTCCGAGGGTTGACAGAACTTCTAGCTTTATCCAGTAGAGTACCTAAAGTAGTTTTATGAATTTTGCAGAACTGTTGCTGTTGACAATCGATCATCTGAGTCCCCCCGGTTTAAAGTTTAAAACTGCTTATTTTCTACACTTGGCCATTGTAATAGAGGCTAAGATTTAAATGGGTTAATAAATTAGCAAAATACTTAGTACATTATTTTGGTACATATCTGATTCGTGTAACGGCTAGTTCCAACGGGTTTCCCGAAATGTATTCAAGTAAAATTAATATAAGTTCACGTGTACCGTTTCTAACTTTTCATAAGAATCAGAATCAGAATCAGAATCAGAATGCTTTGTTTGTAAACATAGGTCAGATTACAATAGTGGTGTTACAGATAGGTAGGTCCTCTATGTTTTGCCCAGAGGCGCACAAATATATTTAATTACATTGTCTTTATTTAGAACAACAATTTAACTTTTAAAATAATTATCATAAAATTTCACATTGGTAATAAAATCAATTAATAGGTAGGTACATGCATATTTCAATATAAATAGAGAATATAATCAATTTCAATAAAAATGTCAAATAGATTAATCAGTATAAGTGGAGAATATAATCGATTTCAATAAATGTCAAATATATTAGGTTACATGTCTTAATATTAATGCTAATGTCAATAAGATTCTAAATCGTCAAAATAGGTGAGGTGATGTACAATTTTCTGAAGCAGAAATTATAGAATTATCGTCCAAATATTCCTGTAGTGAGTAATAGCATTTATTTATCAATATTCTTAATAATTGTGTTTTGAAATTGTCCAGATTTAACGTTTTTATTTTTTCAGGTAGTTTGTTAAATATTTTTTTGGCCATACAGAAGGTACTTTTATTCATTAGCGCAGTTTTGCCATAAGTCACTTCGAGTTCCAACTTATTTCTATCGCGCAACTTTCTGTAGTAACTTTTAGTAGCTATTTTATATAGTAAAATGTTAGATTTGACGAACACATTTGTTTCGTATATGTACAGCGATGGCAAGGTAAGTATTTTTAGACGTATAAAGAATGGTTGACAACTGTCTGTGCTTTTAAGGCCACACATAGCTCTGACACATCTTTTTTGGGCTCTAAATACGCGTTCTCTATCAACTGAATTCCCCCAGTATATTACTCCATATCTGAGTGTTGATGCAACATAGCCGTGGTAGGCTGTTAGTACGGATTCTAGGCTCACTATTTTTGATAGTTTATAGAGAGCATAGGTAAATTTATTAAGTTTTTTACATATTTCGTCTGTCTGGGGTCTCCAAGTCAAATTGTTGTCTATATTAATTCCAAGAAATTTAGTAGCAGTAGTTGATTCTATTTTTGTCCCTAAATAGCTAATGTCATGGATTGTATTTGGTATTCTCTGATAAAAATGCATAATTTTAGTCTTTTCTAAGTTTATAATTAGATTATTGTTGTCAAACCATGTTATAATTCTATTCAATGTCATGTTTATTTCATTTTCATAAGTATTGGGATCATCACATTTTATGATTACGGTACTATCATCGGCGAATAGTACCATGGGGTGCTTTATTTGCCTCGGAAGATCATTTATGTAGAGTAAAAAAAGGGGTGGTCCCAGCACGCTACCCTGAGGAACGCCGTATTTAATTTTCTCGCTTTCGGAACGATATTTTTTCTCGTAACTAGTATTTGAGGATATTTGTGTGATTTCTACAAACTGCTTTCTGTCTGTTAAGTAAGATCGAATGAGGTCAAGTATATTTCCCCTGATACCATATTTTTCAAGTTTATGTATTAGTATAGGATAATCCACATAATCAAAAGCTTTAGTTAGATCCGTATATATAGCACATACGGGGTTTCTGTTATCTATATTTGACACAATAGGGAGAAGCAGGTCATGTATAGCCATATTGATCGTCTTCTGCTTACGAAATCCCTTTTGTTCGTTTACCAATATGTTATATTTCTCAAGGTAGTTGTACAAGGACTTATAAATTACTTTCTCAAATATTTTAGAAAAGACGGGTATTAACGCAACAGGCCTATAATTTGACATAGTTTGTCTATCATTTTTTTTGTGCAATGGTACAATTATTGACGTTTTTAATTTCTCAGGGAAGATACCGCTAGAAATACTCATATTAATTATGTGACTGAGGTGTGGAGCTATGTAATGAGACACTTCTTTGATAACTTTAGTGCATACTCCGTCATAACCAACACTTTTTGTATTTCGAAGTGAGGTAATATGATTATTTATGTCTTGAGGTATGGTCGGCTCCATAAACAAAGAGTTTGAAGTATTTAAGCGTAAGTTAATTTCTGGTATAGTTTTATTTTTTGATTCGATAACTTGATTAATATAAAAATTGTTAAAAGCCTGAGCTATATTTAATGGGTTCGTGATTTTCTGTGTCCCTGTTTGAATTTGTGTTATTGGTTCTTTAGGGAAGCAGGTTTTACAATTATTAATTATAGTCCATGCCGCTTTAGATTTATTTTTAGACGTTTTAATGAAGTAGTTATTTCGTGATGCTTGTGTTAACGTCATAACCCTTTTGAACCTTGCAGAGTAGGTCTTAAACGATTGTTTATTCTTTTGGGAAGGGTTTGTTCTATATTGCCATAGCAAGTTGCACATAGAATGAAGCGTTTGGGATGAAACAAAAACGAAATGTTACTCCAACTTATACACAATATTTATTTAAATATAAAGTCGTGGACACGAAGTCAGAAGGCGCGGGGCGACGTGACGCCGCCGACGGCGCAGTAACGCACCGCACTAGACTGGTGCGTTAGTTGCGTTACCGTGTTATACGAGTAGCACAAACATTATCATTAACTTTTCTGTATATTATTTTTATCTTGCATGCAATGTATCGTATACACCATGTTTAAACAAATAAAATTGTACTTACCTAGGTACTTACTTTTTATCCCAAAAGTAAGATCCAAAGAGGCAATTTATAAGCTATAAGCATAAGCTACTAATACATATTGTTCTTAACTATGATATGAGAATATTTATTATGCGGCTGTTAATCATCAGCCTATAACTGACCCATTGCTGGGCAAAGGCCTCTTTTCATACAGATAAGGCATTGATTACTTTACGCTTGTTCACGCATTGATTGGCAATTTTAGACGAATATTAAATACTAGCTGTTGTCCAAACTTTCGCATATATAATACAAAGAAAAGTCCTGCAAAGCTATTCACAAACGCTTCGATTCGACAAGTCGTATGTCCATCTTTGTTTGGCATTGCGAAAGCGAGCGAGATAGACATACGTCTTTCTGAATCGAAATCGAAGCGTTTGTGAATGCTGATTTCCTTACGATGTATTTTTTCCTTCACCGATGTCTAAGATAAACATAGTAGCCTCACACGCGGGAGGCGGGCGATTCTTTAACTAAAGGACCATCACGACGTCATGTATAAGGTTCTCGTTTAATACGTTGCAGAACATCATCACACGCATGCGGCCCGTTCCGCGGCTACGAGTACGTGTATGGCGTCATGAGTCAAGGTGTGCTGCAGCTGAAGGACCGCGACACTATGCGGCTCGTGCTCACGTTCATCGTCAGGCCCGGAGTCATCGGGTTCCTTATGCTGTTCCTGGGGTAAGTAGCTTTAAAGCCCTTTATTGTCCCACTAGGGAAAAATGCTGGAACTTCTTTCTTTTTCAGGGCGATGGAAGTCTATCCTCAAGCAGGAAATAATACTCAAAAGGAAGGAAGGTATATTGGGTACCGTTCTTATTCACTGTGTGTGGTCGATTTCATGACTAATACCAGATTCAACAAAGAAATTTTTCGCTACAATGAATTTCGTTCTGATCATCATCTGCCTAGCCGGTTGGGGTCGGCTTCCAGTCTAACCGGACGCAGCTGAATACCAGTATTTTACATGGAGCGACTGCCTATCT
This sequence comes from Xestia sexstrigata, assembly GCA_941918905.2. Classification (NCBI taxonomy): domain Eukaryota; kingdom Metazoa; phylum Arthropoda; class Insecta; order Lepidoptera; family Noctuidae; genus Xestia; species Xestia sexstrigata. The sequence goes on along the minus strand of OW799203.2, from coordinate 2,549,243 downwards.
GACCTCCACAACCCTATTAGTACTGGGTACTACGATACCCCTTAGTAACGCTGGTTGTCAGACTTTTTGGGCCACTGACTACCTCTGTACCGACTGTCTAAGATCTACAAATGACAGCCGGGACCAACAGCTTAATGTGCTTTCCGAGGCACGGAAGGAACTCGGCAAGCACAGTTTAACCTAAAGATTGCCCTGATCGCGGCTGTTATTATTTAACCACGAGCTCCTCAATCAATTTCGTACTGATATGAACAGAATTCTTCGCACAAGATCGACCATAAATCCTGTAAAAGGGATGATTCCTGACAAAAAAAAATATGATTCTGTTTAGTCCGTCAGTTAAACTATCGAAAAATATTATACATATTTTTTGTTTTATCAAATTAATAAAAATTGACGAGGATAAAACGTGTCAAAGATCATGAGTGGGGGCTTGTGACGTCACATTTCAGTAAAAAATGTAATCAAATGTGAGGTCACACGAGTTCTCGACGCACTGTATCTTCATTTTTTGTGTTTTTTTGAAATCTATCTGACGGACTAATTAGATTTTTTTTGTCATCTACCGTATTGTATTTGTAAATTGATTCCAGCGTGGCAGTATACTACATGCGCGCTAAGGCCCTGGCGCAGCGCTCCATGGTGGACATCTTACGGCACATGCTGGTGCTGCAGGCTAAGGACAAGGACTTCCTGCTCACTGCCATCGCTAACGTGTCTAATGGAGGTATGTGGAACTATTATTATTTATTGTAATGACGCTTTTATCCTCAAGTTAAAAGGACAACTACAAATCCAATAAATATGTTAGCTTTTGATTTTTTTTCTCGCGTCTGTTTTATATTTTGTTCACCGAACTATGCCTTTCATTTAGACAAAAAACGTCACGTTAATATATTGAAGTGTAGTTCATGAAACTACCATGCCGCTTTATTATTGTCACCCCCTTAATGTAATCTTTGAATTACAATTTGCGCACGGAAGCTTTTTGATATCTTCAAGCAGTAAAATTGTTTTTTTTTAACACACTTCATTTAGGTACGTACTTATTTAATTTTTATTTTCTCAAATCATATTTTTTTTGTCTGTGGCTACGAGTATGTAGTTAAAGTAGCAAAAGTAGGTAAAGTGTAGAAAGAAGTAGACATGATCTTAGACAGTAGATAGATGTCTAGGCTTTGAAAATAAACAATTAATCCAACACATTTAACAACCATAATTATGTATCACATTCCAGAATGGTTGTACAGTCCAAAACCAACAGACGAGGGACCAGACAGTCACACGTGGAAGTATCTCCGCGAGGTCAGGAAGCCGTCCAACTCCGGCTTCCACTTCGACGCGTCGCGCCTCAGCCACTCCGTCGCGGAGGGCCACACCCGGCCGCCCTGCTGCGCGGACAGGAAGCCGGACGACGGCGACACGGATAGCTCGTTCAGCTGGCAAGGATCTAACAACTATTTGAACAAGACTGAGGAGAGGCAGTGGCCTTGATTGTGTGCTGGTGTAATCAGCATAGAACTTGCCCACTGTGTGGTACTGTGTGGTGCTATAAGATGGTGGTTTTTAATAAGTGTGCATAAAATAACGAATTTCAAATAGAACGTGTTTATTTTTTGTACATAACTGCCGTCTAGTAACTATTATAGGGATTGACGGCAGTCTATCTTTCTATATTATATTAATCTTGAGTGAGTGAGTCCTACTGTAATTACTAAGGACGAAATAACGTAGTTTACCGAATATCCTTCGACGTTTTATAAGTGCCTATCAGGCCTATGTAAAATTAAATATTTGATTCGTAGAACAGTTTCTATTTAAAAAAAATACCCATCATCCGTTGCACTATGGATGAAGTTATATAATTATCAACAATATTCTAATGAGCCAACCATGGTAGGTGAATAATTTTATCAGGGCCCAGGGCTCGCCAAAATGAAATAAATAAGCAAAATGTAATTAAGAAAAAGCCTCCAATTAATATCCGCAATCTCTAAAAAGGGTTGTGAAATAAAACAATTGCATGGTAACAAACTGTTGTATTGTATAACATAATAATATTTTTATAATATATGAATTAATTTAAGTTTTTAACGAAATTATATTATTGAACTGGTGCTACGACGCATTTATATTTTGTAATAAAAATAGAGGACTTTGATAGATTTAGAGATAGAAAACTTTTTCTGCTCAGGTGCCAAACATCTTCGAAAATATAGTAGTATGTGTTTCATCATATTGCCCATAGTGCATCATAGTGCCCTTGGGGTCGGCGCAACACTTTTTCTTCTTCCACTCTCCCCTGTCAGACGTCGCGGCATCATTTCCTCCTCTCTCTCTTTCATATCATTCCTCACACAATCCATCCATCCTTTCTTTAGCCTTCCTCTCTCTCTCTCCATCAATGCACATTCATGCCCATCACATTTTTAGTCACATGCGTGTCATCCCTCCTCATTATATGTCCATTCCGAGACAAACGAAACACTTGCGTATTTATAGAGCTAAAAAACATTAAAAAAAAAACATTAAAATCATCAATCAAAAAAACAACCCTCTAAGTTCATGTAATGCCATTGAATGACTTTTTTCATATTTTGAGCAACATACAACCTTCTTTCTTTTTTTTTTACTGATTGGAAATCATCAAATGACTTCTCCCGCTCTGGGCGGAGCAGGAGGGAGTGTCAAACTTTTACTGACTAAGACCATGTTCCTTCATCGCCCTTTGTGTTCCGGGGCCACGGTATCTCTTACGAACAGTCCCGCAACCCCGGCAGGCATCGGTCCTTGCGAACCCCTTCCTTTTGCTGACTCTCTTTGAGGCGACACGAACGCGCCGTCGACACGACAACATACAACCTGACATTGACCTGCAAATTGCAAAAAACATAAGAGCGTTTGAAAATTCGGGCTACCTTATTTCTATTTTATTTTCTGTTCCACTTGTGTGAACAGTTTTTTTTAGTTCCTAATTATGTCTATGCCAGAGATTACAATGTATTATTCATAATTCATAATTTTGTATAATTATAATGTAAATTAAGTAAACTTTAATCTTACTTATCCTAGTGTCTTCCCAGAATATGATAGATAGATAGATAAGATAGATAAAACATTTATTTAGTGCGCACAAAAGACATAACACAACACACAGAGGTACAATAATTAAATGATACAATTTACATGATAAAAAACAAGGTGCGAATATACAAAGAGAAGGACATATTTAGGAAATAAGTATAGTAACACCATGACATACTTCAAATAAAAAAAAATGAAAATCTGTCTTAATTTGAGTTGGCAGAGATCTTAAAAGATCCCTTATACCGTAAAACATCTACATTGAATGCCTAGTATTCTATCTATTGATGTAACCTTTAGCACTGAATGTGGATCCGTGAATTAAAGTTACTGTTACTGTTAGTCTGTGTCATCTCACTGCTGGGCAAACGCCTCTCCTCATGACTGCCAAATCCTTCGATAATAATATAGTTTATTTACCAACAAAAGTTACAGATATTTAAAAAACAATACAAATGTTGCAAAATCCGTACAATAATTTATATAACCCTGCCTCTTAAACTAGGATCACCTGTATTTTAAGAGACAGTGTTCGGCCGAGCAGTTACTTAAACATAAGTTGATCCAGGGCCAATGCGGACCACTAGTCGTTGGTTTTGTCCAGGTTGTCCAGCTATCTCCTGCGAGGTCTACCGCGTCACCTTCTGGCTGTATCAGGGCTCCACATCGTGGTTATTTTGGCCCACAGCTAGTCGGACATACAGCAGATATGGCCAGCCCAGTCCCACTTTAGCTTAGCCGCTTTTTGAGCAACGTCAGTGATTTGTGTAAACTAAAGTTATCTAAAAAAAAACGCGTGATGTCGTTTTGTCGTGGATCCGCGTTCCGGCAGTATAACGGGACTTAAAAGTTCGTGTCTCTATCTTGCATCTCTAGTTTTACAGTTGGGCGACAATGACGGGAATCAATCAGACATCGGCCTTAGTAATCTCAATGTGTTTCACAACTAAAAAACATTAATGTCACTTAAATATCTGATCTTGTATCGTAACCTGACTTGTGCATTTATAACGTGTTTTGTCTATATTTCATAAAATAAAATCTTTTGTAATATGTATTTATGGGATATTATTCTTTTATTCCCAATATGGCTATCGCTATAAAATAATTAGAATTAAATTAGAAAACAAAAATCTGTGAGATTGGAAAAGATATAATTACGACAGTATTAAAATTATGGATTTGAAATCAAACTGAAAATTGCTCTAATTCTATAGGTATAGAGAATAATCCATGTCAATTTATTGTATTAAAATAAGATAATTTTATCATGCATTTATGTTTTATATAAGATTTTTATTGTATTAAGGAAACAATTGAACCGATTGAAATTATTTATAATAAAGTAAAATGTATTCTATGGACGTTGTTTTATTTGTTGCGTTATGGTTTGCCAAGCATGGCCATAGCGCTTTGAGCACACTTTGGCATGGGCTGACCTAGCATAGTAAGGAGTTTCAATAGAACGAGGGGCCAGCGTGTACCGGTTTTCTACCACTGACACGGCCCCCGACCAACAGTATTTTAACTGTTGTGTATACAATTAATTTTAATTTTTTTTCAGTTGTCTTGCCTTTATAGAGAACTCGGTAAGACTTATCTAAGATAAGGGTCTATACCGCCTCAAATGGCTTAGCATGATCCTCCGTTACGCCTAAAATACTGCAGCATTCATTTTGAAATAAATATATGGTAAAGTTGAGGATTAATGCTAAGTACAATGTGTGACGAAAACACGATTCCATAAACTTTTCTCGATAGAAAAAAAATCCAAAGTTACCTCCAAATCGAACAATAAAACGCTGGTATTCAAAAAGTACTTCAAATTAGATAATGAAACTTTGCATACTAACTGAACTAACTATAAAGCTGGTCTTAGGTGTTTTACTTTTTTAGTCCAATCAATAGATTTTTTGTAAATAGCAAAAAACCACTCATTTCCCACTATTCGGCCGCAGTGACTGACGTAACAACCGCTTTGTAGTGCAAGCTGATTAGAACTTTATTCTAACAGTCTTTGAAACGAAGTTTGAACAACCACAAATAGAGTTGCTAATTTTAGGGTTAGAAGGGTCTTAAAGAGTAAGTACACCACTGTGTTTTCTCTTGATTAGCAGTGATGTGGTGTGGTGGAGTATGGTGACCCTGTAGATCTATGGTGGTGTGGGTACCTGTATAATTACTTTATTGTGGGCACAAAAAGGTATAACTGAGTTGAAATGCCTTACCCAATCTTACCTTAGTCTTAGAATATAAACTCACATTTATTTACAAAAAAATGTCTAAAGAATTAACCAATAAATTAGCAAAAAACCCTGTTTTCGATTTGGTATCCATGTTGCTGGTTCGCCATTTCGTTATCAAATAAAAGCTATGACCAACCTTTATGTTACAACATTCAAGTTTAGAAAAAGTATGAATACGATAAATTCTGGTTATTTGACATTAAAACCGACTATCGTCATAAATTATAAACAAAATAGCGTTACTATGACAACGCGTCCGTAGAAACGGTTATTTGCAAAAGATACAAACTTATCATTTTAATTCGTAATATATTTTCACTGTAAAATCTAATATTAATTTAATTATACTTATTGTAGTGTTACGTGTGATAATAGTTTAGAGGTAAGATATAATTATTTTCATTTTTAGGAGCTATTATATCAAGTTTAGCTTGTATCGTAGATAAAACTGCGCGAAAATCGCATACCCTTTGAGATAATACGATTAAATTGAGTCCACAACATTGTTATGCTAGTTGATTTTACCATATGGTAAGAAATATTATAATCGAGGCCTAGGAGAAGAATTTCAGCAGAAGGAAGTCTTCCCGCTGATATGATGGTGATCAATGATATTCTAATAAACAGATATGTTGTGAGCGCGCAATCGTGAAGACTCGAAAACGGGCCAATTGGCTCGTTTTGCCTTTATTCTGCGTCACTGCGTGTATGTGAGCTGGCTCTGCCCCGCGGAACACTTTTTTCGGTGGTTTTGTAGGTGTTTAACATATCTGTTTGTTAGAATATCATTGATGGTGTTATAATCATTTTAAAGAAAACATTTCAATTCTTGTAATTATAATTCCGTATTCGGCTTATAACGTTGAACTGCTTGAGTAACAAGCGATTATACAATAAAGTCTAAGTTTAAGGTTTGTGCAATGGTTTGGTAGGTTTGTTTAGTTTAGTTTATTAAGTTAAACCAGTGGCGTTGCTTGAGGGGGGCGGTGGTGGCCATTGCCCCAGGCGGCATACGAAATGGGGCGGCAGGAAACGCCAATTTATTAATTTGGAAAAGGTAAAAAAAAAATCGAAAATCGCGCGCGCTATTTCATGCCATTCTTGCCATAGAAAACGATATAAATGTTGATAAACAGGGTGATTGGTACTTGGGTGCAGGCCTTCAAATGGGTGATACTAGGCCTTATTTGCTACAATTTTGACCCCGATAACTCGGGGTCCAAACGGTGGTTTTTGAGAAATCGAACTTTTAAAGTGTTTTTGAAACTTAATCACCTCTCCACCATAAAGTGCTGATTGTGAGAAATCTACGCCGTTCAGGATGTTAAACTGATAACTGAAGTTCGATTTCTCAAAAACCAGCCAGTTTAGACCCCAATTAAGTTATCGGGGTCAATAAAAAACAAGGGGCGGCGTATTTCCGGTCGGCCCCAAGCGGCGAAAACCCACGCTACGCCACTGAGTTAAACCCACATTATCAAGTAAAAAGAAAATACCTTACTCATTAACCAAACATAACAAGCTGAATGTATGATGCCAATAAGAAATTTCTATGGGATAGGGATAGAGATAATAGGGCTCACTAAGTACCCTTAGTATTTTTACTAGCAAAAAGTCTTTAACATTATAAAATACCACCAGACCCAACGTCCTTATTAACCCAGCACACAATTCGTCAGTAGGTATATCATACATTGGGCCACATCTGCATGAGAAGGTCAATAAAAAGCTAAAAATTCTCCCCATGACCAAGTTTGCAATTGAGTACTAGCCTACACACCAACATACAAACTAACACTCATCGTAACATACACACCTTGAGTTACCTTTTAGTTTTAGTTTTCTTTCATGATTGGAACCGTTGCATTTGATACCTCTTATCGTATCATCTCGTATCCTAGTGCAGAATCCAGTGTCACATCTTATTGTAACACTTTTTATTATTATTTGTTTTTATGCTTACTGCGTATCTCGGCTTTATTGCCGGATTTATAGAATAGTACGGGCCGAAGCCAAGTACTATCCCGGGAAAGTGGTGTTATGATGAGATGATGACATGATGGAATTTTGCGATGATGAGTGTCTGGTGAACTGTGTGTGTGCGGTGACTCGAGTGTCTGTGTTTGTGGTGGCGACTACAGATTTATTTTCATTTTGCAAAAAAAAACTGACAAACCTGCACGTATTCAGGATTGCAGCTTTCTGAAGACTTTGGTATGTGTATGGTGGTAAGTCAAAAGTTCTTAAAGACTGATGGAGTTGTTTAGGAATAACTTCTGTTGTTGATACCGCAATAGGGACTATGGCGACATTGCTAAGACACCACTTCGGCTTATTTCTATTTTAAGATCTATATATTTTGAAAGTTTTTCGGCTATTGTATTTTGTAGATTGTGGGTGTTTGGTACGGCGCCGCGGTGTCTATAATTTGAGCGGTTTTGTTAAGTTTGTCTAATAATGTGACGTCTGGTCTATTGATTATAGTACGCAATGTCGGCAAGCGGTGAGAGTAGCCGCAAGAAGAAGAAGCGTGCGCCGGGGCCGGACGGGGCGCCGTGCCCGTCCCGGTGCATCCCGCCCGCCGTGCTGGGCAAGGGGCTGCCCTGGGTGCCGCGCGCCGGGTACCACCACGAGATGGACCGGGACGGCCAGCTCGTGAAAGCTGTCATGAACATGTACCCTGAAGGTTAGTATGCTCAGTTTAGACATACACGCCTGTATGAGTGCCTCATTGTTGAGTGTCCGCAAGCGCGAGCGCGACTGCTGCGCAGGAGGAACCACGCGACTGCTGCTGGGATTCGATTTCTGGGTCGGGAAAAGTGTTATTGGGTCAGTACCAGCCACAGACTCTGAATTATCACCCGGTTGAAAGCAATAGAATCTCCCCCCTTACATAGGACTTAATCACAACTCGCGAAATGTGGGTGTACTACTAGGTACACCTATGCCTACCCTTCGGGGATTACAAGCGTGATGTTATGTTAATATTTAACAATGCACAAACTCACACCCTTTTCCCATGTGCCGACATGCCTGGAGTGCCTGCATGCCGATCCAGGCGTTCCTGAATGGTACCTTGAGATGTAGTACGAGTACGTAACTCTGTATGTACTTTGTAGGTAAGATCAAAATAAGATGTTATATTATTATTTTGTATTTATATAAGATCAGGACTCACAAATGGTAACCGATCGAGTACACTGCTTGTAATAATACTAATCGCGACCCACTTTTTTTTAAGCGGTGATATATGCGCTGAGACAACATTTAACGAGAGTTTATAGAAATAAAAGAGATTCTCTTAAAACGGTTTTGAACCGTGTGGTTGGTTATACATACATTTACTGAAGTTGCACTTCCTGTTTTGTGGGACTACATCATAATTTGACGAAATTGCGCGTGCTGGCTCACATAACCAATCAGGGTATGTATCATTAATTATTTATTTATTTAAACTTCGTGTACAGGAGTGGTACATAGGCGGACTTAATGCCACAAGGTATTCTGTATCAGTCAACCTTTGGGTCAAATAGAACAGCATTGTGATAGAGTACAAAAAAAAATGAAAAATACCATTTTGTTAACATAAATTGATATACATTAATAGGTGTATACTAATACACAAATAAAGGGTGTAAAAAACCTCTTAACGAAGCCGAAAGGCCCTTGTTCTCCCCGTCATTGCGATCATTTTTTTGTTCTACACAATACCTGGGAACCTTCCAGTTAAGGAGATATTGGGGGTCAAAGTTCCAACTATTTGACAAGTTTTTTTTTTAATACAAGTTTTAATTGTAAGATTTTAAACACCTCCACGACCCCCGTATTATTCAATCCATCCATCAGCACAATGTTTTGAGTACATAACATTGAGTTCTACCACAAAACATGATTTTTCACCCCGAAAAAAAGTCATTTCCCAGCAATAATTTTTGCGTAATGTTACTTAGTTTGATGTACAGAATGCTTTGTTGATGGTTTCGTGATGAGGTTGTTTACACCCTGTATAAGTACAGATAAGACTAAAAAAAACGAATACTTATTAAAACACATACAAATAGTCTTAAATACGAGAAACCTTATAATAATTACAATGACTAGTCTTACTTGTGAGCAATTTAGTCTGACTTTAAATAAGTAGTACTTCCGAACTGTTTACTACTGTTGTGTGATTCATAATTATTTTAAGATTCCCGACAACAAACTTGGCCAGCTAAGACTTCCAAGCAGATGAACGTAGTACAGTAGCATTATCATAGTTTAGTTACAATGCGATCAACATCCTGTAATACAATGGAATTACGGCTAGAGACGTTTCTTTGCTAGCATTTTATCACAAGGCGTTGATGTATCTGATTGTTTATTAACAGATTTTAAGGCAATCAAACTGATCCTTTACAATATGTTTTTATTCTTTAAAATATAATTATGTTTATACTTCACTTCGCCCATAACAAATGTGACAGCTTTTGCCTATAATGTCTATAGTCCCAACTCCCAAGAATAATGTAGCGTCCTCCAGTGAAAGAAATAATGTGTAGAATTGTTTATTGGATCATTAATTATTACCCCCTACATACTTACAAATAAATTTTACCGCTCTATAATAGCATGGTTACTAGTATAGATCAAAATTTGAAAACTCGGTGAAAACATTTTGTAATTCAGCAATAAATGACTGAGAAATAGATTATAAAAGTCACATGGATATTAAAACATGGTCGTAGCAAATTAGATAATTACATTAATTTAACCCATCACACGATTTTTATTCCTAAAATTAAAACTAGGGCATGCCAGTTGCCACGGCTGTAACCGAAGTTAAAGTAAAGCAAACTCAAAGTGTTTTATTTATTAGCTTATAATATTTTCATATGAGGATTATAAATAAAGACACAACACAGACGCACTACACACACAGTATGGTCAATGGTGTGCGTACGTTCAACGGCCTCGGCCAGGTCATAAAACACAACTAATCAATCGCTGATCACACCTACTTATCTATCACACACAAGCACTAGGTTTTATAAACTCTGCCGAAGCAGAGTATTTCAAAAATACATAAGACTCATTTGAGTGTTCCCCTCCACGGAAATCTTTAGTAAAAGGCGAAAGATTTATGCGTTTTGAAGGGAAACCAGAGATACCGATATTTGCTCAGTGCGAGACACCCAACCGAGCGCCGGAGAATCTTAACACCGCGATTCAGGATCGTGACGTCGGCGCACAGTGACATCTATTAACGCGAGTTGGAAGTAAAACGTTTTTTTTAACCACATTGTTACACAAAATGATACAAGGATATAAGGGTATGATATGGTTTAGGCGGTCGATTGGCTTTGATACAGAGACATGATATTGGTGAAAATTAATTATGAAACTGTTTTGTGAAATGTATTGAAAAAAAAAACAAGATTTCACGGTTTTTTGGCCCTAAAAGAAGCTGGTACAGAGCCTATTACCCCAATGTTGACTGGGTACAATCGTTCAGAATAAAAAAAACAATAAACAATATTTATTGGTTCAAGACTTAAACCTATTTACAATTATTGTACCTTAGACAAGCTTACTGGCAAGATACAAGACAAGTGCAACTGGGCTTAAACTAGGAGGACTCAATACTGTAATCGATAATCTATTTACGTAACAATGACAGTCACGCTGAGCAACATTTCTTTGTCAGCATCTACTTACTAGGCATCATGTGTTTGTTATTGTAGAAGTGTAAATTAATTCACCGTCATAATACAATTTACATGCACATCAATTCTTGAATGTTACAGAATGTGAACCATGATATTCTTAAAACTTGTAACATGTTATATTTCATTGAAGGTCAGTTTATTAGACCTCCACTTGTTGAACAGTAGCATAATAATATATAGTAAAAGCAATATTTATTGCTATGAAACAATAAAATCCATGCGGTGACGTTTGTTTGCTATCATTTTGTAATCAGGCGTATGTAATAATGGAGTTGTTTATTTTATCAATAACTAGCTGATGCCCGCGGCTTCGCCCGCCCGCAAGTTATATACTAAAACCTTCCTCTTGAATTACTCTATCTATTAAAAAAACTCGCATCAAAATCCGTTACGTAGTTTTAAAGATCTAAGCATAAGCATACATAGGGACAGATGCGACTTTGTTTTTTTTTAAATATGTAGTGATAGTGAGTGATAGTGATTAGTGCAAATGGAACAATTCTCACAGGCATAAATATGGGTTTGACACGGTGACACCTGGTTTAATTGATAAATGTATTGGGTCTCCTTTATAATTTCCCATACCAGGTTCAAAAACTTCAGCATAGTCATTTTTTATCACTTCAATTAACTTTTCTTTGGATACATTTAAACTTACTTTTTATTCAAATTTCGGGGGCCATAATTGCAATAATGAGAGCCTATCTTTTCCTATTATCTTTGGTAATCCATCTTTTACAACAAATAGTCTTTGGTTGCTTCCATCTACAGATTAATATTTTATATTTAAGAGGGCCCGTACCGGCTCGCCTATCGTCAACGCGAGCATGGTCGAAAAGCTTGTTCTTTCATCCAGAGCCTCAGCAGTGGTATTCTTTCAACTCCCCTGTCTTACCTAGCCCCGATCCCGCACTACTCGTCACCCGCGCACCTCATACCGCCTAACGAGAGGACATTGAACGCAAAATAGTGTTCGAAAATTTATAAAACTTGTTCCAGGAAATACGTGTTTTTGAATAAGTCTTAGAAGTTTTTGAAATAAATATTTGTCATTTAGAATCTCCACTACATTTGCAAGGCTTCTGTCAGGATATTTTCTTTACTTTTAAAATTTATAACAAAAAGTATCTATGTAGTATATCAACTATCTGGTGTCCACGACACAAGCCTCGTTGCTTAGTGTGGCACTAGATGGCGCTGTGTGTAATGTCCAGCGATATTTATATTTATATTTATATTATATTATTTACTTTATGAACGGCCAAAGTTGACGTAACATTTGTGCAAAACAGCAATTTTTGGAGGCTTATACCGAATTTGTTTCTACAAATTTTTATTTTTTGCTTCGGTAAAAGCCTAGATATAGTGCACAAGATACCTATCAGTGCAAAAGAATTAAAGATATATGTGTAACAAAGGCATAATCACGCACGAGCGTTTGTCAAAATTCTCGCGAAATGTATGGCGCGTTGGCCGCTCTTAAATTTTTAATTACCCCTAGCGGTATTGATGTTGATTGATCAAAGTTTGTAAATATGACATTACATTGTTTAATTTCTAAATCAGCGAAATATTGTGATTTTTCAGATAATGTAACAGTACTTACATTAATACATATTATTATTAATCTTATCATTTCTAAAAATAGTACAAGACACTGACACCAACGCTTGGGTTTCGTTTTTGTAAAACGTACACGAAGCAAGCCATGTAAACTTACTACGAGTTGCTACACACTGGCGAATTTAGCAGTGTGTGAATGAATGTGCATAGACTACTGTAACAAGAAGTATTTTAAACTCAGCCGAAGCTATTTCAGAAATACATAAGACTCATTTGAGTGTAGACAGATGCATGTGTCGTTTAGCTGCGCGACATGCCCATAAACTTAGATTTCAATTCATCAATTTACTGTACTGAGAAATAGATTATTAAAGTGGACTGTCTGTGGAACTACTCGTATAATGACAATGACACGGATATTAAAGATTGGTCATTCTGTATTGTAAGTGAAGTGTAGCTGTAGAATGAACAGTTTTATGTCTATGTTTTTCATGGTCATAGTAATGGAATTATGGATAGTGTACGTTCAACAGCCACCATACTATGAAGTTAAGTGAATCGAACCACCCACTAGTGGACTAATTAGAGATGGGTAACTCAGGAGTGATAGATATTTATACTTATACAAACGGTATGAATCATTCCGTTTCAATCAATCACTCTTCATATCATTTCGTATCCGAATGTATCAGTAACTCAGTTTATCTTTCTTGAGATCTCACTCCCTCGTCGGTCATCGCGTCGGATAGCTTTGTCGCGCGCCGTTGGTTGAAAGTCAAGCAAGCCGAATTGCTCCGAACGACCGGCGGTGGGCGTTCGGATGGAAGTTTTCGGGAAATACCGTCTCGCTCGCACCCATACGAATGTTCTAGCATCGCGCAAAGCGACGTGACGTGACGTGATTTTGACCACAATAAGTTGACACCCAATGATAAAGTTGCTAACTCAATTGCTAACGCATAAGGCTTATAATTGTTTGCCCTTAGTGAACATTTCGGTGTTATAATCTGGTCTTAAATGTATTTTCTTTTTATAACTATGTAACAATGCAAACGAATTTCGGTCATAACACTAATGAGATTAAAGATTATAAAACGCGTTGCGTGTGTCGAATGAGCTACTGATACATACATACATACATACATACATACTTACTGATATAAAGGAGTGATTCATATCCGAGTGATTAAAAGATCAAAGATGCATAGAGGGTATATATGTTCTGTGATGCATACGATAGATAGATAAAACATTTATTTAGTGCACACAAAAGACATAACACAACACACAGAGGTACAATAATTAAATGATACAATTTACATGATAAAAAACAAGGTGCCAATATACAAAGTATATGTATCTTTTCATTTCAATGACACATTTTGCTCATGTCTAAGCTAGTACCAACACTACCACCAACCAGTGCCAAGGTGCCAACAACAACCACTACAAGTACATTAATCACTAGTACTACTACTCTACTAACTAACTATCTATCCATAGTGTTAGTAACTATAACTAAACTAATCGTATCGTTATCAATCACAACTCACAAGGTTTTATAAACTCTGCCGAAGCAGAGTATTTCAAAAATACAAAAGACTCATTTGAGTGTTCCCCTCCACGGAAATCTTTAGTAAAAGGCGAAAGATTTATGCGTTTTGAAGGGAAACCAGAGATACCGAAATTAGCTCAGTGCGAGACACCCAACCGAGCGCCGGAGAATCTTAACACCGCGTTTCAGGATCGTGACGTCAGTGCACAGTGACATCTATTGGTAAAACGTGGTACCAAATAACATGTATGTGTAATATTGGAATAAAAAGATATAGACGGGCTGTACGATGGGGTGTTCGGTTACATATGGGAGAATAAAACAACAAAAACTAGTGTCTGGTGACAAGGAAATGCCTATTTAATATAATTTAATCAATGTTTATTTAATCTATTTTAAATATTATCTACTCGTTTAGGCTAGTTACTAGTACACGCTGACCAAATTGGAGCGCAGAGTATTCGGTACGTGAATATGATATGGAAAAACACACTTTATTATAAGTGTCATAAACTCGAAAGTTGTACAAATAAAGAACATAGATAATAACGGAACTTCGACCGTCCTTGAGCGTATCCTCGTTTGAGTTACAAATAATAAGTTGTATAAACAAAGTCTGTATGCTTAGATCTTTTAAACTGCGCAACGGATTTTAATGCAGTTTTCAGCAATAGATAGACTGATTTAAGAGGAAGGTTTTTAGGTTCATCAACCATCTACATTGCACCCGTGCGAAGCCGGGGCGGGTTGCTAATTCTATTTGTAAAATATTATACCATGTGAAATATCTTCTTTTATTTGTAAATGTTATTTATACTACACCTGCTTGGAAAGTACCTTGATACTTTATCAAATTTACGGTAGAAAGTACGTCATTGCATATCGAACAAATATGCGGGGAGAAAACGCATCTGAGCGGGAGAGAAAAGTGTATGAAAATCCATTTCTTACGTGGTTTTTCTTTTTTAATTTTGGGTAAGACTATGCGCCGGTAACCTAAATATCAAAAGCCAAAAAGTTTTTACAGTGAGTTTTTATCTCCAAGTTCGCAAAATGACACTGGCCACTAGCTGTGTGTTGGATGGTGTCGGGCTGGCAGTGCGACCCTGCGGCGGCAGGATAAACAATTTGAAAAAAGAACATGTAAAATTCCTCCTACATTGTCGCAAACATCTCAAACAAACATTAATGGAAAAAGTGTTACATTAAGCTTCACTAACTGCAACAATTTCAATTTAAATTTCAATTAGTAAAGATTTCGTTTTTTATTTTCCTCGTAGGTGTAGTATAAAGCACTATGTATCACTCGAGAGAAAGTGCGATTCCCGATCTCGGGTGTTTTAAAGCCCTCGCCTACGGCTCGGGCTTCAAACGACACCCTCGACGGTAATCGGTCACTTTCTCCTCTCGGTGAACAATGTACTATTGTATGGTGCATGCATGTAATAAGGAATGCTGTATCAATCTATATCTATAATATGTCTGGGTTGTTCTTCATCCCGTATATTTCAATCAAATAGAATGGTTGGTCAGCAAAAGGCAAAGAGAAAAGGGGAAAAAGGGTTGTAATGTCGTTCGTAGTGAAACAATTATATGACCTTGACAGCGCCTTATGTCGTTACAGTAAGGGCGGTTTTAGAATGTAACGCTTGCACTGCCACTGATGTGCGGTTTACTGTACAAAGCATGATGTGCTTCTTAGTTTCTGTTATCCTTTATGACTACCCACATTTCGCCAGTCATGTTTTAAGTCCCATCATCCTATGGAGGCGAACCTATTGCCATCAACTGGGCACAAATCCAGAC
This sequence comes from Xestia sexstrigata, assembly GCA_941918905.2. Lineage (NCBI taxonomy): Eukaryota > Metazoa > Arthropoda > Insecta > Lepidoptera > Noctuidae > Xestia > Xestia sexstrigata. The sequence continues at coordinate 2,533,281 of OW799203.2, read as the reverse complement.
TCCGTGGCTGCTGACTGAGAAATTCTTGATGGAAAAACCCAATATCACTTTGACCGACTCGGGAACCGACCCCATGCCCCGTAGTTGCGCTTTCGACCACTACACCAACGAGACAGTCAATGTAAAATTGTCTTAAAAAACGAGATAGCGTCGTTAGTTCCGTTTTTGGATACGCGCCAGAAGATCCTTGTACTATTATTTATATTATGGTTCAATTCCAGGCGAAGAAGCTCATCATTGCAGTGAAGTTCTACCGCTGATGCAAGCCAAGTCCTGGACGAAGGGCGTCCCTCATCGGGACAGCTACAATCATGTCAGGCCTTCCGATTCTATTGGTAAGTGTGATGTGGTAAGTTTCCTTTGGAAATAAACTTTTATGCCCGCTTTCACACACTTAAGTAACGCCTAAATAAATGCTTGAATAAAAGTTGGATTTTCAACAATAGTACCTACCTACCTATACTCAGGCATTGACTAAGATGTCGATGAGTTTTGGTAAAAACGGGCACACGAATGTTCCCGAAAAGCAAAAACCTTTCTCGTTTTAACTATTATTTTAGTGACAATAGTGTCGATTCTGTTGTGCACAAACTAAACTTAATTTAGGCTACTGCTATCTTTTTCTCTCTAATAGAACGAGAAACAGACGGACGTAATTTAGAGCTGTCAAATTAAATTGAACTAATATTTCCGTACAAATGAAGGGTGCATGTAAAAACATGTCGATTAAAAACACGGTGACGCGCAAGGCATATTTGACATCTCTAACTTAGTTCATAGCTATAGCCGTACTTTTCTCGCACTGCCTTTTAGTAAAAGATAGCAATAGCCTAAATTATGTTTAGTTTGTGCACAACAGAATCGACACCATTGTCAGTTCAGTATCCTAGAAAAAGTTTGGTAATTTATCTTATTGATCCGCTTATAATACTAAGCTGCTATTTATTAACAATTCACCAATTAAATTACTTTTTTATGTCGTGGCTAAATAATAGCAGCCGTATGTTTCGATCTTCAAGGTTAAGCCGCGCTTGCCAAGCGTCTAAGGTCTGTGGATGGGTGACTATAATTACATACCGAGAGACCTCCGTGCTTTGGAAAGCACATTAATTAAGCCGCTGCGGAGATCAGGCAGCATCAGCAGGAGTGTTCCACGCGCGCCTCAAAGAGAGTCAGCAAAAAGGAAAGGGTCCGCATACCGTGGCCCCGGAACACAAAGGGCGATGAAGGAACATGGATGGGTTTTAGTCAGTAAAAGTCTGACACTCCCTCCTGCTCCGCCCAGAGCGGGAGAAGTCATTTGATGATTACCCATCCGAAAAAAAAAAAAAAAGAAAAAAAAGGGGTGTCGTATTACCCAGTACTAACTGGGTTGTGGAGGTCAGATAGGCAGTCGCTCCATGTAAAATACTGGTATTTAGCTGCATCCGTAAAGACTGGAAGCATACCTCAATTAACATGGGAAAATGCTAGGCAGATGATGATGTGGTCCCACTGCCGAGTTAAGATATCCCTCATAACCTTGCACTCTTTTTTCCGTGAGGTTTACTCCGGCCAATCCAATTTAAACCCATTAAAACTCACCAGTTGTCCCCATTCTCAGGCAACTGCTACACGGCTACCACCAAAGGAATACGTCTGGTCAACATGCCTCCGAAGAGGAGGATTCCTCCCAAGTTGTTCGGACCCCTCGGTCCTGGCGGGGAGATGCAGTTCCCTCCGGTCAAGTCCTGGGCGGAGAAGGAGAAAGAGAGACTGCAGGCTATCCAGGATTCGAATAAAAATAAAACGGCTAAGGTGCAGAAAGGTGAGTGTAACTTGTTATCATACCATCATCTTGCTGAATTCGACATTTTCGTTACTTGCAACTGTTATATTATATATTGTAGTTATAGTTTACTTGTATGCACTAATTATACAATACTTTAAGAAATAACACTGCTGCACATAAATGTACACTTTTGTAATATTTACTTTTTAAATAAATTATTTTTATTCATATACACCTGGTTCGCTAACGGGTGGGCCGAGACAAATAGTAATCTCGGTGGGTAGTCTTACTTACTCGTAGCCCATTTACAAGCAGAACGATAAAGCTAGCTACAGAAATTAAGTTTTCTAAAGCGTAGTCCTATACTCGTAGAGAAAAGCGTTCTTGACAAGCGGTCTTGTTCTTGATATTACCAATTGTGCTCGCCCAGTTGTAAGAATGATTTAATGAACGTGCACTTTATCTTTGCGTATTCCATCTATTAATGCAGTTGAGATGTTAAAGGTAAAAGTAGAACCATAAATCTTTTGAAATGAATCTCAAAACCATTTTTAAGTAAATGGAGCATTTAGACGTATGTAGGTTTTCAATATACAAATTGTTGAGTAGTACTGAAACTCATTGTTAAAAAGCCGAATAAATAAAGAATTGACTTCCTTCACAGGTCTGGTTAAGCTAGAAGATCTAGTTTCCGGTGAATACGACAGAAAGAAAGCGGCCGAAGCAGATGCTAGAAGGAAAAGAGCCGAGAAGAGAAAACTAGACAAGGCAGCTGCGGAGTTGGCAGCACAAGAGGAGTTTAAAAAGTAACGTTCATCTCAACCTGGAACTTGTAGCTCAACTATGAGACCAGTTCTAGACTAGCGATTTTTTTGCCTGTTTAATCTCGTATCGGCAAACATGCTTAAACGCATGACACATTCTGCGTTTCAATAACCGAAGGCAGGGTGAGTGGGCGCACGGGACGAATCTTTCATGGCTCGCTATTATACATTCAGTCAAAAAAGTATCGGGAATGGATGATTTGTTTATGGTTCCAAATTTTTTTTTGTTTTTTTTTGTTGTTGTTAGATTAGCACAACTGTTTTCCATTTTGGCGCGGAGTTTGAGTTACATCTGTTAATTAGATTAAATGCAGTGCTGATTTTAGTTATATCATATCTAGTGTGTATTGCGAATTTCTTATTGGACAAAAATATCGGACAAAAAGTTTGTCTTAAATTTTGCATCGCCAATGGAATTTCGAGTTCGGAGTCTCTGAAAATGTTACAGAAGGCTTACAGTGAATCGACTTTATCAAAAACACGCGCTTATGAGTGGTACAAAGCGTTCAAAAGCGGTCAAGGTGTGATGGAAGATTTGCCTCGTTCTGGTAGGCCATCAACGTCTGCAACTGAAGTTAACATCGCAAAAGTGAAGGAAATAGTGACTGACAATCTTGCCGGAAGGTCAAACGGTAAATAAAAAATATTATTCGGACGTTATGCAGCGTTTAAGAGAGCAAATTAGATAAAAGGGCCAGATTTGTGGAAAGAAAATTCTTGGATTTTGCACCACGATAATGCGCCTTCGCACAGTTGTGAACGATTTTTTGACCAAAACTCAACAAATACCATCGAGCAACCACCTTATTCACCAGATATGGCTCCAGCCGACTTCTTTATTTTTCCTAAACTTAAATTACCACTTTGTGGCACCCGTTTTCATTCAGTAGAAGACATAAAGGAAAATTCGCGGCGAGACCTGAACTCAATTCTGGAATAAGCATTTAAAAAATATTTTTATGATTGGATTATTAGTTGGCGTAAGTGTGTCGGTTCTGAAGGAGCATACTTTGAAGGTGATAAAATAATTTTGGATAAATAACTAATATTTTGTGTTTTATTGATCTTTTCCCGTTACTTTCTTGACAGAGTAGTATGAACACGCGCTCCCAAAAACGAGCTTAAACGAGCCGAAAAAACGCTAATCTATAACCGCCCTAAACTATGCATCACAACCATCTTCATCTTAGCGTGTCGATGGCAATCTAAACTGAGTAGGCCAAGAATATGGCTTCTTCACTAGCGTAATCAGTTCCTGTACCGTGCAGAAAACAGGATATTTAAGACACAATATCATTCCCATTCCCAATCGTTTGTGGAACAGCTCCATATTTACTCCCTAGACTTAGAGCGGAGTCATATAGTAAAGCATCACCTGAGCAGGTTTTTTTTGTTTCACCTAACCTTGGCCCGAGTCGACCGGCCCGGGTTTATCATTTTCAGAAAATTTTCTATAATTATATAATTTTATATTTCAATCTTCTTAAAATCATGATCAATTATTACAAAAACTTAATTATCGCGTGTAAAGAACTCTTAACGTAGCCGAAATGCATTTGTTCTCTTCGTCATTGCGATCATTTATGTTCTAGCTAGACCATACCTGGGAATCATTTACGTAGTTACGGAGATATCGGGGGTCAAAGTTCCTACTTTTAAAAAGTTTTTTTTTTTTTTTTTTTAATTTAAGTCTTACCTTTTCAACGCCACGGACTTCAATAGAAGCTCTTTATTTTAACTGTTATAAAAATAAATTTACTGTATTGAACAGGTTTTTTTCATTTTACTATTTAATAATAGCACTGTCTAGTACCCTGTTTTTATATTTTTCCACACAAAACAAGCCCTTATTTGTCGTAAAATTGGCAAAATCAAAAACTCCGAACATATTTAATGTCCCCAGAACGCCAAGGACTTTATATATAGTCGGCCAGTGATGTGACGCGAAAGTTGTCATTGTTTGATTAAACCCGGTGAAATATTTATAAATATGATTATCGAAAACAATTTGAGGTCAATAAAATATAAACTTAGTTCATTACTTAATTACAAAAGGAAAATAGACTAATTTCGTCCTTCAGATGGGTGCCGACTCGGAATTAAATAGTTGTTAGCAATCCTTGTCGATAACTTACATTCACATCTCTACAAAACAATTGGTTGTCTGTTATCGGGCAATTGGTGTCGGGCGCCACGGACTATTATAGAAGTCGTTCTGTGACGTCATAAACGTACGGCTGTCAAGGTCAGTTTGGCATAGTGCAGACTGCAGGTACTAATCGGATTCTTTCACTTTGCTAATAAAAATAGGTACTATTCTATTTTACTAATAGTAATAAGTAAACAAATAGGTAGTGAAAGGAATGAAGAACTGGATTAGGATCAGCTTTTATACATTTTTCGAAGTATTCTGTGGAGAACGTTGAACCAGAAGATGATTCGTATTTCTGAATAACATTTATTCATCAAAAAGTAAGAATTTAATAAGTGAAATGTCCGGTAAGCCACAAACTAAGCGTCGCGCGTTGCTTGTAGGTATCTTGAGGCTCTGCAGTGCGAATTTAACAAAGTTGAAATGGTTACTGAAGTAGTTAAAAATACACGGTACCTAGTGTAGTGTTCACTATCTCTACTTATCACTGTATCACTGGCTCACTACTACACGCAGACAAGGGCTCAAGCGCACGTCCTACTCTCACGGTGTCTGTCGTTAGACTAACCGATTGACAGCGATCCCCTCCCTCGTGTACATGAGACAATGTATTGTATCTATTGCATAGACACAAACACTACACCTAGTAAACAAAAAGAGAAGAAAGACCATAGACCACATCCCTAATCAGAATTGAATTTAACGTGCTCCGAGCGCCAAGGACTTGAAATGAAGTCAAAGAGTGACGTCATTAAATAAATAGAGATGCACCTTATTTCCTAAAGCTCTAATTGAGTTATGTATTTGTTTCTCTTATACTTATAATTATACTGTTTTTTCTTACTAGGGATACTGTGAAATAAAACAAATACGGAAATATTTAATCAGTTTTGATTTATATCCGTAAAATTATAATTACAACTTAACTTAGCGCGTTTAAATCTCATGCATCGATATGACGATACCCTCATCACTACTGTTTATTACCTACATTTATAGCTTGGCGAGGCATCGTGTTCTATGTACGTTGGCGGTGAAAAGGTAAATGTTACAACTTTACTTTAAATACGACCACGACCTGACGACCCCCTGTCATCATCATCATCAGCCTATAATGTTTCCACTGCTGGGACACGGCCTCCTCCCAATGAGAGGGAATGGGCTATAAATCCACCACGCGGGCCCAGCGCGGTTTGGTAGATGTCACATATCTTCGAATTTTTCGAAGGTTTCCTCACGATGTTTTCCTTCACCGTTTTGAGAGCAGTGGTGATGAAATAAATTACACAAAGTAATGCGCCTGTCTGGGTTCGAACCCTCGACTTACTGTTTGTAAGTCGGGGCCGCCACCACTGGGCCACCGCTGCTCTCACTGGGCCACCGCGACCCCTGTACCAAAGAGTATAATAATAATATGGGAGCCCTTTAAATAATTATTATTCAAATAACAAATCCAAATAAATACATTGTAAAATTATTTATCTGATTAATATTATTATTTTATAAAATATAGAATATTAAAAAAAAAAAAACAGTAACGTACTCAAAAACGTTACACTAAGTTTGACGTACACAATAGTTAGTTGACGGATCCGTAAAGGTCCGTTTACACCTTGTATAGCGCCTTATCAAACCTGTCATCTCTGATTGTTGTTACGCAGGCGTTTAGCTAAGCTGCAGTTCGAGGAGCCGCGCGACCCGGATCAGCAGATGAAAGAAATGCTGGAGGTTACTGTGGAGGAGCATTACCGGTTCATCATGCCAGAAGCCTTAAGAAAAATCGATTATTATTTGAGTGTTGTGAGTTTTGCTCTCTTTTAGTTTAATGTCATCATATAACGGAAATACATACCTCCGACATACACATTTTTCACGGGAAATTAAAAAAAATACACTAGTACAATATCTACAATTCTACACGGTCAAAATGTATGGAACAGCAGATTCAAAAAAATTAATCCGAAAACAATTTTCTATGTATCACAATAGGGTGTTACACCAATTTTTGAAAAGTGTTTCAATTAGATTCTATAGTGCTAATGAACCACTAAAAAAATCACATTTTTTTAATTAAATCGTTAACGATTTAATAAAAATTTTGTGTGCCATAAAAATGCATTTAGATTTAGCATTTTCAAATTTCGTGCGTAATTTGATGAAAACGCTGGACGCAGTGGACACCATATTGCTCTGTGGTCATGACGTCAGTTGGCTGTGTAACTGTAAACAAATGCAGTGATATTTGAAGTTGACAGTTGACACTTCAAAGTTTACATAGCCGTATGACGTAATCACATGGCGACTAGTATATTAGTGTTATGAAACAGAATAAAAAAGCTGGAACCTTTGAATTGAATTTTAAAATTTAGTTTGCTATTTTATTAACTAAAACTAACTCTTTTCGACCGCTTTTTGCCTAAGCTATCTCAATAATATATTTTTTCTCATATAGAGTAAAATACCCTATTCCGAACACCCCCAGTGTTGGACCGTTGCGATAGTGACAATATAACAGAAATTCAAAATATTATCGATTATGAATCACGTCTGTAAATTTGGCTATTCATTAAAAATAAAAAGAACCCTGTATAGCGTACTCCGATCGCCAACCGGCCTGTTGTTCGTCAGTTACTTTGGGGTCTTATGTGTAAGAAGCGGGCCTGTGTCCATAAACAGACTAAAATTCCAATCATCGAGTTACTATCGCTTTTACTGTAAGGGCAGAAAGCTTTTTCTGACAGGCTGCATCCAATTCTGTGTCAATAAGAAGTGAGGTTACTCCCAAAGGCCCCGTGACTACAGATAATCGTGTAGTTTTAAGTGTCGTGGCTTGTGTATTTAAATGGACGTTAGTTCACGTATAGGACGTCACGTTTACTATCGTCCACGACAACTAAAAACTAAAAACCAACGATAAATTAATCGTCACGACATAGTGGTAACGGGGCCTAAGGTGACGAACTTATTTCTACTCCTTTTGTTCTTCTTTCTAGCGTTCATTTTATTTCTTTTCCAGTCACTACAAGGCAAGCAACTCCCCGATTTCCCAGTAGAGCTATACCAGCGCGCTAAAAAGGCCGTGGACAAACAAACAGCGCATATCAAGAAGCGCATGCTTATCCTGACGTGGCAGGCCGTCGTGCGACAGAGCGAGGCCGACATCAGGGACTTCTTCGTGATGGCTATGAAGAGGTGCTTTTTTATACCTGTACAATGACAAGCCGTGCCCCTGATAATATTTTCAACGGCAAAAATTACCTTTTGTCCCCCTATTTAACGTGTTCAGGAGATGATTTTTTGAAAAAAAAATCTTAGTGTTCAGCTTCATTACCTACTGAACTGTTATGCAAAAGTTCATGGACGTGTCACGCGCTTGGTGAACTGGTCGCGGTGATACGCGCCGGCTGTTACGCTTCAGCTGATGCAATGTAACATATGACATATAGATTTTTATCTGTACCCTCCATAACAATGATGTTTAAACCCCCAGGTGCATCTTAGTATACATCCTGCAGGACCCGTGGGAGCAAGAGCGGCTGCAGGTCCCGTTCGTGCCGCCGCTGTGGCCCGCGCACGTGGTCAGGGCTCCGGTCCCGTGGCACACGCCCTTCCTGAGGGCCAAGGAGGCGCTGTTCTACCGCTACTACCTCGGCAACCCCGTGCTGCTGGAGCTCAGGCGCATGTGGCAGGAGAGGTGAGGCACTACTAGAGCCAGCCAGCAGCAAAACTTCTTATGCGGTTACACAATAAAATGAAGTCGTTTTACTAGGAAGCGAGTCAAACAACTTAAAGCATATAGTGGTGTCGATTCTGTTGTGCCCAAATTAAAAGTAATTTAGGCTATTGCTATCTTTTACTAAAAGGCAGTGCGAGAAAAGGACGGCTATAGCTATGTTTTTAGTCGACATCTTTTTACGTGCACCCTTCAACTGTATGGAAATATTAGTTCCAAATAAATTTGACAGCTCTAAATGACGTCCGTCTCTTTCTCGTTTTATTAGAGAGAAAAAGATAGCAATAGCCTAAATTAAGTTTAGTTTGTGCACAACAGAATCGACACCAGTGCCGAACCAAAACATACTTAAGAGGACACAAAACAGCCATTTTTCCATACAAACGTAGTCCCCTGTTTCCTCCCTGGATAATGTCAGTAGAGCAATATTTTCTTTTTCAAAATATCTAAAACCACTATTGGCATGTCCCTATGTTTTCTTTTTTTCATAAATTATTTATTACAAGAGCAATAAACCTTCAAAAAAAAAAATAGGGCGGATTTTCCGCTGTGTTCAAACATCCAGAAAACAAATTTGACAAAACTATATAAAAAAAAGACAACATATAAACACGGCCAAAACCTTTCTTTAATTTTTAATGAAAAAAGTAGTTAAATCGGCCAAGTTTTGAAGAAGTAATCAGGGGACTACGAATCGTTGTTTTTGTGTACTTTTAATTGGTATTTTCTGCTGTTGTCTTTTTCGCACTCTGCGAGTCGCGGTCGTTTGGGCACTGCGCGACAGCAATACATTTTATAAATACCTATTTCTCAATTCTGTCGCCCTTTTTGTTTCCTCTTAATGCTCATATGGCTGTTAATTTTTTGTTCCTTTCAGATACCAAAACATGTACATAGTGGACATGGAAAAAATGCAAGCCGAGATCCCCTTCCCCCAATACACGACCGATTTCTTTGACAACTTGACCAAGCTGGCCAACGCCACTAGGAAAGAGCTCGAGGAGAACTGGCTCATCGATGTGGCTGATACTATGATCAAGATGAGGAAACACTGGTCCATCTACGTGGCTAAGAAGAAGAAGGAGTCCACCTTCAAAGTGGAGAATTTCTTTAGGTAAGTCAGTTCAGTTAAATTATTCAATCATTCTATTTAAATTATGCGGGATGGGATGGAATTGCGGCTTAATGGAATCGCGTGAGGATATTGGGATGGCAGTTCAAATAACCGAAAATGTGCTATAGGGTAATCTCCAGAACTAATAATCCAATAGGTGAGACGACAAAAAAATACTAATTAGTCCGTCAGTTAGATTATCAAAAAATATTTGACCCGTGTTTTTTCTTTTGTTACGTAAACCAAAATTGACGAAGATATGACGCTTTTAAAATTCTCAATACGTCACGCCTAGGTATAATTATTGCCTAGTTCTGATGTCACGAGCCCCCACTCCCGAGTTTTGATGCGTTTTATCTTTGTCAATATTCATTGATTTACAAAAACAAAAAATACGTGTCCATTATTTTCCAATACTCTAACTGACGGACTAAATAGATTTGCAATTTTTTTATACTGTCGTCATGCCTATTCTATTTTTATTTTCACTGATATAAAGCTGCATTATTTGAGGGTGCTTTAGGCTATAAATTATTTTATATCATGCATATAGGGTGCTACCTATTCATACACAAAATCTCTTAATAGTCATTGTACTCAACATTATGAACAACTTTGACATGGGAGTCATGGGACCGAAATTTAAATCGCGAAAAAAATACTGATTTTTTTTTCGCGATTCAAGTTTCGGTTACAGCTGACTGTAACCTACATATTTTAGGGAACAGAACTGACAAATATATCACATTGTCAGTTATACAGGGTGTAAACAGACCCTTCAAGAAGCTATCAACCAAGCATACTGTACGTTAAACTAAGTAACTCTACGCAAAAACTATTGCTGGGAAACGACATTTTTTTTTGGGGCGAAAAATCACGTTTTACGGTAAAACTCAAAACATTGTGCTGATGGATGCTTTGGATAGTAAATGGGCTGTGGAGGTGTTTAAAGTAAAAATCTAACATTAAAAAGAAGGATTAAAAAAAAACATGTGTAAAAGTCGGAAATTTGACCCCTTATATCTCTGTAACTAGAAGGTTCCCAGGAATAGTCCAGAACAAAAAAATGATCGCAATGACGGGAAGAACAAATGCCTTTCGGCTTCGTTAAGGGTCACATTATTAATTTAGATCCTGGTGTATGCGGCCACTGAGCGCTGTCGTGCTTGTTAAAAGACAAAGCAAAGTCGTGCTTGTTAAAAGACAGAAGCCCTATGTTTCAGGTGTACCCGTGCGCTGATGTCGAATCAAGTTCGAGACCTGGTGGAAAGGAGCGTCTACCATTTCGCTGAACGTCTCAATTTTTATTTTGTAAGGGATTGTTCTGTCTAAATACGAATTAAATAAGCCAGTGGCACTCACTACAGATGTTGCTCCACATCTGTAGTGAGTGCCACTGGCTTATTAAATTTATTTATTACTACAATAAATGTGAAAGTTTGTAAGAATTATGGGTGTTGTTACTCTTTCACACGCAAAAACTGAATAGATTTGGATGAAATTTTGCATACAAATAGTTTACAACCTGAATTAACATAGTTTACTTTTTATCCTGGTAGTACGTTCCCGTGAGATAATAGGGATGATGACTGACTAAAAAAAATATGATTCTTTTTAGTCCGTCAGTTAGATCATCGAAAAATTTTGGATACATGTTTTTTGTTTTATCATATTAATAAACATTGACGAAGATAAAACATGTCAAAGATCATGAGTGGGGGCTTGTGACGTCACATTTGAGTAAAAAATGTACTCAAATGTGAGGTCACACGAGTTTTCGACGCAATGTATCGTATTAATTTTTTGTTTACGTAAAAATAGAAAAAATATCGTGTCCAATATTTTTTGGAAATCTATCTGACGGACTAATTAGTTTTTTTTTTTTGTGATCTACCCTATTACCGAACTCTGTACGGGCGAAGCCTCGGGCCTCGGGCATAAGCTAGTTTAAACATACTAAAACAAAAAAATGCTAATTTGACGAAGTTGCCTTTCAGGAAGGCAACAACTACGAAGGTCCGTACCGAGACTACACGTTCATCAAGCGTCCAATCCTGCGCATCAAGGCGATCGCTCACCCCGGCTCTAACAACATCACCTTCGACCCTGACCTGGACAGCCTGCCGAACTTCGTGGTGAAGTGCTTCCAAACCATCATCAACGTGTCCAAGTCGCTATCGGCCATCGATAAGATTATGTATCCGGGTAAGTAATGTCAACTTTAAATGTAACAGAATAAGGTTCATATTACAACAATTTCACCTTCGACCCCGAGCTGAAGAACCTGAAGAACTTCGTGTCAATACAAATGACAGTCGGGATCAATGGCTTAAAACGATCTAAATGTAACGGTCACCCATCCACGGACCGACCTCGGTAAGCGTAGCTTAACCTTTGATATTTCGAACCTTCTTATTATACGAGCCCCTTCGAGTTATTGTGTATTCAAGTAAGTATCTTACTTATAAAGGAAAAAGGTTCGTACATGCATGCAGCATGAAAGTCATTTTACACATTGCTCATAGGAATATGAACATTCTTTGCATAAAAATAAAGTACAAAATGTAATGGTGCACTTTAATTTAGGAATTCGTTTAATGACCCCTAATGACCCCTAATCTTAATGAAAACGTGCGTTCTTCTCTAATCTTTGGCCACCCAATTTCTAGAGTAGATCTCTTCCTAATCTCTATACTTTAGCGGTTTTGTGTCATGGCTATCCAGTTTGTTGTCTTCCCACATATTCCCGAACCGACTTAGTGCTCCCGTCCGTAATCTACACTCTTGCACTTTCAGTCCATGGCATATTTGGCCCGCCCATTTCCATTCTTTTTTTGTTATCACTTTGAGTATGCCCTGTTTCTCACCCGGTCGTAGAGCGAGATGCCCAACATGAGGCGTCCATAGCTTTTTGAGTGATTTGCATGCGGTGGATAGTATGTTTGGTGCGCGTCCATGTTTCAGCCCTGTATTACGCCAAATTGGAGAACATAGTGCCCAAGCCCCAAACATGCAATTCAGGTTAATTTTGTCTTCTTACTTCATATTATAAACGCGAAAGTTTGTGAATATTATGAATGGATGGATGGATGTTTGTTTGTTACTGTTTGACGCAAAAACCACTGAAAGAATTTGACTGATATTTGGTACACAGATAGTTTATAACCTGGATGAACACATTGGATACTTTTTATCCTGGCATCGTATTATTTCATGTCATACTCAAACGTGAATCCAAGTCATGAATGAGCATGTTTGTTCGACCAGCTACTAACCGCCCAAGCCCGTACCTGATTCCTGTGCACCTCGAGGAGCGCTACATGGCGGACACAGTCTCGGCGACCCTTCGCCACGTGTCAGTGAACAGGCCAGGACCGCGCAGCTTCCTCAGCAGTTTCAAGGAGTACTTGTACATCCTCAACGGAGAAGCCAAGGATGAGCTGCTGATGTTCATGAAGCAGGAGCCGCCGCCATACTTGAAGGTAGTTTAGGTCTTATGTCTCTGCTTCCTCAGCAGGCCAGCGACCGTTACACAGATTGCTCAGTGTAGTACGTGAATTGCGTGATATCGACGCGTGTTTTGATGTTGTCGTGTCATATCCATTGTAAAAATTTGTGAAAAAAAGGAATAAAATCTTCATCTCAAAAAATAAAGAACACCACGGAAAATAAAATTGCAAGTGCTCACATATATTGTACTTTTTAAAAATTCCTCGATGTTGCCGATATATCACGTTTAACGAGCATTGTGCAATTCATTGCTATGTAATCGCATCTATAAACTCAAAATCCCTAGGCTGCTAGTGCTGCTACCAAGGGATTACTGCCAACCCTGAAGACAATTTGCCTTGGCCCAGAGGACCTGGGGCAAATTTCTATTAAATCTGGGCGTAAGATTCCAATTCCGTGGAATTGGAATATATTTCAATTAACTAGCTTATAATTAGGACTTCACTTTATAATAGGGTAGATGACACCATAAAACAATAATTCCCAGACACCTATCTCTAAAAAAAACACTTTATTTTGGGCCTGGAAACCCGATTTATTTTCAATTAATTGCCAAATTCGATTTTAAGTTGCTTTGAAATCAATAAATTGTTGATTCATTGAGTTGAATAAACAGTGTCGTCACAGTTGGCTATTGCTATACAAAATCTATGAGAGAACCGCGTTTTGACAGCTCTTAAAAAGTATCTCAATAGGGAATATGCACGTAATTTTTTCTTCAATTAAATCAATAAAATACAGTACTATCAACCCAAGAAAAGTATTAAAAGTTAAGTTTAACTACTGCTTGTCGCACAAAAATTAATATTAAACCCCTGCAATTTTCTACGACAGTTTAAACGTCCGTAGCTGTTGCGGCCATGTTGTGACGTCATTATCCACAATCTTCCTTGTTTACATCTAATTTTTTTGGACTCAATAATTTTACCAATTGTATGTGCTTTATTCAAGTAAAAATTGCAATAACAGTATTATAATAAAATTTTAGTGAAAGTTTAAGTTTCACTTTTCAAATTATTTTTATTTATATAAAAAACTTAATCTAGAGAGCAGCGGTGGCCCAGTGGTGGCGGCCCCGACTTACGAACAGTAAGTCATGGGTTCGAACCCAGACAGGCGTATTACTTTGTGTAATTTATTTCATCACCACTGCTCTCAAAACGGTGAAGGAAAACATCGTGAGGAAACCGGCATGTCCTAGAACCAAACATTCGAAGACATGTGACATCTACCAATCCGCACTGGGCCCGCGTGGTGGATACGCCCATACGCAAAATACGCGCTTTGACGTGGACTTGCGGACACCAGCCCGTTATACAATACAATACAAAACTTAATCTATTACAGTTTGGTATAAAAGTATTTTTTGACACAATGAACTTTGACGTCAATGCCGGCGTTATCGAGGACGGTATGTTTTGACAGTGCGTTCCGTTTCACCAAAAAATTACATAAAACAGTAAATTGTAAAATAAGTGATGTATTAGAAACTTAAACAACAACCACAATGTTTTTATGCACCAATACAAGGCATTTTTCATAAATAATAAGAGTTTTGTATTTCATGCATGTTCCCTATTGATTGTTGTGTCATCTACCCCATTAAACAAGAAGTATCTAAGTTGCCAGAGAACAGGAATGAAACCTCTGACATTATATTGCCTTACATGGTATTTAGCCAAAGCTTTGATAAGGGTAGGAAGGTGATGTTTTGAGATATATTTGAATCGTTTTGGAAAACATTTAGCCATGTATTCTCAACCCCAGGACTTCTCCGCCCGGATCCACGAGTACGAGACTCTCCGCGACGAGATCGCCTTCCTCCGCCGAGATATACCGCTGAACATGATCATGTTGGACTGCGGACCCGTCAACGATACGCTCTGGGACATCGTCTCCGGCTTGCGACAGCACATCGTCGACCACTTCATCTTGATCAACAGGAAGTGGAACAGAAAGTAAGTGTTTATACTAATAAGCATGCTCCTCATATGGCTTGACCGAGATTATTGTTTGGACTTAAAAGGGAATGTACGTTTTTTTGCTTATTTCGGCGTTCTTCCGAAAGTAGTCGGATAGTACCTAAGCACCGAATCCATCTAGTTAATAAACAAAATTTATTTTAGACGTAAGTGGTTTTTAGGGTTCCGTTTCCAAAGGGTAAAAACGGGACCCTATTACTAAGACCACTGTCCGTCTATCCGTCTGTCTGTCACCAGGCTGTATCTCTTGAATCATGATAGCTAGACAGTACAATTCACAGATGATGTATTTCTGTTGCCGCTATAACTACAAATACTAAAAACAGAATAAAATAAATGTTTAAGGGGGCTCCCATACAACAAACGTGATTTTTTTGCCGTTTTTTGCTCGATATGTATAACGACAACAGGTAGACGCTTGAAAATATTCACAGAATAGTTATATATATATATTCACTTTAAAAATAAATATTTTTTTTTTTTAAATGGGGGCATACAACAAACGTAATTTTGCCGTTTTGCCTAATGTTGTATAGATAATGGTACGGAACCCTTCGTGCGCGAGTCCGACTCGCACTTGGCCAGTTTTATTTACAATCCATTTACAAAATAAATATAATTTCTCATTTAACATGACATGACGTCTTTCTTTTGCCGTCTTCTGTGTGCAGTATCTGCAACGTGTACGAGGAGATGGCAGTCCGCGCGTCCGAGAGCCCGGAGACCACAGCCCAGCTGGTGGAGCTCATCAACTACATCATGGACTGTCGCGACAGCGCCATGTTCGACCTGCGCGAGAAGTCGCGCACTACTGCCGACCATGTGCTGTTCCTGATGCAGCACGCGCACTTGAATTGTAAGTATTGTACCAACTGCGCACGAACTGTACATCATACCTGAAGTCAGGTGAAGTCCTCACCGCGCAAGCATCTGTTATCCGTGATATTACGATATTTACAGCAACCTGTTGGGTAGTAGCACTGTTGGGGCGATCCCTTCTTTTCAAAACCTAGTCCTCATACCTGTATACATCATGGTAACAATTTGATATTGACTATGCTTTAAGCCGTAGCACGGTTACTGCTGTTGAACCTCTGAGGTGCAGTTTAGGAAACTCGTCCGTTAAGTTATCAATTTTGATCCCCAGTTGAAGATGTAAACCTAAACACGCGCGTGTTCCTCTGGCCACTGGACATGGAGGAAACCATAGACCTGACGCTTAAAACCCTGGTCACCAAGAAGGCCATGGCGGAAGACAAGTTGAGGAGTAGGAAGACGATCTTCGAGGACAAGCTGAAGAAACATGAGAAGGATCTGGAGCTGTTCCGGAGGTTTGATCCGCCGCTGCTGAATCTCGATTTACTGAAGGATGTAGTGGAAAGAGTTGATGGGATATTTAAGAATTTGATGGTAAGTTGACTACACCTTGTATATGTGTGGATATAAAATAGAACGTTCTATATTTTGATGCTAATTCGCTTTCTTGTATCAACAGGACGACAAGCACGAAGCTGAGGATATAATCAACGAGGAGACACTGCTAGATCAAGAAGTGTCGGTGTACTACAGTCTGCAGACCATGTTGACTGGCATAGAGCCCTTCCACAAGCTGTGGCACACCGCGTACGACTTCTACGATGGATACGAGAAGTGGTGAGCTATTATTTGTTTTTCTTTTAAACTGAAGAAAAAAAAACGGAGGAGGTTCTCAAGTCGACGCGTATAAATATTTTTTTACTATTATTTATGTACGACCACGCATAACTTTTTAAAGAGTAGTCCGATTTTGACAATTCGGATGGAAAGGGTACCCCGAAGTTGGTCCCATATGAATATTGTCATGATCTGATCATGGACTTCGGAGATATGGAACGGAACTCTTCAATAATAGACAGCAAATCTGTCGTGATTGCTGCAATCGCTTGGGTGTTTATTGTTTATACTAAACCATAACATAACGTTACGCCTGTATGCTCTGAGGGGGTACGCAGATGTGTACAAGTGTACAACGATCAACAATTAGCAACTAGATACCGTATCACGTACAAAATCAAAGCTTAATGCTGTCCGCGTGACAGCTACATTTGTTTACTAACAAACGGAGAAAATTGTTTTAAAACAGTTTTAAGTTCAACCTAATTACAACCATGGCACTTAATAATAAAGTCACAAATATTCAAAATATTATCTAATACTAACGAGCATTCGTCACAAAAACGAGCAAAGCAATACATTACTCCTGTCACTTAGAAATAAAAAGACGTAAGTTAAACAACATTTATGTGTGAAATCAACCTTTAGTGGTTACAAATACAGTAAATTTTTCCGTTATATTGCCTTGCGAACTACATCGTATTGTTTCGTATTAAGAAATATCGAAAAAAGAATAAAGTTGCTTCTTAGAATTTTACTACACGTATGGAGTCGCGTTAAACACTAAATAATTTATAATATGAACGTAATAAAAGTTTATAATACTTTTTATGTTTTGGGCATCTATGTTTGTTAACTGCTGTTTTAACCAATCGACGTCGGTTCGTATTTCCGGGTATATCCGATTTATCGAAGTGATCCGAACATATAACCGAATTCTTAGTTGGCTTATAAAAGTCATCTCTTCTTTCTCTGGCGACAATCGAGATCCATTCTGCACTCGTAAACGGATTGCTTGGAAAGCTAAAATAAAAAAGGGAAAGCTAAGTATCTAATTAGAGTCAACAAACAGACACAAAAGTAGCATAAACCAATTTTAACCAACCAATTTTGAAGTTCTGGTCACAAATTATTACAAAACAAATCTACTCCATGCACCTACTGTTCTGTTAAACAAAAGTTTGTGCCAACACAAGCGCCAACATTTGTAGCGGTGGTTTAAAATCGGTAATTTTGCTAAGTTTAAAGTTATTTATTAATATAATTTATTCTTCATGTACTTACCGAAAGTAAGACACTCCGGCCGTTAAATTGCTTTTTCGGGCATTATTTTTGCAACTTTTGAAAACACTGCGGCATTGTTAGACGTGTTTATATTGGCTGTGTTTAAAGCCAACTAAACAAAATAAGATCTCACTTCTCAAGTGAGCTGTTATTTACCGAGACGGTTTTTTGCGCCGACCCGATATCTAGTTGCTAATTGTTGATCGAAGACCTACACCCACATTTCGACAGTTCGGTGCCTATGTTAAATTCCATTTTTTTTGGAGATAATGCCTATTACCATGACATGGATTGCTAACAATAAATGTATAGCAAATATTTGTATGACGGTGACAAAAAAACTGAATCAACAAACAAAAGTCACCGTGTTCTAAAGCTAATGTTATTTTTCACTTTTTTGTGCTTTTGAGTCGGTTTTATTTTTTGCAAAAAAAAGAACTGGTTAGGTAGACTACTTTCGAATTAAGAGTTTTTTGATTTGCTTTACAGAGAGACGAACATTTAAATTGAAAAACATTGTAGTTACTAGTGGTTTCTACTAATTATAGAAGTTACTGTTTGGAAGGCCACAAACACAATCCCACAAATTATTAAAAAAATCGATCACGGCTGTTTCAACGCTGTCAAGTCAAATTTGCTTCTGTCAGATTCTCACATTGCTACCTCGTAAGCTGGGGTTACTCTGACGTAACAGCAGTAAGGTGTCAGGCAGGAGCTGTGATGTTCAGATGTTCGTGTGTCATCACAGCTCCTGCCCGACACCTTACTGCTGCTGTGTTTAACGTCCTATCTTGTTATCTGTGCCCCGAAACTTGCAAAGTCTCCGACCGTGTCGTGAAAGTGGCGAAGTTCTGGGCTAACACACTCGTGTTCGTGTCCGCAGGTACCACGGCCCCTTCCTGGGGCTGGACGCGGAGCAGATCGCGGAGGACGTGGAGGCGTGGTGGAAGCTGCTGTACAAGCTGGGCAAGCAGCTGTACGAGTACCCCGGCGCCAAGCGCATCGCCGACATGGTGCGCAACAAGCTGGAGAAGTTCAAAGTGCTCATGCCTGTCATGTGTGCCATCTGCAACAAGGTGACTTACTGCTCTTTTAATTAAGTTATTGGTTCGACTTTGACTTTGTTCAAAGGGGCTCGTGGTTTAGGAACATGGCAAGGTCGATCTTTGGATGGGTCACTTATATTCTTTACTTACCGAGACTCCCTCTACGTCTCGGAAGGCAATGATAATTTATTTTAGAACGTGCAACGTACGGCCGTGACCCGGGCGTTCGTGGCATGTTGGGCCCGTCATCCCTTGCTTGATTCCTTATTCAAATTGTCTTGGACACAAAACACAGCATACATACACTTCAGGGCATGCGCGATCGTCACTGGGCGAAGATCAGCGACCTCATCGGCATCGAGGTCATCCACGCTCCAGAGACGACTCTCGCGGATATGGTGGAACAAGGGGTCCACGTATTTGCGTCACAGTTGGAGGAGATCGAGCAATACGCTTCTAAGGAGTACGGGCTTGAGAAGGCGCTGAATAAGATGAAGGAGGAATGGGTCGGCGTCAAGTTCGAGGTCGTTCCTTATAGGTAAGTGTGACTTGGAATTATATGAAGCCTGGTTTCCATCAAAGCGGAGAGATGCGGAGACGTGCAACGGTGCAAGATTTGACCAACCACAGGAAAGACGAGATGGGGTTTTAACCAATGTGATTAGTCGACTGACTGCCTCGTTGGTTGGTTGACTGCTCGCAAGCACAACTGCTGAACATGAGGTCCTGGTTTCTCAACATTTCTCAGTAGCAGCCACGGAGTCTGGAATTTGGGCCTGGTTGATGGCAACTAGGCTCGCCCACTATCACATGAGATGATGGGACTTAAACATAACTAGCGAAATGTGGAGTGTACCTAATTGATGTAATGTTGTTATCTAATTAATTAAATATGGAATGGAAGTAACAGAAACTCACCAACACTTTCAATAAAAAAATTATTCTAGGTCGTAGGTTTACAAAAAGCCCGTCATAATTTTTCTGTCTGCGGAGGTAGGCGCGACAAGTACTGCCCTGGCTTGCGCGTAACTTTAGGGACGCGGAGCCGAGGAGGTGGATGCAGGACCCAAAGGGTAGGCGGTATTGATGCCGGATGCCCGATGCCCGTAGAGGCGTCGGGTGCTCGATGCCAGTAATTACCTAACAAAGTAGTAGGGTGTACCTAGTACCTAAACCATTATAGGACACCGTCTTCCTAAACCTTCGGGGATTGCAAGACGTCATATTGTGATGTGAGTCGTATCCTGCATTCAACTCCACTCATCGCCACGTTGATGGAAACCTGACCTCACAAACGAGTAGGCAGTAGGCACGTGCCGTTGGTCGCCGTGATTATTTTTAGACCTTTGCCAGTCGTTACGGGCAGTCAGATTGCCAAGAATTTTCAAATTCTCAGCCTCATCCTAGTCCGAAATCCAACTATCAATATGAATCTTGGTCCATCACCCAGGGATACCGGCGTGGGTATCCTGACAGGTCTGGACGACGTGCAGCAACTCCTGGACGACCACATCCTCAAGTCGCAGACCATGCGTGGCTCTCCGTACGTAAAGGCCTTCGAGAAAGACATGATCGGCTGGGAGGAGAAGCTCATCAGCATGCAGGATATACTGGACCAGTGGCTTACGGTAAGATTGTGGGAGGTTTTATACAAATATTTATTTACTTTCAGTTGACAAGTGAAATTAAAACACTCGGAAAAAAGCACTTTCCGTTATTTTTCCACGACATGGGCTTTGCGAAACTGGTCAGAGCGGTAATCGACCAAAAATAAGATTACGCAGTGATTTAGCGTATTCCTCAGATGAATTAAAACTCCGCGTTTACTCGTAAAACCAGGACATGTAGCAAACATGTTTTATAACTTCGTGTAACGGCGTGCTTGACAAAGTTTTCGTTCCCTAGTGCCAAGCCACCTGGATGTACCTCGAACCCATCTTCTCATCCGAAGACATCATGCGTCAAATGCCGACCGAAGCCCGCAACTTCCGCGACGTGGACAAGGAGTGGCGAGCTATCATGGCGGCCACCACCAAGGAGCCCATGGTGCTGCCGGCCACGGACTACCCGGGGCTGCTGAAGGCGCTCAAGTACAACAACGCGCTGCTGGAGGACATCCAGCGAGGACTCAACGACTACTTGGAGAAGAAGAGACTGTTCTTCCCCAGGTTTGTAACTAACCAGTTTATTCTCAACAAAGCTTTTGAGTCGTTTTTGTCAGCAGTTATAATGAAAGATTAAAAAACTAGATAGTTGTACGGTTGCACCTGTGTCCAATATAGTTGGGAAAAGGGTAGGAAAATGACGATGACGTAGACGGTGTTTATTAACTAACCGTCTTTCAATAAATGTTTGGTGGTTTTGTTCATTGTCAAAAGAGTGTCCATGGAGTTTCTTGCCCGTTCTTCTCCATAGAGATCTACGCTAGGGAATGGGCAACTACAGTACTTTCTCAAGTTATTATGTCTTGTGTCTGGGACTGTAGCTTTGTTTTGTTTTTTTTGTATTTTTGACTTTCAAAAGTGCCATAATGGTCTAATTGAAATAAATGCTTTGAGTTTGAGTTTGAGTTTAGTGTCCAGATTACGTACATTGCATTCAGATGTAATCAAAATTATCTTACCAGATGAATTAACGTTATTTCCCAGAGGTAATGAAACAAAATATTATAATGGGGTAGTATACACCAATCAATTGAGATACTTTTTAAGAGCTGTCAAAACCCGGTTCTCTCATAGATTTTGTATGGCAATAACCAACTGTGACGTCACTGTTTATTCAACTCAATGACTCTAATCATTTATTGATTTCAAAGCAACAAAAAATCAAATTTGGCAATAAATTGAAAATTAATCGGGTTTTCAGGCCCAAAATAAAGTGTTTTTTTAGAGACAGGTGTCTGGGAATTCTTGTTTTATGGTGTCATCTACCATATTACTCGTGACTTTCAAGACGCCATTTAACGGAGTGGTAACTTTAATAAACTTCCTTAGCCAAAGGCTTCAACAACTAAATACTATTGCATTTCCAGATTCTTCTTCTTGTCTAACGACGAGCTACTCGAGATCCTCTCGGAGACCAAGGACCCGATGCGCGTGCAGCCTCACCTGAAGAAGTGCTTCGAGGGCATCTACACCCTGGAGTTCAACGCCAACAAGGAGATCATCGGCATGGCGTCCGCTGAAGGCGAGATCGTGAAGCTATCGTCCAGTATACAGCCGGCTGATGCCAAGGTAAGGAGAACCTGGTTTATGGGACTGGTTTAATACCTGTGTGGATTCGGAAATACTGAACACGAAACCGTTATGAATTTCCAACTAAAACTTATGCATTGTAGAGTTGATAATTAAAATTTAATATGAAGACGTCGTCACATCGTATAAGTTTTTGAAAGCTTGCGCTTCGTTCCTTAGGGCATGGTGGAGCGCTGGCTGCAGCAGCTGGAGCAGCAGATGGTGATGAGTCTCCGCGACGTGGCCAACGAGGCCATCACCAGCTACCCGTCCACCAAGCGCGAGCAGTGGGTGCTGATCTGGCCCGGCCAGATCGTGCAGTCCGGCTCCTGCATCGAGTTTACCATAGAGGTAGTTTTCTACTAAACTATCGGTTCTCCGCTCTGCGAGCACTTAGTAGATATTTTTTTATAATCAGTCAAAAAGGTTGCTGTTCAAAATCTCACACTCATCTTCACACTTAGAGAGTAACCACACTTGGGCAGTGAGCCTTATCTCTTTGCAATAAAGACGAAAAAATTGTTTATTTTTTTATTTGGGTTCGTAACATGCGACTAGACGTCGTGTTGCCTGCTTTTATTACATAGACCTAGAGCTCTAACTGATCTACTCAAGCGATTTCACGTCGAAAAGTGTTGTCACTACCTAATTTTAAGTTTTATGGAGATTTCTTCCCCCTACACTTAAGAAAGGCAAAGTGTAACAGGTGATTTTCCACCATAACTACTTTATAATAAAAGTTATTTTTCCCCAGACCATAGAAGCAATTGAAACACAAAGTCTGCCGGATCAGATAAACCGCAGTACAGAACAGATCACCGGCCTGGTGTACCTGGTACAAGGAGACCTGAAGCCTGGCAACCGAATCACTGTGGAGGCTCTCATCGTGCTCGACGTGCATGGTAATGTAGCTCTAGTGTGTGAGGTACAAGGTACACTATAGCTTGTAGATTAACGGTCTGGCTTACTAGGTGACCCACATGTACTATTCGACACAGCCGGGCGTCAAAACATAATAGCTTTGGTAAATAGTACCGAGTCAAACCAAAGATTATTCAGCTACGGCTTTGAACAGAGGATGCCGATTGGCATAAGCTGAAAGTGTACAGTCAACTGTTTTGAATCGGCTTTGTTGTTCAACAAATACTGCCGAATCGGATGTTCATAGCCCAACAAGTGAGTAGCACCTAAGTAACCTATTCACTTAAAACTTGAAACCCTCAGGTCGTTCGATCCAAGAAGAGCTACTAGAACGGAACGTGATCGACGTCACAGACTTCAACTGGATCTCGCAGCTGCGCTACTACTGGCGCAGCGAGAAGATGGTCTGTTCCATGATCACGACCGACGTGGACTACGGGTTCGAGTACCTTGGCAACTCCGGCCGTCTGGTCGCCACACCACTCACAGACCGCTGCTTTAGGTGAGATATCATGATCACTCTAAAACATCCGAAAACGCATTAAAGAAGTTCAAGTTTGGAGATGGACACAAGTCTAGCACGGGACGCAAAACGCGACTGCACCCGTCTTTTATTTTACTGATATGACGACACGCGAATATTCGCCTCAGTTTGGTCACATACAAGTTAGCAATCGGCACTAGCGAATTTCGTCCTAATCTCGCATGGGGTTTGCTTCAGTTTTGCTAAAGACTGTCAGAAACACTTTTTTTAAAGTGTTAATAAAACCATAATCACCTCAGCAACTGCAATTGCTGAGCAGTAATCTATTTGCAAAATGTGCTAATTATAGTCATACCCTCTTACGAACATTCGTTATCAGCTCCTGTTAAACGTATCCGTTCTGTCCAGGACCCTGATGAGTGCCCTGAAGCTGAACCTGGGCGGCGCGCCCGAAGGTCCGGCGGGCACGGGCAAGACGGAGACTACCAAGGATCTTGCCAAGGCCGTCGCCAAGAAGTGCGTCGTCTTCAACTGTTCCGATGGTCTCGATTATAAGGCTCTGGGCAAGTTCTTTAAGGTATGCATTTTCGTTGCCCGAAATGATAAATATTTATTACAATAAAATGCCCATAAGTTACGTTCTATTTTTAGGATTCTTTAGCCAAATGCCAAAAAGGCAACCCCTATAAGAATAATATTATTTTCAGACCATGCATAACACCTATAGTTTCGTTATGTCCGTCCGTCTTCCGTTCGGATTGCACACAGCCATTTTACTCGGGAAGTTTTCTGTGCACCGATAAACAATAGGGTAGCAAAGTATTGAAAAATTAATTAAGTGTGGCTCATTCCATACATGTAATAGAGTGACCAAAATAATGAAACCCACATCATGGCGTTGGGAAACATTTTCGTATCCCGTAAAATTGAACAAAACTTTTTGTATAAAAAGATCTTAACCCTTTACTTATCACGTCTGCAGGGTCTAGCCCAATCAGGTGCCTGGGCTTGCTTCGACGAGTTCAACCGCATCGAGCTGGAGGTCCTCTCGGTGGTCGCGCAGCAGATCCTGTCCATCCAGCTGGCCATCTTGCGCCGCGAGAAGCGCTTCATCTTCGAGGGCACGGAGATCAGCCTCAACCCGTCCTGCTCCGTGTTTATCACTATGAATCCTGGGTAAGGTGGCACACAAAGTTTAAAAAAGATTATTCACATTGCCGGTATCCACGTATTCTGCACATCAAACAAAGTTAAACTTGGAAAAAATACTAAAATTGGGAAGGTCTTGTGAAAAAATGCTATTCACGGCGACCCAAGATAGCTGTATGCAGCTAATTTTCAAAATGTGCTGATATTTAACACTTTACAAAATGTTATAACAGGTGTAAAAAGACAGTTATCGAAGACGAGATTCATTTGTTCTTCCCTTCCATCATTGCAATAAGTTTTTTGTAATTTTTTTTTACAAATTGTAAAAAAAAATTGAAAAAAAATCGTGAAAATAAAATTTAAATGTTAAAACTTAACTTTATACATTCACAACTCTTTTACCGTTGCTGGCCCGTAAGCACGATGTATGGCGTGATGTATAGCGGCTCACTCCTCTCTCAATGAGTGATCTGTCTACCAGCAGTGGGAACAATAAAGCCTGATTACGATAACGATTATGCCTATTTGTCAGGTACGCCGGTCGAACGGAGCTGCCCGACAACCTGAAGGTGCTGTTCAGGACCGTGGCCATGATGGTGCCGGACTACGCCATGATCGGCGAAATCACGCTCTACTCCAACGGATTCGTGTGTGCTGGCCCGTGAGTATATTGCCTAATAAAAAACTTGAACAGGCCTGGCGACAATATCATAAAATTGCAAATAAATTTAGTCCGTATTGGAAAATAATGGACACGTATTTTTTGTTTTTGTTAACCAATTAATATTGACAAAGATAAAACGCATCAAAACTCAGGAGTCCCGCTCGTGACGTCAGAACGCACTAAATAGAATTTAAAAAGCGTCCTATCTTCGTCAATTTTGGTTTACGTAAAAAAAGAAAAAATATGGGTCAAATATTTTTTTAAATCTAACTGATAGACTAATTAGATTTTTTCAGTCGACAAGCCTATTCGTTCGCTCAAAGATAACACACAGCCTTCATCCTGGAAAGACCTAGCGTGCTACTAGAGAAGCATGACATTTTGAACAAGAGTTAGCGACTGGGATTGCTCTAAATGAGCTTTATGCTCACGCAATAAAAGCGAGAAAGTAATCATTCGCCTCGTTTCGGTACGGACGTTGCGATTCTACACCGCGCCGAAGTAAATGCGACAAATGTGGTGATACGCGATCGCAACAAGCTGATTGCGTGTCAATAAGAGTGCTCACTCCCTACCAGTACCTCAACGTCTTGAAATGTGTGCCTAGGTATAAGTATCGTTCATACAAATCTGGGTTATTATTTTTTTTCAATTTATTGCTTATTAAATATTAAATAAATTCTGTATTAAACTTATATTGTCACTTACGGGATATCTTGCGTGATTATTATTTGTTTTGAGCTCCCGATGTTTCGACGCTGTTGCAAGCGCCATGATCGCGGGTTAGATATCCCGTAAGTGACCTTACGGGATATCTTCCGTGATTATTATTTGTGTAGCTCCCGATATTCAAGCCGCGATCATGGCGCTTGCAACAGCGTCGAAATATCGGGAGCTCAAAACAAATAATAATCACGCAAGATATCCCGTAAGTGACATTTAAGTTTAGTTTTAAACCTTGAAATTCTATATTTCCAAAAACAGTGAGAACTGTTTGACATATTGTACAACGTCCAGAAATTATGTCGTCAATACTTTCTTATGGTTTCAGCTCATAGTTTATCGTTCTATCTAATCAAAATCTAAGCAACACATTGCCTTCCCCAGCCTGGCTCGCAAGATCGTGCAAGCATACAAGCTGTGCTCGGAACAGCTCTCCTCGCAGAACCACTACGACTACGGCATGAGAGCCGTCAAGTCCGTGCTGTTGGCTTCAGGGGCTCTCAAGAAAAACTACCCTGAGAAAGACGAGGCACAGCTTGTGTTGAGAGCTATTATTGATGTCAATATGCCTAAGTTCTTGTCGCAGGTAAGGAATAAACCTATCTTCTCAAATAAGTTGGGAAAAGGGCAGGAAAATGATGTTGATGATGAATAGGCCTCTCAACTCAATCATCACTATGTTTCGTATTTTTTTACAATAAGTTAACATTTTGGAAAGAAAACATGTGCCCGCTATGTTGTTAATAATTAGTTTTATGTGCACCCCTACCCTACATTTGAAAAAAGGTCATCGTCGGAGCCGTGAACGATCACTCCGATGGACCGACGCTGTGAAGGAACTGCCGAACCAAATGTACAGACGTCTATTAGGATGGCGGAAAACAGAGCGACTTGGAGAGCTCTAGCACTCTAAGTGACGACCTGTAGTTGTCGCGACCCTCAGTCATGAGGATACGAGGCAGAAGAAGAGAGTACCCTACATTATTTTACATTTTACCATGCAAATTACATTGTAAAATGTAAACCAAAGAGCTTGGTCGACCGTACATTTCTCCTTGTTTCTTCTCAATCGCTCTCTCGTTACTAAGAATCATGACTCCATTGACGCAATTTGAAGGTGATGAAAGTTGTCCGTTCCCAGGACGTGCCGTTATTCGCGGGCATCTACTCGGACCTGTTCCCGGGCGTGGACATCCCGGTACCGGACCGCGTGGAGCTGACGCGCTGCGTGCTGCGCGACCTGGACAAGCGGAACCTGCAGGCCACCGACTGGTACCTCGAGAAGATCATACAGGTAACAAGCCCTGCTTGGAAATATTTTGTAGCTGTATTTGAAAGGACCTGAAGAAGGCGACGGGAAAACGATACCTTACTACTTATTACATATTCAAATCCTTGCTTCCATTGATGATAGTTTCCATTGATGAAATCACATAATTTTGTTTACACGAAACCAGTGGCGAAGAGTGAAAATTGAGTCAGGGGAAGCCGAGGAAAAAAATGAGACTAGGTAGATTTTCGTTTTTTTTTCCCCAAAAACCACGAAAACGACACCCATGAAGAAAAAACTGAAAATTTTCGTCAGCGCCATCTTGAATTTTCATTTTGACCTCATCATCATCATCGTTATCAGCCTATAATGTTCCCACTGCTGGGACACGGCCTCCTCTCATTGAGAGGGAATGGGCTATAATCCACCACGTGGGCCCAGTGCGGATTGGTAGATGACACGTCTTCGAATTTTTGGTTCTAGGACATGCCGGTTTCCTCACGATGTTTTCCTTCACCGTTTTGATTCATTATCATTCTTACTTCATTATCAGCGACCCCAAAAACCACGAAAACGTCACCCATGATGATAAAACCGAAAATTTTCGTCGCCGCCATCTTGGATTTTCATTTTGACCTCATTTTCATTATCATCATCATCATCATCATCATCATCATCAGCATCAGCCTATAATGTTCCCACAGCTGGGACACGGCCTCCTCTCAATGAGAGGGAATGGGCTATAATCCACCACGCGGGCCCAGTGCGGATTGGTAGATGACACATGTCTTCGAAGTTTTGGTTCTAGGACATGCCGGTTTCCTCACGATGTTTTCCTTCACCGTTTTGATTCATTATCATTCTAACTTCATTATCAGCGACCCCAAAAACCACGAAAAGTCACCCATGATGAAAAACCGAAAATTTTCGTCGGCGCCGTCTTGGATTTTCATTTTTACCTCATTTTCATTATCAGCGACCATTACTAATTCTATCTCGTTCTCCCTACATACTTTCTTTTTCTGCCCCTGTCGTAACTCGATAATCTTCGGCCTAATAAAACCTAGCTCCCTACAAAACAAAATAATATCATCAAGCATTGAACGATTTCCGATTCTATACGAAATTCAACGAGCGATATTGATATTTTCCCATCTCGCTCACGCGCACGCATTTTCTATTATTATTACTTACCGGAGTTTTAACATAGACGGGCTGGCTAGTGACGTCATGACGTTTATTTTGCTTAGAAATTTAGCTGCCAAAAAGCCGATAGCGCCTGCGGGTTATTTTATAGCAATTTGTTGTTGAAGAGCAATTTTTTGTTGATTGAGTACGAGTAGGCGTTTCGTGATGCTTGTAAAAAAAGTATTGATTGCGCCATTTTTCAATTATGGTAGAGAGTGGTTGTGTTCCAAACTTCTGAAGGGAAGCCGGTGGGAATCGAGTTATTAGGAACCTGCGCCACTGCACGAAACTAAATTTCAAATGCATCCTGTAAAGTTCGTGTAGAGATGCATACATAATGACTAACTAATGTTCCGAACAACTCTCGGCTTTTAAAAATAAATAAACTCAACGGACAACGGAGAACGTACGGTTCTCCCCTAAAAGGTTGAATTCAATGACACCAAGTAAATATCTGGTACTGCAGGTGTACGAAATGATGCTGGTGCGTCACGGGTTCATGATAGTGGGCGCTCCGATGGGCGGCAAGACGCAGGCCTACCAGGCGCTGGCGGAGTCGCTGCGGGCGCTGCAGCTCACCAAGCCGCCGCCCCGCCACAAGGAGTTCGGCGCTATCTACCGCATCATGAACCCCAAGGCCATCACCATGGGGCAGCTCTACGGCTGCTTCGACCCAGCTTCGCATGAATGGTAGCTACACGAGAATAGTCCCCTAATCAATCTGCATTTTCCCCTAGCTTTAAAGAAAGACGAGCCACGCCGCCCAATATAGGACCAGTTCAGCACGATACCGTTTTTAAAAGCAGTTCCTACATGTCTTCAAAAATTGATATATTCTTTCACCTCCAGGTCAGATGGCGTGCTCGCCATAGCTTTCCGAGAGTACGCCATGTCTATCACCCGCGACCGGAAGTGGATCATCTTCGACGGACCGGTGGACGCCGTGTGGATTGAGAACATGAACACCGTGCTCGACGACAACAAGAAGCTGTGTCTCATGAGTGGGGAGATCATACAGGTCAGTAGACTACCAGCTGAGACACGAATAAACATGATCTTAAGCGTAAAGGGGCTCATCACATTTCTAGCTATGTTAGCGGTGGATCTAGCTGAATATCAGTATTTTATTATGGAGCGACTGCCTACCTGACCTCCTTTACCCAGTTACTACCGGATAATACGATACCCCTTGGTAAAACTGGTTGTCAGACTTTCGGTTTTGACCCACCTGTAACGCCTGTCAAATATCTACAAATGTTAGCCGGGACTAACGCCTAAACATGCAAATGGTATGTAATTAATGGGCAACCATCAACAGACCGAAACTGGCAAGCACTGCTTAACCTTGTAGATCGACCCATGCGGCTGTTATTATTTAGCCACAAGCTCCTCAAGCGTAAAGGGGCCCGTGGCTAAGTAACGAAGTCCTCATATATCGACCGGTAGATATATGTGTAACTGTTCATGTCATATCGAGACAAAGGTCTTAGCCCACATAAACGACTCCGCTCCCACCCGGAAAAAAGAATATAATTCAAATTTGGGCTTTAACTATTTTGCAATAGATATACTTTACATTGGCATTGACGGCGGTAAGCCCGCTGACAGCGAGCTGTCTGCTAATTTGTTGCCAATGTAAATTATATCTAAAGAGAAATAAAAAGCCCATATTTGAATTATATTCTTTTCAATACACTTCTTCGAAAACTTGTTCTTATCGCATTAGGATTAGGTTCAACATGCAATGTATTTCACACGCGTGCAATATTTTTCATTTTCCAACACGTGTGCGGGGATGAAAATTGCCACAGATAACTGGGTCTGGCGTAAGTAGTGGTCCACCGTTCAGGATTCGATGAACCAGATAATTAACTATAACAATTAAAAATTTAAACCATTTATACCCAAGGATTCCGAAAATATTTCCTTTTTGTCTTTTATTTACGAAATTTCTACCTTTTATTACAAATTTGGTTGTAGTTTCAACAAAAGTCATTATTCTTTCATTTTGACTTCTGTTAATTACTGCTGAATACTAGAGCTACCATGACAAAACATGATTTTTTATGTAAATTCAGCTCTTTTGAAGAAAAAGTTGGTTCTTTTCTAATTTTAACCCAAATTTTTAACACACCATCAAGTTCAAGAGCGATTTTTGTAAAAAAAACGTACCACATTGTCAGTGCCCATGTATTTAATAATATGCCTACTAAATGCCGATTTCAAAATGATATCATTATAACAGATCCAATAATTTAACAAAAAGATATTCAATTTTAATTGAAGAAAAGAAGATTTTCATTAAACTACTTTTTTAAACTTTATTGCGTTAATACTATTACAAAACGTATTAAAACTTAAAAAACGGATACAATCTAACTTTTTACATTTCTAATGTTATTTGTGTTGAAGCACAAACATGTCAGGTAAAAAAAACCTGATCCTTTTTTTACCAGAGACATCGTTTGTTAACAAAAACCCGTTGAAGCTTTCGCAATCGAGTTACGCACAATAGGAGTGATAAGGAAAAGATATGGTAGGGTATTGCTATCTCTTTCATTACTAACGTTAAAATATCCAAAAATCTCGAAATGATTTAGTACGATCTCGTCACCCGTGTCGTGCGTCGTATGCGTTTCGTTTTTATTCTGCCTGTGTTTACCTCCGCCATTTCTTTACCCTTGCCTGACCCCGGACTCTGTTTAATTTGCCTACTGATTGGACTTGTTGTTTTGGTGATCTCTGCGATATTGGCCACGTGTACTGGTGACTGGCTTGCTCAACGATTTGGACAAACGTGCAGTGCAGTGACAATTAAATACAGTCATTGCTACCAAGAGATTATCACTTGAGAGTAACATTTTGTAGAGTAATGCTACGCAGAATAAGAGAAGACCCGCAGTTTTTTAATAAAATACTATGGAGCGACGAGTCATCCTGCAAAAAAGATGGTTATTTAAATCTACACAATTTGCATAACTGGCAGCTAGAAAACCCGCATCTCATAAGGCAAGACAGATCACAGTATCAATTTAAATAAACCTTTGGACCGGTATCATTAACGGACAGATAATCGGTCCACACGAGCTGCCAGAAACATTAAATGCAGAAAGATATTTAAGTTTTTTGAAAATTGACTTGCCCTTGCTTCTGGAAGGTGTCGTTCCTGAAGTCCAAGAAGACATGTGGCTGCAGAATGATGGCTATCCCGCTCACTATGCTGTTAGAGTACGAGAGCACCTTGATACAGCGTATCCAAATAGGTGGATTGGGCGCTTAGGTCCAATATTGTGGCCACCACGCTCGCCAGATCTAAATCCCCTAGATTTCTTTTATTGGGGTTGCCTAAAAGAAAAAGTCTATAGCAAAGAAATCACAAGTATTGACCAATTGAGGACTAGAATCCAGGCAGCAGCTAGAGAAGTCAGCGAAAGCGGGTTTGCCCGACGACTAAAACGGTCGTTTATTCGACGTTGCAGAGCGTGTATTGCTGCGAATGGGGGCCATTTTGAACATTTCGTTTAATTTTAATGATTGTAATCATGACAAAGATTAATAATAAATGTTCGGCGCGCGCGCTCGTTTCGTCTGCACGTCTTATCTATAATCCCCACCCACTTCTTTTCGCATCGGTACTAGTGATGGGAACACGCTCGATAAAGAGTTGTCGAAATGGATCGTTTTCTGACACGCTCCAACTCTGTTGGCTAACGCCCCCTGGAAGGCCCCATCAAAACCAGTGAATGGAAAATTCCCAAAAGAACTGCGCGTCAAGCTGAACAAAGCCTACCGGAGCCAATCAAAATTAGCAACAGCTTTAGCAACCTGCCTGGCAACCAATCACCGGCTGCTAACTCTAGCGCAAGATTTCGTGATGCTGTCACTAAAAAGGCAGCTCGAATTCCTCCTATTGTCTTAGACATAGAACCCACTTGGACGCACGAGTTCATCAGAACCACAATCTCGTCTCACTCGAAAAATTTTAACCTGCAGTACAGACGTAATAATCGAGTAGCTGTCAACTGCCACACACCTGAAAGTCATCAAGCCATCAAAGACGGCTTGCGCATCCAAGATATAGCCTTTCACACTTACTCGCGAAAGGATGAGAAGTTGTTTAAAGCAGTTATTTTCGGTCTTCCTAACTACGTCGAGGATGGACTATCAGCTGAAATCGCCTCGCTTGGATTCGAGAACGTGATTGTTCGTAAAATGAAAGTACCTGCAGAAAAATCTTCTTACTGCCCTCCTTTTCTGGTTCAGTTGCCACCTGGTGCTGATTTCGCAAAATTTCGGCAGATCAGGCTCCTTTGTAATACAGTAGTCCAAATTCGAAAATACCGAAGCAATAACCGCTATGGAACTCAGTGTTACAGATGCCAAGGATTCGGCCATTCTTCCGCCAACTGCAACTTAGCGCCTAACTGTGTTAAATGTACCGACCCTCACCTGACCGAGGAATGCCCCAAAAAGACCCGGGATCAACCAGCCAAGTGCTGTAATTGTGGTGGAAATCATCCTGCCAACTTTCGCCAATGCAAAGAGAGAGAAAATTATTTAAAAATCTTGCGAGAACGACAAGATCAACTCAAAGCCGCTAGGACTATGAAACCCCCACTGAAAACCAACGTTGTCGACGGACGACCCTGGAACTTCGTTGCTGCTCCCAATACCCAAAAGGCCACCGTTGCAGATAGTGCTCAAGATCCGGCCACAGCTGATATGCTAGCCATATTGATGACCATAAAAACTATCAAGAGCCAATTTCTAGGATGTTCCAATATGATGGATAAAGTCATTCTAATTTTAACTCATCTTGGTCAATATGTGTAGAACACAAAATGTGCGTATCCTATATTGGAATGCTGATGGCATTCGCTCTAAACTTGCAGAACTGTTGGATCTGGTAAGCGAGCTTTCTATTGATATCATAGCTTTGTCAGAGACTAGATTATCCCCCAATACCAAATTACACACTCCGGGCTTCACCTGCTATCGGTGTGACAAGAAACCTGATGGTCTCGGTCAGGGAGTTGCCATCTTAGTCAAATCCGACATAGAACATGCCTCACTAAATTTACCAATTACTTAAAACCTCGAATGTGTTGGAATACAAGTTGCTTTATCGAATCAGACAATTGCTTTTATCTCAGCTTATCAATCTCCTAACCTAGCCCTAATACCTACAGACCTAGACAAAATGATTCATGTGCAATCGAAAACCTTAATAATGGGTGATTTGAACACCAAACACCCTTACTGGCATTGCTCTCGCTCAAACGTTCACGGCGAGGTACTTTTCGATCACATGATAAACAACGAATATGACATCCTTGCTCCATCTCGCCCTACTCTAGTCCTCTACCATAGTACGCACACACCATCTACACCCGACATTATCCTAGCTAACTCTGTCAATCACCTTTCAGAGCCTCAGGTAATCACCCGCCTTTCGTCAAACCACCTACCTGTTTGCTTCACTGCAACTGGTAAAGTCAACAAACATAGGCGCATCATATTTAATTATACAAAAGCGGACTGGAGAGGTTATAGATCCCATTTGAACGAGTCTATAACTTTTAACACACCTTCGGAAATTGACCTTGCCATTGAAACTAAAACTAAACTAACTTAAGTAACAATAATCAAACTAGGACTTCTAGAAGTTTTTCTGTGTCCGTGTAATTAAGTATCGCTAAATAATCTGATATTACAAAACTACATTTCCTATAACTTAGACTATAGAAGTTTAGTTTCTTGTTGAGTCTATTATACAGAAATGGTCCTAAAACACATAGAATCGACTAGCAAAAGCATGTCTAGTTTGAGCCTTTGTGCAAACCAGGTCCTTCCTTCTACTATCGGAAGGAACTGGGTCAATAGGGAAGGGTAGAGTGCTGCTGTAGTATAATGTGAAGAATAAATAATTGCCGTACTGTGAGCACATTACATGCTTTGTAGAGCAGCTGTGTCGGAAACCTAAACGGACGAATGGTAGCAACCTTTAGAATTGCTCTTTGAGCACGTTCTAGAGGGAGAAGAATCGAATTTCCCGCGCCACCTCAGGACGTTATGCAATAGGTAAGAATGGACTGACACAACGCTAAATAAACCTGTTTTATTAATTTATAATCGGCTACATTACGTAAATACTTAAAAACATACATGAGTTTGCGCACTCTAGTAAAAAGTAACTCGATATGTTTACGGAAATTTAGATTGGAGTCAATTGTGACAACAAGATATTTAATATGGTCAGCTTTTTCTAATGTAGGGCAAGAACATAGCATGTTAAATCTATTGTATTATGTAACAAAATAATTCTTTAATTGTAAAAATTAAAAAAAACACAGTCAATATTTGTCAAACTTTTGCTAAAATCAACATTAATTTTATAACTTACTAGCGGACGTCACGCGGTTTCACCCGCGTATTTCCCGATCTCGTGGGAGTACGGGGATAAAATATACCCTATGTTACTCAGGGTAAATGTAGCTTTCTAATAGTGAAAGAATATTTGAAATCGGCACAGTAGTTTTTGAGTTTATTCATTACAAACTAACACACACACAAAAATACAAATCTTTCCTCTTTATAATATTAGTGTAGATGTTTACAATAGTCTTAATGATTATTTTTTACCTGAAATAAATCAGTCTATGATAAATAAATATTATCTCACAGATTAAAATAGAATAAAACCACTAAGTTAGACATACCTGGCGGTCATTATTAATAGGAAAATTAAATAATGAAGTTTAACTAGAAAACTTTCTCGTACTATTGTACTACGCGTCCGAATTGACTAAACACCTCGCGTACTAAAGAGAAAAAATGCGACATGGCTAATAGTACTGAAGGTCATTCACGGTAATAATTAAACCATTGGAGAACTACCTCCAATGATTAAATTATTACCGTACCGGGTATCGGATTTACGGGGCGGTTCGAATACGGGTACAATATTTAATCCAACAAAAATTACAAACAAATATAGTAATGTTTGAATGGAACATCACAGGTATCTTCACACATCTTTTAAGTGTTAGATAAATTTCTACATAAATTCATCTTGTATAAGTTCTAGGAAATAACTCAACATAACCAAGTAAAATATCTAATGAATTCTATTCTACTACAATTTACAACCTATTTATTTTCCACTGTAGGACAAGACTCTAATGAATGCCATAAAAATACATTGTCATTTATCATAAGTAAAAACAAATACTTACCTAATAATGTTTGTGCGAGAAAAACCACATAACCTCAAATCATCACGATCGCGCCGGCTAGCGAACTCAACTGGCAATCACGTTCACTTCACTCGAAGTTAGCCGAATGATGTGCGACAGTTCACGAACACCTAGTTTTGGCGGGGCCGAAAGGTTCGGCCAATTATTAGTTGAAACCGAAACTGTGGCCGAAACATGATTTTTTGGCCGAAACTAGCCGAAACCGAACCCGCACCTTCGGTCGGTCCTTACTATAATACTTAGTCCAAATTGGTTCAATGCCTAGTCGGAGATGAATGTTTTTTTTTTAATTTCGGCAAAGCAATAATGCGCCATTACGGCATAAACATTTTTTGAATATTGAAATTGTGTTTATAAATAGAATATCATAGATAAACATAATTATTTAAAACTAATATTTACCTTAAAACAAATTAACATTTATTTGTGATCTAAATTCAAAATTATAAAAAAAAACTATTTTTCATTAGGCTGTTTAGCAACTTCATACCTTTCTCCTTCAAACTGGCGAAAGCAAAGCGCGGAGAAAAAGAAAATTGAAATCATAGTTTCCTAATAATTCATAACAAAAATGTGAACTAAGACCTTAGACGTGCACAAAACTCTAAAATCTATCTCATCTCAAATATCTAGATCTTTGACAGTTGTTCGGTCAGAAGACCGTGAGACGTTAGCGTAGCAGCCTGAAACCACCCGAAATATTTTTTTTTGACCGAACCATGGTTGACGGGAGATTGACGTTCTTTCTCGACAGATGACGAACAAAATGAACTTGATCTTCGAGGCAGCGGACTTAGAGTTCGCGTCGCCGGCCACCGTGTCGCGCTGCGGCATGATCTACATGGAGCCGGAACAGCTCGGTATGCAGCTTTTGTAATTCAACACGTAAACCAGAGTGCGTCCTAAGCCCTAATTCAACTAACAGTCCTTTCTTTCTGAGCTCTTTGTAACACTGCGGCTATAGTTTTTCACAGACAGTTTTCTTCAAGGACTTTTTTCCTATTTTCTTTAGCCTCGTTTGCACCGCCACTCGATTATATAATGTCCATGCGAGACTCGTAGCCGTGTGGTATCCGGCAGAGTAGAATAGAACCAACCCATTACACTCACGGGTGTCGTATAAGGCGACTAATGTCTGAGGCCTGAACACCTTGCGCCTCCGTAGACCTGAGAATGGGCAGCAGCGTTTTCTGTTAGTCTTTCATCACTGCGATCCCCAATCCGCCTGCCAAGCGTGGAGATTACGGCAAATTCCTCCCATCATGGGAGAGGCTTATGTCCAGCAGTGGACGTTATAGGCTGTTGTTGTTGAGACTCGTAGGCGAGTGTCATCATGTACCGCTCATATAAGAAACAAGAACTTAAATAAAATTGATATTCATACATTTTAAGACTATTTGTATTTATTATAATAACATATCAATTAATGTTTATAAAATGGTATTTCTCTTATTTATTATTGTACTCGTCACAATGCTGTCCTATTTGACCCAAATGTTGAAGTCCGTCTATGTAACACTCTTGTACAGTGTCGTACCAAAAGTCCATAGGCAATCTCACAAAGCAATAGCTTGATGATTAGTTTGACTTACGCCTTTCTACTTTCAAGAAAATAGACATTGTCGTCTACAAGTAATTGTAGTTCAACATTTCAACATTGTAATATAAGTCAAGATGACCTAGAAAGAGAAGGAAAGAAAGAAAAATATTTATTTTTGACAAGCACAGGAACTACAAAAATAATAATAAAAAAAGAATCTAAAACTAAATAATAAAATGAAGACCTGTGCGAGGCCAAAAAGGTTCCTATCTCAGCATAATGCTGCGATAAATGAATACTGTGAGTCTCTGGATCAAGAGGCCTTGCTAGTCGACAGTGAAGTAGAATGCCGTCGCTTATTAGCGATGCGCAGCGACGACATAATATGGTAGGCGAATATGAAACAAATGGTTTCACACCTACGAGACACTTTGTGGAATTATTTGAAACCTCATCGCAAACTGTTCGCCGTGCCCTTCACGCTAAAGGTTTGCATCACAGAAGACCAGCTAAGAAGCCCTTCTTGACAGAAAGACAAGAAGAACGATTACGTTTCGCACGGGATTATTTAGATTTTGACTGGAATACTACCATGAAAAGACTTTTAAATCAAGTCAAAATGGTAGGCTTCATTTATGACGCCACATAAAATGTATTTATTAAGTCTAAATTATTTATATTAGTTTTCAATAAACTCTGAATACCGATACCTATAATAAGTGGGTATCAACTATCAACAATACTTAATTATTATATTTGTGTGATTAGAATATCCTTTCCTTGTTACATAAGTATGTTATTATGAATTGACTTACAGTAAGTGGGTATACCGTATAAAATAAATAATCATATGAATGGTTACAAGAAAACTTCTTTTATATCTAGGTAGGAATGTGACGTTACAATTCTTATGAAAGTATGTTAATTTTATAAATAAATAAAACGAATAAACATTTTAGTTATCATTCAGCACGACTTTTTATTTCCACCTTCCAACACCGAACAGATAATACACAATCACAAAAATAGTTAAATAATAATAAAACATAAAATAATAAACTAATATTACCAAGAAACAAAAACCCCTCACGTTGTTAACGGGCGGCTGTGGTGTGCGTACTATTTGGAGACCACTTACACATACAGACGCACGCACGCTCGACCGTGCGTTCACAGCAATACAATTCTTAGCGTGCCTATGCACTTATGAACGCTTACTGTACATGAAGTTAAAATAAATAAATTATAACCGATTCGAGTTGAGAAATTGTCATCGTGTGAACAATTCTCATTCGTATTTTATATGCAAATATAATTTGTGTTTTAAACCGCAGGTTGGCGCGCATTCCTTACCTCATACAACGTGTACCTCACCAAGAAGCTGATCCCGGAGCAGTACGACCTGATCCAGGAGCTGATCGACTGGCTGGTGCAGCCCATCATCGACTTCATAGGGTCCAAGTGCACCACCTTCGTCAGGGTCGGAGAGATACATCAGTTCTATGTGAGTCATGGATAATAATTTTACATATCTCACCTCACCTAATTTTTACTAGCTCATCCCGATGTGAAGCGATGACGCGAAGGCGTTGCAGCGTGGAGTTGCATAAAAAGAATCCTGACAACTCAAGACCTCAGGTTCAGGCGATTTTGATTCCGTACAGCGCTAAAAACTATGCGGCTTAAGAGGATGCATATTGATTCACCAGTAGTTCCGCTTATAAACATTATTGCCAGTCCCTTTTATTTTCCGTTATCATATTCCCCTGATTTTTTAAGAAAGCGACATCGCCAGTGACCTCGCAAAGCGACCTCACTGTCCCGAGGTCAGTTCTCGTTGGGGTGGCACAGCCTAGCACCGGGTCTTTGCGATTCTTTGCGCCAAAGCAGTTTTAACCGAGTGAGCTGTCTGTGGTATCAATATTGAATAGATGTTTGTTTAAAGGACAGTGCTGACTGTTATTGATTCTATTATTATTTTGATTCTGCTTCTTAATGAGGCTAAAAAGTAAATAATAACGAGCGTCTATCCGCGAATATCTAAGCGACTTCTTGAAGACACCATCCGTCTTCAAGAAGTCGCTCATCAAGATCTTATGCTATAAGATCTGTTTTTGCCTACAGTCGACCATCTGTCGCGCCACTTTTATTTTTATTGACATTCATTTCGAAAAGTACTTATTATTAATTTTATTTGATTATTGTGAACGTGGGGACCATGTGGGCACGGTAATATTATAATACAGTACTCCAACTTCATACAAATGGACAAAACGAGCTATACCTACACGCCTCGATCTCGGGGTGCGCTCGGGGCGCAGACAGTCACGGCTGTACCGCAGTGTCGAACGGACGGTGTGTTGTTTTTTTAACAATAACCGCGCGATTTTTTCTCTAAAAATCAGTTAATATGACGAGTAGGAAATATTGTGCTGTTTTTGGTTGTATGAATTCGTCAATAACGCATCCAGACATTAGTTTTTTTAAATTACCTGGAAACTCTGAAAGGTAAGACTATAAAATAATTTTACTTACTATTAGGTAGGTACATAATGTGTGTCTTTTTAATGGATAAGTATTTCCTTTCATCTCACGAAAAAAAAGTGTTTGGATTAATAAATAAAGCGAATAGAGTAACATGTTTTTTAATTAAATCTACCAATCAAAAAACAACACGCATTTTTATTGAACACTTCCTATTCAATATACAAAGTATTTGATTTATTTATATAAAAAGGATACAACACTAAAAAACTAAATAGAAACAGAAAGTACGCAAATGTAATTAAAATGCTGGAGACGGGCAGCCCTAACGCAAGTTTACGTACCGCGCGGCTGTAGGCATTTATTTCTATCATGCGGCCGAGTTACACTACTGTATTATAATATTACCGTAATGTGGGTCACATTTTTATTTTTTGTTTGTTTATTCCCACAACAGTCTGGCAGTTTGAGTAATTTAGGCGACTTACCCAAATGTCCTTTCTTTTGCATTGTTCGTCATTTCGTTGAGCTCCTTGAGTTATAAGTCAAGCTACACGATAACTGACATTTGCTTGCACTGACTGGACAGGTCCACTCAAATCTGTGTGGTTCTTTCTTCAAAAGACCATCTCAGACACTAATCTGCATGGGCCTCATGTGAATTGAGCAAGATTATGTCTGGACTTCAAAAGAGACTATGACCTCTGAGTTTATTTCGGCTGTTTCTTCTCCGAGTAGTCAGGTACGAAACACCGGCCCCGTCTAGTTTTAAAAAATGACGTGTAAAAGTGTTTGTAAAAACCTTCTTGCAAAATAACCATCATTTATCATTTAGTTCGGTATGAATGATCCCCGCTGTTGATTCTGTCCGCTAGTCGTTCGCGCGCCTGTTCACGGTCCTGCTGGACAGCGAGTCCCAGTTCAGTACGCTGTGGCTGCAGTGCAGCTTCGTGTTCGCGCTGCTGTGGGGCCTCGCTGCCATCGTCGACGGTACCATCACTTTTATTTCTTGTTTATCCATACCAACGGGGTTTATCCATTGGTATTCTATACTATTAGTATATATATATATATGTAAATTATTAATATTATAAAGCGGAAAGATTTGATTTTTTGTTTGTGTGTTTGTTACGATTTAACTCTAAAACTACTTGACCGATTTGAAAAATTCTTTCATCATTAGAAAGCCATGTCTTTACTGAGTAACATCTAAGGCTATATTTTCCACTCCTCGTACTCCCACGGGAATGGGGAATACGCGGGTGAAACCGCGTGACGTCCGCTAGTTAAATATAAAAAACCTAGATGCACAGTATCTTGTAAATGTCACATCAGAAAGTGTTATCGATATATCGATCGTACCAAAAAATAAGTTCTGATTGACTAAACTAAACACAAATTCGAACTTACGCCGTCCACGTTAAATGGTTTTTTTATACGCGAGCAACGCGCGTTTCTAATTCAATTCCCGAAAAAAAAAATGGCTTTCGCAAGCTGTGTAAAGTGCGCACAAATTGAAATTGTGATAAAATAATATAATAGATACCTCCTTGAATTTGACCAGGATGCAAAACGATACCTTGTATAAATTATTTATTCAAACATTTGTTTATCCAGGCGATGGCCGCAAGAGCTTAGACTCATTCTTCCGGAAGCTACTAGAAGGCAACAACGCCAACTATCCGAAGCCCAAGTCCTTTAAGTTAACCAAGAGCCAGCTGTTCCCGGACAAAGACACGATCTTCGACTACCTGTACGACAAAAGGAACAACGGCAGCTGGATCCCATGGATGGAGCTGGAGAAGGAAGTTCCTCTGCTTCCGACCGCCAAGGTATGTAGTCAAACTGCTTTAGAACCATACAGTTTTTTCCTGTATATAGAAACGGTCTTCGAGTAAGAGGAACAACGGCACCTGGGTCTGTTAGATGCTGGAGAAGGAAGTTCCTCTGCCTTAATAGTGCTTCGACATACCAATGACTACTCATTGGTATACCGAAGCACTATTATTAGTATATAGCAGTCCACTGATGGACATAAGGCTCGTCAATAAGAGGTTTCCGATATGACATCACACACTCACTCATTATTTAAAAAAAAAAACTATTTATTCGACTCGCACACTTACACACTCGTCAGGTAGACAGTGGCCTAAAAAGTTTGACAACCAGTGTTACCAAGGAGTATCGTATTACCCAGTACTAACTGGGTTGTGGAGGTAGGATAGGCAGTCGCTCCATGTAAAATACTGATATTCAGATGCATCCGGTAAGACTGGGAGTCGACCAAATATAGTTAGGAAAAGACTAGGCAGATGAAGATGATGACACTCGCACATGACAAAACAATAAAACAAAATTAAATAAAAAGAAAACAACATGGAATAATCAAAAACAAAAATAAGGCATACATTAAATTGGTCTTGTACGAGGTCATAAGCCCCCCATCTCAGCAAGGCGTTATAACATTTTAGAAAAATGTCAGAGCTCTGATATTCTGATATGACAAGTGATGCCATGGTCTCATACGACAAATATTAAACCCAGATAAAAAAAATACTCCAGAGGGCACCGGTAATGCAAAACTTTTATTAATAAGGATAGAATTTGTTTATCTAAAAAAGTTAGAACACAGGTGAACGACCTCATAATCTTGACGAACGAGAACGCGTGCCTGCGCTTCTTCGTGCGCAAGATGGTGCGCGCCAACATCCCCGTGCTCATCGTGGGTCCCACGGGCACGGGCAAGTCCTCCATGGTGCTGAACTTCCTGCTCTCGCTGCCCAAGGAGAAGTACATCACCAACACCGTCAACTTCTCTGCCCGGACTACTGCCAACCAGGTAACAGTGCGCATCCAAAATGTTGCTAACGTCGCAAATAGCTGTCAAACATTTAGTTACCTATTTTAATTAATTTGGCAATATTACTGTATGGAAATTAGAAATATGGCCAACTAGTGAACTATAATATTAATAAATATCGCTGAACATTACACACAGCGCCACACTAAGCAACGAGGCCTGTGTCATGGACACCAGATAGTTGATATAGTATATAGATACTTTTTCTTTGTAAATACATACTTATAGCAAGATCCCAGGGCCGCCGGACCTTACTTATTTTCTCATGAACAAAATGTGTGGCATCAAGTAGTGTTGTGACGACCAATTTTTAGATATTAGTTGCCAAAGTTGCGTAAAAA
The DNA here is from genome assembly GCA_941918905.2 of Xestia sexstrigata. Classification (NCBI taxonomy): domain Eukaryota; kingdom Metazoa; phylum Arthropoda; class Insecta; order Lepidoptera; family Noctuidae; genus Xestia; species Xestia sexstrigata. The sequence continues at coordinate 2,490,099 of OW799203.2, read as the reverse complement.
TCTTATTTATTTTTCTCAAAGGCCGAGTGCTTATTTTCTAATATGTTATAAAGAAGGTTGCTAAATAGTAGATTATTAACCAATAATATAAAAGGGGATAAAGCAGTGTCTTCTGTCGTGGGTGACGATTTAAATCGCGAGCGTAACAAAGGTCTCGAGGTTTACTCCCGAGCGTAGCGAGGGTGTTAAAAACTTAAATCACGAGCGAAGCGAAGGATTTAAGACGAGTCCTGAGTGTAGCGAGGGATTTAAGTTCACCCAAGACTAAGACAGCTTTATCACCGAGGAAAATACTCTACTTTTCGTACTATTTGCGAAAAAAATAACACAATAATAATATGAGATAAGCATTTATTAAAAACTAGCTGTTGCCCGCGGCTTCGCCCGCGTAAAGTTCGGTAACCGTCCCACTGGGTCATATTAAAGAGATAAATAGTGTCCTACGTGTTAATCCAGGTTATGAACTATCTATGTGCCAAATTTCATAATCATCACAATCACCATCACTATCACAATCACCATCACAATCACCATCACTATCACCATCACAATCGCCATCACAATCACCATCATCATTATCATCGTTATCACAATCATCATCATCATCACAATTTCCATCCTCGGTATCACAATCACAATCACTATTACAATCACCATCACTATCAAAGTCACAATCACTATCACCATCACAATAACCATCATCATCGCTATCACCATCAAAATCACCGCCACTGTCACAATCACCATCACAATCACCATCACGATCACAATCACGATCACAATCACCATTCTCGTTATCATAATCTTAATCATCCTAATCATAATGATTATCATCGTAATCACAATCATCATCATCACAATCACCATCATCGATATCACACTCATTATCATGGTAATCACAATCATTACCATCGTAATCACAATCATGATCATCATTATCACAATCACCATCACAATCACAATCACAATCACCATCACAATCACCATCACAATCACCATCACCATCGCTATCACCATCACAATCACAATCACCATCATCGTTAGCACAATCACTATCATCATTATCACAATCATTATCATCGTAATCACAACCATTATCATCACAATCACCATCACAATCACTATCACAATCACCTTCACCATCACAATCACCTTAACCATCACAATCACTATCACAATCACCATCACAATAACAATGACCGTCATCGTTATCACAATCACTATCATCATTTTCACAATCATTATCATCATAATCACAACCATTACCTGATAATCTCGGTATTGACACCCATATTGATTTTTAGACATTTCAACCCCATCGCACCCTAACAGGGAATGAAGGCATTTCAGGTCCGCCACATTAAATCTTAAAAATCGTTGTTTTTGTAACACACCCAACCCGATACACCATACAAACAATACCGATGTTGATTTTTAGACTTTGTTACCCCATTTCCCCCTTTAGGGGTTGAATTCTTTTTTTTTTTTTTTTTTTTCGGATGGGAAATCATCAAATGACTTCTCCTGCTCTGGGCGGAGCAGAAAAAAAAAAAAAAAAAAAAAAGGGGTTGAATTCTGAAAAACCTGAAACACAAATGTTATCTCATTTACCGAAAGGAGTACTCCTGTGAAGTTTCGAATAAAACAGTCTTACCTAATCTTGTTTCCCCATACAAACTTTTTGACTCCCGCTTCATCCCCTTAGGGAGTACATTTTGAAAAATCCTTTCTTATTGCACCCTTTAACCTCATAAGGAACGTATGTGCCAAATTTGGAATCTCTAGACTCAGCGGTTTGGGCTGTGCATTGATTTTTAGACTTTGTCACCCCATTTCCCCCTCTTAGGGGTTGAATTCTGAAAAAACCTGAAACTCATTTCTACTCATTTATCAATAGGAGTACTCCTGTGAAGTCTTTAATAAAATAGTCTAATTAATCTTGTTTCCCCATACAAACTTTAGAGCCCAGTTTGACCCCTTTAGGGGGTGACTTTTGAAAAACCCTTTCTTAGTGTACCCCTAGACCACTTAAGGAATATATGTGCCAAATTTGTAATCTCTAGACTCAGCGGTTTAGGCTGTGCATTGATTTTTAGACTTTGTCACCCCATTTCCCCCTCTTAGGGGTTGAATTCTGAAAAACCCTGAAACCCGTTTATACTCATTTATCAAAAGGAGCACTCCTGTAAAGTTTCGAATAAAATAGTCTAACTAATCTTGTTTCCCCATACAAACTAAGGAGCCCCGTTTAACCCTCTTAGGGGGTGAATTTTGAAAAATTCTTTCTTAGTGCACCCCTAGACCACATAAGGACTCTACTTGCCAAATTTGGAATCTGTAGACCCAGCGGTTTGGGCTGTGCGTTGATAGATGAGTCAGTCAGTCAGTCAGTCAGTTTCTTCTTTTATATATTTTTAGATAATGACAGTTAAAAGTAAAAGTTAACATTCGAAACATTGGTCCAATTATTGATAGAGAGAGTTACATTTTTGTTTGGTACATTTATTGTTGATGAGTTTATTTGAGTATTTTAGAACATTAACTTATTTATAAAAATAAAATAAAATAAACTTAACGTTTATGTATTTGAAGAAAATAAAAACGCGGCAAATTCCTAGACTAATATATTTTTCGGAAAAGCAAAGGCATCAAGCTCATACGGCCTCGTCGGTTTTCGTAATTTCATTTAATAATCATAACTGCATTATAAATGCGTATTCCTTTTTCAAAAAGATGTATAATGCTTTATATACAAACTCAATGGTGTAAACACAGATGTAGTTCAGTATAAATTTCGGTAAGTATTCCAAATTTAAATCACATTCTCCCCCTAGAGGATGAATGAAATTCAGTACAATTTTCTTTCCCTGTTTTTAACAGATTAAAAATGACTATTGTTATGTTCGCTTTTTGTGGCATAGAATACCACTTTTTTGAGCAAGTGGTACGAAAAAAATATTATTAACACTGCCGGATGCCAGGTCGGCAGAAATTTCTGCCAAGCACTTCGAAGCACGGAAAAAAAAGTGATTTTACCGAAACTTAATTTTTATTTTTATATTTGATACTCAGGAAATCATTTCAGTACTTATTTTAAACCAGACCAATCATAGGTGGGCCAAACATCCCCCAGACACAATTAAAATGTCGCTCTATAAGCGCATTGGTTTATTGAACTGCCCTAACTGCTTACAATGATTATTAAAAAATCCCTCTGAGTATCAAATATTAAAAAAAATTGACTCTGACGTGATATTTCACGTTAGTTTTGCCGCGCTTTAAAGCGTCTGGTAGAAATTTCCGTCAACGGGCGGTGTCAGGCAGTGTTGGTTATTAGTTTTTAACAATATTCTCTGTAACATATATAAAAATCAGCACTCGGGCTTTAAGAAAAAATTGTATTATTTTACTCAACTTTGGCAACTAATATGAATATCTAAAACTTGGCCGTCGGCACAAGTTAGCAGGTATGCATACGTTCACAGTACATACTAATACTACTTGATGCCACACATTTTGTTCATGAGAAGATAAGTAAGGTCTGGCGGCCTTGGGATCTTGGACTATTATTATATTTGAACCCGGGGACCCCAAGAACGTAAGGCAGCCTCACTACCGCTTAGGTTTAACCGTTTTAGGTGTACTTTTTTTACATGTTAAACTGATTATTCGGTGTTACGATATTAATTATTGCATTTCATAATCAATATTTTAGTTCTCTAGCCATATTTCTTATTTCCATATAGTAATATTCAAAACAGCGAAATATTAGACAGCTATTTGTGACGTTGCCCACTTACGAGTAGGAGGGTGCCCTCTGAAAGTTGGCAACGTTGCAAAAAGCTGTCAGTGAATCTTGCCCTTCGTACAGTGGTATACAGTAGTTGAGAGTACCAAGCGGAAAGATCTCGCGCATCATTTTATTGACTTTCAGGAATAGGAACATTGAGCCATAATTGAACCTATAGAGAAGACAGCGCGAATAAAATCTATGCGCAGTGAGGGGCGCGCGGGGGGCGGTAACCCCGGATATACATGTTCTGTAGCGAGCTAGCGACTGAGTGAACTGCAGCCAGCTGACAGCAGTTGAACAGAGCACAGATTTTGTTCGCGCTGTGTATACGTAGAAGTAATAGCTCAATGAATATTAAGCGAATCCTCTTATTATTATTATGAATCCAATTCTTGTTTCATTTGCGAAATATTAAAAAGTTATCTTATTTCAGACACAAGACATCATCATGTCTAAGGTGGACAGAAGACGTAAAGGAGTCTTTGGACCTTCGATGGGCAAAAAGGTATGTGACACATTTGCATCACTTACCATTCAGTTGAATAGGGTAGATGACAAAAAAAAAACTAAATAGTCCGACAGATAGATTTCCAAAAAAATAAAAATAAATATTTTTTCATTTTTCACGTAAACAAAAAATGAAGACGATACAGTGCATGGAAAACTCGTGTGACGTAACATTTGAGTACATTTTTTGGTGGAAGGAACAAAAAACACGTATCCAATATTTTTCGATAATCTAACTGACGGACTAAACAGAATCATATTTTTTTAGTCGTCATCAACCCGATTGACTGTTATTTTTAGAGAAAAGAACACGTGGCTGTTTTCTTGTAGTTTTATTTGTGGCCTTATCGTCAAAATTCTTACTTGTGTCATTAAAAATCTGTCTATAGGAGTATGAAGAACAGGGTGTAAAGTTCCTCAAAACTTCATAGAATAAGAAATTGGTGTCGATTCTGTTGTGCACAAACTAAACTTAATTTAGGCTATTGCTATCTTTTACTAAAAGGCAGTGCCAGAAAAGGATGGCTATAGATATGAACTAAGTTAGAGATGTCAAACTAGTTTATGCCTTGCGCTTCACCGTGTTTTTAGTCGACATGTTTTTACGTGCACCCTTCATTTGTATGGAAATATTAAATCCTACTAAATTTGACATCTCGTCTCTTTCTCGTTTTAGTATAGAGAAAAAGACAGCAATAGCCTAAATTAAGTTTAGTTTGTGCACAACAGAATCGACACCATTGTGTGGTATACTACCACTAAAAAAATCTGACTATTTAAAAATCACGCTCTAATTAAATACGGAGTTTACAAGGTAAAATCGACTCCTTCTATTGTTAAAGTCGGTTAAAATGTAGCTTATGTTACCCGGGCCATAATAACGAATCGATTGACACCTTATTCATCAAAATCGGATGAATAGTTCAGGCGCTACGGAGGAACATGCGTAAATACAAACATACATACATAGACTGCTAAAATCATAACCCTTCGTTTTGGCTTCGCCGTAGTCGGATAGCAAAAGAAGAATCCTCCGAGCAGACGGAGAGCCCCACAGATGTTGATGTGGTTCTCCTATAACGTTCTAAGTCGCGGATACTTTAATAGCGCGAACAGTATTTTAATGTTATATCTTCATTTCTATCATAGATGGCGCTGTACTTTATGTAATGCCGCTATATGTCTGTCGGTCTTATCGTGATTCATTCATCCCACTGAGAGTAAGGCGTTTATCACACACTAATAGGGAATATTAATAAAAAAAAAATATTTCGATACGGAATGTTAAAGTACTATAAAAATAATGACAAAAACCGAAAACAAGACATAAATCGGCCAAACAACACAAAAGTTATAACCATTTAAACTTTTCTATCTCTTTCTAGATTAACGGAATTTAGTATGTATTTTGTACGTCGATGCAGCGAATGACGTCACTCGCTGTATCGGATCTCTCTGTCTAATCAGCAGTTTCAAATGCTCATAACTTAGTATTTTTTATAGATATTAAATAAACAAAAATCATGCATATACCCTATTGCGTCCTCAACTTATGTAGGCCAGTTTTTCACGTCAAAAAAGTCGTTTTCCAGAAATCATTTTTGCGCAGTGTTACTTCGTTTGCTGTACAGAATGCTTGGTTAGCGGCTGTTTACACCTATTCTTGTTTCCGTCCCCAGTGCGTACTGTTCGTGGACGACCTCAGCATGCCGCAAAAGGAGTGCTACGGAGCGCAGCCTCCTCTGGAGCTGCTGCGGCAGTGGATCGACCACGGCCACTGGTACGACCTAAAGGAAATGGTGCGCCAGGAGGTCGTGGACGTCGTGAGTATATAGACAGCATTCAAACTCAAACTCAAACTCAAAGCATTTATTTCAATTAGACCATTACGGCACTTTTGAATGTCAAAAATACAAAAAAGAAAATCAAAGCTACAGTCCCAGTCACAAGGCATAATAACTTGAGAAAGTACTGTAGTTGCCCATTCCCTAGCGTAGATCTCTATGGAGAAGAACGGGCAAGAAACTCCATGGACACTCTTTTAAAAACAAAATATTGTTACAATATCTTGGTTACATCTTTAATTTTGAGATTATACATATATGTGAGAACGATGTAGAAAGACGTGCACACTAAGAGCGTCCAGAGTAAAAGATTAGATCAACAGTTTACGAATAAAGTAATTAAAATGAACCTTGGCAGCTAAGAGATGACCAGTCCCAACTGACAGCGCCCGTTCATGAACATGACGCATGTACCGGCGCCATTCAACTCAACCATATTGAAGGGAACTAAATGACCCGACACACCCGCCACCATCAGCGAGACATTTAAGTGAGCATGACATTCTCTCAGCCACCAAGGCATATTCAGGTCAATGAAATATAAATAAATGTAAATGGTGGCTGAACAGTACAAAGTACTCACACATGTGCTATGCAATTATATAATATTATGAACTGGAATCTATATAATGCAAGTATATTTTTACAATCTTCTGCAGCTTCCACAAAACATTAACATGGGAATCAATTCTTCATCTTCTTCTTTACGTGTCGATGGACTCAAATAATGCCCGACCCAAACAATCAATTAATTTGCCCCCCCCCCCCTATGGTTGTGGAGCAGGACCAGCATTTAGCCAAGCATTTTTATCATCAATGTAATCCCCCAACTTATAATATGCTTGCCTACATAGTGTGCGTTTTATACAAGATTTAAATTTCGTCTCGTTCAGTTGAAGAATGTGGGGAGGTATTTTATTGTAACATTTCAAACAGTACCCCATGAAAGATGAATCTACTTTAGCAAGCCTGAAACCTGGCTGAACTAGTTGGTCCCTATTTCTAGTGTCATTACATTACATCACGCCTATTATCCCTAGAGGGTATGGCAGAGGTGTACGTAACATTAACATAACATTACATATCTCTAATCTGGTTTATTCCTACTCCTCCGCTGTACTATTCTGATTCATTTCGATGCGAGATCCAAGACAGTAAAAATGTTTCTCCGGGTCTCCGGAATTTCGTCAAGCTTGTGTTGATTTAGTTACAGTGGTGTGGGAATAGTTTGGCGGGCTTGTCCCAAAAAGACAAGAGGTGTTCTCAGATTCAGAGACAGACCCACTTTCACCGATTATGTTTAAGTCCCATGTGATCGGGGGCGAGCGTATTTCCATCAACCGGGTACAAACCTAGACTTCGTGGCTGCTACTGATGGAAAAATCAAACTAACTACAACAAAGATAAGTGGATACTTTCGCAAGCTGTGAAGTTTATCCTAATAGGTGGAAATCATCGGACATGGAGCGGAGGTTATTGTAATACGGAGCGTTGTTAAACTGTATAGCATCCTAGCAGGCAACAGTACTCACGAATAAAGAATGTATATTGTTTGCCAATTACTTTCGAAGAAGTTAAAACATCGCATTCATTTTATTTTTCATTGATTGAACAAGTTTGTATAGCGTTGGTATATTATTATTGACGTACAGAACCCTGTTCTTATCTACAAGTTAACCCAGGGATGCTAAGATGAAGTTCTTTGGCAAACTTAATATGAGCTGGTATCAAATGAGCACCTGTACCCCAGCTGTTCGTGTCGGCCATGCTGCCGCCGGGCGGCGGGTCCAACCTGATCTCGTCGCGCCTGACGCGCCACATGCTCGTCATCACGGTGGACTCCTTCGAAGACAACACGCTCACCAAGATCTTTCTCACCATCATGGACTGGCACTTCGCTAAGGGATTCATTGAGGCGCTGCAGAGGCAGGCTAAGGTATGTGCTGCAATATTTTACTTGAATTCAATAAGAATACATGTTAACATACACGAGGAGCTCGGGTCTAAATAATAACAGCCGCTCGGGTCGATCTTTAGGTTTCGTCGAGCTTGATGCGAGTTGCTCCAAGAATGCGTGACCACCCATTACATATCGAGTTTCCTACGTTAAGCTATTTAATTATTGGTCCCGGTTGTCATTGTAAATCTTTAACAGTAGTTACAGGTAGCAAGCAATGGGATAGGAAACTGTGGAACTAATGGCTAGCATAGCTAATCAGCTATGCTAGCCATTAGTTCCACACTCACTCACTCAGTCTTAAATTTATGACAATGACGATGTTGGGAATCCCCAACATCGTCATTGTCATAAATTTAAGACTTCTGTAAACTTTCGTTTAATAAATAAATAAAAATAAAATAATAATTGGTTGAAAATGTGGTAATGTCATTTTATATTATTTTTTAAATAGCTTAACTTTATTTGTCAGATTGAGACCAACTATGGTGGCGCCATCTTCGATTATCTTTGCCTGTGTCTCCCCATTATTCTAACCAGTCTTACCAAGGTGTGTCGTATTACCCAGTACTAACTGCGTTGTGAAAGTCAGATAGGCAGTGGCTCCATGTAAAATACTGATATTCAGCTGCATCCGGTTAGACTGGACGCTGGCCCAACATAGTTGGGAAAAGGCTAGGCAGATGATGACTTATTGATACATGGCAAGGTTCAAATTCCATTGCAACCGAAACTTATTAAGCAACTGTAATACCGCTGGCGAAAAGCGATAACTTGTTTAAGTTATATATTTTTTCTTTATATATACGGAACTCTTGTCCAAAATTTCATGCTTCTAATCTCAGCGATGTGTGTTATGCGTTCCTAGTTGAAATGCTCTGTTAATACTAACACATCCCCTGCACCCTGTGACTACAGGCCATAGTATCAGCAACAATGGAGGTGTACAAGGCAGTGACCCTGCAGTTCCTCCCGACGCCAAGCAAGTGCCACTATCTCTTCAACTTGCGTGACTTCGCGAGGGTCATCAAAGGCGTCCTGCTGGTGCCTTCCACGCATATGAAGGACCTTAACAAGCTGGTCATCCTGTGGATACATGAGGCGTATCGGGTGTTCTATGATCGGCTTGTGGATGATTCTGATCGGTAAGCGTTTTCACTATTGTGTCAATAAAAACAGAAGTCTTCTTCGAATATGACACTGGATAATTGGAAGTATCGTTAAATATAATAAAAATAATTAAATTGTTACCAAGGGGATCGGCGTTGAGGGCTGAAATACAGGCTCTGCCTAGTTCGGCCCCAAATGCTAATACTTTTGTGTACTTTAAGTTTAGATTAAGCACTGTATCTGTAAAAAATGTAATATAATTATTATGTATATAACAAATTAAATAAATAAAAAATAAAAAAAATCATCAAATTCATCTCAAAGAAGAACTCTAGAAGCTAAAGTTATTTTTCACTCTTTTGTGTTTTTTGAAGTCGCTTTATTTTTTGCAAAAAAGTTTTATTACATTACTTGGTCTCCAGTTGCTTAGTATAAATTTCTGACATTCAGCAGAATTTACGTATACCCCAACGTAGTTGGGAATGGGCTGGGTAGTTTATGATGTCCATTTGCAATAAATTTGAATATATAATTTAGTTTATAATAAAACGCATCAAAATTAAAGCTTACCTTAACATTGAGTAACGGTTAGTAACAAAGTAAGTGGTATTACTGTATTTTAGGGTGAAGCTGTATGATGTGGTATACAAAGCGGTGTACGGACACTTCCGTGTCCACATGGACACTGTCCTCAAGGAGTTGGGCTACATTCAGGAGGACGAGAAGTGCAGCAACAAGCACGCTTGTAACATCTTCTTTGGGAACTACATGGAGCCTGATGCTGATCCTAAGATTTATGATCAGGTCAGATATTCATTATTCTTTCTTTTATAGGCGCGGGTAAACCAAAAAAACTAATGAAAATCGCGTGGCGAGCGTCGCGACGCATGCCGTGGCAAAATAAATGAAAATTGCATGTTTGAAGCAGCATAAGATCTACCTACATATTCGACACGGTTTAGAACAAGTCAGCTGGTCTCGGGGCACAGAGCGCTGGGTTACATTTTTCTTTTGTTAATCTAGTCATTTTGTTTTTATCTCGTCATTTTGTTTTTATCTCGTCATTTTGTTTTTATCTCGTCATTTTGTTTTTATCTCGTCATTTTGTTTTTATCTCGTCATTTTGTTTTTATTTTGTTTTATTTTATTTTATGTTTGTTTTTATATTGACTTTTTTTAAGTATATTACATAGCCGTGCATAGTCGTGTGGTATCCGGCAGAGTAGAATAGAACCAACCCATTACACTCACGGGTGTCGTATAAGGCGACTAATGTCTGAGGCAGAACACCTTACGCCTCCCTAGACCAGAGAATGGGCAGCAGCGTTTTCTGTTAGTCTTTCATCACTGCGATCTCCAATCCGCCTGCAAAGCGTGGAGATTACGGCAAATTCCTCTCATCATGAGAGAGGCTTATGTCCAGCAGTGGACGTTACGGGCTGATGTTGTTGTTGTTGTTGTTGTAAGTATTTTACTTGTACAAAATAATTTCGTTGTTTCACATCTGCCAGGCGTCCCGCGACGGCTCACTTGATTTGTTTGTTTGTTCGTTCTCTTTAACGCACTGGCAAGTATTCTGTGCAGCCACAAATGACTGAAGAGAAAAGAGACCTCTGTCGTGAAATCGGACTGTAAATGATATGGTTATTATGTGTTGGGCAGGTGATGAGCTTGGAAGACATGGGCGACAAGATGGAATACTACTTGGAGGAGTACAACGTGGTGTCGTCGTCGCCCATGGCGCTGGTTATGTTCAGATATGCGCTCGACCACATCTCTAGGTGCACCAGAGTACTGCTGCAGGATAATGGTCAGTTTTCTTTGTTTTAATATTACTAGCATAGAATTATTAGGCTTTTTTGTTTTTGATAATGCAAAAGTGCCTGTAATTGGCCTATTTGAAATGAATGCTTTGATTTTGACATGACATTGTGTAAAATATATGAACACTTTGAAGGTAACTTACTGCTGGTCGGTGTGGGCGGCAGCGGCAGGAGCAGTGCCGTCAAACTGGCTGCCAGCATCCTCGAGATGAATGTCGTACAGGTTAGCTTTACGAGTAACACTTACTGCCATCCTCGAGATGAATGTCGTACAGGTTAGCTTTACGAGTAACACTTACTGCCATCCTCGAGATGAATGTCGTACAGGTTAGCTTTACGAGTAACACTTACTGCCATCCTCGAGATGAATGTCGTACAGGTTAGCTTTACGAGTAACACTTACTGCCATCATCGAGATGAATGTCGTACAGGTTAGCTTTACGAGTAACACTTACTGCCATCCTCGAGATGAATGTCGTACAGGTTAGCTTTACGAGTAACACTTACTGCCATCCTCGAGATGAATGTCGTACAGGTTAGCTTTACGAGTAACACTTACTGCCATCCTCGAGATGAATGTCGTACAGGTTAGCTTTACGAGTAACACTTACTGCCATCCTCGAGATGAATGTCGTACAGGTTAGCTTTACGAGTAACACTTACTGCCATCATCGAGATGAATGTCGTACAGGTTAGCTTTACGAGTAACACTTACTTCCATCCTCGAGATGAATGTCGTACAGGTTAGCTTTACGAGTAACACTTACTGCCATCCTCGAGATGAATGTCGTACAGGTTAGCTTTACGAGTAACACTTACTGCCATCCTCGAGATGAATGTCGTACAGGTTAGCTTTACGAGTAACACTTACTGCCATCCTCGAGATGAATGTCGTACAGGTTAGCTTTACGAGTAACACTTACTGCCATCCTCGAGATGAATGTCGTACAGGTTAGCTTTACGAGTAACACTTACTGCCATCATCGAGATGAATGTCGTACAGGTTAGCTTTACGAGTAACACTTACTTCCATCCTCGAGATGAATGTCGTACAGGTTAGCTTTACGAGTAACACTTACTGCCATCCTCGAGATGAATGTCGTACAGGTTAGCTTTACGAGTAACACTTACTGCCATCATCGAGATGAATGTCGTACAGGTTAGCTTTACGAGTAACACTTACTTCCATCCTCGAGATGAATGTCGTACAGGTTAGCTTTACGAGTAACACTTACTGCCATCCTCGAGATGAATGTCGTACAGGTTAGCTTTACGAGTAACACTTACTGCCATCATCGAGATGAATGTCGTACAGGTTAGCTTTACGAGTAACACTTACTTCCATCCTCGAGATGAATGTCGTACAGGTTAGCTTTACGAGTAACACTTACTGCCATCCTCGAGATGAATGTCGTACAGGTTAGCTTTACGAGTAACACTTACTTCCATCCTCGAGATGAATGTCGTACAGGTTAGCTTTACGAGTAACACTTACTGCCATCCTCGAGATGAATGTCGTACAGGTTAGCTTTACGAGTAACACTTGCTTCCATCCTCGAGATGAATGTCGTACAGGTTAGCTTTACGAGTAACACTTCATTGCGTGCTGCATTACGCTTGTTGAAACTAAATAAACCCAATAGTGGGTAATATTAGGCTTAACAAAAAAACTGGCCAAGTGCGAGTCGAACTCGCGAATGAAGGGTTCCGTACCATCATAGTAGGGGAACCCCCTTTAATTTTATTTTTATTTGTTGTTAGAGCGGCAACAGAAATACATCATCTGTAAAAATGTCAACTGTCTAGTTATCACGGTTCATGAGATTACAGCCTGGTGACAGACAGACAGACAGACGGACAGCGGAGTCTTAGTAATAGAGTCCTGTTTTTACCCTTTGGGTACGGATCCCTAAAAAAACAGGAATTAGTGGACAGAGGTGCACGGTTAAGGGCTTATTTTTAGCTTTATTTCAAGAGACGCTTGTTGTCATCTCAGAAAACCATTCGCCAATAGTTTCTTTTTCTTCTTATGAAAATGCGCTATATCGATGTTTGTGCACTTCACCCTTACATAATGCTTATGATATTCAATCTTATGTATTGGTTACAGATAGAAATATCGCGAGTGTACGGTCAGAACGAATGGCGCGACGACATCCGAAAGTTGCTGATGAAGGCTGGCATCATTGGGAAACCTCTCGTCTTCCTCTTCGCCGACAACCAGGTACGGACGAAAAGCCCGATTTACATTGGTCAAGGACAGTGGCTAGTAGTGAGTACAAGTAGAGTGGCGAGTGGCGAGCAGCTAGACTGATTGTTTACGTGCTACCGTCCCATCAGTTTACACCACTGTCCATACTCACTACTGCTTTATGTTTCGGCCCAAATGACATGATGACCGTGGGGCCATGCGAAGTGGTTGGATATACAGGGTGTGGCGTAATTAATGGATAACCCTGTACCAGCAGGTGGGGGACCCCAAGAACTATACCATAAAAAATTACCATATAATAAAAATACCATAAAAAATATGGGCAGGTAGATTTCTATACGTTTTTTTTGACACCAGACGAACTCAAACTTCGGAGTTTTTACAGAAACAAAATCTTTTCACTATAAGATTAAAAAAAAAAAAAAAAAACACGTGAGATACTCTGAAATTGTAATACTTCTTATAGCACGTTTATTTAAAAATGTTATGCAGAAATCAGATATGAAAATTCTTTCGATTGTGAGCACAGTGGTCAAGGAAGTGAGTAAAGGTAGCAATATTTCAAGAAAAAATGTAAAAACGAAAATTTGCGCATGCCCATCGACTCTGGGGTTTGACAATTTTTTATGGTATAGTTCTTGGTGTCCCCCACCTGCTGGTACAAGGTTATCCATTAATTACGCCACACCCTGTATCCTTACCTACTGCACTTATCTACTCGTACTTCGCGAAACACTTGACCTCTGTAAATCGTGCTTAACTGTATTAACGCATTGCCGGAACGGATTAACGGAGGCAAGTAGTCATAGTACAGTCACGAGCACAAATCCTTGTACAGTAGCCAGCACATAAAGTTACCACAAACTGTCAAATTTCCCCAAATAATTTTAAACCATAAAATGTTGATGGTTAAGTTCAAAATCGAATGAGAAAATTTGACAGTTTCGGCACTTGATGTGCTGGCAATTATACAAGGGATTAGTGCTACCTTGAATGCACCGTTACTTCCGGGTTCGGGTCACTGCCACGCTACTGCTAGCATGATTTATTTCGTTTATCATAATAAAAAAAATTACTGATCCAAGAGAAAAAATAGTTTATTTCAACTGATATAATTATTCCGTCCCTTGCCCCTGCAAGTTCTCAGGCATTTCGAATTGTATTGATTGGGGAGATTTCTCACAGACGAACATAGCTTTGAAGTTACGGTTGATGTCGTCCAAAGCGCCCTCTCTAACAAAAGTTACACGATCCTGCTCGCCTCCTATATTGTTAGGCTGGTCAACATGCCAAACGTTAAACACATCATCGAATTTCTCACCTGAAAAAAAAAAGGTTGTATGTAAAGTCTGTTTACGGACGATAATTTTACGTGATTTATGAGTTGAATTGAATTGAATTATTATCACTGCAGAATTATCATTATTTTTCCTCAAGGATGATATTTCAAAAACGCTGATACATGTAATTATTAATTACCAACCAAAAGGCTAAATACAAAGGAAAATGGGTAAAGGTGGGCCCACCTCTCAATAGCAATAAGATACTCATGAATAAATAGGTATTTTTATGCAGAATAAAACTTAGTATTACGACTAAGGTTAAAAATGAGTATTTTCGAATTTATACTACTATTAAATTGCCATAAGGGATCCAAATCTAAACACAGCGGGGTCTGGTTTTGCAAGACTTGTCCAACAATAGTACATTATTATATAAGTACGGTAAGTTGAAAATTACAGACGAGGTGATATTACTAGCCCGAGCCGTAGGCGAGGACTACAAGAAAGCACAGGCTGTAATTATCAAAGCGCACGTATGTCATACGACGTTTTATAACATATTTGCGAGGAACTCGGACTTTCTTAAACGAATAAATCTTTAATCACTTGTTAAAGCAGTTATAAAAAATTGTAAAATTGATTATTACGTTGCCAGTTGGCATTTTTAATGTTGTCAAGTTATTATTATTATATTTTATCTCCCAAAGTTAATTTTATTCATAAAATGTTGACCACTTTTCTGACATAAAAACTCTTTGCTAAGATTTTAAAAAGTACCATTCGTTTTAGACGGAGCATCTTGATAATCCGTGCGTTTTACATTACAATAACGCACAAGTACGTGATGAGATACAATACGATATTGAAATTGGTGAAATAAGAGACCCTTTACGAGCAAATGTGTTATAAAATGCATTATTAGAGATTAGTAACAAAAAAAAAGCAAAAAGCCAGCTTCGAAAATTAAGGCCTACTCATTCCATACACAAAACTCCTTGGGGGTGAAATTATCAAAATTGCTGAGACACGTATAAACAAATTTTCAATCGCCAGCCTAAACACAAAATTTAAGATCCAATTTTAAAACAGACGGACTTTCATACAAACTTTCATTTTAACTCCTTTATGGGTTGAATTTCTAAAAATCCTTCCTCATTCCTTGTCTACATTATAAAGGGAACCACTGTGCAAAATTTCAGTTTTCTAGGTCCAAGGGTTTGGGCTGGGCGCTGATCGCGGCGCGCGTAACGGTGTGACACTTTTTCGTGCGTGCAGCCGGTGCTCATCGATTTATAAGACGTTATCACGTAAAAAAATCAGGTTAAGAATCAGAATTCTGTTACAAGAAGACGTGAAAGATAACATCGGGATAAAATGAGGGAAAAGACAGACAGAAGCTCCTTTTGTGTTAGATCGTCTCTTTCTTTCTCAAGTGTTATTCGTTTTTCCAACAGGAATTTCTCAGGATCAGCGATCAGCTCTGAATAAAAATTTGTAACCGGTTGATAGGCTCGGTCCCTATTACACGGGGCTTAAACCTAACTGGCGGAATGTGGGTATTCAGGTCTGCTTAGCTCTTAAATATTTACACACAGAACGCTAAGAGCAAGTTACATAAAGATAGAAAAGCACAAAGGTTTTCGTTGGAAAAAATCTTCCAGCACACCTGCGACAGAGGGGGGTAGGATGTGAGACGTAGTAGCTGTGTAAAAAGACAATAGGGATGATTTCTGACTAAAACAAATATGATTCTGTTTAGTCCGTCAGTTAGATTATCGAAAAATATTGGATACGTGTCTATCAAATTAATAAAATATTTCGAAGATAAAATGCGTCAAAAATCTTGTGACGTCACTTTCCGGTAAAAAATGTACTCATATGTGACGACGCACAAGTTTTCGACGCACTGTCTTCATTTTTTGTTTGCGTGAAAAAAGATAAAATATGGGTCCAATATTTTTTGGAATTCTATCTCACGGACAAATTTTATTTTTTATCATCTACCCTATTCGAAATCTTATCTTAGGTTAATAAAAGCAATATTTTAAAATTAAATAAACATACGGTAAAAATTAATAAATATTTTCTCTCTCTTTGAGACTTTTCGCTCGAAACTGAGAATAGACTAATCTTTAATCTTCTCTGGTCATTTAAATATGCATGGGTTAACATGTACTGGTTCTTCGATGTATGTTATGTATAGGTAATTTAATGAATTATAGTACCGTGAATAGTAGTCCAGATACGGTCATAGCTCCAGGCTTTAAGACCCACGTGGAATCGATCCCACAGTCCCTGCTCCGACCGTTCAGGGAAAAAGTCCTTGGCGATGCGGGCCTCTTCTCTGTCGTTCAAGATGACCAGGTGCCCCCCCTCAGAGGCGCATATCCCGAACGCTTGCGACCACGTCCGTGTCTGCTGATGTACCTTGTAACAGCTGCCTGTACACCGCTTAAAGTGGTATTCCGAAATTGAATAATATTTTCTTAGCGAATAATAAGATAGAAAATAATTTCGCTAGATAATTTACTTACCATAATCAAAAGTGCCACATTCATTCATCGTTAGATTGTCGAGTTTCCTGTAACATATGTAGAGTCGCGGGGCCGCACATGAGCAGGTATACATGGCAGGACCGATGGAAATACAGAGGCAGTCACCAGAATCCGTTGTACCACCTGAACCCCATTTTATTGCCATGTCTGTCAGTTGCACTCCTAGAATAGACGTCATTATTTTTTAAATAATAGTACATTATGGTACAAGTGTGTAATGTTGGTGATTACCGCTGAGGCGCCATTGAGACCCGAGCCGTTAGGCGAGGGTCTTAAGAGAGCAGAGGACGATAATCATCAATACACACGTGTATCATACGACGTTTTTCAACAAACTTGTGAAGAAAATAATACAAAAAAATAATATTTTGTAGATAATAGTACATTATTCGGCATGTGACGATGCACAGCATCGGTGAGAGGGTGCTGTATAATTCCCGTTAGTTGTGAGCCAATCACAGCTCTCGAATTCACGTGGTTCCGGTAGTCACATGGTCCCAGGTGGCGTGTTCGCTAGTGGCGGACTTTTATCTCATAGCGTCGTTACTTCTCGAGCAAGCAACATCTAAATTTAGTGATTGCAGCTCCTTTTTAATACTTTGAATCTTATTTTATTTTAAAAAGTGCTAAGTGTTTGTATTGTTTTGTATAACGGGCTGGTGCCCGCAGCTCCACGTTCAAGCACGTGTTTTACGTACGGAGTGCTAAGTGTTATAAATAAATGATAAAATGAGTGAATATCAAATAAATAGAGCAATTGTGAATAATTGTGGTTCGGATCAAGAAGTGCAGGTAGGCAACGATTTGATGTCTTCATCGAGTCGTAAAACGCCGGCTACCAGGAAGCGATTCGAGCTCTTCGCAATCTGATTCTTCAGGTTCTGAGGTAAAGCGACGGAAATGCGGTGAGTCATCAGACATATCTAACCTTGTGAACCAAGTGGGTGTACTAACGAACCTTTTAATGCAAAACGTGGGTACATCCGCATCCGGCTCGATTCCGAATAATCATACAGCGGCTCAGGTGTCCGAACCAGTTCCTGGACCTAGCTCCACGTTACCGTTGGACTTTCATTTAAATCGTCCGCCAGCGGCTACCAATAATATATTCAGTGAAGTTCCGCGTTTAAATTTAAGCATTAAATTGTTAATACGTCTCTAAAGGACCCTAAGTTGCCTCGCTCTAATCCGTACCACGTGAAGCGACTTGAAGCGTTACAAAAGTTCGGTGATTCTGCGTCAAGATTCATAACGCTGCGCCTGGCTTTGTTGAGCTTGATATTAACGGTGAACTTCGACAGTTTGTTGGGTAAAGATTACGCGGCGATTCCGAGAGCTTGATAGCAGCCCTGTGTAATACTCAAAGCTTACAAAATTTCATTGAGTGGACAGCTTCTGATGTTTCCCTTACAGCCTCTAGCATTTTTGATAAAATTTCAGAATCATTTCTACCCTCATCAAAATTCCACAAAATTTGTGAGGAAATTATGCAGCTAGTTCGCGGAAAACGAGCTATATATATATAGAAAATCGCCGGGAGCGTATCCTTAGCGAAATTGCAAATAAGGCAGATGATAAATAAGGCAGATGATGAATCTTTGTGACGGTCTGCGTAAGATCCCTCCGAGTTCTAATTGCCTATTTGATGAAATTCAACTGCGCGCTTACATTCAGAATTCAAGTGGCATGGACAAATGGATACGTCCTTGGTTCGGCACCGACAAAGGTCAAAATAAGACCACCCCTAAGGTGGCGAGCAGACCAAATGAACCAGACTTTCGCGAGCTCCCAATGACTCGCAGCCACACCACTTTTACGGAGGCTGTCTCCGAGCGTATCGGAGGCAGTGGCAGACGTTTCGGGCTCTGGAGGCCCTTCTCGGAATGATCACGGGAATGCGTCTGCCATTTACCTCCAAACCACCAGCCACACCACTCTTACGGAGGCTGTCTCCGAGCGTATCGGAGGCAGTGGCTGACACTGCGGGCTCCGGAGGCCCTTCTCGAAATTATCACGGGAATCTGTCTGCCATTTACCTCCAAACCACCACTGATTCATCCATCAGTACGAACCATGAGCCGATTCAAGATCGCACAATCGCTAGAGATGTCAATCCAGGTAAAACAATTATTAGATCAAGCCGTTCTGGAAGTTGTGGATCATCGCGAGTCCGTGGCTGGATGGTAGCGGCCGCTCGGGTCGATCATTGGGTTAAGCCCTGCTTCCTTAGGTTGGTCTGTGGATGGGTGACCTCCCATTGCCATTGCCATTGCCTCCGTGCCTCTGAGGGCACGTTGGGCCGTTGTTGGTCCCGGCTGTCATTTGCGGATCTTTGACAGTCGTTGCGGGTAGTCGGTGGCCCAAAAGGTCTGACAACCAGTCTTGCCAGGGGTTGTACTGGCTGGGTTGTGGAGGTCAGATGGGCAGTCGCTCCATGTAGAGTGCGGGTGTTCGGCTGCTTCCGGTTGGACTGGAGGCCGACCCCGACATGGTTGGGGGGAGGGTAGGCAGATGATGAATGTTTCTTACAGATAAGAGCGACGGGTCCAAGAGGCCAACTTCAACATGAAGCGCCTGAACCAGCACATAGTTCGTTAGGATATTGACACGTAAACAGACTTCTGAGAAACTACCGTCGGATCCTCAGACTAATTTATGGTCACTGCCGTTCGACCCATCCTGCCCACAAAAAATTCTCAGCGTTGACCAACTGGATTGCCCAAATTCTACGATCCAAAGGCATGCGAGTCGTAGTCTACTGAAGGCCGTTTTCTATAACTTACTCTCAATTAAGTGTAACTGTCAGTTAATATGGCACATCTCGTAGCTATCGGTGTTTCTATAAACAAAGTTAGCTTGAAATATCCTATCCGCGTCACCTTCCTGTCACTTGATTCATAGAAAAATCAAAGAAAGCTTTTCTGTGACGTTTGGTTTCTATCGATCAGTAAGAAAAAAAAAGATATAGTGGCAGACGCTGCGGGCTCCGTAGGCCCTTCTCGGAATTATCACGGGAATGCGTCTACCATTTACCTCCAAACGACTAGCCACACCACTTTTACGGGCTCCGAAGGCCCTTCTCGAATAATCACGGAAATGTATCTGCCATTTACCTCCAAACCATCACACATGGTCACGAAAGATCTGAAATGGTGGGTCACAACTTTGGAAAATCCTTATTATGGAGCAGCTTGCACCCGGAGTTGATTCACCATTTCATGACCACGTATGCTGCACATTACGGGTGGGGAGCACAGTTAGACGATCTTACAGTTTCAGGTTATCTCGCGGAAAACAGGCAGCAGAATGGGATCTACTAAGACCAGCTCTAAGATGTTTTTCACAAATTTGGAGTTCCCCAGATAGACCTCTTTGCCGCCCGAGAAACCAGGGTTGTGAGGGAGTATGTTGCCAAAGGTTGTTCAGAATCATTAGCTCAATTTTTGCAACGCATTCAGTCGTCAGTGGCTATTTCTGCGTGGGTGTTACCGCCTCCGAGCCTGATCCCACGAGTTCTTAACCATCTGGAATCGACTCAAAGCGTTTTCTTGATAGTGGCTCCAATATGGAAGAGAGCTTATTGGTTACCGGATCTTCGACGTCGAGCACTCTGCAGACCTTCGAGAATCCCCAACCTAGCCTGAGTTCTATTAGATCGGAGCACAGACCTGCCACCTAATAGCATTCAAGACATGGAGCTCTATGGTTAGAAGATAGCGGGTGGGGTGAAATAACTAGGAATTGGTCAGAAGCTGAAAGGTCCCTGCTCCGATCTAGATGGAGGGAATCCACACTTATAACTTATAGACCGGCCTGGTCTCGATAGGTCAAAAGTTTTGGAATTGGAATACCGAGACGTACAGCCAAATGTAATCATTAATTGTTTGTGTCAATTCAGGGTCCCCCTCAAAGTGCATCACGAACTGTGATAGGTAATTGGATTAAAAGATTACTAAAAGATGCAGGTACGGTCGAACAAGCTATTTGGTTTACAGTTTAACCAACAAATTACATTGTAAAATGTATACCAAATAGCTTGTTCGACCGTACATCTGCATCTCCTGAAAGTATGTGTGCAGCCGTAGCTTCCTTGAATTGGTACGAAAATGTTCCAATTGAAGAAATCCTCTCTTGTGGTAATTGGCGCAGACCGAATATTTTTGCCAAATATTATTGTAAACAGATTAGGTAAAGCTATCACTTCACCAAGTCCGAGTAATCTCTTGAATAATTTTGAACCAATATAAGATAAAATCGATGGTCTCTATATCGTTAAGCTGATTGATTCTTGTTTTCTAGATGATTACATTATCCTAAACTGTATTAGAAATAAAATTATTTCTAGGTACCTAAATTGAATTAAAAAACTGGAGGAACCATATTCTGATCTGTGTAATAAATAGATGTTGCATCGATTGTTTAAAAGATGTTGTTTGGATTTATTTTTCAGCAAATATTATTATGTTCTCACATAGCGTCGTTGTGGTCACCAGGAGTTATAAACACGTCTCTCACCGATGCTGTGCATCGTCACATGCCGAATGATAGTGCAAGTTTTACATAAAAATAAAACTTGTATTATTTAGCATAGACGATGCACAGCATCCATTCAAGGTCTCCTGATGAGAGACGTCTATTAGGTAAAAGTCCGCCACTAGCGAACACGCTACCTGGGACCACGTGACTACCGGAACCACGTGACTTCGAGAGCTGTGATTGGCTCACAACTAACGGGAAGTATACAGCGCCCTTTCACCGATGCTGTGCATCGTCTCTGCTAAATAATACAAGTTTTATTTTTATGTAAAACTTGCACTATTTTGATACAAGTGGAGAGAGTTTGTTATTGCGTACGAGGCGGAATTAACTCCCGAGCCGTAGGTGAGGGTGTTTTTGAGCGGAGAACTGCAATAACAAATGTCCTCGTGTATCAAACGACGTTTTTCAATACGCTTTTGAAGAAATAAATTATAAGAACGAAAAATATTTTTCATGAGTAATTCATAAAAAATATTTTTCGTTCTTATAATTTATTTCTTATAAAACTATGATTTTAATTTTCTTTTTTTCCGCGCTTTACTTTCGCCAGGTGAAGGAGAAGCAAAGGTATGAAGCCGCTAAACAGCCTAATATAAAAAAAATAGTTTTTCTTTTATATTTTTGAATTTTAGAACACAAATAAATGTTAATTTGTGTATAAAAGTAACTATTTTTTTTAATAATCATGTTTATTTATGATATTCTATTTATAAACACAGTTTGAATATTCAAAGAATATTTATGCCGTAAAGACGCTTAGTGAACTGCCGAAATAAAAAAAAAACATTTACTTCAGACTATAGGCATTGGACCAATTTGGACTAAGTATAGGTATAGTTATCTGTGGCAATTTTCATTCCCGCACACGTGCGGGAAAATGGAAAAAAACGCACGCGTGTGAAATACATTGCATGTTGTACTTGGCTGATGCTCCAGGGTAGCCTGCGAAATACAAATTTTCTTACGTTTTTTGCAATTTGCAGGCCAGTGCTATATTGTATGTTGATTAAAATATTGTTCGCGATTGTAAGACGTAGTTACAGAATTATAATCATCAAAATCATCAATACAACCCTCCAAGTTCATAAAGGTCGAGGAACGACTTTTTCAAGGTCAAAGTCATTGCTAGACCTTTATGAACTGACCTGCAAATTGCAAAAAACGTAAGAATTGTAAAATTTGTATTTCGCGGGCTGGTCGGAGCATTCACCTTAATCGTAGTGCGTTATGGACCAGTTTTCGAGGAAGTGTATTGAAATAGATATATCTAACAATGAGGCCATAGACTAAAAGAATGAGGCTTCTTTATTTTGGCTTTTCGCGGATAGCGTTTTAGCCACGTACAAAATGGGGAATTCAAAGTTTTCTTAATTACAAAGAAAACAAAAGTTATATTTGAGTGAAAGTTTTATTTAATAAAAACGTACAAGTTGAAAACTCAAACTCAACTCAAACTCAAAGCATTTATTTCAATTAGACCATTACGGCACTTTTGAATGTCAAAAATACAAAAAAGAAAATCAAAGCTACAGTCCCAGTCACAAGGCATAATAACTTGAGAAAGTACTGCAGTTGCCCAAATTATCTATTTAAATGTTAATAAAATAAAATTTAAATTTTAGGTAAGTAGGGTAGGGTAGGTAGGATAGGGTAGGTAGGGTAAGGGGTAGTTAGGTAGGGTAGGGTAGGTAGGGTAAGAGGTAGGTAGGTAGGGTAGGGTAGGTAGGGTAAGGGGTAGGTAGGTAGTATAGGGTAGGTAGGTTAGGGTTGCTAGGGTAGGGTAGGTAGGGTAAGGGGTAGGTAGGTAGGGTAGGGTAGGTAGGATAGGGTTGCTAGGGTAGGGTAGGTAGGGTAAGGGGTAGGTAGGTAGGGTAGGGTAGGTAGGGTAAGGGGTAGGTAGGTAGGGTAGGGTAGGTAGGGTAGGTAGGGTAAGGGTTAGGTAGATAGGGTAGGGTAGGTAGGATAGGGTTGCTAGGGTAGGGTAGGTAGGGTAAGGGGTAGGTAGGTAGGGTAGGGTAGGTAGGGTAAGGGGTAGGTAGGTAGGGTAGGGTACGTAGGATAGGGTAGGTAGGGTAAGGGGTAGGTAGGTAGGGTAGGGTAGGTAGGGTAAGTGGTAGGTAGGTAGGGTAGGGTAGGTAGGATAGGGTTGCTAGGGTAGGGTAGGTAGGGTAAGGGGTAGGTAGGTAGGGTAGGGTAGGTAGGATAGGGTTGCTAGGGTAGGGTAGGTAGGGTAAGGGGTAGGTAGGTAGGGTAGGGTAGGTAGGGTAAGAGGTAGGTAGGATAGGGTTGCTAGGGTAGGGTAGGTAGGGTAAGGGGTAGGTAGGTAGGGTAGGGTAGGTAGGGTAAGGGGTAGGTAGGTAGGATAGGGTAGGTAGGATAGGGTTGCTAGGGTAGGGTAGGTAGGGTAAGGGGTAGGTAGGTAGGGTAGGGTAGGTAGGAAAAAGTAGATTGCATCGCATGCCGGGCACAGCTAGTACTTAACATTTTAGTTAAAAAAAATTAGACTGACCTTCTATAGAGACGAAGTGTCCTGCACTATATAAATCATGTGTTCCCAGGTAAATTAGACGATTCTCATTAAATTGTGCCTCTCGAATCAGCGAGTTAAGCGCATCAGTTAGATTCTCGTTCAGCGGGGACGCCAACACTGCACCTGTAACGCATTGACATCCAGTTTCGTACATGAGCCAGAGGTTAATGGGAAAAATCGTTTCGTTTTTTCGAATCATCGTAGGATCTTTGCAAAAAAAAACCCGGTCCGTTTAGGATGATTGAACTCGACTGCTGATTCGTCATCATCATCGTTGGCAGCCTTGTTCCACCCCCATAAGGTAGGACCTCCTCCCTTTGTGTACCAATCGCCCTCTGTCTGCGCGAGTCTCAACCCGCAGCAATCCACTGACTAATTTGAAAGTCATAACATTTCTAACCGCAAAAAATACATTTTTCCACTTATTCTGCGTCACATGCATGGCGCTGCATCACGGTAGAATGATGTGGACTGTATCTTTTAATGGGTATAGTTGGGGAAACAGTGCTACTAGAGACAGGATATAGATTAATAAAGTAAGCCAAACATTTAACGAAGCGTTTGAATATCCCTCCTCAAATTTGAACGTAAGTTACTTTAAGAAGTTTATTTAGTAATAATTGGCAAGAATTACAGGACAGATTTGAACAAAATGTAAAATAAAAAGTAAAAACACAAATCACTTTAGGTAAGTACCTACATTAAAAAGAGCATTAATAAACTTAAAATAAATAAAAGTTAAATTCAAATTATCATAATTTAAACAAAATTAAAATAATTAAGCACACGCAATAAACAGAAAATATAAACATACAACACACACACACACATATAACATACTACTTTTTTCATATCTTGTGAAATTTTCTTAACAATACTATAATTACCAAACTTAACATGATACTTTTAAATAAACAGTACATAGCACAAGATTTATCATTTGACAAAGGTTGACCTCTGATATTCGGGGTCACAATAATCGCGTGTGTGCGATTCAACAACGGGATTAAATAAAGCGGGGATTCCCACAACATTAACAACATTATCTAAATAACAACGAAGACATTTAAAATAATATTAGAAGCGCCGCCAGTCATGATTAACTTGAAACGTATTTAATACAAAAAAATTCATCGGTAAGATTAACGGGTTTTTTTTTAACAACCGGTTCAGAATGATGTACCTACTGAATACGTTACGTTGTTTACGTTTACAGTAAACAGACTCTTCACGTAGTCGTCAACCAAGCATTCGGTACATGAAACTAAGCAGGTAACTATGTGCAAAAAAAAATGCTGGGAAATGACTTTTTTTTTGAGGTGAAAAATGAGACTTTTCGGTAGGACTCAATGTAATGCACTTAAAACATTGTGCTGGTGGGAGGATTGAATAGTACGGGGGTCGTGAAGGTGTTGTACAACATTATGGCTTCACCGAGGGAAGTTGTACAACTGACGCCGGTGTAACCTTATTAAAGCACATATTTACTGCGTGGGAAGAGTCTCAAGACGCCATAGGATTTTTTTGTGACCTCTCCAAAGCGTTTGATTGCGTAAATCACAACACATTACTTTTGAAACTTGAGCATTACGGACTGATTAAACTTGCACTTAGTTTGGTAAAATCTTATTTGAATGATAGACAACAACACACACAGGGGTTAAAAGTAAAAATGGGGGTAGTTTAAATAAATGATCTACCCTATTTACTGAAAAACCAACCTCAAAATATGGTGTTATTTGCTGATGACACTTCCCTAATTTTTAAGATAAATAGACGGACCCAAAATCTAGTCAAAAAAAAATACGTCAGTATACTGATGTAGATCCCGCTAGACTGGTTTATTTTAGTTACTTTCATAGTATAATGTTTTATGGCATTAGCTGTGGGGACGGGCTGCAGATATTGAGTCTATATTTATTCTGCAGAAAAGAGCCATCAGAGCCATATATAATCTTCGTAGGCGCGATTCTCTAAGGGAACTCATGACCGTTATGACCGTTTATTTTACAAGTTAGCGTAAGTTATAAACAATTAAATTAAATAAACCAATCTTTGAAATTGGTCAATAATTTGACAGTTCTGTAGTGTTAGATTATTCTGTAATAAGGAACTAATATATTTTCTTTTGTATCTATCTGTGGAGACTTGTAATTAGCAATTTAGTTATATAATTTTGTTACTATTATGTTATTAGTCTGTAAGCTTTACTAAAATAAAAATAAAAAATAAAAAAAGTGACGGTACATTGTCAATACATCTACGAAAACATAATGTACGTCAGAAAAAATCGGCACCTTTTTGGTAAAAGGGGTGACAGACATAATTACAGTACTAGAAATAGGGACCAACTAGTTCAGCCAGTTTTCAGACTCGCTAAAGTAGACTCATCTTTCATGGGGTACTGTTTGAGATGCTATAATAAAATTCCACAAAGTATTCTTGAACTGAATGAGACGAAATTTAAAGCATGCATTAAACGCACACGATGTAAGAAAG
This sequence comes from Xestia sexstrigata, assembly GCA_941918905.2. NCBI lineage: Eukaryota > Metazoa > Arthropoda > Insecta > Lepidoptera > Noctuidae > Xestia > Xestia sexstrigata. The sequence goes on along the minus strand of OW799203.2, from coordinate 2,463,447 downwards.
CATATTACAAGTTGAGCGATTATATCGCTGATAAAAATGCTTGGCTCAATGCTGGTCCTGCTCCACAAGGACAGGGCCGCATAAATTGATAGCATTAAATTGTATTGTTGGAGCTGCTGAAGATTGTACAACTATCTTTGCATTGTATAGATTCAATCTCTTTAGTATTATATAAATGCATAGCCCATATTGTGTGAGTACTATGTACTAGAAAGCTATCATTCACTGGAAACCTACGTCTTTTCTTGACTTGAATGTGCCCTGGCGGTTTAGAGTATGTCATGCTCACTCAAATGTCTCGCTGATGGTGGCGCATGTTGAATGGTGCTGATCCATGCGTCATGTCCGTGAACGGGCGCTGTTAGTTGTGACTGGTCATCTCTTAGTTGCCATGGCTTATTTGAATGAATTATTTTGAATTGTATTTTTTTGTTTGTGTGTTTTTGCTGTGGACACTTTTAACGTGCACATCTTGCTACATTGTTCTCACATAATATACCATCTCAACATGAATGATGTAACCAAGATTTTGTAACAATATTCTGATTTAAAAGAGTGTCCATGGAGTTTTTTGTCCGTTCTTCTCCATAGAGATCTACGCTAGGGGATGGGCAACTACAGTACTTTCACAGTTTTTATGTCTTGTGACTGGGACTGTAACTACATTTAATTTTCATCTTTGTTTAGACAATTCAAAAGTGCCTGTAACTGGCTTACTTAAAATAAATGCTTTGATTTTGATTTTGTTTAAAGTAAAAATCTTACATTAAAACATGTTTAATAAAATACTTGCGAAAAAGTTGGAACTTTGACCCCCAATATCTCCGTAACTAGAAGGTCTAGAATCTAAACCATCCCTGGGAGCCTTCTACATACCGTTTCCGCAATGGCGGGGAGAACAAGTACCTTTCGGCTTCAGAGTCTCCGAAGTCCAGCAGTCCTTTAGACTATTACTATTCTATTCTATTCTCGTAAACCCGCGACAGCTGTTCTCATCAGCCTGATTATCCGAGGATCACCTTACCTTCATAGTGACATCTGAGGAAGGCTTCCTCCCAAGTAGCGGGGATGCTGTGCAGTTTGAGCCAGCCTCCCGCCTCTTCGTTGAACACGTAGTCTGGCTTGCAGCGCACAACATCTGGTTAATTAAGAATTAGCTATACGCATATCACGGTCAAAACAACTTTATATAAAAACACAAAAACAGAAACTGACAAGTAAAAAATAAATAACCTTTTAGACCAAACTCCTAAATTAATGTAAGTAACTTTTGAGGACGCGCCTAATACACAAGCAAATTAATTACGTATAATGATATTAATGATTGTAGCATCTTCCTTGATTATAATTATTTGTTTGGCGCCGCCGACTCTAAAATTACATACAATTCATTTAGTAGCTTATATTTTAGTCTTAACGGATTAAGTTTTTGCTTTTTGACTTTGTACGACTGACGCCGGTGTCACTTTATAAGACTAACACATATTTACTGCGTGGGAAGACAAGATGCCATAGGAATCTTCTGTGACCTTTCGAAGGCATTTGATTGCGTAAATCACGAAACCCTGATCTTGAAACTTGAGCATTACGGTTTAGGTAAACTTGCGCTCAGTTTAGTAAAATCGTATTTGAATGATAGACAGTAGCATGTACAAGTAAATGGTGTAAATTCAATGAGTTTAGAAGTAAAAATGGGCGTACAACAAGGTCCGATATTGGGTCCCTTCCCCTTTTTAGTGTACATAAATGACCTACCCCATTTATTTAACAACTGCCCGCAATTGGCGTTGTTTGCTGACGATACTTCTCTAATATTTAGGATAAACAGACGTACCACAAATCTTGGCGACGTAAATAACGCCCTACTGCAGGTTCATAATTGGTTTACCGCTAATAATTTAGTACTAAATGAGAAAAAACAAAGTGCATTAGATTTGCTGTACCAAACGTCAAAAGTAGTGATTTTGACGTAGTATTGAATCAAGAGAAACTAGAATTTGTCGATAAAACGGTTTTCTTGGGAATTACGCTCGACTCAAGGCTACAATGGGGTCCTCATTTAACATCTCTTGCAGGACGACTGAGCTCAGCAGAGTATGCTGTTAGAAAAATCCGTCAATTTACTGATGTTGATACGGAGAGGCTAGTCTATTTTAGTTATTTTCAACCGAGTTACAAAAAGAGGAGGTTTTCAATTCGACTGTTTTTTTTTGTGTTTGTTACCTCAGAACTTTCGACTGGGTAAATCGATTTTGATGATTCTATTTTTATTTGAAAGCTGGTGGCTTTGGTGCCGTGTGGTCCTTTTTCAATTTGGTGAAGATGTGATGCTGATCTTCGGAGATATACAATGAAACTCTTCAAAAATAGACTGCAAATCTGCAGTGGTTGCTGGAATCGCTTGGATGTTTACAACATCATGACGAACAATCCCGCCTATGCTCTGAGGGGGTACGCAGATGAGTACAATACACCCAAATTTCGACAAGCTTAGGTATGTTAAGTTCCATTTATTGGGGATAAGCCTATTACCATGACATGTATTGTTTTTTTTAATTTGAAAGGAAGCACTTTAAGGCTAGTTTGATAGGGAGTTTGGTTAGGTTCTGATTATGGGATCCATAACAAAGTAACGGAACTCTTCAATTCTTAGGAGCAAATTGACGATACTCGGCCGAATCGTTTATAGGCTATCTGTATATTTTAGTCACCTACCGCAACGTTGTTATGGTCAAGTTATTGTCGTAGTCGAATATGATGATCAATGGAAGCTAGCGATCTGTGGTAGAATTTTTAACTGTCTTAAATTGCAATGCACTTACGTTCGTTGATATTTAATGTAAAATAAATTCACGGCAAAAATTTGTTTGGGAACAACTAAAAATGGAAAAATAAAAAACATTTTTGCAAAAAATAAAACAGACTTAAAAAAACACAAAAATGTGAAAAATAACTTCCGGTCGTCGGTTTCGTTTCTCGGTTTTATTTTTTGCAAAAAAGTTTTCATAGTATTATGTCATACGGTATTTTACTATGGGGACGGGCTGCAGACCTCGAGTCTATATTTATTCTGCAGAAAAGGGCCATCAGAGCCATATATGAATTACGTAGACGCTTTTCTCTAAGAGAACTGTTTAAGGAAATTTATATTATGACAGAACCTCGTCAATACATGTATGAAAATATCATGTACGTTAGGAAAAATTTGCAGTTATTCAGTAAAAGAGGTGACAGACACCACTATACTACTAGAAATAGGGCCCAACTAGTTCAGTCAGGTTTCAGGTTTGCTAAAGTAGATTCATCTTTCATGGGGTACTGTTTAAAATGTTACAATAAAATACCTCCCCACATTCTACAACTGAGTGAGACGAAATTTAAATCTTGTATAAAACGCACACTATGTAGGCAAGCATATTATATGTTGGGGGATTACATTGATGATAAAAATGCTTGGCTCAATGCTGGTCCTGCTCCACAACCATAGGGGAAAACTAATTGGGCAAATTATTGTGCTAGCTGCAGAAGATTGTAAGTATATTTGTGTGTAAAGTATATTTGTTTTGTATAGATTTCAACTCCTAGTACTGTATAATTGCATAGCACATGTGTGAGTACATGTAAGAGTAATTGTAAGAAAATTCAAATATCAGTCGGTTATTAAATCTTTTTAAGTCATTTAACTTGACCAACACTTTTATAGAACCTACTAGAGTCACTCCATCTTCTGCTACTTTTATAGATAATTATTTTCTGGGACTTTGATTACATAGATAAAGCCATAGTTAATTGTCTGCTGTCTGATCATAGCGGACCATTGCAAAAATATCAGATTAAAGGAGACAATTTTTTTTGTTTGGAGAACAGGCCACCCACATAACTTGTAGCAGATATTAATGAAACGTATATAGATTTATTCCTTATAATCTCTAGATTACAGTGGTAATATTAGCTAAGCCTCGTCTAACTATTTACTTATTTACGTATTTTCTGTCAAATGACATTGATCACAACAGGAATGATTTGACTCGCAGAAAAATCATAATAAATCTTATTTATTTTTATTATAAGATTTCGGTTTCGTTTCTATGTAATCTTTCGTTTATTACTATAATAAAATGGTTACTTTTTTTTTGGTGTAGTATGAATAATATTTATGCAACATCGAAGAGGGCCTAAAAAAACTGTCTCCTTTAGACCCATAACTTTGCCCCCATTGCTAAAACTAATAAACCAGAAATATAACAAATATTCTACAAACTACTAAAATATTACTTTACTTGATAATAAACGAAATTCTAACCCAATGAAAAAAAATACAAACCAGTTCAAAATGTCGTAGTCTTAGTATAAAATCGGGAACGCGGAAAAAAATGGCACAGGTCCTTCGTCGATGGGCGCTCGGGCCGTACTAATCGGTGCTCGCTTATGCGTCGTAATTTATTCTAATTTAGAGTGATGTTAAAAATTATATCATGTCTGATTGAATGAATTGATTTTAATAAAACTTTGGAATTAGTTTAGTAAAAGATCATAGTTTATTTTTACATAATTTGTTTAATGTAATTACGCTTTATTCAAACCAAAAAATCATGATAAAATAGCGATATTAAACGTAAAAATTGACCTAAGTTAATATTCTAGTACATTATGTGTCAACAAAAGTATGTCTGATGCTTTACGTATTTTTTTCAGTGAAATATATAAATATTTATGATAGATATAGGAGTCTGAAATTGACCCTGCGATGATTTTTCAGTAAACGAGTTGTGGGAGATTAATCACTACTTACTAAACAAATAAGTTTTTGTAAATGTGTTACATGAAGTGTCAATAAGAAAGACTAGTCTATTTTGAACATGTATTCAAAAATGCCAGAGTGTTATCTAAGATGGTAAATTAGGCGACTAAAGTCTTAGAAATTTGCGCGAAAATGTGAAATGGCTCTCAAGTGTTATGAGCCATAACGATATTAATATAGATACATTTTATGATCATTTCTTTTCAATAGTTCACACTGAATTCAACAAAACTTTTGAAAAGAAGACAAAAAGTATTTGCCCTAAATTTATATTTAGTGATTGGGCAACTAGAGGTATCAGAAAAAGTAGGGAAACACTATTTGAGCTTTATGGCCTTAAGCCTTATATAAACACTGAAACTTTTAACAAATATATTGCTAAGTATTCAAAAATTTTTAGAGATACTTGAAATATCTATAAAAAAAAAAAAACAAAGTTTGCCAAAGCCCTGCACATTAGCAACAAGATCAAAACAGCACAAAATAAAAGAAAGACAGTTTGGAAAGTCATAAATAGTGAGACTAACAGGTAGAAAATACGTAATACTAGCTAGACATTAGATACAGCATGTGGTCCTAAAAGCTCTAATCAGGAAGTAGCTTAAGAATTTGTAAATTTCTTTACCGATATACCGTTAAAAACTACAGAGGCTCTAAATTCCTCTCCTGAAGTGTCAATAGGTTTATTAAAGGCGAATGTGTCTGGCTGGATGCAAGGCTGAATTTAAATTTAACCACATAAACCCGATGATAGTTATTAAAGCTTTCCGGCAAATAAAAATCAAACTGACCGAAGATCTATGGGGAATATCTATCAAAGTTTGTACATCCATACTTGAGACTATAGCTCCATACTTAGCTTTAATTTTAATTTGTGCGTAGACCAAGGAGTTTTCCCTGATTTAATGAAATACAGCTATGTCATACCACTTTTCAAATCCGGGGATAGTAAAGATACTAATAATTTATAGGCCTGTATCCGTGTTGCCAGTTTTTAGCAAGGTATTCGAAAAGGTAATGCTTAATCAAATGCTCAATCATTTTAACACCAACAGAATCTTACACGACCAACAGCATGGTTTCACCAAGGGACGTTGTACAACTGACGCCGGTGTAACCTTATTAAAGCACATAATTACGGCATGGGAAGAGTCCCAAGACGCTGTAGGAATATTTTGTGACCTCTCCAAAGTATTTGATTGTGTAAATCACGACACATTGCTTTTGAAATTTGAGCATTACGGACTAGGTAAACTTGCAATTTTCCAATAATTCCATTGTTTTTTTGGTTGGTAAAATCATTAAATGAGTCCTCCCGCCCTGGGTGGAGCGGATGGAACTGTCAGATTTACTAACTAAAACACGCTGACTAAGACACCCTGTTCTTTCAGTTGGCCTTTGGTTCCAGGGCCCCGGCAGTTGCGATAACTCCTAAGATATTCATTTAAATTGAATAGTGTTTAGGGTAAATACGTTCTAAAATAGATATTGAAGATAATCTATATAGATTAACACAATACACCATAAATAAGCTTCTAAAATAATGCATTACTTTTTACTGCATGAAAATGGTTAAAGTGACCAACTGCATTTGTTTCGCTGAGAATGATAAATGATATTGTCAGTCGCGCGTAATTTGAATTCTGTGATATCTTCTAAATTATTCATTTAAATGATATACTGTAACATAAGCCATATTGATCTATATTAAATGCACAATGTATTTAAGGTACTGAATTGGATAAGGATTAATACTGTATTGCTTAAAATCGCTTCGTAAATGAGCCATTATTTCTCGTAAAAAGTAAAGGATAAAAAATGGTTATTGTGGGTTATCCCTAAGAGATAGACATATACCATCGCGGACATTTTTGTAGACCTTTTTAAGGTGTATAATACTGTAGTACATTATTTTGATCTATCTCGTAGGGTTCAGCCAGCGTTTGCAATGTATTTTATTTATTATGGGACAATAAACAGCTACAATATATAATGTTTACAAATAACAATAATTTACATAAAATTATGAAGTATTAACAATATTGCAGCCCACTACATTATCCGCATATTAACAAAGTTAAGATAAGGTAAAAAAAGTGCCACTAGATTTAGCATTACTCAGATATTAACATTTTAAGAATTAAAAAAGAACATAGATTATTAAAATAAACAAAATACAATTAATAAGTTATCTAAGAAAATAAATAATAATTGTTAATGTAAGCGCAATTAAATGTGTTTATTTAAGACATCACATTAGAAACCTCTAATATTATCAGTGTTTCTCTAATATATTATGCATGTTATATACATATAAACCTTCCTCTTGAATAACTCTATCTATTAAAAAAACCCGCATCAAAATCCGTTGTGTAGTTTTAAAGATCTAAGCATACATAGGTACAGACAGACAGCAAGAAGTGACTTTGTTTTATATATATATGTTATGGACCAGGTGATTAATGCGGGCATTATACATAATGTACGAGCATTATGAATAATGTCTAGCTCTATCGGGCTAAGTGATTAATACTATCTTAACTTCATTATTTATCACATTGCACGGTCATTATTATATTGCTACATGATAATTGGGCAATTTGATAATAAAGCTAAATTTGACGCGGTGTGAGGGAGTCTGATTATTTAAATAGTTTAATATTTCGTTTATTTTAAGGGGCTCCCCCATGCACACTAGCGCCACATTAGTAAAAAAATCAGAACTCGTTAAATACACAATTAATATAAAATCTGATTGACAAAATCAATGCTTTAGAGTTCTAGATTATTGGCGTCTATTTAATTCATTAAAATATACTTCACTGTAGTTACAGTTAGAAAAACGGCCGTTTTTTTCCATTTTGTATCTGTAACGACAGCGAGCTATGTTTCAATGAGTTAAGCAGACGTAAATAATTTAGAAGACCAAAAGATTGATTTTGTCAATCAGATTTTATATTCATTGTGTATTTAACGAGTTCTGATTTTTTTACTAAAGTGGCGCTAGTGTGCATGGGGGAGCCCCTTAAGTTAAATGACAATAACAATAAAAAAATGGTAATTAAGTATGTTTGTATTACTCTGCCCAAAAGGTGATGGACAATATGTATAATGCCGGGTCAATTTGATTATTTGAATAATTCTCATCAAGTTGCACTCTCATATTGGGCATTTCTCATAATGACCGGGCATTACGTATAATGCCCAATGTATTACTTGGTCCATAACATATATACTAGCAGTCCATCCCGACTTCACACTATGCCTATGTTACTCAGGGATAATCTAGCATTCTAAAGGTGAAAGAATTTTTGGAATCGGTCCAGTAGTTTTTGAGTTTATTCATTACAAACCTACAAAAATACAAATTTTTCCTCTTTATAATATTGGTATAGATGTAGTGATTAAATAGGTACTTACTCGTGATTGTTAATAAGAACGATAAACCAACATAACACATTATCTTTAACATTTTTGTGAACTGTATCGCGTCGCTGCCAATATAATAACTACTAAGTAAGTTACAATAAATACTTGTGTCGGAGCTGTCTCACTCTACTCTTGCGATAGTAAATTTTGTGAACGTACTATTCTAATAATAAAGTTTAAGCACGATAATTAAGACAGTTGAGATAAGGTGTCGATTCTGTTGTGCACAAACTAAATTTAGTTTATGCTATTGCTATCTTTTTCTCTCTAATAAAACGGGAAAGAGACGGACGTAATTCCATTCAATTCCATACCTACACATGAAGGGTGCACGTAAAAACATGTCGACTAATAACACGGTGAAGCGCAAGGCATAAACTAGTTTGACATTAGTTCATAGCTATAGCCCTCCTTTTCTCGCACTGCCTTTTAGTAAAAGATAGCAATAGGCTAAATTAAGTTTAGTTTGTGCACAAAAGAATTGACACCAATTACTGCCTCGTTAGTTTAGTGGTTGCAAACGCGACTGCTGAGCACGAGGTCGATTATCGGGTCGTTCTAAACGTTATTGGGTATTTCCATAAGTATAAATTTCTCAATAGTGTAAAGTTATAGGTTGCTGTTTTCTTTTCGGCTGGACGCCTCCAACTAACCTTACCGCTGTCTGGTTGGCTTTTGTTTTTTTTTAGTTTATTTATTTAATTTTATGTACTTCATAATCACTGGTCCTTTACGGTTTCAAATACCTACTTGCCTTGTCCTTTTTTATGCGACCACGGGAACGCTGCTCAAGGCACCGAAAATATCCACTGACCATGGGCGTGCGCTACGAAGAGGCAATTAGACAAAGCCTACCCTACCAACTGGGGCAATTATTATAACTAATTAACTATGTAATAAAATAACACTTTGTCCAAAATATTAAAAAAAGTTCAAACTCCTGTTCGAATACTTAGAGCAATTTTTCGCGCCCGTGTTACGTAACCAACACTGTACTGGAAGTTGCTACGAAGCTCGACGCTCACCCGCCGGACGCATCTTATAGGCATAGTCTGCTGGCCTTCAACCCATTGATAAATTTACGCACACAGCGGCAAATTGGTGCATATTTTCGAGTGTATGAACTGCACACATGTATAGATTGCAGCCATTTTTGGGCGGTAACTCCTGCGAGTGTAGCTGGGCTATGATTGGCTGCTACACCACAAGGCCAGGATTCAAGGTGAATGTTCTTTAGCCCGCGTAATTTAAATTTCCTTAGGTTTTTTGCATTTTGCAGGCCAGTGCTGGGTGTATGTTGATTAAAATAATGATTCCTGGGGGTTATTGGCGCGTATTATTATTATAATAATTAATAATATTATTGATATTATGTTCTTTTTCATGGGTGTCGTTTTCGTGGTGTTTGAGTTAGTTATAATGAAAATGAGGTCAAAATGAAAATCCAAGATGGCGCCGATCAAAATTTTCAGTTTTTTTTTCATGGGTGTCATTTTCGTGGTTTTTGTGGCCGCTGATGATGAAAATGAGGTCAAAATGAAAATCCAAGATGGCGCCGATGAAAATTTTCAGTTTTTTCTTCATGGGTGTCGTTTTCGGGGTTTTTGGGGTCGCTGATAATGAAAATGAAGTCAAAATGAAAATCCAAGATGGCGCCAACGAAAATTTTCAGCTTTTTCTTCATGGGTGTCATTTTCGTGGTTTTTGTGGTCGCTGATGATGAAAATGAGGTCAAAATGAAAATCCAAGATGGCGCCGATGAAAATTTTCAGTTTTTTCTTCATGGGTGTCGTTTTCGAGGTTTTTGGGGTCGCTGATAATGAAAATGAAGTCAAAATGAAAATCCAAGATGGCGCCAACGAAAATTTTCAGCTTTTTCTTCATGGGTGTCATTTTCGTAGTTTTTGTAGTCGCTGATGATGAAAATGAGGTCAAAATGAAAATCCAAGATGGCGCCGATGAAAATTTTCAGTTTTTTCTTCATGGGTGTCGTTTTCGATGTTTTTGGGGTCGCTGATAATGAAAATGATGTAGTGTGATAGGTATGTAAGTAGTATACATATTTACTCATGTATTAATTTAAGGCAGTCGTAATAAATCACTCGTGGCGTACACCCGTATTTCATTATCAATTCCCAGCTCCCGCACACCTCATGGCGACCCTGCCATGCGCGAGCGCCGCGGTGTAGGCACCTACGTACCGGAGCCGGGTGTCGCGTATCGGGCGAATTCTGCAATTCAGCGGATTCCTGTGTGCCTCGGTGCACTAAGTTAGAGCGTTTAGATATCAACGTTATAAAAAAATGGATATAACTTGGAAGACGTCCAACTCAAGTGGTCACGTACATTGGCGAAAAATAATAATAAAATAAAATGGGAAAAACATATTCGAAAACAGAAGACAAGGAGGTAATAATTGCCCAAAATGCAGGAGGAAGTAATACTACAGTAGAATCGCATATACAGATGAACAATATATTGTTGGCGTCGGCCTTAACAATTTTCGCCGTTGCCGCCATCATAATAATATGGAAAAAACTGAAGGCTAGGCAAAAGAAATGGATCGGGAAGCATGTAGAGTCGGAGTTTATAAGAAGAATGCGTTTGCGGTTGTCGGGAAGACGAGAACGTGAAGAAGAAAACGAAAAAGTGTGAATCGTGTTTTAGTGCACCACAGTGAAAAAAAAAAAAAAAAAAAAAATTAAACAAAATAAATAAACAATAACACTAAATAAATAAAGTGTAAATTCGCTTCGTATAACGTTAAGCATATTAAAAAAAAAAAAAAAAAAAAAACATCTAGCAGTGTTGCATCATCCAACTAGGACATAGAGACTTTAGTTGTTCCGATTTTAAAGAACTTTTAATGAACTAATGAGTACCTACCTATATAATGTGTCCATGCAAATGAATACTACTTTATCGTAATTTTGTAACTTGTATCTTACACCAATTTACAGTTTAAATATAACGGAATGTCACATGGAATAGAATATATTGGGCAAAATCGATAAACTACACACGTAAGGACCACCCAACTAAGAACATTTCTTCATTTTAACTGTAAGTATGTTTTAATTTTACACTCCATGGAAAAAGATTTAGAAAGAATTTTAAGTGAATTAACTGATATTCAAATTAGTTTAAGAAAGTTAGGCCCAAGTAACGTATGAGAAGTGTTTTATATATCTAGATGACCTTGTAATTTTTGGACGTAATTTAAAAGGTCACAATAAAAATTTAATAGATGTTTTTGAGCGTCTTAGAAAAGTTAACCTAAAATTAAACCCCAACAAATGTAATTTAAAAAAAAAAGGAATTGTTATACTTAGGTCACACAGTGTCGGCAGATGGAATTAGTCCAGATAAAGCTAAAATAAAAATTGTCGAAGAATACCCTACACCAAAAAGCACGGAAGAAGTAAAACGTTTTGTCGCATTCTGCAATTACTACAGAAAATTCATAAAAAACTTCGCTGAAATAACCGCACCTCTAAATAACTTATGTCGCAAAGATGTCCCTTTTATATGGTCAGAACAATGCGAAAATTCGTTTAAAATCATGAAAAAAGCATTAATATCACTCCCCGTTTTACAATACCCAGACTTTTCGGACGAAAACGAGTTCATTTTACAAACAGATGCTTCAGGCATTGCAGTAGGAGCAGTACTTTGTAATAAAGATATCCGGCCAGTCGCTTATACAAGTCGACCTTTAAATAAAGCAGAAAAAAATTACCCAACTATACAAAAGGAGTTACTTGCGATAGTATGGGGAGTAAAATATTTTAGGCCATATCTTTTAGGTAAAAAGTTTACAATCATGACAGACCACAAACCATTGTTATATTTGTTTGGAATGAAAGATCCAACAAGCAGATTAATAAAGTTCCGATTAACATTAGAAGAATACGATTTTAACGTTGTGTATATTAAAGGAAAAGAAAACGCCGTAGCAGACGCGTTGTCGAGAATATCTATAAGTTCCGACGAATTAAAATGTATAAATGACAAAATACTTAATGTAATGACTAGAGCACAGAAAAAGAAATCAGAAGAAATTAAAGATAGAAGGGACACTCCAATCACTAATAATGACACAGACTATCGGCCTGATCAACCGAGAATCGTGGAATTATTACGGATGCCGAGTAATGCGATAGAAATAATTTTAATAGAAGGACAAGAGTTAAATAGAATTAGAAAACAAGTGGGTATAGATGTAGAAACCGAGTGTTTCGGATTCTCTCAAAACAAGAAAGTCCTATACATCAATCTTGATTTCAAGGCACAATACACGCGAGACGTTTTTGTGGAGAAATTAAGTCAATTGAGTAAAAATATTAACGTCGACGAAATATGTATAATTAAAAGAGAAAATAACGCGTTATTCATAAAAGAACTAATAGAAGAAATTAAAAGTAAGGATATATGGACCGGTCCACGGATATGTATTTTACGAGGGGTAGAAAAAATAGATAATGAAAATGATAAGAGATTTATTATTAACGACTATCACTTACTACCCACTAGTGGTCACGCAGGCGTGCGTAGAATGATTAATAACATTAAGAGGAAATACTTCTGGCCAGAAATGGAAAAAGACGTAAGAAATTTTGTAAATAAATGCGAAAAATGTCAAAAATCTAAATATTCGCAAAACACCCAGGAGCCGATGGTAATAACAACCACAGCTTCATATGCTTTCGAGAAAGTATTTTTAGATTTAGTAGGTCCTTTAGATAAAGATATAGATGGTAATAATTATATACTTACTTTGCAGTGCGAATTAAGTAAATTTGTTGAGGCTTATCCTCTTCAAAATAAGGAAACAATCACTGTTGCGAGAGCATTTGTTAATCAATTTATTTTAAGATTCGGAATCCCAAAAACTATAGCCACAGATAAAGGCACTGAGTTCATGTCATCTACTATGACAGAAGTCTGCACGCTTTTAGGAATTGAAAAATTAAACTCAACTTCATATCATCACGAGTCAATTGGTTCACTCGAAAATGCACATAAACATTTAGGTGCATTCTTAAGAATACAATGCGATAATTTCCAAGAAACTTGGAGCCACTGGCTACCCTTTTGGTGCTTCACTTTTAATAACACTGTACATTCTTCTACAAAATATGCCCCGTATGAATTAGTTTTTGGAAAACCCTGTGACATTCCGAGTTGAATAAGTAATAGTATAGAACCTTTATATAACCCAGATAATTATAGTTTAGAATTAAGATATCGTTTACAAGTAGCACACAGAGATGCGCGAAATAATTTGATAAAGAATAAACAAATGAGAAAATCTATGTATGATACAAACATAAACCAAGTGCGATCCATTTATTGTCATTGAAGATATGGAACCTAATGTAAAAATTACGAAAAACAATAAAGCAGAAATTATACACAAAAATAGAACAAAAATGTTTAAAAAATAATGTATTTTAATGATAAACAACTTTTATAATAACACTGTCTTACATAATTATATTAACTAGTGTTTGTTAGTCTAAAAAAAAAAAAAAAATGTTTTCTATTGTATGACATTTTTTTTTTTTCTTCTTGTACCCCTGTGGTGTAGTGTGATAGGTATGTAAGTAGTATACATATTTACTCATGTATTAGTTTAAGGCAGTCGTAATAAATCACTCGTGGCGTACACTCGTATTTCATTATCAATTCCCCGCTCCCGCACACCTCAATGAGGTCAAAATGAAAATCCAAAATGGCGCCGACGAAAATTTTCAGTTTTTTCTTCATGGGTGTCATTATCGTGGTTTTTGGGGTCGCTGATAATGAAAATGAGGTCAAAATAAAAATCCGAAATGGCGCCGACGAAAATTTTCGGTTTTTTCTTCATGGGTGTCGTTTTCGAAAATCAAGATGGTGCAGACGAAATTTTTTTTGGTATCATTATTTCGTGGCCTACCCTTCGTGGAATACCGCTGCACGCCACTGCCACTGACCGAATTGATTTTTAATTTCATCGCCATCTTTTAAAGTGTACCTATATAAATATGAATTTACCTTTTTCTAGATAATGTATGAAGGCATGGTGGAAGATATCAACATGCTGCTGAACACAGGCGACATACCCAACCTGTACGGCATGGATGAGAAGGTGGAGATCCTAGACAAGATGCAGACTGCTGTGCGGGATTCGGTGAGAGAAAAAGCTTGATTATTAATAGATTATTGCTTTGTATTTACAAGACAGGTGTGAGTAGCAACGTCGAGAGGGGACTCCATTAGTGTAAATGAGGTTCTTCAGAGAGGTCAGGTGCGTAGTATTTAGAACCAGAGTGCGTGTATGATCAGATCAGTATGAATGTGGATGAGGCGCAAGGAGTATGTGAGGATCGTAGCAGGAGGCGTAGGCGTTCTGTAATATCTGCCTACCCCCATGTGTAAAAGGCATGAAGTAATGTATTTATGTATGCGTGTTCCCCCGTGCGTAGTTCGGTAATTCTCCCACGGGAATGTCCAACAGGATTGTGCGATCTTGCAACATCAAAATCCCTAAGCAACAACAAGTTAAGTAGTGAAATTGCTTCGTCTGTTGTGACCTCAGTGTCTTGAAGAAGTTGGCTAGGACACACCAACTTTATCTAGTTTTTGTGTAACAATGTTGGATTAAGTGTTAGTAAGAACGTGTGGGAGAGCTGATTATTTTCTCGCGATAACGATGTTGGGCTCGTACAGAAAATTGTTCAGTTTGAGGGTCTGTCTCTTAAATATGGCTACAACTTTCTGATACATGCTGTATATTTATAATTTATTTGTCACAGGGCAAAAAAATCGAGACGACCCCGCTCGCCATGTTCGGGTTCTACGTGGAGCGCGTGAAGGCGAACCTGCGCGTGGTGCTGGCCATGTCGCCCATCGGGGACTCCTTCCGCAACCGACTGCGCATGTTCCCCTCGCTCATCAACTGCGCTACTATCGACTGGTAACATTATGAGCTCATTGTCCTCCGCCGCCTGTATCCACTCTCCATCGAACATCGGTCCTTCGACAGACATGGCAATTGGCCAGCGCACTGCCACTTCAGCTTGCTCACCGTTGCTATCGATTGGGCAGAAATCTAGACTCCAGGTTGCTACTTAAAAATGTCTGCTGGCAACTCCCAAGTAGGAAATCGAACCCAGGATTAGCAGGGTTAGGTTAGGTTACGCTGGCTACAGCTAGCAACCAGGCAGTCAAGTCAGGTGTTCCATGTGTCGTGGCTGCAGGTTCACGGCATGGCCACCAGAGGCGCTGGAGCGAGTGGCGCACATGTTCATCTTCAAGATGGAGGACGTCGAGGACGAGCTGCGCCTGGCCTGCGTCGACATGTGCCAGCTGTTCCACATGACTGTGGTGCAGCTCAGTGACAGGTAAGCCATCTTATTATTTACTTGTACACGGATATTTTGGCTCGTGACCAAAGTCGGAACTAACGCTAATCTTATTTCCACAAATCAATTTACCGAATGTAAAACAAAACCTTTCAATCTCATTCTTTCTTCTCTTCTTTTTCTTTTAATTACCAAGTTTTACGAACGCATACCTACTCAATGTCATAAATGAATAATAATTTCAAAATTGACCAAACACTCTAAAATTTGAAATTTACCCGGTGTAAATAAGAATTACATTGTGAATAAATTTCAGTAAAGAGCCTGTTCCATACATTTGTAAATGTATGTAGATGTGTTTTTTTTTTTCAAATTTCTGGAGTTACACCTTTAAATGATTATGATTATGATTACCATAGAAACATAACCACATAGGCTACATTTGATATTGATTACAGATTCTACAAAGAGCAGAAGAGAATGGTGTACGTGACGCCCACGAGTTACCTGGAGCTGATCAAAGCTTTCATGTCCCTGTATGCCATGAAAGTTACTCAGATCACCAATGCAAGAATCAGGTAACTTTTTAATATACCTGGGTTGGGGTTTACATATAGTTTATGTGGTTTTATGTAGATGTAGACCCTTTCTGCCTTATTCGTGGTCTTCTCAAATTTAGATCCCGATCTTTCTTGATGGAAAGGTGACAAGAGCAATGTTTTAAACCTGACAAATTAGTCAAGGTTGTAGGGGCAGTTTCTGTTTTCAGAACTTTATTAGAGTCAAGTTCGAAACATTATACATTGTCTCGATGGAAACCTGGTTTATACAAGGTGTAAACAGACCCTTCAAGAAACCGTCAACCAAGCATTCTGTACATCAAACTAAGTAACTTTACAAAGTTATAGCTGGGAAACGACTTTTTTTTTGGGGTGAAAAATTACTTTTTACGGTAAAACTCAATGTAACGCAATCAGCACATTGTGCTTATGGATGGATTAAATAAATAGTACGGGGGTCGTGGAGGTGTTTCAAGTAAAATCATACATTAAAAACATGTATTTAGAAAAAAAACTTACGAAAACGTTGTAACTTTGACCCCCAATACCTCCGTAACTTGTAGGTTCCGAGGTATGGTCCGGAAAAAAAAATACGGGGAGAATAAGTGCCTTTCGGCTTCGCTAAGGGTCTTTTTACACCCTTTAGACATACTTTGTTTCGTAATGAGACAGATTCTGTTGTCACTCCAAATTCCTCCAAAAACACTTGACCACACACGGCGACACAACAAACTATACATCACCAGTATAATCGCGCGCCGCGTCGCTTTCTATGACCTTTCCGTACGATGAGAGATCAGCTCAATTCGGTTTTGCATAGCTTGAAGGGTCGTCGTGTGTACACGTAGGTAAGGAAAGGATAAGATACGATTCCTGACTTTAGTCCGTTAATTAATGTAACGAAATATTTACACGATATATTTTGACACTTACACGTTAGCCGTGTGGTATCCGGCAGAGTAGAATAGAACCAACCCATTACACTCACGGGTGTCGTATAAGGCGACTAATGTCTGAGGCAGAACACCTTACGCCTCCGTAGACCAGAGAATGGGCAGCAGCGTTTTCTGTTAGTCTTTCATCACTGCGATCTCCAATCCGCCTGTTGTTGTAGTTGTGTTGTAGTAGTTGTAGTAGTATATATTGACACGACACGATTATAAACTTGATCTGTCTAGATACGAGATTGGTCTAGAACAGCTGGACTTCGCCGCGGGCCAGGTGGCTGTCATGCAGCAGAACTTGAGGGATCTGCAGCCTCTGCTAGTGGAAACCTCGGATAAGACCGAGAAACTCATGATCAAGATCGAACAGGATACTGTTGTCGTTGAGAAGCAGAAAGAGGTAAGTGGTCTTCCTTAACTATAAGTATACTTAGGTCTGTATTGTCTTCTTCTTCGTTTTTGTCTTGGTACTAAAGATTTCGACTTATGATTGGCCTTCAAGCTGTGTGGTCCCCTGCAAGTATTTCCCACGTTTAAATACTTTAAGTGAGTGTATTGCTTATTTAAATTAACAATTTCTACTATGGAACCATCTCTGATTCAGCTAAAAGAACGGTTGCTCCATTTTTATTTTACTTGCATTACTTTTTTTTACTTTATTACCATAAGTGATTTATTATTCTATTTCTGAGATAGAAGTTGTGCACTTAACGAGATGTCAGAGCCGAAACAAAGCGAATTCTGTATTTTTCGCTTTTATTGCATGAACATAAAGCTGTTTTGGCCAGCTCAAGCCGATTCCGCGTCGATAAGTGTGGTCACTACTTAAGAGTCACAATGTGTCAACATTTCCAATCCCCTACAGATAGTAGGCGCTGACGAGGCCCTCGCCAACGAAGCGGCTGCAGCTGCTCAAGCGATCAAAGACGATTGCGAGTCGGACTTAGCTGAAGCGGTGCCGGCGCTTGAAGCAGCGCTGAACGCGCTGAATACGCTGAAACCCGCTGATATAACTTTGGTCAAGTCTATGAAGAACCCGCCGGCCGGGGTCAAGCTTGTCATGGAGGCTGTGTGTGTCATGAAGGGGATCAAGGGGGATCGCAAGATGGATCCGAATGGTTTGATTTTCTTTTTGTTTTCCGCTAAACTACCAGTGTGATAACTTTTTAAGCTTATTTTATACGGAGAGTGATACAAAAGAAAAAAAACTAGTTGGTACATAGCTGGATGGTATACCCAATCTCTTTGTATGACTGTACATTTTTGTGCCCCGTATCTGGCTACGTTAATCGCGGCGTCTGGGGCGTTTTTATATCCTCTAAAGTGCAGGTGTTGGGATACTTCGGAACATCCAGAAAGTGAGTCATCGTCTGGTCGGGAGCACCACATTCACACTGTGTCGTATCTTTATTAGGTACCCCATTTTGCCAAATTGTGTTTTCAGCAGCCTACTTGGGTGCGCATTCTGTATACATATACTAACTAGCCTGTATCGTCCTACTACAGAGTAAAGGCCTCCCTTTCCGTTTCCCATACATTTCTGTCTCGTGGTAGTAATCCATGCTTTCAAACCAATAATTTCGGTAAGAGTCGAGCTCGCCTCACCGAGATAGTGTCTTTACATTCAGTATATTGACAGGTAAACCGTACGAGGACTACTGGGGTCCATCGCAGAAGATGCTGGGTGACATGAAGTTCCTCGAGAGCCTGAAGAACTATGACAAGGACAACATACCCCCAGCATACATCAAGAAGATTAGAGATAAGTCAGTGCCATTTTTGTAACGCTAATATCTTCTTAAAACGAAACCGATGAAACAATCGACCCGTAGAAATTTTGTAATTTGGGGTAAATTACAAATTTTACATTTAAGTTTTATCATTTTGTTTTGCCCTTATTTAGCAGCCTATTTGTAATTGTAGCGCTGAACATTACGAACTGAGTTCGTTGAACAGATCTGCATTCTGCGTGTGCGGTATTGAGGGTGTATAAACGATAGCACTCATATCTTTATCTTGACGTAACAGGTTCATTCCCGACCGCGAGTTCGACCCGGCGGTGATCGCGAAGGTATCGTCTGCGTGCGAGGGCCTGTGTCGCTGGGTGCGGGCCATGGATGTGTACGACAGGGTCATCAAGGTCAGCAACACACAACACTAACAGACCACAACTGGTCGCACGACCAGCCGTTAAACTTGACCGTACTACACGACCTACAAGAAAGTTTGGCCGAAAATTGTATTAGACTGGCAACAATGCTAGTTTGTAATTACGATGTGTTGAAACTGATTGCTTTTGTTGACAGGTGGTAGCTCCCAAGAAAGCCGCGTTGTTCGAAGCTGAGTCAGAGTTGCAGGCGCAGATGAATACGCTTAACGCCAAGAGAGCGCAGTTGCAGGGAGTACTCGACAAGTTGCAGGTGCATATTACTTCATCATCTTCTTCATTAGCAGCGATTCCGCCCACTGCTGAATGCTTAACTAATCCCTTGTATGCCATGCTTCCCTGGTATGCGCAAATCTCAATCAGATCTTACCTGCGATCTTCACCCATCTGGCTGTTGGACTGCCTACACTCCTACTAGCGTCTCTCGGCATTTATTCAGTGAGGGCTCCATCTCACCTGCCGAGTTGTCCTGCCTACCTCCATTTCATAATAATAATCTATTTTTGTAGACACTCAACGACGAGTTCGCAGAGATGACTCGTAAGAAGAAAGGTCTAGAGGATGAGATAGATCTATGTTCGACCAAGTTATGTCGAGCCGAGCAGCTGATCGGTGGCCTGGGCGGGGAGAAGGCTAGGTGGACCGAGCTGGCGCTGCAGCTGCTCAACCTACTGGGCAATATCATCGGTAAGGGCTCTGGACATCTATAGCAGTTCTACATCTTTGGGGCATGACCGAAATCGGAACAAACGCCGCGATGTATAGGATCGAATTTGAACTGTCAAAATTGCCCGGTTTGTGAATAACGTTTAGAGGACTTCTTCGATAAAATTTACGTTCGATTCTGCCCATAAGCCTATCGAATGGTTGTGAATAGATATGCTGCTTCGATCATACATTCTCCTTTTGTTTCATATAAGTTCATACAAACACACCGCTGCTAGCGAGTACTACGCACCTCACCTTTCTGCAGAACATCACCATTAAACTAAGAGTACGTCCTTCTCGGGCACCCACGTTTCCGCTCACATCTGCTCTGTAAATATCCGTTGTTAAAACTTTGTAACGACTTACCTATTTCCAGGCGACGTGCTTTTGTCTGCCGGTTGTATCGCCTACCTGGGCCCCTACACGGTCAACTACCGCCGAGAAATCATACAAGTATGGAACAGGCGAGCCAGGGAATTGGGTGAGAGTCATGCATCTTTTACATTTTAAGTTCATTGTCTCAATTACTTAACTTTCTGCAGAGTCATCATTATCATTGTATCGGTCGAAAGTCGTCCACGGGTGGGTATCAGCTCATATCTCGTCACATCCAACTGGTCCTGTGCCTTTTTCATCCAGGATCCATAGGATTGACAAGATCATTGACTACCGCTTAAGTGTCGCTAATCTTGGAGCCATGTCGGTTACCTTGGTCCAATATTTTTATTTCTAACTGGCACTACACAAATATTTATTGTGATAGCTCGGCTCATATACTTGATATAAATATCATTAGTTCATTAGTTCCGAAGATTACCCCTAAATACAAACAATCAAACAAATTTGACCTCTTTATAATATTAGTATAGATGGCTCTCTCTGTTAGCATTTACACCGAACTTTGATGACAATATAATATCGATACGAAAGCGTCTGTTAAAATGAGTTACGGTAACTATCAGCCACGATAACAACCAATGACGTCATATTTGATTGCGACTATACATAATACGAAACTAACCTTTTGACAGTTAATTGATAGACACTGACTGAGCCCAGTTACTATCCTTTCGAGCTGTCAACAGAGATATGTAATAGCCCTACAGGAGCGCCTAAGTTCGATCGCACAAGGAAACAACGCAGCCTTAAGCGAACGTTCGTATCTTCTGCTACCACGACCACGACTATAGTCGTATTCGTGACTATTTAGTGCCTCCCTTATAGTTTGATCATAGCATTCATCATCGTCATCATATCACCCGAAAAAACGGTTGGGCCAAGCGCTGCTACTTCTATCGGTCAATTTAGTTTTTAACCGACTTCCCGACTTCCAAAAGGATTCCAAAAGGTTCTCAATTCGATTGTTTTTTTTTTTATGTACTACTCTGTCAAGAAAATACCGGGAAAAGATCAATAAAACACAAAATATTAGTTATTCATCCAAATTTATTTTATCACCTTCAAAGTATGCTCCTTCAGAAACGACACACTTACGCCAACTAATAATCCAATCATAAAAATATTTTTTAAATGCTTATTCCAGATTGAGTTCAGTTCTCGCCACGAATTTTCCTTTATGTCTTCTACTGAATGAAAACGGGTGCCACGAAGTGGTAGTTTGAGTTTAGGAAAAATAAAGAAGTCGGCTGGAGCCATATCTGGTGAATAAGGTGGTTGCTCGATAGTATTTGTTGAGTTTTGGTCAAAAAATCGTTCACAGTTGTGCGAAGGCGCATTATCGTGGTGCAAAATCCAAGAATTTTCTTTCCACAAATCTGGCTTTTTTCATCTAATTTGCTCCCATAACGCCGCCTAACGCCCGATTAATATTCTTTATTTACCGTTTGACCTTCCGGCAAGATTGTCAGTCACTATTTCCTTCACTTTTGCGATGTTAACTTCAGTTGCAGACGTTGATGGCCTACCAGAACGAGGCAAATCTTCCATCACACCTTGACTGCTTTTGAACGCTTTGTACCACTCATAAGCGCGTGTTTTTGATAAAGTCGATTCACCGTAAGCCTTCTGTAACATTTTCAGTGACTCCAAACACCAAATTCCATTGGCGATGCAAAATTTAGGACAAACTCTTTGTTCGATGTTTTTGTCCATTATGAAATTCGCAATACACACTAGATATGATATAATTAAAAACAGCACTGTATTTAATCTAATTAACAGATGTAACTCAAACTCCGCGCCAAAATGGAAAACAGTTGTGCTAATCTAACAACAACAAAAACAAACAAAAAAAAAATTTGGAACCATAAACAAATCATCCATTCCCGATACTTTTTTGACTGAATGTACATATATACACCGATTACGCTGAGATTTGTGATCCGATTTACGCGATTTTTGCCATTTGGTCCCATAAAAATTTAACATAGTTTAGCCCAGTAGTTTTCGTTTTATGAACATTTTTACTTCAGTCGTGTGGTCTAATTTCAACATGTTCACCGATTTCTTCCCCATTTGTGGAGCGATTCTCAAAATTCTTTTTTTATTTGAAATAATATACTCCTAAGATGGTCCCACTTATTTTGGTGAAGATCTGATACTGATCTTCGGAGATATACAATGGAACTCTTCAAAAATAGACGGTAAATCGGTCGTGATTGCTGCAATCGCTTGGATGTTTATTGTTTATACAACATCATGACGTAACATCACGCCTGTATGCTCTGAGGGGTACGCAGATGTGTACAATACACCCAAATTTCGACAGTTTAGTTATGTTAGGTTCCACATAATGGGGATAAGCCTATTACCATGACATGTATTGTTAACAATGTAAAATAAATGCATAGCAAACATTTGTATCCTATACAAATGTTTGCTATGCTATGGTTTTTTTTTCATTATAAGTTGTAATATCCTTATTACAACTTAAAATAAAAAACACTTTTTTGCAAAAAATAAAAAACTTCAAACCGGTTTAATTTTTATGATCCTTTATTAAAGCTATAAGTTGTCCAGATATCCCGTGCTCGGAGTCGTTCTCGCTGATCACGACGCTGGGCGAGCCGGTAGTGATCCGCGTGTGGAACATCGCGGGGCTGCCCGTGGACTCGTACTCCATCGAGAACGGCATCATCGTGGAGAAGTCGCGGAGATGGGCGCTCATGATCGACCCGCAAGGTTACTCTTACCGCCTTACCTTTTTACTTTTTACAATGTATTTTGCACGTTAAAATGTAAACCAAATAGCTTAGTCGACTGTACAGTCAACAAAAGATTTAGGTATGCAGGCTAGCAATCTTCTTATAACTATTATATATGCGACAGTTTGCGAGGATCGATTTTTGTTATTCTTTCACGTAGACACTACTGAACGGATTTGGATGAAATTGCAAACAGATTGATTATAACTCTTTCGCATGTATACTAGTAAGAAGATTGCTAGCCTGCATACCTAACTCTGTTGTTGACTTACACTATGACTGAGCTCAGCAGCAATAAGCTGCTCCATGGTTTGAAGAGACAGAACGGTCAACTGCAAGAGCAGCGGTGGCCCAGTGGTGGCGGCCCCGACTTACGAACAGTAACTCGTAGGTTCGAACCCAGGCAGGCGCATTACTTTGTGTAATTTATTTCATCACCACTGCTCTCAAAACGGTGAAGGAAAACAGCGTGAGGAAACCGACATGTCCTAGAACCAAAAATTCGAAGACATGTGACATCTACCAATCCGCACTGGGCCCGCGTGGTGGATAATAGCCATTCCCTCTCATCGAGAGGAGGCCGTGTCCCAGCAGTGGGAACAGTATAGGCTGATGATGAAGATGATGATGCCACTTGTCATCACTACAACAGCCGTCTTCATTTGGCTATCTTGTTTTAACTACCCGATTGTATTGAGGTCGGCGCTCAGTCTAACCGACTGCAGCTGAATGCCAGTATTTTATATGGATTTTGCTGTATGTGAAGAGCTTATTTAATTTATCCTTTTCACCAAATCTAGAACAAGCCAACAAATGGATAAAGAACATGGAGCGACTCAACCAGCTGAAGGTTATCAAGCTAACAGATGCTAACTACGCGCGAGTCCTGGAGAATGCCATCCAGCTGGGCCTACCCGTCATCCTGGAGAACATCCGCGAGCACCTGGACGCGCAGCTGGAGCCTGTGCTGCTGAGGAACGTGTACAGGTGACTGTGGCAGACACATATATACATCCAGCTAGGCCTTCCCGTCATCCTGGAGAACATCCGCGAGCACCTGGACGCGCAGATGGAGCCTGTGCTGCTGAGGATCGTGTTCAGGTGACTGTGGCAGACACATACATACATCCAGCTAGGCCTTCCCGTCATCCTGGAGAACATCCGCGAGCACCTGGACGCGCAGATGGAGCCTGTGCTGCTGAGGATCGTGTTCAGGTGACTGTGGCAGACACATACATACATCCAGCTAGGCCTTCCCGTCATCCTGGAGAACATCCGCGAGCACCTGGACGCGCAGCTGGAGCCTGTGCTGCTGAGGAACGTGTACAGGTGACTATGGCAGACATATACATACATACAGCTGGGCCTGCCCGCCATGCCTCCCTTTGCGAATCTTAACCAGGTCGACGTACCCACGGCCTTCTTAATAAACATTATTATCATCTTCCTGTCCTACGATACTTGTAGTCCCTCCCTCCACCCTGATCCGCCCACCCTCACCGCAATCGACTTTGAATGTTAGCACTAAAGTGGAAATACTACAAGAACAAATATCTAAAAGTTTTCTATGTCTCGTTCCTAGGTCTGGTGGTGTGGACTGCTTGAAGCTCGGTGACAATATCTTGGAGTACAACCACAGCTTCCGGTTCTACATCACCACGCGGCTCGCCAACCCACACTACCTGCCGGAAGTAGCTGTCAAGGTCAGTCCTACTGAGAATTGGATTTGCAAGCCTTATGGTCTTAGACCGCTTAAACGACTCTGCTCCCACCCGGAAAAAATATATAATTCAAACATTGGCAACATAAATTAGCAGACAGCTCGTTGTCAGCGGGCTTACCGCCGTCAATGCCAATGTAAAGTATACCTAAAGAGAAATACTTAAAGCCCATATTTGAATTATTTATTTATTTATGTACACACAATAGTACATTATGGTACAAGTGTGTAATGTTGGTGATTACCGCTGAGGCGCGATTGTCTTAAGAGAGCCGAGGACGGTAATCATCAATACACACGTGTGTCATACAACGTTTTTCAACACACTTGTGAAGAAAATAATAAAAAAAAATCATTTAGATAATAGATATTTGTCCTTGGAGTTTTCAGGTAGTAAACTTTCCATAACGTTAAGGGCTTCACATCTTATATCGGGCGGTGTACAACATAAATCATTTTCTTCATAACTAGTATTTGTAGACATTTTTTATTCATAAATAACTATAATTTCAACAGCAAAAACGAGTAATGATAAGTTTTTTGCAATGGCGGGAAAATTTAATCAGTTTTCCTATGCGCGCGCATCTAACAATGGCGATCGGCCATAGACTAAAATAATGAGGATTTTTTTGGCTTTTCACGGATAGCGAATCCACGTACAAAATGGGGAATTCAAAGTTTTATTTATTACAGAGAAAACAAAAGTTACATTTCAGTGAAGTGAGCAAGCAATAGGTACATTAATTTATTTGTACTATTGAACACGATTTTTTTATATAGAAACTTTTGTAGGAACAAAGCAACAAGCACCTCAACCAAAAAAAAAAAACCATAACTCACTTGTGAATAATAGTGATGAAAAAGTCACAGTTTGATTATAGGTGTCATTATGTGCCTAATTGCGGTGAAATTAGAGCCATTTTATGAGCAAGTGTTGAAAAATACTTTTCAGGACAATATATTTACATAGAAGAGCACAAAGGTACTGCTTATTTCTTAACAAATTTCTTCCAGCAGACCAGACCAGACCAGAGAGGAAAGTTGGATAAGAAATGTAGACACAGTGTGTAAAAAAGTTAGCTACAAAAATTTAAATTTAAACTTAAAACAAAACTATAATTAAAATAATAATCATACATACACATATAGTAAAATAAGAATATATTGTAAATATATAAATACCCATAAACATACATATAAATATGAAGAATATT
Organism: Xestia sexstrigata; assembly: GCA_941918905.2. NCBI lineage: Eukaryota > Metazoa > Arthropoda > Insecta > Lepidoptera > Noctuidae > Xestia > Xestia sexstrigata. The sequence goes on along the minus strand of OW799203.2, from coordinate 2,437,394 downwards.
ACTGAGAAGAGAGGTAATGCTCTTTGACTTGTTTTTTAAAGAGAAATAAAGTTTTAGAATCTCGAATGTTAGGCGGAAGTGAGTTCCACAAACGTACAGCGTGAACAGAGAAGGAGTAGGAATACAGTTCGGTTTTATGGGATGGGAAATTAAGATGATGCTTAAGGTGGGATCTACACAGAGAATCAGGAGGACGGGTAAAGGAAAAACGATCGCGCAGGTAGCTGGGATATGCAGGGTTATCAAGGATGTTGTAAAGGAGACATAATATTCGAGTGTTCCACTTGTAGCTGGGATATGCAGGGTTATCAAGGATGTTGTAAAGGAGACATAATATTCGAGTGTTCCACTTGTAGCTGGGATATGCAGGGTTATCAAGGATGTTGTAAAGGAGACATAATATTCGAGTGTTCCACTTGTAGCTGGGATATGCAGGGTTATCAAGGATGTTGTAAAGGAGGCATAATATTCGAGTGTTCCACTTGTAGCTGGGATATGCAGGGTTATCAAGGATGTTGTAAAGGAGGCATAATATTCGAGTGTTCCACTTGTAGCTGGGATATGCAGGGTTATCAAGGATGTTGTAAAGGAGACATAATATTCGAGTGTTCCACTTGTAGCTGGGATATGCAGGGTTATCAAGGATGTTGTAAAGGAGACATAATATTCGAGTGTTCCACTTGTGGCTGGGATATACAGGGTTATCAAGGATGTTGTAAAGGAGGCATAATATTCGAGTGTTCCACTTGTAGCTGGGATATGCAGGGTTATCAAGGATGTTGTAAAGGAGGCATAATATTCGAGTGTTCCACTTGTAGCTGGGATATGCAGGGTTATCAAGGATGTTGTAAAGGAGACATAATATTCGAGTGTTCCACTTGTAGCTGGGATATGCAGGGTTATCAAGGATGTTGTAAAGGAGACATAATATTCGAGTGTTCCACTTGTAGCTGGGATATGCAGGGTTATCAAGGATGTTGTAAAGGAGACATAATATTCGAGTGTTCCACTTGAGTTCCTTACGGAAGTGAGAAACATGGTCATATTTCCTCAGACCATACACAAAACGAATGCAGAGGTTTTGTAAGCGCTCAAACTTGTTTAACAGCTCCTCGGTGGCATCCAAATAGCAGGCATCAGCGTAATCAATGATCGGCTGAATCAGAGTTTGAGTTAAGTAAATTTTGGTTTTAAATGGCAAGAAGCTCTGTAAGGATTTGAGCGAGTGAAAAGAAAAGTGAACCTTACGACTAACCTCATTCACTTGAGCTCGCCAAGACAGATTGCTGTCAATTAAGACACCGAGGTCCTTGGCTGTATCAGTATACGCAATGGTCGTGCAGCCCATAGATAATGGAGTCAAAGATGATAAGTCAAGTGCAGTGCGGTAGTATCTGCTGCCTATGATCATGGCCTGCGATTTAGCAGGGTTAATCTGTAAGCCGAACGACTTAGCCCATTGATAGATGCTTTCCAGGTCATGATTCATGGCATTGATTGCCGATTCCGCATCAGCCAGCAAGAAATGTCTATACACCTGCAAATCGTCTGCGTAACCTTGGTAACAATGTTATATTCGTTTTTCCGGGCGGGAGTGGAGTTGTGTAACTGGGCTAAGACCTTTTAGCTTGCAAATAGGGTATCTATACACGGGCTGTCGGGACCGCGCGCCCATGTGTCGTGATTAGGATTTCTGCTATTACATTACAACTCGCGCGGGCCCGACAGCGTCACGCGCTGCTATGGACCTGCGTTTGGTTTAGAGAAGCCTTTACCGCATTGACATATCCTACGTCGCCATATCAGAGTTATTCTTGCGAATAACCCTATTCCAACTGTCAGGTGTTTGTAGCCCACTATACACAATAACCGTCTGGTCGAACTATCCTTCATTTTCTATGGTGAATGAGGAACTTTTCACGCCTTTCATTCATACCTCTTAGACCACCATTACCATCATTGAAGTATGAACAAACTTTGGATTCAAATGCGTATTTGATTAGTCTAACCGTCACAAAATAAAGGGTGTAAAAAGACTCTTAACGAAGCCGAAAGGCACTTGTTCTCCCCGCCTTTGCGATTATTATTTTTTCTAGACCATTCCTGGGAACCTTCTAGTTACGGAGATAGTGGGGGTTGAAGTTCCAACTTTTCCACAATTTTTTTTTTAATACATGTTTTTAAGATGTAAGATTTTTACTTTAAACACTCCACGACCTACTACTAATTAATCCATCCATTAGCACAATGTGTTGAGTGCGTTACATTGAGTTTTACAGTAAAACATGATTTTTCACCCCAAAAAAAAAGTCGTTTCCCAGCAATAATTTTTGCGTTAAGTTACTTAGTTTGATGTACAGAATGCTTGGTTGACGGCTTCGTGATGAGTCTGTTTCCGCCGGCCACAGGCGCCCCGTGAGCCGTCGCGTCACTCCGCACTGCTACTGACCTATGTTTGCTTTTTACAAATCCTTAGCATATAAAGCTGTAAATGTTGCTTCATGTCATTCAAAGCATTTGCTGATATCCTCTGACTGAGAACAGTCACCCTTCTAAAGCCTCCATTCATAACACCTGTTCTGTTCCAGGTGACCCTCCTAAACTTCATGATCACCCCTCAAGGGCTGCAGGACCAGCTGCTCGGTATCGTGGTGGCCCAGGACCGGCCCGAGCTGGAGCTGAAGAAGAACCAGCTCATTGTGGAAGGCGCGCATAACAAGAGGACGCTCAAGGAGATTGAGGATCAGATTCTTGAGGTCAATAATACATTTTATTTACGCTCTATTTCACTCACAGATGGCGCAATGATAAAAAAACATGCTGAGGTTTTCGGTGTAAAAAATAAAAATAAATATCATTCGACATTACACAAATACAAATACAAAAATACAAATACAAAAATCTTTATTTCATTATTACACGTTATGCATACAAATACAGTTGGTGGCGTCCCCTTTTAAGCATATAGATGCCTGTGCCAGGAGGCGCCGCTCCTTAATATCTTACCATCAGTGTAACATGTTATTTAAAAAAAAAAAGTTTAAAAGTTTATGAATTTATTATTTTATTTAGTCTGTTGGTGTGTGTGTATAATTAAGTGCGTGCGAGCGTGTTTATGTGTGTGCGTGTGTGTGTGTCTGTGTGTGTGTGTCTGTGTGTGTGTGTGTGGTTGTATTGTATGGAAAGGGGTTTACCTTATATTTAATAGAATATTCTCTACTTCATCGTAGCATAATTTGTTAATCCACTTAATCAGCAACGATTTGCATTCTTTATATGGTTTAGTATGTATATCTATTTCTTTATTTATTTTATTATATAAGAAAGACGAGCGTTTGTCGTACTGAATATTTGCAAATTCTGTTCTTACAAAAGGGGTGGAAGCGATGTTACGTTTCCTTCTTCTAGCTAATACATTAGGATCTAAAGGTAGGGTTTTATATTTTTTTAATACTATGTGAATAATATATAATTTTCTAACTGATAATAGTTTAGTTGTTTGGTATAGCTCATAGGTGTGAAATGTTCTTTTTTTGAAGTACATTACTTTTATTAATGTCCGTTGCGCTCTTTCAACATCAAGGAAACGTGTTTTACGCGCGCCTCCCCATATTGAGATACAATATATTATGACAGATTGAACTAGTGAGACATAAATTTCATTTAGAAGATTTTTTGCCGAGCCACTCTTAGGGACTACGTGTCGCAATGTTTTAAAAATCCAAATAAATTTTCTTATTCTCGCAGAAATTTGTTCAATTTGAGGATACCAGGACAGGCTTTGGTCCAAAATTATACCTAAGTACTTGACGTGGTTAACTTTACTGATGGTAGGACAATTGCAGTCGTAATGAACCGTCTGTCTACACTTATGTATTTTTATGTTGAAGTTAGGTTCTGGTTGTACATTTTTATATATCGAGAAGCAAATATAATTCGTTTTGCTCGTGTTTAACGTAAGGAGATTTGTTTTTAGCCATGAAGCCACTTGTAACATACCTTCTTCGGTGTTGGTTTTTGTTTCAGCCCAGGTTGAGCCAGTAAAGACGATCGCGGTGTCGTCAGCATACGAATATATTTTTGCTTTATTAATTGACATATTACATAAGTCATTTATATATATTAGAAATAAGGTAGGTCCCAGAACGCTTCCCTGGGGCACGCCGCATGTTACATCAACGTCCTCGCTGACAAAATTATCGAGCTTAACCTTCTGTTTTCTATTTGTCAAGTAATCGGTGAATATAGATAGTTGTGTATCTCTAATACCAATGTTTTCTAATTTTTGGACCAGGATGGGAATAGAGACCGTGTCGAAGGCCTTTTTTAAGTCTATAAAAACTGATAAACACCTAGTTCCTTTGTCGAGTTCTTTTGTTAGTTTTGTTGTTAAAAACGTTATAGCGTCTTCTGTAGAAATACCGCGTCTAAAGCCAAATTGAGATGGAGATAAAATGTTGTTGGTTTGTAGATAGCTTAATAATCTGAAATTTAATAGTTTTTCTAATATTTTGGCTATAACAGGAATAACAGAAATTGGCCTATAGTTATTAACGTCTCCCTCTTGTCCACCTTTGTAATGGGGGTTATTATGGATTTCTTTAAGGAGTTAGGGAAGGTGCCTTGTTTAAAACATAAATTGGCTAAATGAGTTATAATTGGAGTTATTTCATGTTTTACATGTTTAAGGTAACTAATGGAGATATTATCCCATCCTGGGGCACTATCTGATTTTAGAGAGTTTATTATACTATTTACTTCGTTGATATTTGTATCCAGCAGAACAAAAGATTTAGAAAGACTAGGTAAGGAACGTAGGTATTGATTTAGTTCATTCTGGGTTATGGTTTGTTGGATGTCATTTGCCAGTTGGTTACCAATATTTGCGAAATATTTATTAATGAAGTTTGCTGATTCCGTAGGTGATGCTTTTAGTTGTTGCAATGATTTCTGTAACGAGCATATGTAATTTTATTTATTTCGTTATTAGGATCATCTCGGGATTGTTTTTGGAGCTTATTACGATTTTTTATACATCTTAATATGCCTACAGTGATCCAGGGCTTAATTATTCGTTTACTTTTAGGGATCTTGTGAGTAGTTGTATTTATTTTTAGTGACTCAATAAGACCTTGTGTTAAACATTCTGTTATGTAATTAGGGTTATCACAAAAAAGTAATGTCGATAGATTTTTGTCTTTTAAATATTGCAAGGCACTTTCAAAATCAATTTTGGTACTAGTTGTTGGTGTAGTTTGGTAAAGTTTTGTTTTAGATAACGATAGAAAGGCGGTACGGTGGTCTGTAACCGTAGTGCGTAGGATGGCAATAAAAGCAGAGTGCCGTTTCCTGTTTATTTTTAACATAAAGTGATCAAGACAATTGGTTTCCCTTGTAACTAAGGTGTGACCAGAGAGAATGCCATGACCCGATAACATATCCAGGTACTCGTATAATGTTCTATTTTTAAGTTCATATGTTTGTTCAGTGTGTTTAGGTCTTATGTTGATATTAATGTCACCAGCAATTATAATATTTCGTTTTGGAGAATTTAAGTTATCTAAATGGAGTGCCAGAGAATTTATAAAAGGTTCCGCGTTAGTATTTGATGGTGAACGATAAATACCTAAAATGACATTATTCAATATATTTAATTGTAGGCATGACGCGTGGCTTAAGCTTAATTCAGTGACACTGGCTTTTAAGGTGTCTTTGACATATACTACAACGCCGTCATTTTGATTTAGCTGACGAGTCTACAACTCGTCAGCTAAATCAAAATGACGGCGTAGGATCGATACTTGGATAATGTCGGTATAGGTTTATTTAGATCAAGTCGGCATTCAGTCAGAATTATAACGTCTGTTTCAAAATTGAGGCAAGACATATTTAGTATAAAGTCATCGAAATTGCAATATATGCTCCTAATATTTTGGGAAATTATGGTAAGGTCAGATTTATTTGTGTTATAGTTGTGAGCGAGCTCACTACAATCGCATTCTATCGATCTTGCAATATTCAAATTATCGATGTCATTTAAAGTTTGTAGTAGATCACCCATTATTATGTTTTATTAAATACACGGTACATTTTAAAATCAGGGTATTATTTATATGAAATGTTTGAAGCCGTAAGAACACATGCCATATGTATAATAATATGGGTTCTGAGGATGTATAATAATTAGTTTGTAGTAATTTTATTGTATTGTAAATATTGATCAATGTATTTTTAGTTATTAATTTTTTTTTAATCTATTTAGTGTACTATTTAGTTTCCTGCAAAACCTGTAATGGATTAAAATTGACTGAAGAGTAAACAAACTTTTAGTTCTATAATATGTGTGATAATGATAATGTGTGTGTGCGTTTGTTGGTGTATTTGGAGGAATAAGAAATAATGTATTACTTGTGAATGTCGAGTAGGTGTAACAGACTTTACATACCCAGTTTGATAAGCTCAGGAAAAAAATAAAAAGGCGGTGAGAACAGTACTGAAGTTCGTTATGATCACATAGTCATTGATGGATTATCAGCTGTTGGATTTGTGCTTCGCTTTTAATTATAATGGATGGAGAATTGTCTTTTCTTTTGAGATATACACGTCCATATGCAGTCCAGCAGTATTTGTAAGTTTTTGATTTCACGAGGTCACGTGCAAGGAAATGTAGGCGTGCAGCCTTTGCAGTAAGTTGCTCAGTGATAAAAATAGGTGTATCCTCGTTTGTACGTATGTCCAGATGTTTGGCACAAAGCTTCGCTTTTTGTTTAATGTTGAATGCCTTACAAGATTTCAGAATGTTATTCTTTATCAGTGTGGAGTTTGTCTCCACTACAATTGGTGTGTTACTTGTATCTTTCTTTGAACGAATTCTGTATATATCACGGATAACCGTCTTGTCAATTGGACAACCCACTGAATTCGATAGGCTTGTAACCATATGAATTAGGTCGTCTTTGGTTTCGTTTGACTTCTTCGGTGCGTTTTTTATTTCAAAATTAGCCTTTCGGCTGTCCTGCTGCATACTTTCCAATTTATCTTCCAAAACAATAATATATTTTTTATCCTCTTTTATTTTGTCCTTTAAGGATTCGATTTTTTTCTTAAATTCTTCGTTTTGTGCCATTAAGAAGGCCACGGAACTTTCGATGTTACAACTTGATTGTTGAATTCCTTGCAGTATTGTGGTATTTTTATTAAATTCTTGCTCTTGGGCTTTCATCATCGTAGAGAACATAGATTGCATCTCTTCCTTAAATTTAGCAAATTCTTCAACAAAATCTTCCTCCCGTCTTCTTCTTTTTTGTCGGGATGACACAAAGTTAGGGGGTGTTGTAAGCTCCGGAGCTTGTGTCGAGGACACAAGGATAGTTGATATACTACATAGATACTTTTATTTTTTGTAAATACATAATTATTATACAATATAAACATCCACGACTCGGAAACAAATGTCCATGCTCATCACACAAACATTTGTCCATACCGGGATTCGAGGTTTCGACCCTAAGAACGTAAGGCACTCTCACTAGCGCTGCGCCATGCGGTTCAAATCATATTTTCATCAGTTTCCGCAAACTATTTGAAAATTGATTTTGACTACTTGGGAAGTCGCAACTAAATTTCATGCACATTTTGTATGGCCATGATGGTGTGCAGTCACAGAAATACTTCAAGAACCTTCGAATTGAAAAGACCTTTATTCCGTGTACCAGGTGCTATCGTCCGCCGGCAACATCCTAGAGGACGAGTCGGCGAACACGATCCTGTCGTCGTCCAAGGTGCTGTCGCTGGAGATCGAGAAGAAGCAGGCGGCGGCCGCCCTGACGGAGGCCGACATCGACGAGGCGCGCCAGCTCTACGTGCCCGTGTCCCAGCACAGCGCAGTACTGTTCTTCTGCATATCGGATCTGGCCAACATCGACCCGATGTACCAGTATTCTTTGGTTTGGTGAGTGTCTACTGCTTAGGTACTTTCAAAAGTAACTGATTTGGTTTACTTATAGCAATTTTTTTTACTACCGGCTATGAGTGTTACGTATTTTTTTTATTTATTACGTTTTAAGAAAGCTTACAGTTTACAATATATACAACTAAACTGCTAATAGCAGTCTCCGCGGATAGATAAATACAAAAAATAATTAGCGAAGTAATGCCCGATGTCTCAAGCGTTACTTAATTAATTAACTTTGTCTTTTTCATGAAATAGTCTTTCAATGGGGTATTTTGTTCAACATACAGCCTGTCATTAACCTGCAAATTGCAAAAAAACGTAAAAAGAGAATGTGTTGTCTACACAAAACTTATTCAAAATCAAAATCAAAGCATTTATTTCAAGTAAGCCAGTTACCAGGCACTTTTGAATTGTCGAAACAAAGATGAAAATTAAATGTAGCTACAGTCCCAGTCACAAGACATAAAAACTGTGAAAGTACTGTAGTTGCCCATAGCTGTATTAGAATTAGGCATCGTTTGAAGATATTGAAAATAAAGGCTTAAACATCTACATCAATTTGTATTCGGCAGGGTCAAGGGATCACTAGAAACGGCCCTACCAAGATAGATCTTTATGCACAAAAAACTTCGTATAATATCATAGAATCGTACAATAACATCAGCATTCGTTATTAAGCTAAGTTATATTGTAGTCTTTGTAATCTGAAAAATAAATAAATAATAATTACACCCTTCATATTTGATCGTTCATAGTAAAAGTATCGCGTATACTATAAGTTCCGTTCGAACTAAGAACCCCTTTGTCCACAGGTTCATAAACCTGTACAACCAAGCGATCATCAACTCGCCCAGTAGCGACATACTGGACGAGCGCATCGCGGGTCTCAACGCGTTCTTCACCAAGAGCATCTACGACAACGTGTGCCGCAGTCTGTTCGAGAAGGACAAGCTTATCTTCTCTCTCGTTCTCACGCTGGGGATACTGAGAGCCAAGGTTACATTGACTAGAAATTAAGTTTAAATTATCAATAGACGACCTAGTGAATGATGCTTGAAGGATAATTTAAGTTTCTTGAATTAGACTTTATGATATCACGGGTTGCGTTCCCAAGTTGATCAGCCTTATTGGTTTTGTCAACTGCAGTACGGAGTCTGGAAGTGTGCATGGTTAATGATCATACATGTGCGGGAACATATGATATACAAGTCCGTGATTAGACCTGTCTCACTGTTTGGATCAAAATGCTGCACTTTGAAGAAGATCGATGAAAAACTATTGCATGCAGTGGATATGAGAATAATAATAATAAATTTAATTCAAAGTTAAAATTGGTACAATACAACATAAATCTTAGAAATAATTTAGGTATAACAAAGTACGATGCCTGTACTAGGATAAACCTGTATCACAGGCGGCATTTTTCTAATAATTACTATTTGGACACTAGATTATCTAACAATATTTAACATAAGATTTTTTAAAGTAGTGAATTATATGGTTAATTTATTATGATAATTAACTCGATTATTCTTAATTAATTACACTATTACAATAGTATCAGCAGTAGGTACTAACAAACAGGTTAGGCTCGGTCAAGTAAGAATTGCAAAAATCATTGTCATGGCATTTTTGTAGCGGTCGTAAATTTGCTTAGTCAGCGACAAACCTAGCGCAGTGGTGTCGTACAGGTATCGTCGAGTTAGCAACAAATTTATAGAAGTCTGGTCTTGTATGACGTACTAGGCGCCCTCATAATCAATAGAGTTTATATATCTTTGCTCTGCAATTTTCCTAGCAGGACATTCAGCGTCTCCGGTGTTATGGTCACTAGATATGGTCACTAGATATTTTAAATCGTGAACAAGTCGCGCATTTCGGCGTGTCTGTTTTCTCCGTGCATTCGAACATCTTATGACCTTCTTCACCACAGTGACCACACGTAGAATTGACCTCGACAAGATTTTGCTGCATGGCCGTACTGTTGGCATTTATAACACCTCGTTACTAATGTAAAATCCCTGACAGAGCAAGACGACAAATTTTTGAAAATTTTGGCTGATACTTCAATTACGTAATTGCAGGTCGCAGCATCTCTCTTCTTAGATTTGTGTCTTAATTTTACGACAGTCAAGAAAGATTCCAGGGTCATCTCTGATAATTTGTCGACTACATTTTGTTCAAAAATGCACTTGAATACCTCAATTTCGGCCAAGGAACTCAGCACACCTACAATACTTATACACTTTTAAACTTCACTTCACATCCATCTCAACATTCTTTGAGATGGATGTGAAGTGAAGTTTAAAAGTGACGCCTGTAGCAGACAAAATTAAAGGAAGTCGTTTGTCTTGGATGGACATGTAATGAGAAGGAATGAAACACATGTGACTTAAAGATTGATGAATATAAATATTGATGTATGGAGAGGGAGGGGAGGACCAAGCAAAAGATAAAGTAAAGATGAAGATACTCGTATAACAAGAAAAATGAGGGTCAAAATAAAAAGTAATTTATGAAACCTACTTCCTAGCGTTTTAGCGAGCGTGAAGAAGTGTCGGAACAAACCCCCTAGACGATGGATCTTACCTTCACGGGATACAAGCGTGGCGTTATGGGCAGGACTGTTTTGTTTGTAGGGCGCTTTGGACGAGGAGCTGCTAGCGTTCCTGCTGACGGGCGGCGTGGCCCTGGACAACCCGCACGAGAACCCGGCGCCCGCCTGGCTCACGGACAAGGCCTGGTCCGAGATCGTGCGGAGCAGTCTGTTGGGCCCGTGAGTCTTCACTACTCATTCACGTCTGCTAGGTCATTGTTTTTCATAGTGTAATCAGAAATATTCATCATATAAAACGGGTAAGTCCTTAAAACAAAAAAAAAAAAAAACGTTTTTTTTTTTTTTATGCGCCCAGTTTAGTGCAAATAAATGTATTGTCTGTCTTTTATTCCCGAGTTAAAAACTTCTATGTATTTGTTCACTACGTATTGTTCCCACTGCTGGGACGCAGGCCTTCTACTGCCTGATCAGTAGTAATGAAATGCCTCTTCACTAATAAAATTACTTTTAATTTATTTCTGTATCGGACAATGTCCATAAAGTTATGGACTTGGCCTAGCTTAAACATACAAGTACGGTCGTACAAGCTATTTGGTTTACAGTTTAACGCACAAATTACATTGTAAAATGTAAACCAAATAGCTTGTTCGACCGTACATGATCCTGTAATTAGTGCGCAGACAGTACGGAAATTAACCGTATGGCTAGGTTGTATTTAACACAAAGTCTTGCATACTAGACAATAATACAACTTTGCAGCATATATTATTGTAATAATAGCTTATATCCGCTGCTTTCCCGCGTGAATTCCGGGATAAAAAGTATCCTCTGTGTTCTATACATTTTATAAACTACATATCTATGTATGTGCCAATTACATCCAGTCGTTTTTGCATGAAAGAGTAACAAACATACGTCCTCACTAAACTTCGTATTTAAAATATATATTGTTTATTTATATATATATATATATATAGTGAGTAGTAAGATAGTAGTATAGTCTAATAAGAAGTAAGATTAGTAACGGTGACTAATAGTTGAATACACCAAACAGGTTGAAAGGCTTCAGAGAGCACTTCGTAAAGCACATAGACAAGTGGAAGGCGTTCTACGACCTGTCGGCGCCGAATGAGAACCCGATGCCCGAGCCCTTCCACCAGGTCGAGGGCATCGCTAAGCTCATCATACTCAGGTACCGTTTACTTCCTCGTTTTACTTCAACATAGCACGGCCAAGGTCAATAAACCAAACTCAAAGCTTTATTTTAAACTAACTTCTGCCCGCGTCTTCATCCGTGTGGATCGAGTCAAAAATCCAGATTATAAACTATCTATGTGCCAAATTTCATCAAAATACTTTCAGTAGCTTTTGCGTGAAAGAGTAACGAACATCCTCATAAACTTTCACATTTATTAGTACTAGAATAGTATATAGTTTGTACCTATTAGTAGTACTTATGTAGAACTTCAAAATTACAATCATTCATTCATTTGCATTTCATTACTAAAACAAGGTCTAAGATAGACCTAATTAGGTATACGCACTTTTGAATAGTCAAAAACAAAAATTTGCAGCTAGCTACACTCCAGCCCCATGCATAAGAATAACTGTGACATGACTGTATCAACATTCCATTTCCAAACCGTAGACCTCATGGCGAAGAATTGAAATCAAGTTAGGTATTAGAACATCTTGCATACGTCATTGTTGCTTCTATACGTGACAGAATACATTACTTAAATATATTTTGGAATATATCTGAAGTAAATTATCCACGCCACGCCACGACAATAATGAAAGGATGTTAATATTGCTGAATAATTGCATTAAATTAATTATAAAATTAAATGTATTTACAAGTATTGCAATTGTGTGGCTTAACTTCAAACTCAGATAAATCCAATTCAGAGATTTTTTAAGATTTTGGTATCCAAAGAAAAGGAAAAAAAATGGGGGGCGGGGGTTGGGGCCTGCGCTCGGCTGACTGTCCGCCAGGGTTGCTTGATAATCTGTGGGGAATTCCCCAAACTGCGGGGAAAACGAAGCTGTTTGGGGAATGTGTGGGGAAAGCTTCAATTCGGGGAAAATGCGGGGAATTTAAGTATGTACACAAAACCGCGATATTTGATATCAAATATATGCCAGTTTTGATTGATTTCTTACAATTTATAACTCGAAATAACAATTTATATTTTTACCCGTTGTTTCATTTCAACATTTTAACAATTTATGTTTCATTTAAATGTGATATGCAGAAGATCGTATTGTACGTAGGTTCTTCTTTACTTTAAATTATTATCATCCATCTGTTATCTCAAGTTATCTGTGTTAGCTAAAGTCGCATTTTTTGAGCCAAATAGATAAGTTTTTAATAAAATCAGATAGAAACAAATAATGAAAGCAGCGAGATGTCGAGGTATGTTTTACTTGATTTTATGTAATGACTTTCACTCGAAAAGAACAATAGCCAAAGTTCATACAATGATGGACCTGATTTCCAATGCCTTCGTCTTCGTCTAAAAATCATTATTATATGGATATAATTTGCAAATTGTAGTACGGTCGACCAAGCTATTTGGTTTACATTTTAACATGCAAATTACATTGTAAAATGTAAACTAAACAGCTTGGTCGACCGTACTTAAACTTAAGCGGGATATCCATAATTATATTATTACTATAAGTACTGTTTTGAGGTTAGGAATAGATACACATTTACGATATTATTATTATTTTTTACGTTCATACGTTTCATTTTTGGTTGTTTTATTTCTCTGAGGAATTATCATTATTTTTTCCCCAAACGAGAGGAATTTCGACAATGCGTTTGGTCATTTTAGCATATTACTATCGGCAACCCTGCTGTCCGCTGTCCCCGTACTGCGGCGATGAGAGAAGCGGCTTGTACTAGTTGTACTATTTAGTCTGTGGAAGCGGTCTCACTCAACACACCTGCTTGACTACCATGACGTCTTAAAGCAGGATCGTTTTAATCTTGTTCCAGTGTGGGAAAGAGATGGCGCTAGACGTCCTCTATAGCTCCGTCTCTTACCCACACTGGAACAAAATTAAAACGATCCTGCTTTAAGACGTCATGGTAGGCCACCTGTATAATTGTTAACTCATGTTTATGTCATTGTGTTTACAAAATAATTAGGTAAGCATATCTTTATTGCTTCGTGGCTTATGGATTGCGAGACCTATTTTATAATAATATGGGTTTCAATGGTATATAAAGTTCGTAACTACACTGATGGACCAATAGTGATGATTACTGAGTTCCATTATTCTAATAAAATGCCTGAGCATTATTAATAATAACACCTACCTGACCTTCACAATCACAACTTATCATAGCGTCTGGTCATTATGAATACTGCTACGCGACCGTCCGTCGTCGGGCAATGTGATAGGTGCATGTGGCGTGGCGCGGGGAAACCCGTGATGCACGCTGGCCAATCATAGCTCGCGCCGCCGCGCCGGCTGCGTGTAGTGTGAGTCAGTCGCGTCGCTTGCTACACCTCAGTTTGGTATTGATGAAAACGAGTACACACGGACGGTTTATATTTTAGTAATAAAGTATCAAATTGTAAGGACGGGCGGTTGTATTGTGTGCAGTGTCGAAATAAAAACAAAACGGACGAACGATGGAAAGTGTCGTCCATAATTCCAGCATAGATATATTGACTGACATGAAACGTCGATTTGAAGAAAGATTAAGTGATTTAATGTCACTGAAAAGTCAAAATACTCAGTTTTTAACCAGTGCAAGTTATACAGATATGATTCAAAAAGTGAAATCTTCGAAGTCAAAAGTATCAAATAAAAAACCAGAAGATTATCAACGTGTGCGAAGATTCGACATCTTAAATGATGGAGGAACAGAAAAACTGATTGTTCCAATAGGCAAAGATAACCTAATTAGGTTTTACGTGTGCAACGCAGAAATATTTCAGATTTTACATGACACTCACCTGGCACTTGGCCACGGCAGAAGAAATCGTATGGAGAAAAAGGTAAATGTGCGCTATAAAAATATTACGAGAGAAATTATTGATATTTACTTAAAGTTATGCGATCATTGCGAAAAAAAACGCAACCTTTCGAAACAAAAAGGTTTAGTGATGAAACCCTTTGTTAGTAGCGAAATGAAATCGAGGTGTCAAGTAGACCTAATTGACATGCAGTCACAAGGAGATAATCAGTATAAATTTATACTTATCTACCGAGACCTTCTCACGAAGTTCGTGCAGCTCCGCCCGCTCAAGAGCAACAAAGCCGAAGATGTTGCACACGTACTCATTGATATTTTTACAATATTTGGTGCACCAAGTATTCTTCAAAGCCAAAATGGCAGAGTGTTCACCTGTGATGTTGTTAGAGCGGTTTGTGTCATGTGGTCTGGGATGAAAATTGTGCATGGAGTCCCAAGTGACTTGAGCGAGTCCGTAGAAAGAGCAAATCAAGATATAATGCACATCCTACGTAATTGGTTGCAGGATAACAATACAAAAACATGGCCGGAAGGATTACGATTTGTTCAACTTAAGAGAAATAACATTCATGACGAAGGCTTAACTTGTTGTCCATATCAAGCCATGTTTGGGGTGAAGTTGAAACTTGGACTGTATAGTTCTTCTATACCACATGACGCCCTACTTGATGTCAATACAGAAGAAGACTTAGAGAAACTTTTAACTTTTACGGACCAAGTAGAGTCCGCCGAAAATGGTAAAGAACAGGCCGCCGAAAATACTATAGTAGAAGAGGCCATCGATAAAATTAAAGAAGAGGTCACCGAAAATGATCCATTAGAGTGCACCGAAATAAAAGTTGAGGTCGCCGAAAATGATCAATTTGAGTCCACCGATATACAATTCGAGTTCACTGAAAATGTAAAATTTTTTTATTCAGCAGGGCCAAGCCAAGTTTCAGCCACTTCAGATGTTCGAGAGGACTCAGCAACTGACAAAATTTTACTTCCATCCAAAAATCAAGATCCTGAAACACATTTGCAGTGCAAGCGTCGCCGCGTCTAGGAAAATAATAAAAATAGAATGCAACTACAATGGGGGCTTCGCCATTGTTTTTTGAGCTCACCAGATGGCGCCACTGTCGAGTAAGGTCTCTAAAGTACCAATCATCATCTTCCTGCCCTTATCCCATGTTACTTGGGGTCGGCGCAACACGTTTTTTTTACTTTAAAGTACCAATAACTTCATTAAAAGTTTACGTGTATACATAGGTAGTGTAAACTTCAAATACATATTTACAATATTTTCCCTAAAATTGGCAAGCATGAAACATTTAAAAATCATTCTACCTCCAAGTACTAACTAATAAGTTCCTAAGTTGCTACTTAAAATCTTCAAGTCATAATTAATCAGGAATGGCTCAGTCTAGAACACAATCGTGAGTATTAATATAATTACGTGATAAAAAAGAACGCAACGCGTGAACACTGTATGACATCTGACATTTCGGAAGACCTTACTCTACACGAACGCCTCTAGCGGCGAATTCAAGCGCGATAGCCCCCATTGATAAAGTACGAAAAGAAATGGGACAGAGACAGTCAGTAATTTTTTTTCAATATTGTATTGTTGGTGCCAGTTAAGATCATAGTACTGTAGCGGCCATACCATCCACCCAAACCCACCCACCCATACCCCATATTACCCAGACCCATATACCACACCCACCCACCATACCCAGTGACCCCATAGGACCCATATTGGATGTAATGATTTTAGTCTAGATTATTTAATGGGTCCCGACTGTTGCAGTCAATATGTCTTGTCTCCTGAACTTGTTTTATTCTTTTCAGTTTTTTTTTATTTTAAGTTATAGTTATTTTTTGCGCAATCGGGTGTTTTATTTATTTTTTATTTTACACTTTTTAGTTACTTAGATATTATACCATTTTAAAACTCTTTATCGAGCCGTTCAGGCTGCAGAGCGTGCCAAACATTTGAATTTGGCGCTAAAAATCCGCCATTTTCTTTTTTATTATTTTGATATAGTGTCACTCTCACAGTAAATACAAATCTAACGACACCTCTCAAGCTAAAATCCATCTAGCCGTTCAGGCTGCAGAGCGTGCCAAACATTTGAATTTTATTTACTTTTATACTATTTGTAATTTCGAATTACATTCAAACATATAAGTTGCATATATTTTTGTAATCATCTTTTATAACCCTTCATTTTGATACCCTACTAGATGGTATTAGAAGAAGAAAAATTTCGAACTCCACAATATGGCACCCAAATTCACGATTTTTATGTTTTTTGATTATAATGTAGCCAGTGACACTCGCGCCATCAAGAAGAATCTAACGACATATAATCTATCCAAATCCCTCTATCCGTTGAGGAGTTACGAGGGAACAAAGAAACGGACATATATACATACATACATACATACATACATACATAAAGGTCAAACACATTACCCTCCTTTTGGGCTTCGCCGCAGTCGGGTAAAAAGGTGTTGTCATATTTACGGATGTGTTATGCACGGAAACCAGTTTATGCGGATCTCTTATTGTACGGGACGGTTGGCACAGTGGCTGAGCGACTGACTGCAGCGCCGCGTGTCGCGGATTCGAACCTCGCACGGAACGAATATTTGTATGGCCTACAGGTAGTTGTTCCGGTTCGGGATGTTTGTGTATGTGATTTTAAATGTTTGTAAGCGCACCCACGATACAGGAGAAATTCCTAGTGTGAGGCAACGTTTTCTAAAAAAAAGCTGTACAAAGCGAGGCTATGTTGTACCGGAAATTATGTACATCAAAATAATCCGCTGCCCCATACCATTTGGGCCGAACACGTTTGAAATTCTCGGCCGAATAGTTCTCGTGATTACGATGTTTGTCCCCCTGGATAAAGTGGTATAGTTTAATGTTTGTTGTATTGGGCATTTTTCATAATGCACTAATAGTCGTAAAAGACCTTTAACAAAGGCGAAAGGCACTTGTTCTCCTGGTCATTGCAATCATTTTTTGTTCTGGAATATACTTGGGAACCTTCTAGTTACTGAGATATTGAAGGTCAAAGTTCCAACTTTTTCGCATGTTTTTAAAAAAATACAATTTTTAAATGTTATAACGTTATTGTTAAATTTAAATTTCTGAAAATAAGGTGGGAGGATGATATTAAACAAATAGCTACAACAACATAGCAAAGAAAAGCCACAAACAGATAATTATGGTAAACTCTAGGGGAGGCCTATGCCAAAGGGCAAGCTATAACGTTACCGATGTCGTGCATTAAACTGTTACTAAGAAATAAATTTAAAAACAATAAGTATTTAAAATCAGTAATTATTTAAATTAGTAGCATGTTAATATTTTAAAGTGATATTAAAGTGAGTAAGAAGAATTATAAAATTATGTTAAATAAAAATGATTGAAACTATAAATAATAAAATGTAAAACAGAATCTTATGTAATACAATTAAAATTATCTTTATCTTATCTTTATATTATCTTATAATAATATTTCTTTTTAACCGACTTCCAAAAAGAGGAGGTTATCAATTCGTCAGTTTTTTTTTTTTTTTGTGTGTGTATGTTCAGCCTTTTTTTCGCCAATTGTGAACCGATTTCAATGATTCTTGCTTTTGTTTGGAAGAAAATTACTTCGCGGTGGTCCCGTTTAAATTTAGTGAAGATCTGATGGTGATCTTCGGAGATATACAATGGAACTCTTCAATTATAGACAGCAAATCGATCGTAATTGCTGCAATCGCTTGGATGTTTGTTGTTTTCACAACATCATAACTTATCATCACGCCAGTATGCTCTGCGGGTATGCAGATGTGTACAGTACACCCACATTTCGACAGTTAGGTATGTTAGGTTCCATTTTATTGGGGATAAGTCTATTACCATGACATGTTAAGAAATAATGACTGCCTTGTTGGTCTAGTGGTGGCGACAACTCAGCATGAGATCCTGGGTTCGATTTCCTGGTCGGACAAAGTGTTATTGGGTTTTTCCATCAGGAATTTCTCAGTAGCAGCCACGGAGTCTGAATTTGCGCCAGCGCTCGCCCCCTATTACATGGGACTTAAACATAACTGGAGAAATGTGGGTGTAGGTACTATTGGGTACGCCTTAGCCCAACTCTTCGGGGATTACAGGCGTGATGTTATGTTATGTTAAAATAAATGTATAGCTAATATTTGTTTAGGATATTACAACTAAAAATGACAAACTAACAATAAAAAACTTTTTTGCCAAAAATAAAACCGACTTCAAAAACACAACAAAGTCGGTGGCAAAGAAACTGAATCAAACACACAAGTCACCGACTTCTGAAGCTGAAGTTATTTTTCACTTTGTTGTGTTTTTTAAGTCGGTTTTATTTTAAAAATTAATAGCATGTTAATATAGTGAAGTGATATTATAGCATGCATATTATCAGAAATAAAAGCTATTTGAATTTGAACTTTATTTTAAACTTCCGTAGGTACTATTTAATGCATTCATCAGCACAATGTTTTAAGTGCGTAATATTAAGTCCTACCGTAAAACATGATTTTTAACCCCAAAAAAATATTCGTTTCCCAGCAAAATTTTTTTCGCAGCGTTACTTAGTTTCATGTGCTGAATGCTAGATGCTAGATTAACGGGTTCGGGTTTGTTTACACCCTGTATACATGTATAATGTCCAATATAATATTAGGCACGTGATTCATGACATGTAGATTGTTAAGTGCAGTTTCACTGTAATGGATCAACCTATTTCTTCTACAGTCCTTTCTCAGTTAGATCTGACATTTTAAAACGTGATTACCTTAAATCTAGGCCACCTACACCTATTTAACGTATTGACACTAAACTACGCTTTTTGATAAATCTCACGTGAGATAAGGGGGGGGGGGGTGAGAAGGACCCTACAATGTCGTCAATGGTGTTCTGACATGTCCGCCTTGTACTTACTCAGAGTTTTTCGGCTAAAGTTAGATATGCTAGCCACATGTGAGCCATTGAAGAGCAGCACACCAAAGCTCTGGACCAGTGTTTTTCAACCTGTGGGTTGTGACCCCCTGGGGGGTCGCGAAGCCATACCTCAATAAACAAAACAATAAAGCCTAGAAAGATAGATTTAACAAGAAAATGTTAACTAAAGGATGTAAACATTTTGTATGTTCGTGCAAATTAACAAAATAAAAACCTATTAGTACTTATCCATCTTATTGAGGTTTCGCTTGTTTGTTATTAACTAATTTCTCCCATCGTGGATCCGTTTTTGCTATATTGAGAATTAAATCGAATTTAAAAAAATATGTGTTAAATAGGTACCTACATATATTTATCCGAATCCTAATTATGCAAGGGAAGGGTCGAATCGGGGGTCGCCAAATATATTTTTATACTATGCGGGTCGTGTCTTGAAAAAGTTTGAAAACACTGCTCTAGACAATCACCCTAGAAAGCCATCGAATGCAGTCGCTTGCATCATCATCATTACATCTAACAGCAACAATATCAACCTCATAGGTTTTTAAACTGACATTATTATGGTCACTAACATTGTCATTAACACTGAAACGGGATATTTACCATGATTAGTATTAGTTTTGAGTTCCCGATATGTTCGACGCTGTTGCAAGCAGTTATTGTTAGAATCGAGTTGCGAGTGAGAGTCTATTATTGCAGCCTTATTGCAACGAGAATAAAATCACAATGATTTTGACAATTACAAAGTCAGAGATGTCTAAGTTACTTATATTACCAGCACCTGTTGTCCCAGATGCATTCGCCCAGACAAACTGATCCCGTTAGTCCAAATGTACGTGGTCGGCGAGATGGGCCGGCAGTACATCGAACCCCCACCCTTCGACCTGGACAAGTCTTACAACGACAGCAACTGCTGCTCCCCGCTCATCTTCATCCTGTCTCCTGGCTCGGACCCCATGTCTGGTCTGGTCAAGTATGCGATGGAGAAGAAGGTGATCAGCTTCGAGACTATTTCACTGGGGCAGGGACAGGTAAGCTCAACTTTGTGTTAAAGTACTTAGGTACATACATATTACATTTGTGTTAGGTAAAAAATATTAAAATATCAATATTATTTGATGCATTGCGTAAAATAATACGTAACTGTATAGATTTTGTCACTAACAAACAAAATAATAAAAGCTCTTCGCGTACTTGAAACGATCAACATTCAAGTCGCAGATTTAATCTCGGCCTTAATCAATGAACTCAACCAATTCAACTGCTGTGTTAAGTTGATTAATATTATGAGCCAATCGGATCATTTGACTTAGGTACATGAAATTTTGACAGGTTGATAGTTTTTGTTCT
The DNA here is from genome assembly GCA_941918905.2 of Xestia sexstrigata. Taxonomy (NCBI): domain Eukaryota; kingdom Metazoa; phylum Arthropoda; class Insecta; order Lepidoptera; family Noctuidae; genus Xestia; species Xestia sexstrigata. Next base: position 2,416,561 of record OW799203.2, on the reverse strand, counting down.
GCAAGAACTTTACTGCTGATGTTTATTACAAATTACACAATTCTTTATGCCCAAATGTATATTACCCTTCCAGGGCCCAATAGCCGCGAACATGATAAACCTGGCGATCCAGACGGGCGGCTGGGTGGTACTCCAGAACTGCCACGTCATGGAGTCGTGGATGGGCGAGTTAGAGCGCATATGCGCCGAGGTCATCATCCCACAGGTCACGCACGCCAACTTCCGCTGCTGGCTTACTAGCTATCCCAGCACGTCGTTTCCGGTTACTGTACTACAAAATGGTGAGTGCATACCGTTCAATGAAGACCAGACGTTGCTCACGACCTCGTCTGCATGTATTTGTATTTCATCGTTGTTAAACAAGAATTTGAGGACGAAAATAAGCCTATGCCCTTCTCCCCGTTGCTACCTAGGTACTTGTTTGACTTTCGATGGGCAAATAACAGCTTCACCGACAACTTAAACACCAGCCCACCTTATTTTATACTTTTAACCAACTTTCAAAAGAAGTGGGTTATCAATTTTACCTTTTTTTTTCCCAGGTGTAAAAATGACAAACGAAGCTCCGAAAGGGCTCAAGAACAACATCTTCCGCTCGTACATCTCGGACCCTATCTGCGACCCCGAGTTCTACATCTCGTGCCCGCGCACAGAGGACTGGCGCCGCCTGCTGTTCGCGCTGTGCTTCTTCCACGCCATCGTGCAGGAGCGCCGCGCCTTCGGCCCGCTCGGCTGGAACATCCAGTACGAGTTCAACGAGAGCGACCTCAGGATCTGTATCATGCAGCTGCAGGTAATACGTTTACATTTGTGAAAATTATGGTTTGTCTGTGTTTGGGTCGGCTTGTCCTAACCAGATGCAGCTGAATATCAACATTTTACATATGGAGCGACGCGACGTGCGATGCGTAATGTTTTATTTATTTGTAACCTTGAGCCTTGTGCCTCGATCGTCTTCCATGTTACGAGCTGCTTGCATTAAAAGATAAATAAAAGCAAATGATTAACAGATGTTCCTGACGGAATATGCGGAGACGCCATTCGACGCACTTAACTACCTCGCGGGCGAGTGCAACTACGGAGGGAGAGTGACTGACGACAAGGACAGGAGACTCATTCTGTCTCTACTCTCTATCTTCTACAACGACCAAGTCACTACTACGCCTGAGTAAGAGAAGCTTTTAACTTCTAGTCATTATTATATCTAGGAAAGAAAAAATAATGAATCGCGTCAGACAAAATCAAAATATTTTATTTCACATAGGCCTAGATGGGCACAAAACGGCGAAAAAGGTGCACGGTTCGGGTTGGTCGTTTCCATGGAGAAGAACCGGCAAGAAACTCCATGACAGAGACAGATGGCCGAATAAGGTGTCTGTGGTAGCTCTATAATCGGTCAGAGAAATACGAAAATGAGGCTTTTTGCTACGCCGCCCGCCGCACAGTGGGACAACCGGGCTAATATTATATTATGAACGCCCCAGAACATACGTTTGCCAATGAACTTAGATGTAGACGTGTTTCCCTGCAGGCTTTCTTTAAAGTAAGCAGTATACTAATAAGTGGTATAGTTTATAAACTGGATTAACACAGGATACTTTTTATCCTGGTAGCAAACCAAAGTCCGCGCGGGCGACGCTAGTTTTATTATACTTGTAATAATTGTGGTGTATTCGCTGACTGCTCAGCTACTCGTTCTCCCCGAGCGGCGACTACCTCATGCCGCCGTCGATGGAGTACAACTCGGTGCTGGAGCACATCCGCGCGCTGCCCATGACGGCCAAGCCCGAGGTGTTCGGCCTGCACGAGAACGCCGACATCACCAAGGATAACAACGAGACCAATGCCGTAAGAACAGGATACGCCATCTACTTAAGGCGACTACGGGAGCTAAATTAGCAACTCTATTTGTGGTGGTTCAAACTTCGTTTGAAATACTGTTAGAATAAAGTTCTAATCAGCTTGCACTACAATACAAAGTGGTTGTGACGCCAGTCACTGCGGGCCGAATAGTGTGAAATAAGTGTTTTTTTGCGATTTACAAAAAATCTATTAATGGGGTGGCTAAGGCAAAGTAAATCTCAGATGGCGCCACCATAGTTGGTCTCAATCTGACCAATGAGGTTAAGCTATTTTGAAATATAAAATGACATTACCACATTTTCAATCAATGACGATGTTTGGGTACCAACTATGCTAGTGCCATTAGAGAAGACATAGAGTCATCGGGGGGGGGGGGGGGGGGGGTCATTGGGTCATTGTCTTTAGAGTATTCTATTCTATTCTAGTTCCACAGTTAGCCTCCCCATTGGACTAAAAAATAAAACACTATCATGCTAATATGTTGCTTGTAGAATTATTGGCCAAAAAATCAGAATGATCGCATGTATTTTAGTTTGGTTTTTACTCGTTAAAAGAAATTTTTAGAGATAAGTTAGTGTTTTTTTTTATCGAGTAAAATTAGTTGTATTGTGTTTTTGCATATATCCTGAAGAATATCATATATTTTTCTGGTTTTGTTTATTGCAGTGAATCATATGCTTTTTGCATTATAAAACTCGCCATTAACTCCAGTAGTCCCCTTAAGAGGCACCAATCTCTTAAGTAGATGGCGTATCCCATTTAGAAATTTGGCAACATCGCAAATAGCTTTCTAATATTTTCCATACTTAAACTCCAGACTTTATCAACACCTTACTTATGACTTATTCATATTTTATAGTGCAAAACAGAGAGAAATTTGATTCAGTAATATTGATCTGTTTACGAAAACAATAAAATATATGAAAGAAATTTGCGACATTGCCAGTTTTCAGAATAGGGTAATCCACCACGGATATATTCTAAATTTTTGTTTCTAGGACTTGCCGATTTTCAACGATAATTTGATTAAAAAAAACTGGCTTGAGGTGAAAACCACGTCAAAAGAAAGAGCGCTTTCAGTATATTGTGTGTAATGCTCTCCTAGATATAAAGAGCTATGTTTGTTCCCTCCGTAGCTGCTATTCGGCACACTACTCACACAGACCAACATCGTGGCGGGCGGCGGCGCCGAGGGCGGCGAGGGAGGGGGCGTGGTGGACATGACGAGGGACATGATGGACCGCCTGCCCAAGCTCTACGACATCGTCTACGTCGGCGACAAGTATCCTGTGCTCTACTATAACAGTATGAACACCGTGCTCAAACAGGTACCTTACAGAGTGACCGCTAGCGGAATTGGCTTCAAAGGGCTTTAGGTGGCGTAATTACAATAATCAATATCGTGACACTATTTGAGGTGCAAAAAAGTACTTGGGAACCTGTCAAATGCATTTTCTAAACTTAAAACTGTTTCAACACTCAACTTGTAAGTTCCAAAAACCGTTTCTCCCTCAGGAACTGATCCGCTACAACCGCCTGCTCTCAGTAGTGAAGCGAACCCTCCACGGGGTCTTCCTAGCCGCTCAGGGTCTTGCCATCCTGAGCGCGGAGCTGGAGGAGTGCAACAACGCCTTCATCAAGGGCATCGTGCCCAAAGTGTGGATGTCCAAGTCCTACCCGTCGATGAAGCCCCTGGGGTCTTATGTCGCTGATTTGCTGTCACGGTAAGTAAAGAGGTAATCGGCTGCATGGATCAGATCTTCACGTTAAGTTGTATAGCCGAAAAACATTTCGCAAAGCCCAAGAAAGTCTACTGTGCTTTCGTAGTCTTGGAGAAGGCCTATGACTGTGTGGTGGGAAGAACTATGGTAGACTCTATCCATGTATGATGTGGACAGAGGCTTGATACGACCACTGCAATCTTTATTTACAAGGATTCCAGTGCTTATGTGCAAATGGTACAGGCACTCATTAATTTTACATCTCAAGAGGTGTTAAATAGGACGAGCAGCGTCTCCTTTGCTGTTCAACGTATGTATGGATTGTTGTCTGACAGATTTGAATGAGAGTGAGCGTGGAATGAATGGCCTGTCAATGCTCTTCTACGCTAATAATTAAGTTCGTCTTGCATCGTCAGTGGAACAGTTGCAAGACATGGGAACATTTGTAACTGTGAGAGAAAAGGAATGTAAATAAGTTGAAGGTCGTGTCAAGAAATAACTGGTAAGGTGGGGGTCAAAGTTCCAACTTTTTTTTTTAAAATACATGTTTTTAATGTAAGATTTTTACTTTAAACACCTGACGCCCGTACTATTCACTCCATCCATCAGCACAATGTTTTGAGTGCGATACAATGAGTTTTTCCGAAAAACGATATTTCACTTCAAAAAAAAAAGTCGTTTCCCAGCAATAATTTTTGCGTAAAGTTACTTATTTTGACGTACAGAATGCTTGGTTAACGGCTTCGTGAAGGGCCCGTTTACACTATGTATATTGGACACAGTCTAACAGTATTACTAGTAGTTATATTTGGTGTGGGTAAAGCTAGCTGACGTGATAATAATTTAATTTTACGGTTTCTTCGATTTTTTTTTGATGTTTACTAACATACCTTGTATAAAATCAGGTTCTTTTATCCTTACAGAGAGATGTGTTGCTTCGCTGGGGAGTTTATTCTGAATTTTGATACTTCTTCCCAGTTAAAACACTAGGAAGTGGAAGCCTGTTTTGGGGGACTGTCTCTTATACTTTACTTTGACGTTAAAAAAGTGCTGATATCAGTCAGCCTAATGGAGGCACGCACGAGAAAAGAGATCATGGACAAAATTTGGGAAAGTGTTTACCCAGCACAGCATTGCGACAGTATAGTATTTACACTCTCAGTATGTATTTGTATAGGCTCAAAAATAACAGCCTTCACTGTAGTGTATTATTGAATGAGCATTCACCGTGGTCCCGCGGTAGTCGCGCGGCATCACGAGGAATGCACACTAATAACCTTTGCACCGCGGGGTCGTTTAAAAGCGGAGAATCTTAACACCGCGATTCAGGAAACGCACCTAACGGTACACCGCCATCTAGATGGAAATGGTTGAACTGAATGAAAAGTAGGGGAGAGTAACTCGTCGTGGGTTGGACGGCTTGGGCGCTTTAACAATAGAGGTTGCAAACACGCTGTTCACATTTAAAAACAATGTTTTATTTCTTTTCTTCTTCTTCGAGTGTTTGTTCTTTTGTGACCGACATTCAGCTAATTTCTTTTCTCGAAAATAACTGTTTCGTGCGAGGATCTTGTATAAACATTCACCCTGCAATTTAATTATTTCGAATATAATTAAGTACTAAGTAGTTATACTCAGTCATCCTGATGCTACTGTAGTTGCATGCTTTGTTGGTGGTACTATGTAAATAAAACTTTTAAAATTCATAGGTATATATCAATTTATTTTACTATCACAAACAAGTTCTCTACTCTATCTTGTGTATATTATGTCTAAAGAGATGATAGTTTGGGTACATGTTGTCGGGCTCTATTCAATTGACATATTGCAAAATTGTTGAGGACATTTACGTTCAAATTAACATGGCGATTTTCTTCACATTTTCATTTTGTTAGTTACCTACATCTATAAATCCTTTAGGCTGTGTGTTTAGACCATGTATGATTATTACTATTATAAATTCGACATTTTGTGACAACGTTTAAATTTCACGCAAAACAGATTTGGATGAAATTTGGCACACAGATAGCTTTTAGCCTGGATTAACACATAGGATACTTTTTAACCAGTGGAACAGTTACCGAACTATACGGGGGCGAAGCCGCGGGCGTAACCTAGTACAGCATTAAAATTGAAGACTTTATTTGAACATTTGGTATCGGTTATCATTCTACCGATACGTATGTAGTAGTGAAAAAAATGAAACCTAATAATCCTAATTTAAAACAAGAATTTATAGCTGCACTCGTATTTTGTAACGGTTTAAGGGGCGCAACACAGAAGTTCGGATCGGCATCATTCGGTGCAGCCAGGAAATAGTTCTGGGGAAAAAACGGCTAGCTCTAATCGTGCCGATCCGAACATGGTTCTGCAATAGGTGCCGTATGGTGTTTACTGAACAACATGAGCCTAATGAAAAGCCGAATACTTCGGGACGCCTGGCTCGAATGTGCCGACCAAAGCTAACATGGTCCTTAAATGTATCATTGAAGAATTGCGGACAATTTCTATGAACCATATAGTACATATACCCAAGCTATATAGGTACACAATGTTTGTACTCAGTCCGTCGACAATAGTTGTACTAATTAAAATGCCGTGTAAACCTGTTGCACATTTAAAGCGACCGGCATTCAAACCTTACAATACTGGGCATAAAGAGGGTGCATTCTGAAATTTGGCAACGTCGCTAATAGCTGTCAAATGTTTCGCTGTTTTGATTATTTATCCAATATTACTGATTTAAATAATTAAATTTCGCTCTGTGTTTCACTAAAGTATTGACTAACTATTGCAATAATAACAATAAATTAGGTGGAATAGTTTAGAAGTTTTAGATATTAAAAAAATCATTTGGAAGATTTCAAAGTGTTTTTTTTTACAACTAAAACTAAATATTCAGCGTAACTGTGGGTATTAGTCATTGCAATTTATAAATAATAATTTTTATTTTAGTGCAACACAGTGATATTCAATTTTCAACTAAATAAAGAAATTCATTATTAGACAGCTATTTTCAGGGTTGCCAAGTTTCAGAATTTTCAGACTCATCGAGCTTTAGAAAGAGACTGTCAGACTGGTATATGACCAGAATTCAGCGACTGGACTTTCAACCAAGTAAAGTAGGCGTTAAAGAGATAAGGTTCATATTAGCTGAAACTATTTTTGACATTGACAATATGAACGTTGTGGCAAGTGGCGTTCTATAGTTTGTGCCTGGCCCATGGAAAAAAGGTGTAAGTATGTATGTTTGTATGAATACGAACATTAATCACGGAAAGATACGTTTCATATTCGTATAAATCGCTTACTTGGCAAAGTGAAAGTACAATACAAAAAATTTGCCCTGAATGACAGAGCAAACGGTCTCTACTAACTTCGAACTATTTCTATGTCAGTTAACAGTACAGTACTGTAGTTTGTTAAGTATATAAGGAACACTCAACACATAACACAATAGAAACATTACCTCGAACCTCGCCACGAGGCGGTAGGTACTGTTGATCAAGAGCCGATTCTCACTGCACTCACAAAGTCTACGATAAGTATTCTCATACAATCTTACTGGCCATGTAGATAAATTGTATACAAGTGTTAACAATGTGTTATTGTTTGCGGCTTTATTATGATAATTTAACGATAAATACATGCATAATTTTTGTTCATATAACCCCTTGGTTAGATATGTGTGAATCGAATATTTCTTAAAATACTATAAGACTAAGGAGCTCGGCGCACTGAACGATACAGATTCACAACACAGGAAGCGAGCAATTTATCAGCCACCGTGCCCTATTTAGTTGTTTAATATGTTAGGTCGTGGCCCCACGGCGTGCATTGAAGTGCGCATCACAGTTATAATGGCTACATTCATTCAGTTTGAGAACTATCAGTGATAACACTGGAACATGAAACTACAAGTATGCGATGCGAACAGTCTTACACATTCGACCAAATACTTAAGTGGAATTGTGTTAACAACAATTTTAGAAAACATTGAGCTTGCAAGTAACTCATGTATATTCAATTCATTAATACCGAGAGAGATGATCACTGTAACGCTAATAGTTTCAGATCGCATCCACCACTATTCTACACGTTAGTAATACTAAAATTCTACACAGTTATATAAACTTATTTTTACATTATTAAACATTCATTTTATAGCACATGTGAATACTGACAGGTGATATATTTTGACACATTTCCACCGTAAATTCAACAATCAAAAATCGACAAAGTTGTCAATAAATCTTTAAGAAATCGACGCGTTCAACCCTGATATTTGTTAAGATTTCTTATTTTTATAATTTAATACTTTTGATATTATTGTGAATATTACTCATTGTAATAAAACTAACCTTAGCTAACGTTAACAATAGACACAGAACTTATTTATACAAATGATTACACAACACAGATCGATACAATAATAAAGTTAGTTTTATTTCAAATGTAAACGTAACCGCAATTTTGCTTAAGCAAATAACTTTGTCTTGGGGCTTGGGTTAGGCCTACGTTCAACACAGGACTATACGGCATGTAGATGAGGATTCAGCCTTCCGAGTTACGAGCAGCCAGATCCAGGAGTTTGTTCATGAGTTCTCCGCCGAAGGACTCCCTGTACTTCTGGCTGATATTGTTCAGGAGGGCGTAGGGGGTCTCATAGTTCATGTTTTCTATGCTAGACAGGGTAGTGTCATCGTACTGCCTGCCGACGACCCTGAAGCCGTTAGCGGACATCTCGACGCAATATTGTGCATTCTCCAGGGTAGTCAGGTTGATGTAGATCGTCTGGTTGTCGTTGGGCAGTTTCGGGGAGATACCGGCACTCTTCACGTGCTTGCGGATGTCGTTGATGGCTCCTTCTGCCTCCTGCGGCCAGGTTTTCTCGTCCAACACCTTTTCTGTCATGGTTGTTGTCTGGAAAAGGCAAATTCCAAATTAATTATTGAATATACCTGCAACTTTTGAGGAGGAATGACCATAATATTACTACTTTTAAGAAATTGTGCATTCCTTAAAAAGATTAGTACTGGGTATATTTTTAAAACTCTACACCCTTTTTTTTCAAAACACCAAAACCAAATCATCTTTTACGAACGCCATACTTATTACTAGTCGCTATTAATATGACTTTATCGTTTCCAGCCTCAGTTTCCTACAAGATTGGGTAGACGAGGGTCCTCCGATCGTCTTCTGGCTCTCAGGCTTCTACTTCACGCAGTCATTCTTGACTGGTGTGCTGCAGAACTACTCGCGACACAACAAGATTCCTATCGACCAGGTCCACTTCGAGTTCACTATCACTAGCATGGAGTCCGAGTCCGAAGAAGAACCTGCTTTTGGAGTGTATTGTAAGGTTGGTTGATCTTAGGACCAGCGGTAGGTATCTGGTTCCGGGGAACTTGATCCTGATAATCTCTTATCAAATCCTATGTTAGATGTTCTTCTTCGCAGCGTATCAATGATCGAGGATCTATATTGAGTCGGCCCAGAACTAAACTGCGAGGTTCATGTTAAGTTCAACGGATCATGTTGGCATAGGATTTGACGACCGATTATTATTAAATTGGGTCACTAGAAACCGATGTATGCCTAGTTTGGTATAAGTAACTATAATCTATATTTTATAAAATTGACAAGGAAAAAGATTTTCAATATAATCAACTCAGGTCATTATCATCAGGGTTTCCTGTATATTTTTACTATAATATATATATAAATACGTTTCATTTATTTAAATCGCATGCAGCAACCTTTTGTAATGGACAAGGAGGATCATGAACACAGCGTATTTATATGGGTATGTCTCTTGGAATGTGCATGGGAGTGTATTCTATAAGTAATGGAATTCTTAGCGCTTGATAGCACGGATAAAGTGACGCCTTGGAGGTTTTAATGCATGCGTGACATGCACACGTAACTACTGAATTGCACGGTTTGATATTTCAGTGTTCTTCGAAATCGAAAGCGCAAATACTCGTAATCACGTAATACGTAGGTAGTCTGAAACCCATGGGTACCAACCAACGAACAAAGCTGCACCAGTAGATAGAGATTTTTGAATAGCACTCTCCAATAATACCGGTAACAACCATCTCAAATATACTAACACAAACCCCCACTCACAGGGCCTGTTCCTCGAAGGCGCAAGATGGAACCGCGAGACGATGCTTATGGACGAATCCTACCCAAAGATCCTATTCGACACGATCCCTATAATCTGGTTCAAACCGGCTCTCATAGCAGAGTTCAGGCCCCCCCCTTGCTACTTCTGTCCTATCTACAAGACTAGTGAGAGGAAGGGAGTACTGGCAACCACGGGGCACTCCAGCAACTTTGTCATGTACATCACTCTGGAGACGACCTTGAAGGAACAGCATTGGATCAATAGAGGGGTGGCTAGCTTGACACAGCTGGATGATTAGGAGTAGGATCTGGATACTGTGTTTTCATATATATTATGTTTTTTTTTACCAAGATATGGGTAAATTGTAGACAACAGTAGTAACAGTGTAACAGTTCTTCTTCCCCTGAAAACCTACTTATTATTCAGCTTACAACTATTATTACAAATGCTTGTTTGTAGTTATTCAAGTTTATGCAGGAAGTCTTCCAAAACAGCTAATGATCACTGTATATCAATACAATCTACTGAGATCTTGCAGTTTATATCAAGACAAGGGTAATCCTGAAACTGCACCTATCAATGCACATTATTTTAACAAATTGTTACACCATGCAATGCGGTTCTCGACATTCTTATAACATTGATGGTAGGAGTTCCTTGGGGTATGAGGTACACCAGGCTAGGAAATAATAGGTAATAATCAAGCCTATGTTGTCCCACTGCCAGGCCAAATATTAGGAAAGTATATTTTATTAACTCGGCCAGTCAAAGAGGTTATGTATGATCAGTATAAAGATGCAATGACTGTATTTCCTATTTTTTAGATAGACTACATATTACATAATATTATATTTATGTAATTGATACTGTGATGTACCTAGTCATAATCAAGTATTTACTAAATAAAGATTTTTCACAATAATATTGATGTTTAAATTATGTAATTTCCTTCCTTTCATCATCATCTACCTAGCCTTTTCCCAACTACGTTGGGGTCAGCTTCCAGTCTAACTGGATGCAGCTGAGAGCTGAATACCTGTATTTTCTTCTGACTGCCTATCTGACCTCCACAACCCAGGTAGTACCAGGTAATACGATACCCCTTTGTAAGACTAGTTGTCGGACTTTTTGGGCCACTGACTACCAGTAACGACTGTCAAAGATCTGCAAATGACAGCCGTGACCAACGGCTTAGCGTGCTTTCCGAGGCACGGAGGAAACCCGCAATGTAATTGCTGGTCACCCATCCACAGACCAACCTAGGCGTGCCGTGCCGGCTGTTATTATTTAGCCACGGGCTCCTCCTTTTTAATTTCCTTCCTTGCATGATATATAAACATTGAAATGTAGAAATGTTTTATTGGTAAAAAAGAAAAACTTAGTTTGGACAAGCAACATCCATATATGGACAAGCAACATCCATATAGTAACTATAGAGATAGTAGATAACTAGATACACACAAGATGAAGATGGTGGAGGTGGAATGTGCGTGTGAACTGAGGGATCATGCTAGTATTTCGCAAATAAAAATAGTAGGATTTAGTAGAAGTCTTAAAATAATTGTAGAACAAATCTGGGAATTTAGTAGTCAAATATTTTAAAACAGTCCTCATCATCATCACCATCAGCCAGATCTCGGAAATTATCTGGAAAATTAAGGTTTTGTGACTACAAACATTTAGTAAAGAATTTGTAAAAGATATTTACTGAATCATGAAACAGATCGCAAAGCATCAAAGAGAAAAACATATAACGGCTAAACTGTGGTCCCTCACCCCACATAAGAAAGATAAATATTTTAGTGAATAGCACCGAATCAAATAAATAAAATCATTCTTTTTCTACATAAAGTTTTAGTAGGAGTCGTAAGACATTTTGTAATAAAAAATGGAAAAAAATATCGACGCACTTTGAAGATAGCGATTATTAAACCGAAAGAGAGCTGAGAAGAGAGCAGCGGTGGCCCAGTGGTGGCGGCCCCGACTTACGAACAGTAAGTCGTGAGTTCGAACCTAGACAGGCGCATTACTTTGTGTAATTTATTTCATCACCACTGCTCTCAAAACGGTGAAGGAAAACATCGTAAGGAAACCGGCATGTTCTAGAACCAAAAATTTGAAGACATGTGACATCTACCAACCCGCACTGGGCCCGCGTGGTGGATTATAGCCCATTCCCTCTCATTGAGAGGAGGCCGTGTCCCAGCAGTGGGAACAATATAGGCTGATGATGATGATTATTATTAAACCTGGTCCCTCAATCCTCACCTCCACTGACTTATACGCATGTACTAACTGTAGAAGAGAGGAATATCCGAAAGTCTAGTGGACTTAACTTTTAGTAGAAAGTTTCTACTAAATAATAGGTATTTAAAATTGTGTATTTCTTACCTCTAAGCTGAAATAATTTTATTTTTTTAATCCTATGAAAATAGATAGAGTAGTCCACACAATGATACAAAATGTAGACAGTACTATTTATACTTTATTTAACAGTAAAGATCTTCTATAAAAAAAAAGGTGCATATTGCTCAGCAATCTTGGACAGATGTTATAAAGGTATATGGAAGTTGTTTTTGTAACTAGGGCTAAAGTATTTTTAAAACAAGATTGTACGGTTAATTTAATATTAATTCGTTTCTTATAGTTATTATGTACATTGAAAATGAAAATGATTTGGATTTTCCAACACCTGAGGTAAAATTATTACTTGTCAACGATGAAGGACTACTGCTTGCAGAACAATTCATTTCATCACTCACACCAGGTTCATCCGATGATCGAATATTACTACCGAAAATGATATTTCGATTGCGTTTTAGTGATAAATATAAAGCCAATGGTGTCATTCTGTGCTCAAGTTCTTAGAAAATATTTAAAAAAAATGGATCATTACATTTTATATTTGGATCTTGCAATTGTTCAGCATGTAGCCTAAAAAGATTCCATTGACCTTCATAGCTTATTTTTGGTTTTCGACCTCTAGCCATTGTAATAAAATATATAGATTTTAGAGGAAGGATATAAAAGAGCCCTACTTGAAAGTAACCATCGAATACCTTTCAAGAAAAGCAGGTAAATTCTGAAGCGAAAACCAATTTCAATATCATAATACTACTTTTTAATCTCCGTGGAAATCAACCTACGAACTAACACATTTAATTTTTATAACTAGCAAAAATGATACGTACTTGTTCTAATAATTAGACGTTTAAAGAGTTATATCTCACGTTATTTAAAATGAGGGTAGTTTAATTTAATGTTACTTCAAGTTTGCATTCGGAAACAGCTTGCTAATCAAGTAAGTTATGTAGAAATACGAGTCGCAAAACAAATATATTAATTGAAATGCTATAAAAAACTAGGACTGCATAATCGTTCCGTATAGATTTTTATTACGCTGGTAACCTTATGTCATAGTCAATGTCAATTTGATTGACCTAAATGTATGTTGTTATAATTTGAATATAGTTGTTTTGTGCCAGATATTTAAAAACTTAAATCAATATATACCTACTTTCTTATTGTTACAAACGAATAGATTCTCAGTTTGAAAAATAATTATCTCCCTACTCTACTCTCTCCTCTACAATTCCTGATGTTCTTTTATAGGTAGTTTGCGAATTTATACCTACATCATTCGAGACTCATTCTACCTACTACTACCTACCTACTACTACCTACCTACTTGTAGGTACCTACTACCGAAATTGTAGGTACGGGTACGACGCAACAGTACTGTCTACATTTTGTTTCATTGTGTGGTCACACTACACTATATATTTTCATAGGATTAAAAAAATAAAACTATTTCTGCTTAGAGGTAAGAAATACACAATTTTAAATACCTATTATTTAGTAGAAACTTTCTACTAAAAGTTAAGTCCACTAGACTTTCTGATATTCCTCTTTTCTAGCAGCTAGTACATGCGCATAAGTCAGTGGAGGTGAGGATTGAGTGACCAAATTTAATAATCGCTATCTTCAAATTGCGTCAGTATTTTTTTTTCCATCTTTTATTACAAAATGTCATAAGACTTTTACTGAAACTAAAATATTAACAAAACTAAAATAGTAGAAAAATAAATGATTTTATTTATTTGATTGGTGCTATTCACTAAAATATTTATCTTTTTTGTGTGGACTGAGGGACCACAGTTTAGTAGTTATAAATGTTTCTCTTTGATGCTTTGCGATCTGTTATTCAGTAAATATCTCTTACAAATTCTTTATTAAATGTTTGTAGTCACAAAACCTTAATTTTCCAGATAATTCCGAGATCTGGCTGATGGTCTGTGAGGACTGAGGGACCACACTTTAAGGGCTGTAGTTTTTAAAATATTTGACTACAAATTCCCAGATTTGTTCTACAATTATTTTAAGACTTCTACTAAATCCTACTATTTTTATTTGCAAAATACTAGTATGGTCCCTCAGTTCTCACGCACATGAGGTGGATAGTATTGTATATTGGGGAGACAACATTGTTGCCAGTGGGAGAAAATCTGGATGAGGCTGGCACAGGCCATGCACACAAACGGAGTAGCCGTACCTGGCAGACGTGAATTCTGGCTGTAGATGATGATGATATTTTAATAAACTTCTCAGAAGAAAAGAGCTCACCGAGGTGAGTTTGGAAGGAATTAAAAATTTCTCTAAAATTAGTCCTTAGTAAAATTTGTTAACTTTGATCATTTTACACAAACAAAGCACTTTTTAGGGAAATTGACTTGAAAAATAAACTTAGTCTATCACTCATTTCCTGTAAACATTTAATGAAAAAATGTTACGGTTAGTAGCAAGTGGGGCCTCCACTGCTCTGTAAGCACTCTTATGAAGTTTAGTTGTGGTTGTGAGGGTTTTGCTGCCAAGTCATCATCTGTGGTCGTCTTAGGGGCAACTTTTCCCAATGATGTAGAGTTTTGCTACCAGTCTCACCAGATGCAGCTGAATATCAGACATAATATGGAACGACTGGTTATCTGAACTCCACAACCCAGTAACTCTGATTAGTAACACAGGACTATTCATCTCACATTCAAATTAAATTAGGTATAATAATCTTTTACTTTTATTTTACTTGCATGGAGGAACCAAGCTATAAATGAAAATACTGTTTAGTAAAACCAGATAGTGCTGATGAGAACAATTCAATCGGGCATTATGTCAGAGGTAACAACAGGATATTAAAGAAAAACTGATAAGCTAGCCAATAAAATAAAGAAACAACAAGTAATACATGAGCAACTATTTAGAAACACGATTATCAGGCACTGCTGGCCAATAAAAACAAGCCTTCTCCAAATTGCCTCTATCAATCCATCTGTTGTAGCCATGCCCATGCTTTTCTGAGAAAACGCGCTATTAGCATGCTATGGGCCTAGCAAGGTTGGAACAGAATACATTTGGTCAACAATGAAAATATAGAATTTGGCAATATTCCAACATTTATATATCAGAGGTAGGTCGAAAAGTATTTTAATTAATGTAAGTACCTAAAGGCCGCTTAAGAGCAATATCCATCGCCAAAACTATGAGTGCGGACGTGGAATTTTATTCTATTTTAATTGTAATTAAAATGACTTGAAATGCGTGAAAAGAAAACTATCCATTTGATAAATGCCTAATATTCCAGTGCGAATTAGATCAAATATAAGTAGCTATGAGATATTATTTTTTAAACTAAATAGGATGATTTCACAAGACAATGTGTGAGATCAGATAAGAATAGATAAAAATTTAAATTTCGCGGTTAGGTTGAATTAGAGCTCACCTTTTATTTCTGTAATTGATGCAAGAATCGATTGGTACAGCAAATACACGCCTTTGTATTAATTGTAAACGCACGGTAACGTTTTCATCGTTACGTTTTTAAAAACACTTCTTTAAACAAATTTTGCGATACAAACTCAAACTCAAATATTAATGTCAACAAAACCAATAGACAACAAAGAGTCGATGACGTCAGCGTATTTTCCTGTAGTGTTGGACGAAAAATACATAGACAACTCAATCGATTTTAATTTGAAAGTGCCACTCTTATTTTGTGTTTGTAAATAAATGACATTATATTGAAACATTTTATTATTTAAAAATGTTAAAAGCTTAATTTAAAAAATCTATTAAAACAATGAACCATCAATTCTGTGGACACGAATTGCAACAAAGTTATCGGAATAGAACGATACAAACAGAAATATAGCCCTTCAGAGTTTACTACGGCAAATGTGTTTTATTCTGGTTTTCAAATCTTTTGTTATTGAAGATTTTCAAATATATATATTTTTTCATCTACGTACTTAGCCGTTAAATAATCGATATTCAAACAATCGACGTCCGTTGTGTATCACTATTGATATAATTTCGTTTCACTTGTCAATCATAGTAAAAGGTATCTACAACCTTGAAAAAATATCGTAAATGCTTGATATTCACCTTAATACTTTGGAAAGGATTTTGAATTGATTGAATCATTTGATAAAGTTTGAAAAAGCAAAAACAAAGTACATTGTAGAGCATAATTCTTAAAATGGTGTTTTTTCGACATTTTCCAAATACGTGGAACGGAACTTTTTATTTACAATTTGTTGCTATGTTGCCTAGATGGCGCGGCGAACTTGTAAACTGCGTATGCCGAACTGACGTTTTTGGTTATTTTTGTTCTCGCCTCGTGTTTACTTTAGTGTCTAATTTCGGTCCAATTGCGAAAATTCAGTTGTGCAACAACCAAAAGGTTAATATTTCGTCCATATAAGACATATTCGTACTTTATAGTATCGATCCGCTCTTCCGGACTTGGTATATGTATACATTATTATCACGTGGTGGTGTGGTGGTTTATATAATTCTTGTTTACCGCACAAGTTGAAACTTTGCGCATGTGCGTCCCGTCAGTAACCTCAAATTGTAAAGGCACGGGTTCGGCAGGTTCCGGATATCCGGGTCGCGACGCGGCGGTGGTGGTTCTCGCGGCGGTATTGTGATGTGCCCTCGTGCAAGGCGTCCGCGCCCCGCGTGTGGACAGCGTTGGTGATATCGGTCCGCGCGCGCCTGCCATGGCCCAGGCTCAGTTTACGCGAAGCTCGGAGAGCGACGCGTGGGCGCTGCTCTCGCTGAAGTCTGCGCCCCCGTCGCCCTCCAAGGTGCAGTGGGCCCAGGAGCCGGCCCCCACCGCGATCGCAAGGCTCGACGGCCGCGACTTCGAGTACCTCATCCGCCAGAAACGTGTCGTGATCGGTCGGAACTCTAGTAGAGGCCAAGTGGACGTTAACATGGGACATTCGAGTTTCATATCGCGTAGACATCTGGAACTGTTCTATGACCACCCGGAGTTCTACCTGACGTGCAACAGCAAGAATGGCGTGCTGGTGGATGGCGTGTTCCAGCGCAAGGGCTCCGCCGCCATGCTGCTGCCCAAGAGGTAAGTGTGCTTTCGGCGCCGCCGGCTACCACAATATACATTTACGTGCACTCACTAGCTTTTGTTTGTAAACAAATCATATTGTTTATGTTCAACCCACCTGTTGTATTTTTGTTTAAAAAAAATGGTAGTGTTTAATCTTTGTTGACACATGTGGTTTATATACATCATGTTCCTAGACTTGTAATGACACACAGTCACACAGTCTTACACCTGGCCACTTTGATAAGTATGGCATTGGTAAGAATGTAATGTCATAAAATCACACAATACATCTATTTTTGTAGTTAATATTGCATGCCAGTTTTTTAGATTATGTCCTGTATGCATCAACAACATTTCTTTTCTCACCAATACACAGAATATTAATTAGTCACCAGAGCTAACTGACTGTAGGAAAATACCATCAACAATATTTTTGCAATCACTCCTTATCAAGAAGTGGTAAACAAAAACAAAATCTTGCAATTTTACGATCAATGTCCAAGCTTAATGAATAGTTTGATAATGATTATCACTTGTTACTAGTTATTTTAAGCATATTTGTACAGATAAGATACGTCCAATATAGTTGTATGCTGATTGTATGATGCAATACTTAGAAATGTGATTGTTTATTTGGTGAGATTTCGCAAGTCATTGTTACTTGAATATTAATTTTGTGATACTCGCTAATATAGTAAAATTGGCAATTTACATTTTTTCATAATTGCAAGCTTGGGTTTATTGTGGCATAAACATATCTTTAAATAGTCATTAAACAATTAGAGAAACTGCTCATATTTCAACGATTACAAGTTGTTGACATAAAAAACCTCATGTACCTAGTTGGTTTATTCATACTATTGAACAGTTGCATCATATATCTACTACATGACATGTGGCAGCAAGGTGTGAACGCACTCAATGAAAGATAGTATTCTCTCGAAAGATAATAACTATTATCTTTTTCAGTATTCTACAGATACTCATTATGCAATTTGAAAGATATCTCTAAGTACAAAAGCAATGCTTAACCTTCCAACTCTCTTCTCTCCCTAACCTGCATCTCACATGTGACCTGAACATGTTAAACATAAGAATTAATGTCTCATTGTCTGCTCGTCTAGTTTTATGAATTTGAACATCCAAGGCCATCTTTGTGTTTTTTTCTATTTATAAACTAGGTAATTTATATATTGATCAGCTATAATTAAATTGGGTTCATATGAGAAGCAGGTATTTAATGCCTATTTTGTATTGGCAAAGATTCAAACAGCATGCTTTGTTAAATCAAATGATTGTTTATAGAGACCATGACTGTATATTGGTTAAAACAGATATAAAAAATGCATGACATAAATGCAATTTTGATGTTATTTTAGAATTATAATAATTATTTCCTCATATATTTCAATTACTATTACTCTATTCAATTCCTTGTTGGTAAAGTATCGCAAATAACTCAATTACTGCACAAATAGGTAGAGGTTGAAACAATGTAAGGAAATGTTTATGCACTTCTAGGTTAATTAATTTAGAACTGCATGCTCTTTTACCTTGTGGTCAAGGCAATAGGTGGCACCACTTGTGATATTAATCACTGCATGAAAGAATTCATAATATGGAAATTTATGTATTTTTAGTCAGAAACAAATCTTGAATATTCACCACTATCTTTTGCCAGCCAGTTTACCGAATGGAGGACAAATTATGCCAGAGCATCATGCTACCTGGATAAAAACTATCTTGTGTTCTAACCCAGGTCATTGTCTACCTGTGGGCTAAATGTTAACGTTATCTGTTCATCCACTATGGCATGAAAAGGTAAAAGACAAACAAATCATATTCCACATAAAGTTCTGAGATCAAAGGCAGATAACAAGATCCCAAATACGTATGTAGCACAACTTGAGAAAGATCCATGTCCTGTTTAGCTGTTGACTGAAATATTAAAATACTGTACTGTAATGTACTAAAAAATCCTAATAATATTATAATGTGAAAGTTTGTGAGGATGGATGGGTGAATGTTTGTTCCTCTTTCAAGTAAAAACTACTAACGGATTTGGATGAAATTTGGCACACCTAAGGATGAACTCCATGGGGGTGAAGCCGCAAGCATAAGCTAGTATCCAATATTCTAGTACAGAATATACCCAATATTCTAGCAGATTCATTACCATAATTATTGGAATCACTAATTTAGACTATGGATTGGAGTTTTGGTAACCAACGGTCCTAAAATGGTCGCTTTAGCAGAATCGTAATATAAATCACGTTAAAAATTTAAAATTCTTAAAATGCACTTTACGGTAATGGCCAAAGATTCAATTTAAGAATTAAAATTTTTTAATGTGATTCATATTATGATTCTGCTAAAGCGGCCATTTTAGGCCCGTTGGTCTCCAAAACTCTAATCATTCTGGGGCAGAAAAATAACTTAGGGAAGTATGCAACTACATGATTAAATGCCTCAGGAGCTTCCATTGTTATATAAGTGTGAACTAATTAAAGGGATTATTATGAATTACTAATTAAATTGTATTGGGTGCTATGGTAATATTACATAATGCAAACGAATTGAAAACAGATGACAGGCTGTGTTGGTATAGTGGTTACAAGTAATACTGCTGATACTGTGGTCCTGGGTTCAATTCCAAGTTTGTGCCAAGTCATAATGAGTTAAACGATGTGGAATTTCTAAGTAGCAGCCCGTAGTCAATATTCATGCCCAGTTGGTGGCAATTCGCTCACCTCCTTCTATATGGGACTCAAACATAACGGGCAATATGTGGGTGTTCCTCTGTTTAATCCCTTAAGTTTACATGCCTGATGTTATTTTTCATTTAAAGGTTTACATGACTCAATTTGGTAGCTCCATTAGGTTTTTAAGTGCATTCTTTCTATTCTAGCCAACATTGCAATACATTTTTCAAAGATATTTAAAAACCTCCAAGTTTTTAAAGTCCTTTAACTTAAAGTTGTAGTAACACTTTGACCTACTAACCCAATAAATAAATATTAACTTAATTAGTTATTCAGGTTAATTTGAATGCAATGTTTTGTCATTAAGGGTCATTCAACTTATTTGCTTATCACTTACTATCTATGTATCTCGCTAATTAGGTGTAAACATATCATAGTACTAGGACAACAGTGAATTAGATAGGTTATACACAGTTCTTGTAGGAGATAAGTTCTGATAGGCTATCCTACAAAGCCTGAAAAAAACATCATTTAACCACTGTTTTTTTTTTTTGCTTAAAACAACAATGTAATTTTTTGTCCTGTAAATTGTGTTTGCAGAAACTCTTATATATTTAATTGTTTTTAAAAACTAGAAAGGTCGGTTTTTCCTATCCAACTGAAACAAACTCAAACTTCAGTCTCTTTTCAAGTCATCATCGTCTACAGACTGACTTCACCCACTGTTTAGTCTAGGCCTCCCTTTGCTTGTGCCAAGCTCCATGTTACTGTGCCAAACTCCACTTTCCTGTGCCAAGCTCCACCTTCCTGTGCCAAGCTCCACCTTCCTGTGCCAAGCTCCACCTTCCTGTGCCAAGCTCCACTTTCCTGTGCGAAGCTCCACCTTCCTGTGCCAAGCTCCACCTTCCTGTGCCAAGCGCCACGTTCCTGTGCCAAGCTCCACCTTCCTGTGCCAAGCTCCACGTTCCTGTGCCAAGCTCCACGTTCCTGTGCCAAGCTGCACGTTCCTGTGCCAACCTCCCCTCATCCAAGATATATAGTTTAGTATAGTATAGACCTCCCTTTGCTTGTGCCAAGCTCCATGTTACTGTGCCAAGCTCCATGTTACTGTGCCAAGCTCCACTTTCCTGTGCCAAGCTCCACTTTCCTGTGCCAAGCTCCACTTTCCTGTGCCCAGCTCCACCTTCCTGTGCCAAGCTCCACCTTCCTGTGCCAAGCTCCACCTTCCTGTGCCAAGCTCCACCTTCCTGTGCCAAGCTCCACCTTCCTGCGCCAAGCTCCACGTTCCTGTGCCAAGCTCCACGTTCCTGTGCCAAGCTCCACGTTCCTGTGCCAAGCTCCACGTTCCTGTGCCAACCTCCCCTCATCCAAGATATTCCCGCAATAGCAGCAATGTAGTCTGCCCATCTGGCCGTCGCACGGCCAACACTTCGGTTTCCAAGTACAGATTAAATAATCTTCATTAAGTCAATGAAGGAAATGCCAATTGCAAAGGCTCTGATAGATATTCTCATCCATAACAGGACAGGGCCCATTAAATAGTAATAAGAAAATTTTACTTTATCATAATAATTCATTAAAACATAGGTAAGTAATGTTCTAGAAAACATCTAGTTGATAATTTGCAATAGGAAGAAGTTTCTAGAACAAACAGGTTACTAACACAGATATAGGGGTAAACTAGCATTTGATGAGTCATGAAGTGATTACAATGTGTTTACAAAGTAAGGGTATATTACACAAGTGCTATATACTACTAGTAACGGGTTAGGACATAGCACTAATAGCGCTCATTACCCATTATTAAGGTTGAATGCTCCGACCAGCCCGCGAAATTCAAATTTTCTTACGTTTTTTGCAATTTGCAGGCCAGTGCTAGGTTGTAAGTTGATTAAAAAATTGTTCGCGATTGTAAGACGTATGTAGTTACAGAATTATAATCATCAATACAACCCTCCAAG
Organism: Xestia sexstrigata; assembly: GCA_941918905.2. NCBI lineage: Eukaryota > Metazoa > Arthropoda > Insecta > Lepidoptera > Noctuidae > Xestia > Xestia sexstrigata. The sequence continues at coordinate 2,394,776 of OW799203.2, read as the reverse complement.
TTCATAAAGGTCTAGCAATGACTTTGACCTTGAAAAAAGTCGTTCCTAATCAACATACAATCTAGCACTGGCCTGCAAATTGCAAAAAACGTAAGAAAATTTGAATTTCGCGGGCTACCCTGGAGCATCAGCCTTATGTTGTTATTTGTAGGATGCTAGGCTAACTTATAGCATTTTGTGGGTTTATCATTGAATATACATACTTAATTATAAACTTATAATATAAAATGTTAAACTTTAAACTAAACAAAATCTAGTCCCTAGATGTAGGTACCTGTATTTCGACCGTTTCATAATAAATATTCAAAACGGTTGCATCGTCACCTGACCAATGGGGTGTGGGCTTGTGTTATGGCATTTTTAACCCTTTTGACATTTTTTTTTCAACGTTCTACAAACATATCTTAAAAGGCTCTATCTGTTCAGCTATACGCTGCGTAAATTATTTACTACCAAACAACCTGCTTATTTTTTAAATTCCAATCAGATTGCTTAAACTTAACAGGCAAATTAGCCACTGTTAAAGCTTTGCCTTTTAAGGAAAAGTCAGACACTGATGTCGCGTCTAGCAGCTTGTTGACCTTCCCAAATTTTCCACCAATATGGTTACCTGAACGTAATATTCCTCGTAACGGTGACTAAGCAGGTCTAAACATCGATGCGGTGTTGATACCGTTGTGCCATGCTGCGTGATGACGTCACCACATGTGATTCACTTTTCGGAGATAGTTGAATGTCCTAGTATAGAATTATTTTTGATGACGATCTTTTTTTACTGGGTTATTGCGTCCGCATGCACTGCAGTGTGTCACTTGTGCTTGCTGTACTTTTCCTTTCGTTTTTGCATTCGTAATCGTCATCGGACGACATTGTTGCCTTTGCGGGTAAAACCTGGATGAGGCTTTCCACAATAAAAGAGACGCTTCAGTGGGCTGTGGCTCAGCTGAAAGACTTCCCTTGCTGGATATGGCTTCCCACAAAATATCGGGCATATTTGCATACAGTTATTTTTAAATGGTCGATTTTTTTAAATCGATGTCTCATTTGGGTATAACATCAACTGCTTCATAGAAAATATTACATGTCTGTGGTAACGTAATGTTTGTACAATGTGGTCTCATAATTATAGTCACTAATTACAAATTACCACTAAACTACGTAATTAAAGCAGACCTTATGTAAAATTATAATTTTATGGCCCTATTCGTAACCTATTCAAGTCATATGAACCCGTTTTCCTAGTCTAGAAATATCCTGGGTCAAGACTAACTGCTTACGAGAGCTTAATCTTTAGTCTTATCACCTCTGAAGCCTTTTAACTCCTTAGATACGTTAAGAGAATAAGATAAAATGTGTAGGACTGCAGGTTCTATAAAAAGGTTTATAAGAGACCCTACATTAGAAACGTACGTATTAAATAACGCATTTAAGTTTACTGTAGGACTGCATGTTCTCTAAAGAGGTTTATAAGAGCCCCTGCATTAGAAACGTACGTATTAAATAACGCATTTAAGTTTACTGTAGGACTGCATGTTCTCTAAAGAGGTTTATAAGAGCCCCTGCATTAGAAACGTACGTATTAAATAACGCATTTAAGTTTACTGTAGGACTGCATGTTCTCTAAAGAGGTTTATAAGAGCCCCTGCATTAGAAACGTACGTATTAAATAACGCATTTAAGTTTACTGTAGGACTGCATGTTCTCTAAAGAGGTTTATAAGAGCCCCTGCATTAGAAACGTACGTATTAAATAACGCATTTAAGTTTACTGTAGGAGTGCATGTTCTCTAAAGAGGTTTATAAGAGCCCCTGCATTAGAAACGTACGTATTAAATAACGCATTTAAGTTTACTGTAGGACTGCATGTTCTCTAAAGAGGTTTATAAGAGCCCCTGCATTAGAAACGTACGTATTAAATAAAGCATTTAAGTTTACTGTAGGACTGCATGTTCTCTAAAGAGGTTTATAAGAGCCCCTGCATTAGAAACGTACGTATTAAATAACGCATTTAAGTTTACTGTAGGACTGCATGTTCTCTAAAGAGGTTTATAAGAGCCCCTGCATTAGAAACGTACGTATTAAATAACGCATTTAAGTTTACTGTAGGACTGCATGTTCTCTAAAGAGGTTTATAAGAGCCCCTGCATTAGAAACGTACGTATTAAATAACGCATTTAAGTTTACTGTAGGACTGCATGTTCTCTAAAGAGGTTTATAAGAGCCCTGCATTAGAAACGTACGTATTAAATAACGCATTTAAGTTTACTGTAGTACTGCATGTTCTCTAAAGAGGTTTATAAGAGCCCCTGCATTAGAAACGTACGTATTAAATAACGCATTTAAGTTTACTGTAGGACTGCATGTTCTCTAAAGAGGTTTATAAGAGCCCCTGCATTAGAAACCTACGTATTAAATAACGCATTTAAGTTTACTGTAGGACTGCATGTTCTCTAAAGAGGTTTATAATAGCCCCTGCATTAGAAACGTACGTATTAAATAACGCATTTAAGTTTACTGTAGGACTGCATGTTCTCTAAAGAGGTTTATAAGAGCCCCTGCATTAGAAACGTACGTATTAAATAACGCATTTAAGTTTACTGTAGGACTGCATGTTCTCTAAAGAGGTTTATAAGAGACCCTGCATTAGAAACGTACGTAATAAATAACGTATTTAAGTTTATTATAGGACTGCATGTTCTCTAAAGAGCTTTATAAGAGCCCCTGCATTAGAAACGTACGTATTAAATAACGCATTTAATTTTACTGTAGGACTGCATGTTCTCTAAAGAGGTTTATAAGAAACCCTGCATTAGAAACGTACGTAATAAATAACGCATTTAAGTTTACTGCGTAGCTGCTGAAATACTTGTCTCAAAAGGTAAGGGTCAAAGTTAGACATCTTTGCTCTTATAACTATTTGAAAAAGTTTTTCAAAGAATGGTGTTTTTAAGTCAGATATTGACACTTCCTTCATGTACGGTCGAACAAGCTATTTGGTTTACATTTTACAGTGTTGTTGGTTAAACTGTAAACCAAATAGCTTGTTCGACCGTACTTTCCAGAACAAACTATTTTACTTCGCTAGCCGACAAGGCTATGTTACATGAGACGCCCCTTGTAACAACGCGTCCTTCTTCCAACTTGCATCTATATTTTCGCTTACAATTTTACAATCCCGCAAACAGAAACTTTCAACACAATCCACAGTTCAAGGAAAGCCATCAATCACAAACATGACCACAAAATCTTGTTTACTAGGCATCACCATATACAGTTGCATTAACTATGTATGTCACATGTGGTGCCCGGCCTTGGGCATAATGCACATGGCCATCAGCCGAGCCTATTAGATGGGAAACGGTGATGTCATGCTATGGGAAAGTAGGACTAATGTGCTTGTCTTGAACTTATCCTTGCGATGGGGATTTTTCGTGTCTGGCTGAGAATTTGTCGTCTCTTATTAAATAGTTATATAATAGTTAATAATAAAATAGTTAATAATTAAGTAGTCAAGCCGTGTGGTATCCGGCAGAGTAGAATAGAACCAACCCATTACACTCACGGGTGTCGTATAAGGCGACTAATGTCCGAGGCGGAATACATTGCGCCTCCGTAGACCAGAGAATGAGCAGCAGCGTTTTCTGTTAGTCTTTCATCACTGCAATCTCCAATCCGCCTGCCAAGCGTGGAGATTACGGCAGATTCCTCCCATCATGGGAGAGGCTTATGTCCAGCAGTGGACATTATGGGCTGTTGTTGTTGTTTGTTGTTATTAAATAGTTGATGGAAAAGATGTCTCTCTTTTGAAAACATAATGCGAAAGAAAATAGCGAGTATATAAAGAAGGTAGGGGACTATAAATACCAAACGTGCTGCCGATATATAGTTCAAAAAGTATGGTCTTTAGACTGCCTCTCATGCATTGGCGATGGCGTGCATATGGGTCAATATTGCAAGCTAAAGCAAGCCCATAAGACGAGCAACTTGTTCAGAAACCTCATGGAGACTGTTTTAATGCACGGAAAGGATTGTATCGACGGTGAAGTGCCAATACCTCCTAACTGACATTTTTCTAAAAAAATAACTTTTTTATCATTTTGAATTTAAAGGCGTATTTCGCATGTTTTAGTGAAATCTCCTAAGTGTATTTTAATTGCAACAGCATTCAATTAAAATGTGGAAATACTTCCCAACTATACCAACATGTTTATTTTATGGCATTACCTAACTTTAAAAAGCAGTTTTTTAAAAGTCAGTTAGGTGTTATTGGCACTTCACCGTTGGTATGGTTTCCAAGCGCTTTGAAAGCTTTGCGAAAATAGATCTTTGCTTTTAGTTGTCGTATTGTAATTAGGTATCGATATTCAGATTCAGTTCAGTTTAATGACAACCTTCTATACGACCTTGTCTTTGATTCACATTAACAACTGGTTCTCCATATCCGTTGCATCGGAATTCTCAAGATTTTTCACGTAACTTCCCCCTCTTGCTGAAGCATACCGCTCCCATTTTCCCATCACTTCCGTGAACTTTCAATAAACTTGATTTGGATGTTGAAAGTGTAACAGGAAAAGGTGGCATATGATGGCAGGTGGATAAAAAGTGAAAGCACTTTGGCACTACGACAGTACGAGGTACACATTCAATTCAAGTGAATCATTCAATTGTTTTTGTCGGTATTTTTCCTGTTTGGGTTATCTAAGGGGTTTATCATGATTCGTTGCATCTGAGTAACTTTACAGGTCTTGGAAGTTAATAATTGATATCTATACTGAAACATACTTTTACTTAGTTTTATTTTAAATGCACAAGTAACAGTATCCCGTCTATTACTTGTTCAGAACTTAGCAGTTCGATGAATTTCGGTTCACAGGTTTTATTCCGGTGGGATAATTTCCGACCTCTATGATGTGGTACCTCTTTGCTCTAATAAGCTTGTTTAATAGATTCTGGTCAACACCTGCAACAGGATAGAATATAATCTAGTAAGTGAAATTCTTGTTTTAACAGGTTACTTGATATAATGCTAATCCAAAACATAGTCCTACCTGCAAAAGGTCTTCTAGTCTTCAATCAGTTCAACAATGAACACCCCTATTCACCTCAGTTTTCTTTTGAACATTTCCATTCGTACCTAGAATGGAAAACTACCCACATATTGTAAAGATCTTTGTGTTCGCACACACCTATGTTAGCTAATGTCGTTCTACGCGTCTGAATGTTTTGCTCGCCTGTATTGATAGTATTACGAACTAGGTCGCCCGAGATCTAATCTAGATATACTATAGGTGTATAGGCAATAGGTTTCAATGCTAAACAGGTACTCTATAGATGAATGGAGTATGTATAATTTTGTTTTATGAATGATGACATCCCATCCAATGTTTAAGAAACTGCAAAGAAAGATGGTCCACTTTCTGATTCTATAATTCCACCGACACAATATTTTAATGCTGTATGATAGTTAACAAATATGTCGAGTAGCTCACCAATAGGCATGACGACAGTATTAAAAAAATTGCAAATCTATTTAGTCCGTCAGTTAGAGTATTGGAAATTAATGGACACGTATTTTTTGTTTTTGTAAATCAATGAATATTGACAAAGATAAAGCGCATCAAAACTCGGGAGTGGGGGCTCGTGACGTCAGAACTAGGTAAAAATTATACCTAGGCGTGACGTATTGAGAATTTTAAAAGCGTCATATCTTCGTCAATTTTGGTTTACGTAACAAAAGAAAAAACACGGATCAAATATTTTTTGATAATCTAACTGACGGACTAATTAGTTTTTTTTTGTCGTCTCGCCTATTATTTGCTAGTCTTAAGAACTACCAGATTTATGGCAAACTGATTTCCATTATCATCAAGAACTATTGCACTAAACTACCTCATATCATTACCGTCTATCGCACTAAATAGGTCATAGGTTCATCCCCTAAGTACCAACTAATTAATATTAATAGATTATTATCACAGGTCCATTTATCATCATGATTTAAGACGCATACATTTGCGTACTTGCCTACATTATGTATTGTTTACTTCCATAGATCTATTAGCCTCTCGGCGTCACTGTTCAATTAAAATGGGTCTGATTTGTTCGCTATATTGTCTGGAATTCATTGACGTAGCTGCTAGCCTCGGCAAATGAGGTCTTGGCTATCCCTGAGTGGTTGTTTATGTAGGAAAATTCTACTGTACAGCCTTGTTTTTGTCCTGCGTATCATTACTATCATTTAAGCCGAAAGACAGACACTGTTGAACGGAAAGTGTAGCGTGCTTAGGCCTCTCTCAAGATGGAGCGAAAACCTGGCAAAGATCTTGGAAATACGTTGGATACAAATAGCGCAGGATTAGTCTTACCTCGTAGTGGCAATCGGGTGAGACCGGTCCATCCAGTGTCCAGTAGCGGACATCTTACATCCTGTATATAGTTTCAGCGAATTTAGAATAAGATACTACTAATTTTCCACCAGTTCAGCTTTACAAGACTCACGTTCGTTTAAATGGGTTTCTAAATACTCGTAGAGTCCCACCTACTTCGCAGTCCCGAACTGACCTTTGCATCATCGCTCCACAAAGACCTCTCACCATCCCGACATTGACACCATTCAAAGTTCATCTTACTGCTTAACAAGTACAGCCGTGCTACTAAACAAATGTATCCTTGTACACGTGTTTACATCTCGGCGTGACGAATTGTGTTTGTGAGTCTGCGCTTACGCAACCAACGCGGGTTAGTGTGGCGGGCGTGCGCGCCGCGGTTGTTTGTTTTGACGGCTTGCACTTCGAAGCGTAGCTGACTGGTACTATTGTAGAAAGAGAGATTGTTTGAACTACCTAGCTCCATCCCTTTCTTTTTGATAACAACTAGTCTCATGAATTTACTTGGTATGGATACGGACATGATAGAATATGATTATCTTACCTTTGAAGGTCATCATCATCATCATCATCAGCCTATTAATGTTCCCACTGCTGGGACACAGGCCTTCTCTCTATGAGAGGGAATGGGCTATAATCCACCACGCGGGCCCAGTGCGGGTTGGCACATGTGTTTGAAGGTCATATCAACAGAAAATAATTACAAACACGTCATGAGAGTAAGAAGGAAGTGACTGCTGACATGACGAGTAAGTAATTAGAGAAGTATGGAAGAAGAAGAGTTGCTGCGCCAACCCCAAATAAATTGGGATGAGGGCAGGAGAATGATAGTGTCTTGATAAATATTACACTAGAGAGGAGACCTCAAAAGAGCGAATCATTTACGTGGTTGTATTGTCTGTCCAATATCCATTTATCGGTCTAAATAGTGAGCTTTCAGTTTATTTTTTACAAGTACATACATCAGAAATGCAAAGGGCGATCCTGATTATAATCAATATTCTCCAATTGCATCAATCTGTCGTTAAATAACACACGGCACCAAATCACGCGCATGTTAGTCTACCCACTCTAATATAATTATGTTTTTATAACCAATTCATACTTTTCATTGTTGCCATATTGATACCGACACAGTCTTTAATTATTTCATTGATAATTCGAGGTGATGGGTGAATGACGTCAATCTATAGTTTTAAACTTAAGTACGCGTCTGATATGAGATGATTGTAAAATAAATGAAGTGTTTGGTTAGTAAATTATGGAACTAAAAAGAAAATCTGATCTAACGGCTACACCTACACGTTACAATTAGAATACATTAATATTAAAGCAGCTTATCCGATGATAGAAAACTTCATAGTTGATTGAAATGATTAAAAAACATGTTTGTTAGCCATAGTTGAACCCTTTAAGGTTCAAGGGCATGAGTAAAAAAAACGATAAACGAAGAAAAACTTGTACCAAAAGCCCCTGATATTCATCATCATATTCACCGTCCCAGTAAAGTGCTTTATTAATTCATGAAGTCTTTAAATATTCCAAAGTAGTATGTTAACAAACAACACAAAGAACAAAAACAGTCGAGTATATATCACGTTTTTGTTATGAATATCGAATTAGAATAGTTTACAGAAATAGCTGCGGAATAGATAATCGTTTAAGTTATCACACGTGTTCGCGACAATTTGTTCAATATAATTATATCAACCGATAGTTTTTCCACTGGCAACTTAATTGGCGGTTGGATTTTTATTAAAAAAAAAAAAAAAAAAACATTTTTGTTTGGTACTTATTTTAGACACATAAGTGTAGTCTTAAGTATTTTGTGCGTACCTACGTACGCACAAAATACTTAAGACTACACTTATTTAGAGAATGTCAATGACTTTTGAAGATTTTTTTGCTACTATTTTGGCTGAATCTCAATAGGTTTTTTTTGTGGTATGGTATTTTTAGCCAAGTGTGTATTTAGAACGATAATGACTATTTGTAAAGTCCAATAGTGCCACAGATTTAAACGGCCTATCATTCCATTATTTAAAACGATATTCGAAACGTCATCGACCTAAAAATCGACTCTTCAGCCAAGCTTACTTTTTCATAACCGCCAAAGCGTGCCCAAACGCAGTCTCTTCCCGTATTTTCCGCAGGCCACGCATGCGCGTCGGTGCAGTGCCAACGTTCCGTTGCGCAATGACAGACGGCTTGTATTGGTAAACAAGTGGGATCTTTACGCGCCGGACGACTAGTCAACCTCATTGACATGAATGGGGGGAGGGAGGGAGCGTTTAGTTTGTGTGCAATAGATAATATCAAGCGGTAGATGAAACGGTCGCAATTATAATAAATATAAACAATAAAGTAACAAACAGGATCTTAATACTAGTCAAGGTTTAGAAGAAACTGGAACACTGGTCTGGGATGATGGAGTAAGTGATTAGGAGGTCGATGGAAATTATACTCGAGTAAGAGGTTCCTCTTTCCGATGTGTTTCTGTGACGCAATGTCAGGTTGATACAACGGATTTGATTGCGCTGTGCCGTGTGGGACGGCTTAGGTTCCTAATAACAGGAACTTTTAAGGTTTCAATGACCAAATTGGATGAACGGTAGGGACGAGCTAGGGAAGTGGCATGTGGACACATCCTGCCTACAAGTGACTTGATTAAATATGTCAGCTTACCCTGCAAGTCCTGCAACCAATGGTACACCTAAAAAGCCATCATAGATTTCTTCTTTCTGATATAGTTTTATAATAGTATCAAAACAGCCAATTTTCTTTACAAATCGTATCAGCCTCTTAACAGCGTATTATGTCATTGTGTTTATTTCCATACCTTTTAAAATTCTATTTGTTTTGATTGCTAATCGCTTCGAGTCGCATAACATTTGAAGGTTGGTCCTACACTTTGTTGTAGAATATTAATCTTTATTTGATTAATGATAAAGTTGATGTTAGTGTAGCAGTGTGTTGTGTACTATTTATCACTAAATACAGGTTTGGCGACCTAGTGTACGTCATAGATAATGGTTTACGCTTGTCTGACCGTATGTGCAGCGGCGGTTGTAATACATACGCTCTTACTGCATGTTATCTTGCTCATATTAGAAATAGAACGCGAGGTTGTGAGAATGTTATTGAGACTATAATGTCTCAAGTCTTCATCAAGACTAACCTACCCCGAGCATTCTTCCTCTTCAGCTTATTTCAAGTTCAACAACTTTCTTGGTCAATAATTGGTCTCTTTAGTAGATGCATGCAGACATTCGCAACAAGACTACCTAGTGCATGTGGATCAGTCTTCATTAATACTAAGATAGAAAACTAGATTAGTAGCTATTTTTGGAAGCCGGCCCTAAAATAGTTGGACAATGATAAGTACGAGTAATGTTGTAAGCATCAACATTCAACACGTTTCGGCGCTCGAGATCACGCGATCGATGTGTGTAAATAAACAATAAGCGGGATTATTGGCTGGATTATTATGTTTGTTCATGATATCTCCCTCACACGCCTTTTATCTTTCACGGTAATATTACCCTCTCCTATCTACTGTTCGCCTAGTACCACTACCAGTTGTGCCTTCGCTACACTTGCTACAACAACAAGGTTTCATCAGATCCTCAGCGGCACCCGAAATATTGCCAAGATGTGATTGAAACCTTACCAGGGTATAGGTACAATAGCTTTGACAGGTCACTTAAAGATATTTTAACGTGTTCCTTTGGTCAGGGCCAACACCTGGGAGTTATTACAGATTTTACTAATATGTTTGTTAACTTGTAGATTTCATCATACGGTTTCCAATGTTGACATAAGTTTGGAGTTTTGCCCAGTGCTAGTCCTACAATTTTCAAAGAACATAAAGAAACCTGTATTCACAATATATTTCTGTCCTTGCATTGTCAAAATCTTTTGTCTCGCTCCCTCATGTTTTACACTTTATAGTCTCCTGAACAAATGATTGTCAGTTACGTTACAAATGTTATGATTATGATACCTATTGTTTGTTACTACCGTGATAATGATAAGGTAGGGTTGACAGTCATCTGTTTTGATGGTGTTATCTTATCAACAAACTTGTATTGCCTTTTGGTAAAGGTTTGATAAAGAATTCGATGGAAATTTAGTAGCTCAAGCAATTTCCATCGAGGTGTCTTCTTCACTCTACAATGACACATTGACATGATTTTTTAAATATGAAGGGTTGTCATACAAACTAAACTTAATTTAGGCTATTGCTATCTTTTACTAAAAGGCAGTGTGAGAAAAGGACGGCTATAGCTATGAACTAAGTTAGAGATGTCAAACTAGTTTATGCCTTGCGCTTCACCGTGTTTTTAGTCGACATGTTTTTAAGTACACCCTTCATTTGTATGGAAATATTAGTTCTAATTAAATTTGACAGCTCTAAATTACCTACGTCCGTCTCTTCCTCGTTTTATTAGAGAGAAAAAGATAGCAATAGCCTAAATTAAGTTTATTTTGTGCACAACAAAATTGACACCATTGTCAAGGTTTCATAAATAAGCGATTAGGGGTGTTTTTGTTCATTCCAACTCTATAGAAAATAAAACATCTTTGTCGTGTTTTGTCCTCGGCACGTCATTTACACGTCACGTCACAAACGACACCCCTAACCAGGGCTGTCACCTACTCCATTTAACTCTCTTGGCCTAGTTTATTCTCAACATTTTAGAGGGTAATACTGATAATGGCTACAGCTTTAACTGGGTTATTGTCAAGGGGTAATTTAGATAACGCCAGTCTCTTTACCAGGTCCCCTTTGAACGAGCTAGGTTTTATTTACGTTGGACCGTGTTTAGATAAAATAAGGTTTAGTTCTAGTCTGACTAATATTTGCTTTGTTCTGAAGTAAAGGTTTTACGTGTATGTATTCAACGTAGATGTTGATAGTCTAGTTTATTTTGTTTAATTTTGTAGGGGTTGCGGTTTTTGCTTGGTGTTTCAACTCATAATGCCTCTATTTACAGGTTTTTTTCCCCTCTCAAAGAGATTCCTCTTTTACTATATTTGTTGTGGTTATGTTATATTAAATAATATTTATCCAATAAACAAAAATATTAATTATGCATATTCCTATTAAAAATTAATGCAAATATTCGTTTAACGCTATTCAAACTTGCAATAGTTTCATTTCTAAATCGTACACAGGTATTCCGGGATGCACTGATCCTTGCGCCCACGCAGCGTCTAGCGCGCATGCGCTATACGGCGACATTCTACCGGTGTAGTGCATCGTACTCCAGTGCTGATACGATTAGAGTACGATTTGCCTATGCGTACTGGAATTAAAGTAAGGAATGCAGATTTATCGGAACTTTCTAAATCTGTCTCATTCTTTTGGTTGGACCTGAAGGATCTTAGGTTGTTTTACATCCATAGAAGAACAATAGGATATTGGATGAAATCTTACACGTTGCATAAGATTGAGAAAATCCAGTTATCTTTGAAAGAAACATTAGATTCCAAACATCTGAGTTTTATGACATCTAATCAAAAACAGCATTTTCCCAGACAGCACTCAAACAAAGAATTATAATATTAACGGTTATAATAAACCCACAAACTCGAATACTTACTTACGGCCGTTCGTATTTGTTCATACACGAACAAATAGACAGCGACATTCTACCGGTCCGGTGCATCCCGCGTAGCAACTGGCTAGGGACGTTAGGTTCAATCTCTTTACTGTATGCACGATGAGGAAAAATTATTTGAAAACTCTCTGGCGAAATGTATGTGAAAGAATTTGTTATAGGGTTAATGCACTAGAATCGGCTGGCTTTTAAAATTTGCAAGAAAAATTGGCAAGTGCTTTGAAATTAGTGCTTTTAAAGGCTTCTGAAGACTACACCATTATTTGTTAATCTCAAGTCAGCTTTTGAAATGCAAATTTATAATTTCACGAAAACCCAGCATATTTTGCCATAGATATCTCATGATTCATCTATAGAAGAACAGAGATCTCTGTTTAAAGAGTCTTTGGATTGAGTTGCAATCAAATCACTTCAAGAGATTAGTCACTCATTCAAGATTTTGCCAAATTCGCTTTCTTTGCCTATTTGCAAAGAGAAAACATAAAAAAGCTGTTTTTACCTTTTAACTCAATGCAGTGGTTTTGACCTCGAAAATCGCCTAATGGCATTATTTATTAAGGCAGGCGGAAAGTTTGCGGAAATTCATTGCCAAGGCGACGCTTCCGAAGAAAGTAATTGATTAGATTTGTCATAGAAGTCATAGAACGGATGGCATATAGACAGAATTATTGGATTGGAGAAAATAGAGGGATCCTCCTGGCTGTTGCAGACAGACAGGATATTGGGACCTTCGTGTTTATTTTTAATAGTCCTTTGTGTTTGAGCTTTTTAATAGTCTTTTCCAGGGAGAGTTTTCACATGAAACTTCGGTTTCTTTTTAGAATTTAACTAGTAAAAGATTTGCTTGAAAAAATTTGTTTTGCAAAACTTGATTTGTGCCAGCAGCATGCACACATGTCGTTTGGAGTCTTGAGTCCTCAAAACCCTCTAAGATCCAAAGTAAGCCCTTTACACCACATAAGCAATTTTATATCTAAGAGCCTTTAGAATAATAAGCTCATCTACCTGTTCTACTTACTAAAAAGATCCCGCGTATTAGTTTCTTGACCACAACCCAACAACTCTTGGCCACGTTGGCAATGGCACGTCGACGTTATCACAACCCAGATCTAGCGGCGCCTAATCTGCGTTGATAAACAATACGGTATTTGTGTTCGTTGATAACAGAGCGATCTCGTTCAGATTTTGTGCTACAGATTTGTGGCTTGTAACTGTTTGAGTTATTTCTGCTGGGGCTGTATTGAAATGGGATTTTATGGAATCGATTTGGTGTTTTGAAATTATTTTGTTGTCTTGCAATAGATTACACAAACTCGTTATTTTGCCCTTGTAATGTTCATCAGAGCTTTCTTATTTGATTGCTGATTTATTTATTTGCAGATTTCGTCACCGTATTTTGCAATATTCATTTCTACAGTTGGCTTCCTCTTTCCATCTGTTATTACAAATTTTTCTTCCTAGAGATACGCACACCCGGATCCTGCACAAAGACAAACCCCTAAATATACTCTGCTGAATGTACTATAGATGCAGTATCATCTTACCTTTGCCTTATTAATCTCTGTAACGTCTACCTTCATAGAAAGCACCACAATTTGAAGTAAATTGTACTTCACACTTAAGTAAGGGAAAAGGAACCTCACAATAGACCTGTTGTGATTCTCTAATGGATTTGGTTTATCATGCTCCCGACTGAAAACGTATTCAGGAGGATCAATATCTAATTACGTTTTAATGGTTCGGAAGTCTTTCAAAGTATTGTTAACTAGGTGAAAGGAGGTATCAGCTTTATCTATATCCAGTAGTTTATTATCTGTAGGTTTGTGAATATTATCCGCTGTGTATTGGATTTTATTGTTATGGTTCTGAACTATTAACAGCCCGACACTGTCTGTGGATGTAGTTGTAAATGGATAATAAAGTTGTTAAATGGGAAACTGTACGCATGGTCCACCTTCAAGTACCACTTACTTTAATCAACGATAATGAAAAGTTGTATTACGTTTAAGGACTGAAATAATCTTGAATAAAGCTTTAGCAGAAATCTTTTCTATAAAATTACTTATTCGATGTAAAACTTTATCACTTAAAGTAATTACGTGTTTTATATTCTGGCTGTGCCAAATCTAGATAGGACCCAGCGACAAACCCAGACTGGGATAATTTATTCATATTTATACACAGAATTAGACACAGGTGTTAGTTTTAGACAACTATACTAGTAGTATATTCATTTAGTTAATTTCGTAACTAGTTTACAGGAACCAAATGTAACATAGGTAGGAAATGTCTGTTCCATTTAAGTTAATAGGCATAGTGCCTATCCGGATATTGTAAATATTTGTCTCAAAAATTTTGTTTCTCTCTGATATCTGTCTATTATGCTATGTAGTCCTTCCCAACATGAGGAATCTTGTAGGTCTCTCCTTAGATTTTCAGGCAAACACTAAATGCTTATTACCGCAAAATTTGTCTTGCATGATTAAATATAAAAATTTTACTCAAGAGACGATTTATCATACATATTTAATTTCAAACGGCTCTATAGAAACAGTAACTAAATAATATGGTGCACAATGAGAAAGGAAACGTAACGTGACCGATTTATAGAACAATGAAACGGTAGACGCCGAATACACGCTATGTTTTGACAGTCAAAGACTTGGTAGAGCGCAGATAGTCAGAATATTATTTAAAAGAAGAATCGAAAGAAAAATGCATTTTTGGATTTAACCCTTTACTGCATATGAACCCATATATGGTTCACCAGATTCAATATTTTTTTTTTCACTTTATATTGCACAAGCAAAAACCAAACGCATGGTGGACATTTTGATTATTATGTTGGCAATACGAAAATATATTTTGCTGTCTATGATCTAACGTCATTTCGGTTATAACCTCACTTTACTTAGCGCTTGTGTGAAGTTCAACTCGGTGTCTGTAAACACATTTTTCAAAAAAGATTTTCTACGTGATAAAGGTAAGATTTGTTTCATAAAAAAATAAAATATGGTGCTGTTATTGTTCTATTTTATATAATTGTTATTTAATGTGTACTTTTTTGCATATTTCAATCATATTGGGGGGCTTTTTTGATGAAACCATATATGGTTTTGTATGCATTCTAATCAAACATAACCATTTATCCGCGGTACCATATATGGTTTCGTATGCGCTATTAATTTTTTGCATGAATGGCATGTCATTTTTTTTTCGTTGCTTGCAGAATGGATCCTGCTCGTTTTTATGGCACTCGAAAGCATGTTAATACTATTCCTGGTGATGGCTCGCTTAGTGATGATGAATTAGCTTCCGATTCTGACAGTGAATATGTTCCCCCTAGGCAATTTCAACGCCACAGACGATCTCTTGTTATACCCGAAACCGATAGTGATTCCTCCGATGATGAAACTAGCCCTCCACCAGCCACACAGAAAAAAGAAAAGGCAAAAAAAGATAAACCCACTAAAATAATATGGAAATCCAAAAAATTAGAGGCTTATGATGAAAATAAGTTTAAATTTACTGGAGTCACACAGTTACCAGAGTTTATTGAAAAACTTGAAACACCGGCAGATTTTTTCTTGTTTTTATTTTCTGAGGATCTGATACAAACTATAACAAATCAATCTAATTTAAAATCCGTACAAGACAATATAAACAAACCCGCTAACATTACCAAACAAGAAATAGAGCAATTTATTGGAATGGTAATTTTCATGTCTATAGTGAAATTACCTGCGTCACGATATTACTGGAACAAGACTTTAGGACAGCAACAAATTTACGAAACTATGACATGCAATAGGTTTGAAACAATAAAAAAAAATTTACACTTCAATGACAACAATAATTATATCCCGTTGGGCAGTCCAGGTCATGACAAGTTATTCAAAGTGCGCCCACTTTTAGATGGCATTAGGCAGCAACTTTTACTAGTACCCAAAGAGGAATATCTGGCAGTTGATGAACAGATAATCCCTACGAAAGTTCGTCATGACCTGAAACAATACAACCCAGCAAAGCCTCATAAATGGGGATATAAGAATCAAGTTCTTAGTAGAGTTTCAGGATTTAGCTATGATTTTGATATTTTTGCTGGTGATCAAAGTAATACACGACCTGAAGGTGCACCAGACTTGGGTGTTAGTGGCAATGTTGTAACTCGTCTTACTGAAACAGTACCAAGACATGTTAATCATAAGATCTTTTTTGATAATTGGTTCAATAGCCCTAAACTCCAGGTACATCTTACGAAGATCGGACTTTTGCCTTTAGGTACAGTGCGCCTGAACAGAGTTCCTAATATAGATATGCCGCCAGAAAAGGAGCTGAAAAAAAAGGAACGTGGATTTTTCATTGAAAAGGTTGCTACCATTGATGAAGTTAGTGTTAGTGCCATTACTTGGTTTGATAATAAAGCGGTTAATATGCTTTCGACTTATGTAGGTAGTGAACCAACGACTACAAAACGAAGGTATTTTAGAAAGGAAAAGGTATACAAAAACATTACATGCCCTCAAGCAGTTGAAGTGTATAACCGGCACATGGGGGGCGTTGACTTACTGGACTCTATGCTTGGTTTGTATAGAATTCATTTGAGATCCAAGAAATGGTACAAACGCATATTTTTTCATATGGTAGACATGTGTGTTGTAAATGCTTGGATACTTTGGCGCAGAAACAATCCAGAAGTTTACATGCCTCTCTTTGATTTCAAGCAAGCTGTTTCAGAACACTTACGCAAATCTGGTAAAACCTTAATGGCAAGAAAAAGAGGGCGTCCTGGAAATCACGGTAGAGATGGAACGCCTGATTCTAGGCACGGAAGTCCCGCTTTATCCAATCCAGGCACACCAACTATACCAAAGAAAATAAGGAAAGTTCCTACCAGACATCAAGATGTACCTTTAAACTCCGTGAGAACTGACAGAGTAGATCATATGCCTGAATGGATGAAAAATCGTCAAAAATGTCAATTTTGTGGCCAAAAAACTTACACAAAGTGTAAAAAATGCATGGTATTCTTGTGCTACAATGACAAACGAAACTGTTTATCCGCGTTTCATGATTAAAATTGTTGTACTTTTTATTTTATATTAAACACTCAAATTTATATTTGTTCTTTTATTCTTCATACGAACCCATATATGTCTGTACTTTTTTTTATTAAAATTTGTTTGAGTGCATACGAACCCATATATGACCTCCTTGTTTTTTTCAGTTCATGTAATTAGATTTTTTTAATTTTCAGTTTTGTCATATTTTTTATCCCCAAATAAAGCCTAAACAACCATCAAATTTTTTTTTTTTCATGTTTTTCATAATTCATGCAGTAGAGGGTTAAAGTTGCCAAAGGTAACTTTGATTTCATACAAATCATATTGGCAGTCAAATTCGATCCAGGATCTACGATATTCTCTAACTTTGACTTTCTTATTACAAATCGAGACTTAATGGCCCCAGGAATTAATTAAAATTCTTGATAGTCCTTGTATAGGTAAAGAACGGTCGATGACTTTAAACAGGTAGAAATTACACAAGGTCTTTATTTTTTATGTGACAAATCCAGTTGTTAATGGCACTGATTGATTTGTTTTTCGGAGATTATTTAATGATATGGTATTTTGACTTTAAACTTGAGTGATGTAATGTTAATGTTCAAAATTATCATCATGATCATCATTTCAACCGAAAGACGTCCATTGTTGGACATAGGCCTCCCCCAAGTGTCGACACATTGACCGGTCCTGTGCGTCTCGCATCCAGCGGATACCCGCAACCTTCTTCAGGTCATCGTTCCATTTAGTGCCTTCCAACGTATCGTTTTTCGGTTCGCGGTCGCCACTCCAGAACTTTTCGGCCCCATGGGCCATCCGTTCTGCGAGCAAGGTGCCCTGCCCACTGCCACCAATTCTTAAATTAACTACAACAGTCATGAGCAAAATTTCCCGCAATTTTTTACTAGAATTGTGCCCTCTTCGTCTCAATTCCTAACCAAACTTTTTACAATTTTCCCCGTTGATCTTTGACAAAACCATCGCCATAACGATTGCATGCGAGACAAAATGCAACGGCACAGTATCGTCTGTATTTATTTACGTTTTCAGCGGCTGTACACGATCTAGGCTGAATACTAATGCGCCTTTCAACGGTTATGTAGATGAAATACTAGCTATTTAACCGCATGTAATGTTTTAGTGGATGCGAAAATTGTTTCATGCAGTGTTATTATGGAAGTAATTTTAATGTATATTTAAGTAGAAATGTTTTTAGTTGGGTTATAAGAGTTTCTCAAATAACTGGACATGCAATTTTGTGTTCTCTAACCGGGGTGAGGAACCTTATATGTACGAAATATTTGTTTATTTCATTAATTTAAGGAGTCTCACTCTATTCACACACACATTATTGCTCATGGTGTCACTGTTTGACATATTTTTCACACGCCAATTTATCAAATCACATCTTCAATTAAACCACTCAAAAGTAAAACAACCCTGGTGCATTATTGTAGTTTTGCTCCCCTCAAACGCAATCAGTATTCACCAGCATTGTTTGAATATCAAACGCGGCCCCATAATTCAGCCCTAAAACATTCAAACAAAAATCGCTTGTCACTGCAATTGTATGTACATATCAAATATTCTTTCTGTATCTAGTGTGAGTGTCACTGGCAACCGTGCACATCCAAAAATACGTACCGTCTGTGTGTCGGCCTGCGATGCGCGACGACCTATTTTTGTCTTTCAGTGCCGTATGATTTGTTTACAAAGGGTCCGGTACAAAGGAATGTCTGAAGATTGACATTTGTGTACGTTTTGTATGATTTGTGTCTAGTTTCTGACAAGGGAATCTGGTTTGAGGAAGATATTGAGTGGATGAAAGAGATCGTTACGGCAGATGGGGTATGAATTGAAAGGAGATCCTCCTGTGGTCACCCCTGACAAGTTATTCATGTTATGATGGGTATTTGAATGGCATGTAATCTTATTGAATTCTGTTGAATTGAAATCTTTTATATACTAGCATATTAACAAACAAACTCCAAACGGGATGACCGATCCCGGGAAGTCCTTGAACAAATTTTGGCCAAATTCAGGCGTTTTCATTTTCCGATGGCCAAATTACTGTTCGGCCGCTATTGCCTCTTATACATTTATCTTTATGAGTCCTATAACTTTATAGCTTATAAAAACTGGCGTCATTACATGATAACATCATATTTGGGTCAACAACTTATTTTCTTTGCACAATTCTTGAAAATTATGACTAACTGCTAATGACTGTGTTTTTAAACCTTTAACCTTTAAACCACTGCAGTTAATTTGTAGCAAACAATTAGGTGTAGTTAACTTTCGCATGAAAACTAAAGCTTTCGCAAGTCAGGCAACAAAACAGCATGGACCTACGCATTCTTTCCATGGCTTTCGCGACGGAGGTCACTGCTCCCAGGAGACGACATGACGCCACGCGGTGTCTTTATTGCCCGTCTAATGTCTGTATGGGGTTAAACAATGTGTTTTTTTATGTCCTCTCGTTTTAACTACACATTACAGAGCCATTCGAAATGGTTTCTCCAAAAGATCGTCCAGATATGCTACGTTTTGGACGAATAGTTTTATGGCCCAGATTTTTGGAATGTTGCTGTTCTCAGGTGGGTTTGTTTTGCAACGTGGTTTATCTCGGTTTCGTGCTTTTTAAGCATCTTTAAATTGTTAATTTCACGGGTTTTACTTTCCTATTGGGTCATTGAGTTTATTGTTCTTGGAAGTGACGCTAGAAATGAGGTCTAATCTCCATAATAGACCGTAATGTTCTATAATTAAATAGCAGAAAGCAGTGATATCAATATGACACAGTGCCTAACTATTTGCACGTTATTTACACAAACAATTAACATAATGTTTGTAACGAGTCCCGCGGCGTTGACGTACAATCAAGTAGCATGCCCAGGCAAAGTGGAGCATGGCGCTGCCAGATCAAAATTAGACCCAAAATCTCTCGTCTCACAGTTGAAATTACTGTATCGACTAACCTGTTCTGATGAAATACACGTACAAGAGCTCGCAAGGATTTGCTATTTTATCACAAAGGTGTTAAAGCTGTTTTTGGTCTGAATGTATCTCGGGTAGCAACAGATCCTATTATCAATCTTAGTCTGTTTGGGAGCATATGACTGTCGGCGGAGCTTGCTCAGCCTTTTGGCGGACAGTTTGGGATTTTTTGTGCCTTTTTGGCCTTTAATGGAAGTCGGTTGACGACTTTATGGGATACGTGTTTACGTTACAGAATAAAGGAGATGGAAATACATGTAATGGTTATTGTAAACTACGATTTTGCGTCGGTCACTTCGTACAAATAAAGTTAACAAATAAGTACCTATTAAAGGACTTACTTTCAACAATAACAAACTGGCCAACAAGAATATTGCGTCTTTAGTTCTTAGGAATCCACTCATGTATGAGAATGACGAAATGCAGCCATAAATTCCGAGCCGTGTGAACGAAACCGCTTCCAATTCAAGCAAGGAGCTTTGTTACAAGTTTCTGACTACACGAGTCCTAGACGATATAATGTTGAATGTTTCGTAGCATCGATATAATGACTGAATGTAATTTAGCGCTATTATGCGCCAAGGTCCTAGTGACAGGACATGGGCCCCACGTGGCAACTGACTCACTCCTGACGTCACTCATATAAATAGGATATAGAATACTCTTGTAGTATTTTTTTGGTCAGCCATCCGTCCATTCATACGTCAATGGTATGGGTCGTGCGGTGCTCGTATTGTGTGCAAATTGCTCGACAACTTTTGTGGATGGCTTGTGTCTGTAGGCGCGAATGGGTATTCATTATTCAGGGCATGGCGGCAACTGTCATGTCGATGTGGCAGTGCTGTCTGCATTCGCAAAAGTACTACGGACTTTTTATCAGCATCCTTAACTTATTCTTAGAATGTTGAAGTACCAATCCGAATAAAAAAGAAATAGTAGTAATCCGGGTCAGAACCGCAAACATAAATAAAACTTTTGTGCTAAAACAGGAAGTTCATTATATAAAGGAACCATCAGTCATTACGCAAGGCGATCGGAACGAAAGATTAGAATGGAAACGGTACCGAACAACCCATTCATCGTAAAACGATCCACTATTAGTAATTTACTAATCGATAAGCTTCATAATCATCGAAACAGATGGCGCTGTAACCAAATCTCTGAGACAAATGCTTGTCGCAAGATTTAATGGTGGTTCTAACTCCCGCAAAGTGGACAAAGTAACGTGATACACAAAGTCGTCCCGATTGCCTTCTAGAATTTCTTCAGGGGTCATTGGCTCATTTCCTTGTCTTACTGAGTCACAATTTTGGCATGCAGACATCTAGGGATGCATAGAGTTGGGTGACCTCTACGTCATCCGGTTATATTTTGATTTTTTATTGCTCCCAGCTTGATTGGGGTGGTTATCGGTTTTATTCATACTCAAAAATCCTGCAGATATTCGTTCCCTGTTTTCACGTTACTTGACAGCGCAGACCGATCGATCTGTTAGCCGCCATTTAATCAAGAGCCTCTTGATTGGATAGTTCCACAGTTATGTATGCTAATATAACTCGTCACACTGCGTCATTGTTTACGTTTCATGTCTACGCAAATGCTCTCTATTTTCGGAATATCACAAGGTTTAATTTTGTCCAGTACTGAAATAAACTTTGTTTTGTAAATAGTTGCACGCTGCTTCGCCATTTCGGGGTGAGCAGAATTAGTTTGCCAAGCAATAGATGCGTCAGATTCGCGTGATAATTTTCTAAAACAACTGGAGGCATTTTATCATGCATTAATTTTGTTCAATGAGTTGTGCTACTTGTGCTTCTATTTATCAAAGTTGATAATGTTTAACATTCATGGGCTTAGAAATAGGCGAGACGACAAAAAAAAACTAATTAGTCCGTCAGTTAGATTATCAAAAAATATTTTACTCGTGTTTTTTCTTTTGTTACGTAAACCAAAATTGACGAAGATATGACGCTTTTAAAATTCTCAATACGTCACGCCTAGGTATAATTTTTACCTAGTACTGACGTCACGAGCCCCCACTCCCGAGTTTTGATGCGTTTTATCTTTGTCAATATTCATTGATTTACAAAAACAAAAAATACGTGTCCATAATTTCCAATACTCTTAACTGACGGACTGAATAGATTTGCATTTTTTTGATACTGTCGTCATGCCTATTGCTGGCATAATTTTGCTTGTTGTTGATATTTAATGTCACGTTTTCTTACTATCACTAAACATAATATCAAATTAAAGAAGTTATAATATTCCGCTCCAACTGCCATAAATAAAAATGGGTTTAGAATAACTAGTCATAATAAAATGTTCACATTTTCATTCTTCAATAAGCTCAGTTTTTCAGAGTTACTTAGAAACGAAATAGAAAAATATTACTTCACATTTCTCTTGCTTTCCATGAACGTGATCCATGGAAGCTGCGACCTAGAAATATGCAACAGTTTCCATTAGTTTTTATTTCCTTGGAGTTTTCTTTCAAGTAAAAGAGTATCCTTTTTCAGTGCAAACGTACTCGCAGTGAAAAACGGTTTTTCTTTAGAAATCATCACGTTGCAATTTTGAGGAATAAGCTTTTAAATATGCAAAAGCAGAAATTAAAAGTTCTAAACTTTCTTATAGCTAAGGGCTATACAATCTGGGAGTGTTTTCCTATTGTAACCTAGGACAATGACTCTCTAGGTTCTCCCATCGGAGCAATACGAAAAAGATAAAATTTAAAAATAATTAGCAACCGTCTACTTAATAAAATAAAAGTAAGACGTTCATAATACCATCCGTTTATCTGTAGGAATTCTCGCAAATATCGCAACCAGGACCCGCAGTCTTCACGTAATGAAGCTTGTTCCTCCCTGGGGAAACACTAGGTCTCGGTAACTTTTTCATTTATCGGAACGGACGTAAGAGGCTTAAAAATACAAGGCACCTACCCTATTTCTGTTAGCTCCTATTAAAAGAACATGGCACAAAAAAAATGTCTGACAGTTACAAAGTCTGGACATCGGGATTCGTGCAGATGTCGAAACGAAAAGTTCCTCTTTTACACGTTGCTACAAAATCCTGATAAATCTAGCACCAAGGTAGATATTTTGGTTCCTATTTGCCAATCAATAATGTTTGCTTCCAAAGCTTCAGAGTTGGCATCGATGGAAATGGAAGCAATGAAAGCATTTCCCACTTGGACGTCTGTAGCACTGACATGGACTTAATTGGATGTTGCCTTTGAGATTCTTGTTGGCAAGATGGCGGATTTTTCTGTGTGGTCAGCCTTTTTCTCTTAGGCGATAAGTATTGAATGCTAGGAGGCTGTTTGTAGTGCGCTCCAAGCTTCGTGATAGAGAAATGTGGCAATATTTGTAGAATTTATTGCTTGATTACTGTTTGCTTGAGAAAATCCCTGCTCCTGTTTGTTTCTTTTATCAAAACTGGTTGTTACTTAAGGCATCAATATTCAACTCTTACGCACATTTCTTGGGTTCATTATTCTGACACCACTCCAGCTTTGAAAGCTTCTTCAGTCAATTTATTCGATCCTTATGCTTCCTCGATAATGTAATCAGTAATCCGTTTTCAATCAATCAGAATATTGACAACTTCATGGTATGTGCGCGAATATCAGAAGCTTCTAGACGGGACTTGTAATATTTATCGCGGTTCCAAGACACATACATATTATATATAAGATTTTAACTAATCATTGACTCATATTGACACAATAGGGTGACGTGGGCACGGTAGTGACGTCATCATCATAGCATTGTTTACGCACCCAAGTAGGCAGCCCATGGTTATCAGTTTCGCAAATAAGTATGACGTAGAAAACATGTGTGGGTGATTTATTTGACTGAAAATTATGTCTCATAAATCATAATCAAGGTGAAGATCTTTTTGAATTTCTAACTGGTTACTATCATCTTGCATCATGCCATTTCTGGGCAAATGATCATAGAGCAAAAGTGCATTGACAGTTCTTTCTTTAATTTTTTGGAACTAAGCATCCTAAAAATCTACCAAATAAATAAAAGACAAACAATTTTAATTGGGATCTACCACGAGAGTTTTTTAAAAGATAAGAAATGATCATCAAATGAGTCCTCCCACTCTGGGCGGAGCGGAAGGGAGTGTCAGACATTTACTGACTAAAACCCATCCATGTTCCTTCTTAGCCCTTTGTGTTCCGGGGCCACGGTATCTCTTTCGAACAGTCCCGCAGCCCCGAAGATAACAAACCCTTACAGAAACTACAATCTAGTTACTAGACTATTCTAAATCCCAGACCACAATACTGTAACAAGCTTAAATTAGAGTAATAGTTTGACAAAGCGCTAGGGATTAAATTGGAAACCTTACTTAGTTTAAGCTTAAATGTCAAGTCCGAACTTCACTAACAATTCTGTCTTTGACTGAAACATGGTTATAAACTAAGATGTCCCATTCAATTAAACACTTGGGGACTTCAACTACAGTCTAAGTATAACTACAACTTGACATGAAGTCATTGGAGTCAAATTAATTTGCCTTAAGCCAGATTTCGGTCAGATTAAAGACATTAAGGCTAAATACTTCCTCCTTACAGCCTGTTAAATCCAAAGTCTTGTTTCGCAATGGAATTACTCCTCAACTCGTCTGAAGTCATTGTCTAAAGACTACAAATATGAATATTTATTGCCCAGATAACGGTGATTCATCTTATGCCACGTTTTCGCTTTGCTAATCATCGAACAAGATTTGGGTCGTGACAGGTCTTGCAAATGATCCTATTTGAAATCCTTTTGTCTAGTTTTGGGACCAGGAAATTACTTGATTCCAAGTCCAAGGAGAAGTCAGATAATATATTTAATTTTTCGCCTTTAGCAATGCATATTGTTTCACTACCGGGTAGTATTTTTACAAAAAAATAAAACGGTGTGCAATACCATCTGTACCATCACATGCTGCACAGATCTCAGTGCTCACAAATCCATAAACTTGAATAACACCCAGAATCCAAGGCAAACCTTAAGCCAACTATTTTACAAATGTCAGCTTTAAGCAAATGGCATTGAGTTTCAAATGAAGTGTTCGCACTGGCAGGACAAACAGGATTCAATTTATACGGCTAAGGGACGGCGATGGACAAACACGTTGGCTATGTAAATAGAATGTAGGGCTGTGTCGGGCTTTTATGTTATTTAAAATGCTAATTTTGATGAGGTTGGCTTGTTTTCGCGTTTGCGCTGGACGGGTGTTGATAAGTATTTCTTTCTCAGTATTTGGACTGTGTATTTATTTAAAAATCTGCTGATTGTATCTGCCATAAAGCAGATTCTGATTCTTATAAATACTGAATGCCCAATAATTGCTTGGATAAAATCAGAACCTCAAATAGAATCACAATATTCCGAAAACACCAGATAGAGAAGAACATAAAATAAACACAGAAACGTCACCCCTTACAAGAAAGTTACACATTGCGGCAATCCAAAGCTACATTCAGCTGAGATCTAACGCAAACATACAACTATTATCCTCGACACACACACATTGAAACGGAAGTAAGGTTGCGTCTGATAGCGGAGGCAGTTCATCATGATTATATTTATGTTGTTTGTGGAATGTCTGCAGATTCAAATGGGGTTTTATGGTCACTGGCGATTGAGGAAGCGATTGAATTGCTATGTTGCCGGGTGATCGGGTCTTAGTTCGCTACGGAGAAGCATAAGATATGTTCCCAAGAAAATATGAATCTTTACATGAACAGGTTTAGATCCATTTTCGAATCTAGGACCTTTTATGTAACCCTATTTTCTGAAATGGCTAAGCTGCCTTTGTTCCGTAGGGAGGGAGTTTATGATGTATTTTTCCTTCAAACCTGGGCCAGCAACATTGTTGACACACCGTCTTCCTCTTCATATAGCAAGTAGTGGCGGTACTTTCATACAAGCCTAAAAGCTTGCTTGCCCTTATAACCTAATCTTCATGATGTTGGAGTTTCTGAACAGTCTGCTTGCCCTAGGGGCTTGCCATATTGTTGGCCCCTAGACACGCCGTGTACCTATGTTCCTTTGCTTCTTCAGCTCATACACTATCTCAAATTTTACCAGTATACATAATAATAAATCATTTATAATATAAAATTATTCCCATAAAATACACTGATACAGTTATAATGAACTAGCTGTAGCCCGCGGCTTCGCCCGCGTAAAGTTCGGTAACCGTCCCACTGGATCATATTAAAGGGATAAATAGTGTCCTACGTGTTAATCCAGGTTATGAACTATCTATGTGCCAAATGTCATAATCATCACAATTATTATCATCACAACCACCATTATTATCACAATCATTATCAAAATCACCGTCACTATCACAATCACCATCACAATCACTATCACAATAACAATCAACATCATCGTTATCACAATCATCATCATCGTAATCACAATCATTATCATCGTAATCACTATCACCATCATCATTATCACAAACACCATCACTGTTACATTCACTATCACCATCGCTATCACCATCACAATCACCATCACAATCACCGTCACAATCACAATAATGATTATCGTTATCACAATCATCATCATCATTATCACAATCACCATCACTGTCACAATAACCAAAACAATCACAATCACCATCACTGTCACAATCACCATCACAATCACAATCACTGTCACAATCACCATCACCGTCATTATCACCATCACCATTACTATCACAATCACTATCACAATCACCATCACTGTTATCACTATCATAATCATCAGTATCTTAATCATCATCATCGTTATCACAATCGTCATCACAATCATCATCATCGTTGTCACAATCATCATCATCGTTGTCACAATCATCATCATCATTATCACAATCACCATCATCGCTATCACAATCATCACAACCTTCTTCTGGATCTCAAAATAAATGCCATTTTCGTAATCTGCACCCCTGTAATCTCGGTATTGACACCCATATTGATTTTTAGACATTTCAACCCCATCGCACCCCAACAGGGAATGAAGGCATTTCAGGTCTGCCACATTAAATCTTAAAATAGTTGTTTTTGTAATACACCTGACCCGATACACCATACAAACAATACCGATGTTGATTTTCAGACTTTGCTACCCCATTTCCCCCTTTAGGGGTTGAATTCTGAAAAAACCTGAAACAAATGTTAACTCATTTATCGATAGGAGGTACTCCTGTGAAGTTTCGAATAAAACAGTCTTACGTAATCTTGTTTCCCCATACAAACTTTTGACTCCCGTTTCATATCCTTAGGGGGTACATTTTGAAAAACCCTTTCTTAGTGTACCCCTAGACCACTTCATACATATGTGCCAAATTTGGGATCTCTATACTCAGCGGTTTAGGCTGTGCATTGATTTTTAGATTTTGTCACCCCATTTCCCCCTCTTAGGGGTTGAATTCTGAAAAACCCTGAAACCCGTTTCTACTCATTTATCGAAAGGAGCACTACTGTGGAGTTTCGAATAAAATAGTCTTAACTAATCTTGTTTCCCCATACAAACTTTGGAGCCCCGTTTAACCCCCTTAGGGGGTGAATTTTGAAAAATCCTTTCTTAGTGCACCCCTAGACCACATAAGGAACCTACTTGCCAAATTTGGAATCTGTAGACCCAGCGGTTTGGGCTGTGCGTTGATAGATGAGTCAGTCAGTCAGTCAGTCAGTTTTTTCTTTTATATATTTAGATGTATCCTTGCATTCCTTGCGTGTTCCGAATTCTTTCGTCAGCGCATAATTTTTCAAGTGCGTGAGTTTCGGGGTCAGGTTCGGAACGACATTTACATAGGAAAACTATAAATTTCTCCAGTAACAGGTTCTTTATTCGGCAAAAACTGTGATGGCCCGGTTGGGAATCGATACGATAATGTCAATTCGATTACTGGAGCGGGCCTGATTTTATTTTCAAAGAAGAGAATTTTCACAGGTTTCCAAAATATGGAACGTTACGACTACGAGCGTTGAGAATTTTTGTGAGGCTTTTAAATTCAAACGACGGTAAGGGACCTTTTCACTGTGACTCTGCTTAACAGAGTCACAGTGAAAAGGTCCCTTAAATTTGATACACGGACGTTTGAACAATAATTTCAAACCAAAAAACTTCATACTGTGGCAAAACTTCGAATACTCCAATAGATGCAACAGAATAACAGTACAGCCACAAACATTCAATTTCGTAGCTGTTTTATTTAACCACTGAACACATCCTCAATACTTAGCTAATCAAACATTCAGCCGACAGCGTGTCCCGCTAAACATAAACCCGGCTACATAGCCCCGGCATCACACCGCATGGGTCGCAGTCTGGCTGGGGATGGCGTCTTCGGGAGGCGTGACCTTGGAGGGCGACGACCGCGCTGACGTCACCAACACCCCCCTCGCACCTCACCTACCCCCCTGGCTTCCTGTTGCCAACAAGCGCGGCAGTGTGCGTGGCGTGTAGACTTCGCGAAATATTTCGTTTATAGGTTACTTTGGAAGACTTGAGTAGGGTGTTGTGTTTTAACCCGGGTCACTTGTTAATGTATGCGTTTTTTGTTTGTTGCAGGTATGTTGGTGGTTTTGATGGGAGTTTGTGCTGGCTAAAGTCTGTAAACGTATGTAGCAACCAGAGTACCCTTGAATAGAGAGCGGGCCTATGTTATTCATTTGGAAAGGGCGAACAAGTAGTGGGTAAAGTACCTAGCACCTGAATTCTTGACTATTAGGTATCCCAATGACGCAAAGGCAATTTTGAACTAAAAAGTTCTCATGCTTTTTGTCAGGTTTCAACAAAAATGTTCCCATGTTTTTGCCAACTAACGAATTTTATTAATAGGGTAAAAATAACGGTAAAAATCTCCAGTTAGACTAGGCCCTATAAAAAATAGGAAGAAAAAATTGTTAAATAGCTGGCTAGACAGTAGACATCCATTCAGACAAGTTTTTGTCTAGAAACATGTTTTTCCTCAGTCAAGTCTACATTGTCTATTGAATGTAGAATCGCCTCGTCATGATGGGATGAGATTTTCTTTTGGCTACGTAAAGAATAACAAAAACAATCTTTCGGGAATATTGGACACGTCGCTTCTCTAAGGAAATACTTAGCCATTTCAGGAATCACAAATTAGTTAGCTAAAAGCAGGATTTAGGCTACTATACCTTACTTGATTTATAACAGTGCACATTTCTTGTCATTTCTCCTACATATGGATGCAGCTATATACGTTTTGGAAAGGCCAACTAGCTTTAACTTTCTGCCTAACTGACGAACTCAAGACAGCACTGAACACTGATAATTATATGCTTTGAGTTTTGAGGAATCTTCCTTCAAAACATCACTGATCACCAATACATCAACCAAGTTGATTTCAAAAGCATAATTCCTTAGAAGATCGATCGGTGAAGCGATTTATAAGCCTCTCAAGCTTACGTTGGTAAGTGGACCACCTACTAGGGGTGCACAATACGACCTACGCTACGACCACCTCTGACCCATTTCTGCTAATCCCCTCATCTTCACGCTATTGTTCGCCGGGGTATGACTGAATGCTTACTCTGTTCCGAATTAGATGCTCCACTGATTCTTACCTCTACAGAAATAAAACTGAGGGGCTGTGGGTATATTTTATGGAAGCTTTAATATTATATCAGTCGTTTTATACATGTTTCTGACTAAGAGAAAACCTAAGCTAGTAATATAAGTATTTCCCAGTAATGATCCTCTAACTTCGCTTTCATGGAAGTTTTTCTCTGTCCAGAGTACAGATGCTCGCATTAACATGAATTTATTTCACTTCTCTGAGGGTGTACTGCCCACACGCACGTGTTCCTAATACATGTTACACGCTTAATTAAGTATTCTATGAGAGCCCAGCGAAGGAAAATATTCTCAGCAAACATTTTTGGTATAAAAGTGTTTAGGGTGCGCACACATTGGGAAAAAGGCGACAAACATTTCTGACGAAGCTTGATGGAGGTTCAACGATGACTCTTGCAAATATTAAGCTTGGAACAACGTTACTCTCACGTGTAACGCCAATGTGTATGTATCCTAAAACTTTATTCGGCCGGTAGTGCCAATAGGAAGCCGGAAGTGACACGTTTTCGCCTCGATATTAGTAAACTTTGACAATTGTAGTATAAGAACGTGGCAATATTGGTCTTTGATAGGCTATTGAAAAGGCAACGTTTAACAGACGATATAGATGGATGAAAAGCGAAATATCAAAGACAAAAATCTATTGGGTTCTGGGTACATGCCAGAACCATTTCTTTCCTACTACGCCTGAATATTCCAGAAAGCCAAAACTATCATTTTACATTCTCCGGGTAAGAAACATTTAAATTCTTTTCTGGGCATGCAAGAAACTTCAAAACAGATGAAGACTTATAAAACGTATAAACTTGGTTTCCCTCAGACATAATAACTAAGTTACCGATCTTCGAAATTGCGACACAATACGTATTATTGCTACATCTCTTTTCGCTTTTATTTTGGTCTGAACAATTTTCAAGTTGCCATAACAACGTTATTGCTTTATCTGGAAATAAAAACGAACGAGATCCTTTGTTACTTTCGCTGATAGAATGTAAAGGTTATTATAAATTATGTAGATGATATAATAATAATGTTTATACACAGAAATATTTGAAGGGCGAAGTCTGAATGAGGTTCCCGATCGTCTTCTAACGCCAAAGTTGTCTTTAGAACTGAAAAGATAAAAACCGCCAAGGGGGACTCTTTGCCACAAGACCCACCAAACCACATTTGTCTACTTTAAGTATACCCCTACATTACTGCCACTCAGTCGCAAAAACTAACACCTCGTTTGTCAAAGCTTTTCCCCTCAGAATAAGTTCTCATTCTACCCCAAAATTTGCATAAGTTGGTATACGTGTAACTCAGATTGTTTGTTACAACCCCACACCCTTGTTCCTATGGGTATAGTGAGTAACTTTGAGGTATTAGGGAGACCCGTGACTTTGTCCGTGCCGCTGTTAATTGTGGGTTATTCATATGATGAACTTACTACGTCATTATTTGGGAGCGAGTACATTATGAATAGGTATGAGTAAGCACAGTGTAATTATATGAAAGTCTCTAAATTTTAGGGTTGTGCAGCGAGGTAGGTCGACTTCTCGGCTTGCGGGCTTATCGGATTCAGCTGAATACCAGTATGCTTCATAAGCACAACATGATGGACAGTGCAAAAACACCTTGCTCCTTCGACAGTGCAAAAACATAATTATTGCGTGAAGCAGAATTCACTGTATCTACACTGGCCATATCGTATACTGAAAGTAAATTTAAAAAAAAAAAAAAACCCGACTGCGTATAAAATAACTAATAACTTTATATAAAAACTGAAAAGAAAAAAAAACAAGTTCAGGAAACATGACATATTGACTGCAACAGTCGGGACCCATATTGGATGTAATGATTTTAGTCTAGATTATTACCAAGATCAAAGTGTTCCAGGCTCTGTTGTAACTCATTACATCTCTGTCCTTAAGACACGTGGAACGAAACAAAGACAATTCTACTCAAACGTTTGACATCATTTCGACGGACGAAGTTACACAAATGGAACAATGGTTTCAGGTCTCTTCCTAGTTACATTCTTTTATTAGCTTGATATCCTGGTCATGTAACACGTGGTCTTAGCGAAGGGTGAGGCAGATACCTAGTATACCCAGATTTCGCCAGTTATGTTCAAGCAAGTCCTATGTAACATGTCCCTGTGGTCTGGTATGACTGAAGAACTGGGTAATAGTGGTTTTCTCTCTTGATTAATGAGGGTATGTTTATGTCGGGTAATAACTAAATATATCAGAATATAAGAACATGAAAAGTAGTGCCAAAATAAAGGCGCTGGGTTTTTACTTTTGGTCAAAGAGTAAAAACAAGATAGCCGTGAAATATGCGCTTTGGCAATGGAGTTATATTATTATATTGTTATTACACTAGGCTGATATACAATACAAGATAGTATGTTAAGGGAAACCGATGACGAGATGCTTTCATAAGTTGTTAAATATTATGAGTTTCAATTATCAAAAAAAATATCTACACGAACAGACAGTCATGATGAGTCTGATAAAACTTTGAAGGTTATTCTTAGTTTATTAAGAGAAGATGAGGAAAATACATATCTTCTGTGGTAATTCCCCTAGCAACTTTAGGATTAATATCAACACGGCTTGTTCAGTCTTCGTTTCCTTGGATAC
Source organism: Xestia sexstrigata (assembly GCA_941918905.2). Lineage (NCBI taxonomy): Eukaryota > Metazoa > Arthropoda > Insecta > Lepidoptera > Noctuidae > Xestia > Xestia sexstrigata. The sequence goes on along the minus strand of OW799203.2, from coordinate 2,362,463 downwards.
CACCGCGCCGCTACTAGTTAAGGTGAAAGCGTCAGGGTAGCCCGCGAAAATTAAATTTTCTTACGTTTTTGGCAATTTGCAGACCAGTGCTAGGTTGTATGTTGCATGTTGGTTGGTTAGTAGGTGGTAGGTTGTATGTTGTACAACCCTCCAAGTTCATAAAGGTCTAGCACTGACTTTGACCTTGAAAAAGTCGTTCCTAGACCTTTATGAAATTAGAGGGTTGTATTGATGATTTTGATGACTATAATTCTGTAACTACATACGTCTTACAGCCGCGAACAATATTTTAATCAACATACGACCTCGCACTGGCCTGCAAATTGCAAAAACGTAATAAAATTTGAATTTCGCGGGCTACCCTGGAACATCAGCCTTAATTATAGTTGTCAGAAAATAAGACGTATAAACAATATCGGTGGTTAGAGGTTAAGTTCAGGAGAGTTAGTGAATTACAGTTATACTCGTAGTGGATCAAAATGGTATGGTATTGGTTGAACTGGATCATAATAATTATGGGTTTAGGCGCAGAACGTCAGAAACGCAAAATGACAGATTCGCGAATTGTCAGAAACGCATAATGCCAGGTGTCGCAAAATGACAGGATCTGATAATGACAGATTCGCAAAATGACAGATTCGCAGAATGACATATGTTTAACGTTCATGCAAAAAATATTATTGGATGCTGATGACGCAATTGACTATCGGGGGTTAAATATTAACCATACAGCATGTGTTTAGTTTAACAACCTGTTCAGTTCACAATGAAATAAAACGTTTTCTTTTTTCTGTGTGACCCAAATCTTTTCCTACAATACATCGACATATTGACGGACATGTTCACAACTCCGGCAGTCCATTTGACCCAGACTGCCGCCCAAAACTCCCCATCTATTTTCGCCAGACATTTGCCTGAACGACGTAAAAAATATTCTATAACCTAACCTAATAACAGTGTATCCGGCACGTCTCATTTCCTCACTTCGAACACTGTTTTGTAATTTAGCCGGTTTATACTGAAAGGGCACGGGGTGAAGGACGCCTGTTATGCTGGGAAATTGGCGATCGATACTTCGTCTGCGCCTGTCCATGCAAACTTCTACCTTATTCCGTCCTGCGTAAAGTTTTACTTCCTCCTGTTATGTAATATGTTGACCTGTTGGTTGCGAACGTGTTCCGACTGCGAACTCCTTCAATTTTGAGCGGCTGTGCTTATTATAAACATTTGGCAACTTGTTGGCGATGACAGGGGATGCTGGCGGCATGGGTTGTATAAGTTCGGCCCTATTTATGTCACAACTGATGGCTGGCACAAGATAAGTCGTTCCAACTAAACGTCGGTAGTGTCAGAAGCAGCTGCCGTAGTAACTCAGTCAAGGGAAATGAGTTAAGCAGTTTCGTGTTGTGTTCTAACATTGTAGGTTATTGCTGCATTGCGTTTTACGGCAGTTCGTTTTATGTGGTTTTGTTCATTGAACTAAAGCGTAGACAATACTGGGATTGGAAAGGGACGAATTCGTTTCAACATTATTCCTGATTCCTTTATACTGTCAAAGCGACTAAGAATCTCTTCTTGCCAAGTCCGCTAAATTGTCTCACGTCCCAAATGTTTGTTGCTACAAATTCGCAGAGCTCAGATCCGCTCCTTACAATTTATACATGACGTAATATAACAAAAGTATATTGTTGAATCGTCGGGAGTCCTGACTGAGATTCGTATGGCGGTCTTGTTATGTATAACTTTGAGATATTTTAAGACGTGAAGGTGGTTCTATAATTATATGTTTATAGATTTTGGGGATTCATATCTAGATTTGTTTTTGTTTGTTGATACAGGAGCAGGAGTGGGTGGTACTTGTGACGTTTTGTCTGCGGTTATTAAAAGGTTAATTTTGACGTGGCTCCTTGGCGGTATAAATGGATTGAATTGACGTTATAATTTAACGACTTGTAAACACTTGTCGTTGCTGTTCTTCCTCCATCAATGCTGCAGATAAACGTACTTGTCACAAAAATAAGGACTAGCTTTTGGTGGTTGTTATTATCCATAGTAGTTAAGGTTTTGCGACTAGTGATGATGACGTAGATCTTTTCAAGCCTGTAACGTTCTCTCTTCTGAAACACAGGCCTCTTTTCGGTGAGAGAGAACGAGCCGTTATCTACCACGTGGGCTCAGTTCGGGTTGATAGATTCACATGCCCTCCAAATTGTGGTTCAAGGTCTTTTGGTACTTACTACATGTTTTTGTTAATTTTGTTTATTTCGCTCTTAACGTCTTCTACCGAATTGCCTTTACCACCTGCTACCAAAACTCAAAAAACCGCGTGATACATAAGCCCTTAAAATAACTATAGCGTGTCTAATTACGGCTGCGGCAATTCAGTCGCAGCGATAATCGCACATGTGCGTGGGTTCTTACGGAGTTGTAAACAAGCGTGTGACTATTGATTTCTTGCGACTCTCCGTTGCCGGCGCTGCGACAAACACATTACCAGCTTTTGTTTGTTATTTCTGTTCTGTCGGGTAAGCTTTTCCATTTTTGGCCGGAGTATTTAAAAGTTGATTGGGTAAAAGGTTCTTTATTTTTGTTGTAATTTCTTTCTTGTGGGACTCATTTGTTTTTATGACTGTTAGTCGACGGTTTGGTTTTGTGCATGTTTCGTGATTGTCCATTTGTTTTGGACTCAAAGTAGCTCCAATCATGCTATATAACGAATAAACATATTTTATTCAATTAAATTCTTGACTGTTGAAGGGGTTTCTTCGACCCCTCTTAACAATTTTAATTGAATCTATTTCGCAGTCTGATTCTGTGACAATTTCCGTCATAAAAGCCGGAACTAATTGAAGATTTGCCCTACAATTATTGTTATTTCCCCCTCTGAATTATTGAGTTACCGGTGTTTCAAAGGGGTGGAGAGGGTTTTAGTAGAATCCTGACGGCTTTTAGGGTCAACACAAGTCAAATCGATGCACTTGCACCCCTCCAAAGGATTTTCTGGTTAGCCTTGCAGGGTGTAGCTTTTGAAAACATTGAGTACCTTCAGCGTTGATCTTATTTGCTTTTCTATGACTGCCACGTGGTGCCTTACGGCCCACTCCATCTCACAACGGAGGCAGGTGTACCAATAGTGGAATCATAATAGGTTGGTTATGTTCTATGGGTCAAAATAGTCACTATGTGGAGCTCACACAACCAAAAGGCGTCGCGGTGGACCTCGTAGAAGACGGCGGGACAAGGTGGACAAAATCAACGACCAGTGACCCACATTAGCCCTGGATCAAAGTCATGAGGAGAGGGTTTCGCCCAGTTGTGGGACGTGGGCTAACAGTATCAGTTCTCATGTTCTACGACTCCCATTTTCGACAACGCGGTGGGTATTAATAAAGTCCCTATCTCTCAACTCTCAGAACTAAATAAATTCATTGAATTAAATAATATGAGCAAATTGTACTCGCACTTGGATACGTCGGCGCCAATGTTATTGTACTGATAAGAAGTTGACAACGGTATCAGTAACGCTTTGTATCTGTGTGATAATGATTCGTATGGGTATGTTGTGTTCATACGCTCCCTTATGGCTTCTTGGGCCTTGGCTCTGAGTTTGTAAACAATTTTGGTAATTTTTGGCACTTTTGGTATCAAGCTTATGAGGCGTATGTATGTAATATGGTATTCTCCTATCCTATCCTATTTTATCATAAAGAGCACAAACGGGAAAAATAAGCAGACACTGAGCGGAAACTATATACTGGAAGCTAAGTGCTTCCCTTTTTTTATAATAGGCGCCATCCTTATTCACCCCCCTCTCCGCTTCAAACTGGTTAAGTACAAACCCCATTACACCTTTTTACCTAGTGTTTACATTACCGTAATACGAAAAAGCACACTGTTGTCATTGGCTGATAACAATTTGTATGTCAGTGTGATAAGCGCCGCGAATTCATATGTCGATACTTTTATTGTTTGTTCATATGTTTATGTGCGGGAATCCTATCAGCCGCTGTGATTGGACGGATTTGTTTTCTATCCGGTTTTATATGAAGATCTTTTTTTACGGATTACTGGTTATTGACCGTAGTAGGTTTGAGGAGCTCGGCTCGGCTAAATGATACGATACGGAAAATACGATAAGCCGTTGGTCCCGGCTGTCATTTCTTGATCTTTGACAGTCGTTACAGGAAGTCAGTGGCCCGAAGGTCTGACATCCAGTCCTACCAAGGGGTATCGTATTACCCAGTATAAACTGGTTTGTGGAGGTCAGGTAAGCAGTCACTCCATGTATAATAGTGATATTCAGCATTGTGGTTGCATCCAGTTAAGACTGAAAGCCAACCCGACCACAGTTGGGAGAAGGCTAGGCAGATGAAGGCCGTAGTAGATTTGAAGAAGATCAAATCTTCAGTATATTCTTCGTGACATGAGCAGCTCGGAGTCAGGTTTTTGTGTCCGGTTGATGGCAAAGACTCGCCCCTATTTCATGGGACTTAGAAATGTGGTTGTTCTGTAAGGTACACCTCAGCCTCACCCTTCAGCGATTACCGGCGTGATGTTATATGCTATGGAGTCGATTAGTCGGTCTTTGACCCAATTCGATCGGGTCTCCAACAAACACAACCGTTTTCATTCAGCTTTCACGGAAACATTAAAAACACATCGTTACTATCTGTTCAAAGAATTGGTTGTTGCAGTTATTCCAATAATTTTCATTGCATTCCGAATGGACGTGCGATCAGGCGTTTCCCCGAAGTGGGGAGCATGCACCCCTGCACCCTGCAAGCGCCCCGGGGTAGGCGGGTTGCTATAAAATCGATACGTAGTGTTTATCTACGGAACGACGTTACGGCGCCTGTATATACAGAAATGGGGCGCTTGCACTTTGTTGGCAGTAAACAAGAGTTGCTACTTGGAAATGTGTTTTGTACTTTTATTTTTTAAAGAATTCGGAAATACAAACTCAATGCTTTATGAAATGGAAAATAACGCCTGTAGTTGTTTGCTTCCATTTTGGGATTTTTTCAGACCTTTGGAATCCAGAAGCTTGGTCGTTAGGTTGTATTACATGGAATTGCTTCTGTGCAATTTTGTTTATAACTATGAGAGTCCAAAATAGTCATCAGGCTCATTTAGAAAATACATTTGTCTAGCAAAATTACCACGTGGCATTTGTCCTTTGATCAACAATTAGCAACTTTCTTTTTGATTATTTCTCACGATTGAATGCTTCGAAGCAATCACGCCAGCTTCTAGAGTCTAGACGCAGGACCGACTTCTGATCCTACTGAATTCTATAAAAAATGACACCACATCACATCAGCATTGACACATTGTAGGATAAGTACTTAAAGAGTTATACGACCAAATTATCGCAGTCAGAAGGAATAAACCCACTTTCATTAATGTTTGTTTACAAGCCAAGCACAGCATGAGAAAAACAGTGTTTATCAGTAACGTGTTATTATACAACGCTAGTTGCATATTCCAATGAGGTAAATATCTTGTTTTGCTGCAAACCTGTCTCTATTTACGCAATGACGTCACTCGTTGTAAACATTGGCGTGCACACGACGACCTATGTACGACACACTTTATCCTCTATGGTTCTTCCTTGTTACTAATTTGGTTTTATTTTTGATTATGATGTTTTCATAAATGACGTCATGGAAGCATAGCAAAAAATAAAAAGAGAGGAGGCCTTTTACTCAAGCGGGTGGAACAAGACTGCCAAGTGTGACGATGATGAGGTACCAATGGTTGTATCATCAGCAGTCGACCTAGTTAATTAAAAGACCTTTTTGGCCATAGACATAGGACATGCTCATAGCACATCAATTATAGTCCTACATTTTTTTGTTTGCTACAAATGAAAATTTCTTTTACCCAAACATTATAAGAAGCTTGCAAAAATTTTAGTGAATGTCAGAATACTTATCAAATTAAAATAAAGGACATCACACATTATATAGGTAATGTGCTCCAGACAGTAGTAGCCAGTAGTAGTTAAATAAAAAACCAATGACCTTTACCCAATAAAATGATCAGTATGTGTTATCAAAACCTCAATGAATGGATGCAATGTAAACAGACCATTTTCCTGGTCGCGTTCACACAATGGCTATGATTGCGGATTTAATCGTGAATAGAAAGAGCATCTTTGTTTTTTTTAAACAAAATGCGTAATTTGTTTAAGCGTGTATAGTAGCGCCATCTTTTGACTGAATAGCAAAAGTTAAAGTTAATTTCATAACAGATGGCAGTGTTTTAAACATCGTTGTTTGTTTACGGGCTTAAATGTATATTTTGGTACCTACTAACACATACTATTGATTTCATGGTTTCTGTAAATAAACATAACATACTGTTCACGATTTACGGAAATCTCTAAAATTCGTATCTGCCTGCCTTTTCAGGGTATCGTAACGATTTTTTTAAAACAAAAGACAAAAATTCCACAGAATCTACGTTCGTTATTCCGTACAAATGAATTCTATAACTTTTTCCACGTAACGTTGCATACCGTACTGCCGTGACGTAACGAGGTAGTATTTGTTTTGTTTAGCGCTCGACTTTAGCGTGGGGTCACGGATTGTTATGCTTCGAATACATTTAGATTTAGTTGTTCACGTTGTTTGTGTAGTACTGAATAAATGTATGAATAATTTAAGAATTAAAGTTTGTTTGGAATTGGTGTTTGTGGTAGGTTGGTGTTGAGTTTATAAACGAATGCTTTTGATTGGTTACTGTATATTTATGTATTGTACAGAATTTTTGTCGAAACAAGTAAAAAATTTGGTCCACGAAAGAGGAAGCGACCTTGCTCTCACTTTCACTATTAAGTCTATTAAGTGCAAAGAATCTAAAGCGTTCTTCCGTTAGTACAGGACTAGAAGTATTGCAACACGGAAAAATCGCCGTCAAACGCTATAAAATAAACCATCAATTTCACTCGAACCATTTCTCTTTATCAGTTCAATCTCCCAGCAGAGATTGCAACTGTCTATCTCGCGAACTGCAAGTTAAATGGGAGCCGTCCAACCTAACTCGAAATACCGACAAACACGATCGGACTTAATAAAATACCCTAGGTGTACCTAGCTACGAGTTCTAGGAAATTAATCTAGCATAGAATGTCGGTTTTGAATTAAATTAATATGAAATAGCGCCGAGGAGTTGCGATGTAGATCGCTCTATGTGTATTCAGAAACGTTGCTGGAATTGGAGCTGTGGGTAATTTAAAATTAGGGAGCTATGTGAATGTTATTTCTTGTCTTCGTGCAATGTTGATTGGATATAATAACTCTCCGTAGGTAGATAAGTTTGCAGTACAATAACCTCTTTTATTTGTATTGACTTGTCTGATCCCTGAAGACATAAGCAGAGGCACATTTCGTTAGTTTTTTTTGGAGGCAAGCCACTCTGTTCCCAAACCACTCCTCTTTCCGGTACTTATTGTTTAAGTCCCATGTAATTAGGGGCGAGCCTATCAAAACAAACAAGCAGAACAATATAGAAATATGCTTTTTTTTTTTCGAAGATTATACGCCCAAATGCCCAATGCGCAGTAGATTCACCAAGCAAAACTGTTGGAGACTTGAAACCCAAGAACTAGAAGAAGAGGAAGTTCTACTGTATATTGATGAACTTACGAATACTACTCAAGAGTGGATATTGAGGAGCACACCTGACGCATATGTACCTAATTGTCTTTAAAGCTCCTTTGACCCACAGAAATTGAAGGCTGTCTTACTCACAACCAGACCACTAAAATAACCATAAAACCATACCATATCTATCCAAAATAATGAGCCGTATAACTTAGTCTGGTATTTTTATGGCCCCCACGGAACAACTGTTCAACATAAAAAGTTATTTAATCATCCGCATCGGTTTTATGACCTAGTTAGTGCTCCTACGTGAGGTCCTATAAAACATGCGGAGGAGTTTGCGACACGAGTTTTTCGACCAAGATATTTTTTGGAGAATCGTGGCTTTCACGCAAAGTATAAAAGATACTGAATTATCTGCTTTAAAAAGCATGCGTTAGAACATTCTAGAGCGCAAAAATCAAGTATTCTTGGAATATCAATAATTAGAATGGCGTATGTGTTACTTCAAGAAATCATATTGCAAAAAACGAAGCATTCATGAATAAAAATATTCTAATAACGGAGAGCTTGAAAGCTATTCGCAACACGCGCAATATAGCATACTTTAGGATGCGGGAATGCAGAGTATGGATGGGAGCGGTAGTAGGCGTTATAGCTGCAGTCGATTTTAATGGTGGCAAATTTATTTAAATGGGCCTAAAACATGGACGGATGCCCGGTTAACATGCAGAGTTCTCTTAATGGACGCCGTCCCTCTTACATTTAACTTCCCTCTAAATAAGGTTTTAGTTAAAAACGATCAGACGAACAATAAGAATAGAACAAAAATTAATAGCCTAGAAGGGTAAAGATCTATCTTCATTTGCCAAATTAGAATTGTTTCGGGCAAAAAAGCCCCAATTAAGCACAATGTTACATGAATAAATGAGTAGACCTTTTCATTTTGCTCCCTTAAATTCGTATATTCTAAATTGGTTCTTAAAAGGTAACATTGTAGAGCGAAATTCCGGTCAGTCTATTTCTATTTGCGACGCTTCAAGCATCTGAACACCTAACTTATGCATGTGCCCGAGGTTCTAAACGTGAAGTCGAGAGCTATCTAAAATAGGCTGCGAGGTTGAAATGCGGGGCCAAATCTGTTGTACGATGCTGTGCTGAATTCATAGTACAAACTAGTTGGAGTGAACAGAAATGTCGACGTTTCTCTGTACTATATTCAGGCGTGAATTGTAAGCGGATGCATTGATCTGGATGTGAATGGTGGTCTGTATGTGTGGGAGGATTCTCGTTTATGTAAAGCGTAGGTGTATGAGTCTATTCTGAAATTGATTGAAACTTGGTCATGGGAACAGCCATTATTGTCTACAAACAACATATATCATATTGTAATACGCACTACGTATAGTCTTTTTGTTCTGGGTTCAATACTTATAGTGTATGATAATATTTACATATTGTAAGCGAATGACTCAAGTTAAATTAAAATGTGAGGGGTGGCTTTATTGTCGAAACAAATATTGTCTGCGGCAACCATCATAGCAGGCTTTTACAATTTCTTTGCAAATTAAAAGCGTCTGTGCACCAGACATAACAAACTCCCCTAGCGTTCAGCTAAAGTGCATTCAGAGCGTCGCCATGCCAACAGTTCATTAGTACCTACGTCACTACCGTCTGTCCGCTTATTGAATTTACTGCACCGCGGGCGCCAATAAGCGGCACACCGTCCTGTCCTAACTGTCATAATATCGCTTTGAACATGTTCTAGGTTCATTAGTTTAGTGAATTACGTGGGAAGAGCGATATGACAATGTTGGCGCACAACATGACAATATTGGCGCCCGACTGGGCCTGCTAGGTCCCTAGTTGGGCGCCAATTAATGATTGTATATACCCCTATTTTTATAGTCGTGTTTTAATTCCTTTGATGCGTTTTCTGCTCGGCAGATGTCCAACGTACGACGAATAATGGTACTTGAGGAAATTATTATTGTGATGGTTTTGGAGGAAGACTTGTGTTTACGTACTTAAAACCACTTGAAAAACAAAGTTTAAATCTGTGTAGTGTCTTTGTTGACAATTATAAATCTGGACAAGTTTAAGGAGCTCGCATATTTAACCCTTAATTTTCGCATCTAAATAACATACCATACTCACGTTTTCCTATAATATTAATCAGAACATAAAAAATGCCACCTACTATGTTTACATGGTCTGTAGGGCTATTACGTATCTCTGTTGACAGCTCGAAATGATAGTAACTGGGCTCAGTGTCCATCAATTAACTGTCAAAAGGTTAGTTTCGTATTATGTATGAGCAGCCGCGATCAAATATGATGTCATTGATTGTCATCGTGGCTGATAGTCACCGTAACTAATTTTGACAGACGCTTTCGTATCGATACTTATATTATTTCGATTATGCAAGCATAGTGGACAACAAATTGATGACAACTGAGTTTGAAGTGGCTTTCGTGAAAGATGTTACGTCGTACCCCGGGCTGTTAGTCACCGTAAAGTGATATCCACTCAGTGCGATACGTAATACCAATGTTATGACATTCTCGGTTGTCATCAGAAGCTTTATAGTCACTGGATATCAGAAAGATACGTAATAGGCCTACTGGTCGTACATGCATGTATGTCGTTGATGGTATAACTTATTTGAGTAAAATGTAACTTTTAAGTATGAATGTTATAACAGTTTTTAACGTGATTTTTTCTTCGCTTTCCAGATGTACATTGCGCTTCCCTTCCACAAACATTCGGCTGGAGTTCCAGTCGCTTGTGGAGGAGAGCGGCGGCGGGGCTGGAGGCAGCTCCGCGCAGATGCCGCCTCTCCGCATCACCATCCCCACTGACAGCGACGGACGTAGCCCGGCGCCATCGCCTACAGGTAACATGGCGGATCTAATGGTTATTTGTATGTAACGGCGACAATTCTAGCACTGTTCATATGGAACAGGCACAGGTCACACAAGGACAGGCATTGGTCATATCAGTAAAGATATTCATTGATGGTGTGTTCTTACTATGAACGTCCATGAGAACAAGACTCAAGTATGACAAACTTACTTTACTCATCGTTCGAATCAAATCGAAAAGAGTTGTCGCAGTAATGATTACTTTACTATGTCATTATGATTAGATTTTATCGTAACTCATCTTTTAAACGTAATTCTCGTGCAAGTCATCTATATGCTGGACAAAGACTGAACTCACGCATGACCTACATGTTTCAGGCACAATAAGCGCCGCCAACAGTTGTCCGACGTCGCCGCGCGGCGCCGGCTCCTCCGGCCGAAGACACGCTGACCTCGGCCTCGTCGCCCACTACGCGGCCCTCGCAGACCACGCGCGGCCCAACTCAAATGGAACAGCTGTGAGTACCATCACGAACCGAACGAAGCGGCCAGCCTCACCAATACTATAACCCAGATTCAATAATGGGAGGCCACCAGAAAAGCACACCGAGCCAGCGAATCTCTCGCATTAAGCGTTCTAGCGAGACTATGGTCGTGGGATCTATCTCTACCCGTTACATTATTGAGGCGATCCCACTCCAGTACAATTATCTGATAAAGTTAAAATATTTTTACACATCCGCCACTCAAGAAAGCCATGATTGTTGTCATTGACAATTAATTCACAGTTAACATTCAGAAACGTTCGTTGCAGGCGTCATCCTCCAACTCGGACTCCGGGTACGGCAGTACTCGTGACGTGCGCGACGTGCGTGACGTGCGCGACGTGCGCGACGTGCGGGACGTGCGCGAGCCGCGGGAGCCGCGCGACGACGCCAAGCCCCCGTACAGCTACGCGCAGCTCATCGTGCAGGCCGTGGCCTCCGCGCCCGACAAGCAGCTCACGCTCAGCGGCATCTACAGCTACATCACCAAGCATTATCCTTACTACCGCACCGCTGATAAGGGCTGGCAGAACTCTATACGTCATAATTTATCGCTCAATAGGTAAGTAATGTTGTAGACAGAATAGTATGGCGTTTCGGAGGCATTCAAGAAGCCTTGAAGAGTTGATCAACTCTGCCTATAGTAGGCCACTGCCAGACATAGACCTCAAACTCAAACTCAAAGCATTTATTTCAATTAGACCATTATGGCACTTTTGAAAGTCAAAAATACAAAAAAAAACAAAACAAAGCTACAGTCCCAGACACAAGACATAATAACTTGAGAAAGTACTGTAGTTGCCCATTCCCTAGCGTAGATCTCTATGGAGAAGAACGGGCAAGAAACTCCATGGACACTTCTTTCAATCAAAATATTGTTACAAAATCTTGGTTACATCATTAATGTGAAATTAATGTGAAATGACCAGCATACCATAGGCAGTTAACACTGTTAATTATCTCATCTAACTAAGCTAACTATCTCATTCTTACTGCAAAATCACGAGGATGCCTATTTTAAGGATCCTTATAATTTAAACACTACAGATTTTACCACATTCGATGACTGAAAGAAGTAGCAGTAGCTAACAGATCTTACAAGCAGTCTCGAGAAAAAAAGGACGAGAACTCAAGTTGACCTAGTCGAACGTTATTATATCAATTAAAACTTTCAACAATTTCGATAAATGTTAGTCAGAAAGTACCCCGTCAACTTGCAGATACTTCATCAAGGTGCCCCGCAGCCAGGAGGAGCCGGGCAAGGGCAGCTTCTGGCGCATCGACCCGCAGAGCGAGGGCAAGCTCATCGAGCTCGCCTTCCGCCCGCGCCGCCCGCGCGGCGTGCAGTTCCGCGCGCCCTTCGGACTGTCCTCCAGGTATGATACGCTCTAGACTCTCCGGACAAGGGCAGCTTCTGGCGCATCGACCCGCAGAGCGAGGGCAAGCTCATCGAGCTCGCCTTCCGCCCGCGCCGCCCGCGCGGCGTGCAGTTCCGCGCGCCCTTCGGACTGTCCTCCAGGTATGATACGCTCTAGACTCTCCGGACAAGGGCAGCTTCTGGCGCATCGACCCGCAGAGCGAGGGCAAGCTCATCGAGCTCGCCTTCCGCCCGCGCCGCCCGCGCGGCGTGCAGTTCCGCGCGCCCTTCGGACTGTCCTCCAGGTATGATACGCTCTAGACTCTCCGGACAAGGGCAGCTTCTGGCGCATCGACCCGCAGAGCGAGGGCAAGCTCATCGAGCTCGCCTTCCGCCCGCGGCGTGCAGTTCCGCGCGCCCTTCGGACTGTCCTCCAGGTATGATACGCTCTAGACTCTCCGGACAAGGGCAGCTTCTGGCGCATCGACCCGCAGAGCGAGGGCAAGCTCATCGAGCTCGCCTTCCGCCCGCGGCGTGCAGTTCCGCGCGCCCTTCGGACTGTCCTCCAGGTATGATACGCTCTAGACTCTCCGGACAAGGGCAGCTTCTGGCGCATCGACCCGCAGAGCGAGGGCAAGCTCATCGAGCTCGCCTTCCGCCCGCGGCGTGCAGTTCCGCGCGCCCTTCGGACTGTCCTCCAGGTATGATACGCTCTAGACTCTCCGGACAAGGGCAGCTTCTGGCGCATCGACCCGCAGAGCGAGGGCAAGCTCATCGAGCTCGCCTTCCGCCCGCGGCGTGCAGTTCCGCGCGCCCTTCGGACTGTCCTCCAGGTATGATACGCTCTAGACTCTCCGGACAAGGGCAGCTTCTGGCGCATCGACCCGCAGAGCGAGGGCAAGCTCATCGAGCTCGCCTTCCGCCCGCGCCGCCCGCGCGGCGTGCAGTTCCGCGCGCCCTTCGGACTGTCCTCCAGGTATGATACGCTCTAGACTCTCCGGACAAGGGCAGCTTCTGGCGCATCGACCCGCAGAGCGAGGGCAAGCTCATCGAGCTCGCCTTCCGCCCGCGGCGTGCAGTTCCGCGCGCCCTTCGGACTGTCCTCCAGGTATGATACGCTCTAGACTCTCCGGACAAGGGCAGCTTCTGGCGCATCGACCCGCAGAGCGAGGGCAAGCTCATCGAGCTCGCCTTCCGCCCGCGGCGTGCAGTTCCGCGCGCCCTTCGGACTGTCCTCCAGGTATGATACGCTCTAGACTCTCCGGACAAGGGCAGCTTCTGGCGCATCGACCCGCAGAGCGAGGGCAAGCTCATCGAGCTCGCCTTCCGCCCGCGGCGTGCAGTTCCGCGCGCCCTTCGGACTGTCCTCCAGGTATGATACGCTCTAGACTCTCCGGACAAGGGCAGCTTCTGGCGCATCGACCCGCAGAGCGAGGGCAAGCTCATCGAGCTCGCCTTCCGCCCGCGGCGTGCAGTTCCGCGCGCCCTTCGGACTGTCCTCCAGGTATCACAGCCTCTACAATCTAGGTCTAGGCTAACACTCTAATGTCTGAATGTCCTTCTTTCTGAAACCGCACACACGATCTTCAAAAATTACTTGAGATAGAGATTGTATTTCCTATATCCAAAGATGGTTCGTCACCGGGAGCATTCGCCGGTAATGTTACAATCCAAGAACTGAACTGAACTGAACTGCTACATTATAAGCGAATGCTCCCAGTGAGAGAGCGCCGAAACAGAAATGACCGGATTTCATTTCTTAAGTTCAGAATTGAGATCAAGTTGATACGGCAAAGGTTTACTACACCTTTTCTTCTAAAATTGAATTTCTGTAATGCAGTGCTCGTACTGCCACTTACCAAAAATGTAGCAGTTTCCGTATATCTAATATCCAAGTTTATTTTACGTATGGTCACTGGTAAGATGACTTGACTAATTATATATTCTATCCTTCGAGTTTACCCCGGGTATTTAGTTAGATTTAGGCCGATCGTCCACGACGCTAGTCAATGGTAACGTGTTACAAGCTCAAATCAATACGTAAACATAAAAAATAATATTAAATAGCCTGAAAGTCACGGGACTTCCTAACGAGTACATAACGGAACTTTTAGCGGAACCGCCGCCATCTTGCTTTTTCAATACAATTTCCATAGACAATTTCACAAGTATTTTCCATCACCGCTCTCCTCTTGATGTCATTCAATTGATGGCAAAAGAACCACGCAGTTGTTTTTGATCGGTTGTGTCGTGTACGGCCACCATTGAATTACTCGTGCTGCGACAGTCTGACTACTCACAGGTGACTTGTAACACGTTACTTGTAAGTAGCGTCGTGGACGATCGGCCTGAAAGGAACTAGTATATTAGTTTCCTCTCTCGGCAGGTGCTTTGCAAGTAAAGTTGTTGCCAGATCGAAAGTCAAGAAAAAAACATAACCACTTCCGAACAGGATCGAGCTTAGTTTTAAGCAGAAACAGACGTTTTAAATCAATCACGAATAACCCTAAATCCGGAATAGACTAAGAGGTAACGGCCGGAATTGTTTATGAGTAAAGATTGGTAATCAGCTTTGTGTCGAGGCGCATCCTGGTGGAATATTATCTTCTTTTGGTTTGGCTGATCGATTTGAATCGTGTTGAAATTTCTTACTCTAGCTCACATTTTGTCCTTAAAAAGCCAATATTGGCTTCAATGTTAGCGTTATAAGGGTTAAGAACGTCGTAAACATGAACCCTTGGATGTCCTTGACCTTTAGAGACGTCAAATTTAAATGTGACTGTTGGAACCAGTATATGGAAAGCCATGTCTTAAAATGTTCTAAATGGCAACTACTGCCTAGTGAAAGCACACTTCAATCAACCTATTCAGGGTTCACAATTTAAAGCCACAGTGTAGAATTCCTACGCAATAAATTATAGTTATTGATGCAACTGTTATATATTGAGGGGTATTAAAACACGAATGTGGGTTTGATAATTGTGTAAAGTGGTTTTAATACCTAATTATGTACAGTTGCATACAAGACTTTATCTACATCCATGATATGAATCCTCCATAAAAGGTTCTGAAACCATAGGGTGTTTTAGTGTTGTAAGAAGTCTATGTAAATTCATGGAAAGTTTAATTGCTGAGTATTTAATACAAACAAACCATGTGTAGGTAATAATATAATTATTTACATTTTGGATTGTACAAGTATTAAAATGCATAAAGCTTGTATCACTCATTTTTGTAAACAACAAAGTATACATACGGTCGAACAAGATATTTGGTTTACATTTTACAATGTAATTTGTGGGATAAACCAAATAGCTTGTTCGACCGTACATAATGCAATACTAATATCGAACAAAAATGGCCGGATACGACGTGAATTCGAATTAACCTATAAGTTTTTTTTAATTACGGCGCTGTGGTAGTGAGTCGCACGTGCTAGACAATGTTCTTTTTTTAAAAAGAGTTGCATAATGAAATTAAGTACAACATTATTGTTATAATGTTACAACATTATAACAATAATGTTGTACTTAATTTCATTATGTAATGGTTATTCTGGCAGTTTTAATGTTGGCAATAAGCTAACTGTTTCAGATACTTTTATAGAGGATTTGTAGCATGGGTGTAGATAAAAGATTTTATGAGTTCCGTGTATGTTGGTTGGTGTGAAAGTAGTGGTGGCAATGAAAGTGTTAACTCACGAGGTTTTGGCAACATCCCTTCTCCTTCCTTGCGCCAGTGAGCGCCTCGATACAACTGAGAGTGAAGCCACACGTGCGGTGTCTGTGCGGTGTAGGATATCCTTCTGGTTTATTCATACAGCAGCGTCACTGCTCAAGCGTCGCCAAGTACCGACAACGCATTGTGTGGCATCACTGTTACTGTTTTGGTTGTAATACTGACTGTTATCGTGTTCCAGGAGTGCGCCGACGTCGCCGTCGCAGGTGGGCGTGTCCGGGCTGGTGACGCCCGAGGAGCTGTCGCGCGAGCCCACGCCCGACCTCTTCCCGCCCGAGGAGCAGGACCAGCCGCTCGCTAGAGAGGTGACTAGTGACGTGTGTAGTATAGTAATGTGTCGGGGCTGGTGACGCCCGAGGAGCTGTCGCGCGAGCCCACGCCCGACCTCTTCCCGCCCGAGGAGCAGGACCAGCCGCTCGCTAGAGAGGTGACTAGTGACGTGTGTAGTATAGTAATGTGTCGGGGCTGGTGACGCCCGAGGAGCTGTCGCGCGAGCCCACGCCCGACCTCTTCCCGCCCGAGGAGCAGGACCAGCCGCTCGCTAGAGAGGTGACTAGTGACGTGTGTAGTATAGTAATGTGTCGGGGCTGGTGACGCCCGAGGAGCTGTCGCGCGAGCCCACGCCCGACCTCTTCCCGCCCGAGGAGCAGGACCAGCCGCTCGCTAGAGAGGTGACTAGTGACGTGTGTAGTATAGTAATGTGTCGGGGCTGGTGACGCCCGAGGAGCTGTCGCGCGAGCCCACGCCCGACCTCTTCCCGCCCGAGGAGCAGGACCAGCCGCTCGCTAGAGAGGTGACTAGTGACGTGTGTAGTATAGTAATGTGTCGGGGCTGGTGACGCCCGAGGAGCTGTCGCGCGAGCCCACGCCCGACCTCTTCCCGCCCGAGGAGCAGGACCAGCCGCTCGCTAGAGAGGTGACTAGTGACGTGTGTAGTATAGTAATGTGTCGGGGCTGGTGACGCCCGAGGAGCTGTCGCGCGAGCCCACGCCCGACCTCTTCCCGCCCGAGGAGCAGGACCAGCCGCTCGCTAGAGAGGTGACTAGTGACGTGTGTAGTATAGTCATGTGTCGGGGCTGGTGACGCCCGAGGAGTTGTCGGCGAAGATACTGAGCAGTTAACGATTTAAACTAAACCTTAAGTGCTGTATCATACCGTTGGAAATGGCATCATCATCAACAGCCCGGCTTTACTCATTGCTGGGTATAGGCCTCTCTTTGCTAAAGCACATGCTGTAACTGCATGTGCTCTAGCAAAGCACTGAGCCTCCCCAGTGTGCGCCGAAAGCTTCAGAAGCCGTGGCTCAGTATTCTCATTACGCAACGATTCAACTCTTACTTTGAACAATATTGAATGGTAATGTGTATGTTCGCAGACGAGCCAGCAGCGGCTGAGCAGCAATAACAGTCAGTCGACGCAGTATCTGTTCCCGCAGCGCAGCGGGGTCAGCCAGAGTGCGCCCGGCTCTCCCGGTATGTCTTGTTACATTGTAGCGGCACTACACACTGGCGCTGCAGCTCTCGGCCGGCCGAAGGTGCAGTGCCAAGGTCACTAGGCAAGGATGCGCTCCCGCTGCATGCTGGTGGTCAGGAATACCAGTTTGAAGCTGGCTGGCTGTATGTCTCGCTGCTCGAAAGCTTGAAGTGATCTTGACGATGATGGTGATGACGTCACGTTGCACTAAGGCTGCGCTGACGTCCAATAGGGTAGATGACACCATAAAACAATGATTCCCAGACACCTATCACTAAAAGAAACCCTTTATTTTGGGCCTGAAACCCGATTTATTTTCAATTAATTGCCAAATGCGATTTTTAGTTGCTTTGAAATCAATAAACAGTTGAGTCCTTAAGTTGAATAAACAGTGACGTCACAGTTGGCTATTGCCATACAAAATCTATGAGAGAACCGCGTTTTGACAGCTCTTAAAAAGTATCTCAATTGATTGGTGTGTCATCTACCCCATTTCGGGGCCATCAGTTTGGGGGTATGACGAACAGGGTGTAAAGCTTTCATCCCCGCCTGGTCCGAGGATCCTTCCTTTTCTAAGGGGGATAAAACAAAAAGCAAAAAACAAAGCAAAGCAAGGCATAAAACATATTAAACTTATATTTCACTTACGCGATATCTTCCGTGATTGGTAAATCAACAATAAACAACACAACAACAATATAAGTTTAGTTGTAAACCATGAAAGCTTAAAACAGTGTTTGATAAAACATGTTTATTGTAAACATAATGTGAGCTTAGCTCTGCCAAAATTTACAAAGCCTCATCAAATTTTCTCACATTTTCTGAAGTCGTTATAATTATTTTGAATAGTTAACGCTGAAAAAAATTCTTAAACTAAAAGTACCTAACAGAAGAGCAGTAGTGAAATACGAAAAGAAAAAAAAAGAAAAGAACGTTTTAGACATTTGTACTCGAATATTGTTATATTGACATGTCGTGATTACAATAATGATGCGTGTACGTAGGTCACGGGCTGGCGTACAGCTCGGCCGGCGCCGCGCTGGTGATGGCCGGACATCAGATCACCGTCGTCACCAACGGAGCGGGCGGCGAGAGAGAAGGTACATCATAACTCATCATTACTCAACATTACACTTAGCACTTTACTGTACTTTACAATATTTTACACACATCAACATACTGCTGTTATACAATAGTTATTTATGCAACTGTTGGATAATAAGGGGTATTAAAACACGAATGTGTTACTATTATTAACCCACATTCGGTGTTTTAATACCTAATTATGTACAGTTGCATACAAGACTTTATCTACATCCATGATATGAATCCTCCATAAAAGGTTCTGAAACCATAGGGTGTTGTAGTGTTGTAAGAAGTCTATGTAAATTCATGGAAAGTTTAATTGCCGAGTATTTAATACAAACAAACTATGTGTAGGTAATAATAGAATTATTTACTGTTATAATTACAAAGTACTTAATACAATACTAATATCGAACAAAAATGGCGGGTTACGACGTGAATTCGAATTAACCTATACTAGCTGATGCCTGCCGCAAATTATGTACTAAATAAAACCTTTCTCTTGAATCACTCTATCTATTAAAAAACCCGCATCATAATCCGTTGCGTAGTTTTAAAGATCTAAGCATACATAGGGACAGACGCGGCGGGCCACTGTTTTATAATATGTAGTGATATTGTTTTTTTTTTATAACGGCGCTGTGGTTGTGAAACGCACGTGCATGACAATGATCTTTTTTTGAAATGAGTTGCATAATTAAATTTAGTACAACATTATAACACCCGTTTGGATGATATTATGGTTAATAGGACACTGGTTGTTTTAATGTTGGCAATAAAGTAACTGTTTCAGATACTTTTTTTTTTTTTTAGATAAATACGTTTTAAAACTACCTTGTGACCCCATCATACAGTTTAACGTATAATAATATAAAATAAAATCAATTTAATTCAAGTATCACTGACTCATAATAGAAATACATAATACATTCACACAGTCACATTACATACACAACAATCAATTCGATCCAAATAATAACAATTTCATTTACTTAAGTAAGTATAAGCCATAAGTGTACTTATAATGAACTATGCTAATGTTGGATTGTTCTGTTTCCAGAGAAGTACGTGGTGGGCACGACTGGCGGCAACCTCGTGTCCATCCAGGAGGAAGAGGTGCCCGCCAACGTCGTCATACACCAGCACTCGCCCTACTACAGGTATGAGCCATGTACCTGGGTCATTTGTAATGGTTGCCGTGTGGAGTCCGACTTGTACCAGTCCTTACTGCATTTAATTTATCCTGTAGTGCTCCACTGCAGGAGAAGGGTTTCCCTGTTCCTTTTCAACATGATATTGTTTTTTGCTAAAGTAGGGCTAGTCCTTGAGATAGCAGTCAAGTCTGCCATCCAGTTTTGAAATATTTATCAAATTGTCTCAGAAGGAATAAACATCGTGTTCAAACAATCAATCTTTAGTCGTGAACACAGGTATTACCATAAAGGTCTTGTGTTTATGTTGTCTGCCGTGATTTCGTCTAGCTTTGAATGGAATCTTCTTGGTGGTGCTTTTACCCTATTTCTTATCTGACATGCGAGAAACCCAATCTGAAAACAAGATTTCTTTCATTGAAGGAATGTTGGGTTTGGAGTAGAGATGCGACGAATATTCGTCAACTATTCGGCCTATTCGGCCACTTTTTTCAGTATTCGGAATCCGGTCGAATACTACCGAATATCTTGCAATTTAATTAAACATTTATTTATCAAATAATCATTAATTGTGAGAACAAGAATATTGAAGTTTTTTTTTTAATATTTAAAATTAATTAAAGGCAAATAAATTGTGATGAACAAAAAATAGTTTTTCGGCATTTGTTGGTTTATCATAAAATACAGCAAGTTGTGACACGATTTGCCGGCTACTGAGCCAAATACTCCCCGCCCCTTCACCGCCGCACGCACCGGACCAAAACGTGTCGTAACTTGTTCGCGTGAAGTGTACTGGATCCACCGCCGAATATTCGGTATTCGGCTGAGAGCGCCGCCGATATTCGGTATTTGGCCAAATCACTATTCGTTGCTTCTCTAGTTTGGAGTGGTCCGACAAATGACGGTGCACGACAATGAACGTTGTCAGCGGACTATGCATCGACTTCTATCTACCAATTAATGTGTCTGTCCTATAGGTAGTGTGTTAATGTTGGTTGTGTAATGTTCCAGCGGCGGGTACGGCGGCGGCGCGGGGTCGCCAGGCGCGCTGGGCGGCGAGCTCGTCATCTCCGACAGCGACGCGCTGCCGCCGCTCAAGCGGGCCAGGCACGCCAACGTGAGTACTGACTACTGTTCCAGCGGCGGGTACGGCGGCGGCGCGGGGTCGCCAGGCGCGCTGGGCGGCGAGCTCGTCATCTCCGACAGCGACGCGCTGCCGCCGCTCAAGCGGGCCAGGCACGCCAACGTGAGTACTGACTACTGTTACAGCGGCGGGTACGGCGGCGGCAAGGGACCTTGTATACCAACTGGGACCCAGAACTGAACGTCTTACCTATAAATACGCCGTACGCAAATTACGCGGGTTTTGAACGTGGAGTTGCGGACACCAGCCCTTTATACAATACAATACAATACATAAATACGAACTTTAGTTCAATCGATCGACGTCGGTCGTCGAAAACTGGTGGCATCCTAAGGTAGCAGAACCTTGCAGATTTAAATCTTCGAATGGTCAATTATAAGGTGAACCCCGACAGCTGGATATTGACTACCTTTCCTTCCTATTCTCCATGGTTCCATGTAAAAACTAGATGAGTTCAAAAATAACGTACTAAAAGTAGGCGTATGATTTCCAGATGTCGGAGCTGGAAGACCGGCGCGCATATTGACGCGGCTCCCCGGGCGCGCGCGCGCGACCTGAGCCGCGCCGCGCCGCGCACTGACGCGCACGTGCACGCCCGAACACGCACGTGCACGCCCGCGCACGCACGTGCCATGCGCGCTCACGTGCCCGCACTCGCCCACGCGTGCGTCGACCCATGAGGCGCCCCTCACGTCACCCACGAGAACAGTGATCCAGTAGCTTTTCATTTGATTGTAGAACTCTGGTGCAATATTGTACGATGATGTGTATTGGTCCTAGAGACCCGTGATTCGTAATAAATGACAGTTCAACTAGAACTCTGTTTGCTTTCATATTTTTTATAAACAGTCCAAGCTTTAAAGCTGAGAAATATACACTTGTTCTATAAAATTGGAACGGAAGAATCGCTTGGTAGAAGTTAGATAGGTCGCTTTCCCTCATTGGTCGACGCACAGGATATCGTAGCAATAATAGTGATACGGAACTATGAACAATTGAGTTGTTGAACAAGACAGTCTAGTATTAGTGTCGAGTGTTAAGTTCTACTCTTTAAGTTATAAACTTTTGTTCAGTAAGACGCGAACGAGCTTTAAGGTGACGGAATAAGGAGTGAGGTAATGATGTAACGTTTCGCCGTTTAAATATATAATTTTGACTATATATTAAATATATATACGCTTCATTCGTGCCCTGAGGACCGGGTGCTGTACACAGATTGCATATTACTACAAGTATCTAAGCGATATTTGTATTACTCAGGTTTGAACCTGAACTGCGGGACAAAGCGGACGCTTCTGCTTAACCAGTGAGGTCATATTCAGTTCGTTGAAAACTAAAAGAGCCTTCTAACAAGACTTTTAAAATAATAAAATCAATATCTTTAACTAAAATTTTGTCGAAACAGGCGCTTGAACTCGAAATATAAGATTGGGCTCAGTAATTTCAGAGGTCAATGTTCACACCCAGACAAACTGATGCTTCATTCACTCGATTGTGCT
Source organism: Xestia sexstrigata (assembly GCA_941918905.2). NCBI lineage: Eukaryota > Metazoa > Arthropoda > Insecta > Lepidoptera > Noctuidae > Xestia > Xestia sexstrigata. The sequence goes on along the minus strand of OW799203.2, from coordinate 2,340,000 downwards.
CGAGTAATGCTCCTTATCCTGTCGTGTGTAACGATCCTCAACTTGAGTTCATCTTTTGTATATTACGCACGCAGTACTGGGTTGCCAGCTTCGAAAATATTCAAGTATTGCCATGCTTAAAAATATGTATTTTGTAAAGAAATGTGTGTGTAAAAACTTAGGATCTATAGAAATGAATATTCGTAAATTAAATATTATATGAAAAATGTACACTGACTATATTAACTTTTAAAACACCAAATATGCAAAGGTTAACATTGTAAAGCCTAGAATCTCGAGATTAAAACAGAATATTTCTGAGGCTGGCATTTAAATCTAAGGTGAGTGCAATGATAGTAGTAAAAGTTGATGAAATATATAAATGTATTTATAAATATTACTTGTATCTAGCTTGGGGACCGACAATTTCTGTTAAACACGAAGACGTGAAAAAAAATACTTAAATTTTTTGACGTCGAGTAAAAGGGTCTTGACAGCGGAACGGCAAAGTGCTCCTATATGAGTTCCATTTGTTCCTTTCGAGGGACGGGACCCTAAATACGGAAAACTCATTGTCACAGGTCATCAAAACTATCTTTGACCCGTCATCCACTTATCGCCGTTTGGCGTCAAATTGTAGTTTCCCAAGCGCTCTTCCCAAATCAATATACAATAGTCCAGGGTTGTTATAAGAAAAATTACTGCGTATTCTTCGAGTCCAACTCGTAGAAATTATATGTATAGAAAATGTAGGTACATTTTTGTCGATTGGGTATAGAACGCACTATTTTAGTCGAAAATATCGACGAATAGAAGTGATCACAATTATTAACGTAGGTAGAATCTGCTTGAGTCGATCTGAAAGAGCTTTGTACTTGTGCAATAAAATCGAATAGTCTGACGTGTGAGTAGTCGGATGTCTTTAGAACTGAAACGACACCAATGACGTATTTTGCTTCTATTGCATGGACTTTGGATCTTTTTGATCTGCTCAATCTAATTCCGCGTCTACAAGGGTTATTCCTAAAACATCGTATGACTTACCACAGAGTAGATTGTGAATGGAGTGTAAATACTGTGCATTTGTGTGTGACATTAAGAAATTTTTGATGCCACATTTTGCTGATATTGTCACTATATTTTTAACTACTTTTTGACTCAACAGACAGTCTGGAAAGATACATTGTGCGTTTGTATAAAAAAATAAAACATTTTGTATATCTTCACGATGTTTTTCCTCGACTGGGACGCACCGAGTTTAAAGTAAAACCAACATAATATTAAAATTCAATACTTGAAGCTCTGTGCGATCTATTGACGGAAATAGTGCGATTACGACAATTTTTTTTGAAAAATCATAGCGAATTTTAACGTGGGTGCAACGGCCGGTAAAATTATTAGTTAAAACAATTGTATTAAAATAAATTTTGAATAGGAAAATATACATAAACGTTTTGAAGTTTGTTGAAAATCAATTTTAAAAATGTATTAAATTATAGATCGGTTATTTCAAAGCCCTTTCCTGTGTATCTTGAAGGCACTTTAAATTATATTTATTCCTCTATGATAAAGTTTTATAAGTAACATCCATTCACGATTATGTAGTCAAATAAATTGGCCTTTTGTAAACAGTTATTAGAACTTTAAGTAGGTAGCTATATAAACACCTATATCAAAATTAGTTCAGGAGTTTTCAAATGTAAATTTGAAAACGACAGGCTCGTTGCACCGCTCTAAAATAAAAAATAAAAATACTTTGACATCTAACAATATTAATGTACATGTGCAGATACATAAGGCATATAATATACAAAGGAACTGTTGACTATATCGCTTCATCATTTATCTACACTTGAATACATATATATATATAGGTGGCATACATACTTCGTATTATAGGTGTATTGCAAAACATATTTAAAAGTATAAAATTAAAGACATTTTCTGTAAGCCGGCAAAAGTACCTACTATATACTTGTGATTTAGCTTAGAGTAAACAAGTTTCTTTTGTTTTTCTCTTTAAACAAACAATTTCTCCCTCGGTTTAGGTGTATAAACATAATTATTATAAATAAATAATAATAATTATAGTAATTGAATATGTAAAGTAATATTCACTAGTAGTTTGTAATATGTTATTATTATTATATAGATAGTGTAAAAACCGCAAAAAATCTACAGTTAGTTATAATTTAGCATTTAAATATGCGTATACATGTGGATTGTAATAGTTTAGCAAGAGGCTTTGTTATGGAACAAATTTGTATTTTGTCTTACGTACCCTTTTAATGTTATTATATCGAAATTCGATAAAAACTGACCGGTTTCTCGATCGAGTCGAAACACTTATTACAATTTTATTTTTTAACTCGGACTAATACTTTACAAAATCGACTATTCCGCGAAAAGTTGATCAATCTGACGATATGATTTCGATATAATATGTATCGATGTTCGATTATTTTACATTTTAGTAAAAACGACACGTCATTTGCTTCTACTAGATGGCATTAATATGAAACTTTCATAAAATTGGAGTAAAGCATAAATTCTAATTTTTCGTTCATCGCTGGCACATGGCGGTGGGCATCATTGAAAATGTAGGGGTCACTGTAAAAACATGTATAGAAACTTGATTTAATGATATTATTTTAGATATTTACGTATTTGGATGGATGGCTATGGTGTATAACAATCTCATAATAAGTAAATATGTACCTATTTCTATTTAATTGTGAATGTTTTTCAAACTTGCCCTGTTTACATTATCAAAAATTAGATGCTATATGATATAGTAATTATTATACTACATTAAAATTAAATCAACAAATATAATGACCCGATTCTCTATCCAAATGTGTAAAATGTCTAGAACAACCATTTTCTGCTTGAGACTTGGCGTGATGACGCATGCCATTGTAAAGCGTAGTTACAAACTGCGCTAAACGGCGGAAGATTAGTCGGTAGCGTGTAAACCAAGCTTTTTATGGTACTTTTGTAGTATTACATCTGTCTTTGTACAACTATTTTGTTTTCAAAAATTCTGCTGTCATTTCTTAAATACATAGATCATCGAGTCCGTAATAAATTTGAGAATTATGGAGTAGTTATTAGCTACTAGTTTAAAGTACCATAATAAGCATGAATTCGCATTTGAAATTCTGATATCTTTCCGACAATCTTAAAATAAATAGCAGAAATTCCGATATCGCCCTGTCACCAGTTATATTTCTCTAAACCTTATCGGAATTGATATCAAACACTTCAATGTGGATTGACACCACGCCTCGCCTCAAGTACTAGTGTAAACCGATCAGTCCTGGCGACTTTAGATTTAACTTTAGAGTATTTAAGGCATATATATATATAAGGCATTTAATGCTATACTATTTCTTGTCTAAACAATGTATGCGCGAAATGTAGGCGTGGAAAAGGTTCGCTGCGCCAAAGTGAGAAAATAGGACAGGCCGATATATTGTCACATTACTATCTGCCATTTTAGCATCTCTTCTAAATACTTACCACAAATGAACGTAGGTTACTCTAAACTCAGGACTGGCATTAAAATTACTAAACGAGGACATAACAGAGCAAGTCATTGAAAAAGAAACTAAAAATAACGACGTAAAGTCACTTCTTGTTCTCAGCATACTTGCGTCCACTGCTGGACATGCTTCTTGCATGGTTCTCCAATTGCTTCTGGATGCAGCGGTTCTGGTCCAGGTCGGCCCTGCCGTCTTTATGTCACTAATAATATCATTAATTCAGCAACTTCGGCTAGCATCACTAAGCCAGGGTATTATTTTGACGTTGTCTTATTATTCCCTGTATCTTACTAAGTTTATATAGTACGGCCGAACAAGCTATTTGGTTTACAGTTTAACCAACAAATTACATACAGAGCGAAAGTACAGAGCGCCTCCTGCTACGATCTTTTTGCTTTAGCTTAGACAGTGAGCCTTTTCCACATTTCTGTTTTGTGAATGTATGTAGCGAACGTACATATTGTTGTGTATATTGACTAAGATAAGAACATGCATACAAGAGATGTAAAGGATATCGGTTGTAATGACAGCGTATGGTTTATTGACAAATTTTAAGAAATAAACGTATTTTATCTCCTTAGCGGTTCGTTTTATTTGGTTTAGAGATAGTCACCACGCATCTGATCGGAATTAAGCGAACTGAGCTGACGTGATTGTATATTGTATAACGGGCTGGTGTCCGCAACTCCACGTCAAAACGCGTATTTGGCGTATGGGCTATAATAATCCACCACGCGGGCCCAGTGCGAATATATATGTCACATGTCTTCGAATTTTTGGTACATCGAACATGCCGATGATTTCCTGACGATGTTTTCCTTCACCGTTTTGAGAGCAGTGGTGATGATATAAATTACACAAAGTAATGCGCGTGTCCGAGTTCGAACCCACGACTTACTGTTCGTAAGTTGGGGCCGCCCCCAATGGGCCACCGCTTCTCTGTCGACGTGATGCGTAGTTTCGAAGGTGTTTTAAGGACCTTGTAATGAAAAGTTTCCTCTGCTGCTCTGTTAGAGGGAGTGTGACCCCTAGTCCACCACGCGAGCCTTGTGGGAATTGGTGGACGACTAGTCTTCGAACTGCTCACCCTGGTATATACTGGTTTCTCAATATATTATCTTCCACCTTATAAGGTACACTTTTTTACAGTAGTTCTTCAGAATCAGTTGCTCGAACACGCCTGTTTGGGTTCGGACCCAAAGCACACAATTTGCAATTCGGGGCCTTTGCGACCAAGCCACACCTGTTCTTGCCATCAAGATCGCGCCAAAAACCATACAGCGCTATATCTTATAGCTACACCTTGAAAGCGCCGCTTGCCTGGGCTCTGAGGTGCCTTGCTTCAGGAGCTGCAGCACAGAATACATAATAGTACAGCCAAAGTTATCCAAAGTCGGAAAATTCTGTTTGAGTCCGCTATTACTAATATTACCTACTAATTAAGCGCTTTGGTGTCAATTTTTATGTTTTTTGTTGTTTTATTGGATCCTTACACATTTCTGTGCCTTTAGTGAAAAGTGGTACAAGTCAGAAATCCGCGTTTTGAGAAAAATGAATTTAAAGTTTTACATTTTGTAACATTTTCTTTATGGCTGAAATTTTTGAAGACTTTTTCAAAATTGTTATTATTATATCGGTAATCGGATACGCTTTGGTTGTGTTAAAAATAATTAGAATTCGAGATCATTTAAAAAAATAGACACATCATTAGCCATTTATTATTATATTATGTTCTTATGTGTATAGGTAATGTTATAGGTAATATATTATTTAACACAATATGTGTGTTCGGAGTAACCGAAAATGTTACAGAAGGCTTACAGTGAATCTACTTTATCAAAAAAAAACGTGCCTAAGAGTGTTACAAAGCGTTCAAAAGAGGTCGAGATGTGATGGAAGATTTGCTTCGCTTTGGTAGGCCATCAACGTCTGCAACTGAAGTTAACATCGCAAAAGTGAAGGAAATAGTGACTGAAAATCCTCGTCCAAGTTTTAGAGAGAGAGCCGCCAAACTTTCAGTCTCACGTGTCGATCCGTACCATTTAAATAATCAGTTGGGTATGAAACATGTTGCCGCTCGGTTAGGGTTCTTACAGACGAGCGGCACGTTGCCAACTGCACTTACGCGGCATGCCACAACTGCAAGCGTCGACGGCAGTCGTTGATAGGTAGCGACGGCTGCAGTTTATCTGCCGTTAGCAACGTGCCGCTCGTCTGTAAGAACCCCTCGTCCCAAAAGACCTGAATTTTTTCCAAAAACTCAATCGCATAAAAGTCGCCGAGGACATGCTAGAACGTACCTACCGTAACGTTTCCCTACCAACCTTCCATCATATATCATATATTTGCGCCCTCTTGTCTTATTAGCTTCATACCTTATTGATATTTTGCCTTTTAAGATTTGTTATTATTCATGTATTTAAGTCTAACTGTGAATTCCCAATATTAACTTCACCTTGAATTCCACCCCTGTCCATTTGCCTCAAAGGACGGGCAGGGCACGGGACAGGGCAGCCCCAAATTGGGAATCAGTCCTCTTGTAGGCTTGGAGGCAGATCAGTCAGAGACGAAGCCTACAGGGTCGTGCGGATGGCGGGGCGCGACCTTTTCCCCTTCGGGGGAAACTGGCCGAAAATATTAATATTAATATGAATTAGGAAAAACGAAAATTTTATCAGCCTAGGGTAATTTAAGAATGTTCTATAACAGATAGAGTTATACCGATTAGATAGAAAAATAGAAAAAAATTCAAACTTCAAGTTTGTTTATAGAACTCAAAACTGTTCCAAGTCAAGTATATCACTTTTCATTATAGGCACAGATTTATCATACAAGTACACAGTTCAAATGAAGGAGCAGCATATCGATCGAACGTTTGAAGACACGTTTGAAGGTAAATATTTGCACTTGAGATAAAGTGCAAATATTTACCTTCAAACGTGTCGCGATATCTTATACGTGTATAAGTACCTATTCCTTAAAACGAACGTAACTGAAATCATAATCTTCCTGCCCACGTCCCATGTTACTTACTGTACTAGTCGGCGCAACACGTTTTGTTTTTCCATACTTACTTTCTTTTGTCAACTGCCACGGTATCATTTTCTACACCTCATCGTTCCTCAAACAATCCATATTTTTATTGGCCTTCTTCTCCAACATAAAAAAAATAAAAAAAAAACAAAATTAAAATATTTTCTCTTGCCTAGGTGGGCACTTATAAAACGTCGAAAAAGGTGCACGGTTCGCGTTAGTCGTTTCCATGGAGAAGAACCGGCAAGAAACTCCATGGTTACTCTTTTCAAATCATTAGGTAGGTATTACAATAAAATTTTGTTACAGCATTAATACAGTATGGGGGGACAGCGTAGGCCCGACAATAGGTCGGTCATCCATCAACATTTAGTTTTTGTCTGGGTCGTAACTGATATGCTTTGTTTTTGATGATATGAACAAACACTTCCACACCCTAGGTATCACTGACAGTACCCTGTGCAGGGACGCTTTAACATTTTTCTATAAATAACAGTATTTTTCAGGTACCATTTTAATGTATAAGCAATCACTTAAGTGAAGATTTCATGGTCTTAAATTAAAGATAATAATATATTCATCTCCAGATTGGCATCTCAAAAATTGTATGTCGTCATATAAAATTTTCGCACAAATACGTTTTTCCCATCACAAGCAAGCTATCGGTGGTGAGGTTTAGAAGTGGATGGGCGGGATGACCGACGAAAATTCGGTCACTTTTCGTCATGGATGTCTATTTCGGCAACACCCAAAAATTCCGAATTTCGATATTCCGATTATCAAAAGTCCGAATTTGATAATACCGAAGAATTATAATGTCTAGTAATTGTATAATCCCGGAATTCATAATTCTAAAGTCAGTCAAATACTAAGTACTTTTTTGCTGTCTCATTTTCATATGTCCGAAGAATCAAAATATGTTCGATGGAACGTTAGTCCGAAAAACATTCCGATTTTCAATATTTCGAATAAACTGCTCAAATTGTCGTAAAAGTCTTGCTAGCTGGCATGAGGAGCATAGGCCGAATGCCGGCGGAGCGACGACGACATTTGTGACAGAAAGTGGGTGTGTAATGTAAAATGCGAGCGTAGGGAGCGCGCGTCATGGAGTCGTAGCAGGTTCTAAATTTGCTTATATCTTGAAAACTTGGGGCGTTCTATCGCAAAAATAATGAAAAATTCGCCCCCCTTTTAGGAACCCCCTGCCGCGTAATTCTCAATATGTAGGTAAAAAAAAAATGGAAAAAAAAATGGATTCATATTTTTAATGTTTCTTATTATCAATTAGTCGGACTCGGACTATTGAAATTCGGTATTTTGAGAATAGTAATTATGGACGTTCGGGACATTGAAATTTTAGGAATTATAAAAATAACGGTTTCGGAGCTATATTCCCAACAATGCTGCGTACGACCTCATTTCTTCATAATACTACGTAAAACCTCATTTCTTCCTAACAGTATTGTTATGTTGCATACAGGTTTGATTGATAACCTTCCAAGTTCTTAGAGGTGTAGAAATGACTTTTTCTGTTTTTTTTTTTGGTTTCTACATCTTTATGACATAACATATTTATAATTCTGTAACTACATACGTCTTACAGGCGCGAACAATATTTTAATTAACATACAACCTAGCACTCGCCTGCAAATTGCAAAAAACGTAAGAAAAATAGAATTTCGCGGGCTACTCTGACTCTTTCACCATAAGTTTCTAAAACATAACTTATTTTACAATTTATTGTTTTATGTAGCATGTTTTTAGTGAAATGGAACGCACTCTCAAAACACATCGTCCCTCGATAACGCCGGTAGTGACTTCAAAGTCTAATGTCAAAAAACAGTTTTATTTGAAAAATACTTAAAGTTTGACGAATATTTTATTACAATACTGTTATTGCAATTTATGCTTGAATAAAGCTCATACAATTAGTAAAATTATATTATTAAGGCCAAAAAAATTTGATGTAAACAAGGCAGATTGAGGTAAATGACGTCACATCATGGCCACGACAGTCACGGACGTTTGAACTGTCGTAGAAAATTGCAGAAGTTTAATATTATTTTTGAGCGACAAGCAGTCGTTGAACTTAACTTTTAATACTTTTCTTGGGTTGATATTAGTGTAGTTTATTGATTTAAGTGAAGAAAAAAATACATGCATATTCCCTATTACAATAAAATAAAAATAAATAATAGCAAGGACCAAGATTATAAGTGAAGTATAAAATCGAACGCTCAGAGTGGTTCAATGTGTGCGTACGCGTGCTTTTGCTGTGTGCGACTTTAGATACTTAAATTTGAGTTCATCGAAAAGGTAACAGCGGACAAAACGAAAGCGCATGTGCTCCTTGAGTGCACCGGCGGCGGCGTTACCAAGATTCGCGAGGAGACTCTTGGAACACCAAGATTCCTTGCGGATGCCCTGAGAAGACCGGGAAGTATGATCTGCTTCTGGAGGGAGGTGAGTTGGTTGAAGTAACGGCCACCATGGCTCACGCACAATGGTCCACTCTAGGGAGTACTAAGTGCGGAAACCAAAACCCCATAACTAGAACTGGAACATAAATTTTATTTTTGGTGAACATCTGATGCTGATCTTCGGAGATAATAATAAACAATGGAACTCTTCAATAATAGACGGTAAATCTGTCGTGATTGCTGCAATCGCTTGGATGTTTATTGTTTACACAACATCATAACGTAACACCACGCCTGTATGCTCTGAGGGGGTACGCAGATGTGTATAGTACACCCAGATTTCGACAGTTAGGTATGTTCAGTTCCATTTTATTGGGGCTAGCTAGCTACTAGCTTATGCACGCGGCTTCACCCGCGTGGAGTTTGGAAATTGACCACGGGATCTTACTTCTGGGATAAAAAGTAATGTTTGTGCTACTCGTATAACGCGGTAACACCGGTAACCGGTATCACAACTAACGCACCAGTCTAGTCCGGTGCGTTACCGCGCCGCCGCCGTCGGGTCGTCGACCCGCGCCTTCTGACTTGGTGTCCGCGACCTTATATTTAAATAAATATTGTGTATAAGTTGAAGTAACATTTACCCCAAAAAAAAAGTTTTTTCAAATGTTTATTTTTGCCGGGAAAAACATTTACCTTAAAAAATAAAGAACTTTAATGATAAACAAAGCCCCCTTTTCATCTTTCACCCCTTTAAGGATTGACATTTTTAAAAACACCGTTGCGTTAGCTTCCAACCGTACACACCTAGATAATAAATTTAGTGATTTTTACTTCGAAAATTAAGGACTTTCCATACAGAACTTCATTCTCCTTTTTTAACCCTTCGGGGGTGGAATTATGAAAAACGCTGAGACACGTATAAATTAATTTTTAATCATCAGTCTAAACACAAAATTTGAGGATCCTTACTTTAAAACTGGCGATTTTCCATACAAGCTTTCATCCCCTATTTAATTCCCTTAGGGGTTGAATTTCTATAAATCCTTATTCCTGGTCTACATTATAAAGGAAACCTCTGTGCAAAATTTCAGCTTTCTAGGTCCAAGGGTTTGAGCTGGGCGTTGATAAGTCTGTCAGTCAGTCAAGCCTTTTGTTTTTATTATATATGTCGGGTTTGTCAGGATTTATTTCGCTAGGGTCGAGCATTTTGTGGGCAGAAGACGGGTTTCGTGCTATGAAAACACACTGGATGCGATACACTATTTTATTTCATATTGCACGGTTCGGGTTGGTCGTTTCCATGCAGAAGAACCGGCAATAAATTCCATGGTTACTCTTTTCAAACAGATACACTGAGTAAACTAACAAATTACTTGACATTACACTTTCACACAATAACACTGGGCACAATGAATCGGGTACAGTTTCAAGACGTCTTAACTCCGCTGCGATCAGACCCAGAATGACCGCCTCGCCGCGAGGTGTTAACATCAGGACTCTGAAAAAGCCGCCATGGTGGGGTAGACTGGTAAGTAGGTCGCGTGATGTCACCACTGGCGCGCTTTCGATACATTCGCCCGTCCGTACTCATGACCCAGGCCTAGCCAAGTTACAAACGTTTTGTATCGATTCTCTTTCTACAATCGTAAACGCCTCTGCGTAAGCGATCGTAGACAGCGCTAAATTGGTAGCCAAGTTGACACGACTGAGTCTATCGCTCGTTCTCTAATGTCTGTAGAAAAAACCTACACTTTAGTCTATGGTGAGCGTTCCTACCAAAGAGTTTAGCGATCAACATTGTAGAAACTATAACATTCTATTCTATCATTTTGAACGATGTAAACTAGTCTACGAATTTTCTATTCGTTTGTGTTGATCACGTTGAGATGATGTCATTCCCATTCATTTGAATAGTTTTCTACTAGCGTTAACGATTGTAGATTGTCAACTTGGCTAGGGGTGATCCGACATATATAGATAAGCCTGGTACCATGAACAGAGGGGACTTTGGACCACATTTTGACTTATGTATTTTATACCTTTTTCTTACCACAATTTTACCTACATAATTATAATAACAAGTCAGTACATACCTCTGTTGCCTGTAATGTCCAGAATATCGGGTAAAGGCCACTTCTCACAGAGAGAAAGTAGGTATGTTTATTATGTTGAAAATGATGTCATGAATAGGTATGCAATCGATTTAACACTCAATACCAGACCTCGGGAATTCCCGAAATACCTACGACACGTGAATTAGGGTAAGTACCTAATTAAAAACTCTTTTGGACCTGAGTAGTAGCACATCTCCGCTGTGACCTCTATATTGTAGTGTCAGAATATGTTATGTTGATATTTAATTAATCTCGTAATCGATATCGTTAAATTAAAACAACAAACAGGTAACATGTAGATTGTAGGTATAGGTACCTACCTACATTCTACGAAAGCAGACTTTGTCCAGACCTCTGCTAACCCCGCGTGTCATTAAAGTGTAAATAATATTAATGACCTGTCGCAACGATTGCCCTCTACACGCGGCATCGTGTAGCAATAAAATTGATTGTAAACAATACTGTGTTTATTATAATCAATTAATTCTTAGATCGTAGTATATTGCGTAATGGGTACACAATCATAATCGGAAGTTAACCTAGGGACGAGTGGACAATAAGAAAACGATAAGTTTAGCATTAAAAAAAGGCAAAGAAAATCAATTTCTTTAATCAGTCTTAGTGACTGTTAATTAGGACCTATTTAAATAATCGAATACTCTGAAGATTCAAATGACCAATAATTTAAGATCAGATCGTCTGATTAACCAAAATCCATACTATACAGGTACAAATCAATGGTCTTTTTAACCAACTTCCAAAAGGAGGAGGTTCTTATTTCGTCAGAACTTTTTTTATTTTTATTTTTTATGTATGGTCCCCGATTAGTCGAAGATGGCTGGACCGATACGGTTTTTTTTAGTTTGAAAGGTTATACCTACTTCCCAGGTGGTCCCATGATCATCAAGTCAGGATCTGATGGTGGGATCCTGGAGAAATAGAGAGAACTCTTCAAATTTTATAGGCACACTTGAAGCGATTTGGGTAGTTTTTGGAAGAGTACTTTTTAGGAGTGGTCCTATTTCAATTTGGTGAAGATCTGATGAAGAACTTCAGAGATAGGCGACGGAAATCCTCAATAAATGATAGCAAATGGACTGGGATTGCTAAAATCTCATGTCTATCTATTTTTTACACCAGTTCATAACATAACATCACGCGGGTAAGCTGTGAAGTGGTAAGCACATGTGAACCACTAAAAAGTGAAAAAAAAAAGAAATAAAAGCGACTTAAAATTAAAAATAACTTTAGATTCAAAAGTCGGTGACCTTTGTTAGATAGTTTTTTTGTCACCGACTTCTGAAGCTAAAGTTATTGTTCACGTTTTTGTGTTTTTTGAAGTCGGTTTTATTTCTTGCAAAAAAGTTTTTATTATTTTTATTAAGTAGGTACCTATGAACATAATTTAGCTAGCAATATCGTAAGTACCTCCACTGAATTGACGGTAATTATTGGTAACTAGAAATACCGGAATACCCTAGTAGGTATTAAGCTTGTCCTACTTATCGTAGGTATCCACGAATCGAAACATAACGTGTTGTTTTGGGTAAGTCTCGTTTCCAGTAGTTGATGTAGGTAAACGTAGGTAGGCACCAACATTTGAACTATATCTCGATATCAACATTGGTTCCTTTGTAGATAGTTACGTCACAACATAGGTAGGTACCTACTTTACATATCATCGCGACATTAATCCCCTAAGGGTTAGGCAGAGGTGCAGCCGTGCAGGTACTATAGTAAACCCATTTTTCGCCAGTTATGTTGAAGTCCCACGTAATAGGGTTGAGCCGAGCTGTGAGTAGGGGGTGAGTTACCATCGACCAACCACAAATTTAGAATGTTTGGCTGCTATCTACTGGAAAGTTACTGACAGAAAAACCCAATAACAATTTGCCGACACGGCAATTGAACCCAGGACCTCATGAGGCTCATGCTCCGCACGGTTCCGCAGGGTGCTCACGGTTGCGGTCCAACGAAGAAGGTAGTCAGAATTAACTGATAAAATTATTCCTAGCAGCAAACGAACGACGTATTCTCAGCAAGGATCTGTTTCGGAGGAAGACCAATTTATTAGTAGGTATCTTACAGTTACAATAATTGATGTGAGAACACAAACGGCGAAGGTCAGACGAGTTATCGCTTCTTTGAAGTATGAAGACGATAAATACAAAAGCTCAGTCATTTAATTAAGTTTGCCTACTATTATAACAAAATAACATAAAAAACTAATAGTATTCATTCTCTTGTAAGAAATGAATTTAGCGTCAGGGAGATTACCTAACTAATTGATAAGTTAATGTCATAAAGTATGTCAATTTCCGGGAAAAAAGTAATTTCATTCAACAGTCGAAATACACAATTTGATTTATATTGACAGGTAGTCAATTTCTTACCTTGAATTTTCCTTTGATAGGTACCTAACCTACATACAAATCAAAATAAAAATAAAAATCAAAGCATTTATTTCAAGTAGGCCAGTTAGAGGCACTTTTGAATTGTCGAAACAATCATGAAAATTAAATGTAGTTACAGTCACAAGACATAAAGACTGTGAAAGTACTGTAGTTGCCCATTCCCTAGCGTAGATCTCTATGGAGAAGAACGGGCAAGAAACTCCATGGACACTCTTTTAAATCAAAATATTGTTACAAAATCTTGGTTACATCATTCATGTTGAGATGGTATATTGTAGCAAGAAGTGCACGTTAAAAGTGTCCACAGTAAAAACAAAACAAAAAAATACAATTCAAAAGAGAAAATTATTCATTCAAATAAGCCATGGCAACTAAGAGATGACAACTGACAGCGCCCGTTCACGAACATGACGCATGGATCAGCACCATTCAACTCATGTACAATCAAATAGTTGTATGTACAATCTTCAGCAGCTCCAACAATACCATTTAATGCTATCAATTTATGCGCGCTGTCCTTGTGGAGCTGGACCAGCATTGAGCCAAGCATTTTTATCAGATATATAATCGCTACATTCTTAATGACATGCGTAGGTATATCATCTCATAATGTTACACAGAATTTATAGCAAATTCACGCGCGTAATTTATCGTACGTGTAGGGAAGTATTTCCTGAACTAATAGCATTTTAATTACATGGTGTTGTTCCCTTTCAATTAGTCACACCCATAGAAGTATGTATCTCTGTAATGTACCTCACCATGAATTTTCCTATAATACAGATCGTAGAATGAGTAGTTCTCATTAATCTTGTCTTTAGTTAACTCTTCGTTATGATTAATTATAGCTGCCACTCTTAATTGTGTAATTCTGTTTTTGATCTTTGGTTATTGTACATAACCTAGTAGTTATGTTGAAAACAATATGTACTGCGTATTTCCATTCTATGAGTTTCTTAGTAAAGTATTAATTGAGCATTGAGACAGGTCCAAGAACCTGGCGTGGCGATTTGAACTCGTTCCTGATTAAATGGCCTGAGAAGGCAAAACTCAGAAAAAATTGGAAAAGTATGGGGGAGGCCCAGCAGTGCTCAGTAGTGGGACTGAAAAGGTTTATTAAAAAAAAGTTGCAGTTTTATGTGATGGTAAGGATCACTAATGCGACGAATGCGAATTTGACGACCCGAATGGCGCAGCGTTGGTGAGACCGCCTTACGTTCTTAGGGTCCCGGGTTCGAATCCCGGTTGGAGCAAATGTTTGTGTGATGAGCATGGACATTTGTTTTCGAGTCATGGATGTTTATAAGTATAATTAGTATGTATTTACAAACAAAAAGTATCTATGTAGTATATCAACTATCTGGTGTCCACGACACAAGCCTCGTTGCTTAGTGTGGCACTAAATGGCTCTGTGTGTTCATGTCCAGCGATATTTATTATTATTATTAATGCATAACCCACGTGAATTGGGTGTGCTGCACACTGTCTGGATATTTTATAGTGCACAAGTGTGTGCGAGGTGAACCACTCTCCCATCTGTTGTCGCACTTACTATTGCCATACCCGGATGAGGGTAGGAGGGGCGCGCCATGACAGTTCATTTTGAAGATCGTATTTAAATGATGCTCAGTGCAGCGGAGCCTCTCTTTTACCACGCACCATCGTCGAAGCAACATCTCTCCGTGACCGCAATACTTCGTGTTTATGGGTAAACAAGTACCAGCTAGAAATAATGTTGGAAAAATATTATTTCCATACAATTAATTATTGTTTAAATTTTCTTGTACTATTAATTATTGCATTATATTTACAGTATATTGGTTTCTGTTATTATAATTAAAATGTAAACTGTGATTATGTGTGTTGTATCTACTTTATTGTCAATAAATGTTTCATATGATTTACTGACTGTTATTTTTCTAATATCAGAAGTGACAACCGTGCCTACATCGCTCACAAACATGCCGCGCAGCCGCAAACGAAGATCAAGAAGGGAGCCATCGACAGGTTCAAGTACGTCGACCTCCAGTTCGAGTAGCAGCAGCAGTAGTGCAAATGAACGGAGGCGCAAGAAGCGCGCCGCCATAAGAATTCGCAAATCGTGAGTCAGAATGTTTTATTATCGTCAGTGATTCCCGAATTCGACCCACTTGTAGACAGTGTAGATATGTGGATTAATGTTGTAGAGGCTAATTCTCGAGCGTTTGGATGGTCCGATAATATGATTAAGTATCAGGCGCTTCAAAAATTACGTAATACCGCGAAAACTTGGCTAGATGCTTTGCAAAAAAATGAAATTAGGTGGACCACGTGGAAGTGGAAGCAATGGCGCGAAACATTGTCAGATACCTTTCAAGTAAGAAGTGATATGTTCAGATCTCTTATAGAACTAATCGACACGCAACCTTCAGCAAATCAGTCTTTATACGATTTCTTTTTAAACAAAAGTCAAAAACAGATCGCTTGCAGTTAGGTTTTCGAGATCAAGATATAATATCCATAATAGTAGGTTCAATAGGTGACAAGAACATTAGTGTAGCTGCCGAAGCAGGCAATTTTAAATATTGTGACGACTTAGCCTCCTTTTTACACGGCAAAATTCAGTTACCTTCGGTTAACGAAATCCCTTATAGAAACACATTGCCACCCAAACTCAAAGATGTAAATCTGACATCAAAGTTGAACCTTCTGCCCATAATAATAGTGTACCTAACCATACCTGCTACCGATGTGGAGAGGTAGGTCACAGAAGAAATAATTGTACTGTCAAAGACGATGTGAGGTGTACCTTTTGCAAAAAGTTAGAGCATTTAGAGGCAGCCTGTCACGCCAAGTCTAAGTCGAAGATCGAGAAAAATGTCGAAGTGAAAATGATTTCTGACCCAAAAATGAAACAAAAGTCTTACAAACCGGTTCTAATAAACAACCAGGAATGTAGTGCATTTTTTGATATGGGCAGCGACTGCTCCTTAATTACATCTGCGTTAGTAAACCAATTAAAGTTGCAACCTTTCTCTTTGAATAATACTGTTAATTTAGTGGGGTTTACTAATGATTGAACCGCTACAGTAACTAAGGCTGTCTCAGTTAAGCTTCAAGTCGATTCTGTGGAATTATATATTACATTATACGTTATTGATGCTCTAGCTAGCTGTAATATTTTGATAGGAAGAAATTTTACTGAACATAAAAATATGATGTATGTTCGTGTCGGAGAAATTTTAACTTTTCAATCAGCTCAAGCATTGAATGTGTGTAGTATTAAGGTTACTAATAACGTAAAAGGTGAATATGAAATAGCATTAAATGAAATATTATTAAAATACCCGCTATCCTTTGCCCAAGATTTATCGAAGTTAGGAAACACCTCGTGTGTTGAATTAGAGATACAACTAACATCTAATAAACCTATTTACCATCGACCGTATAGGATGTCCGAGTCGGAAAGAGCTATCACGCGTGAACTGGTAGATGATCTTTTAAAAAATGGGATTATTCAAAACAGTAGATCTGCATATGCTAGCCCAGCTCTTCTGGTTGACAAAGCGTATGGGGCTAAAAGGTTATGCGTAGACTATAGACAGCTAAATAAAATAACTGTTAAGGAGAAATACCCTATGCCCATGATCGAGGACCTCATTGACAGATTGCAGGGGGTTCTTTACTTCTTTGGATCTTAAAACTGGCTATCATCAAATAAGCATCAAATCTGAAGATGTGCACAAAACTGCATTTATAACAAGTGATGGCCATTTTGAATTATTGAGGATGCTTTTTGGAGTATGTAATGGGCCAGCTGTTTTCCAAAGACTAATGAATACTGTTTTGGGTAATCTACGTTTTGGAAGGGTAATATGTTACATGGACGATACCTTAATCGCTACGAAAACCATAGAAGAAAATATGGCTTGCTTAGAAAAAGTATATATTTGTTAAAAATGGGTTAACGATCAATTTAGACAAATTCTTTTTTTTAAAGATCGAATTACGTTTTAACTTGGCATCACTCCGAGTTCCCGTAAGCTAGAAGCTATTTCAAAATACCCGATTCCGAAGTCAGTTCATCAACTGAGACAATTTTTAGGGTTAATTAATTATTTTAGAAAATTTATTAAGAATTGCGCGCAAACCATTGTATCTTAACACAGCTGACTAATAACGGCGAAAAACCTGTTAATTTTTATAGTCGTCAAACAAGTGATGATGAAAAGAAATACCATTCCTTCGAATTGGAGCTTCTAGCAATTGTTTCCGCTTTACAAAAGTTTAGGCATTATTTATTAGGAACTAGTTTTAAAATTACAACCGATTGCAATGCAGTACGGCATGCCTTAAGTAAAAAGGAGATAATTCCGCGACTAAGTAGATGTAAATAAGTACCAGCTAGAAATAATGTTGGAAAAACATTATTTCCATACATTTAATTATTGTTTAAATTTTATTGTACTATTGATTATTGCATTATATTTACAGTATATTGGTTTCTGTTATTATCATTAAAATGTAAATGTAAACTGTGATTATGTGTGTTGTATCTACTTTATTATCAATAAATGTTTCATATGATTTACTGACTGTTATTTTTCTAATAAATCCCAGACTCTCATAGTCCAATACTCCAATGGTAGGGCAATCTGACACGACCGGGGACAGACCAAGCGCAGGACTATCGGCTTTCATGGGACTCATACCATCATTTTTTTAAATCCGGAATGTTACTGATACATTCCTCATGGAAAAACCCAACAACACTTGGCCCAACTCGAGACCCAGGGACCTCACGCTCAACACACGCGTGTACAACCCAGATATCAAAAGGGCAGTCAAAGTTAGTTATGATTAAAGTGACAAACCAGCAGAGTAGACGCTAATTATTTCTGGTATTAATCGGGATAAAACTAATTAACAAAGTTGGTGTGAATGTTCTGTTAATTGCTAATAACGAGAAATTATGAAAAACATGTGTTCGTAATTTGTTATCTTGCGTGTCTCGTCTTGACTTATTATTATGACGTGTTAGTAGGGGTGTGGGCAGACCCGTTTACATTGTTGGCTACAAGCAAGTGAAACTATTTAACTATCTATGTGTAGGTACTAATATAATATAGCTACAGAGTTTGTTTGTTTTAACGCGCTAATCTCTAGAACTAAAGCTACGATTTGAGTTGAGTAGTAAATAACACTATGTAGTTTATTGTTTTTTTATAGTGTTTTGTTATAGCGTCATTATACAATATATGATGTGGTTTAGTGTTGTTAAGATAATATACAATAATGCGTCAGAGCACTAGGCACAACGAGAGAAAGAAAGAAATAAGAAATATTTATTAGTCGCAGGGACGTGACGTGCACGCAGTGCTTGAGCAACCGGCTACTGCGCTATTTGCGTGTCGCGTGTTCGATTCCCATGAGAAAAACATATACCATGACGCCTGGAATCAACGAAAGGTTTCGCCAGTTTTGTTTAAACCATTCGACGATGGAAAAACCCAATAGCTCTTTGCTCGACTCGGGAATCAAACTCAGGACCTCATGCCTAGGAATGAGATCTAGGACGTTTGAGCAGTCGCGCCTGCAACTACCAACTAGGCAGTCAATAATATGTCAAAGTTTTAGAGGATCGATGTTTGTTACTCTTTTATTTACGAAAAACTGCTGAACGGATATGGATGAAATTTTTTAACACATAGGATAATTTATAGACAATTTATAGACAGACAATTTATCCCGGTAGTATGATCCCGTGGGACAATTATCGAACTTCACACGGGCGAAGCCGTGGGTATAAGATGGTCTAGTCATAAAATATTTGTATATCTTACACCCGAGATACAGGAGGTATAGTTGTTAAAATTGTATATATACTCGTATATATTTAATTAAAGCATTCGCTCTTTATTTAATTTTTTTGTAAAACGCTGGAAGTATGGTAGGTTAAGTACCTTTTGTCAGTATCCCTGCCTGGCAATTTACGTATTAAAATAAGCAATGTTTTATATGAACTTTACCTTATCAAGATTTATTAGAGGAAGTATTGATCCGTTCGCAAGTACATACATAAATATATCTAAATGCATGTTTAGTATTCTCAAGTATGTTGCAATAAATAACCTTACCGACATAACAAGCTGAATTAAAATGAGTTTACCTCAAAATACGGAACGAAACGAACGGCGAATGGCTACAAATGGAACTCATACACAATACACTGCCTTCACCTGTATAAAGGCGAGTACCTACTAAAGAATGAGTACTAAAGGCAAATCGGTAGGTAATACTCTTAATTTACACCAACACTAGGCCTTTTTTAAAATAGAATCGACTTTGTGGATCATCTTTATGATTTTGTAAATAATTTCGAAATTCGTTTTATTTTTCTTGAATAAAATTGTGTATAATAGAAAATCTATACTTTTGTGTATATTTCCTTGCATGACATAGAACCTATGTCTTAATGATTGTGAAAACTATAAACATTATGTCTAAATGTAATATTTTATGTGAATTCTAGTCCTTAACATGTCCCAACTGTGTTAGATTTATAGTTAGGTAACGAAACTCGGGGTAGTAACCGGTTTCAAGGATTTTATCTTTTAACATTGATCATTTACTGTAAGTCTCAGTCCCAAAGAATCAACAAGAATTATGTTCCCCAAACATATCTGTGCATTTTTTAATAAACTTCACTCATTGCACCGAACATTTTCCAGCAGTACAATATTCTTCTTCTTAGCGTTTCGATAGCAGAACTGAGAAAAGAGTTTGGCGGCTTCAGTAGCGTCCATCAGTTCCTGTAATAAACAAACAATAGGACACGCAGGACATAATGATACTCAGGCCCAACAGTATTATACGTAGGTATAGGGGCTTTAGTCAGGGTTCCTAAGCGTGATACCCAGGGCACAATGCATGATTCTCACCCTTTGAGTATGTGTACTCAAGAGTTAATACCTATAGGATAAAAAACGATAAGAATATTGATAAAACTCAAAATACCTATATCTTTTAAAATTTGTTCTCCATTGAGTCCAAGGCCAGCCGGATCTGACTTAGCAAATCTGTCAGTCCATTGACTTCTTCGATCTATTTTTTTGTCCGAAATTACATGTCTGAAGCGCAGAGACTCACCCAAAAATATATTCAGTGTGGTCCACTGTCCACGATGACACCATAAATCCACACCACACCACACTTCACCACACCACATCCCACTCACACAGCCATCCCCCCCTTACACACATTCTCATACATTCATAGCATAGTTAAACCAGGTCAAATAGGTTTATTATGCCACAAATAAAAGTTTATTTTGAACACGAAGTTACAGTAGAACACTGACTTCTAGGTCACAGGGTCCCCCTAGTTTAGGATGCAGGGTTTTTAATTATTTGTACAGCCTTTTCCTAAAATTAAATATGTGGAATGTAATGCTATTGTATACAAAGGTGTATTGTGCCAATAATCTTTTTTTTTAATTAAATAAATATCCCACTTCTAAAACCCTAGCCTTGTTTAACTAAAAGACCGGCCCAGTAAGATCTAACAATATTTTTCGTTTATGAAATAGACTTTATAAAGGCGATGAAAAAATATTAAGGTAATTCATTTGCTGAGTAAACCCACGTTGATTTGTGAACCTATGATGTCATACTGGAATGCATGAATAATAATCAAATAACCAATAAGTGAACCAGGATAAGGGCCCTATTCACCAGAAAATGTTTATGCAACATAAAATTCTCCGAAGTTGCAAGCAATTACCGTACTTATCTACCCGAAGTGGTGACGAATCGTCTATATCTGAGGAGGCCTTTAAAACTTTTTGTAATTAAACTCATTCTGCAATAACAGTCCGTACTCCGTGTGGAATATCCAATTGTAGATAAAAATAACACGGGTAATTTTTAAATAACAGACAATTATTGTTATCGTGTGACGTTTTAACCTCATCTCCGGGGTCATTCGCGTAGTCCTAGTATATTACTGATGCTTCTCCGTCTCGCGCACAGTCACAACCAAACCTCTTCACAATGCGCGTCTTAATATTTCTGGTTCTAAGTGTAACCGCGGTTGCGCCAGAATCGTGGTCCCTTGTACCCTCGTTCAAAACCTTCTTCAAAGAACAAAGTGATAATGTGAAGACCATGTACAACGATGCCGTTAACATGAAGGATTCCGTCGAGAACTTCGTTGAAGAACAGCAGCAGATGATCAAGGACAATTTCAACACTTACGTCGATGATATACAGGAGAATGGAAGAAACCTCGTCGACCCATCATCTTACAATCTTGGTGTCGACACGTTTTCGCTGCTAGAAAATCCTGATGTCTTCCTATCAGTGCCTGGAATAATCACAAGAAATGGATACATTTGTGAGACCCACACCGTCATATCTCAAGGCTATGTTCTCAACCTACACAGGATTCCTCACTCCAAACATGGGAAAGAAGTGACATCTAAGACGGTTCTCCTCCAACACGGTTTATTTGCAAGCTCTGCTGACTGGATCATGAATGGTCCCGGTAAAGGACTTGCCTATGTACTAGCTGATGCTGGCTACGACGTTTGGATGTCCAACATAAGGGGAAACAGGTATTCCAAAGATCATGTTTGGTACAAAACGAACTCACATGAGTATTGGGACTTTTCTTGGCACGAAGTAGCTTCATATGACGTTCCTGCAGTGATAAACTACATTTTGGAGACAAAAGGCACAGATACTAAGATTACCTATATTGGACATTCAATGGGGACAACCATTCTCTTTGCGATGCTAACACTGAGGCCTGAGTATAATGATATCTTGTCAGCTGGATTTGCGTTAGCTCCTGTGGTGTACCTATCAGATATGAAGTCTCCGTTGAAGTCAATGGCACCAATTGCCAGTAACTTAGCATACTTAGACGAGTTACAAGGAACTTATGAGTTTATACCGAAAAATTCAGCGTTGGGCAAGATCTCAAGCACGTGTAACGGAGAAAACATGGATTCCTTGATTTGCAAGAACATAGTGTTCTACTTGTGTGGTTTTAACGAGGGGCAGTTCAATAAGACCCTCCTGCCAGTCTTTCTGGCACATTTGGGTACTGGAACATCTTGGAAGACAGCGGTTCACTTCTCGCAAGAAATACTTTCTGGTAAATTCCAGAAGTTCGACTATGGATACTTGAAAAATTGGAGGATCTATGGAACTGGCTCACCTCCAGAGTATGACCTCAGTAAGGTAACCGTTCCTATCAAGTTATTCTGGTCTAAAAATGACTTGTTGTCGAGTGAGAAGAATGTGCTGGAACTCTATAATAACCTGCCTACAAAACCTGACATGTTTCTGGTTCCTGACGAGAAGTTTAATCATTTGGACTACCTCTGGGCTATTGACGCTCCCAGACTAATAAACGATGAGATTCTTCACTCTCTACAAACATATATGCCCGAATATACGTTTACTATAAGATTTTGAAGTAGAAACTGGTGAAAACCGGTTCAATCACACGGAAAATAACCACTGATTTTGTTCGTTAACAAAAGTGTAAAGTAAAGATGTTTCCTAACTACGAACAAGTATCAGTGACTGTAAGACGGACCCTGACCAAAGTTATCTACGAGTAAGTACCAACATGAAGAAGAAGTAAATTAGCACAAGGAAGGAAAGTACTACAACCACATTTTAATATCCCAGAAATCAAAGCTGTGTTTCTGTTCGAAGTGTTCAAGCGCCTGTGATATCTGAGACACAATTAACGTGGACGTTGCAACCCTAAAGCTGGCAACGCACCAGTTAACGATGAACTCTGATGTCAGTTACCTATTAAAGTCAGATGGGCCGCCTGTTACCAACTGAATACGAACAATCCCTTACTCACGAGCTACAAGCTCCAGCAATGGTTGTCTTGCGAAACGTTTCGAGAAGAAAAAAATGAAAGACAGTAGCTTAGAGCTTGCTGTACGTCACCGCGACACGACAGTGATGAACGCGCCTGTCACATGTTGCAAGTCGCGTCGCAAGTCCAGGGGTGAGGTAAAAGAAAATTTCAAAAGACCTTAACTCGAGGCCACACGTAAACTACACAAGGGTAAAAACAGGAAGACTCGAAGGCCGCGTCACTTCCGGTTGTGCATTTAATACTAAGTATTGATAAGCCTGTGATATATTTAGATTAATTTGCAATTGTTTACAATCGTCTAGTAGGTTGTCGCCGTGACCTGATTCTTGTGGAATAGAGGTCAATCTTACGTGTACTCGTATGCGATAAGTGCTGATTGTAGGACAGTTATGTATAAAATGTTGTGTAATTATTATGTTTAAGTAATAAAATAATTAATATTTTTAAACGTGTATTTTATTTTATCCTATAAAATAACATAACATAACATAAAATCACGCCTGTAATCCCCGCAGGGTTAAGCAGAGATGTGAAGGTTACATCCACATATCGCTAGTTACGTTTTAAGTCCCATGCAGTAGGAGGCGATTCTATTGCTATCAGCCGGGCAAGGATCCAGACTCCGTGGCTGCTACTGAGAAATTCCTGAAAAACCTCCCTTCTTTGAAATTCCTTTAAAGAAATGGTACAGTTTTATGATTATGGGTTTTACGGACTCGATATCTAGTGAGTTTACTGGTAAAACTATTTTCGGATTCATTTTATGATTAAAGAATTTTATCAGGCGCCACAGCTCGGGACCTTTTTCTGAACACACACTAACGATGCAACAGGGAACAGGAAATATATGCAGAAACCATAGAACGGCACCTGCTATGATTTTAACGACTGAGTCCGGACCCGTGCTTCACCTAGATCCTCCACCTAGGTGAAGCACGGGACTTACGGTGGGGTCTTAGAGTCCCGTGCTCCAACTGATGTTACTGCTATCGCCACGTCCGCGTTGATACATCTGGAGATCTACTGGTCTACTGGTCTCTCTATCCGTAGTTTCGGCCGAAGTTACGGTCGTTTCTTACTCCGTATCACTTACGGGCAGATATCCGAACTTAAAGGTGTTTTTACACACCGACTCCCAGGTGGTTCTAGCCTGGATAAATTCCCACAATTCAAAAGGTGTCTATGTCTCCAACAGAGTCAACAAAATTAAGATCTTAACTAAAGATTTTATGTGGTCTCATGTCAAAGGGGTCAATAACCTTGTTGATGTACTATCAAGAGGCACTGCTCCACACAAATTACAGGACAACCAGCTATGGTGGTTTGGTCCATCCTCATTGTTAGATAAACATTTTCAGCACAATGTTGCTACCTCCATTCAAAATCATGAGCAGCATGCTGCTATCTCAATTTCAGAAATTGAAGATTCCCCCACACTTAACCATGTTATTGTGTGTAATCTGCAACAAAAAACGGCTCAAGTTACAGATGATATTTTTGAAAAATACTCTATTTTAATAAAGTTCAAAGAGTCATCACTCTACTCTTACGGTCACATTTTTTTATAAAAAAAAACTAAAATAAAATACTTAAAATTCATTAGCCTTCTAATTAATAGGCTATTTGTGGTCAAAGTACAAGCTACTTTCGGACGGGCTTAGAGACTAGACCCCCTGGTGTTGGTTATTCATGCACGCTGGTTGCGAGTTCTACACACGAACTCTTTCAAAACTCTTTCTAAACACAACCATGATGCTGTGACTTGTGGATATTATTTAATCTGTTGAAAAAGTTTCATACAATGCCCAAAGTACCAATTTATTAAATCTGATCTATATAATGATCCAATTATTTATTAATTCAGATAAATATATGAATTACATATTATAAGTATTAATATACTTCTATATGTACATTTGATCATGATTTGAGCACATTAGATATAACATCACGCCGTAGTCCCCGGAGGGTAAGCAGATGTGTACCTAATTGTACGCCCACATTTCGCTAGTTATGTTTTTAATTCTCATGTAATAGGGTGCGAGCCTATTGCCATCAACCGGGCACAAATCCAGACTCCACGACTGCTACGGAGAAATTCCTGATGAAGAAACCCAATAACGCTTTGCCCGACCTGGGAATCGAACCCAGGGCCTCATGCGCAGCAGACGCACTAGAGACCAAGCTGGACCACCGAGGCAGTCAATTATAAACAAACATAACATCACACCTGTAATCCTCGAAGGCTTAGGCAGAAGCGTAGGTACGTTACACCCACATTTCGCCAGTTAAGTTTTTTTTTAAAACTCCTATATAATAAGGGGCGAGCCTCAATAATTAAATAATTATTATTAATTTAAGCGAAGAGCCTTTTAACGAACTTCAAGTGACAACGAGAAAGTTCAATTATCTGCAAAAGTTTTTCAATAAGTGCTTTAAAAAAAGGTAGAACTTTCGGGAATATATCTAAAACTAAAGTTCCTACGTAGGCTTTTCTAAGAAGTTAATTAAATTAGCAGATCAAATTAAGACAGGCTTAGGAACAGCTTAAGAACCCGAATTGTCTCAAGTAAGGGTAGATTTAGGGTCAAGATTTCGAAAATGTAAAGGCCTGATAATAAGCTGGACATTTGCAAAAAAGTCCGGACAAAAATTCTATTACTAACTACTCGCAAATTCTCGAAAGACTTATTAATCTTTTTCTATTTTGGATAAAGTTTAGACAAATCTGGACAAAATCCGGTCGGGGCGGGCTAAATAAACGGACATTTACAGAAAAAATCGTATGGATGGTAACCTACCTAAACTGGAAGGTAAAACTACCTAAACTACCTAAACCTACCTAAA
Organism: Xestia sexstrigata; assembly: GCA_941918905.2. Lineage (NCBI taxonomy): Eukaryota > Metazoa > Arthropoda > Insecta > Lepidoptera > Noctuidae > Xestia > Xestia sexstrigata. The sequence goes on along the minus strand of OW799203.2, from coordinate 2,313,760 downwards.
CTTGGTGAACTGGAGGTGTAAGATAAATAAATAAATAAAATAATAAATATCGCCGGACATTAAACACAGCGCCATCTAGTGCCACACTAAGCAACGAGGCTTGTGTCGTGGACACCAGATAGTTGATATACTAAATACACAGATATTTTTTGTTTGTAAATACATACATACTTATTATAGGTACTAGCTGTTGCCCGCGGCTTCGCCCGCGTAAAATTCGGTAACCCTCCCACTGGATCATATTAAAGAGATAAATAGTGTCCTACGTTACTACTATCATCATCATCGTTACCTATCCAGGTTATGAACTCAACAATAATCATCACAATTACCATAACTATCACAACCACCATCATTATCACGATCATTATCACAATCAGCTTCACTATCACAATCACCATCACTATCACCATCACAATCATCATCACAATCACCATCATCATTATCATCGTAATCACAACCATTATCATCGTAATCACTATCACAGTCACAATCACTATAACCATCACAAACACCAGCACTATCAGTATCACCATCACAATCAACTTTACTATCACTATCACAATCACCATCACCATCACAATCACCATCACAATCACTATCACAGTCAAAATCACTATCACCATCACCATTACCATCACAATCACCATCAAAATCGCTATCACCATCACTATCAACATCACAATCACAATCACCATCATCGTTAGCACAATCACTATCATCATTATCACAATCATTATCATCGTAATCACAACCATTATCATCACAATCACCATCACAATCACTATCAAAATCACCTTCACCATCACAGTCACTGTCACAATTACCATCACAATCACAATCACCATCATCGTTATCACAATCATTATCATCATTATCACAATCATTATCATCATAATCACAAACATTATCATCGTAATCACAATCATCATCACAATATCCATTCTCGTTATCAAAATTATCATTACCACAAACACCATCACTGTCACAATCACCATCACAATCATAATCACCATCAATATCACAGTCACAATCACTATCACCATCACAATAACCATCACCATCGCTATAACCACCACAATCACCGTCACTCACAATCACTATCACAATCACCATCATCGTTATCACAATCATCATCATCGTAATCACAATCATTATCATCGTAATCACAATCATCATCATCATTATCACAAACACCATCACTGTCACAATCACTATCACAATCACAATCATCATCACCATCACTATCACAGTCACTTTAACCATCAAAATCACCATCACCATCGGTATCACCATCACAATCAACGTCACTATCACTATCACAATCACCATCACAATCACTATCATCGTTATCACAATCATCATTATCGTTATCACAATCATCATCATCAACATTATCACGATCACCATCACTGTCACAATGACAATCACTATCACCATTACAATAACCATCAACATCGCTATCACCATCACAATCACCGTCACTATCACAATCACCATCACCATTACCATCACCATTACTATCACTATCACCATCACTATCACATTCACTATCACGATCACCATATTATCACAATCATTATCACAATCACCATCACAATCACCATCACCGTTACTATCACAATCACTATCACCATCACTGTTATCACAATCATCATAATCAGTATCACAATCATCATCATCGTTATCACAATCATCATCATCGTTGTCACAATCATCATCACATTATCACAACCATCATCATAGTTATCACAATCATTGTCATCGTTATCACAATCATCATCATCGTAATCACGATCATCATCATCGTAATAACAATCATTTTCATCGTAATCACAATCACCATCATCGTAATCACAATCATTATCATCGTAATCACAATCATCATCATTATCACAATCACCATCATCGTTATCACAATCATCACAATAAATCAACAATAACCCTGTATAGAAGTCTAATCCGCCATCTCCTGGATCTCAAAATAAATGCCATTTTCGTAATCTGCACCCCTGATAATCTCGGTGTCGACACCCATATTGATTTTTAGACATTTCAACCCCATCGCACCCCAACAGGGAATGAAGGCATTTCAAGTCCGCCACATTAAATCTTAAAATCGTTGTTTTTGTAATACACCCGACCCGATACACCATCATACAATACCGATGTTGATTTTCAGACTTTGTTACCCCATTTCCCCCTTTAGGGGTTGAATTCTGAAAAAACTTGAAACACAAATGTTAACTCATTTATCGATAGGAGTACTCCTGTGAAGTTTCGAATAAAACAGTCTTACCTAATCTTGTTTCCCCATACAAACTTTTGACTCCCGTTTCATCCCCTTAGGGGTACATTTTGAAAAATCCTTTCTTATTGCACTTCTTCACTTCATAAGGTACGTATGTGCCAAATTTGGAATCTCTAGACTCGAGCGGTTTGGGCTGTGCATTGATTTTTAGACTTTGTCACCCCATTTACCCCTCTTGGGTTTTTTCAGAATTCAAAATTCTGAAAAAACCTGAAACTCATGTCTACTCATTTATCAATAGGAGTACTCCTGTGAAGTTTTTAATAAAATAGTCTAATTAATATTTTTTCGGATACAAACTTTAGAGCCCCGTTTCACCCCCTTAGGGGGTGACTTTTGAAAAACCCTTTCTTAGTGTACCCCTAGACCACTTCAGGAACATATGTGCCAAATGTGGGATCTCTAAACTCAGCGTTTTAGGCTGTGCATTGATTTTTAGACTTTGTCACCCCATTTCCCCCTCTTAGGGGTTGAATTCTGAAAAACCCTGAAACCCGTTTCTACTAATTTATCAAAAGGAGCACTACTGTGAAGTTTCGAATAAAATAGTCTAACTAATCTTGTTTCCCCATACAAACTTTGGAGCCCCGTTTAACCCCCTTGGGGGGTGAATTTTGAAAAATCCTTTCTTAGTGCACCCCTAGACCACATAAGGATCCTACTTGCCAAATTTGGAATCTGTAGACCCAGCGGTTTGGGCTGTGCGTTGATAGATGAGTCAGTCAGTCAGTCAGTCAGTCAGTCAGTTTCTTCTTTTATATATTTAGATAAACATCCATGACTCGGAAACAAGATGTAGGACAAGATTTGCCAAATAGGCCAAGTGCAAGTCGGACTCACACACGAAGGGTTCCGTTAAACAAACACAAACGCCGCTTAAACATAATATACATTTCTAGTATGTCCTTTTATTTTTTGTCGACCTTTTTAATACTAAATAGGTTTGCGTTTGGCCGCAACTTTCTTGTTGTAAAGCGATGATGCGGCCTACGGTGGAGCACGCTTGCCTAGAAGAAGCCTGATTAACTAGAACTTTGAATAGATCCAGATTATAAATGATCAGGGAACAGAGAAGCCGGCAGTGAATTCCACAGACTGGCGGTTCGCACAATAAATGTGAAAGCTTAGCGCTTTGCTCGGGTCCATAGAATTTCAACCATAGAACTATGACGCTTCGCCGTATCTCTGCTCGACCTCACGTTGCACTCTACTTAGAAGTAGGTGTGCGTAAGTAAGTAACACATATTTTTAAAACATTCAATTTCGGTTCAAAGGTCGCAAGTTTTTTCCGTATTACTTACGTCAATGTTATCAATTGTTTGTGAGAAAAATGTTAGCAGATAATTTTTATTATACCAATTTTAATAAGTTAGTACATTGTTAGTACATTCCAAGCGTAGTTAGGTATATCCGGGTGCAAGAAAAAAGGAATAAAAATACTAATGTAATTTTTACTGATGACAAGCAAAGCAACGTCTAGTCAAATGACAGTAGATCACTAACGGCCCTTTTCAATAACTTACTTACGTATAACTGTTAGTTAATATGTCAACGTAGCTATCGGTATGTCTGTAAACAAAGTTAGCTTGGAATATTCTATCCGCGTCAGCTACCTGTCACTCGGAGGACTGAGATTCTTAGAAACAAGAGCGAGTCGAACTCGCGCACCGAGGGTTTCGTACAAACTTTTTAAAGGACAAACTTAACTTTGCTATTCGATCCCCAGAAACGGCTATTGCACCAACCGCAAATAATAAGTTTGTAATAGTAAAATCGCTTTTTTGGTAATTAATCTACATATTTACGGTTTTCAGATTTTTTCCTTTACTTTTTCAGATTTTTCTATTTCCTAGGTCTACCCGTTCTTGAGAAAATCGGTGGTGACAAACGGACGGACGGACAGACGGACAAGAAAGTGATCTTATAAGGGTTCCTTTTTTTACCTTTTGGGGTACGGAACCCTAAAAGCAACCTTCCGTTACCTGTTAGTAAGTTATTGAAAATGGCCGTAAGTCGTTGCTGCTTGGATGAGAAAAGCAAATTGTGGGATTTTAAGTATCACCTGAATTTCGTCAAAAGCCAGAAATATTTGGAGGATTAAAATGCCAGGATTATTTCGCCCTCCAGAGCGTGATCTGCAGTTGCTAAATGAAAGCCTTCAATCGAAAAAGGCTGGAAGACGATGATATATTGGCCTTTTAATACCTTGAATTATTACAAACTTCCTTACAATTTTCTTGTCTAGATTTCCCTGAAGAATAAGGAAATCATTCTGAATTTCGGGCGGAGTCGGGATGAGCTGAAATTACAGGGACTCGCAATTATATTCGCTATGTTAATTTTAGACTAATTAACTATGTTCAGAGCTAATTTTAGAGGGAAGCAGATGCCGAGTGGGTTTTTCTACGGAACCCTAAAAATTATGAAAACGAAACGAACGAAACCTTAAGAGTTCCTTGTCAGGACCGTAGTCCCCTGAACCTTTACAGTGTCCTCATGTCCGTTTGTCTGTCTGTCTGTCCGAGGTTTTGCTAAGAGACCGTTAGTACTAGAAATATTAAACTTTAAAGTGCGTCCCCCTCCTCCGAAAGCTAAACCGCTGGAGTGAAAAATCTGGAAAAAATCATAATTGCATTTCATGAACTTTAAAGGAAAACTATTGCGGTTAAGATAACTTCATTAGTTTAGCAGTAACAGTCGTTGAACTTTTGTGTTGGATAGTTTTGTACCAAATACAAAATCCTTAGAATAAACCCTCTAAAGTGACTAAGATGGAGGAGTTGCTTGTTTATAACGGTTAAGACTTGCATTGAAAAACAAAATCTAAAATATAACGGGCTACTACGGAACCCTACACTGCGCGTGGCCTGTCACGCACTTGGCCGGTTTTTAATAGTTGGCTCTGAATCTTTAATATTTTTACCATACTGACTAAACTCACAACGTTGTAAAAAATTCTACAACATTGTGAGTTTAAATTCATTCTTCATGATATCATTATTAATCTCGAAAACCTCATTAATTGATCGATCTGAGTATCCAATCAATATCTTATTCACACACACAAACAAAAGGGTAATACCTACCTAAAAAGGATAAATGGTCTTCTTTCTTTCGTGTGGTTAGTGCCTAACCTGGCGTCAGAGTTTTTATTCCGCCCATAGGCTGCTGACTTGGCTTTTACATGCCTTTGAGAAATATCTCTCAGGCATGCTGGTTTCGCGGGCCTGTGGACGGTGGGCTATGGGCTAGCTCGCCGTCCGTCCGTCTCATGACGACAGGCCGTGTCGACGGCGCGTTCGTGTTCCACGTGCGCCTCAAAGAGAGTCAGCAATAGGAAGGGGTCCGCAAGGACCGATGCCTGCCGGGGTTGCGGGACTGTTCGAAAGAATCAGAATCAGAATCAGAATCATTTATTTGTTAAACATAGGTATAAACATTAAGGATCTTATAAATAGTGGAAGCTCTTGCTATGTTTTGTCGTTACAGACATACAAATTAGAATAAAGAGAAAAAAAAACAATTAAGATTACAATAAAATGTCAACTCAAATAAAAGATTACAAAAATATAAAAAGTCACTGAAACAGAAGATTACAAGTATAAAATGTCAATTAAATATAAAATTAAAAAAAAAAAAACACAAAAACGAAATGTCAACAAAAATATTACAAATAATAAAATGCCAATAAAATCAAAGATCATAAAAAGAAAACCAATATAAAATGTAAAATAGGAATCATAAAATCACAAATCAGAATAATTTATACAAGGAAATTATCATTTAAATATTCATCCACACTGTAATAACATTTGTTTAGTAGTATCTCTTGAAGGGACTTTTTAAATCTATTTAAAGGTATACATTTAATTCTGTCTGGTAGTTTATTATAGATTTTGGGAGCAGCACCAAATACACTCTTCGTCAAAAGTGCAGTTTTGCACTTGATCGGATACAACAAATTCTCATATTGGGCACGAATTGGAGTTCTTTTAACCGATGAATATTTTTTAAACAAATGTTGGTTTGATTTTACAAATGATGCAGTTTCCAGTATGTACAGGGATGGCAAGGTTAAAATTTTTAATTTTTTAAAATGAGGAATGCAACTATCCGTTGTTCTTAGACTACACATTGATCTTATGCATCTTTTCTGCATCCTGAATATAAGCTCCCTATTAGTTGACTGCCCCCAAAAAACAACACCGTATCTTAAAGTTGATGCGACCAGTCCATGATAGGCTGTTAATAGTGTCTCAGTGTTCACTCTCTTTGATAACTGGAATAGTAGATATGCCGCTTTGCTCAGACGCTTGGCAACTTCCTCTAAGTGAGGTTTCCATGTCAGTTTACTGTCTATAATTATACCTAAGAATTTTGCATTCGTGACTTCTTCTACTCTATAGTTATTATAGGCAATATTAACAGGTGGATTCTTACGTCGCTGGTGGAAATGGATAACTTTTGTTTTATTTAAATTAATTACAAGATTATTTTTGTCAAGCCAATTTATAATGTCACTCAGAGTATTATTTATATCACTTTCATAATTATTAGGATTCGTGTATTCCACAATAGCCGTGCTGTCATCTGCAAACAGTACCATTTTATGATGTATGGTTTTTGGGAGATCATTAATATATATCAAGAAAAGTGGTGGCCCTAGTACACTACCTTGAGGTACGCCATATTTTATGTGCCTTGGTTCTGATATATATTTAGTTTCCATTTTGCTAATAGGACAAATTCTAGTGATTTCTGTGCACTGGATTCTGTCACTCAAATATGATTCCAGGAGTTTGAGGATGTTTCCTCTAATGCCGTACCCATATAATTTTTGTAGTAATATGTTATGATCCACAAAATCAAAAGCTTTTGTCATATCTGTCAGTATAGCACACACAGGATTACCTTTATCTACAGACGTGACGGCGTCCCATTCCGTCTCGCGCCGGACCATGGCTTGCACCAGGGCCAGACGTGAGAGGTCGCCGCCGCCAATCGCCGCTTCAAGGACACGGCGGTGCTTCGACCACGCGGGGCACACCTCCACCGTGTGCTCCACCGTGTCCTCCGGTCGATCCTTGCAGTGGAAACACCCGGGCGTTTCCTCCCGCCCGATTCGGTGCAGGAACCTCCCGAAAACACCGTGTCCGGTGAGGACCTGCGTCAGGCGGAAGGTGAGGACGCCGTGGCGTCTCTCAAGCCACTCCTCAAAGAGGGGACTTATCGACACTATCGTGGCGTCCCCTGCACGGGGTTGCGACAGTCGCTCTCTCCATGTCGCCATGAGATCCCGCCGGAAGTCTGTCCGCTGAGCGACAATTTGTCGCGGCAGTTTTTTATTTATTTAAAGCTTCCATATTTGAGCCCACGAGTATGGGGGAAATAAAATCAGTCTAGGCAGAGATCCCTGTACCTAGAAGGGCAGATTTTAAGTATTTATTACTCGCCTGGAGGTCTGCAGGTACCCTGGCGAGGAGCGCACTAGCGACTGATTTGTTCCATGGAACACCCGTCAGCCATACAACCCCTCGCGGTGCGTCGCCGCTTGGGATTCGGGGTAACTGTTGCCTCTAAAAAGAAAAAAAAAGAAAAAAATATTTTTTACATAATGGTGCCGATTCCCTTGTTCACAAACTAAACTAAATTTAAGTTGAATGCATCTTTTTCTTTCTATTTCATTATGAAAAGGACAGAAGATAAAATTAGTTTAATCCTGTCAAATTAGTCAGCACCTGACGTAATTTGATGTAATTTTAGTAGTCAACTTTTTAATCGCGTCTAAAAGTTGTATGGCGCTGATTAATTTGACAGAACGTAACTAAAATTTATCTTCTGTCCTTTTCTTAATGAAATAGAAAGAAAAAGATGCACTGAACTTAAATTTGGTTTAGTTTGTAAACAAGGGAATCGGCACCATTATCTCACTAATCTAGTGACTTGCAGTATCTATATGTGCTTGAAATACCCGCGGTATCTATCAAACGTGAAAACTAACACCTGACGGTAGATAAGATACAAACTGTTACAATACTGAAGAGGTTGGCTTTGAAATTCAAAGTTCTTTCCTTTTTCTCGTACTAGTAAGTACATTAAAATTTATCCTTATTGAATTTTAATAATTTCTGGTGGTTTACAAGGCTCATAGACAGCCAGGCCCAGAAAATGTCACTGTAGGTCTTGAAACTATTTGTTTCATGAGGAAATCGAACCTGTGGCACGTAGCTTAGGCATACTTAGCATACACGTGTAATGTTTCAACTGCTGGGACACAGACACTCTGTATGAGAGGGAACGCGCTGTAGTCTATGTTCCAAGGGTTCCCAGTGCGGGTTTTTGTTTTGTTTTATGTATTAAATGGGCCTTATCTTAACTTGTATCTTGTTCTGAGGACAGATATGAAGGCGACGATGGAACGAGTTAACCCAAAAGAAGCCTAAATATATTTTATTTGAATTAACTTGCGACTTAAAGAGATTCGGGTTAATGAACTCGGGAACACCGACGCAGCTCGCAGGCATGGAATTTCAAATTAGCTTTGTAGATTTCAAATAATTTTAAATTGTAGGATAATGATGCAGTTTTTCTATAGAAATTTTCCTTCACCGTCTTGAGCGCAGTGTTGCACACTGCACAGACGTAGATCAGTAGCCAATCTACGACTGCACTACAGTGGCGTCTTTTGTTAGTTGCGAAATGATGACAAATTGAAGCCAATTGCTGTAATTATCAATTTCGGAGAATTATAAAGCTGTAGTGGGACAATACAAGCTAGTCAGTTTATTAATCCCTGGCCTGCCGTCTGAAATCATAAATTCCACCATCATTCGCATAAGTTCATGAACAAGTTTTTAAACTATCATAACTTAGCCGACTTCATTAAACTTTAGCACATTACATGTTTAAGTTTTATGTCATACGGTATTTTTGTTCATATATTACATAGTTAGCAACTTTAGATAAGTTTTAATTTACTAGCATTCCTTGTCAACATAATAGGAGCATCATTGATTTGACAATAATAGGTTAAATGTAAAGTGATATTAAAATTAAGATAGCGTGCGTCAGTATTTCCCCTTGTACTAAGTACCTCAGTAAGTATCGTTGAATCATACTCGGTGTTCGACCGATGGAAATATCTAGAGTGGTTGATGACTGGTCTACCCATCACGGTCCTGATTCATAAGTGCTTTAATTTAAAGTGCGTTAGAAAATAACTCTGTCGTTTTATAATCAGGTTATAATATTCCCAGGGCTGGGAGTCAGGTCTCTTTTTAGTGAGAGGGTAATCCAACATGCGGTCCCAGTACGAGTTGGTGGACGTCAAAATGTCTTCGAATGTTGAATTAAACGCCAATTTTCAAGCCCATGACCTGGTTTCAAGGCCCATGACTTTAACGTAGTCGATGATTTGACTGCTGGGGCACTCTGTTCTTTATTTAAGTAGCGCATTCGCGTTTTTTTTTGTCATGTTTGTCAGAAAAGGGACCTACCTACTTAAACTAAAAACAAAATATCATAAACAACACGCTTCATAGATTTCTGAAAGGTTGGTAGAGGTGTACCCACGCGGGGCACACCACCGTGTGCTCCACCGTGTGCTCCTGCACCGAATCGGGAGGTTCCTACCTCCCGAAAACACCGTGTCCGGTGAGAACCTGCGTCAGGCGGAAAGTGAAGACGCCGTGGCGTCTCTCCAGCCACTCCTCAAAGAGGGGACTTATCGCCACTATCATGGCGTGCCCTGCTGGCTGTACTCTACGAGATAGATCAAAATAATGTACTACAGTATTGTACACCTTATAAAGGTCTACAAAAATGTCCGCGATGGTATATGTCTATCTCTTAGGGATAACCCACAATCATTGTCTGCCGTCTGACCATAGCGGACAAACTGTAACTTTTATGTGTAATAATCTAATCAATATTTTATGTGTAGTAAGTAATCATTGCAAAAAGTACAGATTAAAGGAGACAGTTTTTTTAGGCCCTCTTCGATGTTGCATAAATATCATTCATACATATTATACAAAAAAAAAAAAATAGTAATAAACGAAAGATTAAATGGAAACGAAACCGGAATCTTTAAATCATAATAAATAAGTTAAATTTTTTTGCGAGTCAAATCATTCCTGTAAAATACTTACGTAAGTAGAGGCGTTTTTTCCGTTTACAAAACAAAAGTACGTTATCCATTGGTAATAATATCTGCTTTAATTATAATAGAAATAGAATATTATTATAAAAAGAAATAATATTAAACTGTGAGCTTTTTAATGCTATTTTTAAAGGTTTCCGCTAAAATATTTTAGATGGTATAGAAAATCATCACGGCACGGAACGTTGTACATTCGTCTTTTTGAAAGGTGGTTGACACTTGACAGACAACTTCATTTGACATTTCTTTCTGTTTATTTCGATTTTCGTGAAACTGTTTCTGCGATTTTTTCGCATATAATAAAAACTATTTTATGAAAATGGCATCTGCAGGTCGTTGTGTCAATTGTACAGTAAGATTTTAACGCAATGTGGGAATACAATTACTTTCAGAGACTGCTACAGACGTGCAGCAACTTGTATGGTTATTGTTAGATTCACGTTTTCATTTTCGAATTTCTCATCATTCCGGTTAGACATGGCTTAGCTAATATGTATTACCACTGTAATCTAGAGATTATAAGGAAGAAATCTATATACGTTTCATTAATATCTGTTACAATTATGTGGGTGGCCTGTTCTCCAAACAAAAAAAAATGTCTCCTTTAGACCTATAACTTCTAGCAAAATAAATAGGTATAATATTTCGCTACAGAATAAGTTAAGTGTTATGAGCCTTGACGATATTAATATAAATCAATTGTATGATCGTTTCTTTTCAAAAGTTCACACGGAATTCAACAAAACTTTTGAAAATAAGAAAAAAGGATTTGCTCTAAATTCATATTTAGTGATTGGGCAACTAGAGGTATCAGAAAAAGTATGGAAAGACTATTTGAGCTTTATGGCCTTAAGCCTTACCGTATATAAACACTGAAACTTTTAACAAGTATGTTGCTAAGTACTCATTTTTTTTTAGAAATACATGCAAGGTTGCCAAAGCCCTGCACATTAGCAACAAGATCAAAACAGCAGAAAATAAAATAAAGACAGTTTGGAAAGTCATAAATAACGAAACTAACAGGAATAAAATACGTCTCACTAGCTATACTTTAGATACAGCATAAGGTCCTAAAAGCTCTAATCAGGAACTAGCTCAAGAATTTGTAAATTTCTTTACCGATATCCCAATAAAAACTATGGAGGCTCTTATTTCCTCACCTGAACTTTCAATTGGTTTATTAAAAGCGAATGTGTCTGGCTGCCTGGCTGAGTTTAAATTTAAACACATTAACCCTATGATAGTTATTATAGCTTTCCGGCAAATAAAAATCAAACTAACCGAAGATCTATGGGGAATGTCTATCAAAGTTTGTACATCCATACTTGAGACTATAGCCCCTTACTTAGCTTTAATTTTTAATTTATGTGTTTTTGTGGAGTTTTCCCTGATTTCATGAAATACAGTAAAGTCATACCTCTTTTCAAATCCGGGGACAGTAAAGATACTAAAAATTATAGCCCTGTATCCGTGTTACCAGTTTTTAGCAAGGTTTTTGAAAAAGTAATGCTTAATCAAATGCTAGAGCAATTGATTAATCTTACATGATCAACAGTATGGTTTCACCAAGGGACGTTGTACAACTGACGCCGGTGTAACCTTATTAAAGCACATATTTACTGGGTGGGAAGAGTCCCAAGACGCCATAGGAATTTTTTGTGACCTCTCTAAAGCGTTTGATTGGGTAAATCACGACACATTACTTTTGAAACTTGAGCAACACGGACTGGGTAAACTTGCACTTAGTTTGGTAAAATCTTATTTGAATGATAGACAACATCATGTTCAAATAAATGGTGTTAATTCACAGGGTGTAAAAGTGGGGGTTCCTCAAGGCTCAATATTGGGTCCTCTTCTCTTTCTGGTATTTATAAATGATCTACCCTATTTATTGAAAAATCAACCTCAAAATATGGTGTTATTTCCTGATGACACTTCCCTAATTTTTAAAATAAATAGACGGGCCCAAAATCTAGATGACGTGAATAATGCCCTACTTCAGGTCCAAAATTGGTTCACAGCAAACAATTTGGTATTAAATGACAAAAAAAACAAATGCGTAAGATTTGCTTTACCGAATGTTAAAAGTAGTGATTGTGATATAATATTGAATAAAGAGAAACTTGAATTAATAATAATCCCCAGAAAAACAGTTTTATCTATAAAGATAAAACTGTTTTTCTGGGGATTACGCTTGATTCAAGGCTACAATGGGGTTCTCATTTAACATCTCTTGCAGGGCGGTTAAGTTCAGCAGCATATGCCATTAGAAAAATCCGTCAATATACTGATGTAGATACCGCTAGACTGGTCTATTTTAGTTACTTTCATAGTATAATGTCTTATGGCATTTTGCTATGGGGACTGGCTGCAGATATTGAGTCTATATTTATTCTGCAGAAAAGGGCCATCAGAGCCATATATAATCTTCGTAGGCGCGATTCTCTAAGGGAACTGTTTAAGGATATTGGCATCATGACGGTACATTGTCAATACATCAGCTGTCACCAGTCCAGTGCACCAAAAAAAAAAGTTAACAAACGAAAAATAAAAAAACTTTTTTGACTTCTAAAGCTAAAGTTATTTTTCACTTTCTTGTGTTTTGTTTTTGAAGTCGGTTTTATTTTTTGCAAAAAAGTTTTTTTTATTTTTCCATTTTTAGTTGTGATATCCTATACAAATGTTTGCTATGCATTTATTTTACATTGTTAACAATACATGTCATGGTAATAGGCTTATCCCCAATAAATAGAACTTAACATATTTATCTAAACTGTCGAAATTTGGGTGAATTGTACACATCTGCGTACGCCTCAGAGCATACAGGCGTGATGTTACGTTAAGGTGTTGTATAAACAATAAACATCCAAGCGATTGCAGCAAACACGACCGATTTACCGTCTATTTTTGAAGAGTTCCATTGTATATCTCCGAAGATCAGCATCAGATCTTCACCAAATTTAAATGGGACCATTTCAGGAGTATATTATTTCCAATAAAAAAAGAATGTTGAGAATCGCTCTATAAATGGGGGAGAAATCGGTGAACATGTTGAAATTAGACCACACGACTGAAGTAAAAATGTTCATAAAACGAAAATTACTGAGCCAAATTATGTTTAATTTTTATGGTACCAAATGGCAACTATTCCGCATCAAACTAAAGAAGAATCGCGTAAATCGGATCATAAATCTCAGCGTAATCGGTGTACATACATAAAAAAATCGAATTGAGAACCTCCTCCTTTTGGAAGTCTGTTAAAAATCCTGCTCAACCGGTTGGGAGGAACTCGTTTGAATTTCGCTTGCAAGGTTTGACCAAAACATTAGAACAAACAATCTAATTAACAAGGCAAGTTAAATGAAACATTGAATAGGTAAAAGTCACCGAGGAAACTTAGGTTGATTCGTGTTCCTTGAGTATGAGATGATATCGAAACTGGGACAGGTACAGGCATAGGTAATAATTGGTTAGAAGATTATCTAACAACGAAACATACAGGTTCACATACCTACAAATATGTCACAAGTAGGTAATTCAAAAACAAAACACTCTACGTATCGCACTCGACATGCAATCAGTACTTATAATTACCGGTATATAAGCCTAGTTCAGCACACAAGGACGAACCTACCACCATGGAAGTGCTAAAGTTATACGTGGTGCTACTAAGTTTGTTCGTGACTGTTCTGGCGTGTGACCTGAAGCAAACAGATGCTGAGGTTGCTGCCAAGGCTAACGTGGAGTTATACATCAACACCACCAGACCAAACATCATCAGCAGGTACAGATTGCTCTATCATGTAGCTCCCCCAGTCGGCTGGATGAACGATCCTAATGGGTTTTCTTTCTTCAAGAATAAATATCATCTGTTCTATCAGTATTACCCTAATGATACGAAGACGGGTCCTATCCACTGGGGACATGTGGTAAGCCAGGATCTAGTGCAGTGGACACAACTGCCAGTTGCATTACTGCCGGAGACGGAACAGTGTTTTTCAGGCAGCGCGATTGAACTAGACGGCACGTTAGTCCTAATGTACACTGCTCACATACAAGTGAATACATCGTTTGCCAACGAGACGCAGTACTTGGCGTTCAGCAACGACGGTGTTGTGTTCAACAAATACAAAAAGAAAAATCCCGTTATTTCGTTTTCGCCCGATACCTCTCCAGATTTCCGGGACCCTAAAGTGTGGAAACATGAAAACTACTATTACGTCGTTATGGGTAGCCAGACTTCAAATCAGTTGGGCAGAGTGCTGCTGTACAGGTCAGCGGACATGGCGTACTGGGAGTATCTGAGTGAAGTGGCTAAGTCTACTGGAGATCTGGGCTACATGTGGGAGTGCCCGGACTTCTTCGAGTTGAACGGGAGATTCGTCCTGCTTATGTCTCCTCAAGGTATACCTGCAGCAAACAAGACAGGGGACAGGTACCAAAACCAGCACCAGACGGGATACATCATTGGAAGCTTCAATTACACAACAGGCCGATTTGTTGAAACTGTACCTTTCCAAGAAATTGACTATGGCCACGATTTTTACGCAACACAGACAATGGAGAAAGATGGCAAGAGGTATTTAATTGCATGGATGGGATCGTGGGATGGTGTGTTTCCGGAACGTGCTGACGGATGGGCAGGAGCCATGACCATCATTAGAGAGTTGACGTTAAGCGGCGACCGCATCTTGATGAAACCCGTTGACGCTATCAGCAGTCTTAGAGGAGCTGCACCTGTGTATAACGCAACCTTGGTAGCAACTGATACAATTTCGACACTTAACAAAACGGGCGAACTACTCGTTAGTTTTAATTTAACCCAAGATCTTACTTTGAGCATCAAAGGTGAAAGTGATACTCAGTTGGTCACTTTGAAGTGGACTGCTTCTACTGGTAAAATTTCGTTGGACAGGGGGACTGCAACTACTCCAGATATTCGACAAGGAGTATGGAGTCCGGTGGCTTCCCAAACGCTGAGAATCTTCTTAGATGCTAGCTCGATTGAAGTGTTCTGTGGTGAAGGTGAAGTGGTGTTCAGTTCCAGAGTGTATCCTAGTGGTTCTTGGCGGGTAACCAATTCAGGCACCCAAAGTGTAAACGTTGTAGCATACGACTTGGCAAGAAGTGTCCCTGCATAAATTGTTGTTTCTGTCTTACTGTTCTTCTAAATGTTAATGGTAACTGTTTATCTGAGAAAATTACTGTTTAAAAGTTTATTCTTATTGATTAGGTTGTGCTAACAGTACTACAGGAATCTTTTGTCGCTTGAATGACGTTGACAGGTTTTTGTTAGCTCTGAATTATTTCAAAAGTTCCTCGTAAAACTGTATTTTTGACTATTGGACCTAATTAATGTTTTGTGATTTGAAAGGAAGTCTACCTGTATAAATTGTTCTTTCTTATTTATTATCGTTTTTTGTAAGCATTTTTCATAAGATTTGTATTTATTTGTTCGTAAGGATCATTTGAGATGTTTAAAAGGCTTATTTTAAATTGATAATTATTTTTTTTTGCTTTTATTTCGTTTCCAATAAATGTATTATCTTTATTATTTTTTATTTGTTCATCATCTTAGGTTTTCTTTAAAAGTAGGCTATTATGGATTAAGCAAGATGATTGATTTCAGAGTCAGATAGTAGCATCAGCGGCGTTACATTGAGTCCTACCGTAAACCGGGATTGTTCAACCCTAAAAAAAGTCACTTCCCAGCAATAATTTTTGCGTAGTGTCCCTTTTTTTTCGGATGGGAAATCATCAAGTGTCTCCTCCCGATCTGGGCGGAGCGGGAGGGAGTGTCAGACTTTTACTGACTAAAACTCATCCATGTTCCTTCATCGCCCTTTGTGTTCCGGGTCCACGGTATCTCTTTCGAACAGTCCCGCAGCCCCAGCAGGCATCGGCCCTTGCGCGTGGAACACGAACGCGCCGTCGACATGGCTTGTCGTCATGAGACGGACGGACGGCGAGCTAGCCCATAGCTCTCCGTCCACAGGCCCTCGCCTACGGAGGCCGGGGGCTACCACGTGGCCCCCGATGCCCGGGGCGTCTCCCGCAGCTGCCGGGACATGAGGTTCTCTCCCTCTCACGTTCCGCCACCTCCTTCTCTAGCATTACTACTTTGCAAAGGGAGGTAACGGCGTCCCATTACGTTTCGCTCCGGACCATGGATTGAACCAGGGCCGGGCGCGAGAGGTCGCCGCCGCCGATCACCACTACGAGGACACGACGGTGCTCCGCCCACGCGGGGATCACCTTCACCGTGTGCTCCAACTTGTCCTCCGGTCGATCCTCGCAGTGGAAACACCCGGGCGTTTCCTCCCGCCCGATTCGGTGCAGGAACCTCCCGAAACAACCGTTTCCGGTGAGAACCTGCGTCAGCCGGAAGGTGAGGACGCCGTGTCGTCTCTCAAGCCACTCCTCAAAGAGCCCTGCACGGGGTTGCAACAGTCGCTCTCTCCATGTCGCCATGAGATGACGCCGGAAGTCTGTCCGCTGAGCGACAATTTGCCGCAGCAGCGGAGTTTGCCCCCGGCGTAGCACCTCCACGCGCCAATCGTGCAGGCGCGCGAGGACTATCGCCTCCGGATCCCATGGTGGCAATCCGGCAAGGAGGCTTGCCGCCTCGCGGGCAAGCTTTACGGCTACCACATTTTGAGGCGCGTTCAGGTAGTGGGCGGCTCGCCGCCTCAAGGAACGCGCCCACACCGGGGCACCGTAAAGGGCCATGGACCTCACAACTCCCGCGTAGAGCCTCCGGCAGGAAGCTTTTGGCCCCCCAGGTTGGGCAGGAGTCGCCTGAAGGCAGCCCCGGTCCGTTCCAGTTTGGGGGCCAAACGTAGGAAATGTTCCACGAAGTTCCATCGGCTATCAAGGACAAGTCCCAGGTACTTCAATGTCGACTCGACGCCGATGGATCCCCTCCTACCGTCAGTGAGGATCCCGGCGGTGGCGCATTCCGAGGCCCATGAAAGCACATGGCCTCAGACTCCTCTCCCGATCTCCTCCCCCGTCGTGAGGGCTCTCACGCGCATGATGGCGTCCACCGTAGAGCGCCCCTTGCGGAAACCATACTGGTGTTCCGCAAGATTCGGCCCCGTCCCCGCAAGGTGCTCGGTGAGGCGGTTTGCAATTATTCTTTCAAAGAACTTGCCCACCTCGTCGAGCAGCACCACGGGCCGGTATGCGGACGGAGAGTCCGCAGGGCGCCCCGGCTTCCGAATGAGGACCAGTTTCTCCATCTTCCAACGAAGCGGGAACTGGCCTCTCTCCAAGCATGCGCTTAGGAGCCCCTCCAGTCGGGGCCCGAGAGTCTCCGAAGCCAGGGCCCAGGCTTTGCCAGGCAAGCCGTCGGGTCCCGGGGCTGTATTTTTGGGGCTGTATCACTGAGCCTGCGTACCGCCACTGTCAGGTCTACCCCAGTCACTTCAGGTGCGTTGTCGTCGTCATCCTGGTGGTCCGCTTCCAGCACCGCAGGCGGCGGAGCCATAGGTGGGGGGATGTTTCCCTCGCAAAGGGAACAGAGCGCTTACCACGTCGTCCATGAGCTCAGGCCGGAGACTCTGCATAAGTGGGGGGGCCCAGGTGCGGAGTTTATCCCGCACCATCTTGTAAGGGCGCCCCCACGGATCTCTGTCGAGAGTCTCCAGCATCTCCTCGCAGGCCAGATCCCTGGCCCGCAGGACAACCTCGCGGAGGGCGGTCTTCGCCGCTATGTACCCCTCATAAAGCTTCGCCTCAATGGCTGCCGCATCCGGTGGGCGGATGCGGAGCCTGCGATGCCTGGCGTACAGGTGTCGCGCAGCCACGCATAACTCGCGCAGAGACGTCAGCTTACGCGACCACCAGTACACGTGACGCTGGGCGCTTCCTGGCCGAACACGGGGCATTGCCACGTCACAGATGTCGGACATAGCCTCCTGGAACCACCCTGCCTCATTGTCAACGTCGGCAGACCGGCCCGGTGATGTCACCCAGGCCTGCACGATCGAGGCTTCCAGGAGGAGCTCCCGGTCCAGCTGCTTCAGCGCCCAACGCGGACCACTCGGGGCCTGTTGAACCGGCGCGCTTGAGGTCTGGGTGGAGACGTCGAACCGGATGTACCGGTGGTCGGAATAGGTTTCCACCCCCTCCATGACACGCTAGTCAACGACACGCGGCGACAGAGCGGGGCTAGCGAACGAAATATCCACCACCGACTCGCCCCGCACACAGGTGCGGTGGCCTTCCCTTGCCTCTGGTGGCCTTGGTGGGCGGAGCGCAGGCCTTGCTCCCACATGCACACATTCACTGCAGTGCGGCGTGGCGCAGCAAGCTGCGGACACGTGACCGGGCTGCGCAGTGTCCCTTAGTTTGATGTACAAAATGCTTAGTTGACGGCTTCGCGAAGGGTCCGTTTACACCTTGCATATGTCACCGTAAGATCGTAAAAACCGTTATATTGTAATCTATCTAGTAAGATTGTAAACTCTCGTAAGATTGTCAACCGAACATACTGCTTGCCGCGTTTTTGCCGAATTGAAAGTGTTTTGAGGTTAGGTTACATTAATCGGTTTTTCTCAGGAATTCTCCATTACCCTTTCATGGAAGTGATACCAGGGGGCAAGGGGGACCCCCAAACCTTCCGACCACATAGGTATTCTGACTGGTGGACTACTGCCCAACAGTAATTGCCAGGTTTTTGTAAGTAGGTATGCTTATTTTGCGGATAACTTTGATTGGATTTCTCAGTTCTAATCTTGTGTCGTAGATGTCGCTGCTGATCATTTTGTATATTTGGCTATGTTTGGATTTTTGCGCAAAGTGTTATTGGGTTTTTCTACCGGGAATATCTCACAGGAAATGTGGGTGTTCCATAGGTTATACCTCTGCCTAATCCTTTGGGAAATACGCCCGCGTGTTGATATGTTTATGATGGTAGTTATCTAAATACTTTTTCCTTGTGGAAGGGAAATTGATTCACAAACGATTATCACGTGGCACAAGTTCAGTATATCATACCGACCCCAATTTGTATGCAATACCACAGGCAAAATGTATGGAACAGATTTTTATTTAGGGGGAGTTCGGAATGATGTACGCTGTATGTAGTGTAATATGTAACCATTTGTGCTTCGATGACCCTTTCACCCTTATATACGGGTAGGACACCATCAGGGTCGGCGGAGCAAAGTTCTCCGTAGGGGTGGTAGCAACTAGATGACAGTTGTGGAGAATTCAGCTAATTGGCGTGCAATTGAAGAGGTCTTTGTCCAGCAATGGACTGCTGTAGGCTGATGATCTTAACCCTGTGCATCATGTCAACCTGCATCCGCAAAGATTAAGAAACACCACACAAAGCTCCTGAATCAATTCTTCTCTTTTTGCACATTTTCTACGAATTAAGAGAGCAGGCGGTGGCCCAGTGGCGGCGGCGCGTGCAGTAAGTCGTGGGCCCGCAGTGGGCCTGCGTGGTGGATTATAGCCCATTCCCTCTCTAGAGAGGGGGCTCTGTGTCCCAGCAGGGCAACATTATAGGCTGATTATTCTACGAGTTAAAATTGTTGACATTTTAATAGTACGGTCGAACAAGCTATTTGGCATACATTTTACAATGTAATTTGTTGGTTAAACTGTAAACCAAATAGCTTGTTCGACCGTACATGCGCATATACGCAATTTAACAGCTGAAGATTTATGAAGAAAAATAGCGGTTATTGTCCAATAGGATGAGAAAAATGCCCCCCGTGATTTTTTTTTCGTTTGGGAAAAATTCAAATTCATTGATTGTTTGTCACAGGTGAAATATCAGTTCTTATGATTATTATAAAACTGACGACCCGAATGGCGCAGCGGTACTGAGGCTGCCTTACGTTCTTAGGGTCCCGGGTTCGAATCCCGGTAGAAGCAAATGTTTGTGTGATGAGCATGGACATTTGTTTCCGAGTCATGGATGTTTATATGTATAATAAGTATGTATTTACAAACAAAAAGTATCTAAGTAGTATATCAACTATCTGGTGTCCACGACACAAGCCTCGTTGCTTAGTGTGGCACTAGATGGCGCTGTGTGTAATGTCCAGTGATATTTATTTATTAAAAAAAAAGACAGCTGTAACATACCTATAAGGTGTACAACATTTTTAGTTTTGGTTACATATTTATTTAACATCTTAATCATTATTCGTTATACGTCTTCTGTCAACATTCATTAATAGTCAGATTTTAGTTCAAAAATCAGTTAAAAAAAAGGAACTTTGATATTTTCATACAAATTAAATTCAATTGATTACATTAAAATTAAATTACACATAGATTTCATACAAATTAAATTATTCATACTACAACTACAACAGCCCACAACGTCCACTGCTGGACATAAGCCTCTCCCATGATGGGAGGAATTTGCCGTAATCTCCACGCTTGGCAGGCGGATTGGAGATCGCAGTGATGAAAGACTAACAGAAAACGCTGCTGCCCATTCTCTGGTCTACGGAGGCGCAAGGTGTTCTGCCTCAGACATTAGTCGCCTTATACGACACCCGTGAGTGTAATGGGTTGGTTCTATTCTACTCTGCCGGATACCACACGGCTAAATTAATAATTATTCATAGATTTCATTAAAGTTAAATTACATATTGGTTTCTTACAAATTAAATTATTCAGTGGTTTCGTTACAATTTATTAAATTAGTCATTGATGACATACAAATTAAATGACTCATGACTCGAAACATTACAAATATAACATTAACATTAGCATAGCTTAACTTTATGTGTGTATCAGTCACCAGTATTTTTGTCAGTAAAAAAGTCATTGATTGAATAGTAGGCTTTACCAATCAAGAATTCCTTTAGTCTTTTTTTTAAACTATGTGGGGTTACACTGCTTTTTACATCATTTGGTAGTTTGTTATAAATTTTTACTCCTATCCCAAATACACTCGTTTTAATTATTTTTTAATTTTTAATGTTTATTTTTTATAAATAAATATAAATATCGCTGGACATTACATACAGCGCCATCTAGTGCCACACTAAGCAACGACGCTTGTGTCATGGACACCAGATAGTTGATATACTACATAGATACTTTTTAAGTAGTATTTTTATTTGTGAAAGTCATATAATTTGTTTTTTCAATATTTATTTTTAGATTGTTCACATTTAACCGTTTTATAATATCCTTAAGCGTATACTTCCTTACTACTCCTATTTTTTATCCATAACACGTGTGCTACAAACTTCAGTTACCATAATGTTCAAAATCCTGAAATATTGTTTAACATAATTATCTTTAGTTGTAAAAGTATTCTGTCATAATATTGAGTATAATTGAATCTTCTAATTTAACATGACCTAAAGTCATATGTCCTAAGTATTGTGTTATATAATGTGTATTTTTCCGAATGTTCATTTACGATAAAATTTTTGGTCTTAAAAATTTGCTAAAAATAGGTTTAGTGACAGAAACGAATCGCTTTAAATTCGACTCCACGCAGTCTTGTCTGCCCTACCCCTAGAGTGTAATTAAAAATCGCGTAGGCGCGGAGGGGCGAGGGCCGAGGCCAGCAAGACGAAGCTGCGGTGGTGAGCGTTAAACACATCTGCAACGATAAACTCGCGTGGGACCGCCGGAGCCCCGCAGCGCCGGAGCCGTGACACAAACTATGCCTGCTGCATGTTGCATGCTGCATGCTTGCTTGCATGCTGCGTACTTGCTTGCATGCTGCATCACGGATTTCAGACATTGATAATTAATGAAAATTGTGCAGAAGCTTGGCGTAATAGAATAAATCTTCTCGTAAATAAGCTTTTTTTTTTCTTTTTTTTTTTTTTCGGATGGGAAATCATCAAATGACTTCTCCCGCTCTGGGCGGAGCAAGAGGGAGTGTCAGACTTTTATTGACTAAAACCTGTCCATGTTCCTTCATCGCCCTTTTAGTTCCGGGGCTACGGTATCTCTTTCGAACAGTCCCGCAACCCTGGCAGGCATCGGTCCTTGCGGACCCCTTCCTTTTGCTGACTCTCTTTGAGGCGCGCGTGGAACACGAACGCGCCGTCGACACGGCCTGTCGTCATGAGACGGACGGACGGCGGGCTATCTCGTAAATAAGCCTAAACCAGGCTTCTATCATTTGTCAAATTATTATCGTATGATTGTGTTAAAATATTCAATATCAGAAATTGATAAAAAATTGAACGTCACCTGCTTGGTGACGTTCAATTTTCTATCAATTTCTGATATTGAATATTTTATTGATACGCAAGCAAGCATGCTGCATGCATGGTGTATGCTTGTTTGCATGCTCTTTACGGGGAAATAAAAAATGATTGATTAAATTATTTATGATGGTTTTATGTTTACTCCTATTCCTTGGTCCACCTTCATGCACTTGAGCCATAGAACACTACTATCTCAGACCTTTTTTGGAAGAATACAGTTTCGCGGAATTCATTCTAAGGATAAGTCATGAATTGATATGTATCTTCTTCCTAACCCAACATCCGCTGTTATATTCAATGAAAAACACAACGAAAGCCAATGACAGCTGGGCGGTTGTGTCCAACGAAATGGTTGGCCATATCCGCACAAGTCAAAAATATTTATAGGAAATTCTCTCTCTCGATCTCTGCAATTTCAAGAACATGTATAGGCTTGTACTTTACCCACTCATTGTACATTTAGTCTATTTATTATTATATTTAAATGCGAAATAAAATAAATACATATAAATAAATGAAGATAAAATAACATAATAACTACGCGTTATATGTCACGCCATTCATTGCCATTAACTACGCACAAAGTTGCAACAGATTCATCTCAGACCAATACAGGCGTCATTAACGTCACCGAAGCGAGATAAACTCGAACACATTGACGTGCGTTATATCATCATATCAAAAACAAAACACTTGAAATATCTTATCACCCCCTAAAAACTAGTATATATAGACCGATTACCACACGAGACGTATCATACATATCAATCAGTCATGACTCTTATAAAGTTATTTGTGGTGTTCCTCTCTCTGGTCGCCATCGTTCACCTGAAGACGATTAAACAAAAGGATGCGATAGCAGAAGTAGAAGCTTACATTGAAGAGAAGAAGGCGGAAATCAACCCCAGGTACAGACTACACTACCACGTGGCGCCCCCTGTGGGCTGGATGAACGACCCCAACGGATTTTCATACTACAAAGGAGAATACCATCTGTTCTACCAATTCTACCCCTACGACAGCCAGTGGGGCCCTATGCACTGGGGTCATGTTGCAGGCCCAAATCTCGTGGATTGGAAGCAACTTCCAACAGCTTTGGTGCCTGAAGAGGAGTTGTGTTTTTCAGGAAGTGCTGTCGTTAAAGATGACGACCTGGTCCTCATGTACACCGGCCGCTTAACAACGAACGAAGAACCTTTCTTTAATGAAACTCAGTATTTGGCATTCAGTGATGATGGTGTGGAATTTCACAAGTACCAAGGTAATCCAGTTCTGCCTAGTGCACCTAACGGATCTCCTGATTTCCGAGATCCGAAAGTATGGAAGCATGGTGACCACTGGTATGTTGTGATTGGGAGCAAGACTGATGATGAAAGAGGGACAGTTTTGCTTTACAGATCCCCAGATATGATCAGCTGGGAATTCTTAAGTACCCTAGGAGAATCTACGAGTGAAATGGGTAGCTATATGTGGGAGTGTCCTGACTTCTTCGAGCTTAGAGGTAAACACATCCTCCTGATGTCTCCCCAAGGCATGACCCCACAAGGGGACAGATACAAGAATACCCACCAAACTGGTTACATCATCGGAAGTTTCAACTACGACACTTTTGAATTCGTGCCTGAAGTTGGTTTCCAAGAAATCGACTTTGGTCATGACTTCTACGCCACACAGACTACTGAAGAAGATGGAAAGAGGATACTGATCGCGTGGTTCAGCATGTGGGATGTTCCACATCCTGAAGATGTCGACGGCTGGGCAGGAGCTATGACTATCTTCAGAGAACTCGATTTAGTTGGTAACCGTATCCTGATGAAGCCTGTTGATGCCATGATCAGTCTGAGAGAGGAAACAGTATGGAATGGACAAATTGCAGAAAATGCTGCTATACAATTTGATAAGACTGGAGAATTAATGGTGAGCGGTGATTTGAGCCAAAGCATAGAGTTAGAAATCAAAGGCA
The DNA here is from genome assembly GCA_941918905.2 of Xestia sexstrigata. Taxonomy (NCBI): domain Eukaryota; kingdom Metazoa; phylum Arthropoda; class Insecta; order Lepidoptera; family Noctuidae; genus Xestia; species Xestia sexstrigata. Next base: position 2,289,122 of record OW799203.2, on the reverse strand, counting down.
GTAATGGAGGCGGCCAAGTTTCGCTCCGATGGGACCCTCAAGTCCGTAAAGTTGTGGTGGACAGAGAAGGAGATGTGAGACAAGTGGAGTGGCTTCCTCTGGGTTCTGAAGCGTGGAGGATCTTTTTGGATGCTTCTTCTCTGGAGCTGTTCTGTGGAGAAGGCGAGGTGGTGTTCAGCACGAGAGTGTATCCTGACGGAGGCTGGCAAGTGACGAATCTGAGTCCTCAGGCTTTAGACGTTGCAGCTTATAAGTTAAGAAGAAGCGTTCCTGAATAGTTTGTTTATTTAAACTTGGTATTGATTTTGTGTAATGGTTTTTGGGTAACAAATTACTCCGAAAACATTTTGTGATAGTATTTGTTAAATTCTCATATAAGTAAATTATTAATTTTTGGGAACGTTAAGGTTAATACTGAAAGTATTATTTAAATAAATGTTAATAATAATAATCATAACTGTGTTTGATTTTTCACATAAGAATCATAAATCCATGCAATTGACAATATGTGTTCCAATCAATTATTCAGGAGGTGGAACAGCATCTGTGGCCAGTTGTAGTCTGTAGTCAGTTTTCAAATTGTTCGGAATACGGTAATTTAATGACTAGGTAAGTCAGGCTCTAAAGAAATAGAGAGAGAGAGAGAGAGAGAGAGGGAGAGAGAGGGAGAGAGAGAGAGAGAGAGAGAGAGAGATATAGAGATGTTGCGTTGATGTTTAAAAGGAAAAGCTAAAGGAGGACAGAAAGAAGGTTGTAGCAGCGTCTTTTCCGTTTTTATGCATATTAATTTGAATTTCCTTTTTTAATGGGATAATAAAGATTTATTATTAGTTGATGGCAGTGGGTGTGGCGTGGTATGTGGGACTTAAAAAGCTTATCTGGTAAATGTGGCTGTACTATTATTATTATATGTATTATATTACCAGAATCTTTCTACCCATTGTGTCGGTCAGACAAACAGAATATCGGGCAAAACCTAACGTTCCAGATTTTTCACTGATTTGCGCAACAATATGTCAGTAACTCATATTTTGTTTTATTCAAGGTTGTTAGATAAAACACATTTTATCATACATAAGCATGTTTTTTGTTTAGCAATTTCCACATCTTTGAACTCTTTAACCTGTAGTAAAAAAAAAAATTAAAAACAACAAAACTGAACAGATATGCGTAATAGTATTCTGATTCTAGTAAAAATATTTTGTGCCTACAATCCAGATAAGTTTTTCCTTATATGGGTTTACTAGCTGATGCCCCCGGCTTCGCCCGCCCGCAAATTATATACTAAAAACTTCCTCTTGAATCACTCTATCTATTAAAAACACCCGCATCAAAATCCGTTGCGGATTTTTAAAGATCTAAGCATACATATGAACAGACAGACGCGGGCGTCTTTGTTTTAAAATATGTATCTATAGTGATTATCATTTTTTACCTAGCCTTTTCCAAACAATTCTTATTCTTTATTTTTTAAAATTAAATTGCGTAAATTTCAGAATTATTTTCTTGTCATTTCATGTCTTCGTAATATATAGCTGTCTCTATAGTAATGTAAAAAAGGAATAGTTTAGGCTCGGGTTATGCAGATTCCACTGATCACCAATATTTTACTAAGAACTACTGCATATCTGAACACCACAATACGGTATCTGAAGACAACGCAAAACCCTCGACATTCGGCCCTCTGACTACTTGTAACGACTGATCTACGAATAACAGCCGGGACTAACAGCTTAACCATGCCGAAGCCGGTCCGTGGGTAGGTCCATAGGCCTTCATAGGATTTAAATATGATTGGACAGTGCTATCATCATCTGCCTAGCTTTTTCCCAATTATGTTGGTGTCGGCTTCTAGTCTATGCAGCTGAATACCACAGTATTTCACATTGAGTGACTGTTTCCACAACCCAGTTACTGGTTATAAACATTTTGTTGCTGACTGAAGACTTTTTCCAAAATCTGTGAATGCAGATCGATATTTCTTAAAAAGTGATGGTTAAGATACGATAGTTAAGGTCCCATCTCAAAATTTCACCCTGTACAACTTAAGAATATAATGAAGTGTTTGGTAACATCTTTTAAGTTAATGCTGCCATTATAATGCATACCACGGATTTCAAAGTGGAGTATCAGGTTCAGTTCCGGCGTCCTAATGAACTTAGGTGGAGTGCAAACACAGAATACTAATTTACTTCAAACACTTGTCGCTGATTAACTGACTGAGGAGATTTAGAACAAATATAACTGACTATAGTTTTGGTATCTGGTAATGTCGTTAACAAAATGCACAATACACATGCATAATATAATAGCATAATAATTAAAGTTATAATAATTATAATTAATAATCATAATAGCCACCGGCCCCGGCTTCAAACGGATTTTACGATTAGACAAAACATTATTGTTTTTTAAGTAAGTTTATTATGAAAGAAAACTTCCAAAATAAATGATTAATCTTAATAAAAACACACATTCACAAAATCAGTTTTAGTATTTTACATACATACTCGTAGCTATAAAAAATTGAATAATGGACCTTTTCCATTTTTATGAAACTATTCAGGAACGCTTCTCCTTAACTTATAAGCCAAAACGTCTAGAGCCTGATGGCTCAGATTAGTCACTTGCCAGCCTCCGTCAGGATACACTCTCGTGCTGAACACCACCTCGCCTTCTCCACAGAACAGCTCCAGAGAAGAGGCATCCAAAAAGATTCTCCACACTTCAGAATCCAGAGGAAGCCACTCCACTTGTCTCACATCTCCCTCTTTATCCACCACAACTTTACGGACTTGAGGGTCCCATCGCAGTGAAACTTTACCGCCGCCATTGCTGCCTGTGATTTCCAACTCTATGCTTTGGCTCAAGTCACCGTTCACCAGTAATTCTCCAGTCTTATCTAATTGTATAGCAACATTTTCCGCGACCTCCCCATCCCATACTGTTTCCTCTCTCAGGCTGGTCATTGTTTCGACAGGCTTCATCAGGATACGGTCACCAACTAAATGAAGTTCTCTAAAGATTGTCATGGCTCCTGACCAGCCGTCGACATCCTCATCACGTCCTTCGAACCACGCTATCAATAATCTCTTACCATCTTGTTCAATTGTTGTAGCAGCATAGAACTCATGGCCAAAGTCAAGTTCTTGGAAACCCACTTCAGGCACGAATTCAAAAGTTTCGTAATTGAAACTTCCTATGATGTAGCCGGTTTGGTGAGCGTTAATGTATCTGTCACCTTCTTGGGCCATACCCATAGGGGATATCAGGAGAATGTGTTTTCCATTGAGCTCGAAGAAATCAGGACACTCCCACATATCACCCAAGTCGCTTGTAGGATCTTCTAGGACACTTAAAAATTCCCAGTTGATCATGTCCGAGGACCTATAAAGCAATACTATGCCTCTATCATCTTCAGGATCTTCAGTCTTGCTTCCAAGCACAACATAAAAGTAGTCACCGTGCTTCCATACTTTAGGATCTCGGAAATCTGGGGATCCATTTGGTGCATATGGCATAACTGGGTTACCTTCGTATTTCTGGAATACCACACCATCATCACTAAATGCCAAATACTGAGTTTCATTGTAGGAAGTTTCGTCGTCGCTTAATATGTGGCCCGTGTATAAAAGGAACAGGGTGTCATCTTTAACAACAGCACCTCCTGAGAAACACATCTCCTCTTGAGGCACCAACGCTGTTGGAAGTTGCTTCCAATCCACGAGATTTGGGCTTACAACATGACCCCAGTGCATAGGTCCCCACTGGCTGTCGTAGGGGTAAAATTGGTAGAACAGATGGTATTCTCCTTTGTAGTATGAAAATCCGTTGGGGTCGTTCATCCAGCCCACAGGGGGCGCCACGTGGTAGTGTAGTCTGTACCTGGGGTTGATTTCCACCTTCTTCTCTTCAATGTAAGCTTCTAATTCTGCTATTGCATCGGTTTCTTTAATCGTCTTCAGGTGAACGGTGGCAACCAAAGTGAGGAACACCACGAATAACTTTATAAAGGCCATGACTGATTGATATCTCATCTCGTGTGGTAATCTGTTTATATACCAGGCTTTTGGTCTGATAAGATGTTTCAAGTGTTTTGTGTTTGATACGGTGATACAGAGTGTAAAGTAACAATACATTTGCAATTCAGGATGACTTGTATTTAAAAGTCATCGTGATTTTCAAATTCCGGAAATGCATGATGGGACACAAAGCAAGACATACCAACAATCAGTATGTTATCAGACTTGGTATCCGACCTGAGAACCTACACAAAATGACATCCTACCAACGATGATAGAAAGCCAAATTTTACAGAAGGCTTATGTCATTCCGGTTGTAAGGCGTGGTGGAAACACGAAAATAACAGGAGACAACTATCATGATTTTATTACAGCTGTCGTTGAGATGATAGTGCATGTGAAAATATCAGTCATAAATGTCACGAATTTTAGCAAACCGAGTACCCTAACTTTTGCTCTTGCAGAGACTGATATGTTATTTGAGTTTGAATAAAAATGGTCTACAGACGTTGTAGCCATTCTCACGATTGCTCTATAAGGAAAATTATATTGTTCTTAACTTTATCTTATCAGATGTGGTCTAAATTATCTTTTCCGATAATAACTTGAGATGGCTATCAAAATCCCGAGTCCACGTGAACTAAAATCATTCTCACGTTTCATTGGACAGTGAATCTATTGGCGGTAATAATGATAATACTGTGAAGCTACGAAAACACCATATCTGTAATGCGTAAATGTCTAAAATAAGACAAAGAGCCTTTCAACGATACGGAACGAAATAATTTCTAAGAAATTATAGGCTAAAGCAGCATAAACTGTCAGATAACTCGATATTTATTGGGGTTTTGACGCGGGTTGATACTTGAAATAATATTCGAATTGCTGTCTCGTATTACCAAAGATGTTGCTAAGGGAAAACTCTGCGGAGCGCTGACTGCACGACATAAATCTGTCAATGTGAAGAATTTTGGAGAGAGCCACACCCACACCGGAGAGATCAACCAATAATGAGCTTGAAATATTTTTTCTCAAGGTTTATTTTAAAAATTACAGGGGGCTTGAAGGTGGGGCTTGGGCAGTTGTAGAAGATGTATCAGATCACAGGACACTTCAGAAATGACTTTCGGGGACGAGAGTCGATTCGCTTTACGATAATCTGTATTAGGTTAAATAGAAGCAGTTGTGCAGGAAGGTGGTCAGTCGTTGTGATGAGGATGTTAGCTTCGATGGAAAGAGTTGATGACGATGAACTGAGATTTATTATTTATAATAATTACAATGGTTTTCGTAGTTTTTAGTAGTAGCAGCAGGCCGGCCGCGGGTACGCGGTTTATATAGTCAAAAAAGAGGTGAGGGGGAGGGCCCGGTGCCCCCCGCCGCGAGTGGTTCCGCGTCGCTGTGGCCCGCGACGCTGTTGCTCGTGGTGTCCGATGGGTGGCGCCACGTACTCGTAAACATGCCCCCGGCCTTGGAAGCACCCGGTTCCAACGAAGCAGATGTCGTGATGTTGTCTTCATCAGGGAGCGGGAGTGGGCATATCTTCGAGTATGAGCGCTTGATTGTGCCCGTCGCTGTTCTTATGTTTGCAACGCGGGCTATGCCATCTTTGCCCGGCAATGTGTGTAGAATTCGTCCAAGGCGCCACTTGAGGGGAGGTAGATTGTCGTCCTTCACGAGCACGAGTGTGTCGGGAGTAAGAGTGTCCTGGTTGGTCTGCCATTTGTTTCTTTTCTGGAGTTCAGAAACATATTCCTTAGACCATCGACTCCAGAAGTTCTGACGCATCTGCTCCACACGATCATGTCGACGAAGACGTTGCGTAGCTGTTGTGGTCAAATCTTGACTGGCGGGTGCAGTGAGCGGTCGGCCAATCAGGAAATGAGCAGGAGTCAGAGGGAGAAAGTCACAGGAATCGGATGACAAAGGAACCATGGGACGGGAGTTGAGGACAGCCTCGATTTGTGCCAACACAGTACTTAATTCCTCGTAAGTCAAATGTGTATTTCCTACTACGCGAGTTAAGTGGAATTTACAGGACTTGATGCCTGCCTCCCACAGACCACCAAAATGAGGCGAATATGGCGGAATGAAAGTGAATTTAATTAAGTTATTTGCAGCATAATCCTGGATATCACTATCTTTATCTACTAGAAATTTAGCGAATTCCTTTAGGGCGCCTACAAATGTTGTACCGTTATCAGAATAGATCTGCAAAGGTTTACCTCGTCTGGAAATAAAGCGCTTTAACGCTAATAAGTATGCTTCAGTCGTGAGATTTGTGACCAACTCTAAATGTACCGCACGCGTTGTAAAACACACGAACAAACATATGTAGCATTTAGTTAACTTTGCCCCCCTTCCGGAACGGCTCAACATAAACAATGGTCCCGCATAGTCGACCCCACAGTTCATGAATGGATACCCAGGTATCAATCTTTCGTTTGGTAAATTACCCATCTGAATATTAAAAGGTTTGGCTTTCATACGAACACATTTCACACAGGTATGCACTATTTGTTTTGCTAAGTTCCGCCCTCTGAGTGGTTTTGTAGGTTTTAATTCTGGTAATTCATCATAATTAATGTTTGGATTACTACTATGTTTACCTTCCATTCCAAGAACGTGTAAGAAAGAAGGTCCGCGCCACCACAGATCGGAAGAATTTAACACATCCAATTGCACTCCGCGCGATAATAAGTCAGCTGGGTTTTGTTTACCACTAACGTGAAGCCACGCCTTATCATCTGTGTTCGTTCACTTCCACAACACGGTTTTGCACGAATGGTTTTAATTGACTCGGTGGCATTCTTAGCCATCCTAGTACTACAGTAGAATCTGACCAGAAATATATATTATTAAAAGTTAATCGTAACGAACTAATTATCTTTTTGTAAAGTCTCGCGCCTACTAACGCGCCACACAATTCTAAGCGCGGAATGGAAACTGGTTTCACCGGTGCCACTTTGCTCTTCGCACATAACAAACGCACGGTTATTATGGTATCTGTATAGCTACGTATATACGCGCACGCCCCGAATGCGTCCTTTGAAGAATCACAAAATATGTGTAATTCAACTGTGTGTGCGTTATCTCCTATTACATAACGAGGTATACGTAAATATTGCAGTTTGACAACAAAATTCTGCCAATCCGCTAAAATTGGCTTAGGAACTGGGTCGTCCCAACCTATCTTGGCTAACCACAGTTTTTGAAGTATTATCTTGGCAATGACTATCATTGGAGTGAGTAGACCTAAAGGGTCGTATATTTGCGCGATAGTGGAAAGAATGCTACGCTTACTAGCATGAGTTAAAGTATGCTCATGTTGAGTGTTAAAGTACAGTTCGTCTGAAGAATTAAACCACCCCAATCCCAACGTTTTGGTTTGACACGAGTCTCCTAACGATAATTCTTTGAACGTAGAATCAAGTTGGGTTTGCGAAGGTTTTGCATTGAAGATCCACTTTCTTAAAGGGAAACAAGCCGATTCTAAAACTTGAGAAACACCGGTACATATCTCTAATAATTTTTGATAATCCTGATTTCCCGTTATCAGGTCGTTTACGTAAAAGTCGTCACTAATGACTTGTGCAATGACGTGATCATCGCATTCCAACGCGAGTTCTTCAAGGCACCGAATGCTCAGATAAGGCGCGGATGCCGTCCCATAGGTGACGGTGTTAAGTTGATATATACCAAGGGGTTCAGACGGCTTCTCCCTCCAAAGAATTAATTGTAATCGTCTTTGATCTGGCTGAACTAATATCTGACGATACATTTTTTCGATGTCGGCACATGCGAAGTATTTAAATTGCCGGAACCGTAATAAAATAGCGAATATGTCATTTTGTAAAGTCGGACCAATAAACTGTATGTCATTTAAAGACTTGCCTGACGGAGACTTGGCACTTGCATCGAATACTACTCTAAGCTTTGTGGTTGTGCTATGTTCCCTGAAGACACCGTGGTGGGGCAAGAAATAGTAAGGCGGCGAATATTCAGTGATACGGCTCATATGTCCTAAACTTAAATATTCTTTCATAAAATTGCAATACATTTGCCTATAGCTCGGTGCGCTTCGGATTAGTTTGCGCTCGAGTGTCAAGAACCGGTTCTCGGCCATTGAAAACGTATCGCGCAGCTCGTCAGCTGATTCCCTTAGCGGAATTCGCACCGAAAAACGACCTTTATCGTCACGCAAAGTGGTGTCTTTAAATAAATTTTCGCATGCGATTTCTTCTTTTGACAATTTTGGTTTATTACAGGTGACTTCTTCGATTTCCCAGAAACGTTTAAGTTCTGCGTCCAATGCGTGTGTGAAATTACATTGTGTATGCGTATTATTTAAACTATGTTTTATTTGTTTATGTACTAAACCTGATATAACCCAGCCAAGCTTTGTGTTTTGCAAATAAGGACCTTTACGCAAGCGTATTAGGCCTTCATTTAACAAATCCCAAAACTTGTCGGCACCAATTAATAAATTAATTTCATTACTTGAATAAAAGTCAGGGTCCGCAAGTTGTATGTTTTTAGGAATTTCGATGTTGTGATCGATGCCTAGTGATGGCAATTGTGCTGTTATTTGAGACAAAACTAAGCAATTAATGTGTGTATTGTATGGGCTTGCTTTGGATCGAATTTTTATTTCACATAATTGTGTGGATTGTGTCACGGAGTTGCCTACTCCAATGACTTGTACAGTGGACTGTATCGTTGGAATCTTGAGGGTTTTACAAAGTTTTTCGGATATAAAACAATGCTGGCTCCCGTTATCGAGAAGAGCGCGGGTTGTGTGATATTTATTTTGTGCATCCGCAATCTCCACTAATGCTGTCGACAATAATACTTGATCATAAAAATAGCGCGTATCAAGATTACCGACTTTATAAGGCGTGTGAGTCGTGTGAGATGCGGTGGTAGGATTTGTGTGTGTGATTTCCGTTGTGGACTCTGGCGGAGCCACTATTTATGCTGTGTGTGAAACAGTAGACGATTCAGTAGTAAATTCACTGTGTATTAAAGTATTGTGCTTTTTGTTACAGTGCTTGCACGGCCCGAACCAACACTCAGCTAATGCGTGGCCGGCACGTAAACAATTACGGCAAAGATTCTTTTCGTCAACTAACTTTAATTTATCTTTGGATGATAAAATAAGGAAAGCATCGCACGAATAAATAGGATGATTTGAACTGCACAGATTGCACTTGTAACGGGGTGACTTTGTGTGATTAGCCGATTTCTTTCCGTCTTTCTGAGTAGAAACATGACTATGTGTTTTTACTGACGGCGTATTTTTTGTGTGATTATTTTGACTACTATCTATTGATTTACTATGAGAAGGCTTCACTGTTTCTAGAAAATCCGCGCCGTCCTTAAGAAAGGTCATTAGGTCATCTAACGAAGGTTTTTTTATTAGATGACGAGTTTGTGAGGGTACTTTTGTAAAGTTCCCATTCGCGCTCGGTTGATGAATCTAACTTTGTGACGAGAATATAGATAATTAACGTATCCCATTTGTCGGTAGGTTCATCTAAAGTTTTCAATGCACGAAGATTACGTGAAATAGCATCCATTAATTTGCGTATTTGAGAAGCTGACTCTTTATTTATTGCCTGGGCAGTAAATAACGCCTTAACGTGATTATGAACTAGCAAACGGCTATTATTGTATCTATTCTCCAATAAATCCCAAGCAACGATATAATTTTGTGCGGATAATTCCAAAGCTTTAATGACCTGTAGTGCATTACCTGATAGAACTGAACGCAAATAGTGAAATTTCTGAATATCGTCTAGAGTATTACTATTGTGAACGATTGATAAAAACGTATCTCTGAACTCAAGCCATTGGTCGTAAGAACCATCGAAGTTCGGCAAAGTAATTGTGGGTAATTTGATACCGTGTGTGTGTGATTTACAATTATTGTTATCGCTTTGAACTATCGAATTTTCTTTTAAAATACACTTAGACTTGGCCACAATAGCATAATATTGATTTTCAAAAGATTCTCTTTCTTGCAATTCTTTATCTATCTGACTACCCGCGACGTACAAATCTATTTCATCTTGAGTACTACAAAACTGATCAAACAACATTTCTATCTTTTTTAAGCGCTCCTGTAATTCCGTTTTTTGAATTTCTGTTGGATTACAAGCTTCTAGTGTTTGAACAAATTTTTAAAACAACGTTAATTTGCCTTTCAAGGAACCGCGTTTTTTTACTAAATCCCGAATAATATCATCAATACTTTCTGTATCTACGATGGAATGCCTCTTCTTCGTCATTTCGGTGATTGCGAGCGACAAAAATCAAGTACCTACCTATTTAAAATTTAAACTGTCGTGATATATGCAGCGTTGTAGGTAGATATACACTCGTTACGAAGACAAAGAAATCGAGGAATAAGACAATGTTAGCACAAACTCAGCATGAAATGGAAATAGGAAGGAAAAGATTGATTGACCTGACCGTTAGCTGCAGATGGTGACCTTCTCGAATTTTCTTCGTTGCAGATGGTGATTTTCTCGACTCTTCTTCGTTGCAGATGGTGATTTTCTCGACTCTTCTTCGTTGCAGATGGTGATTTTCTCGACTCTTCTTCGTTGCAGATGGTGATTTTCTCGAATCTTCTTCGTTGCAGATGGTGATTTACTCGCGACGCTTCTTCGTTGCTCGTGCGTGATATGCAGAAGTCGCAGACTCGCAGCGCCGGATCGTTGGACCAGAATATGTGCAGGAAGGTGGTCAGTCGTTGTGATGCACAATCACACAGCCCATATTGTGTGAGTACTATGTACTAGAAAGCTATCATTCACTGAAATCCTACGTCTTTTCTTGACTTGAATGTGCCCTGGCGGTTGAGAGTATGTCACGCTCACTCTAATGTCTCGCTGATGGTGGCGCGTGTGTCGGATCATTCAGTTCCCTTCAAAATGGTTGAGTTGAATGGTGCTGATCCATGCGTCATGTTCGTGAACGGGCGCTGTCAGTTGTGACTGGTCAACTCTTAGTTGCCATGGCTTATTTGTATGTTTATTTTTGAATTGTATTTTTTGTTTTTACTATGGACACTTTTAACGTGCACATCTTGCTACATTGTTCTCACATAATATACCATCTCAACATGAATGATGTAACCAAGATTTTGTAACAATATTTTGATTTAAAAGAGTGTCCATGGAGTTTCTTGCCCGTTCTTCTCCATAGAGATCTACGCTAGGGAATGGGCAACTACAGTACTTTCACAGTTTTTATGTCTTGTGACTGGGACTGTAGCTACATTTAACTTTGTTTCGACAATTCAAAAGTGCCTGTAACTGGCCTACTTGAAATAAATGCTTTGATTTTGATTTTGATTTTGATGAGGATGTTAGCTTCGATGGAAAGAGTTGATGACGATGAACTGAGATTTATTATTTATAATAATTACAATGGTTTTCGTAGTTTTTAGTAGTAGCAGCAGGCCGGCCGCGGGTACGCGGTTTATATAGTCAAAAAAGAGGTGAGGGGGAGGGCCCGGTGCCCCCCGCCGCGAGTGGTTCCGCGTCGCTGTGGCCCGCGACGCTGTTGCTCGTGGTGTCCAATGGGTGGCGCCACGTACTCGTAAACAGCAGTGTAGCATAATTTGTGATTCCTATCTTTTGTTTCGTAAAACTATAAAGCGGTGTCAGATTTAAATTTGTAACCTCAGTGGTACTCACCCAAAAGCAGCTACTACGTTAAATTATTCACGACAGTGAATTGTTCGTGAGTAAAATTCAATCAGGTCACGTGTGTTACAATAATTAACGGGGGCGACACGCACGACCTCCAGTCTATATTCTATAAGTAAATTGAATAAAACCTCTATCAGTATGAACTCCGATTCTCCCCCAAACTTCGAGAAATTAAACATAGAGTATTTACATCCCATTTTCCGGGGTTATTACATGGAGGCAGTCTTAATCGGAGTGATTATCATAATTGTCCTGATAAAAAAATGCATGGACTGTAGAAACGAGAGGGAACCGAAGGACCGAGGGTCGCATGTGTCGCTACCCAGACTATCCGATGATTTAAAAGTCCTCACTATCATGAGAACATATGTAATTAGTCCCTAATGTAAATTTGATTGAACAACTAATAGATAATTTCAGTCAAAGTTTATTATGAATTTCTTCCATTAATATGTGTGTTTGATTAAGGATGTTTTGAGGAGAACGGTTGCGGGCCGTCTGTGTGTAACTTACACGTATCATCGTGAACAATATATATATCCAATTTGTGTTTATTTTTAAGTTTGTTGGCAGAATAACGGTTTTTTCTGTTTCGATATTTGAATTTTTCCGTTATTATATCAAGGCCATAGGAACCCAAATATCGGCTCTACTTCCACTAGTGTTGGATGTAGAGTTAATTCACACACCAGTTTCGTGATGAGGGGGCAGGAAGGCATAACTTGTCTCGTCGTCTGTAAATTAACGGGAGGTCCATGAGAAAGGGGTCATCTCTGAGAAAGGTATAAAATACAGAGATGAACTCGAACGAGCGAAATGTAATGTAACTCTAGATATTGATAAATATTCCTCAACAGATTAAGTAATTCTTAGTTAAGTCAACAACTCAAATATTGTGGAAAACGACTGTGAGCTATCATCACCCTGAACTAATAAATAACAGGAAATGATATTATATTCCTTAGAGTATACATTATCTTAAATTGCATTGGATACTCGAATTGAGTAAATAGTACAAGTAAATTGCGTTGAAGTTATGCATCGTACTTTATTATAACTTAAACTATGATGTCCCATTCGGACCTTTTAAAACCTCTGTTAACTGTTAACTCGATTTCTGACTACTTGCCTATCCTCCCCTGAATCAACACCGATTCTATTAAATAAATGATTTTAATTACCTAAACTATACATTTTGTTTTCTTTATAGAATAAGTGCCCAGCCCACTTCCATTTTAGTGCAAGTGCTTGTGCCAAGCCGTCTGTTGCTTTTGTGATGTTTCGTAGCACGTCTTCAAGACCAGAGGTGGACAAAAAGCGTGACAGCATGGAAGGGACCAGTAGGCAAAAGAAAAAAAGGGAGACCTCGCAATAGATGGGAAGATGAAATAAAACACACAGCGGGTCCAAACTGGATGCAAAAAGCAAAATCCAGAAACGACTGGAACACCTTGGAGGAGGCCTTCACCTGCGGAGGGGTTCTTGCAGAATAAAAATGCTATAAAAAAAAAAAAAAAACTAACACTTAAAACAAACTAAACTTTATGCTACTAACAAAATACTTTGTAAACCTTAATAATTCTGCAAGAAATAAAAGGCTTTTTTATTTTTTATTTTTATTTATTTATTTATAGAATAAGTTCCCTATGGTTTGTGACAAAGGAGGAATAGTTTATATTTATTATCCTGCGTACTTGTGGCAAAAATTATTTTTTCAACCTATATCATAATTGACTATTTATTCGACTCAATTAGGACAAATTTCCATTGCTCTTTCAGACCCTAATATACTCTGAACGCTCTTATAGGTACACTTTTGCAACCCGTCTAATAAAGATAGTAACTCAACACAGAATTTCGGCTTACATCTTGAAGAAATCAAGATAGCCAATCTGACTAGTCCTACTATTAATTATGGGATCAAAGTAAAGAGAGAAGGAGACATAGAGAGGGATAGCTTCAGATAAGCTATTCGGATATTAAAATTGCACTCTCAATTCAACTAAATTCCTTGTTCACTGTGACGAGCAACGAGGACCGTCTGTACTACAGTACCCGACGGCGACGGGAGCTCGAGACACCAGAGGTTATAGGTATTGTCTTTACCCAGTAGGCAGTAGAATCATGTTAGGAGGCCGAGAGATACGATGGTGACAGATATAGTTCAATCGGTTAGTATCAAAGACCTCTATCACTGCAGCTATCATCCGTACATTATATCACATGCATCAGTACATACATGAGAGGCGACAGGTGCAGGTGGGAGCGTCACTCACATTCTCCTCCCAGACCGAACCCTGACTTATTTGGTATATAAATATTTAACAGATATCTGATCAGGAGATAAAAAGATCCTTATTACACCTATGATTAAGATCGCTTCGCAGCGGGTTAGGTACATAAGGGAATTCAAAATTCAAAATTCAAAAGTCTTTATTGCTAACTATGTGTACATAAATAAAGTTCTTAACAGAGGATATCAGTTCTTAGAACATAGTGGCCCTGTTAGGGCATTGCAATTTCATCATGCATATATGCTTATAATTGTAACAGTAACCGTTGAACATGCATCATTTAAATTCATTAATTAAAAAGAAAAAAGTTATAAATATTAAATTTTATAGAGGACATCGTTTTAATTACATTATATAATTTTATCATTTACATCATATTAATTATAAATTATTAAAGTCATACCTAAATAAAAAATACACATGTCATGAGTTACCTGATTTAAAAATTATCATTATTCATTAATTCAATTGTGTCACAGTATTGTAATCATTTAATATTAATTATCCTAATCCTTTTAAAAATATTTTACTGAATTATATTCACTTTAGTGATAGGTACTTTATTGAACAAAATTATTTTTCCTCAAGAAATTCTGCTATTGAGTAATAGGCCTTTTTAATTAAGAAAATTTTCAGCATTCTTTTAAAAATAATAATTGAATTTATAATCTTAATGTCCATAGGTAGCTTGTTATAAATCTTTGTGCTCATACAGAAAACACTATTACTATACGCTCTAGTGTGGGAAGTTTTATTTCTTAAGGTATGTTTAAGTCTTCTGCTTTTTAACGTATCATAGCTTGTAATGTTTGATTTAACTAAAATTGAGGCCAGGTAGATAAATAGAGCAGGGAGTGTTAAAATCTTGAGATTTACGAAATGTGGTTTACATGAATCCGTTTGGCGTAACCCACATATAGACCTAATACACTTTTTTTGGGATTTGAACGCAATTTCTTTATCAGTCGAGTTTCCCCAATATAGTAACCCATACGACAGAGTGGATGCCACATACGCATGGTAAGCAGTAAGAAGCGCGGTCTGGTTGGATACTTTTTTAAGCATGTATAGAGCGTAGGAAAATTGATTCAATTTGGTACATACACTATTTACATGTGTTTTCCATGACATATTCGAATCAATATGGATTCCTAAAAATTTTGTATTTGCTACTTCAGCTACTGTTTCATTATTGTATGCAATACTTAAAGGAATAGATGTCGCGTTTTTATTTTTAAAGTTCATGTAATGTGTTTTTGTGAGATTAATTTGTAAATTATTTATTTGAAGCCAATTTATTAATTTAGATAAGGAATCATTTATTTCTTGTTCATGATTTTTGTTTTTATTATTTGTGAAAAGAACCGTACTGTCATCTGCAAATAAAACCATAGGTTGCTGAATAGCATTAGGTAAATCGTTTATGTAAATGAGAAACAGTAATGGTCCCAGTATTGACCCTTGAGGTACACCATATTTTATAAATCTAGGACTCGATGTATACTTAATCTCTCTCTTTGTAAATGGACATAACTGTGTTATTTCAGTGAACTGTATTCGGTTACATAGATATGATTTGATTATTTGTAGCGCTTTACCCCGAACTCCGTATATTTCCAGTTTTTGCAAAAGAAGTTCATGATCAACATAATCAAACGCTTTTGTCATGTCCATGTATAGAGCTGTAACTTGGTTTTTTTTATCTAGTTCTGTAAGTATTTTTTCTAAAAACTGATACATTGCTGAATTTACCGATTTCCCTTTTCTGAATCCTACTTGATTATCTATTATTATTTTATTTTTCTCGAAATATTCAGTAAGTTTATTATTTAGTACTTTTTCAAATATTTTGGCGAATATTGGAATGAGAGCAATCGGCCTGTAACATCGTACATCTTCTGGGTTTCCTTTTTTAAATAGTGGTGTAACCACCGTAGTTTTTAAATATGTTGGGAAAATGCCTTCCTCAAGACACTGATTTATGATATGAGTTATGATTGGGGCAATTATGTACACTACACGTTTTATTATTTGCGTTGAAATTCCATCATTGCCCGTACTTTTGGTGTTTTTTAATGCCATGATTAATTTCACAACATCGTTTAGGGTAACTGGGGTTAAGAAACAGGAGTTTGGTTTATTATAAGTTAGAATCTTTGCGTAATTTATTTTATTATTTGTCAGTTTCGAGATGTCATCAATAAAGAAATTGTTAAATGTTTGTGCTATAGTATCAGGGGCCGTTATAACTTGATTATTATATCTTAATCTATCAATTTTTTCAGGGGGATTATTGTTTTTATTTTTATTTATTATTTGCCATATTGCTTTAGGTTTGTTTGTGGCTGTTTGTATATAATAATTATTTTGCGACTTTTGAGTAAGTTTTATTCTTTTAAACTTTTTTGCATAATTATTAAAGTTACCCTTATCTGACTTTTTACCTGAGAGTCGATATATTTTAAGAAGCATTCTTTTACGAAGAGAACATATTTTTAATCCTTTACTAAGCCATTTGGTTTTGCTAATAATTGGAACTTTAATTTTGATGTTTGGAAAGCAGAGGTCATAAAAAAGTTTAAATAACTTATGGAATTCTTCAAAAGAAGCATTTGCGTCATTTTTCTCATAGCATTCAGTAAAATTTAGGGCTTTTAGACATTCAATAAATTTCTCAACATTTTCGGTGCTAAAGTCTCTTCTGAATTTATACCAATGGGTTATTGAGTAAGTTTTTCTAACTGGACATGAG
This sequence comes from Xestia sexstrigata, assembly GCA_941918905.2. Taxonomy (NCBI): domain Eukaryota; kingdom Metazoa; phylum Arthropoda; class Insecta; order Lepidoptera; family Noctuidae; genus Xestia; species Xestia sexstrigata. Next base: position 2,272,333 of record OW799203.2, on the reverse strand, counting down.
AGAATTTGTGCTGTATGATCAGACAGAGCTAGTTCAATAACGCTTTGTTGACAGCCTCTAATATTGTGTGCAATGTTATCAATGCACGTTTTACTTTGCAAGCGGGTTGGCTCATATATTGCAAGTTTTAAGTTAAAGCCGTGTAACAAGTTTTCAAACTCTCTTGAAACAGGAGTGTCTTTCAGTCGATCAATATTATAATCGCCACAAATAACAATTTTCTTAAATTTACTACATAATTTTGCTAGTAAAGCCGCTAAACGGTCGAAAAATAATTGTATACAATCTTTTTTTGTCTTTGGAGGTCTATATATACATACGATAATCAATCCATGCTCTAACAATTCAATAGCCGAACACTCTAAAAGGTTGGGTATGCTTACAAGTTTTGCTTCCTGTATAGTCTTAAATTTATGATTATTTCGTACTAGGATACATGACCCACCATTTCTATTTGTCCTTGTGTAGTTTGCCGCTATAGTATAATTTGGAATATGGAGATGTTTTAAATCGTCTGCTATCATATTATGCTCGGTAACACATAGCACATCAATATGGTTATTTATAATATTATTTAGATTTACAGTAAATTCATCAGCTTTGCGTAATAAACCATTGATCGAATGGTCTATATACCTCCAATAACTATCGTAAGGTAGGCCCTGAGCCGGGCCCTAGGAAATTCCCCGACGCTCACTAACCTGGCTTGATCAGTGCAGATACCTAATATCTCTACAAAGTAAAGTTCACCTGTGTTCAACTAACTAGATCACTCATCCTTAGTTGCCACTAGGAAATAACGAGTCAAGTTGTCGGTGATATTTGATATAATCAGTGTTTTACTTAATTAAATTGAACTAATCTAAGATAATAATCGCTCTTTCTTAATTTAGTAGAGCTAATCTATCAAGGTCAAGAGACACGGTAGGTTAACTATGACCCAAGGTGAACCTAGTCAGAGGGCCAGTGGCTAGGGATGCGATGTCAGAAGTCCTCCACGTGTGTCTCGTGTGCTCGGTGTGCACTCACCCTGCCTCCGAGCAGACAGAGTAGGATGCGTCCTTCTTTGTCACCGTCAGTCTCGTAATCCCATTGTCGAAGTGCTGTGGATCACGTCTCGCGGCTTCGATAGGGACCGAGGGTCTTGGCTTAACCGCCCGGACTGCGAGGTAGAAAACCTCTATAAAAAGTTACCCCGAATTCCAAGCGGCGGCGCACCGCGAGGGGATGTATGGCTGACGGGTGTTCCCATGGAACGAATCAGTCGCTAGTGCTCACCCTCGCCAGGGTACCTGCAGACCCTCTGGCGAGTAATAAATACTCAAAATCTGCCCTTCTAGGTACAGGGGTCTCTGCCTAGATTGAGAATGTTTCCCCCATACTCGTGGGAACAATTATGGAAAAAACTATAACACCCAAAAACACCGCCGGTAACGGCAAGGAAGAGGAGAGGAGGGATGCGGGGTCGGAGTCCGACCTCGTATCCAGCGATGCGAGCGCGGGAGGCTCAGAGAGCTCCCGCCGCGTGAGGGCCGGGACTGCTGCGGAGAACGGCAAGCTCTTCCGCAAGCGGTCCAGGAAGGATGGCGACCAAGCGTCATCATCCGGGGAGGAGAAGGCCTCGGCCAGAAAGATCCCCACCAACAAGCGTGGTGGGATCAGAGGCAGGGGGAGGGGGTTGTCTGCCTCCGAAAGGTCGGTGAGACTGGCCGAAGAGGGGCGCCACCCGGGCATGACTGCTCCCGGGTCGGGCGACGAGGCGGGTACACCTGGCGGCTCCGATGCGGAGCGTAAGGCCAGGTTCGCAAAGGAGGTGGAAGCCGCAATAAGGGGCGTGGCCTTGAAGGTGAAGACATCTTCAAAACTCAAGGCCATACCCGCGGCTTCCACCTCCATCATGGCGGCTGCAGAGGCCAACTTCGCAGGGCCTTCACCCCTTCCTCCTCCTCCTCCGATAGGTGGAGAGGAGTTGGCCAAGCTGCGGGCTGAGGTGACCCGCCTGACGGCCGCCACGGAGGATCTCCGAAAGGAGAACGCCAAGCTCTTCACAACAAGCAACTTCGTGGAGCATTTCCGACGTTTGGCCCCCAAACTGGAACGGTCCGGGGCTGCCTTCAGGCGGCTCCTGCCCAACCTTGGGGGGCCAAACGCCTCCTGCCGGAGGCTTTACGCGGGAGTCGTGCGGTCCATGGCCCTTTACGGGGCCCCGGTGTGTTCGCGTTCCTTGAGGCTGCGTGCAGCCCACTACCTGAACGCGCCCCAAAAGGTGGTAGCCGTAAGGCTGGCCCGTGGGTACCGCACGATCGCCCGCGAGGCGGCGTGCCTCCTTGCCGGATTGCCGCCATGGGATCTGGAGGCGATAGTCCTCGCTCGCCTGCATGAATGGCGCGCGGAGGCGCTTCGCCGGGGGGAACCTCCGCTGCCGCGACAAATTGTTGCTCAGCGGACAGACTTCCGGCGGGATCTCATGGCGACATGGAGAGAGCGACTGTCGCAACCCCGTGCAGGGCACGCCACGATAGTGGCGATAAGTCCCCTCTTTGAGGAGTGGCTGGAGAGACGCCACGGCGTCCTCACCTTCCGCCTGACGCAGGTCCTCACCGGACACGGTGTTTTCGGGAGGTTCCTGCACCGAATCGGGCAGGAGGAAACGCCCGGGTGTTTCCACTGCGAGGATCGACCGGAGGACACGGTGGAGCACAAGGTGGAGGTGTGCCCCGCGTGGGCGGAGCACTGCCGTGTCCTCGAAGCGGCGATTGGCGGCGGCGACCTCTCGCGTCCGGCCCTGGTGCAAGCCATGGTCCGGAGCGAGACGGAATGGGACGCCGTCACCTCCTTCTGCGAAGCAGTAATGCTAGAGAAGGAGGTGGCGGAACGTGAGAGGGAGAGAACCTCACAGCGTCCCGGTCGCCGCGGGAGACGCCCCGGGCGTCGGGGGCCACCACGTGGCCCCCGGCCACCGTAGGTGCGAGCCTGTGGACGGAGGGCTATGGGCTATCTCGCCGTCCGTCCGTCTCATGACGACAGGCCGTGTCGACGGCGCGTTCGTGTTCCACGCGCGCCTCAAAGAGAGTCAGTAATAGGAAGGGGTCCGCAAGGACCGATGCCTGCCGGGGTTGCGGGACTGTTCGAAAGAGATACCGTGACCCCGGAACACAAAGGGCGATGAAGGAACATGGATGGGTTTTAGTCAGTAAAAGTCTGACACTCCCTCCTGCTCCGCCCAGAGCGGGAGAAGTCATTTGATGATTTCCCATCCGAAAAAAAAAAAAAAAAAAAGGGCCAGTGGCTATACTTTATCCGACCATGCTATGTACTAGAATAAATGTAAATGCAGACGACGATAAAGACTAATGAGGCAATAATTCCATTCATTGTCTATAACAATGGTATCTCTCAGCTGATTCTAAAATTACTGTATGCACTTGACGATATATAGACCATCACATGCCTTACACTCCACATAGGGGTGTACCACCACAAACGCTGTTATCAGAAGCATGTTAACGCTTATCATTTTGCTATCATTCTTAAGTCATATCTTACAGCATCCACGAGTAAAAGATGAGATAATCTCAACTACAAAGATACATAACGTGAATCTGATTCTGTCTGTCTTTAGTAACACCTATTAAGTGACATCTGGGACTCTGGGTTCGCATGTATGTTAGAAAATTATACCAGATAAACCATCGGAACGCAACTTTTCGTACGGGATCTTAAAAACAGATTTAATAAAGATCAAACAGATCGGACCGGACAACGCATTTTCAAAGATATTTCAGTACATTATCTGAAGAAAATATACAAAATACTCAAGTTTACTGCTTTCCTTGAGACCATTATTATAATAGCCATTAGTCCACAAGAGTTTGAAAGCGAATTATAGTGCAAACTGCACCACATCCAGTTTGTTTTTTTATTTTTGTTCCCACCTAGGGAACAACAATAAGAACGACAGTAAGACGCAACCTTAATATTACGTCTTCTTAGGAAACTGTCTTGGAATTTAATAGAGAATTAATTGTTATAAACGGAGACTGGGCTTCGGCACTTAGCAACCACATTTTAGTAGTTTGGTTACTCTGACAACCAATCTCAACAGGATCCGTACTCAGTATAATCATTTACAGGACAGGTCAAGGTTTCAGGGATTAACACCGCAAATAATGAGATGTCAATTGTCTGTCACAAATATTGTCCTACCAAATGTTAAACAGCTGTTAAATAAAATATGTCACGTTCGAAATGCTATACTATGCTCTAAAACGCAAATCATGACTCTGCCCTGGAGTGTTAATGTGGTGTTGCCCCACAAACGATGGGACACTTAATATCGTGTCCTGCCTGTCCTGTTACTTGCTGATGGCCGCTACTGAAAGTGCCAAACTCGTCGCCGAATGGGCTAACTCAATTTTCATCGTCATCGACACGCTAAGAAGAGATGAACGCATGTCAATGATGCGTTCAAAACGATAGGTCCAAGTTAAATGAATTGAAACTGCCTTGAGAATCGGAAAGCAAAGCGCAGAATCGTGACCGAAACAAGGAATAGATGGGAGGCTTTTGCCCTTATTTTGCCAAGTTGTTTAATTGCCTTATTAACTGATCTCAAGTTCTCAGAAATTGTTATGTACATCTCTAGAGGCACAAAACTGCTGTGCTTGAGACATTTACCTAAAATCAACTTGAAACAAATGCCATCCTTTCTAAGCCCTCCTGGATAAGGTATTCACTACGATGATTAAACATTTAAATACCTTCGCAAAGTGCGCTGGAAGTTATAACGACGGCCATTACGGTTCTAATGACGGGAAGATATGATGCCATGGGACTGTTTTGTCTTGTCAGATATGGATTATTTTAACTTTGAAAGCCTTTGCGACGACGGTACTTGTATTTAGATGAGTCATCAACATTAACCAGACGGTTCTGAGACCAATAACCCCTAATCTAAAACTTCAGGTAGGTAGTTTAAGAATGTACTAAACGAACGTCTTAATATAATTTAATTGCGTTTGTACACTCGGTATTGAGCTGAAGGTTGAAAATCGTGTATTGATTTTAAATGGCACAATTATATATTAATGGTTAATAGAGTCATATAGGTCTCGAGTACGAACCCAAGACAAGCACATCTGATTTTCGGATTCATGAGCGTATTGTATAATTATCATTTGCTTCGGTAAAGGAAAACATCGTGAGGAAACCAGCATGCCTGAGAGTTATTTCTTGACGGCATGAAAAGCCGAGTCAGGTTAGGCACTAACCACACGAAAAAGAAAGAAGATGGCATTAGTAGCTGAAATATTTTTTGCGTAAAGTTACTTAGTTTGATGTACATAATGCTTGGTTGACGGCTTCGTGATGAGATCTTTTACACCCTGTATATTTTATGAATATAAAAATCACGTGTCACACACGTAGTTCCAACTTGACAAATAGGGCCGGATAGGTGACGCCGCGCGGTGCGAAACAGGGGCCGGGCGCTATAGAAGTAAAACAAGTAGCGTTTTGTTATTTCGGGCATACGGGGATCAATTTGTCAATTTCAAAAGGTCGTCTCTTTTTTATATTTTATCAAGGTACGTAAAATTACTAAAAATATATTGCTGCACAAATCTTTTCTTCAACCATTGCGAAGCAAACCGAAAAATAAAAGTCATTATATACCCGTTATTTTTTTAAATAATAGAAATCACAGTCGTCTTTGTTTTTACACTACAATAACGTAAAATTGCCTTTACAGAAAAACCGAATTAAAGAAATAGTAACAATCCATTCCATCGAATCACGATTGTAACTGAAAACATCAAAAAACTTTGTATTGTGGCTCGAACGCCTGAAAATGATCCCTTTTGATGTAAAATATTTGTGAGACATCTCATTTAAAAACCTGATCGAAAGATTTATTTTTTACTCTCAAAGGATAGAATTCAAAATTAAAATTCGACGGTTTGACATTTTTGAATAATCTTTATCTTCTAGCGCCGTGGGAACGAAGATTTATTATAAGTAGAGACCGGATTAAACACAACTTTAAATTTTCGAAAGATGCAAATAAATGCTCGAAATAAAAGTGCCAAAATATGCAACATAAAATTAAAATACATACTGCAAAATAACGTTTTTTTTTAAATTTAGTACTTCATCCACGAGATATCATTATTTTCTTGAAAATCGACTACTGTTCCAAATTATCAGTAGAACAATTTGATTGAGCTTTTTATTAATTAAAATATTCTACACCCACTTGTGGTGTTTTTTCACAGGAGTTTTTTTGCGGATCGGTTCGGTTTGATATTTCTAGGACATGCTGGTTTCCTCACCTTGTTTCCCAGAGCAGTTTTGAGAACAGCGGCCTCAAATGAATTGGAATGTGTACAAGAGAATCATAATCATCTGCCTCTGTCAGACTTCTTGGGACCTCTGACTACTTAACGACTGTCAAAGATCAATGTGTAAAAGAGAATAACGAAGTAAGAAAAATATTTTAAAAAGGTTATAACCATTTCCTAAAACATACTTTAAAAAAAGAAGAATACGAGACTTTCTTTACCAAAAACATGAAGCGTTACGTCACTAACTATAAGACCTGTTCGTCACGATACCTGAAAGCGAATCCTCGAAATCTTTGTACATTATAAGATTTCTTTTAAAGAATCCAATATCCTGACACCAGAAGTTTCGAGTTACTCAAAGGGGTTCATTTTGTATTTTAATTGAAGAGACTGGCTAGGAAATGTTTTAGTTTTACATTAACTCTATTTTTAACAATGTTGTTAGTATTTAACAATATTTTTATAGCCTAGGTGATGAGTCACTCTCTATTACTGATAATAGACTTTATAACTTATATTAAATAATAAATAAATAAATTTCGCTGGACATTACACACAGCGCCATCTAGTGCCACACTAAGCAACGAGGCTTGTGTCGTGGACACCAGATAGTTGATATACTACATAGATACTTTTTGTTTGTAAATACATACTTATTATACATATAAACATCCATGACTCGGAAACAAATGCCCATGCTCATCACACAAACATTTGTTCCGACCGGGATTCGAACCCGGGACCCTAAGAACGTAAGGCAGCCTCACTACCTCTGCGCCATTCGGGTCGTCAACAACGATCGGGTCGATATTGTATGTATTCTAGGTGTTACGTACGCGCTGGACGTCTGTTTACTCCTTTCGTAAAAATTATAAGGGCACTTCTCAGGAATACTTCAATAAGTTTGTATTTCAATCTCAGTCCCAATCTGTCACAAATATAATACAGGAATTTAAATGTCTTTGATTATGATAATTAACATAATTTGAGTGTACAAACACCAGTCAAGCCGAGAGGCACTTGTTCTTCCCGTCATTGCGGTAATTTTTTGTTCTGGACTTATACCTGGTAACCTTTTAGTTACGGAGATATTGAAGGTCAAAGTTCCAAAATTTTTACCAGTTTAAAAAAAATATCAATCATAAATGGTATGCTCTATTTTAAAACCTCTATGATCCATGTACATACTATAACTATATATTCATCAGCATGATAGTTTTAGGGCGTTGCATTGAGCGCTACCTTAAACCGTGATTTTTGACACCAAAGCATAAAATCCATTCGAAGCAATAATTTCCGCAGTCTTATTTAGTTAGATGTACAGAATGCTTAGCTGACGACTTCGTGAGGGGTCTATTTAGAGCCTATTTACGTGTTTAGTTTATTCTATCAATTTCAGACCTCCACAAGTAGGTGACCTTGACCTATAACCTTCTTGTCAGCATAGTATTCCCAAAATTCAGTCTACCTGAAAATCTGCCTTTCAGCAGATCTGAATAAGCGGATTTTCGCGTAGGCGACGTGCCTCGGATTATATTTTAGTTTCTAGGCACAAGGAAATCTTGCGTAATCTAAAATGATGGTGAAATGAAAAATTTGTAGTCTTTACAAGGTATTAGTTACTTTGAGATGGAAGTGAAGTTCTTTTTAAGCGGAATCTATCTTTATTTTAAAACTTGACATGGTCATGATGCTTTTTATTTACTATCTGTGCAAGACATTACTGACGTCTAAAATTGATTATTCGAAAACCACCTTTTCTATGGTTTCTGCCTAACCTCAAGGAAAAACCCCTATCTAATAACTTTGCAGCCTACAAAAGATACGCGTGAAAAACATGATTTTAATAAGTCGGGTGAATAGTCGAGTCCGCGTTACACTGGTCAGTTTCCCTCACTCGTCAGTTTATTTGATTCAACAGTTTCGTTGATTCGTCACTTTCACTGATTCAACAAAAATTGTTACCATGCTAGTAACTGGTAACAATCCAGTTTTTAATTTAAACTCCTGGAACAGAGAAGCCTGAAAATAAGACAAACCTCAAAAAACCCTCATAACATGATAGAAGCCTACAAAATGAACGAAATATTCCTTTTTATTATAACCTCTCTGCTACCTTTCATAGATTGTACAGCATCTTTCCGACTTTGAGAGACTGATTAAATTCACAAATAATAAAAATGTTTGTTCCTATTGTTTGAATGGTGAGGAAATAAACAACATATAAAAACATAGTCTAGCCTTTTTCAAAATAATATGTTGAAACGGTTTCCAGTCTAACCGGATGCAGGTAAATACCATTGTTTTACATGGAGCGACTGCCTATCTGACCTCCACAAACCGGAAAAATACACCTTGGCAAGACTGGTTGTCTGAATTCCAGGCTACTGATTACCCGTAACAACTTTCTAAGCTTAACATGTTTTCCAAGGGACGGACGAGTCTTGGTAAGCAATAAATAGTCACCCATCTACGGACCGACCTCGTTAAGCATCGCTTTACCTAGACCATCGGTATGTATCGGTGCTATTTTCTAGACACGAGCTCCTCGAACTACATAAAATGCATAACGCTATTTTCTCACGACTTCATCTTATAGAGAATTTGTCTCCAATTTGAGGTGACTGTTTTGCTTGAAGTTCGCAAGGGGCGTACCTACAGTTAAACAAATTACATAGAGAAACTATAAGACAGAAATGAAAACCACATAAACGTTTATATAATACGACATGGTACCTACGTCTCTATCAAAACAAGAACTAGCGGGAACGCATTCTAGTGATGTGGTCTGCTTACGTTCGGATCAATATCCGATATCTAAAATTCAAACTTCACTTTAAGTCTAATCCGGAATATAATTTTGGAATGAGATTTACCTACTGTCAAATAAAATTACCTAGTTTTATCTGTTTTTTTGAGGCAGGGTATATTGTTTAAAAACATCAAAAAATATTAAGAGAAAGCATTTCAAATGATTTTCATTACTTATTTTATCTCGTTGGATAACTTGGTTTTTTCTGTACTAGTTCGGTTTGGCAAAAGACTGAAATGAAAGGAATGGGAAGCAAGAGGAAAGGGAGGCCTTTGTACTGAGGGGAAATACCATAAAACAGCAAGGTTATTGCGAAACCCACAAACTATTCCAGTGTTTTTTTTTTTGCAATTCCACTTCATTTTTACGGATTTCCTTCTTTCAGATTACGGTATAAAAGTGTTTAATACAATTAGTAATCAATGGGCTGACTAAAAGCAGTTGCGTGACAAACGACATAAAATATCCGCGTATCCGAAATCCCATTGGGCACGACCCTAGCCCTCCCTTTATTTGAATGTAACAATGCAGGACGACAATGCAAACTAAATACAAAATGGTTGGAACATAACCGTTTATTAGGGTTCCGTAGACAAATGGCAAAAAACGGAACCCTTGTGGATTCGTCATGTCAGTCTGTCTGTCCGTCCGTATATCACAGCCACTTTTTTCCAAAACTATAAGAACTATGCTGTTGAAACTTGTTATGTAGATGTATTCTGTGAACCGCATTAGGATTTTCACACAAAAATAGAAAAAAAAACAATAAATTTTGGGGGTTCCCAATACTTAGAACTGAAACTCAAATTTATTTTTTCATCAATCCCATACGTGTGGGGTATCTATGGATAGGTCTTCAAAAATGATGTTGAGATTTTTAGTATATATTTTTCTAAACTGAATAGTTTGCGCGAGAGAACCTTCCAAAGTGCTAAAACGTGTAACTGTAACCCTGTAACTTCTAAAATAAGAGAATTATAAAACTAAAAAAAAATATAATGTATATTTACTATGTAAACTTCCACCGAAAATTGGTTTGAACTAGATCTAGTAAGTAGTTTTTTTTGAATATGTCATAAATCGTAAACCACAATGTACATTTCATTCAATAAAGTTTGTGCGGGAACCTCGGTGTGCGAGTCCGACTCCCTCTTGGCCGGTTTTTATTACACAAAATAATAACGTTACTTGTGTTTATTGTTTTCATTGAAATAACGTTAGAGTTCATGTTGTTTTTGAGATTGTGGTTGTCCTTAGGGTTCCGTAGGTAAAGGATGTTCCATGCATAAAGATGTTTCCCAGCAATTGGAACATGATAGGCTTAATAACCAACCAGCAACCAAAGGGTGTTTACTCTGTCTTTATGTCTTAGATAAAGGGTAGGATTTATGTTGGTTTTTATAAGAATACATTTTACAATGGCCTCTATAGTAAAAGAGAAACAAATCCGTGACTAAAAGAAAAAGTCGATCAGTTTATTTAACATTAAACCAATTTAAATGTTCTCTAAACAATTCAATTTCGGCCTCTTTGACGACAACTATTATAGGAATTATTGTTTTACGAATAATGCTGTCGACCAGTGATAGCTGCGAGATATTTTACAGAATCTTAGCGTTCAGCCTTTTCAGAAAATAGTTTTTATCTGAATATAAGTTATTGTTTAGAGATGTCAGCACACGGGAAGGGGTCCGCAAGGGCGGATGTCTGCCGGGGCTTCGGGACTGTTCGAAAGAGATACCGTGGCCCTGGAACACAAAGGGCTAAGAAGGAACATAGATGGGTTTTAGTCAGTAAAAGTCTGACACTCCATTTCGCTCCGCCCAGAGCTGGAGGGGTCATTTGATGATCTCCCCCAAGAAAAAAAAGGCAAAGATTGTTTTCTGTCATCTTCAAAAATACCATACACTTAAAAAAAAATAGGTGGGTATGTAAACTTGAAGAGTTAGCCATTGTTACTGGTTGATCAAAGTAAAAGCTTACTGAAGAAACCTTTACAGTATTCACTGATGTTCATAAAACCGAAGAATATGAGTAATGACAATTTTAAATTATTTCATCACCATGTGATGATGATTATCTTCCACCCTAACCCCAATTTATTTGAGGTCGGCGCAACATGTCTTCTTATTATCTTATTCATACTGCTCTATTACTCGTCATCTCATCAGTCATCTGCTTTCTATTCATCGTTTCTTTGGTCTTCCTCATGTCTTATACCCATCAACGTTACATTCTCAAAACTTTCCTCACGACATTTGAAATAGCTTATTAGTGGTGCAAAGTCTTTACTAGGTAATTCTTGTTGATGGCAATAAGCTGGCTCCCTATTATGACTCTGCCTAACCATTCGGGGACTTCAGGCGTGATGTTATGTTTAAATCTTGTGGTGTAAACCAGACCTATTTTTCCCGGGAAAATAAGAGCCTATAAAACGTTCTATTGTGTTGGATTTCGTATTCGTTCATAATTTTCATTGTAGGGTAGAAGTAGAAATGACTTGCAAAATGCGTCACTATCCTATCATTTCCCATCCTTTTCCCACATGCACACCTGGACTATCGCTGTCCTTGTCACCGCCGACGGTGACTGTGTGAAGACCCTCGTCCACTTGAACGAGAGTAGCGTTACTAAGAGCATGCTTCCTTATTAATTTATCACTAATTTACGGTTTGCGAATTGCCGCGAGTGCATTTACGAACTATTGTCAAAAACACTACGGACAGTGCGTGTTTATGTGGTGAAAGGCGTCTGCGCGACCCCTCGTGCGCTGCCCTGAACTCAGCAAGGACTCGAACCCTCTGCCAACCGACACAGAGGAAGATGTTGAAGACGGTGAATCTACAGGTCAGTGGTGTTGCATGTTTCCTGCCAAATTCCTTGGTCCATGTTCACAAGTTCGTCGTCCTAATTCGTGTCGCATTTGCAAGGTCAGACCTACCACGTACTTCTACAACCCCCCGCAATAATACAGTCCACTATTTGATCAACCAGCTCCCAGCGTCTGGGATAAACGCAAACATTTTTATATTCCGCCCAAGTAGTTGGTGTAAGGCGCCACCATTATTTTATGGTCACTTCGAGCCGGATATTTTTGGGTCATTTTGGCCGCATTCTAAATTCAAACCGCATGGTCAGTTTAACTTAACATTCACTGTACTACGTAATTAAATAGATTGTCGTTTATTCTTTGTATTTTCCCGCACCGACAACTATTTCCTTTTATTTCCGCACCCGCATTGCATAGTACAACACAACGCAAAAGTTATTTCTTTCCAAATTCATTCCGTTTTTGTGGTCCGCCATTTTGTATCGTTTCTTTTATGATCGTGTTATAGATAACTTGTTCGTAATTGTTCGCTAAACTTCGGCTCGCTTCGTTAGTGCTCGTTCGCATACCAGTTCTTTGATATTTTTCACTCACCCGCAATAATTTTATTTTACTTTCGCTACTAGGTAAAATTAATCGTTTTTACGCTAATAACCGCTAATATACGTACTTATCGCCGCTATACTAATTACAGTTATTCACAATGGTTAAGTCTAAGAGGAAGAGTAGCGATGCGGATCTGTTCTTCGACACTACGAGTACTAATAAAAACCAGTTATCATTATACGTAGTCAAACGTGATGTTATTTACAAACGCGTAGAAAATATTTTCGAGCTTGCACAAAAAACAAATGATGATCGACGATATTTTAAGTCGTTTTGTTCTAGTGCTTCAAATATTGATACATTGCGTAATGATTATCAACAAGCTTTAGATTCCTATAATATATTAAATTTACAGTTGAACCCCGATTCCGAGGTCGAATATGATTCCTGGTTATCATTTGAAGAAATGTTTTGCTTTATAAAACAGGTTTTACTCAATAACAAACCCGAGTGTCCTGAACCTGAGGCTCAGCCTTCATTACAAAAATCTAATACTCGCCTTCCGCCCATTGATTTGATGTCATTTGACGGTAATGTTAAGAAATGGCCATTGTTTTATCAACAATTTAAAAGCATGATACACGATAACGCATCGCTCACTAATAGTGAAAAAGTGTTTTACTTAGTAGGTAAATTAACTGGGCAGGCGTCGTGCGTCTGCGCAGGGTTGGCTCCAACCGCAGAAAATTATATTATTATTTGGGAGGCACTTGTGCAAAAGTATGACGATCCTCGCTCACTCGCATCCGCTTATTTAAACCAATTGTTACAGTTTAAACCGCTATCCATGGCTAGTTCTGATGGGCTAGATTCATTTATAAATAATTTTGATTCATCTGTAGCAGCGCTTAAACAATTAAAACTTCATGATTTAACTGAATTTATTTTCTTGCATTTGGCTCTGCAAAAGTTAGACGCAGACACAATTAAATTATTTGAAATTACCTATCGTAAAGATAAAATACCTTCTTACCATAATTTAATTGAATTCATAAAGGAACAAAGTAAAGTTTTGTCTCGTTCTACGAACCTTAGTAAATCGATAGATAATAATCATTCTCAGTCTAAGCAGCAGCGTCAAACTAAGCCCATCCCTAAACCGTCCAAGTCTTTTGTGAATACAGACATAGGGTGTGGTCCAAGTGTAAGCGATAAATGCGCTTTATGCAATGACAAACAACATGAACATTTATATTCTTGTTCGTCGTTTATTAAATTAACCCCGCGAGAAAGATATCATTTTATAAAACTTAATAATTTCTGTAACAATTGTTTAAGTATAAAACACAAGACTTTTTCTTGTACTTCAAAACATACTTGTTCTCATTGTTCAAAGCGACACCATACTTTATTACATTTCAATCCAACTCAAAAGGATAAAACAAATTGTAACGTTGGTTCCGTGGTGTCCAACACCGCAAATCCTATTCCCGCTACCGCTCATGACGCGCCGCGCCCTACTCCGGCCAGCAATCACGCAGAGTCCGCTATGACTCATTCACTCGCCGCTTCTAGTGACCCTACAACTATTGTAAACAATGCATCGGTCTGTACAGTTTCGTACGATCGAGCAGCTCGTTATCAAACGACTACGTTGTTAGGGACCGCAAAAGTAAAGTTTGTTGATTCTTTAAACCGCACTCACTTTTTGAGATGTCTAGTGGATCCTGGCTCTCAAAGTGATTATATTTCCGCATCTTGTTGTAAGCGATTATCGCTTCCTATTTATACTCAAACCCGCTATTCGGAAGTTCAAGGCATTGGAGGAGCTTCACAAAAAATTCTCGGTGTTACTTCAGTTAAATTCACGTCTCGCTTTAATAATAGGTGCGAATATTCTATAATGCCGATGGTAGTAGGACAGATTACGTCACAGTTGCCGGACACCTGTGTTGATACCGCGTCTATTGAATTTATTCGTAACTTACCGCTCGCTGATGACGAGTTTTCGCAACCGGGAACTATAGATATACTTTTAGGTGTTAAACTTTATTGTGAAATTTTACTTTCTGGACAAATTAAAAGCTCACATGATGGTATGCCCTCTGCCCTTGAAACGACATTAGGTTACCTAATTTTAGGTGACGCTCCTATTATTTCTCCGCAACCCGCTACCCGCACATTGTGTGCTTTTACTTCTGACCCGCTACTTCAGATTGTCGAAAGATTTTGGGCAGTCGAGGAATTGCCTTCGCAGTCATTTTTAAGTCCCGACGATCAGCAGTGTGAAAATATTTATACTTCAACCACTGTTCGTAACTCCGACGGCAGTTATTCAGTTGACCTTCCTTTTAAGGAAGACCCAAATAATCTAGGCAATTCTTATACTACGGCTAAAAAACGCTTTCTACTTTTAGAAAAGAAATTTTCTAAAGATCCAAGTTTAAAATTAAAATATGACGATGTTATTCGTGATTACCTAAATAAAGGTATACTTTCCCGCACCGCACGTGAAGCATTAGCCGCTCCAGGCTTTTATCTACCGCACCATCCTGTAGTTCGCAACGACAAGGCGACAACCAAGGTTCGTCCTGTGCTAGATGGCAGCGCCAAGACCGATACAGGCTTATCACTAAATGATGTCCTATATACGGGTTGCAATCTACAGGCTGACATATTTCATATACTTTTGAATGTTCGTGTTTATTACATTGCCTTTTGTGCAGATGTGAAACAAATGTATCTATGCATTTATACGAATGCTTCGCACCGCAAATATCAACGAATCTTATATAGATTTTTAGAAACCGACCCGCTCGAGGTTTTTGAGTTCACTCGAGTCACATTTGGGCTTCGGTCTTCACCATTTTTGGCGCTCCGCACGCTACGTCAACTCGCTAGCGATGAACGGCATAACTGGCCAACTGCAGCAGCCGTACTCGAGAGAGATATTTATATGGATGACGTAGCTTCATCTACTTCTTCTATCGAGGAAGCAGTCAAGACAGCTACCGATCTGATCCAGATCTTCAAAACTGGTGGGTTTGATTTAGTTAAATGGACCTCCAACTCGCTGGAATTGCTCGAACATATTCCCGAGTCGCACCGTCAATCTGAATGCATTTCCTTCGACGATGGAAATACATTTAAGATATTAGGTTTGCGTTGGTTACCCGCTCAGGATACCTTTATTTTCGAAATATCAAGTCCCCCACCTGTTTGTACTAAACGCGCCATTTTATCCGCTACCGCTCGGTTGTACGACGTCTTAGGATTCGTCGGCCCTATAATTCTTTTCGCAAAATTAATCATTAAGGAACTCTGGCTTTTAAATCTCGATTGGGACGATATACCCCCTTCTCGCATTGTTAAAATAAGGCAACAATACTTAATAGAATTACCGCACATTTCTAATTTATCATTCCCACGCCATCTAGGTATAGAAACCGGTTCTATGGTTTCCTTAGTCGCATTTTCAGATGTGAGCGAATCCGCATACGGCTGTGTGATTTATTTGCACGTCGTAAATAGTGGTCAATCGCCTATTACTTCACTCGTGTGCTCTAAATCGCGTGTTGCATCCGCTAAACCTAAAATCACTCTCGCACGCTTGGAATTAAATGGAATACTTTTAATGTCACGACTTCTTAAAACCGTTTATGACACTTTATCTAAGCGACATAAAATCGAAAGTATTTGTGCTTTCTCGGATTCTGAAGTAGCACTCTGTTGGTCTGTTGCTTCGCCACACAGATTTAACACTTATATTGCCAACCGCATTTCTCAAATTCAGGAAAATATTTCACCTGAAAACTTATATCATATCGCTGGCTTACATAACCCCGCAGACTGTGTATCTCGTGGGCTCACGCCTTCGCAGCTCATTCAACATGAGTTATGGTTTAAGGGTCCATCCTGGCTTTCCTTGCCTAGACAAGACTGGCCTATACAGCGATTTTTACCCAACCGGTCTTCATTACCGGAAGAAAAAACCGCTTCGCACGTGACTAAAGTCACAGATAATGATAACCCGCTTTTAAAATTAGCTTCAGAGTGTTCCACTTGGGAAAAGCTGCTGGAAGCTACTGTTTTTTCGCTTCGATTTATAAAAAAATTGCCGCAAAACGATACAATCACCGCTGAAGATTTAAATACAGCTGAATTGGAAATAATTCGTGCGATCCAGTTTAAATACTTTTCCGAAGACATTAAGAATATTTCTAAAGGTCAACCGTGTTCAGCCAAGTTACGGAAATTGTTTCCATTTTTATGTAACGGACTTTTACGTGTCGGAGGTCGCCTATCGAATTCGACATTAGAATATTCTTCTAAACATCCGATTTTACTTCCCGGGCAAGGACATATTGTTAAATTATTAATTGAATTTTATCACCGCGACAATTGTCACGCCGGGCCGCAGTTATTAATTTCGATATTAAGATCCAAATATTGGATAATTTCTGCTAGACGTGTGGTTCGACAGTACATACACAAATGCAATGATTGTTTTCGAGTTAATCCTAAGCCTACGTTTCCGCCTATGGCAGATCTGCCTAAATGCAGATTAGAGCAATGCAAAGCGTTTTTACATACGGGCGTCGATTACGCAGGGCCGCTTTATATTACTCCTTACCGCAAACGGGGCGTACGAAGTGTAAAAGCTTATATCTGTATATTTATTTGTCTCGTAACAAAAGCGGTGCATATCGAATTAGTATCTAACTTAACTTCTGCTTCGTTTATCGACGCATTTAAACGATTCATATCGCGAAGAGGTCCTTGTAATTTCCTATATAGCGATAACGGGACTAATTTTGTCGCTTCTAAGAAATATTTTAATGAACTTCATGAGTTTTTGCAAACCGCTGATTACTATCAAAGTTTTAGTCATGAACTCGCGAAGAACCGTATCACGTGGCGAATGAACCCTCCTACAGCGAGTCACTTCGGAGGGATATGGGAAGCGAACGTTAAGAGCACCAAGTCGCTTTTATTTCGTACAATCGGCAACCAAGTTCTCACCTTTGAGGAGATGTCGACCATTCTTATTCAAATCGAGGCAGTGCTAAACAGCCGTCCTCTTTATGTTTTGAGCTCTGACCCATCAGAGCCATTAGCTCTTACTCCCGCGCATTTTCTATCTACTTCTCCGCTAGAATGTTTACCCGCAGCCGACTTATCCGAACAACGAACAGATCTGTTGTCTCGTTTCTCCTTAATGGATTCGATAGTTCAATCATATTGGAAACGATTTAAGTCGGAATACTTACATAATTTGCAACAACGCGAGAAATGGAATACTCCGTGTAACCCGATCACAGTTGGTACCGTAGTGTTGTTAAATGTAGATAACGCCCCACCCTTGCAGTGGCCATTAGGAATTGTTACCAATGTATACCCTGGCAAGGATGGTGTTGTTCGCGTAGCGGAAGTAAAAACAAAGACCGGTACTTATAAACGACCAGTAGTGCGGTTATGCCCGCTTCCGACTCAATAGTCAATTTATTTTTATATACATATTTTAGCTCATATAGTATTAATTAGCTTACGTTAGATAAGTTTAGTTTAGAAATTTCATTAGTTATCCGCCCTACCAAATACACTCTACTTGAAGTTGTTGAATATAGCGATTTTATTGCTTTTCTAACCTTTTTTGAAGGGTTTCTTCAAGGCTGGGGGGATGTTGGATTTCGTATTCGTTCATAATTTTCATTGTAGGGTAGAAGTAGAAATGACTTGCAAAATGCGTCACTATCCTATCATTTCCCATCCTTTTCCCACATGCACACCTGGACTATCGCTGTCCTTGTCACCGCCGACGGTGACTGTGTGAAGACCCTCGTCCACTTGAACGAGAGTAGCGTTACTAAGAGCATGCTTCCTTATTAATTTATCACTAATTTACGGTTTGCGAATTGCCGCGAGTGCATTTACGAACTATTGTCAAAAACACTACGGACAGTGCGTGTTTATGTGGTGAAAGGCGTCTGCGCGACCCCTCGTGCGCTGCCCTGAACTCAGCAAGGACTCGAACCCTCTGCCAACCGACACAGAGGAAGATATTGAAGACGGTGAATCTACAGGTCAGTGGTGTTGCATGTTTCCTGCCAAATTCCTTGGTCCATGTTCACAAGTTCGTCGTCCTAATTCGTGTCGCATTTGCAAGGTCAGACCTACCACGTACTTCTACAACCCCCCGCAATAATACAGTCCACTATTTGATCAACCAGCTCCCAGCGTCTGGGATAAACGCAAACATTTTTATATTCCGCCCAAGTAGTTGGTGTAAGGCGCCACCATATTGTTTGAATAATTTCTTTCATTTTTAAGGACCCTACCAAGGTCTGGTCCGGGGGTTAATTTGTTTTAAAGCAAAAATATAAAAGAAAACCTTTGGAGGAAAAGGTCGACAGATAATTTAGAATTAATTAAGAGAATAAATGGAGAAATTAAGGATGTAATAAGAACAGAAGATTGACTTTTTTCATTGCAGGCCGTGGTTGGAATGGGCTGTTTTACCAACAACAACTCGCGGTTAAATAATAACAGCCGCTCGGGTCGATCTTCAGGTTAAGCCGCGGTTGCCTAAGTTGGTCCGTGGATGGGTGACCATCCATTACATAACGAGTTTCCTCCGTGCCTCTGAAAGCTCGTTAAGCAGTTGGTCCCGGCAGTCATTTGTAGATCTTTGACAGTCGTCACTGGTAGTCAGTGGCCCGAAAGTCTGACAACCAGTTATCCATTGGTAACAGTGTTACGTAGTACTAACTGGGTTGTGGAGGTCAGATAGGCAGTCGCGCCATGTAAAATACAGCTGCATCCGGTTAGACTGGAAGTCAACCCCAACATAGTTAGGCCAAGCAAATGATGAGTATATATTACTTGTATCTTGGGTTCTATTCCCAGGTCGATCAGTGATATTCAGTTTTTCTTTCAGGAATTTCATCGTAACAGCCCGGAGAATAGATTAGTCTCCGGTTGATGGCAAAACACTTGCAGCCTTTATACGAGAATAAAACATAACTGCAATGTGGGTATACATAGGTACATCGCGTAAGTGATATTTTTGAATAATACTGCGCAATTAGTTTAGCCATTCGTGAGTAAAGTAAGTTCGATTGCTGGACTTTGAACCCAGTTCAAACATTTGAAAAGTCTGATCTAGTTGGAGAGTTTCCGCAAAATTTCTAGTATTAGTTGGCTTTCATTTTCTCGGTCCACGGCACTGAGAAATTAATCAAGAATATCCTGGCTTCCACACTGATTGATTTTGATGGGGAAGGTACGTATTTACGCGACCAGGTTTTTACACCAGGTATTTGCTTCCAAGTATGCACACCAGGTACTGACTCGAAATACTTGCAAGACTTACAAGTATTTTATACCTACGGCTACTCGCTCCGTCGGTGTCGGCCCGCTTCGGTCACGTTCGTGCTTCGAGCGGTCATGCTCCTTATCTGTAGCCTTGGAGCCTTAGATGGAACTAGAAGATATCTTTTTTTGAATACGCGATTGTACTACTTATTTGTATGTAGCCAAAGATCAATTTTCGATGCAGATAGAAAATTTATGAAAGTATTTCAAGCCCTGGTTTTAGGACCTGGTTTCTTACGATGGACGTACTTGGAAGCCCTGGTACTCGATTTTGCAAGTACGACCCATGGCTATCGATGCTTGGAAACTCGCTTGCCGGAATACTGAAGAATCTGACCATGCATTTTCCCAGACACGGTGGGACGAGCCGCTCTGCAGAGTAGTTCATATCATTCTACTGAACTCGTCTGCTACTACTGCTGAGCGTGCGCGCCTGCTAGCTGTGGGTGAGTGGGAGTCTAGTCTTTGGCTTGGCTATTGTTTTTTGAAGTTTTTTCACATTTACTACAGGGTTTTGGTAACTTCTCCAGTTCCCATTTCTAATGAATTTTAGCCTAATTTAGTATCCAATTTTAAACCGAACGAAACTTAAGAGCGTACTTAAGCAGGTAATTTAATTTCACCTGCAAAAGTCATAAAGTTTCTAATAAGCGTGCCTTCTAATATTCTAATTAAATCTACGCTTAAGTAACCTTTACTTCTAATTAATTTTACTTTTTTTCTGTGGGAGGTCGAGTAATAAAGGGTGTAAATAGACCCTTAACGAAGCCGAAAGGCACTTGTTCTCCTCGTCACTGCGATTTTTTTTTGTTCTAGACCGTACCTGGAAGCCTTCTAGTTACGGATAAATTGGGGGTCAAAGTTCCAACTTTTTCACTTTTTTTTTTAATACAATTTTTTAATGTTATAACTATAATTTAAATACCTTAATGACTCGTTTACTACTCAATGCATGCATCCGCACAATGTCTTGAATGCGTTTCTTTGAGTTTTACAAAGAAAAGCCTTTACCCAGCATTAATTTTTGCGCAGAGTTACTCAGTTTGATGTATAGAATGCTTGGTTGACTGGTTCGTGAAGAGTCTGTTTACACCCTGTATAATGGTTCTTGTGTTATAATAAGTTTAGGAACTGATAAAATATGTAGGTATTAAAGATTTAAAATCGATAGAGCCGCTATTAGGAATTAAAACATTTTGATCTCGATCATCAGTACTCGTAGGCACGTTTTTGATATTGACTTACGAATGCGAGCTGACAAACGGGCGTATGACAACAGGCAGGTCGACTTTATACAAAGTAGTAACAAGTAGTAGATAACTGGGTTTGGTGTAATGTACAGGGTATCTATTTAGCAAACAGCTCACGGCTGACTAAGAACAATTTCTTTGAAGAAAAGCTTGCCTGAAAAAGAGTTTGTTTTAGCATTTTTTAGACATTCCTTTTATTGAAAAGTTTTTCCTTTCTTTGAAATTCTATTTTTATTTAAGTTTAACGTTTAGAAGCTTAATTAAATTAATGGGTTGACTTTGACTTTTGTTTGGACACCTGATGTTGTAGGTACATAATGTTAAGACATTATGTACCTACAACATACTACCAATTTCTTTATGGTTTTTATTGTTTTATTGAATTATTACTGACGGACTTAACATAACTATATCTATTTATATATACACTTACACATATCGAATTAGAACACGCACACCACAAAACTGTTTGTTGTCCGTGACATCACCATCTCAGGTCCAGTTGAAAACCAGCGTCGGGCACTAGTTGCTCGGCAGTTTGCTGAACTGGGCCTATTTTACTCAGCCGTGAGACACACAATATTACTATTTTCAATTTTTTTTTCTGTTTAGTTTTAAGTTTTTTTATTGTGTACCTAGTTTCTTATTTTATTCTTATTTAAATTGTTGTGTGCACTTGCGGCTAAAGCCAAATAAATACGTTTACTTTTCTTTTTCTTTTTTCAACTGGCGCAATGTGAGTGCAGGTACCTACACCTCTTACGTAAACCTCTCCCTAGTCTTCAAGGTCAGCCAGGTCTTCTTCTTTCTTCATCGTGTGGTTAGTGCCTAACCTGGTGTGACTTTGGCTTTACATGCCGTCGAGAAATATCTCTCAGGCATGCTGATTTCCTCACGATGTTTTTCATTCACCGAAGCAAGTGATGATATTATATTCATGTGCGTATCTTAGGTTTGAACTTGAGACGTATGACTTGGCTGTCCGACGGCCACACCACTAAGCTATCACTGCTATTACGTAGTATTACTGCTGTTATGTAGGTAATAAATGCCTTAATATTTTAAATGTATGAACGTGGAAGATGCAAAAGAAATATGTAGGGACCGTATCTGTAGTTTCTGCCTATCCTCATGGGAAAACGTTTGAGTTAATGTGTCTACTATTTTATAATATTATTTGAAGTTTCTTGCCATCCTTTTACTACAGTTACAGACAAATGACGTCACAGGGTCGCTGACTCGATGCAGCGATGCTTTCTAACACTGAGTGGCAGCTCTATGCCGGCGCCAAAGAGACTGAAAGGGTAACGCACTGACGACCAAAGTGGCAGAAAACGGTTGCCATGGCAACGTGTTATCAGCTGCAAGTACAGAGAAATATCTTTGACATTGACAGCTTGACCAAACACAACACACAACAACTAGTGCCAAAAAAGAATCGGTCTAGTAACGGCTAGTTTCAAACTTAGTGGCAGACTAGTGTCTAGTAATAACTAACTGACTAATGTTACAGCACCATGCTGAGATAGGGGCCTTTTGGCTTAGTACAGGACCAATTTCATTTCATGTTTTTTTTTATTTTTCTCTTTGTTTAATTTTTTTTTTATTTTGTTTAGTTGTACTGTTAATTTAACCATTTTAATTTGTGTTTTGTCCTGTGCGGGCTAATAAATGCTTTTTCTTTCTTTCTTTCTTTCTTTCTAGTCACGAACTGAGGACTGGTGTGGAATTAGTTTCGTTATTGACACGACTATTGTGAAACTAGTGCCTAGTAATATCACTATTGTAGTGAAAAACTTAGTTACTGAAGAAAAAAGTTATAAATACTGCATGACAATGGTGTCTGTTGCTACGTCGTAGCCGTGACGCCTACGCTACGTAGTACATTGCGTAGCAGGCCTAGCTGCTACGCAAAACATCCACGGTGATGGTGAATTTACACCCAAGTACGGCCATATTTGGACGACTAAAATTGTGTAATGCTATAATTAATTGATTTACTTCATATTTGCAAGTACTTACATCACGCCTGTAATCCCGGAAGGGTCAGGCAGAAGTGTACCTAATAGGTAGTACACCCACATTTCGCCAGTTATGTCCTAAGCAAATGCTCGCCTATTGTCATCAACTGGGCGAAAATCCAGACTCCGTGGCTGCTACTGAGAAATTCTTGATGAAAAATCCAATAAAACTTTGCCCGACCTGGGAATTGAACCCAGGACGTTATGCTCAGCAGTCACGCTTGCAACTACTAGACAAACGATAGCCGTCATATTTGCAAGTCTTAAAACATTTTCGCAGTACCCTGTTATTTTTAATCACAAAAACAGCATCCCTAACAAAAAAAAAGTTTGCTCATCCATAAAATCAACAACATTTATCGATTTAACAACAGAGGTGATTTTAGCTCATTTCTTCGAGCCCAATCATTCAGGGGCAGATTGCAAAAATAATGAAAATCCTTCTAAAAAATATGACAGGCGATGAATAAATTTGTTTATAAATAGCCTTTTATTTTCGTCTAGAAGCAACTTTCACTGTGTTTTGCATTTCATTTGAACTATTAATAGGAAATGAAGTTATTGGGCTCCACTGGTATGCGGTTTTTTGTTTGATTCCCGCTCAGGTAATGCACACATACACATACACAACAAACATTCATACACTCATGCTACAAAATTATTTGTAGTACTCCTCTAGGTATGACTTAAGTACTGATTCGTATAGGTTAACTGTGACATTCTCATATTTTCGTCAAAATCGAGGCGTGTTTCAAAACTACAATATCAGGGACACATTAATTATTATCAGAAGGTTTCTTGAACAGCACTAAAGGGAATTCTAATCATTTATGAAATATGAGTTTTGATGATAAGCAACGAATGACCAGAGGACTTAAAAGACTGAAAATTGCATTCACAGCGTTTCGTATTTAATTTTCTACTTTAGGGATATGATGAACAGGGTGTAAAGTTCCTCAATTCTCCTCAATAAAAAACGTAGGATCTTCCGGCCAGACGGGCGTTGTGTCTAGTGGCCTACTGCCTGAGAGTATTGTTGTTGGGTTTTTTATACCGTCTTGTGTCGCGGACAACTTAAAGGTGAATGCTCCAACCAGCCCGCGAAATTCAAATTTTCTTAGGTTTTTTGCAATTTGCAGGCCAGTGCTAGGTTGTATGATGATTAAAATATTGTTCGCGATTGTAAGACGTATGTAGTTACAGAATTATAATCATCAAAATCATCAATACAACCCTCCAAGTTCATAAAGGTCGAGAAACGATTTTTTCAAGGTCAAAGTGCCTGCAAATTGCAAAATATGTAAGAAAATTTGAATTTCGCGGGCTACCCTGGAGCATCAGCCTTAATAGCGATTTACAATTTTTGATGTTAGTTCATCCATAGTACGTCGATATCCCGTCCACCCTATATAAGTACACAATATGGATTCATATTGTCTCTATTCAATTATTTGCACACCTCAAAAAAAAAATCCGTTACTGAAATATAACCCGTATTTTCAGCTCGGTATCACACAATAAAACTAAATTCATCCGTCAGAGTTATTCGGGTGCCACTGAAGCCCTCCCAGCAGGAAACCTGACACAGTTAATGGCTTATGTAATGGTGAAAAAACTTCGCGACCCAAATTCCGGCGATTTGTAAACAAATAGCGGGCCGTTGTTGTAAATAATGGGGTAATGTGTTTTGTTTACACTTCTTTCGGGAGGCAGTTTAAGTTTTCAAAACCATTTTAGTGTCTGGAAACTTTTTAAATCGTTACTGAATCGATTAAAAAGAGGAGCTCGTGGCTAAATAATAACAGTCGCTCCGGTTGATCTTTAGGTTAAGCTGTGCTTGCCTAGATTGGTCTGTGGATGGGTAACCATCCGAATTACATACCGAGTATCCTCCGTGCCTCGGAAAGCACGTTAAGCCGTTGGTCTGTCAATTGTAGATATTTGACAGTCGTTACAGATAGTCAGTGGCTCAGAAATTCTGACAACCAGACTTTTTAAGGGGGTTGCGGGACTGTTCGAAAGAGATACCGTGACCCCGGAACACAAAGGGCGATGAAGGAACATGGATGGGTTTTAGTCAGTAAAAGTCTGACACTCCCTCCTGCTCCGCCCAGAGTGGGAGAAGTCAGTTGATGATTTGCCACCCGAAAAAAAAAGGGGTTTCGTATTGTGTTGTGGAAGCCAACTAGCTTAGCCTTGGCTTAGCTTTTTCCCATCTGTGTTGGGGTCGGCTTCCAGTCTAACCGGTTGCAGCTGAATACCAGTATTTTACATGGAGCGACTGATTATCTGATCTCCACAACCCTGTTAGTATTGGATAATACATTTCCTCCTTCACCATTCATGGGAAGGCCACAGTTGTCCAATAGAAAATTTACGGACCAATATTGTAATGATACTCCCCAAAACACGTATTTATCACTACAATGAGCACAATCCCTGAGAGTACCATTTCCTAAACCCATTCGTTTGTGACCAAGGCGGGAGATATATGCAGCTTATAAATCAGATTGTCGCCTCCTCAATAACTATGGGATCGTATTTTAACACAACACCGGGAAAAACATATGAGCTTGTAATGGGTGCTTGCACGATCGAAATTTATATTGCAAGTGAGTGCAGTGCAAGTGTAATCAGTGATTACCTAGTGGTGTTACCGTCGGATGCTAAGTAATAGGTCTCGAGTTCGAACCCAAGACATGCAACTCTGATTTTTCAGATATAATAATAAATAAATAAATAATAAATATCGCTGGACATTAACACACAGCGCCATCTAGTGCCACACTAAGCAACGAGGCTTGTGTCGTGGACATCAGACAGTTGCTGCAGTTGCAGTTGCTACATAGATTTTTTTTGTTTGTAAATACATACTTAATATACATATAAACATCCATGACTCGGAAACAAATGTCCATGCTCATCACACAAAGATTTGCTCCAACCGGGATTCGAACCCGGGACCCTAAGAACGTAAGGCAGCCTAACTACTGCTGCGCCATTAGGGTCGTCAGGGGATTCATGTGCGTATTGTATTATTACATATATCACTTGCTTCGGTGAAGGAAAATATTGTGAGGAAATCAGCATGCTTGAGAGATATTTCTCGACGGCATGTAAAGCCATGTCAGAGGCCCATGGGTGGCATTAAAACTCTGACACCAGCTTAGGCACTATCCACACGATAAAGACAGAAGATTACCACAGCGCTTAAAACGGTGAAGGAATACTACATAATCAGCATGTTTTCATCCAATATCCACCAACCCGCGCTGGGTCCGCGTGGTGGATTATGGCCCATTCCCTCTGACAAAGAGGAGGTCCGTATGCCAACTGTACAACGTTCCCATTTCATGGGTTGATATTTCGGTTCTAGGACTTGCTAGTTGTTTCCTCACGATGTTTTCCTTTCCACGAAGTGTAATAATTTACACAAAGTAATGTCCCTGCCTGGGTTCAAACTCATCACCTCACAAATCGGTCGTCGGGCCCGTTGCTACTGGGCCACCATTGCTTTCAAAAATCTTTGTACAACTATTCTCATGTATGTAACTATGTAGGACTGCAGGGGTACCTACATATTTTGTAACCGAATTGCTCCCCATCCCACGAAAACGGAAACAATTCTCTTACCGAATTATATTTTGGCGGTCGGGATTTTAGTTAAAAAAATATTTATTTATTACAATATTAATTTAATATAAAAATACAGGATATTAAGCCGGTGGCTGATGCAAGACTGAATACAATGCAAAAGAAAAATAATTCTATTGAATTTCCGATAAATGCAAAGTTGCAATACGGTGCATGTTGACGGTGGCTGCAAGCTCAGCGTAAATGCGTGTTACGATGAGTTAACTCCTCCCTCCATAAGATAGAAGCAACTCTTGCTTCTGGCGGCGTCCGCGCTGCCCTTGGTGTCTTCCTGGGTGTTCTTAGTTCTCCATTGATACAGTTTCCAAGATGCTGCAGCGACCAGTAGGATATACAGGATGATTGTACTCCAGCTAGGTGTGGCTGCTATGATTGTCCAATTATCTTCTTCTGGCATGGATATGTCGCCTGCCCTATTGATCAGTTCATGGATGCTGTCTAGTGAGATGTCTTCTAATTGGAGTTCGTATTGTATAGATTGTTCTGGGACTTGATGCTGCTCAGGTAACGGTATGACTTCGTTGATGACGACCGTATCAGTGTGTGATCGCAGTGTCTTGTTCATGATGTTCATCTGGCAGTCTCCTGTTAGTGTAACGAGATGAATTCCACATAGCTTCTTGTAGTCTGTCTTGGTGTTGCATTGTGTTTTGGTGACTACGTCTTCTCTGAGGACTAGTAGCCAGGTGTTGTCTCCAATCTTCTGAATTTTTCCTCTTCTTAAGTTCATCTTTGCGTGAGTGCAGTTAGCTGGGCGATGCTGAATGAGTGATATTATGCAGTCATCTGTGTCTTCGATTCTTCTGGTGTCGAGGAGCTTGCAGAGCTGGGTGTTGTCGGTCAGTGGCTGGCAGTCTTCTTCCAGGTAAGCGTACTCATCGTTACCAAGTGCTAGGTATTTGGATTTAGGGATGATAGTAAGGTTGTTTTTATTAGGGACTGAATAAAGGTGGATAAGGTCAAATGTTTTTGGAGTAATTGAGGGGATTTCGAGAATAAAATTAACCGAGTGTTCTGTGCTGTAAGCTTTAACTTTAATTGACTTCTCTATCCTGTAAATGTTACTAATACTAATACTAGCTACTGGTTTAAACAAAAACATATTTTCTAAGTTTCTCAGCTCTTCTATTAGATTCTGAGGGCTTATAATACTAGGATGCATGGTGCCCATCTGAGCAAAAGTCATAGCATCTTCTAATAACATTAACCTATCTAAAATTATCTGTAAACTAAAATCTATCTGTACGTAAATATCTAAGAAATGTAAGTGGTTAGATAAGTCGTTGGAATTATTAGTAATATTTTGTAACAAACTAGCCAAATGTTTCTGATTATTGTTTAATTTTGTTAATTGTTTACTGAACTCATCTATTGTATTATGTGCTAATACTAAGGATTTTCTCTGTGAATCCTGAACGTTTTTAACTCTGTTTTTAATATTTAAAATTTCTTCTTCGAATTTAGCTGCATCATCGTGGTCAAGATTACCAGTGATAGACTTAACGACAGTACCTAATCCATCTATAAGACCGCGTCGCTTTCTAACTTGCGGCGTTAAAAACTTAATCTTCTTACCTATAATACTAAGGCTATATTCTATTTGATTCCTATAGGTTTTATGTAACTCTCCAGATGCTGCATTCTCAGCGTTTTTCGTGCTTGTATATAGAGCCATTAATTGGATAGATGTAAAGTGCAGATTGGTAATGTTGTAAACGCAAGCAAGGCTAAAGTAGTTATCTTGTTTAAGGAGTTGACCTTGTTTTAGGAGGAGGATCCCATTGTCATTATCTACATGGGTAGTGGTTACGGTTGCTGTTGTGTTGAGCACGATGGCTCCTGCGACGAAGGTCCTGCAACAAGATGAGGCCTCCGTAGTAGCTTGAAGTGAACCCTAATAGACTTAGAATTTGGATGGTTACCTATTATTTCGGCCACGTTATTTGGGTGCAGGTGTATAATCTTATATGGTCCTTTGAAGACTGGCTTCGTTTTGTCACTGCGTGCTGACTTTGCTACCTGTTTATAGACCGTTTCACCTACCTTGAATTTAATTTCTTCTGCTTCTTGGTTACGTTTGGCAATCACCTGCTCCTTGTTTTTGGACATGTGTGCGGCGATGCACTCTTGAACGGCCTCTGCGTTTGCACGATGCTTAATCACATAATCCTGGTAAAATTCTTTTGGGTAGTATAACTCTAATGGGTTTCTGGATGCTGTGTGTCCGAATAATAACTCATGAGGTGTATAATCTGTTGCCGAATGGATAGCGTTGTTGTATGCTATTATAGAGTACTTCATGATAAGCTGTATAGGGTCATCTTTGTTGGTCATTCTTTGTATCCTAATCATTTCAGCTAGGGTGGAGTGCAAACGTTCAATAGGGGAGTTAGAATTAGGATTATAGGGCGTTGTAAAGTGTATGTGAATGTTATGTAGTGCGCATATTTCTTTAATAACATCGTTGTCGAATTTGGTATCTGAATCTGTGGTTATTTTATCCGGTAAACCTAACACTGAGAAAACGTTTAGTAATGCTTCAGCTATATGGACACTGCTGCATGCTGTTAGTTGGACTGCCTGGGCGTATTTAGAGAAGTTATCAATGACTGTAAGGAACGTTCCGCCTCCAGTTGAATATAGGTCCATAAATATGTGTTCCATCGGTTTGCGAGGTGTATCGGTTATAGCTAAAGGTGGTTTAAGAGGGTTGCGTTCGTATTTCGATTTTAAACAAGTGTCGCATTGATTAACGAAGCTTTGAATGGTAAGGAGCATGTTTGGCCAATGATAATTTCTGTGCAACTGCTTGTACGTCTCCTGGATACCACGGTGAACAGTCTTACCTTCGTGATATTTCTTAATCAACTCTTGTTGTTCAGGTTTGTTTTCTACTAGAGTTACGCGTGTTGTGCATTTAAGTAGCTTAGGGCCTCTGTCGTTAAATATTGTTGTGTAAACTCTAGAAAAGGCACGGTATAGTTCTTCATTATGAAAGTAACAATGAAATACACGGTCAGCGATTGTGTGTTCTTTAAGGAATCTAATTATCTCAGACTCTGTATTATTTACTGGGATAAAAACGTCTTTTATAACTACTTTAGAGTTAGTGGATCTGTTATCTACTCTATACGTAGATCCGGGCGTTGACCTAACGTGGAACTGTTTCAGCTGCCTGTCAATAGCGTCCGTAATTATGGGTATGCCTCTAGTTTCATTGTCAGGCTGTGTATGTCTCGTAGGCACTAATTCAGATTCGGCTGACACTATACTCATACTATCTGTACCTATGTGAGATTCGGGAATGCTTGGGTTTTGTGATTGTATATTTTCATTGGGCGCTACTATGTCTATTGGATTTTCGGCTTCCCTACGTGCATTTTCGAATATTCTATTAATTATCTCATCATCTTCGTTATCATCTAAATTAACAGCTAGGGAGTCCATACTGCCATGAAAAATTTTAACACGTGATAGAGCGTCTGCGTTAGTATTTTGACGACCCTTCTTGTATACAACCTTATAATCATATTCCGAAAGTTTCAAACGCCATCTAGTCAATTTAGAGTTAGGATCTTTTAACGACATTAGCCAGGTGAGAGGCCTGTGGTCTGTGTAGATGATAAACTTTCTACCGTAAAGATAGGGTCTAAAGTATTTAATTGCCCATACTATGGCGAGTAGCTCCTTTTCTATTGTAGAGTAACGGGTTTCGGTGTCTGATAGTGTCCGGGATGCAAATGCCACTGGTTTGTCAGATCCTACTATTCCTTGGGATAATACCGCGCCTAATGCTACATCTGAAGCATCAGTGGTGAGGATGAAGGGCTCATCAAAATTCGGGTACTGTAGTAATGGGGCGTTAGTTAAAATTTGTTTACACTTATTGAAAGCTTCTAAGAAATCCGGGGAGTGTATGACTCTACTGTTTTTCTTAAGGCAAAGGGTCATTGGTTTCGTAAGTCTAGCGAAATCTTTTATGAATTTTCTGTAGTATCCGACTAAACCTAGGAAGGCTTTTATTTCCTTCTGAGACTTAGGTAGGGGGAAGTTAAGTACGGCTTTTATCTTGTCTTTGTTTGGTTTCAAGCCTTCATCTGTTAGTTCGTGTCCTAAGAAGTTAACCTGTTTTTGTAGGAACTGTGATTTGTCTAACTGGATCTTTAAATTATGCGTTTTGAATCGATCGAATACTTGCTTTAATTTTTCCGTGTGTTGCTGCAATGACGTAGATATTATTATAACGTCATCTAAGTAGGTGTAAACATTATCTATGCCTCTTAATATATGATCCATAAGTCTTTGAAACGTGCTTGGTGCATTTTTGAGTCCGAAGGGCATTCTAAGGAACTCATAATGACCTCGTTCAGTGGTGAATGCGGTTTTTTCAATATCGTTAGGGTGCATTTCCACTTGGTGATAACCGCTAGCAAGGTCTAGGGTTGTGAAGTATTGTGCTCGTCCTAATCTATCTAGTATGTCGTGTATGTTTGGTAAGGGGTATTTATCTTCAATGATACGATCGTTAAGACGTCTGTAATCAATTACAAGTCTCCATTTGACGTTGCCTGCGGAATCGGCCTTTTTGGGTACGATATGCACGGGACATGACCAAGGAGATATACTCTCTCGCACGATACCTTGCTGAAGGAGCTTATCTACTTGCTTACGAATTTCTTCGCGTTGTTGAGGAGCTTGTCTGTAACTACGTACGAAGACTGGTGTATTATCGCTTAATCTGAGCTCGTGTTTAACAGCGTGTGTAAAAGTGAGTGGTATATCTTCTGCATAGAACAAGTCTCTATACTGATAGCATAACCGGGTTATTTCGCGCCTTTCTTCTTCGTTCAAATGATCTGTACGGATTTTCTGAAGGTTTTCGTTTAATATTTGGTCAATGTTAGTTTTAACCTGTATGGTATTAATATCGTAATTATCATTTTTGTTGACGTTGTGAAATTTCTCTAACTCGATTGACGGGTTGAACGGGATACACTTCTTTTGATCGCTATAGTTAATTACTGATGTTTTAAAAGAACCATTTGTAACGTTGACTATAGCTGCTGGGGACGTTAAACCATCTGACCAGATTAAATCGTCGTGAAGGTATTGTCCATCTAAATAGTTGGTTTTTACCTTGACTATCTTTTCACATCTAGGTTCAATACTTATCTTTTGAGGTGGAGAACTAAAATGTATTGGTATTTCCGCTGTAGATGTTCGTAAAACATTATTATTTAGATCAATGTTACTCTTTAGTTTTTGCAGAAGGTCAATTCCGATAAGACCTTTATATTTAGGGTCGAAGTCGAATATTAAAAACTTATGTGTTATATCGCTATTAAACGCGGGAGGTAGAGGTAGGTAAACTACCTTGTCGTGTACTGATGAACTGTGTGCCGTATTAATCTGAAAGGGTTCTGTTTCTACGCAGTACTCAAATATAGTGCCCGCAACTACGTCAGTTGCTATAGTTGAATGACTAGCCCCTGTGTCTAATAGAAACTTACCGTCGAACTCTGGTAGTATTATGTACGGTAAGTATTTCTTGGTCTGGAAATTTATTGAGACTAGGTCTGGCTGTCTCGGTTGGTGTCCAAGGTAAAATCCTGGTCACTACCTACCACTTGTTCGTCCATGGTTGCATTCGGCTCGACCGATATGCCGTTACCGTCTTCTATGACGTTGTTATAGAGCTCCATTTCACTGGGTCCTGGTTGATCTTGAGTGGCCATCTGAATTGGTATGTAGAACAACTGCTGAGCGAACTGTGGTTTTTCTGGCTTACCTGCCGTACGCATTGTGACGTCCGATGATACTGGTGTGGGAACCGGCGGTTTTGGAATGTTAGGTTGATTCTTAAAGTTATTTGAACCATTTGGTCTAAAGTTACCTGATGCTGGTTTGGCCTTCCAGGGCAATACAGACTGTACCCATTGTTGACGCTGTTCGGGGGTCATATTATTTTGTTGGGGTACAAAGTTTTGTTGGGGAATAATAAAGCCAGGTACAAATGGGTTTACTGCATTACGGACGGGATTGTTATTACCTGGTTGTTTAGATAACTCCCTTGGCTTTGCTTGTGACGTTGAAGGATTATTATTAATGTAATTAGCTCTATTATATGAGACTCTAGCCTCTTCTTGTCTAGCCGCTATGATAGCCGCTTCAAAGGTGTCCGGTTTAGCGATTCGAACGCCCAACGAGACGTGGAAGTCTAACTGGTTTATATACTGTTCAATAACCATCTTTTCGTAATAAGATTTATTACCATGCTCTCCTACGGAATACAGAGTATCCAACAGCTCACGGAGGCGTTTGCCGAAGCTTTCAGCGTCTTCTGCTTTAGACTTACGCACTCGCGTTAGCTCCTGCATTACTTGTATTTCGTTTCTTGGTTCGCCAAGGCGCCTAGTTAATGCATTCTTGATTGATAGCCATGAGTCTAAGTAGCCTTCGTACGCTATTGCGTCTACGGCTGGACCACTGAGCCTACTTTTAATTAAGCAAATGAATGCTGGGTGCGAGCGATCTGCCTCAGAAGTTAACTGTAATAAGTTTTCTACTTCCCTAATATAATAATTAAGTAACTTAGGATTGCCATCATATCTTGGCATTAAATCTGCGATTAGTTTGTACGGTTTATAGTTAGCATCATAATCCCTGAGCGACATTGTTTTTCTGTAGCTTGCCTGCCTAGTGGCGCTCGGCGTAAAACAATAGAGGTGTCGAATTAAACACTTTGGAATTTACTCGTGGGCTACTTAACGCTACTTATTATAATTTTATGGTTGCCTACTGCGATTTTAGCTTATAGACAGACACACATAGATTAATATAAAATACACAAATTAGAATAAGGCAGGAAATCGAGCAAGGAAACTTGGTAAATAAGAGCACTTACCAAAGCAGCCACTGCATCTCCTGTCGAGTCGAGTCTCGGCCAACGCAGCTTCCTCCAATTCTCCGGAGCTCTATCCCGATGACCGTAGAGGTGTCCGACCGCGCGATAAGTTCTTTGTAGTTCGCGAAAGAACGATTTGAGAACCGTCGCTCATAAGATGAAGAGTTGGATTCGATCTTAGAACGTCGCGATCCTACCGGCTGCGCCAATTATATTTTGGCGGTCGGGATTTTAGTTAAAAAAATATTTATTTATTACAATATTAATTTAATATAAAAATACAGGATATTAAGCCGGTGGCTGATGCAAGACTGAATACAATGCAAAAGAAAAATAATTCTATTGAATTTCCGATAAATGCAAAGTTGCAATACGGTGCATGTTGACGGTGGCTGCAAGCTCAGCGTAAATGCGTGTTACGATGAGTTAACTACCGGCAATTGTTTTTATCTGCTCACATAAAAATTCAGACCCCTGCATCTTCATGAATAATTTTTGAATAAAGCCTTTTTGCTGATGTTTTTATGCCTCGAGGGATACACGGTACACTCATATTGGACACTTGTTGAAGACAGGTAAGGGAAAGGAAACTATTTTCCTTCTACTAAGTATTCAAATAAAAGTATATGTGAGTGAGTTCAGCAGGAACTGAAAGAAAGAATATTGTCATTTTTATTTTTTCGGGGAAAGGGTTTCGAGGCTACCATACGTGACAATTTGTAAGGTTCAACTGAATTGTATTGTAATAACAGCCGCTCGGGTCGATCTTTAGGTTAAGCCGTGCTTGCCTAGGTTGGTCTGTGGATGGGTGACCACCCATTACATACCGAGTTTCCTTCGTGCCTCGGAAAGCACCCGGCTGTCATTTGTGATCTTTGACAGTAGTTACAGGTAGTCAGTGGCCCAAAAAGTCTGACAACCAGTCTTACCAAGGGGTATCGTATTACCCAGTTCTAACTGGGTTGTGGGGGTCAGACAGGCAGTCGGTCCATGTAAAATACTGGTATTCAGCTGCATCCGGTTAGACTGGAAACCGACCCGAATAAAACTTGGGAAAAGGCTAGGCAGATGATGAACTGAATTGTATTCTGATGAGATGTCAGAAACATCTGGGGGTTTCAGAACTGGTCTTACCTGTAATTAGATTCTAGTCAGTTTATGGAAGTAGCTTGTGACAGTTCAGTATGTTCAGTGCTTACTAGCTACACACGAAGTTGTTAATCAAGAAAAATCGTTAGTTGACGTCCTCAGGCTCGGTGGAGCGACGATATTCGCAGGGTGACTGGTAGCAACTGGATGAGAGTTGCCAGCAATCTTTGATAAAGGTCCAGCTGTGGACTGCTGTAAGCTGATGATGATGATGCTGAACTCCCGAAATACCTTCTTGTCTCTGTGTGGCGGTTGTGGTGGATGAGTAACCTAACATCACTTAACAGGCGCGTTGGTGGATTTGAATATGAGTTAGTATACTCTTCGGTCTTCTGTATAACCTGCCGCAGCGTATGTATGTTGTCCACGGTGCTAAAGCTTTTTCAGAAACCGGCTTGTTCTGGAGGCTGAAAATCGTCAAACCTGGCGCGCGAGACGATTCGTGATAATTTTAATGAAAAAACAAAAGTTTATTCCAGTTTTCAAGGTTAGGGATTAAAAAAACACGATAACGTTATGAGGAGGCCGGGCTGGCCGCCCAGGCAGGTCCTGGATCAAACATCCAAGACATACATAACAATAACATTGCGCCCGTAATCCAGGGTTAGGCAGAGGTGTACCTAAATGGAACACCCACTGTTTTAATTCAAATGTAATAGCGGGCGAGCCTATTGCTATCAACCGGGCACAAATCCAGTCTCCGTGGATGTTATTGAGAAATTCCTGATGGAAACACTTTGCCCGACCCGGGAATCGTGCCCAAGACCTTATCCTTGGCAATCGCACTTGCGAGCACTCGACTAACGAGGCAGTCAAACCAGCGCGTGGAATCTGACCCACACCCGCTCAACGGGAGGAGTTTCCCAGCAATGGACAAGTTATAGACAAATAGATAAGAGAGACGTAACTAAAAAACAATGCCCAAAATATCCTCCCGTATATTTCCGCCACTCACCGGCTATTTGGTAAATTGCCACCAAACGCATAGCCTATGTGAGTTATGACCTATGTATATTGCCCAGTAAATCAGTATTGCACGATCTGGTGAGGTATAAGGATTACGGGTAAGACTTTGGTAAGGCTAAAGATGACATGAATGATGTTACCAAGATTTTCCAATTATTTTTTATTTAAAAAGTATCCTTGGAGTACCTTGCCCATTCTTCTCCATAGAGATCTACGCTTTGAAATGGGCAACTACAGTTTTATACCTTGTGACGTTTTTGACAACACCCCATGACATTTTGCCTGACCTGGGAATTGAACCCACTCGACCAACTCGACCAAGGCCCCATGCTGAACAGTTGCGATTGCAACCACTGGACCAACGAGATAGTCAATAATATATTTTGTGAAAAATGTCTGTATTTTTGTGTTCAAATGAGTAAAAAGAGGGTTTTAGTTTAGTTTATTTATTAATAATTACCAAGAATTACAGGTCACATTTATAAAAAAAAAAGTGAAAACACAAATCATTAAACATTAAAAAGGGCATCGAGAACAAATTAAACTAAAAGTTATCATCAATTAAAAAATAAGAAATTATTAAGAACACGTGATAAACAAAATAATAGAAACAATACATCATAATCATATCAAATTACCTAAAACCATTATTTAATGTCATATAACGCCTGTTCGGTCAGACAGCCTTTGAGTTTTGCTTTAAAAGCATTGTCAGATGTCGCGCTTAAGATGTTATCCGGTAGCCGGTTGTATACTGATGAACCCATAACATGAATCAACTTTCCAGATTAAGATAGGGTGTGTGGGTAGCCTGCTAACTTGTTTCTACTACGAGTACAATAATGATGCCTGTCTCCGCGTGCGCACTGTGGTTGTCGCCCGAGTCCCGACCTTTGCAACCCCTGGGGAAATCGTGTGATTGCTAGGTGTCCTGCTGACTTGCGATCTGCTCTCGATACAATTCATATAATCCACTCTAAACGTCCTACAAATATAAATGATCTTGTTCAACCCTCGATTACCACTGTAACTAACGTTTGTGTCGCAAATATACCGATGTAAGTTGTTTGTCTCTCGTTTGCAATGTAAGCCCAAGAAAATGTGTTTATTTACGACATCACATTAGATAAAATTATCAGTGTTTCTCTACTATATTATGCAATGATTATACATTTTTTTATTTATTTATTGAAAATTACATAAATAATATCTTAACAGCTATAACGCCAATGCGATGTTACTACCAAGATACACATACCGCTAACTCGCTTACAAAAACAAACAATTAGAAAAGCAATTAACTCACACTTAAAAAAATTACCTACAATTAACAATCATCTCTAAACATTCTCAATGCACTTCAGTGCTACTGCTGTGAACTTCATCAGGCTGCAGTGAAATATATCTACCTCATCTGAAATTATATTTAACAGTCTTATGGCGCATTTAAACCTTCCTCTTTAATCACTCTAGCATCAAAATCCGTTGCGTAGTTCTAAAGATCTAAGCATATATAAGGACAGACAGACAGCGGGAAGCGACTTTGTTTTATACTATGTGGTGATAGTGATAGTGATGAATAATTTATAATGCCACTATCATGGTCTGCCAAGCCTTTTTCTAGCTACGTTTTTGTCGACATATACATATATATATCCGGATGCAGCTGAATACCAGTATTTTACATTAAGGCCCTTCTAAACCTAAAATTAGCAACTCTATTTGTGGTGGTTCAAACTTCGTTTGAAATACTGTTAGAATAAAGTTCTAATCAGCTTGCACTAAAAAGCGGTTGTTACGTCAGTCACTGCGGCCGAATAGTGCGAAATGAGTGGTTTTTTGCGATTTACAAAAAAATCTATTGATTGGACTAAAAAAATAAAACACATAAGACCTGCTTTATAGTTAGTTCAGTTCGTATGCAAAGTTTCATGATCTAATTTCAAGTACTTTTTGAATACCAGCGGTTTATTGTTCGATTTGGAGGTAACTTTGAATTTTTTTTCTATCGAGAAAAGTTTATTGAATCGTGTTTTCGTCACACATATGACTTAGCATTAATCCTCAACTTTACCATTATTTTTATTTCAAAATTAATGCTGTAGAATTTTAGGAGTAACGGAGGATCATGCTAAACCATTTGAGGGATATATAGCCCTTAATCGACCGCTTATCGTTTCTCCTCAACTCAGGGGAATTGTTGTATTACTGCGTAATTGGATACCCCTTAGTAAGACTGGTTTTCAAGCTTTTGGGTCACTGACTACCTCTGTGACTGACAAAGATCTATATAACAGACAGAATCTAAAGCTTGACGGGTTTTGCCAACCGTTGATAACCCAACAATGTGTTTTCGTTATGGCATTCACATATATATAGGTGAAAATATTTTTTTGTATTTTTATAACATGATCCTATTGAGTCAAATAATACTAAATATCAAAATAGACGTCATATTAATCAGTATTCATTCGTTGCTATTACATGTAAAAAAGTAGTTTCGAATCATTTAGTGTTGATAATTTTGTTGACAGCAATGTTTTTTTTTCCTCCATCACTTAATCTTTTTTTTACGTCATTTATTAATTTCAAAGCAACTTAAATCTAGTTTAACATTTAATGGTGGTTTTCAGGACTTAAATATATTTTTTTTAGAAGTTTTGTCTCGGAATTTGTAGTTTAAGCTACCTAATTGTGAATGGGGGCTATCGTTTTTGAGCTCACCAGATGGCGCCACTGTCGAGTAAGATCTTGTCAATCCTTCTATTTTATACTTTAAAGTACCAATAACGTCATTTAAAGTTTATTTTATTACGTATAACAACATAGTGTAAACTTCAGATACATATTTACAATAATCTCCCTAAAATTAGCAAGCATGAAACATTTAAAAATCATTCTACCTCCAAGTACTAACAAATAAGATAATAAGTTGCTACTTAAAATCTTCAAGTCATAATTAATTAGGAATGGCTCAGTCTAGAACACAATCGTGAGTATTAGTATAAACACGTGATAAAAAAGCAACGCAACGCGCGAACACTGTATGACATCTGACATTTCGGAAGACCTTACTCTACACGAACGCCTCTAGCGGCGAATTCATGCGCGATAGCCCCCATTGAGCAGTTTCAGTTGCCCGTGTAAGTACCCTAAGTGTTAAGTGGGCGAATTAGGTTAAAATAATGAAAATGAAGACAAGAGGTGTCATTTTTAGACTCGTATTTATTTAGGAGACAAAGTTATGTCTATATATAGGTGACATTTCTATGTGGAAAGAGCTTTTGATTTAATAAAATAGAAATTTATTGTGGCACAGATAATTAATAAACGTCTTAAGTAACTACTTGGCTCTTTAATGTTTGAAAATTAAATGTTAAGAGCCCACTCAAGTGTTACTGGGATTTTAATATTGTACAAATACAAAAAAAAACAAAATAATTTATTGTGTTATTAGATATTACATTACATGTTAATGTGTTTGGAGCCCCCATTTAGGCAAACAATGCCTGTATTAGAAGGCTCCGCTCTTTCAACATCATTGTCGTACACTTATACTAACACGAGTTGATATTAGTGTACTGTGACCTTAAGGGTAAATATGCAATGTAAGTACATTTTTCTGTATTTATATTTAGCTTATACATACTAATCTTAAGATATTTAAAAATGATATAAGTAAAAGTTGCAGTTTAAATTATTAACAGTAACAGTAAAGACAAAAAACTTGTAACACTTATTCCCAGTCAGTGCAAGTGATGTAAAGTGTGGTGTGGTAAGTAGTGCGGTGTTATGTGTGGTATGTGGTGAGGCGCGCGATGTGGTGCGTGGAATGTTGTGAGGTGTGTGGTATGTTTTGTGTTGTGTTGTGGTGTGGTGTGGTGTGGTGTGGTGTGGTGTAGTGTGGTGTGGTGTGGTGTGGTGTGGTGTGGTGTGGTGTGGTGTGGTGTGGTGTGGTGTGGTGTGGTGTGGTGTGGTGTGGTGTGGTGTTGTGTTGTGTGGTGTGTATGCTGTGTGGTGTGGTGTTGTGTTGTGTGGTGTGTATGCTGTGTGGTGTGGTATGGTGTGTAGTTTTAAATAGTGAGTGATATATGTGGTATATTTCGGCTACCCAACATGTTCCAGGAGTGCCTCGGTTTCCTCATAGGTAAGTGGTTTTATCCAGTCTATTAAACTTTTTTTGCAGTCATGGTAACTTTTATTGTAGACATAAACGTGTTTGTTAATTTTGTTATACAGCTGAGTAGAGCGTTTATTAAATTGTTTGCATGCAAATCTAGTTTTATTTTGGGGAACTTGGAGAACTAAATCTTTTCTTCTTTTAGATTTTTCCTTATCATTATATGGTAGGGTTTTATGTTTTTTTAGTATGGTTTGGGTTATGTACAGTTTTCTTACGGAGAGTAAATTACTTATTTGGTATAAGCTTGTGGTGGAGAATCTTTTATTTTTAAAATACATTATTTTTATTAATGCACGCTGCGCTCGTTCTGTGTTTATAAATTTTGTTTTTGCTGTACCGCCCCAAATTGGTATACAATATAATAGTACAGACTGGGCCAGTGCCACATATATTTCATTTAAGAGATTTCTGGGACGGATCTTTGAGCTCTCTATTTTAGTAGGAACAATATGCCTGAGGGTTTTAAAGATCCAACTGAGTTTCCTTATCCTCCCAGAAATCTGCTCAAGTTGAGGTTACCAAGACAGTGCTTGATCCACCACAACTCCAAGATATTTAGTTTTAGACACCTTTTCAATACATGGGCAGTTACAGTTTACAGTAGACGTGTCTCCACATATGTGCACCTTTAAATCTAACTCGTCAATAGGCTGTTTTCGGTTACTGATACTAAAGCATATGTAGTTAGTTTTATTAGTGTTTAGGGAAAGTAAGTTACTTTTTAGCCAATCAGCTACCCGAGCCATTCCTGCCTCTGCTCTTAGTTTAACTTCGTGCCAGGATGAACCAGAGAACACAATAGATGTATCATCTGCGTGCGAGAATACTCTTGCATTTTCTATTTCCATACTACAGAGATCGTTAATGTACAGGAGAAAGAGGGTAGGCCCTATTTCTCCCTCGAATTTCTCTCCTTATTATATTCTCTCCTCGAATTGTGATGAAATATTTTTGTGGCTGTTGTAACCTTCATTAATTTATTTGATTAAATATACTATGTATTACAATTTTCTTCAACAGTTGTGGGCCAAAGTACAGTTGCGTCTACCAAGCTGTTTTTGACATCTGTTGATATTCTGCCAAAAACAGACCATTAAGGGGCTCCCCCATGCACACTAGCGCCAATTTAGTAAAAAAAACAGAACTCGTTAAATACACAATTAATATAAAATCTGATTGACAAAATCAATGCTTTAGAGTTCTAAATTATTGACGTCTATTTGATTCAATAAAATATACTTTAGTGTAGTTACAGTTAGAAAAATTGCTAAAAACGGCCGCTTTTTTCCATTTTGTATCTGTAACGACAGCGAGCTATGTTTCAATGAGTTAAGCAGACGTAAATAATTTAGAAGACCAAAAGTTTGATTTTGTCAATCAGATTTTATATTAATTGTGTATTTAACGAGTTCTGATTTTTTTACTAAAATGGCGCTAGTGTGCATGGGGGAGCCCCTTAAGGTGAACGCACACTTAACAGAGCCGTCAGAAGCGAAAGAGCCGAAAGAATCGAATTATAGAATTACTTGTATGAAGTACTATGTAACTTCGCACACTTATCCGCACCGAATCGGATGAAGTGATAACGTTATACGTGTGATAGAACGTGTCGTTCGGCTTGGTCGATTCTCTCGGCACGTTCAAAAATGTGACTAAAAAAATCTTAAACTACCTCGTGAAGAGAGACACTCGCATTGTGTCTCTCCATAGTGTGTTTCGTTCGTCTGCTACGCTGTCTTCCGAAGAGATGGAGTGCCTGAGAAAGCTTTTTTGAGCTTTTCAAACGATTTCGTGATAATTAGGGTTGAATTCCAGTTGGTCCCCGGCTGTCATTTGTGATCTTTGACAGTCGTAACAGGTAGTCAGTGGCCCAAAAAGTCTGACAACCAGTCCTACCAAGGGGTATCGTATTACCCAGTACTAACTGGGTTGTGGAGGTCAGATAGGCAGTCGCTCTATATAAAATACTGGTATTCAGCTGCATCCGGTTAGACTGGAAGCCGACCCTAATAAAACTTGGGAAAAGGCTAGGCAGATGATGATGGGGTTGAATTCCGACCCGTTGAAAGTACGAACCGTAGCGAATACCACCTAGTCCAGGCCCATAAACCATCTGTCCATTGGGATTTGGGAACCACTTAGAACATATTTACATTAATGGGCAGTTATCACATTCTGCCTTTTAAACCATTTGGTTAAAAACCAACTTTCTTCGAAAAAAATAAACCTTTTCTCACCTTAAACTCGAATAGGTAGGTATTATTCACGATACTCTCCTAAACTTTATATTATGAACATTACCT
Source organism: Xestia sexstrigata (assembly GCA_941918905.2). Classification (NCBI taxonomy): domain Eukaryota; kingdom Metazoa; phylum Arthropoda; class Insecta; order Lepidoptera; family Noctuidae; genus Xestia; species Xestia sexstrigata. Next base: position 2,230,000 of record OW799203.2, on the reverse strand, counting down.
CAGATACCCGTAACACCTGCTACGTAAGTAATAAGGTTTAGGTACCTTCTCTCAATTTCGCGAGGTTGGTGCAAGAGATAAGAGTTATTTGCGAGAGAATGATCGTATTAAAAGTAACTTCATTTTATAAAATAAACAGAGGCCGTAGCACGTTGACTTTATAATTAAAATACTCGTTTCACATATAATTAAGATTTTCAGCAATTTATTTTAGTTGGTTTTTGTTCAAAATATTTTAGTCTTTTATAATAAATGTTAATTGTGTTGTGTTAATGTTTTCGAGCGTGTATGCCACTCGTGGGCTGCAGCTAAAAAGGCAGCGTCAAGTGGTACACCTTGTGTTGCCATTTGGCATTATACTGAGCTGAGCCCCTTTTGGCATTCGGGGGCCACCACGTGGCCCCCGGCCACCGTAGCTTAGGCGAGGGCCTGTGGACGGTGGGCTATGGGCTAGCTCGCCGTCCGTACGTCTCATGACGACAGGCCGTGTCGACGGCGCGTTCGTGTTCCACGCGCGCCTCAAAGAGAGTCAGCAATAGGAAGGGGTCCGCAAGGACCGATGCCTGCCGGGGTTGCGGGACTGTTCGTAAGAGATACCGTGGCCCCGGAACACAAAGGGCGATGAAGGAACATGGATGGGTTTTATTCAGTAAAAGTCTGACACCTCCTCCTGCTCCGCCCAGAGCGGGAGGAGTCATTTGAAGATTCCCTATCCGAAAAAAAAATAGGCCCTTTTGGCATTGCCAAATGCCGAATAGTAGAGAATAATGCCGAATAAAAAAAAATTTCTTTCTTTCTTAGAAAATCTGGGGCTGTGGGGTTCTAGTGCTCACAGCCCAGCCTTTTCAAGGAAATTTCTAAACACCTAGCTGACGCTTCCCGTGATCCAAGGGCTGGATTTTACCTTGGCCAGAGTTTAAGCGGTGGCAACGCCACCAGTCTATTGGGAACATTACGAGAAAGTGTTTTTAATGGGCTTTTATAGTGTTGCTATTTTAGTTTATTTAGTCAATTGTATTTAATTCTTGTATTATGCCAAAACTACTTACATAGTTGCAATATGTACTCGTAGTAGGAAGAGACTTCAAACCTCCTATCCGTTCCGTTGTTGTTTTGCATTTTTCAGCGTTTACTAACGTAAAAGTAAAGCCATTCGTTTTGTTGTGGACCGTAGTCTTGTTACTTAAGCCTGTCGTCACCGACTGTGCATCTCATACAATATTTACATTGTCTAAGCTTTGTTAAGTGACTTTCACAACTTTTGGGATCTTTTAAGACAACAATTCTAAGAAACATTCTTCTTTCCTAAGACTCTCAAGTGAATATCATGTTTGACAAGTTTTATATAAAGGAACCTAAATTTGCTTATTTTATTTCCGGACTATAAATAGATTTGTATCTAAAGGTTTAAATTTAGGAGCTCGAGGTGCAAGAGGTGATCTTCAAGATTAAGCAGCGCTTGCTAAGATCCGTGGATGGGTAACCATACCTTGCAACCCGAGTTTCCTCCGTGCCTCGGTAAGCACGTTAAGCCGTTGCTCCCGGCTGTCATTTGTATCTTTGACAGTCGTTACAGGTTGTCACCAGTCCTTACCAAAGGGTATCGTATTACCCAATACTAACTGAGTTGTGGATGACAGAAGAGCAGTCTCTCCATGTAAAACACTGGTATTGCGACTACTCCGTAAACAGTTATGCGAAGATACAATCAATATATACAGTTGGACCCTCTCCATTTTTCTTTACTACAATATTTTATAATTAATCCCGAGACCTAAGTCAACATGAAAAGAAGGAGTAAATAAAGGATGCTAAAATAACATAGGTCTCTTCTACATATTATAACCTTCATCACAAAGCTATGTAAGGGTTTTGAAATATTTAAATACTGTCATCCACTGGAAAGTTGAAACCCGTCAAATGCTGATTCAAGTAAATAAAGCAAGCCATTAACACAGGGCCAGAGGTATCCAATGTTCTATAATTAATACTTATGAAAACTTAATGTTGACATCGAGAAGTAACTTTTGTGATAATTAATTCTGAATGTTTTAAGATATTAAATTATTCATCCAAAGTGTCCTAGTTTTCAGCTTTTGTATGAACAACAGAGAGGAACTTTTCGTTGTTAAGATTCTGCAGTAAATAGTAACTCTCACGCCTTTTTCCCATGGTGGTAGGCAGAAACCTCAGAATGTTACCTGCTAAGATCCTTATACTCCCTTTCCCTCAGCGACGATCATACAATCTGGTCATACATGCACGCCGGTTGCGAGTAGGACGCCGCACAGTGGGCTGAAAATACATATAATACTTTTTTTCCAAATGTCCACTTTTATGACTTGGAAATGTTTTGGGATACTAAATACATGCCTAAAAATATCAATATTATGGATATATATAGCATTGCAAACAACGCAAACAGAATTTTTTCATTAAAAATTACTATGGAGCTGGCATGAAAAAGCCCTAACGCCCTTGCACTTCGATTTAATATAAAAAAAAGTAAAAATGTTTGGCTTAATTTAAGCTTAAAATCTACACGGACTACTTAAACGATGAACCCGATCACTACTTTGTATAAACACGACACATGATCATTAAAATATAAGTTTCAAAGACCTAATTATGTAACGATCTTAATTATCGTCATTATTTTATGAGTTTAAGTAATATTGTTATTCATATCCATTTTATGAGTAAGCTAATGAGAGTAGTGTGTTAAATGTTCACACTAATTAACATCTTTACAATAAATAGGAAAACTCAAAATAAAATCAATTCATTTCGCTTTACGCATTAAAAGTACTAACATGGAAAGCATCGTAACAAATCTGGTTATGTTCGTTATTTTAAAAGGTTTAAAGATAAAGATAAAGATAAAGATAAAGATAAAGATAAAGATAAAGATAATTTATTTGTTAAAACATGCGTATACATGCAAATTAAGCACGCAGGATGACATGATTAATATTTTGTACGTCCATGTTTCACCAATATGGCTTACAAATTTATAAAATTTACAAAATAAAATAAATTACAAAATTAAAATTAAATTATAAATTAATTATAATATTAAATTACTAAGATCCAAATACATAATAGTCAGTCATAAACATTGATCAGCCAGTAAAATAAATTAATCAAATAATGTCATAAAAATTAAGTAACAATAAAAGATAAACAATGTCAAAATGCAATAAAAATTGATAAGTTATTATAATATAAAATAAATTAATCGTATAATGTCACAAAGCCAAACGATTATCAGTTTTTATTTGAGACAGAGAGTTTGAGAGTTTTTATTTTATCTCGATTGAGATGTAGTTTATCTCAGGAAGATCGTGTGACGTTTAGCAATTTTTAGCCCATTGTGCGCCGGGGGGAAAATCTAGTAATTTTAATAAAGAACGTGTCATTATGCCCCCATTCCTTAACATACAAAGTACTTGTAACTACAAGTTCGAACTTCTAGTTCCGTAGAACTTTAGCGTATAGCTCTGCTCGTAGCTCTTTTGGTAGCTTGATACAAAGAGGAAACAAAGTATGTATTACACACATAGAACATGAGAATACGTAGCATTTGTGCCATTATGACTTTTATTTCTAGGAGAGTATGAGTTCTTTTCCGATTCCGAGTTTCCGATTTTTTAAATAATGGGTGTGGCTTCGAGAATCGTCCATTTACACCTTGTATATGAAACTTATTTTGGCAGCTGCTCTCCTGGAATGTTAGTGCACTATTTGTGCGAAGGTTTCTTCGCCTGAGTACTACCTGATACCTTACTAATATATTCTGCAAATATTTAAGTATAAGTACCAAAACATCAAAAAATGTGGCTAGTGATGGGTAAAGCAAAAATAGATCTATCGATATCCCGTATCAGCTTGGTGGTTATGAACAGAAAAAAATGTATGGGTATCCTATCATGCCATTAAAAGCAGCTGCTTTAATAATTATAGTGCAATGCACCGAATTCTTAAGTAATTAAGAATTCGGTGCATTGCACTGTAATTCCTTCCATAAAAATGTTATCTAAAAATTTACAAATACAAATCGTAAAATGAAAAAAAAAAAACAAATAGCCTTCCAGTCGTATAAATTTTAAGAATGATATGCTACTTACAGATAAATTCTTCATATTTCTTCAAAAATTCCCTTTTCCACTTCGAAAATGTTATCGAAATATTGTCAAAAGAAAATCCTATTACGAATTTCGACACACGAGTTCGCATTGTCATATAAACGTCAGTTGCAGCTACACGAGGCTTTTCAAATATCTCGATACAGCTATTCTTGTTGACAGCCATGAAAGATGTTATGGTTAGAAATAAACCATTTTTAAAGTAATATTTTTGAGAGGCTTTTTTTGAAGTCTGTTGATGTAAAAAAGGGAAGGGAAAGGGTGTAAATAGACCCTTAACGAAGCTAAAAGGCACTGGGGCCTTATAATATTTTTTTTTTATTAAAAAATAATTATCATTTATAAATAATAAGAAACTAAAATTAAATTTTGTTTTAAATGAAATTATTTACAATAAATTATTTTTTTTCTCAAAATCTCCATAATTTTCTTTTGTCTCTCTCACTGGCACTCATCTGCAGATGTGCGCGAGAGAGACGGATAGAGACGGACAGACGGACGGACGTTAGAGAGTAGGGCCTCGGGTCATTGCGATATGTTTTTTTGTATTGGACTACACCTCGGAAACTTCTAGTTGCGGAGATATTGGAGGTCAAAGTTCCAACTTTTTCACAAGTTTTTTTTAAATACTACTTTTTAAGGTCAATTAAGGTTACTTAGGCTACTTTTTAAGGTTTTTAAGGGTAACTTTACTTTAAATACCTCCATAACCCATTTACTGTTCACAATGTTTTGGGTGCGTTACATTGAGTTTTCCCGTAAAACGTGATACTTCACCCCAAAAAAAGTCGTTTCCCCGCAATAATTTTTGCGTAAAGTTACTTAATTTGATATACAGAATGCTTGGTTTACGGGTTCGTGAAGAGTCTGTTTACACACTGTACAGGGTGGAATTTTGAGACGGGTCAGTAAGGGTAGGTACCTCCTCTCTTTTAGCTGCAGGAGAACGTAACACAGTTTTCCTGTAACTAGAAGAGATTTTTTTCATTATTTCAGCACTGGGCCTGCGTCCTGCGGCCTGTGTTCCAGGCCTCAGCAGTGGGTACATTATAGGCTGATTGTTACATACAACAACAACAACAACGCCCGTAACGTTCACTGCTGGACATAAGCCTCTCCCATGATGGGAGGAATTTGCCGTAATCTCCACGCTTGGCAGGCGGATTGGAGATCGCAGTGATGAAAGACTAACAGAAAACGCTGCTGCCCATTCTCTGGTGTACGGAGGCACAAGGTGTTCTGCCTCAGATATTAGTCGCCTTATACGACACCCGTGAGTGTAATGGGTTGGTTCATTTCTACTCTGCCGGATACCACACGGCTACCATAACATAGCTAACATAGCTAGTAGGTAATAAATAGTAGGTACCTATTAATGATTAATTTCCTGGAGAGTGCCCCTCCAAATAATACACCAGACTCACATCACTAAAACATTTATCTTCTATCATTAATCATCACTGATTATCTATTAATAACCAATTCATAAATCATGTTTGAACCCCGAAAATAGACAATTTCAGATCACAAGACCACTAACCAGGCACGCACCCGCATAAAGCCAACATCACACGGTCATGCAATCACAAAACTAGCAAATCACGGGTAAAACGATCGCTCATCACATAACACTCAACCTGTGTAAGGGCCCAGTTACGACCTCAGGATTGCCTGAGGCCGTAACTGGGCTGGTAGTCGCATTGGCGACTAGCGTCAGCAGACTAGCGAGCGTCACTTGTTTTTGTCGCGTGAGTGAGACGCGATGGCTTGTTGCCTTAAGTTACTTACTTCATTTAATCACATTCACATATCGCTTAACTTCTTGGCCACGTGCTACAGGTTCAAACGATACGCGCAATTACGAAAGCGACTGCGCGCAATTACGAAAGTACACGCGGAATCTTCTGTACGACGTTTCGCCAGTAATATGCCTAATGCAGTACTGGGATCCTTGCATCTCTGAGGGAGGCTGTTCTAAAATGGCATCGAACTGAACAATCCAAAAATGTATTTCCTCGTTAGTCTTGTCACTTTGTAGTCTGTAATCTGACCCGATCCACCTTTTATAACTGCTCGTAGTATATCACAAGCATTACTAACGGCCATTTTCTATAACATAATTACGGATTACTGTCGGTTAATATGCCTTCGTCCGTTTCTATAAACAAACTTAGCCACAAATATCCTATCCACATCACCTAGCTGTCACAAAAAAAAAAAGTCAAACAGACGGAGATAGCAACCTACTGAAACCGAACAGTAAGTTATTGAAAATGGCCGTAACAGAACTGGGCAGCAGTAAAAGAATGATATGATGACGATCATATAATTGTTTGTTATGCGTTGTATGTTTTCTGTTAATTTTTTCTAATTTTGTATGCACGTCGTGTCCCTGCGACAAATAAATATTTCTTTCTTTCTTTCTTTCTATTGTAAAAATCAAGCAGCTCTTCACATATACTCGTATATATTCCTTTGAGAAATATACAATTTGTATTACCAATGTATCGTGGACAGTTATCACAACCGGCTTTCGACCAAGTTATCTCAGCGATTCTTCTGCTACCTCGGTCATTATCTCTATAATAAAATTAACAAGATTCTTCCTATTTACGACCTTAACAAGATTAAATGTAAAATGAAATTAACTAGCTGGATCCAGGAATTAAACTACCTTGAAACTGAAAAAATCTCTCTCTCTGTCTCAGTATAGATCATTATTTAAATGAATTGGTTATTAAATTTACTAGGTTTATACTTTTCACATCAATATTATTTATTTATATGTCCAAGCAACAGAAACTTCTACATCCTCACTCACTACACAACACCACACTCTACACTTTCCTTCATCTCCACACAATACTAACCATACTAACACTATATAGATTTAGAATCATTTTAATAATTGTTAACTGACTCGCGACCACTGTCTGGAATATTATGTAACCTAAAGGGTGGAGACCTGGTGTCCTGAAGTACAGGCCCCAAGCCTAGTTTAGGCACCAGTCTCCCGCAATATACTTACTGTATCCAACTGTTCCCTAAAAATATGTACTCAATGTGTATTGTGGCGAGAAAATAAATAAATAATTATTATTATTATTAATGGTGTGAACTTTTATAGTCTCTGGTATTCTGTGGCGGGTGTTGCAATGGTAGTTTTTCAAGTTAAAATGTCTAAAAGTATTGGAAGCTCTCGTGTACTCGGGAACATGAAGATCACGAACATTTTGTACTACAATCTTTAAAGTTTTTCAGCCTTACAAATAAACGTGGTATAAAAGTTATACTCGAGAATAAACTAAGAATAAGCTTTTGGTAGCAGGTAGTGTGATTGAATTTTCAATTCTCTGCCGACATCGATGGCAGACACTAAACTTCGTGTGTTATCGAATATCACATAAAAAACGTCAAAAAGTGTACAAGTGAGGCACGAACGTGTTGCTTGATGCAAGTTGTATCGCCAGAAGTTGTGTCCGAGTCTTAACGCGCTTAATATCAACCTCATTGACCTCAAAACAAGAGCTTATCAAGCTAAACCAAACATAGCGTGTCGAGAGCCAACTAGTAGTGATATTTACCGGCAAAATGTACCTTCATCCGGATAACTGCGATTATCCGGTCCGGAATATCCGGAAGTTGTTTATGATTTAACCGGGTGGGCTAAATGGATTTTGTTCTGGTGAGTTTCAGTTATCGGGCTGCAATGGGGAAAGTCGTGGTTGGTAGGATTATTTTACTCTGCTGGTCAAATAAGGCATACCTTTTTTTTTTTTTCGGATTGGGAATCATCAAATGACTTCTCCCGCTCTGGGCGGAGCAGGAGGGAGTGTCAGACTTTTACTGACTAAAACCCATCCATATTCCTCCCTTTTTGTTCCGGGGCCACGGTATCTCTTTCGAACAGTCCCGCAGCCCCGGAATATTGCATACCCTTGACGTATGTGTGTAATGTGTAGGTATTCAACTATTCTAAGCGAGTGGCGCATGACGTTTTGACATTAACATGGACAAGGTGTAATATAACCTTCACACATGTATGTACGAACCTTAAATACCGATGACTCATACCCCATGCAACATAGCCCATAATGACCCATACCCTATGCAACATAGCCCGTAATATACCTATCTGTCTACAGGGTGGAAAGGGCATCGATTCATAAATGATTACCACTTATTCCCTACAGACATTCATGATTGTCACAAAGTTACATTGATGAACTAAAATAAAAAAGGTAACACAAATCATAATCGTTGATTTTGTCGACTTATCATCATCATCCAAAGTCCGGCTCCACACACTGCTGGGTATAGGCCTCTCTTCACTTGTGTCAAGCTCCACGATCTTGTGCCAGACTCATCAGGATATTCCCGCAATAGTAACAATCTCGTCTGTCCATCTCGCCGGCGGACGACCGAGACTTTCCTTTCCAGTCCATGGACGCCACTACTTGTCGACTTATAGAAAAATGAATTTATAAACATTGAAAACCATTGTAAACGCCCCTAGGTAGGTAGGACCCATGCCCCATACTGGTTAGCTAACATACCTGCCAAGCATTATCATAGCCTCTTCTCAACTATGTTGGGGTCGGCTTCCAGTCTAACTGGATTCAGCTGAAAACCAGTATTTTACATGGAGTGACTGCAACCCAGTTGGTACTGGGTAATATGATACCTCTTGTCAGACTAACATACTTGCCAGTATCAATGCTAAATCCTTTTCTCTTAAATGTCATCAACAATCATTACTCACAGTGCCTAAACAGCTAGTACTCAAACTTTCGGTGACCAACAAACATTCTTAATTACCTAATGTCACAAAGCTCCAGGAAGGTAAACCAAAACAAAACAGGCAATACTAATATCGTAATAGGAATATAATTGTAATAATTCCGGGTATTCCGGGTGCGGCCACGAGATCAGGGTGACGTTGATTGAAGACATAATTAGGGTTCCGTCTCGCGCGAGCGAGAACTTTTCATCCGGCGTAGTCCGTAGTAGTGATGGGCTGGCTTTGTATCGATAGTTTTATTTTATGATTAATATTTCGTTTTAATTTATTTCATAGACAGTCACTCCATGTATACAATTGGTATTCACATGCACCCAGTTAGATTGAAAGTTGACATTAGTTTGAAAAAGGCTAGTTAGAGGTGTGTGTATTACTTTGGCTTTTATTTTGTTCAGCGTAAGGGAATGATGAGTTATTAATTCTATAATAGGCATGATGACAGTATCAAAAAATTGCAAATCTATTTAGTTCGTCAGTTAGAGTATTGGAAATTAATAGACACGTATTTTTTGTTTTTGTGAATCAATGAAAATTTACAAAGATAAAACGCATCAAAACTCGGAAGTGGGGGCTCGTGACGTCAGAACTAGCTTAATAATTATACCTAGGTGTGACGTATTGAGAATTTTAAAAGCGTCATATCTTCGTCAATTTTGGTTTAGGTAACAAAAGAAAAAACACGGGTCCAATATTTTTTAATAATCTAACTGACGGACTAATTAGTTTTTTTTTGTCGTCTCGCCTATTGAAATGTAATAACGAATAATATACGTAGTGTTTTTCTGAAAATTATAAAATAATATTCGAATGGTTAGTAGGTTGGTTTCTACGCTAAAAACTGATCTTGGCACAGATCTTTAACATTGCCTAGATCAAGTTATTCAGGGAGAGAATTGGTGTGCATAAAACTTACGTGTACTGTTTTAAATAATCTCCAGTTACGTACACGATAACCCCAGCGAAAACAAGAACAGTTTTATATCGGTTCAAGCTCATTGAATATTATTTCAAAACTTCAACCCAATCAAAGCTACAAAGACAGCTTCTGTAACAGTTGCTTAACATTCTAAACAAGTTTACAATCAAGTGATAGAAACTGCTTGCCTTGCCAGTTGCCACTTGAACGTAACTGGCAATCTGCCAGCAAGCCAGCAACTTCCCACTTTTCGTGCACGACCAAAGTTTTTAAAGCACTTTTTGAACTTCCTGCAGCATATGGAATCAAGTAAAGACGTGTTCTGAATTGATTCGGATTTAAAAGAATATGGTTCCGAGATATGAGCTCTTTTTACCTCGTCGGTGTTCAGGTTTACGAATGTGGTTTTATATTGGAGGTTTTAAATTGGTGTAAATACCTATTAATAGCCGTTTGACTAAGGGGATCGGTTATTCGTTGACGACTGAACTTTATACAGGGTGTAAAAGACCTTTATAGGTTGACTGGCAATTAGTGTACGATACTTTAAACACGTGATTGTACTCATGATAACAAACAACTTTTACTATGGGACCAAACCTGAAATCGCGAAAATCAGCAGTTCTGTACATTTATTACGCCTAACTGGTCAAAATGTACTGAGCCAGTAACCCTATATTTGTAAAAGCTATTTTGACGACCCGAATGGCGTAGTGGTGGTAAGGCTGCCTTACGTTCTTAGGGTCCCGGGTTCGAGTCCCGGTTGGAGCAAATGTTTGTGTGATGAGCATGGACATTTGTTTCCGAGTCAATGGATGTTTATATGTATAATAAGTATGTATTTACAAACAAAAAGTATCTATGTAGTATATCAACTATCTGGTGTCCACGATACAAGCCTCGTTGCTTAATGTGGCACTATTTTTTTTATTTTTATTTTTATTTATTTATTAAACTTACACACTATCTTCACAGGATGACCCCAATACAATAGTGGTTAGCAAACATTAGTCATTAGTCATTTATTCTGAACAAAAATACATTTGTGTTGAATAGGTACAGGAATAATACAATAATAAGAATCAATAAAAGTTACAATCAATAATATAGATAAAATGTCAAAAATAAAATAAGTAATATCAAGAACTCAGTTTAAAAAAAAAAAAAAAACACAATTAGCCTAGTTAAAAAAACAAACATTCAACTTAATCAACAAAATAACTTGACAAGAATTAGACTTAAACTTAAATAAACAAGTTACACTGTGGCATTATTTTTGTCCCTAAAAAGCTCTTCTACACTATAGTAGCACTTCGTCATTAAGAATGAGTTTAATTTGAATTTAAATATTCTTGGACTATTAATCATTTTTAGTTCTAATGGCAATTTATTGAAGATTTGTACAGACTGAACTTTAGAGCTATGTCTGACAACATTTAATTTTGGCTGCAGATAATTAGGCAAATCTTTCCTTCGCGTTTCTACCCTAGTTTCCCTTTCTTCCTTTGTCTCGTACTTATCTAGGTTTTTTTGAAAACTACTTAGTAGAACCAAAATGTAAAGACAAGGTACAGGTAGAATTTTTAATTTCACAAAATGCTCTCTACAAGATTCAGTCTGGTCTATGCGAAGAATAGTTCTGGGGGCTCTTTTTTGCACACACACCAGATATATAGTAAAACGCCTTACGGCTAATACTTAAAAAACTAAACTTAAAAAATTTGAACAACGCAACACTAAAAACAATAAACTAAAATGATTAAATTATATGTACCTATACTATTCTTTTTATACTGCTATAAAATCATAACCTAAACATATTTATATAAAATCAGACAACACAGAAAATTAATATTTAAATATAACTGACAAAATTCAACAAAACTCTTGCGAATTCACTCAGATTGCACGAGAATATGTCAATCCGCTCATGCACTTCGTTCAGTACACCTATTGTACGAGTGAGGGGTGTTTTTGACAGCAGGTTGGTTCTGGCAGCAGGCACGGCCAGCAGCCGCCGCCGCCTCCACACGTACCGGTCCGGCACGCACAGCTTCAGGTGACGCAGCACACCCGGGTTGTGTGCTAGTCCACGCAGGACCTTTAGCGCATACGCCGCAAGTGTAAACTCCCTGCGCACTCTGAGTTCATTGTACCCCACCATACCCAGTACAAACAGTGTAGGATACATCAGCGGGTAAAATGGGTATACCCCATAAAGTTTGAAATACAAATGTCTTGTAAATTTATTCTGCACCCGCTCCAGCATGACATTGTATTTCGCTTCATGAGGAGCCCAAATCACCGCACTGTGTTCCAAGTGACTCCTTACCAAAGCGTCATATAGCACCCTGAGCGTGGTAACGTTAGTGAATCCCTGCGACTGTCTCAGCACGAAACCCAGGTTTCTGTACGCCTTCTTGCAAATCTTAACTATATGATCCCGAAAAGTTAGATCCGGGGTAAGCAGTACTCCTAGATCTCGTACCTGAGACACTCGCTGCATCGGCGCTTCCTCTACTTTGTATTCGTAGTCTAAGGCAGTCTTCGCTCGCGTAAATGTCATCACTGAGCATTTCGCCGTGTTGAAATAGAGTTTATTTTTATGGCTCCATTCTACCACTCTATCTATGTCTTCCTGTAATTTCTCACAGTCCGACCCAGCCCTGACCTCGAGCAGCAATTTGAGGTCATCTGCAAACAATAAACATAAACTATGTTTGACTACGTCTGGTAAGTCATTTATCATTAAAATAAATAGGGAGGACCCAAATTGCTGCCCTGGCTCACGCCTGACCTGGTGTAGTATGGCTCGGATTCGAACCCGTTGTAGTCCACGTACTGCCGTCGGTCTTTTAGGTAGCTGGCGAAGAACTGTAAGAGGTGCTGAGTACAGCCAATTTTTGCCAGCTTCATTAGCAGTACATCATTGTCGACGGTATCAAACGCCTTCCTAAAATCAAAATATGCCACGTTTACCTGTACACCAGCATCGACGGCCGACACCACTCTCGCCATGAAGTTTAGCAGATTAGTGGCCGTGCTGCGCGCCGGCCGGAACCCGTGCTGCGCGTCCGGTAGCTGTGCGCTCACTTGAGTCTGCATACAGCGTTGGATGGCAGACTCGAACACTTTTGCAGGTGTCGACAACACTGCCACCGGTCTGTAGCCACTGATATCCGGTCCTGACTTACCTTTGGGAACCGGAATTACTCGCGTGATTTTCCACCTAGGCGGAAACGTTGCTTGTTTTAAACAAGTATTAAAGATATAATGCAGGGGCTCAGCCAGCACCCTGCCACAGTCTCGGAACAGAAAAGCCGGAATGCCATCGGGGCCAGATGAGCGCTTTGGCTTGAGCTTTATGAGCGCTTCCCTTACGTCTTGAAGACTGAGGGTCTCGATGTGCGCTCGCGCACTGGTCGCTCCCGCGTCCGCCGCCGCCGCCCGCGCCTCCAGCCGCGGCCGCTCTTTATTATACACTGACTCAAAAAAGGACGCAAAATGTCGAGCACACTCCTCATCCGAAAGATGTTGACCATTCTTTATGATAATTTGCCTGTTTAACCTACTTCGTTTGGACCTAATATACTGCCAAAATGATTTTGGATCTTTTAAAAATTGATTTTGTATCTTCAACTTGTGTTCTTTGTGTGCAATTTCTATGGATTTTTTAATACGAGCTCTGTACTTCGAAAATTCAGAATAATCGCTATCCAGCTTTGTTTTTTTGAAAGTTTTGTGAGATCTAGCTTTATTCTTTATATCTCTTATAATATCTGCCGTGTACCATTCGGGATAAACGTATCGAGAGTTTTCACGTTGAAGCTTTTTCCGGGGTACACATTTATCTAAAATGTCACTCAGTTTTTCATAAAAAATATTCAACATATCCTCCAAATCATGCATGTCGTAAAGCATACTCCAATCAGTGGAAGTCAGCATTGAGTATAACAACTCGTAGTCGGCTCGATAGAAGTTCCACTGCGGCCTAACACTACGCGCTGCGGGACTGCCGTCGGCACAGGGCGCGGGCGGGGTGGGCGCGGCGAGTGCGGGAAGCGCGCGCGTACATTGCACGCTGACCGCGAGTGGCGGGTGATGCGCGTCGACGGGCACGAGCTCGTCGTCGGCCGCCACTACCGACACCTCCCCGCTAAACCCTGTGCTCAGAACTAAATCCAACTGACGACCTAGATAGTTTGGTACTGTGTTACTTTGAGTGAATTCGCAATATGACACAAAATATTCATAATAATTTTTAACATTTACAGGACACGAATAAAAATTAAAATCACCAATAACAATTATTTCTCTTTATCTATCACATATTTTTTCTATTAATCTAAATAAAGTCAAGTAGTCGTTCACAGAACTCCCTGGTGGTATGTAAACAACACAACATAAAAACAAAAATCTATTTTTGAAATAAACCGTTGCACTAACCATTTCAAAAACGCAGGTGTCTATCGACGCGTCCGCGATTTGTACTAGATGGCGCTGTGTGTTCATGTCCAGCGATATTTATTTTATTCTTATTTTTTTATTTTCTTTCTGTGTACCTACGCTGTGCGATGCCAGATGCATAGATACTTGTAATTATTGTAAAAAAAAAATATTTCGCGCACTTAGATGTTTTTTTTAAGAGCTGGTCTTAGTGGTAGTAGATGATAATCTGCCTAGCCTTTTCGCAATTATGTTGGTGTCGGCGTTCAGTCTTATTATTATTTATTTAGTACAGTATTTAAAACCATTAACACCAAATTAAATACCTAATCATTTTAATCGGTCTTCTCGCAGAACCACAAACCTTCCAACTTTACTTCCATTCATCAGCAAACAAGTCTAATCAAGGGTTGGTCTCCACGAGTGCATTGAGCTTCGTAAGCATACGCGGTATAGGGGAAGTGGATCGAGCTACAGTGCGGCTAAATGGGACATTAAACAATTTATGTTTCCTAGAGCGAGTATAATTATTTGGAACAAATAATTGACACAGCTCCGCATGTAGTCTTACCTGATGTAGCTGAATACCAGTATTTCGCAGTCTTGGGTTCTGATTATTATATTTACTAAAATGACTTCGCACACTTAAAAAAAGTACTTACTTTTCTTTTTTCTGTCACTGTCGCACTACTGTTAACTACGCATGCTGGATTGAGGCAAGAATATCACAAGGCCAAGCCACGTGCTAAGGTAACGTTTGTAGATATCCGTTGAGACTCGGCAAACAAAAAACCTTTTTAGTTCACAGCAATTTTCGTATCGTTCGTTATATTTTATCGATATTGAGTGTCACAACACTACCGCCACAACTGTTGACTGACGTGGGGTTTATAACAAAATGGCTTTTTAAATCGATGCCTCCAAAATGTGTTTTTGAGTCACGCAAGAATTAAAGTGGCTCTGTTTTGTAATTATGATTTTGTCGTAATTTAAGGGGTGGGAAATCTGTAATTATACAGATTAAATAAGATTATACCACGACCCTTTATGTAAAAACTTTATTGTAATATTTTTATATGTATTTTTATGGTCGGTCATAACTTTTTACGCTTCATAATAATTTGAAAGTGGCAGTTTTTTTTTTTATATACTTTGTGAATAAAACGATCAATCAGAGCGTTTATTACAAAACGTGAGTAGTAAAAAATTACGAAGAAGAAAACGTATACCAAGCATTAGTTGGTGCTAGTTAAGAAGAGAATAGCGGTCATTGACCCACCTACGAGTACATTTATTAAACTTCTTAACTTTTGAACCAAAAAAAAACCTGTTTAAGTCTGGAATCGTCATCTATCGTGATCTACAACATTTTTTGTAATGAAAAACGGTACATGATTTATTTGTTTTGGTTCGTACAAAGAGATATTAGGGAAAGGGCAATGACCGCTATTCTCATCTTAACTGGCACCAACTACAATAGAAAGATGCAGTTTCCATTATAATACAATGTGCTTTTACTTGTAAATAAATGATTACTTTCAATTTCATTATCACGAGTCAACAAAAAGATCAGCAAAATATTTGTGGGAGAAAATAAATAAATAAAAATTAAAAAAAATTGTTTCCAACCATTCCTCTCTGCTAAGAAAACAAACTACGAGCAGTAACCCACACACATACACAATTCGGAATTTGGTATTCTGGATGCATAAAATCATAACATAACATCTGTAATCCCTGAAGGGGTAGGCAGAGGTTCAATACAATGCAAAAAAAGTATTAAATGCAATTTCAGGCTCAATACCAAACCAGTACACTCACATTTCGCCAGTTGTGTTTATTTTAGGGGTCGAGCATAATGCCATCAACCGGGCACAAATCCGGACTCCGTGGCTACTACTGAGAAATTCCTGATGGAAAAACCCAATAACACTTTGCTCGACCAGGGAATCGAACCCAGGACCTCATTCAAATCCGCGTTAAATCAACCGCACCATAATTCCTTAGCAAAGAGGTATAACCACTAACCTAATGCAGGCGTCCATACATTTTGGATATAAATCCGAATAAAACTACTGACCCATTTGAAGTGTAAATCCGCTAAGATAGAGAGGGCTGCCCGTAAAGTGTGTTTTCGTGATTTATCCTATTTGGTAAATAGACATTAAATGGGCGAGAAAATAAACGTGTTGAAATGATTAATGTACAGTGTTGTGGTTTATACTGAAAATATGTGCTTCTTATATAATATAAATAAGTTATATAAATAATGGAGACAAAAACAGACTGGGCAGTACTAGCAGTAGAATATCTAAGTATATGTGTTACAGTCAAAACTGTTAATCGGTCAAAACCACTTTTGACTGGTGTCAGTCAAAATCCTTAGAAAGTAATATGCGTTTTCTCCATTAAAAATATGTTGTTTCAGAACGCCTCAGTTGTAATTACCTAGTCCTGGAATAACATGATGTTTTTCAAAGGGTCATCAAAAAAAAACCAGACAACCTAATCAGTTTGTAAGTAAATGTTAGTTATTGTTAAAATAGTTTTCACCGATCAAAAATAGTTTTGACTAGTTTTTACCGGTTAAAAGTAGTTTTAACTGATTAACAGTTTTGACTGTGACATATACATATAAATAAAATTGAAGTGTCTGTTTGTAATTTCAAAATAACAGCGTTTTACTGAATGCATAATATTAAACTAACTACGGTACCCATACCGAAAAAACATTTTTTAAAATTTTTGTCTGTCTGTCTGTTTGTTCCGGCCAATCTCCGAAATGGCTGGACTGACTTTGGGACTATGGGACTGTTCGCTGTTACGGGTAACAGCTGGTTTTTAATAAATAGCACAATAGGCTAGTTTCCACCATCAATAAATTGCAAATCTATATAATCCGTCAGTTAGAGTATTGGAAAATAATGGACACGTTTTTTTTGCTTTTGTAAATCAATGAATATTGACAAAGATAAAACGCATCAAAACTAGGAAGTGGGGCCTCGTGACGTCAGAACGCACTAAAAATTATAGCACGGCGTGACGTATTGAGAATTTTAAAAGCGTCGTCATCTTCGTCAATTTTGGTTTACGTAACAAAAGAAAAAATACGTGTCAATTATTTTTTGATAATCTAACTGACGAACTAATTAGATTTTTTCAGGACAAAAGCCTATTGTGCGGAAAAGGGAAAGGAATTTGCAGTGGGACTATCAGGATGGTTGTCTTCTCCTCACCCAAAGGTTGACTGGTAGAAAATGCGTTTAGCGTCAAGGCCACTTCTGTGCTTGAAAGTGTTAAATCAATTAATAAATAAATACCTGAAATTGAACCAATAATTGGTGATTGCCGTTGCCGGTTTGTTTACAAAAAGTGGTAACCAAGGAAAAATACACTGTTTGTAATCTTAGAAAGTGGATCCCTTTTGCTTCGATCTATTTAAAGGTTTCGGTCACGTATTGGGACAAAGTAGCCACATTTCAAGCACGTGTGGGCAAAGATAAAGATTGTGGACGGATATAAGGAAGCTAACGTTGAATTTGGACAGATCTGGAAAGGTAAGAGATGTGGATAGGGACCACATCTGTCTAAACTTGTGTGTCAAATATTTGGCCTCTGCTGGAATCAGACTCTCGAATCAGAATGCAATAAGTAATGATGTAGCCACTGCACCAGTCATTACACAAAATTATGAAAAAATAATAACCCTAAATAACGTAACAAGTCCAGAAAGGCTAAATAATACAGTATACATACAGAATATAGACAGAATAGAAAATCAAAACAAATTACTGTACCCCCTAAAAAACACATACAATAATAGCCTAACGCCAAAACCTAGATCAGACTTAGTAACGTGTTTCCTGAAGCAAGTAATTAAAGCCATCGACAACGTCCGTGATAACGGACCTACCAGCATTCTTACCCTTATCAGTTTCACAAATTGACATAAAGCCGTGGAACAAGAAAAAACATATCGTAGTAGAAATTTATGGTGTTTTACGTGTGCTTTGGCGTTGTAAGCATGGGGCAAACATGGTCTGAAACTGCACAAGACCGAGAGTATTATAATAATAATATAAAATAAAATTCTTTATTACCACAAAGTTCAAGTACATTGCATTATTTACAGATTAAAGTTCTTAATTTAGCATTCGAAAAAAAAGTACAATAGGTTCAACCCTGTCCCCTAAACTAGGCTAGGCCTGTATCTTAGGGGGCAATGAGAGGTTTTCTTTTTGAGGTATTAAAAATGAGGTATAGATGGCGTTGAACTGACTACGATAGTTGGTGCCAAAGCCAAAACGCTTGGGAAAAAAAACATTGCGTCACGTCACATACGCTCGTTGACGGACACTTTTGTTTGCTTAACCTTCCGAATATTACCTAGTTTTCTCGCGCTTTGTTAAAATCAGTTTTTGAAAGTTTCGTTCCTTGCATTAACATACTAAATTCAGCGCCATCTATCCAGCGACTAGGGAAGAGCTAAAAAGAAAATCCCTCATTGGGAGAAAAAAGGGGAGGCCTTTACAATATTTTTCATGGAACGACTGCATAATTATCTGACCTCCACAACGGTACTCCTTGGTAAGACTGGTTGTCAAACTTTCGAGCCACTGACTACCTATAACGACTCTCAAAATTCTATAAATGACAGCCGGGACCAACGGCTTAACGTGCTTCCCGAGGAGAAACGGAGAAAACTCGGTATGAACAAGGGTGATCACCAATCCACGGACCAACCTAGGCAAGCTCGGCTTAACCTGAACTACTAACCTGGTGGTTGTCGAGAGCTTTGGTGTGCTGCTCTTTCATGTGCTCTCAAGTGGATAGCATCATACAAACGTATGAATGAGACGACGCACTAGCCAAATATTACGAAGCTGGATGTGCTTTTTCAACCGGATAATACAAATAGACAGTAAACTCCCATGTATTGAAAATTTGAAGCTGTAACGGTTAAAACTATACTCAGCGTTTTTGTTCATCATTCCATCTTAGAGGTAAACTCAATGAAACTTCGCCCTGTTGGCTAATAAGGCACCATCCCTAGAAGGAAACGATCTCTAGCAGTTACCAGTTAACTAGGGTATCTAACAAGGAGACAGGCATCATTAGATTAGTTAGAACCGGTTCTAGTTTAGGAACCGTGTTTGCAATGGTATGTAATAGTTTTAGTTTAAGCACAGTGTACATTTGCGTTGGTCTGGTGAATGTAAGTGGTAATGATGAAATGAGGTCCTAGGTTTGATTCCCAGGTCGGGCAAAATGTTTTTGAGTTTTTCCATCAGGTATTTTTCATTAGTTGCCTTTGCCTGAGTCTAGATTTGTGCTCGGTTGATGGCAATATGCTCGCCCCCTATTATATGGGGCTTAAACATAACAAGCAAAATGTGGGTGTATTATTAGGTAGGTACACCTCTGGGTAATACTTCGGGCATTATTAATTAATACCTAACAGTCGGTCAACATGAACGTTCTCACAGTTTGTTTAACATGAATCTGCGGAGTTGTGTAGATATATTTTAGTAGTATCTTTCACATTACAGGGTTCTAAGTTCAGATGAAACTGCTTGTCTTATGAGGTTTTTGAAACACAAAATTAATTTAAGAGTATGTGCCGGTTCTTGGTTGACAAAATCCAATTTCAGAATCCAACAATCTTTTCATCTATCAAACATGGTCTTGGTCACCCTCAGACCATGCCGACCATAGAAATTGAAAAAAAAAAAATGTTTATTCACGAAAAAGTTCTTTATCTGGTACATAATTACCCCCGCCAAACTGCAAAGCAGTTTGTTGGCAGACGTAGCTCTTTTTTCCTTTACATTTACTTAATAACATTTATTAATGACACTTTTCCACAAATACAGTAAAACAAAGTAAAAATTCTTGCATTCCTTAAAATAACAAGTAAACATCAAAAAAAAAAAAAAATAACAGGTGTGTTAACATTGTTTGACTATCCTCTACTACTACCTAATGCTATGCTGCAATTTGGGTCATAATAAAGTTTGTGAGTACTGTCATATGTTTAGGCTTTGAATCCCTGTACCTCCTGTACTGTATATATTATGGCTCTACAAATAATAATAATAATAATAATAATTGTCGCCAATAAGCCTGACATAGTGATGATGGACCGATCAGCGCGCCGCGTAATGATAATCGATGTTACCATTCCACATGACGAGAACCTCGTGAAAGCTGAGAAAGAGAAACAAATAAAATATCTCGACTTGGCACACGAGGTTCGCGACATGTGGAATATGAACTCGGTTATCATTGTGCCGATTGTCGTGACGGCCAATGGCCTTATAGCCAAGAGCTTCGATGACCATCTATCGAAGCTCTCTTTAGGCGGTTGGATCAAGGGCCTGATTCAGAAGGCAGTACTCCTCGATACGGCTCGCATTGTGAGGAGGTTCCTGTCTCTGCAGCCCTAACCGCCGGTGGCTTGGACCCTGCTCCCGACACCGGTGGACTACTATTTTTTTATATTTTTAAGTGTTTTTTTTTGTATCGTTTTATTTTAAGAAATACTTAAAAATGTAATTAGATAAGGATATACATGAATAAACGGAATAATAATAATAATAATAATAATCTTTATTTATCCAAAACACATACAGAGTTTGAAATACAGCCTAATATTTAAAAAAAAATTTAGCTTTAGAAATACGTATACATTCATAGTTTATGTTGCAAATTCTGTACAAGAATAATACTCTACCTCTTAAGCTAGGGTATACCTGTATTATAAGAGGTAGTTCACGGTCACTTATCAACAAAAACTTATATCTCAAGTGGACTGGTCATTCTGCTGTATGGTATAAAAGAGTAGAATTGTATGTTGTGTGTTTGTGTGTTGGGTGGTGTGTGTGTGTGTAGGTGTGAGTGTATGTATGTGTGTAGGTGTAGGTGTGTGTGTGTGTGTGAGTGTATTATACAAGATAGATATATAGATAGATAGATAGGTAAGTAAAGACTCCGTGTAAGAGTAATCCTTAAGGAGCAGCCACTCTGTTACTTTAGATTTTAGTGCATGTGAGTTTAGATTTATGATATTGAGATGTTTGTTAAGGTTTTTATAGATATGAGTACTTAGTATATAATATTGATGTTTGGCGAAGGAGGTTTTGAGTTGTATATTTGGCGGAACGTACGTGCGTTTGTTTGTAATAAGAGGAGGAAGGCCTGCGTGCTTTCTAAGGGTGGATTTAAGTACATAAAGCTGACGAACCGTAAGTACTCTACAGTCAGAGAACAGTTCAGTTGTTGGATACCGGTAGGGCTTTTTCGTCATGACTTTAAGTATAGCTCGCTGTGCTCTTTCCACCCTCAGAAATCTAGTCTTAGCAGCACCGCCCCACGTAATTATGCAATAACCAATCACTGATTGGCATAGTGCAAGGTACACCATCTTAAGAGTTTTTAGGTCGGCGGATGCTCTAAGAGACTTAAATATATGTATAAGACGTAAAGTTCTTGTGGTGACGGCGTCAATTTGTTGGTCCCATCTCAGTCCGTCGTCTATGTGTACTCCGAGGTATTTAACGCATTCGGATCTAGCAAGCGGAGGACAAGTGCAGGGGGTGGACGAGTTAGTGCAGGAATGAGGGGTTATACTAAAAGAAGATGGTTTAGCGTTACGTCGTATAGCAAAGGTGATATAAGTCGTTTTTTGAAGGTTTAGTGTAAGAAGGTTCGAGTTTAACCACACCATAACTTTAGCCATGGCCGCCTCCGCATTTGCTTTCACAATGTCCCAAGTGACTCCGTCTACAAATTGCAGTGTCATCTGCGTAAGCGTAAATTCTACCATTTGGGAGACTCAATCTGCAGAGGTCATTAACGTAGATCTGGAAAAGAGTCGGGGAAAGGATCCCTCCCTGAGGAACACCATAGGACACGAGGAACTCATCACTTAGGTGAGTATCAATTTTAATGCATTGCTTACGGTTTTTTAGGTAATCCTTAAATATTTTTAGCGGCATTCCACGCACACCGATACTTTCCAGCTTCATGATAAGTTTGGGAACAGAGACCGTGTCAAAAGCCTTCGAAAGGTCCAGGAATATACCTAGGCATTTCGAATTTTTATCTAGATTTGAGGCAACCTGTTGCGTAAAGTCCAGTACTGCATCATCTGTAGATAGGCTTGTCCGAAATCCGTATTGGTTATCAGCAATGAGTTGGTGTTTGTCGAGAAATTTTCGTAGAGAGTTATTGAGGATTTTTTCGAGAACTTTAGAGAGTGCAGGTAGGACCGATATCGGTCTGTAGTTATTAACACAGTCTCTGTTCCCTCCCTTGTATATTGGATGGACCACAGCTTTTTTAAAGGCCTCCGGAAAGACACCCTCCTGTAGGCAACGATTAAAAAGGTAAGTAATTGGTGGGACCAGTACATGTCGACAGCTTTTCAATATAAGCGATGATATGCCGTCCCAGCCGACTGCACAGTCAGAACGTAGTTGTAGGATTAGGGACTCAACATCAGCTTGGTCTACTTCCAGGATGGTAAGAGAGTTCACAGGTGAGTTTCGGGTGTCCGTAGGTGAGGGTGAGGGATGGCCACCGGCAGGTGATGATACAGTGTCATTCATTATTTTTGAAGCCAAGTTTTTGCCAATGTTGGCAAAAAATTGGCCTACCTCATTAATCGCCGATTTTGGGTTGTCCCGTATTGTGAGTAGCTCCACTGGGCTAAGTTTTGATTTATGGGTATTGGTTATTTGTTTGATTGTTTTCCATAGGACTTTGGGATTATTTTTGGCTTTGTCAAGCTGACCGGTTTCATAAGACTTTTTTAGTTTTCTGAGTAAGTTATTGCAAAAATTTCGATATCGAGTATATGTAGTTTTTAGAATAATATTATCTGGTGATTTTTTAGATTTTATGTGCATTTTGTCTCTATTCTTTATACATTTTAAAAGACCAGGGGTTATCCAGGGTTTAATGATTCTCTTTTGTCTTGGGATTTTAACTTCTTTTGAATGATTTGAAATTACTGATTTAATAATACCGATGAATTTATTCATTGCCTCATTTATGTTCTCGACCTCATATAATAAAGTAAAATCGAAAATTTCTAACTCTTCCACAATAGCTTTGTGGTTTAGGGTGGTAGTTGTATATATTTTGTGGGAGGGATTGGCATTTTTCAAATTTAATCTACTATTAAATAATATCGCGCTTGTAGGTGACCTAAACATAGACATAAAACAAAATAATATGAATGAAAGAACATTGGGCTATCTCACGCTAAATGCATCTCATGGTCTTATGGTCTTAGGACATTTAGATTTAATATTGTCGTAAACATTTATCAGACTAGTTGAGAAATTGTCAAAATTCTCTCTCGAGTTTAATGAGGGCGAGCGATAGATCGCTACCACCGATAACCTTTTGTCTAGGTGACACACTAAACAGTTACCACCCGCAAAGTCTGGCTCCGATACTGTAGTTTGCAAGCTTGATTTTGTATAAATAATTATTCCGTCATTTTGGTTACAGTTTGTATTTGTGAAATGAGACTCAAAACCGTCCAAAAATGGTACATTGTTGATTCTACTGAGCCAGCACTCGGTAAGGACAATAATATCAACATCCACATTTAACCGATTCAATAGTACTTGTAGGTGTGGAAAATTTTTGTTTACACTACTGATGTTTATATGCAATAGATTTATATTATTTCCAGATGTTTCTATATAGTTTAGACATTCTTCTGGACTGCAGACAAAAGATTTTCCCTGGGTTATTTGATCAAGGTCATTATTGACGTTAATTAAGTTAGCCATTATGAGAGCAAAAATAACAACAATAAAAATACAAATAATTTGCAAAAACCGGTAAGAGTCCCGGAGGTACAAGAGTCCCGATGGGTTTTAAATAATAAAATAATGGGGTTAGAGCCTTTAAGTGGTTGCATGTGTATGTGTGAGCAATTAGGAGTGTGTGAAATGTTATTGCGGACAGTGTTTTGATATGTCTTGTTTTTTGTAAAAGGTAAGCGTAAGTGTGTGTAATTAAGTAGATAACAAATTGTAAAAAAATTAAAGAATATTCTTGTTTAAGTGTCTTAAATATCATGCATTTTTGTAGTCAGATATTCAGTTTAGGTATGTTGGCATTGAGGTCTTGGATACATTTTTCTGAGTTGATCAAAATTTGCTTGTCACCTACTTGCTTTCAGAGGAAAATATTTCCGTTGCTGATCCAGCAGAAACTATATTGATTATCCTTTGCAAATTGTCGCGCTAAGTAGAACAGCTTCTTCGAACTGGCGGACAGTCGTTCTTCGATATAGACGGCCTGGCGTTTGCCTGGGACACCAATCAATTCCGTGTTGAGTTTGTCTTCTTTTGAAGTTTTAGTTTTGTTGTATGATCGGATAGCCATCAGTAGGTTTTGCTTGGTATGTACCGTTGTAAACTCTGCTATGACAGGACGTGATGTTTGGCTGGGTTTTCCGGGCTGACGATACACATCGCGGATTTCGGATTGATATTTTGGTGTTCCAAAAAGCTGGCTGATGTTGCAGATGTCTGTGAAACCTTTGACAAATCACCTTTCACAAAGAAAAACCGTTAATTTATTCACAAGGTTGCACAATTTCGTTGTTACTGCACCCACGGTGCATGTTTACCTAATGAGGATATGTTGGTTCATTAATTATACTCCAGAGCGTAATTATTAAATAAAACAACCATTTATTTTCAAAGCGGTTTCATTTTATACCGTGTGGTCTTGAGTGTGCTACATTACAATATTTTAGTACCATCCGTGCTAAAATATTATCCGGTTTGGTAAACAAACAATAATATCAATCATTTGGTTTTGTGGTAACATTTATAATCATTTAATTGGTACAAATAAATTAGGTCGTTTGGTTAACCAAAACGAATAATTATGTTTCAAAACAATTTATAAATTAAACTCAATTTTCGTGTATGTCTGTGTTACCGCGTTATTTTTATAAATAACAGGATAAGTTTATACTAACATGGATCCATTGGTCTGAAATAAAATTTTGAATTTGATTTTGTGTGGTTTCCACAGTCACTAAGGTTACGTCAGATGTGAGGTCAGTCTTGGGGTAACGTTGTATGTGAAACTTATTACTGTAACTGTAAGTTTATTGTAAGTTAAAGCCGATTCACTCACTCTTACATTACACATAAGAAACAGGTATTTTCTTTTACTGAATTAACGGATCGTGTTCCATTGAACTCCTATCATTAGGATCTTGAAATCTGCCTTTTGCAGGGTCTTTTTCACACATAAACATGGCTTTCACGTAACACCAGGTATCATCCAGTAGGCCCGTCCTTAGCAGGGAACCACAGTACTGCTGGTAGCCCAGGTTATCTGGCTGGCCCCAGGCCCAACAATGGTACACATTTTGTATAGAGTCACCTGAAAATAAATTATTTAAAACTACTGATAAAGTCTAGTATGGTTTACTAAGGGGTAGTATGTTGGCTGCGGGACTGTTCAAAAGAGATACCGTGGCCCCGGACCAAAAAGGGCTAAGAAGGAATATGGATGGGTTATAGTCAGCAAAAGTCTGACACTCCCTTCCGCTCCACCCAGAGCGGGAGGGGTCATTTTATGATTTTCCATCCAAAAAAAAAAGGGTTAGCATGTTACCTACCCAGTGACTGAGTGGAACAAAAATAATTTTCATTTACTGTTTCAGTGGTGATAAAAGAAATTACACAAAGTAATGCGCCTGTTTTGGGGCGATTTTTAGGCAGAATCGTTAACACTGAGCCCCGATTGTTTCTCATGTCCTAGAATAAAAAAAAAACGACACTAGCTTACTGCTTTGCTACCCTATATTAAATATTATTATATCGAGCGTTTTTTCTTATGCTCGCCCTACTGACGCACCTTCGATCCCTACTTAAATCCCATCCTCACAAATCCAGCTATTACTCTTATTCCTTCTCCGTCCATGCTGTAAGGTTGTGGAACGCACTGCCGCCTAGTATTCGTGATTTGAAGACCATTTCACTGTTTAAATCCAGAGTGAAAGAGCATTACCTTTCCTCTCAACCATGATTTATTAGATACATATTTATATTTATTAGTCTATAAATCTTAGTATTATGTATTCTTAGAAGTATATGTTAATATTTACTTATATGTGTATTTATATATTTTAATAGGTTAAGTTAGGTAAGGCAAATAATCTCTATTCTCTTCTCACACACATTTTCATTTCTCCTTTTGCAGGTCTGCTGGCAGAAATTTCTTAAGAAATAAGCAGTTCCTATGTACTCATATTTTTTAATGTATTTTCCTCTGTTGTATACTGTGTGTACATAAATATTAAAATAAATAAATAAATATATTACATTTAAACTCACATACACAAGCAGCCAGACCCCCGAAAGGCCCTTGTTCTCCTCATCATTGCGATATTTTTTTGTTCTACACCGTACCTGGGAACCTTCTAGTTACGGAGATATTGGGGGTCAAAGTTCCAACTTTTTCACAAGTTTTTTTTTTAATACTTACATGTTTTTAATGTAAGAACTTTACTTTAAACACCTCCACAATCCATCCGCCAGCACAATGTTTTGAGTGAGACATTGAGTTTTACCGTAAAACGTGATTTTTCACCAAAAAAAAAGTCATTTTCCAGCAATAATTTTGCGTAGCGTTACTTAGTTTGATGTACAGATTGCTTGGTTAACGGCTTCGTGAAGAGTCTGTTTACACCCTGTATTTGTGTCGCGCGGAAATCAAACCCGCGACACGCACCGCAGCAGCTAATTGCTAACCACTGCGCCAATCATTCCATTCTTCCCACAGATACGAGGCCTGTATCCTAGCTAGCAGAGAGAACGGTGCAGTCTGATCATACTAAAACAGTGCTAAATGAATACCTTGAACAGTACTCCAAACGCCTTTCTTATCCCAGTCACGTAAACCTATGAACAGTGGCTCCCAGTCCTCAAACTTGGAGATCCTTAGGGTTCTCTTCGAAGTCATGTTCTTTATGATACTGGCTTCTTCTTCGTTGTTGATGACGACTAGGTAACCCCCCTCGTAGGCGCATATGGAATGGGCGCGCGACCACTCCTGACGTTCTTCGTGCAACTTGTAACAACTGCCCGTGCGGGGCTCCAATTTGTAATCTGAAAACAAATAAAAAACTGTCAGTCTGTCTGAGCAGCAGATGAGTCCTGTTGTGATATCAAAATATACTCAGACCTCTATAGTAGTTAGTGTCTTTGGTAAAACTGTCTGTGTAATGTCGTTTTAAAAATTAAATTAGTCCATTATAAAATTATACTGAAAAAACATCTTTGTTTTATTAAGTCCTAGAGTAGAGACTGCGGATCGGACCTCTAGATAGGATTCTATGGCCATGTTTCTGGAAGTCGAAACACTTACCATTACCAGCAGATATCCAAAGGCACTAAATAGTAAAGTAACCCCTTGTTTGTTCCCAATTTTAACCAAATATGTATAATAAAAATATATTCCATTTGAAAAAATGACGAATATTAATTTCTACTCCGGTTATAGAGAAGTAAATTTTGTAATTTGGGCTGAAGGGGGAAATCTTCGGAACTGCCGATCCGATTCCGAAAGTTCTTCATTAATGTGAAGCTACATTAGTAAAAGAACTACTAGTATTGCTGCGCCGTCTACGAAGAAGCAGCAACAGCATTCTAAAAATCTGTTAAATCAAATTGCCAGGTTAGCTTTAAAAGGTCCCCGCGGGCAAAAGCCAGCAGTTAATAAATAACATTATTGGCAAGAATAAATATACAATAGATCATGCTTACTATGATCGAAGGTGCCACAGTTAAAGTTAACTGGTTTTGCTCTGCGATTCCTGTAACACATGTAGGGTAGCTCCCTAGTACAGTTTGAGGTTTCTGCTCGTCTCTTAGCTGTTAAAATGACGCACTTCTGATTTTCCTCGGATCCATATGAGACAGAAATTGGCATGTCGTTTAGAGGGACACCTGGAAAAGATATAATTTTCCTAGATTCAGGGAGTTCAAAATAATTATGGTAAGTTTCCAAAAGATAATAAGTAGACAAAAACAATTAAGTTTCTTTGATTCCAATTAAAGTCGTGCAGTTTCAAACATTAATGCGTTTTTTACTTGAAGCCCGTTAACAGGCTTTAGATCGGAATATAAAAACTGAGCAAAATGTCAATCGGACAGAGATAGCAACCTACCGAAACTGAACAGTAAGTTTTTGAAAATACCGTATGTTGAGATCAACCGTGATGTGAACCGGACTTAGGGTTACCTGACGTCATCGGATTTTTAACAGATATTTCATTATAAATGTTATAGTATTGATGGCCCAGAGGTTTAGCTAGTGTATATCGGGTTCCCTATGTCAGATCGAAACACTATTCTGCGAAAATTGTTACATCGATGACTATACAGTTACATGAAATCTTATGCGAATGACAACGAGTTGAGAGTTGAAGTTCAGAATACGATTTATAATATTCACCACAACACTTTATTAAAGGTTACTAGAAATGAATTCTTTAAAAGAATAAATTTGTGTATCCAAGAGAATGGAGCCCATTTCGAGCAAGTAATTAGTTAGTTTACCATTTTTTGTTAATAATTAAATTAATTTAAGATTTCCTGGTTTTCCTTTCATTTTTGTTAGAGAGATTTCATCCTTATAATTGACCCTAACGATCGATGCAATAAAAGTACAGGGTATAATTTTTTCAGATTTTAGCCGGTTCGATTCCCGGGTGTGGGAGAAGAGAATTTTCGAAAATCTTTGAATGCAGTTTGCTTTCTATTCAAAAATAAAGGAATGTTTCCTTTGAGGAAAATTTTCTATCTGCAGTATTAAGAGTACTTTCCCTCCAGGTGGCATTACAAAATTTCACCCTGTATATCGAAGCCTTGATAATGCCTTGATATGTTTGATATACACTAGCTGCTTTACTATCGTAGTTAAGCAAACACAATAAACAGACACCGGCCCATCACAGAGAAATTCGTAATAGAAAATCGCAGCCACGGAGTCTGGATTTGTTCCCGGTTGATGGCAATAGGCTCGCCCCCTATTACATGGGACTTAAACATAACTGGTGAAATGTGGGTGTAGGCCCTATTGGGTAAACCTCTGCCTAGCCCTTCAGGGCTACAAGAATAAATTAAGCTTACATTCTACAGATAAATAGTCTCCTTCCAAAAACACAGAATGGGTTCCTATCCACAATAATCCCTTCGCCAACTTTCTCTTTTCGTCAAGGATTTCTGCTAAAGCTTGGTTGATAGGGGAAGCTAAAATGGCTCCTGTAATAGGTAGGTGATTAAGAGGTATGTGGAATATGGTGTAAAGATCCAAAGAGAGGATTTGCCTGACGGGTAATAGGCCACCAGACACAACACCCATCTGGTCAGAGGATCTTCCCTAATCCATGGAGGATTAGGAACTTTACACCATGTGCCTCATACCTCTAAACTGGTGACCCCAAAAAAGAACAACAGCGTAGCCTTTGAACAGCAAGTAATATAATTTCTCATTATTAAGACCACCGCGCCGCGCTTACCTAGGTTTGTCTGTGGATGGGTGACTACCCACTACATACCGAGTTTTCTCCGTGCCTCGGAAAGCGCGTTAAGCCGTTGGTCTCGGCTGTCAGATGTAGATCTTGAACAGTCGTTACAGGTTGTCAGTGGCCTGGAAGTCTGTCAACCAGTCTTACTATAGGTATCGTATTGCCAGTACTAACTGGGTTGGAGGTCAGATAGGCAGTCGTTCCATGTTAAATACTGGTATTCAGTTGCATCCGGTTAGACTGGAAGCCAAGCCGACATATTTGGGAGAAGGCTAGGCAGATGACTAAGACCACAGAGGTATGAACTTACCCTCATAGTAACACGTCAGGTAGGCTTCCTTAAAAGTAGTGGCTGACTTGTGCAGCTTGATCCAGCCAACCACGTTCTCATTGTGAAAATAATCCTGTGGTATACCTGCCACTGTATCTGCAAAACAAATATTAGAAAAGATTTTATTGAGGTACAGTTGCCAGCGTATTAAGTTATCTCAAATTGTAAAATTATCTCATTCGATTTTAAACTTTCAAAATTTTATGGTTTAAAATAATTTGGTAAAAATTGACAGTTTGTGGCAACTTGATATGCTGGCGATAGTATTTTCTATAACTTATTTACGTATATCTGTCAATTAATATGCCACGTCTCGCAACTATCGGTGTTTCTATACACATTAGCTTGAAATATCCTATCCGCGTGACCTGTCACTTGATTCATAGAAAAATCAAAGAAAGTTTTTCTGTGACTTTTTTTTCTAACCGTCTGTAAGAAAAATGTCAAACAGACAGAGATAGCAACCTACCGAAACCGAACAGTAAGTTATTGAAAATGGCCGTAAGTTGCGTTCAACCGAGTGAACCGGACTTAGGATTGGCTGACGTCATCGGACTTTTAACAGATATTTCATTGTAAATGTTACAGTATTGATGGCCGAGAGGTTTAGGCCTCGCCACGGGTTGGTCTCCACCGATCACAGTATCAGATCACGTTAGCCACGGCGAGTTGTATCCACTGATACCGTTATCCGTTTCCCTCGTTATCGTGTTACCCACTGATCACGATATCCGTGGCGACCACACATGCACGAGGTTAGGGACACGGTTCGGGCAAGTACCAATGACACATTTTCAATTCATCAATTCATAATTATGTACTTTTAATTAACGCTTGTCCAAACTCTCTAGTCTAGTCTTTTCTGGACGACACGCATGCCCCGTGTGTTTAGTTTATTTTGTAAGATGAAAAATATTTACCCGTATATGAAAAGTTTGTACGTAAGTATATTAGAATAAGACCCTGGATAAGGCGAAAAGTATAAGGATCGTAGCAGATGACGTCCTGTAGTGTATGCCTACCCCAATGGAAAAGGCGTGAGTTTGTGTATGTTGTATTGCATTAAAATAATGTTGAAATTAATAAAAAAACTTACCAGCCACAATAATCAGAATCGTAAAAGAAATCCAAGCAAACATTCTCAACATTTTGGTGTACAACGTCCCAACGCTCACATAGTAATGTCTGAACAATTATTATTAGACTGTTATGTTTGTTAAACAATAACGTAAAATTCACGCACACACAATAGGTCAAAATGTAAACAAACTATTTGAATTTAATAACATCCAGTGAGTAGACGCGAGAAACTAGAACTAATTCGATCACCCTTCTTTAAAAGATTTTTTTTACTACCAAGGCCCGGCTCTCTATAATAAGATAAATAAGCTCTGTCCTATATATGATATATCATATTACAAATGTAAAAGGGCTGTTTACTCATTCCTGCAAGGTAAAAATTACGACAAAACAGAAAAATTTGTAACTGATTTAAATTGATTTGATTTTTTATTTACTTATTTATTTATTATTATTTTTTTTTTTTTTCATTTTTGTTTTGTTATAATTTATTACTCAAATAAACAGAATTAAGATTACTATAAAGTTGCACATCGAAATCTCACTAACATACGTTTTGGTCATACAATTTTATCCGCTACAGTTTATGACTCGTAACATGTAGCGGAAATACTACTTATTCGCACAGCATACGCATTTGGTCACAAAAAGTATTCACCTACCCACTTGTTACATGATTTACTTTTAGTTTACACAGATATTTACCCTATCATTCTATTTTCTATACTTGTTAATTTACTTATTTTTAGTTTTAAGCCATATTAGATCGTATAGTTAAACATCAACATTTGTTTGTAGTAAGCACATCATAATGTACTATAATGCATAATGTGTACTATTTTATTGTTTCTTTCCTTGGGGACCGGCACTGTACTCCTTAACACAGGTTATCTATTAACCTAGCTAGGAATACAGCACCTCACCCACCATTTTATTGTAGTCTTTGTACACTATTTTATAAGCGATTCTGTTAATTGTGACATGTACTACAATGTTTTTTATGAATAAATTATTATTATTATTATTAATTGGAACTACAACTAATTATGCAAAGAATCCTGTTTCAACGAATAATTTTACAGGTGCAAGCAACATGATATGGAGGTTTTTATCATCCCGTGTCCTAACTAAACCGAAAGTGTCACGCACACACATGTCGCTCATTTGTTTGATAAACAGGAAGGTCCGAAAAATATAAACGCAAAGATCGATTGGGCTAAGCCGCAGCCTGGCGGTTTCCCCATAACAATATTTGGATGAAGTTAAGTTAGCAGTAAGACAGTTACTGGTGTCGATTCTTTTGTGCATAAACTAAACTTAATTTAGGCTATTGCTATCTTTTTCTCTCTAATAAAACGAGAAAGAGACGGACATAATTTAGAGCTGTCAAATTTAGTTGGAACTAATATTTCCATACAAATGAAGGGTGCACGTAAAAACGTCGACTAAAAACACGGTGAAGCGCAAGGCATAAACTAGTTTGACATCTCTAACTTAGTTCATAGCTATAGGCGTCCTTTTCTCGCACTGCCTTTTAGTAAAAGATAGCAATAGCCTAAATTAAGTTTAGTTTGTGCACAACAGAACAGGGCCAACGTGGTTTTTTGTTCGTTGGTTTTGTCCAGCTCGTACCCCCGTCTGTGTCAGGGCTCGCCATATTGGGTATTTTAGCCCACAGCTCATTGGGTATCAGGCAGACGTGGCCATCCCAGTCATACTTCAGCTTACTGGCTTTTTGAGCAACGTCAGTAATCTGTGTTTTATTTAAATATTTATTTATTCTAAACAGCAACATCGGATATTAGGGCCTAAGCACACGGCATATTTTAAACGCGCAGACGACGCGCAGATGACGCGCGTATACGCGCTTCAACCGAGATTTGAACGCAACCTTGTAACCTAAGCACACGGGGCGATCGTGAAACACGCGTCGTCTGCGCGTTTAAAATACGCCGTGTGCTAGGGATCTTAGATTCTCAGGAGTCCATAATGACATTGTAACTGGACAAGTGACTGGCAACTTGTATATGGGATCAATTGTCTGCCATTATTATTTAATTTCTGAAGATATTTGTATGTGCTACAACATACAGTACATCATGGTCCTTTTGTCGCTGGAATTACGTTTTCAGGAGGTCGCTGCTGTTTCATATTTTCGAAATTGTCCATGGATATTGTGTTGAAAAATAGGATGGCCGCATTCGTTCTGTGATGCTGAAACTATTTTGAGACAGTTGGGCCTGCTACTACGCAGGCCGAATTTGGAGTACGAAATTCTTTGAGTTTCACGGTACTTCGATATAGCTAAAAAATCAAGATTGACAGGCAGACAATGCCTATGACATGTAATACGCCTTTGTATATTTGTGTGCTTGCATGTTTTGAGAAAGGAAATAAATAGCACCATATTACATTTTTTAGGAAACTGTAGATAGATAAACCTAATCCTTACAAACATTATGAGCGGGTAAAAATCTGTAGACATTTTGTTCGAACTTTAGCTTGTCGTTCCGCTTAAGCAGTGGCGTGCCTAGAGGCTAACAGCAAGCCCTAACATAGCCCAAGCATTTAGTAAATGAAATTGTTACAAATTGAACATATTGTGTATAATGTAATGTGACTACGATTTTGTATGATTTCTATTATGAGTCTATGATACTCGAATTAAATGATTTTATTTTTTTATTTTTAGGGCTAGCTGACTGACTGTACAGAAACCCTAACATCATGAAGAGAAGGTTATAAGGGCAAATAAAAGCTTTTAGGCTTGTATGAAAGTCCCGCCACTACGCTTCTGCCATCGCTTTCACCAGATCCTTGCAGACACAGCCTTAAATCAAACGAACATTTTAGCTTAAGTAGTTACCTACATTATCAAGAAGTAATAAGAAATAAGTAGCAATACACTTTCATTTCAGTCATGAAAAGATTTATTTTGGCCTACCTACATTCATTCCGTTCACAATACATTACATCTAAACTAATATAATGGAGAGATAAGTTTGTATGTTTGTAAGTTTGAATGTAGGGGGAATCTTTAAAACTGCTGACCCGATTCCGAAAATTCTTTCACTAATATTAAGCTACATTATCCCCGAGTGTCATAGGCTATATTTAAAACGATCTCGTGGGTTGATTTCGGAACAAAACCGCAGGCAGAAGCTAGTTTTATAATAAAGGTTGACATTCAGTCCGCGACTATTTGGAGGCAGTCAGTCGTGTATCCCGTGAATGGGCGGCGATAAATCATGTCTTGTTACGTATGGGTCTTTTATGTTAAATGAACTGTTAGTAACAAAATAATCTGGGATTTTGGGAATGAATGTTAGGTGATTTGGTACCTATATGGAGGTTAACACGTCAAAGACCTTAGATAAGGAAAGCTATTGGGCATTATTTTGCGGAAATCCATAATAATAAGGGTACCGCTCACATTCGGGTCCAGCCGATCGGCAAACTTCGTTCTTCATCGTCTTTGTTGAATCATGTTCGGGTCGTCTCGGCCACTCCTCATCATCTGCCTAGCCTTTTCCCAACTTTGTTGGGGTCGGCTGAATACCAGTATTTTACATGGAGCGACTGCCTATCTGACCTCCACAACCCAGTTAGTACCGGGTAATACGATACCCCTTGGTAAGACTGGTTGTCAGACTTTTTAGGCCTCTGACTACCTAACGAACGACTGACAAAGATTTACAAATGGCAGCCAGGACCAACAACTTAACGTGCTTTCCGAGACACGGAGGAAACTCGGTCTGTAATGGGTGGTCACCCATCCAAGGACCAACCTAGGCAAGCACGGCTTAACCTAACGATCGACCCGAGCGGCTGTTATTATTTAGCCACGAGCTACTCGTCGTCTCGGCCACTAACCATATTATATTCGAACAAGTGTGTGGCCCCTCATATGAATCGACATTACCCCACAAACACCCATACATTATTTCTTGTTTAATATTAGTTTGAATGCCAAAGTTTCCTTCGTCGGTCAACCCTTTTCTATTGTTAACATGTTTCGGTTAGACGTGATATTTTTACTTCGGAAACTGCCGGAAGTTTTCGGCTAAGTTCGGCTAAATCTTTGTGTTTGTATTCGGAAACGGGACACGGTTGACAGAGTGGAAAACTTTCCGATCTGTTGAGGCAGTGAGGAAAATGTAGTGGGCTGGCGTTTCGATTATTATTTGTATCTTTCCGATGACTGAATAGTAAATATTTATGTATTAGGTATTTGATTGATTGATAAATAAATGAAGTTTCCTCTATCATATTTTTTTAATGAACTTTTTAGCTCGTTAAACAACATATTATTTGAGTTTGCGAATAAAAACTCTTAATTTAAGAACGAGCTTTTCAAAGAAAATAATATTGTTCTTGGAATGTTACTCCTGTTACCGACTGCAAGCGCTATTGCTGAGTATGTATGTGGTCTTGGATTCGATTCCCAGGACGGGCTATGTGTTATTGGGTTTTTTCCAACAGAAGAATTTCAGTAGGAGCTCTTAGTTTCGATTTGTCCCCGGTTATTTTCAATACGCCCCATATTAAATAGAACCTAAGTATACCTCCTTAAGAGAGCAGCGGTGGCCCAGTGATGGCGACCCCGACTAACGATCAATTTATTTATTTATTTAGAAATACATTTTAAGCTAACAGTTTTATACCAAAACGCTTAAAAGCTAACAATAATAATAATTATTACAAATAGCATCTTATAATTACAATAATTCAGAAAGAAAATAAAAATTACATGTCAAATGGTGTTTACATATCACGAATAAAATAATTTATAGAAGTCATAATGTCTTAAATAAAAAATAAATA
Organism: Xestia sexstrigata; assembly: GCA_941918905.2. Classification (NCBI taxonomy): domain Eukaryota; kingdom Metazoa; phylum Arthropoda; class Insecta; order Lepidoptera; family Noctuidae; genus Xestia; species Xestia sexstrigata. Next base: position 2,193,880 of record OW799203.2, on the reverse strand, counting down.
AATGTAATGTCATGTACGGTTAGACTGGAAGCCGACCGAAAAGGTTGGGCAGATGATGCCGAAGTCAAAACTAATACACTAGTGTTACCTAAACATGTCTGTGGAATTCAATAATATTAGTCCTGATTAAAATGAAATGAAATTAAATAGGTGAAAATTACAAATCAGTTGTTTAAAAATGACAATACATCTTTCCTTAAAGTGCCAATAGTATCTGTTAAAGTATTAAAAAACAGCATAAAGTAAACCGGTAAAGTCTTTTGCACAAGTTACCACATCCCTATTCTTCCTCGTCTTTGTTTCCGTTTCCTGCGCGAACCTCACTAGCGCACACACGCACACACGCACACATAGACACTTTTCGTTCAAACACCAAATCAAAACGGCGGCATTCCAGCCGGCTCCGTGAAAATCTTTTAAAACACAAGAAATCCTCAAGATAGTTGTGAGATTCATAATCAAGGGACGTCCCAGACTATTTAACACATAAACGTAGTGCACTGTGGAAGAACATCGGGTGTGAAGTGAATAAGTGTGCAGCTCTCCACGGCCACGTGAGTACCCGCATCATTTCCTTCGTTCCCCTTGTTGTAAAGCTCTACTCTATCTACTGTTAATCTATACTACTGTTAATGTTATCTATACTACTGTTAATTAACAGATAGTAGTGTAAAACATGCATTAATTTGCGCCTGAGCTGCAAAGTATCCAGTCCGACCATTCCTGACACAAATAATGAAGGATACAAAAATGGGTAGTGTCCGTAGGTGCGTTTAAATTTAAAAATTTAAAAATTTCCTCTGAATTTTTTCAATCATAAGTGCATACTTCTCCGTAGGATCCCAGACAATTGCATTATAGTCTAATTTACTGCGCACATATGCATTGTAGAGCAATAAGAGATCCATAAGTCGTGGGTTCAATCAAACCCGGTCAAGCGCATTACCTTGTGTAATATACAGGGTTCGTTTTCAATGACCAGCCAACATTTTAAATTAAGATCTGGATAACAAACCAAAAGTGCATTTTAAATATTATTGTCGAAAAATATAAAATAATAGCATCCATTTGAAAATGTCCTAAAAATTTCCTAAATTATAAACCTAATGGGAATCAATGCACTTGTGTGCGTGCATGCACCGCCACATTTATGTGTGTGCTAACTGCTACATATCTAGGTTGTTGAACTGAATTGTGCAGTTGCAATATTCACACGTTCGCAGTTTAGTGCTGGACAGGAATTTTATTTTATTAAAAAAAAAAGATTTTTATTTATTATTTTGAAAATATTATCAATTCTAAACCATCTCTGACAATTTGGCCGGTCATTGAAAACTAACCCTGTATTTCATCACTACTGCTCTCAAAACGGTGAAGGTAAAATATCGTGACGAAACCTGCATGTCCTAGAACAAAAAATTGGAAGACATGTGACATGTACCAATCCACACTGGACCGCGTGGTGGATTAGCCCATTTCCTCTCGTAGAGAGGAGGCCTGTGATCCAGCAATGGGAACATTATAAGCTGATTATACCCATGGTAAGTATTCCTCTATGTATAGCCCTATAGGTATTACAGGCGTGATATTATGCTAGCTAGCCCAATATTTTTTCATCATTCCCAACTTCCTCAATATACAAGTGGTATCAAACCTATCAAATTCAAAGCCATAAATCGAGCTCCATCCAATATTTCAAACGATGTAGCTCGTCAGAATTCCGCGCGGGTGCCGAGCTATCCATAAATCAAAAGAAACCGCGCATGGAACATATTTTGATAAATCACTTGTATGATAGTGTGAAACTGTGGTTGTAATATTATTGACTAGCTTTTGCAAGTGCAGTTCATCATCTTGACGACCGGAATGGCGCAGCGGTAGTGAGGCTGCCTTACGTTCTTAGGGTCTCGGGTTCGAATCCCGGTAGGAGCAAATGTTTGTGTGATGAGCATGGACATTTTCCGAGTCATGGATGTTTATACACACATCAAAAAAAGTTCACGATCGCGATCACTTTGAAAATTCGAAATATTTTTTGTTACGGTAGGTAAATTATATTATGATTTATTTTTTTAATTTTTAATTTCAAACAGGGTATTTCTATTTAAATAAAACACACAACAAATAATTTTTCTTCATATAGTTTAATTTAAAAAAATATATCAGCGTATGCTAGTGATCACAAAATTTTTTTGATGTGTGTATGTATAACTAGCTGACGTCACGTGGTTTCACCCGCGTAGTTGTCGTTCCCGTGGGAGTACGTGGATAAAATATAGCCTATGGTCGCTGATAATGTAGTTATCAATTTTTTATTTTGTGTTTTTTTGGCGTTTTTTATTTTTCCATTTTTAGTCGTAATATCCCATAGATACAAATATTTGCTATGCATTTATTTCACATTGTTAACAATACATGTCATGGTAATAGGCTTATCCCCAATAAATGGAACTGAACATACCTAAACTGTCAAAATCTGGGTGTATTGTTCACATCTGCGTACCCCTCAGAGCATACAGGCGTGATGTTACGTCATGATTTTGTATAAAAAATAAACATCCAAGCGATTGCAGAAATCACGACCGAATTACCGACTATTTTTAAAGAGTTCCATTGTATATATCCGAAGATCAGCATCAGATCTTCACTAAATTTAAATGGGACCACCTCAGGAGTATACTCTTGCAAAGAATTTTGAAAATCGCTCCACAAATGGGGGAGAAATCGGTGAACATACATAAAATGAAGTAATAATAAAATGACACAAAAAATGATACCGCGTTGATGTCTTTTTGAAGTCCCTTTCTTGGTTATATGCTCTATGTTTAGACCACAAGACTGAAGTAAAAAAAAGTTAATAAAATGAGAACTACTGGGCCAAACTATGTTAAACTATGTTAAGTTTTGTATGGGACCAAATGGCAACTATTCCGCATCAGACTAAAGAAGAATCACGTAAATCGGATCATAAATCTCACCGTAAAATAAAAAAAAAATACCAATCGAATTGAGAACCTCCTCCTTTTTGAAGTCGGTTAAAAATAGGGCTATACCTCAGTACAAATCGGACCACGAAACAATACACTCTGAGGCCCGTAATTTATGCGCCGTACTCGGGCGAGCCACGAATCACTTGCTAACGACAAATTAAAATTTAATTTGGTTAAAACTACCCACTCGGATAAATCACGCTTTTCCCCAAAAAGGGGGAGGCAGAACCGTAAGGTAATTAGTACAAAGTTACAAGGCTCCGTAGGTATTAAATTAAGGAGTTTGCGTTGATTGCTGTGCAGAAATAATTGTTTCTAATTGGATCAGGGCGAATATATGCCAGGAGTTTTAGCATTAAGGAATGGGATTTTGTATTTTTTTTAAGCAGATCTGACTGATAATATTAGAAGACCTTCCTTTACACCAAACTATGAAACATATACTTATTGAGTGTCTCCTAGTTTGTTTTATCGTTAACTCTGAAATAAAGTTGTAAAGACAAACTTTTCCAAAACTTGTTAAAGGACTGATCAAAAATGTCAGACATTATGCACAAAATAGTTATTGGGAGGCCGTATACGACATTTAGCCGATTTGGTGTTGTGTCTAGTGGTCTAATGTTCGACACATAGACTAATATTTATAGAATGAGATAGACTGGCAACTGACGTTTCTTGGTTTAGTAACGATCAGCGCCCTCTGAACGCCAAGCAAGAAACTAAATGAATATTTATTTTATACTTAGTTATAGCTATGTAGGTGCCTCAAGTCGATATTTGAGCTGGTGGCCCGCGAAATTTAATTGTTTTTTTACGTTTTTAGCAATTTGTTGGTCATTTGGGCTGTATGTTGATTAAAATATGATTCGCGACCGTAACAAAAATGATTTTACAGAATTATAATCATTTAAACGATTAATACGGGTTGTATTGATGGTAAATGATTATAATTCTGTAAAGCCATATATTTTTACGGTCGCGAATCATATTTTAATCAACATCCAGCCCGACACTGACCAACAAATTGCATAAAACGTAAGAAAATTTGAACACCCTTCCAGTTTCACCTTTTATACTACGTTTTGACGTAAGCATATTTTCATGGATGTCAGTTTAGGTATCTAATAAACGAAATATTAATAACACAAAAATATATTATTGAATTAATTTATTAAATATTAATTACGACACCTGTTTGCCTCTCACGTTTCGCACCCTTTGTTTTATTATTATGTTCTCGAGCCTGTATGAAGATGGGGTCAATTTCATCACTATTACAAAAATTATAGTAGCTCTTGCCAGTGAGAACATTGCTGACTTCCTTGCACCAATTCATGGTGAAGAACACAACACTTTTGTGGAGCAAATATTCTTTTAATTGTTCTTTATGTTTTCTACATTTCATAAAATTGAAGTCAATGTGGACTGTTATAATTAGCTTTATATATTTTGAAACGTGTTCCATATGTCCATATTTATTTAAAATATCCAAAGTGATGTGTTCTACTTGGGCAAAAAAATCAAACAATGCCCGGGTAGGATAGCATAACCATCTTTTGCCACAATATTCTTTTTTTATTATAAAATTGTGGAAATCTTCAGTATTTGAACATATTACATTTTTTCGACATGTTTTACATTTTTTAAAAACAAACTTTTTTGCTTTAGTTGCTATCCACCCACTACAATATGATATGGCCGCGCATTTCTCTACATTAACTCGAGAACGGCTTTCTATAATTTGTGTATTTAATAAATTAATATCTAAATGTTCATCAATAATTTCCATTATTTCATTAACATCCTCCACATTACAGTTTTGGTTTATTAAAGATTTTAAAGAATTCAAACAAACACTGTCATCATTTTCACAATTACCCTGTAGGGAGTGTGGGGATGTTATATTATTTATTAACAGAGTTCTAAATGCAGTTTCAAAAGCTGCTGAATTGGGCATTACATTACTATAGCCATTAGCTCTTATCGCCCCAAAAAAGTTTTCCAAAGGGTCTTGGTTTATGTTACGTAGTAACAATGAATTTATTCCTTCTGACCTTAATTTATGTGTGATTAATTTAAAACCTTCTATAGTTTTTACCCAACTGGTAAGAGATGGTACAGTTACCTCTTTGCCTTTATCATTTATATATTTCATTGACTTTAAAATTGGTAACATTTTGTTCCAAAATTTTAAATGGGGTGACTTTGGTGTGACTGCCGATCTGTATATTTTCCCTTCTTCTCTATGAAAATTTGCATTGACAGAGTCAAACAGGTCGTCGAACAGCATTAACACTTCTGCAGTGTCCACACTTTCCTCTGGCATGCTCCCACTTTCTAGAAATGAAAATTGAATGTTAATTTATTGAAAATAACAATAAATATTAAATATTTGAGAGGTTTAGCTGCCAAACTAAATTTTTATATTATATTTTTGACTACATTATTAATTATTTTAGATCTATTTGTACGAATAGTTTGTATATTATGGACAGATCAAAGATAATATTTCGGTTTGGCAATTCATTTAATTGTATTATAATAGTTTAATGAGAATAAAAATTATTTTCATTGAGTCGATAGGTAAATTAGTGCTGAATAGGTAACATTTCTGTTTTTAGACTACAACATTTATGGACACACTCTCTAGAACATACCTGCCAGCCATCCAAGTGTCACACCAACAGACTTGCTGAACACTTGTGTGCAATACTTAACCCTCATTTTTGGTATCATTGAGGGCACCACATGTTGAGCTGTCAGCTTATGGGCAATCTTTACACCCCGGAATGAAGGGCTTCTTTGAAACAAGTTTTCAATATGACACCATTTAGCCACGCGTACTTTACCATCCATGACATATTTCAGGTTTTTATTTAATAAATTGTTGCGCACACCCTTCATTAGATGAGGTGGATCGTATATAGGCACAATTTTAACACTGCCCACTTCAAAAAATCCACCTCTATAATCCTCATTTTTTCTAAGGTATTTTCCTTTAGTTTCTGCCATCAACTGATTTATTGCAGCAAGGTTTGTGGCTCCTTGGTCACATACTGTAGCTACAACTCTAAGACCTGTGTTTTCGACTTTTTCTATTATGTTTTTCAATTGATGTTTCAGATCTGCTGTCTTTGTTGTGCCTGAGCAAAAACTATAGGCAATTGGCTGCTTATATTTTTTTACTACACCTCTCAGCATAAATACAAGCACATGATCAGCGAATATCAGTTCCCTTTTGCTTCCATTGTCGATAAAACCATTTATATTATCGCGTGTCTTGTCGTAACTTAAATTTGTAGCAATTGACATTTCGTCAAACAGTATGCAACAAAATTTATGTTTTTCTGTCATTTTGGACACTTTTTTCTGTAAATGTTCAAATATTTTTTCGTTAATGCCAGGCTTTAAATTTACTTTCTGTAGAATATTCTGAAGTGTTCTTCGGCTTGGCAGAACACAAAGCTGGCTTAGCAAGCGATATGCTTTAGGTGATGGTTTATATAATGATAATGCTAAGATTTTTTCATCCAGCGTAAATCGCCTTCCTCTTGGTGCCTTACCACTTCCTTTTACTTGCATGTAAAATAAAGATTTTGCTGCTGATGTCATATCTTTGGTCATAATTTTGAAAGCATTTGTTTTTCTTATTTTCTTTGCTAGCAGATATCTTTTGCGGAAGGTCTGTTTGGCTTTAAGAGCATGACGAAGTGTTTGCTCCAATTTTTTTACTTTATTTTCATAATTTTTCCGTTTCAAAAATGGTACTGAAAATATAATAAAATATAGTTAAAATTGTGCAGAAATTAGTTTAAAAGAGGTGCATTTAAAAGTGAATGTCGGCTTTATCATGGTAAACCATGATCTTTAAAGGATTTGATTTCAAAATCAAAATCAAAATCAAAGCATTTATTTTAAATAAGCCAGTTACAGGCACTTTTGAATTGTCGAAACAAAGATGAAAATTAAATGTAGCTACAGTCCCAGTCACAAGACATAAAAACTGTGAAAGTACTGTAGTTGCCCATTCCCTAGCGTAGATCTCTATGGAGAAGAACGGGCAAGAAACTACTTGAAATATCAGAATATTGTTACAAAATCTTGGTTACATCATTCATGTTGAGATGGTATATTATGTGAGAACAATGTAGCAAGATGTGCACGTTAAAAGTGTCCACAGTAAAAACAAAAAAAAAATACAATTAAAAATAATTCATTCAAATAAGCCATGGCCACTAAGAGATGACCAGTCACAACTGACAGCGCCCGTTCACGGACATGACGCATGGATCAGCACCATTCAACTCAACCTGATTTGTAGAAAGACTAAGATAAGTGATCCTATAGAAATAGTTACCATACCTGAACTAGAAGGCTTGAAGTATTCAACAGTTCTACTTGTCATGGGTTGTATTACATCACAATGCAATAAAGCTTTTTGGGATGTGGATGGTTCACGATCAGAAAATAATGGACCCATACTTGGTGCTGAGAAACAAAGAGAATAAAATTAGTATTTTTACAATATTCCAAAGGACACTAATCATTTTACTAGGACTTTGAATTTTAAAATAGATGGATTACAAAAATTATAAAACATACCTAAATTGCAAGGCTTGGAATCAACAGTTCTTGTTGACTCCTGAATCACATAAGCATTCAATAATATTGCTTCTTGAGAAGTTGATGGTTGGCAGTCTGGAACCATTTGACTTAGCACTGAAAAGGACAACAAAAGAGGTTACTTTTTTTCCTTTACTTCTTTAGGGGAAGAGCAGCCTTTGCCCTATATTCGGAACACTACAGGAATAAAAACAAAAGCAAAAAGAATCTAAAAAATGTGTTTTAAGTATAGTATATAGTGTTGTATTGGGGAATAGTATAGGTTGCTCATTCTCTGTGTCTGTGTATTTGGTATAAATTTCAAAACTACTTGATGCAATGCAATTTTCACATACGTTGTAGTATTATATTATCTGTGCCTATGTTTAGACATTTTAAATTGGAAGTTTTCTATGTATTGTACATTTATAAGCGGTGTGAATTCAATGCAGTTGCTAGTATTTAATAAACTTAATCAAAAACAGATTTAAGTACCTGAAACATCTGCAGAGGTTAAAAGCAAAGATGGAACAGCCAATTTGCAAAGTCTGTTTTTTGGGTAAAGAAACTCTTCCTGAAAGTGCCGACGACAGATCCTTCGAGTTTTGTGGATAGTGATGCTGTCCAGACTCGCAATATCACCTCCAATAATCTTTACCCAATTTAGAAACCTTTCTGCATCTTTCTCAGGATGTGGAAAGTAATGTAGAGGTACACCTGAAAAAAAATTTAAAGTGACTTTATTGCGACTGACTGAAATGTGATTCCTAATCAATAACAACAAACAACAACAACAGCCCATAACGTCCACTGCTGGACATAAGCCTCTCCCATGATGGGAGGAATTTACCGTAATCTCCACGCTTGGCGGGCAGATTGGAGATTGCAGTGATGAAAGACTAACCGAAACCGCTGCTGCCCATTCTCTGGTCTACGGAGGCGTAAGGTGTTCTGCCTCAGACATTAGTCGCCTTATACGACACCCGTGAGTGTAATGGGTTGGTTCTATTCTACTCTGCCGGTTACCACACGGCTCATTCCTAATCTAGTTACTATAAATTATTTTACAATACTTAAAGTAATTAAATAAAAGTAAAAATTGAGCACAAAGACATGTCAAGATGGTTTAGCATTCTATCAAACTAAGCTAAGCTGGCAGACTATGTGTAGTATTTATGATTTCTAACTATTAGAAAAGGTTGTAGGAATAAATTGTTTTCAGAAGTTTTGAATAGTCGATAAAACAAGGAATTGCTCAGTTTTTCACTGCTTTGTAAAGTTGTCAACAACGGATTATGCAGATTAACTTATGTAGGTAGTAGGCACAAAACCTAAAAGCTATGCACGAGTACCTATTTGTTTAGGGCATGAAAAATCAGAATATAAAAACACACTGCACTCACCATCTTCTGCTACTACTGGGCACCCAGGAACACAGCAGACATTTCGAGACATTGCGTAAAGCGTAAAATAACACTACACTGAGACATATGGTCCAAACTCCATACGGAGGGCCTATCCACAAGTATGTCACAAACACTTTCACACAGTACAAACTATGTTGGAATTTCGGTATTTCTGGTATATACTGAGGAACTAAAGGTCGACTCAACGTAATAACACAAAAACCAAAAAGTACAAGAAAAAATGCGCACGAGCATGCAAACACACCGGTGGAAAATTTCCTTGTGACATTGAGCCTCAGTGTTGCAATCAGTGTAAACTACCACATTTTTCAAGCAAAAAAAGGTGGTAACACTGCAAAAAACAGTTCCGTGCGCGAGGGATAGATGGCGCTTTTCACAATTAAAAAAAATGTTCTAAGTTACCAGGGCATGGTTCGACAGTCACTGTAGGGTTTGTCTATATTTTCTTAACCCGCGAAGAACTCTAAAGGTCTTGGCACAGTACACCGGCTGCAGCACGGCATCGCCTCAAATTTATGCTACGGCTAGCCGCCAGCGCGCTAACTACGTGTCGTCCTCGAGATACAAGCATGCTGTCACCGCGACCACAATTATTATAATTATGGCATTTGTAATCAACGCTGTTTTGCTGGCGACTCGGAGTCGGCACACTGTAAGCGGTCCGCTCGCTAGCAGCACGCGGGCTGCGAGTCAAGTTGTATGTCAGCGGTAGGCGCGCTGACTGCCCGCCGTTGGCTTTTTCATATTGACATTCTAAAATATATTTTACAACACACCATTTAGTGCTCAAATTTGTATGACAAGTTAAATGCTGAGTTGGAGCGGTTCCGTTGCGGTGCTGGTATAGTGTGCAATGACCTTAATAGAGCGATGCAGGTAGGGATTTTAGTTCTTCATTTGCATCGTTTCTTCTTCATTTGTTTTATGTGTACGGCTACAATTCCAATACATTTTTTGTATTTTTATCTCGTTGAAAGTTCCGTCTCGATTCCGTTCGACTCCGTTTGATTGTAACTAGCCTAATTGAAATAAATGCTTTGATTTTGAACATCTAAAAATACACATAACTCTAGAAATTACAAGTATTTCAGAGGCTATAATTTATGATCTACGCGTAGCTTCATATTTTATAGTATCGGATTAAGTGACTGAATACTAAACGCTTAATGCGATCAATTTAAAAACCCATATATTTTACTGGTTGTTTTCGCACCATTTGGTTCTTTATAGTTCTTTATACTGCTTGGTAATAGAATGAGTGGCTGTTTTTATATTTTCTAACCCAGCCTAGGAAATATCCATTTATCGACAGAACTTTTTGATAACGCACCGAATAAGTCTGTGATTCATCATCATTATGTTGTTGGCCTTATCCCAATTTATTTAAGGCACCGTAAGTTTTACTTTTTCTACATTTTATTCTCTATTAGACGGTCACCACAATTAGTAGTCAACCTATTTTATCTACACTATCTATCGTTTATTTTATATTCTTCTACTCTTAGTATAACTAAGAGTAGAAGAACGCACCTACCTATGGATTTTTTATCCATCGACACTACATAATACGTTAATAAAAAAGAAAGAAAGAAATCAATCAGTTAATTGGTATTATTTGAGGAATAAAAGAATATTACATTGTATGGTAATTATTTAAATTATTAAATTATATTTAAAAATATTTTATAATAATTTAATTAATATATAATATAGTATAATATTATACTATTTTGATAACGTATTATGTAGTGTCGATGGATAAAAAATCCATAGGTAGGTGCGTCGTGAAATTCTAAATTAGGGAAGCCTACTTATTAAGTTAAATGAAGATACATATTATAAAACGCTTTCTTTTAACTTCTTTCGTAAATGTTTAAAGTAAAGCCACAACTCTTGCACCATTTGCAGTGAATGTTTTTCAAAATGATTTGTGTCTACTTAAATTATTCGAAAAAATGAAAAAAAAATTAACATTTTAAGAATTATGATTACCATAAATTCTGCTAAGATATTAAAATTGAGATATTTTTAGTTAAAGTGGCTTCTTAGTCTAAAATTAAATACTAGAAGTTGCCTTAATAAAGCGGCCGTGACTTTCAAACAAGAAAATAATAATTAAAAAAGTTATTTATAACTAGCTGAGTTCGTGAGGTAGTCTCAAAAACGAATAAATCATGTTAAACTTAAAGTAGTCTCGACCAGTTAGGATATAATTGGTCGTTTCATCAGGCCAATGACCAATACAATAATTGGCAATTTCTTTTCGTATTATGACAAAAGAAAAGAAAAATATTTGACTTAAGCATTCGAGTATCAAGATAACCACAATAAAATAGCCATAATTACAAAAAAATGGCTGCAATAGTTTCCGTACCTACTTTAAAACTATTCAAAATGAAGTTTTTAAAAGCTGAAAAGTTCAGTTCATCAGGAATTTACGAAACTGTTGACCAAATCACCTGACACTCACTAATTACGATACCCTAAGGTTTTCAAAGCTACCCTCATTACAATCAACGTTTCTATTCGCATTTATAGTACCTACCTGAAACCCAGGTGTCTATTTCCCACACTTCTAGAACATTATTGTTAGACAGGAATAGATAGTCAACAGAGAACTAACCATGTGAGAATGGATTTTTCCACTATGATTTTGTTAGTAACAGCTTCAATGTTAGATTTAGGCCCAGGTAACTTCTAAATTCTTCTTTAAAATTCTCACCTATCATAACAATGTATGAAATTCGCTGTCCCAGAGTGCCTTTATTTTGCAACCTTTCGACAACCAGTCTTGCCAAGCGGAATCGTATTACGCAGTACTAACTGGGTTGCGGAGGTCAGATATCCAGTCGCTTTATGATTTTCAGCAGCATCCAGTTAGACGGGAAGCCGACGACTTCGCAGTTGAAAAAAGGCTAGCCAGATGAAGGGCAGTGTTAGTACTTCGAGTGGTACAACTGACGTGAATATGATCAGTGTATTAAAGATCCTTTTGACACACAGTGTGAATGCGGTGCTCCCGATCAGAAGATGTCCCACTTGCTTGGTCTCTGTTTCATATCTACTCCGTGTCTAAAGCTACACGATCAATTAAGTACGTATTTGTGTTAGGAACCCCAGAACCTAGTACAGCTGAGTCAATATGGCTATTTCTTGATTCAATACAGGCTTCTACGTCTTCATTCTGATGTGGACCAAGGTAACCTTTCTTAAAAATATCTATGATGGAACATTTCGGTGAAATAGTTCGTAGGAGTTTTGATAGCAAATGGAATATTTTAGGTACAGTTGACAAAACTACTAAAACTCAAGTACTACTTAAACATTAAATACAGCTCGAATATTAGCTCGCGAAACTCCACAGATGTGGGTGTCGATATACTCGCTAGCTAATCTAATTTGACTTTGTACATTGTTTACAAATGTATTAAAATAAACTAAACCAACTAACTTAAACTAAAAACTTAAAAAATGGCGTCAAAAAACTCCTCCTCAACACTGTTAACTGGTAATGTCCCCAAGATACTAGCGGCGTTACCACGCTGTATGGCAACGCTAAGCCTTTAGCCAAGGTAAAAGCCAGCCCTAGGGTCACGGGAAGTGTCAACTAAGCGTATTGAAATTTCCTTGAAAAGGCTGTGAGCGCTCGGACCCCACGGTCCTAGAGTTTCAACCCCAAACGGCTCGAAAATATAGTTACCAATAAGGTTACTATATTTTCGCCGCTTGAGGTTCTCCGCTGCCGCAGCGGCAGCCCCTACACAGCACGATGAACTAGGAAGATGGGAAGGCGCAAGAGTATCGACACATGTAGCATCCCACACTAAAGGCCTACCCATCTTCCATGGAAACAAAGACATGCCATCCGGTCTCTTGCCATCATCGCGTGCCAAGCCATTGGGTTCTAATAAAGCTGGAACGCCGACGGTGACAAGAGATCGACGGATGATGTCATTTAAATTCGCATGCCGCGCAAAGCGGCCCGCACTTCAGCTGCATGACAGACCGTGGTGTCCGAGGCTGTTGACAACTTCACCACAGTGACAGCGATATGACATTTGACTTTTATTATTAATTGGTCTAGTAGTTACAACTGTTGAAGGCGACCTATTCGCAATCTCATTGATCAAAAACATACTTACGCAGCCTACGACTGTCCGAATTTGCTATGGCGCAGTCGGCCACTAGCCTTTTTTTTATATATTTTTATTTAAAAAAAATATTTATTTACTTTGCACATCTGTGTTTGGGTTATAGGATTACACCATCCTACCAAATGTCACCTGGTTTGGTCCAGTAGATTCGGAGCAAATTGGCTGTGACAGACAGACGTAACAGACAGACAGACGCACGAGTCTTTTTATTTTTCATTTTTTGTACGGAACCTTAAAAACGATGAAGGTTACGATGTTCCAAGAAAAAATGTGCGGGATAATGCTATCTAAAGAAAACTGCCATAAGATACCTCCCTCATAATTATTTTTTTTACTTGACTGTAATTTCCAAGTAGGGACCTAATTAAGTAAAATATGAGTTGGAAAAAACATAAAAACACGCTTTCTCGTGTTCGAGAAAGTGTGCAAACTATCTTTTCTTTCCAAAGCACAGAGGAAACTTGGTATGTAAGGATGGTCACCCATCCACAGACCGACCTTGGAAAGCGCTGCTTAACCTTGAACGTCCACCCGTGCAGCTCCTAGAATCAATATTATGTATGTCTAAAGCAGTAACCAAAATTGATTTATTATTCTTTTACCAATTAGAATAACACCAAAATAGCGTATCAAAACTTTTAGAAGTACTTCATCACAGAAATAAATTCCACTTCTAACACTGCTCAACAGTGTTTTTATCGTCTACTACCCTAATTTCACAGGTGTCTGAAACTGAAAAAAAAAAGAGCTACTCGGCACCCAAGTTGAGGATAAAATAAATCGAAGGTACGGTTCGCAATAAACATAAGTTTCTTAAGTTTAGGGTCGGGGCTCTTGGACTGTATTCACTGACCACAGACCAGATTGATGTACAGTATACCTATTTATTACAATTTCATAATACCCACTCATTCCTATTGACATGATTTATTTATTTTATTTTTATTACTAAGCGGGCCTGCTCTTGACCTCGATCACGTCTGATATTCAACAGGGTTATTTAGGATCACAGGCAATACAAGAATATATATGGGTTCTTTTACTTCCTAATTTCAAGTTCAAATCAATCAATTTACCCTGGTTAAGTGAAATTAATATGACATTTCTTTATCTTGGAAATGGGTTTTCAGGGACCCCCTATTGATTGAGTATGTACGATATAAAAAGGCACTTATTCCCCCCGTCATTCCGACCATTTTTTATTCAGGGCTATACCTGAGAACCTTCTATAGTCTGCGCCAGATAAGTAGGAATTAAAGACCATTGCTCTTTCCTTAATTTCTCTGCGTGGGTACCCCGACAATACATTATGAATCGTTATTTATTACTAGAAAAAGTCAAGGATCACGATAGTGGGCGTTTCGGGACAAGTTTATGTCATTATTTCTGTTTTCGCAATTATGTATTTGAATAAATATATGCGGGTTACTGACCTTTAATTCCTACTTATCTGGTGCAGCATAAAGTTATAGAGGTATTGGTAGTCAAAGTTTCAACTTTTTCACAAGTTTTTTTTTTTAAAACAAGTTTTTAACATTATAACTTTACTTTAAATACCTCCAAGAACCCATCAATGCATCCATCAGCACAATATTTTGAGTGCATCACATTGAGTCTTACCGTAAAACTTAATTTTTCACCCCAAAAAAAGTCGTGTCGTGTAGAGTTACTTAGTTTGATGTACAGAATGCTTGATTGAAGGCTTCGTGAAGAGTCCCGTTTACACCTTGTATCCTTTACTTTTTATTTTTAAGTGGACGTTGCATGGGTTTTCTGGATTTGTTTATTCCGTGGCAGAACTAAATATTAAATAGATTTACGTAAACGTGGCTTGCTGAATTTTCTATGTTAATCTCATTCCGTGGTTGGACTGAGCTACTCAGACACGGTTATTTCTTGTAATTCAACCTTTTATCCGTCTATTTGTAGGTCCTCAACGAAGGATGAGATTCTGTAGTGGAAAAATAAATCAACTTATTGCTTTTAATTTTGTGTTGGTGTGGTGTGGTGTGGTGTGGTCTTTTAATTTGTAACGTAAACATGTTTTTTTCTATTTCATACCACAGTACAATACCTACACGGTCAAATGTAACAAACAGTTATTTTTTTTCACGATGTATCTTTTCTTCTTCTACATCGTGAACTTATGATATTGATAATGTCACAAGCAGAAACGTTCTTCAAAGAAGGCAACGACCGTCTTCTTGTACACACAAAATTTAAAGCTTATTCAGCTAATGGGTATATAGATATATAGATTTCAGATGCTGGATTCAAGTTTCAGCTGAAAGTGGAACTCTGATTATTAGGCCATGAAGGCCTAATAATCAGAGTTCCACTTTCAGCTGTAGAAAAAGGAGGGAATGATTACAATATTAGGTTTATTTGAATAATAAAAGCTGCTCACATTAAAGTACAAGATACCTAAGTAAACTGTTCACTTTCTCACCAACACTATCTATAAAAGTCATAATAATAAAATCGCCACCGTTTATCACCGTGACAGCTGGTCACCCTCTTTAAGACGTATCAGCGAGAAGCTATTTGTCGGTAGGCCGATAGTAATGATTTATTGGAATTTTGGCGCTTTCCTTATAAAAAAAGAGGAAAATTTCGTTGTTACCCAAATTGCTGATGTCAGCAATTTGGGTAAGAAAGCGCCATTCTCGCATTTTGCCCTTTTTTATATGTGTCTGCTAGATATAAGTTGTATAGTTATGGCGTTGCGTCAAAGTACCACGTTTGTATTTTTCTGAATGTAATTACTTAACAAACATACAGGGTTAGTTTTGCAATAACCGGCCAAAATTTAAAATTAAGATCTAGATATCAAAAATTTATAAAGAATTAAAAAAATATATATAAAGAATTTATATTTAATAAATATATATATATTTTTTAGAGAGAGAATTTATAAAAGTGCGTTTTGAGTATTATTGTCGAAAAAAATTAAACAAAATAGCATTAATTTGAAAATGTCCAAAAATTTAGATTTAACACAACATAATCAGTAATCCACAAAGGGTTAGGCAGAGATGTACCAAATAGTACACCCACAATAGGCGAGACGACAAAAAAAAACTAATTAGTCCGTCAGTTAGATTATCAGAAAATATTTGACCCGTGTTTTTTCTTTTGTTACGTAAACCAAAATTGACGAAGATATGACGCTTTTAAAATTCTCAATACGTCACGCCTAGGTATAACTTTTAGCTAGTTCTGACGTCACGAGCCCCCACTCCCGAGTTTTGATGCGTTTTATCTTTGTCAATATTTATTGATTTACAACAACAAAAAATACGTGTCCATTAATTTCCAATACTCTAACTGACGGACTAAATAGATTTGCAATTTTTTGATACTGTCGTCATGCCTATTTGCCATTTACGTTTAAGTCCCATCCTCTTTCAGTTTTCGTTCACACATCCAATGAAAATATCAAGATCAATTAGCATCAATAATAAATTGTATACTTAGTTTCCTTTACTAAACATATAAATTAGGCAGTAAGTAAATATTTGCTTTGAAGATACATTATTTTCTTTCTTTAGGCTCTTATCCACAAGTAAAAAATGACGTATCGTCCAACAAGGTCCTTTCGGATAGTTTATTTAGCATTAGTGTATGGCCACTATAACAGCGGGGTAATAAAAGATGTTTCAATTCTAATTTACAACGTAAGGTAAGGGTAAGGCAGAGGTCTACCTTTAGTAGGACTTAGCTGGAATATGTATCTATAGTCATCATCATCATCTGCGTAGCTTTTTCCCAACAATGGATCGGCTTCTAGTCTAATGCAGCTGAATACCAGTATTTTACATGAAACGACTGCCTATCTGACCTCCACAGTCCAGTTAGTACTGGGTAATACGATACCCCTTGGTAAGAGTAGTTGTCTGGATTTGTGCCCGGTTGATGGCAATAAGCTCGCCCCCTGCTACATGGGACTTAAACCTGGCAACATTAGGTACACCTCTGCCAAATCCTTCGGGGACTACAGGCGTGATGTTACGGTTTGTCATCTTACCTACTTATTTAATAGGTCAGACGACAAAAAAAATCTATTTAGTCCGTCAGATAGATTAAAAAAAAATATTGGACACATATATTTTTATTTTTTCACGTAAACAATAAAATAAGACGATACAGTGCGTCGAAAACTCATGTGACGTAACATTTGAGTACATTTTTTACTCAAATGTGACGTCACAAGCCCCCACTCATGATCTTTGACACGTTTTATCAAGTTGATAAAACAAAAAACACGTACATCTAATATTTTCGATAATCTAACTGACGGACTAAACAGAATCATATTTTTTTTAGTCAGTCATCATCCCTATTAAAACCCCTTGTTTCGGAGCCCCAGCACCCAGACGAAAGTACATACATCTTATTTAGAGATACTCCCATAACATCGTCTTACCGTAGTCTACTAATAAAGAAATCTGTCTGTCATTACGGGCAATTTGATCAAAACATATTGATTGACCTTCGGAACCTTGATTATCCTTGTTTGCCTAACGTTATCTTTGACAAAGGAGGCAAAGAATATAATCAAATATTTGCTTAGTAAGCCTGAAATAAACCTTATCAGTCTAAGAAAAAATATTTTTCTATAGGCATCAATCAAATCTAAATTAGATCTATTTTTGCTCACTATGGATATTTCAGTACCAATCATAGGTATTACTGAATTTTCAGTCTTACCAAGGGATATCGTTTACGCAGCAACTGGGATGTGGAGGCAGTGGAGGTCAGATAAGAAGGCACTCCATCTGAAATACTGGTATTCAGCTGCATCCAGTTAGACTGAAAAAAGGGTAGGCAGATGTGTATTACTGCATTTTTAGTCAAAAACTACAGTCAAGTCTGATTGTACATAAAAATAATCCATGTACAATCAGACTGGACTGTAGTTTTTATACCTTCTGAAGCTTTGAGTTTTCCTCAGGGTATTTTTCGCAGAGAAAAATCTCTCTCTTTTATTTTTGCTGTAGGGTTTTTCTGGCCCGAGTCTGATTTAATAAAGTGAAGGTTATCTGGTAGTTTACTTAATATTAGTTCTTCTGTCTTACTTCTTGTGAAAGAGTCTGTTGCTAAAGTAATAGGGTAACGCTGTTTGGTTTAGTTGTAAAAATGTGTCATCTGCCTAGCCTTTTTCCAACAATTTTGGGGTCGGCTTACAGTTTTACCGGATGCAGCTGAATACCATATTTTACATGGAGCGACTACCTATCTGACCTCCACAACCCAGTTAGTACCGGGTTATACGATACCCTTTGGTAAGACTGGTTGTCAGACTTTTTGGGCCTCTGACTACCTAACGATTGTCATAGATCTACAAATGACAGCCGGGACCAAAGGCTTAACGTGCTTTCCGAGGCACGGAGGAAACTCGGAATGTAATGGGTGGTCACCCATCCACAGACCAACCTAGGCAAGCACGGCTTAACCTCACGATCAACCCGAGCGGCCGTTATTATTTAGCCACGAGCTCCTCATAGTTGTAATGTGTATTTTATAATATTGGTTTTTCTTTGTTAAAGAGATGTGCCGATGAAACTCTGCTTCTTCGTGTCACTGGCGATGGATGTGACATTATATTTTATTGACCCAAAACTTCGCTACTACCACGGCTTCGTCAGTGGCAGCGTATTGGCCTCTTTAGCGGTTTATTTTGGGGCTCAGCGTGCAAGAAAGGAGGTCGAGAATAGTTTAGGCAAATGAGAGAAGTCTTAACAACTAAAATACTCCTTATTCATGCAAAACCGGCGCGCTGCTACTATGCGATAATGCATGCCGACATCTATAAAGGTGAGCACGACTACTGTCACTGATAAGCTCTTCATCCCCCATAGAAAACGGTGGATCTTCCGACCAGACGGGTCTTATGTCTGGTGGGCCACTGCCCGACAATTGTTGCCAGGTTCTTCTATTTATAATCTTAAGTCGCGGATAACTTTGCTTGTGCGATGTAGGATTTTGGTGTATTTCGCTGTTTGGTTCATCGTCTGTGTCATAGATGGCGTTGTAGTACTTTTTGTTCTATGTTCCTGTGTATAGTAGTTCAGTACATAGTAGTGTAGTCTTTGTAGTGCCGCTACACTGTCACATAACTGTCAAACTACAAGTACAAGATATAGATGGGGCAATGTCTAACAAAGTACGAGGTAAGAAACGATCATACATCTCGGTTTAAGGCTGTAGTAACAGTAATTTCTTTCCATTTAGATCAGATAACAATCAATTATTAGTAATTACAAAAATCACAAGCAAAACCAGTATCAATACTTAGCTAGGAACCTATTCACATGATACAAAAGCGTGTTTTATTTGGGACTGGCCCGTTCAACTATACAAACTTGGGGACATTGAGTGATGGGCACTTGGGTTCGCAGATGGGCTACAGTTTGTACCACAAATTTTTACAAACATCTCTCTATTTGGGTTAAAAGATGTTATTAATATTAGTTTTGGATTAAATCTCTTTATGTGAGGAGTAAAATAATTTAGAAAATATGGTATTTTTCATTGTTACGAGAAGTGAACTTGACGGTCTCGTTGGTCTGGTGGTCGCAAGCGCGACTGCTGAGCATGAGGTCCTGGGTTCGATTCCCAGGTCGGGTAAAGTGTTATTGTGTTTTTCCACCAGGAATTTCCCAGTAGCGGCCACGGTGTCTGTATTTGTGCCCAATTGATGGCAATAGGCTCGCCCCCCATAACTGGCAAAATGTGGGTGTACTATTAGGTACACCTCTGCCGAACCCTTCGGGATTATAGGCGTGATATTATATATTTTGAGAAGTGAACAAGTCGTTAGGGTTCGAAAGTTTTATACTATACAAACAAAGTGGTTAAAATACCAGATATTATTGAATACTTTTCCTGAGAAGATAAATGGTACAGGGGTAGTTGGTTCACTTAATAATTAAACACGTCAATCTTTGAGCTCCTCTTGTGTAACTTCACACGATACAGACGGGCAACTTTTTAACTACAGAAAGTTGCGCTTGAAATATTGATATATTAATTGAGCAATAGTGGCATATTGGAAACAGCAGCAATTTACACGTTTTAAGTCGTGAGTTGGAACCCAGTCACCTACTTTACTCTCTGTAAATTATTGACTACTGCTTTCAAAGTGGTGGTGAAGGAAAATATTGTGAAGAATGTACAGAAACCAAAAAAATACAAAAAACAAAAGCAAAACTCATGTCCACTAACCAACAATTTTAGGGCAAGCCACATCCACTAACCCGCACTTGGCCCACGTGGTAGATTGTGGTCCATCCCGTCTCGGAGTCTGCGTCCTAAAGCTGGGAAAACAATCAGCTCTATAAAATGCAATAAGCATAATCTTTCACAGCCCTACTTTACCCACTGCTGTGTATACCTAGACTTCTCTTTGGTATATGCATTGGATAGGTAAATTCAGCTTCTATCTTTTAGGTAGTTAAGTTATAGAGACAAAAATATGAGGCAGACCTAGATTCAAATCTAACTAAAATTCAAATGTTTCTACAAGAGAAAACCTGAAATGAAATGATGAATATGAATTAGAAGTTTATAGCTACTATTTAACTAAATTATCAAATGGATGAAGATTGAAATTAAAATTGAAATTGTTTGTTGAAATAATTGAAATACAAAAATATTACATTAAGGCCTTTAAAACTATAGGTATACAATAATTGGATTCTACCTGAACTAGGAATAAACCTGTATCTCAGGTAACTCACTCAAGCGCTTATACATAAATATTATCTAAGATTCCTTAAACAACTAGTAAATAACTTATCTATATATATGCTAGGTACATAATTATTATGGGTCTATTCAAAGTAAGAAAAAACAGTTTGTTTAGCAACTTCTCTGCAACATTCTATTATTTTTGCAATGAAGCATAATACAAAAATCCAGGGCACATTTACTTTTTGTGTCTACAGAGAAAAATGCTATGTCACTAAAATGTAAAATATACTAAAATTACAATAAGTGCGACAATTAGTAGGTACATAAAGGTCAATATGCTTAAGAGTAAACTAAGTATAACACAAATGAATAAACAGAACTTATTAAATAAAACGGCGTTCTCACGCGTCATTATGATCAATGAAATTGACATATCTTGCCTCAGCTATTTTCTTAGCGGGGCACTCTAAATCGCCTGTTTTGTGGTTGCTCGGTTTTTTAAAACGCAAGCATGTTGCACACTGTGGCAGTACAGCATTTTTAGTGCACTCATTGGATTCTTCAGCTTCCCGACAAGTCTTTGCAGCGTGCCTATACTGTTGACATTTAAAGCATCTGGTCACAAGTGTATAGTCCCTCACTGGGCAGGATGTCCAATAAATGTACACTCGGTTTTGGTTTATAAGGGCCTTTCTAATGCTGGCAGTAATTTCAAGAATAAAGTTACACGTAGGTCCTTCCTTTTTACCTGACTTGGGACTTAATTTTATGGAAGCCATAAAAGAGTCACGAGGTAAATTAGGCAGCTTGTCCGCTAAGTTCTGCTCATAAATGCAGTCGTAGACTTCTTGATCACTTAAAACAGTCGGAACTCCTATAACAGCAATTCTTGGTCTTCTCTTGTGGGGCTCTTCCATTTTCAGGCCTGAACTGCTTAGCTGTGACGATTGTCTAAGTTTTTCAATGTCGTCTTTTGTCTCTGTGCTGATAATAACGCCCCCGTTTTTTGTTTTGCGTAATCCTCGAACGTGCAATTTCATTTGTTCCGGGCATATTATTTTTTGGACCAGAGTTTTTGTGTCGTCACTAGATTTTAATTTATTTGTTGGATAAATGGTTATTTGGGCGCAAGTAATTATTGTTATTGGTTTTAACCATGTCAGCAAACGAGACTTTTTCTGCCATAGTTGTCTTGATGCAGTTTTCTTCAATGCTGGCTTGAATTGTTTGCTGGAAATTTTCAAGGCAATTCGTGAGGTCCCGTTTTTCTTTCATCACTTGATATTCTTTGACCTTGAGCCTCAAGTCCTGGTAGTAAACTGCCATTTGTGAAACGCCATGTTCTACCTTGCGCGAAAGGTTATTGATCCTCAGCTTTTGATCGGAGTTCAGCTTTCCTTCCTGAGCAATGAGACAGACTTCACTCAGGCATTTGTCGATGGAGGTCAACCAGTTACTGATATCGGTGGTTTCCACTGCTTCTGATCTTCCTTCTGCCGCATGGTAAGGTGTTTGGGGTTTGGTCGCAGGGCTGCTAGGAGGTGGAATACTCCGAGGGCTGTTTGACATATTTATAGTTCTTAGATATTTCTCATTACTACTTGTTATTCACCAAAGTAAATCACAAACTTAGCACAAAAATGCGGTTTGGTATCTAGGTCACAGATCACTTGAATATTATTTTTACGCCATATAATAAATAAAATCGCTAATACACACGTCTGCTCTACTTGAGTGCTAGTGGAACTGTTGAATTGAATGAAGTTGCTCGTCTACTCCCGATTTTAATTACCGGTTACAATATTGTCTTCATACAATGCGGCCTCGTGATTAATTTATAGCTAATTATACTGCTATACTACGCACAATCTGGAGATGATTGCAAGGAAATGTGACTTATGACATTTTAGATCATGAAAGCTCTTTTTTTTCACTAAACTAATATAAATTCTAAAATCTCTAAATATTTTAAAGAGGAAAGATTTGTTTTTTTGATTGTTTGTTACGATTTAACTCAAGAACTACAAAACCGATTATAAAAAATTCTTGCACTATTAGAAAGCTACATCTTTACCGAGTAATATAGGCCATAAATTATATTGGTATCATGCAAATTAACCGAGCTATCACAATTTTCGCGGACGAAGTCGCGGGCGAAGAGCTAGTGATTAATACTTAATTAGGTACATAAAACGGAAACCTACGAGTAAGAAATAAGTATATAAGGTAGAAGAGAACACGACTCGTAAAACAATTACCACGTATTCAGTTCATCATTCTGAACCCACATAGAAATTTGTCATGGGAAACAAAAAAAAAATTCTTTTCGTTATTATCTGATATCCGCAATTCAATTACTGGATAAACTAACACGTTATCCCGTGGTAAGACTGTTAGTTACATTTTCCTGACTACCCCTAAAGACTGTCAAAGATCTTCAAATGACAGCTGGGACCAACGACTTAACGTACTGTCTGAACCACGGAGGGGTTTCGATATGGTCACCAATCTGCGAACCGACAACGGCAGGTGTTGCTTTACCTTGAAGACTGTCGGGTGTGGGGCCCTTATTTATTAAACCACAAGCATCTCCGCCGTTAACTTTAAATTAATATTATTTAATTGAAATATTTCAATAAACCACAACAATCTTAATAAGTCCCGAACTTATATTACACAGTAAATATTAAACAAAGTTTACTGCTTATCCGATCAGTGCGATTGCCATCGATTTGCATTTAATATCGCTATCGTAAACTGACGAGATCTAAAATACGTTTCAACTATATATCGTAAAATTGTATTGGATCATGAAACAATGTATTCAACGCTTAGTATTCATTGTATGTGCCGCTGTATCGCTTTTATTTCTGACTGGTTTTTGCTCGCCCTGTGGTTGAAAATTATCCCACAGAAATGTTTATAATATAGTTGAGGACATTTGGGGATAATGTAAATTCTCATTAGTGAAAGATTTTCCGGAATTAGATCAATCGTTCCGAAGATTACCCCCCTACATCCAAACTTACAAAGTTTCTTTATAATATTAGATTCGAAGAGGAAAAACAAATTACTCCCGGGATTGCGCAACAATTGATACTTTACTAATTGTGTCTCATTAGTGCAAACTCGTTAGGCTCAGAACATTATTAAAGAGTCGAAGAATTCTTTTACCTGTATTATCCTACTTTTTAGGGTTCCGTACCTCAAAAGGTAAAAAAGGAACCCTTTTAAGATCACTTTCTTGTCCGTCTGTCCGTCTGTCAGTCTGTCCGTCCGTTTGTCCGTCTGTCACCACCGATTTTCTCAGGAACGGGTGGACCTAGTAAGTTGATATTTATGCCAGATACTGAGGTCTATTATAGTCCCTATTATGTGTATAAAGATCCTGAGTCAACAACCCGTGATAAAAAGATATGGGCAAATTTAGATTTTCGCGAAAACTTGTAAGTACCAAAATTTACCCTAATTTTCAACTATTTTTATTTTTCGAAATTTTCCCTTTACATGTTCTGTAAGACCTTGCTTTTAACCAAAATTGACAGTTCTAGGTCAACCGGAAGTACCCTATAGGTTTTGGGTCGAAAACCTATATGGTTGTTCCCGTTGACCTAGAGTCACGAAATTAGGCGAGAAGCAATGTCTTATAGCACATGCAAAGGGAAAAATCTGAAAACCGTAAATATGTAGTTTAATAACAAAAGAAAAAAAAAATTACTATTACAAACTTATTATTTGCGGTTGGTGCAATAGCCGTTTCATGGGATCGAACAGCAAAGTTAAGTTTGTCCTTTAAAAAGTTTACACGAGTCCGACTCGCTCTTGGCCGGTTTTTTATGGGACAAGCTGGCTCCACTATTCCCCACTTAACTATTGCAACTCTTGAAAGCCAGAATCAACAGTGGCATTATCACTTTCCTACCCTTGTTCCATGTTATTTGGAGTCTGTGCAACACGCTTTTTTTATATTACATGATACTTTATTACATACAACTCCTTCGTCCATGGGACCACCAGAATTATGGAATACCTCGTGATACCATAGTCCTTCTAGCGACGCGCCCCACATACAGCGGCCTCATGAATTGCAGTAATGAAACGAGAAGTACCACAGTACAAAACTCGCTGTCAACTATTATGCCATTATCTTAACATCTAAGTACTCTATCTTGTTTATTCTTGTGCTATATTGATCATAAAGGACAAACTTTCTAACTGGAAAAAATAATTTTATGGAAAAGTATGCCAACAAAAAAAAAACCGTTTTTAAGTAGGTTAAAAGATAGATTTTACACGATGTTTCTTTCTTTTTCTACTTCATAAATCAGCATTAACACTTGTTAAGGTGTGTTCCTTATTTTATAGGGTTTTGCAAATCAGGTATGATGACCAAAGTGACTGGTTTATTCTTCTAGTGAAAGGAATTTATTGTGATTTACAAATAAGCACACATGAATCATGATAGACTTCAGTTCGTGTTTTGTGGTCGCGGCAGCGTGAAGAGTCGGAAAGAGATCGCATGGAGGTCGTCGTCAGCCTTTTATATCCACGGTTCAGCGCCATCTCGTCGTTGTTGGATGAGCTACGTAGTTTGCTGCTTGGCTAGTGTCGCGTGCGCAGTGTGTTCAAGATGTAGAATGTTTGAACGCGAGGCCCTCGTAGTTCTTCCCGATGTGCACAGATGGCGCTGTCCTCAACAACACTTATCATTGGATCATTTATCATTTTATATTTAACCATTTTTCTCCAAAATATATTTTTTTTCCTAAATGCCACTTTTCCATATTGCGTTAAAACGATACAGGAAACCAAAGGAGAAACAGGAAATTTTTAAAAGATAAGCTTTTAAAAAAATATAGAGATTTGTGTTTTGATGTAACTTGAAATGAGCCTGAGCTTAACCAAAGCCTTCAGATTTAAATGAAACAAATGTTTTTAAAACGATATGCTCACAAAATAACGTTGAGCGAATACACAGGCAGGAAAACTGAGAATTTTCCTGTTCCGTTGAGTATCCATTTGTGGATACTGAGGTTTTGTTGGCATTTATGCTTCGTTTATACTTACGCCGCCCCGTTCACGAGACCATGACTCACAAAGGACAAAACAAGAAAATAAAATAAAAAGAGAAACAACAAAACAAATGAAATAGACAGGTTTAACAGCGGGTCCCAAACTAGACACAGCTATGCCCTTGGTGACCCAGACGCTATACAAAGTAAATAATTTACTATGTTCAACCAACGCAAGAAATAACTTAGTAACAAACACAAAATATACAGGAAGGAAAAACAAAACTTATAACCATACAGTCAATCCATCGTTTCTTTGGTCTTCCTCTACTCTTATACCCATCCGCATTCATACTCAGAACTTTCCTCACAACATTTTCCTCATCCTTCCGCATCTCATGCCCATGCCACGACAACCGATTACCGCACAACTTTTCAGTCACCGGCGCCACTTTCAGACTTCCTCTTATGTATTAATTTCTTATTTTATCCATTCGCGTAACGCCACACATCTCCCTTAGCATTCTCATCTCAGTCACATGTGAATGCCTTTCATTCATCCCTTTTGTAGCCTAACATTCTGATGCATACAAGACAGCAGGTCTAAACATTGTTTTATTAATCTCACCCTTAAGTTTAAGGGGAATACAGGAGTTGCAGATTGATGGCAGAAAATAAATAGGCAAGTAAGTAACATAGTTACATGTCAAACTAAAGAGACTCTGTTACAGTTATACATTACAAGCAAGAGGCAGAATCCCCAGGAAGCATAAAAATAATTGTCGTGTCAGTGATTTCAAGAACAGCATCCATTCAATTGAAATGTTTCGTCGGAATTCTTAAATGTACCAATAATATTCATCGAAAGGGAATGTGAAGGGCTGCTGTAAATATTTTATACAGAAATGTAGGTATATACGAAAATAGGTCGCTTTGTTATAAAGGTTACTCAATTACATTTTTTAAAGAACTAGTATAACAATAGCTTATGCTCGCAGCTTGGCGCGCCTTTTTTTTTTTTTTTTTTTTTTCGGATGGGAAATCATCAAGAGGGAGTGTCAGACTTTTACTGACTAAAACCCATCCATGTTCCTTCATCGCCCTTTGTGTTCCGGGGCCACGGTATCTCTTTCGAACAGTCCCGCAACCCCGGAGCTTGGCGCGCCTGGAGTTCGGTAATTGTCCCACGGAATCGTATTCAGGTAATAAAGTATCTGGTTAGACTGGAAACCGACCCCAACATAGTTGGGAAATGGCGAGAGTACAATGGAATAGAATTGAATTTCTCTTTATTCGAGTATCCATTACTCAAAAAACTGTCAGTAAAACTAACAACAACACAACAAATAAACAGACAGACAGAGATGATGCAAGAAGATATATATAAAGTTACATTTAAATTTAAAACTACACTCTACTATTGTTATTAAAACATTATTATTTTTATTTAATAAACAGGTAAGTAACAAATAACAAACTTTGCTCTCCTGAAGTCAGGATTATCATACGCGTTGATGAGGGCATGGATTTTCTTAGCTTTGGACCTATAGGTCCGCGGAGCTACGAAAATCGCAGCCCAAATGGCGTCCAGCATCAGGCCGCACTACCCCACCTCGGCATCCCCTCCACAAACAGGCTAGTTGTAGGTAGGAGATGCAAATATAGCCGCCGCATATTCCCAGTCACTGCAACTCGTGATGCGAACCGTGGCCCCAATCGGAAAAGTGCCGAGGCAATTAAACTTGACGAGAATTAAAATTAAAAGCACGGTTGAGTAGTAATAACGCATTACTACCACTTGGGTGGAAATATCATAGCTTAATAATCCTTAAAGAATGTTTTATTAAACAAAAGGTATTTAACACGACTAATGAGTTCGAACTAAAATAAGAAATCATAACCCACTCACACACTTGTCCTCGAAATGATATCGGAAATAAGATAACTAACGGACAAGTAATTTAATTCAAGTAAGAGAATTCCGTACAAGAAGCTCCATCCATCTTAAGAGCGGGTTTCAAGGAATTGATAAATGCAGTCTGCATCGTGTAAAAATCAATCAAAATTGACGACCATAGACTTCGTCATTAAAAAAGTGGGCGAATAAGACGCCTAAAGTTTCCGATATTCATTTGAAAGGAACCTTAAAAACATTATCCCACTTCTGATGCAGTCAGGATGTTCATATTCATACATGGACATGGATTTTCTAAGCTGTGGACGTTGTACGCTTAGCTTCGAAAATCAACGCCCGAATGCCGCACGGCAGCCGGACGGACGAGCCTACCTCGGGATCCCCTCCACAAATAGGCTATGGCCACAAGATAGGTAAGTTCCAGAAGGCTACCTCCGTATACCAACGGAAAACACACGTACACATAGACACTCGTCTACGTACTGCGAATCCCGATTGGAATTTGTTTGAGATCTCTGTAGGTACCACTCGACCAACTTACCTTGAGAGTGGTCGAATTTGTAACTACCTTTAAAAATATTTTTTTCGCGCCACCCTTCTTTTTTTTTAAGGCACGCGTGGACCACAAACGCGCCGTCGACACGGCCTGTCGTCATGAGACGGACGGACGGCGAGCTAGCCTATAGCTCTCCGTCCACAAACTCAAAACTCAAACTCAAAGCATTTATTTCAATTAGACCATTACGGCACTTTTGAATGTCAAAATTACAAATAAAAAACAAAGCTACAGTCCCAGTCACAAGGCATAATAACTTGAGAAAGTACTGTAGTTGCCCATTCCCTAGCGTAGATCTCTATGGAGAAGAACGGGCAAGAAACTCCATGGACACTCTTTTGAATCAAAATATTGTTACAAAATCTTGGTTACATCATTAATTTTGAAATTATACATATATGTGAGAACGATGTAGAAAGACGTGCACATTAAGAGCGTCCAGAGTAGAAAAAGACAACAATGTAACAACAAACGAATTAAAATGAACCCTGGCAGCCAAGAGATGACCAGTCCCAACTGACAGCGCCCGCTCACGAACATGACGCGCGCATCGGCGCCATTCAACTCAACCATATTGACGGGAATTAAATGACCCGACACACCCGCCACCATCAGCGAGACATTTGAGTGAGCATGACATTCTCTCAGCCACCAAGGCATATTCAAGTCAATGAAAGATAACTAAATGTAAATGGTGGCTGAACAATACAAAGTACTCACACATGTGCTATGCAATTATATAATACTAAGAACTGGAATCTACACAATGCAAGTAGGTATATTTTTACAATCTTCTGCCGCTTCCATAATACATCAACATGGGAATCAATTCTTCTTCTTCTTCTTTGCGTGTCGATAGACTCAAATAATGCCCGACCTGTACAATCAATTAGTTTGCCCCTATGGTTGTGGAGCAGGACCAGCATTTAGCCAAGCATTTTTATCATCAATGTAATCCCCCAACTTATAATATGCTTGCCTACATAATGTGCGTTTTATACAAGATTTAAATTTCGTCTCGTTCGTAATTCATAAATGGCTCTAATGGCTCTTTTCTGCAGAATAAACATAGACTTGATGTCTGCAGCCCGTCCCCTAGTAAAATACCGTATGACATAATACTATGAAAATAACTAAAATAGAATAGCCTCGCGGTATCAATATCAGTAAATTGACGGATTTTTCTAATAGCATATGCTGCTGAGCTCAGCCGTCCTGCAAGAGATGTTAAATGAGGACCCCATTGTAACCTTGAATCGAGCGTGATTCACAAGAAAACCGTTTTATCGACAAATTCTAGTTTCTCTTGATTCAATATTATGTCACAATCACTACTTTTGACATTTGGTAGAGCAAATCTAATGCGCTTAGTTTTTTTTCCCATTTAGTACTAAATTATTGGCGGTAAACCAATTGTGGACCTGCAGTAGGGCGTTATTTACGTCATCAAGATTAGTGGCACGTCTGTTTATCCTAAATATTAAAGAAGTATCGTCAGCAACGAACACCATATGCGGATGGTTGTTAAATAAATGGGGTAGGTCATTAATATACACTAAAAAGAGGAAGGGACCCAATATCGAACCTTGTGGTACACCCATTTTTACTTTTAAACCCATTGAGTTGACTCCATTTATTTGTACCTGCTGCTGTCTATCATTCAAATACGATTTTACTAAACTGAGCGCAAGTTTACCTAAACCGTAATGCTCAAGTTTCAAGATCAGGGTTTCGTGATTTACGCAATCAAATGCCTTCGAAAGGTCACAGAAGATTCCTATGGCATCTTGTGCCTCTTCCCACGCAGTAAATATGTGTTTTAATAAAGTGACACGCGGCGTCAGTTGTACAACGTCCTTTGGTGAAACCATACTGTTGCTCGTGTAATATTTTATTGGTGTTAAAATGGTTAAGCATTTGATTGAGCATTATCTTTTCAAACACCTTGCTGAAAACCTATAGTTATTGGTGTCCTTACTATCCCCGGATTGAAAAAGCGGTATTACCTTACTGAATTTTATTAGATCCGGGAAGACCCCTTGATCCACGCACAGGCTCACGCCTACGGTGGCCGGCTCCCGCGTCGGCCGGGATGTGAGGTTCTCTCCCTCTCACGTTCCGCCACCTCCTTCTCTAGCATTACTGCTTCGCAGAAGGAGGAGACGGCGTCCCATTCCGTCTCGCTCCGGACCATGGATTGAACCAGGGCCGGACGCGAAAGGTCGCCGCCAAGCTGCGCCACCCTGACGTCTTAAGTTACGTTGGTCAAGTAATAGTATGTATATCAATGGTAGAAAATTTTAAGTGTATTGTAAGGTCTTCCTTTTGGTCACTAAAAGAGCACATGAAGGAAAGTCTTCCAATAACATTAAAACAAAAACTCATCGACATGTGCATCCTGCCCGTCCTAACCCTACGGTGCGCAAAGTTGGTCACTTACTGAACCACAAAAGTCCAAGCTCAAGATTTGTCAGCGAGCAATGGAGCGCAGCATAACAGGTGCCAAGTGATCAGATCGTATTAGAAACACCACCTTGCGCTCCATAACTCAAGTAGCTCATGTTGGAGTTAAAACAGCCAAGCTAAAGTAGGAGTGGGCTGGCCATGTTGTACGGATGCACACTGGGAGGTAAGCAAATATTTTCACTCACTGGACGCTAGTGGGTGGACATCGCCGACGAGGTCGACTGCGGTGAAGGTGGTGTGACGATCTGATCATGTTCGCAGGGCAATCTTAGCCAGAAATTGCACATTACACAGAGGTTTGGAGGGAGAAAGGGGAGGTCTTTGCCCAGCAGTGGGACACAATGTAGGCTACCAAAAAAAAGGAATATTGAGTGTGTTGTTGAATTTTCAGCGTCGACAGTTAAAAATCAAGCAGAACGATGTCCGCCGTCGATTTGTATGAGATCGTACGTATGTCTTATTGTCTATTGTGTTAGTGTGTTGTTCTCTTCGTCTGAAGCTAACCTTCTGTATCTATCTGTTCAGGGGTCAGATAGTTCATTCCATTCACTGTTAATTTACCTCTGATTTAATAGAAGTGATCTTTATAACCATAGCAATAAGGTTGATGTCATAGATGGAAAGCGTAATTATTATACATCGATAGAAAGAGAGCGCCAGACAGGAACCAGTGAGAGAGATAACGCTCTACAAAGCCAAACTTTACAGTTCGATAGTGCATCTATTTACGGCCGGGTTTATTTCGAAGCTACTATTTATTTTTGGTAGGATATTAGGATAACTGTCTACCCAAAAAAAGTCGTTTCCCCGCAATATTTTTTGTGTAATTAATGATTGGCTTAATACTTGGTTGACGGCTTCGTAAAGAGTCCGTTTCCACCTTGTATATCACTAATGTTATTGGTATAACAAAAGACTTTTACAGAATGTCCCCAGAAAAGGGTGCAGCGAAAACTTTATTTTAGTCACACTTGCTAGAAAAGCGGCTCTTATTACACTGTCTTAAAGTCCACAATGCAATGACACAGTTTGCACACTAGTATCGAAATGTACTATTTCAGTCAGGTGCCTCGTCACATCCGCTTTTTGCCCCAGGCTTTTAGTAACACTAAACGATTTCATAGTGATGGTGAAAAATGAAGGTTTTTAAAAGCTGGGACAGTATTTTATATCTGTTTTTGCAGCATTTTCGGTGCAGCTTCACTGATAAGAATGAAGCAGATTTGCAGTAGACATAAATAATTATTATGAAACGAAACTTGATGTGGTCTTTTGGGTACCTAACGTATTCAAATCTGTGTGTGATTTAGTATGAAATTAGAATTGAATTGAATTTTCGTTTGGTAGAGGAAACTCGCGCGCTGGTCCCATATAAGTTTTATTAACTTTGCGAGAACCAAGACAGTTAAATTGTTTCTAAATCGGCATGAGTCGGCCAGGGGCTCAAGACTATTTTATTTACTGCTATTTTTATAAATTCGTCATTCTAACACGATCCCATTCTTATCCCATTGTCATTTTGCTAAAAGTTCGTATTCTGCTAAATTCATAATGGTCGATTATTGGTCGGTCAATAGTCTCGTAATAGAATTGTGTTATAATGACATTGTCCTATTGACATTGTTGTATTATAAGACCCGCCAGATTTCATTTATATATATTTTTTACATATTATTTATTAGTGTTTTAGGTAATCTGAAGTAGTAAGAAGTTCGTAAATAGCACCAGTCATTCATTTGTCATTATGTACGAGATTACCATTCTATGCCATTTCTTTTAATGGAGTGGTTGACCATTGAAAAGTCATAATGACGCCATCATTTTAGTAGATTACCAAACCTGTCAAAATCAACAATTATGAAATCAATGATAGACCATTCTGACACTATTGTAATAGCAGACTTTAGGCCCAGATTTTTTATCTCGGCGCTTTTGTGTTGGCTGCCACTGTTAATTCTGGCTTTCAAGAGTTGCTGTGGTTTGGAACTAGTATGCTATACTAGGTGGGCTTCTCCCAAAAAAGGGGTTGTTTCTGTTAGGTCTGTCTTACTGTATATTTTGCTTAATTGTAACAAATGGTGAATAAATGTGTCAAAGTATTTTCGCGTAGACGGCGCTAAGTTTTTGTTACTTTCATTCAGCTACCCTGGAGGTCCTTGCTAAAACTTTGCCGCAAGTTGGCGCTAAGTGTTTCGTCTTATCGCTGATTGGTCGTTTTTCATTAAAGATGACTTTCACAACTAAAAACACTCTCTAGCGAAGTTTCCTGAAAATCCAATGTAATAAAACTGTACAGTTCATTCAGAGCGATTTTATTTCTGGCCTTGTGTTACTGTTAAAATTACATTGATCTTTATTCTATATACAATAAGGCTAATTTTGAGTTGTTCATTGACAAGTCGTACACAATGAGTAAATAAAAAAAAATGATACATTGTTAATTTGTATGCTGCCAAGTATTGCCACATTTAAAATATCAACTAACTGTTACTTTGGATCCGTGTTTGCTTGGTAAGTGATTAGCTATTAGATAAATTCACTTCGTCTTCAAGGACCCACCAAGCAGACACACCGGTGGGTCTCCGAATACTGATGTGTCTCCCAAGACCTACTGACTTGTAGGACCTATGTGACTATTTAGTTTTATATCCCCTGAGACCCACCAGGAACCACTGACCCACCGGTGGGTCTGCTTGGTGGGTCTTTGAAGACGACACTTCGTCTAAATTTGTTTTTGTTATTGTGAACCTCATATTTGCTATTTTTTTAACTGTGAATGTAGGTTTTTGCAAACTCACAAACATGTTATTTCAATTTATTGTCTCGGTAAGTGAATTATGTTCATTCTTGTGTGGGAATTATAAAGTTCTTAAACCAATTACAGTAATCTTTATCCTCGTTGCAATAAGGCTGCTTTCAGATTACAGATATCAAAGGAAAAAAAAAAGAAAGGACTGTAGCTTTCATGAAACAACTAAAACTCAAATTAATAATATCTCATTCTCATATTGATGAACAAATGTCAACACAGGCCCTTACTTCAGAAACTACCCTCACACACAATAGGTTCATTGAATACACACAAGTAAGTACTCGTAAACAAGACCCAATCTATTTTATACCTCGTAAAGCGTTGCCAACAATGTCTGTAAGACGGTTTAAGTAATTGTTATGGCAACATTAAATAACTTAGGAATTCATTTTGTGTTTATATATTTTCGGTTAAAGCATCTGGGATATAAATATTATGTTCGATACCAGAATGAAATAAATTGTAATGTGAAAGATAACAGATAAATATTTGTTATTATTTATAGTTTTGTATCTTATAAATTAAAAATTGTAGAGTAAAAAATTTGCTTTCAAAAAAAAATATTTTTAACTTAAAATTGTTTATCGTTTCGGAGACATATTAAAAAAAAATTGGTAATTTCAACCCCCTCCGCAAGTTAGGGGTTGTATCATAAAAGTTGACATTAATTATAAGTTGTCCGTATTCTTACTTGGCATGATAAAAATGTTAAATGTCCAAAAATTTTCCATACGAAAAAATTTATGGTCAAAAAACTGAAATTAGGAAACCGCCGCCGCACCGCCCCCCTTGGACGAATTCCGCCCATTCACGAATTTAACCTAAGTTTTTTGACTCTTTCGGTTTTTCAAGTTTAAAAGCAATCGGTGCATAATTGCGACCTGTAGAGTGTGGCAAAATTTTGCTTGGCGAAGCACATACATGACATAAGTATACATTTATAAATAAACTTTTTAACCGGCGGTTGATTTGGGCTCTAGGGGTCATAACTAATAATTATAATAATTAGTCTCAAGCAATATTTCCTAAAAGCCGATGTGGGGATGCATCGAGATGTGGTCGCGATGGATAAGGGCCTCACCCCGCTGTCCTTGGCTAAAAACTAGGCTAACTGGCGCAAACCTCCAGTGCTTGACACTAAGGCTATACCTCCCTGCGGTCATTAGAGAGAGAGTAAGGAGCTTCACGGACGCTTTTTCCAGGCTCTGCATGGGCCTGATGTAGACCTATCAGCGTCCGTAGCCTGGCTACGTTCCGGGGATCTATTCGGTAAAACGGAAGGTTTTGTTTGTGCAATTATGGATGAATTTATGATGACGAATAACTACCGGAGATTTATTGTGAAGGATGGCACGGTTGACATATGTCGGGCATGCCACCGTCTATTCACATTATCTCCGGGTGTTCTCGTCTAGCTAACGGAGAGTATTTGCATAGACACAACCTTGTAGCCAGGATTATCTATCAGCAACTTGCTCTAAAATACAACCTTGTGGAATCGGAAGTGCCTTAGTATAGGTATGTGCCCGATCCAGTTCTCGATGATGGCAGTATCACATTGTACTGGGATCAATAAATCATCACTGACTGGACTATTTTAGCCAATACTCCTGATATAGTGGTGGTGGATCGATCAGAGCGTCGCGCAATGATTGTTGACATAACGGTCCCGCATGATGAGAACCTCGTGAAAGCTGAGGAATATAAACAAATCAAGTATCTTGATTTGGCTCG
The DNA here is from genome assembly GCA_941918905.2 of Xestia sexstrigata. Taxonomy (NCBI): domain Eukaryota; kingdom Metazoa; phylum Arthropoda; class Insecta; order Lepidoptera; family Noctuidae; genus Xestia; species Xestia sexstrigata. Next base: position 2,158,517 of record OW799203.2, on the reverse strand, counting down.
CAAGGTTGTCGACATGTGGGATGTGGACTCAGCGATCATCGTGCTGATAGTCGTATCAGCGCATGGCTTAATTGCCAAGAGCCTTGACCAACACCTGAGGAGGCTCTCGTTAGGCAGCTGGGTCAAGGGCTTGATTCAGAAAGCGGTACTCCTAGACACGGCTCGTATTGTTAGGAGGTTCCTCTCTCTGGAGCCATGACCGCCGGTAGCTTGGACACTGTTCCCAATACCGGTGGGCTCCAATTTTTTATATACCGGATGACATTTTTATCACTTTCCAAAAAAATGGGTATAATAAGTGAACGGAATAAGGTTATGGCATACCTAGTTTTATTTTCCACAGCTTAGAAAAAAAATATCTATCATCAAAAAACGCTACAAATTTCAAGTAAACTTTTCATATTAGAACAAAGAAAGAGAAATTTTGAAAAAAACCATGAAAAATATCAAATTTCAAATCATACGCAATTCAAAACTACGTATTTATTTTATTTATTACAAAAGTATGCTATTTGCTTCTACTCCATTCACCTAAATTATACCCATTTTTTTGGAAAGTGATAAAAAAGTCATCCTGTATTATAAATGTCGGATCCGGTCCCAATTAAACCAAAAATCGGTTTGACAGTACAAAGGCTAAGATTCAGAGATGTGTAGTAGTAGATTAGTAGTAGTAGTAGGTTTTAATAGAAAATGAGGAGAGAAATCAATTGAAACTGGATCCAAAGTTCAAACAAAGGACCATTTAAAGTTATAGAGGTGTTAGATGGAGATAGGTATGTGCTAAAGTCTCTTACGCTTACAAATACCCACATGATAGGATCAGAAAAATCCCTAAACAACAGGTTCTCTCTGAATTAGATATTGTATGTGACGATGATGATAATGCCACTATTTCAAGTTAGTTGTGTACGTTACTATGATTGTTTACGTGATTATAATTGTTTTGATTTTAATAGATTCACTGTTTACAAGTAAAATGCTTTCGATGGACTGAAGGCATACCCGATGGACTGGGTATTGTTGTGGCCGCATCAGAAGCGCCGGAGCATGTAAGAGGTGCACGTTGACTGCTTTTTCTGTGCAGTATACTCTTTGCGAGGAGTAGCACTTCTGACGATGGGTTCACATTTTACGTTATGACTTGCCGATGGACTGGCAATTGAGTTTTGTTGTTGTATAGAGTGATTCCATATTAAGTGATGCATTCTGCGGCACAGCAGCCGCCGCCGCCACCAACGCCCTCCCAGCCCCCTACGCCTCCCTCGGTTGAAGCCGGATGGCAGGTGGTCGGGGAGAAAAAGAAGGGGCGAAAGGCGGCCAAAAGAGCCCGAAATGAGGAGCGGCAGCGCCAGCACAAGGCGCGAAAGATCGCGGCTAGGGTCCACGCCCCGAAGACCGCAGCTGTAGTGATAACACTACAGCCGGACGCGGAAAAGAGGGGCGTGTCCTACCGCGACCTTCTGGCGAAGGCGAAAGAGGCGGTTAACCTCGGTGAGCTTGGGATCACCGGGGGCCTCCGGCTTAAAGTCACAGCGACAGGGGCCCGATTGCTGGAGATTCCCGGTGAAACCAGCGGCTCGTCCGCTGACGCTCTGGCTGAAAAGCTCAGAGCGTCCCTACACGCGGACGAGGCCCGAGTGTCCAGGCCCGTCAGATGCGCAGACCTGCGCATCCTGGGCCTGAACGACTCGGTGACCGAGGAGGAAGTGGTGGCTGCCGTCGCCAGGTCCGGAGGGTGCCCTGCCGATCAGGTCAGGGCAGGCGCCCTTCGCCCGGACTCCACGGGTATGCTTACCGTTACGGTACGCTGCCCGGTGACGGCGGCTAAAACTATAGTGGAGGGCCGAAGGCTACTGGTGGGCTGGGTTTCAGCACAGGTAAAGCTGCTGGAGCCCAGACCTCTGAGGTGCTACCGCTGCCACGTGGGACACCACGTGTCAGTACGGTGCGCCTCGGAGGTGGACCGCAGCGGACTCTGTTTCCGTTGCAGTCAGCCCGGTCATGTGTCCGCAGCTTGCTTGCCGCCGCACTGCGGTGCATGTGCGGCGGCTGGCGAGCCGGCCGATCACTGGGCTGGGAGCAAGGCCTGCGCTCCACCCACCAAGGCCATCAGAGGCAAAGGTAGGCCCTCTGCCGCCACCGCCATCGTCGCTTCCGCCGCAGTCGCAACTGCCGCCGCTGCCGCTGTCGCCGCCACAGTGGGGCCCTCACAAGGGGCCAGGGAGGAGGAAGCGGTAATGGAGTGCCAATAACGGCCCCATTACGCTTCCTCTAAGCGAATATCAACCACTGCGCCTGTGCTCAGGATCTGTTGCTCCAGAGCATGGCGCAGTGGTCGATAAAAATCGCTGAGCCGTATTTCGTCCAGCCCAGGGATGACTGGGTGGCGGACCTTAGCGGCTCAGTGACCATAGTGTCGTCGGCCGCCGCCGGTACCCCGACCCTTGAAGGTGTCAGAAGGGGTCGGGGTTGCGTAGCAGCATGGTTCGGGGAGATCGTAGTGGTGGGAGTCTACTTCTCCCCGAACCGAGCTCTCGCCGAGTTCCACAACTCTCTCGCAGAGTTGAGTGTTGTCGTCGGAAACAATTCCCTCCCCGTGCTTGTCCTCGGGGACTTCAATGCCAAGAACTTGGCTTGGGGTTCTCGTTGTCCAGACGTGTGGGGAAGGATGGTGGAGGACTGGGCTCTGGAGAAGGGCCTGGTCGTCCTAAATCGGGGTTCTGTTCCCACGTGTGTGCGGATGCGGGGCGAGTCGGTGGTGGACATTTCGTTCGCTAGCCCCGCTCTGTCACCGCGTGTCAAACTCAAACTCAAAGCATTTATTTCAATTAGACCATTATGGCACTTCCCTCCGCGCACTCGCTCGGGTTGGATGCAATCTATTTCGCTGTTGATTTTAATTACGATTTTCGTGTTCCGTGATCGATTCCCGGCTCGTGAGTTGTTACTAGTTGTGTGCTATTGTGCTAAGTGCTGGTATCGTAAGTTTTTTAGTGTTTTTACGTCGGTTTTACTGGTATTTTAGTTAATTTCGTTTACTTTCGGTGAGTACATTTACTTTCTTTGGTGTGTGGGTACCTCTAAATAATTTTATCGTCCGTTAATTCTGTTACTTTGCTTACGTTCTAATAGTTTATTTGAATTTCATAATTTATAATATGTTGTCCATTAATGATGACCCGCCTGACCGTGGCAGAGATGCATTCCATACACCCGGGTCGCCGACGACCTCCGCTAGCTCAACAAAACGTTTGTTTCGCGAAATGTCTCCTTCGTACATCTCGCCCGAGGATAGGTCAAAACGGCTACACACATCCAACTCAATTGAGAAGCCTTCGCCAATATTAAACGCCAGTACTGCGAGCAATGACAACTATTGCGATTTAGTTTCATCGGCGTCTGCATATCTCTCAAAAATTAACGACCTTGTTAATGATCAAGGGTCCCGCATTAATGTCGCAAATAAATCAGCCATCATGGACATGACTCAGCGCGTAACGGCCATTGTTTCTTTGTTAGCCATAAAATCATCCTCCAACGAAACCAAATTAGCCAATGCGAAACGCGAATTGGATAAAATTAAATTAAATCCTACTAACGTCAATACTAGTGATTATAACAAATCTTCGTATGCGGATTCTTTGAAACTTCGTCTACCTAAAGTTGGGCCAGCTGTTGAGTCGCGCGCCCCCCTTCCGTGCGTCGTCGCCTACCCTACCGCTGAGCGGTTAGCCGATTACTCGTCATCGTCCGCGACTAAACAAGCGCTAATGAAAGCGATTAAGCCTAGTGATGACGGATTTCAAATAGTAGGCGTTAAGAAAACCGCGAAATCTGGCGTTGTATTACGTGTCGCTAATGACAACCAAATAAAAAAGTTGCAATCGGTCGATGCTATTAGGTCCGCCGGCTTAAGACTTGAAAAACCGAAAGGCCGAAGGCCTCGTATATTAGTTAAGGACGTCCCATCCTCAATGGAAGACAATGCTTTTCTGCACGCGCTATACCGTCAAAACATTAAAGACGAGGTGCCAATAAATGAGGATGATTTTATTAAGTCTACTAAAATTATTCGTAGGCGTTCCTTAGATAATGGTCGCAAGTGGATAGGCATTGAAATCGAGTCCACAGTTCGTAAACATTTAGTGTCCACCAAAGATAAATTATTTATTGATTGGGCGACTTGCCGTTTCATCGATGATGTCGAAGTAGTTCGTTGTTTACATTGCCAACAGTTTGGTCACGTTAAGAAACACTGCGTTAATAAATCACCTACCTGTGCCAACTGCTCCGAAGCACATGAAACAAATAACTGCCCGCACAAGGATAATTTAAATTTTATACCGACTTGCGTGGCGTGTAAACGTTTTAAAAAACCGTTTGACCATCGTTGCGGGTCTCCCGAGTGTACCACGTACAAACTTAAGCTCGAACAGTTAATCCTCAACACCAACTACTAAAATAATGGATAGTTTAACTATAGGACAATTAAATCTCCACAACGATAGGGTGGCGACCTCTGAATTAGACAAATTAATTATCGATTATAACTTAGACATAGTACTTGTTCAAGAACAATACCAGAACGCTCGCTTACGTCACAAAGTAGTTCAGCTGGACAGCAAAGCACGAGCCGGAATTTACGTGGCGCGTTCTTCTAACTTTACAGTAACGTCTTTGCGTAACCTCATGACGCCCCACTGTGCCGTTGCGGAAGTCTCATCAGCTTCTTTTAAAGTTTACGTTGTGAGCTGTTACTTTCAATACTCAGACCCTGTTGCTCCTCATATACATAACCTCCGTCATGTCTTACAGTCACTCGCGGGCTGTAAAGTTATCGTTGGCGCTGATGTTAACGCGTCATCGTCTCTGTGGTATGGCAAGGTTAGGTCTACGGATTTCGACCGACGTTGTGCCGTTGAAGATTTTATTGCTGAAATGAACTTATCAATTCATAATACCCCAGATGCACCACCTACTTTTTGCAGCCCAATGGGCGAATCTTGTATTGACGTCACACTTTCTAGTGCAGACGTACGCTTGGATAGGTGGCGTGTCCTACCAGATGCGTCTTGTAGTGATCATCGCCTGATCGTGTACGAATTTGTTCCGGTGTCTTCTCAAGGTCCATCTCATATCACTGGTAATTTTAGATATAAAAGTAAAGGCGCGAATTGGGAATTCTTTAGCTCGCTTTTTGCGTGTCACGCCAAAGACTTCACTCGTGATGGGCTGTCAGCTGAAGAAAGTGCTGAAATTATGTCAGACACCTTCACTTACTGTGCTGACATCGCCATTGGTCGCGCATCTATGACCAACATCCATAGATGTGATTGGTGGTGTGACTACTTAATTGAACAACGTAAAAGCTATCGCCGAGCGCGTAGGCATTTAAACAAGCTTAAAAAACAAAAGGTCACCGGAGACCCACTCAACTTTGCTTTAAATGCGTTTAGAGTTGCCAAGTCCCGCTACAGAGCATCGGTGGAAAAATCCAAGGGTAATTTACTGCGAAAAATAGTAGAAAAATTAGATAAAGAAGGTCCGTGGTCTCCTTTGTATCACGAATTCAAAGCTAATCGATCAGTCGACCTGGCGTTTGTCCAGAACATTAAAGTCAATAATAAACACACCACCGGTATTGAGGAAACAACCGAAGTTCTATTAAATAGTCTGATTCCTGATGATTCGCCGGTAAATGACAATGACTACCATCAACAGATCAGAGCGTGGGCTGCTGTGCCACCTGAATCACCAGCGTCAGACCTTCCATCCATTGACGAATTCATTAATGTTGTCAGGAAACTGCCTCTTAACAAATCATCAGGTGAAGATAAAATATCTAATCGGATGATAATAGAAGCGTGTAAAACAGCGGGCGACGCCATTCTATCTGTTTTCAACCGATGTATTGCGGACGGCGTTTTCCCTCGCGTATGGCGACGTGGCTTTATACGAATAATTCCAAAAAGTGGTGATAAGCCACCGGACGACCCTAAGTCGTACAGGCCCATAACCCTACTGCCATCTTTAGGAAAACTCCTGGAGCGCCTTATCGTTCCACGTTTGCTGCCAGACGGGCCAAAGTTTCATAACAACCAATTCGGTTTCACCGTGGGAAAATCTACCGTAGACGCGGCACTTTCTGTTAGAAAAATTGTTAATAACTCGGAACACAAGTACGTGGTTGGAATCTTTTTAGATATTTCCGGGGCCTTTGATAACGCATGGTGGCCGATGCTACTACTTAAACTGAAGAATCGTGGCTGCTATAAAAACATATATAATCTTGTTTATTCTTACTTTTTAAATGGTTCCGCGAAACTCAAACTCGGTCATTATTCTATGTCAAAGTCCCTTACCATGGGATGTCCTCAGGGGTCGGTAATCGCTCCGTATGTATGGAATTTAGGTTTTGATGATTTTCTCGCGATTCCCCTTCCTCCCGGCTGTTCATTAACCGGTTACGCGGACGACGGCCTGCTGCTCATTCAGTCGAGTACTCGGGCTGGTCTCGAGAATTTAGCTGATACTTGCCTACGATTAATATCTCAGTGGGGCGATCGAAACCGTCTGACCTTTGCACCGCAAAAAACTTATCAACTAATTTTAAAAGGTAATCTTAAATCGTGGCCTAGTATTAAATTTAATAACGTTCCCGTGAAAAGAAAGCAATCCGTGTGCTACCTTGGTTTGGTCTTAGAGAGAAATTTTTCATTCATAGATCATATAAAAACTGTCGGTGAAAAAGCTAAAAAGAACTTTTATGCCTTAACGAGAATATCAAAATCTACGTGGGGTCTGTCATTTATATCTTTAAAGACCATTTATGGGGCTACTTACTTGGGGTGTATGTGCTACGGGGCACCTGTCTGGGCCGATAGGGCCACCATAGGAGCGGCACGACGTAAATTGCTTCAAAGCCAGCGTTTGGCTTTGATATTCTTATGCAAAGCGTATAGGACGGTTAGTACTGAAGCCTTACCGGTACTTGCAGGTGTACTTCCAGTTGATCTTGAAGTGCAGCGACGGGCTGCAATGTACTATAACGCACGTGAGACCGCGGACGCAGACTTTTTAACCCTACGTGACCGTGTTAAGATTGCTAGATTATTCAAACCACAGACCGACGTCTGGGAGGAACTTTTGTCTGAATGGCAAGGTAGGTGGGATAATTCCATCAAGGGCCGACACCTCCACCAGTTCTTTCCATCCGTTCGTGAGCGGCTGGCCAGGACATGGTTGGATGTTGATCACTGTGTTGCCCAATTTCTCACCGGTCATGGTAACTTTAAGAGTAAATTATTTTCCTTCAAGCTTGTTGACTCGCCTTTTTGTCAATGTTCCACATCTGACTGCGAATATGAACAATCAGCACATCACATTTTATGGGAGTGCAGTCTTTGGCAGAATGAACGCAACATTATGTTGGATAGTGTACAGGTTACATCCGGAGTTATTTACTATACAGACCTTGTGGAAACTAGAACAAATTTCCGTGCGTTCAAGCGTTTTTGCCATACCTATTATTGGAATCAAATATAACAGCTCACAACTTAGGACCCATTAATGTTAATATTTATCCGTGGTGCTAGGCAACTGGGCCTATCCCAGTTGTAAACGTCCCTTTGTGCCTATTGGCCTTGTTTCGTTCTGTCTCCTGCTGAAATGGAGGGAAGTGGAAATTACGGTTTTTTCCTACTCCTCCACTATACTTTTCTGATTAATTTCGTTGCGGGATCCAAGACAGTTAAATTCATTCTCTGGGACTTCGTCGAGCTTCATTGTCTCGGCGCTTTTCTGGTGGTCGCCACTGTTGATTCTGGCTTTCAGGAGTTACAGTGGTTTGGGAACAGTGTGGCGGGCTTGTCCCATTAAAAAAAGACCATTATGGCACTTTTGAAAGTCAAAAATACAAAAAAACAAAACAAAGCTACAGTCCCAGACACAAGACATAATAACTTGAGAAAGTACTGTAGTTGCCCATTCCCTAGCGTAGATCTCTATGGAGAAGAACGGGCAAGAAACTCCATGGACACTCTTTTAAATCAAAATATTGTTACAAAATCTTGGTTACATCATTTATGTTGAGATTATAGATATATGTGAGAACGATGTAGGAAGACGTGCACATTATGAGCGTCCAGAGTAAAACATTAAATCAAAAAATTAAAAATAAAGTAATTAAAATGAACCGTGGCAGCTAAGAGATGACCAGTCCCAACTGACAGCGCCCGATCACGAACAAGACGCGTGTATCGGCGCCATTCAACTCAACCATATTGAAGGGAACTAAATGACCCGACACACCCGCCACCATCAGCGAGACATTTGAGTGAGCATGACTTTCTCTCAGCCACCAAGGCATATTCAAGTCAATGAAAGATAACTAAATGCAAATGGTAGCTTAACAATACATGGTACTCACATGTGCTATGCAATTATACAATATTATGAGATGGAATCTATACAAAGCAAAGATACTTTTACAATCTTCTGCAGCTAGAACAATAATTTGCCCAATTAGTTTTCCCCTATGGTTGTGGAGCAGGACCAGCATGTGTGTCCACCAACCAGTGTCGTTGACTGGCGTGTCATGGAGGGGGTGGAGACCTATTCCGACCACCGGTACATCCGGTTTGACGTCTCCAACCAGACCTCAACCGCGCTGGTCCAACAGGCCCTGAATGGTAAGCGTTGGGCGCTGAAGCAGCTGGACCGGGAGCTCCTCCTGGAAGCCTCGATCGTGCAGGCCTGGGTGACATCACCAGACAGGCCTGCCGACTTTAACAATGAGGCAGGGTGGTTCCAGGAGGCCATGTCCGATATATGCGACGTGGCAATGCCCCGAGTCCGGCCAGGAAGCGCCCGACGTCAGGTGTACTGGTGGTCACGAGAGCTGACGTCTCTGCGCGAGGCGTGCGTGGCTGCGCGACACCTGTACGCCGGGCATCGCAGGCTCCGCATTCGTCCACTGAATGCGGCAGCCATCGAGGCGGAGCTTTATGAGGGGTACAGAGCGGCGAAGACCGCCCTCCGCGAGGCTGTCCTGCGGGCCAGGGATCTGACCAGCGAGGAGATGCTGGGGACTCTCGACAGAGATCCGTGGGGGCGCCCTTATAAGATAGTGCGGGATAAACTCCGCACCTGGGCCCCCCCACTGACGCAGAGTCTCCGGCCTGAACTCGTGGAGGACGTGGTGAGCACTCTGTTCCCCACGCGCACGCGGGGAGAACATCCCCCCCCGCCTATGGCTCCACCACCTGCGGTGCTGGAAGCGGACCACCAGGATGACGACGATGACACTCCGGAAGTGACTGGGGTAGACCTGAGAGTGGCGGTACGCAGGCTCAGTGCCAAAAATACCGCCCCGGGACCCGACGGCTTGCCTGGCAAAGCCTGGGTCCTGGCCTCGGAGGCTCTCGGGCCCCGACTGGAGGGGCTCCTAAGCGCATGCTTGGAGAGGGGCCAGTTCCCGCTTCGTTGGAAGACGGGGAAGCTGGTCCTCATTCGGAAGCCGGGGCGCCCTGCGGACTCTCCGTCCGCATACCGGCCCATAGTGTTGCTCGACGAGGTGGGCAAGCTCTTTGAAAGAGTAATTGCAAACCGCCTCGCCGAGCACCTTGCGGGGACGGGGCCGGATCTTGCGGAACACCAATTTGGTTTCCGCAAGGGGCGCTCTACGGTGGACGCCATCATGCGCGTGAGAGCCCTCACGACGGGGGATGCGGTGTCCCGGGGTGGGGTTGTCTTGGCGGTGTCCCTTGACATCGCCAACGCCTTCAACTCCATGCCCTGGAGCTGCATTAGGGAGGCACTCCGGTATCACCGGGTCGGCACCCGGTAGGTCGGCACCTACCTCCGTCGGGCGGTCGGGGATTACTTGACGGACAGAGCCGTCATCTACCTTGGTCGCAGCGGAGAATGGAAACGGCGAGAGATGTCGTGCGGTGTTCCACAGGGATCGATTCTAGGGCCTTCCTTGTGGAACATCGGGTACGACTGGGTGCTGCGCGCCGACGCGTGGTCTGCTATGCAGACGACACGCTGGTGCTGGCACAAGGGGGTCGCACGAGGCGGCGGCTGAAATAATGACACGCGGGGTTGCGATAGTCGTCGAGAGACTGGGTCTCGAAGTGGCATTGCACAAGTCCGAGGCCATGTGCTTTCATGGGCCTCGGAATGCGCCACCTCCGGGATCCTCACTGACGGTAGGAGGGGTATCCGTCGGCGTCGAGTCGACGCTGAAGTACCTGGGACTCGTCCTCGACAGCCGATGGAACTTCGTGGAGCATTTCCGACGTTTGGCCCCCAAACTGGAACGGACCGGGGCTGCCTTCAGGCGGCTTCTGCCCAACCTGGGGGGGGCCAAACGCCTCCTGCCGGAAGCTCTACGCGGGAGTCGTGCGGTCCATGGCCCTTTACGGGGCCCCGGTGTGGGCGCGTTCATTGAGGCGGCGAGCCGCCCACTACCTGAACGCGCCCCAAAAGGTGGTAGCCGTAAGGCTGGCCCGTGGGTACCGCACGATCTCCCGTGAGGTGGCGTGCCTCCTTGCCGGATTGCCACGATGGGATCTGGAGGCAATTGTCCTCGCGCGCCTGCACGAATGGCGCGCGAAGGAGCTACGCCGGGGGGAAACTCCGCTGCCGCGGCAAATTGTCGCGCAGCGGACAGATTTCCGGCATGATCTCATGGCGACATGGAGAGAGCGACTGTCGCAACCCCGTGCAGGGCACGCCACAATAGTGGCGGTAAGTCCCCTCTTTGAGGAGTGGCTTGAGAGACGCCACGGCGTCCTCACCTTCCGCCTGACACAGGTCCTCACCGGACACGGTTGTTTCGGGAGGTTCCTGCACCGAATCGGGCGGGAGGAAACGCCCGGGTGTTTCCATTGCGAGGATCGACCGGAGGACACGGTGGAGCACACGGTGGAGGTGTGCCCCGCGTGGGCGGAGCACCGCCGTGTCCTCGAAGCGGCGATTGGCGGCGGCGGCGGCCCTGGTGCAAGCCATGGTCCGGAGCGAGACGGAATGGGACGCCGTCACCTCCTTCTGCGAAGCAGTAATGCTAGAGAAGGAGGTGGCGGAACGTGAGAGGGAGGGAACCTCACAGCGTCCCGGCCGCCGCGGGAGACGCCTCGGGCTGCTCCGCTCAGAGCGGGAGGAGTCATTTGATGATTTCCCATCCGAAAAAAAAAAGGCTAAGAAAGATGCCAACCTGTGAAGTTCCAACAGAGTTAGATGTAATATACGATGTTTCTGAGGGCGAAGGAACCTCGACAGACTTATGATAGCGCTTGTTGGCTATTTGGTCAATCTGCATCCACAAGACGCAGTCGCAACTGCGTACTTTGTCGTTCAGGGCGTGATGAGTGGCTTGTGGTGTAGGTGGGGACTGGGGTCTCGTAAGAGACTATAGTAGTCACATGGACGTGACTTGGGCCTTTCGGCTGTTGGTCTGGATAGACCTGGGACTTAAGAGTCCATTTGTTTTTTTAGTTGAACAGACAGTGATCTGTTAGTTGCATAGTGCAACTGGGCCACCAAAGTACAAGCGAATCATAATGTCAATGTTGTTAAATTTTAAATTGATTTAGTCTATGTTGAACTTCACATGGTTTCTGTAAGCTGCCAAGTTTTTATTGCAGTAGAGTTTTAAAGGTTGATTCTAACAACCCATAGTCGTTAGAATTACATGGCCCAAGGAGTGACCTATTTTTGATTATTCCCAATTTAACCGTGTTTGAATTAGTCAACTGCCTCGTTGGTTTAGTGATCGCAAGTGTGACTGCTGAGCATAAGGTTCTGGGTTCGATTCCCAGGTCAGGCAAGGTGTTATTGGGTTTTTCCATCGGGAATTTCTCGGTAGCAACCACGGGGTTTAGATTTGTGACAACACCTCGCGGCGAGGCGGACATTCTGGGTCTGATCGCAGCGGAGTTAAGACGTCTTGAAACTGTACCCGATTCATTGTGCCCAGTGTTATTGTGTGAAAGTATAATGTCAAGTAATTTGTTAGTTTACTCAGTCTAACTGTTTGAAAAGAGTAGCCATAATGTTTCTTGCCGGTTCTTCTCCATCGAAACGACCAACACAAACCGTGCAATGTGAAATAAAATAGCGTATCGCATCCAGTGTGTTTTCATAGCACGAAACCCGTCTTCTGCCCACATAAGCTCGAGCCTAGCGAAATAACTCCTGACAACCCGACATAATATATATTTTTTTGTAAGGTATATTCAAAAACGTAATTAATTTGTAAAGAAATAAATAAAGGAAATAATAATTAAATTTATTCAAAAATATAAAGTAAACGTTTACAGTTTTTCATAAATCTATGTCAAGTTTACACATGCTTTGAGCCCCTATGGTGAAATTTTCGGAAAATTCGACTTATGTGCAAGACCAATTGGTAGATTTTGTCTGACGAAATCTACTTAAAACAGCCTGAACTGCCGCTACAAAGAAAACAAATGACTCAAGTACAGGGCGTCCCACGGCTGTGTCATATGGAAAGAAAAGTTTTGAAATAAAATTAATAATATTTTTTTTTGCTGCGGCTGCAGAGAACCTCAAGCTGCGTAAATATAGAAACCTTTGTGGTAAGCTGCTTGGGGTTGTAACTCTGGGACCATGGGGTCCGAGTGCCCATAGCCTGTTCAAGGAAATTTAAAATCGCCTAGTTAACGCTTCCCGTGACCCAGGGGCTGGCTTTTACCTTGGCCAGAGGCTAAGTGTTGCCATACAACGTGGCAACGCCGCCAGTCTCTTGGGCACATTACCAGCTGACAGCGTTAAGGACGAGTTTATCGATGCCCTTTTACAGTTTGTTGTTAGTTTATTTATTTTAGTTTATTTCATAGTTATGCACATAGTTAGTTTTTGTAATTAAAAATAATATGAATTGCAGACAAAGATTTTTAAAAAATCACATGCCGGAGGTAATGTCAGGTGTGAGGCGTAGGAGGTACTACCACTAGACCATTGACTAAATGAAGGCAAACATTAAAGCCGAGAATCGAATCTATTTCTAAACTACTTTCAACCACAGCACCATCGACCACTACAGCATTACCATCTTTCTTCTGTTGTCCCATTCTACTTGGGGTCGGGACAACTCTTTTTCTTCTACCATTCTCCCCTGTTAGACTTCACGGCATCATTTTAGGTACTCCTTTCTCTTTCATATCATTCTTCACACAATAACATCGATCTTTTCTACCTCTGCACCAATTAATACAACTAACGGTTTATCCTTGCGAAATAATCCCTTTCTCCATTCTTCAGTGTTAAATGTTCTCCTCACGCCTCACAGGACGGGATCAAAGATACAGAGTCCTGGAAACTTTTCTTCAGAACAAACTTATCTCTTCAATTACGAATTTTTCAGCCAAAACAATTTTTTGAAACTAGAACTTTTTTGTTGTCTAGACCAATTATAACTGCCCAAGTGTGTCTCAGATAACCTCGCGTTCCGTAGTCAGGACGAATACTCACGCAGAATATTGATTTGATCGGCTATTAGGTAAAATAAGTTTGTAACATAACATAACATCACGCCTGTAATCCTAGAAGGGTTAGACAGAGGTGTATCGAATGGTACACCCAAATTTTGCTAGTTACCTATGTTTAAGTCACATGGAAAAGGGGGCGAACCTATTGCCATCATCATCAGCCTAATAATGTTCCCACTGCAGGGACACAGGCCTCCTCTATATGAGAGGGAATGGGTTATAATCCACCACGCGGGCCCAGTGCGGATTGGTAGATGTCACATGTCTTCGAATTTTTGGTTCTAGGACATGCCGGTTTCCTCACGATGTTTACCTTCACCGTTTTGAGAGCAGATATCAATAGGGTATATTCATGATTTTGTTTTATCACTCTAAACAAAGCGTATTAACATCAGAAATAGCAAAGTGACATAATTTTTTTATATCTATGAAAAAATACTAAGTTACAAGCATTTGAAACTGCTGACTAGACAGAGAGATCCAAAACAGCGAATGAAGTCATTCGCTGCATCGACGTACAAAAGCCATACTAAATTCCGTTTATCTAGAAAGAGTCAGAAACAAAAGTTTAAATGGTTATAACTTCTGTGTTGTTTGGCCGATTTATGTCTTGTTTTCGCTTTTTGACATTATTTTTATAGTACTTTAACATTCCGTAGCGAGATAAAAAAAAAAAAAAATTATACATATTCCCTATTGCCATCGACCGGGCACAAATCTAGATTCCGTGGCAGCTACTAAGAAATTCTTGATAGAAAAACACAATAAAAATTTGCCCGACCTGGGAATCGAACCCAGGACCCTCCAGACCAACGAGGCAGTCAAATAAGTTCATTTCCTAACAAAACTCGAAAAACCTGCTATCACGGTACTTCTGCGGTTATAACATTTGCTTGTTATAAGAAGTTATCCGTTGTTACAGAAGTCCATCTAAAGGTGCAAGCTGACAGCGGGCGGCAAGAAGCCGCCGCAGACGACGTGTCGCAGCGACACTACTGGTTTCTAAGTATTTCTATGAAATTCCCTACGAAGCAAGCGACATAAAGCTAGCGACGCGTCATCGAGCGGCAGACGCAAGTGTCGCCCGACCGCAGATCAGTAGTGTCGCTGACGCCGAAATGCCGGGTTCGAAATCATGACTGCAGCGACATGAGGCGGCGACGTGTCGCGGTGACATGAAGCGACGACACGTCGTCTGCGGCGGCTTCGAGTCGCCCGCTACCAACTTGCACCTTAAGACGGACTGCATAGCAGCAACCGCGCGCAGTCGATAATAGTCAACTGCATGCGGTTGTACGTTCGACTTCGTTCAGTCATGATATCAACTTCATGCAGTCGGCTGCAGTGCACTGTCATTGGAGGCCTGTTTGCGCCGTGCCAGTCTTCCGTTATTTGTTTCACCTTTTCTTGTCTCTGAGTGTGATATCCTGACAGATGGACAGACTGACAGACGGTCAGACATACTGATAGACATGACGTAATTCCAAGGGTCTGGTTTTTTCATTAGGCTAAAGACCCCTAAAAACAGGTTTTTTGGTAAAGCATCTGTTAAAATGTAAA
The DNA here is from genome assembly GCA_941918905.2 of Xestia sexstrigata. Lineage (NCBI taxonomy): Eukaryota > Metazoa > Arthropoda > Insecta > Lepidoptera > Noctuidae > Xestia > Xestia sexstrigata. The sequence goes on along the minus strand of OW799203.2, from coordinate 2,143,440 downwards.
CAGTTTATGGGGTCATAAGCTTAGGGCGAAATTGGGATTTATTTTATTAGAGGTTTACTTAAATTAAAGCCTAAGTTTTTGAGGGATTTAAATTGTCCCTGTACGTATGTATATTGTCTAAGTAAAGCGTGAAACACACAGACACCGCGCGCCCGACGTGACACGCCCCCGACCCGCACTCGCTGTCTGTGTGTTTCACGTTTCCAAGATATTAGTTAGAGAAGTCACAATATTCGTAAATTCAGTATAACTTTAATTTTATTTGCCACGCATAAAACCAGTATTAACCAATAGCTGGCATCAATACAAGCGAGTACTATAATATGAGGCAAAATCTTCTAAAGCGTCATTTTTCCGAAATGTAAGCTATCAAAGTTGTATTGATGGCGAAGATTGTGACTTTATGATACTATTAACTTAACATTACGCCTGTAATCCCCGAAGGGCTAGGCAGAGGTATACTCAATAGTACACATACTTTTCGCTAGCCATGTTTAAGTCTCATGTAATAGACCATGTGATACTAATAGATTATAATAATTATGTAAACAGTTCATTAATTTAGTGATAAGTCTAGAATTTCAGTTGGACTTGGAGTAACCACATTTTTTATCAGCGCTGTAATATATTTTGAAGTTCGTTATGTTTGATAATAAAAAGTAATATGCAGTTAAACTTCTTATCGAAGTAATTAATCTTTTATCAAACTATGTATTTAGAACACATAATGGTTAATTATTAGAGAATTACGATTGCACAATCAAAAAATATTCATGAAAAATTGTTTACACTTTACTGTAGGTCTCCAAATAACGAATTATGTAAATTAGAGACTTCAACGTCCTCAACGATGATAATATTCAACAGACTTGAAACGTTAGCTTACCAGTTTAAGGTTCACAATACAGTGTATTAAACTCATTTTTTTTTTTACTTTAGTATACCAGCGAAAACAAACAAAATTACACTTTTGGTCCTATGTATGGCCTCATCTTCGGTTTACACTTCTTCTTCTTCTTCTAGTATAATAAAAAAAAAAAAAAAAAAAAAGTTTTGTCAGGCATCAAGGCCCATAGGGTGTTAGTATTACATCTTCCTTATATACTATATTAGTAATATGCAGGAAAAATAAAGAGAAAGAAAAATCACAACCACAGGAAGGTTTAACAAGCTTTGTTGCCAACGTGTAGCTTGGTAAACCTCCCCATTGTAGGCCCATCCAGCCTCTCTGCAAACACCTTCAGAATGCTGTTGCTGCTTCCCCTCACTCGGGATATTACTGAGGCAACTTTCTTCTGCATTAATGCGAAGTAATTGTCAGTGTGCGCATCGGCGAGCATACCTGACGCACTACAGTAAGGTGGAAGCCTCAACAGCGCCCTGAAGGCATTAATATAGTATAGCTGTCTCAAATCTTGCCAGACAGGGCTCCACACTGTCTGGCTAGATGGGGTGTTATCGATGCATCACGAACACAATGTAACGTGGAGTCCCGACACAGGAATGTCGCACCTTCTCTCTATCTGCACCCTCTAGGATTTGAAAATGGTTTTTTTTTCCAAGAGCTGGCCAGGTCAGCTTGGCCTGAAATCTTGGTTCGAGTTCGATGACAAAATTCGCGTACCTACTTGAATAAAAAACAGCAACGCGGGTGATACCGCGGGAACTAGTAGTATGACGTTCTGTTCTTAATATTAATGAACAGACCTTATCTGTGAATGTATTATAGTGAAAAGGAATTGAGTGCGAGCCTATCTTAAACATACACAAGATAGCAAGAAAGTGAGTAGAAATTAAACTTAATTTTTCACTGAAAAATATGATTAAACATTACGTACAGGTGAACAGAAAACGTAATATTTGATTCTTCTCCTTTTTAACCGACTTCCAAAAAGAGGAGGTTATCAATTCGTCTTTTTTCTTGTGTCTGTATGTTCAGCGATATCTTCGCCAATTGAGAACCGATTTCGATGGTTATTTTTTTGTTTCAAAGAAAATAACTTCGCGGTGGTCCCTTTTATCTTTGATGCTGATCTTCGGAGATATACAATGGAACTCTTCAATAGTAGACAGCAAATTGGTCGTGATTGCTGCAATCGCTTGGATGTGTATTGTTTTCACAACATCATAACATAATATTGTTTGCTCTGAGGGCGTACGCACATGAGTACATTACACCCGCATTTCGACAGTTAGGCATGTTAGGTTCCATTTGGATAAGCCTATTATCATGACATGTATTGTTAACAATATAAAAATATTTTTTGCAAAAAATAAAACCGTCTTCAAAAACACAACAAAGTGAAAAATAACTTTAACTTCAGAAGTCGGTGGCAACGAAACTGAATCAAACACACAAAAGCTACCGACTTCTGAGTTGTTAATGTTTTAGATTATACAGGTATGGAAGCCTGGAGTTTTTGGCGATCATAAAATAGTTAAAAGTTTTATATAGTCGTATATAGTATTATTTAGTAGTAGTTGTTAAATCATCCATAAGGTAATCTCAAATCGCGGGCCTGTGGATGGTGGGCTATGGGCTAGCTCGCCGTCCGTCCGTCTCATGACGACAGGCCATGTCGACGGCGCGTTCGTGTTCCACGCGCGCCTCAAAGAGAGTCGGCAAAAAGGAAGGGGTCCGCAAGGACCGATTCCTGCCGGGGTTGCAGGACTGTTCGAAAGAGATACAGTGGCCCCGGAACACAAAGGGCGATGAAGGAACATGGATGGGTTTTAGTCAGTAAAAGTCTGACACTCCCTCCTGCTCCGCCCAGAGCGGGAGAAGTCATTTGATGATTTCCCATCCGAAAAAAAAAGGTAATCTCAAATACTTATCTCACTTACTTATCAGGCAATTCAAATAACGTAATGACTCAACAAATTGTAAAATCCAAAAGGTAAATTCAGTCTTTGTTTCCAGACCTACCAGCAGAAGAAGCAACCAGCATGGTAAGAGCACGCAAATATATTGTGGTGAAACGCTTTGAAGGAATCCCGAAAAGAAAAGACTTCGTCATAATGGAGTATGACCTACCTGAGCTAAAAGATAAGGATATTCTCGTTAAGGTGGAGTGGATCAATTTGGACCCCCATCTTCATGCATACAGCTCCAACCTCGCTCTTCCCTACGACCAATTTGGCTACCAGATCGGAGTAGTTCAGGAGTCAAGAAATAAAAGATACCCGGTCGGTACTCGAGTAGTATCGCATCAAGGCTGGTGTAACTACTGGGTATTGAATCCCAACATAGAAGACAACTTTGGAGTATATGAACTACCGGACTTAAAAGGCTTACCGATCTCTCTGGGTATTGGTGCCCTCGGCATTCCAGGTCTTGCAGCCTACTTTGGCCTCCTCAAAACTTGCGAGCTTGCTGAAGAGGAAACAGTCGTAGTCACGGCAGCTGGTGGTGGCGTGGGCTCCATAGTTGGGCAGATAGCAAAGATTAAAGGTTGCGAGGTTATAGGATTCACCGGCAGCGATGAAAAGGTAAACTTACTAAAGGAAGACCTCGGCTTCGATAACGCATTTAACTATAAAACTGTAGACATTCATAAAGTTTTAAAAGAAGCAGCTCCTCAGGGAATCCACTGTTACTTTGACAATGTTGGTGGAGAGTTAAGTTCTGCTATTATAAGACATATGAACGACCTCGGAAGAGTAGCTATTTGTGGGATTAATAGCGTTTATGACGATTGTTGTACCAAAATGTCTCGACCTGATGTATTGCAGCCGCATATCATGATAAGGCAACTGCAGGTTGAAGGGTTCCATGTCTTCCGATGGAAATATGAGTGGCATATGGCGTTCACTGATCTGACAAAATGGATCAAAAATGGAGATGTGAAGGTCAGGGAGCATGTTACCGAAGGGTTTGATAACATTGTGGATGCCTACCAGAGTATGATGAATGGGGCAAATTTCGGTAAAGCGTTGGTCAAGATCGCGTAGATCAAGAGTTGTGTATTTAATGAATTAAACTGTCGATGTTAATTTATTGGTGTGTTTTGGAGTTTTATTATTAGAAAGAAAGAAAGAAAAGTATTTATTGAACTTGCACAGGACATAACAGAAACAAAAAGATAGAATAGACATGACAAAATTATAAAAAAAAAATTAACATGAGAAAAATAAAAATAAACAATCAAAATAGTCCTGTGCAAGGCCAAAAGGCACCTATCTCAGCAAGGTGCTGTAACATTTAAAAAAAAAAAGCAAATATTGTAATATTGTATTATAGTAAATATTGTTATAATTTTCGAGTTCGTGGCTAAATAATAACAGCCACACGGGTCGATATTCAAGGTTAAACCGCACTTGCCAAGGTGGGTCTGTGGATTGGTGACCACCATCACATACCGATTTTCGTTCGTGCCTCGGAAAGCACGTTAAGCCGTTGGTCCCGGCTGTCATTAGATCTTTGACAGTCGTTACAGGTAGTCACTGGCCCGAAAGTCTGACAACCAGTCTTATCAAGGGGTACCGTATTATCCAGTACTAACTGGGTTGTGGAGGTCAGATAGACAGGCGCTTCATGTAAAATACTATTATTTAGATGCATCCGGTAAGACTGGAAGCCGACCCCAATAAATTTGTGAAAAAGCTAGGCAGATGATGTTTGATTCAATTTTCGGAAAGTTAAACAAGTATTACAATTTTAATCGTTTTTAAAACAAGAATAAGAATCCATATTACTCACACACTCATGGTTAATCAGTTAAATGGACTGTAAAAAAGACGAGAACTAGTTTATTTTAAAATTCCCAGTTTCTTTTTGATGATAATTATGACAATGAAAGAGGATAGTCAGTGAAGCGTAAATATCAAAAACATTAGAACTGTGTGTATCTAGAACCTACTTTATTCGTAGACAAGAGGTTTATCAAATAAGTTAGCAACATAGAAGTAAGAAAACATAAAATTAAATTAAATCGCTGCAAAATATTTATATTACAAAAATATCTAATGAACACGTGATAGTCATGACCAATCAATAACAGGATGTTTCCCGTGATTTTTGTCCTGTAATAACGAAATTAAGAAAAAAGTTTTAAAAAGAAAACAAAACAAAATGTTCTTCACGTTCAATAAAAGCCAAATTAATGACGAAAATGTAAATAACTGACATTACGTAAAACTGAAACACGAACCGTAAAACGTAAAATTTTGAACGAAGTTTAATATCAGAAAAGGAGGAATACGATTTCACAGTGAATTAAAAACGAATAACAAACCAAATCCATCTCCACAGTTTGAAACCCTGCAGCCATGATCATAAACGCCACATCTGCGGTGTCGTCAGTCACAACTATACAGAGTGCTCTCAACGTGCTGACGGCATTGCAGCTGACAACGTACCAGTATCCGGAGCAGACGTGTGTTTTTGGTAAGTTGCTTTTGATCTCAAGTGTTGTGTGTGTGACGTGTGAAGTGTGCCAGTATTCCGAGAAGGGTAGGTTAAGATGTGCACCTACATTTTAGTAGAAATGTTAAATTTCATAATGTGTCTATAATATAAATTGTACGTATTTACCCGGTGGTTTTGTAGTCGATAATTATGAAGAGTTGAAAATGTTTCTTTTAAAGTAATTAAATACGGAGTGCCTAGACAAGTGATAGTCGCCGGTTTGACCTTCAATATCTCCGTAAATTGAAGGTTCCCAGGTATGGTGCAAAGCAAAGAAAATATCGCAATGCTGGGGGGAACAAATTTTAATGCTTTTCGGCTTCGTTAAGGGTCTTTTTACACCCATTTAATTATATCATCACAGAATTTTATTATTCTACACCAAACAAGTCTATAACAAAGGAAATAATTCTTCTGACTAGATGGAGCAACATACGATTACATAATAGTTGGAGCCGGTACAACGGGATGTGTGATCGCGAACCGACTGGTGGCAGATAACAAGACAACAGTGCTACTCATCGAAGCTGGTGGGAACCCTAATCTTGAAGCTGGTGTAAGTAAATAATTGTTTGAACTATGTGATCCTATGTGCAGGAATGAAGACAAAGACAAGTAACAAGCTCATAAAAAAAAACATGTGGCACATCTTCACAAACAATTAGCTATTGAATGATGTCTTTTAACACTATGACTTACTCCGGTAAGAAGTTGGGACAGCCCATTAAGTAATTTATATTATATGAACGAGCTCTATTAATACAGATATTATTATTTTCAGTTACCAGCCTTGATGCTATATTTAAAACAAAGTGAAGCAGCCTGGAACTACACAACAGAACCAGATGGAATCAGTTCACAATGTCGAAGACCTTTGGAAGACGAAATGTCAATAGGAAGACTCCTCGGTGGCTCCAGTTCGAACAGCTACCTCCTTTACACCTCAGGTAACCGGTACGATTACGACAAATGGGCGAAAATTGTCAACGATACTACATGGAGCTGGGAAAATGTCTTACCGTACCTCAAAAAGTCTCAAAAGCTGGACGATTCCACCATCAATAACTCCTCTCATGGCAAATTCTTTGGTACAAGTGGCAAAGTTGGATTATTTGCCTCCAGATTTGATATGAGACAGAAATACTTCAGAGCTTTCAAAGAGATGGGAAGCGAAATTGTTGAAAGCGTCAATGGAAACAATTCTTTAGGTTACACTGATGCTTTATACACCATAGGTGACGGCGTTCGCCAGAGCACTGCATACTCTTATTTGGTTCCCATCAAGGACAACCCAAATCTCCATGTGTTGACCAACACTTTTGTCAAAAAGATAATCTTTGATGCGTTTAAAAACGCAGTTGGTGTGGAAGCGTACACTTACGATAAAAGGTACATCATCATTAAATCTAAAAAGGAAGTCATCGTTTCAGCTGGTGCTGTAAATTCTCCTAAACTTCTGATGCTCTCAGGTGTCGGGCCAAGGAACCATTTGTACAGCCATAAGATATCCACCATCTCTGACCTGCCAGTCGGCAAGAATCTTCAAGATCATTTATTAACCATCATGGTCTTCAATATGACAAAACTGGTCTATCCTTACAGACCTTGGAATCCTTATAAGTATCCAGCTGCGGTTTTAATTGGCTTCGTATCTTTGAACGAATCTAACCCTTACCCTGATTATCATACGATCAATTATGTTACCTTCCCAAAATATCTCATGAGCTATTGCACTTTCACTTACGCTTTGACTGACTCGATATGTAACAGAATGATAGCGACAGATCTAAATTCAGAGATGATGTTTTCAACCATCAGCAAACAGTTATTCAAATCAAGAGGAAAAATTCTTCTGAAGAGTAATAACTTCATGGATGATCCTTTAATCTACACCAACTATTACGCAGAAAAAGAAGATTTAGAAGATACTGCCAGAATTCTAGAAGATTTTGTTAAAGTTCTAGACACAAAGCAGTTTAAGGAAATGGGTGCAGTGTTCCGAGATCCTCAATTACCTAGCTGTGAAGGTCTGGAGCAGGGTACCAGGGAATACTGGAAGTGTTACATCCAATGTATGACGACTTCTCAGCATCATTATAGCAGTACTTGTGCCATGGGGGCTGTGGTGGATGCCCGGTTGAGGGTCTATGGGGTGAGGAAGCTGAGGGTTGCTGATGCCAGTGTTATGCCATACCCGACGGCTGGAGGGACGTTAGGATCTGCTATCATGATAGGCGAGAAGGTTTCTGATATGATCAAGGAAAAAAACAAAGTTTTCAGGCCATTTTTGAGATATGTTTGAAACAAGCGGTACAAATCTTGATTTCGGGAGAAATTTAAATTTTCTTTTGTGATGCCAACCTACGTGCAATAAGTTCATTTCGAGCTACAAGACTTTTTGTAACATCTACTTTAAATGTAAGTACAGCAAAAGACAATATGGCTCTATTCTATTCTACATCAAACTATAATTACGGTCGTGTTTTCCACGATAATAATTTTAGTACTATTTACAAAATGTTCCATGTATTAACTATTTATATTGAGAAAGGCTCTTGTTGAAGCTGATATTATAAATTTTAAAAAGAGACCGTAGTTTGGATTAATTATTTTTTGTAAAACCAAGAATCACAAAAGTTCGTTTCAATCCCTACAGTTTAACAGTGATAAAATCTGGGGAAGCGGTAAATCAAGATTGAGATAATTAAGCCCAAGTTAAGGACAACAATACTCGACAAGTTTTATCTTACAAAAAGGGATATTGTTTTCCATTACGAACCGTAATGTAACAATTTATTACGAGTACATCAAATGAAAATTCTTTGATCATTGTTGGGCTTAAAGTGAAAGTTATCTTGATAATTAACATTGATAATCATTATGATAATTATGTCTCGATAAATAAGGTTCGGTTTCTTAATTTTCTGATAATTATCCGATAATTATCATGATGATTATCAAAGGAAAGTAAATAATAATAATTAAATAAATAATTTCTTAATAATTTCGAACCCTGGTTTAAAGTAACAGTAAACATACAAACATATTAATTACGTCTTTAAAATAACGTCTTGACACAAATATCAAAAAGCGCATCCTTGAAACTAAATAAGCCTAAAGTAACGACAAAACTTTCAAAGAGAGAAATTGCTCGCTGAGTTTTTTTATTTAAACTCAATGGAATTGGAAAATATCTCGGACGAGGTATTCCGCGCCACGTAAGCGTTTTCCAACTTTTAAGTGCTGGCTTAAAAAGTCTGAATAATTTAATTGTTCCTGTTGAGAAAGGTTTTAACGTCCACTGTAAATTGAAGATAGGATAATGAGAATTTGAAGTTAATAACCGGTTAATTATGCTTATTGAAAATGCTTGTCAACTCAGTTGGTAAATATAATATTTTTAATGAAGTGAAGTGTGGTAAATTAGACAGGTAAGTGGCAGTTTATTTAATATTTATATCTGGCTACAAAATTTAATTAGTCATGGTAAGTCAGGGCAATAAATTGTTAGTTAAATTGACAACCAACTTAAAACTGCTTTACGTTTAAAGGACTTATGGCCGACTCGGACTAATATTTTCCCTGATTTTATTTTATTTTACTTTATTGGGACATTTAACAGTTACACATTAGAATGAAAGTATGACAGAATAAGTTTAAAACTAAATAAACGTGTAACCCACACCAATATCCACGAAATAATAATAAGGAAATAGTTAACTATGTGCATTATTAATACAGAAAATTAAGTAAGAACTCAATGTAATTTAGGGATAATAGTAGGTATCAGATGGCTACTTTAAGGATTCAATAGCCATCCTTTTGAACTTAGACAGTCTTATTACAAAAAACTAAATAACCCTTGGTTTAAACCTGGACTATCAAGTCCAGGCTTATCTGCAGAACCATGGTCTAAATTTGTCCGTATTACAAAACCTAAAAAAACCGTGGTTTTCTTAGTACCGTAATTTAAACCATTGTCTAAATATCAACCACAGATTAATACAAATATCATTCGTTCATTATGATGTCATTCTATTGCGACGTTCCGTATGCCCAGAAAAGAGAACGTTTTGATAATACGCTAATGATTAGATGATGTTTAGGAGTGTTTAAAATATAGAGACCTGGTTATTTTGCATGGATACAAACATTGTTTAGTTATTTCGTTGATGGCAGTTTTGTTTGGCACATTACTTATTGTCGCACTAATTTCTAAACATACATTTAAGTTCGTGTATCGAAACGTAACATTCTCGCGCGTTATATGAAACCATAACATTCAACAAAGCCATCGCAGGTTGAACAAAGTTCACTTAGCTTTAGAATTTAAGTCTCTAATAGTAGAACAATTATTATTGCCTCTTTGATTACCTTCATTAGTAATTTTAATAATTTAATGTGACGAACCAACAAAAAAAAACGATCTGAGAATTGGAGTGCCGAGGAAACGTAAGTAAACATAAATTACCTAAATGAACTGTAATCCGTCTCTAAATTATTTATTTTAAGCTAAAACTGTTGTTTTAGCTTAAAATAAATAACAAAACACAACACAAAAGATGATAATAACACAATGCAAAAGATGATAATTAACCTAAAAGAGGAACTGGCAGATCCGATTTAGTGATTTAGACCATCGTTAAACTAGGGGTCGCCGAGGTTTAGCGTTAGACCATGGTTTAGTCTAAGGTTTATCGCAAAACCACGATTTGTAATACCATTTTTGTGTAAACCGTGGTTTAATGAAGTTTAAACTAGGTTTATTAGTTAAACCCCTTTTTGTAATAAGACTGGATGTGTGTGAGCGCAAAAATATCAAGTTCGATAAAATGTGTGTTATACGTCTCTACGATGCGTCGGAGAGGCACCCGTGCGCCAGCGTAAGGTCTACACCTTGCAGTGTGGAACAGCCGGGGCACGCGCACATCACAGTTCTAGGTAAAATGTAACATAGGTTATTGGTCTTATCAGGACAATCGAATCTGTTATTACACAGACCGTGTAGCATCATGGTGATCAGTAGGTTGCGTCTAGACTCAAAGCCTTGAAAGTTATAACGATTTTACAAAATATCGGCGGCGTAGGTATGGTAAGTCATACGTCTGTGAAGTATAGCAGGAAGTATTTTACTAATATATTAAATGCTAAAGTTTATGAGGATGGATGGACGGATAGATGTTTGTCACTATTTCACGCGAAAACTACAAAACGGATTTGTAGAAAATTTCGCACATATAGCTATAAATTATAACCTGGATTAATAGGATACTTTTTATCCCGGTAGTATGATCCCATGGGATAGTTACCGAACTTCACGCTGGTGAAGCCGCGGGTATCAGCTAGTCTAGTAAATAAAAACTGAAAAGAATGAAACAAATTCAAGAGACAGGACATATTGACTGCAACAGTCGGGACCCATATTGGATGTAATGATTTTAGTCTAGCTTATTTAATGGGTCCCGATTGTTGGAGTCAATATGTCCTGTCTCTTGAATTTGTTTCATTCTTTTCAGTTTTTATTTAAAGTTATTATTTATTTTTTACGCAGTCGGGTTTTTAATTGTTTTAATTTTATTTTTATTATTTTACACTTTTTAGTTACTTAGATATACCATTTTAAAATCCTCATGATAAGCCCTTTATCGAGCCGTTCAGGCCACAGAGCGTGCCAAACAATTATATATACATACATACTCTCGAAAAACATAACCCTCCTTCTGGCGCAGTCGGGTAAAAATACTATCTTCCACTCAAAACATAATTGCATGAACTCGTCACTGTCAGTACATCGTGTGTAAAACGCGATCTCCTAAACTATCGCTGTGACAAATCACTATCAACTGACTACTGCATCCGACCTATCATTTGTCAGTGTTAAATCCCTGTCGGCACTGCAGATACTGAACAAAGAGTTTCTGAAAAATACTGTGTATTTTCTGCACCAAAGAAATGTATTAAGCGCAAAACACACAGGGGACGGGTGCGGGTCGGGCCCGCGCCCGACCCGCGACCGACCCGCACCCGTCCCCTGTGTTTTGCGCTTTAAATTCTTTTCGTTGGGAAAAAGTGCAATACGTATCTTACGTTTTGTCCTTTTTTCTTACCAACGTTCCTAACACATCTCTTTTTTAGGTAACTGCAAGTTTTTTTTTAAATATCGCTGAACATTACACACAGCGCCATCTAGTGCCACACTATGCAACGAGGCCTGTGTCTTGGACACCAGATAGTTGATATACTGCATACTAGATACTACTCAGTTCATCTTTACTAAGTTCATTTACCAGAGAGTTTTTCATTTATCCATATTTTTTTTATTTTAATTCATTATTTTTAATTCATTGTTATAATTAATTTTTATTTAGATTAATTTTGTTTTGTGCCTTTGACATTAATTGATTTGATCGGACATTTATTTGTTTCTAATATTTTAATTATTTTTGTCATTGAATTAACTGTATTTCTTTATTATTCAATCAGTTGACTAAAATTGATAAAAGTTTTGTTTAATGTTTTGTATCTAATATGGGTCATCATCTGCCTAGCCTTTTCCCAAGTTTTATTGGGGTCGGCTTCCAGTCTAACCGGATGCAGCTGAATACCAGTATTTTACATGGAGCGACTGCCTATCTGACCTCCACAACCCAGTTAGTACTGGGTAATACGATACCCCTTGGTAAGACTGGTTGTCAGACTTTTTGGGCCACTGACTACCTGTAACGACTGTCAAAGATCACAAATGACAGCCGGGACCAACTGCTTAACGTGCTTTCCGAGGCACGGAGGAAACTCGGTATGTAATGGGTGGTCACATCCACAGACCAACCTAGGCAAGCACGGTTTAACCTAAAGATCGACCCGAGCGGCTGTTATTGTTTATCCACGAGCTCCTCTAATATGGGACAATGAACTAAAATAAACGATTTTTTTTTTCATCATTGTTTATGCCTTCTGATCATCTATAGTACCTAAATTCACATCACCATCATCATCATCTTCAACAGCCTGAATTCATCCACTGTTTGGTATAGGTCTCGCTCAATCATCATCATCATCAGCATATTAATGTTCTCACTGTTGGGACACAGGCCTCCTCTCTATGAGAGGGAATGGGAGTGGGATGCACCACGCGGGCCCAGTGCGGATTGGTAGATGTCACAGGTCTTAGATTTTTTTGGTTCAAGAACATGCCGGTTTCCTCACGATGTTTTCCTTCACCGTTTTGAGAGCACCGGTGATGAAATAAATTACACAAAGTAATGTGCCTGTCTGGCCACATACAAAAACAAAATTCAAATCAGAAAAATGTTTAACCAACCATTTCAAAAATAAGCCTCGTATCGTGATTAAAATCTTGACACATTGTCGTTAATCCATTCAATGTTGAGTCCCGAACAAGAAGAGCGGAAACGTATTGTGAGGCACACACTCCACAAGTTTTCTTTTACCCCCCTTTTCAAACCCATTGTGCAGGCTGGCTTTGAAGAGTAATCAATAATGTTTTATGGGAATTGGAATGAGACGGTTAGCGAAAAAGGCTGTATTACAAAAGGTATGGAGTTTTACGTAAGACGATAATATTTTAATGTTTTTAGAAAGAAAATCACCACCAAGGGGCATGAATTTTTAAAAATTCTTTATTATTGTAAGCGTCCACCTGTCAGCGTCGTACGTATCGGACGCATCGCATCAAACGGGTTGTAGTATTCTTTGTGTAGAAAGTCACTGATCCGCACCGTACGGATCGCTCGAACTTCAATAAAACTACGATTCGTTTGATGCGATGCGTCCGATGCGTACACTTCGGGCAGGTGGACGCTTACCTTTAGTGGACATCTTCGTTATTAAAAGGAGCTTTTGCGCAATGCTTCTAGCCCCACTGAATTGTACAGTTGTGAGTAATAGCATTTAAAATCTGGCGACGGTTGGCGACGTTGCTTTGACCACATTTCTTCTCTTGCACCAAATATGTCCAGTGCTCACTCGCAATTCGGACAAAATCGCTCTCCATGAGTGACCTGTTCTCACCTACAACCTTTCATTACAGCTAGCGCCTATTACAAACTAGATCACAGTCAAAACGTTTCATTACGTATTCAAGGTAGGGGTACAGAGGGAAATACACCCATATGGTAATGTAATTCAACCTAAAAAGTTTCGTGCTAGAATAAGACACCCTTCGCCAGTTATGTCTAGGCCCCAAGTAATAGAAACAAAAAACATACTTTGGGTAGCTACTGAGTAATCTTCTTACAGGAAAACCCAATAATAATACTTTGCCCGACCTGGAAATCAAACCTAGGATTCAGTTCTTGTCGCCACTGGACAAAACGTCGGAATCCATCGTTTTCTTCTCTTATGCGTCGATGGACCCAAATAATACTCGACCGACGATACTCGACGATACGAGTATAGCCACCTGCATAGCTCTTTCGTTGACATTCTTTGAATCCTGGAAGGTGTATGTGCCTGTGCTGCAAGAAAAAAGGTGGGGCATATCCCGCAATCAATCACCAAAAACACACAATGTGATTCTGTGTCGTTTCAGCCGAAAAATACAGATTTTTATACAGAAACATCATTTCGGGTGAAATGATGATTATGTATAAAAAACAGTATAAGCAAACCTAGTGGTTTACATAGACGTATTCTGGCCAGTGAATTGTAAAGTTGTAAATGAGTTTTGAGAAAACGGTAGTGGTGGAATAGTACATTGTTCACCGAGAGGAGAAAGTGACCGATTACCGTCGAGGGTGTCGTTTGAAGCCCAAGCCGTAAGCGAGGGCTTTAAAACACCCGAGATCGGGAATCGCACTTTCTCTCGAGTGATACATAATGCTTTATACTACACCTACGAGGAAAATAAAAAACGAAATCTTTACTAATTGAAATTTATATTGAAATTGTTGCAGTTAGTGAAGCTTAATGTAACACTTTTTTCATTAATGTTTGTTTGAGATGTTTGCGACAATGTAGGAGGAATTTCACATGTTCTTTTTTCAAATTGTTTATCCTGCCGCCGCAGGGTCGCACTGCCAGCCCGACACCATCCAACACACAGCTAGTGGCCATTGTCATTTTGCGAACTTGGAGATAAAAACTCACTGTAAAAACTTTTTGGCTTTTGATATTTAGGTTACCGGCGCATAGTCTTACCCAAAATTAAAAAAGAAAAACCACGTAAGAAATGGATTTTCATACACTTTTCTCTCCCGCTCAGATGCGTTTTCTCCCCGCATATTTGTTCGATATGCAATGACGTACTTTCTACCGTAAATTTGATAAAGTATCAAGGTACTTTCCAAGCAGGTGTAGTATAAATAGTATTTAAATACCCGGTAAAGCCTCCATTTTCCATTACCTACCAAACATGTGCAGTGCTCGCTCAAAATTCCGCTTACTGCGTCTATTCGTTATGTAGGTTGTACCTGGCTCACAATTTAGACGAATTTGTCTCTCCGCTAGGATGTGTTCTCATTTTCAATCTTCAATTCCAGTAAAACCACTACAGACCATTGTCTACGCAATCGTATTATTTGTAGTTCATTGGCAGTTGTAACATGCAGTTAGAAGTCATACAATCTAAAAACAAATCTTGCCAAGGTCTTGTTAAGCAGTAACTGAGTTTTGGAGGTCAGATTGGCAGTCGCTGCATGAAAGATACTGGTATTCTACTTCATCCGGTAAGACTAGTAGCAGACTCTAACATAGTCGAAAAGGCAAATAATAATGAACTCCAACAAAAACACAAATCTAGTTACAATTTTCAATCTTCTAAATCAATTATCTAAATAACTACTGTTAACTCAACTAAACGTCTTAGCAGTCCAAACACTTGATTTCCAGTGTATTTTCATTAGGCGAAAATTATCTCGCGTTGGCACCACGTTGTATACGGGCTGCTAACAGTATGTGAAGTATTGTCATCAGAGGCGCAGCGATGCGAAGGAAGTTGGTACACTGAGAGCGAGCGTTTTAAATCTAGCCATAGACAGTTTTGCCTGTACAGTCAAACTGTGCAGGCATGCATGAACGTGTGTAGGAGAAAACTGTACAGTTATCCTGGCCTATACAAGTAAAGTAACCTAGAGAAAAAACTAGCGTGTGTGGCAGGTCACGTGCACAGCTATCGGTTCTCAATTGTTTTCTATTTCTTTATATCAAGTTATAAACCAACTAGAGCAACCATAGTGTCGTGTGTTTCCTATCATGTACTATTTTTGGAAATTAGCCAACCAAAACGTTTGCGGGCCATTGACGATATAAAAAAAAAACATTTAATTCGGGTTCTTAATCTATATTAGAAACATTATGAAATATGATTTGAAATGTATGCATGACAGTTTTAAATGTGCATGCAAAACCGAGTTCCATAGAGGACAGACACATACATACGTAACTGCAACCTTGTGGGGTTTACGATTTGTTTTCACATCGTGACTACTCTCATTGTACTCCAGCCCCGAAACCACAGTTATCACTCGACAATCCAAACAGCTGAGGTGTAGTGTATCTTCAATTCATTAAGAATTCAGCCTCTGTTTTGCAAACAATTTATTACTATTGTTTGCGTTCCCAGTAGTTTTGTTGCTTATTCTAAATAATTAACGTGGTTCCCACAGGGGTTTAAAAGATATTCTTGTAATTTTAGGGGTTTGTTGAGAGAGAAGCAATTTAGGTACGGGGTGAATCGTATTCATGAGGTACCAGGTACACTGTTCCCAGATGTTTGTTGTGTTTTTTTTGTTTATTTATATCATTTATTTCTTGGAATTACCATTTAATATTCTATTCTACCGCGACGAAGGTGGTGTGACGATCTGATCTCGTTTGCGGGGCGAACATGGCCAGATATAGCACAGGACAAAGAGGCTTGGAACGAGAAAGGGGAGGCCTTTGCCCAGCAGTGGGACAATCAAACATACTAACAAAAAAAAAAACATAGCCGTTGTCTAAAGTTAAGAGATGTTTAACCGACAAAACAAACGACCATCAACTGTGCGTTTAGGGTCAAAATGTCCAATTTTCAAAATGGCTAATGGCCGTGAGTAGAGTCTACGGCCTCTTGTCCACAAACGTTTTTTTCCACGCAAAAGAATTGTTTGAACAAGAGACCTCAAAGTCTATAAGATATCTATTGGTAGATTGTCAATATTATTTATTTAAATTAAGGTGAGAATCAGTATCTTCATACGTTAAAATTACACAAGATCGACCAAAACGCCAACCCTCCATAACATAAAATTGTGTTATAGCTGTGAATAAAAAGTGGCGTCATCTCCCCTGCAATGTTTTTTTTTGTACTAAATAGGCATGTATTTGGCCACAACTCGCCTGATGCGAAGCGACGACGCAGCCTAGGGTGGACTACGCTTGCCTAGAAGACACTAATTCACTTGAACTTTGAAGAAATCTTTAGTAATATTATAAAGAGGAAGATTTGTATTTTTATATTTTTGTATGTAACGAATAAACTTAAAAACTACTGGACCGATTTGAAAAATTCTTTCAGCAATGGATAGCTACATTATCAGCAAGTAACATAAGCTATATTTGGCGGTTTGCATGCTAAATGTGGAAGCATAGCGCTTTGTAACCAGCCATTTTGATATTCCCCCTAATTCGCAACGACCTAACCAATTACTTTTTTTTACAGAAAACAAAGTTCCTAAACGTAATTTTCCAGTAAACCCATAACGATATAACATAATCGCATACTACATCTAAAACTAAGCATAATAAAAACGAAGTTAAGTGAAGCAATAAATTTCAAAGAAGCTAAGAAGACTGCTTTAATAACTTAACGCGCACTACAAGCTAAGAGCTATTGCATAATAAATGTAAATAAAAGTGGCATTCTTATTTACATCTTTTTATTCCTTACCTAGTCTCTCTTGAGTTTTCAGTTTAACTTCTATTAAACTTGCTAAGCGTTTCCAATTTATATGTTGCTAGGCTTCGTGCTGAATAACTACAATTTTATTAGCAAGTGCAAATGGTGGTCCAGTTGTCATGTTTCCGCTTGTTCGAGTTTGGGTCGACAGTTCAAATTCAGGCAGGCGCGAGGCGTGTTGCTTTGTGATTTTTTTTTTCATTAGTACTGTTCTCAAAACGAAGGTTACCAACTATGTTGGGGTCGGCTTCTAATCTAAATGGATGCAGCTGAACATCGACATTTTACATGGAGCGACTGCTTATCTGATCTCTACAACCCAGTTAGTACTGAGCTATACGATACCCCTTGGTAAGACTGGTTGTCAGACTCTCGGGCCACTGACTACCTGTAACGGCTGTAAAAGATTAACAAATGATAGCCGAGACGAACGGCTTAACGTGCTTTCCGAGGCACGGAGGAAACTTGGTATGTCATGGGTCACCCATTCACGGACTAAACTAGGCAAGCGTGGCTTTACCTGAAGATAAACCTGACATTTTGAAAGACATTTGGGACATCTATTTTGATATATGTCCCAAATGTCTTTTCTTTTCGCGGTTTGCCGGGCGTGTTGAATGAGGGATTTTCCCTAGGCGCTGGATATATTATAGATGGCGCTGAACTTGGTAAGTTACTGCAAGGAACGGAATGGATGTAATGGTTAATAGCTACCGAGTTTTTGAAAACTATTTTTTTTTTTAAATACTCTGATAGAAAACCTCTTCTCAAAGAAAGGAGGTCTTTGAGACAGCAGTCGGAATGCTATGGTATGCAATAGGTATGGTGTGGTATACCTACTTATGGCTATAATCCACATTCTATAGTAATGAGATTTAAATTACAGAATCAGGCGTTACTTTACGGAAATCCATGACATTAAATGTTATATTTTTCGCGGAATTAAACCAACGTATTTTGCATATCATTTAATTTTAAACCTTAATAAACATGTCTCGTTCAGCAAATGGTTAGATAAATAGACAAAAGGATACAAAGGCAAAACAAACAGATGAACTGTTTAATGGAGACATAGACGGACGGATAGACAGTTATGTTGGCAAACAGACAGTCGGATGGATAGGTTTGTAACCAGCTATGAGATTTTATATCTAGAATAATTCAATTCAATTCATTCATTTATTGCATCAAATATGGTAGGTACATGAAGTTTTTATATAAAATATTTAGTAACACACATTTGGCCAATATATAGCATGCAATAGTACAGGTTTTTACAGTTAAGATATTTATTACTAGGTAACTACATTTTTTTTTAGTTTAAGTCCACTTAACAGTGAAATATGTCGGTGCTTTAGAGTATAAAATTTACAGGGACAATTTTGAAAGAACTCATCTATTGCAAAAAAACACTCTTCTAACAACCACTTCCGCAACGCAACACAAAACTTATTGAAGGGTAGTTGAGTAATTGACCTAGGTAAATCATTATAAATTAGGGGAGCCATATAAACGCAGCTCCGACGAAAAAGTTAAATAAGCTGTGCCCGAGGGAATTTTCCATCGGAAAAATTGACGAACGTCGATACAAATGATACTTAATTAATTTAACCTTTATGTGGAGTGAATATTCCATCATCTTTCTTTTTTACATAACATCATATCACGCCTGTAATCCAGAAGGGCTGGGCAGAGGTGTACCAAATAGTACCCCCACATTTCGCCAGTTATGTTTAAGTCCCATTCTAGCATTCTAGCTCAGCAGTCATGCTTGCGACCACTAGAGCAACGAGTCTCGTGCATCACTGCGACGGGTGAGGGAAAACTTCGTGAAGAAAACGGCGTTATCCTAGAACTTGGGCATATTTCAGTCCGTCGCGCTTGCACCCACTAGACCAGTGGTTCCCAACCTTTCTTGGACCAGGGACCACTTTGGTGTCTTTATTTTTAGCAGGGGCCATAAGGTCCTAGATAAACATAGACAACGACAGGATTACACCTAGAGGGGTGAATCTTTAACTCAGACAATGCGAAAATTGAAAAAAATATAGAAATTGAAAGATACAAGAGTGATCGAAGTGAGCTCGAAAAATTTAGCAATCAATCATACAGAAATAGGAATAAGTAAGAAGATTTTTGCAGAAATGCTTATGAATCTTGCAAGAGCAAGCGCAGCAAGCTCAACATTTTAGCACCAGCCTCTCTTAAGTTTTCATTTGTTGGTTGAGCTTGCATCTTCTGTTCAAATTAAAAAGTACGAATAACATTTTAACCTTTCGCGGACCATATTCGAAGCTCTTGCGGACCACCGGTGGTCCACAAGAGGACCATAAGTTGGGAAACACTGCACTAGAGACTAACGAAGCTTTCCTTTTTACTTTTTCATTATAGGCCAAGCTTCTACACCCAGCAATTATGCGCTATCTGTAAGTGAATTAAAGATGTTCCTTACCTAGTTTTCTTCATGATACCAAAACACTACAAACGCTAAGTGAATAGAACAAAAACTGGCTTACCCAATTCATTTACATACGCTTATGTAACCAGATGTCTATTCGCAGTTTCAGCTTTCAATAACGCTGGGAACTAATGTTTGCGCGCATCTTTTATTCATAGACTTGGAGATTATTTAGTGCCTTACTAACACAAGGAGTAAGGAATCTGTGTTGAGAGGAGGATGATTTTAAAAAAAAAAAAAAAAAACCTTTCTCCTCTCTAGTCTCTCTCTAGTAGCCTCTAATTTCTCCTGTATCGTAACATTTAATTGTTCCGTGCGTGACACGCAACGCAGCAGCAATCGCTCAGTCACTGCACCAAGCGTGCCCGTCACCCATTTAGTTTGAATTAGCAATATTGAATTCAAAGTACAATGAAGTCACACATATACTATCTACTCGTATCTTTCTTTAGCTGTGTGTTTTGGTTACACAAAATAAGGTATTCTTTAAGTATTCATTTAAGGCGATTACATGAGCTAAACGCGTGTTTTATAATACAAAAAAGCATATGATTCACTGCAATAAACAAAACCAGAAAAATATATGATACTCTTCAGGATATATGCTAGTACGATAGTGTTTTGAAAACATAATACAACAAATTTTATTCCATAGAAAAATATCACGGAACTTATTTCTAAAAAATTTTTTTAACGAGTAAAAACCATACTAAAATGTATGCGATCATTCAGATTTTTTGGCAAATAATTCTACAAGCAAAATACTAGTATCATAGTGTTTTACTTTTTTAGTCCAATCAATAGATTTTTTGTAAATCGCAAAAAAACATCTCATTTCGCACTATTCGGCCGCAGTGACTGACGTAACAACCACTTTGTCGTGCAAGCTGATTAGAACTTTATTCTAACAGTTTTTCAAACGAAGTTTGAACCAACACAAATACAGTTGCTTATTTAGCTCATGTAATCGCCTTAATACTAGCAGCGTACAGAGGCGGACTTGCCATTAAATTCGGTGAAACGATGTGGTTTTCTTTTATGTTTAGGTTTTTTTTTAAGTATAGTACAATCGGAAGAGTAACTGTTTCTACTAGTCATCAAAAAACAAAAGATCACAATTCACATCTGTTTCAATATTCTTATTTTCATAGTTCAGATTCTTCATCGGTACTAAAGTACAGTCAAAAGAAATATCCATACAATTTATTATTCTTGTTTATTATATTTAAAAGATAGATATAGATATTTAAAGAACATTTACACAATAACGTTCCCACGCCAAGGACACAGGCCCTCTCTGTGAGAGGGAGAGGGTTGTAACACACCTCGCTGGCCCAGAGGCCCCAGAGCGGGTTGATAAACGCCACATGTCTTAGAATTTTTAGTTCTAGTTCTGGTCGGTTTTCTTTCATAATTTTTCTTCACTTTTATTATAACACTTCAATAATTTTAGTCCCAACTATTTTAAGCCTAAAACATATCCTTTCAGCCATTCCTAATACATACTTTAAACCCTCGCCGCCGCAACTGACTTGCTGCCAAGAATCCACCTTTAAGATGCAACGTTCCCCATTTGGCAACTATTTCCTATTTCATCCATCTTGAGGTCTAACCTAGATTTAGAGTCTATTCATTCCAACTTGCAGTCTCGGCACGAAACTGCGGTTTTCAATTTGCTAACATGTTGCCTGAAACAATGTGAGACTCTTGGGTGAGTCACAACCAACACAACCTCGTAAAATATTCTTGGGGATATTTTATATTTTACTAGGTTGTGTCATGTAGGCGTTACTTTAAGGTTGAGTTTTAAATACACATATAAAATTCGCGGGCCGCACGGCGAAGTGGATACTCATCGCTGAATACCACGTGCAGCGATCCTTACATACTTCTTTTGCTTCGTATACGTTCGTACATCTGGTCATACACGCACGCCGGTTCCGAGTATTACGCACCTTGAAGAATATTAGCAAGAAGGTCAGTGTAAGTCTTTTCATTGTGTCCTCTTTGGTGTTTCAATTCACATCCATGGATTTTTACGTGACAAAAAAATATTCAGTGAATATTTAATGGATGTCTACTCTAGTCAAATATTTACCTTACCTTAACCCTAATCTTATACAAAAAATGTAATCTATATAAAAATAATTTAATCAATTCTAATTTAATTTACTCTAATTTAATTTATTCCACTCAAATTGTAAAAAATATATTTTTATTAAAATGGAAATTATTTAATTAATTAAAACAAGAACTATATATAATTACAAAAATAAAAACTAAAAGTAAGAACCTCCATATGTACTCAAATTTAATTTAATCTATGTTATTTATTTTAATTTAAGTAATTAAGTATTTCTTGTTTTAATTAATGATTTAATTGTATATTTGTCTGCGCATAATGTAGTGCATGCTGTGCTTTTCTGTAAGTGATGAGGCGCTTAGATTTTAGTTTGCAATGTACAAATTATAATGTGTACTCATTGTTGAGAAGCCTTACAATAAATAAATAAATAAATAAAATTCTGTGATATAATAAAAACTTCAAAGTAAAGTCAGTCTTTCTACAAGATTTGACCAACCGTTTTTTGTTACAGAATAAGCTACTCTGACTGAGTTTAGTTTAGAGTTTGCAAGTGCAAAACGCTGAGCGGGGATGGACCTAGGTTCGAATCTCAATCAGGAAGTGTTATTGAGTATACTGTATGGGTTTACCCGCTGTAAAAATAAATAGTAAGCAGCAGCCTAAATTCTAGATTCTGAGTAGGGTTAGTGGTAAACGATCACAATTTATAAGGTGGACCTAAAATATATAAATAGAATACTCTTTATTATGTACACTATACCTACTTACAGGCATGAAAAAAAAATGATATTTTATTCAAGGTGACACAATTGGCTGCAAGCGATCTTTTCAAGACAACTTTTGGTTGGATTGGACTGGGAGAGACACCTGATGAAATGTGGGTGTACGAGTACTGTACACCGCTGCTTACCCCTTAGGTGAATGCGTCGTGACGTTTCTAATTACTTCCTTTCATGTTAGTACAAGCTTTTATAGATAAAAAGATTCAATTTATTTCTCTCTTAACAATAAATAATTTAATTTACTAGACTCCCTTGGAAAGCAACGTATTTCTCACTGTCGAAGCTACAAAGAGTATTTATTTCGTACTACCCTCTTCTTTTATTGGAAAAACGAGGTACTAATTAATTTTTCAGGATTAAGACATTAAGAACGTTGGAGTTTTAAACTGATAAATTCATTAATATATTATAAAATGAGATGGATTTAGGTACCTATAGAAAAGATAAAAGTATTGAAAACTTTTTATCCGTAGTACGTTCCCGTGGGATAATTTCCGAAATTTACACGAGCGAAGCCGCGGGTAAAACCCAGTTTTAATATAATATTCAGTCCCCTGATATGTTTTTATGAGTAAACTATTGTACCGATTTTAATGGCAAAAGAGATTGGTTGTCCCTAGCTGGCGTAATACATTTAAAAACTTTTAATGGCTAGCACAGCTGGTGGGTAAATTAATTAATTCAAGTAATAAAATGTACTGTTAACGCACATAGATATCTCCTCTTTCTCTCGGCAAATCTCGCAATCGAAATCAGGTTTGCTGTAAAATTCAATTCTTGGCTATGCTGGCCTTCGTACATTTTTTTATTTTGTGTGTAGATTAAGAATGGGGACATTAGGACTGTTATCTATCTAACCCTTTCCCAACTATGTTGATTTCCTGTCTTACTGGATGCAGCTGCTACTAGTACAATAGAGCATCTGCCTATCTGTCCCCCACAACTCAGTTACTTGACAAGATACCTCTTGGCTTGACTGTTAAGTCAATTATAGATCTGCACAGAACCATTTTGTGTTGGAAGTATAACGCTGGCCATCTATAGAATTTACTTCAGATTCAAATGTGAAAGCTGGTGTTCGTTCTGTTTGTCACTCGGCAACTATTTTTCCTATGAAAACATGTCATGTGTAATTTTATAATAATATATATTAAATATTTCACTTCTTTCCAACTGTGTTTATTACTCCACTCTGCATTACAAGCAATAGGTTATGTGCTACATGTGTGAAGTGTAAATATTTTGTGAAAATATTATTATTTTACTCGAAATATGGATGAGTATACTAATTCGAAAGTTACGATGGAAAAGCTAAAAGGTACCATCAACTATCGCGATTGGGCATTTCAAATGCAAAATATACTAGTATTCGAGGATTTGTGGCAATGTATTACTGGAAAATACGAAACCTCAGGTGAGAACGCTAACAAATTAGCTCGTAGAGAGGAGAAAGCTCGAGCGAGGCTATGTTTGAGTGTTGAAAAATCGTGCTATTCTCACATTGTGCAGGCGAAAACTGCGAAGGATGTATGGGATGCCTTGCAGAAGGCTTACGATGACACCGGGTTGCAAAGGAGATTGTCGTGTCTGCGAACTTTGTGCTCGATTAAGCTAGAACAGTTCGATAGCATGGAAATTTATGTCAATGAGATCTTGTCACTTGCTGAACAACTCAGTAGCATGAAGAAACCACTTGATGATGAATTTCTTGCAACTATTATGCTCCAAGGGTTGCCTCAAGATTATGACCCAATGATAATGGCTCTAGAGCATTCTAGGATAGACATAACTACAGATATGGTTAAAACAAAACTACTTCAAGATAAGAGATGGAAAGGGAGTGCCGCTGATAATGGCGATGGCTGCTTATTTACACGGAATCGTAGTAATGAAAAGGCTAGCTCTCGAGGCGAGAAGAAAAATGCCTCAAGTACATCAAAACACGCTAGTACCTCGTCAAGTACGAACAAGTTGTGGTGTTGGAAGTGTCGTTCTAAAGGACATGGCAAGAAGGATTGTCCTCAATTGGACCGCAATGGAGCGACGTCGACTTCCATGGTGTTGTCTGCACTTAACACTGACAGTTCGTGGATTATTGATTCTGGAGCGACAGATCATATGTCAGGACGCCAAGAATGGTTTCAAGCTCTTGATGAGTCGTCGACTAAGGAGGTTTGTGTTGCTAACGGAAAGAAGTTAGATGTGAAAGGGAAAGGTGAAGTACATTTTACGGTTAACTCTTGTATGTCTACAATAGATACTACTTTGAAAGATGTAATGCTTGTACCTGATCTTACTGTTAATTTAATATCTGTGTCTACCCTTGCTGAAAAGGGATTTAAATTTATTTTTGATAAAAATGGATGTAAAATACTTAAAACTGGTAAAGTAGTTTTATATGCTAGGAAAGTTGGGAGAGTTTACAGGCTTCATTCTGTGGGTAAAGTCAATCTGACAACGTCATCTACGTCTAAGGATATGATGTTATGGCATCAACGTTTAGGTCATATAAATTTTGACAGCTTGGCATCACTTAGGAAGGTGGCTAACGACATTGACTTTCAGGTCAATAATCAGAAGAAAGTTTGTGATGTGTGTCTTAAGGGTAAGCAATCCCGCGCTCCCTTTGTGACCAATCATAACAAACAGGTGGCCGAGGCGCGGCTGGCGCTCATTCATAGTGACGTCATGGGGCCGATGCCGACTACTTCTCTCGGAGGCAAGCGCTACGTCCTCACATTTCTAGACGACTACTCCAGGAAGGTGTTCGTCTATCCCATTGCAAAGAAGAGTGAAGTGTGTAAGTACACTAAAGATTTTATTAGACTGGTAGAGAATCAGTGTAGTGCTAAAGTCAAGGTAATGAGAACAGATAATGGCTCTGAGTACGTTAATGCTGAGTTGACGGATTTTCTTAAAAAGAAAGGCATTGTACATCAGCTGACGGTACCCTATTCTAGTCAGCAGAATGGATCCGCGGAGCGCCTAAATCGTTCTTTACTTGACAAGGTCAGATGCCTACTGTATAACGCAAACCTTGATGACAAGATGTGGGCAGAGGCTGTAAACACTGCGGCGTTTCTGATCAATAGATCGCCAAGCTCGAGACTTTCTGGTAGATTACCAGAGGAAGTGTGGAGTGATAAGAAAGTAAGTCTTAAAAATCTGCGTGTTTTTGGTTGCGAGGCTTTTGCTCATGTAGATGACTGTAAACGTAAAAAGTTAGACCCCCAAAAGTAGAAGGCTAATCTTTTTAGGTTACTGTGATAACGTCAAAGGATATCGTTTGTTCAACCCTGATGACAATAAGATCGTTATATCACGTGATGTGGTGTTCAACGAATCTGTGTTTCCAGGGAGAAATTCTAAAATAGGGCCAAAACGTGTGTTTGAACCTATTTATCTTACAGGAGGTGATGATGAGAGGGAGATGCTGGAGACTACGTCGGTTGAGGCGGAGTCAGAGTACCTGTTGCCTGAGTCGTCAGATCATCCACTTGAGGCGGAGCCAGATACAGTTCCTGCAGAATCACCAAATCATCCTGTTGAGTTGGAGTGTGAACGCGAGGCTAGTAAAGATTCGGTAACGTCGCCTGAATTGGCACCAGACTCTACTAGTACACGATATAACCTACGTTCACGTATGCCTAAGACAACCTGTAACATAACTAACGTGTGTAATGTGACAGAGCCCATAGAGCCACGTACTGTCAAAGAAGCTTTGAAATGTGAAGATAAAGAGTTATGGCAGAAGGCCATGAAAGAGGAAATCGATTCTTTTGTCTTACACGGAGCTTGGGAGCTTACTGATAAACCGGTTGACAAGAACGTTGTTAAAAATAAGTGGATTTTTACCCTTAAACGAGACTCGGATGGGAACATTATACGTTATAAGGCAAGTTTGGTAGCTAAAGGCTATACTCAAAGATATGGTGAAGATTTCCAAGAAACTTTTTTACCGGTCGTTCGGCATTGTTCTATACGATTGTTGCTATCTCTGGCAGTAGAAATGAACCTTAAGATTGATCATTTAGACGTGCAGACAGCATTCCTGAATGGAAATTTGCAAGAGGAGATCTTTATGCAACAACCGGAAGGTTTCATATGCCCTGGGAGTGAGAACAAAGTCTATAGATTACGAAAGGCTGTTTATGGGTTGAAGCAAGCATCGCGATCCTAGTACCGAAAGGTAAAAGATATCTTATTTTCTTTGGGATACAGACAGTGTAAACAAGAAGACTGTATCTTTACTAAGAGATCAGGTGAGTCGATTGTTTTTATCGCTCTGTATGTTGACGATTTTTTCGTGTTCTATAATGACAAACGTCTGGCTGAAACGTTAAAAAGTTCTTTGTTAAATGTTTTTAAACTCAAAGACTTAGGCCCGGTACGAAACATGTTAGGTATAAAGGTAGAACGTGATGCAACTTCCATAAAACTTAGTCAGGAAAAGCGGATTGACAATATGTTAGATCGTTTTGGCATGACAGACTGTAAGCCTGTAAAGTCTCCCATGATAACTAATGTTAGTTCGGTAATTGAGAGTTCTAATAATGCTACAAATAACGTTGTAACGAAGTTTCCGTATCAAGAGTTGATTGGTAGTCTTATGTATTTATGTGTAACTACGCGACCTGACATTTCGTTTGCCGTGTCATATTTAAGTAAATTTAACAGTTGTTATACGGAATTCCATTGGAATCAAGCTAAGCGTGTACTGCGATATCTTAAAGGTACTAAGCAAAAGGCTTTGGTATTTAAGAAGTCGAATGTAGATCCTGTTCTTGAGGGTTATTCTGACGCAGATTGGGCGGCAGATCCTGATCGTAAGTCGTACACGGGGTATGTGTTTAAATACGGCGGTAATACGGTATCTTGGGGTAGCTACAAACAGTCCTGCATATCGCTTTTGTCCACCGAGGCGGAGTATTGTAGCTTGAGCGAAGCGAGTAGAGAAGCGGTGTTCCTACAAGCTTTAATTAAGGAATTGCTAATGAAGACTAGTTGTAAAATAGTAATGTATTGTGACAATCAATCTGCTATACAGCTTGCTATCAATCACACTCATCACAGACGGAGCAAGCATATAGAAATAAGATTTCATTACGTTAGAGATATGATAGATAGGTTTAACGTAGAAATTGTATACATCCCTACGGATGAGATGTTAGCAGATGTGTTCACTAAGCCCCTGGGCTGTGTCAAGCACGAGGTGTTCACTCGTCAGCTTGGTGTGGCATGAAGCCATCATGATGCCCACGTTATGGGGGGGTGTTGGAAGTATAACGCTGGCCATCTATAGAATTTACTTCAGATTCAAATGTGAAAGCTGGTGTTCGTTCTGTTTGTCACTCGGCAACTATTTTTCCTATGAAAACATGTCATGTGTAATTTTATAATAATATATATTAAATATTTCACTTCTTTCCAACTGTGTTTATTACTCCACTCTGCATTACAAGCAATATTTTGACTTTTAATCATCATTTTAAGTAAAGATGAAATGTCACTTCAACCAGGCTCTTCTTGCCTTTATTGCATACAACTTCTTTATTATTTCAACTTATTTCTTCATTAACTGGTGTATCAATGCAATATAATGTATTAAAAACACACGGGGTAACCGAAAATTGTAACGCGTAGGCCATGCTACGCGGTGTAGCAAAGAGCTACGAGTTGCGTAGCCAGGAGCTACAAGTTTCGTAGCGGCCCTCCTATAGTAAGTAAGCCTACCTGCCTGCCGGGGTTGCGGGACTGTTTGAAAGAGATACCGTGGCCCCGGAACACAAAGGGCGATGAAGGAACATGGATGAGTTTAAGTCAGTAAAAGTCTGACACTCCCTCCTGCTCCGCCCAGAGCGGGAGAAGTCATTTGATGATTTCCAATTAGAAAAAAAAAAAAAAAAACCGGCCTGACGTCATCGTCAATGATACAAAGCATTGAAAAGAGCTACATTTTTATTTAAATGAAAAATGATTTTCAATGTACCTTTCCTCTGTCCCTGATAACAAAATCCGAAAATAATGTATACATAGTTTAAAAAAATATAAATTTTATTCCAACTTTCTACTTTTCCGGTACGTACAAGTTTTGAATGCAAATTGTTACATACACGTACACGCGCTTCTATATTTAAATGTGTTGATAAACTCTGAGTAATCCTAAGCATGCTACTGTCTATAAAAGGGGTTACCAAGTGACAAGGACACGTAGATGAAGTAGAAGAATGTCTTCTTCTTTGCGTTTGAATCTGCTTATAACAAAAAAACAAAACACTTCATCATCTGCATAGCCTTTTCCCAACTATTTTGGGGTCGGCTTCCAGTCTAACCGGATGCAGCTGAATACTAGTATTTTACATAGAGCGACTGCCTATCTGACCTCCACAACCCAGTTAGTACTGAGTAATACGATATTCCTTGGTAAGATTGTCAGGTTTTTGGGCCACTGACTACTTACTCTAAAGACTGTCAAAGATCCACAAATGACAGCCGGGACCAACTGCTTAACGTGCTTTCTGAGGCCCGCAGGAAACTCAGTATGTGAGGGAGGTCACCCATTCACAGACCAACTTAGGCAAGCACGGCTTAACCTAAAGATCGACCCGAGCGGCTGTTATTCATCATCATCATCAGCCTATTAATGTTCCCACTGCTGGGACACAGGCCTCCTCTCTATGAGAGGGAATGGGCTATAATCCACCACGCGGGCCCAGTGCGGATTGGTAGATGTCACATGCCTTCGAATTTTTGGTTCTAGGACTTGGCGGTTTCCTCACGATGTTTTCCTTCACCGTTTTGAGAGCAGTGGTGATGATTACACAAAGTAATGCGCCTGCTTGGGTTCGAACCCACGACTTACTGTTCGTGATTCGGGGCCACCACCACTTAGCCACCGCTGCTCATAATATTATTATAAACAAAACACTTAATTATTGGAAAATAAATTTCGGAATTCAGTGGCAAAAATCCAATGAAACACACAAGAGTCACCGACTGGCGACAGTAAAGTTATTTTTCACTATTATTGTGTGCAAATTCAAACGTCTTTAGTGTTTCGTCGGTTATTTTTGTTCCCTTTTTTATTTGTGGTACCTCACTCGAATACTTGTCAGTCTCACATTGTGTTGTATCAATTTCACATCGTGACTAGAAGTTATTAGCACATCACATCACATTTAGAAATAATATTATTGAGGATAATTCAAAAAGTACCGCAGTAAAGTAAATCAAATTTATACAGGGTGTAAACAACCTCATCACGAAGCCGTCAACCAAGCATTCTGTACATCAAACTAAGTAACTTTACGCAAAAAATATTGCTTGGAAACGACTTTTTTTGCGGTGAAAAAACATATTTTTTGGTAAAACTCAATGTAACACACTCAAAACATTGTGTTGATGGATGGATTGAATAATACGGGGGTCGTGGAGGTGTTTAAAGTAAAAATTTTACATTAAAATCTTGTATTAAAATTAAACTTGTCAAAAAGTTGGAACTTTGACCCCCAATATCTCCGTAACCAGAAGGTTCCCAGGTATGGTGTAGAAAAAAATGATGGGGAGAACAAGTGACTTTCGGCTTCGTTAAGAGGTTTTTTACACCCTTTAAGAGACCACCCGTGCAAGCTTCAACAAAATTAAAAATAAAAACGGCAATCACGGAGAAATCGGTGATCCATAACCTCCTACTTATTTAGAAGTCGGTTAAAAAGCAAAAAAAAAAGGGAAAAAATTCTTCAATTTCACACACCAAAACTAAGCATTGAGTGAATTTGACGTAGATATATTTCAATGAGGGCATTTATTTGAGGCTTAGTTTGCTAATTTAACGTTTATTTATTTTTTTATTTACATTAAAAATAAATAAACGTTTCTCTATACTATCATTTCTATTCAAATTTTTGGTTTTAATCAGCATTCTGATGCAACTCGCACATATAATTGAAACGTTTCCTTTTGTTTTTCCATTTATTCGTGGAATTGGAAAGGACTCGGTTATAAGACAGGTAAGAATTAATACATTCATAACACTTCGTCCGCGATTTCGTCCGCTAAAATTGTGACAGCTCAACTAATTTGCATGACATCAATATAATTTATATTGTTGCTTATGTTACTTGGTAAAGATGTAGCTTTCTAAGGGTGAAAGAATTTTAAAAATTGGTTGAGTAGTTCTTGAGTTAAATCGTAACAAACACACAACCAAAAAATCAAATCTTTTCTCTTTAAATAATTAGTTTAGTTTAGATTAGACTTGTGTGTATCGGCTGAGGTTTTCTGTCGTAAAAAATATCTCAAAACACTTTCACTCCTCTCTGTAATTTCTATAGGAGATAAAAGTCTTTTCTGAGTGTTTTTTCCTATTTTTGTATTTAATTTTCATCCGATAAGGCTGTGCGTTGCTTAACTAAGCTCGTGTTGGTAAAAACGGACGTAAAAATCGAATTACATAGAAGATTATAAACTTCATGAAGATTTGATTGTACTGGACGCATGATTATTGATATCTTTAAAACTTAAAGCTAGATATTTTGAAAAAGAAGAGAACTAAATTTTATTCGCTCCACCCCTCAACTGATGTGTTATTCTATGTTCCCGTGATGTTTGCCATAAAATAGGGAGGTTCGAAGTCACGTATCGATTCGACGGAAAATTATTTTTGTGGGGAAAAGTTAATCAAGTAAACGATAATTAAATTACCTTCGTTCCGTTCGAGTGATGTTTTGACAGTAATTAGAAAAAGTTCGACAGGATAGAGTTGATTCCCTGATTTGGTTAACCTAATACTTTCGTGTTTTTATTTGGTCTAGGGAATTTTTACTTTTTCGTAATGGAGTACGTTTTCTGTACCCATTACAATACCGTTCATTCCATGACAGAATATTTCTAATTGCAGAGTGATGGCGTCAGTAACTGACGCAGCATCAGCTGTGTCTTACGTAAGGGGTGTTCAGAATGCTATGAATGTGGTCTCGACCTTACAAATCATCAATTACATGTGGATGCCTGAACATCATGTTCCAGGTAAGTGTAAAGGCCACCCAATCACTAAACAGCCGGGTTGGAGTAACCAAGCTGCTGTAACCAATTCTTAAGCAGCCTGTCGAATTTTACATCAAATAGGCGACAACCTCATTTTGATACAATAAACAGTTTCGGAACACAAAATATTTCTGTATGCTACGGGCAGTGTGCATGCGGGGACCGAAGGCAACTGCATACATTTAATTTTGCTATATTCAGCTCTGGCTGCGCGCAGCCATTTGCCAGAGATGCCTGGACGTTTAGTGCGCGGGCTCCATTATACAATTTGTCGCTTTGCATCCTGGTCAAATTCAAGGAGGTATCTATGCTAATGATTCTCGACAGGAATTGATAATTAAATGGGTAGTTTTTTTTCTTATTTACGGAAACCATCCGTATTAAAAAGCAGCCCGTCAGTAACAGGCCCTATAACCACGCCTTCACACACACAGAGACATGTCGCGCGATGGGTGATTCTTCTGT
The DNA here is from genome assembly GCA_941918905.2 of Xestia sexstrigata. Lineage (NCBI taxonomy): Eukaryota > Metazoa > Arthropoda > Insecta > Lepidoptera > Noctuidae > Xestia > Xestia sexstrigata. Next base: position 2,111,301 of record OW799203.2, on the reverse strand, counting down.
TACTTTCGTGTTATTCTGAAATACTGTCAAATTTAAACAATTTAAAATAGTAGATTTATTAATTACTAGCTGATGCCTGCGGCTTCGCCCGCGTGGATGTCGATTATCGCGACCAAAAGTAATCATGAAATTTTGATCCCGTTCCCGCAACCCATAGGAACCTATTCCAGGGATAAAAAGTAGCCTATGTATTATTACAGGCTATAATCTACCCTGTACCAAATTTCAACCAGATCCGTTGATCCGTTAGAGCTTGATTGAATAACAAACATCCAAACAGCCAAATATCCAAACATCCAAACATCTTCACAAACTTTCACATTTATAATATTAGTAGGAAATAGGATAGAGGTAGGAGGATGGGCTTGAGAAGCGCGGCGCTTGAATTTTATTCTCGCGTCCGTAATTTTTTTGCGATTACTCCAAAGATATTCGTTTAAATTATATGGTGTAAAAGAGTAAAATCATGTGCATAAAATGCTTTAAGCCCCTAATTTATTTAAAATGATAAGGAATAATACTGTATTTGTGTAAATTATTTTAACCATAATAACCCATTTTTTAAAGTATTAAAATGGATATAGTATTTTATCCTTAAGTGATAGACATATTCCACCACTGCTTTTTCTGTAGACCTATATAAGATACACAATTCCACAATACATTATTTTGTTATATATCAAAGGGTTTAGGCAGCGTTTTCGTTGAATGCTCCCAGACGGCTTATTTTTTACCGACACCTCCAACAAATATCATTATATTTTAGCCAATGTATACAAAAACTTGACAAATTATAGACTAAAACCTTACTCTTGAATCACTCTATCTTTTACAAAGACCCGCATCAAAATCCGTTTCGTAGTTTTAAAGCTTTAAGCATACATAGGGACAGACAGAAGCTGCGGGGGACTTTGTTTTATAATATGTAGTGATAGTGATAGTGAGTAGTGATAGTGATGTAGTGATGAAATGATAGTGATAGTGATAGTGATAGTGATAGTGATGAGTAGTGATAGTGATGATGATAGTGATAGTGATAGTGATGATGATTATGATAGTGATAGTGATAGTGAATAGTGATTGTGATAGTGATAGTGATGATGAGTTGTGATAGTGATAGTGATTTGACCGGGTATCGTAATTTATATTGATTACTTATGTATTTCGTGACAAGCTCCTGAATTTTGATAAGGATGCAAAACTACACCTTGTACATCGAAGTGGCTGCCTAGTACACGGTGTGCTATCCGAAATACACTTGTTTTTGTGATTGCGATATATTTTTGGTACTGAATCACCACCTTCTGGTCAACGGTGATATTGGAGGTCAGTTCCAAATTTTTTGACGGTTTCTCTCAGTACATCATTCTAAAACAGATCTGCAGTTTTCTACAAAAGTGCAATACCTTCATGGTCAAAATGTATGGACGCTGTATTTTTTAAATTACCAATGAAAAATTTCTATATATCGGGTTCAGAATATTATTATGTGGTATCCGTTTGTGCGCCACTGTCTCTTCAATCCTCTACGTATGAATGTCTTGTTTTATAAATGTATACTTTTCGCTTCTCTCCCTACCTTTTAGGAGTGATCATTTGTGAGATTGGTTGTTGATTGGACTGAAACTTTTTTGGAAGATTCATAAAACTTCTTCTAAACTCAATAGTAACTCGTGTGAACCACTTCCCCAACTAATAAACTCTGAAATGTAAGTAAAATATTTTTTTGTCAATTCAGATGAAGCTGAATACGACTACATAGTGGTTGGAGCAGGTACAGCAGGTGCTACAGTGGCTGTCAGAGTAGCACAGAACAGAACAGCTAAGGTTCTTCTTATAGAAGCTGGTGGAGATCCACAATTAGAGAATTACGTAAGTAAACTACAACAGTTAGTCTGAAATAAATTTGGCAACCAGTCAAACCATGATCTGTGTTAGGACTACGATTTTATCTCGGTTGTACGTTCTCGTGGTATAACTTAACCACGCGGAGGAAGCCGCGAGCAAAACTTGGTTCATTAAAAGTTAATATTGATGAAGCTGTCCTCTATTAAAATACCAAGGACGAATTTTATTATTGAAATAGCACGTCTACACCACTTTCAAGAATGCTCAATGCTAATATTCCAAAGCGATGATGAAACACGTTCTAACTGTTGGTGAAAACAGGGCTTTTTGCTACTTTTCCAGGTCTTCAAATATTTCGTTTATTGTTACAGTTTCCCGGCTTACTCTTGTTCACGCAGTCATCGCAGATAGACTACAACTTCACTACTACACATAAACGCCTCACCAAACAGTGTCGTCAAGATGGAGACTTTATATTGCATGCTGGCAAAGTACTGGGAGGATCCAGCAGCTTCAATCGAATGGTATATGAAAGAGGAAACGAACGAGACTATGAATCTTGGGTCACAGCGTCAAATAATCCGCATTGGTCTTTAAACAACACACTGAAGTACTTCAAAAGAACGGAAAAACTTGAAGACCAGGAAATCTTAAATTCACCTTATCGAGAGTATCATGGTGTGGATGGGCCATTGATTGTGACAAAGGAGAACAGAACAGTAATCGACAAATATATTGTAGCTTTCGAAGAGTTGGGGAAATTATCAGTCATTGATCTGAACAGCAATGAGACCCTTGGATTTACAAAAACACAATACACTATAAGAGATTACAGGCAGAGCACTGCTACAGCATTTCTAAGGCCTTCTAACAAAACACCCTACATAGATCTTCTTAAACATACAGAAGTTACGAAAATTCTTTTTGATTCTAATAAAAATGCTATTGGTGTAGAAGCTTTCAGAAATAATAAAAAAGTAACTTTTAAATCTAGGAAAGAAGTAATAATATCAGCAGGGGTTATAAATACACCTAAGTTACTTATGTTGTCAGGACTCGGTCCCAGAAAACATCAAGAAAGCAAAGGTATCAAAGTTATAGCTGATTTACCTGTAGGCGAAAACTACCATGATCATGTAGGTATACCTATGGTTCATACATTAGGAAAATCTACTGGAATTGCACCTGAAACAGATCGCCGCTTATATCCATTTCCATCAATAACTGGGTATGTAGCTTTGAATGAGTCCAGTCGATACCCTGACTATGTAGCATCTATGTACTACCTTCTAAGGGAGTATGCTGCTGAACAGGCTCTTCTAGATACCGCCTTCTATTATCGCTACAGTGACTGCATTTTAAACAGAGTCTTCCAACAATCTAAAGGATATAAGCTGCTATACACTTACATCAAAAACACAATTCCTAAATCTAGAGGAAGTGTTACTTTGCGGAGTTCAGACTGCAAGGATAACCCAATAATTGATACTGGAATTTATTCAAACGAATCTGATTTAGAAGACCATGTTGATTATTTACAGGATTATTTCAAACTGGGTGACACTAAAGTTTTTAAAGATATAGGAGCAGAGTTCATTGATCCAGTGGATAAGATATGTGGGGAGTATGAATTTGGAAGTAGAGAGTATTGGAAATGTTATGCTCTTTGTATGATGACTCTCAGTAACCATGCTGTAGGTACCTGTGCCATGGGTTCTGTTGTCGATGGTGAGTTGAACGTCATTGGAGTGAAGAGACTACGAGTGGTGGACGCGAGTGTCATCCCAGTAATAACTTCAGGAGGAACTTACGCGGCGACTATGATGATCGCAGAAAAAGCTGCTAATATAATTTTACAGGATATGCATCGATAGTTTATTGATGATAATTATGTAGAAATAAAATGTTGAAAGAATAATCTGAGAGTTTTTTTTAAGGTTGTGGAATAGTCTATCCACTCCAAAGGAAAATAAGCATCCCTCAACCTCTGACACTATTTGCCGACGATAGCACCATAACGATACCTTGTAAAAATGTTGATACTTATGAAAATGACATAAATTATTCTATAAATTCAATGATAAAGTCGCTTGATGATAATAACTTAAAAATTAACCTGACCAAAACTAAATTAATACATTTTAGTCAAAGGATCAATAGTAAGAGTACTTTAAATATACACTACAATGACCAGCCTATAGAAGAGGTAGAAACTACAAAATTTTTGGGGCTCCACATTGATAAAAAACTGAATTGGAAAACCCATATCGAAATCTTATGCAAGAAAATCAGTAAATCTGCTTATGCCCTGCACACATTGTCGTCCATAATAAGTGTGGAGGCATTACTTACAGCCTATTATGGTTTAACAGAATCCCATCTACGCTATGGTGTCATATTTTGGGGCAACTCAACAGAAAAAGACACGGTGTTCAACGCTCAAAAGAGATGCGTTCGTTCAATATTTAAAATTAATCCTACTGATAGTTGCGTGCCTTACTTTAAAAAATATAAAATACTTACTTTGCCATGTCTGTACATTTTGGAGGTGGCGGTATTTGTCAAAACAAATCCACTCCGATTTAAACTATTAGATGACGTAGTGCCACGTAACAGGCGTGACAACAGTAGGATATGCTCTCATACTGCGAGAACATCACTTATGCGTAAAAGTATTTTCTGTATGGCTCCTACGATATACAATAAATTACCTAAAAGTTGGAGAGAACTGCCCTTGTCACTTTTCAAAAATAAGCTGAGATTTTTTTTAGTTAATAAAGCGTATTACAATATTTTAAATTTTTTGAATGAAAAGGACTATTCCGACTTCTAATACACATGGTTAAGAATAACAATTTAATAATGTAAATTTTAAATTAATTGAATTGAATTTTTGATAATTTTTGAATGCATAATAATAAATATACTGGACATACTTAATTTAATTTATTGTTTGACTATTATATACTTATACAATAATATCTTGACATCAATTATTATTTATTTCTTATGTATTTTGTAATTAAATTTCAAATACGCAATGAAATGTAATTTTTAAACCTACAAAATTTGTACGCCGTTATTGGCAAAGCATGGACGGTCACAACATAGTATTTAATACCTTGCATGTCTGATTACTCAGTTTATGTAAACGCATGTTTGACAAATAAATTAGTTTTCTTTCTTTCTTTCTTTCTTTCTTTCTAAGCAACAAGCGTTTGTACGCTTGTTGCTGCCACTACTAGGTTGCAAACCTCCTCTCAGAAAGCGAGAGCGAGAGCGAGAGTGGCCATTAACAACAAAAAATCACACTACAAGATAATTCGATATCATTATGCAGGTTTAATGCGCAAATAATATCCTCTTTCATACGGTAAATTGTAAAGAGTATTTTGGTTGCAAAATGTATCGCTGTATAAATTTCCAGTTACGAATTTCCCGAAAATATTGAAAAGAAACAAACACTACGAATTTTCCGTTTAACTGTTAAAACGAACCTCAATATATAAATGGAGGAGAATTGTTAGTAATGAACTGTCATTACTAACAATTTTGTCGGCGAAAAGTTAGTTGTCTTATTTACTCGTAGTTAAATAATAGTACATTTGTATGTACATGCATTAATTAAGATAAAATTGGTCTAATCGCGTATGTGGCGGTAATACGGGTTTATTACATAACCTAATCGCAACACGAGTTTATTCACCTGATCTACGTCCATACAATAGTCATCATCATCATCATCATTTCAGCCGAAACACGTGCACTGCTGGACATAGGCCTCCCCCAAGTGTCGCCACATTGACCAGTCCCGTGCGACTCGCATCCAGTGGATTCCCGCAACCTTCACCAGGCCATCGGTCCACCTAGTGGGAGGCCTTCCAACGCAACGTCTTCCGGTTCGCGGTCGCCACTCCAGAACTTTTCGGCCCCATCAGCCATCCGTTCTGCGAGCAATGTGCCCTGCCCACTGCCACTTAAGTTTGGCAATTTTTCGGGCTGCGTCGGTAACCTTGGTTTTCTTGCGGATGTCTTCATTTCATACAATAGTACTTACTAACATATACCATAGACTATAATTAAACCAGAAAAGGTATGCGCTTTATTAGCCTCTGTGTTTCCGAACGTCACTCTACCTAGATCACAGCCAAACAGGAGGCTCTCCGTCACGTATTAAAGCATTTTAGTATTATTTAATTCATACTAATAGTGTGTGAGAAAGAGATGGCGCTATTCGTGATCTCAGTCAGACGTCAGGCGATGATTTCGGAAGCTTAAACTTTACTTATGAGATCTGTAGTTGTTACATAATTGCAAAAGACAGGGTTATATAAATAAGAATGTGCAACCAGCTGAGCAAGTTTATTCAATCGTAATATAGTTGGAGAATAAACAAGAAACCAAATTTGAAATGAAACACTCGATTTACATATATAATTTCTTACAATATTTTATTTGTACATCAATATAAACAAATTACCGAGACATATCGTTTAAAATTATATCAGAAGCTCTTTCCGCAATCATCATAGTCGGGGCATAAGTTCCAACTGAAGGTATAACTGGTATGACACTGGCGTCCACTACTCGTAGTCTCTTGACCCCGATGACGTTCAACTCACCATCAACAACAGATCCCATGGCACAGGTACCTACAGCATGGTTAGCAGGACACATCATGCAGAGAGCATAGCATTTCCAATATTCTCTACTTCCAAATTCATGCTCCTGACATTTATTACCCAACGGATCAATGAACTCTGCTCTTGTGTCTTTGAAAACTTTAGTGTCACCCACTTTGAAATAATCTTGTAAATAATCAACATGGTCTTCTAAATCAGCATCGTTTGTGTAAAATCCGGTATCAATGATCGGCTTGTCCTTACAGTCCGAACTCCGCAAGGTAACACTTCCTCTGGATTTTGGAATAGTGTTTTTGATAAAAGAGTATAACAGTTTATATCCCTTAGATTTTTGGTAAACTCTATTTAGAATGTAGTTACTAAAGCGACGAAAGAAGGCGGTTTCTATAAGAGCCTCTTCGGCAGCTATCTTGCTTAGTGAGAAGTACCCAGATGCCACATAGTCAGGGTAACGACTAGACTCATTCAAGGCTACATACCCAGTTATTGTTGGATGTGGATATAAACGACGATCTGTTTCAGGTGCAATTCCCGTTGATTTTCCTAATGTATGAATTATGGCTATATCTACATGATCGTGGTAGTTTACGCCTACAGGTAAATCAGATATAACTTTGATACCTTTACATTCAAGATGTTTTCTTGGACCGATTCCTGATAGCATAAGCAACTTTGGAGTGTTTATAACTCCTGCAGATATTATAACTTCTTTCCTAGCTTTAAAAGTTACCTTTTTAGTATTTCTGATAGCTTCTACACCAATGGCATTATTGTTAGAATCAAAAAGAATTTTCGTAACTTCTGTTTGTTTAAGAATATCTATGTAGGGTGTTTTGTCAAAACGCTTTAGAAATGCTGTAGCACTGCTCTGCCTCTGATCTCTTATAGTGTATTGTGTTTTTGTAAATCCAAGGGTCACGTTGCTGTTCAAATCAATGACTGATAATTTCCCTAACTCTTCGAAAGCTACTGTATATTTGTCGATTTCCGTTCTGTTCTCCTTTGTCACAATCAATGGCCCATCCACACCATGAAACACTCCATAAGGTGAATTTAAGATTTCTGTATCTTCAAGTTTTTCCGTTCTTTTGAAGTATTTTAGTGTGTTGTTCAAATACCAGTCAGTATTATTTGATGCTGTGACCCAAGATTCATAGTCTCGTTCGTTTCCTCGTTCGTATATCATTAGATTGAAGCTGCTGGTTCCTCCCAGTATTTTGCCGGCATGCAATACAAAGTTTCCATCTTGACGACATTGTTTGCTGTTGCGTTTGCTTGTAACAGTGAAGTTGTAGTCAATCAGAGATGACTGCGTGTACAGGAATAAGCCGGCATTCTGTAATCATTAACGTTACATTAATAACCCGGAAGCACCAAATAAGTTCATTGGTCAAAGCCGCTCTTGGGTACCTCTAAGAACGTGTCTGACCAATGCAGTTGAACGCGATCAGCACATGTAAAACGCGTTCAAGAGCTGTTAGTGTCAATATTCCAAAGCAATGATGACACTAACTAACAGTTCTTGTACTCAGCTTGAACACTGATCGTGTTATTTTCATTCGTAAAATTCGCTCTAAGGCTTATTATTATACTATGGAACTGCTTCATCAATGCCAAACTTGCAAATGAAATATCTTTTGCCCGAGACTGCCTCACGCAGGGTTTTGCTTATCATACCACGGGAACAACTGGGGTAAAATTTCTTGTCCACAACTGGTTTGGCTGGTCACCACTTTATAAGTAAACTTTCACATTTATAACGTTTGTATGATTTACTTACATAATTCTCTAATTGTGGATCTCCACCGGCTTCTATAAGAAGTACCTTAGCAGTTCTGTTCTGTGATATTCTGCCAGCCACTGTAGCACCTGCTGTACCTGCTCCAACCACTATGTAGTCGTATTCAGCTTCATCTGGATCAACACAAAATTATTTTACCGTAATTTCAGAGTTTCAACTCTTTGGGGCAGTGTCTGCAAAAATTTCTGCTACATCTGTGTTCCTGGAGTCGGTTCTTTGAACGAAGAAGCGTTTGTAGTTATTTCCTAAGACTTTGAATAGTTAGATTTAACTTACGACCACTACTTAAGCATCGGTGGAGAAGCGACTATCAACCATCTTGTCACTCAAGAAACGAAAAAAAGATTGTAGGTTTAATACTAGAGACAATCACTTACCTGGAACATGATATTCAGGCATCCACAGGTGATTGAGGACTTGTAAGGTCGAGACCACATTCATAGCATACTGAACACTCCTTACGTAGGACACAGCTGATGCTGCGTCAGTTACTGACTCCATTACTCTGCAATTAGAAATAGTCTGTCATGGAATGAGCTGTATTACAATCGGTACCGAAAGTAACAGAAATATTTTTTTTTTCTTTTGGGCCGCGTCTAAGTTCTCATAGCGATCTTTGCACACAGAAAACTTGCAGAAAAACCCTCTGTACTCCTTTACTACTTTTGAGTCTTCCACGAAATTTACTTTCACAATTATAATTTGCATTTTGATGGATTTAGGAAAATCTGTGTCCTAACGAGATGAGAGTTTGAATGGAAATTCATGAGTTTTCATAACATATCATCACGCCCGTAATTCCTGAAGGGTAGCAGTAGCAGTAGGTAAACCTACTAGTACACCCACATTCCACCAATTACGTTGAAGTCCAATGTAATAGGGAGCGAGTTTATTCGCCATTTTTGCTGATGGGAAACCCCAGCGGATATTCACACGGCTTATAATTTATAAATTCTTACCTGTCCAATAACCAAAGCCCTTCCAATTCCACGAAGAATTGGAAAATGTAAAAGAAAACGTTTAAAATAAATTCACAAGTTGCGTTAGAAAATTGATTAAACTCAATAATTTGAATACGAATGGTAGTTTAAAGCAAAATTTTTGTTTAAGAATGTGTAAATATAATTAACCCCAAAAACACGCACTCGTTTTTACAAAAGATAAATAGATACGTTTAGATAAAGTACTCGTAGTGCTGAAAATAACTACACAAAGTAATGCGTCTGCCTGGGTTGGAACCCTTGACCTGCGACTAAGTCAAGGCAATAACCACAGGATCACCACTGCTCCTGACAAGTGGGTTGCTGTAGAAGGAATATTGTCAGATGGAGTGTCCTCCACCCATCACAAATACTATGCTAGTGTGGCTGTGTGTGAAGGATATGCTCTACCTCCTTTTAAGGCTGTCTTGCATAATGTCCTGCATCTTCCAGGATTCGAAGCCAACGATAAAGCTGGCTATATACTGGTAGAATAAAATTTGTGATCAATTTGAGGTTTGCAAGGTGGTAAGCCAATGCTAATTAATGACCGAGACTTACGAGTTGCAGGTATGTAGGTCATGGGTCCGAACCCATTTCTTTAGCACAATTTGTCAAAACGGTGAGGGTAAATTGGTAAGAAAACTATCAATTCCTAGAACCATACAGAACACAAGTGACATCCACCTTCTAACACTGGGCCTGCGTGATTGTCGTCTCTGAACTATAGCAGCCAGTGAAATGGCAATACTACACTAAGCCATTAGAAGAGATCACTCTCGTTCTCCTAAAGGATGAGAGACTACCCCCTTTAAAGTGGCGATTGGGTCGAGTCACAACAGTGTCCCTGGAGAGGAAGGCATCAGTCAAGTTGCTGACATAAAGACGACATGTGGAGTGGTTCGTCGAGCTTTCAGCAAGAAATGCCCGTTTCATTTATCTTACACAGAGGAATCTGGGCGCGCCCGAGGGTTGTTTAGATTACTAATGTTTTTACTAAAGCTACTGCACAAACACGTCTCACTGCATGTACGCTTAGCTCCTAGGAACATATTTTGTAAGGAACTACCACTGAGTACAACTTTTTGTTTTTTTACTGCATCTTATATTTGTACTGTCTGGATACTAAAACTCCAATAGCAACAATTTTATGAATGTAGATGAGGTGAATAAACTGATGTTTCGATTGGGTTATCTATTATTTAATAAGTCCCCTTATACCAAAATACACGCGATTAGACCCATTTTCTATTAATTAATGCGTGTACATCCAAATGTACTAATAATCATTTAACTCAATAAGTGAACTAACTTTTCTCATAAATTGTTAGTAATGAACTAGCTCCATTTAGATAAAAAATTTCAAAATATATAATAGAAAATATAGTGTTTGGGAGTGAATTTATGCAGCGATATATTGTGCAACCAATGTATTTTCTCTTTTCAATTTACTGTACGAAAGTAGATGGTAAAAATACAGGATGACTTTTTATCACTTTCCAAAAAAAATGGGTATAATAGGTGAACGGAGTAGAAGCAAATGGCATACTTAGTTATTTTTTTTTTTTCTAAATTTATTTTATTTTTCTTTGTTCTAATATGAAAGTTTATTTGAAATTTGAAGTGTTTTTTGATGATAGATCATTTTTTTTCTAAGCTGTGGAAAAAAGAAAAAAAAACTAGGTATGCCATAATCTACTCCGTTCACCTAATATAGCCATTTTTTTTAGATAGTGATAAAAAAGTCATCCGGTATAATCCGCATTGAATAGCGCTTTACAGTATTTCTGATCGTATATAAGTTTTTAAACTGTCATGGTTACTAACATGATAATGTTAATGATAATTGTTGTTGTGATAATTAACACTAAAAACGAAATATTTATATACCATGTTCACTGTTTGTTGTGAGGTCCCGATATTTCGGCGCTTTTGCAAGCACCGTGATCACGGATAAATTGAAGTTATAGCTCGTGTCAAGACTCAAAACAAACAATAAACTTATTAGGGACCACATCTTTACATATATTTTCATCGATTGAGGCCCACTTCTCACAATGAGGAGGCCTGTGACCCAACAATGGGAACTAGTAACTTTATAGGTCTATTATATCACAATTCTTACTTCGCATTTCAATTTCTCTCAACTAGAAACAAGAGTCAAATAAAACACTTTTTATCAAATTTCTAACATTTTATTTTTAAAACTTTATCAATTAATTATTAAGACATAGCCTGTAAAATCATATCAGAAGCTTTTTCTGCAATCATCATAGTCGGGGCGTAAGTTCCTGCTGAAGTTATTACTGGGATGACACTCGCATCCACCACACGTAGTCTCTTCACTCCAATGATGTTCAACTCACCATCGACTACAGAACCCATGGCACAGGTACCTACAGCATGGTTAGCAGGACCCATCATGCAGAGAGCATAACATTTCCAATACTCTCTACTTCCGAATTCATGCTCCCCGCATTTATTACCCAGTGGGTCAATGAACTCTGCTCCTATATCTTTGAAAACTTTAGTGTCTCCTAGTTTGAAATAATCTTGTATATAATCAATATGGTCTTCTAAATCAGCTTCATTTGAATAAATTCCAGTATCAATAATTGGCTGGTCCTTACAGTCTGAACTACGCAAAGTGACACTTCCTCTTGATTTTGGAATCGTATTTTTAATAAAAGAGTGCAACAGCTTAAATCCTTTAGAATGTTTGTAAATCCTGTTGAGAATGCAGTCACTATAGCGATGATAGAAGGCAGTATCTAGAAGAGCCTCTACAGCAGCATACTTGCTTAATAAGAAGTACCCAGATGCTACATAGTCTGGGTATAGACTAGAATCTTTTAAGGCTACATACCCAGTTATTGAAGGAAAAGGATATTTACGACGATCTGATTCTGGTGGAATTCCACAAGATTTTCCTAATGTATGAATAAGTACTACATTAACATGATCGTGGTAGTTTTCACCTACGGGTAAATCGGCTATAACTTTAATACCTTTGCATTCAAGGTGTTTTCTTGGACCGATTCCAGATAACATAAGCAACTTTGGTGTGTTTATAACTCCTGCTGATATTATAACTTCTTTCCTAGCTTTAAAAGTTTTTTTTTTATTATTTTTGATAGCTTCAACACCAATAGCATTATTGTTAGAATCAAAAAGAATTTTTGTAACTTCTGTGTGTTTAAGAAGATCTAAATATGGTGTTTTGTCGGTAGGCTTCAGAAAGGAAGTGGCACTGCTCTGCCTCTGATTGCTTATAGTGTATTGTGATTTAGCAAATCCAAGGGTTTCATTGCTGTTTAAATCAATAATAGTTGGACTTCCCAATTCTTCAAAAGCTTCAATGTACATATCAATTATTGTTCGATTTTCTTTTGTCACAGTCAACGGTCCATCCACACCATGATACTCTCTGTAAGGTGAATTTAAGATTTCTGTATCTTCAAGATTTTCTGTTCTCTTGAAGTATTCGAGTATGTTGTCTAAAGACCAACCTGAGTTGTTTGATGCTGTTACCCAAGATTCATAGTCTCGTTCATTTCCTCTTTCATAGATCAGTATATTGAAGCTACTGGTTCCTCCCAGTACTTTCCCTGCATGCAATATAGAGTTTCCATTTTGACCACATTGTTTGGTGAAGCGTTTGGTGGTAGTAGTGAAGTTGTAGTCTATTGGTGATGACCGCGTGTATAAGGTTGTGCCGGGATACTGTAATCAATAACGATATAATGATTAAGCTGGATATAAGTGGTTCCTGATGATTGACATCGAGACGATTTGACATCGAGATTGTGACATCTACCAACCCGGTCTGGTTGGTAGATGTCACAATCACCGTTTTTCCTTCACCGTTTAAAGCAGTGAAGTTGAAATAAATTACTCTAATTAACGATCCTATTTCTGAGGTAACCGAGATTAAGAATATTTAATGATTTACTTACATAAGTCTCCAGAGTTGGATCTCCACCAGCTTCTATAAGAAGTACCTTAGCAGTTTCATCCTGTGCTAATCTTCCAGCCAGCGTAGCTCCTGCTGTACCTGCTCCAACCACAATGTAGTCGTATTCAGCTTTATCTGGATAGACACAAAACAATTTTACTTTGCGATGCTGAATTATTTTTTATATGCCTTTTGAACCGCTATGCCTCGTGTTTAAGATGCAGAAAATATAAAATACAATAGGATGATATAGATAATGCTAAAGACGCACCACCTAGCCGTTATTTAAGCATTATGTACGTCAAACCAAGTAACATTGTCCAAATATAACATGAAAGCTTGTTTTGTTTTTTTAAACTGACATGATCACTAACATTATCATTTTAATATTTTTTTTAGTTTATCCGTGATCATGGTGCTTGCAGCATGCAACAGTGCTGAAATATCGGGAACTCAAAACAAATAATAAACATGGTAAACATCTCGTTTTCAGTGTTAATGATAATGGTTTTTTATATCAAACGTAAATACACACATCAAAAATGTCTAGGGATCAAGCATTTTTATGCGGATTTCTTGAGATTGAGATGTGGCTTTGTAATAAATTTATGATTTTATAAATTTATATGGATCCTTTTTGGTGCATTTCATAATTTGAATCAGGAACTCTCAATCAAATTCGAGTAAAAGATGAAAATAAGCTGTCAATATTTTCCCTATAAAAACATACAACGCATTGAAGACATTATTAGTGCTACTGTTTCCCTACTACTGATTAAAACCAACGTTATTATGGAGCGGCGACGTCATTTAAGCAGGGAAGAAATGCTCAGAGCCGTGGGAATGATAGAAGCTGGTTCCCGGCAACGTACTGTAGCTTTAGCTCTGAATACAAGTCAGAGTGTTATCAGTCGACTTTGGACACGTTACCGAAGCACTGGTACCGTGGCTGAGCGCCATGGAGGACGGTATCGCTGCACCACACGGAGACAAGACCGATACATTCAAATCTTAACTCGAAGAGCTCCAACAATAACCGCCATGATGTTAGCCGTGAGGCTTCATCACTCTTCAGGGAACTTAATTAGCGACCAAACAGTCAGAAACCGCTTGCATGAAGTGAACCTTCATTCCCGAAGACCGCTACGGGTACCACCTATAGCAATGCACAATCGTAGGATTCGATATCAATGGGCTCTTGAACACAGAAATTGGGCAGAAGAACAATGGCGTTTCGTGTGCTTTTCTGATGAGTCTCGTTTTGGTATGAGACCGGATACAAGACGTATACGACACTGGAGAACCCCTGGACGCCAACAGCGATTAAAATCCTGCCAGGAAGTCCATCCTTATAGTGGTGGAACCATCATGGTATGGGCGGGTATTTGGATCGGCGGAAGAACTGAGTTGATTTGGATCAGAGGCAACCTCAACGCTCAAATTTATGCTGAGACGATTGTATCAGACGTCATCGTTCCTCTACAAGTGCAAATCGGTCCCTTATTTCAGTTAATGCATGATAATGCACGACCGCACACCGCAAGAGTTGTAAGACAGACTCTCGCCGCAGCTAACATCAATGTCCTGCCCTGGCCTGCTCAGTCGCCAGACTTGAACCCGATTGAGCATGCATGGGATATGCTACAGAGAAGAGCTCTGCCGAATATGGAGGGTATCCAGTCGCAAGAAGACCTTTTTTTGTTGTTGCAACGAACATGGGCGGCCATTCCACAGCGTGATTTGGATGAACTCATTTTGAGTATGCCAAACCGATGTTCTTGTGTTGTTAGTGTTCGCGGTAGAAACACGGATTATTAATTGTTTAAGTTACCCAATAAAATTTTAAAGAAAACTGTTATTTCAGTATTTTTTTCGAACTTTAATGTTAGTGGTTCAAATGTCAAAAATCCCTTTATTAGGAAAATGGCAAATTTCTTTATTAATGCAAAGGTGACTTGGTTTATCGTTACTGTGACAAACGAAAACACTTTATTTGATGAATCCTTAAAGAAAATTTTAATTAATATCAATCAGGAGAAAAGTTATTGCAAAAATATATGTTGATCCCTAGATACTTTTGATGTGTGTAATTGGAACTACAAATTAATTAAGACAGTTAAATTAATTCTCTGGGACTTCGTCGAGCTTCATTGTCTCGGCGCTTTTCTGGTGGTCGCCACTGTTGATTCTGGCTTTCAGGAGTAACAGTGGTTTGGGAACAGTGTAGTAGGCTTGTCCCAAAAAACAACTACAAATTAATAAACTATAAAATAAGAACACTAAAATAAAGTTCCCAGGTTTGGCGCAGTTTAATAAAGTCGCAATAACATGAAAAGAAGTGATTTTCGATTTCGGCAATATTTTTTTTACATTGTTATACTGACCTGACACATGGCTTTCATCCATCCATAGATGACCAACGATATGTAAGCTCGTGAGGACGTTCAGAGCACCCTGAATACCCTTTACGTAGGACACAGCTGATGCTGCGTCATGTACTGACTCCATCACTCTGCAAATAGAAATATTCTGTCATTCTGTGACGTAGGCACGAATTGAAAGCTAAAACTCCTTACCATTATTATAATCAGCCATTTGTGTCCCACTGCTGGGCAAAGGCCTCCCTTCCCTCCTTCCACTTATCCCTATCCAGTGCTGTTATACGCCAATCCTGGTGAAAAGAGTCGAGTTCGTGTCGCCATCACCTTCTTTAAAACTCCAAATATTTGATGAATGCGCCTGATGTAAAGCCATAATGAGGCCCAGGGTGGAGGTTTTCTAGAAGAAACAAATTCACTCGAACCTTAAAGAGATCCAGATTAACAGAGAAGCCTGCAGTGAATTCCACAGACTGGCGGTTCGCAAAATACAATGTGGGGAAGGATAGTGCTTTGTTTGGGTCCGTGGAACTAAGACCACATAACGCTAGCTTCGCCGTATCTCTCCGCGTTCGATAATTGAATAGGAAGTAACAATGTTTTATTTCAAGGGTGCGTCTTTATGCCACCGCGGGAGACACCCCGGGTGCGGCGACCGCAGACGCAGGCCTGTGGACGGAGAGCTATGGGCTAGCTCGCCGTCCGTCCGTCTCATGACAACAGGCCGTGTTGACAGCGCGTTCGTGTTCCACGCGCGCCTCAAAGAGAGTCAGCAAAAAGAAAGGGGTCCACAAGGGCCGATGCCTGCCGGGGCTGCGGGATTATTCGAAAGAGATACCGTGGCCCCGGAACAAAAACGGCGATGAAAGATCATGGATGGGTTTTAGTCAGTAAAAGTCTGACTGCTCCGCTGAGAGCGTGAGGAGTCATTTAATGATTTCCCAAAAAAAGGGTGCGTCTTTATCGAAGTGATTTTCACGCTAATATGCAACCAACATTTTTTACCATAACTTCACTCCGCGCATGAATAACACTTTGTCACAACACCAATTTATCTCGTCTGCTCCAGCAGAATATCAGCGTCAGGTGCATGCCTGACACATGCTGAGCTCATGGTGTTACTATACTAATTTCGTAAATATGTTTTTCTTTTTGTAAATGGGCACCTTGTTTTTTATAATCATGTAAATTGTACTTCTGTGTGTTGTGCTATGTCTTTTGTATGCACTAAATAAATGGTTTATCTATCTATCTATCACCACAAATTCCTTTAGAGGCGTGAAAATATGTATGAAAGTTATTTTAGCCGATCAGCATTTACCATATACCAAAAAAAATATCAATTTATAAACTCTTACCTGATCAATTTATCGAGTCCTTTCCAGTTCTACGAATAAATGAAACAGCAAAAGTAAACGTTCAAATATATACATAAGTTGCACAAGACTATTGATTAAAACCAAGAATTAGAATACAAATTGTAGTTTAAAGCAACATTCATTTATGTTTAGAGAAAGCATTTGTTACTATAATGAGCAGAACAAGCCCCAATAGAAACGCATTCATTTGACAAAACTGGTTATTGAAAAACGCAAAAAACAAAATTAAATTAATATTGGTTCTACCTTCTAGCCGTAAAAACACGATTTTATACGAGTTTTAAGTCGTGGGTTCGAACTCCAGGCGCATTACTTCGTATAATTTATTACATCACCAGGTGAAGAAAAAAATCATGAAGAAACTGACCTAGAACGTACGTATAGTACGGTCGAACAAGCTATTTGGTTTACAGTTTAACCCACAAATTGCATTGTAAAATGTAAACCAAATAGCTTGTTCGACCGTACATACAATATAGAAAACATACAATAAAAACACATAAAATAGATATTAATTGTAAGTAAAAGTAAGTATTATTGGTAAAAATAAATATTATTATTAAAATTGAACACGACAATATCGGGATCTCAAATATCTTTCTAAGAACAAAACGGCGTGTGACACAATCACCACAGCAAAATGATTTGTGGGTAGGATTTCACATATCATAAACTTTAAATTTGTTGTACCTTCTGTAATCCTTATATATATAAGCCCATGATGATTCTTTCAATGATAGCAGTAACAAACATTAAAAAGAGATTTTAATTCTCCTGATGTTCTTCATTAATCATGTCAGACGCTTTCTCAGCGATCACAACAGTTGCCACATAGCTACCTCCAGTTATAACAACTGGCATGACACTAGCATCTACAACCCTCAACCGATGGACCCCATACACCTTCAACTTTGAGTCGACCACAGAACCCATGGAACAAGTACCACCATAGTTCCACAAGCTAGTATACATGCAGTAGACATAACACTTCCAGTAATCATCAGTACCATATTCAAAATCACTGCATTTATCATCTATAGGGTGCAAAATGCTGCCGTTCACATCCTTGAAATAAGTTGTATTTACAATAGCGATGTAATCTTTTACATATTTCACCATATCGTCCATATCTTCTTCTTTGGAGAAGTATCCACTATCGATCAATGGAGCATCATGGGGATTTGAACTATTAAGATAAACTTTGCCTCTAGACTTTGGGTACAATTTAATGATCTGTGTAAACGCAAGTTGTCTTCCCATAAGCTGTTGGTAAGATTTATCACAGATTCCATATTGATAGTCATAAGGAAGAGCACAAAATTGAATAAGATACTCTAATCTTTCCTCAATGAAACTGATTGTAGCGTAGTCAGGGATACCAGCACAAGGTTCCAGAGATTTGTAACCAACAACAGTTGATGATGGGAATGTTTGGAAGTTGAATGGTCCAAGATCTGGTATTTCTTTCGCCTTACTCATCACCGTTACTACCTGTTGATCTTGAAAGTTCTCACCTACAGGTAAGTCAGCAATAACTGTTATATTCTTTTCTTTTAAATGGTTTCTTGGACCAATACCTGATAACATAAGTAATTGTGGAGACTTTACGACGCCAGCGGATACTATTACTTCTCTGGTAGCTCCTAGACATATTTCTTTTTGTCCATGAATACTTGCTTTTACACCGATAGCATTCTTGTGTTTGTCAAAAATAATTTTCGTTACAATTGTGTTTTTGGACACAAATAGGTTTGGATACTTTTTCGCTGGAACCAAATAACCGTATGCAGTGCTTTGTCTATATCCTTCAGCGATTGTATACAAACCTCGAGTATATCCTACAGAATGTCTACCACTTAAGTCATAGACTATCTCATTTCCCATGTCTTTGAATGCTTCTAGATAGTCCTTGATATTTGTGGCATTATCTTGAGCGATTCCTATATTTCCTAACCCTCCTTCTTCACCAAAATCAGGTGGAGTACCTCCAACTCCTCGACAACTGCCTGTGGGACAGTTGGCAATCTTTGGAGCTTGGAGTCTTTCACTACGCTTAAAGTATGGAAGAAGGTTTCTGTATTCCCAGGAGGAGTCGTTGGCTGCGATGGCCCATTGTTGGTAGTCGTAAGTGATTCCTCTAGAAGCGAGCATAAAGTTAATGGAGCTGCTTCCACCAAGAACTTTTCCAGCTGACAGGTACATGAAACTGTTTCGATGGCATTTTCCAGTGAATTTATCAGGAATGGCGGTAAAGTTCCAGTCTAGTCTGGATCTCGTTAGGTATATCAGGGTTCCTGGTAACTGAAATAATAAAAAGTCAATTAACGCTGTGGCCTTTTTTTTTTTTGTTGCCGGGGTGGAAAATCCACACGGATGTCCTCTGCCCTGGGGAGCCTACATCAACCTACAACATTAATGCTTAAGCAATAATATCGATCGCTACAGAACTTACAAAGGCTTCATAAGGTTTGTCATCTCCAGCTTCCAGCAATAGTACAGTATGGTTTGCAGCAGCCAGTCTGTTTGCCAACACACATCCAGCAGTTCCCCCTCCAGCTATTATGAAGTCGAATTTGTCCCCATCTGATCCGAAAACAAATCAAATAAAGTGTTACTTAGTAGATTATTTTGTAGATAAAGCAATAAATGATGGGCGCCTAAAAGTTGTTTGTTTTTTTTTTATAATTTTCTATTAACCTACCTACAGTATTGGTGTATTCCTATAGGTACAGTGTAAATATTTCATTTTGCTAATGGATGCATTGAATAGCGCAAGAATCATGAGGGTATTTAAAGTAAAGTAGTACTTCTTGAAGCACAATATATCGATCTTCTTAAAAACATATACTACAATTCTGCAGGACCCTGTTTTGGAATACAAAAAGGTGTTAAACAGGGTGACCCGCTCTCTCCCAAATTGTTCACGAGCACACTCGAGAAGGTATTTCAGACACTGGCAGCCTTATAGGAGACCAAGGGCGTTGAAGTCGGCAGTAAGAGGCTGACTAACCTTAGATTTGCCGATGATATTATCCTTTTCGCTCCTACAGCTCTCGAACTACAGAACATGCTCCAAGACCTGAGCACGGCTAGGCTCAAGGTGGGACTCGCTATTAATCGGTCAAAAACTAAAACTCCGACTAATAGCACTAAGCGTAGGGTCGAGGTAGATGGACGGGAAATAATCTATGTCGATGAGTATATCTACTTGGGCCAGTTAGTTTCTTTCGAAAACAGGCAGGAAAAGGAAATCGATCGCCGAATTGACAATGCCTGGAAAAGCTACTGGTCAATGAAGACGCTAATGAAAGGAGATCTGCCGATCTGCTTGAAGCGCAAACTCATCGATCCTGCCCGTCCTAACCTACTACGGTGCTCAGACTTGGTCACTCACCGAATCACAAATGTCCCACCTTGGAGTCTGCCAAAGAGCAATGGAACGCAGCATTCTGGGTGTAAAGAGAGCTGATAAAATACAGAACACTACGCTGCGCTAAAAACAGGGATCATAAACGTAGGCAAAAAGGCTGCCAGGCCACGTGAGCCGCATGCACGACGACCGCTGGGCAAAGGTGTCAACACGATGGGTGCCTGAGGATGGACGGCACCGCTGAGGCCGGCCTAGAAAGAGGTGGCGAGATGATTTAGACGCGCATCACGAGGGCTGGTTCGAGGTAGCGCAGAAGAGTATCTGGAAGGTTATGGGAGAGGCCTTTGCCCAGCAGTGGGACATCCAAGGCTCTTTGACCTTTATGTGTATGGTCCAGAATTAAAAAAAAACACCACAACAAGATAACATAAGAGAAAGATTTATTTCTCACCACAATACATATGTACATTATTAGATTACGTGAACAATACGTACGTTTTTATACCGTGGGAGACTAAGCTAATCGAAAGCCTGTATTTCAGGACACCAGGTCTACACCCCGTTGGAAGCACATTTAAACAGAATTGTACACAAATTAATGCGGTAAGTAATGTTGAGCAAAAGATAAAATATACATTACAACATTGGTGATTACTAATTATTCAATAAGGGGTTAGTTCGTGTGTGTGTATGTGAGTGCGTGTATAATTTATCTAAATTGTATTCTTCGACAAGCAATTTATCTCGGGCAGCTAGACGTTTTTCCGTAGCGTCATAACTTAACGAAAAAAGGGGGTACCTACAGGTACACCAACATTTTAAGTAGTTTTTTTTCCAGTAATTTTAAGTCCTATTTAGTCCTCAGGCACAAATCCAGAACCCGCCTTATTACTTAGAAACCAATAGAACGCGTAAAAACCCAAAATAACTTACTTTTTAGTTTAGCTTGCTTGGGAAACAAGTAGTTGATAAGCATCACCATCGTCAGCATATTGAACGCATCCTGATTCTTGGTGACATCTTCTATTACAGACACTGAGTCCGTTAGGCTGGTGTTCTGTGATTCTGAAATGTAAAATAATAAGATGATGATATTGACCTTTCTTTGGTACAATCTTCTTATCACAATATCAAGCATGGCTGCTGATATGATTTTTAAAAGATGTTCTATATAAACATCTTCGTCAATCGCAAAATAGCCTGCAAAAGCACCAGTTTGTCACAACTTACATTACAAGTTGTGACAAACACAAGTGCTTTTACTCTTACACAAAATATGTATTGTACCTGTTTCAACCTTTACTGACATGAATTAAAGGAAATGTAATTACGAAGTTCTGAAATCAAGACAAAAAATAGTTTTCATATTGGCTTAGCTGCGTTTGGATACAGTTTAATATAGCCTAAGTCAGCAAGTAGGTATAGTTTATTATATCATACCTAACTATAAAAGAACGAATTAAATGTAATCGTTATATTTACCGTGACATGTCATTTCAACTTTTCTCGCTTTCGTAATGTTGTAGGTTATATTGACTTGCGACCACGTCTTAAAAGTTACCTAACCACACGAATTAAATTGACGGATTATTTTTATTCTAGAACATAACTAGTTGATTACATTCGTCTGAGGAATTAACTTATGTTTGGTTTGGTCTATTTGGATATCAAATAAAATACTGATAGTTAAACTCCATCTAAGTACTGTCTGCTTTTGTACAGGCTGTTCCTGTTTTACGTTAGTTTAGTAAATTTCACAGACGACTAGAAGGTTACGTAACGTGGACGATGTAAAAATCGTGTGTCAAGATTACTAGTAGCAAGTTGCAATATTTAGTTTTGCCGTTTCTGCCTGCGGGAGTCTGCCTATGTACCACTCTTGTATAAGACGTCTAAATAAATGAATAAAAAGACGCGAGTTTATGTATGTACATAATTATGTACAGTAACAATAAACATAAAGTACTTTTAATGTACTGCAGTCACGCGTTGATGAAAGAACACACAGTTTTATTAACAACTGTAAAAAGTTTTAAGTCTTCGTATTTTTTGCAAGAATGGACTAAATCAAACACTTTCCGTATGTCTATTTAAGAGTAATGTTACTCAGTGGCCATTTTTTTTTCATTTAATGCATTCATAAGTGCTATTTTATCTGTTTAACACACCCTGTATTTTTTTTGTTCTGTTCATCGTACGTCATCAATGTATTTTTATCGAATCCGAAATTAACATAGTTAATAAATAACACATTGTAAAGGTATTGATAAGTCTGGTCAAAAATACCAGACTATCTTATGACTATTATGGCATCCAATCCAAAATCCAAAAATATGGAAATATATGTCTATCGATAGACAAGACAATAATTTTGGTTGGGACGGAGGGACTTAACCCTCCATCCCAACCAAAATTATTGTCTTGTGACGCAATTATTCGTTTGTAATGATCACTAATTTGTTCGAAAATCGGAAGGGTAGATATGCGATATAATATAATATGTTTTTCGCGAAACAATTTTAATCGTGTAAAATACGAAGACTCGCAGATTTATTGGAGGAATGCCCATGAGTAGACACCTGAATGCGTTAAAGTTAATTCGGCTTCAGTGTGAAGTCCGGACGTATGGAGTAGTGGTGTTCGTTCTTTTGCAGTAGATACATAAGACGTGTGAACGGTTCTATAGTGCCCGATTAGACGTAAACAGCTAAAAAACATGCAATGCAAATCCTTGTGGACACAGTCAAATATACATTGTCTAAACGACGGAGACGTGCGCGTTCGGGTTAGTCGGCCAAAAGAACGCAGCGTTCACGTTTTCGCGCGACCGATCGGTTTGATTATGCCACAGGGTAGGTATTGGTTACAATTTCCACAAAAAAAAATTTAGTCAGTAAAACGAATCGTTAATCTATGTGAAATCATTCACGAAAGAGCAATAAACTGACACAGTGTCACTTAAAAAGCAAATGGGGAGTAGAAAGTATGTGCCAAAGCCTTCATAACTCTAAAACTGTTCATGAAATCGACGGTCGGGCCTGAAACATCTGGAATGCGAGTACATGGTATATTAGGGTCATACCCGGTCTGCCAGTTAGGGAGAAACTACTTGGGACATGAAGCTGTTATTCATAAATTGAGAGTAAGGCTGTACACCCTTTCCAGTATATTGATACTTTGGTATTTCCCTTTCGGTTTATTGTAAAGGAAGGTTTCGCTGAATAAATGAAGAGTACGTTCGTGACTTGCGGGCTTACAGAGCAAGGTATAAGTCGCAGGGTAAATTCAAAGAATGTAATCTTAGCAAAATCTTAGTATTTTGCACTCTTCTAGATTTTTAAAAACAAAGCTTTTAATACTTTTGTAATAATTCGTATTAATAACGTTTGGAAAATTGGGGTAATCTATGATTAAGATTCGATTCAGAACATAAATATTATATCGTTATCTAAAAAAAGTTGCTAAATAGTAATAACAGCCAATCGATTCGATCTTCAGGTTAAGCTGTGCTTGCATAGGTTAGTCTATAAATGGGAATCCATTACATACAAACTTTTCTCCGTGCCTTCGGAAATCACGTTAAGCCTAAAGTCCAGGATTTCATTTGTAGATATTTGACAGTCGCCCGCAAGTCTAACAACCAGTCTTACTAAAGGGTATCGTATTACCCAGTACTAACTGGGTTGTGGAGGTTAGATAGACAGTCGCTCCATGTAAAATACTAATATTCAGCTGCATGCGGTTAGATTGGCTGGCTGAAACCAACATAGTTGGGAAAAGGCTAGGCAGATGGTGGTGCTGTTTTCCAGTCAGCGTTTTTACAATAGGCGAGACGACCAAAAAAACTAATTAGTCCGTCAGTTAGATTATCAAAAAATATTTGACCCGTGTTTTTTCTTTTGTTACGTTAGCCAAAATTTACGAAGATATGACGCTTTTAAAATTCTCAATACGTCACGCCTAGGTATAATTTTTACCTAGTTCTGACGTCAAGAGCCCCTACTTCCGAGTTTTGATGCGTTTTATCTTTGTCAATATTCATTGATTTACAAAAACAAAAAATACGTGTCCATTAATTTCCAATACTCTAAATGACGGACTAAATAGATTTGCAATTTTTTGATACTGTCGTCATGCCTATTAAGGCATAGCTATTATCTACTACTTCTACTATCATTATTTAGAAGCAAACTGAAACTTTATTTCTATAATCTTTGAATTTATTTTTGTAGGTTGTTTTTTTTTTGTAATTTTATTTTATGAAGCCTCTAATCATTTTCTTGGCTGACTGTTAAGTAAGTTCACATAATTTTGTCATAGATAAAAATGTAATGACGCCCTATGTAAATAAAGTACAGCATGTTTTAAGAGACTTAAGTTGACAAAACAGTGCCCGTCAACATCGTGATTATTTTTATTTGAGATAAGCCCGCCATACTATTCCCAAACCACTGCAAACTCCTGAACGCCAGAATCAACAATGGCAACCAGCAGAAAAAGCGCTGAGACAATAAAGCTTGACGAAGTCTCAGAGAAACAATTGAACTGTCTTGGACCCCTCATTGAAATGAATCAGAAAATAATAGCATAGGAATAGTAGTAAAAAATGTCCAGTAGCGTTTATCAAGACGGCTAAGATTGTATTCAATGACACAAGGAAAGTGATAAAAAAAAAACAAAACAAAAACAACAACCCTACAAGTATCTCATGTCAAATCAGTGAGATAGCATAACATAACTCCCGCCTGTAATCCCCAAACCACTTGTAGTAGGTACACCCATCAGTAGAAGGTCTTACGGTTTTATGGGACCGCACATTTATATGAAACTCAATGACCGACACAAAATTCTGCAACTTACACATAACAAATGTAAAAGTACGGTTCAAAATGGCTTCTTAAACTGGACTATGATTTGACCGAAAGCCTCTTATCCTAAAAAACGCACTTTTCTCACCTTGATAGGTCCACATGCATTTATATATATTATGTATTTACAATTATATTTACAACTATAAATCACAAACTTCCTTAAACAACAGGTATAAGACATTCATTCAGACACAGTGTCACAACACCAACACAACTCTTAATTCACCCCACATAATATCTTAAGTAACCAATAACTGTTTTCTTTATGTATTTTTTGTTTTTAGGTTACGAGTAGATTAGATTAGATTAGAAATTTGTTGTAGCGGATACTACTATTTGTGTAATAATAAAATGTAAACAGAACGAAGGAGCCTGGGACTCACGATACAGGGAATCCTAGTGTGAGTTTCAGGAATCAATGAACTGAATGTACTTTTCGAAACAATAAATTATTCTTATTATTTTTCTTATTCTATTCTTACCCACATTTCGCCAAATGTTTGTCTCATGTAATTGGGGGCGGACCTAGTACAGTTAGTAATTGACTCTGTAACAATAAACTGTGTACAAGTTAAAGGAGCTATTTCTCTAGTTTACCCGTATCCCACTCTGCGCCCACACCAGTTTGACAGTATGTATGTCATTTATTACGTCTTGGCCAGGGTTGTACCAGGATGCGACATATCAACCGCGCACAAATCCAAATTCTGTGGCTGTCACTGAGAAATTCCTAATGGTAAAACCCAGTAACACTTTGTCCGACCATATCACACCGGAATTTGAACCCAGGACGTAATGCTCAGCAGTGGTCCTTGCTACCACAAGACCAACGAGGCAGTCGAGGGAGATAGCAATAAATTAAAAATACAGATTATCAATATAATAAAGGGTGTAAACACCTCTTACCGAAGCCGAAAGGCACTTGTTCTCCTCGTCATTGCGATCATTTTTTTGCTCTACACCATACCTGGGAACCTTCTAGTTACGGAGATATTGGAGGTCAAAGTTCCGACTTTTTGTTTGACAGTTTTTTTTTAAATACAAGTTTTTAATGTGAGATTTTCACTTTTAACACCTCCACGACCCCCGTACTATTCAATCTATCCACCACCACAAAACATAATTTTTCACCCAAAAAAAAAGTTGTTTCCCAGCAATAATTTTTGCGTAAATTTACTTATTTTGATGTACAGAATGCTTGGTTGACGGCTTCGTGATGAGGTCTTTTACAACCTGTATAATGTTTTTTTTTCATAGGTACATTCATGTTACAGCACCATGCTGAGATATTATGCCTTTTGGCCTCGTTCAGGACCAATTTCGTTTTTTTTCTTATGTTTACTTTCTATATATGTAATTTTGTTTTTGTTTTGTTCTGTGCGAGACTAATAAATACTTTTTCTTTCTTTCTTTATTTCTATAACATAACTCACGCCTTTTTCCCATTGGGGGTAGGCACTTAGTCAGCAACTAAACAACGCCACCTGCTGCTATCTCAACACACTCCTTAAGTTCCGTCCATGTTCAATGTTCATGCATCGGGTCACACATGTCGTACCCCTTTCCAATTAATTAATATAACGTAAAACAAGACCAACCTCTATAAAAGTAGGCCAGTTTTACTATCAGTAGTTTCTTTTGAGTACATCGAAATAAACATTGTTTTAAACAATTTAGACAAACATTATCAACAAGTACAATTAGGGTGGAAAATTTTGTTTTTTTTTTAAATGTTGGTGGTTTTGGTGCCTGTAACTTGTGGTTTTGAGTGAAAATAATTTTCAAAAATTTGTTGTTGAAATGATATATCACGGTAATTATTATAATTTAAATATTGTTAACTTTTTTGGCAAAAATTGTGATAATACTTATCCTGGTAAAAAAAACAAAAAAGCTCCGATAGTAGAAAGCCGTCATTAATCTTCATTACATATTCATTAACTTTAATCGATGTCTGCGAGTTACAAGGTTAAACCAAGTAAACGACATTTTAGTGTCACAAGAAATCTAAGGTTGTAACAAATTCTTAACACTTTTCGACTATGGTAACCATCTATCCTTTTTTTTCGTATGGAAAATCATTAAATGACCCCTTTCGCTCTGGGTGGAGCGTGTCAGATTGTCAGACTTTTACTGACTAAAACCCATCCATGTCTTAGCCCTTTGTGTTCCAGGGCCGCGATTTCTCTTTCGAACAGTCCCGCAGCCCTGGCAGGCATCGGCCCATGCTGTGTGCTGACATCTCTTTGAGGCGCGCGTGGAGCACGAACGCGCCGTCGACTCGGGATGTCGTCACAAGATGGACGGACGGCGAGCTAGCCCATTACTCACCGTCCACAGGCCCGAACCATTTATCCTTGATATTGATATTGTGTACAGGTGCAAAATTAATAATATTTCATCTTTAAGAACCTCAGACTACATACCCAACGGACTCCGTGACTGCGCTAGCCGACATCTCAAGAACCCGGGATGTCTTCAATCTGCTGACGTTACTGATGGTGACCAGCTATTGGTTTCCAAAACAAGCTAAATTAAAAGGTTAGTGGTTTTTTGATATTTTGGAGCAGCAGAAATAAAATAATCAAAGTCAGAATTTTAATTTCAGTTTGTATACATCAGACAAACGTTTGAAAATAGCTCAAGCTGCTTCATGGGGTAGGGACGATCCAGCAATGTATGTATTTCAGCTGATATGTCGATGACGATGATTCTATACATAGATAGTGTTTACAGGTAAAGTGATACTCCCTTTCACGAGCCAGTCCGCGTTCTGAGGCTGGAACTTGAAATTCGTCTGAAGCTTGGCTCTTTGCCCAGCAAGATCCTAAAGAAAGTGAAGTTATATGTTCCAAGTGTATTTATGTCATAAGACCCGAATTCTAGTTCGTGATCAGGTTCAAAAAACTTAGTTTGTTAAACAATACCATTCTCATGTGTAACATACACGTTGGGCTACAAATTACGTGAATAGCAAAATAGGGTTATAATAGCACGTTGGTTCACCAACTGGACACGAAAGACTGGACACACGTGTGTCCAGTCACATTACATGAAAACCGGTTACAGCCGACAATGTCATAACTCGTAATGTCAACGTGTAACGCAAAACCGTTTGATTTATGTGAACAATATTTTATTACACTGACATGCTTCTAAACATGAACGCAATATACACGCGTTTCGCGTAACAATATCATTTTATGTCAAATAGTTGAAAGATGATGACGTTTTATGTAGCAACCAATGTAAATACATTGCATACTACAGGGGATCTCACTAGCTTTTAAAGCAACAAAACACGACTTTTTATTAAGATGGACAGCTATGAACAACGTCTACCCGCATCTCTTTTCGAAACTTAAGTTAAATAGAAGTTATTCTGGTAGATAAGACATGGTTCACTGGTGGAGTTTTGGGTGCCGTCCCAGGAATTGGGTCAAAATGCAAGGTTTAGCAAGGCATGAATGAAGATTCAGAGCATTTAGTAGCAAGTACCGAGTTTTTTGTAAAGAGATCATAAAAAAATCATAAAAAAGAGTATAAAGCGCCTGGACCAAATTACATTTTACTAATGAAAAACTTAAAAATATAAATCCTTGGAAAACAGTTTGTATATTAAGTACAAAATGGTTTGAAAGCGACTGCCATGTCATGATTTGTTTCTTTCAAAGAGCTACAAACTTTCTAAGTGACACTTTGCATTTGTTTTTGTTCTTATTCAGATGGTGACCAATTCGATTTCATAATAACTGGAGGGGGAACAGCTGGATGTGTGCTGGCAAACAGACTGGCTGCTGCGAACCATACTGTACTAATGTTGGAAGCTGGAGATGATCCACCTTTTGAAACCTTTGTAAGTTCCATGACTATTAATTTGTATGCTTGAGTTTTCTTGCTGTTGTTCCAGATGATAAACTTAATTGATGGTAAAATATTTCAGTTACCAGGAACCCTGATATACCTTCCAAACTCAGGATTAGACTGGAAATTAACGGCCATTCCAGATAAGTTCACTGGCAAATGCCATCGAAACCCTGCCATGATTGTGCCAGTTGGAAAAGTTCTTGGAGGGACCAGCTCCATCGGCTTTATGTTCGCTTCCAGAGGAATCATTAACGACTACCAACAATGGGCCATCGCAGCCAACGACTCTTCCTGGGAATACAGAAACCTTCTTCCATACTTCAAGCGAAGTGAAAGACTCCAAGCTCCAAAGATTGCCAACTGCCCCACGGGCAGCTGTCGAGGAGTTGGTGGAGTACCACCTGATGGTGAGAAAGGTGGCGCAGGTAACATTGGAATCGCTCAAGACAATAGCACAAATATCAAGGATTATCTAGAATCATTCAAAGAGATGGGGAATGAGATAGTCCATGACCTAAGTGGTCGGCATTCTGTAGGATACACTCGAGCATTATTTACAATAGCTGAAGGATACCGACAAAGCACTGCATACGGTTATCTGGTTCCGGCAAAAAATAATCCAAATCTCTTTGTATCCAAGAACACAATTGTGACGAAAATTGTATTTGATAAACAAAAGAACGCTATCGGTGTAAGAGCAAGAATTAATGGAAAAAATGAAATATTTCTAGGAGCTAAGAAAGAAGTCATAGTATCTGCTGGCGTCGTAAAGTCCCCGCAATTACTTATGTTGTCAGGTATAGGTCCAAGAAAACATTTAGAAGAAAAGAATATAACAGTTATTGCTAACTTACCTGTCGGTGAGAACTTTCAAGATCAACAAGCAGTTACTGTTTTACATAGGGGGAAAAAAATTACAGATCCTGGACCAATCAACTATCAAAAATACCCGTCATCAAACGTTATAGGTTACAAATCCTTAGAACCCTGTGCTGGTATTCCCGAATACGCTACCATCAGTTTCGTTGAGGAACTATCGCATACTCTACTTCAATACTGCGCCCTTCCTTTTGACTTCCAATACGAAATCTGTGATAGATCTTACCAACAACTTATGGACAGACAAATCTCTTATACACAGGTAATTAAATTGTACCCAAAATCGAGAGGCATAGTTACTTTAAATACTTCAAACCCTTGTGATCCTCCATTGGTTGATACTGGGTATTTCTCCAAAGAAGAAGATATGCAAGATCTGGTCAAATATGTGAAAGATCTACTTCCTATTGTGAATACAACCTATTTCAAGGAAGTCAACGGCAGCATATTGGACCCTATTGGTGACAAATGCAGTGATTTTGAATATGGTACTGATGATTACTGGAAGTGTTATGTCTACTGCATGTCCACTAGCATGTGGAACTATGGTGGTACTTGTTCCATGGGTTCTGTGGTCGACTCCAAGTTGAAGGTGTATGGGGTCCATCGGTTGAGGGTTGTAGATGCTAGTGTCATGCCAGTTGTTATAACTGGAGGTAGCTATGTGGCAACTGTTGTGATCGCTGAGAAAGCGTCTGACATAATTACTGAAGAACATCAGAGTAATTAAAATATCTTAAATACGAGTATCTTTGTTACTGCTATTATTGTAAGTAGTTTGGAGAAAACAGAGAAGAAGCAGCAGAAGAAAACAGAGAAGGAAGCAGAGGGAAGATAAACTTATCCATGTATTTTTAACCCTTGACTTTATAATATTTTAGAAATAAATTTTACAAAAAAAAAAAATGTGTAATAAATAATTTAGGTAGGCAAATTATATCGCTTTGATTTTGTACCCACTTGAAAATTTTGTAATCTTGATTTTGTACTTATATTATTATTTATCTCCACGTGTTGCATTACACTTTGTTATTT
The DNA here is from genome assembly GCA_941918905.2 of Xestia sexstrigata. Classification (NCBI taxonomy): domain Eukaryota; kingdom Metazoa; phylum Arthropoda; class Insecta; order Lepidoptera; family Noctuidae; genus Xestia; species Xestia sexstrigata. Next base: position 2,080,295 of record OW799203.2, on the reverse strand, counting down.
TTAATTATTCCAGAAAATATTATCATAAATTATCAAAATGTTTTAGTTACAACTTCTACTCCGGTATGTATTTTGATATTTATGAAAGGAATGTAGGTACTTTTAGATGCCTGCTCTCGTATTATACAATAACATTGCTGACAAGAATGTTCCTTTATTCAGTTAAAACCTCCTTCTTACATTAAGCGGCAGGAAAAAAGACCAACCTAAAATAGCAAATTTGAAGGCGCCTTTTTCCGGCGCGACAATGCGTTAACAAAACAGGACATACATATATACAGGGTGTAAACGGACCCATCACGGAGCCGTCAACCAAGCGTTCTGTACATCAAACTATGTAACTATACTAAAAAAAAATTGTTGGAATCGACTTTTTTTTGGGGTGAAAATCACATTTTACGATAAAACTCAATGTAACGCACTCAAAACATGGTGCTGATGGACGCATTTAACAGTAAACGGGTTATGAAGGTATTTAAAGTAAGTTTATGACCTTAAAAACTAGTAACTGAAAAAAAACTTGTTTGAAAAAATTGAAACCTTAACCTCCAATATCTCCGTAACTAGTAGGTTTCCAGGTATGGTCCAGAACAAAACAATAATCGCAATGACAGGGAGAACAAGTGCCGTTCAGCTTCATTAAATTGTTTTTATTTATAAAGTAAACGAGTGTGATAACGTTACGGAACGCTTTATGCGTGACATCATTCACGAAAGAAAAATAAACTATCACGATGTGAACCAAAAAGGCGAAAGGAAAGTACCAAAGCCCCCATTACTTCAAAATTGTTCATGACATTGTCGGTCGGACCTGAAACATCTGGATGGCTAAGTATTTTATATTACAGGCATATCCGGTGTGGATGTTTAAACAACTAGGGGTGAAAGCACACCGCACCTTGTAACTTGTTATTTTAGTTTAATTGAAGTGTGTCATGGTGTTACTATACTAATTTCGTAAATATGTTTTACTTTTTGTAAATTGGCACCTTGTTTTATATAATCATGTAAATTGCACTTCTGTGTGTTGTGCTCTGTGTACGTCTTTTGTGTGCACTAAATAAATGGTTTATCTATCTATCTATCTATCTAAAGGGCAATCCTTTGCAAAATATTGATACTTTGACAATTCCGTGTTAGCTTATAACAGAGTTAGGTTTTGCTGAATAAACTAAGCTTAGGTCTTGACTTCACTGGTAGCACTGTACAGTAGAATAATGTTTGCAAAAATCTCAGTTTATTTAGGACGGTTGGCAATTGAGTGCAAAAATTAGTCACTTTATAACAAGATGTCAGAACGTGGGTCATGGTATGGCGCCCGCGTGGTTTTGCTTTTAACTTAATTGTTTGAACCAAAAAATGATAGAAAAACATTTTCATGACTGTCTGTTTGGTTGCATAATGCTAATTTCGTCAATAAAAATACATTCATGACGCACAAAGAAAAAAGAAAAAAATACAGGATGTGTAATGCGGTAATTAAATAGTGCTTGTCAATGTTGCGAATAATAATAAAAAACAGCAACTAATAATTCAAGACCACTACAACAAACCCTACTCAAGGATAAATGCGGAAAGTATCTGATCAGGGCTATTCTTTGCCATAAAACCCTTTTCAGTTGTATAAACATCTACAATACAAATACAAAATAGTTTATTGTATTATTAGATATTACATTACATGTTAATGTGTTTGGAGCCCCCATTTAGGCAAACAATACCTGTATTAGAAGGCTCCGCTCTTTCAACTCTCTTGTCCATCTGTCCTTATTACTCTCATTACGAATGACGTGCGATAGCGAAACACTTATTTGACAGGTTACCAGAAATGTTTATTTTTCCTTTCCATAAACTCGTGAATGAGAAGGAATTCTACATAAAATTGTATCCCAAAGGCTTACCAAAATAATAGACCAGAGTGAGCCTATTGCCATCAACTAGGCACGAATCCAGGCATTGTAGCTGCTACTGAGATATTCCTGACGGAAAAACCCACAGAAATCTTAATAATAAGGCAATTTGCTCGAATTGAACCCAGTCGCTCTTGCGACCACGATGCCGATACTAATTCGCTAAAATGGAAAACAGGATCAACCTGTATAAACATAAGAAGTAGAAACAGTTGCCTTAACAGTCGTTTCTTTTATATCTAAATGAACTTCAATATAAATGAATTAGACAACTTTATTAACAAGTGGTTTTTACACCTATATTTTTTCGTTAGTTTTACAGTTTCCAGTAACATTTACTACTTGATTTTGAGTGAAAATAACCTTTGAAGCAACGTAAAATGACATGTCGCGGTAAGTGTAAACTATAGTTACATAAGTATTTGTTCCAAATAAACTGTTAAGTAACGAATTCTTCTTCATTTACACATAACCAACTTTGTAGTTCACTTTACGTTTAACCACAATTACTTCATGTAATTGCATTGTCATGCAAATGATTAACAAACTAAGCACTTTTTTGCTCATTAACTAAAACACTGCACTTTGAGTGTAATTATTGTTCAAACAAAATCAATATGTTGTATTTCAGAACCACAGAATCCATATCCTACAAACGCAGTGTCCGCGCTAGCTGACATTGCAAAAACTCAGGATGCCTTCGATCTGCTGACCTTGCTGTCACTTATCAACTATTTGTTTCAAAAACAAGCTAAAGTAAAAGGTAAGTAGGTAGATATTATTTTGGAGTAAACACATACATACTGTAACAAGCTGGGTAAGGAATAAATTAAATACTACCGGTTAATCATTATGTTCCCAGACGTTTCCGAAAGGGAACAGAACAACAGGTTTTTAATTGTGTCTGTAATTACGGCTCGGAAGAGGTTAAACAACAAATTACTTTAATAATTACAAAACACTTAAGACGTAATCACAAATACACTACTGATCTCTATTCGCTTAGATATCGCATTTCTAGTTCACTTCGATTCGCTTCGTTGTGTAGTTGAAATCAGACTGACTGCTCCCGCAAATACGTCGGGTATTTATATGGCGACCGCTCCTTCGAGGTAGATCCACGACTTTCTCGAACCTTCTTCACAGTCCCATAGTAAACACCAACCTTCGAGAAGGTTCCAAAACTTACTCAAATGTTCTAGACCATTCCATAGTGGATCATTGTCCTTCGAGAAAGTTCCAGAACGTTCTCGAATCTTCTAGACATTTCTACAGTAGAACATTCTAGACTCAAATCGTCTTAACATTCAAGACTCACTCGTAATCTAGAATGTTCTCGTACGACGAACAATACACTTGCATCCCTTTTCCATGGGGGTAGATATTAATTACAGATCGCCACCTACTACGATCCGCACATACTCCTTTCAACTTGTCCACGTTCATACATATTTTGAAATAGTAAAAAATATGGGGGACTGACATAACCTACCGAAAACTTATAACAATCTAGATGAAAGTAATTTTTTAGAAAAAGCATTTGAAAAAAACCGATTGTCATTTGTCCAGTTCCTCAGGTTATCATTTGTTTCTTTCTAAAGAACTACAAATGTACTTACTGACACTTAGCATTTGTTTTTGTTCTGATTAAGATGGTGACAAATGCGACTTCATAATAGATGGAGGGGGAACAGCTGGATGTGTACTAGCAAACAGACTGGCTGCTGCGAACCATATTGTACTGCTGTTGGAAGCTGGAGATGATCCATGACCTTTTGAATCCTTCGTAAGCTCTATAATTATCAATGCTTAAGTATTCTTGCTGTTGATTGATTCGGTCAGAACCTAATTGACTGTAAAATATTTCAGTTACCAGGAACTCTAATATACTTACCAAAATCCGGACTTGACTGGAACTTTACAGCCATTCCTGATAAATTCACTGGAAGATGCCGTCGAAACCCTTTACCAACCCGAAAGTCGGAAAAGCTCTTGGAGGAACCAGCTCTATCGGCTTCATGTTCGGTTTCAGAGGAACCGTTAACGACTACCAACAATGGGCCACTGCAGCCAACGACTCTTCCTGGAAATACAGAAACCTTCTTCCATACTTCAAGCGAAGTGAAAGACTCCAAGCTCCAAAGATTGCCAACTGTCCCACAGGCAGTTGTCGAGGAGTTGGAGGTACTTCACCTGATTTTGGTGAAGAAGGAGGAGCAGGAAATATAGGAATTGCTCAAGATAATAGCACAAATATAAAAGATTATCTAGAATCATTTAAAGAAATGGGAAATGAGATAGTTCATGACTTAAGTGGTAGACATTCAGTAGGATATACTCGAGGTTTGTATACAATAGCTGAAGGATACAGACAAAGCACTGCATATGGTTATTTAGTACCAGCCAAGAAATATCCAAATCTTTTTGTTTCCAAGAACAGTTACTAAAATTGTTTTTGACAAACACAAAAACGCTATCGGTGTAAAAGCAAGTATTGATGGACAAAAAGAAATATTTCTAAGAGCTAACAAGAGGTAATAGTATCTACTGGCGTCGTGAAGTCCCCGCAATTACTTATGCTATCAGGTATAGGTCCAAGAAAACATTTAAAAGAAAAGAATATAGCAGTTATTGCTGATTTACCTGTTGGTGAGAATTTCCAAGATCAACAAGTAGTAACTGTTATGCATAGGGTGACAAAAATTACAGACCCTGGACCGTTCAACTTTTAAACATACCCAGCCTCATCTGCTGTAGGTTACAAATCTTTGGAACCCTGTGCTGGTATTCCTGACTACGCTACTTTCACCTTTATTAAGGAAAGACTTCACTAACTTCTCCAATTTTGTGCCCTACCTTTTGACTTTCAGTATGATATCTGTGATAGATCTTACCAACAACTAATGGGCAGACAAAATGCTTATACACAGATTGTAAAGCTGTATCCAAAATCGAGAGGCAAAGTTTGTCTAAACACTTCTAATATTCATGATCCCCCATTGATTGAAACTGGATATTTCTCCAACGAAGAAGATATAGATGATCTAGTCAAGTATGTGAAAGATTTCCTCCCCATTGTCAATACAACCTATTTCAAGGAAGTCAACGGCAGCATATTGGACCCTATTGGTGACAAATGCAGTGATTTTAAATATGGTACTGATGATTACTGGAAGTGTTACTTCTACTGCATGTCTACTAGCATGTGGAACTATGGTGGTACTTGTTCCATGGGTTCTGTGGTCGACTCCAAGTTAAAGGTGTATGGGGTCCATCGGTTGAGGGTTGTAGATGCTAGTGTCATGCCAGTTGTTATAACTGGTGGTAATTATGTGGCAACCATTGTCATTGCTGAAAAAGCGTCTGACATGATAAATGAAGAACATCAGGAGGATTAAAATCTCTTTTAAATCTATTTTGTTAGTATTCTAATATTAAGAATGACAGACGTATATACAATGTAAAGTTATGTTTTTATTCAAACCCTTGGCTGTACAAAGTATCTGAAATTAATATGTTTAAATCATAAATCATTCGCTTTGATAACCCAACATTAATTTCGCATCACACACCATTTTGTACTTGGAAATACACACATCAAAAGTATCTAGGGATCAACATATATTTTTGCAATAACTTTTCTCCTGATTGATATTAATTAAAATTTTCTTTAAGGATTCATCAAATAAAGTGTTTTCGTTTGTCACAGTAACGATAAACCAAGTCACCTTTGCATTAATAAAGAAATTTGCCATTTTCCTAATAAAGGGATTTTTGACATTTGAACCACTAACATTAAAGTTCGAAAAAAAGACTGAAATAACAGTTTTCTTTAAAATTTTATTGGGTAACTTAAATAATTAATAATCCGTGTTTCTACCGCGAACACTAACAACACAAGAACATCGGTTTGGCATACTCAAAATGAGTTCATCCAAATCACGCTGTGGAATGGCCGCCCATGTTCGTTGCAACAACAAAAAAAGGTCTTCTTGCGACTGGATACCCTCCATATTCGGCAGAGCTCTTCTCTGTAGCATATCCCATGCATGCTCAATCGGGTTCAAGTCTGGCGACTGAGCAGGCCAGGGCAGGACATTGATGTTAGCTGCGGCGAGAGTCTGTCTTACAACTCTTGCGGTGTGCGGTCGTGCATTATCATGCATTAACTGAAATAAGGGACCGATTTGCACTTGTAGAGGAACGATGACGTCTGATACAATCGTCTCAGCATAAATTTGAGCGTTGAGGTTGCCTCTGATCCAAATCAACTCAGTTCTTCCGCCGATCCAAATACCCGCCCATACCATGATGGTTCCACCACTATAAGGATGGACTTCCTGGCAGGATTTTAATCGCTGTTGGCGTCCAGGGGTTCTCCAGTGTCGTATACGTCTTGTATCCGGTCTCATACCAAAACGAGACTCATCAGAAAAGCACACGAAACGCCATTGTTCTTCTGCCCAATTTCTGTGTTCAAGAGCCCATTGATATCGAATCCTACGATTGTGCATTGCTATAGGTGGTACCCGTAGCGGTCTTCGGGAATGAAGGTTCACTTCATGCAAGCGGTTTCTGACTGTTTGGTCGCTAATTAAGTTCCCTGAAGAGTGATGAAGCCTCACGGCTAACATCATGGCGGTTATTGTTGGAGCTCTTCGAGTTAAGATTTGAATGTATCGGTCTTGTCTCCGTGTGGTGCAGCGATACCGTCCTCCATGGTGCTCAGCCACGGTACCAGTGCTTCGGTAACGTGTCCAAAGTCGACTGATAACACTCTGACTTGTATTCAGAGCTAAAGCTACAGTACGTTGCCGGGAACCAGCTTCTATCATTCCCACGGCTCTGAGCATTTCTTCCCTGCTTAAATGACGTCGCCGCTCCATAATAACGTTGGTTTTAATCAGTAGTAGGGAAACAGTAGCACTAATAATGTCTTCAATGCGTTGTATGTTTTTATAGGGAAAATATTGACAGCTTATTTTCATCTTTTACTCGAATTTGATTGAGAGTTCCTGATTCAAATTATGAAATGCACCAAAAAGGATCCATATAAATTTATAAAATCATAAATTTATTACAAAGCCACATCTCAATCTCAAGAAATCCGCATAAAAATGCTTGATCCCTAGACATTTTTGATGTGTGTACTTTTAAAGCACGTACGTATCGTACACGACGTAATAGCCATGTATACAAATGATGAAATAACACATTTTTTTATTTGTTTTTGAGTTTTGACTAAACGAGATCATCATCTGCCTAGCCTTTTCCCAGCTATATTGGGGTCGGCTTCCAGTCTAACCAGATGCAGCTGATTACCAGTATTTTACATGGAGCGACTACCTATCTGACCTCCACAATCGAGTTAGTACCGGGTAGTACGATACCCCTTGGTGAGAGACTGGTTGTCTGACTTTTTAGGCCTCTGACTACCTAACGACTGTCAAAAATCTACAAATGACAGCCGGGACCAACGGCTTAACGTGCTTTTAGAGGCACGGAGGAAACTCGGTATGTATTGGGCGGTCACCCATCCACAGACCAACCTAGGCAAGCATGGCTGAACCTAACGATCGACCCGAGCAGCTGTTATTATTTAGCCACGAGCTCGTCCTCTTTGACGAAACGAGATAATCAAATATAAAGGATTATACCAGAAAGATTTCTATTAACAACGAACACTTTCTATTAGCAACGTAAGCTTGTATACCATCCTCTGCTCATAATATTGCAAACAAATACATTGCATTATGTAAATGCTATTGTCCACTTATAAGTGCTCCGTGCCACAGTTTATTAAACCACAAAAATTCTTTCCAGTCTTTCCTTACCCCCAACAATAAGACGGAGAATAAAATTGCATCTCACAGTATTTTTTAATAGAAATCCCGACGTTTTCTATCAGTAACCGGAGCACATTTAGGGGTACAGGTGCATTCACCGATCGCAATGCACTTTCCAAGAAAAACCTTTTAAGTTAAATGGAAAAACAAAGGGCTATTTTTGAACTGGGAGGGTTAGTGTGTAGGAAGATTGACGACCTGACCCCGCTCTGCCCGGTATTTAATGTCTTGACTAAACATCGTGTTTTTTTTTCACATGAGCCAAGTCTAAACGATTTGCGAAAATAACACTTTTTTGGCTAAATTTTTCTGTCTTTTTTCTCAGTGCCCCGTTACGTACACTCTAACCCAAGTCTGCTACGATAAGTACCATCACAGTAAACAAGGAAAACTGTTTCACCGTAATACAGTATATACTAGTGCGGGAAACAGAGTGAATCGGTTCCATGCTAACAGCCATAACACAAATTATATAATACTACCATAATAAGTACCGATGCATACCAATCAAAAATTGTGTCATTGTTATTGTGATTTGGAAAATTAAGTCGTTTTAAGTTATTGTATTTAGGTAAGTTCAATATTAAGGTTTACCTATACACGTAAAAAGCCCTCAGGAATATATCTCTATGCGAAATTACTGTAAAAACCATAGATTACGAGAGATTGACAAGATTCACTAGTTGACGACCCGAATGGCGTAGCGGTAGTGGGGCTGCCTAACGTTCTTAGGGTCCCGGGTTCGAATCCCGGTAGAAGCAAATGTTTGTGTGATGAGCATGGACATTTGTTTCCGAGTCATGGATGTTTATATGTATAATAAGTATGTATTTACAAAAAAAAAGTATCTATGTAGTATATCAACTATCTGGTGTCCACGACACAAGCCTCGTTGCTTAGTGTGGCACTAGATGGCGCTGTGTGCAATGTCCAGCGATATTTATTTATTATTATTACTAGTAAATTTTGTTTACAATTAAAAAGGCTTTATTACAGTTAAGCCCCTGTTACACGATAATGCACTTCGAACTCAAGCACTTCCGTGAAATCCATCATAAGTGATTAAATGATTATAGCCCATACATAAAACATCACGCCTAATCCTGGAAGGGTGAGGCAGTACACATTTTGGCAAATTGTGATAGGGTTAGAATAATAAATAAAGTCCCATGTAAAAGGGAGCGAGCCTATTACCATACAGCGGGCACAAACCCAACCTCCAAATCCTTAATCATTTTACTTCTTTCTTTTGTGTAGTTAGTGCCTTACCTGGTGTCAGAGTTTCTAATGACACCCATGGGCCTCTAACTTGGCTTTACATGCCGTCAAGAAATATCTCTTAAACATGCTGGTTTCCTCACGATGTTTTCCTTCACCTTAGCAAGTGATAATTATACAACACGCACATGATTAAGCAGAATAAGCTAATTATGACAATAAACTATTTTATATATTTTTTGTATGAATCTAAAAAATTAGAGGTGTGTGTGCCTTGGGGTCGAACTCGAGACCTAAGACATGGTAGTCTAACGGTCACACCACTACGCTATCACTGCTATGATAATAATTTACTAAATAAATGATGTGCCAACGTAATTCATCATGTGATTGTATTTCGACAATATTGTCTCAATTCTATACCTGTCTATAGCGACGCTATCACGTCGACACTAAGTTGTCTAATTGAATTTAGTGCATAGTCATGTAATTAAGTCTCAATTAATAAAGAGCTTATTTAGCGTTTCAATTCCAACAACTATGGATTAAGATAAAATGTAATTACAAAGGTTTAAATGTAATTACAATAGCTAATTACAATTTGCATAAGATTCACATTTATTTTGCAATAGAGGGATACGTAATACTTTAATAGGGTTGATAACCTTTGTGGTTAAAATGATAGGAATTTCAATTTATAGGTGGTGCTGCAATGTATTCTATTAATGGATTTTTGTAAGTGTGGTATAGAGACTGCTCGGCCTACCCTTTGGGAGTTAAAGGAGTGATGGTATGTATAGCTGATCATATTTCGTTGTCCATAATCAGGATTTTCGTAGCCATCTTGTTTTTTTTAATACCATTTTCTCAGAATTACTGCCTCGTTGGTCTAGGTGGTCGCAAGTGCAGCTACAGGGCATGAGGTCCGGGGTTCGATTCTCGAATAGAGTAAATTAATTATTATTGGGATTTTCCATCAAGAATTTTTCAGTAGCTGCCACGGAGTCTGGATTTGTTTCCAGCTGATGGCAGTAGGCTCGCCCCCTATTTCATGGGATTTAAACATAACTGGCGAAATGTGGGTGTACTGGTTCTGCCTAACCCTTTGGTGATAACTGCCGTGATGTAACGTAATTTCCTTAGACAATTTCGTAAATGTTTACTGACAGCGCACTTCTGTCATTGTCATTCTAGCGAAAACAGATTCTTGCTAATATTGATGAAATTGGTTTTCAGTGTTACTACCTTACTTTTCGTTGAATACAGGCGTCTTGTGATATTGTTTCGTTATCATCTCATCATCTGCCAAACCTTTTCCCAAATATGTTGGGGTCGGCTTCCAGTCTAACCAGGTGCAGCTGAATACCAGTTTTTTACATGGAGCGACTGCCTATCTGACCTCCACAACCCATGGGTACTACGATACCCCTTGGTAAGACTGGTTGTCAGACTTTTTGGGCCACTGACTACCTTTAACGATTGTCAAAGATCTACAAATGACAGCCGGGACCAACAGCTTAACGTGCTTTCCGAGGCACGGAGGAAACTCGGTATGTAAGGGTGGTCAGCCATCCACAGACCAACCTAGGCAAGCACGTCTTAACCTAAAGATCGACCCGAGCGGCGGTTATTATTTAGCCACGAGCTCCATTAATCAAACCAATTCACGTATAAAAGTGTATGAGTATCAAATTGCCTTGACTTACACCGGTTTTCTAAGTATGGACAAGTCCAAGTGATGACTTAAGTAAAAGTAATTACATAAGATATTTTTATTCTGTAGTTTAGTAATTGCTTGAAATTAGATCTGCCAAAAGTAGGTTTTTTTTTTGACGGTTCTTACTTCTAGGGAAGAACCCGAACCGAGGCCAGAAATTATCCCGCGAAGAAGTACTCTCGGGATAAAAAGTATCCCTAGCCTATGCTCTATTTGGTGTCGGCGTGGCGGCGAGAAAAATAAGACAGACATATTACTTTTGAATTTATACGAGTAACATCAGTATATTTTGCTTCGAGCCAGTTCCAGCGAGTAACCACGAGCTACCATCGAACTCACACCATTTCACATCACTCAATTCTCACGTCCCGTCGTCTCCCGTGGATACTCACCCTTAGAAATTCGAGCACTCCTCGCAAATCGAGTCGGCAATGGATTCTACACGAAGGAATCCGATTCGCTCAGGTAATGGTATGCGGGAGCAGGTGAGTCGGATAATTAATCGATACCTTTCGTATCTGAATAGTTTTCACTCTGTTTACAGGTGAGATTTCATTCAGAAGCGTTTTGCTTTTAAAAAAAATACACACTAGAATGAAAGGAGTGGAGCCTTTGCCAAGCAGCGGGACAGTATGGTTTGATATAATAATAATAAAACTGCCTCAATTGTCTCGTTGTGTGCGAAGTGCTAGAGCCTAAGCGTTTTGTGTTCGATTTCCAGGTCAAGCAAAGTGATATTAGAGCTTTCAGTCAGAAAATTCTCAGTAGGAGCCCGATTAATGGCATTAAGGTCGCCCCTATTGTATGGAATTTAAACCACTACTGAAAAACTGTGTACTGTAATAAATCTGTTGGTAAACTCTCACAACATAATAAATATACCATCTTTGAGAAAATTCTCAGTAGGAGCCCGATTGATGGCATTAGAGTCGCCCCTATTGTATGGAACTTAAACACTACTGAGAAACTGTGTACTGTAATAAATCTATTGGTAAACTCTCACAATATAATAAATATACCATCTTTTTGAAGTTTTTAATACTACTGCAGCTGTACGCTGTCTCATTTATGGAGGTGGTTCAAACTGCCCTCTTTCTTCAAAATTAAAACTTTTGTAAGTCTCAGAAAACATTTATATATTGCACCATTTCTTTTATTATCAATAGATTGTGTGACACACGTCATGTCCAGTTTTTGGATTCATTCATTCGGTTTTACATTCAACCGTCCGTTCAGTTGTCAAACTGTCTCAAGACTGAAAACCCAATCAGTTTATTTGAACTTAACAATTCCATACTTTTCGTCCACAATTATTTGCTCTTTGCAAGGTTAGGCAGAGGTGGACAATCAACCGAGCACCATGATCTACGGCTTTCATTGAAAATATTTTTCTAAAGTCTCAAATGAAATCTATGTGTTTTTAGAGATTTTGGTAATATTCTTGATACCGGCTAACCCGTCAAGTAAAGTTTACACACAAGACCCTGATAAAAATTACTGTCAATCAAAATAATATTTGATATTCTTTTAAATATTCAGAAACTAATAGATTTAAAATACTTATAGAGCGGGTATTGGGAATATTTTTTCATACAAAACTTTTGATCCCAAACGTTTTCGATTTACACACAAATGCTGTGTGACAAGCGGGGCGTATGAAAATAGACAGACCGCCTTGTTACAAAGTAACAAGAAGTATTGGATCACGATTTACCCCGTCTGTCGCTCGTAAAAATTAGAATATATGTCATGAAACTATTTAAACACTATATAGAAAAGCCTTTTGTCTCAACACAGGAAAAGGATTTTTCTTATTTTGTGTTCAAGGTTCTGTATTTTTCTACTATATCAATTAGTCTTATACTTATTCATTCACCAAAAACCAACGCACAGTTAAACTGCTGATTCTGAAACCTTGATTTTTATCGCACAAGCGTTCTTAACACAACGAAAGTCAGCACTAAAGAAAGATTTCTAGAAAATAATTAAATTAGGAAAATCGTAGCCAAAAGGCATCCAATCCACAGCCCAAGGAAATCCTATCCACATCCCAAGCACTCGACTAGTCAATTTGCAGATATAATTGGATACCTACCCATTTTTTAACAAAAGTGTGGACTCTTTGTGAAACGTCGCTTCATGTAAATAGCATAGCATAGTATTATCAGGCTATAATGTTCCCACTACTGGGACACAGGCCTCCTCTCTACGAGGTGAAATGGGCTATAATCCACCACGCAGGCCCAGTGCGGGTTAGTAGAAGACACATGTCTTCAAATATTTCGTTCTAGGACATCACCGTTTTGAGAGCAGTGGTGATGAAATAATTTACACAAAGTAATACCCTGGGCCTGGGTTCGAACCCACGACTTACTGCTCTCGACCACTGGGCCACCGCTGCTCACCCACTGGGCCATTACTGCTCGCTATTGCTCTGTAGATAGACTAAACCCAAAATTATTGGAAAAAGGCACAGATAACAGATATCTCCCTGATAAGGCTAGGCAATTTGAAGATTATCAAAAAGTGTTGACACTATGAGAAAATGTTTTCCCTTCCATCAAGATAATTATTTTCCAGAATCCACACATGAAAGTCGCATTATTTTTCCATCCCAATATTTCATGCGCAGTGCACACCTTCTGGAGTAACGAAGTTGGTTTTATTACTTAGTTTGTCCACAATCTCGTTCGACACTCAAATAAACGAATTCTGGATTCCATTTTCAAAAGGCTTTCCGATTTTATTTCGGTGTCCTGAATTCTGTTGGATTTTTCTGCACCCTTTATGAAAAAAATTGGATACAATTTTTTGTTGTACATTTTGTGTTATTTTACAAAGAGAGAGAAACAGACCCCGACTTCTACCTAGTTATACAAGGATGCTTTTTCACCATAACCTGTCTTTAGGTCTCGGCTTTTGTGTCGTAGATCGTTTGTTACCCCAGACAAGCACTTCTATTTTCTTAAAACGGTGAAGGAAAACAACGTGATATAACCAACAAATTTGAAGACATCTACCAACCTGCACTAGGTACACATCATGACGTATGTCTCACTTCTTCTCATATAGATAATACCGGTGTTCCAGCTGTGGCAACTTTGAAGACTAATCTTCTTCTTTATCGTGTGGTTTTTATGACGCCCATGGGCCTCTGACTTGGCTTTACATGTCTTTCTCACGATGTTTTTCCTCACGGAAGCTAGTGATGACTGATTATGTTGTCATTGAGATGAGACGGCAACATTAACGTGTGTTTAACCAGCTTTACTTGAATAAAACTGCTCGTTAACGTGTCAACTGGCGTGATTAACTACGTACTTACAGCATTCCTGGTCCTTTCTTAGAATTTAATATGAATGATATTGCGTCGTAAATTTTTTTTACCCCCTTGACAATTTTGACATGACCCGGAATTTTACAAATTGGGGCGTATGCAATGTGAGAGTTTGTTTTATGTTAGTTCAGATTTCAAAGCTTACATATTGGTATTCGTTTTATAATGGTACAAAGTTGTAAAACGATAGCACTGTTACTTTGTAGGCAGGGTAAGCCAAAATTGGATGACAAACGATTTTGGCGGTAAACGGACTGTTTTTATACTTTCATATGATTTTCACGTTTAAACAGTGCCAATGCATACTGGGTGGAATTCCGATACCCATGCTAAAACGAGTACCACGTGTTCAGTACATCATTAAAAAAAATCTGCAAATTCAAACGAACAGCTGTTTTGTTTAATAACCGACGAAAAATTTCAGAATGATGTACTGAGGTGGGTGTCCTTTCCAACTTGTATAGCGTTACAAGGATATCTTAACGTTTGAATGATAAGGCTGGGGGGATAGTTATTTATTAGCATTGCAAAGAAGCAAGATGATACAGTTAATTTTAATTTGGACGATGCACCAAATCATGCAACTAAAGATTGTTTTGAATGCTTGTTTTCAAAGGACAATGTAATATAAGTGTATTGTTTAGAGTACATTTAGAATATCAAGTTATCACACAAAACATTCTCCCATATTCAAAATCCAGCTAAACACCTTCAGGGAACAACATAAGTCCCCAACTGAAGCTCTGCATATTCCGTCCAAACTAAATATTATGCTGAGCTACGCTCACTTGATTAAAACCACTCGTTAGTGAAACCACGGACATAATGAAATTCCTTCTCATTTTCAGGAGTCCCTCGTTAAGTGCGGTTATGACTGCATTTCAGCACTGACTAGAATATTGAGATTTTAGTTTGAAGACTAAATATAGGTACCGTAGTTTTCTGAAAAGTTTGGCTATGTTGGGAGTTCTTCTACAGAACGTGTTCCTTCTTATTCAGTTAGGTAACCCTTAGTGTTCGTGAAAACGGCTACTAGGAATTCAGTTAGTAGCCGCTCTTTATGTTGGTGAAAACGGGCATTAGGCATTGAGTTAAGTGTTATTTAGTAATAGTGAAAAGAGGTATTAGGCATTCACAGACAAAATTCTAAAAATGGTAGAAATGGGTTCTGTTTGTCCCCACACTCTAAACCCCCACTTCTACTGTTGCACTGTTTCTTAGAACTGTTTTCTCAAACACTTTACGGAATCCCAACACGGTCGGCGAGACGTCTAATCCGTCCGCTTTTGTCTCCATTTATCTCGGACTCCGTAATCTTGCTGCAGCTTTATGATAGCTTAAATTTTTGCGTCTAGTTTTTTAAGTCAGTATGCAGTGAATGTCATGGAGTAATCCAGTGGGCTATATAAGATAGATGGGAAACATGAGCAATTTAGAGAATTGAGCTGGGTAAAGGCGTCTTTTTTTGTAGGCCAGTCATCATCTGCCTAGCCTTTTCCCAACTATGTTGGGGTCGGCTTCCAGTTTTACTGGATGCAACTGAATAGCAGTATTTTACATGGAGCTATTGCCATCTGACCTCCACAACCCAGTTAGTACCGGGTAATACGATGCCCATTGGTAAGTCTGGTTGTTAGACTTTTTGGGCCTCTGACTACATAACGACTGTCAAAGATCTAGATATGACAGCCAGGACCAACGGCTTAACGTGCTTTCCGATGCACGGAGGAAACTAGGTATGTAATAGGTGGTCACCCATCCACAGACCAACCTAGGCAAGCACGGCTTAACCTAACGATCGACCCGAGCGGCTGTTATTATTTAGCCACGAGCTCCTTTTTTTGTAGGCCAGTAATGTATAGTAAACTTATATTGCCTTTATACTAGTGTTTGAATTCAACAATATTATGTGAAATGGAGTTGTGCAGGGCACCTAGTAAGGCGCGGTGATGACAGGTGGAGTAAAGCTGACAACAAATAGCGTTCAAAAACTGGGAAAAGAAATGTAGGTTGTCGGGCGGCGAGATGGGCATACGCCGATAGTGGCCATCAGGGGTATATCCTGGAAGAAACTCGCACCGATACTTGAAGATTGACACAAGATAAGAGAGGCCTATACTCAGCAGTGGGTGAATTCTAGCTGTGTATGATGATTATTTATTTATTATTATTTATTTAGTACAGTATTTAAAAACTTTATTGTCTTTTCGTCTTTTCCGTCTTTTTTGTACACGCGCGTCCTTTGAGTAAGCATGTCTGAAATATTTTCCTGCAAGAAAATCGACGGCATGTTAGCCCCAGGTGTATTTTATTATGATGATATTTAACTTAGATGTGATTTATAACATTTTATTTTTATAAAGGCATTATGGACAAAAAATGGTTGCCTTCAGGCCAAAATTGCCATTTAGTAAATAATAAGAAGTAATGTTTGTTATTATTCTTTGTGTGTTGTATAATCATATATTTTAAGGATATAAGGTTCTCTTAAATAGTTCGGTTTTCTATTAAGATTGTCTGCCAATGGCAATATTAAATCTTTGGAAAAAAACCGGTTGGATTCGATCACTTCTCGCCTTAAGCGATACACTTGCGTCATAAGACATGCACGTGTATCACTCGTTTCGTTTACACGTTTTGTCAGTACAGTAAAACTGTGCAAGTATGCATGAACAGTGTAGGAGAAAACAATGGAGTTATTTTGGCCTGTATGTGCAACCTAGAGAATTTCAAAATAGATAATATACCTACTTTCTGTTTGGTAATGCCTGCGCGGTACGGCTATGCATGACCGTGTCTTGCAGGTCGCATGTTCTTAGTTGTTTTCTATTTCTTTATAACAAGTAATATACCTACCAAAGCAACCATATCGTCGTTTGTTGCCGGTGATGCCATGCTCGCAAATGATCCAACCGAAAGGCTTGCAATCCTTCAAAGAGGTCGGTTTCGCAGGAAGGTTTTGCGTTTCCCTTGGGCGTGTTGACCAAACGGTAGTTTAGAAGTAATTTTTAGTCTAGTAAATATATCCTATAATATTATTGTGTAGGTACCTGTATTATTGTTTATTTCCCTCATATTTTACAATTAACGACAGTTGATGTCAGCTTGTCATATTGTTTGACCTCTGATCAAAGTTGACCGCATAATGTCGATTCCAAACTCTTATTAAATTCGCTATCTAAAGGATCAAAATAACCGCATGTTGCTTAAAATACACACATCAAAAGTATCTAGGGATCAACATATATTTTTGCAATAACTTTTCTCCTGATTGATATTAATTAAAATTTTCTTTAAGGATTCATCAAATAAAGTGTTTTCGTTTGTCACAGTAACGATAAACCAAGTCACCTTTGCATTAATAAAGAAATTTGCCATTTTCCTAATAAAGGGATTTTTGACATTTGAACCACTAACATTAAAGTTCGAAAAAAAGACTGAAATAACAGTTTTCTTTAAAATTTTATTGGGTAACTTAAACAATTAATAATCCGTGTTTCTACCGCGAACACTAACAACACAAGAACATCGGTTTGGCATACTCAAAATGAGTTCATCCAAAAAACGCTGTGGAATGGCCGCCCATGTTCGTTGCAACAACAAAAAAAGGTCTTCTTGCGACTGGATACCCTCCATATTCGGCAGAGCTCTTCTCTGTAGCATATCCCATGCATGCTCAATCGGGTTCAAGTCTGGCGACTGAGCAGGCCAGGGCAGGACATTGATGTTAGCTGCGGCGAGAGTCTGTCTTACAACTCTTGCGGTGTGCGGTCGTGCATTATCATGCATTAACTGAAATAAGGGACCGATTTGCACTTGTAGAGGAACGATGACGTCTGATACAATCGTCTCAGCATAAATTTGAGCGTTGAGGTTGCCTCTGATCCAAATCAACTCAGTTCTTCCGCCGATCCAAATACCCGCCCATACCATGATGGTTCCACCACTATAAGGATGGACTTCCTGGCAGGATTTTAATCGCTGTTGGCGTCCAGGGGTTCTCCAGTGTCGTATACGTCTTGTATCCGGTCTCATACCAAAACGAGACTCATCAGAAAAGCACACGAAACGCCATTGTTCTTCTGCCCAATTTCTGTGTTCAAGAGCCCATTGATATCGAATCCTACGATTGTGCATTGCTATAGGTGGTACCCGTAGCGGTCTTCGGGAATGAAGGTTCACTTCATGCAAGCGGTTTCTGACTGTTTGGTCGCTAATTAAGTTCCCTGAAGAGTGATGAAGCCTCACGGCTAACATCATGGCGGTTATTGTTGGAGCTCTTCGAGTTAAGATTTGAATGTATCGGTCTTGTCTCCGTGTGGTGCAGCGATACCGTCCTCCATGGCGCTCAGCCACGGTACCAGTGCTTCGGTAACGTGTCCAAAGTCGACTGATAACACTCTGACTTGTATTCAGAGCTAAAGTTACAGTACGTTGCCGGGAACCAGCTTCTATCATTCCCACGGCTCTGAGCATTTCTTCCCTGCTTAAATGACGTCGCCGCTCCATAATAACGTTGGTTTTAATCAGTAGTAGGGAAACAGTAGCACTAATAATGTCTTCAATGCGTTGTATGTTTTTATAGGGAAAATATTGACAGCTTATTTTCATCTTTTACTCGAATTTGATTGAGAGTTCCTGATTCAAATTATGAAATGCACCAAAAAGGATCCATATAAATTTATAAAATCATAAATTTATTACAAAGCCACATCTCAATCTCAAGAAATCCGCATAAAAATGCTTGATCCCTAGACATTTTTGATGTGTGTATTTACTTGAAAATATTTTTTATTTCAAGAAGTTTAATGGATTTTTAACCGACTTCAAAAAAGGAGGTGGTTATATGTTCGTGTGTATGTAATTTTTTTTTTGGTAATATGTTGTGGTCGTGATGGCCTAGAAGTTTAGGCCTCGTCTCTCATGCACGAGGCTGTGGTTTCTAATCCGAGCAAGAACTAATGTGATTTTTTCAATCCTACTTCCAACTAATAATATTGTAAATACGAAAGTTAGTGAGTAATGGATGTTTGAATGTTTGTTACTCTTTCACTACTGAATAGATTTGGATGAAATTTTGCACACAGAAAGGTAGTTTATAATCTGGACTAACACACATAGCATTTTTATACCGGTAGTAGGATTCCGTGGGACAATTATTAAACTTCACGCGGGCGAAGCCGCTGGCATTATCCATTATTACATGTTATTATGAACTCATAATAACATGTCCTTTCTAATTTTATTTCGTATCTAGTGTTTTTGGGTTTTCCATTTGAAATTTCGGCGGCCACGGATTCTGGATTTGTGCGCCCCCTATTACATGGGACTTAAACATAACTGGCGAAATAAGAAAAAAAAAATATTGATTTAAAAAAGTTTAACACTAGTGCACATTTAGGTGCAGTAATGTTATTTCTCAAATGTGGGTGAACTACCACTAATACACAGACATTTCGCTAGTTCACATTTCTGCCAAACCCTTCGGGTATTACAGGCGTGAAGATATGTTTTTAAACCTAGCATCAATAAATCTACACAGACAGTAGATATTAAACCAGAACGGAAGGATTTTAATCATCTTAAATATTCTCGTAAAATATTCAGAAATAAATTAAACTTATCGAAAATTCCGGGTCTATAGGATTTCCTTGGATAATGGCTTTCAATTCACCAGAGACGTATTGAAAGCATTGTTAAATATATTTTATACAGACCTTTTTCGTATTTTTATTATGATAGGATTAATGAATGGAAAATTTTAAAATGTGAAATAATCTATAACTATAAAACGCAAATAGCCGGGATTTCTGTTGTAACTTAACCCAAAAAAGGTTTCTTTTACGCTTATTTGTGTTAAAATCCCTTAAAATAAAACATAATTGAGGACACGCGTGATTTATTTAATGCTCAGACTTTTAATTACAACCCAAATATTTTAGAACTTACTTGTTTCAGTAAGCCCTTAGTCCGTCCCTGCAAAAAACTCATACATTAAAGTGTATCCCAAAACGCTGGGCAGCCAATCATGTGGGATGCTCAAAAGTTTCATCTAATTTGTTACGACTGCTGACTTTCAAAACTCATTATTTTCTGTTTATTACAATTTGTTGGCCTTTATCACGAAACTGTGTAGAATGAATTCGGAAAAAGAAGTTCTTTGATCAATTGATCGTTCATGTGGATATGTCCCGTGGGTGTTGTATGTAGTGGAGTCATGATTGTAATCCCACGCAACATTAGGTACTGGTGCAGTACAACAAATACTAGCGTTTTGGTTATTTTGTATTTTGTGGAAGAAGAAGAATTAGAAGAATTAGAATTTATTTATTTGTAAGAATGTAGTTTTACATAGTATGATGTTAAAATTTTTATAAGTTCTATACACTCTACCACAATATGTGGTGTACAAATATTAAATAATTAAATAATAAAATGTCATTCATAAAACTAAGTACATTAAATGTCAAGATTTGTGATACAATATGTCCAAGATGAATTAGTATTATTATAATTATAGATTTAAAACCAATGTCAATATTAAGTACATGTCATCTTGGATTGTTACAATATTCCATATATTCGCCAATGTCATAAAAACAATTATCTAATAACCAATTTGTGAACTTTTTCTTGAACATGGGGACAGAAAGTTCCTTAAATGAGTTAGGTAACTTGTTATACACCTGAATGGCATTTACGTACACATTTCTCCTAAAAATTTGCAATCTACATTGAGGTACATTTAGTTCATGTTTGTACTTATTTCTAGCAGAAGCCTTTTTGTGGCTCACTTCTGATTGCATGCGAAAATAATGAGGGTTTTGCTTTACTAGCATACATAGTTCTTTGATGTACATGCAGGGTAAAGGTAAAATGTGAAGCTTTTTAAATAAGGGTTTACAGCTGTCCAAAAACCAGGCGCCAGATATTGCCCTAACACACTTTTTTTGTACCCGAAATGCCATCAAAACTTCAACTGAATTGCCCCATAGTATTAGGCCATAAGACAACACAGACGATACATATCCGTGATATGCAGTGACGGCCGCGGCTACGGACACTGTTGACCGAAGACGTTTTATTGCGTATACGAATTTGTCTAGCTTATCGCATACGTAATTGATGTGTGATTTCCAACTGCAGTTTTGATCCACTATTATGCCCAAGAATTTTGTGTTTACTACCTGTTCTAGGATACTGTCTTCATATTTTACACTAAGATTCTGAAAGTTTGATTTATAAGTTTGAAATTGAATTAGTTTTGTTTTATTTAAATTGATTTTTAAATTGTTGTTATTAAGCCAATTTACTATATCTTTGATTGCTTCATTAATTTCTTTTTCCAATTTAATTTTGTCATTACATTTTATTATTAGTGTCGTATCGTCAGCAAATAATATCGTTTCGTGTCGTGTTGCATTGGGAAGGTCATTAATATACATCAGAAATAAAAACGATCCCATCACGCCACCTTGTGGCACTCCAACTGCGTTGGTTTTGTAACTAGATTTATATTCTACTTTGTTTCCATCAATTACTTTTGAAATTTGCACACATTGACGCCTATTAATTAAGTACGATTTAATCCAGTCATTCGCTTGGCCCCGTATGCCATATTTATCCAATTTCCTTAGTAACAACTTATGATCCACGAAGTCAAAGGCTTTACTCATGTCTAGAAAAATTGCTACTACAGGTATGTTGTCATTCATTGCCTCAGTTATTATTTTTATTAGATTAAAACAAGCTAAAGACGTGGTGCAATTTTTTCTGAATCCAAATTGCTCCCGCTTTAGCAAATTAAACTTATCCACATAGTCGTCTAGCCGTTTTAACATTGTCTTCTCAAATATTTTTGATATTATAGGAATTAAGGAAACAGGTCTATAATTTGCCATGTCAGTTTTATCACCATTCTTAAATATTGGTTTGACTATAGAGTATTTTAATGCGTTTGGAAATATGCCTTCTAGGAATGACTTGTTAATTAGGTAGCTCAGCGGTTTGCATAGGTGATTGGAACAAGCTTTTATAATTTTGGTACTTATTTCGTCAAAACCGACTGACGCAGTATTTTTTAGGTTTTGGATTACCCTGAACACTTCGAATGGATCAGTAGGCTTTAGAAATATTGTATTATTATGGTTAAGGTCCATTGTTCTATTTATAGCGTCAATATTATATGTGAATTCATTATTATTTGTCAATTGGATATAGTATTCGTTAAACATGTCACAAATTTTTTGAGGGTCAGTAATGTTGTCGGTTTTTAATCCAATTTGTTTTATATCATTACTTTTTTGTGTGTCACCAATTTTTCTATTTATAATATCCCAGGTAGCCTTGCACTTGTTTTTCATATTCTGTATGTATCTTTTGTTGTGAATTTGTTGAGATTTATTAATACAACATTTAAGTATGGCACTATATTCTTTATACTTTTTCGTAAATCTATTTTTGTTTGTTTTATTATGAATACTTTTTAAATGTAAATAACGTTTCCGTATACATGACTTTTTTAAACCTTTCGTTAACCACAGAGTCTTATTTTTTCCATTCGACCTTTTCTTGTGGGGACAACCTCTAGGCCTTTTGTTCACACACGTGTTTGTAGGGCATCTCTACGTGCACGGTAAAGAAACGATGGATGGACTGAGAGGAATGATATGGCAAGAAAAGAGGAGACTGCTGAGATCAGGGCCGTCTTTACCTAGTGTGCAGGGTGGCGTTGCACACGGGCATAGCGGTCCTAGGGGGTGCCGAGCGCCGCTCGCCACGGAGCCCCACTTGGTGCCTTCCCAAAAATGTTTTTACCCGTGTACAGTGGGCCTCGCTCGCAGTGAGCTTACTTCCCAAATTTGTCAAATGTTTCCAATTGATATTGAACTTTGTATGTTTATATGAGGTCGTAATTAGAATGAAGAAATTTCAAAATTTGGACATGCTGATGAAACATCTATTATACATGTTAACATGGGTAGGTTTTGGCTTGTTAGGGTAAACATCTGAACATCCTGTATAATTCTAAATACAGGCACATCATAAATAAAATATCTATCTAAAATATCATAATTATAAAATATCTTCATCTACCTACATTACAATCTCCAAACAGTAGAGTTTATTATATAACTATTGGGGAAATTGAACAGTTTGTAGTTACTTGTAGGTACTTTGTACCCATTCCATTTTGATTGCGCGCCTACTAGGCGCTAGGGTAATGTTTGCACACGGGCGCTACATGGGCTAGAGACACCTCTGGCTGAGATGACGAGTAAAAGAGAAGTATGGAGGAAGATGACATGCTGCGCCGACACCCAATAAGTAAGGGATAAGAGCAGGAGAATGAGGATAATCTACGGGCACGGTTGTCAGTGATTTTATTTTCATTATGGAGGCTGATTTCTACCGAACAAAAAGGGGAAAGAGTGCGAAGGCCGGTTATGCACACACGTGTTGTTCAAACCCGTGGACACACACACAATCCCAATGAATTTAAATTTGACAACTGAACAGTTTTTGATTCATTAATTATGTTGACGAACATAAAGAACCTTATTCATCCATTAAAACATTACACTATTGATGAAAGTGAAAATCAGAATAACGTAGTTCTTAAAATAAAAACTAGTTACAAAATAGCTCAGAATCTAGCAAGTCTAATAAACTCTAATTATAAACCTAAGACTAACGACACCTACTAACAAACAAAACCCATTCAAACCAAAGACAAACAATACTCTTCTAGAACTCTAGTGTTGAATTTTTAATTCCCAACGTTTCACTTTATTAAATCTTCGAGTCCATTTTCTCTCAGAGTCTCAAAAGCCAGGTCACAATTCAGTCCTTTCTGGTCACAAGTTAGACTAGTCCTAATAAACAGTATCAGAGTCTAGGCTAGTAATCCCTAGGAGTTATTACTATTAGTCGTGGAGCTCCAGAACTATCTATTGTGGAAACTATGTAGTTGTTTGTCAAAACAAGTTATGGAAGGTCAGTGGATATAATAGATGGAATCAAATAAATTGAGAGAGGAGGCTTAGTTCTTTAGTACGGCGTGAAACTATTGTAACAGTGGATTTAATTATGTTGTAGTTTTATTTTTAGTCTGTCGTCTAGATCGATTATTGACTATTTCGTTTATTTATCCCACAGTACACATTAATTGCAAAAAAATACAAGGTAGGAGCTAGACTAGAGCCCAAATCAACCGCCGCGCGCCGCCCGGTAAAAAAGTTTATAAAGGGTGACTGGTACCTAATTAGTGTACGATACTTAAACACGTGATTGTACTCATGGTAACAAACAACTTTTACTAAACCTGAAATCGCGAAAAAAAAATCAGCTGTTCAGTACATTCTGACCAGTTAGACGAGGTCGAAATGTACTGAACAGCTTTTTTTGTTTTTGCTTATTTTGGTTTGGTCCCATAGTAAAAGTTGTTTGTTGGGGAGGGGGTTGAAATTTCCAAAATTTTTGGAAAAAAAAAAACAAATCTTCGAAACGGTAAACATTTTTACTGTAGCAAATTGTTTACTCTACAATTCTTATTTAAAAGTTTAGCGATAAAACTTATAGTTTTCGAAAAAAAAAAAAAATATGTGTGGAACTTTTATAAATGATCTTCCCCACTGCTTTCACTTTTCAGAGTGTTTTTTGTACGCAGATGACTTAAAGTTTGCCAGGAAGGTCGAGTCATCAAATGATACGGAGCTTCTGCAAGATGATTTGAATAGAGTAATTGAATGGTGTAAGAATAACAAAATGGAATTGAATTTCAAAAAATGCTACCACCTGTTTTTTTTCTAGATAACCCCCATTAATTCTACTTACTTTATAGAAAAACAAATTATTCATGAGGTAGAAACTATAAGAGATCTAGGAGTGTTGTTTGAAAAGAAAGTTACTGGGTCTCCTCAAGTTTCGTACCCCAGCCCGCTATCCCAGTTCGCTGTACAATAAAAAAATTGCGTACTTTAAACAGAATATAAATAATAAATTAAAAAACCCTAAATTGCTATGGAAAAATCTAAAATCCACCTTATCGTCCTATAAACCCAGACAAGACCTTCCGTCGCATTTTACAGACCCTGATCTAATTAATAAAAACTTTTTGATTGTTCCCGGTAACCCCATAGCAAGCGCATCGCTTTTGAATTATTATGACAATCATAGCCACGGTGAAGCAATTTTTACAATCACTCCAGTGGACCAGAACACTGTCTCACGCACTATCGCTAGTCTTAAAAGTAATGCCGAAGGCTACGACATCATTACCCTGGACATGATTAACATGACTTTGCCACACACGTTAGATATTATTACAGACATAATAAACCGCTCTATAGAAACGTCAACATTTCCTGATCTATGGAATATTGCCTCTATTAGGCCTTTACCAAAAAATTCAAATCCATTAGCCTTAAAAGATCTGCGTCCTATTAGTATTTTACCATGCTTATCCAAAGTACTAGAGAAAATCGTCAGCCGTACGCTTTTTCTGGAAGAAAATAACGTTTTACCTGATTTACAATCAGGGTTCAGAAAACAGCGCAGTACATCTACTGCTTAACTGGATGTAACTGATAACATTTTATCTGCACAAGATAAAGGAATGTGCACATTACTCGTTTTATTAGACTTTTCCAGGGCATTTGACGCTATTAATACACCATTGCTATTGTCAAAGTTATTATGGTTTCGACACTGAAGCTATACAATGGTTCCGCAGCTACTTAAGTAACAGAGAACAACTAGTAGACCTGCGCTTGAGTGACGGCACTACTCTAAGATCGGCACTTATATCCGTAGAAAGAGGAGTCCCGCAGGGCTCTATTTTGGGTCCCATTTTATTCATTTTGTACTGCGCAAACATAATAAGATGCCTACAGAGATGCAAGTACCACATATACGCCGACGATGTACAATTATATATTTCCTTTAGACCTGACGACTATGACAGCGCCATTAAGGATCTTAACGAAGATCTCCAACGAATCGCTGTTTGGTCCGAGGAGAACTGCTTGTCGCTAAACCCTACAAAAACAAAGTATATGGTATTTGGTACCAGACAGCAGCTGGCTCGACTACCTTTGATTTTTGAACTAAAACTAATGGGTGAACCAATTGAGCGAGTGTATGAGGCGCGAAATCTGGGTCTAACCATGGACAAAGACCTTCGTTTTGAGAACCACGTAGCAGATTCGGTAAGAAACTGTTTTTATCGCCTGAAGGTTTTGTACAAGATGAGGCCTTATTTATCTGAAGCGCTTCGGGAACAACTTGTAGAAACCTTAGTCCTGTCTCGGTTGAACTACGCCGACACGGTGTACGCGCCTATTGGCTCGTACAGATCGGCTTATACAAAGGGTACAAAACGCGTGCGCTCGATTTTGTTATAACATACCTCGCAGAAGTCATGTCACACCTTTTCTTAACAAGCATTTTTCGCTAAAAATGAAGTCTAGACGCAAGCTACACCTGGCTTGCCTTTTATTTGGTGTGGTCCAAAATACCAAAAATCGGACTACTTGTATAATAAACTAAGTTGGATAACAAGTAGGCAGGAATGTGGTAGAAGACAATGTTCCCAACAACTCTCAAGTCAGATGCATAATACAGCTGCTTTCAGAGGCAGCTTTAGTTATGCTGCTTCCAAAGTATGGAATAACCTGCCACCACCAATAAGACTACTCAACACGATGGGCGCTTTCTGAAGTCGTTTGCGGCAGTTTCTAATAGAAGCGCAACGTAAACTGGATATGGTCGCTCTTAATAAATCCCTAATATGATGAACGTCCCTGCCTACCTAACTTATTATTCCTATGGACGGCACGGTAGTACCTATCATTTAAATTAGTCTGTCGCGCTCGGCGGCTTGCAGCATATTGTGGACGAAATGCAATAAATTAATACTGAGCGTTAAAAGTCATCGTGTAAAACAGGTTCTCTTATCATGCTTCCGTCCCATTTACTCGTATGTATCTTTCTGTTTTCTTATACGTATATTTCTTTATTTTTCCTAATAATTTATTGTTTGTTTGTTATTTTATTTATTTTTATATACAGATCTATTTCACATATTTATGTACCTATTCACCACCACCATTGACACAACATATAAAACTGCTTCACATCCGTAACCTCACTAATCTAGGTCCAGTTGAAAACCAGCGTCGGGCACTAGTTGTTTTTTTGCTGAACTGGGCCTATTTAAATGAATAAAATCTTTATTTTCAGACCATAGATCCATAATAAAAACACGAAACAAAAATAAAACAAACTTGGCACTTACTAACTAAAACAACTATAATACATATATGGATGTCGGTCTGTGTGCCGACACCCAGCGACAAATTATCTGGCCATTCATCCTGCCGGCTACAGTAGCCACGAGGCTGTTGGGGCTGTCGCGCACCCGACGCATCAGTGATGCGATTCGCTGACGCAGTAGCGAGCCGAAATCCGGAACGCATGCGTCCGCGAACATCCCAGACGCGCTACAGAAGCGCGGCAACCCCAGCAATACCCAATATTTGGCGCAGCCGTGAGGCACACAGTGTCACACTGTTTTATTTTTTGTTTAGTTTTAAGTTTTTTATTCATTTATTTTGTTATTTCTTTTTGTTTATTTTTTATACTGTGTGCACTTGTGGCGTGTGCCAAATAAATGTATTTTCTTTTTTCTTTTTCTTCTTTCTATCCTAGAAATCCCATCACTCCGCTTTACCCGCCATTGCGGTCAGTCCTGGGTGCTAACTCACCAATACCGCGAATGTGTAAAATCTTAAACAGCTGCAGTGACCTGATTGACTTTCACCACGATAGCATACGAAAGTTTTGTAAAGTAATTATTGAATGCTATTCGCACAACTATAGGATTTGAATTTGAATTGCCAATTTTATAAATAATTACCCGTTTAACGTTAATTAATTTTAAATAATGTATTAATTTATATGTATAAATAAATTAAATAAAACTAAGATTAAATATTTGGTATATTTAATCTTAGTTTTATTTATTTTATTTATCTGTTATTTTGTTTTTATTACTATCAATATATTTAATTTAATTTGATCTTGATTTGTTTGTTAAGTCCTTTGATCTATTTTGTTTTACACTAGTTAATATCATTCATAATTCACAATTGTAATAATATTTAATGTATAATGTAATTTAAGTAAAATAGTGTATGTGGCCTGTCAATAATTGTTGCACTTATAAATGTATATCGTGTACTTTTAAATGAAATGTAATGGGTGAACAATGGTGGCGAGCAGTGGTGGCTTAGTGGTGGCGGCCCCGACTTACGAACAGTAAGTCGTGGGTTCGAACCCAGACAGGCGCATTACTTTGTGTAATTTATTTCATCACCACTGCTCTCAAAACGGTGAAAGAAAACATCGTGAGGAAACCGGCATGTCCTAGAACCCAAATAATTCGAAGACATGTAACATCTACCAACCCGCACTGGGCCCGCGTGGTGGATTATAGCCCATTCCCTCTCATAGAGAAGAGGCCTGTGTCCCAGCAGTGGGAACATTAATAGGCTGATGATGAAGAACAATTGTGGACTAACCTTAATAAATAAATAAATAAACTTTCTTCAAAATCTACCAATCCCTTTGGCAAGCCGCATTGCCAAAGGGATTTGTTTTTCTTTCAAACTTTCACGAGGTTCTCGTCTATTATTAATTATGTTAATTTTATTACTTGAGTAATAGAATAGTTAATGCCTGTTTTAACTTTTACTAGAAGACACTCAAAATTAAGGCCTGAATATGTTGGATTTTCAACGCTACAATAATAGATACCTATCGCGTAAATTCAAGCATTGCAATAACATGACATATCTTCACGCCTGCAATCCGTGAAGGGCTAAGCAGAGGTGTACCCCAACAGTACATCCACATTTCGGCAGTTATCTCTAAGTCCTATGTAATAGGAGCCACGCCTATTGCCATCAACCGGGCACTAATCCAGACTTCGTGACTGCTACAGATAAATTCCTGATGGAAGAACCCAATAACACTTTGTCCTACCCAGGAATCGAACTCAGGACCACATGATCAGAAGTCACGCTTACCTAAAAAAATGCAATAATATAATACGCAACATGTAATAATGTAATTATTACATACGTTTAACATCAATTACAACAATGTAATTCGTGCAAAAAATAATACCTAAGTATGATTTATATCCGCCGCGGGAGACGCCCAGGGTGTCGCCCCGAACGACACCCGGCGACACCGTAGGCGCGGGCCTATGGACGGAGAGCTATGGGTTAGCTCTCCGTCCGTCTGTCTCATGACGACAGGCCGTGTCGACTGCGCAGGAGTGTTCCAAGCGCGCCTCAAAGAGAGTCAGCAAAAAGAAAGGGGACTTCGTCGAGCTTCATTGTCTCGGCGCTTTTCTGGTGGTCGCCACTGTTGATTCTGGCTTTCAGGAGTTACAGTGGTTTGGGAACAGTGTGGCGGGCTTGTCCCATTAAAAAAAAAAAAAAAAAAAGAAAGGGGTCCGCAAGGGCCGATGCCTGCCGGGGCTGCGGGACTGTTCGAAAGAGATACCGTGGCCCCGGAACACAAAGGGCGATAAAGGAACATGGATGGGTTTTAGTCAGTAAAAGTCTGACACTCCCTCCTGCTCCGCCCAGAGCGGGAGGAGTCATTTAATGATTTTCCATCCGAAAAAAAAAAAGGATGATTTATATTATGCTCGACCATGCTGCGAGCGGCCCGTCCCACGTAGGAGACGTGGATGAGTAATAAAAACTACAAGAATATTTTATGTGGAGAAGTTCGTCCCTACAAATATACAAGTGGCAGTCTAACATGTTCTATAGTTCATTCGCCAACATTTCCATTGACTAAAGCAAAAAATCGTCGACGATTCGACAGTTGTCAATTATTTTTGCTCAGCAGCTGGGGCTTCTGGGTTTAGCCGGGTTATCGGATACCGATAAACTGAAGCAAGTGCTAGCGCATTCCACAGCCACCGGTCGGATGCGAAGACGGGCGCTTACTCACATACCTACTTAAGCTCGTACAATCTGGGGCTGTATGAGTATACATTGCATGCGACGCTGACGTCAACTGTGACCGAGAGCTGTATTTTGTTCCTGCTGACGTCATGACCGACCGTCAGAATTCAGAAATTACGTGCTGTGCGAGACACGCAAGGGCTCAAAATGTAAAGGATATTTCCCATCCACATACAGACCTCTGCAAGCCACGATGCGGAAAAATGTACCAAATTCATTCAGTCATTATACACAATTTCTTTTATACAGTATAACACGCCTGTACTCCCCGAAGGGATGGGCAGAGGTGTACCTATATTATTGCACTTACACTTGGTCAGCTATGTTTAAGTCCCATGTAATAAGGGGTGTGCCTATTGCCATCAACCGGGCACAAATCCAGACTCCGTGGCTGCTATTGAGAAATTCCTGATGGAAAAACCCAATAACACTTAGCCCGACTCGGGAATCGAACCCAGGACCTCATGTTCAGCAGTCGCACTGCAACCACTATAGACCAACGAGGCAATCGTTCAATTTCTTTCATATTATCGCTAAATGCATTTCAATTCGACAAGTTGTGCCGTCGTACACATAATTACGTTACGTTAGCAGACTCATTAATCTTCAGAACTCAGTACTTTCTCCAAGTTTTAATAGAATTTAAACAGGTCGTTTTATTGCTTTTCTAACACAGACGATGAAAATGCATTATAAGTTGGCCAAATAAATCGTGATCTTAACCTTCTTACACAAAAGGTTCATTTTACAATGACAAATGAAGATATTACCAATAAAATATGAAGTTCTAAATCAAAAAGCTTATTTTATGTGGCACTAAACAATTTTGTGGGACATTGAGTTTTTCACTACAAATTAAAAGTTTTTCTTTAAGAAAATAAACTGTACTTTGTCACGACGTGATACAGTTTATTTTACAAATGTTCCATCTAGGCTCGAAAAAAAGATACCTAAATTGAATATCCTAAAACATGTTACTTAAATTGAATAAATTGTTCACTTCATTTCGTATGTAAATTAGATACGAATTTATTTATACTAAATGTAGAATTTCTTTGTTCTTATCTTGAGAACTCTGAAGTAGTATACAGTAGTACCTACTCTTAGCTTTAAATTTTATTAAACTCCTGATGACATTGATCGCACCGCGTCTGCAGTCACAAGATATCTTTATAACAAATCGCTTGAAGCACTAATTGTCTCACGCACAATGGTCCATTTTAGGGACTAAGTGCGGAAACCAAAACCCTTTACATAGAACTACTTAAAACATAGCAGTAATTGCTTGTTACTGTGTGTTATTTCTCCATCCATTAATAATAATATTTAAGCTTCGAAACTACAACATAACATAAATCACGCCTGTCCACGTAGGGTTCGGTAGAGAATCTTCACAAGTCAAAAGTGCGTAAAGGGTTTAAATTAACCTTAACTTTGTTATTTTGTATATTTTATTTTTATGTTATAACTTTTAGTTTTTGTTACTGTTATTGGTTTAGAAAATACAACCGTTCTATTTAAATATGTAAATAAATGCTTTGGTTTTGAGTTAGATTCGATTCGAAGAAGTGTTGTATCTAAATCTGACAAGTACCTTAAATTTTTAACATTTTTTTTTTTTACATTTTTTTTTCATTTCGGTAAGCTCAGATTCCCTGCGTCCCTGCGATCCCTGCATCCGGTTAGACTGGAAGCCGACCCCAATAAAACTTGGGTAAAGGCTAGGCAGGTGATGATGAGTTATGAGGGCGCAAGAAAGGAAAAAGTATCGTGAGGGGTTGAATATGACCATAGAATAGGTGGTGGTGGTCC
Organism: Xestia sexstrigata; assembly: GCA_941918905.2. Lineage (NCBI taxonomy): Eukaryota > Metazoa > Arthropoda > Insecta > Lepidoptera > Noctuidae > Xestia > Xestia sexstrigata. Next base: position 2,048,409 of record OW799203.2, on the reverse strand, counting down.
GAAAGTAATCTTAAATCTCTGGAAATAAGTTAATGATGATGAAATCATCTCCTGATTTTCATAGAAGTGCAGAATTAGAATTTAGCTTTCTCAATAATAAGTGCAATGCTACAAGCTAAGCCAATATTCACCAAAAATACATTTAACAAAACTACTGAATGCGAACTAAGTTAACGAGCAAAGAAAGGTAATTAGAGGAAACGGAGCAGCTATAAAGGTAAGTATACACGATAAGTTATGCACGACAGTTGTAAATATGCAAGTTCCCTTCCAAAGATGTTGTACAGTTTTCTCTTACGCACGTACATATACACAAAACTGCAAACGCATAACCTATCGTCTAAGGCGGGTTTTACGGAAAAGATACCTGAGATAGAGACAGTGAAAACATTCAAGTAGACTGTGCTATGGTTTGCTATGTTTATGTAGGTATAGAAGACTCGAAATATACTTAGCCACAACTATATTCTATCTATCATGGGGTTTAGGTTTCCGCATTAAGTCCTTAAAGTGGACCATTGTGCGTCTATATACTATATTTCTTAACATCAGAAGCATAAGGTCGGATGTACAAATATAGAAAGTTTTGTACATCCAACCTTATGCTTCTTATGTCGATATTTCATACGAACAAAATTTAAACTTAATCTGTAGTTCTCCTACAGTCAAGATCAGGAACTTACCAAAAACTGGTCCCAAGCCACTTTCAAAGTCACCTCTCCACTTCAATTGGCCCAATCAGTTGTGTTTCCTGACATACAGCCTCATTGGCCACATGATAAAGTTAGCTAAACTTGGCGGCTTCAAACTTTTAGACTTAGGCCTCATCCACTTTGAGGTGCTAGTACAGGTGCTGAGGTTTGCGCGATTTATCAATCAAATGATACCGACCGCTTCATTCCGTGCTTAAAATGATCAGAGTTGACAGCAGTTGACATAATCAGAGTTGACAGTAGTTGACATAATTAGAATTGACCGCAGTTGACTTAATCGGAGTTGACAGCAGTTGACATTATTAAGTCAAATGCCAAAGAAGGCCCGGTTTCCAATAGAGAGAACTATTCGGACCCGGGACTCCTCTCTGGTGGAAGGTAAGAGGCGGGCGTCTGCAAACATACACGTCTAGCCTCTGATACTTGACGACTTGTTGCTACGGGGATCACCCCGTAACAACAAGTTGTGATCTATAGTATAAACCAAGGCTGCTCAACCCCATACCCGCGGTTAGCATTTAATTTTATCTAGCGTTAACTCATTTGAACAGGCCTGCCAAAAGTGATCAGCTGATGTTAGTCTTTTGAAAACAGATCTCAGGACCGAAAAAAAATCAAACCCTAACGAAAACCAAACGGTTGCTTCTTACGAACCCGTTCTGAGTTAGCCAATAGTCCATTATCCAGCAAACAATGAGCAACTAACTAAACGTTTTGTATGTTAAAAGCTAAGGAGGAAGGTGACTATAGCAAGTCTCATTTACTAGTTGGCCTGCCATGCCGGTAGACATGGAATCAAAATGTTGGCCTGCCTTCAAAACAAGTTAAGCAGCCACTACATAGTCACTCGCTTTTCGTTTTCTCGCGATTGTCGTTTTGCCATAGCGACAGTGCAGAAAACAAAATGAAAGTGTGTACTGCGTGAGTACCAACGTGTGCATCGCAGTGAGAGTGACTCGTGAAACGCTCTTTTTTTTTTTTTCATTCGTCTTTTCCGCATTCGGTGTTGCAAGTCGTGTATCGCTTGGAGCTTTTAGCTCGTGACTAACCCAAGACTTTTACCGTTCAGTTTGAGTTCAGTAATTCTGTAAATTTGCACCAATGTCAAGTTTAGTGTATTCGGATGCTGAACGCGTTTTCGGAAGTTTGTTTGGGAGCACGCATTTGTTGCCCCTTGTTAGGACAAGAGGCGACAAATGCGTTGTAACCAGATGAAGTTGAATACATAATAATTTTATTATGCCTTGAAAGTCGGCTGGAACATAGTTGGAAAATGCTAGGGAGATGGTATGGTATTGATAATGATGCATTTGACGTAGGATGCAACAGATAACTGGTGAATGTGATGATTAAGTTTTTACAAGTTAAATTTTTCGATGAGAGGCGAGTCTTTAACCTCTGAGCCATCAAGACAATATAATTTATTTTTAACTTAGTGCACATTATTAATTTGAAAGCGACTATTATACTATCCATAATGGACGGATGGATGACCCCTATGACACAGGTTTCATTCAGGGGTCATTGATCATTTATTTTCTTTTTGTATGCTTAAATTAAGTTTCACCCTGTTATGTGTGTACTTTTTGTTTGTCAAATAAATATTATTATTATAATAATTATTTTAATTTTTCGTTGGAAAATTATAAAAAAAAGTGGTTGTAATTGTAATTTTACCATCGCATTGGTCACAACATTACAACTTGCAAAACTTATGTAATCGTTTTTCTGTCCTTTTGAAGTCATGAAGCATTTGCCCTCTTTCTCCTATTTTTAAAACATTTAAAAACGCCCTTTGTAAAATGCGCCAGCTGTACCTAAAATAGCTAACCTTTTCCCTCAAAAAATACTGATGACATTCATCTAATACATCAGCTAAAGTAAACACTACTTACAATTCATCTCACGCGTCGAAAATATAAAAGGGCATGAAGATAAAAATAATGGTGTATCAGCGACTAATCATTCCACGAAATCAACTGAAGGATCTTCAGGAGTAAGTTTCCTCTCAAAGTTCCGTCTTAACCGTACCTGACTGCACGTGATCGGAATATCGATTAGGTGTTACAAATAAAATAATATACAAAGGTAAATCTAACGTGGGTTGGTGAAATAAGTCGTTAATAATATAGACAATAGTTTGAAAGCAACAAGAACAGCTAACTTCAAGAAGTTAAATCTTTTAGAGATTTTTTTTGGGTCGTGTTTGAGAATATAAACAAAACTTTTTGAAAGAGATCAAGATATACTTTTAAATCACCGTAGAAATTGCTGTCAATCGTTTGAAGATGACAAAGATTAAAATAAAATTGTTCATGTTGTCGCACTGCAGGGCAAAAACTGACAAAGCGCTTCGCTGTTGCGACGGCTATGTAAAACTGATAGGTACTAATAATACTTTAATACATTGGTATGAGAAATTGTGTGGTGTTGTTAGAATTGTAAATATGTAGCTAATTTAGTGAATGCTTAATTGCCTACTTATTACTACATAAATAGTTTTTTTTTTAAATGTACAAAGACTGCTAAAGCTAAAATCATAACCCTTGCTTTTGACTTTGCCGGAGTCGGGTAAAAAGGCTTCTTACGTCTTAAATTTTTTGTACCATTATTTTAGTGTAAAGCCATTATGTGGCTGAAGACAGACACTTGCCAAGTCGTAAGTTCGATCGTAACTCAATTATTGACTTCTCGATGCCAAGTGTTGCTTAGCAAATATTCATTCCACTTTAACTAAATTGAATTCATTTTGGCTCAGTATTTGTCTTTTTCATCCATATATCTTGCCAGTAGTATTTTTCTCTTTGATATCATCATTTCGTCTAGGGCCTCTCACCATGCTCAAAACAATTCATTTATATATTTATTTTCATCTGAATTCATACGTATTATACACAAAACATGATTTGAAATTGAAATTGTATAATAATAAATATCTATTACTTACAATTTAAACACTTCTCCACGTTAGCACGTAGGTCCCCTGGACCCCAAGGTTTGTATATCTGTACCGTGATTCATGGAAACACGGGTCTTACTGAAACGTTAATTGTTTTGTTGTCCCTGCTTGATAAAACTCAACATCTTTGCTTATACCTCCTAACTCGTCGTCAAAGACAAGCTAAGTTTGACCCTAAACTTTGAGCATGAAGGTTTAATTTGAACTGAAGGCTGGAGTAAATTAGGGTGATTTAGAGCGTGGAGGGTTGCAATTCGAAGGTTTTTACGAATGTCGGTCTGCCTTGTATTTTTAAACCAATCCTGAATTTAGTCAATGTTTCAGACATAACGTATACTTGACATTGCCACTTTTGTGGGTTTTTCGTTACATTTAGAAATCATTTTAGGCTGAAACCTTTTTGGACTTGACCGTGTTTAATTATTACGCCATTTATCTCGCTAACTTCTTAATGAAAATTGTAAATTTTGGCGCAAAAGCCACTCCTTCTAATTCATACCATAATGGCGGAAATATTCATGAAAGGCTTTATTCTCTTCACGTTCCGTTTTAAACTGTTTAACTATGAAACGTATTCCATACAGAGAATAGTACTGCACCAAACCGCTAACAAATAATTAATAATTTTGTCCATTCGCGGTGTACCTTACCCTTTTCAAAGAGATTGTAAATACTTAATTCACAAACTCCCACTTTAAAACCTCCACCAAAATGTTTACGTACTTAAAACTTCCGAAAGTAACAATTTGATATTTGATTACAAAAGATCTGAATTGAACAAAACCTCAATCTAGCTCGCTTTTAAATAAACGAGATGGTATTACTGTATCAGTACTGTTGGCGCGCAGATCTTGGAAGAATGTTTGATATGGCACGAGACTTTCTTTTTGAAAAATGCGACTCTTGTTGTTGTAAATGTTTTTTTCAATCTGAATACGCAATGTATATATTTACTCCTAGCAGCTCGTGGCTAAATAATAACAGCCGCTCTGTTGGTGGATGGGTGACCACTGACCACCCGTTACATACCGGATACCGAGATATCGTATTACCCAATACCAACTGGGTTGTAGACACTCACTTGTCACTCACTCCATGTCGCTCCATGTGAAATACTTGTATTGAGCTGCATTCTGTTAGACTGGATCCGACCCCAAAAACGGCCTAAACTTCCATTAGCTTTCAGCCATCCTTCACACTCCACTACACTGCTCACCTTCTTTATAACTAACGATCTCTTCATTGCTCCACAGTTTAGCTCCGTTCCCACTGATGAAGAGCTATATTAAATTACTTACCTACACCTTGTTTCTATCGTCTACGGTCGAACCCTCCTCAATGCTGTCGGCTACTTTGAATAGATTCCCGTCTTTCAACAATTGGCCCTCGTCTTTGTGGTATGTAGGTACAAAGTACAACTATTTGAGCCTTTTGAAATGCTAATGTTTGTTCTCCTTTTTGGTGGTTGAAGTTTTCCTTAGTTGCGAGATTTTCTACTTAAATTGGTGAAGTAAATTGAGAGTTAATGTGGTACTATTTAAGGCTTTAGTACGTTTTTTTTCTCATTGGTCTTTTATTTTATTTAACGGTTTATAACCTAACATCACGCCTGTAATCTGCGAAGGGTTAGTAATGATTCCTTTCGATTTTGACACACGAATGTTACCTGACACGCGGGTGTATGACACTAGACATAACGATTTGTTAATAAGTAGTAACAAATATTATTTGTTACTAAGTAGTAACAAGTATTATTTGTTTCTAAGTATTAACAAGTATTATTTGTTATTAAGTAGTAACACGAATTATTGGATTTTGATTTTGTTCGGCTTGTCCCGTCCATCGCTCGTAAATATTTTAATGTCTTTGTTTACTATCCGACTACTACAGGAGACATTCTGAAATATTTTCATTTCCCCCATTTCTTTTAACAAGAGAAATGAAGATATTGATAGCAAACCATAGATAACCATTGTTTACGAAGCATAAAACCTGTTTTTGATACTCTTTGGTTTTACTGTTTTACATATTTTCTTCATGTCTGCTTCGGCTGCTTCCTTCTAAGGGTTCCGTACCCGAAGGATAACCAACGGGACCCTACTACTAAACTCCCGCTGTCCTTCCGTCTGTTTTTCTGTCAGCGGGCTGTATGTGATCGGTCGATAGTTAGACAGTTGAAATTTTCACAGAATGTGTAGTATTTCTGTTGCCGCTGCGCTATAACAAAAAATTCCGACTCGCTCTTGGCCGTCTTTTTTTTGTTCTGTCAGTGTGCTTTAAAAAAAATCCCTTCGGCAAGCCGCAGAAGGAGGTAGATTTCGAAAAAGGTTTCACCCATTTTCAAAAGATTGATAAATAGAATAGACAAGATGATGAAATTTTCGGAAAACTCGACTTTAGGTGTAAGACCAATAGGTATACTCTAATTATGACCCCTAGAGCCCAAATCAATCACCGGTTTAAAGGTTTATATATTTATATATATATAATACGTATACGTATGTATAATGTTGGTATGTATGTGGGGCGACAAGCAAAATTTAGCCACACTCAAAAGATTGCTTTCAAACTTGGCCCAAAAATCGAAAGGGTCAAAACTTGTTTAGCGATAAAACTTATAGTTTTCGAAATAAACTATTATAACTGAAAAATTGAATGCGTTTCCATGGTAGACTCTTATGGGAGGAGTTTAAAATTTATGATGACCATCAAATACAAAAAAATAAATTTATTATTATTATTAAGACGTTTATTTGTCAAATGTCAACAAAGTCGTTGCTATGACGACCAAGTCTTTTGGCATCTGACGTATTCATAAAGGAGGTACTTACTGCAAACAAAAACAAAAAAATACTGACAAAAAAATCCGCCAGTGCAGCTGTGGCTAACTATATACAGCCTTTGAATTTCCAGAATAAATATGAGTGGAACCTTCTCCGAAATCTACCTCCTCCTGCGGCTTGCCGAAAGGATATTTTTCTAATGAAATCTATCTAACTGTGGCATAACCACAAAATTTTGCTTGGTAGTGCTCAATAGCAAATAACCGCCCACAACCAATATTGCAAACAGTGCACAGTAACTTTTTTGTCACGACGCTACCACGAGAGGAAAATCATTTATTTATTTATTTATTTATTTATTTATGTACACACAAAATACTTTATAGGACAATATATTTACATAGAAGAGCACAAAGGTACTGCTTATTTCTTAAGAAATTTCTTCCAGCAGACCTGCGAGAGGAAAGTTGGATAAGAAATGTAGACACAGTGTGTAAAAAAGTTAGACAAAAAAAAAAATTAAATTTAAACTTAAAACAAAACTATAATTATAATAATAAACATACATACAAATACATACACATATAATAAAATAAGAATATATTGTAAATATTTACCCATATACATACATATATATATGAAGAATATTACTGAGAAGAGAGGTAATGCTCTTTGACTTGTTTTTTAAAGAGAAATATTGTTTTAGAATCTCGAATGTTAGGCGGAAGTGAGTTCCACAAACGTACAGCGTGAACAGAGAAGGAGTAGGAATACAGTTCGGTTTTATGGGATGGGAAATTAAGATGATGCCTGAGGTGGGATCTACACAGAGAATCAGGAGGACGGGTAAAGGAAAAACGATCGCGCAGGTAGCTGGGATATGCAGGGTTATGAAGGATGTTGTAAAGGAGACATAATATTCGAGTGTTCCTGCGAAGACGGATAGGGAGCCACTTGAGTTCCTTGCGGAAGTGAGAAACATGGTCATATTTCCTCAGACCATACACAAAACGAATGCAGAGGTTTTGTAAGCGCTCAAGCTTGTTTAACAGCTCCTCGGTGGCATCCAAATAGCAGGCATCAGCGTAATCAATGATCGGCTGAATCAGAGTTTGAGCTAAGTAAATTTTGGTTTTGAATGGCAAGAAGCTCTGTAAGGATTTGAGCGCGTGAAAAGAAAAGTGAACCTTACGACTAACCTCATTCACTTGAGCTCGCCAAGAAAGATTGCTGTCAATTAAGACACCAAGGTCCTTGGCTGTATCAGTATACGCAATGGTCGTGCAGCCCATAGATAATGGAGTCAAAGATGATAAGTCAAGTGCAGTGCGGTAGTATCTGCTGCCTATGATCATGACCTGCGACTTAGCAGGGTTAATCTGTAAGCCGAACGACTTAGCCCATTGATAGATGCTTAATCATCTAAAATATGATCCTTCATTACTCCTAGCTCCCTCTGTACGCTGAAGAGGAAAGCTTCGTTGCACACGACCCTGATGTTATGATAAAATGACAAAAGTAATTTGTTACAATATCCGTCTCCGCTAAAGTTCTACCACGTTCTAAGTGAGGTGTGGTGCCAGTGGAAGCTGAGCTGAAGCTGGAACATTATGTCAAATCTCATACTTTTAAACGAGCAATTAATATAAATTAATAATATAATCTGAATTTCGGAAACTGCTCCAACGATTTCCATGAAATTTAGTATGCAGGAGGTTCCGGGGGATAAGTCGACCTAGCTAGGTTTCATTTTTAGAAAAAAAAAAAACAAAAACCGAGCAAAGGTCGGTCATCCAGGTAATTGATAATAAAATAGAATAAAATGTTCACTTAATTTTGTGTGTACCTAAAGTAGATACGGATTTATTTATACTAAGTGTAAAGTGTTGCTTTGTTCTAATCTTGAGAACTCTGAAGTAGTATGTAGTACCTAATCTAGCTTTAAATTATACTTCTGAAACATTCATTGCATAGATCTGCGACCACAAGATGTCTTTATAACAAATCTCTTGAAGCACTAATTGCTTGTTACTGAGTGTTCTTAGTTTATCCATTAATTATATTGAAACTACAACAACATCATTAATTATTACATCATCAACATAACATCACGCCTGCTAACTGTAGGATTAGACAGAAGTGTACTTAATAATATACTTAGTACAACCGCATTTTGCCAGTTATGTTTAAGTCCCCTGTAACTATTGCCACCAACCGGGCAGATATGCAGACTTCACGGCTGCTACTGAGAAATTCCTGATGGAAAAACTTATCGCTTTGCCCGACTCAAGAATCGAACCCAGCAGTCACGTTTGCAACCTGGGGGGTTACCATCATCTGCCTAGCCTTTTCCCAAGTTTTATTGGGGTTCCAGTCTAACCGGATGCAGCTGAATACCAGTACTTTACATAGAGCGACTGCCTATCTGACCTCCACAACCCAGTTAGTACTGGGTAATACGATACCCCTTGGTAAGACTGGTTGTCAGACTTTATGGGCCACTGACTACCTGTAACGACTGTCAAAGATCACAAATGACAGCCGGGACCAACTGCTTAACATGCTTTCCGAGGCACGGAGGAAATTCGGTATGTAATGGGTGGTCACCCATCCACAGACCAACCTAGGCAAGCACGGCTTAACCTAAAGATCGACCCGAGCGGCTGTTATTATTTAGCCACGAGCTCCTCGATGTCATGGTTACCATGACGTCTTAAAGCAGGATTGTTTTAATGTCACTCCAGTGAGGGAAAGTGACGGAGCTATTAATAGAGGATGTCTAGCGCCATCTCTTTCTCACTCTAGAATAAGATTAAAACACGTCATGGTAGGCCACCTGTAATAACCACTCGACCTAAATAGTAACAAGTAGTTCTATAACTAAAACCCGACTAACGGTGGAACATACGTAAATACAAACATACATACATACAGGGTGTAACAGGGTGTGCGTTTTTTTTGGGGTGAAAGTCATGTTTTGTGGTAGAAATCAATGTAACGGACTAAAAACATTGTGCTGATGAATGGATTGAACAGTACGGGGGTCGTAGAGGTGTTTAAAGTAAAAATCTTACAATTAAAACTTCTATTAAAAAAAAACTTGTCAAAAAGTTGGAACTTTGACCCCCAATGTAACTAGATGGTTCCCAGGTATGGTGTAGAACAAAAAAATTATCGCAATGACGGGGAGAACAAGTGCCTTTCGGCTTTGTTAAGAGGTGTTTTACACCTTTTAGACAGCTACAATCATAACCCTTCCTTTTGGCTTAGCCGTAGTAGGGTAAAAAATATGGTGGAGGAGGCATAATGACAGAGTTAATAAAATGTCTCAGTTTTCGTACAAATAAAATGCCATCAAAAGTTTGGCACTGATAAGGCTAATAAGGCTAAAACCGATTTCAAAAACAAACTTCACAAGAAGAAAACCGGCAAAGTTTGAATAATTGCCTGTTAACACGTAAACTTGTTGAACGTCAGCTGTCTAGACTTGTTACTTTGTTAATTAAATTATATACATTTTCACTATCATTACGAATAAGAAATCGTTAAAATGTGGTCTGTTTTCAAAGACAAAAAACTGTTTCGAACTTTTAGTAACTTCTTGTACCATTCTTTTTATAATTAACTGTTTCATGAAATATGTACTGTTCCTTTAGGTTATGGTGTCAGAAGGTGATTATGGTATCGTCAAAAATGTTTGAGACAGACACAATTATGCTACCAAACAGCTTAATTATTATTGTATCATCCTTTAACAGATTTTTTACCTCTTATAGCAACCCAATAGCAACCTTATCATAACGTAAGTAAAGATAACTTTGATTTTCATAAAATCACAGGTAAAATCACCGCGAAAGAACTGTAGAAATACCGTCAATGTAAGCGTATCCAAAGTCGCATTACCCGCGGTCACTGTCACCCCACTAGAAACTAGAACAAACTTCGCTATATCCAAGGCACCCGATCCCAGCAAAGCCTTCGCGTGATGTATGCTCTTCTTAGCTTATCTCGCTGCTTATATACGCTTTATTTCAACATTATTCCGATTTAAAATTGGAGGTTTTTATAATACAATATGATGAAGATTTTATTCCTGTTTGTAAGAACGATGTATATTTCGAAGAAACATTTGTAATCCGACTCATTTCTGTAGTTTCTATGACTGACTGATGGAATCTTGACGAACAAACCTACCTCGACTTTAATTGAAATTTTGTAGCTTCTACACACATCAAAAATGTCTAGGGATCAAGCATTTTTATGCGGATTTCTTGAGATTGAGATGTGGCTTTGTAATAAATTTATGATTTTATAAATTTATATGGATCCTTTTTGGTGCATTTCATAATTTGAATCAGGAACTCTCAATCAAATTCGAGTAAAAGATGAAAATAAGCTGTCAATATTTTCCCTATAAAAACATACAACGCATTGAAGACATTATTAGTGCTACTGTTTCCCTACTACTGATTAAAACCAACGTTATTATGGAGCGGCGACGTCATTTAAGCAGGGAAGAAATGCTCAGAGCCGTGGGAATGATAGAAGCTGGTTCCCGGCAACGTACTGTAGCTTTAGCTCTGAATACAAGTCAGAGTGTTATCAGTCGACTTTGGACACGTTACCGAAGCACTGGTACCGTGGCTGAGCGCCATGGAGGACGGTATCGCTGCACCACACGGAGACAAGACCGATACATTCAAATCTTAACTCGAAGAGCTCCAACAATAACCGCCATGATGTTAGCCGTGAGGCTTCATCACTCTTCAGGGAACTTAATTAGCGACCAAACAGTCAGAAACCGCTTGCATGAAGTGAACCTTCATTCCCGAAGACCGCTACGGGTACCACCTATAGCAATGCACAATTGTAGGATTCGATATCAATGGGCTCTTGAACACAGAAATTGGGCAGAAGAACAATGGCGTTTCGTGTGCTTTTCTGATGAGTCTCGTTTTGGTATGAGACCGGATACAAGACGTATACGACACTGGAGAACCCCTGGACGCCAACAGCGATTAAAATCCTGCCAGGAAGTCCATCCTTATAGTGGTGGAACCATCATGGTATGGGCGGGTATTTGGATCGGCGGAAGAACTGAGTTGATTTGGATCAGAGGCAACCTCAACGCTCAAATTTATGCTGAGACGATTGTATCAGACGTCATCGTTCCTCTACAAGTGCAAATCGGTCCCTTATTTCAGTTAATGCATGATAATGCACGACCGCACACCGCAAGAGTTGTAAGACAGACTCTCGCCGCAGCTAACATCAATGTCCTGCCCTGGCCTGCTCAGTCGCCAGACTTGAACCCGATTGAGCATGCATGGGATATGCTACAGAGAAGAGCTCTGCCGAATATGGAGGGTATCCAGTCGCAAGTAGACCTTTTTTTGTTGTTGCAACGAACATGGGCGGCCATTCCACAGCGTGATTTGGATGAACTCATTTTGAGTATGCCAAACCGATGTTCTTGTGTTGTTAGTGTTCGCGGTAGAAACACGGATTATTAATTGTTTAAGTTACCCAATCAAATTTTAAAGAAAACTGTTATTTCAGTCTTTTTTTCGAACTTTAATGTTAGTGGTTCAAATGTCAAAAATCCCTTTATTAGGAAAATGGCAAATTTCTTTATTAATGCAAAGGTGACTTGGTTTATCGTTACTGTGACAAACGAAAACACTTTATTTGATGAATCCTTAAAGAAAATTTTAATTAATATCAATCAGGAGAAAAGTTATTGCAAAAATATATGTTGATCCCTAGATACTTTTGATGTGTGTATTATCTGTCGGCCATCTTAATCTCAATTGGACCTTATACCTATCAGAGCCTTTTTTAATCATTGAAAATCAGGACGTGTAAGCTGCGCTACCCAGTGTAAAAATTTCGTAAAACGAGCGGTCGGCGGTTTAACGCGACTTATATGTATTGGTCGCGTTCAATCTTAATGGTGAAATGGGGCTTAATTGCTTTTTCCTCAACATTAGACAGCAACAGAAGACATAAGCTGACACATTTTAAAAGAGACCAAAAGTCAATATTTTCAACAACAAGAAATAAAGGCTATACTTGGAAAATAACCAAAATTATACGTCAGTCAATTATTTGGTCTGACATGGGACAATCCTTGACAATCTGACGTAGAAAATGTTTTAAAATAACATTTTGTCCTGCAAACTTTTTAATTGGCCCGCGAATGCCAACGAAAGTTGGTCTCCATGTTGACACGTCAAAATGTCAACATGGAGACCAACTAAACTTTTGTTGGCTTTCCCAGGTGTTTATGTATTTTACTACTTTTACTATTTCTGCCATCACCGTTCCATGTGGGAATGCATGAAATACTTTTTTGTGTGTATTTGCTTGCAAATTAATGGTTTGTTAGCACATGTTATACCAAGCCGCACTGGGCCCGCTTGATTACGGCTTACTCGTTTTTGCAGGGAGGTGGTCTGTGACCCAGTTGTTGGAAATACTGATAATATTCTGCTGATTTTGTTATCACGTGGAACTTATTCTCTCATCTGTTAGCCTCTTTGAAGAGAGTTAGTTCTCTGACAATAAAGTACTTTTAAGTATGAAAACTCTTAATGGATCTCCAATTTCTGTCAAGAGAATTGTTTGAATAAAAATTGCCTCTTCTAAACTCTGGCTTATGGCCTAGCTATTGGTCAGAAATTGAGATTGAAATAAAAATAAATCGTTTCCATTCATGTATTTTATTTAAATCAAATGACTTCAACAATATTCTATCCTTTTTCATAATTCAATTACGGCATATTTTTAATCTGATCCATCCTTATTTTTTCATGTTCAACATCATTGTATGGTCCAGCATCTTCTATTATCATATCGGCAGCTTTTTCTCCAATCATGATAACTGCATTGCCAATAGCGCCTGTAACATGAGTCGGCATGATACTTGCATCTGCTACTCTGAGTCTGTGCACACCATGAACTTGTAGTCTGCTATTTACAACAGATCCCATAGAACAGGTACCACTATAGTGCCCTAGACTGACCATCATGCAAAGGGTATAGCACCGCCAATACTCCCTGCTTCTCTTCTCAAATACATTACATCTTGGTTCTGTCAGATCTATCATAGTTGCGTTTAAGCTCTTGAACGCTTCTGATTCCTCAACTTCTAAAAAATGGCATATGTAATGGATTAAGTCATCTAGATCGCGGTCATATGAAAAACTGTCCATGAAAACCTTCGGGGAATCTTTGGGGTCTGTACTTCGGAGTTGCACTTGACCACGGGAGTGTGCATACAAATTGCTCAGCAACGTTATCAAAACTTGGTTTCCATTGGTTTCATCGTATAGTTTATTACAGGTTGTGTTCGGAAAGTTGAAAGTGGACGCACAGAATTCCAATATGAATTTCTGATTGCTCATAATAAAGCCAAAAGCTTGGTAGTCTGGGTACTTTGTATGATGTGTTGCATGAGATTCATTCAGTGCTGCATACCCAACAAATAAACCTGTGGGATATTCACCTGGGTTGGATCTATCTCTCCTCCTAATTTTCTTGTTTGTTTTATGGGGAATAAACGCAGCTATGTGGTCGTGAAGATTCTTTCCGACTGGCATGTCACAGACACAGGAAATGTTAAATTTTTCTAGATCCTCCCTTGGACCTAGACCTGATAGCATTAGTAGTTGTGGTGATTTCATTGCACCAGCGGATATGATAATCTCTTGTCTTGCATTTATTATTATCTTTTCATTTTTGTCTGTTATGACTTCTACTCCTACAGCATTTCTGTGTTCATCAAATATAATTTTGGTTGCTAAAGTGTCTTTCGCTACAGCAAAATATGGACTGTCTGTAACATGTTGAAGATACTGAGATGCGGCATCTCGCCTCATTCCATCAAAAACCGTAACTAGACCTCGTGAATATCCGATTTTATTGCCGTCTATATCAGCAATTATATCTTTACCTATTTGTTCAAAGCCTTTTAAGTATTCAGCAGTATATGGTTTATTATCTCTGGTGACTCCTATGTACCCTTTGCTTCCAAACAAATACTTGAGAGAAGAATTCATGATTTCACTGTCGTAAATAGCTTCAGATTTAATGAAATAAGGAAGAACATTCTTCCATTTCCAGTTAGGGTCTTTGGTGATCCAGTACCACTCTTCATAGTTCTTTGGGTTTCCTCTGGAGTAGATCACGTAGTTCAACGCGCTTGTTCCTCCAAGCATCATACCTTGGCTGAGTTCCATGTTCTTGTTGACTTGGCATTGGTAACTGTATTTGTCGTTCTCTGATGTATAGTTCCAGTCTACATGTGAATGCTTGAGATAAGGCGCCAAGGATGGGTACTTTAAAAGAAGTAATATGAATTAGCGAGTTTATTACGTAACACATTATGAATTGTGCTACATATTTACGTTTTTGAGCAGACTGTATTTTAAATATATCTAAAACTCCAAATGATTGGATAAAAAGTGTGCTACACAATTAAAGTGCTGGCATGCCTAGCAATACTTTGGTACAAGATATTAAAATAACCTGACCTCAGATTACGAGATGAGAGAAAGGAGAAAAAGAGGAATGGTGAAAGATTTTACTTTATAACATACCAATAAATTGTAGGACAGAAAAATATTCAAAGCACACTCACGACACTTTCAAAGGGAGCATCCTGGCCAGCTTCGACGAGGAGTACGTTGTACTTCTGCTGAGCCAACCTGGTTGCTATCACGCTGCCACAAGTTCCACCGCCTATTATGATGTAGTCGAAGCTGTCAAAAGCTAGAAAGAAAAAATATATCAGGTACCGTTTTACGTACACAGAGGGGCTTCCCTCTGTGTACGTAAAATTGTACATTTCCAACATACTTTTGTTTTATATTTTGATTTTGGTATTATTGTTTAGGAATTTGAAGGGGAAATTTACTTTACAAGATATTTGCTGCTATCATGCCTCTAAAAATAACCTTAAGGGGCTGACAACACCTAATTGATGTTATTTAAGCAGTTTTTTAAGAAAAAATATTTCTTCTAGCACATCAAAAAATACATGTTAATATTCATCATATTTCAAAGACCGTGGACGGACTCGATACATAATTGGACGAAATCATTTCATTTATTTTTATTCATAAACAATTCACATTGTGTTGAACATTACATATTAAATAAAATTATCACATGCAGAAACAAATACATTTAAAAGCCATAATAATTGAAGTAAAAAGTTTGGTTCAAGAGTCAATTAATTTAAAATAAGTATGTCAACAAATAAATACAATGTCAAATAAATTAGCGGTATAATGTCAAATAAATTAGCTGTATAATGTCAAATTTAATGTCAAAAATATAAAGAGAAATACTTTTCCAAGGTCCGATTCATGAGCATAGTCCTAAAGTTAGAAAATGATTTAAATTAAAGCTTGTTCACTGCTATTATTATAAGTGACTATTTATATCATTTGACATAAACTCTGATACCAAGTAAAAGCATTTTTCCAACAAGAAGGCTTTTAATTTAATTTTAAATAAGTGAGAACTATAAATTAATAATTTTAAATCAGTCGGTAACCTATTAAATAACTCCACTGCTTGGTATCTGGAACAATGCCTAGCTATGTTAAATTTTGGTGCCATCTTGTGTTTAAATTCCTTCCTTCTCGTGCTTTCTCTTATCTTACGTTCCTCTTGTGATTCATACTCATGAATAAATGGGCTCGAAAGAAAATGAAAAGGTTGTCTTAAAATCATCATTAAACGGTTCTATGTCTTATTTTTTTTTATGTATGGGTCTGCAATTAAAACATGAATCAACTTATTCAAACCTAAACCGAAAGAAATAAAAAATATTTATTCATTATTTTAGTCTAAAACCTGGCCGCCCAGTGTCTGTAATTGCGGGTATCTAGCGGTTGAACTTCATATTTACGGTTTTCAAATTTTTCTTTACATTCTTATTCTTAATTGCTCACAAAATAACAATCATACATTTAAATTGCAATAATAAAATTCATGTGCTGTAAGACATTGCTTCTTGATTCTTCTAGGGCATCGGGTATTACCCGGTAGATTTTGATACTCCTGGGCGTTCCTTAAAAAGGGTCTTGACAGACAGACGGACAACAAAGTGATCTTGACAGCGCGGCAGCGGTCCGTTCAGACTAAACACCCATCCTAAGCTGGATGACTTTAAATAAGCTGGTTCAGACTGGATGCGGAAGACGGACTACAGGTAGTTGTGGTCACATTAGGGTAGATGACAAAAAAATCTAATTAGTCCGTCAGATAGACTTCCAAAAAATATTGGACACTTTTTTTTTCTTCTTTCACGTAAACAAAAACCTAGACGATACAGTGCGTCGAAAACTCAATTTTTATTAATTTGATAAAACAAAAAACACGTACCTATCCAATATTTTTCGATAATCTAACTGACGAACTAAACAGAATCATATTTTTTTTGTCAGTCATCATCCCAGGCAGGTTTGATTTTTAACAGACATTCGAGTTTTTTAAAATGTCAGCGACAAATAAAACACTCTTTTTAAATTCTTTGAATGAGGAAATTTATACTCACGCTTCAGCAAGGCTGGTGGTGGATACCTGTAGCCAGTCAGCTCCAGCATTATGAGGATATACAGTGCTGCTTGGTTCTTCTTCAGCGCCGCTATCACTGCTGCAGAGTTCATGGTTGAAGATTCTGCATAAGATAAAGTAATTAAATAATAAATGATGTTTATTTTGCAAATAAGTTTTTGCAAACACTTTTACAGGTCATTTAAAATAAAAACTAGTTAGGGCCGGTATTTCGTACTTGACTACTCTGTGAAGAAACAGCCGAAAAAAACTCAGAGGTCGTAGTCTCTTTTAAAGGTCCAGACATAATCTTGGTCAACTCACGTGAGGATGCAGATTAGTGTCTGAGATGGCCATTTGAAGAAAGAACCACACAGATTTGAGTGGACCTGTCCAGTCAGTGATTGTCAAGTATATGAAGTTAACTTATTCTAATGAGGGTATTCCGATGAAACAAAGTAAGACTGCGAAGCCTCATCACAGACTTGGGTCCAGGCTTGCTCGGGCCTGTGGACGGTGGGCTACGGGCTAGCTCGCCGTCCGTCCGTCTCATGAGGACAGGCCGTGTCGAAGGCGCGTTCGTGTTCCACGCGCGCCTCAAAGAGAGTCAGCAAAAGGAAGGGGTCCGCAAGGGCCGATGCCTGCCGGGGCTGCGGGACTGTTCGAAAGATATACCGTGGAACACAAAGGGCGATGAAGGAACATGGATGGGTTTTAGTCAGTAAAAGTCTGACACTCCCTTCTACTCCGCCCAGAGCGGGAGGAGTCATTTGATGAATTCAAATCCGAAAAAAAAAAAGGTTTGCTCTTTGTGAAACTCCATCTGCATTTTGAGGGGCCTGACCGAAACCACTACCAACGACGTCAATGTGACAGCGTTCGGGTCGAAGGTAATGAAAGTTAAAAAGTTATAAGAGTTATCAACATGATGAAAAGTAAGATGAACTCGTACTTAGAAGTAAGCGTGAAATCGATAGCCTCAATCTAAAAAAAGAACAGCCTTCATAAAAATATGTCATTGAACACCGCTCATTATTTGTTAGTAGTTACCTACCTACCAAAATTCTTAAGAAATCCTTGGGACTAAATAATAAAGAAGATTGGCGCATCAATCACTTGAACTGTCAATACCAAGTAGGACGAGATACTAAAAAATATATTTTATAAAGTAGGTATAAATTGAAGACTTGGAACTTGTGATAATAATAAAAATAATAATAATAATAAAAAAGCAAAAGTAGACAGGCACAGGACAGATAGTAGTAGTAATAATAATATCTTTGTGACAAGAAAACGAGAATTTATTTTCCATATAAAGACAAAAATGTGTTCTTATAAAGAGTGAAAATTTACGAAGCCAAGAGACACCTTGTTCTTCCCGTCATTGCCCGACCCGGTAATCGAACTGAGGGCCTCATGCTCAGTAGTCGCGCTTGCAACCACTAGACCAACGAAGTAGTAACAATTTTAATTACCATGATAAACTTATCACTTACTTGTTACCCCTTTTTATTCAAAACTTGTTGTGAAAACCATTTGTAAAGGCCTTGGATGTACCGACCACAAAAACAAAGGTCTTTTCTCTATGGTGTCTTGAAATATTTTGAACTAAAGAACTTACCTAATGTATTAAGTTTTATCACAGAATTTTACATACGTGACTGGCAAAAAAAATACTTTAGTTAGCTAATTAGTTTTAATTTCAAGGTTTTATAATACAGGTTGTTTGTGTTTTGTCGTTTTTAATATGCCAAGTTAAGCCGTTGGTCCCGGCTGATATTTGTAGAACTTGAATAGTCATAACAGGTTGTCAGTGGCCTGAAAGTCTGAACAAGTCTTACCAAGGGTTACCGTATTACCCGGTACTAACTGGATTGTGGAGGTCAGATAGGCAGTCGCTCCATGTAAAATACAGGTATTCAGCTGCATCCGGATAGACTGGAAGCCGACCCCAACATAGTTAAGAAAAGGCTAGGCTGATGATGATTATTCAGAATACACAACAAACAGATTCTGAATTGGCTGTCAGTTTTTACGACTGTTGCTATGATGAGAGCGATTGAGAAAGTTACATTGTTTTTTACTTGATGTGAAAGTTTCACCTTCATATTAGTCAAAAGATGTTTAGATCGTGTTATTTCTAGTAAAGAATCCCGCTGAATCATCAACGTTAGGTACATAAAGAATTATTAAAATACTCTGGTAACGGGAAAAGAGCCCGAAGAACAAAACCTTATGAAGTATAATGTTACGAGCTGGGTATGGGATAAATTAATTACTACCGAAGAAACAATTTATAACTTTAATAATCACAAAACAATTAAAGCTTAATCACAAGTACACTACTGATCACTATTCACTTAGATATCGCACTTACTAGTTCACTTCGATTCGCTTCGTACTGTAGCCAAAATAAGACTGACTGCTCCCGCAAACACGTCGACTATTTATATGGCGATCGAACGTTCGAGAAATATCCACGACTTCCTAGAATCTTCTAGACAATTCCACAACTTGTACAGAGGAAAGAAGTAGGTACTTTATGCCCTCGGCGTACGGTCGAAATTACAATGATGTTCTTTTGTAGGTAGTTTGCGAATTTGTACCTACATCATTCGGGACTCGTTTTACCTACCTACCTACTATTACCTACCTACCTACTATTAGGTACCTACTACCGTAACTGTAGGTAAGTACGGGTACGACGTAACACTGCCCCCTCCTTAGACATGCTCGTCCCGAGCATCATTAGCCCCGTAGTATCGGGCCAATCGGTCTACATGGACAATCTTAGGCGCACCTCGTGGACCCTTCTGTATTCGGTAGGTGACATCGTTGATCCTAGTCACGACTCGGTATGGTCCATCCCATTTTGCTTGCAATTTCGGAGACTTCCCCTTGCTCCGTACTGGGTTATGCAACCACACCAGTGAACTTTCGTCGAAACCCCTACTATTTGCCTTCCGGTCATAACGGGTCTTCATCTTCTCAGACATCTGTTGGCCGGATTGTCTGATATGCTCATAAACATCATTCAACTTGTTACGCAAGTCAATCGCATAATCTGTTACACTACGTCGAGCATCAGGGGGAGTTCCAGTGATTAAATCAGCAGGCAACCGTAATTCCCTTCCAAAGTTCGCGAAGGCTGGCGTCACAGTCGTACTTTCGTGGACGGCGCTACGGTAGGACAGAAGAAATGGCTGTATATGCTTGTCCCAATCCCTTTGTCTGCTTTCCACGACTTTTGCCAGATATCTTTCCAACGTTTGGTTGAATCGTTCCACCATTCCATCAGATTGTGGGTGGTAGGAGGTGGTTCTGGTTTTGTGGGTACCCATTAATCGACAAGTCTCCTGAAATACTTGCGATTCAAAATTCCTTCCTTGATCGCTGTGTATTTCTAAGGGTACTCCAAAACGACAGAAGACTTCCTGAACTAATTTATCTGCGACAGTTGTAGCTTCTTGGTTAGGAATAGCGAAGACTTCTGGCCACTTTGTGAAGTAATCCATTACCACCAGGAAGTACTTGTTTCCGCTCTCACTTTCTGGAAATGGTCCCGCAACATCTAGTGCTATCCGTTCCCAAGGGGCTCCAACGTTGTACACTTTTAATGCACCTCTACTGCGTGTGTGGGGTCCTTTCACGGCCGCACAACTGGTACATTTGCGACACCAGTCCTCCACATCATCTCGACAGTGGATCCAGTAAAATCGTTCTCGAATTCTTAGTAGAGTCCTTTTTACCCCCATATGTCCTCCTGAACATCCATCATGGTAGAGCCGTAAAACATCCGGTACCTTAGTTTTAGGGACAACCATTTGTAGATGACAGCTGTCCCCTCGAGCGTTTTCCCATTTACGGCACAAGACTCCATCCTGGATCACCAAGCTGTTCCATTGCGCCCAATAACTCTTCGTGATGGAACTCATCGCAGCCACATCACTCCACTTAGGTTTAGGAGCACCAGCTTTGATCCACTCGAAGATCGGTTTGATGTCCGAGTCATTTTGCTGAGCCTGCTGTAGTGTTTCCTTCCATTCATCGCTGAGATCCGTTCTAAGCATCCTCACGGGCACTACTTCCTTAGTCTCTTGTCTGGCACAGTGCTTACAGTCTTCAGGACAAGGTCTTCTTGACAAGGCGTCTGCGTTACCGTGAGTTCTCCCACTGCGATGTTCAGTTACGAAGTCAAACTCTTGCAGTAGTTCAATCCATCTCGCCACTTGCCCCTCTGGATTCTTGAACTGTAATAGCCACTTCAATGCAGCGTGGTCGGTTCGTAATTGGAATTTACGTCCCAACAAATATTTACTGAAGTGCTGCAATGTCTTTACTACGGCGAGTAGCTCCCGTCTTGTAACGCAGTAATTTCTTTCTGGTTTGGATAAAGACTTGCTGAAGTAAGCTATCACAACCTCTTGGTTTCCTTTCCGTTGAGACAGCACGCCCCCAATTCCAGTATTACTTGCATCTGTGTCAACTATGAAGTCATTTTCAGTGTCAGGATATCCCAAAATAGGCGTATTGCACAGACGTTTCTTTAATTCCTGAAATGCGACGTCGCAGTTCTCGTCCCAACAGAATTGCCGCTTTTCCTCAGTGAGTTTGTGCAAAGGTTTTGCAATGTCGGCAAAATTCTTGACAAACCTTCTATAGTAGGAGCACAAACCCAGAAATGCTCTGACCTGTGTCTTGTCTTTCGGAACTGGCCAATCCTTGACGGCTACTACTTTTTCTGGGTCTGTTTG
The DNA here is from genome assembly GCA_941918905.2 of Xestia sexstrigata. Taxonomy (NCBI): domain Eukaryota; kingdom Metazoa; phylum Arthropoda; class Insecta; order Lepidoptera; family Noctuidae; genus Xestia; species Xestia sexstrigata. The sequence continues at coordinate 2,026,634 of OW799203.2, read as the reverse complement.
AACACCTTCCCCCGAAACTATGTGTCCCAAAAAGTTCACTTCTTGTCTGAAAAACGAGCACTTTTTCGGACTTAACTTGAGATTTGCTGTTTGGATTTTCGACAGCACTTGGTTGAGGTTTTTAAGGTGATCTTCAAATGTACGGCCCACGATGATTATGTCGTCTAGATAGACAAGACATGCGTCTCCAATCAATCCGGCGAGTACTTGCTCCATCAGCCTTTCAAACGTCGCAGGAGCATTGCACAAACCGAATGGCATAACTTTAAACTGCCACAACCCTTTTCCTGTTGAAAATGCAGTCTTCTCCTTGTCCTTGGGGTCTATTTCTACTTGCCAGTAGCCACTTTTCAGGTCAAGTGTGGTAAACCACTTCATACCAGTCAGCGTATCCAGTGTGTCATCGATCCTAGGCAGCGGGTAGCTATCCTTTTTCGTGACATCGTTCAGTCGTCGGTAGTCCACACAGAAGCGCATGCTGCCGTCCTTTTTCTTTACCAGGACCACAGGAGAACACCATGGACTGGATGAAGGCTCTATAACACCGTCCTTCACCATTCCCTCAATCATGGTTTCCACCTCTTTTTCACGTGCAACTGGCAGTCTTCTTGGTCGCTGACGGATTGGTAACTCGTTGCCTGTATTAATCTTGTGCTGAACTAGTCCAGTTCTCCCTATGTCAGCATCATTTGAAGAGAAAGTGTCGGCGTACTGAAGTAACATCTTCTTAGCCTTGTCCATTTCTCCTTTAGTTAAATCGCAGTTTTCCAAAAGCGTTGTCACGTCAAACTTTGAACTACGAATTTTATTTCCGGTAGGCAGATTTTGCAATTGACGCATCCAAGCTACTTCCTCGCAAGTGCCGATCAAGGTGCCCTTCTTAATCACTTGCTCCTTGTCACTTGGATTCAGTATGCGTACTGCCGAGACGTTGGTGGCCTTGACCAGAGTCCGTGCCATCTTCCATGGAAAGTCATTGTTCACTCTTTCTATCAGAACACTTCGATCTTTTTGTCCAGAATTCCGTGGTAGACTAATTGGCACAATCGTTTCTGATCTGCGAGGGAGAACAATCTCCTTCAAGCAGTATACTTTCCCTGATGGTGCACCTTCCATGAAGACTTCCTCTGAACCACATTTCAGTACTCCTTGTTCAACGTCGATCTCACAACGATATTTCCGCATAAAATCCAAGCCCAAGATGCAATCGTCCACTATGTCGGCCACGATGACATTGTGCTTGTAAAATCTATCACCCAATTTTAACTCCACCTCCTTCTTGCCCCGGACGATTATGTGCTGACCGGTAGCTGTTAGTAATCGTATACGGTCGTGGTTATCGAAGTAGTCCCCAAGAAACCGACTTGCTAGGTGAGAATTGACGACCGTGTGAGAAGCTCCAGTATCCAACGTCAGTTTGCAAGGTGTTCCGTTGACTTCGCCTTTGATGGTCAGGCTGTTCCCGTCATGTGCTTGCGAGATCAAGATTCTCGGGGCTTTTTCAATACCAGCCAGCACTCGCCCCCCAGTCCTGGCATTTACTCGTTTCCCTGCTGTGGCTGGGCAGTCACTTCATCCACCCTTCCCTGCTGATCTTCTCTCGGGGTGCTGCGCTTAGGACAGCTTGACCTAGGACTGTACCCTTGCGGGCGGTCGCGTACAGGTGTTGCTACAACCTTCCTGACGCGGTGCGTTCGGTGGTCCTGCCTCACTGCCTCTACTTCTAAGGCATGGGCCAAGGCGTCTTTCAGCGTCTCATGGTGCCCAAGTCTCACAGCGGCTCTAACTTCCAAGTCACTTATTCCATCAACGAACGCTTGTACCAGATTCCCATCAGAACACGATCCTTCAACTTAGCACGAAATACGTGCTCCAGGTGCGCGTCGCCGTATCTGGACTCTAGCGCCTCCAGCAGCTGCTCGTAGGTTACATTCTTGCCGAGCGCCTCAAGAATGTTTAAGGCCTGGTCTCGGAGGCCCAAGGTTAGCGCGGTCATGGCTTGCGGTTTTGTCCATCCATTCGCCTTCATAACGGCTTCAAATTGAATTTTATAAGCCGACCACGAAGATGTTCCATCGAATGGAGGCACCTTAAAGCCCCGCGCTGAAGGTGCAGCAACTACTGAAGCCACAGTCACGTCTCCAGTCTTCAGTTCTCCCAAAGCCTTTTTCACCCCAGCGATCTGAACTTCGGCCTCTGAGATACGGTTCTCGTGCTGGTGAACCTGATCCTTCATCACTTTCAGATCTTTGCCAAAAGTTGCATGAAGATCCTTTATGAGGAGCATCTGTTCATCCTGGCGGCGGGCCTGCTCCTCTTTATCTTGCTGCAACTGCTCTTCCAACCGGCGAGCCTGCTCCTCTTGACGGCGAGCCTGCTCCTCCTTATCTCGTTGCAACTGCTCCTGTAACTGGCGAGCCTGGTCCTCTTGACGGCGAGCCTGCTCCTCCTTATCTCGTTGCAACTGCTCCTGTAACTGGCGAGCCTGGTTCTCTTGACGGCGAGCCTGCTCCTCCTTATCTCGTTGCAACTGCTCCTGTAACTGGCGAGCCTGGTCCTCTTGACGGCGAGCCTGCTCCTCTTGACGGCGAGCCTGCTCCTGCAGCAGCGCCATTAAAGCTGACAAGTCTGGCGCCACTGATGCTGGAGAAACTCCGGATGGGCCAGCGACTGGCACTGACGTAGGCTGGACACCACCCGGTGTCTGTGTCGGAGAATCTCCAAACCGCCTTTGGTCCATGTTCTGCTGTCGCTGACTCCTGGTACGGATACCGTCCGTGTCGTCCTTTGGTAGAATTGGCATAATTTATCCCTCACTTCTGACACCAAATTGTTACGAGCTGGGTATGGGATAAATTAATTACTACCGAAGAAACAATTTATAACTTTAATAATCACAAAACAATTAAAGCTTAATCACAAGTACACTACTGATCACTATTCACTTAGATATCGCACTTACTAGTTCACTTCGATTCGCTTCGTACTGTAGCCAAAATAAGACTGACTGCTCCCGCAAACACGTCGAATATTTATATGGCGATCGAACGTTCGAGAAATATCCACGACTTCCTAGAATCTTCTAGACAATTCCACAACTTGTACAGAGGAAAGAAGTAGGTACTTTATGCCCTCGGCGTACGGTCGAAATTACAATGATGTTCTTTTGTAGGTAGTTTGCGAATTTGTACCTACATCATTCGGGACTCGTTTTACCTACCTACCTACTATTACCTACCTACCTACTATTAGGTACCTACTACCGTAACTGTAGGTAAGTACGGGTACGACGTAACAATAAGGTTTTTTTCTTCGGGCTCTTTTCCCGTATAAGTATCGCAAAATTCATCCTGTGTACAAAGCGTACGAAACATATCATCCATCCTAAATTTCTTTTTAGATCTGTTTGTAATGTGTCTGTAAACCGGAATATTTACGGATGATTGAGTAGCTATCATAGAATTTTTAACATGTTGGTCGTGTGTAGAAGTTACCGGTTTAACTAGACGAGAACCGAATTGACATGAATTATAAGAAAAAACATACTTATTGATGTTTTAGAGGTATGAAGAACAGGGTAAAGTACTTCATCCCTTAGAGAAATGGGAAGATACTCTGACGAGACTGGTGTTGTATCTGGGGGACTATTGCCCAATATTTTTTGTCAGGTTCTTCAATGCTTATAGTTTTAACTGCGCGATTTAGGAATTTGATGTTAGTTTTTCATACTAACCCCCGAATACTGAAACGTCACTCAAAAATTAAGGGCTGCTTAACATTTGAGCAGCTCCTAAACTTTAAATTTCGTATGGCCAAACGTCACTTTTGAGTATTTGTTAAATATAAGTGCTACTTAAATTTTGAGTGACGTTTCAGTATTCGGGGGTAAGACTCCTCTGTCCGTCCGTCCGTCCATCTCTCTGTAACCGGGCTTTATCTCATGAACCGTGATAAATTTAAATTTTCACAGATTATATATTTCCGTTGCCGCTATAACAGATACTAGAAACAGAATAAAATTATCATGGGCTCCCATAGGTACAACAAACGTGTTTTTTTAGCCGTTTTGTCTAATGTTGTATAGACAATGGTACGGAACCCTTTGTCCGTGAGTCCGACTCGCACTTGGCCGGTTTTTGATCCTATGTTGCTGTAGTAGGTACTTTTTATAGTGCCGCTTGAATGTGTTTTGTATAGGTTTTTTTTTTATTTTTTTATTTATTTATATTATCAAGACACTTAATAACTAAATAAATATGCGTTCCAGAAAACCACAGAGGTTTGTTAGGAACGTTGATTCAGCTCATCATAGGTCATAAAAATAGAACACAATATTAGTGATTAATCGGTATGCACATCGTGTTTGACCAACCTATCTATGCAGTTATATCGGCGCGGCTCTGTCGTCTGTCAGTACGCCGAGTTGTATAGCTCGGTAGATGGTTTGGTCTTACCATCCGCTTAGCCTTTTCCTAACGTAACCGAATGTAGCTGAATACTAGTAATTTACATGGAGCGACTGCCTATCTAACCACGACAACCCAGTTACTGGAAAAAACGATACCTCTTAGTTCAAGACCGGTTGCCAGACTTTCTGCTTCTACTATCCGTAACGAGTGTCAACTGCTTAATGTGCTTTCTAAGGTATAGAAGGGTGTCGGTATACATTAAACAGTCACCCAACCATAGACCGACTTCGGCAAGCGTTGCTTAACCTAAAAGATCGGCACGTGCGGCTTTTATTATTAAGCTACGAGTCTCTCTTATTGTCTACTAAACTCATTCAAATATTCCAATCACACCATGAATAACTAAAAGCAAATACAAGCATTAATCAACATCGTATTTCCTTTTCATTTTCCTGATAAGTAAATAATTAGAATTCTTGGAAGGCCAGCAAGTAATTACCGATTGGTTTCGTTATATGTTTGGGTGTAAGAAAGAAAAAATAAAAATAATAATCTTACATTGACGAGGGCGACTCTAGATGTGATGAGGAAAAGTTTTGCAGAATACAAGGTAGCGGATATCGATTGACGTCATCGAGAATATGAAGACTAGCACCCAGAATAGTAAGTTATTTTTACACACCGGCCATACATAAACTCAGATCATGGGAAAAAGTCCACGTGTGTAGTAGAGAGAAACTACAGAGCCCCAACTGAAACGTTCCTTACACACTAATTCAGATATTTCTTTTGTGTTTTCCAATCCGATCTAGACAACGGAAAAACGACTCTTAATAAAGTTGTCGTGTAGAATGAGAAAAAGCAAATTCTATAAAACGTTGGGTAAATAACACATTGCTTAAATACAACATTTTTATTTTCTTGAGAACGAACAATGGATTTCTCTCTATATGTTTCCTGCTAGTCACTAGTTACTAGACAGGAACTATCGATACCAAACAACCTCTTAATGAACCGAAACAAACACACAATATAAACCAAGTTCCACTTACGAAGACTCTCGCAACTCTATCGTGAGTCAGCACAGAGTAATCTAATTAAAAAGTTTCCGCCCCTGCATATTTCAGCCAGTCTGTAACAAACATGGCATCTTTGGCAACACAAGCGAACTATCATTTAATTAGCATACGAAATTGCTGAACAATCTTAAGGTGGTACCAGACTTGTGATTCGTCGACATCGACAAAAGATATTCGAAATTCTATTTAGAATTTAGAACCAGTTTGTATTTATAAAGTAAGTCCAATATCTACTAAGCCAAATTGTGAACAGTGGAGGATATGCATCACATTATTCTGTAGTTAAATTTAGAACTTATGGAATTTAACGACTTTACGTAAAACTCCAAAGAAAGGATGTTTGAGTTAGCCGCATAAAGTATTCAAGCAAACAGGCTAGAAGGCACACCGATTCACAAACAGATCAGGCGTAGTGGCTCTGGCCTTGATTTACCGGCGTCCTCGATCAAGTCTGGTCGCACCTTAAGGAAGTATGACATTCGGTGTAACGTAATTGTTCCAAATTCAAAGTTGAAAAAGGAACAGTTGGTTGGAAATAAAGTTAAATGAGCTGAATGATTTTATGGTGACACACGGCTTAGGGAAAATGGCTATCAATTTCAAGTTAGGGTCACTAATAAATCATATAAAGCATCTGAATTATAAAATTGCTATGGCGACGAATCTTTCATGATAAATGATAAATGATAATGATAAATGATGTTTATTTTGCAAGTAGGTTTTTACAAACACTTTTACACGTCATGTTTTTTTTTTAAAACTAGATGGGGCCGGTGTTTCGTACCTGACTACTCTGAGAAGTAACAGCCGAAACAAACTCAGAGGTCATAGTCTCTTTTGAAGTCCAGACATAATTTTGCTTAATTCACATGAGGACTATGCAGAATAGTGTCTGAGATGGTCTTTTGAAGAAAGAACCACACAGATTTGAGTGGACCTGTCCAGTCAGTGCAAGCATTTGTCAGTTATCGTGTAGCTCGACTTATAACTCAAGGAGCTCAACGAAACGACGAACAATACCAAAGAAAGGACATTTGGGTAGGTCGCTTATAGTACTCAAACTGCCAGACAGTTGTGGGAGAAAAAAAAAAAAAGAAAACAAACAAAAATATATATAAAATGAAACCCACATGGTCCCCACATTCACAATAATCAAATAAAATTAATAATAATTTACAAAATCAATGTCAATAAAAATCACAAAAATCATAAATGTCAATAATAATAAAAAAGTAAGATACGTAAATATTCCTGTCAAGTCAGTAGGTAAATGTAACATAAAATAAAATAAAAAAGTAAAAAAATAATAAAAATACTGAAATAAGTAGTCAAATCATTCAATGTCAGAGTGTATAAAAGAAAGGAATTAATAATAAACAAGCGAAGTCCGAAATTTCGACATTCACAGAGCAAATTTCATTGGAGCAGCTTAATCCCAAGCCTTTTTATCTTCGAGATAGTTGTTAACATGATAGTAGGCTTTCAAGCACAGCTTCCGTTTTATAAACGATTTGAATTTATTTAGGCTTAGTGCTTGAATTTGGCTCGGAAGTTTATTGTAAAAACGTATACATTGGCATCTGAACGTACCCCCTATTTTTTTGAGCCTCGTTACAGGAACAACAAATTTGTGTTTGTTCCTCGTATTTATGTTGTGGATATCACTGTATTTTTTAAACAAATTAATATTTTTGTGTGCGTACAAAAGGTTTTCATAAATAAACTGAGAAGGCACAGTAAGAATATTAATCTCTTTAAATTTTTCTCTGAGGGAGTATCTGGGTCTTAATTTATAAATTGAACGAATTGCCCTTTTTTGCAAAACAAATATTGTCTGAATATCGGCGGCATTGCCCCACAAGAGAATACAGTACGACATCACGCTATGGAAATAACTAAAGTAAACTAAACGGGCTGTCTCTAAATCAGTTAACTCACGAATTCTTCTAACGGCGTATGCTGCAGAGCTAAGTTTTTTCGACAATTTGTCTATATGCTGGCCCCACTGAAGCTTGGCATCCAAAGTTATGCCTAGGAACACTGTGCTAGCTTCCGGTTTCAACTCTTCATTCTTAATTAGTACAGTGGTTTCCACTTGTCTTACATGGGGTATCGTAAACTTAATACATTTAGTTTTTTTCTCATTTAGGAGTAAATTATTAACATTAAACCAATTAACGACTTTTGCCAGGGCGCTATTAACATCATCCGTAACTAACTGCTGACGTTTGAGTTTAAATAAAAGAGAAGTGTCGTCTGCAAACAATACTATGTCATGATTATCCTTTATGAGGTAAGGCAAGTCATTTATGTAAATAAGAAACAAAAATGGACCAAGAATTGAGCCCTGGGGTACCCCTATTCTTACTACGGATCCGGGAGATCTTTTCCCGTTGACATCAACTCTCTGAATCCTATCACTCAAATATGAAATAAGAAGATCCAGAGAGGCGTTACGGATTCCGTAGTGGTGTAGTTTCCTGATTAATGTTTCATGAAGAACGCAATCAAAAGCTTTAGATTAATCGCAAAAAATACCCAAAGCATCGCATTTGTCCTCCCAGGCATTATAAATGTGTCCTAAAAGTTCAACACCGGCATCAGTAGTTGAACGACCCTTTGTGAAACCGAACTGTTTTTTATGTAATAACTTATGTTTATTGAAAAAACTTTGCATTTGTGCCAAAATTAATTTTTCAAAAATTTTACTAAAGCTGGGTAGTACTGAAATGGGTCTATAATTAGTGGGGTCTGATGTGCTACCCGATTTAAACAATGGTATTATTTTACTATATTTCATTAGATCAGGAAACTCACCATGGTCAATACAATCGTTAAATATTACAGCTAATGAAGGAGCTACAATGTTTATAATGGATTTAGCAACGTCTACAGAATGACCCCATAGATCGGCAGTCTTTTTAACATTTAAGGTGTGAAAAGTTTTAATTATATCTTTACAGGTGACATATTGAAAATTAAATTCGGAATCTTTCCCTTAGTAAAGACTCGGCAGCAGCAGGTGACGAGTTTAGCGATTTAGTAGTCGATACGGGAATATCCGCAAAGAAATTTTCAAAGGCTGTGGCAACTTCAGTGTCTGAATTTAAAATATTATCGCCAATAGCAAGGCTGTAGTCACTATTTCGATTGCAAGACCTTCCCGTTTCGCTATTTATAATGTTCCATGTCATTTTAATCACATTACTACTATTTTTAATTTTTGAACCCAAGTAACGTGACTTTGCTATGAAACAAACTTTTTTAAATAATTTAGAATAATTCTTAACATACAAATTAAATTCTACAGTGTTTATATAAGTATAAGTATATATATTCAATGAAGAAATTGATAACAACGTTGAGATTAGGAAATGTACACCAAGCGTTCATAAGTGCATAAGCACGCTAAGGATTGTATTGCTGTGAACGCACGGTCGAGCGTTCGTGCGTCTGTATGTGTAAGTGGTCTCAATACAGTACGCACACCACAGCCACAGAGTTCGCCCAATCGCATGTCATCGCGTCACACTCCACGAAACATAAAAATATATTTCCGTCTTTTTTGTTATACACGCAGCAAACGCATGATCTTATTTGTGTGGCGACCTGTTCTTACCATTGGATAGCTAAACTTCACATATATTTACCAAGTGTTGATAGCTGTTGGAGCTAATCAGTAGGATTCACGATCAAAGAGATCCGAGTTCGAATCCCGTTAATAACATGTAGGGTTTTTGTTTCTTGGTAATATTAGTTTAGTTATTGGTTTATTATTTATTATTTTGCGTTTTGTGCAAAAACTTGTTGTGTTTTGTTTTTTTTTTTATAATGGATTCATATTATTATCTAAAGAAGTAAAAAAAAACATAGTATTATTATTTAACTATTTATGTGATTGTGTATTATCTTTTCGGTGTTGGCAGGTGGAAATAAAAAAGTCGTGCTGAATGATATCAAAAATGTTTATTCATTTTATTTATTTATAAAATTAACAAACTTTCAAGAGAATTGTAACGTCACATTCCTACCTAGATATAAAAGAAGTTCTCTTGTAACCGATGATAAGATTTTTTATTGTATACGGTATACCCACTTACTTACTATAAGTCAATTCATAATAACATACTTAGGTAACAAGGAAAGGATATTCTATTCACACAAATCTAATAATTATTGTTGATAGTTGATACCCACTCATTATAGGTATCGGTATTCAGCAAAGTTTATTGAAAACTAATTATAAATAATTTAGACTTTATAAATATTTTTGGTGACGTCACAATAAATATAACTCGTATTGAGGTTATAGTTTAAGTGTTAATTTTCTCGAAGAAAAGAAGATTGAAACTAAGCCTCAATTTAAGATCATTAATATAATAACGGATAAGTTAATATTCATTAAATATTTTGTTACACGTCTAATTAAAACTAAAGCATCTAGGGATTAATGTTTTGCAGCATGACATCTTCTAATACTTCTACATAATTAAGTAGTACCTACTGTTGGCGCGTGGAGGAATAAAAGCCAGTTCTCCTAGCCCTACTGCACTTATCCGTCCCCACATGATCCCCACATATTAACCGTAATTCGACCTGAGTCTGTATTAGGGATTATGTTTTAGTCAGACCAGCAGAGTGTTATTCTTACGCCATAAATGAAGCCCACCCTTTTGACTTGATTTAAAAGTCTTTTCATCTGAAAATATGTTAGTACTCCAGTCAAAATCTAAATAATCCCGTGCGAAACGTGATCGTTCTTCTTAATGTCTTTCTGTCAAGAAGGGCTCTTCTGTGATTCAAGCCTTCAGCGTGGAGGGCACGGCGAACAGTTTGCGATGAGGTGTCACAAAGTGTCTCGTAGGTGTGAAACCATTTGTTTCATATTCGCCTTCCATATTATGTCGTCGATGCGTATTGCAAGGCAGGTTTTAATCCAGAGACTCACAGTATTCCTCTAAATCAAAAAAAAAAAAACATGTTAGGCAGCTTTAACAAAATACTGAAGTGATCATTCACTCTGCATTTATAAATCCAATAATTAAGAGCGGCCAAACCGCCATACTTTTCGCGAAAATTTTGCGAAAAAATTTTTCAAACAAACAAAATTTTTCAAACGCTCGTGCGTGATTATGGCCGATGTTAGACATATATTTTTGAATTTTTTGAACTAATAGGTATCTTGTGGACTATATCTAGGCTTCTATCAAAGCACGAAATAAAAATTTGTAGAAACAAATTCAGTATAAGCCTCCAAAAAATGCTGTTTTGCACAACTTTTACCTCAACTTTAGCCGTTCATAATTTACTCATAAATTGTAAAAGTAAAGAAAGCATCCTGATAGAAGCCTTGCAAATGTAGTGGACATTCTAAATAACAAATATTTATTTCACATACTTGTAAGATTAATTCAAAAACACGTATTTCCTGGAACAAGTTTTATAAATTTTCGAACACTATTTTTCGTTCAATGTCCTCGCGTTAGGCGGTATGAAGTGCGCGGAAGGCAAGTAGTGCGGTGTCGGGGCTAGGTAAGACAGGGAAGTTGAAAGAATACCACCGCTGTGGCTCTGGATGAACAACAAGCTTTTCAACCATGCTCTCGTAGACGAAAAGCGGGCCGGGAAGGGCCCTCTTAACACTAACTATTTATCTTTTATGCCTCATGATGGATTTAAAAACAATTAATTCATTCATATGTCACCAAATAAATAAACAATAATAAATTAGGTTTCAATTTTTAATAAAACTTTGTTACAATAATTCATAAATATAATACTCACATTCAGTCCGGTTTCTTCAGACATGTGTTCTATTAAGACCACTTTTATGCAGCACGATAATATTAGTCGAACTCGCCTCAATATAAGTATTTGCCTGCATTTTGAGAAATACCTATCCATACCATACTACCATTTCTATTAAACCACTGGTCACTAACCAAACACAACACAGCCAAACGACGTTCATTCCGATCAAGTAAAATATTCATAAAACTCATGTCTACCTCACAGAAATCTAAATTCTTGACTTATTTTTCTATGATCTACCTTCTTCTAACTTTACGAAATGTGTGAACAAAGCGAACAAGTCAAAGAATATTTTTAATCGAGTAAAAACTTACAAAAAGTCTAAAAGCATTAACGTGAGATTTGAACTCACGGCTTACTGATTCACTCATGGATCTGCACGCCCCTAACCGCTAGGCCATCTTGACTTATATTTCGTTGTTGAAATTTTGAACTACAATTACTTGTAGACGACAATGTCTATTTTCTTGAAAGTAGAAGGTCGTAAGTCAAACTAAACGTCAAGCTATTGCTTTGTGAGATTGCTTACAGACTTTTGGTCGACACTGTACTTATAATAGCATCGAATATCTCAGTGGGTAGATAATAAATAAAGTAAAGGGAGTATCACCAGAATCACCAAATTACTAATTTATTGCCATTCCCTAGATCAGTCACGGTAAGAAGGGCGGGCAATCGATCTTCTGCACGATACATTAGGTGCTTGATATTTTATTGATCATCATTATGCAGTTCATTAATATAAAAGTAAGTGCCACAAGAAGTTTGAATATATAATTAAGTTCAGCTGGATTAGATTTACAGTCATTAATTAAGACAGAAAATATTTTTGAAGAGTTTCTAAAAGCGGCTACAATTTAGTTTAACTAACCAATATTGTAGTTTTTTTTTTAAATCAGCTTTTGAATGTCCCACTTTTGAGCAAAGGCCTCCTCTAAATCCATTCAGTTACTCTTTCTTTGCACCATTTCTGGTCAAATATATTGTGACATAAAAAAACGCAACCACCTATGCTTACCTACCTACCTAATGCTTACCCAAGTTTATTATTGCGTAATTGCTGTACTTAATCCAAAAAAAAAACAAAGTTACAAACATCTACAGTTAACTGCTCTCTTTAATAATAATTGCGGCGCCTTTCTCTGCGAACGCCACTACCGAAGCATAGATCGGACTTCCAATAGTATTGGGCATAGCACTGGAACCCACCACTCGAAGACGATTCACTCCCATCACCTTCAACTTGCTATCCACCACAGAACCCATAGAACAGGTACCAACGCGCCTCCCTGTTGTCGCAGTCATGCACAAAGCATAGCATCTCCAATAAGCCCTCGAACTAAACGTAAATTTCTTACACCTCTCCGTTGCCTTCAAAAATTCTAAACCTAAATATTGGAAATAGGGTGTCCCTTCGATTTTGATATAGTCTAGGATATAGTCAACTACAGCGGCTAAATCATCATCATTGGAATAATATCCATTGATTATCCTTGGCTGGTCGAAGGGATCTGTACTGTTCAATTTGACCTCCCCACGAGATTTTGGGTTTATGTTACTTACTACTGAAACCAACATTTGAGTATTCTCAGCTAGTTCATGTAGTCTATCACAAATTGAGTTTTTGAATCCTAAAGTAAATCCACAGAAGGCTAGAAAGTGTGAAGCATCATCCATAATGAAATTTAGAGTCTCATAATCTGGGTGGTAACTAGATTTGTTGCAAGCCGAGTAGCCTACTATTAATGGGGCTTGGAAGTTATGTGCGTTAAAAGGCTCGGGGTTAGCGGGTCTTTTGGTTCTAAAAGCTAACATTGCTCCGACAATATTTTGGAGATTCTTTCCTACAGGGAGATCTGAAATGACATCTATATCCATATCTTCTAAGTCCTCTTTAGGACCGATACCTGATAGCAGTAAAAGTTGAGAAGACTTGATAGGTCCGGCACACACAATGACTTCTTTTCTTGCCTTTGCGGTGACGGTCTTGCCATTCTTAACAATTTCTACTCCAACCGCATTTTTGTTCTCATCGAAAATAATTTTTGTCGCCAAAGTGTTTCTAGTTATTTGTAAGTTGGGGTTATCTTTAAGAGGAGGCAAATAAGTACTTGCACCCTCAGTACGAATTCCTTCAAGGATATTGTATAGAGCTGAAGAATATCCCTTTCCCGTACCAATATTGTCAACTACAACAGACTCCCCAGCCTGTTCAAAGCCTTTCAAATATTCATCACACACTGGACGATTTTCTTTGATTACTCCAATCGTTCCTTTATCGCTGTGGTATTTTCCGAATGCCGATTTAAGCACATTAAGATCTTGTAAATTTTCAGTTTTCTTGAACCATTTGAGCATCCTTTTCCATTTCCAAGAAGAATCGTTCGTCGCTTTATAGAATTTTTCGTAGTCTCGAGAGTTTCCTCTTCCGTAAATCATGAAGTTGGTGGCTCCATGTCCTCCTAGCACCTTGCCAATTAAGGATCCACCCTTCTTGTGACATTTCCCGGTGAAACCATCACCCACTGAAGTATAGTTCCAATCCAAGCGGGAGTTTTTTACGTAAGTCACCAAACCGGGAAACTGAAATGAATTTAGTATGATGATATATTCTTTAAGAGTGTTACATACATTCATTTTAAATTGGATTTAGCATATGCCCGCAGCTTCACTTGAGTGGAGTTCAACATAATTATGTCTCATTTGATAAAAGTTTACAAAGGAACTATCTGTTTTCCAAATTTCATCCAAATCTGTCCAGTTGCTTTTACGTGAAAAGTAACAAACTTACGCCTTGACAATTAGTAGTAAGATAATATAAGATCTTACTTGACACTCCATGCCACAATTTCCACCTGCTTCTACCAGCAATGTACTGTAATTTGCTTCAACCAGCCTGGCAGCTACTATAACACCAGCACTGCCGCCCCCGACCACTATGTAATCATACGTGTCCCCATCTAAAACAGAGAAAGTTAGTATGTTTACAAAATGAAGTCTTATAAATGTAGACACTGTTAAGTTTAGATTCATCACCAAGCTCGGATGAAGGCAAGCCACCCTGAAAAAAAAGGAAATAATTGAGGATACTTGTATGATTATGCCACAGGAGGTAAAGTCAAAGCCTAATGACGAACAGTCGATGGAGGACAATAATTACAATTCGTAACTCGGCAAATTCAACTGAAACCTACAAGGTTTAATTTTTCATTATTGTTTAGCATACGTATACATAAGTAGGGTCCTAAGAAATGAGAAACTTAGCCACAATACAAGATTAGCTTTTATACTAAATTATTATAACACATTGGTATTCAAATAAAACTTAAAAATATGACCGTCGCTTCTCGTCCAAGTTAATGGAAATGACTGCCTTCTTGAATGTAAAATAGTATATGAATACTGTTTAAATACTTACCACACACATTTGCTTCTTTAGAGTACAAGTGGCCATTCATGTTAAGCAGAGCCAAGACGCTGAAAACGCCCTGAAGTTTCTTAATCCGAGCTATTTCAGCAGCTGTATTCATGGTTGAAGGCTGCGAAATTATACGGCAATCCTTAAACACTCACAATAAAATCACACAAAAAAAAGGATCTATAAAATGTAGTTTCTAAATAATGTACATAGTAATAAATACAAGCAGACTATACCACTAAAAATAAAAATGAAATGTTGGGGTCGGCTTCGAGTCTATCTGACCTCCACAACCCAGTTAGTACTGAGTAATACGATACCTCTTGGCCACTGACTACCTATGACAACTGTCAAAGGTCTACAAATGACAGCCAGGACCAACGTCTAAACGTGCTTTCCGAGGCACGTAGATAATACAGGGAGTTCACCCATCCACGGACCAACCCAGGCAAGCGCAGTTTAAACTGAAGATCGACCCGAGCGGCTGCCGCTGTTATTATTTAGCTACGATGTCCTTTAAGGGGCTGTCTCCACAAGCGAGAGTATCGCGGCGATATTGTCGTATAGATTTACGTGGCACGACGATATCGCCGCGATTCTCTCGCTCGTGAAGACGGCCCCTAAGAACGTTAACGATGATTGTAAAGTCAACAATGTATGGGACTCACCTGCTAAAAAAAGGTAAATGTGAAAAGGCCAATCCTGGTCACTCGTTGTTAACGAAACTATTTGGAAACGATTGCCACAAGTCTGGGCCCTCAGCTCATAACAATGAGTGCAATATAAAGAATGATTTCTTGCTTAAGTACTTGTTTCTCTTTTATTTGAGTTACCTTCGCTTACACTGTTACTGACATAGATAAAGACTACTTATTTAGCTACTCGTATGTACCGCTAATAGGAAATATAGCTGATAGTATAAAACAGAACCGGTTCAAGACTGTTAAGACTTAAATTGCTATGTTTATTTGTCTTTGGAAATTTTAAAGACCATTCTTTAAACATTTTGGCGTCGTTAAAGAAATTATGGAACTGTAACATATGATGGAAAAATAGGATGTGAAAATAAATTGAAGGTGTGTTCCACCCAAAGGCATTTGGTTTTTCAAAGAATACTGAATTTAAAAAATGCGTGTAAATTGTGTGGTTGAAAATAATTAACGATATGTTAAAAAAGCAAATAAATTGCCTCATTATCCTCAGTAAAAAGTACGATGATAAAGTGGAATATTTTTACCAACGTACCACGTGTTGTCTCTTTTTCAATCGTCAAAAATTTAGAAAACAATACGAATTACGTTTAGTTACAGTTTTTTTTTCATTTTTAAACGAAAGATAAAGTTAAAATTGAGGTATTGTAGCCATGCAACGCCGACATTTGACGAGGGCGGAGATGTTACGAGCTGTGGGAATGCTGGAAGCTGGATCTGTTCAGCGTAATGTTGCTGAGGCCATAGGGACCCATCAAAATGTAATTTCAAGATTGTGGACACGCTATCGTGCCACAGGTGAAGTAGCGGATAGGCACCGGGGGCCAAGTCGCATCACTACCCCCAGACAAGACCGATTTTTGCAAATTACTGCGCGAGCACAACCAAATGCAACGGCGACTCAATTGGTCCAAAGGCTGCGAGTGGAACACCAAGTGCTTGTGAGTGACCAAACTGTAAGAAGGCGACTGCATGAAAGCAATCTACGCTCTCGTAGACCACTCCGGGTCCCACCTTTACGGAGAGGCAATCGTGGACGACGATTAGAATGGGTTCGGAACCACGTGGACTGGGGCCGTGACCAATGGTCCAATGTGCTGTTCACGGATGAATCCAGGTTCGGCTTCCATCCAGATTCACGAAGGACGCGTGTTTGGCGAGTTCCTGGACGATGGAGCCGTCTCCAGAACCCTCAGAAAGTTCACCCATACCATGAGGAACAATTATGGTTTGGGCAGGAATTCGTCTTGGAGGACGGACGGATCTCGTTTGGGTGCGGGGCAATATGACGGCAGAACGATACGTCCAACAGGTGCTGGGGCCCGTAATCTTGCCCCACAGAACACAAATGGGGCAAGATTTCCTGCTCATGCACGACAATGCCCGGGCACACACGGCGAGAACGGTAGCAGGTTGGTTACATACACATAATGTTAGGGCCTTAGACTGGCCTGCTCAATCGCCAGATCTAAATCCCATTGAGCATGCGTCGGATATGCTGCAAAGAAGAGCTCTGAAGGAAGTTCCTGAAAATCTGGCTACAGAAGATCACCACCTTTGCGCACCTCAGAAAGACATGGGACAATATTCCGCAGCAAGACATTGACAACCTTGTTCTGAGCATGCCGAATCGTTGCCGATGTGTTATGAACATCATGGGCGCTTTCTCAGACTACTAACTTCAAGTTTATAAACACAAATTAAATTATTTTTCTATTTTTTTCAGTTTTTACTCACAAATTAAAAGTTCATTCATATACGGTTTCCGTCTATGCTTCATTTTTTTTCCATAAAATCCTGAAATTTTAATCTATACCTTAACCATTATTAAAAAATGGTAGAATGTTAAATAACGTATCTTTTAAATATATACATGTCATATAAATAATTAACACATTGATAGTAATTCGCTTTTTTAAAAATATCCCTAGACCGTGTTGATGTGTGTAAATGCACATAGAGACAGAAAATAATGATAGTCATCGATGATGAAGTTTTGTGTTTCATAATCTGGGTAAAGACTGGATTTGTTTAGAGCTGAGTAGCCTAATATTATTGGCGCGGGAAGTCTATGTTCATCAAATGAAGGAGGTTTAGCTTCTCTGTTGGTTTTAAAGTCTAAAAATGGTCCAATGATACATTGTAGATTTTTGCCTACTGGTATATTTGACAAAACATTTATTTTATGAGATTCTAGCTCTTCTTTAGGTCCAATGCCTGATAGCATAAGTATTTGGGGTGACTTTACCGGCCCAGCAGTAATAATGACTTCCTTTCTTGCTTTGACAGTTATTGTTTTGCCTTTTTTAACAAATTCTATCCCAACCGCATTTTTAATCTCATCAAAAATGATTTTCGTTGCCAAATTATTTCTAGTTACATGCATTTTTGGGTTATGTTTAAGAGGAGGCAAATATGTATTGGCAGCGTCATTACGTTTTCCATTCAGAATGGTGTATATAGATTTGGAATATCCTAATCCTATTCCGGAACCAACATTGTCTACAACTACTCGTTCTCCAGCCGCTTCATAAGCTGTCAAGTAATCTTCAATGATTGTACGATCTTCTTTTGTCATGCCAATATTACCTTCAGTGCCATGAAATTCTCGAAACACCGAATTGAGGATATCATCGTTACTTAGAATTTTCACTTTTCTTGAAGTATTTGAGCATATTCTCCCATTTCCAAGATGGGTCTCCCGTAGCTTCGTAGATCTTCTCAAAGTCTCGACGATTTCCTCTGCCATATATCATGTAGTTGAGGGCACCTGTCCCTCCAAGGCCTCTGCCGTAGAAGGATCCGCCATCAGCCTTGAGGCATCTGTCTGTTCGGCAGTTTGTCTCTGATGTGTAGTTCCAATCGATGCGGGAGTTCTTTATGAAGTGCACAAAACCAGGATACTGAAAAATCAAAGTGTTTTAATAAAATATCAAAGGTAAAGTTATCGGAAAATAATTATCATGTTTAGACTTGTCTTGTTTATGAGGAACCCATGTCATGGAATTCGCTTGCAGCGTTTGAAATAGAAGATCAAAAATCTTGTTGTTACTGCATCTGAAGCAGTATAAAAAAATATTAACTTACGAGACTTTCAGCTCCGGGAATGTCACCAACTTCTATCATTAATACGCTATAGTTGGCATCCACCAGTCTTGCAGCTACCACGACACCTGCAGTGCCACCTCCGACAACCACGTAATCATAGGTATCACCATCTGAAGATAGATAGACGTTCTATAACGGCCGTTTTCTACAACTTACTTACGTAGAACTGTTGGTTAATATTATGCCTACTAATTACTAGCTATAAACAAAGAATATCCTATCCGCGTCACCTACCTGTCACTTGATTCAGTGACAGCACTTGATTCATAGAAAAATCAAAGAAAGCTTTTCTGTGACGTTTTGTTTCTAACCGGTAAGCAAAATATCAAACAGACAGAGATAGCAACCTACCGAAACCGGCTAGTAAGTTATTGAAAATGGCCGTTAATCTGTCAACCGCAGGGCTTAACACTAAATCGCAACATTCTATGTACGTTTACCACCCACATTTGTGCTAACCCTTCAAGTCAGTAACAAGAGGACAAACAAATTGAAATACAGACAGATGATGCTTTGCATATACAAACAAAACCTAAGCTTCTCCCCTTACAGATCGGTTTGTAACAATCTGAGAGAGAAGTTTTGTAACAAACTCGGATTTAGAAGTGTTCATGGAATTTTTTCAATAATCGTATTTGATTTAAAAGAGTCTCTAATGAGTCTGTAATGGGGAATTAGTTCTAATAAAATAAAGTTTTAGTATTCTAGTAAAAATTAGTTCTGTCACAGATATTGATCTGTGACAGAACTAATTTTTTGTAAAAAAAGAATTCAAAAGTGCCTTTAAATGGTATATTTGAAATAAATGCTTGAGTTTAAGAAATAACATCGTACAACCTTCCTAGAAAGACAATCTCTATGCTTGTCATCATAAGACTAGGAGCATGAGTGTTGTTTAGCTTCTGCTGAAGATGTTAGACTAATTATGGATCTCCTAAAAACACGGAATCTTCGTCCTTTGATTCCGATGTAAGCTTATCTTTCATTGCAGAAATATTTAAAAAATCCACTTACTACAAACTTTCGCGTCTTTGGGGTAAATCTCGTTTGTTATATGAAGAAGCGCAATGATGCTAAAAGCTCCCTGCAGCTTTCTGATCCTAGATATTTGTGTTCGTGCTAGCATGGTTTAATTCTGTAAATAAAAGACTTGATTATTTTAACTGCCTTTTGACTGACAAGTATTGGATGGTTGATTCAGATGGAAATCGATTTTAATTACTTATCATCGACGTTCAGTCGAAAGTCGTCCTTTACAAGATCAGTCCTGCGCTGTTTGCTGTTTGTAGCAGTTTGTAAAACTGTGATCTTCCATGTCATAACTATAGTAGATAGATATTAATGCTGGCCATCTTCGTCATAGGCCACCTTAATTTTCCATATTTCTATTCGAATTTCAAACTTCCTGTCATAAGATGATTGATTTTTCGGTGAAGAATAATTTCAACTTAATGACCAATAAAGAAAACCAGAAAAAAAGTATTAATTGCTCTTACCTTCTGTTGTCTAATTTCTTACTACTA
The DNA here is from genome assembly GCA_941918905.2 of Xestia sexstrigata. Classification (NCBI taxonomy): domain Eukaryota; kingdom Metazoa; phylum Arthropoda; class Insecta; order Lepidoptera; family Noctuidae; genus Xestia; species Xestia sexstrigata. The sequence goes on along the minus strand of OW799203.2, from coordinate 2,006,576 downwards.
AACTTTCAATGCAATTTGACTTATATAGACTCCTTCAACGAATTAATAAATTCGGCTTCAGGTTATGGACTAGGAAACTAATCGAATAGATAAGCATTAATTAGAACCTTGTAATGGGTTGGGACTTACGTCAATAGAAAGATAAACGCCTTAACTGAATGCAAGCGAGGAAATAAACAGGCTTTCTAAGAATTCCTAAAATTCCCAAAAAAATGATAACAGCCCACCAACCAACTAGCTGTTGCCAAAGAATAATCGCAATTTGTTTTTTTAGTTCTCTCCAAAGACATTTTAATATATTTAGGTATCATAGACGGGTTTAAAAACTGCCAACTCAAATAAGACTGGGGATATGATACTGGATATACCTGACACATGCCGAACGCTGCTGCCGAGCCGTGGGCTCGCAAACACAAGATTGGTGCCCTGAAAGCGATTCCGGGTTGTGATAGGGCAGGCCAAGGAGCTGGCGTGACGACTAAGATGCGATGAAAGAAATAGAAGGGAAGCTTTTGCTCAGCTGTGGGACTCACAGATCAACGCGAACAAAATCGTGATTTACTTGGTCTTGCAACTAGAACAACTGGGTGGTGTGGACACGAGTGGAACGTGTCAAAATCAAAATCAAAGCATTTATTTCAAGTAGGTCAGTTACAGGCACTTTTGAATTGTCGAAACAAAGATGAAAATGAAATGTAGCTAGAGTCCCAGTCAAGAGACAAAAACTGTGAAAGTACTGTAGTTGCCCATTCCCTAGCGTAGATCTCTATGGAGAAGAACGGGCAAGAAACTCCATGGACACTCTTTTAAATAAAAATATTGTTACAAAATCTTGGTTACAACATTCATGATGAAATGGTATATTATGTGAGAACAATGTAGCAAGAAGTGCACTTTAAAAGTGTCAACAGTAAAAACAAAAAAAAAATACAATTCAAAAACCAAAATAATTCATTCAAACAAGCCATGGCAACTAAGAGATGACCAGTCACAACTGACAGCGCCCGTTCACGAACATGACGCATGGATCAGCACCATTCAACTTAACCATTCTGAAGGGAACTTCATAATCCGACACATGCGCCACCATCAGCGAGACATTAGAGTGAGCATGACATACTCTCAACTGCCAGGGCACATTCAAGTCAAGAAAAGACGTAGGTTTCCAGTGAATAATAGCTTTCTAGTACATAGTACTCACACAATATGGGTTATGCGGTTATATAATACTAAAGAGATTGAATCTATGCAATGCAAAGATAGTTGTACAATCTTCAGCAGCTCCAACGATACCATTTAATGCTATCAATTTATGCGCGTTGTCCTTGTGGAGGAGGACCAGCATTGAGCCAAGCTTCTTATCAGCGATATAATCGCTCAACTTGTAATTATGCTTGCTAGTGTGCGTTTAATGCATGTTTTAAATTTCGTCTCATTGAGTTCAAAAATACTTTGTGGAATTTTATTATAGCATCTCAAACAGTTCCCGTGAAAGATGAGTCTACTTTAGCGAGTCTAAAGCCTGGCCGAACTAGTTGGTCCCTATTTCTAGTACTGTTATTATGTGCATTTTTTTTCTGACGTACATTATATTTTCGTGGATGTATTGACAATGTACCGTCATGATGCCAATAATATCCTTAAACAGTTCCCTTAGAGAATCGCGTCTACGAAAATTATATATGGCTCTGATGGCCCTTTTCTGCAGAATAAATATAGACTCAATATCTGCAGCCCGTCCCCATAGCGAAATGCCATAAGATATTATACAATGAAAGTAACTAAAATAGACCAGTCTAGCGGTTTCTACATCAGTATATTGACGGATTTTTCTAATGGCATATGCTGCTGAACCTAACCGCCCCGCAAAAGATGTTAAATGATAACCCCATTGTAGCCTTGAATCAAGCGTAATCCCTAGGAAAACTGTTTTATCTACGAATTCAAGTTTCTCTTTATTCAATATTATATCACATTCACTACTTTTACCATTAATTTTTTTTTTTAAATCTTATGCATTTGGTTTTTTTTTCATTTAATACCATATTGTGGCTATTTACGGCATCTATATCACACATCGTTATTCTGTCATTTTGCGTTATAATGCCAGAGACATTATAATCACATATTTTCTAACACGATTTTATTAGCTTCATCAGTTGCAAACTATGTAAAAATTTTCGAAAGCAATTATTCTACCTACTTCCTGGTTTCCAATTGAGCTAAAATTTTGCATACATGTATAGTTTTCATGACAATGTATAGCTAATTGACGTCGTTTTAAATCCAATATGGTGGAGCAGTTATTTTTTATGCATTACCATGATATGGACCCGTATCAAATATAAAGGTTTGCTGAGAAGAATACGAGAAAGAATAAGAAACTAAGTGAAGCTCGCCTTTGTACATAAGCTATATTATTGCAATATATATGCATATTTGTTTTCCGTGTGCAATAATAATAAGAAAGCGTGTTATAAATAGGGACCAACTAGTTCAGCCAGGTTTCAGGCTTGCAAAAGTAGATTCATCTTTCATGGGGTACTGTTTAAAATGTTACAATAAAATACCTCCCCACATTCTACAACTGAATGAGACGAAATTTTAATCTTGTATAAAACGCACACTATGTAGGCAAGCATATTATAAGTTGGGGTATTACATTGATGATAAAAATGCTTGGCTCAATGCAGCAGGACCACTGCGCAACCATAGGGTAAAACTAATTGGGCAAATTATTCTGCTAGCTGCAGAAGATTGTAAAAGTATTCTTGCTTTGTATACAAAGCAAGGACATTAGGAGATGGATACTAGGAGATGGAACCTATAGATTCCATCTCCTAGTATAAACTGTATAATTGCATAGCACATGTGTGAGTACCATGTATTGTAAAGCTACCGTTTGCATTTAGTTATCTTTCATGGACTTGAATGTGCCTTGGTGGCTGAGAGAATGTCATACTCACTCAAATGTCTCGCTGATGGTGGCGGGTGTGTTGGTCATTTAGTTTCCTTCAATATGGTTGAGTTGAATGGCGCCGATACACGCGTCATGTTCGTGATCGGGCGCTGTCAGTTGGGACTGGTCATCTCTTAGCTGCCACAGTTCATTTTAATTACTATATTTTTAAATTGTTGATTTAATCTTTTACTCTGGACGCTCATAATGGGCACGTCTTTCTACATCGTTCTCACATATATCTATAATCTCAACATGAATGATGTAACCAAGATTTTGTAACAATATCTTGATTTAAAAGAGTGTCCATGGAGTTTCTTGCCTGTTCTTATAGAGATCTACGCTAGGGAATGGGCAACTATAGTACTTTCTCAAGTTATTATGTCTTGTGTCTGGGACTGTAGCTTTGTTTTGTTTTTGTATTTTTGACATTCAAAAGTGACGTAATGGTCTAATTGAAATAAATGCTTTGAGTTTGAGTTTGTTTTATAGTTTTCTTAAACTACAATTATTTCAATGGATATTATTCTAATAGCTTCTTTATGGCATCGTATATCTGTGGTTCTTCCATACTCAACTCAAAAGGAATTTAAGTAGAATTTCCTAATCAAACTAGAAAACGGTTTGATTAATGCATCCAATTATTTATATCTAATGACGTTGCCAACTAAACCTTATTTATAGAATACATACGTTTGCCTTCTCAATCACTTGTTTTCAATTAAAAACGGCAGACAATCTTGTTTTTATCACCGGTGCAATTTATTTTCTAATCATCCTTTTCATTAAGGATTCCCAAAAAGCAGCCATTCCGTGCAAAAGTGCAATTATTATAAATGCACTTTTGAGCAAAAGTGCGTAAAAATTGCAATTTTAGGCACAAAGACTGTTTTTTTTAACGATATTATGTTATGCCCACGTTTGTGATACTAAACATTCTTGGTGTAGAGAAGGCCATATTTATGTTCTACATACAAGAGCCTGCGTGGGAGTGCTTAGAGAATAAACAAAGATACACCATTAAATAGTTTCAGAAAACCAACTCGAAGTAAATGGCAAGATTTCTTCAATGTAATCAAAGCTCGTCCTTTTCTGCATACTAAACAGATTCATCATCTTTGCATCTACCAGAACTGTAGAGAATCAAAATCAAAATCAAAATATTTTATTTCACATAGGCCTACACGGGCACTTAAAAACGTCGAAAAGGTGCACGGTTCGGGTTGGTCGTTTCCATGGAGAAGAACCGGCAATAAACTCCATGGTTACTCTTTTCAAACCATGGTTACTCTTTTCAAAGAGAGAATGATCAAGATGTATTGTGGTGAAAGAATCAGCCAGTCAGCAAGATGGTAGCAAGTTCGACTCCTGGAGTGGCGTAAGCAAGCGTAGAGTTAGCCCCAGCTAGATGAACTGTCGGGACAAATTGGTTTTTGAAAGCAGAGAACGATGCACAACTTATGAGAAGCCTATATCCAACTGTGACAGTAAATGAGTTGATTGAAGGTGGCACCAAGACTGACCCAGAATGCACTGAACACAAAATTAAAGTAGGTACCACTAGAGGAAAATTTTATTAAAGAATAACCAATTGGTTCTTCTTTAATAGGTTAACCTTCTTTAGATTTTTTTATGTGGTTTCTACGTAGCCGTTAATGTGGACTAGAGGAGTATGAGGCGAAAATAAAATAGTGTCTATGACTTCGTTATATGAAGTTAAATGTGTTGGTTTTTATTTATTTGTTGTTCTGGGTGTTAAATAAGATAAGTAAGATAGCGTTGTGTACTCTATACTATGAGGAACGAGAGCGTTTAATGGTGCTGATGTAATGGATGTTATACAGTGCAGGGTGTATATATTTATATTGTTTCGACGATACATAACGTCTCGGCTATGCGTACTCTCCACACTCCATCTTCCCTCAGTATCAAGTTACACATCATTCTCTTGCCCTAATCACAATTCATTTGGGGTCGGCGCATTATATCTTCTATTTCCATACTTCTCATTACTTGTCATCTCATCAGATACCTCCTTTCTTGCCATACAACAACAACAACAGTCCATAACGTCCACTGCTGGACATAAGCCTCTCCCATGATGGGAGGAATTTGCCGTAATCTCCACGCTTGGCAGGCGGATTGGAGATCGCAGTGATGAAAGACTAACAGAAAACGCTGCTGCCCATTCTCTGGTCTACGGAGGCGCAAGGTGTTCTGCCTCAGACATTAGTCGCCTTATACGACACCCGTGAGTGTAATGGGTTGGTTTTATTCTACTCTGCCGGATACCACACTGCCAATATCATTCTTTAAACAGTCCATACATACGCGAACGGATAGATATCAGACGCAGGATGAACGACCGCAAACTTTAAAACTCTGGGCTGCTAAAATTCCCTATAGCAATCTTTTCAATCTGGGAATTGAACCCAGAATCCTACGCTCAGCAGCTACGGGACCAACAAGACAGTTCAGGGTCCTTTAAAAAACACACGTCTGATATTGTATTATCTCCACAACTTCAAGCGGTACTGTCTTCTAAGAACCATGTTTCATGGATGCTAGCCAGCACATGTTTCCTAGTTCTATCGTAAAACTTTACAGGCTTCTTAGTACAAACTAAAACTAAAGTCCGTCCCAACACGGGGCTGTAAAACTTTAACTGCAAAATTAAATCTACGGAACATACTCGTTATTAAACTGCTGGGTTGTTTATGCCTTGTACATAGATAGACTAAGTGTTATTGTGGGACTTTTTTTTTATAATAAAAACATAAATTCAAACTCACTTCTTTTCTGTTTTTAGAGGTAGGCAGAAACGACAAAACGCAAAAGACGGTCTTTACATTATATTCTTAATTCTTGTATACGCTTTACATAGGACTTGATGAAGGCATCGACGCGAACTTTTGGAAAAAACGAGTGCGCCAACCCACACTTTTTTCTTGATTCTCAACTTTATGTAAAGTATGTATTTACAAACAAAAAGTATCTATGTAGTATATCAACTATCTGGTGTCCACGACACAAGTCTCGTTGCTTAGTGTGGCACTAGATGGCGCTGTGTGTTAATGTACAGCGATATTTATTATTATTATTATTTATAATACTAAGACATAGATTGTAGAATCAGGCGTAACATATAGGAAACCCATGACAGTAAAAAGTAATGTGATTTCTACATTTAGTTTTAATTCCGCTAAGGTTGATATTTTAACTGCAACATCGGATGTTGTTCTATAAATATCGATAGGACCCCAAACCTATACTCGGCACGTGCTTCGCCCCAGCGGCCCCAACCCTGGGACATTCTCAGGAAATGTTACTCGTCCGAGTAGTTAACGAGTCGACATCCTTTGAGGATGCCCCTAGAGGAATGAACACGTGTCCAGTATAGATTTCAGGTAGATGTTACATTAAGTATAATTAATATACCATCTGCATGTGTGTATTTTAGAAGGCGGGTGGGCCTCTGCATTCTGTATTAAACCTAGACCAAATTTTTGGTGGAATTAAAACTATTCCGTAGATTACTACGGAATAGTTTTAATTCCACTAAAAATTTGGTGGTTTGCTAGTATTAACTAGCAACGTCTCGGTATGCGTGTATGACCAGGTGTATGAATGGGATTCAGGCGATGGGAGTATGTTAGGATCGTAGCTGGTGGTGTTCTATAGTTTCTGCGGACCCTCATGGGTAAAACGGGTCGTGAGTTTAAGGAGGTATGTATAAATGACTTACAATTTTGTTATAAATATTGATTGACCCGAAAGTGTTTGGAAGAGTTACTGGTTCATGAAGGAGTATTTTAAGGGTACTCTGCCCATGTCTCTGAAGCGAAAGCTGATGGACATGTGTATTCTCCCGATCTTGACCTACGGTGCGCAAACTTGGTCTTTGACTAACATCCAAAAGTCCAAACTCAAGGTTTGCCAGCGTGCTAAGGAGCGCAGCAGATGTAAAATTAACAGATCGTATTCGAAACACTACACTGCGCTCCAAAACGCAAATCGTTGACATGGCTCAAAAGGCTGTCCAACTTAAATGGGGCTGGGCAGGACATGTCTGTCGTATGCCGAACGAACTGTGGGCCCGTAAGGCTCATGATTAGTGCCCTGAAACAGTGACACGGGGTCGCCACAAAGAGATGGCGGGACGAACTGGATGTCTTCCTTGAGAATTGGAAAGAGGTGGCACAGAATCGTGACCGTTAGAAGGAATGGAGAGAGGCCTTTGCCCAGCAGTTGGAGAATATAGGCTAGCTATAATAAATTTAATATTGATAGAAGCATAATTAACGTTTGCAAAAACTAACCAAAGGAGAAGAAAAACTTGTTTGAATTTCACAAAACACATTTCAATGTAATTTCACGTGTATTTATTTGACCTCTTGTGGCTGTCGTGCGCGTGTATTTTCTTTTCTTGTTGTCAGAACCAAGTAGTTATTTTGCTACACTTAATTCAAAATACCTGGAAACCCTATCTAGAGTACACGCGTAACCTTTAACTATAGAACATATTCCACTTGAAAGCATTTTATATGAAAGTAGACCAAATAGGTAACCCATCCATCACCTATCTAATATTTTAGGCACAAAGAAATAGGGCTTAAATATATCACGTATAAAGGCATTTTAAGACACCAATGAGAATATTAAGTAGGTGTGTTGCAGAAAGCGCTGAACCTATTAGGCTTCGACCAGGGTGATGAGATTGCGCCGAAACGCGTAGCTTATTGAAATCGCCAGTTGCGTCCATAGTGTAGTCTGTGGTGGGTGCCTGTCGCGATTAGGTAGAGCGAATTAAGGGTCTACCCAAATGATAATCGCCTCAAAAACGTTTCTTATTACAGCAATCAGTTTCATGACCATTCTTTTCCATTGTGATCTACGCGTAGGAAGTGGTAACTACAGTAATTTTACAAGTAATTATGCGTTGTGAATTTAGCTTTGCTTTCTTTTTCTGACATCCAAAAGTGCTGTAATGGTTAAATTTGAATTTTGAGTTTACAAGGCCTTTTCGATAGTTTATATCAATCCACTGCATTTTTTTTTCTATTATAGAGTGCTAATAGAATGTCACGTGGTTTAGGCCCTCTAGCTAGCAACTGATCCTTTGTTATTGAACCTAGTGGAATCCTTTCTACCGTCTACTGCCTGCTACAGTATTTCGCAATGTACTGTGACCACCTAATCGCTTCCGCTACCGCGCCAATCACAGCGCTATCGCCCTGCATGAGGCCAAGACGCGTGTGCGAGCTATCTTAAATTCTCTATAATACTTGACAAATACATTAGCAATTCACAAAATTCTATTTGAATTTCTCTCAGGTCGTATAGACGCCTACTGAAATACAAAATGTTACCACATAAGGCAATTTGACTGCTAATTTCAATTTTGATCGTGAAACAAGGTCATGCCAAGTAGATGTATAATTAGACCTTTCTACATGCAAGCCGACCCCAATAAAACTTGGGAAAAGGCTAGGCAGATGATGACATGGTCTTTCAGACAGCATACTATTTTTTTATGATTATTAACTTCCTCGTTGGTCTAGTGGTTGCAACCGCGACTGCTGAGCGTGGGTTTGACTCCCAGGTCGGGCAAAGTGTTTTTTGAATTTTCAATCAGGAATTTCTCAGTAGCAACCATGGAATCTGTATTTTTGTCCGGTTCATGGCCATTGGCTCGACCCTTATTACATGGGACTTAAAACATAACTGTCGAAATGAGGTTTACTATTAGGTACACCTCTGCCGTACCCTTTGGGATTTACAAGCGCGATATGTTATGTTTACTAATTGTTAAAAAAATCTTAAATGACTTACTCACAGCCAGTCAATTGAAATTGAAATTGTTTATTGAAATAATTGAAATACAAAAATTTTACAATAAGGCCTTTAAAACTATAGGTATACAATAATTGGATTCTACCTGAACTAGGAATAAACCTGTATCTCAAGTAACTCACTCAAGCGCTTATACATAAATATTATCTAAGATTCCTTAAACAACTAGTAAATAACTTATCTATATATATGCTAGGTACATAATTATTATGGTTCTATTCAAAGTAAGAAAAAACAGTTTGTTTAGCTAACTTCTCTGCAACATTCTATTATTTTTGCAATGAAGCATAATACAAAAATCTAGGTCACGTTTACTTAGTGTCTACAGAGAAAAATGCTATGTCACTAAAATGTAAAATATACTAAAATTACAATAAGTGCGACCATTAGTAGGTACATAAAGGTCAATATGCTTAAGAGTAAACTAAGTATAACACTTATGAATAAACAGAACTTATTAAATAAAACGGCCTTCTCACGCGTCATTATAATCAATGGAATTGACATATCTTGCCTCAGCTATTTTCTTAGCGGGGCACTCTAGATCGCCTGTTTTGTGGTAGCTCGGTTTTTTAAAACGTAAGCATGTTGCATACTGTGGCAGTTCAGCATTTTTATTGCACTCATTGGATTGATGACCTTGTTCTCCACAATGTCCACAAGTGTTGGTAGCTTCCCGACAAGTCTTTGCAGCGAGTCCACACTGTTGATATTTAAAGTATCTGGTCACAAGTGTATAGTCCCTCACTGGGCAGGTTGTCCAATTAATGTACACTCGGTTTTGGTTTATAAGGGCCTTTCTAATGCTGGCAGTAACTTCAAGAATATAAGAATATAAGTTACACGTAGGTCCTTTCTTTTTACCCCACTTGTGACTTAATTTTATGGAAGCCATAAAAGAGTCACGAGGTAAATTAGGCAGCTTGTCCGCTAAGTTCTGCTCATAAATGCAGTCGTAGACTTCTTGATCACTTAAGGTTAAAGCGCCGACCGGCCGTCCATACATTTTTGTATCGGGTTTTACACTAAACACAGACACTCTTTCTTTAAAACTAATCATTTTATCACTTCTCTACAATTAAATGTCCACGCGTCTGACCTTTTTAGGCAATTACTTACATTATTTACTGAGAAAAACAATCGTGAAATCCCGACAACATTTGACACTTCTTTAGTAGTGTGCGTGACTTTTGACAACTATTTGACAAGTAAACCAAAAGCGTTGTTTAGACCATCGCACGCTAGATGGCGTGCAGACGATCTTAGAACTGTTAAATCAATTTCTCAGGTTCAAATATTGGTTAATAATTTCCTTTCCAACCGTTCAAAACAAAACAATATAAAATAACATAAAACTGATGACCACTGTTGACTGATGACCTGGTATATGTAAACTGCAGACGGTGGATCGAAAAAAAAAGCAAAGATACTTTAAAACAAATTTTAATTTAAAAGAAACTATTACAATAAAATAAGTGAAACCTATTCGATGCTAGAATATGGAATGGACGAAAAAGTACTTAAAACTAATTAATTGCTATGATGAATTTTGCTGCGTCGGCGGCTCGTGGCTGGACGGGTGTCGGCGCTGCAGTTTTCGTGCGCTTGGCGTAAACAGGCAGGAATGTGCGAGGTCGGCGATATCCATTAGGGATCCGTATTTAATACCTCCATCCGCAGAACAGCAACTATTTGCTCATATTGAGAGAAAATGTTGCTGGGAGTTCATCTCGTTTTCTGGTGACATCTTCATACGTGTGTATCTTAAGGGTCTGCTGCTTCTCTTTGTTGTCTGCTCTAAGGTTCCAGCATTTGTATCTGCGGCTTATTACCAAAATGATTAGTATGGTTGCGCATAGTACAATTATATAAAATGGTATAATGGTATGGTATAGAACAACCGGTTGAGTGTTGTCCATCTGAATAGGACTTTTCATCAGAAGTTTGTTCTGGATGCTGTGAAGTTCTTCCAAGTTGACTGAATTAAAGCCGATGATGTGAGTGGAGTCAGTCGTTTGGTTTATGTCGTTATAAGGGATCTTTGATAGTTTTAGTGGCTGTCCTTTTATCTCGTTGCTGTCGTTGATGATTGTGAATTCTGTTGTTTGAAGATAGCAGTCCATGGGTATAGTGACGAGATAACTTCCCTGTAGAATATTGAAGTATTTTCTGCCGCAGGCTAACTGTACTTTGGTCGGTTGGGGCAATGATAGCACGTAGTGTTGGTCGTCCAGTTTTTCTACTGCTTGTTTGGAGAGTGAAATCTTGGTGAATTGGCAGGCGTCTTCTAGACCTTGGTTGATGATGAGTTCTTGGATGCAATCAGGTTTCGTCCGGATCTGATGACTTGTCTTCCTTTCGCAGAGATGGATGCTACTGTACTTCGGGAATTCAGCCTCTATGTACACGAATGATTTCTCGTTTGTTGCTATATAGGGAGAGGAAGGAATAATGGCGAGTTGTTGTTTGTTGGGTACAATGGATAGTTTGTATAAATCATAGATGTCTGTGGAGACTATAGGAAAACTGTATACTATTACTATTCTTTTCTCAATAAAGTTGGAACCTGGTTTTATAAGGTTATAATACTCTCGTAACTCTAAATTTAAGACTTGGTCTTGGTTGTATATAGATTTTAGTTTATCTATCATAGATCTTAAAACCTCTGTATCTATCATGGAATGATGGGTGCTGGATGCACGTACAAAAGCCATTATATTTTCTAATATAATTATCTCTAACATTAAATCTTCTACATTGTTGGTTATGATTCCTAAAATTTGGGCAAACTTTGCCAATTTAATTAAGCTGTAGTCTGTGTAAGCATTTTTCTCTAAAAGTAATTCTAATGTTGCGTTAACTTTTTCCTGATTTTTTGTTATTTGCTCAAGAATGGTACCATGCTGGGACATCCATTCTTTACTTAAACTGATATGGTTGTTGAATTCTGATACTATTTTATTTTCGTTACTTTGTAAAGTTTGAATAGCCTCGTCATATTTCAGGGCATCTAGATAATCTAAGTTGCCAGTAACACTTTTTATTACTGACCCAAGGCTATCTACAAGACCTCTTTTGACTCTAACAGGTTCCAAAGATTTTACTTTTTGTAGTACCTTACTAAGTTTGTTAGTAAGATAGTCAATCTGATATTCGTAAAGCATGTAGGTCTTGTTGGTAAGTTTAGTTTTGAAAGTTCTTAGTTGCGTCTGTACGGAATTTATTTTATTTTCTATGTCGGTCAATTGTATGTACTGTATAAATGAGTGGTAATGTGTAGTTAGTCTGGTCGGTCCTAGTCTGTATGGTAATAGTCCTGGTTCCTCGGCTAGAGTCTCAAGTCTTATCTCTTGAGGATGTGTCGCATGGATTGTCAGTAGTAGCAGGATTTTGTAACAATTGGCTTGTCTTAGGCACACGTTTCAGCCGTGCTTTGGCTATAGGGCCACGTTTTTTCGAAGTATATATATGTATAGGCAGATCAGCGAGCACTGTGTCCTGCGTATAACGTGGTGCAGCTTTCTGGCGACTGGCAAAGGGGTTTTTAATAAAAACTTGTTGCTGAGGGGTATATTCTATTTCAGGTTCGCGGGTTTTATTCCTATTGTTGATTAGGGCTGTACGATTCGCAAGAGACGAGTCATTAATGATTTCATAAACTTGCTTCATCTGTTGTCTATGATTCTGCGCATATTGTTGTAAGATGTGCTCAGTCAGGTCTATGTCGATTGGGTCTCTGGGATCGAAATGTCCAGTCAATAGGTCAAACGGTCTGCATTTCGTGAAACTATGGATTGAACTATTGTATGCTATGATAGCTTATGGCATAAGATTAACTATGGGTTCGTCTTTATTTTGCAGTTTTAGAATTCTAATGTGTTCCAATAGGGTTGAGTGGAAACATTCGATGTTGCCGTTGTCATTCGGACTGTGGGGTAAAATTTTATGATGAGTTATAATCTATCTTATGAAGACGTATAAATTCGGAGAAAACTTGGTTCGTAAACTCAGTGCCATTATCGGTGATAATGGTCATGGGTAATCCATGTTGGGTACAGAAACGTAATAATGCTTGTATAATACTTATAGCGGTACCATCTCGCAGATGATACGCTTGGGCATATTTCGTGAAGACGTCTATAAAAGTAACGTACTTTTCGTTCTGAACTGTAAAGAGGTCCATATGAATAATTTCAAGTGGTTTGGTAGCTGGGGGCACTATGTTAAATTGAGGTCTTATTGGATTTCTATCGTATTTAGCTTGACCACAGATGGTACACTCATTGATAAACTTGGTGATCTGCTCTTTCATCTTCGGCCAGTAGTATTTTCGTGAGAGGGCTAAATGACATTCATTTATACCGCGGTGGTTCGTCTTGCCGTCATGATAGTGTCGGATAATGTCTTGTTGTCGGAGGTATTCCTTAACATTCTCGAGTTCTATCTTGGCTAATACCATGTTGAGTGAGGAACTTCCAAATTTGTCTTGTATGATGGGTATTATTGAGTACATGGCCAATGGTGGATTAATCAGGATAGCCGTTTTGACTTTAGGATTTACGTATTCCGTATGATAGCACTAATAGTTGCCGGTTTTCAGCAAAGTGTTTGAAAAGATAATGCTCAATCAAATGCTTAACCATTTCAACACCAATAAAATATTACACGAGCAACAGTATGGTTTCACCAAAGGACGTTGTACAACTGACGCCGGTGTCACTTTATTAAAACACATATTTACTGCGTGGGAAGAGGCACAAGATGCCATAGGAATCTTCTGTGACCTTTCGAAGGCATTTGATTGTGTAAATCACGAAACCCTGATCTTGAAACTTGAGCATTACGGTTTAGGTAAACTTGCGCTCAGTTTAATAAAATCGTATTTGAATGATAAACAGCAGCAGGTACAAATAAATGGAGTCAACTCAATGGGTTTAAAAGTAAAAATGGGTATACCACTAGGTTCGATATTGGGTCCCTTCCTCTTTTTAGTGTATATTAATGACCTACCCCATTTATTTAACAACCATCCGCATATGGTGTTGTTTGCTGACGATACTTCTTTAATATTTAGGATAAACAGACGTGCCACTAATCTTGACGACGTAAATAACGCCCTACTGCAGGTCCACAATTGGTTTACCGCCAATAATTTAGTACTAAATGGAAAAAAGACTAAGTGCATTAGATTTGCTCTACCAAATGTCAAAAGTAGTGATTGTGACATAATATTGAATCAAGAGAAACTAGAATTTGTCGATAAAACGGTTTTCTTGGGAATCACGCTCGATTCAAGGTTACAATGGGGTCCTCATTTAACATCTCTTGCAGGACGGCTGAGCTCAGCAGCATATGCTGTTAGAAAAATCCGTCAATTCACTGATATTGATACCGCGAGGCTAGTCTATTTTAGTTATTTTCATAGTATTATGTCATACGGTATTTTACTATGGGGACGGGCTGCAGACATCGAGTTTATATTTATTCTGCAGAAAAGAGCCATCAGAGCCATTTATGAATTACGTAGACGCGATTCTCTAAGAGAACTGTTTAAGGAAATTAATATCATGACAGTACCTTGTCAATACATCTATGAAAACATCATGTACGTTAGGAAAAATCGGCATTTATTCAGTAGAAGAGGTGACAGACACCACTATAACACTAGAAATAGGGACCAACTAGTTCAGCCAGGTTTCAGGCTTGCTAAAGTAGATTCATCTTTCATGGGGTACTGTTTGAAATGTTACAATAAAATACCTCCCCACATTCTTCAACTGAACGAGACGAAATTTAAATCTTGTATAAAACGCACACTATGTAGGCAAGCATATTATAAGTTGGGGGATTACATTGATGATAAAAATGCATGGCTAAATGCTGGTCCTGCTCCACAACCATAGGGGGGGGGGGGGCAAATTAATTGATTGTTTGGGTCGGGCATTATTTGAGTCCATCGACACGTAAAGAAGAAGATGAAGAATTGATTCCCATGTTAATGTTTTGTGGAAGCTGCAGAAGATTGTAAAAATATACTTGCATTATATAGATTCCAGTTCTTAGTATTATATAATTGCATAGCACATGTGTGAGTACTTTGTACTGTTCAGCCACCATTTACATTTATTTATATTTCATTGACTTGAATATGCCTTGGTGGCTGAGAGAATGTCATGCTCACTTAAATGTCTCGCTGATGGTGGCGGGTGTGTCGGGTCATTTAGTTCCCTTCAATATGGTTGAGTTGAATGGCGCCGGTACATGCGTCATGTTTGTGAACAGGCGCTGTCAGTTGGGACTGGTCATCTCTTAGCTGCCAAGGTTCATTTTAATTACTTTATTCGTAAACTGTTGATCTAATCTTTTACTCTGGACGCTCTTAGTGTGCACGTCTTTCTACATCGTTCTCACATATATGTATAATCTCAAAATTAAAGATGTAACCAAGATTTTGTAACAATATTTTGATTTTAAAAGAGTGTCCATGGAGTTTCTTGCCCGTTCTTCTCCATAGAGATCTACGCTAGGGAATGGGCAACTACAGTACTTTCTCAAGTTATTATGCCTTGTGACTGGGACTGTAGCTTTGATTTTCTTTTTTGTATTTTTGACATTCAAAAGTGCCGTAATGGTTTGTTTGAGTTTGAGTTTGAGTTTGAATAATGTCGCTCTCTAGGTTGGATTCTGAAATTTGGACTGCGATTCGGGTATGATTTTCGAATGGTTTAGTTACTGTCGGTCGGCGTTTTATGTCACCTACTATGGTAAAGTAAATCTGTCGATGAAATTTATTGAGAGGTTCGTCTGTAATAGGAATTTCTAATATCGGATGTTCATTACTGGTGTGCACGGTGTCAGTCGAGGAGTTTGTTGGCGGTGGTGGTGCCTCCGTTGGGTTGTTGATCATTGATCTAAGATCGTTAGTACTTTCGATCAATGGGTCGATGTCAGTCGAGGAGTTTGTTGGTGGAGATGGTGCCTCCGATGGGTTATTAATCATTGATCTAAGATTTTTTATATTTTCGATCAATGAGTCGATCTCGTCTACTTCTTCGTTATGGATTTCTATACGGGAGAGAGCGCCAGCGTTAGTATTAAATTTTCCTTTTTTGTACACTACGGTAAAGTCATATTCGCTTAGTATGAGTCGCCATCTGGTCAGTCGTGAATTTGGTTCCCTCAAGTTCATCATCCATTGCAAGGGTTTGTGGTCAGTTAGTACTTTAAATTTCCTACCGAAGAGATGAGGTCTATAGTATTTCGTAGCCCAAACTATGGCGAGCAATTCTTTCTCAATTGTGCTGTAATTTAGCTCACTTTCGTTAAGTGTACGAGAAGCGTAACAGACAGGTTTGTCGGAACCTATAGGTCTTTGAGACAACACTGCTCCGATAGCGACATTCGAAGCGTCTGTTGTGAGATTAAATTCTTTTTTGAAGTCTGGGTACTGTAGAATAGGGTCATTGGTTAGCAAGGTCTTACAGATTTCAAAGGCATTAACATAGTCGTTGCTAAAGGTAATTTTACTACCTTTCTTTAGGCATAGGGTAAGAGGTTTGGTGATGCGGACAAAATCGGGGATAAATTTTCGGTAGTAACCTAAAAGTCCTAAAAATTGTTTGATTTCTTTAGGGGTCTTTGGGATTGGATATTTTTGGACTGCAGAGATCTTGTCGGGGTTTGGTTTGATGCCATCTCTACTGATGATATGTCCCAGATAAGCAGTTTCGAGTTTCAGAAATTCGGACTTGTCCATCTGGATTTTGAAGTTGGACTCTCTAAGTCTTTGGAAAACTTTTTCCAAATTGTCCAAATGCTCTTGAAGAGAGGTACTGTATACTATAATGTCATCAAGATATACGAGGCAGATATTATTTTGAAGGCCTCTTAGAACATTGTCCATAACTCGTTGGAATGTGGACGGTGAATTCTTAAGACCCATGAGCATTCGAAGGAATTCAAAATGCCCGTGTTCCACATTAAATGCTGTTTTTGGTATATCCTGAGGGTCCATCTCTACTTGATAAAAACCACTTGCCAAATCTAGGGTCGTAAAGTATTGGCACTTGCCTAATTTGTCAAGGACGTCACTGATATTTGGTATGGGGTATTTGTCGTCTATTGTTTTTTCATTTAATTTACGGAAGTCAATTACGATGCGCCATTTTTTCTTTCCGGAAGCGTCAACTTTTTTTGGAACAACCCATATGGGCGAGCTCCACGCGGAATCGGAAGGTCTTATTATACCCTGCTCTAACATTTTGGAAATTTGGTTGGACATTGAGGTTCGAGGATTACGCAAAACAAAAAACGGGGGCGTTATTAATAACGCCCCCGTTTTTTGTTTTGCGTAATCCTCGAACGTGCAATTTCATTTGTTCCGGGCTTATTATTTTTTGGACCAGAGTTTTTGTGTCGTCACTAGATTTCAATTTATTTGTTGGATAAATTGTAATAGAGCTGAGGTTATTTGGGCGCAAGTAATTATTGTTATTGGTTTTAACCATGTCATAACCAGTCAATGGACAGTCAATAAACTGCTGGGTCAAGAAGTACCAAATTTTTGACAAGGTTTATTTTTAATATAATGTAATGAGATAAATTCTCGAAAACCCTTTCTTGGTGCTTACCAAAAATTATCTCTTATGGGGATGGAAGCAAGGATGACAGTTTATATGAAACTTCGTCACTTTTACTGATAGGTTTTCCCATCGAAATTAATATTATATATCTTGTTAGAAATAAATTTATCATGATCAAGTCAACATTTGATGGTGAAACGATACTGCACAATTCCTTATTGACAACATTAACCAAATTGACAAAATCTCAAAGCATTTATTTCAAGTAGGCCAGTTAGAGGTACTTTTGAATTGTCGAAATAAAGGGGTACGTATTGTAATACCTAAGTTTATCCTTACTATTTTCGATATAATTACGGTCCAAACGCGTACACGTAGGTACTGTTTAAAACTACTTAAAGATCATTTCACAGATTTTTGTAATAACTAATTATCGAAATCCAGGACCATTCATCCACGGTTGACTCACCTAAACTCAGTATTGCTTATTGTTTTCTGCATTGGGTCTTGCTAGCTGGCGTGAGGAGCGTAGGCCGAAGGCCGGTGCTGGCTGAGCGACGACAACATTTGTGACTAAAAGTGGGTGTATAATGTAAAATGCGAGTGCAGCGAGCGCGCGTCACTTCCAATCGATGGCATAGCCAATATCTTAAAAAAACATTAGATTAATTGTTCGTTAGTGCGATTGATTTTAGTTGAATCAAATAAGGTAAGTCAAACAGTTAGTTGAGTCGACCAATATGCGTGCATGGGATGCTTTATGAACATAGTGAATCAACCTAAAATAGTTGAGATAAACTTAGGTATTATGATACGTAACCCGACTCTTTTGAATAAGAAGGTCACTTTTATATAAAGCTAATAATTAAAGCAAAAGGCATTTATTGGCTGTTACTCCAAAAATTTTGTCTTATTTCACACCATACTACATTCAACATTTTATGGCCAATTTAATCAAGCTATTATATTGATAGTAAACTAGGATCTCTCTTTTGTACGGCAGCCGAAGACGATCTTTTGTCAAACAAATAACGCTATTTGTAGAGACTGTTTTTTATAAGATAGAGCATTAAACGCATGTACAATCACGAGCATAAATTCCTTACACTTACGCAAAATAAACAAGCGATTTTCTAGTGAAATAGTAATTGCAACTTTGGACCCATTTCAAGACGAGTTGAAGTTGAAAAAAATACTGTGTTTTTAACACCATAAAATTTCTATAATTAATTTAGGAGAAAACCACTGTTGATTCTTGCGTAATTGTGAGATATTTGTGCCTCTGGCGGTCCCTTAATTACAGTTGGCGGTCCCTTAGCAACAGGAAAACGTTTTTAGGAGGTTGTCTTTAACTTTTAGTGTAATTACTAACTGCGCCATTTCAAAAATCCACCCTGTATTTGCGATATCGTCCAAGTTCTAAATTTTCTATTTGAAGCAGAAAATTAAAATTCAGAAGATAAAACTGATTCATACTTTAAGTTTTTGGGACTTTAGTATGATTTGAATTTTCTCTGTTTACTTTGTTTTTGTTGCGGTTTCTTATCAGATTTGTTCCACTTTCGGGGTGAATTTAGAATTTTAACAAGCGGTATTTAATGAGAGAGAAACAGTTTGTTTGCGCCAATGGCCTTTTTTTTTTTCGTATGGGAAATCATCAAATGACTTCTCCCGTTCTGGGCGGAGCAGGAGGGAGTGTCAGACTTTACTGACTAAAACCCATGTTCCTTCATCGCCCTTTGTGTTCCGGTGCCACGGTATCTCTTTCGAACAGTCCCGCAACCCCGGCAGGCATCGGTCCTTGCGGACCCCTTCCTTTTTGCTGACGCCCTTTGAGGCGCGCGTGGAACACGAACGCGCCGTCGACACGGCCTGTCGTCATGAGACGGACGGACGGCGAGCTAGCCCCTAGCCCACCGTCCACCACAGGCCCGCGCATACGGTGAACGACGCCCGGGGCGTCTCCCGCGGCGGCCTGGACGCTGTGAGGTTCTATACCTCTAACGTCCCGCCACCTCCTTCTCTAGCATTACTGCTTCGCAGAAGCAGGTGACGGCATCCCATTCCGTCTCGCTCCGGACCATGGCTTGCACCAGGGCCGGACGCGAGAGGTCGCCGCCGCCAATCGCCGCTCCGAGGCCACGGCGGTGTTCCGCCCAGGCGGGGCACACCTCCACCGTGTGCTCCACCGTGTCCACCGGTCGGAGTCGATCCTCGCAGTGGAAAGTGGCCGATCCTCGCAGTGCGCCAATGGCCTTAGTTCCTCTTTTTTTAACCTGCATATCTTGTATGTATACTCATATTTCCACAAATAAATGTCTTGTCTTGTCTTGTCTCGTACAAGCTTTTATTTAATTCTCATATTTGTTTGTTTGTTTACTTCAAATCTTGCAACTGAATTTTAAAAACAGTTATCCCCAACCAATTTTGCTGAAATTTTGCATTCACAATTAGTTTGAATGACAATGCATGGTTAGCTAAGTGACGTCGATGAAAGATGGTAGACTAGTTATATTTTATGCACCCCCATAATACGTTATCTCCCAAGTGATACACAAATGACACACAAAATATTTATAATTTTGTCTCAACAAAAAAAAACCAATGCCGTCTAAAAGATAAACCCACTTACAACCATTTTAAACTCACAAAATTACTTCACAAACATTATTAGTTACCTTCTCAGTATAAAATAATGAAATATTCGGCAAACAGTTTACCTTACTAAACATGTCAGTGCTGAACAGGTCATAAAAGGCACCCCTGTTATAGTAATATTAGATGACAAACACAGGCTCCCCATTGAACTGGGGCAAACTTGTCACTGTTAGTGAGACGCAGGTGTGTCTTACAAAGTCTTCAATAGAAGCTACTTTATTAAGGCTTGGATACAAATTACGGAGACAGTATACGTATCTATGACAGTTAGGATATGAAAACATTCTATGCTGATTGGATTGATATAAGTAACCTGAACTTTTGCGTCAATCTCTGTTGAGACCGCTCCTCTCAACATCGCCGCGCGCCAGCGGCAGTGAACGAGGGGTGCGGGGACAGCGGGGAGCCAGCCGGCCGACGGCCGAGCGCGGGCCCCGCACCACACCAGTCAGCTGTTGCACGCCTCTACGCACGGCTGCGCTTACGCGTTTTCTTAGCATCTTAATTCTTATTTGTTAGTCCCAACCGAACGTTGTATTTTTATTTCATTCCTCAATATATCTTGTTATACAGTCCACTACGTTTCATTTTGCTCCACCACGACCTATCGTCGCGATCATTGGTCCTTCGACCGTTAACGTTTGAACCGAACAACGGAAATTTTCAAAAAGTCAACGTTTCGGCGGTTGGAGAACAAAGGACTCCATCTTCGGGTTCAAGTTTCGCAAGAGGTCTTCGTGTTCTACGTGTCATCGCCTGCATTTGGTCATCGTGAACGTCGATACGACAACAGCCGTCTTCATCGAGTTCAAACCAACGGGCGGCGCAAGAAAAGATCGTCGAGACTTCGGTGCAGGAAGATTTTCAACGTCAGCATTCGTCAACTTGCATCGGAAATATCCCAGGATCTACTCATCGGAGCCACAGGCGTCAGCACATCATCAGAGGTTGACAGCATAAAACCGTGAGAACGTTCCAATTCCTTTGTTCCAACATTTTGCCTAGTCATTCCACCTATCCAAATTCATTTACAAATAATTAAACTTATTAATTAGTAATTCCGTCAATCCATCAATAATTTTCAGCCTTTCAACTTGTTTTGCACAGTGTCTTTTCTTTTCTAAAGTACCAAGGTGTAGATAACATTTTATTGTTGTGTGATTTAACGTTTTATTAATTTGTGCCAATCAATCACCATTCTCATTATTAAATTAAATTTGTTGTGTCGTAGTATCCAATTACATATTTTGCATTAATCCGTTTAATTGAATTTAAGTTTATTCCCTTCTTTTTTGCAGAGAAACATTGCATCATCCGCGTAGCATTACACAGCTGATTCGACCGAAAGCGCCTAACGTTTTTGTAACAGCAATCTCACTTCTTGCTGCTTATGGCTCCAGTACTCACGTTACAACTTATTGCTAATCGTTTAGTATCAGTAATTTTCGCATAAGACTAAAATAGTGTTTTTATTTTTTTATTTTTTTCTTCTCTTTTTACTGCAACTGCTAAATTTTCATTGTCATGGCTGACATGAAAAGCTTTATTAAGAAGCGAGCTTCAATTAAAGCCAAGCTTACGCAATTTTCTTCTTATTTAAATATTTCTAAGTCTTGCGAAAAGTTAAGTGAGGTACAAGTCATCGAAATCGAATATCGACTTAATATATTTGAAAGCTTATACGAGAAATATGATGCATTACAGGATGAATTGGAGGCGTTGGCGGATGACCCCAGCGAGCAATATGCGGAACGCGAAGAGTTTGAGAAGCTGTACTACGGCTTGGTGGCTTCTGCGCGCCAGCTGATCAGCGGCTCGAGAAAGCTTCTTGAAGGGGACTCCGCAAACGAGGTGGACTCTTGTATTACTAGTACACACAAACACAATTCAATTCGTTTACCCAAAATTGACTTACCCAAGTTTTCAGGCAGTTATCATGATTGGCTGGAGTTTAGAGATACCTTTGTTTCCATAGTACATAACAACGCAAGCTTGGATAAAATAAATAAACTGCACTATCTGCGTGTTTCCTTAAAAGGTAGTGCTTCTCTTGTCGTTGATACCCTTGACTTCAGGTCAGAAAACTACGACGCTGCCTGGAAGTTACTTTGTGAGAGGTATGACAACAAGAGATTGCTTGTCAACAATCATGTGCAAGCACTCTTTAACGTTCAGCCTATAGATAGAGAGTCAAGTAAGTCACTACGTTACATAATTGACACAACAAACAAAAATCTTAGAGCTTTAGCAACTCTTGGTCAACCTGTTCATAACGCCTTCGTCGATGTTCTTGTCATTTACATAATGACCAGTAAGCTCGACCACGTGACAAGTCGTCAGTGGGAAGAACACAGAAACACTTTTTCAGAACCTCCTACTTTATCTGCATTCGTTAATTTTATTAGTAACAGGGCTGACTTGCTGGAGACACTTGAGGAGTCTAAGCCCATAGCAGCAGCTAAGAGTGAACCCACCGCACCTGCACCTAAACCTAAAAGCAGTACCTTGCCACCTGAAAAAACATCGAATCCTTTGTCGTGCCCCATGTGTCATCAAAATCATTTTATTTTTACATGTGAGCAGTTAAAAAGTCTCTCAGTACAGGCTCGCATTAAAAAGGCTCAAGGTTCCAATGTGTGCATGAATTGTCTTCGTCCAGGTCATGATATTTCCAAATGCAGATTAGGTCATTGTAAATATTGTCGTCAAAAGCACAACACACTGTTACACATCGATAGTGACAACGTTCTTACTACCAACACTGTATTAGCAGCTAGTCAATTTCTTACATCTCAAGTGATTTTTCTTTCCACCGCGCTCGTGAAGGTGACTGGCGCTGACGGTAACCATCATACAGCACGAGTCTTGCTGGACAGTGGAAGTACAACCAACTTCATCTCGGAGGACTTCGTTCGTAAGTTACATGCTCCTACCTACACTGCCAAGTCCAAGGTAACGGGCATAAATTTTCAAACTTCTACTTGTTCTCAGGGTGCTTAGTGTTATTAAAATCAATTGATGACAGTGAGTACGAACTAAACATTGACTGCCTCGTATTGCCGAAAGTATCAGTATCAGTTCCTAATACTTATGTTGATATTAGCAACATACGTATACCTACGAACGTGCGTCTTGCTGACCCACTTATTATGTTCCGTCTTCAATTGACGTCCTTGTTGGTGCGGAAGTCTTCTGGGATATCATACGCACTGGCCGTATCTCGTTAGGTAACCGTATGCCCACTTTGCTTGAGTCAAAATTAGGTTGGCTCATTTCGGGTGCATGTCTTCAGTCTGATTCCTCTTCACATGTTTGTATGCACACTAATAACTTACAGGTAGATTTAGATCGATTTTGGGAATTAGATTCTGTGTCGTCTATACATAAACACTCTGGCGAAGAGAGATCTTGTGAACAACATTGTATAGATACCACATATCGTAATTCTGATGGACGATTTGTGGTAAGTATTCCTTTTAAAGAGTCACTAGACGTATTGGGTGATTCATACATGATGGCTAAGCAGCGATTTTTATCTCTTGAACGTCGTTTGGGTAGAGATCCTAGGCTTAAAAGCCTATATGTAGACTTCCTTAATGAGTACATAGAGCTGGGACACATGTCTGAATCTACTAGACGCCCACTCGACTCATCATGTTCTAATTATTTACCACATCATGGTGTTCTAAAGGAATCAAGAACTACTACCAAACTAAGGGTAGTTTTTGATGCCTCCGCCAGAACTGCATCAGGTAAGTCATTCAACGAGATACAGATGGTTGGTCCCCCTATCCAAGATGACTTGCTATCAATATTACTTCGATTCCGTCTGCATAAAATTGTCATAAGCGCGGACATTGAAAAAATGTACCGACAAACTCTTGTTCACGACAGTCATCGTCCCTTACAAAAAATTCTTTGGAGAGCAGACCCAACTCATCCATTACAGGAGTATACGCTTAATACCGTGACGTATGGCACGGCATCAGCACCATTTCTAGCTACAAGGTGTTTGCTTTACCTGGCTGAAGGGTGCTCAGATCCTAAAACAAAGTTTTCGATAGCACACGACTTCTATGTGAATGATTACTTGTCCGGTGGGTCGTCTGTTTCAGAAACTTTAGAAGTAAGCCGCCGTGTTGACGATGTTCTTCGGTCAGCAAAGTATAATCTTCGGAAATGGCGGTCCAACTCCAGTCAGGTCCTACAGGCGCTAAGCAGTGAACACGACGTTTCTGATGTTGTGGACCTGAGCGACAACGAGCAGTCGAAGACTCTTGGGCTTCTATGGAAGAGTTTAAGTGACACATTTTCTTTTTCTATAAACTTAAATTATTCTGACAAGGCTACTAAACGTCATATCTTATCAACCATAGCACAGATCTTTGATCCTATTGGCCTGGTCGTTCCATGCATAGTGGAAGCCAAAATTATCATGCAGCATCTATGGTTAGCCAAATGCACTTGGGATGAGTTGGTTCCCATGCAAATTCAGCAGGCTTGGAATGACTTTCAAAATAGTCTGCACCTTTTAAACGAGTTCAAGATACCTCGGTGGGTGTTTTGTGAATCTGCGTCCTGTCTCCAGCTGCATATATTCACTGACGCATCCGAAAAGGCTTATGGGGCGTGTGCTTATGTTCGCAGTGTTTCGAGAGACGGCGAGGTTAACGTACATCTCCTTACCGCTAAAAGCAAGGTAGCTCCAATCAAGTCCACAACCATACCGCGGCTCGAGCTGTGTGGTGCGTTGTTGGGTTCAAGGTTGTACTCAAAGGTTCGTCAGTCACTTACTTTATATTTTGATGAAGTTCATTTTTGGTGTGATTCCACCATCGTCTTAGGATGGTTATCTACGTCACCAAATCAGTTAAAGCCGTTCGTTCGTCATCGTGTGTCTGAAATTCAGGAAACTGTAGGTGGAGCAGCTTGGCATTATGTTCCGTCAGCTGAAAACCCGGCAGACCTCGCTTCGCGTGGACTTAGAACTGACAGGCTGATGTCATCTTCATTGTGGTGGTCAGGATCAAAATTTCTTAACAAAGGTGCGTCTTCATGGCCTCAGTTCCCTGAATCACATCATAGTAATTCTGGGTTACCGGAAACAATACCGGAATCTTCTTGTCACATTTCTAACCACATTATTGAAAGTACATACGCGAACTTTGGTACATTGCAGCGGGTGACGGCATATGTCATGCGATTCATTAATAAGTGCAATAAGAAGTCACTTGAATCTGGTTCACTAACTTCGACTGAACTTAACAATTCTTTAAACTTGTTATTAAAATTTAGTCAAATGGAATCTTTCCCGGAAGAGTACCGCTTACTGAAATCAGGTGAAAAAGTTACCAGCAAAGAACAAGTTACTATCTTTGTCTCCTTTCTTTGATACTCTTTCTAATCTTATTCGTGTTGGAGGAAGATTAAAAAATTCATTTTATGATTATAATATTAAGCATCCAATTTTATTATCTAGTTCTCATATAATTTGCATTCTTTTGTTCAACATGTTTCATGTGCGCCTTTTGCACGCTGGGCCACAACTTTTATTGGCCACTGTTCGTCATCACTACTATCTTATTGGAGGTAGGAACCTGGCAAAAAAGGTCACACATCAATGTGTAAGATGTTGCAGGATCAAGGCCAACACTATTCAGCCTATCATGGGTAATCTTCCAGAGCAGCGTCTACATTTAGAGTTTCCATTTTTAGACACAGGGGTGGACTATGCTGGTCCCATCATGATAGCTGACCGGAAAGGTAGAGGATGTAGGCTTATCAAGTGTTTCATTTGTGTATTTGTGTGTTTAGCTACAAGAGCCATCCACCTCGAGCTTGTGTCGGACCTTACAAAGGAGGCCTTCTTAGCTGCACTTAACCGCTTTATTGCTCGAAGGGGAAAGCCCCGTAACATCTTTTCCGACAACGGCACAACCTTTGTCGGTGCTTTCAATGAGTTGGCCAGACTGCTTTCGCAAGACTTAAACTTCAACAACATCGATCCTTGCATAAACTTTTCTTTTATACCTGCATATACCCCACACTTCGGAGGTCTATGGGAGTCTGCAGTTAAATCCACCAAGCATCATCTACGGCGCACCTTGGGTTTAACAAATCTAACCTTTGAAGAGATGGCTACTTGTTTAATTCAAGTCGAGGCTATATTAAATTCAAGGCCCTTAACTCCTCTGTCCAACGACCCCTCCGACCTCGCTCCGTTAACCCCGGCTCACTTCCTTATTGGTCGTTCTTTAATTATGCTGCCTCATCCACAGATCCAGAACGCCAGAGTCAACAGCTTGCAACGATTTCGCCGCATTGAATTTTTGAAGCAACACTTCTGGGCTCGCTTCTCCCACGAGTATGTCTTGTGGTTGCAAGAAAGAACCAAATGGTGCCGGTCGTCTGGCGAGCTCAAGGAAGGAACATTAGTCGTCATAAAGGACAAAACCTTACCTCCTCTTATGTGGCTTCTAGGACGCATCACACATGTTCTCTCAGGCAGAGATGGCGTCGCGAGGGTCGCCGACATCCTCACAAGAAAGGGTGTCATCTGGCGCGCCTTCAACACTATCTGCCCGCTGCCGGTCTCTACTGTTGAAGTCCCTTCAACGGGGGGAGCATGTTGAGACCGCTCTACTCTCAACATCGCCGCGCGCCAGCGGCAGTGAACGAGGGATGCGGGGACAGCGGGGAGCCAGCCGGCCGACGGCCGAGCGCGGGCCCCGCACCACACCAGTCAGCTGTTGCACGCCTCAACGCACGGCTGCGCTTACGCGTTTTCTTAGCATCTTAATTCTTATTTGTTAGTCCCCAACCGAACGTTGTATTTTTATTTCATTCCTCAATATATCTTGTTATACAGTCCACTACGTTTCATTTTGCTCCACCACGACCTATCGTCGCGATCAATCTCTAAGAAAAAGTTGTAGAAATTCGAAACACTTTGAATGCAATTACTACTTTGTGCCACTATCGATTTGCGAGACAAATGCGATTAAAACTGAGAAGAAAGCTAGAGAACATTAACGAAATACATAAATGGAGAAATAGTTGAAGTATGTATTTACAAACAAAAAGTATCTATGTAGTATATCAAATATCTGGTGTCCACGACACAAGCCTCGTTGCTTAGTGTGGCACTAGATGGCACTATGTGTATATTTATTTATTTAGTTATTGGAGAAATTTTTATTGATTGCGTCTATGGTTCAGTAGCCGCAAGCGTGAATTGGGAACTCAAGACCTCACACTCACCTGTCGCGCTTGCTGACAGGACAGTTCAAAAGTATCAACACAAAATGTCAAAAATATAAATTAAATATAAAGTTGGTACGACACAACAATGCGTTACGCAAATGATGTTACGAGAGTAACACGAAACTCGACGAAAAACATTATTAATTTGAGCAAAAAATATTTGACTTATTCAATTAATTGTCTAACAATTTGTGAGTAGAGTCAAAATTAAGGTAACATTGTTCGCAAACAAGCGAGCTATTTAGCGCTGAGAGGCTTTAGGGGACACGGGACGAGTACGATACGATTGTGACTGCTCCCGAGTTACCTAATGATAGTCAAAGCAGGTGGCCCAGTGGCATCTGCCTCGACCTTCAAGTTGAATGTCGTCAGACTTTCGGGCCAGTAACTACATGTAACACCCGTCAAAGATCTACAAATGGCAGCCGCAATGGCAGGCACAGAGGAAACGCGGTATGTAACGGGTGGTCACCCATCCACATACCAACCTAGGCAAGCGCGGCTTAACCTGAATATTGATCTGAGTGGCTGTTATTATTTAACTTCGAGCCCTCATCTGTATATCTCCTACAAACATAACAATATCAAAACTAGTTCATGAAAATCCTAGTAGCTAGCTTTGCATTAGGGACAATCAATGTCAAAAGTGCCACACAATTTCCGACATAGAGAGACTGACATTAAAATGCCTTTTGGCCTTAAAATTACAGTAATAGCACCTGGGGGCCTACTATGACGTCTTAAGGCTGATGCTCCAGGGTAGCCCGCGAAATTCAAATTTTCTTACGTTTTTTGCAATTTGCAGGCCAGTGCTAGGTTGTATGATGATTAAAATATTGTTCGGGATTGTAAGACGTATGCAGTTACGGAATTATAATCATAGGAGCATAGGAGCTAGGAGCATCAGCATATGCTGCTGAGCTCAGCCGTCCTGCAAGAGACGTTAAATGAGGACCCCATAGCCTTGAGTCGAGCGACTAATTACGAAAAAGCGAGCAAATTTAATATAACTAGAATTGCCATTAACCCTTTGATCGCATACCTGAAATCCCGTTTCACTATGTTTGGATGAATCAGAGGGATAGCCATTTGTATGCCTAATACTTCTTATTATTGTATTATTGTTGTCTTATTATTATGTATTATTCTAATACTGTAATAATTACACACATCAAAAGTATCTAGGGATCAACATATATTTTTGCAATAACTTTTCTCCTGATTGATATTAATTAAAATTTTCTTTAAGGATTCATCAAATAAAGTGTTTTCGTTTGTCACAGTAACGATAAACCAAGTCACCTTTGCATTAATAAAGAAATTTGCCATTTTCCTAATAAAGGGATTTTTGACATTTGAACCACTAACATTAAAGTTCGAAAAAAAGACTGAAATAACAGTTTTCTTTAAAATTTTATTGGGTAACTTAAACAATTAATAATCCGTGTTTCTACCGCGAACACTAACAACACAAGAACATCGGTTTGGCATACTCAAAATGAGTTCATCCAAATCACGCTGTGGAATGGCCGCCCATGTTCGTTGCAACAACAAAAAAAGGTCTTCTTGCGACTGGATACCCTCCATATTCGGCAGAGCTCTTCTCTGTAGCATATCCCATGCATGCTCAATCGGGTTTAAGTCTGGCGACTGAGCAGGCCAGGGCAGGACATTGATGTTAGCTGCGGCGAGAGTCTGTCTTACAACTCTTGCGGTGTGCGGTCGTGCATTATCATGCATTAACTGAAATAAGGGACCGATTTGCACTTGTAGAGGAACGATGACGTCTGATACAATCGTCTCAGCATAAATTTGAGCGTTGAGGTTGCCTCTGATCCAAATCAACTCAGTTCTTCCGCCGATCCAAATACCCGCCCATACCATGATGGTTCCACCACTATAAGGATGGACTTCCTGGCAGGATTTTAATCGCTGTTGGCGTCCAGGGGTTCTCCAGTGTCGTATACGTCTTGTATCCGGTCTCATACCAAAACGAGACTCATCAGAAAAGCACACGAAACGCCATTGTTCTTCTGCCCAATTTCTGTGTTCAAGAGCCCATTGATATCGAATCCTACGATTGTGCATTGCTATAGGTGGTACCCGTAGCGGTCTTCGGGAATGAAGGTTCACTTCATGCAAGCGGTTTCTGACTGTTTGGTCGCTAATTAAGTTCCCTGAAGAGTGATGAAGCCTCACGGCTAACATCATGGCGGTTATTGTTGGAGCTCTTCGAGTTAAGATTTGAATGTATCGGTCTTGTCTCCGTGTGGTGCAGCGATACCGTCCTCCATGGCGCTCAGCCACGGTACCAGTGCTTCGGTAACGTGTCCAAAGTCGACTGATAACACTCTGACTTGTATTCAGAGCTAAAGCTACAGTACGTTGCCGGGAACCAGCTTCTATCATTCCCACGGCTCTGAGCATTTCTTCCCTGCTTAAATGACGTCGCCGCTCCATAATAACGTTGGTTTTAATCAGTAGTAGGGAAACAGTAGCACTAATAATGTCTTCAATGCGTTGTATGTTTTTATAGGGAAAATATTGACAGCTTATTTTCATCTTTTACTCGAATTTGATTGAGAGTTCCTGATTCAAATTATGAAATGCACCAAAAAGGATCCATATAAATTTATAAAATCATAAATTTATTACAAAGCCACATCTCAATCTCAAGAAATCCGCATAAAAATGCTTGATCCCTAGACATTTTTGATGTGTGTATTTATTTCATAAAGTGAAAAACTCAGGTACACTTTGTGTATAACTTTTGCTGCGTGTAGTTTAGCCTGCGTCTTCACCCACGAGTATCCGATGTCTTAATCAGGGTCGATCCGTATGTCGAATTTCATCGAAATCCACATAGCATAACAAATATCACGCCTTGTATTGTAATGCCCGAAAGGTTAAGCAGAGGTGTACCTAAAAATTACACCCACATTTCGCCAGTTATGTTTAAGTTCCATGTAATAGCTGGCAAGCCTAAAGCCATCAACCGGGCACAAATCCAGAATCCGTGGCTGCTACTGAGAAATTCCTGATGGAAAAACCCAAAAACACTTTGCCCGACCTGGGAATCGAACCCAGGACCTCATGCTTAGCAGTCGCGTTTTGCGACCACTAGACCAACGAGGCAGTCATTAAAATCCGTTCAGCCGTTAATAGTGACATAAAAAAAAGAAACAAACAAACCCACTTTCACATATTTTAGATTTAGGATGACTTCTGTTCTATAAAAAACCTTGCCCCTACACAAACAAATGAAAAGGAAAAATAATACGTAGGAAATACAATTTCTCCATCTTTTCCAATCGTACATTTGTTACAAAAACTAGGTAGCAAGCAAATCTAGGGATTACCCGACAGAAACCTTTAGGCCTTTGTTATCATGGATAAAAAACATCACGCTATAAGAAACGGCTAAAGCCCATAGAAACTAATATTTTTTATCTGAACTGACGCTTTTCCATTCCATCACATTCCCTTTGTAGAAAACATTCATCTATGATATCCGTTGTACCTACAATACAAAATAATACCTTTGTTGGAATGAGGCCATAAAAACGTCACAATATATTTTCCTTTTATTGGCGAAAAAAAGCTGGTGTTGGCTGATAACAAAAAAAAAAAACATTAATTTATTCACTAGCATTAATAAACTAGTGGATTTACCCAAATTACCCTTACCAGGACTTTTCCATTAAGAACTAAAGAAAAATACATGATGCCATTTGCGATGGAACTTAAATATACAGTGTTTGTTATTTTAAAATTTTATCAGTAAAAAACTAAATGCATAAGAAAGTATACATAGTACATATTATGTATACGGTCCTACTTTTAACAAAAGATTTTTTTTTTTAATTACTGGTAGATAGCTCATGTTATAATGAGTAACTTAGCTTGATTTTTAGGGTTCCGTACCTCAAAAGATAAAAAAGGAACCCTTCTAAGATCACTTTCTTGTCCGTCTGTCCGTCTGTCCGTCCGTCTGTCACCACCGATTTTCTCAGGAATGGGTTGACCTTTATGGTTGAAATTTATTCCAGATACTAAGGTCTATAGTGCCTATTAGGTATATAAAAATCAAGGACCTGAGACAACACGATAAAAAGATATGGGCAAATTTAGATTTTCGCGAAAACTTGTAAGTACCAAAATTTACCCTAATTTTCAACTTTTTTATTTTTCGGACTTTTTCCT
Organism: Xestia sexstrigata; assembly: GCA_941918905.2. NCBI lineage: Eukaryota > Metazoa > Arthropoda > Insecta > Lepidoptera > Noctuidae > Xestia > Xestia sexstrigata. Next base: position 1,975,058 of record OW799203.2, on the reverse strand, counting down.
TTACTTGTGCTATAAGACCTTGCTTTTAACCAAAATTGACAATTCTAGGTCAACCGGAAGTACCCTATAGGTTTTGGGTCGAAAACCTATATGGTGTTTCCCGTTAACCTAGAATCACGAAATTTGGCAAAAAGCAAGGCCTTACAGCACATGTAAAGGAAAAAATCTGAAAACCGTAAATAAGTAGTTTAATAACAAAAAAAAAAGCGATTTTACTATTACAAACTTATTATTTGGTTTCATGGGATCGAACAGCAAAGTTAAGTTTGCCCTTTAAAAAGTTTGTACGGTACCCTCGGTGCGCGAGTCCGACTCGCTCTTGGCTGTTTTTTTTTTAATTAGGGTTCCGTGCAAAAAAATTAAAACCCCTTGAAATTGTTATAATAATTTCATGCGAACGAAGGTCGCGAGGCACAGCTAGTCGTAAGTTTATTGAAATATTTTGGGACCAATTTTCGTTAATCAAGTATATCTTTCGTAGACTGTAAAGTGCTCTTCAAAAAAATCTACAAAGGCCCGTAACGAGGGAGCGATAAATATGTACATATATCAAAATATCCGAGAGCTTTACCTTCGCGTCAATGATGTCTGGTATGCCTTTCTTATGAAAATTTCATTTATTATGTCTGGGTTCTGCCTCATCTTAATAAACCTATAAAGAGGATGAAAATACCTCCCTTATGAGGGATAACTCTATAACCATCTTAGATAAACCAGATTAGACTTAGATCTTTGAGGTTAGGCGATTCTCAAACGACACCGCTGGTCCGCGCGGTCGGGCGTTGTGCTCGTATAAAGCCGGGTACAGACTGCTGCAACGTGACATGCAAGGTAACATGAAATGGGCATTTCATAAGGGTGGACGCAGCGCGCGCACGAACCGAACATGTACCTACTCGCATCTGTTTGCGGCATGCGCGCGGCGAATATAGCTCAGTCTGCCGAGAACACGCGAATGTGATGTTTTTGTTAAAATATTTATTTTGTGGATTTCTCTTGTTCTGTACGCCTCAATTAACTGCATTACTTTTTCTTCACTCCATGATTCAAAGGAAGCTTCGTCTTTTCTCTCCATTGTTCGCGTACAGACACACGCAACCCGTCCAAACTGGCGCTCCGTGCACACTGCGCGCCTCTTTGTGTTCGTCCAAAAACCGCCAAACGACGGATCGCGGCGCGCACGAGTTGTAATGCTCTGTTTGCGCGCGAGGTGTGCGCGGTTCGTGCGCGCTAGGCGTCCACACTTTGGGAATTCTGTTTCATTGCATGATACGTTGCGACAATGTGGACGCCAAAATCTTTCATTGCATGTTACCTTGCATGTTACGTTGCAGCAGTCTGTACCCGGCTTTAGGCATCAACGGTTTTCATACAAGCCAATGCGACGAGATCCGCTTCATCGCTCGACCGCGCGGACGAGCGGTGTCGCGTAAGATTTGCTAAAGAAATTTTAAATTTAAATTTAAATTTAAATCTAAATTTTCTCTATATCGCCAATTTATCATTATCTATCTAGTCTTCCCAACTGTGTTAGGGTCAGTCTTTAGTCTAACCAGATGCAGCTGAGCATTTTTCCTCCACAGTCCAGTTACAGGGTAACACGTTATCCCTTGTCGATACAAACTGGTTGTCAATTTATCGGTCTTATAACCACCAGTAACAACTTTCAAAAATTTATGAATGACAGGAAAGACCAACGGTGCTCACAATCAACTTATAGAAAAGCAAATTCCCTTCTCATCAAGATTAGTAAATGTAAATGTGTGTGTAAGTGTGTGTAAATGCCAATAAGCCTGTTAAAGATTTAGTTTCGGTTGTCAAACCCATGTTTTACAACTGTAGCCGGATGCCAAAAAGTCAAATTGCCTGACGAAACTTTAGATATAGTTGTTCCAAAGTGACGATCTTAAGGTAAACGTCCCATTGTCGATGCTAATAGCATTGCAGTATGGAGTTTCATGGCAAGAATACTGAACGGCCTCAAATTTCCTCGTTTTTGTTTTCGATCAACAATTCTTATGTAGATGTCATGGAGTCTGGATTTGTGCCCGTTTGATGGCAATTGACTCGCCTCCTACATGGGGCACTTAAACTTAACTGGAAAAACGAGGGTGTACTATTAGGTACACTTCTGTTCTTCCCTTTGGGGATTACAGGTATGATGTTATTTATGCTAATAACTGAATGGCTTATGTAAGAGGGTAAGGCTAATCTAGCGCATTGCTTGCAAAATGTGCGATAACTTTTATCTATGAGGCGTTCGACGTTACGCTTGCCGAATAGTGGTGCATTTATCTGCTCATCTAGATACTTAGTTTTACTTTGACGCAACTCTACGTGACCCGAGGCCACGTCAACCGATTACTTACCAAGTTTCGGAAAGTATTCTAAACCGTTGGTTCCGCTATCATTTGCAGATCTTTGACAGTCGTAACAGGTAGTCAGATCCCCGACAGTCTGACAACCTGTCTAACCAAGAGGTCTCGTATTACTCAGTTCTAACTGGGTTGTAGAGATCAGAGGCAGTAGCTCCGAATTCAGATTAGATTATTCGAAAAGTCTTGTATAGTCTGGTCTCGTCTGATATGTTGGGGTCGGCTTCTAGTCATTCGGCTAGACTGGAAGCCGGCCCCAACATAGTTGGGCTGGGAATCGCGTCTAAAAGTCTGGTCACTCCCTTAATTGCCAGAAATTCAACGGCGCCATATTATCAAAGTACTGGCGGACTAATATCACTTCTAAACTCCAATTGGTTCAAATACAGGGTTGCCTGCATTTATATTGTATGTGCTTATAAAGTTTTAGAACGTTTACAGTGTGTACTGTTCTCTGGATATTTCTAGTACTTTAACACTTTGGGTTCAGTTATTGTTGAAACAATCAGTAAAGCTAGCTTGAGTACACGGATTGTCGATACTGTAACTATTTATGAGTTCCTAAACAGATCTGTGAGATATTTTAAATTTTGAACATAGTTTCTAGCACCGTGTGTGAACATACACCAAATTATCTAAGGCATGAATTTAGACCAGTGAAGCCTTACTTTTAAGAGCGGGACCGCTTAGCTTACACGCGCCGAGCGCAGCTGGCGGATGATGTTAGCGTGTGGTCCAACATGTTTGAGCGGAGCGGAAGCTCTTAAATGTTAGGCGGTAGTCTAAGTTCACGCCACATTTATCTAATAGGAAAAAACTGCCTCAATAAAAAAGTATCCTGTATTCTAAACAAGGTTATGATCTATCCGAATGTCGAGCTTCATACTCATTCGTTTAGGACTTTATAGTATGCAAAAAAAATACGTCAGATTTTCTACTGATATGACGGTTTTAATTACCAAAACACTAAACAGCATGCTGCTTCCCGTAGTCTGACCACAACTTAGTCATCATCATCAAGAACCCGACGCCAGCCCCTGCTGCTAATAGTCTTTCTTTATTTTGACCAGTTTTTTCGCTCCTGTGTCTGCCTCAACCAGATTTTTTCGCAATGGCAACAATATTGTCTGTCCATCTCGCCGCCGCACGACCAATATTTTATTTACATTACTTGGATGCAACCCCGTCTTGCAACCTAACCAACTTATATCCTTCACATAAGAGAGTTTTGGCCACATAACGAAAAGATTAGAAGAAGATTGAGAGCAGCGGTGGCCCAGTGGTGGCGGCCCCGACTTACGAACAGTAAGTCGTGGGTTCGAACCCAGACATATATATATCATCACCACTGCTCTCAAAACGGTGAAGGAAAACATCGTGAGGAAACCGGCATGTCCTAGAACCAAAAAATTCGAAGACATGTGACATCTACCAATCCGCACTGGGCCCGCGTGGTGGATTATAGCCCATTCCTTCTCATAGAGAGGAGGCCTGTGTCCCAGCAGTGAGAACATTAATAGGCTGATGATGAACGAAAAGATTAAGATGAGATAAGATAAGATAATTTTTATTTGTCCAAAACATGAGTATACACACACAGCATGCAAGATGTTACATCAAATTATAGTTATGACAGTCATGTTTTGCCTGAACGGCGTATAAATATAAGATGTCGGACGCTCACAGGATCAAGTGATTTTAAATTCGTCCATTACACACAGCAAATCTAGCAGTTAACAATCCAATTCAGACCATACTTAAACTAAAAATCAAATCTATAAAAATCAAATTAACTAAAACAACTGCTCTCATAACCTCAAAACCAAACAGCATCACGAATTCCCAGAAAACGGACCAAAACGGTTCGGTTCTATCAAAGCTACGTCGTTAACTTTCAGTGCCGGATACCACTCTGAAGCAATATTAGTTCTGAACTTTAATTGCTCCAATGATCTAACTGCATCTGAAGTATATTTGATGTGTGGGTAAGTGTGGGTGAGTGTGCGCGTGTGTATGTGTGTGTGTGGGTGAGGGCAGACAAGCTGGCGTTGTACAGGGTGTTAGATTAAAGGAGGGAGATGCTTTAAAGTGTGTCAGGAGTAGAAATTTAATTAAATGATCAACTTTTACGGTGTGATTAAAATCTGAAATATGACAAACTAAAAACAGCGATTTCAAATTGTAACCTACGTAATCAAAATGGGACATCTGACATCTACATTCATTACAACACACACACATCTACATACATCTACATTTTGATTAGTGATTAGTTATTGATTAGTGTGAGGTTTCACACTTTGTGCAAGGTGGGAATAACATGGAGAACCCCATGATGTGATGACAACAGCTTTACAAAGAAAGACGATATTGTTTTTTTTTTAAGAAAGTAAAAGATCTTGCATAATCGCGTGTGAATTTGCCACTAGAGGCGCTTGTGTAGACTAAGGTCTTCCAAAATGTCAGATGTCATAGAGTGTTCGCGCGTTGCGTGCTTTTGTATCACGTATTTATCCTAATACTCAGTATTGTGTTCTAGATTGAGCCATTCCTGATTAATTATGACTTGAAGATTTTAAGTAGCAACTTAGGATCTTGTTTGTTAGTACTTGGAGTTAGAATGAGTTTTAAATGTTTCATTCTTGCTAATTTTAGGAAGAAATTTGTAAATATGTATTTAAAGCTTACGTATTGTTGTTATACGTAATAAAATAAAGTTTTTTATGAAGTTATTGATACTTTAAAGTATTAAATAGAATTATTGACAGGACCTTACTCGACAGTGCGCCATCTGGTGATCTCAAAAACGATAGCCGTCATACAACATGGTTGATGATGAGGATGAAATGTTTTTTTGTACATAAAGTTCAATGTACTGTGTGTATTTTTCTTCTAATAAAATCAGTGTTTGTGTTTCCCCATTTTATCTTCCCACCCTGTATACTGTATATTAGCGCTAAACTTTGACATTTTCTATCAAATATGAATGTACTTACATAAAGTTTTGACGGGAGCTTTGCATAAAGCGCCATAAGCTTTTAAATTTAGTTATTTCGTTAGAATTTTAGGTTATTTCTGTACTTATAACACGCGCCTGCGGTTTTGCCTGGGGGAAATATTTTCGAAACTATTCTCATTTGCCGAGGTAAACGATACCTATATTAAATACTATACACACATTCTTGTTATACTTAAAGGTATTATGATATTATCAACTACATAATGAAGTAATTCAATGTCTTCTATTACGAAAATCTACTGTTTTACCCGCGGTTTTGACTGCGTGTTTTTTTGCCACAGGTACGTGTTTAGTTCGGCCAAGAAATACTTTCAGCCCGTTACTAGATTACTACAAGTATGACCACAAGTATGTCCTAATATAGTAATAAAAGTAAAATCAAAGTATCACGTCATGTACAGTGATAAAACTTTACTTATATTAACCACACAAACTTATCTAGTTCAACGCAACTATTTTCTTTCGTTAGTTCTGTCCTTCAATTTCCTGAATGGGCCCTAGTTAACCATTTAGTTGTAATGGACGGATGCTTATTATGGTCGGTTGACCCCAATGGGTCAGTGTCAATAAAGGGACGAGGCTAAAAGTTACACAATACGTTCCTTTGAAGGAGTGAGAAACTTTATTTTATTCTTTAGGAGTTTCGTCTGTGTTTAGGCTCCTTAGTGCTAGCCCTCAAGACCTTCGTTTCGTTGTTTTTAGTAGTAGAAGAGCGTACGCTCACAGTTTGCTAAGTAAAATGATTTAATATAAAATAACATCAAATATTTTGGCATAGTACAGTAGTAAGCTTCATGTATTTTTTGTTACCAAAAAGTTTAGATTAATTCTGACCAAGAAAGTGTCTGATCTTTAAAGAGACCGTGACTTTTAAGTTTATTTCGGTGTTTCTTCTTTGAGTAATCAGATCAGATTACAAACACCCACCTCTAGTTTTATAATATTTTAAATCGACTTAAAAGGCGTTTCTGGAAATCGACTTACAGAAATTATTCCTGCCCATATCCAAAATGTATGTGGGTTGAGCACAGAATATACTTCTCTATTAGATGTCAACTCGTCAGCCACCTCTTTTGACATCGTATACATATCTCAAAGATGACATTATCACCTTGCACATCAGCTATCGTTTCTTTAATCTTCCCATAACGTCATCCACAAGACATTTATTTCCTCTTTACTTTGCACCACATGCCCATACCATGACAACCAAATGCAAGTAACACACAAATTTTCAGAAATTAATATCACTATCCAGAAAGCCATAAATTTTAACAGTCTGTAATTTGAACAAACACAGTAATTAGCCTTTTACCTTTAATTAGGCTTTTAACGTTAGAAATAAGGCAATATTTCAGTCTGAAATCGTCCACTTTCAGTGTTCTAGAAAATGATCAAGGCAAACAAAGATCAAAGACAATTTAATTCAATTATTCGACTCTCAAGAGAGCACGATATTGTTTTAATGAAACATGAGAAATTTAGGCACAAATTACCTTTGATATAATCCTAACGAAATTACTAACGTGAAACCCCCTTTACAAAGTTTGTTATTGATAACTTTGTCTAGAAGTTTCGAAATTCACCGAAGGAAATCTTGAGTGATCAGAAGTGGGCTTATGACGAAGATTATTACTTAACAACATCGTTGTGATTTTGACAGATCGCTCCAAAGTGTTGCTACGGCTTTGTGTCTTTCCTTCTTAAGTTTTCGCTGTTGTTGAAGTTTTAAGACCTTTGTTGATGATAAAGCTATCTTTGAATAAGGATAAAGTTCTGACATTGTTGTCAATGCAACACAGTGTATTTTCATCCTTGTTGTTTCCTAGGAACTCGGCGATTCAAATCTTTTGATGACGTAAGATTCTACAAAGCACTGTCTTTACAACTTTGATGTCAATCAATCATCTCACTGATGAACATAAACCTTTTCCAATCTTTCGCTCTCTCTTCTTTGTCTTCTGTCCTCCGTCTTCCGTATGTACTCGTAGTTTTAGCCTTAGCTACCAATTTCAAGTAGTTTTGCCATCTAGCTATAAGGTGTCCCACGTTCTGCTTGAAGATACGCGGTTTTCACTCCAAGACGTTTTGTTCATCGATCATCGGTCACTCTACACTACTAAGTAGCATTTAGCAAGTAGCATTTCAAACTTATGATTTACCAAATGCAAGGAAATAGTGCTTAGAAAGAGCAGAATATTACAGTGATTATGACGTTTACTGTGTTCTTCTTCTTCTTCTTCTTCAACCCTTGGCTACCCAATGCTGAGTGTAGGTCTCTTCCAAATCTCTCCACTTTTGGCGGTTTTGTGTCATGGCTATCCAGTTTCTTCCGGCCACTTTAGTGAGATCGTCTGTCCACCTAGTCGGTTGTCTTCCCACGTTCCTCCGTCCCGTCCGTGATCTCCACTCCAGCATTTTCTTTCCCCATCTTCCATCCAGTCTACGGCATTTGGCCCGCCCACTTCCACTTTCTTACTGTGTACATCTTTGCAATGTTAGATGATTAAATAAAAAAAACAAATTCTTAGTGATATCATACCGCATCAGCAGTAGGGTCCAGGACTGAAGTGGAAATCCCGTGAGGATTTTAAAAAGCAACTTTTTCGTTTTTAAAAGAACCAGCAACAAATGGGAATCCTTGTGTTCAATATGGCCCATTATCACTACTATTCTGTCTTAGAACATATCACATCACTAAATAATAGACTAGGCCAAATACCAAAGATCGTAGAAAACAAAAACCCCGTATTATCTTTCCACAAAAGCCTTATCTTGCCCTCTGGTTCTTGGATCGCTTGCTATGTGTTTAATTAAGTCTTTACCAGAAAACTCATAATAGACAGCTAGAATTCGCCTTTTTTATGTACCTGTAGTACGCGCTATTCAGAACTACGGTCCAAATGCCGGTGGTTCATTTGTTAGAAGAAATCGGCCGCTCTAATTTGAAAATACCAAAAATACTCGTGTTAATTGCCAAATGGTGACCGTTTCAATCGGCTGGCTTTCGGTTTGGGTTTATTGGTTGAGTATAAAAAGAAAGAGAGAAAAATATTGATGTATGTAAACTGTCAAAAAATTGTTATTGGAACGGATACCTACATCTCAAAACTATAAAACAGAAAGAAAACATTAATCGTATTACCAAAACAACCTCAATTCAGCATGTTATAGCAGATGATGACTCAAGATACTATTATATGCTGATTTTCATCGGAGATTTAGATAAATCTGCGCCCGCAGGGCCTGGAGAAAATGACATTCTATCAGCCATAGCAGTGCTGAAAGTAAAAAAATTATAGTGTAAAAAAATACATTTTATTTTAATGCCTAAAAAAATACCATTTTTTACTATTACTATTAATTTATTTTTCGCTGGTTTCATATTCTTCTCAGCAAAACCTTACCTCTCATAGAGAGGAGGCCGGTGTCCCAACAGTGGGAACATTAATAGACTGATGATGATGAAACCTTTCCTAACTTTTAATTGATACCTCAACAATGACTAGACTTCCATCTTTGGGAGTCCGCCATATTAGATTTAGAATGACGTCACTTCGCTATTCATGCTTTATTATACAAACTCAAAATTTCAGTTCAATCGGTAAGTGATAACTGTTTTAAAATTCATTTCTAAGATTTGACCTAAACAAACATTGCTAGTTAAATAAAAGCTTGTAAAAACGCATTGGATCAACATAAACTATTGAAAATCTTTGTCTTATCTTTGTTTTCTCAGACATTTGACCAAAACACTAGAAATTTTTCGTATTGTAATATTGGAAAAAAAAAGAGTTATTTTTTTGGAATCTCAAACAGTCAATAAAGCTCTTGATGTAATGTTGTGAATGAAAATTCACAAGCTTTGTCAAAGGAATGCCTAGGTAATCTTCATATAAGGATAACCCTTTTCAAAGAGGCAATTTTGTTTATTCTAGATAGTTCCTGTCTATTAGCAGACCCTTGTTGAAGTCAATCGTAGATATAATATATTATTAAGTCTCAGTAATGGTCGCATAAACAGCCTCGACTTGTTGTCGTAAATCGGGATGTTTAAATTATTTAAATACGACTACTCTTAAAACGGTTAAGAAAATATCGTGAGAAACCTAGAATGCATAAAACCAACAATTCGAACCCACGTTAATTATTTATAACTTCATTTTCAAGCAACGAAGGCCCATAGATACTCGTACAATCTTGATACAATACACAAAATAATCTTATAATTAATACAATAATAAATTAACACATATTGGAAAAGTTTACAATATATACTAAACTATTAATTATGTTGGGTCAGCGACGACAACTTGCGACCCACGGATGCCCCTAAAGTTAAAGGGGAAAATTATTATTTTCCCCTTGTAATTGTTTTTTTTTTTATGGGAGAAGAAAACGTGTTGCACCGACCCCAAGTAACATGGGACAAGGGCCGGAAGATGCTGACGATTATGGTCAGCGACGAATTATTATTATTCCACAAATCCCCCTCGAGGTGTCGTGTAACCTTCCGCGAAAACGAGCCGAGTCGAGTCTCGCAAGTCTCGAGATGGTGAGTTGGGACAAAAGACCACAAAAGACTTGAAGGTAATCTTGTGGCACAACTCCAACCTCAAGGTGAACTTGGTTTTATTCTTCATATACTTCAGGACCTCCTTTGTCGTCGTAGTTTGATGTAGACGGAACACGTTCAGCTCCGTTTTAATCTTTTTCTCTGGACGCTCTTAATGTGCACGTCTTTCTACATCGTTCTCACATATATCTATAATCTCAACATGAATGATGTAACCAAGATTTTGTAACAATATTTTGATTTAAAAGAGTTCCCCGTTCTTCTTTATAGAGATCTACGCTAGGGAATGGGCAACTACAGACTTTCTCAAGTTATTATGTCTTGTGTCTGGGACTGTAGCTTTGTTTTTTTTGTACTTTTGACATTCAAAAGTGCCGTAATGGTCTGAATGGAAATAAATGCTTTGAGTTTGACTTTGAGTTTTGCGTCATTATTTTTCTTTTTTTCATCTCTCCCTTGTCAATTTTTCCTTCATATCATTCCATGTACAATTAATCCATTTCAAAAATTACAGTAGCTTGCTCCTCAAATAATATAACGTACTTCCTTCAAGAGTTGAGAACTCTTCAGAAGCACTTCCATATTTTTTCTCAGCTTTAACCGAGAGCAGATGAATCTCTAAGTAAGTACTCGCACATTCATTAGAAGATCATAATTAATCATTGAAGCTGTGAGCGGTCGCCATCTTGATTTATGATGTTTGAATGGACGCAATTAAAAACTCTGTTTGAACACTCCATCGCTCGTTTTCATATCTAGAAAGGGATGCCACTATTGGAAGATAATTACGTGGAGAGAGGGAGAAGAAGGTATAGTAATTAAATCTCAAAGGCTGAATGTGTTAGTTCAGTGGTGCATCGACTATTGTTTGAAAACGAATCTAATAGCTACTATAAAGGCCTTGCTCGGTACAATATTTTTTTTCATGTAATTTATATGTCAAAAATCTTGACTAGTTTAAAATAATGTTATTATCGCTTAGCATGTGAAGTATCTGTATGTATGTCTTAAACCGATCAATGATTCTCTTAAGTTATCTGTATTCGTCACAAGGGCCTTGTGAATAGTCTAATTTAATTCTAGCAATTTTGGGAAAAGACTTGGCTTGACTTGGCTTTTATTTATTACGAGTATACAGGGGCTTGTGTTTTATTTTATACCACAGCAGACCAACTTAATTTACTAGTAAAGAGGTCTCATATAAGGAAGTAAACCAGCATTTTTCACGAAACCTCACTGCATATTCGCACGGCATTTTCTTGCACCATAAGTCAGAAACGCAACTTTGGATAAAATTACATCAAACGCCTTCAACCCAAGGGATTTGCTGGTGACACCTGATATCGGTTTGAACCCCTATCAAAAGGCCAAATTTACCAAAATTACCTTTTGACATATTTTGTGTTAGTTGTGATGATTAACGAGAAACATTTCCCTATGCCCCTGGGTACTAACAACCCTTGAAATTGTAATTAACACTGTGGCGTTTCGTTTTGACGCGTTCGATTTGACTGGCGTTAATTTTCCTTACTAGGGAACCCGTCTCACCGTTGACGATCAGCGAGAAGCGAGAAGAGCTGGCCAGGAACGAGTTGGCGATCTACACAGCGTGTGGTTCGAATAGTTTTGTCGCTGGGCTATCAATGCGCTTGTTGGTATGTAGATGTACTACCACACTTGCTGACAGTCAACCACTTTTGACCTAGCAAAACTCCTAAAGTTACGTAAGCACTGACAAGGGCTTGTTTAGCGCATATGATAGATAGGCTAGCGAGTCGCTTAGCGAGTAGGTTGTGAATCAAAATGATCGTTCTAGAATCTTCACAGCCGGCCGCACTGCGCGCTACTTCGATACACGCAGTGTACGTTCTTTGAGAGAGTAAACAGTTTATAACTAGCTCTTCTGCGGTAAGACAGATGCCTAAACTGAACAACATGAAAGATTAAAGTAAGCTAATTGTTTGTAAGCATGACTTGGCCAATTCTTGATAAGGGTGTTGGACTAACGGACCGTTCAATCGTTGTTAAACCCTTTGGTGGGGTAAAAATACTATGCTGTGTTTGTTGGTGACGGCTGTTACGGTTAATATGCGGTCGTCAACACTTACCAAACTGTTTCTTATAGGTATGAGAAACAGAGTTCCTTTTGGTTTATCGAAAAGGGACCATAATAGGCGAGACGACAAAAAAAAAACTAATTAGTCCGTCACTTAGATTATTAGAAAATATTTGAACCGTGTTTTTTCTTTTGTTACGTAAATCAAAATTGACGAAGATATGACGCTTTTAAAATTCTCAATACGTCACGCCTAGGTATAATTTTTAGCTAGTTCTGACGTCACGAGCCCCCACTCCCGAGTTTTGATGCGCTTTATCTTTGTTAATATTCATTGATTTACAAAAACAAAAAATACGTGTCCATTAATTTCCAATACTCTACTGACGGACTAAATAGATTTGCAATTTTTTGATACTGTCGTCATGCCTATTATACGAGTAATATTATCACAACTTCTTAACTAATTCAAAATATGTAGATCAGTCTTTTTAGTAGGTATTTAGTGGTAAATTATAAAATCAGTAATTAAAATATGCAGACTCAGAAACTGTGAGTTTGTTTTAATTGCGAGCAATTTAATCATCTGTTGTTAAATCTTAAGTCAACTGCTGTGATTGATTATTGTTATTGTTGTTCCCAGCATCCAATCAAGGTAAGCTAACTTACAATTTTCCTGATGAATTTTCAACTGAGAAATTCAACCGAGAAATTTTGTGTACTTCCGGTAAGAAATATAATTATAGAGATATGAGGGTAAAAACTTCGTCAATCGCCATAACCTAGATCCGTTCTAACTCTTTACTCAATCAAAGGAAACAACTATTTTATTGGTTGGAGTTTTCTTATAAGAGGTAATAGCATATCGTGCGTAAGTTCTCTACTCAAGCTTTGTGGAACTCTCGGATATTAAAAAAGTTTACGTTGGAACTGCCCTCATAGATTTATTGGATTGTTTTTATTGTTGTGTGTGGGAACTGGATATGTTGCGCTGTCGTGCTTCACCTGTGGCTTCGGGAGATGAAATGAGGGGTTTGTACTTGGATTTATTGTTCGGTTTTAGTGCACACGATTGTATAATGTACCTATGTTCCTTTGTTTATATGTTTTTGTACAGCTGTACTTACCGAACTGTTGATGTGATATAAGGAGTTCAGAAAAAGTTCGACTTTATGTAGCGTCGATTTTCTCTTAAATGTACTTAATGGAAGTAGTATTCACTGTAGGAATACAATAGACAAGAGAACTGACTCTAAACGATTAGTATTATTAGAAAAAGTGACTGATTAGAATCCATCTACAACATGTTTCAGAAAGGTGTGCTCATATTTAAAGATTATAGACCATCAAACTGAAACTGCTCCATTATCATTCTCATTTCCTTATCCCAATTTATTTGGGGTCGGCTCAGCATGTCTTCTTCTTCCATACTTCTCCACCACACAGTAGTCAACCTTCACACAGTCCATCTATCGTTTCTTCTGTCTGCCTCTGAAAAACTTTCAAGTTGGGACCAGAATCAATGTGTGAAAAAATGTGAAATATATGGACCATAAGTTTGGGGTATAGCTATTGGAATTTTGTATAAGCTATTGTATGTACTTCGATCAAAACACTGCTACCTCGACAGCGTTAGCAGTGGCTTCGGACAGGTCCGTTAAGGGGCTGAGAAGCTTCAGTAGCGCAAGGAGCAGGACATTTTATTTCATCAGAGAACCTCAATTGGACGAAGGTGTACCTCCAATGTAAAATAACTATACGTTATTTTATTTTCAAATAATTTAAGACAATCAAATGCTCAAGCTAGTTCCGGAATTCGGATTGAACTATAAATAACTTACAATTGGCAGACAGTCAAAAATTCCAAACGATAATACATTGATCATCATGGGAAAATAGGAATTGTATGATTGATGTGATTACGTGATTGGGAAGCGAAAGAAATACTAACTGAATTCACATACTCATATTCTTCGCTTTGATGCTATAAATTTTGTTGCACGAAATCCATCATCTGCTTGCCTTTTCCCAACTATAAATAATAATAATAAATAATAAAATTCATTTATTTCTCACCACAATGTTTAAAGATATTACATAGTAATATTGTTTGGCAATTATATTAAACTCTAATATTGTGGGAGACTGGTGCCTAAGCTAGGCTAATGGCCTGTGATATAGGACACCAGGTCCCCACCCCGAATAACAATGTCAGGTCGTACTAGAGCAATACACCTTTAGTTGCGGCAAGTTTAGTGTTGTGGGAGGTAAGTAATATGAGGGGTGTATTGGGTGTAAGTGAAGTATGTGTGTGTGCATGTGTGTATGTGGGTGTGTGTGTGTGTGTATGTGTGTTAGTGTGGTGTTAGATTGCTGTACGCGTAGATATTGATGTTATAAAGATTAGTTGTTCATGACTAAATTTCCTTTACTCTCGGAGTTCTCGAACAAACATTATTGCACAAACCAATTCAGAACTTGACGCCGAGTTAAACAAGATATTTTTTATTCAAAGACGCATGAATCCAATCTCAGCCAATTCAATGTATGGGGGGCTGCCATTGTTCTTTAAGGACTATGAATTAACTATAAGGACCCGTTCGGTACTATCGTAAGATAAGTCCTGGAGCCAATTGGTAAGTTTATTCATCAATGTACTTCTGGTGAGAGGATAAATATGGAGAAGACGATGGACTTTATTATAAATTCTTACACTGAGTACGCCGAAGTGGTGGCCCGCGAATGAAGTACGACATTGGGTAGGATTGCAGACTGGATGACCTTTGCGTTTACTTAAAATTTTGCCGTCAAGAGGAAGTAAAGAGTGACGGCGTAGAACAGCACGCAGAATGAACAGTTGGCGCACCGTTAGAACCTTTGACTCAGAGTAGAGCAGAGTGGTTGGATAGTCTCTGCGTTTGAACTGCATAACTTTTAGGACTGTTGAACCGACCGCTCCGCCCTCAATCTGCAGTCATCCCAGTTATCATCATAAATGATCAGTGCCGTGTCATCCGCATAAGTGAATATATCGCAGTTAGGTATTGACAGGCGGCACAAATCATTTATGTAGAGTAAAAAGAGGGTAGGTCCCAAAATACTGCCCTGTGGCACGCCGAAATTGATGCTACCATAGTCACTATACAATGAGTCGATTTTAACACATTGCGAGCGATTTGTCAGATAGTCTGAGAAGATCTCAAGTGCAACTCCTCGTATTCCAATGCCCTCCATTTTCGAAATAAGTATAGGTACAGAAACCGAGTCAAACGCCTTTGACAAGTCAAGAAAGACACCGAAGCATTTCAATCCCTCATCCAACTTGCCCACCACCGTACCTGTAAGGTCAAGAACTGCATCCTCAGTAGAGATTCCCTGTCTGAAACCGTATTGATTATTTGCTAGTAGCTTATATTTCGAGAGATATGTAGTAAGACACTTGTTAAGTATTTTTTCAAGTACTTTAGACAGGGAACTCAAAACGGAGATTGGCCGGTAATTGGTGACATTGGATCTGTCTCCATTCTTAAAGATTGGGTGAACAACAGCCTTCTTGAACGCCCTGGGGAAAGTACCCGACTCAATGGCGCGGTTGCAGACGTGTGTTATGGGAACTGCTAGGACGGAGCTAGACTGCTTGAGAACACTGGCAGGGATGTTGTCATAGCCCGTGGCGCAGTCACTGCGTAGGCTGTCAATAACCCCTTTCACTTGCATTTCGTCGACCGGCATAATGACAAGAGGATTGCGCGGCGGGGGTTGTGATGAGCAGTCAGCATAAGGGGATCCAGGAGGAGATTTAATTTTTGAGGCTAGATCTTCACCCACACCAACAAAAAAGCTATTAACTCGTTTAATAGATATTTTAGCGTCTGTCGAGCTTTGCAGAAGCGCACTTGATGACAGCGGAAGAGAGTTTTGGTTTATTATACCCTTGATAGCTTTCCATGTGGCCTTGGTATTGTTTTTAGCTTTAAGTAGTTCATTTTTGTCGTACGATCTTTTCAATTTTTTTAAAAGATTATTGAGGAAATTTCGGTATCGGGTATAGGTTGTTTTATGAATATCGTTATCGGGGGATGATTTAGATTTTTTGTGAAGCCGGTCTCGGTTTCTGATGCAGCGAACTAAGCCAGGGGACATCCACGGCTTGAGAATCCTGCATTTCCTAGAGACTCGAGCAGTATAGCTATGTTTTGTAATTACACCTTGTATGGTAGATATAAGTAGATCTGCGGCAAGATTACAGTTTTGTTCATTTAACACATGACTGAAGTCAGTGCTATCCAGTGATTCTTTTATGTCTGGGAAATTATAACGGAGCACGTTAGCTGATTTCTTAGCTGCGGGTATTTTCTTCATGTCTAGACAAAGGATGACTGGGAGGTGGTCGGTGATATGGCTTTCAAGGACTATTACTGTGGCAAGGCGTTTAGATTTTAGAAGTACGTGATCTAGGCAATTGCCTGATCTTGTGGGGAGCACATGAGCAGGCAAAAGACCCAAAGAGGCACACATGGTGAGATAGTTGCTCGAGTGGCGATCGTGATTGTCTGGTTTAATATCGATGTTCATATCGCCACTCAGAGCTATATTGTTATAGCGTTTTACTGATTGTGCTACATTATCGAGGCTTCGGTAAAAATTTTCAAGGTCGCTAAAAGATGGGGAGCGATATACGCAAATAATTGCTGTGTCACCTATTGCACAGATGAGGCAATTTGAGTCACAGAATGAGGGTTCAAGAAACGTGCAATTTAATGAGGTCTTAGTGTAAATCACCACGCCATCGTTCTGCGACTTGTTGTCAGTCGTTGCGGAAAAAGAGTAGCCTTGCAAATAAGGAAGGGGCCCCGAAACCCTTAGCCAACACTCGGTTAAAATGATAACGTCAAATTGAATTTTTGTGGTTGTTAGCATCGTGATAAATTGGTCAGTTCTTTCTAACGCTTCTAATATTAATATGAATCATTTTTAAATTATTATTTGGTTGCTTAATAAAGTCTAAATATCGTTCGGGGGGGCATAGATGAGAACAGGCTATAGAGAGATCGTCTATTTCATTGGATAATGTATTGATGTGATTAGCCATTTATTGTTACAAGAATGAGGTACAGCAGCTGGGTTTTTTTTTTTTTCCAAAATTATAAGTGGAGGAGCGGAAACTTGACCTGGTAAGGGGGTGTGCAAGATGGTTCTGGTTGCTAACGCGCGAGAATGAGTGGGTGTGAGGTAAAGGTGTGTGTAAAGTGTGTGGACAATAAAAAGTAATTAACAGCAATACAAAAACAACAGGCTAATACAGTGAAAAAAGTAATGCATGCATAAAGAAGAGGTTTGAATTGTAGAAGGCGTAGTCATTGTTGTTCCAAAAGCATAGTGAGACACTTCTCTGTTTTGATCTCGACCGGTTTGTCTGCTGGGCTCTTACGCAGAAGAATTCTTCCATTCGAGTACCAGCTGGAGTAGTTGTGTGTTTTTGCAAACTGGCGGGTCTCATAGAGTAGTTTTTTGACAGTTGGGGGTAAGTGTTCATCAATATACACGGGTTTCTTGTCACCTGCGATGCCAATAGTCTGTGTGTTAAACTTATCTGGTATGGGTCGCTCTTTGTTGAATGTTCGAGCTTTAGCTAGGAGATCATTTCGTGTACTGACGCAGCGGAATTCAGCGACTATCGGTCTACATAAACCCGGTTTTCCAGGTATGCGGTAAATATCTCGAAACGCGGAGGCCGGGATGTCCATGCCAAGAACGCTCCCCACAGTATTTATAGTGGCAATAAGGTCCTGTGCCTGTTCATTTTCCTTAATCGGAATATTGCGTAGCTCGATAGTTGCCTGACGCGACTGAAAGTGTAGGTCTTGTATTTGTTTTTGTAATCGGCATATGTATTCGGAGTTCACACTTTTTTCCATTTCAAGCTTTGAAACTTTGCTGATGATGTCTTCATGTTGCTTATTCATATAGTCCATGCTACGTTCAATCTCGAAGTTTGTCGTCTGATTGGAGAGGCACTGTTTTTTAAGCTCAGAGACATCGCTGACAAGTTTTGATAAAATTACGTCTTGGTCTGCTTTCCAAGATGATAACAACTGATTGTGTTCAGTCCTCCATTTTGTCAGCATGTCAAGAAGCTCAGTTTTGAAGTCATTTAATGCTGGCATAAGTTCAGGATCCATTTCTTTATTCGGAGAGAAGATGCGTTGGCGCTTGTGTCGTACGGTAATATGGCTTCCGTGTGAGTCCTTGGAAGTAGTAGCAGAAGTTAAGTCTGATTCAGACAGTGATTGACCGGACGTTAGAGTCGGTTTAGGTGTTTGAGGCGGACTTTGATGCATCTTCCAAGCGTAGATTCGGAAATACGGTGGGAGAGAATAAACTTCTTATAATTTAAATTTAAAATTATGTTCCAAATATTGTCCAAATTCCTTATTGTATTCTGGTTCGCAGTAAGACTGGCTTCGTAAAAAATAATAATTTTAATATACAAAAAGAGGTCGGGCGAGTAGGATTCGATCCCGAGTCGTCTTTAACGAAGAGCAGAGCGCTGTACCGTTGCGCCACGGACACGCTAACCAACGTATCGAAATTAATGTGTGCTTTGCTACGTGTGACAGTGGTGATTAGCGTAGCTTCGACGACTCCTTTGTTCGGTTACTGGGGTCAAAGTCCAAAACGGTAGCCACATTAACTTTTTAGTTCGTTGTGATATTAAAACTGTTCACACACAAGGTTGTAGTGGACCTTTCACTGAGATTTTTCACACAATCGTCACTTATATGGTAAGGATGATTATTGTAAAGTTTTATAGTTATTTGTACACTTATTCACGGTTTTTAGATTTCAAAACACAGAGGCGATCGAGAGTACGTGTGTTCACGTTAACGTCGCGCGCGGGGGGGGGAACTATGTTAAGGTTGGCCTCCATTCTAAGCGGATGCAGCTAAATAACAGTATTTTACATGGCGACTAACTAACTATCTGAACTCTACAACCCCGCTAGCACTGGGTAATATGATATGGTTTCGGGCCACTGACCACCTGTAACGACTGTTAAAGATCTACAAATGTCAGCTGGGACCTGCTTAACGTGCTTTCCGAGGTACTTAGGAAACTCAGTATGTATTGGGTGGTCACCCATCCACGGACCAAACTAGGCAAGCGGGGCTTAACCTGAAGATCGACCCAGGCGACTGTTATTATTTAACCACGAGCTCCTCTCAGATACAATACAGATATTTCAGCACATTGGTGTCGATTCTGTTGTGCGCAAACTAAACTTAATTTAGGCCATTGCTATCTTTTACTAAAAGGCAGTGCGAGAAAAGGACGGCTTTAGCTATGAACTAAGTTAGAGATGTCAAACTAGTTTATGCCTTGAGCTTCACCGTATTTTAGTCGACATGTTTTTACGTGCAGCCTCCATTTGTATTGAAATATTAGTTCCAATTAAATTTGACAGCTCTAAATTACGTCCGTCTTTTTCTCGTTCTATTAGAGAGAAAAAGATCGCAAAAGCCTAAATTAAGTTTAGTTTGTGCACAACAGAATCGACACCATTATCTGTCAAAGCCTGGTCTCCAGAGTCTGGAGCGCAATCTGCTTATATTGGTTTCACTGAACTTTTACAAAGACCAAAAATTAAGTTACTGCTGAAAAAGACAATGAAATTCAAAATGTCAGTAGCACTAAGCTAACTATATTGATTTATCTCTAAATCTGAATAATTAATCATTTCAATAATGAAAGAGACATTATCATTCTGCTGAAAATTTACTGAAAAGTATTTCACTAACTAGGTGGGGCCTGTAGATACCCAGTCAAGTGTCACAAACGAACTTATCGGAAAACTTTCGTCTGAGAAAGTTTCGTAGTTTTGTTAAGAAAACATTTCTTCAAAAAAGCATTAGGACCATCTTCCATGACGCTGCTTAAAAGTAATGTAGTAACGTGTTTGAAACCCAAATCACCAATGAGTAGCCAGAAAGTTACAGCACTAGTATTTCAATGGTAAACCGTTTACGCCGCGACCAATCACAAATGATTTAATAACGCGTTAGAGCTTGTTCCCACTTGTCGGGTGTCGGATCCGTATATTAATCGGAGGTTCCAGTGGCAGAGCATTTTATATGAAGCTATTCACACTTGTCGGATACAAAAAATGTCGGGTGTTTTGCCAGCCCTCTACGCCCGGAAAAAATCGTGTTGGATCTCGCTTGCCTATGACTAAGAATGGCGCTGTTCACATTTGCCAAATGTCGGGGCCGACAACCCAACATTTTGGTAGTTTATGCACACTGATATTTGAGACAGTAGATCATTGAATGTAGTTATCGACATTCTAAAATAAACGAAAAACTTATTTTCGTCAGTTTTCAATTCTGTTAGTGAGTTCTGAAATGTTCCCGAACTAAATCTTTCACTCAGGATTGGGTGCACCCAATATTTTCTATCCTTGGCTGTCTTTCTTCGTTTTCTTTTTAAATAATAAAACATCACAACAAGAACTTCGTCATCGTCCATCGTGCACAGTGGCCTCGCGTAGAGTGCTAAAAATTTACACCGACCGTGGCCGACAACCGATTTAATAACCGAAAGTCAACAAGTCAACAACAAAGGCGCCGACATCCGATTAATAAACGGATCCGACACCCAACAAGTGGGAACGAGCTCTTAGTAATACAGCCAGATGGGTGGACGACATTCAACAGATCGCAAGTAAGACCTAGTTGACAGTCGCGCAGACCAGGTAACCATGGCAGGAAAGACAGGAGTTCCATACTTAGCAGTAGGTGGATCAAGGCTGCAAATGATTATGTGAAGTATTTACGGTCTGTGATTGGAATACGTGTTGTGACATTTTGGGGTCTAATTAATAAAACCCACTTTCAACACCTGATAATTTAATAAGT
Organism: Xestia sexstrigata; assembly: GCA_941918905.2. Taxonomy (NCBI): domain Eukaryota; kingdom Metazoa; phylum Arthropoda; class Insecta; order Lepidoptera; family Noctuidae; genus Xestia; species Xestia sexstrigata. The sequence continues at coordinate 1,954,117 of OW799203.2, read as the reverse complement.
CTTTTTAGTCGCTTGTACTTTAATTTATGCAGCAACTGTCTTGAAAATGTGGCAATTTTGTAATTTTTCATCAAATATAGATTCCGCATTGTCATCTCTAAAACATATATCAAAAAAGTCTGGTCATATTTAAGGGTGGGAAAAATATGCAGGTATACTAAATTTCAGTAGTACCTACTTGGCCTAAATGTTTGAGCTGATCCTTTTTTCGCAAGTGGTCCCAAAATACCACTCAAAAATATTTAGGGGGAACCAGGACCGTGGTCTCGGTCCCAAAAGCCCCACGGTACCCAATTTTCGGTATTCAGTTTGATGATGATGATGTGATGATGTTTTTTTGTTTAATAGAGTCCCTATTTAATGGTGATATTTTGAGTTGGTAACATGCTATTTTTGAGAAGTGTACGATGGACTTCAAAGTAAATAAATAAGAAAAACCAGTGATAAATATTACCTTACCAGACAGAGTTACAGAGTAGTTTCAAGAACCAAGTTATAGAATTTGTCTCAGGTTGTCAAAACATTTCTTCGTAATCATTTGAAAATAAAAGCTTTTGCCTTGATTTTTGGAGAAAAACATTAGTGCCAAGACTACAGACTAGATACAATATTTTAGGGTCTTTTATCATAAAGAAAGCGACAAATTAAATAGAAAAAAAATATATAAGTTTCTTACAACAAAATAATAAATTAGACTGAACCTGTGAGCTACGGGCTAGTCGTCACGAGCGCGAATGCTAAGTGTGATGTCTTCTGTTCGATAGGCGCGTAGGGCAAGGCGGTCTACATAAAGTGTAATTAAAGTGACTAGAGACCACATTTCGTCAGTTATGTATACCTCAGATGTAATATCAGTCATCAGCGAGCTTATTGTCATCAACCGGACCCAAATCCGGACACGAATCAGACTCCGTGTACAGCTACGGAGTCTGATTAGTAGGATTACAGAATAGTCTAATCAGTAGCAGTACTGAGAAATTGTTGATGGAAAAACCCAATAACACTGCCCAATCCGGGAATCGAACCCAGGACCTCATGCTCAGCAGTCGAACTTGCAACCACTAGACCAACGAGGCAGTAAAATAAACAAGCACCTATACATTAAAAAAATCTAACATTATTACTCCCGTACCTAGTACAAGCCAAATTCCGCAACATGAGTAAGCATAAAAATAAAAAAGTTAATTTCCTCATAAAGCTACATATTTCTAATTTTCACCTACCTGATATAAGAAATTTATTTTTCAAGACGACCGGAGCGGAACTAATTGATTTTAAGACTCGTGTAACAAAGTTCAATTAATCATTTTGACGTGTTGCTCGTTCGATGCTCAGGCGTCTTCTCACCTTTCAATTTAATTGAATTTTCACGTCTCTTCGCGTCGATTAATCGTCTGGCATCGAGTAAAAAACAATAGAAAGACGTGAGAATAGAATGCAAAACTTTTATCGTAATCGCAAGTGGTGTGCTCGATGCCCGTTAGCAAAAATTACGAACTTATGCCATACAAACTTCCATCCCCGATTTGAACCTTTTAGCAGATTTTTTTCGCAAATTTTTTCTTAACGCTCACTAACGGTTTTTTTTTGTCTCTTGCTAAAAAAATTTCAAGACTTGATGATTTAGGCCGTCGTAGGTAAGTTGTCTATCAGCAATTTCAATGAACGAATAAATTTATTAAGTAGAGAAACCGTATGCCCATAGAATTCGTATTTCCCATAGACAAAAACGACATGCTTGTATGCAAAAATTTATCCAAAAACAATTCAAAATTATTAGGGAATTTGCACGTTATATTTTTCTTTACTTAAATCAATAAAATACAGTACTATCAACGCAAAAAAAGTATTAAAAATTAAGTTCAACTACTGCTTGTCGCTTAAAAATAATATTAAACTCCTGCAATTTTATATGACAGTTCAAACGTCCTTAGCTATCGCGGCCATGATGTGACGTCATTTACCACAATCTGCCTTGTTTACATCAAATTTTTTGCCCCCAATAGAATAATTTTACTAATTGTATGTGCTCTAGTGAAGTAAAAAGTGCAATAACAATAGCATAATAAAATCTTAGTGAAACTTTAAGCACTTTTCAAATAAAAGTATTTTTTGACACATAGACTTTGACGTCACTACCGGCGGTATCGAGGACGACGCGTTTTGAGAGTGCGTTCCGTTTCACCAAAAACATGCTACTTAGAACATATATACATACTATATTGATTTGGGGGAGAAAAAAAAACATGCATTATCCCTATTGACACAAATCCCATCATAGGTTACATTTAACGCGTTCCTATGGGTTAATTTCCTTATATAACTGGAGCGAAACCACGAGCAAAAAATCCTGTTTCTGGAATAGTACTACTATTCCAGAAACAGGATTTACTTGAGACAAAAAATTGACAGTTAACGAAGTAAGCAGATTACTTGTCAGGTTTCGTTTATACAAATAAATGTCGGCAAAACACTATTACATATTTTTCTTTGTCTGACTTTCTGTCTGTCTGTTTATACCGGCTAATTTCCGAAACGACTGAACCTTTATTTTTAAGAAAAAAGTTTGGGTTCCGTGCAAAAAAAAAACAAATCCCTTGAAATTTTTAACAAAACCCGATTCAATATTATGAAAGTAATATTTTAATAATAATTTCACACAGTACTGCGATATACTTTAGTCAAAATATTGAGAGCAAACAATATTTTACGAAGTGTCTAGAGACCTTATCGGTGCCTGAACAGCTGATAGTCATTGACAGGCTCTTCATCATTGAGTCGTGACAAAAAGGATAGGTTCTTGTAAAACGTTCCACACATTTTTATGACGCCTTATCATACGTAATGTATGAGGCATGTGCCACTTATATATTGCGTATATATTTCACAGTCAGAAACCCTAAAGGGTTCGTGGTTATAGCAGCCTCAGGACCTTTTTATTTTAAGTTAATTTAGTCAATTTAAAGGTTGTCTGGAAGATATCGCTATCAGCAATAATATCATAAACAGGGTGTAACAGAATAAACGCAAGACCTCTTGTGTGGTGACTTAGACCATGATACTCTGTCTGTGTGTGTCTCTCTTTGTCTGTTTAAACGAATAAATTAATAAATAACAAGGTTATAGAGGTCAAAAAATCAGTACCAGCCATAAAACTTAGACTGGAAGCCGACCCCAACGTAGTTGAAAAAAAAAAAAACCCGCCTGCGTAAAAAATAACTAATAAATTTAAACAAAAACTTTAAAGAAAAGTTCACAAGGTTACAAGGTTACAAGTTCAATAATAAATTCTAATACGGAACATATTGACTGCAACAGTCGGGACCTATTAAATAATTATCTAGACTAAAATCATCACATCCAATATGGGTCCCGACTTTTAGTGGGTCTGGTGACCGTTTTTTACACTTTTTTAGTTACGATTATATTAAGATGGAGAATTTCGCATGTTATTTTTTTTGGTGTCCATTTATCACTTTAAAGTTCACAAAACTACCTAGTCACCCGCGCGCATCTTGTATAGATTAATAAATATATATATATTTTTTAATTAAAATATGGTCTTGATTTACCATTTCAAAATCTTCATGATGAGCCCTACAATTTAATACCCATATTGCATTATCCAAGTAAAAAGTTTAATTTACCCGGTTAAGCTTATGTTACCCGGGGTAACACAAGGATTCTAACGATACCACGTACATCGAAATCGGTTCAGGGGTTTCGAAGTTATGGTGGAATAAATAAACTCACAAACATACATACATACATACATAGTACATGAACCCTGAAAACATAAAACCCTTTAATTTGGGCAGTCGTGTAAAAAGACAGTCTACTGTAATTTTTGATGTATCAAAACTGTGCTTTGAAATGTAGGTAATTACGAGTTTTAATGTACTCACCTAAATATTTATGCTGTGATCGAAACATTTTAAAATACAGTAAAAAAGTGTGCTTCAACTCCTAATTACACACATTGTATAAAAACGTGTCGACCACAAAATAAAGTGCAAACGTGAAAAAACCCCACGTCAAAATAAATTACGTAATAGCATGTAAAACCAAGAACTTATTACCGTAGAACGTTACTCCATTGCTTAAGTTATCGGGGCATATCAGACACGCGATTGCCTAGAACTTTACTATTTTTGTACACTCGACCTGTGTAATACATGGCTTTATCTTGAATAATTTGTCTAGAAATACAAATTATGGTTTCAACGTGTCGTGACTATAGGGATAGCCTTTTAATAATAGGGGTTGAAGTATGAAATTGCCGATTTGTACTGAAAAATGAAACTTATTTTTTTCTAAGATATAACATATTTATTTAATCAAAATATTTACCCTCATTATCTATACATTGCTGCCATCTAAATGGAAGTTCATTTATGCCTTTACGATAGAACTCTGAGGATCTAGATTCGACAAACTGTGTCAAAGCATTTTGTACTGCATCCTGGGAATAAAATTGTTTATCACGTAGAAAATTGTCCAAATCAAGAAAAAAATGGTAGTCCGTTGGAGCAAGGTCTGGCGAGTACGGAGGATGACGTATAGTTTCTAACTGCAGCTCCTATAGAGTTACAACGATCTCGTGCATTGTTAGATCTTGCGTTATCATGCAGCAATAATGGTAAAGATCGATTCACTAGTCGGGGCTGTTTCACTGCCAATTTCAATGGCAATTTTTATTGAAATAAAGCGTAAATTTCAGATTTTTTGAAGGTAACGTGTTTATTAAGGCCCATATAAAAGTGATCGACGCTCGGAAAACCGGTATTCTGAAAAAATATACTGGCATATTTCAGGTTTTTTGGTTAATGACATTTTGATGATTTTCAGCTTCAAGTTTTTCAGTCGTTTAAACGGCTCCGGCCCATCTCATAACTTTCCCATTTCGACAACTAAACAAAATAGCATCACAAAAGTCCCATTTCGTAACTATTTTAATCTTCATACGTAGGTAGGTATTTGACAAAGGTACAAACTGGCTAGAACCATTCTCTTTTTTCTGACTTTGTTTTCAGGGAACTTTTGTTAGTTAAAAAGGAATAAGCAGAAAGTAAACAGGAAATAAAAAGCTTAAATGTTTCCAACGACTGAGTTCGCGAAAATAAAAACTGATGCAATCTCCTTTAAATGAACTTTTGACTGAATGACATTTCGCCTTAACATTTTTAATATCGCGTGTGAATACTCTATACTTTTTCTGTGATTTCACGGTGACGATAAGACAAAAGAAAAGCGTTGTTATACATAATTGACGTGCTGATAACGTAATAATCACTTAATAACATAATAATTCACGATTGTTTCACATTAATTTAATTGTTGTTGTGAGTGCTTTTCTGACCAATTATGTACCTAAATACATTAGTAGGAATACTTACCTACGAAGATTTTTATTTTAATTACAGATTTTCAGCGAAATGATGAACGCAATACTTTTCTTTATTTAAAACTGTCAATGAGATGATTTTGTAGCCTTTTTCAGAACACGCAGATCGGTTTCGGAATATAATTATTAGGAAACCTTTAATGACCCCATAATACGTGGAGATCTCTGTATTAGTTCCAGCGTGGTTTAATTAATAAACATGACAAACCTTGTCTCAGATAAAATGCATGCTCTACAGTTACTGTATAATACGTTCCTAAGTGTTATAGAGAGCAGTGGTGGCCCAGCGGTGGCGGCCCGGACTTACGAACAGTAAGTCGTGGGTTCGAACCCTCACAGGCGCTTTACTTTGTGTAATTTATTTCGTCACCACTGCTCTCAAAACGGCGAAGGAAAACATCGTGAGGAAACCAGCATGTCCTAGAACCAAAAATTCGAAGACATGTGACATCTACCAATCCGCACTGAGCCCGTGTGGTAGATTATAGCCTTTACGCAAAATACGCACTTTGACGTGGAGTTGCGGACACCAGCCCGTTATACAATATATACGTTACTAAGTTTTTGCCATTTTCCTGAAGTCAAATCTACAAATTGCTAACAAAAGTTACAGTAGCTGGGTGAGAGTGTATTCTGGTAGTGTAATGAAGTGCGTGTGCGGACGTGTGTGTGCGCGTTGTGAATGAACAAAATCACACCGTTCGACCATGTGTGTGTAGATGCGCTCATCAAAAAGAGGCTCTTTTTCAGGGCCACACATAATTTGATACATTTATTGATTATAGAATGATTTTCTGATAGTAGACTGATTATGGCCCACTTGCACCACTAGTCACTAAATGTGTTTACTGCTAAAGGTGTTTAAATTATCGTTCTGTCTCTGTTATCTTCAAGAGATTGACAGAAAAATAACGATGTTTAAAATGTGTTATGCACTAAACACATATAATGATTAGTCGTGCAAGCGTGTCTAAGACTAACTTTAAGTTATCTAAAATTCTAAATCTTCCCATCTTCTTCCACCTTGTTGTAAAACTACAGGTAGGTACAAGAAAATCGATTCACAATAAAAAGTAAAAGTAATTTAAAAGGTTTGTTACGAGACCGATGGCGATAAACTACTTCTATCACACCAGAAATCGGGTCAACGGTTATTCAAGTAGAACTTTCCCAAACTTTATCTCTAAAACACAATCAGTTCATTGAATTCGAACAATACACGATACATGTCGTTATTTTTTATCGTACCAGCTTTTGGCGAATTTCCAAAAGTCATACTCGTGCGAGAAACGCCATTTTTTACGTACTTTAATTAAATTTATGCTGAGCGTAAAATGTTATCGAGTTCAGTTCGATAGTTTTGTAGTTTGTATCGTTGGGCTACGGGTTTAGAACTCGGTTCAAGTTTTAAGTTTGATTTAAATGTGTTTGAAACTCCAATCGTGAAAAGGGGGACTACCTACTTACATTTTTTATTTAACAGACATGATTATTGTAGCTGGTGATTTTCTTCCTTAGCTTAAACACCAGAATGTGGCGAAAGTAGGCAGCATGACCAACTGACGACGAGGTAGCTATTTTATAAAAGGTATCATTATCATCATAATCCACTGCTGGACATAGGCTTCCCCCAAGTGTCACCACATTGACCAGTCCCGTGCATCTCGCATCCAGCGGATTCCCGCAACCTTCACCAGGTCATCAGTCTGCCGCTTCGCGGTCGCCACTCCAGAACTTTTCGGCCCCATCGGCCATCCGTTCTGCGAGCAATGTGCCCTGCCCACTGCCACTTAAGATTGGCAATTCTTCGGGCTACGTCGGTAACCTTGGTTCCCTTACGTATATCTTCATTTTTAATTTGTTCACGCTAAAAATATGATAAAAGGTATTACGAATGGAAATTGGTACGAAATAAATAACTCTTGAAAATACTAATTTACTGGCTTGTTACAACGATGACGTAGCGGCATACCACAGATAATATAACACAAACGTATTAATATTAAAACACTTCCAAATCGGAATGAATTAGGACACCCAACAATGAAACTTTGTCAAAACAATTCAAGGGAACAAATTGGGCACCTAGCTAGTCCTAAATTGGCCTGTAACATGGTTAGTTTGTTTTTAGTATGTGCTCGAGTGTGGCTTGCAAAACTAAACTTTCTCTAAAATTTTACTGTAGGTCGCCATTTAAACTAAGCTGGGCTCTTAAGTCTATTCCGTCCCCGAGGCCGGGTTACGGTTATGGTATTATCAGTTGACTATAGGTACACAGAAACTGGCTGTGATGAGCAAACGTATAACACAACATCATCACGCCTGTAATCCCCGATGGGTTAGGCAAAGGTGTGGCTAAAAAGTACACCCACATTTCACCAGATAGGTTTAAGTTCCATGTAATCAATAACCTTTTCTTTTTTGGCTTCACCGTAGTCGGGTAAAAATTAAAGCTTGTCAAAACATTCATTTTATTTTAATTTCACGTTTACGATTTATTTTTGATTTTATTTAATTTAATTTGATTTGTTTAATTTATTCTGATTGTAAATGTAATTTGTTGACTTAGATATTGGATTTAATTTGTTTTGTTTTGATTCTATTTAATTTAATTCTAGTTGATTGAGTCTGATTTTATTTTTATTTTATTGTAATGATGTTTTTATCTTTTATTAATTTTTATTTGGCATTATTGGGTATTATTTACCTGAAATAAATGAATTTATTATTATTATTATTATAAAACAATTATTCAGGGGAACATAAAGGGCACCTAGCTAGGCCCTTATTGGCCTCTAACATGGCCAGTTTGTTTTTAGTATGTGAGACTGCATATAATATCTACTAGTTCAGCGTGACCAACCGTGTGAAACCCGAAAGTAGTTTCTGATCATGAGTGCCTCTGAAAGCCAACTTATTTATAGTCAGTTGAAATAGTTGAGGAAGTCAGTGCGACACGACGACATAATATTGAGCTAAAAATTTTCCAGAAATGCTGACCTTGCATTTTTTATGCATTCCGTGTACCATTGTAAAGGAAACAGGACACAATACCTTTGAAGCTACGTCACGGAGTAGAGTATTGCTTAAAAAACTATTTACTTACGTAGTTGCTTGATAACAAAGATCAAAATGGCACATCTTTGAGCCGTTTGACCATGTTGATTTGTTTAGTGGCTGTCATCAACCTAAACGTTAAACCGGGTCATTTTCTTTAACATTAGAAACGGGATATTTACCATGTTTACTGTTTGTTGTGATTTTCCGATATTTCGATGCTGTTGCAAGCACCATGATTACGGATAAACTGAAGTTATTACTGGTAGGTGTTTATGAACAGACAACTCGATCTACCCTCTTTCTTGTTCGTTTTTTGCACTCGGTTCCTCAACCAATGTCACTCGCAACTCGTTTCTGTTCCCGACACACGAAACTAACTGCTTCGCTCGCGAACTTTTTTCGGCACTTTTTCGGTTTGTACACAGTCGAAGCACTGGATTCCATCGGCCATTTCAGAGATATTTTATTGATTTTCACAGTCTGTCAGCGTCACATTTTTAATGTTGAGTTAAAAGTGACGAACGTATGTTGGCTGTGATTTTACGAAGATCATTATTCTATGGCCCAATTACAATGTATTTGGGGTCGGGTTAGCATGGTGTTCTGCTTCCATACTTCTCTATTACTCGTCATAATATCGGCAGTCACTTCTTTTCAAGCCTCCTTCACACAGGCCATCCTTCGTTTCTTAGGTCTTCATACTCAAAACTTTCCTCCGCATCACCTTGCGACCCGATAACCACTTTTCAGTCACCGGCGCTACTTTCAGACTCTCTCTTACGTACCTACTAGCTTATGCTTCGCCCGCGTGGTGTTCGATTATTGTCCCACGGGATCATACTATTGGGCTAAAAAGTATCCTATGTGTTAATCCTGGATTAACACATATGATACTTTAGCTATCTTGATACCAAAATTCATCCAAAACCGTTAGGCCGTTTGAGCGTGAAGGAGTAACAAACATACACACAAACACACATACAAACTTTCGCCTTTATAATATTACTAGCTGATGCCCGCGGCTTCGCCCGCCCGCAAATTATATACCTACTAAAACCTTCCTCTTGAATCACTCTATCTATTAAATAAACCCGCATCTAAATACGTTGCGTAGTTTTAAAGATCTAAACATACATAGGGACAGACAGACGCGGGCGATTTTATAATTTGTAGTAAAGTGTGCTAGTGTGATTTCCTACACATCCCATTTAGTAATCTTATCTCAGCCGAATGCAATCGCAAAATATGCGCTATTAATACATCCATATGTCACACTGACCGCCACTTTAATAGTACCAAAGGTTCGCAGGGAGATGTCTCCTCAAGTTCCGAGAAGGGGGTGCTATCAAAGGCCACGATGCCCCCCTTACTCCCTGGCTCTGTGCCATTAAATACCAAGTAAGCCTTTGTAGTATTTCATGTGTGTAAGATCTATCCTTGCTTAAGTTAATTCATGTTGACTGGTTCCCGTATTAATAACTGTGCTGCTAACATTAGAATTAGCGTGATGTGCTGGAGATGTAGGTACGATTACAGATGGAACTTCATTAAGTTTAATTTTACCTGTTGTAGTTTACTCTGTATTGTAGACTTCTTCAACATTTTCGAGGGGTCCGGGAACGGGCGCATTCGTTTTTTCTTGAGCATATTATTATTTCTAAATTATAATCATACATCATTGAGGAGCTCGTGGCTAAATAATAATAGCCGCTCGGGTCGATCTTTAGGTTAAACCGTGCTTGCCTAGGTTGGTCTGTGGATGGGTGACCGGGTGAACCTTACATACCGGGTTTCCTCCGTGCCTCGGAAAGCATATTAAGCTGTTGGTCCCGGCTGTTATTTGTAGATCTTTGACAGTAGTTACAGGTAGTCAGTGGCCCAAAAAGTCTGACAACCAGTCTTACCAAGGGGTATCGTATTACCCAGTACTAACTGGGTTGTGGAGGTCAGATAGACAGTCGCTCCATGTAAAATGATGGTATTCAGCTGCATCCGCTTAGACTGGAAGCCGACCCCAACATAGTTGGAAAAGGCTAGTCAGATGATGATTATAATAATACTTCATTCTGTCACCCGGCCGTGCCAAATCATTTCAACCCCAAACAAGTGAGTAATGGCTCATTTACATCAGGTGGCCTACCATGACGTCTAAAAGCAGGATCGTTTTAATCTTGTTCCAGTGTGGGAAGGAGATGGCGCTAGATGTCCTCTAAAGCTCCGTCTCTTACCCACACTGGAACAAGATTAAAACGATCCTGCTTTAAGACGTCATGGTAGGCCACTTGGTCGTTTTGACCGATTCGGTTACAGCCTGTATTCGATCACCGACTAGTGTAAATGGGCTTTCAGCGGTCGCCATATTCGGTGACCGACTTAATGTAAATTGATATTTCGTACGATTTTACATTTAAAAAGTTTCGCCCTGTTTTTATTAGTGGTACATAAGTGCCTAGATTTGGGCAATGTTTTACTATGTATTCCAGAAATTACGCTACCATATTGCCACTATTATAAAAGTAAGTCAGTCTGACGTACTGTTTAAGATAGGACGTCTTACCTATCACTAGACATACTTACTTCTTTCTTGTTTGATTTGAAAAAAATACCTGCAGTCTTGCTTAAGACATAATTATCTTATCATAGTCAGCGTATATTGTTCCCACTGCTGGGACATAGGTAATCCTCTCTCGCGCCACAGATGTGTCCAAGCGCGTGGGTGCGGGTTGGTAGATCTCACAATGTCGTAAATATTTTGATAGGACATCCTCACGATGACGTGGGTATTTTAAATACTTTTTTTTTTAAGCAGAAAACATAGGTATGCTTTCTGCTTATAAAAAGTATTTAAAATACCTAGGTATTTATATGTTAACCTTAGCATGGCAAAGAAAGCAATAAAAACTTGAATCCACGGCCACTTTAGTACCTGTCTACAAAAAGCCGTAAAACTAAACTAACCATACTGTTTGTTTTCCCAAATGTTAAAAATAAATAAACTAACTAAGTACTTCCGATTGTATCAGTAAAGGTAATAATAATAATGTAATTCCTGAAGCTTGGGGCAGAGGTCTACCTTCAGTACTCATTCATTACCCCATTTATGTGTACGGGCAAGACTTGAGATTGTTGCAGAGAAATTTCTGAAGGAAAAACCCAATAACACTTGGCCTGACATGGGAATCGAACCTAAGAGTTCAAGCGCATTTGCGCCCATTAGACCAACGAGGCTGTCTTATTTGATTACAAAAACTAAATATTTGTCACTTCTTATTAGATCTCGACCTCTCGGGTGTGACGATTTATTTAGTTTCCCAATGCCGGCACGGCACGGCAAAGATTTTTGCTAAAATATGTAGGCGGTTGAGCGCAGTTTGGCAAAGATATTTGCCTACTATACCGCAGCGCAACCGCCGCAAAAATGCTTAAAATATCGACTAAACGTGCTTTCTCTATGATTTGATCCTCTACGGTCCCCTCATAGGATATCCTCTAACTCTATACCGGACCTATTCCTTTGTCAAGATGTTAAAATGAAATGTCAAACGTATAATGTAAACACATTTCCGTCAAACTTTCCGTATGTTGTCTTTTAACTATCTACAACTAAAAATAATTACTTCTTCATTTATTTTATATATTTTTTTATTTTGGTCATTGAAACATAGCTCGCTGTCGTTACAGATACAAAATGATAAATACAACAAATAAAAAAAAATTCTAACTGTAACTACAGTGAAGTATATTTTAATGAATTAAATAGACGTCAATAATCTAGAACTCTAAAGCATTGATTTTGTCAATCAGATTTTATATTAATTTACCGAGTTCTGATTTTTTTACTAAAGTGGCGCTAGTGTGTCCATGCACACTAGCGCCACTTTAGTTAAAAAATCAGAACTGGGAGCCCCTTAAGGCTTATGGCAAAGTAATTAATAAACACTCGTGCCCACGTCCATTTAAATACTCACCTACAAAAAGCCGTGAAACTAACAAAGTACCTACTTCCGACTGAGTCATTAAAGGTAATAAATTTACCGGTAGTAAAATAAGCTCGTATTTTACTGGACTCTAATTTATTACTACCATAAATCTTTATTGGACAAAGCTTTCAATGTAGTGCGTGATACATTTGTCTGTTTGGGGCAGGCTCTTCCGTGAATGGTCAGCTGAAACTTGAGGCTGGTGTATTGTGGATGGAGATGAAAATCACATTTTCGCTATATTTTTTTAATTATCAATGACTTCGGTGAAGGAAAACTTCGTCAGGAAATCAGCATGCCCGAGAAATATTTTTCGACGGCATGTAAAGCCAAGTCAGAGGCCCATGGGCGGCATAAAAACTCTGACCCCAGGTTAGGCATTGACCACACGATAAAAGAAAACCTAATTTTTTTTCGGGGTTAATTTTTTGGTGACCTGCTTACCCCCAGTAAGAATGTAAAATAATTTGGAACGACTTTTGAACGCAAAATACAAAAACTCTACACTATATTTTGTAGGATTTTTTTTACAGTAAAACACTTTATTTTATTTTATTTTTTTGCGACAAATACGATAAGTGTGCCCAGTAAGCATTGTGTGCGAAACGAGTTTTTCAATTTCTAAGTCGGTAGAATTTACGTTACATTTACTCCACGTTTTCGTGCTTGGCTCATTGTGTTTCCAGTTTCCACGTATCATTCGCTTGTAAAAACTTGTATACCTATTTATGTCCTACCTAACTTTTTCAACTAAAATCAAATTTATTGTTAGGATCACGTCATTGTGACCAGTATTAATCTTTTGAACACCATGACACACGACGGCGACGTCACAAGCAAGCGCGTACCCAGTACGCCAACGACACAAATATGTGACGGAAAATGCGCGGTGCACACACGAAATAAACAATTAGGTAAATAGTTTAGGAATTATTATTCTGTTTGTAGGTTTTTGCAGTGAACTTTGGCTTGTCATGTAGGGCACGCGCGTGCCTTTATGCTCTGGCGTTCAAAAGATTAAACATTACATCTGTTTTGTGACTGTTATCTCGATTAAATTCCAAGCTTGGTAAATAGGATTGGATATCAAGTTTAAAATAGTGAAACATTCACAAAATTATTCCTTTGTCGCATCTTACAACACCCACGCCATATCTCAGTAGAAGATTGTGAATACTTTGTGTAGTTGAAAGGCAAAGAAAGTTATCCAATATCACATTCATGAATCGTAAATTAACTTTCAAAACATTGATTATCTTGAAACTTTAAAGTAACTAATTTCCTTTCTTTGATGTTCATTTTATACTATATATACCCTAGACGTTATTAATCTGTTTGAAATTATAAATTCTAAGAAACTTAAAATAAATCAGGATTCAGGTTCCAGGGAACGAAATGAACTCTACTTTTATCAAAACATTTATTTAATAATGACTTACTTTAAAGCGTTTTACATAAATCCACTTAAAATAATACAACGTAACATTTATGTAATGTTGAAGTAAATATTTATATACAATTATAACATTTTATAATTTGAAACTAAGTTTTTTTTCACTATTCAATTTATTAGTTACAAAGTTTATTTTTTATAATTTGATGTAAGTAATTTACATTAAAAGATTACAACTTCAATGTAATTAATTAAATACAAAAAGTTTAAATTTTTTATTTACAATTATAACTATCGTATAATTCGATGTTTTATCTATTAATTTTTAATATCTAGTTCGTACATTTTAGTTTGACTAAAATTTTATACTATAAACTTTTAGACATCATAAAAATGTAAAGATAAATGTTTAATATTTACATTATTTTTCGATTAATCATACTCACTTCCATATTGGGGCTCGGAATATAGAAGTGTGTCAGAGACATCAAAAAAATGGAAAAAGAAAAGAACACTTACTAAAAAAATATGATATTACAATTCTATACAGTAATAATAATAATACATTTTTCTACATAACAATTTAGGTATACATCTATTAAGTCTAACAAAGATATTTACATCGGAGATATTCTATTGACAGTTCATTTCTCGGTATATAAGGGCACATTCACACTACCGTAGCTTGGTCCTTGGTATGATAACGTGACCTATTCTTCACTGAGTCTCAGACGATATCGTGACAAGAGTTCCCGTTGCCTGTCCGGGTTGTTTTGGTGGGCTGGGGCCGTCCCGACATCCCATCATTGTAGGGGGGCGGGCAGTACATTACCTGCGAACAAATAGGAATTTATTTAATAACGTCAAAAGTTTACGAGGGGTGAAAATGAAATACCGTTGTCGTTTTTCATTTTGTTTGGAAGTTAACAAAGCCAGAGATTTGCTTTATGGAACTGTATTTGTCATAATTTGGAGACAAACGGTATACACCATTATTTTCTCGTTCCATTTGACGAAACTGCTTTTAAGACTCATTAGACTAAGCAATTTAATTGTGCGTTGATTGCAATAAATTGGAGCAACCATAATTGTGTACAATCTAAGCATGGCGGCATTGTTCCAATGACAGCACATTAATTGCTTCGTGTAAATGGAAATTTAGACAAAGAAGAATGGGTTGGTAGGTGGAGACAATACGCTAAAAGGACGAATGAATAATTATAACTTCACGCTTGCTTTGCCGGAGGGGTACGCAGAAGTGTAAGTACTTCGTATATAAATAAATTTGGCCAGCCTTTATCGACAGCACATACAAGCTTTTTGGGTAAACAAACAATTTGAAGGTCAACGTTTTTTTTTATTGACTATTTCATGCAACCAATTTTCCCAAAAACAAGCTCTTTACCAAAAAAGCTTGGGTAATAGGTACTAAGTTTACCCGGGTTCTTCTTCTTCTAGCATTACCCGCAACATACAGGGTATAAACAACCTCATCACGAAGCCGTCAACCAAGCATTCTGTACATCAATCAAACAAAGTAACTTTACGCAAAAATTATTGGTGGGAAACGACTTTTCTTTGGGGTGAAAATCATGTTTTGTGGTAAAACTCAATGTAACGCACTCAAAACATTGTGCTGATGGATGGATTGAATAATACGGGGGTCGTGGAGGAGTTTAGAGAATAAAAAACTTACATTAAAAACTTGTCAAAAAGTTGGAACTTTGACCCCCTAATATCTCCGTAACTAGAAAGTTTCCAGGTATGGTGTAGAACAAAAAATTATCGCAATGGCGGAGGGAACAAGTATCTTTCGGCTTCGTTAAGAGGTTTTCTACACCCTTTATACACTCAGTAGCGGCAGCGCTTTTCTGGTGGTCGCCACTGTTGATTCTGGCTTTCGTGAGTTGCAGTGGTTTGGGAATAGGGTGGCAGGCTTGTACCAAAAAAAGGCAGCCAATAATCATGATTATGAATGAAGGTTTGGTGGCTCAGGTTTACTATTTAAAACTTTTGTATTACCAACTAATTAGAAAAATTAAAGCTCTTTTTCTCTCTCCTACTTTGCTGTGCCCTTACAGGGTCCATATTTATGTACCTAGCTTTAAGCCCTGTCTTAGATCTTTTATACAATATGGAATGCAAAATAAATGAATATGAATATGAACTTTTAAACCTCACCACAGAAAATAAAATAGAAAATGTATCTACTGTTTTACATCAGAATGATAACCCCTAAAACGGATCTATCTTTCTCATTCCCAGTCTCAAACAAATCAAATCTGTCTCCAAGTGATACAAGAAAAAAGATAGCTAGCTATATTTTATGAAATACCAGTTCTGTTCAACTGGTTGCTTTCAACAACCGTCGTTTCAAGTCCAATGAACTCAGTTCTACAATTTGCGACGTTAATTTTTCAGGGTTCCGTATTCAAAGGGTGCCATGCCAACGGGATCCTATTACTAACGCTCTGCTGTCTGTCCATCCACTTGTCATCAGTAAATTTTCACTGAGTGTTTATTATTATGGCCAGTTAAACAAGAAAATTCCCTACTTTAATATTATTTAGATATAAGATTGTTTGTTTGGTACCTTTTTACGCCTAAACTACTGAACCGATCATCCTGAAATTGTTCATACACACACAGATGTACAGAAACGGACATAGGGTACCTTTAATCACGAAAAATTACTGTTTCCGAGGAAAACAACAATAACGTTCTTGTGATAATAGATGGCGCCACGTGTCTTTCTAATCATGATTGAATCATATTACAAGCAGAGTACAACCCGAATTGATTGTCAAATTCTAAATTAAGGCAAATTTAAAACAGAACTAAACAAATACTAAAAAAATGTGTTAAAATGTGTTAAAATTAAAAAAAAAAGACCTTCGTGTGCGAGTCCAACTCACACTTGGCTTATTTTTCATTAAACAGTCATTGGTCAAGCTTTTTCTGTGTTCTAATAAATTCTAGATGTGCTACCGTCTTTTGTTTCTGGAAATAAGCAATTTTCTTGTTACTATTTATAGAAACGAATTGTTGTTGTACTTTACGGTGTGGTCACAGAGTACCAGTGGCGAAGATTCCATACAACTCGATTCCTACCGGCTCCCTTTGAAAAATAGCACAGTCAGTATTCTATAGATAAATAATGTACTCCGGCTTACCTCTTACAAAAATTGAGCCTTCACTACTGCAGAGTACCTACATTTCTTTCAGTTATTTTGACCCTTATGACGACGATAATAAAGGTGACTGTCTTGGAAAGCAAGCTACTTACTTACTAGCTTTTCCCGCGGCTTCGTTAGCGTTATGTTCTGAAATTATCTCACGGGAATGCTTTACATATAGCCTATTACACTTGTAGATATTGTAGTTTCCATTCGTGAAAGAATTTTGGGAATCGACTCAGTAGTTTCGGAGATTACCATCGACATAGAAAACTTACAAACAAATATCTCTTTAAAATATTAATACTATCATCTCACAGTCAGGCCATGTAGCAATGGTGTTGACGCTTCTATTGTAAGACTAAATTCCTTTGTTCAAAAACGAATTATGAAAGTTTCCACAGATTAATTTTAATAACTTCAATAGCCTACTGCACGCCTACGCTGTAATATAAGCCAGAAACCTACGCAATATAACTGCAAAATAATATGTACGAACAGTATTGTGAAATAGTAATTTGGAAGTTCCAATTCACCTCCTACGCGGTTATATACCTTAACCTTTGAAAAAATTGTGTTAAAGTCTCCGTTGTGTCCAATGTTTTACAAAGCTTGTGTGTTGGATATAAATCTAGCACGCATGCTTTGTGAAACATCGTGAAAATGGCATGCCATGAATGTGTTTTAAATTCAGCTAAAACAAGAGTTCATTAGTTTCTTACATCGGTCAATAATCTGTAAGAATCAGTTGTAATGTAAACGAATCAATCCGTCAGTAAACTGAGAAAATAAATATTCTAGACACAAGACACGAACTTTTGAACGTGAAATCTTTTTATGATGTTTTTTTTTAATATTTGGACATGACATCACGCTTGTAATACCCGAAAGGTTAGACAGAGGTGTACCTTACAGTATACCCGCATTTCACCAGTCAGGGGGCGTCCATTAAATACGTGAGGCGTTTAGAGGGGAAAGGGTCGAGCCGAATCTCACCAAAAAAAAACAAGTTCAGGAAACAGGACATATTGACTGCAACACTCGGGACCCTTTAAATAATCTAGACTAAAATCATTACATCCAATATATAGAATAGAATAGAATAGAACAGAAAACTCTTTATTATGTACACCAATAGGGTCCCGACTGTTGCAGTCAATATGTCCTGTTTCCTGAACTTGTTTTTTTTATTTTCAGTTTTTATTTAAAGTTATTAGAATTTTTTTACGCAGTCGAGTTTTTTTTTAATTTTTTTTTACCCTTTGTGTATACCTATTACCATACCCCTATACAACAAACGTGATTTTTTTACTTTTTATTACCCGACAGCGCCAGAAGGAGGGTTATGTTTTTCGAGAGTATATAATGTATGTATGTATAATTGTTTGGCACGCTCTGTGGCCTGAACGGCTCGATGGATTTTAAATTGAGAGATGTCGTTAGATTTGTATTTACTGTGAGAGTGACACTGGGTATATCAAAATAAACAAAATGGCGAATTTTTGTCACCAAATTCAAATTTTTGGCACGCTCTGCAGCCTAAACGGCTTGATAAAGGGCTCGTCATGAGGATTTTAAGATGGTATATCTAAGGAACTAAAAAGTGAAAAATAAAAAAAAAATAAAAAAATTAAAAACCCGATTGCGTAAAAAATAACTAATAACTTTAAATAAAAACTGAAAAGAAAAAAAACAAGTTCAGGAAACAGGAAATATTGATTGCCACAGTCAGGACCCATTAAATAATCTAGACTATAATCATTACATCCAATATGGATCCCGACTGTTAGTTTTATACCTGTAAGTCTTGGGGGGCTTGGTGACCGTACCACAGGTATTTTATAACTATTCCGGGCACCAGTGTCTCACAGATGTTTACCCTGTGATAAACAGACTGTTAACTGTTAGATTTAATAATTCCTGCTCACTGTAACGTTTGTGATGAGAAAATAAACACATTGTTTATTATATTTTATTATTTATTAATTTTTTGTCTTGACTCGCACTTGGCTGTTTTTTTTTATATATAATCCTGCTTCCACTCCTCAAATACAATGTAAAATCCGTTGAAATTATTTATGTTTCGGAGTAGAGACAGCACTGAATGCACTGATAATACACTATACTTGATACTAAACAGTAACCGCTGCAATTTCCTGTCGGTCAAATTCACTAAAATCAAGTGCCGCACATTATTGCATTACGCCCGGAATCCTTTGGTAGTAGTAGAGCTCTTAGTAAAGTAACTTAACTAAAGTAACTTTGGGGGAAGTGCACAATGTATGAACATAAGTACTAGTGTTAAATCGGGTACCTTATAGAAGCCGAGAGGTTCTTCCCGTCATTGCGATCATTTTGTTTTGTTCTAGACCGATTCTAGAAAGATTAAAAAAAAAAAATTGTTAAAACTTTACTTTAAATATCTCCATGCATGACCCCTGTACTATTCAATGAAACCATCCGCACGATGGTTTGAATGCGTAACATTGAGTCCTAAAGCGTAAATTGTGATTTTTCACAGCAAAAAAAAATTGTTATCCAGCAATAATGTTTGCATAGAATTACTTAAAATACTGATATTCAGCTGCATCCGGTTCGACTGGGATCCGATCATGGTTGGGGAAAAGGCTAGGCAGATGACGAGGATGCTTTAGTCAGAAGTGACTATGATACACAATGACATAAAAGCTACTTGATACTTTTGAGTAAGTTACAGGAATGAGTTTGTGTGGCTTTTGAACCGAACATCAATGGCGCTTGACAGATCAAAGCAACATAAAATATCCTTTCATTTCCTCAAAAAACCCTAAGTTATTTACTTGTGATGTCAATCTTCTGAGTAAAACATACATAACATAATGTCACTATATTATATAATGATTATATACTTATATTTGTCAGTTCCAAAATGGCAGTCTCACCACTTTCTCGTTTCGTTTGATTGAGCGAGCAAATATTTCTTTTGAGTAAAATTTCTCTGAGTTTTCTTACTCTGTGATAATATTTGGAGGAACGTTCAAACAAGGCCTTTTAATATACTAAGAATACAGGGTGTTTCTATATTAAGAAAGGTTATGTACTTATTACAGTCAACAGAAGAAGTTGATGAATATTCGCTACTCTGAAATATTTATTAGCGTTTCGTAATTATTTTTCTCGATTAATTTTCTAGACTGAATAATCTTTTTTCTATTATAGAAAACGTACAATTTTTTTTTAAGCAAATCGCGAACCTTACTAGTACGAAGTCACGAGTAACAGCTAGTATTATCTATGTTAATAAAAATCAATTGCCACATGTATGAACATCACTTGCGGACGGCTCGACTGATTTATCTGATACATTTTTTATCGTATTCGTAATTGTTAGGAATAGGTTTGTATGAAAGAAAATTTTGACATTTTCTTTAGGTAAGTTGCGACCGTTTGAAACCGGGGCGGCACGGTAGTCTTATATTATTAAAAATCAATTACCAACGTAATTATGACGGTGCATCCCTTGAGAATGGCCGGACCGATTTAGCTGCATATTTTTTTTTGTTGTGTTCGTATTTGTCAGTCATTGGTTTGTATAAAAGGGAATCGACTGTCGAGGTATGGGCTTCTGATGAGGGACGAATCTCATGTGACTGAAATAATTATGAATGTAAATGTTCTTGGATGGAGATGGAGACCAAAGAAATGATAGATGGATTGTGTGAAGAATGAAATGAATTATATATAAAATTCTGGTTGCTAGTACCTTCATAAAGTGGCTTATCGAGGCCGGAGAGTCAGTTGTGTGTGTTTTTTTTTGTCATCATTATGAAATGGACTCTTTTATTTAAGAATTTTGTTAGTTCTGGTCTATCTCGAACCATCTATATCTAGTCAAGTCTCTAAAAAGACATGAACGATTTCTCCAAAATATTTTTTTTCCAAGAAAATACTGTACCATTCAATAAGTATTTAATCAATCAAAACTTCTCAATAAAACTCAGAACTACCCACAATCGGCACTTAACATAAACGGTGGCAATTTAAATGGCATTCAACAACTCGCGTTATGAACTAACACTGGCACTTGGCAATCTGCCAGGATGCCAGACCGTATTAAACCCAGTTATTCCCTTTAATCTTATGGAGATGAGTGATCAGCATCCGATGAATAATTCATGTAATTGTTTGTGTTATGTTAAATAAATTGTTTGTTTAAAACTGGGTGTGAGGTTATTTATTTCTTTGTAATATGAGCTTGAGTGGCGGGATAGTTTATAAATGATAAAAATAGGATATTCCTTATTTAGATTCTCGTAGAATTACGTCCGAAAAGTTATATAAGTACATTAAATAAATAACATTTGACCAGATCTATGGATGTGAATGAAGCATAAAGTACGTACATATGTAAGGATCGTGGGCAGCTGCCCCATGGGCTGTATGTGTTTATTTATCTACACCCATGCTAGTACAACATTATAACACCCAAACGGGTGTTATAATGTTGTACTAAATTTCATTATGCAACTCGTTTTAAAAAAAGAACATTGTCTAGCATGTGCGATTCACTACCACAGCGCCGTAATTAAAAAAAAACTTATAGTTTAATTCGAATTCAAGTCGAATCCCGCCATTTTTGTTCGATATTAGTATTGCATTACTTTGTTGTTTACAAAAATGAGTGATATAAGCTTTGTGTATTTAAATAATTGTACAATCCAAAATGTAAATAATTATATTATTACCTATACATGGTTTGTTTGTATTAAATATTCAGCAATTCAACTTTCCATGAATTTACATAGACTTCTTACAACACTACAACACCCTATGGTTTCAGAATCTTTTATGGAGGATTCATATCATGGATGTAGATAAAGTCTTGTATGCAACTGTACATAATTAGGTATTAAAACAGTTGCATAAATAACTAGTATTTTAGCATCTAATAGGGTATGATGTAATAATATTATAAATTGTACAACTTCTTTATGCATGCGGAGTTTATCTTTAAGTGATTGTTACACTGTTGCATTTACATTATTTCATGTTACTTTTAGCATACAACCTGTGTAAACAATTGTTGGTGAACCAATAAAAATAAATAAATAAATAATAATTTAGGTAATCAAACATTTTTGACACTTTCCTTTTAACACGACTGCCAAGAAAGTGTTATTTTTTAAGTTAATTACCTGTGTGCAAAATTATGGTAGAAATATCATAAAACATCACATCACGCCTATAATCCCAGAAGGGTTAGACAGGGGTGTACCTAATAGTACACTCTGATTTTGCCAGTGTAATGACGAGCCTATTGCCATCAACCGGGCACAAATCCATACGCCGCGCGCCATGGCTGCTATTGTGACGACCCATGACGACCCGATTGGCGCAGCGGTAATGAGAGGGTTCGAATCCCGGTAGGAGCAAATGTTTGTGTGATGAGCATGGACATTTGTTTCCAAGTCATGGATGTTTGTTTGTATAATAAGTATGTATTTACAAACAAAAAGTATCTATGTAGTATATCAACTATCTGGTGTCCACGACACAAGCGTCGTTGCTTATTGTGGCACTAGATGGCGCTGTGTCTAATGTCCAGCGATATTAATTTATTTATTGTAAAATTCCTGATAGAAAAACCAATAACACTTCGGCCGACCCGAGAATCGGACCCAGCAAAGAAAATAAATAATATAGTAAGAAAAACACCTCTTAACGAAGCCGAAAGGCACTTGTTCTCCCCGTCATTGCGATCATTTTTTTGTTCTACACCATACCTGGGAACCTTCTAGTTACGGAGATATTGGGGATCAAAGTTCCAACTTTTTGACAACTTTTTTTTTTAATACAACTTTTTAATGGTAGATTTTTACTTTAAACACCTCCACTACCCCCCGTACTATTCAATCCATCCATCAGCACAATGTTTTGAGTGCGTTACATTGAGTTCTACCACAAAACATGATTCTTCACCCCAAAAAAAAAAGTTGTTTCCCAGCAATAATTTTTGCGTAAAGTTACTTAAGTTTGATGTACAGAATGCTTGGTTGACGGCTTCGTGATGAGGTCTTTTACACCCTGTATATTATAATCATGAATCTGTTGCGAATAAAATGTAAAGCAATTAAAAATTTTACTTCCTTCACTTAACCACCATGTACTTTCAATAATTTTACTTTAAATATCGAACGAAAATCATGTCAACGAACTGCCACCAAGGTCAATGTCTCTTCACATTCACAAACAATTTGAATGAACAAATCGCTAGCCTTTACGCTTGCCAACTCAAACAGCACTCCATCAAACTGTTATGTATCAACTACGATCGTTCACCCATCTGTCGGCTAGCCGCGATAACCTTTACTTAACCTCTATTGATCGATCGATTTCAAAGAAGGTATATTGTTCAGGTTTATTAAAAAATGCTTTTTGTGTACAATTTTTAAAAAAAGCACTGACGTGCTTTACGAAGGGGTCAACAAATATTACTTTTATTAAAGTGATTGACAGAAGAAAATTTGATGGATAGTGGTTATCGCACCCTACCTTTTGACCACCAGAGCATAAACGCATGCGCGTGCCCTCCACGCCAAGCCACAATTTCACCGACTATTTCGTCACATATTTGTGCCGTTTGGCGTACAGGGCACGCGCTTGCTTGTCACGATTATATGACTATGGCGGTCAAAAGGTAGACTAGGCCCTGGTACCCAATATTGTTAACACTACTTAATGGTTATGCCAACACTGCCCAACTAATAAAGCAATGATGTAGGTATGAGAAAGAAGTACGTTGGTAGTACTCTTCCAAACCTATGCCTTGGTGGCGGAGAGAATGTCATGCTCACTTAAATGTCTCGCTGATGGTGGCGGGTGTGTCGGGTCATTTAGTTCCCTTCAATATGGTTGAGTTGAATGGCGCCGGTACATGCGTCATGTTTGTGAACGGGGGCTGTCAGTTGGACTGGTCATCTCTTAGCTGCCAAGGTTCATTTTAATTACTTTATTTTTAAATTGTTGATCTAATCTTTTACTCTGGACGCTCTTAGTGTGCACGTCTTTCTACATCGTTCTCACATATATGTATAATCTCAAAATTAATGATGTAACCAAGATTTTGTAACAATATTTTGATTTTAAAAGAGTGTCCATGGAGTTTCTTGCCCGTTCTTTTCCATAGAGATCTACGCTAGGGAATAGGCAACTACAGTACTTTCTCAAGTTATTATGCCTTGTGACTGGGACTGTAGCTTTGTTTTTTTAATTGTATTTTTGACATTCAAAAGTGCCGTAATGGTCTTATTGAAATAAATGCTTTGAGTTTGAGTTTGAAACGAGACCTTCTCAAGGAACTAGTGCTACCAAGAAGGATTTTTTATCACTTCATAACATAACATAACATCACGTATCACGGTAAGGCAGAAGTGTGCCTAATAGTAGGTACCCCCAAATTTCGCACATTATGTTTTATCCTGGTACTGTTGTGTTGTTTTTGTTATCTTTTCCTTCACCGTTTGTGAGCAGTGGTGAAGAAAAACACAAAGTAACGTAAATGTGTGGGTTCGAGTCAAAAACCAACAAGCTGCTCGTAAAAAGATGAGCTTAATTTTTTTGTTGTCAAGCAAAAATGACCATTAATGCCTTCGAAACTACACGTATAGAAGGTGAAAGTTGATTAGGGGTTGAAACGTGAGTTTCCTTACCGTATTGCCTTTCGCTATCGGGCCGTAATAAACAGAAGTAATTGCTTCTAATAAGGAAAACGGACGTTTATGAAAACCATGATTAGTTGCTGAACACGTTAGTAACACGTTCTACCACGTTATCACTATTTTTGTTGCTCACCGAAACTACACAAAAATATACGGAAAATATTTTAACGACATCGACTAGTGGTAAAATGTTACGCCGGTTTATTAAAAAAAAAACTGTTCAATATATATTTTTCTTCTTTGCGTGTCAAATAATACACGCCCAGTATAAAAGGTGTAAAAAGACTCTTAACGAAGCCGAAAGGCACTTATTCTCCTCATCGTTGTGATATTTTTTTTGTTCTGACCATACCTGGGAACCTTCTAGTTACGGAGATATTAGAGGTCAAAGTTCCTACTTTTTCACAAGTTTTTTTTTTTTTAAATACAATATGTTTTTAATGTAAGAACTTTACTTTAAACACCTCCACGACCCCCACACTATTCAATCCACCAGCACAATGTTTTGAGTGCGTTACATTGAGTTTTACCGTAAAACGTGATTTCAATCCAAAAATTAAAAAAAAAATGCGTAGGGTTACGTAGTTTGATGTACAGAATGCTTGGTTAACGGCTTCGTGAAGTCTGTTTACCCCCTATACATCCACATGGACAGCTCTTTCGTTGACTTCGTTTAAATCTTGGAAGGGCCATACAGTTTGACTATGTAGGTATGTATTGATTGTACGTCTGTAGGCAACAGATAGTTTTTTTTTAATAACCGACGAAAAATGTCTACCCTGACGGATTTAGAACTATGTAAAGAATATTAATGTTACAGGATGTGCGATGATGTCTTTTACTCCTTGTATAGTTTTCTTTTTCTAACAGACAATACTAGAAAGAGACGGAAAATTAGAGCATGTTAATCTAGTTTACCACAATGTTAAACTTCAGCATGTTACTAATCCCTGATTTAAGAACGCCGATTCAATTCAAATCTCATGTTCAATCGTGATTGGGTGCTGTTATTTCGACATGTGTCGATCAACCAATCACAACAGCTTACAATAAGATTTGACAGCAGATGGAAAGAAGAACAAGCTTTAAAAAATCAGGGGTTGGATAAGTGGTAATTTCAAGGAGATTTCCAATACCTTAGGGGAAGTTTTAGTTCAAAATAATTCGAAAGCTCTAATTGTCTTCCTTCTCTTTCTTGATTTATCTGCAAACAAGGAATAGTAACGTTTTTATATATATAATAACATAACATATAATTGCAATTACCATCATCTGCCTTGCCTTTTTCATATAATTTATTTTATATTTGATATATAAAGGGTGTAAAACACCTCTTAACGAAGCCGAAAGGCAATTTTTCTTCCCGTTATTGCGATCATTTTTTTGTTCTACACCATAACTGGGAACCTTCTAGTTACGGAGATATTGGGGTTCAAAGTTCCAACTTTTCGACAAGTTTTTAATGTAAAAATTTTACTTTAAACACCTCCACGACCTCCGTACTATTCAATTCATCCATCAGCACAATGTTTTGAGTGCGTTACATTGAGTTCTATCACAAAACATGATTTTTCACCCGAGAAAAAAGTCGTTTCCCAGCAATTATTTTTGCGTAAAGTTACTTAGTTTGATGTAGAGAATGCTTGGTTGACGGCTTCGTAATGTGGTCTTTTACACTCTGTATTTGATAGAATATGGAAGAGATAGAAGGCCATTTTTTTTCTTCAGTCAACCGTCGGGCAATCACTTAATCCATTTTAAAGTTCCTAAACATCTCACTATGAATAAAGGAACGAATATGAGCGTGAATTAATTCACCAGCTCTCCTTCAAAACTTGAATCCACGCGTCGTGCATTACGTGAGCTTGCATGCTGCGACCCAATTCATCTTAATGTCCTGTCTGGAGCTTAGTGCCCAGACTATGAAAGCGGTGTGACGTCTCAACGTGATAACTTTTTGAATTTCCTAGCTAGATGCTTTGTTTAGTGCTATCTGCAGCTGGAGTGACAACTGAAATATTTTACTAAAAACATCCGGCATTCGTATCTTTGGAGGAGGTCGGCTGGCGAGGTGGCTAAATAAAAATAGACACTTGGGTCGATCTCCAGGTTAAACCGCGCTTGCCTAGGATGGTCTGTAGACGGATGACCGTCCATTACATAACGAGTTTTGGTTAGTTTGGTTCCGGCTGTCATTTATAGATCTTTGACAGTCGTTACAGGTAGTCAGTTGCCCGAAAGTCTGACAACCAGTTTTACCACGAAGTATCATATTACCCAGTTCTAATTAAGTTGTGGAATGTGGAAGTCAGATCAGCAGTCGCTCCATGCTAAATACTGCATGGTATACAGCTGCATCTGGGTAGACTGGAAACCGACCCTCAACATAATTGGGAAAACGCTAGGCAGGTGATGTTGCAATTATAAAATGTTAATACTGACGAAATAAAACTCCAAAGACGTGATATGCAATTAAGCTAAGTAGTGCTAACTGATTTAAAAATTGACTCCTTTCAAAGAGTAGATTTTTCTCTCCGTCGAAAACCGATGCCACAACAGAGGTAACAACGATTTTCTCATTTTTATTGTGAAAAATAAAAGTAGGTAATGTAATCCATTCAGAAAGGACGACTTTACTCGAAGAACTCTCAATGTTCATTGAACATTAATAAATACCTTTTCTTTCACACTAAGTTGTTCCAAGAAACATATTTCAGCATTATTTTCGGGTACTTAAGAATTCCGATAAACATTTATTTTTGTTGTTCTACAATTGGCTTTATTTGTTGGAAATAAAATTATTTATGTATCTGTTTTCGGGGGAATAAATAAAACTTTGAAAGTTACAGGAGTTTAGTTATTAACAAAAACAGGCGCAGGGATAGTTACGTCACTTTAAGAAATATTAGAAAATACTATGAGAGTCCATCAAGTTAAAATTTCATTGCGTGCCCAAAAGAAAATACATTCAGTCAAAAAAGTATCGGGAATGGATGATTTGTTTATGGTTCCAAATTCAAATTTTTGTTTTTTTGTAGTTGTTAGATTGGCACAACTGTTTTCCATTTTGGCGCGGAGTTTGAGTTGCATCTGTTATTTATATTAAATACAGTGCTGGTTTTAGTAATATCATAATATATAGTGTGTATTGCGAATTTCATAATGGACAAAAATATCGAACAAAGAGTTTGTCTTAAATTTTGCATCGCCAATGGAATTTCGTGTTCGGAGTCACTGAAAATGTTACAGAAGGCTTACGGTGAATCGACTTTATCAAAAACTCGTGCTTATGAGTGGTTCAAAGCGTTCAAAAGCGGTCGAGATGTGATGGAAGATTTGCCTCGCTCTGGTAGGCCGTCAACGTCTGCAACTGAAGTTAACATCGCAAAAGTGAAGAAAATAGTGACTGAAAATCCCCATTCAACTCTGAGAGAGATAGCCGCCGAACTTTCTGTATCTCACGAGTCGATCCGTACCATTTTAACTAATCATTTGGGTATGAAACATGTTGCTGCTCGGCTAGTCCCAAAAGATCTGAATTTTCTCCAAAAACTCAATCGCATGAAAGTCGCTGAGGACATGCTAGAACGAGTCAGTTCGGACCCAACATTCATGAAACGCATTGTTACTGGTGACGAGACGTGGGTTTACGAGTTTGACATGCAAACTAGTCAACAAGCTTCGGAGTGGCGCCTTCCAACTGAACCGAAACCGAAAAAACCACGCCAAAGTCGATCAAAAGTCAAAGTCATGTTAACTGTTTTCTTTGACTATCGCGGTGTTGTGCACTCTGAATTCTTACGGTAAATAAAGAATATTATTTGAGCGTTATGCGGCGTTTAAGAGAGCAAATTCGACGAAAAAGGCCAGATTTGTGGAAAGAAAATTCTTGGATTTTGCACCACGACAATGCGCCTTCGCACAAGGCTATCATTGTGAACGAATTTTTGACCAAACACTCAACAAATACCATCCAGCAACCACCATATTCACCAGATATGGCTCCTGCTGACTTTTTTCTTTTTCCTAAACTCAAATTACCACTTCGTGGCACCCGTTTTCAATCGATAGAAGACATAAAAGAGAATTCGCGGCGAGAACTGAACTCAATTCCGGAAGCAGCGTTTAAAAAATGTTTTGATGAATGGATTATTCGTTGGCGCAAGTGTATCGTTTCTGAAGGAGCATACTTTGAAGGTGATAAAATAAATTTGGATGAATAACAGACATTTTGTGTATTATTGATCTTTTCCCGGTACTTTCTTGACAGAGTAGTATATACCTACTGCAGCCATTAATAAAGTCTACCTAGGCTATTTTAAGGCAATCAATCTTTAGGCTATAATTATAATCCTTGGGAAATCCAAAATAATTAAAACGACCTAAGAAATGGTAGCCTAAACCGTTAAGCCGACAAATAATAATTCATATTAAACAAAAGATCACTCCAAATAGATATCCTTGTAAAAAAAACACCATGACAAAAAAATGGCTTTAAAAAGAGGAGACGAAACCACCGTAAACACCAATATAAAAGCCATAGCATTTAGCCCCAAAAGGCTATCATTTCTTTTGAATGTCCCTCTATTAAAATAATAAGGAAATAAAAGCATTATCGAACCGCGGCAGAAAACTGGTACAATTGGAGACGTGTAGGGAATATAGCCAACCCAGAGGGTTTGTAGCTAACGACCAATCAAATTAAGTTTAGGGGAAAGAGTGAAAGAGAAAGAAGGTCAAATGATAAATGGAAAGAACCAAATCCTTTCCGTTCATCATTTGACCTTCTTTCTCTCCCGTAATCTGTTGGATCAAATGCAACAACCCCTAGGTTGCCAACCTGCTGTAGTTGACAGCAGGTCAACTTGTGGTTTTATTACTGTAAGAGCTTCCTTATAGCACTAGTTATAAATATACAAATACAACCTAAAAACATGCCTTGTTAGAAGATTGATAATCCAAAAAAAAATACTGTTTTTTTGGGTAATAAGTCATTGGGATAAAATAACTAATTTAGCCGAAAAGGGTACTACACCTATAGGTATACAGAGTGGAGACGATAATACGACAATAAATGAAAACACGGACAATATTACTTCATAGGAATAATTCTAAGCCATCAAAAAAATCCTAACAAAATTAAAAAAAAAAAACAAACAATCAAAATGGCATAAAACTGGAAACAAAATAGAACACCAATATTTTAAGTAGCGAGTTGGCATCGTGTCTTTAATGTTTTGATGTTACCGATGCGGGGGTCGTTAACCTGTCAGTGCTTCCTTAATAACAGATAAATCATGTATCAAATGTTAAACATTAAAAATAATCTCCTGTGACTAAACTACTGGATATTTTCAAATGAATTTTTGTATGTAGACTGGGAACGTCCTAAGGTATACGAAGTTTAATTTATCGTCGTATTGAAATCTCCACGCTGTATATAGTATTGTGTCTCTCAGTGACACTGAGCTGTGACTTTTAAGAAAACCGCAGGAAGATGACATATCTTACACAACATCACGCCTGTAAGGCCGAAGGGTTAGGTAGAGGTGTACCCAATAGTACACCCACAAATCTTAAGTCCCATGTAATAGGGGGCGAGCATATTGCTATCAACCCGGCACAAACCCAGACTCCATGGCTGTTACTGAGAATTCCTGATGGAAAAACCCAATAACACTTTTCTCTACCTTGGAATCAAACCCAGAACCTTATCCTCACTGGTCGTGCCTCACTGCCTCGTTGGTCTAGTGCTGAGGCACTAGACCAACGAGGCAGTCACCGAGAGGGAGTCACGAGGTATCTTATCTGGCTGTTATAACGAGATGGAACTTCTGCTTTATATTTTTATTGTGGCTGTATCGAATAAAGGATGAAAAGGCTATTCATGTTATCGGATATTTCTTCTCATTCTGCGAGGAAATGATCTGAGAATGTGGTAATAAAAGTTAAGCATTCGTAATGGGTAACGGTACCGGTGGGGCTGCCATGTTTTTGTTGTGAGTGATTCCCGGAATTGATCTGATGTGAATGCGATGCGATACTTATTGGTCGGATACCATTGGGAGAAGAAAGGCATATGTTGACGATCATATTGTGCGAGTATCTGAAACGAACGATCACGATCATTCAAAAAACGTACATTTTTATAGGAGTCCTAATAGAAAGAAAAAGCGATAATTTAAAAAGCATGAAAACGATAACGGATTTAATGTTCGCGAAACAAATGAGCGCGAGCGTCGCGTATCCGCTTCTTTTGAAATAAGACAACGCCATAAAACTCCTAAAATATTCAAATCAGAAACTGACAATATATATTTTTTAAAGTCCTTGAGATTGATAAATGATAGACTACTCGAATCAGTTTTTCATAAATACTTGGAATTCATAAAATAAAATAAGTTTTTTTGCGGTACCAATAAAGTTCAGGCGTCAGCTGTTCGTCATTACACCTCAGATATAAAAGTGTTGCCAGACAAAAATTTAAGAGACTAACAGTAAAATTTTATCTCACCTAGAAGTTTACCTGGAGCCTGGAGATAAAAGCTTAGCCAGGGAGATTTTTTAATTAAATCGAGGAATTAATTTCATCCAGGTTTATTCGGCTTTTTAGCGAATTTGTAGAATTTTTTTGAGCCTCTGGGGGTCTTAAGGATAATACGTATCTTAAAACTAAGTCCAGATTAAAATAAAGTAATACGTATTAATATTAATGAGGCATTAGATAGTTCAGATTTAGTTACTAAGTCGGGCTTATACGGGGTAAGAGGATTGCCTAAATGCCTTGAAAACTTTAAAGATGAAAGTATTACGACTAAACTACGCTGTACCTGTTATTTCTCTATCTCCTTCAACCGAATCTTCACAATGCTGACGATGGTCATACTTTCAAGTGTTACTTTCACAAGTCTAACACTAGCTGTGCTTGCGTTTGACCACTATCTCACCTAATGTAGTAGACTGTTACTGTTGGTTATGATTAAGATGATTCCACCTAGCCGATTTCGGCCACAGAGACTGCGTGCGAGGGCTTTCTAGGGTAGTTGTCGATAGCTTTGGTTCTGCTGCTCTTTCATGTGTTCTGAAGTAGTTAGCATATCCAACTTTGGCAGAAAAACTCCGAGCACAAAGCCGACATGTCAGAACACCATTGACGACATCGTAGGGTAAAGCTGAAGGTGGTCTAGCTTTAAGGTCATCACACATTAAATCTAACTGTAGGTATACACACGTTGACGTGCACACATACACGGTGTTAGGAATATCGTGCCAAAAATCCGTCCCTTGCCGTTATAGGTTTGCTTCGTTCAAAAAGTGCAAAATCCGACAGGTCAAAATATATACCTACAACAGCTAATTTATTTCCACTGTATTGTACTCGCCTGTTATATTTAAGCATTCCATACACTCATATCTTGAAGTTTTCTAGGTAATAGCAATTTTTTTAAGCATTCCGTACACTCATTCTCGAAGTTTTCTAGGTTATAGCATTATTTTTTCTTGGGACTGGACTGCTTCATTCTCCTCAACCACTGCACCCACTTATCATCATCTGCGTAGCCTTTTTTCAACCATGTTAGGGTCAGCTTCGTCTTAACAGATTCAGTTAAATTCCAATATTTTACATGGAACAACCGCCTATCTGACCCCTGAAACACAGTACTGGGTAATACGATGCCCCTTGCACCTCCTGTAAGCCAACATCAACCG
This sequence comes from Xestia sexstrigata, assembly GCA_941918905.2. Classification (NCBI taxonomy): domain Eukaryota; kingdom Metazoa; phylum Arthropoda; class Insecta; order Lepidoptera; family Noctuidae; genus Xestia; species Xestia sexstrigata. Next base: position 1,921,697 of record OW799203.2, on the reverse strand, counting down.
TTGCGGCCACCAGAATGAAGAAAAACCACCAGAAAAACGATACAACCGTCTTAAATCCCGCAACGAAATCAATCAGAAAAGCGAACAAGTAATAAAAATACATATTTTCTACCATCAGGTATCATGAAAATTCCCTCAGCTTTTTTACAAACTGTCGCGTCACATTATGAACCGTAACGCGTTTCATAAACAATCTGCTCATTTCCCCAACATCAATATTTATTCAGCCATTACAAGCTCGCGTCAGCGCTGACCTTGATTCACCTCAATGCTGAACTTTGCTCCCGTTGTTCATGTTACATTATTAATTTTGTTATGTATCTACATTTTTTTGGCTGGAAGTGTGCATAGATATTTTGCGTCTGAGTAGGAAAAATATAAGTCAATTGTAACTATGAACCTGCATCGGTTCGATACGGAGATTCTTAAATGCCCTTTTTTTTTTTGTTTTGGATGGGAAATCATCAAATGACTTCTCCCGCTCTGGGCGGAGCAGGAGGGAGTGTCAGACTTTTACTGACTAAAACCCATCCATGTTCCTTCATCGCCCTTTGTGTTCCGGGGTCACGGTATCTCTTTCGAACAGTCCCGCAACCTTCTTAAATGCCCTGGAGTGTAAAAGTGGTCTTACTCCACAAATAATGTATCGTTTGCTGTCTGTCTTGTACATTACAGCAACTGATAAAGGATATTTAACGGGCCGAACTCTTTGCCAAATTTTGTGCCGATTCAATTCATATGACCATAGACACTATAAGAAGAAACTACCTATGTCTACTCCTGTATCTCTCGTGCACCTAAGTGGGTACATAAGAAACTTCGTCGCAATTTGGTGATCAAGTAACCAATTAGTATCTAGCAGATTCAACCAATTGGTCAAAGCGGCAGCTTATACCAATAACAATTATAGCTTGAAGCTTTGGAGCAACAATAAAATGAGCAATAAGGCACAATATTGCCTGAGACGACACGTTCCTATTACTAAGAACTGCCGCACATTCTGAATGGGTTACAAATATTGTCTCTTTGGGTATGACCGCCTTCAATTTGCCAATGATTGACTAAATAAGCTAATAGTCGAGTGCAATTAGACAATAAGGTGTAACGTAGTTTTTAGTGTATATAAATAGTATATTAATAAATTAAATTAAATAGTAGTCGGATTTTCTAGGGACTTTTATTATTGAGTGGACATGAAGGCAAAACATTTCGAAACAAATGCCTTCACTTTGATACTTACGAATTAATTTTAAGTCACTACACTCATGAATGTGGTTTTCTTGAACATTTCTTGTCCAGTTATCTGTGCAAAAGTATCAGTTACCAATTTCAAAAGACTTACAAATCGTTAATTTAGAAATAATTGAAGTAAACAGCAAATTAAAAAAAAAAAAATCTTGAAATACGCTTTACATCAACAACAATGAACAAATAAACGGACCAAATTGGCGTTTAATAGTGTGACTATTAAACACCAATTTGTAATTTCAAGTTATTGATAACTAGCGAACGTCACGCGGTTTCATCCGCGTAGTTCCCGTTCCCGTGGGAGTACGGGGATAAAATATAGCCTATGTTACTCGCTGATAATGTAGCTATCCATTGGTGAAAGAATTTTTAAAATCGGTTTTTAAGTTTAATCGTTACATAGAAAAATACAAATCTTTCCTCTTTTTAATATTAATATAGGTATCGGTTCGATAATAATCCTTTTTTATATATTAAATAACTACCTATACACCAGAACTCATTCCACCCCCAATATGGAGATTTAAACGACATATTGTAATTTAAATATTTTAATTTAATAATTCACTGTATTCAGTCCACGCACCACATTAATATTCAGAAAGTGATTGTGCTTAATGGCTTGCGAACTTGATCACTCGATCAGAACGGAAAGTATAGAATATAGCTATTGATAAGTTATTCCCTTCCTTAATAATCTTCAAGTGTTTTCCTGTTTTTCGCAAGAGCTCGTCAAGATGGAAAACTCGGTTGAGCGTTTTTTTTTAAGCGACTTCCAAAAGAGGTGGTTCTCAATTCGACTGTATTTTTATTTAATTTTTTTGTGTTTGTTACCTCAGAATTTTCGACTGTGTGAACCGATTTTGATAATTCTTTTTTCATTTGAAAGCTGGTGGTTCCCGTGATTCCCCTCATTTCTGGATCTGATGTTGATCTTCGGGGATATACAATGGAACTCTTCAAAAATAGACGGCAAATCTGCAGTGATTGCTGGAATCGCTTGGATGTTTATTGTTTATACAACATCATGACGTAACATCACGCCTGTATGCTCTGAGGGGGTACGCAGATGTGTACAATACATCCTGATTTCGACAGTTAGGTATATTAAGTTCCATTTATTAGGGATAAGCCTATTACCATGACGTGTATTGTTAATAATGTAAAATAAATTCATGGCAAATATTTTGGGAACAACTAAAAATGGAAAAAAATACTGAATCAAACAAACAAGTCACCGACTTCTGAAGCTAAAGTTATTTTTCTCTTTTTTGTGTGCTCTTTTCTGTTTTTGAAGTCGGTTTTAATTTTTGGCAAAAAAGTTTTTTAAATGAAATGCATGACGGCCTCGTTGGTCTGGTGGTTGGAAGCGCGACTGCTGAATATGTCTTGGGTTCGATTCCCGGACCGGGCAAAGTAATATTCGGTTTTTCCATCAGGAATTTCTCAGTAGCAGCCATGGAGTCTGGATTTGTGCCCGGTCGATGGCATTGGTTCGTCCCCCATTGCATGGGACTTGAACATAACTGGTGTAATGTGGGAGTACCATTAGGCACACCTCTGCCAACCCTTTGGGAATTACAGGCGTGATGTTTAAGTAAAATGCATGATTTGTTTTCTCGACACGAATAAAGATGGCGACAGGTGGGTAGTACTTACTGGACACTGGACATACCCTTGCAATAACATACATAATTATGTAGTTGCACGTAAGTACGCGAGCGCGCAGCGCACGTATGATTGACTGACTACTCTAAGGATCCTGACATATTGATGGAGAAATCGTCAGTCTTTAATCATGAATTTCAACTAACAGTTCGAATGATAGCTACATTTATACAATTTGTCAATCATATTAAACGGCGTCAAAAGAGTGACTGTCAGACTGGATATGAAGTGCGGAGTACAGTGTGACGTGGCACTCTTATGAGAGACCTATGTCTATTGCAATCATCGGATTGCGATAGATAGTTTTCTGCCGACAGCATCTTTTTAAACGTTGGCAATACTTGACTGAAAAAAATAAAGCTCCTCCATACTTTTATTCGTGTAACTGGAGAAAATGTATGAAACAAATGTTCTTTTTTCATATTTCATAGGTTAGTCTTACAGTGAAAGTTAATAACTCATATTAATGAGTACTACACTCCCATAAAGTATTGCCAATCACCATGTATAATACAAATATCTTTTAGTAATAAGTTTCAGGCTCACCTTCCTAAATGCGACCCTGAAGTTCTCAGAGAGGAAGGCGTACAGCACGGGGTTGACGCAGCTGTTCATGTACGCGAGCACATGCGACACAATCTGCGCGGTCACCGTGAAGTACGTGATGTTGTACGCGTCCAGCGCCTTCACCAACAGAATTATCTGGAACAGAAGATGAGCAGGCTAAAGTAGAAGAACAAAGCATCAAACGAACTGTTCTTGTGTGATAGCAAGGGATCTGCGACATTGCAATAAAAACGGCGTATCGAATTCTCGAATGGATACGCGACGCCCTATAAGCCAAGGCTCGTACCCCTCAGGGGGTGACATTCGCGTTTAGTCGTTTAGTTTCTCAGTTTTTTTACCCGCTGGGGGCCTTACACTCAAGGCACCCACAGGATAGTATAGTTAAGAGATGTCATTAAAAAAAAAAACACGAATCGAACCTAATTTACGAAAAAGTTCTGCTTTAATAAAATACGAATTATTCCAGCGGAACTTTTTCTGAAATTCGAGTCTTTATTGAAACCAATCCGATAGACTCTTCGGAAAATCACTTGTATACTATGAAATTCAAAGAAGTATTGCGTAGACCTATGCCCAGCAGTGGACGTCTTTCGGCTGAAGTGATGATGACAATGATTGTGTACTCAAGTAAATATACATTCTAGCGGCCTCAAATGGCCGTTTTAGCAGAATTATAAACGAATAATAATGTGAATCACGTTAACATTCTTGAAATTGTCTAAGACGCAATTAATATTATGAATTTTCACTTTGTTATCATTTTACGATTTATAACGGAATTCATTTTATTATCTTATTAGGATTCTGCTAAAGCGGCCATTTTAGGCCCCCTGGTCAAATGGGAGATAATAAGAATAGGTCCTTCCGACACTGACTCACTTTTGGAATGTTCAATTATTTTCAATGAATTACAAGTGGTTGGAATGTTTTAAATTACACTACGTAAATTTTTGATAGATAAAGCATACTACAGTATAATTTTATTCATTGACCTATTGAAAGATAATTGTAATGAAAATGATAATTTATTAATTGATACATTTAATGGTAATGATACTTTATAAATTGATCTGGTCTTTAAAATGAATTTCATAAACTATGTAAAAAATAAAAATATTTTTTATTTTATTCGTGTTGATATTATCAAGAAACATAATAACATTACAATTGACAAAATATACGTTCCAGAAAATAATGTAAAGGTTTGCATGCCAAATGGTAAAAAATATGGCAGAGCTTTTATATTCCGTAATAACTATTGTGTTATTACGTATATTTGCAAAAAAATAGTTCTATTCTATTCAAAGTGTCCCTACTCCTGCATATTGTATTGATGGACGTAGAAGACTATAACTGATCCCGCAACCTCTGTTACACCTACTAGACCAAAGTAATCTGGTAAACGTTTGTTGTTTTATAGATTTGAAAAGATTATGAAGAATCTTGATGTATTGTTAATTAAATGTCCCTACTAACAATAATATTGATTAATTGCACGCTTTTGAGTCTTAACCTTTTTATAAGATTAATAATTTTACACCAGATTCAAGCAGGTCCTTACTTTGGGAGCCACGTACTAAAGATTACAGTTCTTTATAATTATTTCGATAAACCTTTTACAAATCTCGCCAAACTCCTTATGTAAATCCATTAAGGATCAAGCTGAGTATAATCAACTTATGTTCCCACTGCTGGGACAGATGCCTCAACGCTGCTAGTGGGAGAGGGCCGTAATCCAACGAGCCATGTGACATGATGTATGACATGACGTATCAGAAAGGTCAAGTACCACACCTCTATGTTACAAGCTGTATTTTCAAATGAGCTTTAAATCTCTATTGCTCTGTTCCTACTGTTACTATTAGAATGTGTAAAAACAAAACGAAGGGACGGACGATTGTGTGTGGGCAAAGGCCTCCCCCCAAAACCTCCTCAGACCTCAAGAATTTTTCGATCTAGGGCGAATGTGAAACCACTGGTCGTTGGTTCTGTCCAGTTCGTACCACCATCTCCTACGAGGTCTACCGCGTCGCTTTTTGACTGTGTCAGGGCTCCACAACGTGGTTATTTTGGCCCACAGCTCGTCGGGCAAACGGCAGACATGGCAAACCCAGTTCCACTCCAGCGTAGCGGCTTTCTAGCAACGCAAGTAAATTGCTTTTGGAATGCAGTGCGCTCACAAAAACAAAAAAACAAATTAGAGCAAAACAGACAAAATAAGCAGCTACATTTATATCCAAGACGTATTCAGCATAGGTACTATTAATGTTTTGTGTAAAATCACTAAAACTAAAACACAGAACGTTTCAATTGAAAGCGTTGAGAATGCTCAAATTAAATGCTTTGGCACCGAACACCACCACATATTGCAATAGCTGGCCGGATTACGTATACACATGCGGTATAGTGTAATTAAAGTGATGGTAGATAGAATGCTGTGTGAATGACTATTTCGTGAAAAAGTACTTATCGTTCATTCAATGGGATTAAATGACCTTAGAGGGTTGTATTTATAATTCGAATGATTATAATTCTGTAAATACATGCGTATTACGGCCGCAAATTATATTTTGTTCACCTGACACTAACCGCAAAAAAATGTAAAACAATGAATTTCGCTTAGGTATTTCATACTTATTGACGACACTATTGGTTCATTTTATTTCTATAACATTAAAGGCATTTTAGTCTCGAAATATTATAATAAAAACCATTAAAATATTTAGTCCTTGAAACCTACGACCTTAGATGTTGTAAAAATGATGTTCAATGACAAAGTATTCAGCACTGTGACTGGCAACATTTTTTATCGTACGATTTATAGATCGTAATTTTGAGGTATCTTCTTATGAAGAAAATTTTGTATGATCAAGTGTGTGATCTAAGTCTTCTTTGTGAAAGTTACATTAATCATCTAAATGTGAATTCACCAGTAAAATAAAAACTTCAAGCGCCATTCAATTGTAACAATTTGAGGTATTTTTGTCCGAAATGAAGCAGCAATCAAGCTTTAGCTTTACTAACAGAAATCACCATCTGCATAACCATTTCCTAACTATGTTGAAGTCGGCTTCCAGTCAATCGGGATTCAGCTGAATACCAGTATTTTACATGGAGAATCCTGTTAATTCTGGGTAATACGATACCCCTTTGCAAGACTGGTTGTCAGACTTCCGAGCCTTTTTTTTTTTTGGGAAAAGCCCGCCACACTGTTCCCAAACCACTGTAACTCCTGAAAGCCAGAATCAACAGTGGCGACCACCAGAAAAACGCCGAGACAATGAAGCTCGACGAAGTCCCAGAGAATGAATTTAACTGTCTTGGATCTCGCAACGAAATTAATCAGAAAACTACGAGTATAGTGGAGGAGTAGGAAGAAACCGTAATTTCCACTTCCCTCCATATCAGCAGGAGACAGAACGAAACAAGGCCAATAGGCACAAAGGGACGTTTACAACTGGGATAGGCCCAGTTGCCTAGCACCACGGATAAATATTAACATTAATGGGTCCCAAGTTGTGAACTGTTATATTTGATTCCAATAAAAGGTATGGCAAACACCCTTGAAACTTGAACGCAGACTTCCGAGCCCCTGATTACCGAGTTACTGATTACTGACTTCACTTTAGTAACTGTATAGTCTGTTTAATTGCCCGGATCTTTATCCTTAATCTCGAGTCTTTCACGCTCATTTCCAAGATTTCCCTAAAATTTTCTTAGAACTGTTCTCGGTAACTTGACCTCCTTAAAACTAAGCCCTAATTCAAACTCAAAGAGATACAAATTGGGACAAATTTGTAACAAAAGGCCCTACCTAACCAAAACATCTGGTGTGTGCTTCGACCCTATTGTTCCTTTAATTAACTTAGTTCTATCATTATAGGCTGTTATCGTTTAGCGACATTTACCCCTTAATGGGTAAATGTGGATTACCCTGAATCCTATATTTACCCTTTTTAATTGCTTGATTATCTTTAGAGGTTGTTTTACGAAAAGATCGACCTTTCGATCTTATTAATGTTAAACGTTCTATATTTTGTGAAAGAGGTGGTTTTAAATACAGCAACCTATAAAGTCGGGCTAAATTAGAATTACTGTTACAATTCTACATAGGCCTTGCTTAACTGACCGTTTAAGTTGTAAGTCCCACTTACTGTCTTTTACATAATTAAACACAGTGATATTTGAGGATATACTTACCGCAAACGCATGAAGTAAATGTTTGTAAAATTCAAAACGAAAAAGATTTATTTAGATTTATCATACTTTACTCATGTCCATGGGTGATAATTATGAATTATGCTAGTCACAAGGAAAAAAATCAAAAATGCTACTGGATAATGAAATTTGATTAAAAAAAAATCGGTACAGTTCATTCTAGGGTTTGGAATAACGATGTATCTGTAAACAGTTCCAGATGTATTAAGTAGCATCTAATATATCCCTTAATATCCAAAAAGATAACCAAAGAAACCTAATTGAACACAAACAACAACACAAAGCAAATAACGCGAAAAAATACCTCTAATTACAAGCACCAATTACCTACGGTAGAAACCAATAATCAGTAATGAAAACTTGGAATATCTTTAATAAAGATATTCCAAGTTTTTAGAATTTATTGATAAAGATTCTTCATCAATAAATTCTTGATGATCCTTGTTATTGTTATCATTAACTTCTTCTTTATTAATGTTAAGTGCTCATTAAAGACTCAAGTAACCGTCTCCGATATGTTTTAATTGAGTATGTACCATCAGGTATAATTTCATTACTATTAATTATTATAATTTATTGGAACAGGAACAGGTGCAGGTTGATTTAATTATTATAATAATTGAAGAAAATTACACTATAGGTATAACTATGTTTTATCAAACCTATAAATAGTAGGTATTTCTTATTGATTTTGTCCTTTATTAAGAGAAATATACAACTTGATGGTTACGGACAAATATTGAATAGAACTTTGTTTTGGGGAGCTAAATTAAATGTTTGTTTCCTAGGGACCACCGGGGAGGATACAACAACCTGGTACTAATCAAATAAATCAGCTTTATTTTTTGGTTAACCTTTATTATGGCCGGAACTTGGTTTCGCGCAATCCCGATGTACTGCCGGAACGCGGAATCACGACAAAACGACATCACGCGTATTTTTTTAGATAACTTTATTTTAGACCGCGGCTCCACGTTCACGGTATACCAAAGTTTAAAAAAAAGCAAAAGATTTTTCTGATCTCTCTTGTTTTGCTACATAAATTCAATAAAAATGGTAAATCTTTCTTGTTTTTGTTCCGGAAAATCACATTATTTTGTGTAATTAATTTCGTCAACACTGCTCTGAAAACCGTGAAGGAAAATATCGTGAGAAAACCGGCATGTCCTGCAACCCAAAATTGGAGTACATGTGACACCCAAAAACCTTTATGGGCCTATAGTTATGTGGTGGATAACAGCCCGCTCTCTCTCAAAGTAAGTGTTCAAACACAGTGGGAGCGGCGCGGGCGGCGGAATCCGCAAGCGGGTGTCGTTAACACACAGCTTCTTCGCGGGTGAACATAGTTACAGCGGCGCGGGTGAGCGGTATCCGCAGCGGGACAAGCGGGCGGCGCCGGCGCCGCGGAAATCGCAAACCAGTTTGCGTTTCCCGCTTGTGGCGTCCGATCATGTCTTTCTCGACAGAAGACTTGATAATGCTTGATTTTTTTTTTTTGTCCCCTCAATATGTCCACTAAACCAAGTAATTTACGAGATTAAAAGGCGGTAATAAGACAAACTACAAGCCCATTACTTACAATAAACGCTAGCCTGAAATCCGGCCTGGATTTATTCCCACTACTCTAGTTCCTAATTTAATTTTAGACATTCCCTGTTCGGGGCAGACACGATTTCATTACTTCGAGTAAGCTTAGCTACTTGAATCGGGTAATTCTTTACGAGGAATTTCCAGGAATTACAAGGTCAAGATGTTGGTGTAAACTGGTTTGGAATTACTTAATTTACATGGAGTTGGCTTGGTTATTGGAAATCTGAGTTTTTTATTGAGACACGATTTATTTTAGGAAAGTATTGTTGACAAAAGTTTTTTATTAAACTACTCTACAAGTGTTTTTTAAAAATACGAAATTAATGTACGAAAAAATGCTATGCAGTAAGTACTACAAAGAGCTTTTGGTGCTTGAAGTGGGGCATTATTTGTGAACATTGTTTGATATAAAAAGAAATAGATAAAAAGTTAATCGTTTTTGAGCAAATTAATATTTTATTAGCAAAATATCCGTTTTTATCACTGTTTTTCAAGTTCTACATTATTGTTTGAGTATCAATTTATAATTGTTTGTTTTTGGTGTAATAGTTTCCTTATCTATTCTGCAATTCACTGTTAATTTTATATAGCTATAACTCTTGTATTTTGCGATCGCCAAGTGTTTTTGTATAACGTGTCAAATTACGTGCAAATATTTCGCGAGCATGCGCGTGTCGTCGCGGTTGGTCTTTTGACATAACGCGGTCGACGCTGATCAGAGGTTGGTAATTTTGAAAAAAACAAAATGTTAGTTCCGATTTTGGCCACGCGCCAAATTATACTTTTACATCGTTACTGGCAGATGGTCGCCAATACCACGCAAGGGTTAATACGTACGTATGTACCACACAGTCTACGATAATCTTATTTTAATGATAAAACAAACAGAAGTTCACTAACCTACTAGTTCAAATGAATTAGCTTTATTTACCTACAATGACAGTCGATCAATTGAGTCTTTTGAATAATATACAAACTAATAATCATTATATTTAAAGCCAATTATAAAAGAGTATTGCCAAAAAGCCGATTAAAAGGAAACTTATCTCAGTAAGACGATTCCAGAAAACGATTCGTTCGCATTCAAGATAATTACCATTTTGAAGAACCCGTTTAATTGGCAATTAAATTAAATTATTGAAGGGAGAGAATGATGGTTCAGTACATAAAACAATTTTTCTTGAGTAAGTAATAAACTGGAGATACAAATAGCTCGTTTGTCTGCGTTAATTAATGAAAGAATAGATTCAGCTTTAGATGCGAGAGCTGAGATCGGAATAAAAAAGTATCGGATACTAATTATTTTCGTTCTGAAATTACATATCAATTATTTTTGCTAGAATATATCCATAAAACAAAATAATGTGTCTTCGTTTTGGGCTATTACCTTCATTATATCGTACATCAAACATAAAAGACCATTATATCAAATATTACGAAGTATCAAAAAAATTATCAATATAAACATGTAGGAGGTACTTATATCTCACCTGTATTGGGCACCAGCAGACAGCAAACACGACAACGACGACTACAACCATTCTTGTGACCTTCTTCCTCCCCCTCCTGCTCTCCGCAGATACCCTCCCCCCCGGAGCACTCTTCCACAACCTCGTTAGCATACACATATACAACACACTAATCAAAGCTAACGGAATCACATACGAAGACAGAAAAAAAGACATCTGGAAACCCAGCTTGCTATAACCTTGCTCCTCGAGGAAGACACAGGATGAATGGTTCCTATGGAAGTAGGAATACTCCCTCTCCCCGTGGCAGATACCCACAGGGATGGCAGTGGTTAAGATCACCACCCATATACAGGCTATAGCTAGTAAAGCATTCTTTTCTGTCCTTATAGACATAGAAGCTATAGGGTGCACTACAGCCATGAATCTGTCTAGAGACATGAGGACCAGCGTGTACACTGAGGCATGAGCAGTGACTACAATGAAGTACTGGACAACCTTGCACCACCAGTCCCCGAAGGGCCATCGTGGCATAACGTAATCAGTAGCAGTAAATGGTACGCAGAAGATGACGAAGAGTAGATCAGCGACAGCCAAGTTAATGATGAGGAGGTTCGTCGTGGATCTCATGCCAGGATTGGCGGCGACGACAAGAACAACCAAAGCATTGCCAACTAGTCCAACAATGCCGATGAAGCCGAAGAAGATGGGGACAACCCTCGAGACGACTTTCTCGAGCAGTTCTCCATTTTCGTATTCAGAGCTGTAGTTGCATCCTCCCATTAAATCCTCCTCGTTTGTAAGATTGAGGCATATGCTCATAAAATCGTCTTCTGTTGCATCTGTCCCCATCTTGGAAGATTATTGATTTAGTTCTTCATATCTTGGTAGTTTTCTGGAACAATGAGAAACAAAATTGTATTATTTATTCAGTGGAATTATTACAATTATATTTGACTTTGTTTGTCTGATACATAATAACTTGATATTCACTCATACTGTCATAGTCTTTTGCCAATATAATATCAGTAAAGAGAGCTATTGTCTGGAATATGTCTTTTCAACATTTTTGTCTAGATTATTAGGTTGGAACGATCCAGGCGATTCTTTTTGTCTAGTGCCTTTACGCATGTGTGAGAGAACATATTGAATAAAATTTATTGCCCAAAGGGTGTCCTCTTGAGTCCAAAAAGTAAGTGTTATCGAGAACAACAATCTATTGTAGCCATCCAACTGGTGTTTGGAGAATAGACACAAATTTTTTAGCGTCACAATCTATTTTTCTCCTACAGAACCTCAACTCTTAAATAAGAACGTAATAAAAGGTGTAAACGGACTCTTCACGAAGCCATCAACCTGCAAGCAACTTACGCAAAAATTATTGCTGGGAAACGACTTTTTTTTTGGGGTGAATTTTTTTTTTTTTTTTTACTGTAATGCTCAATGTAACGCACTGAAAACATTGGGTTGATGGATGCATTAAATAGTACGGGGTTCGTGTAAAGTAAAGTTATAACATTAAAAACTTGTGAATAAGTTGAAACTTTGACACCCGAACCCCCTTTGACCAGAACAAAAAAATGGTCGCAAAGACAGAGATAACAAGTGCTTTTCGGCTTCGTTAAGGGTATTGTTACACCCATTATTTTGATAAGGATTGTGCCTACAAAAATTTAAGCTAGCAAATGACACCTCCAATCCAATAAAAAATTGTGACGGTTCTTAAACCAATCACCCAACGCAATGTAGCTCAACATTCTGAATTGGTACAATTGAGTATTGTTAATGTTCTAACTCTTCACATTCCTAGGGGATTGCGCAAAAACATGAATTAATATTAGCACTTTTTCTAACTTTTTCCGTTTACAAATGTTTTTCTCCTCACATTCTGCTACCAACCTAAAAAATAATTCTCTTTGTTACTTTACTTTCCACATAATCTACAATTCAGGAATCGTTTCTTTTGATTGTTATTCTGTTTTTCCTTGTAATGGGACCTCTTGTTATGGGACCTAATATATGATCATATTCTCAAATGATACCTTTGTATTCATAGAGCCAATAGGGAAGATGACAAAAAAAAAACGAATTAGTCCGTCAGATAGATTTCCAAAAAATATTGTAACATATTTTTTCTTTTTTCACTTCAACAAAAAATGAAGACGATATAGTGCGTCGAAAACTCGTGTGACGTCGCATTGACACGTTTTATCTTCGTAAATTTGTATTAATTTGATAAAAAAAAACACGTACATCCAATATTTTTCGATAATCTAACTGACGGACTAAAGAATCATATTTTTTTTAGTCAGTCATTATAGTAAGACAGAAGAATATTTTAAAATGATTACACAACACATTACCACCACCAGGTTAAGCACTATCCACACGATAAAGAAGAATGGAAAATTCAATTTCTTTTTTCTCGTGAAATAACAATTGCGACTAGGAAAAAAGGTATAACCGGTTTAAAAGTACACTTAACGAATCCGAAAGACACTTTTTTCCCCGTCATTACGATATTTTTTAAGTACTAGACCATACCTGGGAACTGTTTAGTTACGGAGATATTGGAGGTCAAAGTTCCAACTTTTTCATAAGTTTTGTTTTATAAATGTAATTACTTTACTTTAAATACGTCCATGACCCTCCTATCAACGCATCCATCAGCACAATCGGTTGAGTGCGTTACATTGAGTCCTGCCGTAAAACGTGATTTTTCACCCAAAAAACAAGTCGTTTCCTAGCAATCATTTTTGCCTAGAGTTACTCAGTTTGATGTACAGAATGCTTGGTTGACGGCTTTGTGAAGAGTCTGTTTACACCTTGTATTTTAATATCCCTAGTCTCTTTGAAAATAGAAGTAAAATACGGATTCGCTTTTGAAAGGGGCGTGATTGTAAGGTAATCATTTATACTCGTCACCAAAGAGTATAATAATAATAAGGGAGCTCGTCACTGTACCTACTCATTCACAGTATCTAGTAATGCGGTCGGTTAAATAAAAACTCACAAAACTAAAAGACACTAAATTAGGGCTATGTTCACCGAAAAGATAACGGTCTGATTATCTAAAAACAGCTGTTTAAAACACATTTTCATGTTCACTATAGCAAATCAACCGATTAAACACGCTAATCAACTGTTTTTTCTAACCGAGGTGGGAGAGGTTGTTTAAAGTCCCGGTTAGTAGTTAATCGGTGTATTTTGACGTTTGTAAATTGCAAATATAACAAATTTTAAGGTTACATCCAGATATTATTGTGAGAATTTAACATGCAGTTTGCTTTGAATCATATTTTGGAAGAGGATAACGTTTTGGACGAGTATGAAATCGTTGAAAGACTTTTGCGAACTCCTCGTTTGTATTCCACCAGACGACACTACTTCACGGAGTTCGGTGCGTTTGTTTTTAATTACGTCTTGGTGCTTTCACTAATGACTATCTTTTTTCTTCATGCGTAAAATTAGCAATGCGCTTCCTAGCCATTGTATTTAATTTAAAAACTGTTTCAAACGAACAAAACTTCAAACACAACAGATAGTTTGATTGTTATAAAGAACTGTCATCTCAGGTATAATGCAACCATTTTAAGATGTTTCTCATTTATATGGTTTTTTACGTGTTAGTTACCCACCCTTTTTGACTGTATTATAATCATTCGGTCTTCCATTCCTAAAACGCTCATTTACTTAACCGAGCTAGAATAAGTTGTAGTGAACACCAAAATTCCCACGTCATGTTTACACAACTGTTTACGTTTAGCGGGCCGATTACGAAACAGTCGGTTATTTTACTGTTGGTGAACATGGCCCTAAGTCCCAAACAAATAAAGAGAAAAACAAAATCGTTAAACGTATCCTTAAATCCCTAACCATATTTTTCCGTTAACAAAAATGAAGACTCAAGGATTAAGCATACCTTTTTCCTTCAAAACCATTCATCTCATCTCCCAAACAAAAACGTTTGCAAAATCATTTGTTTTATTTCAAAGAGAATTCCCGGAATCTTAAGTAGCGCGCAAGGTTTGTGTCGGCACAAGATGGCGACTGTAATATCAAAGGATATGACATAGGTATGTTATGCTCGTACGCTACACCAATAGGAATGGCTAAATTTGTTGTTCGAGCAATCTGTCGTATTCCAGGCGAAATCACGGATGGTTTCATACTCTGTTACGTATGTAGCAGACGAGAATTTGAATACTGTGGGGGATGACAGTTTGTGTAAGTCAATAGCTCTGTGTTTCTGTACATGTGGTTTGGTATTTCAATTTTTTTCATTTACATTTCGATCTTAGTTAAATGACAGACAATACTCTTTTTTTTTATGTATGGCATCTCGCATTTCAGTCAGGAGACTGGCTACTGCTTAACCGGGCTAGTGCAGACAATGCTCGTTGCAATTCTTATCTGCTTTAAAAGAGAAAATTGCTGTCGATATACCTGGTGTAATGAGGAAAATTTCGTGAGGAAAGTTCTGATTATGAATGTGGATGGATATAAGAGTAGAGGAAGAGCAAAGAAACGATAGATGGACTGTGTGGAGGATGATATGGCAAGAAAGGAGGTGTCTGATGAGATGATGAGTAATAGAGAAGTATGGTAGAAGAAAACATGCTGCACTGTCCCCAAAGGGGGCTATCGTTTTTGAGCTCACCAGATGGCGCCACTGTCGAGTAAGGTCTTGTCAATAATTCTATTTAATACTTTAAAGTACCAATAACGTCACAAAAAGTTTATTTTATTACGTATAACAATAATTTAAACTTCAGATGCATATTTACAGGCAGGGCACATTGCTCGCAGAACGGATAGCCGATGGGGCAGAAAAGTTCTGGAGTGGCGACCGCGAACCGGAAGACGTTGCGTTGGAAGACCTCCCACTAGGTGGACCGATGACCTGGTGAAGGTTGCGGGAATCCGCTGGATGCGAGTCGCACGGGACCGGTCAATGTGGCGACACTTGGGGGAGGCGTATGTCCAGCACTGGACGTCTTTCGGCTGAAATGATGATGATGATGATGACATATTTACAACATTCTCCCTAAAACTAGCAAGCAAAAAAATCATTCTACCTCCAAGTACTAACAAATAAGATCCTAAGTTACCACATAAAGTCTTCAAGTCATAATTAATCAGGAATGGCTTATTGGGATAATAAGGGCAAGAGAATGATGATACCTGTACGTTTTGACCGTGTAGGTATTATTATACTGCACTTAACTTTAAAAGACGAAAAATTCCAAGAAAAATAAAGTACTATGTAGATATTAATACGTCATATTATCTTGTTTCCCCTAAACCGTATATTACAGGTAGGAAACTTCTCTACTCACATACAGATACCTAAAATAACAGCTTTGGATCGTGTTACCATTTGTTTATTTAGTACCTACCCATTAATTAGTTTCATTAGTGAGCAAACTAAATTATGTTTGCTAATATTAATCATAAACTGGGCGTTTTTGAATCACGTTATTTATGAAGCAATTTAAATTTACTATTAAATAAGTAGACTGAAAATGTGTTAAATTTTATGACTTTTAATGACTTAAAAATATATAAAATATGTTTATTTGGCACATGCCACAAGTGCACATGTCATAAAACAAACAACTTTAATTAACAAAAAAAGGTAAAATTGTGTCTCACGGCTGCGCCAACTAGAGTTATGTGTGAAGCACAGGAACAGTGGATGTGGCGATACTTGGGGATACCAATGACCAGCACTGGACGACATTCTGCAAGTATGATGATGACTTGGAAGTCGCTCACAAATAATTTCAGTAAATTGCATCACGATTCATCACAACAATGCCTTTTGCAACTCCGCACTTTTGAAGCTACCAACGCTATCGATGTGGCAAAATTCTGGTTGAAAGCAAATACTTGAATAATTATAAGAATACTCGGACACGAAGAAGAAGAAAACTCATCTATTACTAAAACACAATTCTTTGAAGATATTCACAGAATTTCAAGTAGGTACATACCCAAGGTTAGGTTCAAGCCACGTACAGTCATAACAAGAAAATAAATATGAAACCTTTATGAGCAGACACTGGAAAACTGAGAACAATTACCAACAGCAGGTACTGCATCTTTAAGAACATAATGCTCCTGACATTATAAAGGAAAATAACTTTATTAAAATATTCTAGACAATAATCGCAGATGGTCTTGATGTGTTGAAAGAGAATCTCAGAATACTGTAAAAGACAAATGAGCAGGCAGGGAAGATCAAAGCTGTTTATATGATAGACAAATTATGATGTGTTAAAATAAGAGCTTAATACTCTGGGTGTGATTGACAGGGGGTTCCACAAGGAGCTTTACAATTATTAATAGATATAATATTGTAGTTAGTAAACTTGTGGTTATTGTTTTTTTAATGATGCGATTTCTAGCTAAACTGCAGTAAGTCAGTACTGGACAGCTCATGGCAGATCCATTTCTGTTTGATTGAACAACTTATGTATGTATAATTGTTTAAGGAAAGCATTTTAAAAGTCACAAATTATGTTACATTGCAGTGATGAATGTCGATTTAAATACCACAGGCCAATTGCCATAATAAAAAAATGCAACCGTAATACGTAATATGCTGGAATACTCTCTGTTGACAAAAAAACTAATAAGTCCCAGTTTAAGAAGAAGTGACACTGAGATACGTGTAATTATCAATAAACGATACAACATTGTCGGTGCAGTTATTAAATACATTAACAACGAATAAAACCGAAGGGTTAAAATTACCATTTTAAACGCAATACCTACCATATTTTCGGTCCTACTATAGCACGTAGAAGGAGCAGATGAAAATTAATATTTACAAAATCCTGCTATAACAAACAGATTATCGATCCTCTTCACAGCATTAATCAATGAAGGCAAACACAAAACGTCTGATGCTCCATAAAGTGAAAAATAATGTTGCATTTACGAGCAGTATAATTGAAAGAAACTTCTTGAAGCTTAAAATGGGTGCAGACACGTCGTTATAGCCTGCTGTCGTTATGCCTGATATTCATAAAGATTTCTATGCACCACAGTTATGTGGAGTGAAGGAATTTATATTAAGTGCTCGCATTATGTATATTGCATGTTTAATGTCTCGGATCATTTGCAAATGACTCCACTAGTCTTACTGGTAGACTTGCATTCAGCACGGCTAGTTTTAATGGCCAAGAATTTTATTTTGAAGCTACCGAAAACTTTCAATTTCCGCAAAAAGTTCCCGTGTTTTAAACGGAACTAACAAGCGAATGATTAAATTAATCAACCATTGAACGGTTTGAAAACGGAACCCGTTAAAAATCAATGCACAGCCAGTGTGCAGGTTTTTTTTGTGTTGGTAACTGAATCGATGTTCGATTTTTTATTTAAAACTTTGTAATTTATTGCTTTAATCATTCGAACATGGGTGTGGTTTTAAAATTGAAACAGCTTTAAAAAAATATTTGGTGCAATAAAACTTTAATAAAATATGATTGGAAATAGCCAAATACATAGTTGACGACTCTAAGCCTTTCCTATACAGCATATTTAACATAAATTCTGTGTCCCAAACCTTTGGGACATACAGGCCATAGTTATAGCACCCACTCTTAAATAAAAACAATATTGTCAGGATAAAATAAGTAAAAGATACTCCTAAAACCACATAACATCATTCTAAACAAGTATTACATAAAATTCCTTATATTTCCACTTCTTAGGGTTTTATAGCGGTTTATGGAGTTCCCTCATAAATGGCATCATAACCCTTTTCTTTCTCAGCTTTTACTACTTGAGTAGAATGGAAATATTATATTCTATTACTTGTAGGTACATTATCATTATCTTCAACATCATCTATAGCTTTAATAACGTTGAATATAGGCCATTCGTTTCTACTACCTGATAAATCTACAGATAAAGTTTCAAAGAAATTGCATCAGAGTGGATATCTTCACGAATTTTCAAACTTATATAATTTAGCGACATTCAAACCCCTTAACAGCCGCCAAACTCGCAAGGTAACTAATATCTTTCCGATCTTGCAACCCCAGGGCAATCTTTATACTTCAGACTTCCACCCAAATCGATTGAAGCAATCAGATTACGAGTATCGCCAGTAAAAAAAATCAACTGTATTTTCTGAGTTAATTTATTGAAGTATCTATCAGATTTATTCCATTAAATGTCTATAAGAAATACTGTCTGGAGTCTTTGATCGTTCGTTGGACAATTCAGACTTTTTGAATTAGTATCGTAACTGGGTCTTTGTGTTTGTTTCTGTTTGTGTCTTCTTGAGAGTCTTTTAGATTAATTGTTTTAATCTTTATCGTTATATATATATATAAAGCATTCGTTTAAACTAACATAATGGCTCTCGAAGTATTACAGTCTCTTATTTTATCTTCAAATAAAACGACCTTGTTATCATTTCTTCTATCTATATTATCTTAAATAATAAACCTTACATTGGTTATGCTATTATTAAGAGCTAACAATTTCAGGTATATCTACTCTAGAAAAATTAAGCAATATTTATTTACGTTCTACCTTGATAGCGAAAAAGCATTTCATCTGAATCAAGCACTTCATTTTTATTTCTTCATATAAATATTTATCTCAGTACCTACTTTCATTTTATACCCAAAATTCTTTAGTTGTAAATTCACTTGAGTTATTTACCGTGACGTGGGTTCCCGTAAAACTTATTTATGGGGCTATTATTTTGACAGGCTCATTATTTGTTTTATGAATCTTAGCTCAACTCATCAGAAAATATGTACATCGGAGGTAAATAAAAATTTAATTGTTAGAAATAATAATAAATAAATATCGCTGGACATGACACACAGCGCCATCTAGTGCCACACTAAGCAACGAGGCTTGTGTCGTGGACACCAGATAGTTGATATACTACATAGATACTTTTTGTTTGTAAATACATACTTATAATGACTGTGTTTTTTAATAGTTGATCTTTTGCTAACTTTGGGATATCCTAAAGTGACTATGTGTTAACAAGTTAGGGTTACAAATTCCATGGCATGTTTGACAACAGGTCGTCAGAAACTTTCACACTTATATCTTTTTTAAGGGACCGTACCTCAGTCGGTAAAAATGAAACCTTAGGATTTCATTTTTGCCGACTGAGGTAAGCTAAGCTATGTGTACTAATAGGATCACTTTGTTGTCTGTCTGTCCGTCTATCAAGACCCTTTTTCTCAGGAACGCGTAGTGAAATTATTTCAAATACTACGGTCTACTGCGTCTTAGACCAATGAAATAAAATCAAACTTGTAAGTCAACGAGGTCGAAAGACTTGGCCGTTTATGTCACATTATATTTTGCGATTTCACTAGGGAATCAAAAGCTATAAGGTACTTCCCGTTGTTCTAGAATCATTAAATTTGGCAAGAAGCAATGTCTTACAAAATCTGAAAACCGAAGTGAAGTTTTTTCAGACATTACTTTGTACCCTATCACTATGTTTTCCTATTTAACCCAAAGGTTGACTGGTAGAGAATGCCTTGTGGCATTAAGTCCGCCTATGTACCACTATTGTACATGAAGTTTAAATAAATAAATGAAACCGTAAATTAAATATTATGTAACAACAAAATACCTACCTATACGGAACCCTCGGTGGCGCAAGTCCAACTCGCACTTGGCCGTTTTTTTTTGTGATATGGAGTGGTTTTTACGTTGGAAATCAAAAAATTGCCATAGAAAAAAGCTATGTGTACTAAAAAATTGGAGCAGCTTTCCTAGAAAGTTTACTACCATAAAGTTTCTACTCCCTTGGTACTAAAAGACAACAGAGTTCGAAAATGACGAGCTTTGTGTACTTAACGAAGTTATAAGACCAAGTAAAACATATGCGCATTATCAAACGGCATTTATATTCAAAACATTGAACGTATGTGTATTCTAAGTTGCTCTTTTAATACTCAAGTTTATTGCTTCAAAATTACACATGTGATCTTTGATTATGTAAAACGATTGTTTCGAGATTGTGTTTATATGTTATCGTTACAGTTAACGGAGTTTAATTAAAGTAATACACAAGATATACATAACAACATCCTCGAAGTGTCGGCAGAAGTGTACTTAATAGTTCCACACCCACGCCAGTTTTCCCATCAGTAAATCGAATCCCATGTAGTAGGGAGCCAGCCTATTTCCATCAACCGGGCACAAATCCAGGTTCTTGGCTGCTACTGAGAAATTTCAGGTGGGAAAATCCAATAACACTTTGCCTGACCTGGGAATCGAACTTAGGACCTAATACTTAGCGTATTAACTCTGTTCTTCATTGTAATTCTAATCATAATGTACTTTAAAACAATCAACGATATAAGTGTAATCATATTTTATTATACTATTTTAGAAAAGCTTTTCAGCTAAATCTGTTGTGAATTTAATATATTTCTTTGGTAACTTGATTGGATTTTGGTTACTTAAAGTACTTACGGTATAATATCCGTGATTTTCTTTATTTATGAGCTCCGAAAGCTCAACGCCAAAGCAAAACTCAAAAGCCAAAGCAAAAGCCAAAGCCAAAACCATACCAAAGCCAAGCCAAGCTCAAAGTGTAAAACAATACCTATCCTTATCCTGTTACTTATTACATCTTCGGTGTCTAGGGATTGGTCTTTGCCATCCTTATTCTTACCTTCTTCTACACCCAAATTAGCTTTTATTTTTCACAAAATACAAGTTATACTACGATCTGCATTAATCACATGCCTTAACCCTTTTCCTAAAACACCATATTTCGCGTCTAAGAGGATTATAAACTGTTTGTGTTTACAAAATGGCTATTCGAAATTGTTGGAAATCTATTGGCGAAATTCATGTGTTTATCGTACCATTGGGCTATTTAGAGAATGGTTTATCCTGATTTATTTAGAACAATAAACGGTTCTATTGATCGGTTCTTTTGATGTAGAATACTTTATAATTGTTTTTGTATTGGACTATTTTGCTATCTGGTTCGTTGTACTCTTTGTTCTGGAAAGTGGAAATACATTTTGCTTTTCTTATTGTTAGTTGCTTTTTTTGAGGAAAATGTTTTGAAAGATATTTTTGATAGATAAGTGCTATAACAGCCGCTCGGATCAATCCTCAGGCTAAGCTGCGCTTGCCTAGGTTGGTATGTGGATGGGTGACCATCCATTACATACCCAGTTTCCTCCGTGCCTCGGAAAACACGTTGAGACGTAACGTTGGTCCCGGCTGTCATTTGTAGATCTTTGACAGTTGTTACTGGTGGTCAGGATCCTGAAAGTCTGACAACGACTCTTACCATGGGGTATCATGTCACCCAGTTACTGGTAGGTGGTTTGATGACAGTATATTATAAGAATAAGAATAATTTATTTAAAAAGTAAATATTACAAAAGTGTACATTTAGGTGCAGCAGTGTTATTTCTTAAAGTATTGTATAATTAGTGCATAAAAATAAACTATAACTACAAACTTACTACATAAAGGGTGTAAAACACCTCTTAACGAAGCCGAAAGGCACTTGTTCTCCTCGTCATTGCGATCATTTTTTCGTTCTACACCATACCTGGGAACCTTCTAGTTACGGAGATATTGGGGGTCAAAGTTCCATCTTTTTGACAAGTTCTTTTTTTTGCACAAGTTTTTAATGTAAGATTTTTACTTTAAGCACCTCCACGACCCCCGTACTATTCAATCCATCCATCAAGCACAATGTTTTGAGTGCGTTACATTGAGTTCTATCACAAAACATAATTTTTCACCCAAAAAAAAAAAGTCGTTTCCCAGCAATAATTTTTGCGTAAAGTTACTTAGTTTGATGTACAGAATGCTTGGTTGACGGCTTCGTAATGAGGTCTTTTACACCCTGTTTATACAATACATGTGGAATTTTGTCTAATTACCAAGCGCCACTACTACACACGTATTCTTAAATTCTCAGTAAGAGCCCTTTTTTTTTTCTGATCGGAAATCATCAAATGACTTCTCCCGCTCTGGGCGGAGCGGGAGGGAATGTCAGACTTTTACTGACTAAAACCCATCCATGTTCCTTCATCGCCCTTTGTGTTCCGGGGTCACGGTATCTGTTTCGAACAGTCCCGCAACCCCGGCAGGCTTCGGTCCTTACGGACCCCTTCCTATTGCTGACTCTCTTTGAGGCGCGCGTGGAACACGAACGCGCCGTCGACACGGCCTGTCGTCATGAGACGGACGGACGGCGAGCTAGCCCATAGCCCACCGTCCACAGGCCCGCGCCTACGGTGGCCGGGGGCCACGTGGTGGCCCCCGACGCCCGGGGCGTCTCCCGCGGTGGCCGGGACGCTGTGAAGTTCTCTCCCTCTCACGTTCCGCCACCTCCTTCTCTAGCATTACTGCTTCGCAGAAGGAGGTGACGGCGTCCCATTCCGTCTCGCTCCGGACCATGGCTTGCACCAGGGCCGGACGCGAGAGGTCGCCGCCGCCAATCGCCGCTTCGAGGACAAGGCGGTGCTCCGCCCACGCGGGGCACACCTCCACCGTATGCTCCACCGTGTCCTCCGGTCGATCCACGCAATGGAAACACCCGGGTTGTTTCCTCCCGCCCGATTCGGTGCAGGAACCTCCCGAAACAACCGTGTCCGGTGAGGACCTGCGTCAGGCGGAAGGTGAGGACGCCGTTGCGTCTCTCAAGCCACTCCTCAAAGAGGGGACTTACCGCCACTATCGTGGCGTGCCCTTCAGTAAGAGCCCTGAATCAAGATTGTCTCCTATTACATGGGACTTAAAAGAAACTAACGATATGTGGACACTTCTGCCTAAGCCTAAGTAAATAATCGTGATGTTATGCTTAGTTTAAGGTTGTGGATGTTTAAATAAAATAGGATTAGCTGGCTAGTAAATAAATATCGCACTTTCACATACTTGTAAAACCTGCTATCTCACTTGAAGAGCAAAAGGCGAGAAATATGAAAAGGAACAAAGAACACGTTGAAGCCATTTCCAAGCTCGCAATAGATAAAATCGTATGAAATTCCAAAGTGCTGATCAAATGATCGCTTTTTTGTGAGCGGCGATCAAAAATGTGCTGATTCTATTAAAAGTGACTGATCTCGCTTTTCAGTACTAAAAGTTTCAGCAAAATTATATTTGATGGGCTTGTTTATTACAGCGCCAACTCTTTTTTATCGACACAAAGACCCCGAAAAATAGCAGTGGTGTACTTTTCGCCAATTATGTTTAAAGTACCATTGTGATAGGGGGCGAAGGTATTGCCATCAACCAGGCACAAATTCAGACTCCGTAGAGTTCCGTGCTTCTAAAAAACTCTTGATCGAAGAACCCAATAACACTTTACCCGACCTGGCAATCGAACGTAGGTCTTCATAACAGTCAGTTTTTTCAACTGTTAATTATTTTTAACCATCTATTATTGTGAGCTAATGTAAGCATTTCCAGGTCTTTAAACTCATCGATTAATGAGCACTTATAAACGTTTATTAATTCTTAGTTCAATACCCTCAATCTCCTTCATTTGTTCTATAATGATCTTCTAAAAATAAAGCCAATGAGAAAATCCAAGATCATTATTTTGACTGTAACTGTCTGTCTGTGACCTTTTCATACGTTAACGCCTAAAATAATTCCGATGAAATTTAGCTATTTGTCTCTATGTACTTTTTATCCGTTTAGTACGTTTTCGTGGGGATAATTTTCGACCCAAAGATGGTGAGTCCGGAGGCAAGTTAGTAATTAATCTATACCATTCCTTGCCCGTGGTACAGTTGGCTAAGTCCGGTTGACCGGACCATGGTAAAAAAAATTAACAGTGTTACAGTTGACTGGACCATTTTTTTTTCTGTGAACCGTGGTACAGGTTTAGGACCGGACCAGGGTTAATTTTTTTTTTAACTTAGTACTACAACAGCCCATAACGTCCACTGCTGGACAGAAGCCTCTCCCATGATGGGAGGAATTTGCCGTAATCTCCACGCTTGGCAGGCGGATTGGAGATCGCAGTGATGAAAGACTAACAGAAAACGCTGCTGCCCATTCTCTGGTCTACGGAGGCGCAAGGTGTTCTGCCTCAGACATTAGTCGCCTTATACGACACCCGTGAGTGCAATGGGTTGGTTCTATTCTACTCTGCCGGATACCACACGGCGGTTTAACTTAGTACTTTAATAAAATTGTTCTACTATTATAATGAGGTAAGTTTTTTTATGTTTGGATGTAGGCAGTAATCTTCGGAACTACTGATCCGATTCCAAAAATTCTTCCGCTAATTTAGAAACTACATTATCCCCATTATACTATACTTAAAAAGTTCCCGTGAAACCAATCGGTTGAATCTGGTAATTCATATTTTTATATAGGTACTATAAAAATGTTCCTGTAAACAATTCCTTACACGTGTCGCCGAGGTGTCTCAGCAGACATTCGTGACACGTAGACATAGCCCCAGGTGCTTAACAAGGAAACTCACACATTTATGCTAGTGATTTAAAGTGACAATCAGACGTTACTTGTTCATCTGGAATAAACTCGGGTTTTCTTTTATATCTTGCAGGTATTTTCATACAGATTTTCTTCTTTATATAATACTAATATAGTAAGTTTAAATTTTTATATTTACTCGTAAAAGATGGCGGGACGAGCTGGACAAAATCAACGACCAGTGTCCCTCATAAGCCCTGGATAGAAACAACTGGAAGTCATTGCCTGTATCCAGAAGTGCGATGGCGTAAGCTAGCAGTATAAGTAGGTATAGTAAGTGTAGAATGCTACTCTTTATTTTGCAGGATGGGCCCGCAAACAGTTCAGAGATTTCCAGATTGGCCACATTTCATACCATGAATCAGACGTAAGCTACATTTTATTACCAATGTGAAACTTTATGATAATTATTTATAAGTTAAATTGTTGTTATAAGTAAAGACAATGTAATTAAATATATTTGTGCGCCTCTGGGCAAAACATAGAGGACCTACCTATCTGTAACACCACTATTGTAATCTGACCTATGTTTACAAATAAAGGATTCTGATTCTGATTCTGATGTCCGTGCAAATCATATTCGTTTTGAAATATAAAAAAATATAATAAAGATATTCAATATATTGGTATTTGATGTTATTTATATGAAAAACCAATTTTTATGATAATTTTTATAAATTACGCAATCTGTAAGGTAAGGTATATATGTACTAATTTTATAAAGCTACGTATAGCTTTCGGAAATGTATGTTATTTACAAAATGTATATCCAAATTCACTACAAATCAATGAGATGTATTAGTAGCATCATAAACAAGTCACAAAATACAGAACCTAATAAATCTTCGCACCCACCAAGGAAGACATCTCCAAGATTAATATCATAATGTCCGGTTTATTTCCTCATCTCCTGGACTAATGGAGTGCTAACATGCATTATGAGTTGGCACAGGGGTTTTTAAAAATGGAGGTGAAAATACCGAGATCGATATTTTTAGATTGATATTCATAGGCAGGAAGTTACAAAAACATGTAAATTAGGTAACTGTCAGATTTTGAAAATTGTATAGAATATTGTTTGTTTTTCTTTTGAATGTGATGATTGATTTATCATTCTAACATCACGCCTGTGATTCCCGAAGGATTACGCAAAGGCGTTCACACTTCGCAGGTTGTGTTTTTAAGTCATGTGTAATAGGGGGCGCGCCTATTGACACCAATAGGGCACTAATCCTGACTCCATGGCTGCTACTGAGAAATTCCTGATAGAAAAATCCAATAACACTTTGCCCGACCTGGGAATCGAACCCAGGACCTCATGCTCAGCAGACTCGCTTGCGACCACTTAGACCAACGTGGCATCTGTTCCGCCACTTCTTCTTCCCAGCGAACACACTAGGAAGTGTCGAGGGGTGGGCGTTTTGGGGACTGTCTCTTCTAAACTTTGACGTTCAAAAAGTGGTGATTATCTATTAATTTTGATTTGAAAACCAACCATTGAACTTAAACAAAATTACTTCTTTACGTATCTCAAGATTCACATAGATATTGTAGGATCTCTTACGACATACAACTTATTGGCATGGCATAGCATATGAACATCGGATGACTCACTACATAAAGAAACCGATCCAAAGAAACACGTTGACTTTTAGCTAGTATATCTATAACTTACATATTTATTTCATGAAAAAGATTTATTTACGATCCTACTTATCAAAGTGTCAGGAACTGAAATAGTTCGGTGATGAAACAAGTAGTTTTCTTAGTAAAAATGTTGTTTGTTATTATTGGTTAAAATGTATGGGAAGCTGAGTGTATTTCCCGAGACATGCTTTTAATTTTCCTGTTGAGATTTGAGTGGCTTTTGATGTACTGTAGTTATGTGTTGTAGATTATATGAAGCAACTACTACTGGTGGACGAATTATAATAATGTTTCCAAGTAAAATCATGCCTTTGTCGTATTCTACTTGAGGTCGACGCATCACGTATTCTTCTTCTATTCTCGGCTGTGACGTCACAGCATCTTTTATCCTCTCTTATTCATATCACTCCTCACACAATCCATCAATCTTTTATTGGTTCTTCCTCTCCCTCTCCATCTATCAACATTGATATCCATCACTCTTATAGTCACATGCGTTTCATCCCTAGTTCAAGGTAAGTAAAGAAAAAGACATTTAGTATAATTTTACGAAAGCAGCTAAAAATCTTCTGGCAAATGATAATAACTTACCCGAACTAATTTAAAAGCAATTTTGTGAAAACAAACCTCACAGAACTATTAAAAACCAAAAATAAAGAAGTTATAAAAAGAAAGCATTTATAGGAATGACAAATAGAAAAAAAGGTGACTGTGGGCGGTCTGATCGCAATAAAAACGAAATAGGCTCTGTTTCCGAAGGCCAGTAATAATAAGCCCGAACGAAGCCTAGGGAATAGATTTATATCCCCAATCCCCAGACAAGACGAAGCACTTAGGGAAGTGTTTCAGTTTTTTTGTTTTTCAGACTGATTTATGACAAAATCATGGAGCATGTCACTAGTAACTACAAAAGAATGTTTCTTGGACGCCCCAGGGGTATACGAGAAAGTTTTCTCATAAATATGCGTGCAAAAAATGCGAGAATCGAGAACAAAGTTGGATGGTCCTATAGGCCTTATTTTTTGGGGATGGAAACAATGTAACCAGTATCATTATTTGAAGATCTTTTGAATTTTAATTGACGAAGTAGTACTTAGTGCTTAGAAGTTAAGACTTTCTTTCGTATATGTACATACTGAATTGTTGAAATGCTTATTGAACTGGCCTGTATAATAATACACATAATTATTTTACAATCCATAAAAAATACACATATATACCGGATGACTTTTTTATCACTTTCCAAAAAAAAATAAGTATATTATGTGAACGGAGTAGAAGCTTATGGTATACCTAGTTGTTTTTTTCTTTTTTCCACAGCTTAGAAAAAAATTGATCCATTATAAAAACGCTACAAATTTCAAGTAAACTTTTCATATTAGAACAAAGAAAGAGAAATTTTGAAAAAAATAAATGTAAAATATGGAATTTTCGTTGAGTTTTTTTTTTGGAAAAAAAAAAACTATGTATGCCATTAGCTTCTACTTCGTTCACCTAATATACCCATTTTTTTTAAAGTGATAAAAAAGTCGTTCTGTATATACGTACATTCAGTCAAAAAAGTATCGGGAATGGATGATTTGTTTATGGTTCCAAATTCAAATTTTTGTTTTTTTGTAGTTGTTAGATTGGCACAACTGTTTTCCATTTTGGCGCGGAGTTTGAGTTGCATCTGTTATTTATATTAAATACAGTGCTGGTTTTAGTAATATCATATATAGTGTGTATTGCGAATTTCATAATGGAAAAAAATATCGAACAAAGAGTTTGTCTTAAATTTTGCATCGCCAATGGAATTTCGTGTTCGAAGTCACTGAAAATGTTACAGAAGGCTTACGGTGAATCGACTTTATCAAAAACTCGTGCTTATGAGTGGTTCAAAGCGTTCAAAAGCGGTCGAGATGTGATGGAAGATTTGCCTCGCTATGGTAGGCCGTCAACGTCTGCAACTGAAGTTAACATCGCAAAAGTGAAGAAAATAGTGACTGAAAATCCCCATTCAACTCTGAGAGAGATAGCCGCCGAACTTTCTGTATCTCACGAGTCGATCCGTACCATTTTAACTAATCATTTGGGTATGAAACATGTTGCTGCTCGGCTAGTCCCAAAAGATCTGAATTTTCTCCAAAAACTCAATCGCATGAAAGTCGCTGAGGACATGCTAGAACGAGTCAGTTCGGACCCAACATTAATGAAACGCATTGTTACTGGTGACGAGACGTGGGTTTACGAGTTTGACATGCAAACTAGTCAACAAGCTTCGGAGTGGCGCCTTCCAACTGAACCGAAACCGAAAAAACCACGCCAAAGTCGATCAAAAGTCAAAGTCATGTTGACTGTTTTCTTTGACTATCGCGGTGTTGTGCACTCTGAATTCTTACCGGAAGGTCTAAATAAAGAATATTATTTGAGCGTTATGCGGCGTTTAAGAGA
This sequence comes from Xestia sexstrigata, assembly GCA_941918905.2. Lineage (NCBI taxonomy): Eukaryota > Metazoa > Arthropoda > Insecta > Lepidoptera > Noctuidae > Xestia > Xestia sexstrigata. Next base: position 1,892,379 of record OW799203.2, on the reverse strand, counting down.
GCAAATTCGACGAAAAAGGCCAGATTTGTGGAAAGAAAATTCTTGGATTTTGCACCACGACAATGCGCCTTCGCACAAGGCTATCATTGTGAACGAATTTTTGACCAAACACTCAACAAATACCATCCAGCAACCACCATATTCACCAGATATGGCTCCTGCTGACTTTTTTCTTTTTCCTAAACTCAAATTACCACTTCTTGGCACCCGTTTTCAATCGATAGAAGACATAAAGGAGAATTCGCGGCGAGAACTGAACTCAATTCCGGAAGCAGCGTTTAAAAAATGTTTGGATGAATGGATTATTCGTTGGTGCAAGTGTATCGTTTCTAAAGGAGCATACTTTGAAGGTGATAAAATAAATTTGGATGAATAACAGACATTTTGTGTATTATTGATCTTTTCCCGGTACTTTCTTGACAGAGTAGTATATCTATTACATGGGAATCATAAATATACCTGGCGAAATGTTTGATGTACAACGAGTATGTATACCTCTAGGTACACCTCTATCTAACCCTTAGGGGATTGCAGGACTGATGTTATGTATGTTACAAACGATACTTATGACATGGCAAGCTTATTCATCTCGGGAGTTTATTCTGACAAATAAATCCCTGAAAATGTTTACCGTTTTGGAAGGAAACAGTTCTGTAACAATAGGCTTGTGTCCTGAAAAGATCTAATTAGTCCGTCAGTTAGATTGTCAAAAAATATTTGAAACTTATTTTTTGTTCTGTTACAACCAAAATTTACGAAAATACGATGCTTTTAAAATTCTCTATACGTCACGCCGTGCTATAATTTTTAGTGCGTTGTGCGTGCGTCACGAGCCCCCACTCTCGAGTTTGATGCGTTTTATCTTTGTCATCATCATCATTTCAGCCGAAAGACGTCCACTGCTGGACATAGGCTTCCCCCAAGTGCCGCCACATTGACCGGTCCCGTGCGACTCGCATCCAGCGGATTCCCGCAACCTTCACCAGGTCATCGGTCCACCTAGTGGGAGGCCTTCCAACGCAACGTCTTCCGGTTCGCGGTCGCCACTCCAGAACTTTTCGGCCCCATCGGCCATCCGTTCTGCGAGCAATGTGCCCTGCCCACTGCCACTTAAGTTTGGAAATTCTTCGGGCTACGTCGGTGACCCTGGTTCTCTTGCGGATGTCTTCATTTCTGATTCGATCACGCAAGGAAACTCCGAGCATAGCCCTCTCCATTGCCCTTTGGGTGACTTTAAGCCTTCTGATGAGGCCCATTGTGAGCGACCACGTTTCGGTCCCGTATGTAATCACTGGCAACATACACTGGTCATAGACTTTCGTCTTAAAACACTGTGGTAAGTTGGACGAGAAGATACCGCGCAACTTCCCGAACGCTGCCGAGCCGAGTCGGATTCGACGATTGACCTCTTTCTCGAAGTTAGACCTACCTAACTGGACCGTTTGTCCCAGGTACACATAATCGTCTACAACTTCGAGTGTAGAGTCTCCGATCTTGATAGGAATTGGTGTGACATGGGCATTCAACATGACTTTGGTTTTGTCCATGTTCATTTTAAGACCCACTCTTCCGGAAACTCTACTGAGGTCATCGAGCATTGTACTGAGGTCCTCCATGGTTTCAGCCATGACCACTATATCGTCGGCAAACCGAAGGTGGGTGATATACTCACCATTGACGTTAACGCTAGCCCTCTCCAGTCCAGAACCTTGAAGACATCCTCCAGTGCAGCGGTGAACAGTTTCGGAGATATGACGTCTCCCTGTCTCACACCTCGCTGCAGGAGGATAGGTTCCGAGGCTTGGTCCTGAAAGTCGGACTGACATGGCGGCGTTTTTGCACAAACACTTCAACACCTCGATGTACCGATAGTCGATTTGGCACCGTTGGAGAGACTGCAGTACAGCCCAGGTCTCGATCGAATCGAAGGCTTTCTCGTAGTCCACAAACGCTAAACAGAAGGGTAGGTTATACTCTTCAGTCTTCTGTATAACCTGCCGCAGCGTATGTATGTGGTCCACGGTGCTAAAGCCTTTCCGGAAACCGGCTTGTTCGAGAGGCTGGAAATCGTCAAACCTGCGCGCGAGACGGTTCGTGATGACTCTTGAAAACAACTTGTAGACATGGCTTAGAAGTGAGATGGGCCTATAATTCTTCAACCGGGCATTGTCGCCCTTCTTGAAGAAGAGTACCACCACACCCCTGCACCATGCCTGTGGCGTATGTGGCGTGTGGCTATCTTTGTCATTCATTGATTTACAAAAAATACGTGTCCATTATTTTCCAATACTCTAACCGACGGACTAAATAGATTTGCAATTTATTGATGGTGGAAACTACTAAGGTCCACTTCCTAGAGAATATTTTCTGTCGCGTGCATTCTTGCTTCAAACTCAACGGTATTTCGTAATATTGCGTGACTCATTCCAAATTTTAGAATTAATTTAACCCGTAACACGGAAATTAGAGCAGGAAGATTTCACAATAACTCCAAATCTGTTTTTCTCAAAGGAATTCGCAGGAAACAGAGTATATCTGGAGACTTCGTATATAAATATTAGCTGTAATACCAATTCTAATTCCCCTTCTCCATGTTTTCCTGGAAAATAATTTCAGCGTACAATATTGCAAGCGTAGGCAGATGTACCATATTTTTTCCAAATCCCCCGTCGGTTTGTAAAACATAATTCAGCGTAATAGATGGATTTAATACAATTTACCGTATTGTAGTTTCATTATTTCTAGTTTTATCTTGGAATTAAAGAAAAACAGAGTATATTGGTTTATCTACCTACGCAGGTTTGTACCGAATATTCTGCGTAACTTGTTATTTTAAGTTCTTTTTGGGTAGACTTTTATTACTGAAAAACGAATAAAATGTTTTTTTTTTTTGTGTCAGTACCTAATTTTGTCTGTTTCTATATGAACGAAGTTCATAAGATGCTGTTTCTATGCCTTGGAATCTTACAATATAATAATTTATTTTGTTAATGTCTGATGACTATTTTCTCAAGAGTAATTATGACAGTTCGACATAATTCCCAACAAAAAATCTGGCAAAAGTTATACAAAAGTAGACAGAGAATTGAAAAATCAGACCTAAAGTAATTTATAAAGAAGATACTCAACGTTTCGGATTTCGAGATGTAATTTAATTTGATGTAAGTCGACCAGGATCCGTAAATACTTTATCTACAGGAAATACAAACCCCTTTTGACGGAGCACTTTAATTTGTTTTCAAGAAAATGTGAAAAACATTAGACCTTATTTGAAAGGGAAAACAATAACGGAAGAAAAACAAGCTTAACAGGATCATAATTTGTATCTGTGCCATGTGCCTGTCTATCACAGGATGGATCCAGTTCGTTAAAATTATCAAAGGTCAGGCTAATTACGTTGTAAATCTTCTTTGGTAAATGAGTCGTAATTAAATGTCGGCTTCCTGTTTACAAGGCCCATGGAAAAAAACATTTTGAACTGAGTAAGTCTGAAACTATGAAAGTACCTAATCATAATATAACGCCTGTTTTTACCCGACTGCGCCAGAAGTAGGGTTATGTTTTTCGAGAGGATGTATGTAAATGTAAGTATAATTGTTTGTCACGCTCTGTGGCCCGAACGGCTCGATAAAGGGCTCATCATGAAGATTTTAAAATGGTATACCTAAGTAACTAAAAAGTGTAAAATAAAATAAAAAAACCCGACTGCGTAAAAAATAACTAATAACTTTAAATAAAAACCGAAACAAGTTCAGGAAACAGGACATATTGACTGCAACAGTCGGGACCCATTAAATAATCTAGACTAAAATCATTACTTCCAATATGTATGTATGTCCTGTTTCCTGAACTTGTTTTTTTCTTTTCAGTTTCTATTTAAATTTATTGGTTATTTCGGGCTTTTTAATTTTTTTAACTATGTTTTTTATTCTCCCAACAGCTAGGTAGAAGCGTGGTGGGAGATGTAGGTACCTGATAGAACACCTGAGTTTGGCCAGCTACGTTTAATTCCCAGGTAATTTTGCCATCAACCGAGCACAAATTCAAACTGCGAGCGTACCTGAGAGATTCATAATGGAAAAATAAAGCACATCTTACACGACCTAGGGATCAAACCCAAGACCGATTGCACAGCAATAGTGCATACGACCAATCGATCAACGAGGCGGTAAGACGCTTTGAGGTTCGTTTGATACTGTCGTTTGATACTACCTTCATAAGACAAACACGGTCGTGAGTTTATGTTCATTTATGTAGACTTCTAAAAGTTTCCATGATGAGATTCAGAACACATTATAAAACCTAAGGAAACAGTACTTGCGTACGTTCTTCCCGCGACTACGGCTGGTGCAATCCGGTCGAAACGTCAGGCTTATATTAAAGGTAAAATTCGCAATAAATACCCGTTTCCATATGTTTTATAATGAGATTCAGAACATTTAGAATTTTCTATATGGAGCACGTTAATTGCCTTTTGAATGCATCAATGATTGAATCATTTCTTTTCTCACTTCTTAAATCGCTGATGTGTGATTTATTTTTTTCAATGAATGTGAGGTTTTCTTTTTGAGGTATAACTTAGTTTCCAAGAACTCTAAAGATGGCGTTGAACTGACTACGATAGTTGGTGCCAAAGCCAAAACGCTTGGGAAAAAAAACATTGCGTCACGTCACATACGCTCGTTGACTGACACTTTCGTTTGCTTAACCTTCCAAATATAACATAGTTTTCTCGCGCTTTGTTAAAATCTGTTTTTTTAGGTTCCGTTCCTTGCATTAACGTACTAAGTTCAGCGCCATCTATCCAGCGACTAGGGAAGAGCTAAAAAGAAAATCCCCTAATTGGATTTAAAACATACTTCAAAAACAAAGTAGGTTTTAAAACTTGATGAGGTCTGACAAACTTTGAGGACTGAAACAAACTTAGAGGTCACAGACTCTTTTATAGTTTAGACATAATCCCAGGATAAATACTACCTACCTATCCTTAATTTATAGTTACTGTTATCATACTATTGACCTAGAAGCTTTGGAGCAAATCATGTAATTTACATAAGTAAACAGGCGTTATTTTGCTGAAATTTGAGGCAGTCAAATATTTTGCCGAGAGACGGCGAAAAATTATTGGCAGACCAACAGCCAATTGTGTGGATGGGATTCAGAAGAAGAGTGGTTTGACCTGTGAGAATCATGAAACATTTTTTTTATTTCGATTTAGTTTAGTTAGTTTAACGATTGTCTGGCAGTTTGAATATTTTATGCGGTCTACATAAATGTCCTTTTCTTGCTATTGTTCGTCGTGTCGTTGAGCTCCTTGACTTATGAGTCGAGCTACACGGTCACGGACAAATGCTTTTAGTAACTGGACAGGTCCACTCAAATCTGAGTGTCCAGAGTAGTCAGGTACGAAACACCGGCCCTATTAAGTTTTAAAAATAACGTGATGTACGCATGTAAAAAGGTTTTTAAAACCAATTTTCAGGAATACATTTTAATATGATTTATGATTTACACATAAAAAAAAACAGACAAAAACTTTTTTGCAAAAAATTAAAACCGACTTCAAAAATAAAAAAAATAGGTTTTAACTTTAGCTTCAGAAGTAGGTGACTTTTGTTAGTTTGATTCAGTATTTTTATCACCGACTTCTGAAGCTAAAGTTATTTTTCACTTTTTTGTGTTTTTGAAGTCAGTTTTATTTTTTGCATAAAAGTTTTTTATTTTTCCAGTTTTAGTTGTAATATACCATACAAATATTTGCTATGTATTTATTTTACATTGTTAACAATACATGTCACATACATGTCACATACATGTCATGGTAGTAGGCTTATCCCCAATAAATGGAACTTAACATACCTAATTTAAAAAAAATCAGGGGAATACTCTTGCAAATAAAAAAAAATGTTGAAAATCTGTCCACGAATGGGGAAAAAATCAGTGAACATACACAAAAAAAAATGAGAAAAAGGTAAATAGTCAAAAATAGAACCTCCTCCATTTTTAAAGTCGGTTAAAAAGTGCGATAATTATAAGGCAACTCTAAAAACATGTCGTTTTCCTCCAAGTTCATACATCTGGTCATACACGCGATTTGGCTGCGAGTACTACGCATAAACGAAAACTACCCTGTTGGAGAACAACATAAAAAAAAGGTCAGTGTATTTCCTCCAGTTAACTTTTGTTAACTTGTATACTTCTATATTGTTTTACGTTGTTTGTGTAGTAAGTAATGACTTATTGTCGGGCCTACGCTGTCCCACCATAGTCAAGTACTAATGCAAATATGATATTCTAAATCCAAATATTTTTAAAAGGGTAACCATGGAGTTTCTTGCCGGTTCTTCTCCATAGGAAACGACCAACCCGAACCGTGGACCTTTTTCTCGATATTTTATAAGTGTTACATGGGCCCTACAATTACATTTATGTAATACCTATTTCATAAATAAAATATTTTTATTTTGATTCTAGACCAACATGCAACCAAAAATTAATAAACTAGTTACGTCCAGGTACGTCTTTCACCCTCACCTCTTGATAATTGTATCCCATTATTATTGAGTGCGAAAATAATCGTATTACTCCATGGATGTTGGTACCGAAATACCTGATGCAATCACTTAGTCGTTCCCTACGACACCCATGGGAAATGATGTGATTTTGTTTCGGGGAACAAACAACACACATATTTTTTCTAATCTCTCAGATTACTTATGAAAAGTTATATAAACCTATGTTTATTATTTTTCTCTTGTATTGCCACTTGTTAAATAGGAGTAATAGGCTAGTTTCCACCATCAATAAATTGCAAATATATATAGTCCGTCATTTAGAGCATTGAAAAATAATGGACACATATTTTTTGTTTTTGTAAATCAATGAATATTGACAAAGATAAAACGCATCAAAACTCGGGAGTCATCAAAACTCGTGACGTCAGAACGCACTAAAAATTACCACGGCGTGACGTATTGAGAAATTTAAAAGCGTCGTATCTTTGTCAATTTTGGTTTACGTAACAAAAGAAAAATTACGTGTCTAATATTTTTTGATAATCGTAACTGACGGACTAATTAGATTTTTTCAATACACAATCCTATTATTACAAGTTGACCGATCCGCGCTGCACCCGCGTGGTCGATTATAACCCGTTCCGTCTCATTGAGAAGGTTAATGCTTATAAATACTTATTACGAATATATAGGTCTTAGAAGAAAAAAACGTTAAATATTTTTCTTTATGATGAGTTCCTCCTTGAAGTGTTTACTACAAGAACTTTATTGGTGATGAATGATATGACAGAAAAATGAGTAAATGATAGCTTGACGGTTGACAGGGGAGAATAGAAGACGTGTTCTAAATACCATAGGAGAAAGCTCAAAAGATAAGAGATTCCTTGAAATGGATTTGCTTTCTGTGTTTATTTTTAATTTTAAAGCATTTTCTTCTTTGAAGTTTTGTTACAAAGTTTGAAGTTTTTGTCTAGAACAAATTACATACAAACTTACATTGACCTAAAAACTTATTTTAAACTCATGCATGAGAGAATACTTGAATCAAGTTAATTCTGTTTTCAGTACCAGAGAGCCTAATTGACATGGAGCTGGTTTAGAAAATTCGCAAAATCAACTTAATTTCAGAAACAAATAAGGTTCAAATTACACATTTGTCACTGCTGAATCAGATTTTATCGACAAAGCGGTAAGTTTCAAATTAGTTCGAATCTCTCCAACTCAGAATCGACACATTAATGCAAGTTTGAACTGTATTGTCGTGTAGATAAGATTGAATATAGTTTGTATTAGTTGAGAAAGGTTTTCAAAGGTATTTTAACGTTGCTAATTGGGTTCGACCATGTTTGTTTTTGTGAGGGAGTGTTCTTGATGTTTTTACAGAGGGATCAAACGTAAGTACTAGTGAAGTGAAAGGGTTAGTGGGTAGTAAGAGTATTACTTTATTAAAGGTTATAGGTACTCGTTATAAAAACTTAGGGTACCTTTTTTCCGTGAATAAGCTTTCTTGAGAGATGATTTTTTTCCTCCTTTTGTAGCGGCGCCGTGTTTAGCAGTAGAAATCTTTTGGCTGATAATAATTTCTGAAAATGTACCTATATCCATGTTTTATGTAAAAATCAGTGGTTTGCCATTAAACATTTGGCAGGATTGTTCAGTTCAGTTCTGCTGGAAGTTTGATTTGCTATTGCGAGTAGTGTTTCATTTGATTGAATCTTTATTGAATTCTGATTGGCCAGTTTTTATGCCGTATTATAAATTAAATATGTAACCTTCTCTAACTTTCTACTTGGATTAAAATCGTTTGTTCTACTACATTAACAACTGTATAATTAATTTTGAATCATCGTTTAAGGTCAGATATAAAATCACGCTTATTTTCCTCAAAGACGAAGGTTTTTGAGCACGTGCCCTTCCTATATGTAGTACATGTCACCAGTTGTGATTTTTTAGTTTCGTGAAATAGGGAACGAGCTTATTACCATCAGCGGAATACGAAACTTGGACTACTACTGAGAAACTCCTAATAAAAATATAGAAATCGAACCCAGGACCACATGTTCAGCAAGTTAGGTTAGCGCTAGAGACATAAAGAGACAAATTGTACTTGAACTTTAGTAAACGCAGAAAAACATTGTCTACTGGCGTTACAAAGCAATAATAAAAACAACTGAGAACACTGCCATTCCCAATTCAGTCATTTATTCCCAACGAGCTATTCCCCATACATTTGTATTTATTTGTCTACGGCTATCGGGTTTCGGCCAAATATAACGAACAGGGAAGTTTGTTGTTCATGTATTTCTTTACATGAGGGGAGTCGGGTTCAATCGAGGTATTGTTTACGTTGCTCTGTCATGCATAATGTGGAAGGTAATCGAAGATGGGAGGAGGTACCGATGTTTGGAAGCTATTACTGATATAGGTAGATAGATTTCACAAGTCATCTGCCTAGCCTATCAGCAGTCTAACCGGATGCAGCTGAAAACCAGTATTTTACATGGAGCGACTGCCTATCTGACCTCCACAACATATAGTTAGTACCTACTGGGTAATACGATACGCCTTGGTAAGACTGTCGAACATCTTCAAATGAAAGCCGAGACCAACGGCTTTATGTGCTTTCCGAGGCACAGTGGAAACTCGATATGTAATGGGTGGTCACTCATCCACAGACCAACCCAGGCAATCACGGCTTAACCGAAAGATCGACCCGAGCGGCTGTTATTATTTAGCGGCGAGCTCCTCCAGTTTTACAAGTAAGAAACGTGATTTCAATAAAATAGGTACCTACGCCAACAGTACATCATTTTACATTCAACAATAAAATTAAATCGGTTAGGGTTCCTATGTAAGTAGCAGATACATCATTCTCTTAAGCACAATAAAGCTATGTCTTCGTTATTTGGACTTCGTTAGTTTGAAGCTGATTATTATTTAAAACTGGAGATGCGCTCCAAAACAAATACAGCTAATGTGGCTCAAAAGGCTGCCCAACTCAAAAAGGACTGAACAGTACATGTCTGTCGCTTGCCGGACAAACTGTGGGCTAATAGCAGGAAACTGAGGAACCTTAACAGGAGTTCAGGTCGCGGCAGGCCACCAAGGAGATGGCTCGACGAACTGAACAGGTTCCGTCAGAACTGGGCGGAAGACACGTAGGTTCGCGAGAAATAGATGGAGTGGAAGGAGTCCTTTGTCCAGGAGTGGGACAGAGCAGGATAGAAAAAACTTTTAACTGCTGTTTAAAATAAGTGAGTTAACAATATTCTCAATGAAATTGGAAATTCTCTTTTAGAATCCGGTATAGAAGATCTGACTCGCATCCCATTGCAAAATTTAGGTACACTCGATAGTACGCCTCTGTCCAGCCTTTCAGGAAATACAGGCGTGCCTTTTACCAAAACCATAATCATTACTTCAAAGACAGTTTTTGAACTTTCAACGTCCAAGTAACATAAAACAGTTGCCAAAAATGTTCGCTTTCACCACTCCCAAGAGTTTTAGCTAGAAATAAAACCTAGCGGAACAACTCCTAGCAACCATTCGTGTCAAAGCATTGGTGCTCAAAAAGACTTTGGTCAATTCTAAAAGCAAACGAGATATTTTAGAACCAAAACACATACACTGTAAAAGTTTACATAAAACTTTTAGAGCTCAAATAATCTCACTAATGTTGCTAACCCAATTTTAGTTTGATACCAAAACTGTAACAGGAATGATATTCTGCAAATTCTCTAACGTTGCGGTTGTGGAGGACTGGAAATAGACTGTTTGTAGTTTTCGGAAGCGAAAATTGTGATTGCCTAAAAAAACTTGTTGGCCGTGTGGTATCCGGCAGAGTAGAATAGAACCAACCCATTACACTCACGGGTGTCATATAAGGCGACTAATGTCTGAGGCAGAACACCTTGTGCCTCCGTAGACCAGAGAATGGGCAGCAGCGTTTTCTGTTAGTCTTTCATCACTGCGATCTCCAATCCGCCTGCCAAGCGTGGAGATTACCGCAAATTCCTCCTATTATGGGAGAGGCTTATGTCCAGCAGTGGACGTTATGGGCTGTTGTAGTAGTAGTGTAGTAAAAAAACTTTGTTATTCCAAAGGTTTGTTTGTCGAAAACATAGCATTGCCCATTGCATTGCATAGCATTGGCATTGGCCTCGTTGCTTAGTGTGGCACTGGATGGCGTTGTGTGTAATGTCCAGCGATATATTATTTATTTATTGGGTGTTGTTTCGGCAGGAACAAAAAGGACTAGAAGTGTAAACAGTTGCTTTTGACCTTTTTTGTTTCTCTTCTCTTTCGTGTTTCTAAGCTTAATAACAATTTTACATTCGTGCATCGTTACTACCTGCTTGCTAATAGCAGTCAGACAAACTGTTTTCTATAGGAATGACACAGACTTTTTTTCAATGTTTTCTCAGGTACGAGTGATGGAGACAAGGCTCCGCAAAGCTAAACTTATTCCAAAGGCGCTTCCTAAGAGATCTGCAACTGCTAACTGAAGCGGCAACTGGTTCCTATGCAACTCTAGGAAACCGATCGAGTACGCTACGGGCCGCAATGTCACCGTTGCATCGCAACTCCTAGAATAGGTGGTCCAAAAATGCATAGTTTCGGAGATATCATCAATCATAAATTTTATAAAATATGTATCTAAGTTTCATTTATAAATACGAGTAATTCATTTTTATTCAAACCAATCATTCTTAACCTGTAGTTACCCGCAATTACAGACACAATTAAAATAACAATGTTCTGTTCCCTTTCCGGAACGGCTGGGGACATCTGGTATTTAAGGCTAAGAAAATGCAACGTTGTCATATTTCACGTAAAGGTGTTGTACGTTAATAATCGTGACTTTGCCGAATTACTTTGTATGAAAAATTTGAAAAAAAGGATGATTGAAACATAATTCATATGTCAGTTGATTCTTTGATATGGTCTCAATATAGAGTTATGGGATATCAAAAAAACAGGTTGTATAGAATGAGGGCTATCGCGCATGAATTCGCCGCTAGAGGCGTTCGTGTAGACTAAGGTCTTCCGAAATGTCAGATGTCATACAGTGTTCGCGCGTTGCGTGCTTTTTTATCACGTATTTTATACTAATACTCACAGTTGTGTTCTAGACTGAGCCATTCCTGATTAACTATAACTTGAAGATTTTAAGTAGCAACTTAGGATCTTATTTGTTAGTACTTGTAGGTAGTATGATTTTTAAATTTTTCATGCTTGCTAATTTTAGGGATTATATTGTAAATATGTATCTGAAGTTATGTTGTTAAACGTAATAAAACAAATTTTATGAAGTTATTGGTACTTTAAACTATTACATAGAATTATTGACAGGACCTTACTCGACAGTGGCGCCATCTGGTGAGCTCAAAAACGATAGCCCCCATTACATTGCTAAGCATATTCATTCTCCTGCCCCAATTCCAATTCATTTGTGGTCGGCGCATGCAGTCTTCTTCTTCCATACTTCTCTATTACTCGTCATCTCATCAGACACAAAGGTGGTGTTGTCTAGTCATATCACCCTTCACACAGTCCATCCATAATATTTTTGGTCATTCATGGTCAAAACTTTCCACACGACATTTTCCTCATCCTCGGAATCTCATTACATCAGTAAGCAATGATGATTAATATAATGAAAAATTAAAAGCTGCATGAAACATTGATCCAATTTTCAGTAACTATTGTCCTGAAGAAGACTCAGGACAGACAGCAATTAGGTAACAAATTAATGAAGGTATTAAAGTCCAGACAGGAATTTCAGTAAATGAAGATAAACTACTAGGCATATTAAATTTCTGAAGAGAAATATAAATTAAAAATGGTGACGACGTGATAAAACTATAGGTATTAAATTATAAAAGCGACTTTGTTATACGAATTTTAAGACTTCAACAAAACATTGCGATCTTTATTACTTCTAAGTTTAATATTAATGTAATGCACACATTAACCCCACGGAATAAATTTACTTTTATTGATAGCGAAAACCGCATCAAAATCCATTGCGTTGTTTACATGAACAATGCAATCACACAGACAGATACAAAGGCACACATTATATTATGATTTCTTCGTCTTTTTAGACTCTTTATTTAAAAATATGGATTTAGAATGTAAAACAATAAAACAGTAAAAATAACACACAACAAAGAATTTTACTTGATAAAGTTCAAATTAAAAAAAAAAAAACAGCTTATGCCAGTGATCACAAACTTTATTTGATATGTTTATGTATACTGTGTATGTACATAACGGGTGTAAAATACCCCTAACGAAGCAGAAAGGCACTTCTTCTCCCCGTCATTGCGATATTTGTTTTTGCTTTAGACCGTACTTAAGAACCTTCTAGTTACGGAGATATTGGTTGTCAAAGTTCCAACCTTTTCAAAAGTTTTTTTTCAATAAGTAGATGGACAAATATAACTTTACTTTAAATATCTCCACGGCGCGTTCCCTATTGAATGCGTCCGTCAGCACAATGTTTTGAGTCCTACCGTAAAACTATCATAGTTAGATGTACTTACAGAACGCTTGGTTGACGGGTTCGTGAAGGGTATACACCTTGTAAAACTATAAATTAAAACCTTCAGGGTAAATTAAACAAACATTTCAACACAACAAACTATGTATAAGGAAACGCTAATAACACTACCTATATACACAAGGGAAGACAATGTTAACACAATTTAATAAAATAATAACATTGACACAAACTCCCAATGGAAATTGTTATTTTCTGCATGACGTTAATTTGGCAAAAATGTCGTGTCATATAATATTATTTGAACATCACGCCTATAATGCCCGAAGGGTTCAGGCGAAAGTTTACCTGTAGTACAACCTGTAGGAGCTCGTGGCTAAATAATAACAGCCGCTCGGGTCGATCGTTACGTTAAGCCGTGCTTACCTAGGTTGGTCTGTGGATGGGTGACCACCCATTACATACCGAGTACTCGGAAAGCACGTTAAGCCGTTGGTCCCGGCTGTCATTTCTAGATCTTTGACAGTCGTTAGGTAGTCAGAGGCCCAAAAAGTCTGACAACCAGTCTTACCAAGGGGTATCGTATTACCCGATACTAACTAGGTTGTGGAGGTTAGATAGGCAGTCGCTCTATATAAAATTCTGGTACTCAGCTGCATCCGGTAAAACTGGAAGCCGACCCCAACATAGTTGGGAAAAGGCTAGGCAGATGATGACAACCACATTTTTTCAGTTTTGTTTAATTCCCATGTGGTAGCAGACGAGCCTTACGGACGGGCCTTATTATTATTATCTCCTTTAATCATCTTAACATCTTATTATTTATTTACATTTTTAAATATTTATTAAAAAAAAACATAGAAACATCTAAAAATGTAAAAAAATAGTAGTCCGCCGGTGTCGGGAGCAAGGTCCAATCCACCGGATATATAGATAGAGAATATGCATAAATTTTCATTTTTTTTATTTAGGAATGTTAATAGTTATTTATGATACTAGTGCGGTAAGTTGGTTCTTACAAACGAGTAGTCGAGGGCTTACCATAGTCACGAATTTGTAAGAACCAATTTCATAAATCAAATTGTCATACAATGTTTTTCAACACATTTGCAGGAAAACAGTACAATATGTAGTGTAACAAACAGCGCCCCCAAAAACCACGAAAACGACACCCATGAAGAAAAAAACCGAAAATTTTCGTCGGCGCTAGCTTGGATTTCATTTTGACCTAAATAAAAGAAACCGTTAAGAATACGCACGGTGCTATACAACGGGGTATACGGTAAAATAGGTACTTCGGTGAGAGTACCTATTTTATCGCACGTTCCGTTGTATGGTGCGTAATTTTTAACTTTCGAACAATGTATACAGGCTCCGTAAATTAATTTTTTGAGCAAATGTGTTGAAAAAATTTCTGATGTTAATACGCTTTGTTTAGAGAGATAAAAAAAAATATGCATATACCTGTAGGTCTGCAGAGTATTATTATTGCAGTCAACAGCACAAACTCAAACTCAAAGCATTTATTTCAATTAGACCATTACGGCACTTTTGAATGTCAAAATTACAATTAAAAAACAAAGCTACAGTCCCAGTCACAAGGCATAATAACTTGAGAAAGTTCTGTAGTTGCCCATTCCCTAGCGTAGATCTCTATAGAGAAGAACGGGCAAGAAACTCCATGGACACTCTTTTGAATCAAAATATTGTTACAAAATCTTACATCATTAATTACATCATTAATTTTGAAATTAAACATATTATATGTGAGAACGATGTAGAAAGACGTGCACATTAAGAGCGTCCAGAGTAAAAAAGACAACAATTTAACAGTAAACGAATTAAAATGAACCCTGGCAGCTAAGAGATGACCAGTCCCAACTGACAGCGCCCGTTCACGAACATAACGCGTGTATCGGCGCCATTCAACTAAACCATATTGAAGGGAACTAAATGACCCGACACACCCGCGACCATCAGCGAGACATTTGAGTGAGCATGACATTCTCTCAGCCACCAAGACATATTCAAGTCAATGAAAGATAACTAAATGTAAATGGTGGCTGAACAATACAAAGTACTCACACATGTGCTATGCAATTATATAATACTAAGAACTGGAATCTACACAATGCAAGTATATTATTACAATCTTCTGCAGCTATATTTGTTACCATGCCAAACAGAGTTTAAAAAAAAACAGCTAACATTCTTTAATCATCATAATTAGGTACAAGTTTTTTAACAAAAAAACTAATAAGAGAACCCCACCCGCGGGCACTCTGATTGAGAAAATATTTGTTCAAACTTGGCAACTCAAAGTACCCTCATTAGTCATCTTTCTGTTTGCAAAAAGTATATGAAGATGTAAAGGAAAGAAAAATTATGTCTCAGATATTAATATTATATAGAATATATGATTTCCAGGGCTCTTTAGAGATGCACGATAATAGTAATTTATATCGATACTTTAGATCATAACTAAACGATACAATTCGTGTTCGTATCGAATGACTTTGTATCGAATTGTAATTGCACCGGTGTAAACTTATTAATCGTATTATTAATGGGTGTAAAGACACTCTTAACGAAGCTGAAAGGTATTTGTTCACACATCATGCGATCATAGTTTGATGTACAGAAAGAGTACTCGGTTTCTTTGAAGTGTCCGTTTACCTGTTTATACTCAGGTTTTAAATTGCCGTTTTCGTCAAAAAGCGTCGCCGCCATATTAAAAACATGAACAATCTAGATAATTATTTAAGTATTTTGTCAAATAAAACAAGTATGAGTATAAAAGTATGAAATAATATTTATAAGTAGTAAATGCGGTACAATACGATACATTTATTACGAAAATATATGTACTTTTGTGATCCAATCATTGTATCGTATGCATCTGTATCGATAAAAAATATCGGAGTAAACGCATCATGTTGTATCGATACTGTAAAGTATTTACCGGATCGGATGATACATCACTAGCTCTTAGTCATGAGCTAAGGGATCGAAAGCCGAAGGCAAGGATTGTGTTGTGGGGAAATACAATATCTACACAAGGGTCAAAGGTGAGTATGTAAAATATCTCTGACAACGCGGGTTTTTTAAACAGGTCGTGTAAGCCGTGGGAAGGGAAGAGGTCACAAATGTTTTTGTCGTGTATGTAAAAATATTAACAAAGATAAGATTAATGTGATTATCCAGAAATATAAGACATGCTTCGTTGGTCTAGTGGTCACAAATGTTGAACATGAGGTCCTGGGTTCGATTCCCGGGTCGGTAAATTGATATTGGGTTTTTCCATTAGAAATTTCTCAGTAGCAACCACGGAGTCTGGATTTGTGGCCGGTTAATGGCAATAGGCTCACCCCTATTTTAATATTTATCCGTGATGCTAGGCAACTGGGGCTATCCCAGTTGTAAACGTCCCTTTGTGCCTATTGACCTTGTTTCGTTCTGTCTCCTGCTGAAATGGAGGGAAATGGAAATTACGGTTTTTTCCTACTCCTCCACTATACTTTTATGATTAATTTCGTTGCGGGATCCAAGACAGTTAAATTCATTCTCTAGGACTTCGTCGAGCTTCATTGTCTCGGCGCTTTTCTGATGGTCGCCACTGTTGATTCTGGCTTTCAGGAGTTACAGTGGTTTGGGAACAGTGTGGCGGGCTTCTCCTATTTAAAAAGGCTCACCCCTATAACATGGGACTTAAACATAATCGGCGAAATATGTATGTACTATTAAGTACACCTCTGCCCAACTCTTCGGGATTACAGGCGTGATGATATGAAGATGATGAGACGGTTACTATTTATTTTATTCGCAAGATATGGTCAAACTGATTATTAATACCAGTTTGTTAATAAGTTACCAGTTTGTTATTAAGTGAAAGGCCTCGTTTATTACTGAGAAGGCACGAGAATGAATCAACAAACTGCTCAAGGAATTTCAGACTTACGTTTTACTATGAGACCAAGTTTAGTGTCCTCACGATGTTTGCCATCAATGATGTCTAAGATAAAAACACTAAGTACATTTGAATCGAAAATCGTCACATTGGTGCTTGTATTAAACTCACAACCACAAAAAGTCTATGTTAATCTTTCACTAAAAATAAACTGAAAGCACATTCACTAAATAAAATGTTATCTTTACTACATTTCATTCATAACCACGCGAGATTTAGCCATAAATTAGAAAGAAGCACCTTTTACAAATAACCAAACGCGTATTAAAAGGCAATGAATCAAACTTTCAAAATGCCGACATCAAAGAGTTTATTTAAGGCGTAGTTTACACAGATCCATGTTAGTCAATTGTACTGTGTTGGATATAGCCCTATATCCATTGGTGTGAACTTGGTGTAACCGGTAAACTTTGGCGAATGAGCGATTCACCTGTTGGACGTACCGCTAGTTCCGTTCGTTCTTGATAACATTGAACAAAAATAACGATCAAATCTACCTTGTTATTGAATAACCGCACGGGACGATCGAAGGGTACGCTTGCCGCGGTCGGTCCGTGGATGGGTGACCGTTCATCACAAAGAGCGTGTATCAAAAAGGTGCAGTCATCGCTGTGGTACTGCAGACAATCGAACTAAACAATTATTTTCCATTGTCCACCAACATCGTCTGGCCATATTTCTTCTCCCAGTTCTTGGACGCCATTCGGTGATAGCCTTTACAGTTCACCTGCCAACACTGCGCCTTGCTAGGTGTTCTGCCTGACTCCATTTGAGTTCCATAAGGCGATTTTCAATATCGAAAACCGTTGTACGTGTACAACGGTTTCGGATTTCAACGTTAGGAACTCGATCTACCAGCTTTATGGAACGCTCCATGGCTCTCTGTGCGACTCTCAGTCTGTACACAGCCTCCTACATTTGCGTCTATGTTTTAGCTTCGTACATCATTGTGGGCAGAATAGGTACACTGGTTATAGGCAGTCGCTTCATGTAAAATACTGGTGTTCAGCTGCATCCGGTTAGACTAAAAGCCGACTCTAACATATCTGGAAAAGGCTAGGCAGATGACGATTAATGCTGTTATGAAGCACTACAATATGTAAAGGAAAAGAACGGTTAATCCTTTACGAGATACTAAACGGATAACGGTCATCATATTAAGGTTTAGGAGTGTAATGCAAAGCGCCGATATAAAAACAGTGAACAATTTCCATAATCTTTAGGATATCAGCTATAAACTTCAGAAATCGAAGGCTATAAGGAATATAAATCCATGAATTACCATCAGAATGTATTTTATTGTATACTAGCTTTTATTACCGACCTCGTTCGAGTTGTGGTCGGAAATTATCCGATAGGAACTTCCTCTGTATACTTATGGTAGTCAGGGAAAGATGTGTGGTTCTGAGCGAAAGATGTTTTTGAATCTGATCAGTAGTTCCGAAGATTACCTCGTACATACAAACTTTACTTCTTTGCGAGTATAATATTAAGGACTAGCTTACTAGCAACTTTTTTAATATTGAAGGTTGGCCTCGCAGTTTCGAACACCGTTCGGCTTCCTAACCTTCTGCAAAAGTTATACTATGAAACGCAAAAAGATTTTTTCAAATCCGGCTGGTAATTCTAGAGATTAATATGTACGTATATCAGAATAATATTAAAAAAAAAATTGTAAATATATTTTATTGGTATTTCCCTACCCGCCATCACTAGCAACTCGCGGCAAATCGCAATAAAGTTTCGATAATCCTTCATTGTTTGATCGATGATCGCGCTGGATTAGATTGGCAAAGCAGCGCTTACAGCGACGTATACCCATCATGATTTATCTTCTTGTTATTACAGTTGAAGCGGCTTAGCGCTGCCCGGTGCGGTGGGCACAAAAATATTATGCAAACGGGGCTTACGTCTGAAGGACATGGAGATCGTGTGCTCTGGATAAGTCAATGGTATACGATTGATGGGAATGTGAAGTTGGATTATATATGTTTCTGTTACTGTCTTGCTATGGTTTTCACTGGGATTTCCACGGAATGGGTGGCTTATTGAAATACAAGGAAAATCTCTGAAAAAAGCGAACTTGAGTTTTGAAGATAGAAAAATCTGACTTTTATTTTCTAGTTTTACTTCTAGATTGTATTTGGTAATGAACATAGCGGACTAAGGCAACTCCTCATATAGGGAATGAATGAGCTTGATCAAGGAAACTTGATTAGTGAAGGTCGGTGATTTCAGACCTTGGGTTTCCCACACAATATTTCTAAGGTAATTATGTCTAAGGAGAAACTGCTTTGAAAGCATTTATTTATGATTTTGAATATTTATACTTATTGGATTTCAATAATAGGAGGTTACATATGCATTAGCCAAGATATTTCAATAGATTGTACAACCCGTACCAGTACCTACCAGCGCAAATCAATAGACTTGCTTGATTATACAGTCGTTTTAATGATAATCGTCGACTATAAAGTATCTGTTTGCTTCTTGCAAAAGGCAATTTAGAGACAAATTGTATTTCCTAAAGCTTTTATCTGTTCTGATTAATTTTCCTTCGGTTTCAGACCGAATAGTAGATATTTCCCCGGAGACATTTTGGCTTCATTGCTTGAAACAACGTTCCATTTGTACAAATGTTTTTGTTTCCACTACACCCTTGTCGAGATAAAAATTTTAGAAGTCTACAAAACGGGGATGTTCTAACTGAAAGAAGTGAGTTTCTTGAAGCTGTTTTATTTTTAAAAATGTTTTTCGTCTTTATATAAAATATCCATGAAGCTTGTACTTTAACTTGTTGAACGAACTCCAAGGAGTTAGAACATGGCAGACGTTAGACATACAATCTTGCATAATTTAGACTTACGTTTTTCTCCTGACTTCTCAGACATAATATTTTATTTTAGTAGGGCCTTGAGTTTCTGCTGATGCTGCTAGAGAAATGTGAGGTGCTATAAAATTTGCATGACCCAGTTCTAGCAAATATTGCACAGATCCATCATTCTTTGGCCAAAAGTGTTTGTTGGAAATTGTATTTTTTTTCACCTTCCTGTTTGGAAGTCGTTTCCGTTATTAAATTTTTCATCGTATTTTCCCTTTTCGAATTAATAAAATTCTTGGTTTATAAAAATATGTTTTTTATTAAAGGTGGGAAAGAGACGCTATTGAGAAACCAAAAACATTAACTCAATTTGCTTCATTTAATTCTTGTGATGTGTTGTTAAAGTATTCTCTGAAAGCACTTCTTTGTGTTACTCAAAGTACTCGAAGTTACTACAATAATATAGATAGGACGTTTTATGTTTCATTATTGAAGTGGAAAACTTTGGTTTATCAAAAAGTCATGATGATCTGTACAGGGTGTAGACAACCTCATCACGAAGCCGTCAACCAAGCATTCTGTACATCACAAACGAAGTAACTTTACGCCAAAATGATTGCTGGGAAACGACATTTTTTTTGCGGTGAAAAATCATATTTTGTGGTAGACCTCAATGTAACGCACTCAAAACATTGTGCTGATGGATGGATTGAATAGTACGGGGGTCGTGGAGGTGTTTAAAGTAAAAATCTTAAAACCTTGTCAAAAAGTTGGAACTGTGACCTCCAATATCTCCGTAACTAGAAGGTTCCCAGGTATGGTGTAGAACAAAAAAAAATATCGCAATGACGGGGAGAACAAGTACCTACCTTTCGGCTTCGTTAAGAGGTTTTTTTACACCCTATAAATTCATTGGTTCTGATGTTTGTTTTACGAAGTATTCTATCCCATTTGACTGCCTCGTTGGTCCAGTGGTCGCAAGCGCAACTGCTAAGCATGAGGTCCTGGGTTCGATTCCCAGGTCGGGCAAAATTATATTGGGGTTTTCCATCAGGAATTTCTCACTAGCACCCACGGAGCCTGGATTTGATACGCTTGCCCGCTTTTACATAGGACTTAAAAGCATAACTGGCGACCTCTACCTAACCCTCGGGGATTACAGCAAGATGTTATATTTTCTTATTCTATCCCACTACTGGGAGGGAAAACCCCTTCTCTATTCTTCCCTATGGTCCCAGTTGGGCGCCACTTCTTGTCAATTCCAAAATTCATATTACCCTGCCGTCTTCTTCGTGGAAAAGCCAACTAACAACTATCTGATTATATTACCAACATCACACAATCCATTAACATCCCACTTCTCAGTAATAGGAAGTAATAACACGACTTATACATCGGATGCTGTGCCGGTGCCATTAATCTTGGAAACGCCATCAAACTTGGCAGCTACAGGGCCTCAGTAATTGACAAACTTCGTTACTTCCCCCAAGGGGAGTTCATGTCCAAGAACTATTTCACCATCTGTCTTTTGAGCAGGAGTTTTGAATGCATCTGTGACAGTTAACATTTTAAGGTTGGTAGTTATTCGGGTTGAGACTGTTACAACTGAATCTTGAAATGTCATGATATTTCTTTCTGCGAGTATGTTTAATGTTGCCGGAGTCATTTTGTAGAAAGAGTCGAAGAAAACTTCTATAAGGATGTCTTACCTTGCGTTTACAACAAGGCATTAAACATGAAATCTATATGTTGTATCTATTTGTTTTGTTCATTATTTACGCCTAAAACAGTTGTTGTTTATAAATAGAACTTGCAAATAAGTTTTCCATACGTAGTAGGTAACAAAGCCAATACACGGTAAGTTTTTGACAAGACTTGTCGAAAACAGGTCTGTAGGTTATACCTTTTTTTTT
Organism: Xestia sexstrigata; assembly: GCA_941918905.2. Taxonomy (NCBI): domain Eukaryota; kingdom Metazoa; phylum Arthropoda; class Insecta; order Lepidoptera; family Noctuidae; genus Xestia; species Xestia sexstrigata. Next base: position 1,870,658 of record OW799203.2, on the reverse strand, counting down.
TTTTTTTCGGATGGGAAATCATCAAATGACTTCTCCCGCTCTGGGCGGAGCAGGAGGGAGTGTCAGACTTTTACTGACTAAAACCCATCCATGTTCCTTCATCGCCCTTTGTGTTCCGGGGCCACGGTATCTCTTTCGAACAGTCCCGCAACCCCGGCAGGCATCGGTCCTTTCGGACCCCTTCCTTTTTGCTGACTCTCTTTGAGGCGCGCGTGGAACACGAACGCGCCGTCGACATGGCCTGTCGTCATGAGACGGACGGACGGCGAGCTAGCCCATAGCCCACCGTCCACAGGCCCGCGCCTACGGTGGCCGGGGGCCACGTGGTGGCCTCCGACGCCCGGGGCATCTCCCGCGGCGGCCGGGACGCTGTGAGGTTCTCTCCTTCTCACGTTCCGCCACCTCCTTCTCTAGCATTACTGCTTCGCAGAAGGAGGTGACGGCGTCCCATTCCGTCTCGCTCCGGACCATGGCTTGCACCAGGGCCGGACGCGAGAGGTCGCCGCCGCGTGTAGTCGCCGCCGCTTGTAGGTTATACCTACGGATGGAAAACGTAGAAGTGAGAATGCGGAAGGCTACTATGACAGTAATGTTCTATAAGTCTGTCTCGCTGATTTAGTGATTGCAAACCTTGTGTTCAATTGGAAATTTTCATAGTGTTTTGAGGCCCAAGAAACACTGGTGTCACGATTTGAACTCTTCCCGGAGTTCTTTTTCGTCTAGTTCACTTTAACTGCGGTATCAGTATTTTAGGAAGGATCATCATCTCCAGATGCAGAAGTCGTTGCACAAAGATCAGACTGATTAACTAAGAAGACAAAAGACCTTTGTCAAAATGGATTACAAAAAAAAGTTAATTAGCGTTAGTAGCTTGGTAACTGGCATGTGGCTTTACACATATGCTGTACAATATGCCTTTTGAAGATTAACTCTGACTGTATTGAATGTAAGGCTGTATGGGATGATGCCATCTAGCCGATTTCGGCCACAGCGACTGCATTCGATGACTTTCTAGGGTGGTTGTCGAGAGCTTTGGTGTACTTCCCCTTCATGTGCTCTAAAGGTGTACGATACGTCTCATAAAATAATATCAACCACGTTCTAGTAAATGTGAGTTCCGGTGGACGGAGGTGGGTGTAAAACTATACACATTAGTGTACATGTATTTGTACATTGAATATGGAAGGGCATGTGCGGGAGGATACAGGCGCGTGCTTTAATGTACGCTAATGTCAGTTGCAGTGGTTTTACGGCTTTATGTAACACGTTATTTGGAACATGAGTATTTCTATTGGACAGAATATTATAATGATTTACGATGAACTTCAATCGTTGTATCATTTGTTGTAGTTCTCGTCGCCTTTGAATAATTCTCTTTTGTGAAAATTAATCTGGCCTTACCAATATGTATCAGCGCAACATGTTTTCGTCTTCCATACTTCTCTATTAAACGTCATCTTAATATGGTGGAAATAATTCTTTCAAATTCAAAATCTAACTAAATTATTTTTCACCACGCGGGTACTGGATCTGATATATTCTCAAAATTTCTGCGGAGAACGAAGGCAGGTTCACAAAGTAGGAGGCCAGGAGAAATAATTCAGTCTTCATGCAAATTGGTTGTACATACCAACGTAACGCCTTCAGCGGGACTCCGACAATCTGGTGCGACCTCGGGATGGCGGGTCACTATTTCCGTGGTCCAAAAAAAAAAAAAAGGTATCACCAAATCACACAAGCACAACGTTCGTACGAGGTCTATGCCCTACTCTTATAAAGGGTGCGCGCGCGCAATAATTATAGTTAATTTGCGAATAATTGTGAAGGTGAAGGACGTGCGTCTATCGTCCTTCATGTGTGGCGTAGAATTAATGCAGCGGCCCATTCAAGGGAACGTTGAGGTACATCGATATACACATACCGATTTACACAAAAAAAGAACCATCCCCCCGGCCTTCAGGAGTTTGAAGAAGTCCTGAACCAAAGAGTCAGGGAGAGCTATAGCGAAGCGAGATAAAGTGGAAGTACATCCAGTTAGCTTAAATGGATGACCTTTATAAGAAAACGGAAAAATAATTATTAAACTAAGGCATATAACTAAGGGGAGCCTAGATGGCTTATGTAATAACTATTTATTAAACTATTATTGAGAACGCAGAGTTTTACTACAGGTCGACTACTCACCCTCTTTGGTCCCTAATCATCGCCATCCACGTTCATACTCAAAACATTCCTCGCAACATTTTCCTCATTGCTGCGAAACACATGTCCATATTGTCCATACTATGACAACCATAACAAACTCACTCAAAATAATCAGAATCGAGTGAGAATCCATTTCAATTCCCAATAATTAACGTAATTATTTTTGTATTATTGCCATACAATGATGAAGGTTGATTTATTAAACCCGATTATGGCGTGATTGCCCGCCATGTTGTTTTTAGCCGGTTGCCCCGGTTATATTTATGGCTCTTTCCATCACTTGATGAGATGAAAACGTATCAATAGCGAAACAGATTGCAATGGGAACAATATAAAATTGATCTTTTTGTCTCTTCGTTTGCAGTATTACAGAGCGGTCTGATTTTATACGGGATTTATCAGTAGTTACTCAGATCAAGAGAAATGTAAATTCATAGATACATACATACACAATATTGTAAAAAAAGAAAATGTTTATTTGACACGTGCCACAAGTACACACAATAGGTATGTTTACAAAAAAAAAAACTTTACAAATGAATAAAATACCTAAATATTGTTGTAAATATCAGCAGTATAATGCAGTGATAGTTTAGTGGTGTGACCGTCGGCCTGTCAAGCCATAGGTCTCGAGTTCGAACCCAAGACACGCACCTCTTATATTTCGGATTCATGTGCGTATTGTATAATTATCACTTGTTTTGGAAACCAGCATTTCTGAGAGATAAACAAAGTCGAAGCCCATAGGCGGCACGACGTTTGCACCATCCACACGATAAAGAAAGCATGCTAGCAAGATAATTATCAGCATATTTAAAATACACATACACATATTATAATCGATCCAACTTCTTCTTCAAAATATCTGAATTCTATTGACAAGTTCTTATTAATTTTAAAGCAATTCAAGCAACTACTTGATAAAGATCCAATAAGTAGACGTCTCTTTGAGATCCAAACATTGCCACAACAACAAATTAATGATCTTTCACTCTCCGCAATCAGAGTAGGTACAGAGGGCAAAGCAAATAAACCATGGGCCATGGGCCATGTGCATGGTCATCAGATAAACTTGCAATTTTTTTAGAAACTATTTCACGTCTTCTGATGTTTCTATCAATTTAATTTAATTTCATTCGAAAACATCCATCGGTTTCTAAGAAAACCTCAACTTTATTTTCGACGCTGGTTACTTAATTGCTTTGCTCTCTGTACATTATTTCCAGATCCAGAACTAATTCAAGAAAGCCCTTGAAAATGGACTTTAACTTCTAAAATCCTGTTTCATCTCCCAGAGACTATCAACTTCCAGACATCTTAAAAATTGAGCTTTATACTTTACAGTTTTGAAACTAAGCTCATCTAGCTTGACAACTTTCTCTCACTTTTAGTATAAACTTGTAAGTACGCTACTCAGCTCAAGATCTTGAGGGTACGTTGCCTCAGTTATGCACATACATAAAGACGGGTACAGTCAGGGGCAATAATATGTAAATATACCCTTGGACCGCAGGAGTCCGTTGGATGCAATAAGTACAGGACATATTTTTGGCAGTAAACTTTTCTCGCTCTTTTTTCGCTGATATCGTAACGACAGAACCCTATGTAATGTGTTAGGTACGCAGGACATGGGTTGTGCAAATCTTGCAGCCTCTTAATGTTAAATTCAGCTGCACCCCGTTACAGTAGAAACCGATCTCAGCATAGTTGGGAACAGGCTAGACAGATGCAATAAAAAAAAAAGTGAGCCGTCACGGGACGCTTGGTAGATGTGAAACATCGAAATTATTTTGTAAAATTATTATGCTTAAAAAAACAGTCAATATAAGAAACAAACACATAAAAGAAACTACTAACACGATTCAAAAAGAAAATACTTATGCTGGAATCGAACTCGAAGTCACGAGATTGTAACCCAGCGCTCTGTGCCCCGAGACCAGCTGGCTTGTTGTAAATTGTGGCGAATATGCAGATTTTATGCTGTTTCAACAGGTCAGTAATGTTCGGGATTGTTCGGGCCGCTCAGTACGCCGATTTTTCATTTGTTTTTTCGATTTACCCGCGCCATAGATGTTTCACATTAAAAAGAGAAGCAAAAGCAATATTGAAAAGCGCTTCTCTCGTAGTTTTCTTTAATCATGATGATAATATTTACATAAATCGTGAGTACGACAGCACTGCAATCAAATCTATAATTTGTTAGTGTACCAATGCTACCAACGACAAAAAAATCGAAAATCGTTGGTAGCATTGTCAGTGTGTACAATATAAATATTTCTGTCTCCGACTGTACCTATACACGATGTGTCGACTCCAGACGAATACTAAATGCGGGACAGATGTTGCCACTTTGCCAATACACTGTACATACATATATATAGGCACATACATATAGCCTTTATGTATAAAGTTTGGGAACTAAATGAAAAATGGATCGATTAGGTAAACTTGTTGCTCTAAGTCAAGTTGTAAAGTTTCGGTTGACAGCTGTTGACTGGTTTGTGATGCTGTCCCACAGTTTTCATGCCTGTTTTCGCCAAATTACACCTCATTACCCAATTTCCTCTCATTGAGAGGATGCCTGAGTCCCAGCAGTGGGAATATTATCAGCTGATTATACTTGTGCTTATGAAAACAACAATTTACAATTATCATATTCTTGCGCTTGTCTTACGTAACTTGCTTTAGTTTTCTTCCATTCTCCAATGTCAGCCGTATCATTCTCCTTTTTTAATATAATTAAGGGTACAATTCATTTACATTTTCTTTGGTCTTCCGCTCCATTCAAATCTATTAACATTTATATTGATGCTCTTCATTGGTTTTGTCGTAGTACTAAGCGATATTTACTATGTGCGCCAATTTATTTAAGCATTCATGTAGCTGTCATAACATAGTTCTAGTATTCGCGTCTTTGCCAATATCTCATCACAGATATGCATAAATATCATAGATACTTCAGATGGGATTATTTCTTAAATAGCTTATCGACTTTCTCATTTCAAAAAGTTCGAGAATTTAATTTAGCCCTATTTTTATAAGGCGAAAATTAAGTTCCTTTTTATCACGTTGTCTGTCAAGGTTTCAGTATTTTTCCTGTGTTTCAGTGTTTTTTTAGGTACCTTCTAATAATCCTAAGTAAGTCTCACAAAATTTAATAGAATATATTTACTTATTTTTTGTTTTTTAAACAAATCTAGGAACCGGGACAAGAACCAATATGTCAAAGGTCAACTAGCATGCTACATTTATTTTTAATGATAAAATATCACCATGCCTGTTTTCCCTAGAACGTTAGGCAGAAATGTACTTATAGTATAGTAGTAAAAGAGGGTGAGGGTCCGCTTGGCGTCTTTGAACGTGACCGTACCACCGTAAGCGCCCTCTTTGATCTTATCAACGATTGGAGCAACTCTGAAACTCCCTCCGATTTGAAAATTTTGTTGCTCTTTGAAAATAGATTATTGGTATTTCTATATTATCATTATTTCCATGTGTAACTCGAAATATTCAATTATTTAAATATTGAAAAGGTATCTAGTGGTACATAATAACAGAAAACGAATAATTAGTCAATGTATGAAAATTAACCCACAACCTGTATGTGTGATACCGCATATCATTAGTGCAATTAATATCGATAGGTACATGAGCAAATGTTCAAATTGTTGTGATGATAAACTATGTAACAGGAAATTTTCAGTTATTGTTATGGTTTCCGGTAAATACGGCTATATTTTAGCCTTTTGGGGTCAAAGGCGAGAATAAACAATTTGGAACATCGGGGACACACAGATGGACAAAGTAGTTTTTGCTATAAAGATTCTGTTTTACATAAAATAATCATCCACTCTGACTTCACCCACTGCTCATGTAGGCCTCTCTTGTGCCTCATTGTGCGAAGCTCAATGCGTACTTATGTTGGGGTCGGCTTCCAGTCTAACCGGATCCAGCTGAATATTAGTATTTTACATGGAGCGACTACCTATCTGACGTCCACAACCCAATTAGTACTGGGTAATATACGATACGCCTTAGTAAGACTGGTTGTCAGACTTAAACAAACATAGGTTACTTACTTTCAATTTTAATTTGAGTATCTTGACTTATAATTTTGCAACAATTAAATGTTACCTATAAGCCGGAGAGATAAAAGTAGTTGAAAGATACTATTAAAAAAAAAAAAAAAAACGAATACTTACTATCTCTAAAATTAAATCTTTTGAATAAGATATGAAGCTCAGAATCAGAACCTTCCTACTTTAGATACCTTTCTTTATAAAAGATATAGATTGCATACAAGGTGTAAACTGACCTCAACATTGTTGGCAAAAGGCTAGACAGATGATACAAGGTGCAAACGGACTCTTCACCAAGCCGTCAACCAAGCATTCTATCCACCAAATTAATCTACAGCATCTCTACGCAAAAAAAATATTGCTGGAAAAAGACTTTTATTTTTGGGATGAAAAATTACATTTTACAGCAGGCCTCAATGTAACGCACCCAAAACATTGTGTTGGATGTGTATGTCTGCGTCATTTTGTAATCTGCCTAGTCAGATTGTAAACTGTCGAAGTGAAACCGTCAAATTGTCAAATGCATGCGACGGAGCTCACCTCACGCGCTGTGGAGGGGTGGGAAGGAGGGGGCTTCCCCCTTGCCCCTATAGTATTATGCTATACTTACACTTTATATTCATCATTCATAATACTATTTATCATCCTTTTTATTTGTTTATATTTTTACACTCAACAAATCGATCTAATTACGACTCATTAACTTAAAAATTGCTGTAATAAAATATTATCATAATTTTCATGTTGTGACAAGCCAAATTGTCAAACTGTCAATTACTTTTTAATTCTCTTCCTACTTTAGTCTATGATGCTTTTTTGGTTTATAAAATTTAAATTATTTTTATCAATATTACTACTGTACGGATTTCCAAACGGTTTTCATCAGTGGAAAAAGGCATGCCAGAACAAGCGTAGGACCCAAACATCCCCTAGACACAATTAAAATGTGGCTGTATATGCGCTTTGGTTTATTGAATCCATAAAAAAAATATTAATTGCGATTGCAATAACCCTCTGAGTGTCAAAATAAAAAATGTCTCAGAATATAAGTTAAGAAAAATAACGCATTTTTTTCCGAATTTTAAAGCATTTGGCAGAAATTTCCGGCAACGGGTAGCGTGTCAGCGTTGATCATTATTTTTTAACAATATTCTCTGCAATGTTCATTTGGGTATTGTGTATTGAAAGTAGTATCTTGTTCAATGCCATTTTAATGGCGAAATGTGTTAACGTACCTACTACATATTACTTACTACTACATATTACTTACTTTCACAATTTTTTGTACAAAATTTCATCATCATTATTTCAGCCGAAAGACGTCCACTGCTGGACAAAGGCGTCCCCCATTTTTTTTTACCACAATTTATGGAAATATATATTTTTACTTTGACTCTGACTTTGAATAAAATTTGCTGTTGGCACAAATTGCCAGGTATACTATGTTCCCAGTACATACTAACACTACTTGTTAAGGGGCTCCCCCATGCACACTAGCGCCACTTTAGTAAAAAAATCAGAACTCGTTAAATACACAATTAATATAAAATCTGATTGACAAAATCAATCATTTGGTCTTCTAAATTATTTACGTCTGCTTAACTCTTTGAAACATAGCTCGCTGTCGTTACAGATCCAAAATGGAAAAAAACGGCCGTTTTTTTTTAATGAATTAAATAGACGTCAATAATCTAGAACTCTAAAGCATTGATTTTGTCAATCAGATTTTATATTAATTGTGTATTTAACGAGTTCTGATTTTTTTACTAAAGTGGCGCTATTGTGCATGGGGGAGCCCCTTAATCAGAAAATATGTAAGGTCTGGTGGTCTGGGTCTTGGATTACTAGGGACTGGTGAATTTCAGTTTGTTGGTTTGTACCCTTAAACAAAACGTTACTGATACCAACTTTAGATGCCGATGTCAGATTTCATGATTTCGCGTAATATTACTTCACCGGTAATTCAGCGGTGTCTTAGATTAATAGCTTACGTAATCAGGGTTAAATGAATTAATCAAAATATTCAGCCCTTCTCGCTATAGATTAAATCAAAAGGCGAAATCACAATAAGATAAATCAAATTACACAGCAAACAGAAATCGGTTTGATTAAATGAAATTCATTAAGTGCGATGATGAAATTGTATTTTATTGGAGCGAGTGAAACAAGCGGTAGGTACATAATGTACTTGTGGTTCTGTTATATAATGCAAATGTACCGGGATCGCGAGCACTATGTAAATCAATTAATTAAAGGTAGCAATTTGAAATTCATGTCTGTTTGTGATTTGATTTAGAAAACGGTTGGAAGAATCTTATACCAGTGATAATAACTGAAAAAAGGTCAGGTGCGTAGTACTCTGAACCGGTGTGTAGCACACAAGATCACTTGTATATTTAATTAATTTAATATGTTACAGCTAAAGATGGGTCTTTAGCTGTAACATATTAAATATACAAGTAAATATACAAGGAAATTTGCACACCCATGTGCAAATTTCCTTAATAAAACGATATAATCGACAAAGAAAATCTCTTGTCCTAACTCTTTTTGACTACCTATTGCTACTGTATACTAAGTTGGTTGATAATGTGCATGCGTGTGTTGTTACAGTAGTTGTATGTTGACTATAAGCAGACGATAACGATATACGTACATGGTGTGCATTTGACTTACATCATTTTAAGTTATAATTGATCTATTTCTAAGATAGTGGCTCCGCGGCAGAGCATGACACGCATTGTCAGATCATATGGGGCAACTGATTTTGGACGTTGTCATTGTTCTGGAGAAAGTGGTCTAATCTGATGAACTGTGCCACACCCTTAAAATAAATATGATCACACTTTTCTGTTACATGCTGTATACCTTTTTCTGTTGGTTAATCCTTATACCTTACCTTCCGTTTGCGGAAAACGGAGAGTCATTTGTCAGACTTCTTTAAAGAACCGTAGTGTTCTCACAATCAAGGTACAAGTTAATAGCTAAATCTGTGCAATTCGCTTCTGACCGCAGCTTAAGCCGAACTCTGGTGAAACAGACGTCTTGAGTGCTAAGCCCTGTTGAGCTATTACTGTGAGGCTGGCTAAGCTACGCATAAGCCTGGATACAGCTAGATTTTAGCACGAAATATGTCTTAGACGTAGGTGGAAGTAGGGACCAATTTCATTATCATCATCATCATTTGGACATAGGCCTCTCCCAAGTGTCGCCTCATTGACCGGTCCCGTGCGACTCGCATCTAACGGATTCCCGCAACCTTCACCAGGTCAGGTGCCAATTTGCTGAATTATAATCCTATAGTTATCATGAATTTACCAACTAGTTGAAGTTAGAGTAAAGTGTGTGCAGCGTAGCTATAATCAGAAGAAATATTCCCAAAGGCTAGGCAGACGATGAGTATTCCAACTGCTGGAGCAGAGCCTTCTCTATGATCATCATCATCATCAGCCTATTAATGTTCCCACTGCTGGGACACAGGCCTTCTCTCTATGAGAGGGATTGGGCTATAATCCACCGCGCGGGCCCAGTGCGGATTGGTAGATGTCACATGTCTTCGAATTTTTTGGTTCTAGGACATGCCGGTTTCCTCACGATGTTTTCCTTCACCGTTTTGAGAGCAGTGGTGATAAAATAAATTACACAAAGTAATGCGCTGTCTGGGTTCGAACCCACGACTTACTGTTCGTAAGTCGGGGCCGCCACCACTGGGCCACCGCTGCTCTCTCTGCGCTGCTTCTCTATGATATGGATGTGAAATATCTTTGAAGTTTTGGTTCTAGGGAATGCCGGTTACCTCATTTGTGTTCGTTCGCCGTTTGTTATCAGTGTTGCTAAAAAAAAACACAGTAATTTTTCAAATCCGTGCATGTCTTCGAAACCTCAATCCAGAACAAGCGACTATCCCACTGTTGGGCCTCTTCTTACACAAATAAGGCAGGAGTAATGACCGCAACGTTTTCTCAAGGCACAAAAAACTCTAATAGTAAAATCTGACCTGACTGACTGACATTTACTTAACTGAGATAGCTGTAAGCAAACTCTTTTCAGATTTAGTATAGGTCGTTTTTGCCGAAAGAATATCCATGTCAACAAATCTTGTACACTAAACAAAAAGGCTATGAATATATGTATGAATTATGTTCTGATCTACATGACCATAAACAGACTGGGACTATAAAGATAGCGACATTTATAAGGTGTAGGGTACCTAAACGCGCCTAGACCTGGGTCATGAAAATAAAGATAAAAGAATGCCAAACATAAACAAATAATTTCACAGACTATAGGCATTTTTGCCCAGTTTTCATTGTTTAGATGCGCCCCGTCGCCATATTTGTTTATGAAAATTCGTGATGCTAACAATACAATTCGTTTAGAGCTGTTTTTTGTAGTCAGATTGTCTACTCTTAGCTGAGGAATAAATAAGGCGCCAACAAATGTGACCTTTTGTATGATAACATCATCAAGCCTGTAACTCCAGTACAGAAGTATACCCTATGTACCCGCATTACACCAGAAAATATGCGAAACTGACACATTTCAGATAAAAGCTAAATCTGTAGTAAAAATCAACCCTACTAATGTAATTAACGTGACTCAAATTTATAATAGGTACCTGAATGGAGTATGATATTTTTGCGCTTTTTTTTTATATTTGGGAAAAAAGATGGTAAATTGTAGTATGTTTTTATAAATTATTGTTATTGTCTACGTAATAAAATTAATATATAATTCTTGTTAAAGGTCAAAATATTCATCCTAAAACATTGTTATGGACTATAATGGCTTACATTCACAATAAATTTCATGCTTTGTCTGACGTTTATTTGGACTATGGGCTGGTGCTTTTCTGCAAAACCCCGCAATTTTTGCCCCGGCAAAGTTAGTGGATACATTATAGCTCTGAATGAAACATATTCCTGATCATCAGTGATGGGTTCACATCGACCCCGGTACAGATGCTGCATCCATTAGCAAGCATAGTGCCACCAAAAGTCACAGAGCAGTGGCAAGCTTAGCGAAAGAGCCAAGATGGTTTCCGACACACGACATCCTTTGCCCAATAACATCTTTGTGCTGCAAAGGCTGAAGAGCTGCAACTGATTTTAAAGTGTCGATTCAATTTATTAGATTGCCATCGACACGTTAAGAAAAAGAAAAGAAGACATTTGTCAGATCATTCCAATCTAAGGAGTAAAAATCAGTCCTCGGTCGCATACAAATTTGAACTTGTGTCTGAATTGCGATTAATTAAAAAAAAAAAAAAATAGGGAAAAGACTGAAAACATTGTTGTATAATTATTATTATGTTCAGTTGTTTTCGTATAAAATATGAATATGTTGTGGTCAAGGCCAAACATATTAGTCGTCAAACATTTTTATGAGCCATAATGGATTATAAATGAATAATTTGAAGCTTTTCCAGAATAGTGTTCACATATTTTGTATATTAGCCACTTTAGCCATTTCCGGCTCCAAAATGTCTTGTTTCTTACAGCCAGATATTATCGTGTGAGAATTTATTACTAGCCATTTATTAAATGTGTACAATGTGCTATGCCAAGGCGGCTGAAAATAGTTATTTTTATGCCCGTTTTCACAAACACTTATGGAAACCAAATAAAAGTGTACTCATAAATTTGTGTCACTAATCGACACTAGTGCAATTTTATTTAGGGGTGCATTAAGATGTCTCTTTGTATTCGTTAAAACTGGCATTCAATCCCTAAGTTTCGATCGGCACTTTATCAACTGATTCTGGCATTCCTACCTGATTTAATGAACTTGTCCTGAAGATCGGTTGTTGGTATTCTTGACCAAAGCCTAACTTTTTTATTCGATAAATTAGGTTAGGTTAGTAACTAAAACAAGCAAGAAAACATAACGTTATCATGCAAGTACTTGATTGCAATTTCAATAAGCGCCACAGTATCGTGTAATCGAGATTTTATCAACTAGTTTTATCGAACTCGTGCCGGAGCCTGCTTGATCGGACATAATAGTACTCCTGCGACCGATTCTGTGGAGTGTTTTATGTAACCATGTGAGGTAATCGTTATTTGTGACCACCAACTACATATCGAGTTTCTTCCGTAGCTCGAAGCACGTTAAGCCGTTGGTCCCGGCTGTCGTAGATATTAGATAGTCGTTACAGGTAGTCTGTGGCTCGGAAGTCTCGACTACCAGCCTTGCCGAGGGGTATCGTATTACCCGGTACTTATTGGGTTGTGGAGGTCAGACGGGCAGTTGCCCCATCTTAAATACTCAGCTGGATCCGGTAAGACTGGAAGCCAGATGCAGATGATGGTTTATAAAATTCATAGATCAACCCGCACTGAGAGAGGAACCCGTGTCTGAACATTCTGACGCCAGGGACATGGGCCTCCTCTCTGTCAGAAGGCGTTCAGCGCATTTCGCGGGCTCAACGTGGGTTGGTGGATGTTAAGTATATGATTGATTTTTTAGCTCTGAGACTTGTCACACCTGTCTGGGTACGACCTATGGCTCATAAGTCGCGGCAGTTTCCACTGAGCTACCACATGTTGACAGTACTCCTAATTACCGATCCGTGTATATCAGTCGCTGGACAGCAACCATAGCGAGTTGAAAATGCGAGTGATCATTCCTAAAAAAAAAAGTACAACTCGCTGGACGTTCAAATGTTGATAGGGTATAAAAAAAAGTTACACCAATACTATGAACACTAGCAAGCGTCATAACATCGGGATGAATAAAAAGTCAAACGTAAGTTTGAGTAAAATATTTCATAAAAGAAAATCTCTTTAACTATAGGCCCCCAAATTAGCCAATTTAAAGAAACTTTCAAAAACAAATCAGGAACTACAATATTACATAAAAAATAAGCCATAACAATGGTCTTGATTCTTCAAAATATTTTAATGAATCTAATATTATTTACAGTGACACTAACTTATACTCCTTAACGGCTGAACAAATGTCTATGCTGAAATTTGGCAATCTGACTACCGTGGCCTAAGTTGCGACATAATGGTACTTTTTATTCTGGTGGTACGTTGTCCTTTCTCAACTCCACACAGGTAAACCGTAAGCATACGCTACTCCGTCGTCGGTGGCCACCACGTGGCCCCCGGCCACCGTAGGTGCGGGCCTGAGGACGGTGGGCTATGGGCTAGCTCGCCGTCCGTCCGTCTCATGACGACAGGCCGTGTCGACGGCGCGTTCGTGTTCCACGCGCGCCTCAAAGAGAGTCAGCAAAAAGGAAGGGGTCCGCCAGGGCCGATGCCTGCCGGGGTTGCGGGACTGTTCGAAAGAGATACCTTGGCTCCGGAACATAAAGGGCGATGAAGGAACATGGATGGGTTTTAGTCAGTAAAAGTCTGACACTCCCTCCTGCTCCACCCAGAGCGGGTGGAGTCATTTGATGATTTACAATCCGAAAAAAAAAGCATACGCTACTAGTTCATAAAATCGTAAGTACACATCTTTAAAAATAACCGATTTCGTGGAACTTTCTAAAACAAATTAAGAATTGGTTGTACTAGAATAAAATTCAAGCCTTAAAAGCCCTAGATCCTTCGAAATATTATAATAAACACGCTTCTAGCGTCCATAATATTTCAGTTCAGACGAAACTAACATTATACCAACATTATAGTTGTATTAAATTTAAATTAGTTTCACTTGAAACCTCACTAATTTCAAGTTCAGGTATCTAATAATATTGTGTATTATAATAGTTTCTAAAATTAACTTAATTAATGGTTTAGTTGCTGTTTTGATTGTGTGGGTTCGAGTGTGTGTAACGAGCTTGAGGTAGCTGTTCACTTCTCATATAATGTGAAAAAGGGTACAGGGGTTTTTCCAGTCGGAAATATCTCATCAATGAGTGTTTATAGAGGCAACTGACACACTCAGTTGAATACTTATTTATCACATTATTCTGTGATAAAACAAGTTTAATTTTTGACCAGCGATACTCGCCCCCGCTTCGCATGTTTTTTATGACTAACGTACTTGCTGTATTATATTTAAACAGTAAAAAAGTACTAACAGGGCTATGGACGTAGTCACTGTCACTGTTCCAACTGGTAGCTGACTGCGACATAATTGGGAAAAGGTTGGCAGATAATGTTGATCTAAGTTAAAGCAGTCCATATGTTCCAATAGGGCACGCGTGGCATGCACTTAAGCGAGCTGCTTGGAACCGTCAGCCTCGACCCCAGACAGTGCCAGAGCTCAGGGAAGCCGCTATTCAAGAATGGAACAGGTTACCCCAAGAAATGCTGGGTAACTTGATTCTCAGCATGCCCAGGAGGATCTCTTCATGTATTCGAGCAAGAGGAGGAGTTATATTATAATGAATATAAACCTTTTATTAATAAATTGTTGTTTAAGTTTGGTTAAGCCGTCTTTTTCTTTCTATCAAATTTATGTTACATTATGATTAATTACTCAATTATTTAAAAAACAAATAAAAAATAGTTTTATTTTTTAATTTCACCAGGGTATTTCTTTATAAAGAAAACACACAACAAAGAATTTTCTTGATAAATTTAAATTAAAAAAATCACAATTTTTTTTTATGTGTGTATGTTCCTCCGTAGCGCTTAAACTATTCATCCGATTTTGATGAATGAGGTGTCAATTGATTCGTTATAATAGCCCGAGTAACATAAGCTAAATTTTAACCGACTTCATATACTCGTAATAGTCGGATTTTAGTTTTAGAACTTCTTGTTACATTGAAATCTTTAATTTAATTATATAATTGGATCTAAGTAATTTAATTTTAATTTTGTAATTTATTTTATTTTGTAAATTTTATAAATTTGTACGCCATATTGGTGAGACATGGACATACAAAATATTAATATTGTTTTAACAAATAAATTATCTTTATCTTTATCTTTAATTGTACTGTACAAATTTCTTGTATTTGAAAAATATTGTGATATTTATATAGAACACTCCCGAAACAAATAACCAAACTTTTTCGGGAATATATTTTTTTAAATTTTGTAGCCATATCTAAACCATAATCACACATCAAAACTCTCAGTTTAGATGTGTGATTTTGTTTTTTGTCAATTATATTAAAAATTGTGCTAAGGAATAAATCTGTAAATGATGAAAATAAATTAAATTAAAGTGTCTGTTTGTAATTTCAAAATAATGTTTTTTTTACTGAATGCATATGAAAGTATACGGTACTTATAACTATAACTAGGCTAGGCTAATCTCCGAAATGGCGGGACCGATTTTGACGGAACTTTTACTGGCAAAATCCTTGAAATTGTTCTGTTGTTGTTGTTTGTTGTGTTGTTTATTGTTTGAGGAGCTCGTGGCTAACTCATAACAACCACTCTGGTCGATCTTTAGGTTAAACCGTGCTTGCCTAGGTTGGTCTGTGGATGAGTGACCACCGACGACCAATACATACCGAGTTTCCGCCGTGCCTCGGAAAGCACGTTAAACAGTTGTTTCTGACTGTCATTTGTAGTACTTTGACAGTCGTTACAGGTAGTCAGTGGCCCAAAAAGTCTGACAACCAGTCTTACAAAGGGGTATGATGATGATCCTTGAAATTGTTAACAAAATCCTATTTAAATAGAGAAGTAATATTTTTAAAACAATTTCAAGCGCAAGGTCGTGGGCAACACCTAGTATATAATAAACTAGCGGACGTCACGAGGTTTCACCCGCGTAGTTCCCGTTCCCTATTTGAAATCGGCGCAGTAGTTTTTGAATTTATTCATAACAAATATACAAAAAAACAAATCTTTCCTCTTGATAATAATTAACAACCTAAAACTAATCCTTTCCTATTAGCGTACATTATAATATACTTATTATATTATTTTATAGTCTCTTTTTCGGTTTTCCGATACTCGACCTTGCGTCGGTTTAATTATATTAATGTTATTATTATTATATAGTTTAGATGTGTAGATTGATGACGATTTAAAGATAAAAGAGCAGTATATCTCCCCTGACAACCACATTAAAAACTACTCAATCACCTTGTTCCTATGAATACGATCCGTGAAAAAGTTATAAAAGAGCACTATGCAGTAAAATACCTGTAGTTTGCCATAACAGCGTAATACAGGAGCAATCCTTCTATAAAATGACAGAAATTACGAGTTTAAGATATTCTGTTCTGTAGCTGAACGTAAAAGATAGTACATAGTTATTCTATACACATATCTTAGCTGACATGCTTATTAAGTTAATGTGTTACAGAACTTATAGAGTTAACACACGGTAAGTTGGTTCACAACACATGGAAAGTTAGTCGTGTGAGGTCTACAACATTACGGGCTAACGTGTAGTTATGTTAGGTCACAAACACCAATAATTATGACGATGAAAACACTTAACTTCTTTTAAAAAGTGTTTTTCTCTTATTGTTCTGATAAAATTTCATGATGTTACGAACATAGTATTTTGGAACTCATATTTTTGTGACAAAGTTCCTATCTCCAAGTTACAATCGTTATTTCTCGCGAAAATTGCATCTAAATTTAGGAAAGTGTATACATATTGGTGTTTATGACTGTATGTCTAATCATAATCGTAATCATTTTATTTGCAATAAGTGAGAGTACAATAAGGTCTTAAAGTCAGTTGAAGTTCCTAATACATAGTCAGATTTAGATGACATGCAACATTTTACAACACACATTCATTATCAGTTACCTTAAAAAAAATAAAAACGTTTATTTCAATTTCAATTACAATAGGCATTTCGATACATATTATTGGAGATCACCTTTTAAGCAAGGAATTGCTTGTATTAGGCCTACCTTAGTAAGAATAGATTAATCATTAACATTATTTATAAATTCATTAACAGAATAAAATCGTTTTTCTAGTAGCCATAATTTAATTAAAAAAAAAAAAAAATTGTTAGCTCTTTAAAGTCCTTTGGTATTTTATTATAAATTAGCCCACACATATTAAAAGAGTTATTTTTATATAGAAAAGTCCTTGGCACTCTAGGCAGAACTATTCTATCTGGATCTCTTATTTTTTCGAGGAAAACGGTCTTCAGCCTTTTTAAACAAGTCAAAGTGCTGTCGAACAAATTTAGCGCATTCTAAAATGTACATACTGGGTAATGTAAGAAGCTTTAATTTTTGGAATAGTCGTTTACAGGATTCCCATGGTGGAATGCCACAAATGGCTCGGATGCATTTTTTTTGTACCCTGAAGGCTTTATCCACATCTGTTGAGTTACCCCATAGTATGAGGCCATATTGTAAAGTCGATGCAACACAGCCGTGATACGGAGGTCTTTCGCAGTGTGTAGAGAACGTAAACGAATTTGTTTAATTTGTTGCAAGCATTTTCTACGTGCGGTTTCCAGGCGAAGTGGCCGTCCAGTGCTACTCCCAGAAAACTGGTTTCCTCTGTCTCTAATAGAGGTTGTCCGTTATAAATAATGTCAAGTTTATCCCGCTTGCGACCATTATGTCCTGAATTGAACGATTTTTGTTTTATTAATATTTACATACTAAGTACAAGTTTAATTAAACTCCATGACATTTTCACACTTCAACTAACTTTTAAAACACTCCGCACAAAGTTCGAAGGTATAGCTTTTTGACATTTAATATATTTTAGTATAATGTAGAAGTTACTTATTTTGGTTGTAGATATTATTATGTACATAGGTAACATTCTTACGAAAATGTCAATGGCCTATTAATATTCACGGTTATGACCTTTTTCCAATGACTGGGTACTAACATACTACTGAGTTCATTGAGGGTCTGTTCCTTTTCACTTTTATGTCTTAAGTGATAAGGTTCAAAAATGGTTGACCGTCGGTGTACTCGGTAATGCCTGAACGATTTATCATTCAGATCTGTAGCATAACACCACGCCTGTATTAACCGAAGGATTAGGCAGAGGTGAACGAGCAGCAGGTACTTACTTAGTACACCCACATTTATGTTTGAATGCCATGTAACAGGAGAGGGGGGGGGGTAATCCTATTGATAAAGATATATTTATTTCGTAACTGTGTCATCAAGCTCTTAATATTAAACATTACATTTCTAGTCTCAACAGTCCACCTGATTCGGGTATGCAATAGTATTTCAAGCAATTAGGTTCCCACAAACATTATTTTCTATCAAAAAACTCATGCAGAATTATCAAATAGGTGCATTATTAATTAACATTTTTTTTCAATTTATTTTAAAACATAATACCATTCAATTGCTTAATTGCCGGCAGTAAATGATTGTACACACGAATGGCATGTAACATAGGTACATTTATAAAAAACTGTACTGTACTTCTGTACTTTTATAAATATTGTTAATAACTGGTAAATTAATGTCATATTTATATTGTTTCCGAATGTTTCTCGAAATTTCTTTGAGATTAAAATATTGCATATTGTTTTTAACATATAAACATAATTCGTGTATGTAAATACCAGTCAGTGTCAGGAACTGAATTGTCACAACTGAACACAAATCGAGATTCTATGCTGTTATGAAGATATTCCTAATGGGAAAACCCAATAATACTTTGCCCGACCTGAACATTGAACCCAGGACCTAATGCTCAGTAATAACATTAAATTTAGCAAACCATAGACGGGCGTTACTAATGGCTTAAGTTTTTTTTTTTAAATTACTAATATATTTTATTTGACCAACAATAGATCTAAATAAATAGGCGAGACGACAAAAAAAACTAATTAGTCCGTCAGTTAGATTATCAATAAATATTTGACCCGTGTTTTGTCTTTTGTTACGTAAACCAAAATTGACGAAGATATGACGCTTTTAAAATTCTCAATACGTCACGCCTAGGTATAATTTTTAGCTAGTTCTGACGTCACGAGCCCCCACTCCCGAGTTTTTTGTCAATTTTCATTGATTCACAAAAACAAAAAATACGTGTCCATTAATTTCCAATATTCTAACTGACGGACTAAATAGATTTGCAATTTTTTGATACTGTCGTCATGCCTATTGATAATATTTCCCAAAGTAGAACTAAAAGTTCTCTGAAGGTGCTTCGCCCACGATTTCACTCCTGAAGTCAAGTGTGACTTAATTTACCAACTACCTACTTATCGATTCACTGTTGGTGTGCCATAAATCAAGTCAAGGGAAACTTGGAAATAAGTATAAATATATATGAATTATTTTTGATAGTAGTTAGAAGAACTGAATGAACTGAAAACAGAAGAACATTAAAAATGTCTACAAGAAAAGAACTATGAAAAACCCTTGAAAATAAATTGCTCTGACAATACTTTGAAAACATTAATTAAGGCCTTTTATAATATGTTAAAACATGAGATCTGAATATCAATTAGGCTTTAAAATTTTCACATTAAAAAAGAAAACAGTTGATTAAAACTCACTTGTTTAGTTATTATCACGCCAAGTTTCAAACGGAATGAGCAGGGAGGTTAGATCCCACATGTGACTTCAAGGGACTCCAATACTTGTGGCTGATGGTTAGACGTTTTCAAACTGCAAACAAAGAAAATACCATAGTTATTACCTAAATTTGTTTTTTTTTTTGCTTATTAGTACCGCTTAACTTCGGCATTTTATAAAATAGGAAGCAATCTTGGTCTAGGTAACAACTTTGCTCAAAATCACAAACTAACAAAAGAACGTCGGACTCAAAAGTTGTGAGTTCTAAACACACCTAGTTTCAAACAAAGAAAATATTCTACCATTAAGCAACCCATAACTATCGGTAGAAATCTAAAATCACATCGTAAACAGCCTAGTAGGTAACGGTAGCGGAATTAAATTTTCTGGGAACAGAAGCTCGTTTTAAAACATGTTCCAATCGTATTGTTGATGACCTACATTTCCTTAGCTGCAATCAATTCCATAAACAAAAAAGACGTCACCTGTGTTACATTCTGTTTTACCGGAAATCGAAAAACATAAAATGTAACTACAACATTGCGAATGCCATTTCTCATTCCATTCCGCTTTCTGTATCATCCGACTAATAAATTGAATTCAGAACTTTCTAATTTTATACATTCAAACATAGTTTCACTTGCAGCTCGACTATGTATGTAGTTAGTTATTCATTTGTTTTGAGCCAATCAAAACATTGTACGGCACACGCTTGTAATACAATTGAACGAATTGATTGAATGAGTGAATGATTCAGACAGTGTGTTCGTTTGTTATCACTTTAGCCGCGTGTAGATGGAAATTATTGTTTGTTTGGTGGCACGTGTAAGTTAGCTTTCTATAGAAATATTATTTTAATATTAAGTAGATAAAGTTACTTAAAGCCTTATTGGCAAAAGTTCATAATCTAGTAGCTATCTGATATCAGGGATAAAAATGTAGGTATTTTTGGTAGATTAAGACCAAGATGAGAATGTTCATAAAATACAAAAACTGGGCCTGAATGTTTCCTAAGTATAGCGTGGAAGGGACGACACGTAATCAGTACATTATTCTGATATTCAGTTAGATTGAGACTGACTCCAACATACCTAGAGAAACTATTATGGTAGGCGAAACACTAAAATTTCTAATTCCCACAATAATCAATGTTACACCAAAATCCATAAAAGACGAAATAAAAGTGAAAAACTTTAAACAAAAATATAAAAACGAAACAACCTGTATGTACATTGACCAGGTGGCCTACCATGACGTCTTAAAGCAGGATCGTTTTAATCTTGTTCCAGTGTAGGAAAGAGATGGCGCTAGACGTCCTCTATAGCTCCGTCTCTTACCCACACTGGAACAAGATCAAAACGATCCTGCTTTAAGACGTCATGGTAGGCCACTAAGAACCGGCTTTGTAATGAGCGCCCAATAGCGAGCAACTCAGTTTCAAAACATTACGTGGTCCTACTGATAGACGTTTACTGCTAAAATATTTTTCATGTACCTACATTTTTACTTATATTTGTCTAGTAGTTTTTAAGCAGTGTTGTTTTAGCGAATGTGAGTACCAATACAAACCATGTCTGGTTTAATGGTACAAAACAAACATAACCTGTATTAAGATAATGATTAAATAAATAAATAAATAAAAATAATGACCAAATTCTGATGAGGAATTATGTTTTGCTATCTTGAGTAGCTTGCGTTGATTTTAGCCGATAGGTTTTAAGTCTTACGATGGATCGTGGTTTTACCAGACTAGAGACTAGATTCCTTCTTCATTCGGCACTCACGTAAATTTTTGGCAAGACGCCATCACAACTGACCGAACCAAGTGATCATAAAATGTGATAATTTATCGTTTATCTCCTTTTTATATAAACCTTTTAAAACCGTGAAGCCACATGTACAAAACGCATGACCCATTTTCCATCAGTCCACAGTCCGGTAGCTACATTGATAACGTAACGCAGATACAATCCACCTGCACACGTCTGCCGCAGCGGACTGATTTGATTGGCAACTTTATTGGCACACTGTGTCCGTGCGTCGTTTATATTCAAACTTGTTGCTGTCCGTATACAGTATATGCAAAAGTTATCAATGCGAAAGTCACTGTGTTCATCTGTTACCCACCTTTTTGCGCGTCCTAAACCACTGAATCGTTTTCAAAAGGGCTTTGAATTAATGTATTTGGTCCGCCATTTTATTTTGTATTCAAAATAGCGGCCACGTATTAAATCTGTATTAATCAATAGCTGGCATTAATATAAACCAGTTTTGAATGGGAGAAAATCTTCTAAAGCGTTATACACCCGAAAGCCTGGGACCTAGAGAAGAATTTCGTAAAAAAGTTTCGAAAGTCTCTTGATATCTCCTATGGTACCTATACGCTAAAAAGTAAATTATAAAAAAAAACAATCTCCTTTTTTCCATTCCGTGGCTGTTTTTTTCACTATATCAGAGTTTATCCCATAGAAAGTTATTCATTTGTTTCACCTTATATAAAATACTCTATCTACGTTTTCTATTACTGTCCACTAAGTCCAGTTCCTCAACTCAAACAATAAAACAATCATCAAATCAAATCAATGTCGCCACATACCATAGAGGTTGAAATTAATTCATACAAGCACAAGCATATAATTTCATTCGTTCGTGAACGGTTTCCTGTGATTAGCATACATTTGGTTTTAGTATATAATTGGGGTTACAATTATATTAAATAATTTGTTAATTTTAGCAAACTGTAATTATTGCTATCTATGTGGTTATCATCAATTGAGTTAATAAGGTAAGTTGTGTTAATTGGCTCATCCTGGTTTTAATTAGTGATTAATTGTAGGTATTACATTTTAGGAAGTGTTGAGTGGCGAAATGGAGACTACATAAAAACCACATAAAAAGTTTAAAATTAAGGTAAATTTCGGTACTTGTAAGTTTTCGCGAAAATCTAAATTTGCCCATACCTTTTTATCGTGTTGCTTAGGACCTTGATTTTTATACACCTAATAGGGACTACAGACCGCAGTATCTGGTATAAATTTCAAGTTGCTAGGTCCACCTGTTCCTGAGAAAATCGGTGGTGACACACGGACAAACCGACGGATAGACGGACAAGAGAGTGATCTTATAAGGTTTCCTTTTTTTACCTTTTGAGGTACGGAACCCTAAAAAGGCGTACAAGTGTTGACTTCAAATTAATATATACGTTGAGAACTCTAAATCGCCAACTATGTCATGCTATTACTAAGACGGATGGTTGTCTGTACAAGGGTCAACCGAAATTAAGTCACAATCTTGTCTTTAATAAGACGGTACATACTGGATGGTCTTTTTCATAGAAAGGCCGAGCGATGTTGCACGATTTATTTCCAGCTAAAACAACATCTTCTTAGCGAGACTAGCTAAAAAGTTCCTAATCCCAGACTTATTTCACTTGTGATTTTGAAATTACCACATTGACCACACGTGACGACTGTATGTTGGGCACTCTCATAATATCCTTGACCCATAAGTGACCCTAGCCATAAAAACAAACTCCACACATACAACTAATTTATACCTCCAGTCAATTAGCTACTACCATCAATCAATTCATTGTCTATACTAGAGACGAGGGTAAAAACGGCCCTTCATTAAATTTTCATCCTTATTAACTGGACAAAAGAAGTTAATTTAGTTTGAAGTCTACTTAGTGGTTAGTTGATGTGGTAATCTATTGGATCGGATATCGCTTTTGTCGATAAATAATTGGTATTTGAAACAGGGCTTTGAAAATACGTGTATGTATAAAAGGAGAATACGTAATTATATATGGGGACAGCTGCATAGGAAGTGCACAACAGTGGAGGTACGGTCGACCAAGCTATTTGGTTTACATTTTAACATGAAAAATACATTGTAAAATGTAAACCAAATTGCTTGGTCGACCGTACTACATACCGAGTTCAGTGACGGTAGACTACTTTCAACTTATTACTTAGAGCTTCGAGTTCACACGGTTTGCCACTTTTTACTCCTATGAGTAAAAAGTGGCAGACCGTGTGAACTCGTTAGTACCTATTACTTAGTTACCTCATCATCTGACCCAACTTTATTAGGGGCGGCTTCCAGTCTTACCGGATGCAGCTAAATACCAGTATTTTACATGGAAGTCGCTCCATGGCCTATGTAATAAGTAGTACTGGGTAATACGGAACCACGTTGTTAGACTTTCGGGCCATTGACTACCTCTAACGACTGTCAAAATTCTACATATAAGAGCCGGGAGCACAGGAATGATTCAGAGGAAGCCCGGAGCCTGGATTTTTGCCCAATTGATGGCCATGGCTTGGCCCTATTACATGGAACCTAAACGTAACTAGTGAAATGTGAAGGAACATTCCCAAAGGCGACAAGCAAATATTGATTACCTTGGTCTATCGCTTCGGGGAATGTAAACGTGATGATATAAGGTATATCAAGATCATCACACTATATAATATATGCGTCTATGTGAGTATGTGTCTATGTTTGTTACTCTTTCACGCAAAAACTACTAAACGGATTTGGATGAAATTTAGCACACAGATATAGACTTTTTATCTCGTTAGTATGATCCCGTGGGACAACTATCGAACTCAACGCGGGCGAAGCCTCGGGCATAAACTGGAAAGACTACAAGAACGGTGCGTCTCCTTGCTCTTTGATGAGCTCTTTTCCGTCAGTTTCCTGTAAAGAGACCTTTATCTTCACAGGAAACTGAAAAAAATACTTCGGGGCATTTTCCTCTTTAAAATTCTACTTATAATAATGAGTTCAAATTCAGTGGAAAGTTCCCCCGGAAAATTCCCGGGCTTTTCAGGAAACTTAATTTAATCAAACCCTAAAACTTTTTAACACTTTATTTAATTGTTTGGAAAGTTGGTTTTATTGTTGTTGCCTTTGCAAATGGAATGTATGCGAATTAGGATTTAAATGTTTTTGTTAGTAGCATAAATATTACATTGACATAAACTTACGCCTGATTATTTGTACATTCGAGGAAAGAGAAAATATTTACGTTAATAATCTCTGAAAATAACAAACCTATGTAAAAATCCGATCCAACTGAAATAACCCTGCGCCCACCCACGGCCTAAATCCAGACCGGACAGATAATGTACTGAAATATGTGACAAAGATGTTGATCGATGAGATGATCCAGACCGTTTCACAGCTACTCCGCAGTCAGGTCCAGTTGGTTTAACCGCACGTTTTAAAATTTCGTTTGCTCATGAAGATAAAGAAATTAAAGTTCGATGTAAATATTTTTATTATTATTTTAAGTTATCACATCTTCCTTACGTCTCATGTTATTTGGGGTCCGGCAAAACGTTTATTTCTTCCATTATCCCCTGTCAATCGTCACGCACGCTATCATTTACTTCTTTTTCCTTTATAAATTCCTCACACAATCCACCCATCTTTTCTTTGGTCTTCCTCTCCCTCTCTATCCATCAAAATTTATATTCCTCACTCTTTTAGCCATGTGCGATTCGTCCCTCCTCATTACATGCCCATACCACGATATTCGATTACCTTTCAACTTTTATGTAAATGGCGCAACTTTATTTTAAGTTTGGGTATAAACGTCTAAATTAAAGGTATTCCCATTCTAAGTTAGTTACGTAATTACCCTGCTATCCGTCGCTGTCTTTAATCTTTTTTCCACACATAAAAAATATTCCGACTCCGCGAAAGATACTTATTTTTCCTCATGAGGATTTAATACCCATTTAAAAGAAGAAAGATCGCCCGAAAGGTCGTTATTCATTCTTTTAACATTTATCAACAAGATTAGGTACCTATAATAAGATCCATTCCACATTGAAATTAAAAATAACATTATATTTTTGTACTGGGCCCGCGTTGTAGATTCCATTCCCTCCCGTTCTCTCTCATAGAGAGGCCTGTGGAGGCTGATTATGTTTATTTTTAGCAGCTTCGTTTTATAGACCAAAATAAATACAGAGGTCTCCTTCCCTCTGTGTAAGGGCGTGGACCAGATTTCACCACATGACTCCAGTCTGTACCGGTTATTAAAAGTCCAATGTCCAATTACTTGCCTTTCCGAGGTCTTGACTAGTTTTGACCAATATTTTCTCAGAATTCTAGCCAGGCGCACGGGATCTTTTAGGTTGAGCAACCTTTGCTGAGGTCGATCCGTAGATGGGCCAACACATTACACACCATTGATCGTTACTGTCATTTGTAGAGCTTGGACAGTCGTTGCTGGAAGTCAGAAAGTCTGACAAGCAATTGGTAACGTGTTATTCAGCTAACTGAGCTCAGACAGGCAGTCAAATCCTGATATTACTGGACTAGACTGAAGCCGACTTCGAGATACATACTGAACAATAAGTATCTGAGAAAATGGATAGGCAGATGCATCATCATCTGCCTATCCATTTTCTTTTCTTTCTACCTTTCATAGCGACAACAGTTTCATAAAATTCCTCGCACAAAACGCCAGTTATTCAGGATATTAGATTAGTGTGTGCCGGAAATCCGGTTCTCCAAAAAATGGAGGGAATTTAGTGCCTACCCAGACACACATCCGGTGACTGCCGAGTGCCGGGGCTTCTGACGAATATTCAAACTAGTATTTATGCAGGATGTTTGTGTCCCCGGCTTCACCCGCGTGGTGGTCGGAAAATAAAATTATCCTAACAATACCGCCCTAATACCACCAGGAAAAGAGAAAGTTTACTGTATTATAACCTAGGTCAAGTTGTATTGCCACGTTGAATGGCAATGCAAATTCTTAGGCTAAAGAAAGAGTCAGCCCTCTGGTCACGCGAAGTGTCAACAAGTTGGCGAGAGATTTCCTTATAAAGGAGACGCACACTCGGTCCCTTTTTTTTTTTGCAAATATTTAGTTTGCATATTTATTTAAGGCTGTTTAGTGCACTGAGAAATAGATTTGAAAGTGAATTTAGTTTTGAGGTTCCACATCTCTAGTGTAGTGTTCTATCTTCTAGATTCTGTTCTAGTGTAGTGTGTGTAGTGTTCTGTATGGTGTCGGACGTAAAGAATAGCACCATCCCATATCTTCCCGTGGGTGTCGTAAGAGGCGACTAAGGGACTTACCAGAGAATGGGCAGCAGCAATCTCTGTGATTTTGTAACAACCGTACTGCGATCGCCAACCCGCCTGACAAGCGTGGCGATTATGGCAAAAACCCCCCTTTGGGAGAGGCCCGTGTCCAGCAGTGGACGTCTTTCGGCTGAAATGATGATGATGATGACATCTCTAGTGCTAATTATAAGGGTAGTTTGCCGTATCTATGCTTATCCCTACGACACACCTTCTGTTTACCCTCTGTGGAAAACAATAAATTATAGACAGTTTAGTAGTTAGGTAATCAACTTATCCAGCTACAATCAATCAGAGCTTCTCCTTAACACTACTAACAAGCCGAGGTACCCAGTGCGACGTGCACTGACTTGTGCACGTCGCACAAAGTTTTTCCTCTGACACCCTTGTGGTGCACGACTGAGAACGTGACCGGTATACCTACGTGCCGTGGTGGACTGAACGTCTACAGGAGACATTTATCACCGATTTACTACAAGTGTAACTAACCAATGAGGTAATGTTAAAACTATAAATTCTTCTTTATTATTGTACATATACATACAACTAGACCGCTCGGGTCGATCTTTAGGTTAAGCCGTGCTTGCCTAGGTTGGTCTGTGGATGGGTGACCACCCTTTACATACCGAGTTTCCTTCGTGCCTCGGAAAGCACGTTAAGCAGTTGGTCCCGGCTGTCATTTGTGATCTTTGCCAGTCGTTACAGGTAGTCAGTGACCCAAAAAGTCTGACAACCAGTCTTACCAAGGGGTATCGTATTACCCAGTACTAACTGGGTTGTGGAGGTCAGATAGGCAGTCGCTCCATGTAAAATACTGGTATTCAGCTTCATCCGGTTAGACTGGAAGCCGACTCCAATAAAAAACTTGGGGAAAGGCTAGCCAGATGATGTGATACATACAACTAGAACTATATAGGTATAATTACAAAAATTAAAACTAAAAGTAAGTACCTAAATATATACAACGACGTCAATAGGCGTCAAATTACTCCTCCGCATCGCTGTCATTCGGAAACGTGCCCAGAAGACTGGCAGCATTGCCACGTTGAACGGCAATGCTAATTCTTTGGCCAAAGAAAGAGCCAGCCCTCTGGTCACGCGAAGTGTCGACCAGTCGGTGAGAGATTTCCTTAAAAAGGAGACGCGCACTCGGACCCCATGACCCGAGCGTTTCGACCCCAAACGGCTCAAAGCTGTAGTTACCAATAAGGTTATAGTATTTGCGGACGTTTGAGGCTCTCAGCAGCCGCAGCCGCAGCGCCTGCACAGCCCGCCGTGCTTGCAACGTGAGAAGGCGCAAGGGTGTCGACACAGGTTGCGTCCCACACCAAAGGCCTAATAATTCTTAAAGCATACCAATCATATTATTTTTGTTATTGGATTTTTTCATCCGGAATTTCTCAGTAGCAGCAACGGAGTCTGGATTTGTGCCCGGTTGATGGCAATAGGCTCGCCCCCTATTACATAGGGCTTTAACATAACTGGCGAAAAGTGGATGGACTACCCACACCACACCCAGTCACCACAGTCTAACTAACCCTTCGAAGATTGCAGTAGTGTTGTTATGTTATATTTTTCTCGTCCTAACCAAAGCGTAGGCTTGTGAGCTCGTGACAGTTATCTTTTATCTGATCTTCTATAGAAGAGAGTTACATTAAACACGATAATCGACGTGTCGTAAAGGTCTGCTCGTGCTGTCCCGCGTTTATAAAAACAATTGACATGGGCGAAGTCCCGATGAGTGCAATTAGACACGGTAAATCGATGTGGATCTCAAAATAATATGTTACGTTTTACGTGACAAGTTATTTTGAGATCCACATAGATTGCGATTTTTGATCACAATTTCACTCACAAAATATGTCAGCACCGCCGATTTTCGCGAGATCTGGTTGCATCCTAATCAAAAAAATCAATCAATCAAAGAAGTCAATTATACCATAATCTATAGCTTTCATCTTGGTCATTTAACCATCGCTGTTGTGTTTATAATCCATGTTAACAAGATTCAACACAACGAAACATAATTATGTTTTTGATATGTCAAAAATAAAGCGACTTCCATTAATTAGAAGAGTTACAGAATTAACCTGCTGGGTCATAATCCAATCATCACGAGGACCGTAATTTATTTTCACTGGTCTATTTTTAGATGTGAGCTTTTTCTACGCTAGAGAACATGAAGGATCAACGCATCATCAGTCTAAAAAAATATGACATTATTTTCAGCTTATGTCAATTTCTTCTATATTTGTCCAAAAAGGATTTCATTAAGATTTTTTATGGTGACCTTTTCGTTACGCCCACGTGAAACTAAGTGAGCCGATGAGGTCCAAGTTATAATGGCCATGTTGGTAATTTACGTTTAAATAAGTACTAAATAATAATAGGTTCAAGCGTTAGAAAAAAGTCTGGATCAATAAAGAAACTTTTTTTTGTAGAAGTTCTAGAAATATCCTTCTTGGGCTGGCTTTGTAAAATTTATTGACGTAAATAGGTAGCACTAGGGTACAAAACTTACTTTTTAAATGTCGTTAAACTCTTTGAACTAGTGGTGGATCTGGTGAGCATGAAGGCCAAGTTCGATTACCAGGACGGGCAAAGTAATTTTGGTTACTAGTCCGTATCCTGGGGTTGCTCCCAGGCGATAGGATAAGAAATGCCCCACTAGACATAACAACTGAATTATCTTACCGACAAAACTTTCGAAAATTAATACCATTGAATTAAAAAATCACTATGGGTCTACACCAATTGACCAGTGGCATTCAATTAGCAATCATTATTTTGCGTGTATGTGCCTAGCCTGTTTCTGAGTTTTTATGCCGCTCATGGGTCTCTGACTTGGCTTTAAATGCCGTCGAAATATCTCTCAAGCATGCTGGTTTCCGACGTTTTCCTTCATTATTCCTTAATTATCACTTGCTTCGGGCAAGACAAGCCCGCCACACTATTCTCAAACCACTGTAACTCCTAAAAGTCAGAATCAACAGTGGCGACCACCAGAAAAGCGTCGAGACAATGAAGTTCGACGAAGTCCCAAAGAATGAATTTAACTGTCTTGGATCCCGCAACGAAATTAATCAGAAAAGTGAAGTAGAGGAGTAGGAAAAAACCGTAATTTCCGGCAAGTTTCCGGCTTCGGACAAGTGATAATTATACAATACGCACATGAATCCGCAAAATCAGAGGTGCGTGTCGTGGGTTCGAACTCGGGACCTATGACTGCAATAGGCTATAATAACCAATAAAAATGATGCATTATAAACCCACTTTAAAACTTATGTCAATCCTACTAAACGTTATAGTTCAAATACAAAAAACTTTGACAGCGATTGCCACGACGACGTGTCTATACCCTCTAGTCCATAAGAATAGAACTGCAATCAAACGGAAATATTCTTCATTTGAAAATCAACCGAACTCGCCTTAACTCCCCCTCACCTCAACCCTCCCTCTTTTGACTCCTTTCCCCCTACTCCTTAGTATGCAACAGCTCCACAGCGCCGCCGATGCAAAGAGGTGCTTCACGGATATCGAGTAAGCACAGAAGCACCTGGCTCGATACAGATACGCCTCTATACCTCTCCTGCGAGTTGCCCGGGGTCTCGAGGACGTATTCAAGGCGGTCGCCTGAGAGCGATGACTCTTCAAGAGACGTGGAGGTATCTCAACATGATAATTTGAATTCGAAACTAGTTCGGAGACTAAAATTGTGATTTAATGTGTAAAAAAGTGATGAACCTCATCCGTTTTACAAGATTTTTACAATTGTATTCAAGTTTTCACGTAAACTTTTCAGTGGAACAGAATAGGCTAGTTTCCACCACCAATAAATTGCAAATCTATTTAGTCTGTCAGTTAGAGTATTGGAAAATAATGGACACGTATTTTTTGTTATTGTAAATCAATGAATATTTACAAAGATAAAACGCATCAAAACTCGAGAGGGGGGCTCGTGACGTCACAACGCAATAAAAATTATAGCACGGCGTGACGTATTGAGAATTTTAAAAGCGTCGTATCTTCGTTTGGTGGTTTATAATGTAACAAAAGAAAAAATACGTGTCAAATATTTTTGATAATCTAACTGACAGACTAATTAGATTTTTTCAGGACACAAGCCTATTGTCTGAACTGCAACTGCTGAGCATGATCCTGAGTTTGATTCCTAGGTCGGGAAAGTGTTGAATTGGGGATTACCCATGAGTAATTTCTCAGTAGCCACGGAGTCTGGATTTCTACTAGCAGTGGTTCATGGATAGCAATAGATTCAGCCCCTATTACACGGGGCTTTAACATAGCTGGCGAAACAAGGCTGTACACAGATTAAGGATTATGAAAACTGTATAAAACCCCTTAACGAAGCCGAAGGCTCTAGTTCTGTCAATCGTTGCGATCATTTATTCGTTCTAGACCCTAACTTCCATTCGAACCTTTTAGTTACGGAGATATTGAAGGTCAATGTTCCAGTTCTTTTGACACGTTTTTTTATCACAAGTTTGTAATGTTAGCCGTGTGGTATCCGGCAGAGTAGAATAGAACCAACCCATTACACTCACGGGAGTCGTATAAGGCGACTAATGTCTGAGGCAGAACACCTTGCGCCTCCGTAGACAAGAGAATGGGCAGCAGCGTTTTCTGTTAGTCTTTCATCACTGCGATCTCCAATCCGCCTGCCAAGCGTGGAGATTACGGCAAATTCCTCCCATCATGGGAGAGGCTTATGTCCAGCAGTGGACGTTATGGGCTGTTGTAGTGTAGTGTAGTTGTAATGTTTTAACTTTAAATACCTCCATGACTCCTGTACTATTCAATGCAGTTCATGTAATCAACAGAATGTTTTGAGTGCGTTACATTGTGTGCTACCGAAATTCATGATTTTTCTGACTAAAAAAGATAGTCGTTTCCTAGCAATATTTTTTGCATGGAGTTATTTATTTTAATGTACAGAAGATTCAAGATTCTTTATTTGCATGAATTATGGTATGTATATGATGGTCTTATGAATTAAAAGGTTTCTCATATTTCGCCGACTTCTTCCAGCATGCAAACTTAAAATTATAATACCTAACACATTGTACTCGTAGTTTAGGTACCCAGTTAAAAATTTAACAAAACATTTATGAAACATTAAATGTTATAATGCATTAAATATCAAAATGCTTGGTTGGCTGTGTGAAAGATCCGCTTACATCTTGTATTACATCTGTCATTCATTTATTCATAAACAATGTACATTGTGTTGAACATTACACATCTATTTATTAAACACAGACTAATAATATTTACATTATTTACACACTAACTCTATAAAAAGAAATAAAAATATTTTACAAATATCAAAAAATAAAAAGGTTACAGGGCGTCGAAAAATTCGTCCACATCGCTGTCAACAGGAAAAGTGCCCAGAAGGCTGGCAGCATTGCCACGTTGGATGGCAATGCTGATTCTTTGGCCAAAAAATAGGCCCGCCCTGTGGTCACGTGAAGAGTCGACCAACCGTTTGGCGATTTCCCGAAATACTAGGTGAGCACTCGGACCCCATGGCCCTAGTGTTTCAACCCCAAACGGCTCAAACACATAATTACCAATTAAATTATTGTATTTGCGCCGTTTGAGGTTTTCAGCACCTGCAGCAGCCGCCCCAGCGCAGCACACTGTGCTAGGAAGATGGGATGGCGCAAGGGTGTCGACGCAAGTTGCGTCCCACACCAAAGGCCTACCCAACTTCCATGGCATTATGGTCATACCATCTGGTCTCTTGCCATCGACGCGTGCCAAGCCAGTGGGTTCTAATACAGCTGGCACCCCGGCGGTGGCAAGAGCACGACGGATGAGATCATTAATGCTAGCGTGCCGCGCTATCCGACCTGCACTCTTACTGCAAGAAAGGCCATGGTGTCCGAGGCAGTCGACTGCTTCACCACATTGACAGCGATGTGGAGCCCCACAAGGAGCACCCAAACGCAAACATGTAGCGAGCCGGAAGGTTGTGTCACCTAACATAGTGCCTATATTAGGTGCCGGTAGTGCCTGAAGCCAGAGGCCCGACTCCCATTCACCCACAGCCAGCAGGCGGGCACGCTCAGCAGTATTGGTAGACGTATCAATAAGTTTATTCCGTACCAACCTGCAGAGCGGCTCATCCCACTGTCTCTGGGAAAATGGGTTCTCGGGCCGATCCGTGTCCGGGCAAGTCACTTTCCAGGCGTCTTCTGCGTCGGTCAAGCACGGCACTTCCGAGCTAACCAGGGAGAGAGACATTTTACATTATTACATCTTGTAGTTATGTTACTATTAAGACTTCATTTTAAAACTGATTTTGACTAGAATGTCTATGTATTCCAGTTATAATCCCCATCTAAGCAGAAACACAAGTACAGTACCTAACTAAAGGATGTAATAGCGAGTTCACAGAAACGGGTAGGGTTATTTTAATAAAAACCTTCAAAGAATTTCATTAAATCTGTACCTTTGCGCCGAGAACAACCCTTGTTCTTAAAATGTGAAACGTTTAATTTACATAATTGCAAGCTTTGCCAAGTTAAATACAAAGTAAGTAAGTTAAGAACACCATAATGGGCTATCACGTTCCCACTGTTGGGCACAACACAAGCCTCCTGGCTGTAAGAGGGAGTGGGCGGGCGGTAATCGTACACCACTCGGGCTCAGTGCGGGCGGGTTATCAAAAGTCATGTCTTTGAATTTTTGGTCTAAGACATAATAGTTTCCTCACAATGTTTTCTTTCAATGTTTTAGTGGCCAGCAATGGTTTCTACGTGCGGTAACTTCTCGTCCAACTTACTGCAGTGTCTCAAGACGAAAGTCTATGACCAGTGTGTGTTGCCAGTGATTACATACGGGACCGAAACGTGGTCGCTCACAATGGGCCTTATCAGAAGGCTTAAAGTCACCCAAAGGGCAATGGAGAGGGCTATGCTCGGAGTTTCTTTGCGTGATCGAACCAGAAAGAGAATCAGGGTCACCGACGTAGCCCGAAGAATTGCCAAAGTCAACTGGCAGTGGGCAGGATACATTGTTCGCAGAACGGATGGCCGATGGGGCCGAAAAGTTCTGGAGTGGCGACCGCGAACCGGAAGACTATGCGTTGGAAGGCCTCCCACTAGGTGGACCGATGACCTGGTGAAGGCTGCGGGAATCCGCTGGATGCGAGTCGCACGGGACCGGTCAATGTGGCGACACTTGGGGGAGGCCTATGTCCAGCTGTGGACGTCTTTCGGCTGAAATGATGTTTATGATGATAGTTTATATGCGTATCATAAGCAGCTAAACTGTTTGAACAAAGACTCCTATTTTGAAGAGGAACTGCCTCGTTAGACTATTGGTCGCAAGCGCGACTGCTGAACATGAGGTCTTGGGTTCGATTTCCGGCTCAGGCAAAGTTTTTTATTGGGTTTTTTCCATGAGGAATTTTTCAGTAGCAGCCACGAATCTAGATTTGTGCTCGGTTGATGGCAGTAGATTCGTCCTCTATTACATGGGACTTAAACATAACTGGCGAAATGTGGGAGTGCTACCTTTACACCTCTGCTTAACCCTTCGGGGATTACAGGCGTGGTGTTATGTGGGTCATAATACACCATACGGCCCCGTGCGGAAGGTATCACCATGATTTTCTTCATCGTTGTGATAGCTAGCGGTGGTGATCATCATCACTTTGACGATATTGTCATGATTTTAAAATATGTACTAATTAATAAGATCTGCTGTGATCTATTTAAAATAATATTATGTAGAGTTTAAAAAAAAATTTTTTTTTTTTTGATGTAATGACAACACTGCCTAACTGTCAATTTTGTAGCGGGAAAGGGGAGTTTATAAGCATGGCACTCGGCCGAGAGACCACTGTTCGTTGGAAGAAATTGTGGTGTTAAGACTAATAGTCGAATCTATGTCCGATAACTGATAAGTGTTGTAATTATTGCATTTTGTATAAAACGTGAAGTAATATAGAATTGTGTAATACCAAATAATTTGAAAAGAGTAACCATGGAGTTTCTTGCCGGTTCTTCTCCATGGAAGCGACCAATCCGAGCCGTGCACCCTTGTCGACGTTCATAAGTGGCCATCCAGGCCTTTGTCGAATAAAATACTTGGATTTGAACATACCCAAGAGTTGATTGGAGCTACAGTGGTTTTATTACAATATAGAATAAATTACACAGTATGGCGTGAAATACGGGGCTGGTAATCTCGGACCACCACTGCTTCTAAAGTTGGTATAGAATACAAAACATAATAAAACAAACAACAACAACAGCCCATAACGTCCACTGCTGGACATAAGCCTCTCCCATGATGGGAGGAATTTGCCGTAATCTCCACGCTTGGCAGGCGGATTGGAGATCGCAGTGGTGAAAGAAAACAGAAAACGCTGCTGCCCATTCTCTGGTCTACGGAGGCGCAAGGTGTTCTGCCTCAGACATTAGTCGCCTTATACGACACCCGTGAGTGTATTGGGTTGGTTCTATTCTACTCTGCCGAATACCACACGGCTTACATACAAAACATAATGCTTTTGTTAAAAAAATATATGAAAGAATTACTTTAGAAAATTTTGGCTGACTTACGGATACAGTCCCAATTTCTCTTCATTCACCTTACATTGCTGTTTTATCGAAATAAAATGTTCGTGGTTATAAAAATAACTCTACAAAACGAACTTATCAGTATTGAATACAAGCACCATTGTGAGAATAGAGCCTTATTTTTTTTTATCGGAGGCTGTATGAGTGAACGGCTTTCGCACGCCGTTCAAGTGCGGAGCGCGGGAAAATGGTAGTAAAATAAAATGGCGTCGTGGAAATACGACACGGAAAATGTCAGCTTTTTATTATGCATTTTAAAGAAGCGCCGTTCATAAGAAGCGTCATGTTCCAATAAGTAAATGGTCAAGGAATATTAATGGACACTTTGATATCGAAATTCAAGTACATTTTCTCCGTGCAGGGTGAATTTCTGAACTTGAATAGCTGGAAAGTGTCCAACAATTGGAAGGCTTGCCAACTAAAAATGAATGAAAATTTCCCGCAAGATAAGAAGTATTGCTTTCATGAAATACTGTTTCATAAGGAAAAGAGAAAGAGTTTGTTTTAAAGTTATCAAGAAAAACTTCGTTCCGATTACAATTATAAGACTTCATTCTCTTGCCCTTATCCCTATTTATTTGGGGTCGGCGCAGCATGTCTTCTTCTTCTTCTCTATTACTCGTCATCTCATCAGCAAGACCATAAGTAAAACTAATTTTTTCAAAGGTATCTTCCTAAAGAACAATAAATCAGAATCAGAATGCTTTATTTGTAAACATAGGTCAGATTCACGTTCAATCAGTAAAACAGTAAGTACAAATTCCCAGCACAATCAGAAACCAAGGTAGACCCAATTACGTGTCTTCTGGCACAAAGTTATCTACAACGTATAACCTTGCCAAGTTGTTTGTGCTTAACTTAAAATACATACAGCATAACCACATTGTACATTTGGGCATCTGCGTTGGTACATTTTCGGACCAAATTGTGTTAATTTAAATGCTAATTTGCGACACAACGAGAAATAATGTGTCGGGTGCTTGACACCCTGTGCTGTGCAAAATTTCCACAATTTGAGTTCGTATAATTATTGTTGTCAAATCAAAATAAGGATTTACATATTCAAAGTGGACCCTCTGTTTGTTGAAGAATTTGAATGGTGCTTCGTAGTTTAGTATCAATGTGGTTGAGAATTTATATAAACGAACTAGATAGTTATTTGTAGTGTAAGGCTGCATTCCCAGCAGAGAGCTGCGTTGTGCGTGGCAGCTAGGCGGTGCGAGAAAAAAACCCCCAGTATAATTTTTCTAGCCTCGCTTATCTGAGTTCTAGTGGAATAGGCATAGTGGAGCTAGGTATGTACGAGTACATACAAAAACGGGAAGCAAACGAGGAATGAGTATAGGTATTATAAAATGGATCGGCTGTTTCTTCACAGAGTTGTCTGATAAAACATCGACGTTATTTATCGAACATCCAGTTTGTAAAATAAAACGTCTTTCCAATGTAAATATTATTTATCATTGAATGTGTCGGCGCACATTAGAATGTCATTGTCAAGAGCGACAGGTTGTCAATGTCACTCAAGCGGAGCGTCGAGTCTATGGTAGCGCGGCGGCCATCTTAGAATTCGGTTCTTTGAGAGCGGTCGCCAGCGCACCTCGGTTTCGACGAATCGCTATCCATCGCCTTAATCATAGTGTATTTTTATAGTAATTAGTGTTGATCAGAATTAGTGATTATCATTTACGCAATTGTAGAATTATTTTAATGGTTTCAGAAGTAAAATCGTTTAATTTAAATTACTGATTGGACTACCCACATACCCACGTTGCAAGATGGATTCTGATGAAGGCCGTTCTGAGCTTTCAAATGTAAGAAAAACGGTACTAGAAAGTATCCGCTAGGCATTCTTGCAAGCACTGTTTTACAGGTTAGCTACGCATCCTCGCATCGCGCTAGCTCCTTGCACACCTTTAGTGAAAATTATCACACTGTTTCACTGTGCCCCCTACACATAATCGCGTCGCGTCGGTAGCTATCTCTGATGTAGAACCAGTCTAATACAGCTTGTTTTAATTAATGTAACACAGCTCGTTTGAATGTAAACTGCAGGGATCCCTTTTTTTTGCATAATGTTCTTTTTCCTAATTTACTTTGGCATAACTGTTTTGGCATAATTTGCTTTGCCATAATAATACATTGCCAAATTTTTTTTTGGCATACAGTTTATGTTGGCATAATCATCTTGAAGGCTAATTTGTTTTGGCATAAATTGAATTTTGCATAATGTTGCTAGGCATAATGACTATTAGCCTAATAGTATTTAGGCATACAATAAATAGAAATAACGGACACAAATTTGAGTTATTTTTACGTATTTATTTTTGAGTTTTCATGCAAATAATCAAATAATAAAAAATAAAAAAAATAAAAAAGATGGTGACAGAAACGAATCGCTGCAAAACCGAGTCCTCAAACTCAAACTCAAACTCAAAGCATTTATTTCAATTAGACCATTACGGCACTTTTGAATGTCAAAAATACAAAAAAGAAAATCAAAGCTACGGTCCCAGTCACAAGGCATAATAACTTGAGAAAGTACTGTAGTTGCCCATTCCCTAGCGTAGATCTCTATGGAGAAGAACGGGCAAGAAACTCCATGGACACTCTTTTAAAAACAAAATATTGTTACAAAATCTTGGTTACATCTTTAATTTTGAGATTATACATATATGTGAGAACGATGTAGAAAGACGTGCACACTAAGAGCGTCCAGAGTAAAAGATTAGATCAACAGTTTACGAATAAAGTAATTAAAATGAACCTTGGCAGCTAAGAGATGACCAGTCCCAACTGACAGCGCCCGTTCACGAACATGACGCATGTACCGGCGCCATTCAACTCAACCATATTGAAGGGAACTAAATGACCCGACACACCCGCCACCATCAGCGAGACATTTAAGTGAGCATGACATTCTCTCAGCCACCAAGGCATATTCAAGTCAATGAAATATAAATAAATGTAAATGGTGGCTGAACAGTACAAAGTACTCACACATGTGCTATGCAATTATATAATATTATGAACTGGAATCTATATAATGCAAGTATATTTTTACAATCTTCTGCAGCTTCCACAAAACATTAACATGGGAATCAATTCTTCATCTTCTTCTTTACGTGTCGATGGACTCAAATAATGCCCGACCCAAACAATCAATTAATTTGCCCCCCCCCCCCCCTATGGTTGTGGAGCAGGACCAGCATTTAGCCAAGCATTTTTATCATCAATGTAATCCCCCAACTTATAATATGCTTGCCTACATAGTGTGCGTTTTATACAAGATTTAAATTTCGTCTCGTTCAGTTGAAGAATGTGGGGAGGTATTTTATTGTAACATTTCAAACAGTACCCCATGAAAGATGAATCTACTTTAGCAAGCCTGAAACCTGGCTGAACTAGTTGGTCCCTATTTCTAGTGTTATAGTGGTGTCTGTCACCTCTTCTACTGAATAAATGCCGATTTTTCCTAACGTACATGATGTTTTCATAGATGTATTGACAAGGTACTGTCATGATATTAATTTCCTTAAACAGTTATCTTAGAGAATCGCGTCTACGTAATTCATAAATGGCTCTGATGGCTCTTTTCTGCAGAATAAATATAGACCGGCCCCATAGTAAAATACCGTATGACATAATACTATGAAAATAACTAAAATAGACTAGCCTCGCGGTATCAATATCAGTGAATTGACGGATTTTTCTAACAGCATATGCTGCTGAGCTCAGCCGTCCTGCAAGAGATGTTAAATGAGGACCCCATTGTAACCTTGAATCGAGCGTGATTCCCAAGAAAACCGTTTTATCGACAAATTCTAGTTTCTCTTGATTCAATATTATGTCACAATCACTACTTTTGACATTTGGTAGAGCAAATCTAATGCACTTAGTTTTTTTTGTCCACGTAGTCTTGTCTGCCCCCTACCCCGAGAGTGTAATTTAGAATCGCGTAGGCGCGGATGGGCGAGGCGGCCCGCGAGTTGAGGAGCAGGTTAAACACATCTGCGACGATAAGCTCGCGTGGGACCGCCGGAGCCCCGGAGTGCCGGAGCCGTGACAGAAACCATGCCTGCTGCATGTTGCATGATGCATGCTTGCTTGCATGCTGCATGCTTGCTTGCATGCTGCATGCTTGCTTGCTTGCTGCATGCTTGCTTGCCTACAAATTTCGTTATAGCATTATTCTATAAAAATGTGTATTAGTGTCTAAAATTTTAGGAGTTCATAATTATGCCTTTGTTATGCCTATAAAAGTATGTTTTAATATCATTATGCGTAAATGAATTTATGCTTCGGAATATTATGATTAATCATTATTATGATTAGAAAAATTTTGCGTAAGCTGTTATGCCTAAATAATATTAAGCGAAAATTTAATTAGGAGTAACAAAAGTATTCCAAGTTATATTAGGTCTTAAAATTTTATGCAAATGGATAGGGAACCAAACTGCATTCATTTGTTTTCTGAAGGATTTATTTTCAGTTGGTTTCTTTGATTAATACAACTAATTTAATTATTGTTTAAAAGATAGCTTGATTTTGTGATTGTTAATACTGATTCATTGGCCGTATAATCTTGGAAACTCCCTTTCACATCACGTTTAACTTTAAACTAGTTTAGTGTCTTACGGAGCTTCAGAGGGATAATATTATTATGCCAACTTATATTGACTTACAGCCTACTGTACTAATGCTGTAAGCATTGTAATTCAGTTTTCCAGAAATCTATAATAAATAGGCGAGACGACAAAAAAATCTAATAAGTTCGTCAGATAGATTTCCAAATAATATTGGACAAATGTTTATTTCTTTTTTCACGTAAAAAAAATTTGATGAAGATACAGTGTGTTGAAAACTCGTGTGACGTCACATTTCGGTACATTTTTACCATAAAGTGACGTCACTCATGATCTTTGATGCGTTTTATCTTCATCATTTTTTATTAATTTGATAAAACAAAAAACACGTATCCAATATTTTTCGATAATCTAACTGATGGACTAAACAGAATCATATTTTTTTAGACAGTCGTCATCCCTATTACACATGACGTGAACTTACCTACTTTTAATAAACTTGTATCTAAAATTTTCAATGAGTCAAACTTGCATCTCATGTTGTAACACAAAAAAAAATATTAACCTCACATTCACCTTCCAATATTCAATGGTATGAAATCACTGAACACACATACCTCTAGGCATTCGGAATTGCAGCTATATTGCATACCTAATTACAATTAAGCCAGCTCGTTTGTGCTAATTGATCAATCGATCTCAATATCGTAGCTATTAATTAATGTTGCACATTCAATGAAGATGAACTAGCATTCATTATTTAAACTGGGTAATCCTAAAGTGTTGTATTTTAAAATATTTATTAACACAACCATAACATCACGCCTGCCGCCTGCCTTAGCCGTGTGGTATCCGGCAGAGTAGAATAGAATCAACCCATTACACTCACGGGTGTCGTATAAGGCGACTAATGTCTGAGGCAGAACACCTTGCGCCTCCGTAGACCAGAGAATGGGCAGCAGCGTTTTCTGTTAGTCTTTCATCACTGCGATCTCCAATCCGCCTGCCAAGCGTGGAGATTACGATAAATTCCTCCCATAATGGGAGAGGCTTATGTCCAGCAGTGGACGTTATAGGCTGTTGTAGTAGTGTAGTAACATCACGCCTGTACCTAATAGTATCCCACATTTAATTTCTTGTTGCCATGTAATAGCGTGCCTTTCCACAAACCGCATATCAGGGCTGCTACTGAGAAACTCCATAAGGAAAACCCAATAACATTTTTGCCCGACCTTGGAATCGAACAAGAGAACTTTTGCTCAGCAGTACCACTAGACCATCATCCCAATATTAAAATGAATAATAATCTACTTATAATAATACTTTCTCCAAATTTAATTTGTTAATTAGTAGGTAACAGTTTCTATTATCTTCATTTTATGTTGAGACTGCTTCTATATAAAGATAACAAAATCCGGCTCGATGGACCAATTTCAATAAAAGTTTGAACCACACAGCGGATTACGGTACAAAAGCTAGACTTAGACCATCTATTTAGGTGACCCAGGTTTATAGGCCCCCGAGGTCTAATCTAGGAATAATAAAATCTGGAGACTTGTTTAGTTTGGTTGTAAACCTGGATTAGCTCGTGAACAATATGCCGACGTGTTTTTATTATTTACAAACGTTGGAAAGGTTTTTTTCTTTTAGGGTCGAACATAGTAAAGGACTTTTTTTCTCCGTGCAAAATTAGAAGTATCATTAGGTCCAATAGGTGGATGCTCCTGACTAAAAACTCTATGATTCTATTTAGTCCGTCAGCGTCAGTTAGATTATCGAAAAATATTGAATACGTATTTTTTGTTTTATCATATCAATAAGTGTACCTACATGTGACGTCACACGAGTTTTCAACGTACTTTATCGTCTTCATTGTTTGTTTACGAGAAAAAAAAATGCGTGTACAATATTTTTTGGAAATCTATCTGACGTAGTCCGTCAGATAGATTTCCAAAAAATGTTTTTATTCGATCTTTTGAGGTTTTTAACCAAGAGCGAACCAGGCAGTTACCATGTCTACAATTTGGTTTTCACACAAAAATAGTATTACAACAGAGACTGCCAGGATACTCTGGGTTAAAAATACACACTCAAATTATAACTTTTATAAATTATATCAATCAGAGATAACATACCAGAAACTTTTCTCTCATTTCAATAACTGGAAAGGCTTTTATAAAAGTCACAAACCTTTCCAAGTTGAGACAGTCTTGTTCAATAAAACCTAGATGTTTTATTTCTTTTCACATCTGGCAACATCCCTGAGGGTCA
The DNA here is from genome assembly GCA_941918905.2 of Xestia sexstrigata. Taxonomy (NCBI): domain Eukaryota; kingdom Metazoa; phylum Arthropoda; class Insecta; order Lepidoptera; family Noctuidae; genus Xestia; species Xestia sexstrigata. Next base: position 1,828,401 of record OW799203.2, on the reverse strand, counting down.
AGACATTCCTGGAAATACTTTATATTTCTACGTTAACATTCCGTAGATAACACTTTGAAAAAAAAAAGTAAACTTCTTGTACAGTTGTTCACTTGTTTTTTATTTAATTGCTGAAGTTGGTAGAACCGTTTTGTGGTTTTAATCAAGTAATGTAGAAGTTGGTAGACATTTTTTTGGCTTTTGGTGCTATTTGAGTTTGATTAAAATCGCTGTTCATGCTTGGTAGAGGGTGAACATTTTGATGTTTTGATCTGTACAGTGGTTGAGCCATTGAATTCACTTATATGCGTGGTTGTAATTGCCATATACAGGGTGGAATTTTTCAATGCCACCTGCAAGGAAAGTACTTTAAATACTGGAGAGTCGGTTCGATTCCCGAATGTGGCAAGCGAATTTTAGAAAATCTGTGAATGCAGATTTTTTCTTTAAAAGTATAAAGGAATGTTTCCTTTGAATAAAATTTGCTATCTCCAGTATTTAGAGTACTTTCCCTCCAGGTAGCATTGAAAAATTCCAACCTGTATATTACATACTAACATTTGACAGCGGCTTTGCACGTACTGATCGCACAATCGTAATCTACCTGTGTAGGATCATAATCTACCAGACTTGATCGAATTCTGTTCATGGGTGTCCCCCAAGCTGTAATATATCACCTTGTTCTCAACAACAGAGCAAAAATCATGTTTACATATTTAAGTAAAATGACAAAAATAAACATATTGTACAATAAGCCAGCGTTGGAAACCGTTCCCTCTATCTCTATAATTGAAGTGAAGCCTGTTAAGTTGCGAAGGCTTCCCATAAATGAAATCTCGCCAGAATAGGCATGACGACAGTATCAAAAAATTGCAAATCTATTTAGTCCGTCAGTTAGAGTATTGAAAAATAATGGACACGTATTTTTTGTTTTTGTAAATCAATGAATATTGACAAAGATAAAACGCATCAAAACTCGGGAGTGGGGGCTCGTGACATCAGAACTAGGCAATAATTATACCTAGGCGTGACGTATTGAGAATTTTAAAAGCGTCATATCTTCGTTAATTTTGGTTTTTTGATAATCTAACTGACGGACTAATTAGTTTTTTTTTGCCGTCTCGCCTATTGTTGGCTGGGTAGGTAGCTATAATTTATATTAAATCGTTATTATTCAGAGTTTTTAGACCTTTGGGATACTTTTAAATATTGTTTGGTCCTTTTGAATATTTTTGTTTATTTGGAAAAGAGATAAGTCAAGATTACGATGATGACTGTTGGATGACAGATTCATCACAAGTGATAATTGCTTTCAAAGCGTTTGATATCTCAACAACGTCTTATTCAATACTTTAAACACTCAGATATAAAAGACGAACTTAACACCTTAGTCACTGTCAGTCCCTTACATTTTTGACTGTTCCAGCATCTTTGTAGCGTATAAAATGTCGCTTTGTATAACCCCTTAACTCCTAACGCTTTCACATGAGACCTTCGAAATTCGATTAGGTTAAACGCACCTACACGTATGCGCAAATGTATCAAATCACTATTCATCAGTTCACAAAAGGAAGAAAAATACTCACTGTGTGAACATATCTCTAGATTTATAATACGATGCAACATATCAAGCTAAATCACCACCCATCCACAAAAAACAAAACATCGTCACACGACACTTCTACGCAAAACTTTCCCCAATAAAAATGGTCCCATCCCATCCTATTCCATAAATCGACTACAAACTATAGTCGATTTAATAACTGGGTCGGACCCATTACTATGATGTTTGGCATGTAGGCAAACACTCAATCAACGCGGGTCGAATCGGACCCTTAGGGAAAAGTGCACCGTTTTCTCTAAGCGACAGATATGACGTGACCCTTCTCGGAGGCCCTTATCTGTTCATATGAGGAGGTGGGAGATACTTAAGAAGTGGTTTATAGTGGCAACCAGTGGTATTGGCATTCTATTGTGAAATACTCATCACTACAGTACTATCTATAAACGATGAGCCATATAATCCTAGAACAACATAACATCACGCCTGTAATTCCCGAAGGGTTAGGCAAAGGTAAACAGTAGTTTAACCAGTTATGTTTAAGTTCCATATAATAAAAGTGGAGCCTACTGCCATCAACCGGGCACAAATCCAGACCGTGTTTATTAAACTTTCAAATAATTTCTAATTCTGAATGTTTTGCCAAGTCGTAAAAACTGTGCGAAACAGGGAGCCAGTCATTAGTATTTTATAAAATACTGAGAAAATTCTTGTAGCTAACTTAGCCTTTAATTATTTTGTTTTGTTCATTTAATCTTTTCGTTTTGTTAATTGATAACACTAAAATAGCTCTAGAGAAAGAAGAATGCAAAAAAAGAAGAGAGCCCTTTGCCCTGCAGTAAATAAATAATTAATTAACATTAGGTTTTGCTTACTAACCACATAATAATAATCCTTATGTTACATTAAAAGCATAACATAACATAATAATATCCGATATTAACGATATATCCGCTAAATAGTAATATCTCAATCATAACCTCAAAACCAATGAAGAAGGTTCATAAATATCTGAAAACGATTAAAGGTTTATCGACAGAACTTGCTAAGTCTATATTATGTCTAGACAAGTTTAGGCTATCTAAATTAGAAGCGATTCATATTCTTAGGACTTGCATTGATTAAATATGCAAATGAAAATGGATAGAATCGATAATGGTGTTAGCCTAAATTACGAGAAAATGGTAAATCATTTTGCTGTAGTCGCTTTGCAAGCAAGCAGGAGGAGCTCGTGGCTAAATAATAATCGCCGCTCGGGTCGATCTTTAGATTAAGCCATGCTTGCCTAGGTTGGTCTGTGGATGGGTGACCACCTTTTACATATCGAGTTTCCTCCGTGCCTCGGAAAGCTCGTTAAGTAGTTGATCCCGGCTGTCATTTGTAGATATTTGACAGTCGTTACAGGTAGTGGTCAAAAAAGTCTGATAACTAGTAAAATACTGTACGGTAAAATAATGATATTCAGTGCACCTGGTTAGACTGGAAGCCAACCCCAACATAGTTGGGAAAAGGCTAGACAGACGATGACTTTGTAAGCAAGCAAATTTGGGAAACTTGACAAGTGACATAGAAAACATCAAGAGTACCTAATCCGGCACGTCGTAGAATCAAATATTGGAAGACTACCAACCCTGGGCCCGCCAAGTTGTTCATTGCACTCTCACTCACACAGAAATAAGCCTTATGTATTGCGAGCATTAAACTGGCTGACTCAAAAATAGTAACTAAAGTTGAAGAAAAAAAGAAGAAAACCAGAGGACCGCGTAAGCTACTGTAAATCTTATGTCAATCTAGTAAAAGATTTGAAGTAGATTGTTACCCGTAGTTGTAGTGTATTGTTTTTGCTGGATAACCAATCAAACCAATCTTATCTTTCTATAAACATTCTTTTGCGCTCTCTGACAAATAATAGAGGCTGATACTTCTATTAATTCAAAAGGGGCTCGTGGCTAAGTAATAACAACCGCACTAGTCGATCAATCAGGTTAAGCTACGCTTGCCGCACTCCGTCCGTGGATGGGTGACCATCTTAATATACCAAGTTCCCTCCATGCCTTGAAAAGCACGTTAAGCCGTTGGTTCCGGTTGTCATTATTGTATCTTTGACAGTCGTTACAGGTAGTCAGTGGCCCGAAAGTCTGACAACCAGTCTTCAAGGCCAGAATGACTTTTATTGATTCAGTAATCATAATAGAAAAACCACAAACAATACATTTTTAATAGGAAAACTATTAATTTATTTCTTCGTTCTTAAGACCTAACAATTAAAATCGCAAGGGCGTCCTCTGGTACTGTTTGTCAGTTTCAAGGCACTTCGTAAGGCCGCCGCTACCCGCAAGCGATGGGGCACGTACAACGTACAACAGACTGGTGTTTATTTTCCTTCGTAGAACTGGGTTGTCTATGGTCGTAAGGGATTGTTCTAGACCTTTAACAATTTCATGCTGTAATTGTCTCTGGGTACGGCAAAAGCTAGGATTTAAATTGAAAGTCGGGATAATTTATCGTTGCGTAGCTGATCACATGGTATTGGGGTTCACTTTGCCCCAGCCATGGCAGGAAACGAACCCAGGACCTCCTGTCAGCAGTCGCGCTTGCGAACACTAGACCAACAAGGTAGAAAAATGGCTGAATAACCGTAATTTGAGAGCGTATCTGTTGTTCTAATACATATCTAGTTGTGTTAGAGACAGCCTGTTAGGGACACGTTCGACAAGCCGCAGTGTATACCAAACTTGCGGTTCCTGTTAATTGCTGCAGCCATCTACATACTGTCATATAAACCATGCCTATAGCTAAACGGAGAACTTAGTACTAGTATAACACAGAGAACGAAGTCATATTGTTGTCTCAGTTCTCCAGCCCTGTAGGGTATTACGTATCTCTGTTGACAGTAACTGGAAATGATAGTAACTGGGCTCAGTGTCCATCAATTAACTGTCAAAAGGTTAGTTTCGTATTATGTATGACCAGTCGCGATCAAATATGACGTCATTGGTTGTCATCGTGGCTGATAGTCACCATAACTCATTTTGACAGACGCTTTCTTATTGATACCTATATTATTTTGATTATGTAAGCATAGTGGCCAACGAATTGATGACAACTGAGTTTGAAGTGGCTTTCGTGAAAGACGTTACACCGTACCCGGGCTGTTAGTCACCGTAAAGTGATATCCACTCAGTGCGATACGTAATACCAATATTATGACATTCTCGGTTGTCATCAAAGTTCGGTGTACAACCAAAGCATGATAGTCACTGGATGTCAGAAAGATACGTAATAGACCAATTTATTTGAAATCGGCGCAGCATGTCTTCTTCTTCCATACTTCTCTACTACTCGTCATCTCAGCATTCAACTCGTTTCTAGACTTATCATCCTTTACATAGTCCATTCATCGTTTCTTGCCGGTTCTTCTACATTAGAAACGACTCATTTTGACAGTTCATTAAGATTCAATGAATTTTCCGAGCAATGAATTAGGAAATTACAAAAAAAATCCTTTTGGGTTGTGGTTGTAAGTGAGGAACTTAATTTGGGGTGCTCCTTTTTTTTTAAGGGACAAGCCCGCCACACTATTCCCAAACCACTGTAACTCCTGAAAGCCAGAATCAACAGTGGCCACCACCAGAAACGCACCGAGACAAAGAAGCTCGGCGAAGTCCCAGAGAATGAATTTAACTGTCTTGGATCCCGCAACGAAATTAATCAGAAAAGTATAGTGGAGGAGTAGGAAAAAACCGTAATTTCCACTTCCCATTTCCATTGGGGTGGTCCTATTGTTTATTTTATACTAGACGTCGTTAATACGTTCAGTAGGCAAAATTGAAGTTAACTCATTTTGTTTTCACACCAGACTCACATCTGTCGCAACTATATAAAGTAATTATTTTATTCTACCAACTTTATCTACCCATTTCGCCCCTACCGGTAATGATGTCAATCTCAAACAAAAGATTGCTATTTTCTTAGCTATCTTGTATAGAAGGACCTGTCTATTCGAAGTAATGGCGTGTCTATTTGTCGGAACGATTCCGGCTGGAGAGTGTCGCGCCAACAACTCATACATTTTAAATTTTTATCGACGGGGATGGAAATGGAAGCTGGGTTAAAATATATTAATCTTTGAAATGGGGTCGATTTGTGATAGGTTTTTAATCAATTTTGATCGAGGTTTTAGAAATTATATTGGTTATACCTTGCAATAGGGCAAGGTATAACCAATATAATTTAAATCTAAGTATCCAATTTACCGTAAATCTTTTCCTAAAATTCGTGGTTTCAATTACGAACATTAAAAACGTTGGTCCAGAGAACGCAGGCGTGAATGCTGATGTTGTGGTGAATGCTTTATCCTGAGTTCAATTCCCAGGTTGAGCAACGTATAATTAGGTTTTTCCATCAGGAATTTCTCAGCAGCAGCCACGGAGTCTGGATTTGCGCCCGGTCGATGGAGATCGATGAAGCCTGGTCCCATATTACACAGGACTTACCTCCCCCACCCTCCCTCCCTCCTTACCTCTCCTGAACTCTTCAGGGTTATATGTGAGATGTTTTAAGAGTAGATTGCACCAAACATAATGCAAGCTTTAAGTTTACGATGTAATTACTAGTTGTGATTGTGTTAGTAACTTCGAGTTCGCTCCAACTTTGTCTGTTTTATCAAGTTGCTATGCTATTGCGTCTCCTAAACGTTTTATTTGAGTTGCTATGCATTCTCTCAGAGCAAAGTTAATTGTATGACTGTTGTATAACTTCTGCAATTCCAATGTTTAATCTGCTTTAAACCTGTTAAAGGAAAAAGTTCATCAACACAACAGTTTATTTATTTTCTAGTAAGTAATTATCTTCTTGAAGAGCTCGTGCTTAAATAAGAACAGTCGCAGGTCGATTTTTACGATTAAGTAACGTTTGTTATAGTCGATCCGTTGGTAGGTCGGTTGCTCTTTGATGTCGTTACAAGTAGTCAGTGGCCTTAAAGTCCAACAACCAGTCTTACCAAGAAGAGTTGAGGTGAGGTGTGGAGAATGCATACTGGTACTCAGTTGCATCCGGTAAGACTGGAAGCCGACCCCAACGTAGTAGGAAAACACAATAGATTTTCTTAATTCTATATTGACCAGGTTACTGAGTAATTCTAGAATCAGTGATTTACTCACCCAATGCAATTCCGATAAAAAGAAATCTTTTTGTTTTGCAACCAGTAATCAATTTGTTCCCCAATGAAGACTTTCTCTTGTCTGCCCATCTACATAGCTGTCGAAAACTGTCTACCCATTTTATCCTGCTGTCAAAAACTTCGAAACTAAACAACAAAATAGTTAAGGAAAATCTGTTAGCCCAGAGGCAAAAATAGTACCCTATGTAAAGTTGAATAAAGTTTCTTCGGCTGTTCCAATTAAGTCTTGGTAATCCAAAGACTTGGAGAAATATAAAAACCGATCAAGGGCGAGTTCGACTTACGCACCGAGGGTTCCGTATTTTGTTGTTAAACTACGTATTTACAATTTTCCTTTACATTTGCGGTAAGACTTCTTCTTAAAAATTTAAATTTCATGTTTCTAAGTTAACGGGAAGTCCCTGATGGTATTACGAGTGGTTTTGATTCTCTTGTGAAATCGCAAAATATGCGACTTATACGGTCATATTTGTTGGTCGCGTTAACTTACAAGTTTGATTTTTTTACTGGTCTAAGGGGTATTAGACCTGAGTATTTAATATTAATTTCACCTTGATACCTCCACGCGCTTCTGAGAAAAAGAGTCTTCAGAGACGGACAGGCAGACAGACAGACAACAAGGCGATTCTAAATAGGTTTAGTTCTTGCCGACTGAGGTAACGTAACCCATAAAAGAGTGAACTAATAAAATTTGGGTTTGTCTCCATTTTTTACAACAATATCATAATAATCTGACACGTTTTTGCGTTAACAAATCCGTATCGGATGACACACCATCAATTTTTGCGTCTCATTTTAACGTCGGACGGATATTAACGATGAATAAAATTATCGTTCTGTCCGACTTTTATGGACGTCGTCGTAAAAACAATGGCGAATAAAAGAGTGTTATTACGATTTCGTTAAATTCGCGCTTTTCTTCTTTATGACAAGGAGTTATGTTCCTATCGGAGTCGATAGAAAACTTCATATTTCGAAGTTAAGCTCGAATGCTGGTACCGTACGGATGATAGATACTTGACGTATGGCTGACAGGCTGAGTACTCCACGATAGAGTAACAGGTACTTGAAGTACGGCTAAAGAATCAATCGAATTAGTGCTGAGTAATTACGGACCGGCTGTGGACATAGGCACCGCCTCACACAAATACATACTGAAGTGTCGGTCAGTGTTCATATCCGAAACGCGGCCACCATTTGGCAAAAAGTACGCAACGGAAAATTCGGCGCAGAATGTCTATCGCGGAATTTACGTCAGATGTTTCACTAGTTTGCCACGCTAAGCTTTGCTTGTCGTAAACACTCATAGATGAGTTTTTAGTAAACGTTACCTGACAGAGACGGGTGCACCTAAAGATACATAGGTAGTTGATATATCGTAGCGTTAACTTCATGGCAGAATTGTTACTTAGATATTTAGAGCAAGGTAGGAACTTCCCTCTGTATAGCCCTTGACTCACATTAAAAACATATTACACCGTAAAACCTTTGTAACATGACCTACAAGAAACCTAAATTATGTTTCTTTTATTACAAAATGTTCCACAGTAACGTAACTAATGTAGTTTTGATGGCAAACCTCATATTCCTTTGAATATCAAAACTGAATGTTCTGGCAAATGACTGCATGTCTGCGCAAATTGGAGCAATTTAGTCTTAGGATATTTAGATACGAGTTCCTCGTTGCTTGCATATAAAGAAACTGGTATAGTATGCAACTGTTTCTTTATATTAGAGTTCATATCATCATCTGCCTAGCCTTTCCCAACTTTGTTGGAATCGGCTTCCAGTCTAACCGGCTGCCGCGACTGCCTATCTGAACTCCACAACCAAGTTAGTACTAGATAATACGATATCCGGTAAGACTGGTTGTCAGACTTTCGGAATTCTGATTATCTGTTATGACTGTCAAAGAACAGCCACAAATGAAAACCATGTCCATCGGCTAGACATGCTTTCCGATTAACGAAGAGAACGCGGTATGAAATAAATCGTGTCATCCATGGACCGACCTTGGCAAGCACTGCTTAATGTTGAATATCGAGCCCTGTGACTATCATCAAGGTCCACATTGCTCGCATATAAAGAAAACAGTCCTAGTAAGGACCCAATAAGGCACTATTTTACCCGCAAGGATCATTATCGATCCATACCGACCGGTCCGTACTGACAATCTTTATGCAAGCACCCTTTGGTGCAAGATGTAAGGAATGACTAGCAAGTCGTTTGGTAAAGAGACTAATAAAAACGCAACAGCATGTCATATACGCATATCACGCATGTATTCCACAAAGGGTTAGGTAGAAGTATACCTACATACACCCATATTTTGTCATATTTTCCATCAACCAAACACAAATCGTAACTCTGCGTCTGACCTGGGATTCAAAGCCAGGATCTCAAGCCCAGCAGTACGTAGCACTTGTGACCTCTTAACCGACAGTGAACTACACTAATTACGGTTTTATTATATAACATTGCCTGTTAAAGATTTTTTGAAGGTTAAATAATACTTAGAAATGTATTTGTGGGAGCAGTCGCTCACATGATATATTTGTGTATGAATGGAAAAAATGGATGGAATCGTTTTAGTCTAATAAAAGTTTTTATTGACTTAGCTAATAAGGAGACCGATTTTATAAAAATAAAAAAAGATTAGGCTCAAGATTCTTTATCTACTGTTGGCTTAAACTTTTTAAATTTTTCTGGTATTGAGAGCCTTATTTAGGCACTAGAAAAAACTTTCAAGGCTTAAATCTCAGTTGAAAACGAATCCTTAAATAATGATGTCTGGAAAAACCTTTTCAGAGAAAAGTTCCTTCCAGAGGTCATTTTCTTAATGATGGCAAAAACTGTATTAAAGTCTGTTGCGTAGTTTAGTGGAACAACGCGGTCACACATTATCTGCCTAGCCTGTTCCCAAATTAACAACGCGGACACTTAAACAGACACGAAAAGCTACCATCAGGGATGTTTTGAGACAGCTAGCGTGGCACAAAATAGTACTTAGGTGGACTTGACGGGGAGGCCTTTGCCCCACCGTGGGACAGGCGTGGGACACAACGGCTAATTAAAATCATCTTCTACCTAGCCTTTTCCCAACTAAGTTGGGTTGGACTTCCAGTCTAATCGGATGCAGCTGCTTACCAGTATTATACATGGAGCGACTGCCTTTTGACCTCCAAAACCCTGTTAATACTGGGAAATACGATTCCCTTGGTGGGACTGGTTGTCAGACTTTCGGGCTTCCAGCAAAGACTGTCAAAAATCGAATTAAAATAAACAAATATAAATTCCCAACGGTTATAGAATTAATTCGTCCATTTATTTTGATAGCTAGCAACATTTATGACTTTTTAGGAGTTTTCAAATTGTAATCGTCACCATCTGTTGTAAGATGTAATTAATCACTTCGGTCAGATTTCGTAGAATTAATAACAACTTGATTGATAGTGTTGTGGGATTAGATATTCTTTCATTACTTTACTCGAGCTACAACATATTGCTTAGGGACTGCGCTGTTTTTGTCCGACATAAAGCGTTTTGATATTGATGGAGCTAATTTGTAAGTACCAAAAAAAGAAGCTTGTTTTTTAACCGACTTCCAAAAAGAGGAGGTTATCAATTCGTCTGGTTTATTTTATTTGTGTGTATGTTCAGCCTTTTTTCGCCAATTGTGAACCGATTTCGATGATTCTTTCTTTGTTTGGAAAAAAATTACTTCGCGGTGGTCCCGCTTAAATTTGGTGAAGATCTGATGGTGATCTTCGGAGAAATACAATGGAACTCTTCAATTATAGACAGCAAATCGGTCGTGATTGCTGCAATCGCTTGGATGTTTGTTGTTTTCACAACGTCATAACATATCACCACGCCTGTATGCTCTAAGGGGGTATGCAGAGGTGTACAGTACACCCACATTTCGACAGTTAGGTATGTTAGGTTCCATTTTATCGGGGATAAGCCTATTACCATGACACGTATTGTTAACAATATGAAATTACTGCCTCGTTGGTCTAGGGTGGCGACTACTCAGCGTGAGGTTCTGGGTTCGATTCCCAGGTCGGGCAAAGTGTAATTGGGTTTTTCCATCAGGAATTTCTCAGTAGCAGCCACGGATTACATTGGACTTAAACATAGCGAAATGTGGGTGTAGGTACTATTGGGTACATCTTAGCCCAACTCTTCGGGGATTACAGACGTGATGTTCATTATCATCATCATCATTTCAGCCGAAAGACGTCCACTGCTGGACACGGGCCTCCCCCAAAGGGGGGTTTTTGCCATAATCGCCACGCTTGGCAGGCGGGTTGGCGATCGCAGTACGGTTGTGACGTGATGTTAAGTTATGTTAAAATAAATGCATAGCTAATATTTGTATAGGATATTGGTGGTTACAGGTGGTAAGTCGGTGGCAAAGAAACTGAATCAAACACACAGAACTCACCGACTTCTGAAGCTAAAGTTCTCACTCAGGACCTTGATTTTTATACACCTAATAGGTATCCAAATAGGTGTCCTCAGTATCTGTTATAAATTTTAACTTGCTAGATGTAGATCTGATGGACAGATGGACAAGAGAGTGGTCTTATAAGGGTTCTTTTTTTTACCTTTTGAGGTACGGAACCCTAAAAAAACAAGCTTTTAAAATTAAAAACTACTTTAAAACATAATACGCACATTTTACAACAATTTTTCTACAACTTTTACATGAAAGAAAACCTCCTCCTCCTAGTGCAATTACTCTAGTCTGACACAGCTAGGAAATCCTAGTTCTGAAAACAAGTAAACCTGCGTTATTGTCTTAGGAACACAATGCCACAATATCTAGGAACAAGCTTTCTAGAACATTTTTAAGTAATGAAATTTTTTACTGGGCTGGCAAATCAAGGTGAAGCTGCTTTCTCGTAAAGAATGATTCAGTAGAAGAACTTTTCTCTGGGACAGTCGGGTAAAGACATGTGCAACTACCAGTGCAGGAGTTATAATACCTACCCAAGGTTATGAGAGATTAAAGGGAACCAAGGTCTATAGGCAAAGCGGCGATAACGATGATAGGAAAGTCATAATTCTATGGAACTAACGTAAACTAACGAAAGCTCGTCTCAAAAGTCTTTTTAGAAAAAATAATTGTTGAAAAAATCTAGGAAACAGGAGAATGACGTCATTTTATTTCTTGAATTCTTCTCAGCAAAACCATTCATTTGATACCCATAATTATCATGGGAATGTATAAAAAATAACTAGTCCGCCATCTTTGGGAGTCCACCATCTTGGATTTAGAATGACATCACTTAGCTTAACATACATTGTCATCTAAACTAAACATGTATGCAAAATTTTAGTTCTATCGGAAATCGGAAAGTGGGTCAAACTTAACTTCTAAGATTTTCATACATACAGGTGAAGCTATTAAAAGCGTGTTTAACGAAACGCCTTTCAAGCGAGCGTCACTTGTCTTACCCTCAGCTGTTGACAGCAACTATGAGTAGTCAGACGCCTGAAAGTTTTACCAAGTGGTATCGTATTACTCAGTAACTTGGTAATGGAGGTATAAATAAGCCGGCAGTGAATTCCACAGACTGACGGTTCGCACAATAAATGTGGAAGCAATGCGCTTTGTTCGGGTCCGTGGAACTTCAGTTATATAAAGGTGACGCTTCGCCGTATCTCTGCATTCTCTGCTCGTCCGATGATAGAATGGGGATGGGTATTAATTGTTCAGTTTCAAAGCACACTCCCCGAAATGATTAGTTGCGGAAACGCTAGGCAGATTTGTTCTTTTATGAGAACATTAAATTAATAGCAAGACTTGGTCTGAAAACTATGAACTATCGGGCCAGCTGCCAATTATGCAAAAGGTCAGGTCAAGATTGTAATAGTCTATGGAAGTTTCAGACTGTTCTTAAAACACCATTAATTAAAACTTAGTTTTGTTAAATCTAATGTAAGTTTTGGATTGGTTATTTTTAATTAGGTTAATCAATTACACACAGCTTTGCAAGTAGATTAATCAAAGTCAAAGATTGTTTTTGTGTGATTTTTGGTGATACAGTAGGTCTTCTAGTTAGGTTAAGGTGACTCAAAAAACTACCCAAATTCTTATATTATTAAATTACTTAGGAACACAATTTTAAAACATATAATTTAAAATTGATAAAACATACAAATTATAATATTTAGAATACCATCAATATGTTTTTTAGTAAACTTTCATAACATAATTAATGTGAGTACCTACTATTTAAACAATTAACCGAGATTTCATTCAAGGTTGCTTTTTAATACAGTACCTATTTTATCTGTCTATTCTTCAAGAACCTGGGATGATTAATTACGTTGGAAAAGTAGATTCAGTATTTTTTCGCGTTGTTACTAAGGGTCAGTTCACACCGACACACGACGCGACGCGACGCTGCGCGCATAGCGACTCAAAATACAACAATATTTACCACACGAAAAGATACACATTTTACTGTCGAGGCGCAGTGCTGCATGGTGCAACGTATTCTGAATTTTCACCACAATGAAATGTGTCTTTTCGTGTCGTAAATAAAATTATATTTCGAGTCGCTCTGCGCGCAGCGTCGCGTCGCGTCGCATCTTGATGTGAGCTGACCCTAACTCTAAAAAAGAAAATAGTTTCTCAAAAACACAGTTGTTATTTAAGGAAAATTTTATCAGCACCTCTATTGTATAACACGCTTTTATAATCATAATCTGAAGATTTTTTGAATTCGTATCTTTTTTTTGGTGTTGCCGTAGTCGGGTAAAAAGAGCTTTGCTTCAACAGATTAAACATTAGAATTCTACAAGTTAGATTACAGCTATACAATTACCTTTGCTCACAGAATGCATAACAAATCAAATTAGGTACACGTTTAGAAGATATAGCAGCAACTTGGTAAAACTGTTGTAGCAGGGGCGTGTTCGGTTTGCAGTTAATCACAATTTTAACTAAAAGATGATTACACTATAGTCTAAGTTAATCTTACATTATTTTGGATGGTTGCATATTAGAAAATCAAAACTTTTCTGAGCAAATTTCAAAAGAACAACGTACAAATCAACAAAGTTTAAAATAACTATGGTCATTTGATCAAAAGTTCAGCTGACCAAAGTCTGGAATATCAATGTTTATATTATTTATTACACTATTGACCAAATCGTTTAAAGGTCAAAATGGATTACTGGATAAATTAATACAAATAATATAGGCGTTATACTAATGCGGGTAGAACTTAGATAATAAAATTATATAGGCGTCATACTAATGCGGGTAGAACTTAGATAATATTTTTTTTAATTGAATGCATGTTACAAACTGTTTGAAGTGTTTTCGTTTTCACTCGTGTTCGATTAATTAACCTACTAAAAACAATCTCTTTTTTTATTAATGCAAGTCGTATCTGGAGGAGGTCACTGTTTAACCTAACCTAACCTACCCATTTTGTTTAAAGAAGAAATTAACCTAACTTTTAATCAGTCGTTCATTTGATGTCACATACATTGGGATTCTAAAAATTTTCTAAATAAAACATTTGGTCATTTAAATTTTGTTATTTCGTTTATTGTTCTTTTGAAATTTGCTCGAGAAAGTTTTGATTTTTAAATATGCAACCTTTTGGATAAACATAAGTGGTCACCAGTAAACATATCTCCTCCCCGTCAACCTTTTGTAAATAACTGAAAAGAAGAACGTAAATAACGATGTACTTCAGAATTGTAGGTGTATTTTTCAGATCAGCCTAAATTTATTGCAGTTGTTTGGTACCTTTTGTGTACCTTTACGTACCTCTCCTGAAAATTTGTGTACCTACACACGTGCAATGATTTTTTTAAAATTCGGTACACCCGCCATCCTGATGTCAGAACCGCGGGTGTACTGCTAATCAATATATGTAGCTAAGTACACTGTATAAGTAGATTTGTTACCTGTTGTGTATCAAATTCTGACACGTGGAATCTCTTGCATCTCACAAAAATAGGTGCCATGTAGTTAAGTTTAAGTAAACACAGCTACCTAAATAGGTACAAACCGGCTCAATATCAGCGTCGCAGTCTGTTTGTCTTTGTTCCACATTCGCTCCATAGTGAACTGGAAGTTTTTATCATGTGCCTATTTATATCCTGAAGGTACCTTCACCAGCGGTTGGGTTTCTAATAAATGATTATTAGGTGTGCGCAAAAAATAGACCTATCCTTACCGACACCTATGATGGATTGCCTTTATCTTTTTGACGGGCGAATATTCAATAGACGGTTTTGTGGCTCATTTTTAACACGTTTTTCAGCTTCACCTGTAACTAACTGTAAAAAAACTTAGAAGTTAAATTTGTCCCATTTCCCGGTTTCCAATTGAGCTGAAATTTTGCGTACATGTTTAGTTTTGGTGACAATGCATGGTTGCATGTCATTCTAAATCCAATATAGTGAAAAAAAAATGGTTATTTTTATGCGTTTCCATGACATGGGTACCAAATGAAAAACTAAAGAACACTTTTTCTCCCAACAAACCCTTTTTGTTGGGAGAAAAAGTGTTTTTTAGTTTTTATAAATTATAATAATATTGTTGTGCAGAAAAGGTTTTTTTTTTCTTTATTAGTATGAATAGTTGTGCCTGCATTTTCGATTATGAAAGTCGATCGCAAAAACGAGATAAAAGAACACATTGACTCACAAGACATTGAGTCATATTCAAAATATTTGAATGTCAAGCAATCATTATTTCACTAAAAAGTTTTTTCAGCCTCCTCACACATTGGCACACTACCGAAAAATATCCCTAAACACCAAAGAGATTTAAAATAATAGGTATAGAGCGGACATTGGGAATAATCTCATGCAAAAATTTTGATCCCTAACATTTTCAATTTTGACACACGAATGCTACCTGACAAGCTGGCGTATGACACTAGACAGAACGATTTGTTATTAAGTAGTAACAAGTTTTTGGATTACGATTTTCTTCGTATTGTCCCGTCTATCGCTCGTAAATATTTGAATGTCTTTGCCAAACACTCATGATTTTATTTCTAAATGTAAGTAGAAAACTCATGTTAGATGTAAATAATAAAACCGTCCAAGTGCGAGTTGAACTCGCGTGGAGAGGGTTCCGTACAATGCCAAAGTACGGAACCCTCTCCACGCGAGTTCAACTCGCACTTGGCCACGTTTACCACTTTATTTTCAATTAATAGAATTCTTTTGAGGTTTTCCTGTAATCTACAAGCAATGAACATTGTTGTTTTTTTTCAAAATTTTAGGCTTCCTAGTTTCGGAAATACTAGGGGGGGAATGATAAATACTACTAATATCGGGGGGGGGGAATGGTCAATTTTCGTCTTCTTTCATGAATAAAATCAAAAATATTTATTTTACAATAATAACAAAAATATATTTGAGATTCTCATATTGAGCCGTTTTATTTGATATAATTATGCCAACAGTAAAGTGAGGTAAGGAAGAACATTATTTAAAAAAAAAAAAAAAAATTGCACATCTGTATTTGGGTCAAAGGATTACAGCATTCTACTAAATTTTACCTGATTTGGTCCTGTAGATTCGGAGCAAATTGGCTGTGACAGACGGACAGACAGACCTATAAGGTCTATAAGATCCTATAAGGGTTCAGATTTTTCATTTTTTGTACGGAACCCTAAAAATCGTCAGATAAAACGATTGGCTTGTACCTAAGTGTCGCTTGGCGAAGGTGAAAAAGACAGTTTTCTGTATTGGATTCGTTATTTTCAATATTCTGTCTTCCATGCCAATTCTCTTACGACTTATCTAAGTCGACATGGCAACTGATGGCGAATATTTTTCCTTCTATTTATTCTTTTACTGAGTACTAAATCTTCTTTAGTATATTTGGTACCCAGTAAAAAAGAAATATACGGCACATAAAAATACGTGGGTGCGATAATTTGAGTAATGGATCAATTTGCTTAAGCAGAATAGCAGTATTTTTAACTTAACATCACGCCTATAGTCCCCGATGGGTTAGACAGAGATGTAACCTGTAGTATAACCACATTTCGGCAGTTATGTTTAGTTCCCATTTAATAAGGGATAATTAATACCGGGCACAAATCCAAACTCCATGCTACTACTGAAAAATTCCTGAATAACCCAATAATATGATAATCGCGTCGTGCGGTGACGCGATTATCAAACCCAGGACCTCGTACTCAGTAGAAGGCGAGGAATGTAATATGGTTATAAAACATTAGTTATATACTTGGTGATGGTTGCGGGAATCCGCTGAAAGCGAGTCGCACGGGACCGTTCAATGTGGCGACACTTGGGGGAGGCCTATGTCCAGCTGTGGACGTCTTTCGGCTGAAATGATGATGATGATTGACTGATTGACTTTAAGAGCAGTGATATTGATATTTTAATTTTAAGATAGCCTAACCAGACACCGTAGGTTAAGAAAAGCTTCAAGGTGAAAATAATGATTGATACACTGTATTAAGCTTTCACGGTTTCAAACTAAACTTATTATGTCTCTTACGGGATATCGTCCGTGATTAGTATTTGTTTTGAGCTCCCGATATTTCGACGCTGTTGCAAGCGCCTTGATCGCGGGTTTATAAGTTTAGTTTTATAATGATTCATGTTTTTTTTTTTTTTTTATTGTTCCCCGAGAGCTTATCTTGAACACGTTGAGTTGGCTTTATTCAAGAGTAGCGTTGAATGCCCTTTTGACTCGAGGTAACGTGAGTGCTGAGCGAGAGGTCATTGGTCTCGAGTTGGGCCAAGTGTTATTGGGTTTTTTTATTGCTTTTGTCAGAAACACCACGGACTTTTAAAAATGGTGGTATGACACCCCCATGACCCATGGTCCTGGTGATAATACGTCCGCCGGTTGTGTCAGATTGCCGTCACATTAGACCATGAGAGTGGGAGAAGAGACTGGTGAGCCTTACCATCAACATGAGAAAGTCAGCTTAAAACTAAAACATTTATTTTAAATAAACTGCTTCCGTCTCACTACTGGTCAAAGCGTCCCCCATATTTTTCAAATTTTTCCGTATTTTGTCTTCTCATGTCAATTAGTTAGGAACGAGTTCTTGGACCTGGCTTAAGGCTCAATTAATTCTTTACTGAGAAACTCGTAGAACGGAAATACGCAGTAGGTACAGTCAACAAAAGAGTTGGGTATGCAGGCTAGCAAACTTACTACTATTTAAATGCAAAAGGGTTATAAACAATCTGTTAGCACTTTCATCCAAATACGTTCAATAGATTCTGCGTGAAAGAATAATAAAAATCGATCCTCGCAAACTTTCACATTAATAATATTAGTAAGAAGATTGCTAGCCTGCATACCTAACTCTTTTGCGGACTGTACATATTTTTTTCTACTAGTACTAGGTCGTGTGCATAACCCAAGAGCAAAAACAGAAATAGAAATACTCAATTAAGACTGGCAGTCTATAATTGTTTAATAACGAACAGTTAACTAAACACAATATTAATAAAAAGTACGCATCACTCAATTCATGGTAAAGCACATCACAGACATACTTCCATGGGTGTGACTAATTGAAAGGGAACAACACCAGTAATTAAAATGCTATTCGTTCAGGAAATACTTACCTAGACGCACTATAAATTACGCGAATGCGTGAATTTGCTATAAATTCCGCGTAAAATTATGATGATTTACCAACGCGTTTCATTAGGAATGTAGGTAATTCAGGGTAATTAACTGTTAAGGAAATTGACTATCACTCTAAATTAAATTCTGTATTTCGACTGTTGAATGAAATGACTTTTCACGGGAAATGACTCATCAATTAAACCTTGACGCTAAATTAATTTCTTACCAGACAATAACAAGTAGATTCGCGAACGAAGTCGCGGGTAACTGCTAGTATTAGTTTAGATTGTTATTTACCCAAGAAATTTTTCTTGCGTTTTTCGCCTTATAAATAAAAAACTTGGTTTTCTGTTGACAATTTTAACGCAACACTCAATAAAACATCAAAATGAAAAAATTAAGCTCATTTTAATTTCATTATGTTTTTCTCAGAAACAGTAGGTACCTTGAGTCCTTAATAATTTATCTTACTAATATTAAAAACGTGAAAGTTTATGAAGCTGGATGGATGTTTGTTAGTCTTTCACGCAAAACATATTTTGAAGAAACTTTAGCTTGTACATCGGAATAACACATGTACAAGGTTGTTGTGAGAAAAGTGACTTTGCACTTTTCTTTACTTAGGTTGTCACCATTTATTGGATTTTCTTAAAACTGTTTTTTTTACTTAGCCCCTATTGTCTCACTGCTGGGCAAAGGTCTCCCCCATAGCCTTCCACTCTTCTTGCCGTGTGGTTTTCTCTGGCCACGTCTGCGTTTTCTAGGCCTCCCTCGGCAGCGACGCCCGTCTTCTAATCTGGCACCCACTGTGTGACGACTCTGGCCCATCGGTCTGGATGCATTCTATAGACATGGCCCGCCCAATCCCACTTCAACCCAGCAGTCTGGTTACCTACATCAGTTATTCCAGTTTTGGAGCGTATTCTGGTATTGCGAATTCTGTCGCTGAGCTTAGTTGGGACCAAGTTTGAGCACTTTAGGTTAGGATGCGTGCTTCAGAGATAAAGGTAAGTCACAACTAATTACTATTAAAATTTTAATTAACATCATCCACAGCCTGCCGGGTATGGGCCTCTCCTTGCTTTTGCCAAGCTCCACGATCCAATTGCATCCAGGATATTCCTGCGATGGTAATTAATTAATAATGATTTATACATAATAACTTTTACTTTTTTAATATGTATGTTAAGACCAAAAGCATATTCTGCCTCTATATTTAATTATACGCAGGCGAACCCGTGGGCGGAAGCTAGTAATTTATAATTCCGACGAATATTTTCAGCCAGCTTATTGCCGAAGTAATATACGTTGTCGGCAGATTGCCAACTTCTGATAAGTTTTATCTTCACATAAGTACTCATGTGTGTCGATTTGTTTTAATTTCGTGTTGCTAATCAGGACGGGCGGCCAATTGCCAATGTGTTATCTGAGCGAAATTCTTGATTAAGTGGGCATGAAAAACATTGAGGGTTTTCCTCGCCATTGGTCAAAATTGAGCAACATACTTGAATGACAACTTATTGTCAAGAAGCAAATACACACAGTCTATTTAAACCAACCTCCTAAAATATATAAAAATCGGCCAAGTGTAAACTTGCGCATGAAGGGTGCCATACCATATTTATTTTTTTGTTGTAGACCGGCAACAGAAATACACATTCTGTGAAAATTTCTACTACCTGTTACAAATCATGAGATTCAGCCCTCTGAAGGACAAACGGACGAGGGTCCCATTGGTTACCCTTGGGGTACGGAACCCTGATAACTATATAATAATTACTCAGTATTAACTAGGTTGTGAAGGTCAGACAGGCAGTCGCTCCATGTAAAGTACTGGTATTCAGCTTCATCCGGTTGGACTGTAAGCCTATTCCAAAATATTTGGGAAAAGGCCAAGCATGTAGCATGAGATGACGCTTGAAAGGTTACTATCAGTTTTTCTGGAAATTTTGTTAAAAAATCTTTTCAAACCTATTAGGTAGCAAAAATCCTTTAGCACCCTGAAGTTGAAGGTCACTTATGCGTCAAGGTCAAGAAAGGACTTTTTGACTTTGTGCCAGTAATTGGATAGTTTCAATTTAGTGAAATTTCAATTTTCTAGAAATTGCTGTCAAAACTCGTAAATTAATTATAACTTTGACTCCGCCTGAAAGTTAATTAGCAAACAAAATGATTAAATATCTTGAAACCTACAAAAGTCTAGCGTGAAGCTTCTCCTTACAAAAACTAGAGCTAAACGAAATCATTCATTATTCATACATCGAATTCCATTAATGGTTGGCCCCGGGTTCTTGAAGTTGGTCCCGACAAAGACCAGCAAAGGATGTTTGATCTGCGATAACATCGACTTCAGATTGAGTTTGTTTGGCCGAGAATAGGAAATGTTTAAAATAACTTAATAATAGGGTTCTGTAATCAAAGAATTTTCATTCATTTATTTAAGCATGAAAATGGGATCCTATAATTTACCAAGACTACATACTCCCGTTGTTTTTTGTACGCCTTGTATTATTTTAGCTGTCATAGCTTAGAAGTTGAAACTTTTGCAGAATATAATGTACTAACTATAGCTCGCGGCTTCGGTCCGGAACGTTTAAAATTCGCTTCCGTTAGTAAAATATTTTTTGAAATCTGATCAGCAGTTCCCAAGACTACCTCCTACATACAAACATATGTTACCTCTTTATAATATTAGTGTAGATAACTTCCCGCCATGTTGTTCCTCTATTATGGTAAACTATACTAAGTTGGAATTTTGATAGCAAGACCGTACGGAACCTTTTCTCCACTGTATACACGAGCTTCGCCGATTTTTAACGTTAAGATCCTGAAGTCTTTCGATAACATTCAAGCAAACTTTTACATTTTAATTTTGTTTAAAAACTGTCATCTTCGCGGTTTACGTGATTTCAATAACAAAACGGAGTTTGTTTTGTTACGAAAATGTCAGCGTCTGTTGTCCAAACTTACCGGAGTTGCTTGAGAAGATCTGGAAAAGAAAGATAAATCATTTTAGGTAAATAGCATATCAGCCTTCATATGAATGTTAGCAAATAGTAAATAGGGCCGTGTATACGTAAAATACATAAAATATATTGCATGATTAACATAACATGACGTAAGTAATCCCTGATGGTTAGGGCTGAATTCGACCTGTAGTTCTCCACATTTAGCCAGTTATGTTAAAATTCCATGTTGTTGGGAGCAAGCCTATTTAAATTGCTATTAACTGGGCGCTAATCCCGACTGTGGGATGCAATGAGAAATTCATCAAATAATATCCCAATAACAATAAAATGACTAAAAATATCTAATTAGTCCTTCAGATAGATATCCAATAAAATATAGGACACGTATTTAGCTTTTATTGCGTAAATCAAAATTGACGAAGATACGACGCTTTCAAAATTCTCAATACGTGACGCCGTGGTATAATTTTTAGTGCGTTGTGACGTCACGAACCCCCACTCCCGAGTTTTGATGCATTTGTCAATATTCATTGATTTACAAAAACAAAAAATACGTGTCCATTATTTTCCAACACTCTAACTGACGGACTAAACAGATTTGCAATTTATTGATGTTGGAAACTAGCCTTTTAGCCCGACCTAGGAAGAATCGAATCCAAGACCGATGATCAGCCGCAGTGCTTGCGGCCAATATACTAACGAGGTCGTCGAAAGTTAATCTCACCAAAAACAATGTTTCTATCTGAATTTAACTGACTACTAATGGATACTATGACTAATGAATGTGTGATTGAGTTTTCCATCACGTATTTCTCAGTAGCAGTCACGGAGTCTCGATTTAGGCCCGGTTGCTGGCAATATGCTCGCCCCCTATTACAAATGACTTAAACATACTTTACTGGCGAAATGTGGGTGTCCTATTAGATACACCTCTGCCTTACCCTTTGGGGATTACAGGCGTGATGTTATGTTATGTTACGACTAATGTGTTATGCAGTAGGCACCTACACATGAACATTTATACATAAAGCCGTGGAACAAAACCTAAAGACCTAAGACAAGACAAACAATGATTATTGGCAGAAAATGTTAGCTTGTGCCTAGTTTAATACTAAAAGACGATATCGGCACATTTTCGTGTTCATTACGAAGGGTACGTTTACTATGTGAAACCTCACACTACACACACTACAGTTTTTACCACTGATCAAAAATATACAGAAGCTTCAGTTTGAACCAAGGCAGAAAATATAAAACAAGACAAAATAAATATAGGTACCTATAATTTGCCCCTTCATTTCTTCATTCATTAGAGGAGCTCGTGGCTAAATAATAACAGCCGCTTGGGTCGATCTTTAGGTTAAGCCGTGGTTGCCTAGGTTGGTCTGTGGTTGGGTGACCACCCTTACATACCGAGTTTCCTCCGTGCCTCGGAAAGCACGTTAAGCTGTTGGTCCCGGCTGTCATTTGTAGATCTTTGACAGTCGTTACAAGTAGTCAGTGGCCCAAAAAGTCTGACAACCAGTCTTACCAAGGGGTATCGTATTACCCAGTAGTACTAACTGGGTTGTGGAGGTCAGATAGGCAGTCGCTCTATGTAAAATACTGGTATTCAGCTGCATCTGGTTAGACTGGAAGCCGACCCCAACGTAGTTGGGAAAAGGCTAGGCAGGTGATGATTTCTTCATTCATTAATAGTATGGGTGGGTGCATCATTTGCGCTTACTCTGGTTGGCAGCCTCACTAAGGGGCCTCATGCAATATGCGGCAACGACCACGACTTGTCGCATGACCGCCCGCTATCTTGAACAAAACCAGAGCGGCTGTTATCATTTAGCCACGAGCTCCTCATCTCTAATTTCCCCTCCTAAATCCCTAATTATAATTAAGTAAACACATATTATTTTATTATGACTTAAAGTCAATTTTTTTTTGATATAGGTGTAAAACCTGAGAACTTAATACAGCAAAAACCTACTAAGGACTATAAGACTGGACCTTTTTACATAAATCTATTTAGTGGCACCGACAGTTACTTAACTTCAGCTAAGTGTTCTCCAATTTACATTGTAGGAGAGTTATTATAATGGATTCTAGTTAAAGTTTACTAATTGCGTGCGTGTTCTGTAATTACAGTTATTAATCTTGATTAGGCTTCGAAACAGCGGGATTAATGCCGGTTCGAGGTAATGAATTGATGTGATTTTAAGTTCTGGAGTTGTGTATTTGAGATATCTTCTAAACCTACAAATAAATAAAATTGAAGTGTCTGTGTGTAAATTCAAAATAACAGCTTTATTAATGCATATGAAAGTACATTCGGTACTTAGGTATAACAAAAAAAGTTTGTTTTTTCTTTCTGTCTGTTTGTTCCTGTTAAGCTCAAGCTGAACCAAATTTGACGTGACTTTTACTAGCAGATAGCTGAACTTATAAGGAATAACTAAGGCTATTTTTATTTTAGAAAAACGATAAAGATTCCATGCAAAAAAAAAACTTGAAATTGTTAACAAAATCCGATTCAAATAGGGAAATATGTTTTTATAAAAATTTCATGGCGGACGACGGTCGCGGGGCACAGTTTTTACCCGCGGGACCGATCGCAAAATTATCCTTTGCCCCTAAAGCCCCTACTACTATAGCTCTGTATTAATATTCCGGCTTCTAGAGCACATGATTACTTATACATAAAGCCGTGGAACAAAACCTCTCAATATATAGACTTAACTTTAGAGAAACAATGATTATTAGCAGAAAATGTTAGCTTCTGCTTAGTTTATTACAAAAAAAAAAGTTTGTTTATCAACATGACTGGCTTAAAAACTTTCCTTACTTAATTTACAACAACTGTAAACAAAACAACCACAGTAAATTAACAGACAGACGAAACAATGCAATTATCATTAGAAGCCAGCGATACACTTAGACACAAACAAGACAAGTGGAAATAAAGTGCAGCTGTTTGTCATCCCACGGCGTCGCTTGTTGCAAGAGTATTGAGGCGTCGAGGTGAAGTGTAGGGCAGAGATACGTGGAGCGGAAAGCGAAAAGGGGAGCGGGGAGCGGAACGAAATTTGTCTGCCGAGAAGATCAGTAATAGAGAAGTATGGAAGAAGACATCCGTCCTGCGCCAACCCCTAATAAATTGAGATAAGGGTAAGGAGAATGCTCATTATAGTGGGAATACAAATAACAGTTTCATTAAATAAATTATTTTTATCGCCTTTTCTAGTAGGTACTGCAAATCTGTCAAGTTTCTAAAAACACAGTTTCTTAGAGAACTCCTTTTATTATCAGGTTGGTAAATCATCGCGAACCATCTACACCATTAACAACTAACTTCTTAGCGTGTCGTCGATGATAATTCAAATATAGTCAGCGTAAAATTTGGCTCCTGTGATGTGCAAACAACAGGACAGGCAGGACGACGATATCAAGTGTCCCGTCGTTTGTGGGGCAACACTACATTAACACTCCAGGGCAGAGTCATCTGTAGCCGTAAATTAAGGCCCGGGGGTACCGTACGCGAGGCGGCGAGCCTCCTTGCCGGATTGCCGCCATGGGATCTGGAGGCGATAGTCCTCGCGCGCCTACATGAATGGCGCGCGGAGGCGCTACGCCGGGGGGAAACTCCGCTGCCGCGACAAATTGTCGCTCAACGGACAGACTTCCGGCGGGATCTCATGGCGACATGGAGAGAGCGACTGTCGCAACAACGTGCAGGGCACGCCACAATAGTGGCGGTAAGTCCCCTCTTTGAGGAGTGGCTTGAGAGACGCCACGGCGTCCTCACCTTCCGCCCGACGCAGGTCCTCACCGGACCCGGTTGTTTCGGGAGGATCCTGCACCGAATCGGGCGGGAGGAAACGCCCGGTTGTTTCCACTGCGAGGATCGACCGGAGGACACGGTGGAGGTGTGCCCCGCGTGGGCGATGCACCGCGCGCCTCAAAGAGAGTCGGCAAAAAGGAAGGTGTCCGCAAGGACCGATGCCTGCCTGGGCTGCGGGACTGTTCGAAAGAGATACCGTGGCCCCGGAACACAAAGGGCGATGAAGGAACATGGATGGGTTTTAGTCAGTAAAAGCCTGACACTCCCTCCTGCTCCGCCCAGAGCGGGAGAAGTCATTTGATGATTTCCCATCCGAAAGAGAAAAAGGGCATTGTCATCTATGAATCTCCACCATTTAGATCAGTATTGTTTACTATTTTTACAAATCTTATCACTGTATTTATAGACTTTAGAAAACAGGTCGAAAGCAAAAAAACATAACAAACACTTAGGATCACGATAGACAATATATTATGAAAATAACAACAACAATAATGCCCAACAGATAATAATGGATGATATAAATTAAAACCTCATATAAAAGTTACAGATACTTCTTCTCTACTAAAGTATCAAGTTTATAGAAGTGGATTAGTGGCCATAAATCATTGGTAGTTTACTAAAATAACCTTGATTTACTGCTCAAAAGCAATGTAGAAATGTTTCTGATGATGTTGATACGGCCATGAATTATAGATTGGTATTACAAGCGATGGAGTTGGCCTAAAACAGGAAAAATTGACACAGGATGGAGGAGGCTTTTACCCAAAAGGGATCCATATTCAAATAAAATATAGAACTATTAATTTGTAAATACATTTGTAAAGAAAAATATGGAATAAATGAGCTTTATTATTATTATTTCGTTTATTCATTTACATCCTTATTTATTTACATTTTTAAGTATTTCTTAAAATAAAACGATACAAAAAAAAACTATTTACATTTTTTTATTTTTTTCCTTTTTTTTTCCTATTTTATTATTATTATTATTACAAGCGATATTTTGGTTTTAAAAGTTTGCGTTCGTCATCGAGGACCTTCAACGCGAGCTCTTCCTAGACCGGGGCAAGTAAATAGGACACAAAAATATTTGTGTATTGGTATTTAAAAAACCCACGACGGTTAAAAAGTAATTGAAAAAGGATTTTTGGAGAAAAATGGCAACATGGATTTGCACAAACAATGTTTGCTTAAGCGCCCCCTGGTGAGTTGTCTCCGTAACACCTAAGAACATGCACGCATTAAACCCAAACCCATAACTGAAAACTGCATCAAAATCGGACTAGTAGTTTTGGAGAAAAATGGCAACATGAATTTGCACAAACAAACAAACAACCTCTCACCCCAAACGCATATACCGTCTCCGTTCCGTCGTGGGTAAAAAATATTTTGCGATCGGATTCGACCATTGTCCTTTTTCCAAATGTAAGCGTATTTCTGGTTGGTGGGCTTTTATTAGAAGAAAAAAGAGCAAAAATTATGAACGAATAGAAGTACCGCAAATAATCAGGAAACTTGCTAGACTTCATTAAATGGACGAGTATTTATCGAAATGGATTATGTAAAAGGTGAAAGCAGTGGCAACAGTAGTCTGAGATGTAGTTATGGAAACAAATACTTGCTGGTCTAACTCCAAATAAATATAAATATTATCCGCTAAGGAAATTATCCGAAAACGAAAGATATTCCGACGAAGATTGTACAGTAAGTAAAATGAAGTCGCAGTGTGCCGGCTACGTTTGTCGATTGCCTGTCTTTAGAAATGTCGGTGAGCTCAGTGTTGGGCGCCCCCCAACTGGATGGACCAACGACCTTCAAAAGATCGCTGATCATCATCATCATGGGGCTTAGGTTTCCGCACTTAGTCCTTAAAGTGGAACACTGTGCGTGGAGATGGCTGATGTTGGCTCAGATTTTTTGTGGAAGGTGGAGGCCGTGGAGGGAAGGGTATTGTAGCGCAGCATGGGAGACAGCTACGTCCAGCTGTGGACCCCAATAGGCTCAGTTAATTGAAATAAGGGCCATTCTAGTATCTAGCCAACCAGCGGCCATTTTATGCCATTCAAAAAGCCGTATTATTTCACATGTCCTATAAAACCCGTGCCGTGTGGTATCCGGCAGAGTAGAATAGAACCAACCCATTACACTCACGGGTGTCGTATAAGGCGACTAATGTCTGAGGCAGAACACCTTGCGCCTCCGTAGACCAGTGAATGGGTAGCAGCGTTTTCTGTTAGTCTTTCATCACTGCGATCTCCAATCCGCCTGCCAAGCGTGGAGATTACGGCAAATTCCTCCCATCCTGGGAGAGGCTTATGTCCAGCAGTGGACGTTATGGGCTGTTGTAGTAGTAGTATAAAACCAGTAGTATCTCGGTACTCGGGTACTAACGACCTGAAAACTGACAAGTTATAAACGGGCCGGCCACATTCGTGCCGCAGTGTGGTAAATATTTGTCTCTTCTGAACTAAAAGGGTTGGAGCTACCCGACCTAAATGTGAGGAATTTTTGTTTTTTTTTTTGGTGGACCCGGTTTTATTGTACACTAAAGATATAAAAGGAAAAGGCTTTTCCTAACTAGGTAACCGAATTTTTATTGCATCAAAAAGTTGGTTGTCTCTCTGCCCCATGTATGTTTTGACGTCAGTAAAATTATAAAAAAACAATCTTGAATTTTTCGCAAAGGGGTATTTCTGTAGGTTTGCACGACATTGGCCAATTCTGATATTCGTCAAATCGTCAATCTACTGCTTGCACATAATGAAAAATTTAGAATTACGGTGCTTAGATTCATTTATATTGCATTTACTAAATATAAAGTTATATTTGGTTAGACTGGAAGAACTTAATATATACTTAGAAAAAGACCGACGGAATTACGATTGATTTGTAAAACCAGCAATAAAATCTGTATTCAAAATAATAGCAAGCAGATTCCCGGGCATTCCCAGTTAGTTTGTAGGGACAAAATGGAATACAAAACTTGTTTATCAGCTTCTAGTGTGAACCTTGCTTGAAAGGAAATCGTTTCCATAATGTTTGCAAACAACGGGCAAATATAGCGGATTACGAGAATTTCTATGTTTAGTAACGGGCATTTAAAGGAGATTTGGCTAAAGGTACGTAGTTTCCTTTGCAAATAATTTGTGAGAGTCTGTTGATGCAAACATAACTGAGTAAGGACACTGTGCTTAACTTTTATCGCGTATTAACAAGTGATGGTAGTAAAAAATATCTCTAAAATTAACATTTTGTTACTGTACACAAAAATGTGTTCAAAACAAGTCCTTCGTAAGCCGAAGAATGTAAAACAGTAAAGATGGGTGCAATTTTTTTGGCGTTAACTGTTCTTTGTCTCACTTTGGGATTATCATAATGGATAATTGATTTACGTATACTCATAGCATTATCTTCCAGCTCTTGTCGACACGTTCTTCTTCCATTCCCCCTGTCAGACGTCACGGCATCATCTCTCTTTCATATCACTCCTCACACAATCTTTTCTCCTTTTCCTCCATCTTTTCTTTGGCCTTTCTCTCCCTCTCTATCAATCAGAACTCTTTTCAAACATATGCTTTAATCTGACTACGTTATACACAGTCCTAGTCTACCTACCCAAGTGAACTATTGCCCCAATCGCAAACCAACGCGCCCGGACCTGGTGTTGTCCTTGAATGTAGGCTGCATTAGTGATGTCGAAACGATAATAGCATTGTCATCGAACCATTACCCCATATTCTTTACCATTGGAGGCTTCCCGAGTCGCAAGGTAAAAACCCAGTTTTTTAAATTTCACTGTGCTAATTGGAATAAATATCGTTCTCACCTCAATAGAAATATATCACTTAGTTCTAAGACGTTTAACACCAATGAAGAGATTGATAATGCCATAGGTCATTTGCAACAAACTATCATTGATGCTAGAGACTCTTCCATACCGTCCACGACTGCTGGGTTTAGCGATACCCCTACCAAGCTACCCAGGTATATTAAAAAAATAATCCGCTACAAAAACTACTTGCGTCGCATTGAACAGAGATTGCCCAGTGGTTACCTTAGAAGGCTTAACCGTAGTAATATAAACACTCTACAAGCTCTCATTAATACGAATATCCGTAACTATCTTGATAACGTCTGGAATGCCAAACTGGCTAAAGTTGATAACCCCAGTCAAGATATCTGGCGTGTAACTAAATCCCTCAAACCTAGATCTGAGAAAATACCTCCTCTTAAGCTTTCCGATGGGTCTCTGACGACTACCGAGGCTGAACAATGTAACGCGTTGGCTAAAGCCTTTTATGAAAATATGAGCCTTACCACTAACTGGGTTTGTGACTCTGAACTCGAGGCTGAGGTAACGAAATCCATGTCGGTAATTAGTAATTATAATTTTACGTCTGGTCTAATTAAGCCGGTTAGGCCTTTTGAGATCCGTAAAACGCTGACTAGGCTTAAACCCCGTAAATCTGCAAGTCATGACGCGATCCATAATGCACTGTTAAAAAACTTGCCACAGAAAGCGATAGTTTACATTACAAAAATCTTTAATGGCTGCTTTGGCCTGGGCTATTTCCCTAAGATCTGGAAAAAAGCAAAAATAATTCCGCTTAAAAAACCTGGAAAAGACAGTACCTCACCTACAAATTACCGCCCTGTAAGTCTGCTACCGTCTATTGGCAAAATGTTTGAGTCTGTAATTTATTCAAGACTATTACGTGCCACTGGGCAGTTTCTGATCGAAGAGCAGTTTGGGTTTCGTGCTACTCACTCAACTACCCAACAACTGGCTAGGGTGTGTGAACACATTTCCCATCACCTAAATCTTAAGCAGTCCACAGGTATGTTTCTGCTGGATATCGAAAAAGCATTCGACACTGTGTGGCACGAAGGCCTGCTACACAAGTTGCTTTCGCTTGGCGTGCCTATGCCTCTCATTAAACTTATACAATCGTACCTTGCGGATCGAAAATTTCAAGTACACATCGGAAACACCACTTCTTCGCCACACAGTATCCCAGCTGGCGTTCCGCAGGGCTCTATTGTAGGACCCTATTTATTTCTCATTTTTGTTAATGATATCCCTATTCAGCCTCGAACGAAATTAGCCTGTTTCGCTGACGATACTGCGTCTTATACCTCTTCTGACGATACCGATTTGATTATAGGTCGCCTACAATATTCTATTGATTTACTTCAAGACTATTTCAAGAAGTGGAAACTAAAAATAAATAAGGCAAAGACTGAAGCAATATTTTTCTCTCGTGCTAGGCATCCCCCCTCAAGAACCTTAAAAATAGCAGGCCATAAAGTACCTTGGAAAGCAAGTGTGCGTTATCTTGGGGTCAGAATGGACAACCGTCTAAACTGGTCCAAACATATTGCCGACTTGCGTTTAAAGGGTGCCCAAGCCCTTGGTGCTTTAAACCCTATAATGAACCGTAAAAGCAAAATAAGTAGCGGTACTAAATTGAGGATTTATTCTACACTTGTCCGTCCGTGTATAACGTATGCTTGTCCTGTTTGGAGTGGCACTTGTCTTTCCAACTATCACCTACTACAAGTTATACAAAATAAAGCTGTTAAAATATCCTACAAAACTAAGTTTAAGACTAATCTTCAGAGATTACATAAAACCATTAAACTTCCTTTGCTATTCAATTATGTATTTAAGGTTTCACTAAAATTTTATAATAAAAACAAAATTAATACTAATAACCCATTGATTTCAAATCTATGTTCATCAACTGTAGACAAATTACCGTATATCGATAGATACGGCACTTGCCGTCTACCACATCACTACCTTTTGTTTCCACCAACCGAGGTGTCGACCAGGCATTTGACCCCTGAGTCGCACACTGGCCATCCCAGCCTCGGTCACTAATACTTAAGAGCGCGGGCAGCAGGGAGGCTCCGTCCGCTGATAGTTCACTGGTCGCGCGATTGCTTGTGTTTGCATACGTAGTCTGCGTGATCAGTTAACTATTAAAATATTTTTCGACTTACCTACATGCAAGCAGTAATTTATAATTAACTAAGTAATTTACACATTTGTCATTATATACCCATATTATTGTGTGTTAATATTATATATGTTATTACCAGTTTAAACTATCTTTTGTAAGCTTTGAAAGGCGAATTGCTAGCCTAATATAGTGTCTTTATTTTAGTGTGTTAATGTAGCTTAGGGTAAGTGCATTTTGTTAGTGTTATTTGATGGTAATTAAAGATATTTGAAAATGAAATGAAAATATCAATCAACTCTTTTTTACATGCGTTTCATCATAACATGTCTATACCAGGACATACGACTTCCTTTTAATGTTTCTGTAACAGTCGCCATTTTCAAACTATTTCTAATGTACTCATTTATTAACTACAAGCCCTAATTACCTAAGCCAATCCTATTTGAAGTCGCTGTTGAAATATGAAACGTTTTAAAATGCAAAGAAACTGCATTATTAAGGAATTAAATTATTTAAGAATCTTTTGTAGAACTTAAGCAATAGAGATTCTGAGCTCAGACATGAAATGCAATCCAACAAACAAAGTACATATTCTTCATCTCATATTTTAAATGCAAAGATTTTTCGAGATTAAAGCCTCGTTGGTCTGGTGGCCGTAAGCACTCTACTGCTATGCATGAGGTCCCGGGTTCGATTCTCAGGTCGCGCAAAGTGGTAAGGGGTTTTCCATCAGGAAATACTCAGTGGCGGAGCGACTGGCTGCTGCGTTGCGTGTTGCTAGTTCGATTCCCGCACGGAACAAATATCTGTATGACCTACAGGTAGTTGTTCCGGGTCTGTCTGTTTGTGTATGTGAGTTTAAATACAGGATGACTTTTTTATCACTTACCAAAAAAATGGGTATAATAGGTGAATGGGGTAGAAGCAAATGGCATTCTCAGTTATTTTTCGAAAAAAGAACTAAATTTGCGTATGATTTGAAATTCGATATTTTTCATTTTTTTTTAAATTTCTCTTTGTTCTACTACGAAAGGTTTACTTAAAATTTGTAGCGTTTTTTGATGATGGATCAATTTTTTTCTAAGCTGTGGAAAAGAAAAAAAAAACTAGGTATGCCATAAGCTTCTACTCCGTTCACCTTTTAAACCCATTTTTTTGAAAGTTATGATAAAGGCAGCCGGTGTATGTAATGTAATGTACCTATTGTGGTTGCGTACCCACGATACAAGAGAAATTCCTAGTGTACAAATAAAAGAAAGCTCGGAGTCTGGGTTGTTGCCCACTTGGTGGCAATCCTCAACCGCTATTACTTGGTACTGAAATATACCTGACAAAATGAGGGTGTAGCATCCCTTTGCCTCGTCATTTAAAATGAGATCGCATACAAAATATTAAATAAGTATTTGTTAAGAAACTGTACAGACTCGCAAAAACCATTGTCAAACCGTATTCCCGTTACAACGAACTCTGCTAAGTCAGTTATTGGCTGGAGTCTCCGTCTAGACACGTAAGCGAAAGGATTAGACCGAACAAAAACTGGACTGGGTTTCTTAACTACTAACTAGCTCACTAAGTTTATGCTGGCGAAGCATTTATAAAGGGTGTAAAACACCTCTTAACGAAGCCCAAAAGCACTTGTTGTCTTCGTCATTGCGATATTTTTTTTGTTCTACGCCATACCTGGGAACCTTCTAGTTACGGAGATATTGGGGGTCAAAGTTCCAACTTTTTGACAAGATTTTAATGTAAGATTTTTACTTTAAACACCTCCACGACCCCCGTACTATTTAATCCATCCATCAGCACAATGTTTTGAGTGCGTTACATTAAGTTCTACCACAAAACATGATTTTTCACCCAAAAAAAAAGTTGTTTCCCAGCAATAGTTTTTGCGTAAAGTTACTTAGTTTGATGTACAGAATGCTTGGTTAACGGCTTCGTGATGAGGTCTTTTACACCCTATATTTGTAATTTAATATTTTGTTATTTTGGAGTAGTTTTTCAAATGTAACAGTTTTTTCAATAGTTTTGCTAGTTCCTCGTTTGTAAATGACGCAATAGAAATTTATGGAAGTGGAATCATGGTGGCGGTGGTTTTAAGCTGGCAAAACCATGAAATGTGAACTTGTATAGAGCCCAGAGCCCCAAGAAATCACTTATTTTCTGATTAACAAAACTTTTGGGAACGAGTAGTGTTCAAACAAACATACCAACACTACTCGTTCCCATAAGTTTTGTTAATCAGAAAATAAGTACTGTTAACGCCTGTCTGTAGCTGTTAACTTATGCGTATAATAGAAAAAAATGTATTTGTTTTACGCAACTTGAGTGAAATATCATAACGCACACGTATCGTAACATAATACACATAATGACATTTTATCAACGCTAATAATGATGGAAAACTCACACTAAGCTGCCGAAAAGCTTATGTTAATCCTGCGAAGTCGTTAACGTCACACAAGGTTGAAAAATGTTTCAAAAACGGTGACATGAAACCGACTAAGATATCATTATTAGAACGATGTGAAGGTACTAAGATGTGCTGATACTGAAGTAGAAAAAGAAAGATAAATTGACCGTATGATCCCATCAGTCAGGGTTGCGTACCTTTTTCCTCCTAACATCATAATTATGAGGCTAATGTTAGGGAGGAAATAAAGTTTTTTTTCGCCACATGACTGCCTAAGAGCCGTAATAAAACAGCTAACAAATAACGAGGTTGTTATTCATTAAATTCCAAGACGATTTTTGGAATCATAAATTTGACGCTTATAAAGCACCTTTTCTCATTTAGTTGGTTCATATTATACCTCCCTAAAACACCTAATTAGTCACCCCGGGGCCTACATAACCCTCAATTCACACAAAACCTCTTTTTGATTAAAGAGATTACATCCCCACTTCCTTCCTCCACATTTCAGGGTTATACAACATTTATTATTTCGTGAATTTCCCTCTAAGCTACTTCTCGTATTTTACCGAAATACTTAATTATTCTCAACGTGTTTTCGAGGAAAATCTTCAGAATCTTTCGAGGAGTTTTCGGACAATCGCAGGCCCTCTCTTTCGACGCGGCAAAGTGTAAAGGGACAAAAGCGCGAAGTATGTTTGAGAGCTCAAACACACTTTTTAACAATGGTGTGTAAAAACAAGCACAAAGTAAGTAAAAATATTTAATTATTTTACTGTTGAGAGTCTTTTCAAGTCCGTCAAAGGCCAGAAAAGCGGAGTTTCTTTATTTACTGAGGGCTGAGGAGGGCTCAAGTCGGAGTGCGGTCGTTCCTATTTTTGACAGGAAGAAAATGTTGTTAGGGCGACGTCAGATTGTCGCGGCCACGATACTAATTAAGTCGTGACGTTCACTTTTTGGCGGCTACAAAATTAATTGCTTGCCGATCTTTGGCGTTTTTCTTTAGCAGACTTTTACGTAATGAAACAGATGATGGGACTAATCACGAGCCTGGAAGTTCGTTCTTTATTATATTTTTTCAGTGATTGCAGAAATTATTTATTTATTTAACACTTCAAGCACAAAGTATAGAGGCAGACTTAATGGCATAGGCATTACCAATCTATTAATTATTATCCATTACCATCTGTCTATCTGCAAAAATAAAAATAATCGGGTTCACAAAATATTAACCTACTCAAGAGCAACAAAACGTATTTTTCCATGACCTTTGTTAATTCACCGTTTAAACCAACACATTAAATGCGGGAAATTAAAAAGCGACCTTCGTCCAAATTTGAAGTACCCACAGCGCGTTTTCAATCATTCCATTAATTTCCTCAGCACTCGAATTCTGACACGAGCTGCGATAAGCTCGTCAACGCGATAATCGCGTCAATCTGTCCAAGCCCTAACCGGTACACGCGTTTCGTCGAAATATAATAACATTGCTTTATTCGGAGCATTGGCAGTTTATCCCAACTTAGAGAAGTGATTTCATGATGTTTGTTTTGTATTTGTCAGGGACCTTTCTTTGAGCGACATTTTTCTGCGATTTTCTTGCTTGTTATTTTAATATATTTTTAAGAGCATCTTCACTGTGTATTTTGGCGAATCTTTTGTTATTTTCTTCCACGTTGGTTGATCTTAAATATTATAAGGTTGGAAGATATTTTTGTAAGATAATAATAGCCTTTATTTGCTTCTTCTATTTCAATCTTACACGTGTACTTTAAATAATTGGACGTGTTTTTGTTTTTATTACAAGCAAGAATAAATATTGACCTCTTCAATGGTACTTATTCAGTATGATTTACAGATTCTGAAGTCGTGTTTTATTGCTGAAACGTTCCAGTTCTTAACCAGTTGTTAGTTAGGTTAGGGAAAAATACCAACCCCGGAATCCTTTGTATACATAAAGCATATTTAGTGAAATCTGTTGTGTCTGAAGTACCTATTCAATGAAATCGAATTTATTGTGTAATACTGTTATGTGTCCGTGGCACACTGTAAGTTGAAGTAACAATTAAATTTGTATTATCAACACATGGTTTAAGCGACACAAGTGGTTTTGTTGCATCTATTTGACTGTAGGTATGCTAAGACAAAAAACCGGCCAAGAGCGAGTCGGACTCGCACAACGAGGCTTCCGTACAAACTTTTTATAGGACAAACTTATCTTTGCTGTTCAATCCCATGAAACAGCTATTGCACCAACCGCAAGTACTTTTTATTTTTTTATTATTATACTACATATTTACGGTTTTAAAATTGTTCCCTTTACATGTGCTGTAATACATTGCTTCTCGCTAAATTTCGTGATTCTAGGTCAACGGGAACTACCATATAGGTTTTTTGACCCAAAACCTATTGGGTACTTCCGGTTGACCTAGAATTGTCAATTTTGGTTAAAAGCAAGTTCTTACAGCACAAGTAAAGGGAAAATTCCGAAAAATAAAAAAGTTGAAAATGAATGAAATTTTGGTACTTACAAGTTTTCGCGAAAATCTAAATTTGCCCATATCTTTTTATGTGTTGACTCAGGACCTTGATTTTTATAAACTTTATAGCGACTATAGACTTCAGTATCTGGTATTAATTTCAACTTGCTAAGTCCACCCGTTCCTGAAAAAATCGGTGGTGACACACGGACAGACAGACAGACGGACGGACAAGAAAGTGATCTTATAAGGGTTCTGTTTTTTCCTTTTGAGGTCCGGAACCCTAAAAAACATCTTAATAAAATAATAAAAAATAAAATTGTTTTTATTCAGACAAAGTCCATTTGGTTTGTACAACACACAACTTAGAAACTAGTGTTAGTACTTATATCGACCCAAAGAACAAAAAACAAAACAATTATTAAATATGCGCCACAGTGGTATGTAGGCACATCCAATGCCCCAGTATGGGACTGTCCCATCTGTCAGCTATAGGCTAATATAGGATTTCAATGAAAATGTTGTTTCTAAGAACCTTATAACCCGCAGTATCAAGCAATTACGAGTTTTATAAATGGCGCTCGACACACCTAACATTCAAAACAAACTTATCCTCTCCTGCCCTTATCCCAATTCATTTGTGATCGGTGCACCATGTCTTCTTCTTCGATACTTCTCTATTACTCGTCATCTCATAAGACACCACCTTTCGTGCCATATCATCCTTCACACAGTCCATCCATCGTTTCTTTGGTTTTTTCTGCCCTTATACCCATCCGACTTCCACAAATTAAATAAAGGAAAATAATTACAATTCTATGGTATTATGAAAAAATATCATGAAAACGATAATTTTTAAATTTAATTCGATAATGAAATTAATTAATGTATGAAAAATGGTAATTTATATTTTTTTATTTGTTAATGAAAGTGATTATTTATAAATTTTTATTCAATAATGTCTTAAATGCAACTATACTGACATTTTTTTTTATTTTTTATTATTGAATTGTGGTGATTTTTTTTTTATACCCTACCACATTAATACTCAAAACTTTGATCACTACATTTCCACACTTCACACAACTTTTCTGTCACCGGCGCTACTTTCAGATTTCCTCTTTATCTACTCATTTCTTATTTAATACACATCCCCTTAGCATTCAAAACAAACTCATCTATTAAATACAACACAAATTAGATGACATGACAATAAATACATGTTCACTTTACTTTAAAGCGAAACCTACTATAATAAGTTACGTGACGTCATCAATGTTTCACCTTACAAACTTAGTCAATATTAGCATACATACTAGCTTCAACTGAAGGACTGGAGCCACTGAAGGCGAAGCACCTGTTAGTACTTTGATATCGATATGCATGAAGACTGGCTTTGAAACTGTATTTGACTATAAATATTGATGCATCGATGTGTAACATGGTGTACTTGGAAATGGTTTTAGTTCTTTAACATTTAGAACACACATAGGCACAGTATCTGGACATTAATAGAGCTCGACTATACGAAAAACGTAAAAAAACAGCTGTTCCATACATTTTGACCGTGAAGGTATTATACTTTTGTAGGAAAATTTATATACACTGGGACTGTTAGGTGTAGGAAGGGTGGGGTTTACTGCCCTGACTCCGTTGATCATATCTAAAGAGGAATGGATGATATCCTCAGGGTATTGAGAGGATTAAAACGCTATGACTTGATATGAATAGTAGAGTGGGTGGAATAAAATAGTAACAAAGAAAAACATTACGGTTAAATTAACTTGAATAGGCGAGAAAATAAGAGTAATTAATCGCTCGGTGGACCATCGGTGGACAATGACGCAGTGCCGGGCCGGCCAGTGCGCGCTCGCAGCTCGAGCGCCCCCTCTGCGACCTTATCTCCCCGCCCGGCGGCGTCCGCGCGGCATCATATACTATCAGTCCTTATGAAGCTCATCAGGCTCTTCGTGAGATGAAATATAATAAAAGCTCTGGTATAGATGGAATAACTACAGAAGTATTAAAGTTAGGGCAAAATGTGCACTTCCCTCACATCACATCTTTCTTCAATACCATCTTACACACCGGTCAAATTCCCTCTAAAATGTGCCACTCAAATATTTCCTATTTCGGGCACCAGTCACTCACAAATGTTTACCCTGTGTATTAGATTATATCATTCCTGTTCACTGTAACGTTGGTAATGAGAAAATGAACACATTATTAATTTTACTTCACAAGAAAGGAGACAAAGCTGACATCTCAAACTACCAACCCATAAGCCTTATTTCACACATTTCACCAACGCTTGGCCTTCACCAACCTCCCGAACAAGCCGGATTTCATCCCCATTTCCCCACAACCGACCATCT
Organism: Xestia sexstrigata; assembly: GCA_941918905.2. Classification (NCBI taxonomy): domain Eukaryota; kingdom Metazoa; phylum Arthropoda; class Insecta; order Lepidoptera; family Noctuidae; genus Xestia; species Xestia sexstrigata. The sequence continues at coordinate 1,790,036 of OW799203.2, read as the reverse complement.
CCATACAATCAACCAAGTGATAGAATTGTACAATAAATTCAACAAAACGTTTTACCTGGCTTTTGTGGATTATGCCAAGGCATTCGACAGTATACACCACCACTCTGTCATAAATGCCTTGGAATCCCAAAACATTTCACACACATATATTGACCTTATTGACAACATTTATAAAAGTAGTTTTGCGAACATTAAGTTGCATATTTCCGGACCAAATTTCAACGATCCGCTCTCACCTAAGCTGTTCACTAGCGCACTGCAGGAGGTTTTTAAGAAGCTGCTTGATTCGTGGCAGTCACGAGGCATAAAGGTTAGCGGCTAACAAACCCCCGCTTTGCTGATGATATTGTGATTTTCTCCACATCATCTTCAGAACTTGAAGAAATGCTTCAAGATCTGAGCACGGCAAGTCTTGAGGTTGGACTGTCAATAAATAGATCCAAGACCCAGATCATAACCAACAGCACGAAACGTAGGGTTGCGGCAGACGGGCATGTGTTACAATATGTCGATGAGTACACATACTTGGGCCAGATGATGTCTTTCAAAAACAGACAAGGAAGTCGAAAGATTAGTCCAAAATGCTTGGAAGACCTTCTAGTCCCTAAAAGAGCATATGAAGGCAAGTCTTTCAATAACATTCAAACGAAAACTCATCGACATGTGCATCCTGCCCGTCCTAACCTACGGTGCGCAAAGTTGGTGACTTACTGAACCACAAAATTCTAAGCTCAAGATTTGCCAGCGACCGATGGAGCGCAGCATAATAGGGCCCAAGCGATCAGATCGTGTTAGAAACACCACTATGCGCTTTAAAACTCAAGTAGCTGATGTTTGAGTTAAAACAGCCAAGCTAAAGTGGGAGTGGGCTGGCCATGTTGCACGGATGCTCCCGAAAAGGTGGGCAAAGATCGTCACTCACTGGACGCCAGAGGGTGGACATCGCCAACGAGGTCGACCGCGGCGATGGTGGTGTGACGATCTGATCATGTTCGCAGGGCAATCGTGGCCAGAAATTGCACAGAACAGAGAGGTTTGGAGGGAGAAAGGGGAGGCCTTTGCCCAGCAGTGGGATACAATATAGACTACAAAAAAAGGGGAGGGGGGTGTGGTATGGTATACTGGAGACGTGGTAACCGTTTGTGCGTCACAATGCTCTACAAATTCTCTTTCTAAAGGTTGATGTGCCATGAGCCTGTAGGTATCAAACTCTCGACCAACTCACATTCAGCGATAACGTGATAAAAATCTAGAGTACTAGCTATCAAAAACTATTCGCTAATCCAAATAAAAATGATGATTCACATCATTTTTTTTTTTTAATTCATTCCATTTTCACTCCCATTCCAAATTATTAGCATGAGAAAAACGTTTTTTTTAGCATGACAATAATTATTTTTGATTAGATTCGATTCGTTATCGAGAAAGTTTAGATTGCAAAACCGGAGAGTTTTCTCATTAATAACTTTATCTTTCTCAGATTTTTACAAACACCCCTGATTTTATGCATGTTGGTGTCTGAAAAACAACATTATTTTGAAATTACATAAACAACATTATTTGGCTTTACAATCATGCATACCTAAACTGACGCTTTGACAGAAACCACGGGAGGTATAAAATGGCCACATTAGCAGAATCAGGAAAGGATATGAATTAAGTTACAATTCCTAAAATGGCCGCAGACGCAGTTAAAATAGTGGTTGGCACTTTGTGACCATTACTAATTCATATTACCTATTAGACTATTATGATTCTGCTGAAGCAGCCCTCAGGACGTCACCTGCTACGATCTTTACATACTCGTCCACGTTCATACAACTGGTCATACACGCACGTCAGTTGCACCTTTCTAAAGAACATCACCGATAATCATATCGTTTCAACCACAAATTGACTATTTAGAATTCTACCATCAAGGCTCCTTTCCTACTTAGCCACAAGCTCCACAATATCAATAAACAGCACATTAAGATGTATGGAACACATTACCGTATCCTAATATCTGTAATAAGTATCTCGAAATGTTTGCCTTAACCCAAGATAATGTTATTCTAATAGAATTAAGTGTGAAAGTCGAAACGTGCCAATTCTTTTGAGTGGTTTTTCTTGCGAGATGTCAACATTTGTCTTATTTTTGTAACAATCATTGGGACTTTTTTAGGGTATTCGAAATAATACTGTTAATTAGACGTCTTGTATTTGTGGCGTAATTCATCATCATCTTAGCCTTTCCCAACTTTGTTGGGGTCAGCTTCCAGTCTAGCCGAATGCAGCTAAATACCAGTATTTTACATGGGGCGAAGGCCTATCTGACCTCCACAACCCAGTTAATACTGGGTAATACAGTACACCTTGGTAAGACTGGTTGTCAGACTTTCAGACCACGGACTACCTATTACGACTGCCAAATACACACATCAAAAATGTCTAGGGATCAAGCATTTTTATGCGGATTTCTTGAGATTGAGATGTGGCTTTGTAATAAATTTATGATTTTATAAATTTATATGGATCCTTTTTGGTGCATTTCATAATTTGAATCAGGAACTCTCAATCAAATTCGAGTAAAAGATGAAAATAAGCTGTCAATATTTTCCCTATAAAAACATACAACGCATTGAAGACATTATTAGTGCTACTGTTTCCCTACTACTGATTAAAACCAACGTTATTATGGAGCGGCGACGTCATTTAAGCAGGGAAGAAATGCTCAGAGCCGTGGGAATGATAGAAGCTGGTTCCCGGCAACGTACTGTAGCTTTAGCTCTGAATACAAGTCAGAGTGTTATCAGTCGACTTTGGACACGTTACCGAAGCACTGGTACCGTGGCTGAGCGCCATGGAGGACGGTATCGCTGCACCACACGGAGACAAGACCGATACATTCAAATCTTAACTCGAAGAGCTCCAACAATAACCGCCATGATGTTAGCCGTGAGGCTTCATCACTCTTCAGGGAACTTAATTAGCGACCAAACAGTCAGAAACCGCTTGCATGAAGTGAACCTTCATTCCCGAAGACCGCTACGGGTACCACCTATAGCAATGCACAATCGTAGGATTCGATATCAATGGGCTCTTGAACACAGAAATTGGGCAGAAGAACAATGGCGTTTCGTGTGCTTTTCTGATGAGTCTCGTTTTGGTATGAGACCGGATACAAGACGTATACGACACTGGAGAACCCCTGGACGCCAACAGCGATTAAAATCCTGCCAGGAAGTCCATCCTTATAGTGGTGGAACCATCATGGTATGGGCGGGTATTTGGATCGGCGGAAGAACTGAGTTGATTTGGATCAGAGGCAACCTCAACGCTCAAATTTATGCTGAGACGATTGTATCAGACGTCATCGTTCCTCTACAAGTGCAAATCGGTCCCTTATTTCAGTTAATGCATGATAATGCACGACCGCACACCGCAAGAGTTGTAAGACAGACTCTCGCCGCAGCTAACATCAATGTCCTGCCCTGGCCTGCTCAGTCGCCAGACTTGAACCCGATTGAGCATGCATGGGATATGCTACAGAGAAGAGCTCTGCCGAATATGGAGGGTATCCAGTCGCAAGAAGACCTTTTTTTGTTGTTGCAACGAACATGGGCGGCCATTCCACAGCGTGATTTGGATGAACTCATTTTGAGTATGCCAAACCGATGTTCTTGTGTTGTTAGTGTTCGCGGTAGAAACACGGATTATTAATTGTTTAAGTTACCCAATAAAATTTTAAAGAAAACTGTTATTTCAGTCTTTTTTTCGAACTTTAATGTTAGTGGTTCAAATGTCAAAAATCCCTTTATTAGGAAAATGGCAAATTTCTTTATTAATGCAAAGGTGACTTGGTTTATCGTTACTGTGACAAACGAAAACCCTTTATTTGATGAATCCTTAAAGAAAATTTTAATTAATATCAATCAGGAGAAAAGTTATTGCAAAAATATATGTTGATCCCTAGATACTTTTGATGTGTGTATCTAAAAATGACAGCCGGGACCAACGGCTTAACGTGCTTTCCGAGGCTCGGACGAAACTCGGTATGTATTGGGTGGTCACCACAAAAATACATAGAGATGAAAGAACGCAAAGGTAAATAATAAATAAATAAATATCGCTGGACATTACACACAGCGCCATCTAGTGCCACACTAAGCAACGGCTTGTGTCGTCGACACCAGATAGTTGATATACTACACAGATACTTTATTTTTTGTAAATACATACTCAATTTAAATATAAACATCCATGACACGGACTTGTTTGTAAATACATACTTATTATACATATAAACAGACTTGGAAAAAAATGTCCATGCTCATCACACAAACATTTGCTCAAACCGGCATTCGAACCCGGGACCCTAATAACGTAAGGCAGCCTCACTACCGCTGCGCCATTCGGGTCGTCAACAGGTCTGTACTGTTTATTTCATTCTTTCTTCCAGCAGTCTTGCGACAGAAGATTTGAATGAAACACATAGTCCACTGACTAATAAGACACTAAAAGAAAACTTGAATATCAATACGAAACGATGTACGAGTAATACGAACGAACGACGAATTTACAGATACGATAAGATAACGAAAATGTAGCTTGAAAAATAAAACAAAAGAATGACGGCAGATAGCACAAGTAATTTAAGGCTACGAATGCACTGACAGGTGGCTTGCTTAGCGCCTATATACTATTGAAGTGTACACTCTAGGCGACTAGGGTGGACGCCCTGGACGCCAAGCATCGCAGTGCGCTCGGATGCGAACATCCTAGAACGTTCGTTTCACTTTGCTACTCAAACAAGCCACCTGTCAGTACGTACGTAATCTTAGACTACCTACCATAACTGTACACTTTCATACGGAAAAAAGAACACGACACTTAGTTTTAATGCCTAGTACCTTTAGTTACCACACAATACATGCTTTTACAGCTTCTTAATACAAAATGAACCCTAAAAATAAGTGGACCCTACTTAAAATGCCTACTAAAACTGTTCGTAGTAACGAAAATGTACTGCCAAATATCCTTGAATAGGATTACTTCAGGAAACTGCCCTTCCGAACACATTTCCATATATCTTTTAAAGACGTTTTATTGCTGAACGAATTTATCCCCTGGCTGTCTGTTGGGTTTTGTTTTTACGATCTTAAGGTAGAAGGTCAAGGTCACTTTTTTGTGTTATTGGGTGACAATTAAACTCGAGCTGGAGCTCGTGGCTAAATAATTTCAGCCGCTCTAGTCGTTCTTTAGGTTAAACCGTGCTTGCCTAGGTTGGTCTGTGGATGGGTGACCACCCTTACATACCGAGTTTCCTCCGGGCCTCGGAAAGCACGTAAAGCTGTTGGTTCCGGCTGTCATTTGAAGATCTTTGACAGTCGTTACAGGTAGTCAGTGGCCCAGAAAGTCTGACAACCAGTCTTACCAAGGGGTATCGTATTACCCAGTACTCACTGGGTTGTGGAGGTCAGATAGGCAGTCGCTCCATGTAAAATACTGGTATTCAGCTGCATCCGGTTAGACTGGAAGCCGACCCCAATATTGTTGGGAAAAGACTAGGCAGATGATGATGGGTGGCAATCAAACTGGTGACCCATTTTATAGACCGGAAATCAAGAAAATGAAACGAAAAATAATGTAATTAGTTGTTTTTAGATAAGTTTGCGAGATCAAAATGTGACTGGGTGGGTCACATTTCCAGGATGAGTCAGGATAGATGGGTCAGAATCGTCACACAGTTGGTCGTCGTCACCGAGAGAAACGCTGCCGTGACAATTAGGACTCGTTCCTGACTGATTGGCCAGAGAAGACAATACACCGGTGTATTGCCTAAAGGCGTTCCTGCCTTTATCTCAGCAATGGGATATAATTATACGAAACAACGTAAAAAAAACTCAAAGCATTTGTTTCAATTAGACCATGGAACCTAATATTTTTAAGTTGATAGTTAGTATATCTTTAGTACAGTAGGTCGCGTTTCAGTGTTAACGCACCCAGTATAAGTTGGCCTCATAATCTATTGGAGCTCCGTACTGCGGTATGTCAGCTGTTGGTCGAAGTCTTAACATCAACGAGTGGGCTACTGTCCAATACGTTACTAATAATAAATTATCATTTTTAGATACTATTGACGATGATTGATTCATATCATTTTGGCCAAAGATAATTTCAGATAACAATATCATCATAGAGTATAGCAAAATGGTAGGACAGTATGTTTGGAAAAAATAAATAAGTATTCAAGTGTCCTGTTATCCAGGCCCGGTAGGAAGGTACAGAAAAAGATTCCCACCAACTTCTCTTCGGGAACAACTACTCTGCGTAGTGTCTACTAGAGTTGTCTGATGCCTCCCACATTATACAGTCTGACAGCAGAGCTTTCAGTGGCAGCAAACCAAGAGCAACCTTATTGCTACGAGGAAAAAAATCATCGTGATCTAACAACAGTAACAGTGATGCAAACTCAAGGGAACAAACAACTATGAAAGGACTTTAATGCTGCATAGTTTTAACTCCGCCAAGTTATTTTAATAGAATTTCCACAAACAATTTCACAAATGTTTACCAAGTGTCACCAACCTGTCAATCAAATAACCACGCAGCATAAACGCATTCACCTCGATCACAAAAACCACATTTACTTGCAAGAATCACACCATCAAAAAGAAATAGTTACGTATTAATAGATTCTAGACCTTATCGTACACGATCGACCACTAAAGCTCACTGAAATTCAGTTGCTATTAACTTTATGACACCATAAAGCTATGTTGAGTGAATGAGATATCTTGGAGGTCATTGACACGAGTGTAGTCCGTCATGTGTTTACTATCACTTTGTGTTTAAGTGTTTATTTACTCGTAGATATGTATAAAGGTTACAGATTGTCATAGATAAAATATAGAGAAACGAATAGAGTAGGGTGTAGTGTCATAAAATATTTATTAATATTTACGAAGATACTGGCAACACTATTTTCGTATTATGAATAAGTCATAATTATAAGTCACAAAGGGTTGTGGAGGCAGTGTTTCCATTTAAAATACTGATATGGCATAGCATGGCATTGGCATATAGCGGGCAATGAATGCAAAAAAAATAGTATTTTTGGAATTACCTCAAGTTAAAATCTTTCATTCAGTACCCCTTTTTTTTTTTTTTTTTTTTTCGGATGGGAAATCATCAAATGACTTCTCCCGCTCTGGGCGGAGCAGGAGGGAGTGTCAGACTTTTACTGACTAAAACCCATCCATGTTCCTTCATCGCCCTTTGTGTTCGGGGGCCACGGTATCTCTTTCGAATAGTCCCGCAACCCCGGCAGGCATCGGTCCTTGCGGACCCCTTCCTTTTTGCTGACTCTCTTTGAGGCGCGCGTGGAACACGAACGCGCCGTCGACACGGCCTGTCGTCATGAGACGGACGGACGGCGAGCTAGCCCATAGCCCACCGTCCACAAGCCCGCGCCTACGGTGGCCACGTGGTGGCCCCCGACGCCCGGGGCGTCTCCCGCGGCGGCCGGGACGCTGTGAGGTTCTCTCCCTCTCACGTTCCGCCACCTCCTCTCTCTTCTCATTACTGCTTCGCAGAAGGAGGTGACGGCGTCCCATTCCGTCTCGCTCCGGACCATGGCTTGCACCAGGGCCGGACGCGAGAGGTCGCCGCCGCCAATCGCCGCTTCGAGGACACGGTGGTGCTCCGCCCACGAGGGGCACACCTCCACCGTGTGCTCCACCGTGTCCTCCGGTCGATCCTCGCAGTGGAAACACCCGGGCGCTTCCTCCCGCCCGATTCGGTGCAGGAACCTCCCGAAAACACCGTGTCCGGTGAGGACCTGCGTCAGGCGGAAGGTGAGGACGCCGTGGCGTCTCTCCAGCCACTCCTCAAAGAGGGGACTTATCGCCACTATCGTGGCGTGCCCTGCACGGGGTTGCGACAGTCGCTCTCTCCATGTCGCCATGAGATCCCGCCGGAGGTCTGTCCGCTGAGCGACAATTTGTCGCAGCAGCGGAGTTTCCCCCCGGCGAAGCGCCTCCGCGCGCCATTCATGCAGGCGCGCGAGGACTATCGCCTCCAGATCCCATGGCGGCAATCCGGCAAGGAGGCACGCCGCCTCGCGGGCGATCGTGCGGTACCCACGGGCCAGCCTTACGGCTACCACCTTTTGGGGCGCGTTCAGGTAGTGGGCTGCACGCAGCCTCAAGGAACGCGCCCACACCAGGGCCCCGTAAAGGGCCATGGACCGCACGACTCCCGCGTAGAGCCTCCGGCAGGAGGCGTTCGGCCTCCCCAGATTGGGCAGGAGCCGCCTGAAGGCAGTCCCAGTCCGTTCCAGTTTGGAGGCCAAACGTCGGAAGTGCTCCACGAAGTTCCACCGGCTGTCGAGGACGAGTCCTAGGTACTTCAAAGTCGACTCGACACCGATGGATACCCCTCCTACCGTGAGTAAGGATCCCGGAGGTGGCGCATTCCGAGGCCCATGAAAGCACATGGCCTCGGACTTGTGCAATGCCACCTCGAGACCCAGTTGCCGGATCCTCTCAACGACTATCGCAACCCCGCGTGTCATGATTTCGGCCGCCGCCTCGTACGACCCCCCCTGTGCCAGCACCAGCGTGTCGTCTGCATAGCAGACCACGCTGACGCCGCTAGGGAGGTCGGCGCGCAGCACCCAGTCGTACCCGATGTTCCACAAGGACGGCCCTAGGACCGATCCCTGCGGAACACCGCACGACATCTCTCGCCGGTTCCATTCTCCGCTGCGACCGGGGTAGATGACGGCTCTATCCGTCAGGTAGTCCCCGACCACACGACGAAGGTAGGTCGGCACCCGGTGATACCGGAGTGCCTCCCTAATGCAGCTCCATGGCATGGAGTTGAAGGCATTGGCGATGTCTAGAGACACCGCCAAGACAACCCCACCCCGGGACACTGCATCCCCCGTCGTGAGGGCTTTCACGCGCATTATGGCGTCCACCGTAGAGCGCCCCTTGCGGAAACCAAACTGGTGTTCCGCAAGATCCGGCCCCGTCCCCGCAAGGTGCTCGGCGAGGCGGTTTGCAATGACTCTTTCAAAGAGCTTGCCCACCTCGTCGAGCAACACTATGGGCCGGTATGCGGACGGAGAGTCCGCAGGGCGCCCCGGTTTCCGAATGAGGACCAGCTTCCCCGTCTTCCAACGAAGCGGGAACTGGCCTCTCTCCAAACATGCGCTTAAGAGCCCCTCCAGTCGGGGCCCGAGAGCCTCCGAGGCCAGGACCCAGGCTTTGCCAGGCAAGCCGTCGGGTCCCGGGGCGGTATTTTTGGCACTGAGCCTGCGTACCGCCACTCTCAGGTCTACCCCAGTCACTTCCGGAGTGGCGTCGTCGTCGTCCTGGTGGTCCGCTTCAAGCACCGCAGGTGGCGGAGCCATAGGCGGGGGGGGATGTTCTCCTCGCGTAGGGAACAGAGTGCTCACCACGTCCTCCACGAGCTCAGGCCGGAGACTCTGCGTCAGTGGGGGGGGCCAGGTGCGGTGTTTATCCCGCACCATCTTGTAAGGGCGCCCCCACGGATCTCTGTCGAGAGTCCCCAGCAGCTCCTCGCGGGCCAGATCCCTGGCCCGCAGGACAGCCTCGCGGAGGGCGGTCTTCGCCGCTCTGTACCCCTCATAAAGCTCCGCCTCGATGGCTGCCGCATTTGGTGGGCGAATGCGGAGCCTGCGATGCCTGGCGTACAGGTGTCGCGCAGCCACGCACGCCTCGCGCAGAGACGTCAGCTCTCGCGACCACCAGTACACCTGACGTCGGGCGCTTCCTGGCCGGACTCGGGGCATTGCCACGTCGCATGACATGGCCTCCTGGAACCACCCTGCCTCATTGTTAATGTCGGCAGGCCTGTCTGGTGATGTCGCCCAGGCCTGCACGATCGAGGCTTCCAGGAGGAGCTCCCGGTCCAGCTGCTTCAGCACCCAACGCCACTCGGGGCCTGTTGGACCGGCGCGCTCGAGGTCTGGGTGGAGACGTCAAACCGGATATACCGGTGGTCGGAATAGGTCTCCACCCCCTCCATGACACGCCAGTCAACGACACGCGGCGACAGAGCGGGGCTAGCGAACGAAATGTTCACTACCGACTCGCCCCGCATCCGCACGCACGTGGGAACAGAACCCCGATTTAGGACGACCAGGCCCTTCTCCAGAGCCCAGTCCTCCACCATCCTTCCCCGCACGTCTGTGTAACGAGAACCCCAAGCCAAGTTCTTGGCATTGAAGTCCCCGAGCACAAGCACGGGGAGGGAATGGTTTCCGACGACAACACTCAACTCCGCGAGAGAGTTGTGGAACTCGGCGAGAGTTCGGCTCGGGGAGAAGTAGACTCCCACTACCACGATCTCCCCGAACCGTGCTGCTACGCACCCCCGACCCCTCCTGACACCTTCAAGGGTCGGGGTACCGGCGGCGGCCGACGACACTATGGTCACTGAGCCGCTATTGTCCGCCACCCAGTCTTCCCTGGGCTGGACGAAATACGGCTCAGCGACCACAGCGATGTGTATCGACCACTGCGCCATGCTCTGGAGCAACAGATCCTGAGCACAGGCGCAGTGGTTGATATTCGCTTGGAGGAAGCGTAATGGGGCCGTTATTGGCACTCCATTACCGCTTCCTCCTCCCTAGCCCCTTGTGAGGGCCCCACTGTGGCGGCGACAGCGGCAGCGGCGGCAGTTGTGGCTGCGGCGGAGGCGACGGTGGCGGTGGCGGCGGAGGGCCTACCCTTGCCTCTGGTGGCTTTGGTGGGTGGAGCGCAGGCCTTGCTTCCAGCCCGGTGATCGGCCGGCTTGCCAGCCGCCGCACATGCACCGCAGTGCGGCGTGGCGCAGCAAGCTGCGGACACGTGACCCGGCTGGCTGCAGCGGAAGCAGAGGCCGCTGCGGTCAACCTCCGAGGCGCACTGTACTGACACGTGGTGTCCCACGTGGCAGCGATAGCACCTCAGAGGTCTGGGCTCCAACAGCTTCACCTGCGCTGAAACCCAGCCCACCAGTAGCCTTCGGCCCTCCACTATAGCTTTGGCCGCCATCACAGGGCAGCATACCGTAACGGTATGCATACCCGTGAGGTCCGGGCGTAGGGCGCCTGCCCTGACCTGCTCAGCAGGACACCCACTGGACCTGGCGACGGCGGCCACCACCTCCTCCTTGGTCACCGAGTCGTCCAGACCCAGGATGCGCAGATCTGCGCATCTCACGGGCCTGGACACTCGGGCGTCGTCCGCGTTCAAGGACGAATCTGAGCTTTTCAGCTAGAGCGTCAGCGGACGAGCCGCTGGTTTCACCGGGGATCTCCAGCATGCGTGCCCCCGTCGCGGTGACCTTAAGCCGGAGGCCCCCGGTGATCCCCAGCTCCCCGAGATCCACCGTGTCCTTCGCCTTCGCCAGCAAGTTGCGGTAGGACACGCCCCTCTTTTCCGCTTCCGCTTCCGCGGCTGTAGTGATAACACTACAGCCGCGGTTTTCGGGGCGCGGAGCCTAGCCGCGATCTTTCGCGCCCTGTGCTGGCGCTGCCGCTCCTCATTCAGTACCCCTATAGTAGCTTCACAGAAATAAAAACATCGGCAGCAAGTTCAAAAGTGTACCTAAACTGATCTTGTTCATCTGTTCATCTGCCTTTAATTAAGCTTTGTGAGAACCCGAGTTTTATAAGATTAGCTGATCATTGAGGTCGGGAAGGAAGGTACCTAACCAGGAAAAGCAGTCTAAGTCAATTATTTGCTGGTTTAAAATGTACTCTAAATATGGTTGTATTATTCTTTTTTACTTCATTATATTCTTTAATTCTTTAGTCATATACACATATACATATAACTGGGAACATTAAACGTAGTGCATATTGAAGACAACATTCAATGCATTATTGCCAAAATACAGCCCGATGAGTGTGTGCAAATTGGACGTCTAGTTTACGACATGTGCGAGCCGCCCGCGCCGTGGCCATATACCCAAAACCGTACTCAAACATTAATGGCATAAAATTATCTGTCAAATTAAGCCAATTTCATGGATATACGAGTACCACAATTATGATTTATTCTAAAAAAAATATTTTTTTCAAAATCACATTAGTATTTGAAACCTATTTGAAACGTTTTACTTTTAATGAATGTAACTTATATGACATGCATGATAAAGAAGAAGGTATTCTTTTCTATTAGTATTAAGGTCGGTTTCTCCCGAAAGATACGTTTCTGTGTTTTATTTTAATTTTAATTTCTCCGTCTTTAAAAATACACCCTTTACTCTCAGACCAAATAAAAAACCAAGACAGAGCGCTGCGAACAATAAAGTGATGCCGGTTAATTTTTTTTATTATCGCATTTTTTGAGCTAAGTTTAATTATATTTTGATGTAAATGTGTGCGTGTGAGCTTGTACGCACAGAGCGGAGCTTAGTTTTGATCTGGCTTCACTTTATTGTTCGCAGTGCTATGTCTTGGTTTTTTATTTGTTCCGAGTCTTTACTAGAAACACAAATATGAATGCCTTGCACCATTAGTCTTCTAAATGATATACCTACCTTCTCCACTATTGCAACCAAAGTTAATTCGCTCTGTTCTTTTTACAAAAAAATGTACTTTACGGGTGCGCTTATACGTAGGATGTTATGGGATAAAAGAGAACGAAGTATTTGCAAAAGGAAATTGATATCACGCTTTGCAAGAGACTGTACCAGACTGAGTGTAACCACACGTCCATGGTAACAATTTTATATTGAAAGTCTTCGTTTTCGCGTAAAAAGAGCGGATTTCGTGTAGTTCAAAGTTTTTAACTTAAGGCTGATGCTCCAGGGTAGCCCGCGAAATTCAATTTTTCTTACGTTTTTGGCAATTTGCAGGCCAGTGCTAGGTTGTACGATGATTAAAATATTGTTCGCGATTGTAAGACGTATGTATTTACAGAACTATAATCATCAAAATCATCAATAATCCGATATTACAAAAAAACATTTCCTATAACTTAGACTATAGAAGTTTAGTTTCTTGTTGAGTCTATTATACAGAAAAGGTAAAAAAACGTAAAAAAAATTGAATTTCGCAAATTAAACCAGGAGATGACGGCTGATATACATTTATGGAAGAATGAAGACTATGTTGCTATCCCTAATAATTATGGATGAGGCCAGAAGGATGACAATGAATGTCCATCCATGTAATTATAATATTTAGATTTTTTCTCCACAGGGTAAGTGAAACCATTGGTAACCTAACTAGGGTTATCTTATAAGTACTAGGTACACAAAAAGTAGTTACAGTGGTATTTGCAGTCCGTTCTAATATTAAATTAGGTATTGGTATCGCGTAGATTGGCTTCTAGAGCTCAAATCAAAATTGACAGTCGTTCCAAAGCTCGTCTCATGTAAGAAAAGGTATTCCCATCGCGAACTGTCTACTTTTGTATTGTCTCGTGAGCTAATATTAATATAAGGTGTACACTGTAAGGTAATATTACCTAATATAGGTTGAGGTACAGTACTCTGTACTATGTCTGTATGAAAAGGTAGCAATATGAAAGCAATATAAAGTGTAGTGGAACGCCGACTACACTGTATATTGCTTTCATCTTGCCATATTATAGATCTCAAAGAATACTTTGTGATCTATCTATATCCAAGCTCTTGCGCTTGAACGATGATTAAAGTACAAATATAATATAACAGTTTCTTAAAATAATAATAATAATAAATTTATTTATTTACTCAAAACAAGGCATAGGCATACACGTTAAAAATACAGTTTTACAAAAAAAGTAGGTACTATATCTATATATACAAACGTGTGGGTGAGCACTGCTCTCCTAGCTAGGGTATGAAAACACATGTTTTCATACCGGACATAAACGTGGGCATTATTTTTCTCCTTAACACATGTTAAGGAGGAAAATAATGTCCACGTTTTCTTTCCAATGTCATGCCTGTTTTTCCTGAATAGTTATGTACCCTATTATAATTAGCTCACAGATTATATTCAAGTCCTATGCACTAGGGACCGAGCTTATAGTCACTAATGGGGCACTTATCCAGCGGGATGATATGCTGCGAAACTCCTGATGAAAACACTTTACTCGACTGTAATCAAACCCAGGATCTTCTCCTCAGCAAAAACGACTAACGAGATGAGACACTTACGATGTTGTGTTACTGAAGTATTAATCATCTACAAAACGCATACATATCGCAAATAATACTCTTATATGAACACTTTAAGGCCGTCAAATATCCCTCGTCCAAGCAGGCCCTAAAGGCGTGCCTTTATTTTTTTTATCAAATTGACAATATCCTCTGTCCCTTGTCTATAATTCAAAGAGAATGATAAACTTCATCGTAAATCTTACAGAAACAATACGTCTTGTGCCGGACAAGTTACTGACATCCATACAGCTTTATTGCCCGCAATCTGTCAACGCACCTACGACGATAAATTGTTTCCCATGGCTGGAAAGACGTATCGATATATTCGCATCTGCTTACGGTTCTGGATGTATTCAAGTGAGGTCAGACAGGCAGTTGCCCAAGGTAAAATCCTAGCATTCAGTTGCATCTGCCGTGCAAGTACGTAGGAATCGATTCGATAAATCTGACAGTCATTCTCGACAAAATGAGTTTATAACAAAGATAAAAACTCATTTTGTCGAGAATAACTGTCAGATTTATTGAATCGATTCCTACGTACTTGCACTGCTGGTTAGACTAGAAGCCGACCAATACAGTTGGGAAAAGGCTAGGTATTGATAATGCCCAGCATAACTGCCTTTATCATTTGTCCGGACTTTCACTTTCAGATATTAAAAAAAAAAAAAAAGTTTAAACTGGCTAAATAAGAAAGTTTAAAATGTAAAATGTCCGATTCGAAATGACAACCCTACTAAAATGAAATAAGAAGGTAATGTGATGTGAATGTCTTCCGTTTTCTTATGTTCAAGATGATCACATTATTATCGGCATATATCACCTTTTGAGTGTAATTTCCCTGTTAACAGACAATAGAGGCTTGAATTACCTTTTTGAAAAAAAATCCTGTATTTTTATATTCTTTATTATACAGTCGCAAACACCAATGTAGGAATACGCAGCAACATTTACCTAAAAATTATCTCCTACTGTATTGATTGTAGTAAGATGTTGTTAAAACCCGTACAATTATGAAATAGGTCTTATCTCAAAGTTGCTTTTGCATTTTGCTAAGCTTATTCTTATGAATGCTCGTGACTGTACGCACACGTAAGTTATTACTTACCTACTCCGAAATATATTATTACTTAACGTACATTTCCTTTCACTTTATTACCATAGAATTCCACGATGAAACGCCACGAATGGGAATATCATATAATATTCCCATTGACAACGACATGTTGGGAAATGTAATGAAATGTATTACTTTGAACATTGATGTTAATACATTATAACCTTTATGTTTTTAAGTAATATATAAGGCTAAAATATGTTACGATTTCTTAGTAATAAAATAATATTAAGGTTTCAATTCTGAACTGTTTCACTGTAACCGTAAAATTAGCGATTGACTTCGAACAATATCCAAAGACTTTGATTTCAAAAGGTTCAAAGAGATTCTATTAATTTATTTCTGTCTACATTGCGATGGCTTAAATATGAATTTCAGTCGTTTCGCGGTGGGCGACGCTTATTGAAAAGAATCCGACAAGACATTCTAGATAGCTCCATTAAAATAAATTGATATTTATTAAGATAAAAGTAATTTTCTTATGTTTTGCCGTCTCCGGCCAATTAGTTAGGAACAAGACCACATTTTCTCGCCAGGGTTTCTTAGGCCTGCCTCGTTGACGACACGCGTCATCAGGCACCCACTGTGCATCTACAGTCTATCTTTGCGTTGAGAAGGCCTTTGCCCAGCAGTGAGATAAATGGACAAAAAAAAATTAAGGGTATAATTTTACTGCCTCGTTTATCTAGTGGTCAGAAGCTTTCGATTCCCGGGAATTTATTAGTAGCAGCCACGGACTCTGGACTATCCGGCTCTCTCTATCCGGCTCGAAGGACCATTTTTTATGTGGCAGTCGCTGGTAATGAAACCACATAAAATGGATGATTAAATGGACTGTATTTAAATTATGCACAAGGTACAAAAATAGAAAAATAGCAATGTGTTACACCGGCAGATTGCGAATGGTGACTGAGCTAATCTCGTTCACCAGAACGGAACGAGTGAATTATTATGTTTGCTTCATACAGTCGTGTCCGGTTGATGGCAATAACGCACTGCCTATAATTACAAGGCTCATGGCACCGCTGCCTGCTGCCTAGCTCTTCGGGGATTGCAGGTACGATGTTATGTTTATGAATGTTTATAATTTCAGGGTTTCAGGGTTACCTTTGTTTTAATTTTAGTGGTTTATAATAAACGTGACAACTTCAATGAATATAATTCTTAGGATCACGAACGAGCAAAGTTTACGTTTTGTTTATGACCGTTGTTTACTGTCTTAAAAGTTTGGGAATATAATTATTATCTTCCCTTAATTTAAATTCTAAGGTTGTGTGTTTCAAATGTAAACAGAATTTTAATCTATTACTGTGACATTTTATTGTTTCTCCTTTTTGTTAATTAAGATGAGCCAAAATTATGGCTACGGGGATTTCAATAGTAGTAGACTAATATGTAAGGACTTCACAGTCTCCGTGTCATTGGAACGATAGTATTTTCAATTTGGTTATCCAAAAACTTTGCAGATTCCAGAGCGTTAGCGGTCGTAGTGCAGAAGTTGCTTTAACTGCATGATATAGGTCTCAAAACAAGATAAGACATAAGAGTTTGTGACATAGCTCCATCCCACACTGTCCACATCCTGCTGTTATCCCGTACTGGTAACCCGGAAGATGAAACCAACCTTGAAAAATGTTTCAAGGTTGGTTTCATCTTCCTACTTTATGCTAGTAATTTAAGTTAAATACATGCATTTAATAGTATTTTTCATTATACTAAGCATGCTATGAAAACGCCAAACGACGACGAAAAGGCTGGTTTTTCAATACAATTCAATAACCATGCAGACATAAAATATGTTCTGAACGTGTTTTCTTCGCGCTTCACGCTTCAAAAATCATCGACACTTCCGCAGACAGGAATATGAGGTATATTTTATCTTGGAAAAACATATTTCCCGCGGGGAGCTAGACAACAAATTCAGACGAGCGAGTCTATTGTAGTTTCTATATCACGTAACTTGCGTGCCACGTGAGAGATTTTTTCAGCTGCGTGGATTCGAGATGTTGGAAAACTATGTAAGGCATATTCTGATCAAGTTAGGGAAGCTTTTCATATTCAAGGTTTGAGACGCCTCGGAACACAAAGGGGCGATGAAGGAACATGGATGGGTTTTAGTCAGTAAAAGTCTGACACTCCCTCCTGCTCCGCCCAGAGCGGGAGGAGTCATTTGATGATTTCCCACCCGAAAAAAAAAAAAAAAAATTGGGTACGTAAGACACAGACGCCACAGGTTATTAAGAGACATGACCCTTTTATTTTTTTTTCGGATGGGAAATCATCAAATGGTTTCTCCAGCTCTGGGCAGAGCAAGGAGTGTCAGACTTTTACTGACTAAAACCCATTCATGTTCCTTCATCGCCCTTTGTGTTCCGGGGCCACGGTATCTCTTTCGAACAGTCCCGCAACCCTGGCAGGCATCGGTCCTTGCGGACCCCTTCCTATTGCTGACTCTCTTTGAGGCGCGCGTGAAACACTAACGCGCCGTCGACACGGCCTGTCGTCATGTGACGGACGGACGGCGAGCTAGCCCATAGCCCACCGTCCACAGGCCCGCGCCTACGGTGGCCGGGAGCCACGTGGTGGCCCCCGACGCCCGGGGCGTCTCCCGCGGCCGGGACGCTGTGAGGTTCTCTCCCTCTCACGTTCCGCCACCTCTTTCTCTAGCATTACTGTTTCGCAGAAGGAGTTGACGGCGTCCCATTTCGTCTCGCTCCGGACCATGGCTTGCACCAGGGCCGGCCGCGAGAGGTCGCCGCCGCCAATCGCCGCTTCGAGGACACGGCGGCGTTCCGCCCACGCGGGGCACACCTCCACCGTGTCCTCCGGTCGATTCCCGCAGTGGAAACACCCAGGCGATTCCTCCCGCCCGATTCGGTGCGGGAACCTCCCGAAAACACCGTGTCCGGTGAGGACCTGCGTCAGGCGGAAGGTGAGGACGCCGTGGCGTCTCTCAAGCCAACGTACCCATCTCTTGCGTAGTTGTTAAGAATGTAACATTTTCCTAGAAGTACTTATTGTAATTATTTTAGAAAGTTTCATTTTGTGTTTTCCACACGTTCCCACATCTGCAAAGCAATTATCTTTCAGCATCATCTATCTTCAAATCTTTATCTTTAGTTAAGGTTCATTGTTCTTTTATTTTTAGTTATCTTTTATTGTACCCATTTGTATATATGTATTTCCTGTGTTTTATTATATTTTTAAAATTCAATCGTTTTGCCGCGTCCTTTGTTTAGTAGACTGCAGATGTGGGAAGTGGTTCCGAGCTTCGGACGAGGCAGTCAGTATGTTTTCAACTAAGATGGTGCGAGGTTCCTTTCTGACCCCCGATAATTTTTACTCGCCGAAGCTCGCCGTAAATTTGTTTATCTAATTTTTACCTTTCATATAACATAAACCAAATAAATTTCGGAGCATCAAGATTCTGTCAGATAGATGGAACCCGTTTTGATAGCACCCCTTTGAATTGCTAGCCTCCTACTCAGCTCTTAAATATTGTAAGCTCTAAGTAATAGTCCAAGCTTTCCGAACTAAAACAAAACGCTCCAAACTTTTTTTGCTTAAGAATCTATTCAAATAGCTGATATCTCTTCCACTTCTCTTCACTCTTTGTTCAATCAAGTATCCAAGACCTAACGACGTGTTACAATAGACGCGTTTCCGAACGACTGATTTTCAATTGCCACTAACTCCTCGTTCATAGCCTCGGGCAATGCACTTTGCGTAGAGCCAAAGGCGCACGTTTCGTTTGTTTCCGTCACTTGAGTACCGTCGCTCCAACAGTAACGTGAGTTACGGTGACTCGTCGACGTGAGGTATGGTTGTAGCATTTTTTTTTAATATTTTTTCTCCGGTGAAGGAAAACATCGTGAGAAAACCGGCATGTGACATCTACCAACCCACAATTTTCCCGCATGGTGGATTATAGCCCATTCCCTCTCATAGAGAGGAGGCCTGTGTCCCAGCAGTGGGAACATTATAGGCTGATTATGCTTATGCTTTCTCCATAGTCGTGTAGGTCGTGGCCAGGGGGTAAGAAAACCAAGCATGCTTCAGCAAAATAAACTTTACAGTCAAATGAAACACCAGTAAACTTTCTTATTATTAGTTTCCAGTAAACTAATATTAAATTCAAGTAGTTTAACAATACAGGAACAAATAAATATTAAAACTAAGTTTGCCAATATTCTCATTGTTTTATTTAAGTGGGGATATCTTCAGACTCTATTTATTTTGAGTCTTGAGTTATATTGGAAAAGTTTTGTATTGAAAATTGTTATCTACTGTAAAGTTTAATATTGGAAATTATTAGCAACTCGAGATGCGTAGACGGCTATTTGTCGTTTTTAGTTTTTAATAACTTTTTTTCTTGTATCTTTACGAAGTGGACGAGAATAGCTTTTAAAAATGATCAGAAAGTTTTCAAGGTTCACAGTGGGCGGACCGGAATTACCAATTTATTTTCCAATTTTTATATCTCGTATATACATACAGTCAAGGGCATACACTTAGATTGAAATAACTAGTTCTTTACATAAAACACTAGTTTCTACCCGTCACTTTGCCCTCGTCAAAAACACATTCTATTTCACACACGTAGTTTTCCACGAGTTAACGATTTTTTTTAATCGGATAGATTACCTCCTACATCGAAACTCTCAAACTAATATTCCTACAGCTGGGATCCAGAGCAGGCCGTTACCCACCATTAAAACTTTTGTAAATTGATTACTATTACCAAATACAATAATTTTGCTCAAATTATTATTTTTTGTCCATAACAGTGTCACAAAACCGTAATATCCCGAAATAAAAACATACTAGGCACTTACGTAATTTTATTACGAGCTCGTGTAGGTGAAAAAGATGTTTCACACATTACTCACGATTTGGATATAAATGCTTTGTTCTCAGTCTAATATTATTACATTAATATTCCGACATGAATGAAGAAGATATATTTTCGTTTTGAATGGGAATAATTCCCTATGAGAGGGTAGATATTACTTAATTCCCATTGAGTGCGTACCAATGTAATGGAGAGTATCGGATTATTTTGGGTGACATTCTTTATTATATGCTGTGACTATTTAATAGCCACAGAATATAATAAAGTATTTATTAGTATATATTTTACATCGATTTAATGGTGTAATGACACCCAAACATCCAGACATACCATCAATGTCTTGCAGTCATTTATCAAACAGCAGTTTTATCAGCAGATCGCTTCCTGATAGTTTATTTACACAATTAATAGATAATGATTGTCATAATGCTAATAGCAGATTGATTATCATCTTATTAGCACATACGTTACTTTTTATCGCAGTAACCGACATCCCTTAAGTGTTCTTAATTTATCGTTACTCTTTGGATCCAATTCTAAAGTCCACACAGACGAAGTCGTGGTTAGAAGCTAGTAATATAACTTATACCTGAAACCCGGTGTCAGTAAATAGCTGCACATACATTTTAATACTACACAACGCGACTCACTATTTTAATCATTTATTTATTGTCACCAAAAATATTGCTAGCGTCGGGCACTAGTTGCTCTGCAGTTTGCTGAACTGGGCCTATTTTTGCGCAGCCGTGAGACACAATATTATATTATATAAATTATATTATGTACGGGTTGATTGGTAGAGAATGGCTTGTGGCATTCAATCCGCATATGTACCACTCTTGTACATTAAGTTTTTTTTTTTTGTTTGGATTTCAGGTTTTTTAATTATAATTGTGTTCACTAGTGGCAAACCTGCCAAATAAACACGTTTTCCGTCTTTATTTCTGTTGACTTTACAACAATTTTATGTTAACACAAAAAGTGAATCTCGGCATAAACTCTCTGTCAGTTGAATGAAATTAAATAGACAGTAAAAACCAACAAATAAATCAACGTACGTGTAACATTTTCTGAAATCTGTAATAAAAATTAAAAGATTTATTTTCATCAAACAAATAAATTAAACTACGTTTTTCACATACATCATTTATTCAAAAAAAGCGACAACTGTTTTTAAATCAACTCTTTTTTTTGTACGCACCTAAGTATTTAAGCGTACTAATGTTTCATACCAAATGGGAATATAATATTTACATTTTCCCATTAGCTACGCGCCGCTGGTATTTGTTTGTAATGTTGGCGTGTTTTGGAAAACAAACAATTTTCGATTTATTTTTATTGAGAAGAATTCATAGGGCGTGATAATGTATGAGAGAGCTTTAGATGAATTTTCAGAGAAATATTTGCCATATAGGTATGGTACATTTCTCATTTCATTTTATATATTTTTCATTTCTCTACCTATATAGAAGGTAGGCCTACTAGATAGGATATGGCAAAGACCGTCAAGACGATTTTGACATTAATAGCAACACCAAGAGTTCGGTCTTATTATGACTAGTCTTCTTTGCTATGATTATTGAGTGCTACAATATCCATATTTATACAAAATAGCTCTAATCTTAAAATGCTATAAAACACAATTTAATGCCAAAACTTTGGCCCACCAGTAAATAGTAGGCAGCACAAACAACTTTAAAAGTAGGCAGATACCCTTTCACTGAAGCATTCGTACAATTTGGTGCTAACACGGGTGCCCTACATTTAGGATGCTACCCAAGTATCCAAGCAATTTGGACATAGTTTCCACAGTTTTCGATCTCAGCTGGCAGTCCGACATGTATGAATTTTGGGAATATTCCTGTTTCTACATTTTGGAACCTTACAACGTAGAGTACCCGTCTCATTTTAGATCGGTGAAATTGCGTGTTTCAGTCAGTTCAAAATTAAGTGCAATCACTGTGCACTATTCACTAAATGGTGATTGATATGTCGTGGCTAAATAATAAGAGCCGCTCGGGTCTATTTTCTGGTTAAGGTAGACCAACTGGGTTGTGGAGTTCAGATAGGCAGTCGCTCGATGTAAAATACTGGTATTCAGCTAAATCAGGTTAAACAGGAAGCCGACCCCAACATAGTTGGGAAAAGGCTAGGCAGATGATGGTATGACGTTTTCTTACTAGTCCAGTAAAGGTAGACAAAGTGTAATTTTATCAGTAGATCAATGATGGAAGAGCTAAAAACGTTTTGAATTGACCTATGCTATCAGAAAACTTACGTCAATCCTGTCGTGAGTCCAACTACGAAATGCTTGAAAAAATTGCTAGGTACTTGTTCAGGCCCTCAAGTATCTTTATTATTAGGGTAGAGATAATCTACAGAACTAGTCCTCCGATTTTGAAAGATTTTTCTCTATTAAGAAGCTACACTATCCCCTAATGCTATGCTATTTTTAAAACTTTCCCGTGGAGGAGCGAAGCCTCGAGCAAAAGCAAGTTTTAAATAAAGAGACACAAGTTTC
Organism: Xestia sexstrigata; assembly: GCA_941918905.2. Lineage (NCBI taxonomy): Eukaryota > Metazoa > Arthropoda > Insecta > Lepidoptera > Noctuidae > Xestia > Xestia sexstrigata. The sequence goes on along the minus strand of OW799203.2, from coordinate 1,767,398 downwards.
ATATTTACAAATCTCTACTATTTCCCAGGGAAATACTACACGTCGTATTGCACTTCAGATGACACCATTACTGGCACAATATGACACTAACGATGTTCAACATTGCTTTGCTTTAACTTGAACACCTTCACAGCATTGAAGTGTCAATTTTACTGATAGTAGACAACCTAGTGCAATATTAATAAAAGATCTTTTTTCTTTACGACAATCAGTTTACGTTAGAAGCCTATCTTTTACCAAAGATAAAATCTGGTATTCATCTAGATTTCCCCAGACCTAACCCTTTTTTTGGAGATTAGTCTAAAGGCTTTTATTTTATAGAAACTGAAGCTTGATTCCGTACACATGAGATAAAACTTTACAAAAGCCCGAATTTCAACCTGAAAATCTGAAGCTGACAACCCTCTTTTCTATATTTATTTCCCGAGGACAAGGTCACCAAACCCCGAAAAACTTACGACAACACATTTTATTTACCTTCTTTTTACGACATAATCTCAATACGTCTAAAAGTATAATATTAATAGTAAAAGTTTCTGAAACTGTTTCCAAAAAAGTTTTTGCACAGCTTCGATTGATGATGTTCGAACTAACTAACTTTTTATGTGATAGATTGATGAGTAGATATCTACATACTAGTTGTGCCCCACGGGGTCACCCGCCCTTGGCCCTCGGCCCACCGCGTCGGAAACATCGCTCGCCTGCGCTATTGCTTCGCGTCCTTTCGGTCTACTCGGCTCCCAAGGATCGTAGCGTGATGTAAAAAGCTTATAACATTCCTCAAGAATTGTGCTATCAAATACAAAAAAAAAATAGAATTCCGACTGGTAATTCTAGAGATTAGCGCGTTCAAACAAACGAACAAACTCTTCAATTGTATTGTAAGTATAGAGGTTTGCTATTGGCACTGCCGAGACCCTGTCAGGCACTTGGTAAGAAACTTGTACCAATATGGAGCCTTGTTTGAAAACAAGGAAGTGCTCTGGAAGATAATTAAGGAGTTTCAAGTTCGTTAAGTGAAATTAGACATGCGAGGGGTTCGTTGTTTTGCTTAATAGTTTGTTAGGATGGTGTAATGCCTCTGATTTGATTGTTTACTGTAGATCTTACTTACATATGGTGGGAAAGTGAGGCTGCCTTACGTTCTTACGACGTAACGTAAGGCTGCCTTACGTTCTTAGGGTCCTGGGTTCGAGTCCCGGTTGGAGCACATGTTTGTGTGATGAGCATGGACATTTGTTTCCGAGTCATGGATGTTTATATTTAAATTTAGTATGTATTTACAAAAAATTAAGTATCTGTTTAGTATATCAACCATCTGGTGTTCACGACACAAGCTTCGTTGCTTAGTGTGGCACTAGATGGCAGTGTGTGTAAAGTCCAGCGATATTTATTTATTTATTTATATGTAATGCAGATTATTGCATTTACATTAAATGGATAATAAATGCTGAACCCAGGTTAGTTAATAACCACTCCAAAAAAAAGAACATAATGACACGTAAAGTCTGACCGCCATTCGCTATAGTGACCTAATAAGTTGTGAAGAAAATATCAATTAAGTATTTAGTTTTTTACTATCGAGGTATAACGCCTTGTATCGCAAGATTACTGTATTATGTTTAAATGTAATATGTGTGTATAAGTGTATTATTGGTTTATTACAAATTAACGTTCCGGAACCAATTTCTTAATTGTGCTGAAAATCTCGTCAAAATACGTTGGCAAATTTAGATGAACAACGCTGTCACAGACAGACACAAGAAGACGACTTTAATGTATAATATAGAAGAGATAGAAGTTTAATACATAGTTATATTTATTATGCGTTCCATGATTACATAATTACTGTTAACTTTTTTTTGTATGCACGTCATGTCCCTGATAAATAAATATTATTTCTGTCTTTCTAGTATTATCCGATACATAATAATTATATAAACGTTTTTTTTTTTGTTTTATTCCATTTCAGCTATGGGCTGAGCCTACTATTTAAAAACCTAAACATATTCTAATTTTGATGAAATAGTACACTACTGCAGAATCCAGTAAGTAAGCCTTCTTGGCCAAGGATGAGTTAACCGGACCGAACCGCGAGGTCCGGTTATATACGAGGCCAGGATGGCTTTCTTACTGGTTGAGGTTTGTATAATGCTTTTCTCAAAAATGAAAGAAAGTTTAACAAATAATTCGTTTAATTAATATTGAAGGTTACATTCATATTAGGACAATTACTGATAGATATTGTGATCGATTTACCGGGGGCATTTATATTATTGTTTTTGAAACTCCATGTTAATAGAATGGAAAGTTTTAATCCAACATGATTTATAAACTGAAATTACTAAATCAAACAAAATCCCACACTATACTTCTACAACATTAATAAGTACAAAACGCAACGTGCATACTTTTTCTGCATCGCGTTAAGTGCCACAAACTATAAAATGGCTGTTTATGGCTCCAATCTCATAAAATGTCATACCAAAAAGAGAGATAGATATATATTTGGAGCCATAACCGTGTTATAATGACTAAACTCTAATCTGTGTCTGGTGTTATGTTTTTTTTTTCTAAGCAGATCTAAAGAGGATGACCTACTGTCCAGTAAGTAAATTACATACTTACTTACTGGACAGTAGGAGATTCCAAATTTAAAATCTCGCTTCTTACTGGACAGTTGTGAATAAGTCTCCGGTTTAGTTCACTTTCTGGATACTTATTATGGCAACATTACATACCTTTTTAGAAAAATACATTTACTGTAGTTATAGTAGTTATTCCGTTCCGTTATCGTGTTCCGTTCCCACAGACATTCCGTGAAAACGGTTTTGTGGGGCATTGTCATAAATTAAGACTTGTAAACGTTCATTTAATAAATAAATAAATATACCGGATGACTTTTTTTATCACTTTCCAAAAAAAAATGGGTATATTAGGTGGACGGAGTCGAAACTTATATTATATAAACTTATACCTAGTTTTTTTTTCTTTTTTCTACAACTTAGAAAAAAAATGATCTTTCATCAAAAAACGCAACAAATTTCAAGTAAACTTTTCTTAGTAGAACAAAGAAAGAAAAATGTTGAAAAAAAAATGAAATATTGGATTTCTAATCATACGCAAATGATTTGAATTTATAACTTTTTGAACTTTTTTTTTTTCGAAAAAAAAAAAAAAGAATAGCAAACTAAGTATGCCATTTGCTTCTACTCCGTTCACCTATTATACCCATTTTTTTTGGAAAGTGATAAAATAGTCATACTGTATATAGACAGTTTCACCACGATTTTTTATCAAACCTAAACTTCTAGTAACGCTGGTGTGTCAGCATAGTTTATCGTAAAAAGTGAATCCACAATGTTGGAACTCATCTCCTTTACTTCTCAACTTCATCGTGGTGTGTTCTCTTCCAGTGTTATCTAGGTCGACTTCCAGTCTAATAATATTATGCGTTCGTACTAAATCAACCGCAAACTATTCCTAAAACCCCTACAGCAATATTCTTTAAGTTTTCCTATATCAGAAGTTATATCTTAAACTGCAACTTTAAATACGCTAGTCTGAACTTAACTATTGAAGTTCAGTACAGCACAGGAAGCGAATAAAAAAGTTATTTATGAATATATATTAGGGTACCTTTAAAGAACATGTCTTGGGAAATTGTTTACGCTGTCGAGAAATATAGGAGCCGAAGATCGGAGAAAATGTGGGAATAAATGGGAACTTAGCTTGCTGTGAGAGTTTAGTAAGGTATTGTCAAGAGGGTTTATTAATTGTTTGCATGTCATCATCTACTTAGCCTTTTCCCAACTATATTGGGGTCGGCTTTCAGTCTAACCAGATTCAGCTGAATACCGACCCAGTTAGTACTGGGTAATACGTTACCCCAAGGTAATATTGGTTGTCAGAGTATAGGGCCACTGACTACCAGTAACGACTGTCAAATCTACAAATGATAGCTGGGGCCAACGGTTTAACGTGTTTTCCGAGGCACGGAAGAAATCTAGACAAGCGTGGTTTAACTTAAAGATTGACTTAAGCGGCTGTTATTCTTTAGTCACGAACTTCTCTTAATTCTTTGCGTGTGTCGGTTATATAATGATGCTCACACCAAAGGAGATGGCCGGATAACTTGAATGTCTTGATGGATAGAATGGACCTTTACCCACCTGTGGGACTGTACATTTAGCTATAATAACAGCGATCCTTTACCATTTATTTTTTATTTTTTTTATTTATTTATTTAATCATAATATAATTAAATGTCCGTATGGTGTCGGACGTAAAGAATAGCACCATCCCATATCTTCCCGTGGGAGTCGTAAGAGGCGACTAAGGGACTTACCAGAGAATGGGCAGCAGCGTTCTCTATGCTTTTGAAACAGCCGTACTGCGATCGCCAACCCGCCTGCCAAGCGTGGCGATTATGGCAAAACCCCCCAATGAATAGCGCATCAAAGAAATGGCCCCTAGTGCCCGGCAGCCCGTCTACCCTCGACTACGGCAGCGGTCGAGGCTACGGCGTGGCAAGGGGTGCGAAGAATCTCCGGAAGGGATCCGGCTGCCAATACCAACGACTGGACCTGGCAACATACAACACGCGCACACTCCGGACTGACGAGAAGATAACGGAACTCGAAGAGGAATTGAGCAGGCTGCGATGGAGTATTGTGGGATTTTCTGAAGTCCGAAGAAAGGGGGAGGACACGATAATCCTGAAATCCGGCAACCTGCTCTATTTCTGTGAGGGTGACCGGCAGTCCCAGGGTGGTGTTGGGTTTATCGTCCACAAGTCCCTTGTGAACAACGTGGTGAAGATCGAGAGTGTGTCGACCAGGGTGGCGTACCTTATACTCAGAATATCCTCAAGATATTCGCTGAAGGTCATACAGGTCTACGCCCCGACCTCGACACACCCCGACGACGAAGTGGAGACCATGTATGAGGATATTTCTAAAGCCATGCATGGTTCCAGAACTCAATTTACCGTTGTCATGGGGGACTTCAACGCGAAACTGGGCAAACGAGACGGGGATGAGCTGCAGGTGGGGCAATTTGGAGTTGGACGTCTCGCCGGGGACACCAACTGGCTAGTTTTATGGAGAAGGAGGGCCTCTATATGATGAACTCCTTCTTCAGAAAGCGTGAGCACAGGAAGTGGACCTGGCAGAGCCCCGATGGTGCAATTAGAAATGAGATTGACTTCATCATGTCAACCAAGAAGCAAATGTTCAATGATGTCTCGGTGATCAATGCGGTGAAAACCGGGAGCGATCACCGCATGGTAAGAGGCACATTGAACATCAATATCAAGCTTGAAAGGTATCGACTGATGAAGTCTACGCTCCGTCCAGCACAGATCCAAATCCAAAACCCAGAAAGCTTTCAGCTTGAACTCCAGAACCGTTTCGAATGCCTAGGAAGCTCAGTGGACGAATATAACGATGGGTTCGTGGAAACTGTCCATACGACCGGGTCTAAGTTCTTCAAGGCACGTCGTACAGATCAGAATAAGAGACTCTCCGAACACACTCTAAAGCTCATGAAGGAGCGGCGTGAGATGATCCTACAGTCTTCAGACGAGGCGTGTAAATACCGGCAGCTCAATAGACGGATCTCTAAATCCTTGAAGAGCGACCTCCGCCGCTTTAATACCGAGCGTATTAAAGACGCGATTGAGCGGAATAAAGGCTCCAAGGTATTTGCAAGAGATCTGGCTATTGGGCAAAGCCAGCTCACGAGACTGAAGACCGACGATGGTAGGATCTTATCCGCCAAACCGGAGCTTCTGAGGGAGATCGAGAGCTTCTATGGACAGTTGTACACGTCAACCAGTCAACCCGTCGTAGATCTAGCAAACGACCCAAGAGCTAGACTGACCCGACACTATACCGAAGACATCCCGGACGTCAGCCTGTACGAGATTAGGATGGCTCTGAAGCAGCTCAAAAACAACAAGGCACCGGGTGATGACGGAATTACGGCCGAACTCCTGAAGGCGGGTGGAAAACCGGTACTTAAGGCCCTTCAGAAGCTGTTTAATTCCGTCATACTTGAGGGAAAAACGCCACAGGCATGGTGCAGGGGTGTGGTGGTACTCTTCTTCAAGAAGGGCGACAATGCCCGGTTGAAGAATTATAGGCCCATCTCACTTCTAAGCCATGTCTACAAGTTGTTTTCAAGAGTCATCACGAATCGTCTCGCGCGCAGCTTTGACGATTTCCAGCCTCTCGAACAAGCCGGTTTCCGGAAAGGCTTTAGCACCGTGGACCACATACATACGCTGCGGCAGGTTATACAGAAGACCGAAGAGTATAACCTATCCTTCTGTTTAGCGTTTGTGGACTACGAGAAAGCCTTCGATTCGATCGAGACCTGGGCTGTACTGCAGTCTCTCCAACGGTGCCAAATCGACTATCGGTACATCGAGGTGTTGAAGTGTTTGTACAAAAACGCCACCATGTCAGTCCGACTTCAGGACCAAGCCTCGGAACCTATCCTCCTGCAGCGAGGTGTGAGACAGGGAGACGTCATATCTCCGAAACTGTTCACCGCTGCACTGGAGGATGTCTTCAAGGTTCTGGACTGGAGAGGGCTAGGCATTAACGTCAATGGCGAGTACATCACCCACCTTCGGTTTGCCGACGATATAGTGGTCATGGCTGAAACCATGGAGGACCTCAGTACAATGCTCGATGACCTCAGTAGAGTTTCCGGAAGAGTGGGTCTTAAAATGAACATGGAGAAAACCAAAGTCATGTTGAATGCCCATGTCACACCCATTCCTATCAAGATCGGAGACTCTACACTCGAAGTTGTAGACGATTATGTGTACCTGGGACAAACGGTCCAGTTAGGTAGGTCTAACTTCGAGAAAGAGGTCAATCGTCGAATCCTACTCGGCTGGGCAGCGTTCGGGAAGTTGCGCGGTATCTTCTCGTCCAACTTACCACAGTGTCTCAAGACGAAAGTCTATGACCAGTGTGTGTTGCCAGTGATTACATACGGGACCGAAACGTGGTCGCTCACAATGGGCCTCATCAGAAGGCTTAAAGTCACCCAAAGGGCAATGGAGAGGGCTATGCTCGGAGTTTCCTTGCGTGATCGAATCAGAAATGAAGACATCCGCAAGAGAACCAGGGTCACCGACGTAGCCCGAAGAATTGCCAAACTTAAGTGGCAGTGGGCAGGGCACATTGCTCGCAGAACGGATGGCCGATGGGGCCGAAAAGTTCTGGAGTGGCGACCGCGAACCGGAAGACGTTGCGTTGGAAGGCCTCCCACTAGGTGGACCGATGACCTGGTGAAGGTTGCGGGAATCCGCTGGATGCGAGTCGCACGGGACCGGTCAATGTGGCGACACTTGGGGGAGGCCTATGTCCAGCAGTGGACGTCTTTCGGCTGAAATGATGATGATGATGAATTTAATTAATAATTTAATTACGGTAGGCATTTTCTCGCAAACTTTTGGGTGTAAGGGTCTCAGGTTTCTCGTTATTTAGATAGTGACATATTGATTTATAGATCAGAATCTATGTCTTCCTATTTTGTTTAACATGTCTCACAGTGTTTGGTAAAAACATTATGTAAGTACAAGAAATATTTTGGTCATTTTATTATTTTATATTGATCATCGATCGTCATTTTTTTTTCATGTCAGCTGCTTTTCTGGTCATTCCTAAAAGGTTTCGGTAGAGGTATACTTGTACATACATAGTATACTCTCGTCTGAATTGCTAGATTATACAGAACATCCGAGGTCTAGAAGGACAAAGGGCGGACGTTTGGCCAACAGTGGGACACGTAGGACAGCAAAAAATAAAGTAATATTTCATATTAAAAAAACGACCAAAACGGCGCCATCCAAACTTCCAAATAAACAGCTAATTAGTGTTAATTTAATAACAAATTCTAAACATCACATTGTCGATCCTGTTTGCGAATTTCCTAAGTGTATGACGTCACATGTTTGCCTGACGATGTTGACTCTGCCAGTATTTTAAGATGGATTATATGACTGTTTATTGAGGGTGTGCCGGGTTTAAAAACAGTTTGCGACTGTTTTGTTTGTGGGAGTGATATACACACATCAAAAATGTCTAGGGATCAAGCATTTTTATGCGGATTTCTTGAGATTGAGATGTGGCTTTGTAATAAATTTATGATTTTATAAATTTATATGGATCCTTTTTGGTGCATTTCATAATTTGAATCAGGAACTCTCAATCAAATTCGAGTAAAAGATGAAAATAAGCTGTCAATATTTTCCCTATAAAAACATACAACGCATTGAAGACATTATTAGTGCTACTGTTTCCCTACTACTGATTAAAACCAACGTTATTATGGAGCGGCGACGTCATTTAAGCAGGGAAGAAATGCTCAGAGCCGTGGGAATGATAGAAGCTGGTTCCCGGCAACGTACTGTAGCTTTAGCTCTGAATACAAGTCAGAGTGTTATCAGTCGACTTTGGACACGTTACCGAAGCACTGGTACCGTGGCTGAGCGCCATGGAGGACGGTATCGCTGCACCACACGGAGACAAGACCGATACATTCAAATCTTAACTCGAAGAGCTCCAACAATAACCGCCATGATGTTAGCCGTGAGGCTTCATCACTCTTCAGGGAACTTAATTAGCGACCAAACAGTCAGAAACCGCTTGCATGAAGTGAACCTTCATTCCCGAAGACCGCTACGGGTACCACCTATAGCAATGCACAATCGTAGGATTCGATATCAATGGGCTCTTGAACACAGAAATTGGGCAGAAGAACAATGGCGTTTCGTGTGCTTTTCTGATGAGTCTCGTTTTGGTATGAGACCGGATACAAGACGTATACGACACTGGAGAACCCCTGGACGCCAACAGCGATTAAAATCCTGCCAGGAAGTCCATCCTTATAGTGGTGGAACCATCATGGTATGGGCGGGTATTTGGATCGGCGGAAGAACTGAGTTGATTTGGATCAGAGGCAACCTCAACGCTCAAATTTATGCTGAGACGATTGTATCAGACGTCATCGTTCCTCTACAAGTGCAAATCGGTCCCTTATTTCAGTTAATGCATGATAATGCACGACCGCACACCGCAAGAGTTGTAAGACAGACTCTCGCCGCAGCTAACATCAATGTCCTGCCCTGGCCTGCTCAGTCGCCAGACTTGAACCCGATTGAGCATGCATGGGATATGCTACAGAGAAGAGCTCTGCCGAATATGGAGGGTATCCAGTCGCAAGAAGACCTTTTTTTGTTGTTGCAACGAACATGGGCGGCCATTCCACAGCGTGATTTGGATGAACTCATTTTGAGTATGCCAAACCGATGTTCTTGTGTTGTTAGTGTTCGCGGTAGAAACACGGATTATTAATTGTTTAAGTTACCCAATAAAATTTTAAAGAAAACTGTTATTTCAGTCTTTTTTTCGAACTTTAATGTTAGTGGTTCAAATGTCAAAAATCCCTTTATTAGGAAAATGGCAAATTTCTTTATTAATGCAAAGGTGACTTGGTTTATCGTTACTGTGACAAACGAAAACACTTTATTTGATGAATCCTTAAAGAAAATTTTAATTAATATCAATCAGGAGAAAAGTTATTGCAAAAATATATGTTGATCCCTAGATACTTTTGATGTGTGTACTTTAGCAGAAGGCACCAAATTAAAGTCGATATCTCATCTCGGCGACAACCAAAGGCATTTGACCTAACTGTAGATGGAACAACGCGAACAAGTCGTAATCTACTTTCAAGAACCAAGTGGTTGCTCTCAGTACCTATGTAATATAAAATATCAAACTTGGTAATTGTGTCATTTTGATTTAAGTCGTCATTAAGTCAAAATCATCATCATTTGAAATCTTCATAGATTTTCAGTATTCTAACTTTTACAGTTCTAACTTGAAGCAATGACTTAACTACAAAATTAAAAACCATATTTTCTTAAATAAGTAGACTTTTACTCAAGTAAGAAAGTCTTTGACTTGTTTATTTCAACAGTCTCTGTCAAGTTTCACACATTGGGACATTAAGAGTCATTATACGTAATTACTTAAACTCTAGTAATCACTTTAACTTGACTAGGATAAAGAGATAGATACGGGTGTTAGAATGCGAAACTTTGTAAAAATACGAGTACATCCTCTCTTCGGTCGTCTGATATTGAAATGTTCTAGTACAGTCAGCCGTCTCAGATTAACTTGTCACTCTTGTTCCCAAACTGGCTTGCTTGTTAACTTCGTGTCGACATTGATGAAAGCATAAATACTGAGAGGATTATTTTTAATTTTATTTCGCTAACGTTTTTTTGAAAACAACATGATCAAACACGTTATTACAAACAGTCCCCATACGTAAACTTCCTTTGGTAGAGCTCTAAACAGTAATACGGTATTCAGCTTTTCAATTGTCTATAGAGTCGATGCTGTCGAACTGTGTTTACTCTTTTGAGCTCAATTTTGTTTTCACTGATCGATGAGGAACATGTCAAAGACAAACCATTTATTTTAAAATAACTTCTATCCGTTACTTCATCTGTGTGCCAACACAGTCTTTAAGTAAAAAGTAATTCATGTATGAAACTTACTGTGTGCCAAATTTCGTCTAAATCCGTTCAGCCGTTTTTGCGTGATTGAGTAACAAACATCCAACTTTCACATTTACAATAATATGATATAAGTATGATACAATTTTTTTTTTGCTCTTTCGCTAAGGTAATTTCGCATAGATAAGCAAGAACCTCCATCGTTACTATTTAAAAATGTTTTAGAATATTTTGAGTACATGAATGTTATAAATCACAAAAGCTACAAGCGAAGACGACGTACCCGGAGTCAAAACATCCTATAATAAAATTAATTCAAAGAATTTAAAATTGAGCCATTTCAATGACATGACAAAGTACGGAGAAAATATCATAAAAAACAAAATACCAAGTAGAACGATGACATTTTCAATGGAACAGCATGATGTATATAATAGAGTCCGGACTTCAAAAGTCCGTCGGAACGAGCCGGAGAGTGTAATGACTGACAATGACAACGCTAACCGTTTCAAGTGTAGGGTAGCTGTGACTCTAAGGAAGGGATGGGACAGTTTGGCGAAGCAGTAAACTGTGATTAAAACAAAGCCATCTTTTGTGACTATTCATAATAAATTATAAGTATTTCTGGAATTTGTTTTTAAAAAGCGCTCTTACTGGCTCTTACATTATGATTTTAAACTAAATGAAGCCGGCGATGTCTATCCGACTACTCTGAGAAGAAATACCGAAACAAACTTAGAGGTCATTAAGCTGTCAAATCAAATCGAATAGAAAAGAAAGAAAGAAAGAAAAAATACTTATTCGTCGCAAAAAAAAATACAAATCGTCGGTCGACTTTCAGTCTGACTGGATGCAGCTGAATACCAGTATTATATATAGGGCGACTGCCTAACTGACCTCCACAAACCAGTTAGTACTGGGTAATACGATACCCCTGGAAAGCCTGATTGTCAGACTCTACCTGTGACGACTGTCAAAGATCTTCAAAAAAAAAATTACATTCCATTCTGCGTCAATATAAATCTAGCGAACGACGACGAAGATTTAGTATGGGAAATTGATTAATATTCATCTAAACTATATAAGATTATATAATCAAGAACCACAAACGGTGAAGATATTGTAATGTAATCAGAATTTAAACAATAGTTACTATTAATCTGCGAAGCCTCTTGGTGGCTTAGATGTAAGTTTAGTTACCGCTAGTTACTGTGGGAAACATTTAATTTAAATGTCTACAGCCTAAATCTGAGGCGTTATGTATTGTATTATCATCAGTAGCCTGTGTATTAAATGATATTTCTTTCTGTAAGTGGGTTTTAAGTAACTTCTTTTCTGCTTTCATCAGTTCTTTTGATGTGAAATATCTATAGGCGCGGGTAAAACCAAGAAATGGCGTGGCGACGCGTGCCGTGGCGACGGCTTGCCAACTGTCAAGTTGTCAACCCGGCCCGAACAATCCCGAACATTACCGACCTGTTGAAGCAGTTTATGATATACATATTCGCCACGGTATACAACAAGGCAGCAGGTCTCGGGGCACAGCGCTGGGTTACAATCTCGTGATTTCGAGTTCGATCCCAGCATAAGGATTTTCTTTTTGTGAATCGAGTCATTTTTTTTTCTTTTATTTAATTTTGTGTTTGTTTTTGATATTAACTTTTTTTAAGCATATTATTGTCCAATCAGCCGTGTGGTATCCGGCAGAGTAGAATAAAACCAACCCATAACACTCACGGGTGTCGTATAAGGCGACTAATGTCTGAGGCAGAACACCTTCCGCCTCCGTAGACCAGAGAATGGGCAGCAGCGTTTTCTGTTAGTCTTTCATCACTGCGATCTCCAATCCGCCTGCCAAGCGTGGAGATTACGGCAAATTCCTCCCATCATGGGAGAGGCTCATGTCCAGCAGTGGACGTTATGGGCTGTTGTAGTAGTAGTAGTAGTAGTATTGTCCAAAATACACACATCAAAAGTATCTAGGGATCAACATATATTTTTGCAATAACTTTTCTCCTGATTGATATTAATTAAAATTTTCTTTAAGGATTCATCAAATAAAGTGTTTTCGTTTGTCACAGTAACGATAAACCAAGTCACCTTTGCATTAATAAAGAAATTTGCCATTTTCCTAATAAAGGGATTTTTGACATTTGAACCACTAACATTAAAGTTCGAAAAAAAGACTGAAATAACAGTTTTCTTTAAAATTTTATTGGGTAACTTAAACAATTAATAATCCGTGTTTCTACCGCGAACACTAACAACACAAGAACATCGGTTTGGCATACTCAAAATGAGTTCATCCAAATCACGCTGTGGAATGGCCGCCCATGTTCGTTGCAACAACAAAAAAAGGTCTTCTTGCGACTGGATACCCTCCATATTCGGCAGAGCTCTTCTCTGTAGCATATCCCATGCATGCTCAATCGGGTTCAAGTCTGGCGACTGAGCAGGCCAGGGCAGGACATTGATGTTAGCTGCGGCGAGAGTCTGTCTTACAACTCTTGCGGTGTGCGGTCGTGCATTATCATGCATTAACTGAAATAAGGGACCGATTTGCACTTGTAGAGGAACGATGACGTCTGATACAATCGTCTCAGCATAAATTTGAGCGTTGAGGTTGCCTCTGATCCAAATCAACTCAGTTCTTCCGCCGATCCAAATACCCGCCCATACCATGATGGTTCCACCACTATAAGGATGGACTTCCTGGCAGGATTTTAATCGCTGTTGGCGTCCAGGGGTTCTCCAGTGTCGTATACGTCTTGTATCCGGTCTCATACCAAAACGAGACTCATCAGAAAAGCACACGAAACGCCATTGTTCTTCTGCCCAATTTCTGTGTTCAAGAGCCCATTGATATCGAATCCTACGATTGTGCATTGCTATAGGTGGTACCCGTAGCGGTCTTCGGGAATGAAGGTTCACTTCATGCAAGCGGTTTCTGACTGTTTGGTCGCTAATTAAGTTCCCTGAAGAGTGATGAAGCCTCACGGCTAACATCATGGCGGTTATTGTTGGAGCTCTTCGAGTTAAGATTTGAATGTATCGGTCTTGTCTCCGTGTGGTGCAGCGATACCGTCCTCCATGGCGCTCAGCCACGGTACCAGTGCTTCGGTAACGTGTCCAAAGTCGACTGATAACACTCTGACTTGTATTCAGAGCTAAAGCTACAGTACGTTGCCGGGAACCAGCTTCTATCATTCCCACGGCTCTGAGCATTTCTTCCCTGCTTAAATGACGTCGCCGCTCCATAATAACGTTGGTTTTAATCAGTAGTAGGGAAACAGTAGCACTAATAATGTCTTCAATGCGTTGTATGTTTTTATAGGGAAAATATTGACAGCTTATTTTCATCTTTTACTCGAATTTGATTGAGAGTTCCTGATTCAAATTATGAAATGCACCAAAAAGGATCCATATAAATTTATAAAATCATAAATTTATTACAAAGCCACATCTCAATCTCAAGAAATCCGCATAAAAATGCTTGATCCCTAGACATTTTTGATGTGTGTAATTTCGATGTTTCACATCTGCCAGGCGTCAAGTGATCTTTTTTTTTTATACGAACTCTCTATATTGTATTATGAACTCTATGTTTATTGTGTAACGTTCAAATAATGTACGTTTAAAAAAAATTGTGGCATCTTTTGTATGTTAAAGTATTAACATAAAACTTCACTATTCCTTGTAAAAATGTTAAATAACAATTGACTTCCATTCTTCTCCCCAGCAATGTAAATTGAGCCTTAAGATCAATCGAGGTAAGTAGTATCCCATGTTAACGTCACACATTGGTCTAAGATATTCAATCTTACTAAATCCTAGACATTTATCAGCGGTTGTGCGGTGTTTCTAGGATTAGATTTAGGACATTAGGCACACAAGTTACACAAACGGTGACTAATAGATTGATGTAGACTTTCTTGATACCTAAATTTATTCCTATACTGGCTTTTGCCCGCGGCTTCGTTCGCTTAGAAATTTTGAGGCACATGTGTGGGAAAAGTAAGTAAGTAGCTTAAGTGCTATTCTAGACTATAATGTAAAGGGTGTAAAAACCTCTTAACGAACCCGAAAGGCACTTGTTCTCCTCGTCATTGCAATCATTTTTTTGTTTTACACCATACCTGGGAACCTTCTAGTTACGGAGATATTGGGGGTCAAAGCCCCTTTTTGACAAGTTTTTTTTTTAAATACAAGTTTTTAATGTAAGATTTTTACTTTAAACACCTCCACGAACCCCGTACTATTCAATCCATTCATCAGCACAATGTTTTGAGTGTGTTACATTGAGTTCTACAACAAAACATGATTTTTCACCCCAAAAAAGTCGTTTCCCAGCAATAAATTTTGCGTTAAGTTACTTAGTTGTGCGTTGTCAGTATATACAGAATGCTTGGGTGACGGCTTCGTTATGAGGTTGTTTACACCCTGTATATTTGAGCCTTTCACCCGAGTCGTTCTGGCGTGATTTAGTTACAAACATCCATCCATCCATCCATCCATCTATCCATCCAAACTTTCGCATTTAAGGGTTCAAGTCTGGCGACTGAGCAGGCCAGGGCAGGACATTGATGTTAGCTGCGGCGAGAGTCTGTCTTACAACTCTTGCGGTGTGCGGTCGTGCATTATCATGCATTAACTGAAATAAGGGACCGATTTGCACTTGTAGAGGAACGATGACGTCTGATACAATCGTCTCAGCATAAATTTGAGCGTTGAGGTTGCCTCTGATCCAAATCAACTCAGTTCTTCCGCCGATCCAAATACCCGCCCATACCATGATGGTTCCACCACTATAAGGATGGACTTCCTGGCAGGATTTTAATCGCTGTTGGCGTCCAGGGGTTCTCCAGTGTCGTATACGTCTTGTATCCGGTCTCATACCAAAACGAGACTCATCAGAGCCTTTCACCCGAGTCGTTCTGGCGTGAATTAGTTACAAACATCCATCCATCCATCCATCCATCTATCCATCCAAACTTTCGCATTTATAATAATAGTAAGATAAACAAATGGCTTTCGTGAGAGAAAATCAATTTATTAGCATAATGTTGTTTGATTTAAATTAAAGAGTAGTTCGAACTTGACTCAACCTTAATAATGAGTAAGATTGCAAACCGAAAAATAACATGTACATGACGTGTAAAATCCTGTTAATATTATCAATATGAAAGTTTGCAAAATTTGTTACTCATTTACGCAAAAACGACTGAATGGATTTAATTGAAAGGCACACAGTTAGTTTATAACCTAGATTATGACATAGCAAACTTGTTATCCCGATAAATGACATGGCCACGCAAATGAATTCGCGTGCAGAAGCCAGTCTGAAACAAATATTGTTATCACAAATTATTGTAATTACAATTTACGAGCATTGTAAGCGAAATGGACCATTACACGACCACAGACAAAACAAAATAAAAACTCATACATGACATAAAAAGGCCAAAAAGTCTTGTCACCCTTATACATGAGTTACTATCTCAGCTTTTCACAACACAACCTTCACGCGAGAGCGAACTTTATTGTGTAAGTAACTAGAGCTATTTTGCTTTGTACCGCTATATATTTACCAAACTATACATGAACACTACATGTATTACGTTGTCTCGTAGTACGTTTTATCTTGTGTTATAAGGGTATGTCTACATAAAAGATACAAATGCACTTATCTTCGTACATTTAGTTTACACACGACTAATTTCTGGCTTTGTCAAACCATAACATATAAAACATCACGCCTGTAATCTCCGAAGGGCTGTGCAGAGGTGTACCTAATAGTACCTACACCCACATTTCGCCAGTTGTGTTTAAAGTTTAAAGTCCCATGTTATAAGGGGCGAGCATTACCATCAGAAACAGAAATCCACCACTCTGAAGCTGCTACTAAGAAATTCTTGATGGAAAATCGAATTAACACTTCAACAGACCTAGAAATCAATGGGATTTAATGAACTTTTGTGGGCTAGCCTGGCGCTACCTATGTCGTTTCGAGTGCGTGAGAAGCAGACATTTAGTACGTTTTTATATACAATCGGACTGTGACACCACACACTGTAATAATGTGTTAAATTATAACCATACTGGACCTTTACATGTTTATAAATATGTACACACCTTAGGCATAGTTCACGACAGTAACAACAAAACCAAATAATAATATGTAATAATAACACAACTACGTATATTCGCATAAAAAGTTTCTATTTTTTGACAATATTCCTTTTGTATTTTTTCATAAACGACTTCACAAAGAACTTTATTACAATATTCAAAGGTCGTATTGTTTTGTTTTCGTCAAAGAAATTGGAAATAATTGACTGATTATTTAAGTCCAATTTGAGTTGTTTTGAGTAGAAGTTAAGAGTGCTTTTGACTTGTTTGTTTGGAGTGGAAATATTTGAATGTTTTTGGTAATTATTTGTGTTATTTTTAATGAGATGGGTTGGTAAAAATAGCGGTGGAAAAATATAACATTGCTTATAGACACTGTGAGCAGTAACGGCCTACTGGTAACAACTCCGACTTGACGAATTGTACGCAGGGGTTCGAATCCAACGACACTTTGTGTTCATTAATTCAGCATCACTGCTCTCAAAACTTCGAAGAAAAATATTTATGGTGACGAAACCATCATATTTTCACAAGGTGAGATTATTATAGATAGATTCACAAGGTGATGTAAAACATCATGATGGAACCTGTATGTCCTACCTAGAACAAAAAAAATCTAAGACATGTGACAACCACCAGCCCGCTCTGGTCCTGTATCTCAGAAGCAGGTAAATTATAGACTGATTATCATTACGAGTATAGCACCAAGGGTTTGCCAACGCGAAACAAAACTCACTTTTAAAAGACAACTGCCTGACTGCTTCGTGGTTGCAAGCGCGATAGCTGAGCACGAGGTTCTGGGCTCGATTCCAAAGTCGGACGTACTGTTATTGTACGTACTGTATAGCTCGCCTCCTATTACATGGGACTTAAACATATCAGGCGTAATATGTGTACGATTAGATAATCCTCTGGTTAACCCATAAAGCATAAAACGCGTGATATTATGTATGTTATAACTGCCTGAATCTTTACCGAAACCAACACCGTCCAAGCCAAAACACAACAAACCATTTTACAGCAGAAATATCTCAATAGATTGAAAAATAAACCAGCTCTAATAAAATTAGTGTCCCCTAGGTAATTACAGTGCACAGCAGAGCAATAATGTGTTGTAATAGCATTATTAGCAATAAGTGTGCCTTCTTCATTGAGTTACTCACAAATTGAGTTACTGTGGAAATACACGAGGATTCTGCTCGGCTCCATTTTAAAATGAACGTGGTGTGTATGCTATGTGTCTGTATGCTATGTCCTAATGAGAGGAAATAAGGTATATTTTGCTGTGATAGTGAGATTAATGAGCCCAATATTTGTATGACGTAAAATCAAGCCTGTAATCAACGAAAGGTTATTCAGAGGTGTACCTTATTGTACACCGACAATTTTGCCAACTATGTTAAAGTCCCATGTAAAAAAAAAAAAAACTATTCAAAAAAATCTTCAGGGTGTGAGCCTATTGCCATCAACCGGGCACAGGTCCAGACTCCGTGACTGCTACCGAGAAATTTCTGATGGACGAACCCAATAACACTTTACCCGACCCGGGAATCGAACCTAGAACAGGCTCAGCAGTCTCAGTCTCGCGTTCGAGCACTAGACCTTATTTTTATCTATTTCTATTGTCTACATTTTGAATAATAGTCGGTTTTTGTGTCTATCTGTGTGACGTGACTGCGTTGTTCTCCTAAACTGCGCGAAGAATTTTGATACTATTTTCATTATGTTAGAGAACTTATTTCAGAATGATTTTGTGTTGATTGAACCATTGGTAGTGAACTTAAATATAATAAACAATATCGATGTTAGATCAAGACATAAAAGTTTGCAACGCAGGGCCAGGCCGCTTCTGCCGAGGTTGCGGGACTGTTCGAAAGAGATACCGTGGCCCCGGAACACAAAGGGCGATGAAGGAACATAGATGGATTTTAGTCATTAAAAGTCTGACACTCCCTCCTGCTCCGCCCAGAGCGGGAGGAGTCATATGAGGATTTCCCATCCGAAAAAAAAAAAAAAAAGGCCCAGTCCGCTTGCTAAAAATAATTAAAACACTGTAATGTCCAGTAAATATTATATCATAACGTTTAGCCTAATATTTTACTTAACTAGGACATCTAAATAAATAATTATCCAGTCTAAATAGTAATAAAGGCCTAATTATATGTATAATATATTCTACGAGTAGTAACATTTTATGAGTACTTTAAACAAGATATTGTGTTCATTATCTTCAGCATATATAGGCCATTACAAGGCCTGGATTGTTTTTAATGTCTTTAAAGATTTTATAACAGAAAAAAGATTTCATTGGTCTTGTGGTCGAAAGCGCGAACGCTGAGCATGAGTTCCTAGGTTTCGATTCTCGGGTCAGGCGTAATGCTGGCGATTGTGGGTGTACTATTAAGTACACCTCTACTGTGTGTACTGTGGGATTATAGGCGTGATGCATCATCTTCATTTCGACTTTCGATTTCAAAGACGTCCACTGCTGGGCAAGTGCCGCCACATTGACCGGTCCCGTGTGACTCGCATCCAGCGGATCGAAAATGAGTAGTCGAAAATGAGTTTTGTTCAAAATAAGAAATAATAATTAATTTCTTTATTGGCATAAAAACAGGTTACAGTAAAATGTGAGAAAAATTGTTCCAGAGCTAGGTATTTTAGGAGCCATAATTCCTATTAAAATACTTAATACAGCGTCAAACCTGGAACTTTCCTAAAAAGGAATCATTCATGGTCGTAATGACGTCATCGTCACTTATACACGCGACTGCGACGGCTGCGTTCATATTCCAATATTTTATTTGTTTTATACTTTTTTTTATACAGGCTTATGCTTATGCTATGTGAATCGTTGACGCTGCTTAGGGTGGAGCACGCTTCCCTAGAAGAAACCAATTCATTCGAACTTAAAGAGATCCAGATCATAATGATCGCTATTATATAGATAAGCCGGCTGTGAAATTTACAGACTTGCGTTTCAGACATTAAATGTGGAAGCCTAACGCTTTAAGCCTCCCCACACATGCTCGTTTCCGCGTTTCCGCGTTTCTGCGTCCTGCGATATTGCGATATGAGTTTTTAGTAAGTTAAGTATTAGAACGCAGAAAAGCGGGGGCGTTGTGTGGAGGCTTTATTCAGGTTCGTGGAACTTCAACCATATAATGGTGACGCTTCTCCGTATCTCTGCTCATCCAATGTGTTAGAATAAAATATAATAATTGACATAATAAAAATGAAGAATTTTTAATATAAAACTATCTCTTTACAGAAAACAACAATATTTTGAATCCACACATATTTCATTCCTAGTTAGTCAGAATTTTTGAAATCATTAAACTTTTCAGCATTTAAATTATAGTTTTCAGCACCCAACAAAAGCCGGAGTTTTACTACAAAATTTTCAGCTTCACACATATTATTTGCACTTCACTTCTGCTACAACTTCTGCCCGCGACATCGCCTGTGTGGTGGTCAGAAATTATTCCAAAGGAACGTGATACGACACAAAAAGTAGTTTATCCTAAACTAGGTCATAGGCTACCAGCAGGGGGGGTATTTCATAATTAACGATAAATGTCTCTGTTCAATTATGAAAATCAAATAATTAAGAATTTAATCTAACGTAGTTTTTTAAAGAATAATTGTTACATTTTTCATCAAAATTATCACGTTTTTATATTTCATGGCTGTTTCGTATTATCAATTATACCACAACCTTGTCTCGGAAATCCTTTTTGTGTAACATAAACTGGCAACATCGTATTATGGCCGCCGCAACTTGCGCTTGCGCTTGAATGTGTTCCGTTAGTCCATCTTATGTTTAATTATTTACAAATTCTCTGTGTAACTGTCAATAATTCTATTCAAATATGAATGTAGCCGGCGAAATTCTTTCTTGTTTTTTTGCAAATAGAAGCTGTGTTTACATCGTATAGTTGATCAAAATGCAATTCGCGAATAAAATGATGGCTCGTATTATAATGTATCATCATTATGTTATGTATTCGCAAATTTCATTATGATCAACATACGACATAAACAAAACAGCTGCTATTTGCAAAAAAAAACAATAAAATTCGAATGATCACCTTTATGTAAACAAATATTGACCTATACGTAAGAACGTATACATACATTCTTATCTACATATAAAGCCTTAGTTCTCGTTAAGAAATCCAGATGGTGCTTCAAATCGGATGCTTCAAAATGGCACAAGAGGGCTCTCTTCTCCCTTATTATTATTATACTCTTTGGCTACCAGACTGCTAAAATTCATCGTAATCCGTTTAGCCGTTATACTTTAAAAGAGCAACAGAGTAACAGACACACAGACAGACCGACATCGACAGACAGACAGGTACTTTCGCATAGATAATATTAGTACGAAAACTAAGTATTTGCACAGTAGAAAAATCGCAAAATAATGTTTGAATCGTTCGAATAAATTAATAAAACGTTCTACTTCATTTACGTATACGAACAGGAGCAAACATCGCGGTAATCGAGTACATATAGGGGAACGATATTCAATGCGATGCCGAATTAAGTACATAGATACTACGTGGTCGAAATGGATCGTCTGAATCACGATATTTCCATAGTATATACGTTGCATACGAAAACAGGTATTGGTACTTTAGTATACGCTTCGTTAATACAATATTTTAGCTTAAAACTACCCCTCTGTAAGCAAAGGCCTCTTATTCTATGTTCGTTCCAAAAATGTCAAACACCTATGTGTTTCATGGCATTTAATATGACAGCCTTTTGGTTTTTAGTCAACCTTAACAATCTTAAGAACTAATGTGACTTGATTTAAAACTGCAAAAGGATTTTAGGTAGAAAGCGGGAATCATCATCAGCCTATGAATGTTCCCACTGCTGGGACACAGGCCTCCTCTCTATGAGAGGGAATGGGCTATAATCCACCACGCGGGCCCAGTGCAGATTGGTAGATGTCACATGTCTTCGAATTTTTTGGTTCTAGGACATGCCGGTTTCCTCACGATGTTTTCCTTCACCGTTTTAAGAGCAGTGGTGATGAAATAAATTACACAAAGTAATGCGCCTGTCTAGGTTCGAACCCACGACTTACTGTTCGTAAGTCGGGGCCGCCACCACTGGGCCACCGCTGCTCTCAAAGCGGGAAGGCATAGCATAATTGCAAGAACATAAACCTAATTACCATACCGGATGACTTTTTTATCACTTTAAAAAAAAATGGCTATATTAGGTGAACGGAGTAGAAGCTTATGGCATACCTAGTTTTTTTTTTCTTTTTTCCACAGCTTAGAGAAAAAAATTGATCCATCATCAAAAAACGCAACAAATTTCAAGTAAACGTTTCATATTAGAACAAAGAAAGAGCAAATTTAAAAAAAAAATGAAGAATTTCGAATTTTATTTGAATTTATTATTCGAAAAAAAAAAAACCTATGTATGCCATTTGCTTCTACTCCGTTCACTTAATATACCCTTTTTTTTTGGAAAGTGATAAAAAAGTCACCCTATATAGTTGTTTTTTGATTGAATCTAGTTAGTTTACGTAGTGCGTTCGTGCTGGCGCGTAGCTGTGTACAATGCGAGTGCAATTAGAAGATTTTGGAATTAAAACGTGTCTAAAACAGGCCAAGCGCGGGTCGGATTCGCGCAGGACGGGTCCCATACCATAGTAGTGGAGCCCCCTTTAATTTTTAATATTTTTTTTATTATTTGTTGTTACATAAAGCGGCAACAAAAATACACAGTTTATGAAAATTTCAACTGTCTATCTATTACGGCTCATGAAATCTCAGCCCGCTGACAGACAGACGAAGGGACAGCGGAGGCAATAATAGGGTCCCGTTGGTTACAATTCGGGTACGGGACCCTAAAACCCGAGTCGACATACACAGGCCCCTATCATTCACTATAATCACACATATTAATCCAAACACGAAAACTAATACGTAGAATTCCGAGAAACGTAAATAAAGCGTTGTTTTCATCTTTTTGTTGAAACAACGTTATCAACGAGGGTGTTCGCAGATATTAAATGTGAAATTTTATCTTGTAACATGATTATTTGTGTTTGCTCTCCGGATATCATATGTGTGGGCACGAACCTCGTTTTATTCCGACCTTTCTTATTGAATTGTTAAAATAAAAATTATTTTCTGTACGGATGAACGGTACTGCAGAAGTGAAATTTGATGATAAAAACTATTTATTTAAATTTCTCTTCTGCAGTTACGTTTACAGATGTATTAGCCCTTGGCCCTATGGCTAAGTGTTTTAGTGCATTTATACAAATAAATAAAATATAAATGTCTGTTTGTGATTTAAATATAACCGTTTTTTACTGAATTCATCTGAACGTACAGTTACGGTATAAATAAATAACAAAAAATAAATAAATAAATCCTTTGAATTTGTTAGCAAAATCCGATACAAATAGAGAATTTGAATTTTTTGACGACCCGAATGGCGTAGCGGTGGTGAGGCTGCCTTACGTTCTTAGGGTCCCGGGTTCGAGTCCCGGTTGGAGCAAATGTTTGTGTGATGAGCATGGACATTTGTTTCCGAGTCATGGATGTTTATATGTATAATATGTATGTATTTACAAACTAAAAGTATCTATGTAGTATATCAACTATCTGGTGTCCACGACACAAGCCTCGTTGCTTAGTGTGGCACTAGATGGTGCTGTGTGTTCATGTCCAGCGATATTTATAAAAAAAATAATACTTTTATAATAAGGTCTCGGACAACTGCTTATAGTCTCACAGGATGCACCGTGCATCCTGAAAGTTGACAACCTTGTAAATAACTGTCAGATATTTCGCTGAATTGTTTAATTTATCAGCATCGATATGCAGCTGAATACCAGTATTTTACATGGTGCGACTACCTATCCGATCTCCAAAACCCAGTAACTTTTAACACTTGCGTAGATACTTACAGTAATAACCCAATCACAAGTTTTTTTTTTTTTAACGTAACAGAGGTTAATACCCAAGAACAAATAACAAAATAACAATTGAAAATTTCACAAAACAAGATACAATTCCCAAAAGTCTTGTCTCATTGACAAAGGGATTGAAAACAATGTAAATAATATACTGTATACATAAGCTCGGTATTCTTTGCGTCAACATAATTTATATTTTCTATCAGAATACCAAATCTGGTGGTATTTGTATCATAAGACTCTCTGACAAATGTAAATAAGCAGCAGTAGAGGTATCGACGAAGCGGCTTATTGATATACGCTTCGGTTCCCGAATCTAATAGGGCTGTCCCAAATTCAGGGTGATATTATGCCAAACTCGATTTCGAATAATGTCGTGGAATTGACTGGTAGTAAAATAGAGAAGTTTATGTGATTGGGAATCGAATAGTGTTGTAGGAAAGTATGAAAATCTTGTTGGAACAATATAACATCACGCCTGTAATCCCCAAAGGTTAGGCAGAGGTGTGCCTAGTAGGTACACCCACATTTCGCTAGTTATGTTTCAAGTCCCATGTAATAGGGGCGAGCCTATTGCCATCAACCGGGCACGAATCCAGACTCCGTGGCTGCTACTGAGAAATTCCCGGTGTAAAAACCCAATAACATTTTGCCCGACCCGGGAATCGAACCCAGGACCTCATGCTCACTAGTACTTGCGGCCACTCGACCAACGAGGCAGTCTACTCTGGGGCACACTTTTTAGGGGTTTTTAAAATAAAAGATAAAATGTTAACAAGTGAAGTTTTTGTTTGTCTATGATGTTTTTATTTTTTCGGAACATGAAATTACATAGACGTAAGAAGATATTTATAGACTTTGAATTAACATACCTATTTGTATTCATTTAGGTATTTCAACGTAATTTGTACCTACATCTAGTTTCATAGAGTCACTTGTCTAAACCTTCAAAATTGCTTATTTATTCTCTATCAATACAATTTAATTTCCACAAGGCCAATGATATGATCTTTATGTGTTTGAACATCCTGCAGGCTTTCTAAACATGAGTGTATGTATGCACATATTTTTACAAATAAATATCTGAAATTCTAAAAATAAATTCTGATAAAAACAATGTTCGTTCTTTTACATTTGGTCAGCCCTGGCGAGTAGGCACGAACAGCTTCTTGACGATTTGATGTTAGAATCACAGGAAAAGGTTTTCTGAATAAATTATGAGATCCGACACGTTTTGTTCAGTCACAAAGATGAGAAATATCAGGAAACGCTTTGATGTAATTTTTAAGGTACCCAATCATGTTTTTTTTCCTTAACTTTACAATTGACCGAATGGTTTAATTTTTGGGTTTGTAATCACTGGCTCTGCTAATTTCTTGATTTCGTTTTTACAGGAAGTAAATTAATGTTTTATTTCTTTTAAAAATTTTTGGTTTTTATTTTAATATTCATGGTTACTAAGCAGTTTCCATAAGGCTACGTACGCACTGACAGGTACCTTGCTACTAGCGCCATGAGCCTAATGACTTATAACATCACACCTGTAATCTTCGAAGGGCTAGGTAGAGGTGTCACTAATGGCACCCCCACAATTCGCCAGTTATTTTTAAGTCCCATGTAATAGGGGGCGGGCCTATTGCCATAAACTTGGCACAATTCAGGGCTCCGTGGCTGCTGCTGAGTAATACCTAAAGGAAAAACCCTATATCACTTTGCCCGACCTGGGAATCAAATCGAGGACCTCCAGCTCAGCACTCGCGCTTTCGACCACATGACCAACGAGGCAGTCTAGTGACTTAACATCTGGTTACTTGCTATCGAAGGCGCGCGAAAAATGCGACCAGGTGCGAAAATTCTAGAATACTCGTTCCACTTCGTTAGTCGTAAGTAAGGCACTTGTCAGTGCGTTCGTTGCCTTAAGGTTAAATTTTGAAGGTAACCGCAGCTCGCAGCAGCCAAGCCTTCCAATTGCTGCTCAAACCGCAGTGACAAAATTGGTTTCTATGTAACTCTATGACAACACTTTTGTTGATGGCGACATTGCCGCCGGTTGCCGTTTTCAATAAAGTTGTGTGGAAACCGGTCGCACTGCGGAATGCCGTTGCTGTTGGGCGGCTTTGCTGCTGCGGTCTGCAGTTGCGAAATTATAACTTTATTGTAAGGATAAAGTCAAGGAAAAGACGTTCGTGAATGTTCGGATTTTTCGGGCTAATTAATGCTCAAATATAAATTTTAATAATAATCCAGTATATCGTATTTCATACTTTCGCAATCACCCCATAAAATTACCATAGAAATGACGGAAGAAATAATTATTCGTCTTTTCATGCCAGAAAAACAACCTAATTTTATTGTTATTAGCATAGAACAAATTCTTTGCGTTTCCTTACGACAACAGCTGGATAAGTAAGTTCATAAAAAAATGTATTCATGAATAAAATCTACCTATTAGGTACCACTTTTACTGTTAGGCCTAATAAACACAGGCGATTTTCCCGCAACCTTTGCTTGATGCTACTCGCAACTCTGCATCATGAAAATCCAACTAAGCCCACCGATAAAAAAAAGCATTGTTACATTTTCAGCACTCGACGCTAAATAGAGCGTTCAAAGTCCAGTACACAATAAAATCGGCGCGTAAAATCATCCGTGTGTACAAGAGCTTAGGCCCAATTGTCACAAATATTTTTATGTCCCACTTTTTGTAACCTTGTCATTATTTCTTTGTATCTTCGTCGTAAAATACCTAATTTTATGTCCATCATAAACTTTTACATATTATTGTATGTTTGCTGTTGTTAAGGGGCTCCCCCATGGCACACTAGCGCCACTTTAGTAAAAAAATCAGAACTCGTTAAATACACAATTAATATAAAATCTGATTGACAAAATCAATGCTTTAGAGTTCTAGATTATTGACGTCTATTTAATTCATTAAAATATACTTCACTGTAGTTACAGTTAGAAAAATTGCTAAAAACGGCCGTTTTTTTCCATTTTGTATCTGTAACGACAGCAAGCTATGTTTCAATGAGTTAAGCAGACGTAAATAATTTAGAAGACCAAATGATTGATTTTGTCAATCAGATTTTATATTAATTGTGTATTTAACGAGTTCTGATTTTTTTACTAAAGTGGCGCTAGTGTGCATGGGGGAGCCCCTTAAGAGTGTTCCTATTCCTAGTTTAGGTACTCAAGATCTATAGGCATTTCTTTTGATGGTACTTGTTTTTGAACATAAATTCGTTTCGTGTCAAAATAGTTTTTTTTTCTATAATGTCTATGTCCTATGACATCCCTAGAAGGATATACACTGACCTTATTAGTGAGGTTCTTCAGAAAGTTCAGGTGCGTAGTACTCACAACCGGCTTACGTGTATGACCAGAGACCCTAGCAAGAGCGCGTGGTGTAAACGTTACGTAAATACGTCGATATTTTAATCAAAAATACACAATCCTATGTTATTTTAGTTAAATTGTTTTGCAACAAAGAAGGGGTATCGTATTACCCGGTACTAACTGGGTTGTGGAGGTCAGATAGGCAGTCGTTCCAAGTAAAATACTGGTATTCAGCTGCATCCGGATAGACCGGAAGCCGACCCCACCATAGTTGGGAAAAGGCTAGGTAGATGATGTTTTGCAAAAAGCACAATCAGTATCATCCATAGACATGAATAAATTCTTAAAAAATATGAAAATATTACCTTTTACGTGAAACGAGTTTTTATTTTAATTGAAAATAAATAAATAAATACATTTCGCTGGACACTACACACAGTGCCATCTAGTGCCATACTAAGCAACGAGGCTTGTGTCGTGGACACCAGATAGTTGATATACCACATAGATACTTTTTATGTCCATGCTGATCACACAAACATTTGCTCCTACCGAGATTCGAACCCGGGACCCTAAAAATGTAAGGCAGCCTCACCGCTGCGCCATTCGGGTCGTCAAATCAACGTATTTTGTATTTACGTTGTATGAATAACTAGCTAATGCCCGCGACTTTGCCTGCGTGGAGTTTAATTTCTCCACAGCATCATATTACCGATGGGGCCGAGTTCTGGAGTGGCGACCGCGAACCGGAAGATGTTGCGTTGGAAGGCCTCCCACTAGGTAGACCGATGACCTGGTGAAGGTTGCGGGAATCCGCTGGATGCGAGTCGCACGGGACCGGTCAATGTGGCGACACTTGGGGGACGCCTATGTCCAGCAGTGGACGTCTTTCGGCTGAAATGATGATATTACCGGGATAAAAAGTATCCTTTGTATTATTCAAGGTTATGAACTATCTATGTGCAAAATTTATTCCAAATCCATTCAGAAGTTTTTGCGTGAAAGCGTAACAGAAATCCATCCATCCATACTCACAAACTTTCGAATTTTTACTAGTAGGATGAACGTGGGCAAGACGAAAAGAGTAATAGGTGGCGTCCTGTATTACTTTCTGCCTACCCCCCTGAGAAAAATGCAAGAGTTTATACACGTTCTTGAAATCCATATTGCTTAAAAACATTCCCAAACAACAAATGAATTTCGAAACCTCTTTCAGAAACGTTAATTTTGACAAAGTTGCTTGTTATCGTTGTCTCTTACTACCCGTTCAAAGTTCTAAACTGAGGCAGTTAGCGTTTTAATTAAAGTAGCTGGACTTATTCCCGTTTTCCCTAAAATTTAAATGGATAGGTCCCTCCCTATCCTAAATGAAGGTTGCTGTTGTTCTTTCAAAGCTCAGTCTACGGCCGAGAGCTGAAATTTCAATTCCACCAGTGCAATAAATAATATTTAGACTTTCATTTAGCTGTCTTCCATTGAGCCAAGATTCCTTAAATCCCAAAAAACAACGTTGGCCTACACAAGGAATTGGTCCTTGTCTCTAATTTCCTCAGTATCTTATACAATTCAGTAACCGCACACAATAATCATAAAGAATATTCATAGCGAGTAATTGATAAGAAACAAAACCGGCAAAGACGGCATGGTTGGCGCAGTCATAGATAATGTACCATGGTCCAATGGCTGAGCGACTTACTACGCTGCGTGTTTCGAGTTCGATTACCGCAAAGAACAATTATTTTTATGGCCTTCAGGTAGTTGTTCCTGGTCTGGCTGTTTGTGTGTGTGAGCTTAAATATTTGTATCTGTGGCAGCCAATTCGTATAACACGTCGTTTTACATAATGGCGCGCCGGATTGTAAAACGCCGCCGGTATATGTAATACGGCGTCCTCACGTTCAGCCGGATTGTGGTGGTGATACGTTCGACAAAGCGTCCAACGTTAAGCCGCATTGTCAGCAATTCCGGTACTTCAAATAACCTACTAAAATTGTCCTAAAAGTCTTGCTAGCTGGCATGAGGAGCGTAGGCCGAAGGTTGGCGACACACTTGGCATAATCATCTTTATATGAATATTTTTAAGGCATAAAAAATAGTTAACATAGTTATTGCTTGGCCGAATGTTTATATGCCCAAATTTACAATGGCATACATTTAAATGGCAGAATTTTATTTGGCATAGTTACCTTTGGCAATATTCAAATTCCGCATAATTTCGTTTAGAATAACATTTATTTAGAGCGACGATTATTTGGTACAATTTCACTAGGCATACTATGAAGATGGCAGAATTCCATTTGGAATAATTTTATTTGGCATTATTGTCATTTCTATAAAATAGCATTCTTAACCTTAAATTAGAATTAAAATATTGTGTTAAAAAGACAATATGTTACGATAACAAAGTTAGTGACAGAAACGAATCGCTCCAAAATCGACTCCACGTAGTCTTGTCTGCCCTACCCCTAGAGTGTAATTTAAATTCGCGTAGGCGCGGAGGGGTGAGGCAGCCCGTGAGCTGAGAAGCAGGTGATTTGAAGGCGGTGGTGAGCGTAAAACACATCTGCGACGATAAGATACGATCTGATACGATATTATTATGGTAAGAAATACAAAATTATTCTAACTATGAATATTTTGTTATGTGATAGATGAGGCTTTCTATTAATATGCATCATGAAATGTATGCCAAAAGATGAATCTAACTGTAAACTTTCTGTAATATGATATTTCTGCCTTTTAATGACTATCGACACGAAATTTATGCTAAAAAATGTTTCTGACTGTGAATTATTCTTAACGCATATAAAATTTATGCCTAAAGATGATTCTGACTTACAAAATTATGAGTTTTCAATGTATGATAAATGAGTGTCTGCCAAACGATTTTCTGCGAAATGAAGTTTATGCTATCTACTGTTATGCAAAGTAATATTATGACATAAAAAGTTCTGCTATAAAGGGTAGACCCTAAAAAATTGCTGCTTTAGTAAATAATCTGAGAATTATGTGGCAGGGTGCCACCCCTGCCACGTAATTCTCAGATTATGATCATACAGCGCCACTTGCGGCGATAATGGAACTAAAAAAAACTTGTAAAGCAGCGTATCGACGATGCGCCCGTTTGTATAACGGCGGCACGGTATTACGCCGCTTTGACGAACACTAAGGGCTCATAAACTTACTTAATTCACTGCAAAATCAAACATTTAATTCAACTGTGCCATAGAAAAGCACAGTTTTTTTTGTGAACATATAATATTATATTAATTCAACAACGCAAATTTTCAATTTAATAAAAAATCTTAACCAAGATAAGAACTTCTTGACCCTGCGAGTAAGTGCTGGTAAGTCAAGTACCAACCAATCCTTTATACTTTTAAGTACTCTTTTCATAGGTATTAGAGCTCTTCAGAACGTGATGATAACATTTAGAGAGGAATCTTACTCCAAAAAGTTTCCATAGAGGTTACGACTCACTTTATTGTGAAATAATAGTCGGCTTTGTGCGCTAGTTGTTTAAGTAGCTATTCCTTTGTGTCTTGAGGTTTATGAGTACTTTGGAGTAGGTATTGTCTCGTATATTAGGAGTTTTTACATAAAGAAAGTACTTATGTTACGCTCGTAACATGAATAATGTTCGGATCACTTACTATTTTATGTCTGTTAAACAAAAAATATGATTTCTTGATGATTTTATTATCATATTATTATCCTTCCTTCACACAAATTCATATATATGTTAATAATAATAATAGCGTTTATTTCATAGTGTTAGTAACAATGGTCTTAAATACTAGTGTTAGTAGACATAAATACACACACAAACATGTACTATTATGTGGGGAGTATCATCCAATGTCGCAGCATTGGAGACTCCCATCTATCTGCGAATAAACTCAATAATAATAAAAACATATTTGTAATTTTTTTTTTTATTTGTTTTGCATTGACATAGATCACAATAACATCACGGTGAATGCCTAGCCACTGCGGTATTTGCTTCTTGAAAAATACGAATCTTCGAAAACATGCGATAAATCTGTAACTATTTGAAAGAAATAATAAGTTGTTCTTGCTATGTTGTTATGCTTACTATCTTGTGTTTTCAATATAATTTATAGTATCCGACGGAAGCTACGACTTCGGCTTTTTGGCTTCATCACCTTCGTTAAAAAAAAACACCTTGAATAAGGAACTGTTCCTAAACTAATATTATAAAGCTGAAGAGTTTGTTTGGTTTGGCGCTAATCTCAGGAACTACTGGTTCAAATTTAAAAAATCCTAAGTATTGGATAGCCCATTTATCGAAGAAGGCTATAGACTAATAACGCTGCGGCCAATAGGAGCGGAGCATCAATAAAAATGTTGCAAAAACGGGGAAAATAATATTATGTATGTCGGATCCGGTCATGAGTACGGACGGGCGAATGAATCAAAAGCGCGCCAGTGGTGACATCACGCGACCTTTAACAGTCTACCCCACCATGGCCTGCTTCTACAGAGTCCTGATGTTAACACCTCGCGGCGAGGCGGACATTCCGAGTCTGATCGCATCGGAGCTTAGACGTCTTGAAACTGTACCCGATTCATTGTGCCCAGTGTTATTAATTTGTTAGTTTACTCAGTGTATCTGTTTGAAAAGAGTAACCATGGAGTTTCTTGCCGGTTCTTCTCCATAGAAACAACTAACCCGAACCGTGCAATGTGAAATAAAATAGTGTATCGCATCCAGTGTGGTTTTCATAGCACGATACCCGTCTTCTGCCCACAAAATGCTCGACCCTAGCGAAATAAATTCCTGACAACCCGACATGTATATTATAATAATTTCACGCGGACGAATGTCGCGGGCAA
Source organism: Xestia sexstrigata (assembly GCA_941918905.2). Lineage (NCBI taxonomy): Eukaryota > Metazoa > Arthropoda > Insecta > Lepidoptera > Noctuidae > Xestia > Xestia sexstrigata. The sequence goes on along the minus strand of OW799203.2, from coordinate 1,735,575 downwards.
CAACAAGTCTTTTAATATTGCCAATCAGTTACTTAATCACACAAATACCTAGTGTGTTCTGCTGATACTAATCAAAATGTTTCTCCACTTATTTATTTTGAATTATTAAAAAAGCTAATCCTCGAATTGTAAACACACTGACTGACACCCCGCCCACGTAATGACGTCATCTGTGATTAAGCACATCCCAGGAGTTATGTACCGTTTCGGAATGTTATACAATGCGTATGTTACTCTCAGTTTTATATAGCTCTAAAGATTTTTAAACATAATTACGATAGATATACAAAGCGAAAAACATCGAACTTGCAATTTCTAACAGATGCGTCTCAATCAGCATCTTGCCTTTTCCAGGTTAACGGTTGCGTTCCAGTGTAACCAGATGCAGCTGAATACCAGTTTGTTGCATGGAGCAACTGCCTATCTGACCTCTATAACGCAGTAATTGTGTAATACGATATACCCCTTGGTAAGACTGGTTGTCATACTAACGGGCTACTGAGAACCCGTAACGACTGTCAAAAATCTACAAACGACAACTGAGACCATCGGCTTAACGTGCTAATGAATGGTTGGCCCTCTATGTAATGGGTGATCACCCATCTACGGACCGACCTTGGCAAGCGCTGCTTAACTTAAGAGCGACCCGTTGGCTGTTATTTTTTTTTTTATCGGTGTAATTTTAGTTACGCTTGAATTTTACTATCTACAATTTGTTTTAAGAGAAAGAGATTTTTCAGTTTTACCCACACAATTCATTTGAGGGGTTCGTGATATAGTTCTCAATTACACCGATAAAAATCTTATTTGTAGGTAACATCTGAATTTTGCCGACACGTGGGACTTTAAGGGGCTCCCCCATGGCACACTAGCGCCACTTTAGTAAAAAAATCAGAACTCGTTAAATACACAAAAAATATAAAATCTGATTGACCAAATCAATGCTATAAAGTTCTAGATTATTAACGTCTATTTAATTCATTAAAATATACTTCACTGTAGTTACAGTTAGAAAAATTGCTAAAAATGGCCGTTTTTTCCATTTTGTATCTGTAACGACAGCGAGCTATTTTTCAATGAGTTAAGCAGACGTAAATAATTTAGAAGACCAAATGATTGATTTTGTCAATCAGATTTTATATTAATTGTGTATTTAACGAGTTCTGATTTTTTTACTAAAGTGGCGCTAGTGTGCATGGGGGAGCCCCTTAAGTACTTAAACTTCTACCATTATAGCGCAAGAATTCACTGTTGAGAGATAATGTCAATAGCATGTAAGACAATAGGGCCCAAAACTTTGGTTCCTCTTCATCAGACTAGTAATAATAGCGTTAATTACGTTAGACTGACCACAATGGCCACGTCGTCGCGTTGATTAACTTAGACTGTGGTTTCAATATAACCGGAGCGGAGCGACGGTGATGGCGGAGCACAAGCGGAGCGGACATTACTCCCCATTAGTAGAAACCCATTTCCAGTCGCTAGCACCGTTGCGTTCCGTAGCAAGCGCCGAAATTGGACGAATTGTTACAAATGTGCGAGAAAGTGATGGAAGTTGCGACGCATAGAGGTCAGGGTCACACATTTTAACGTGCGTTAAGTTGTGATATGAACAGCCAATATAAACTTTTTATTTAAAGTTTGAAAACTCACTTTTAGACGATCTTGATTTGTTTTTTTTTTTTTGGGTTAATAAACTTCGGCTCCGGACGAAGTTGTGGCCAATCAATCGGCTAGAAATTGTATTTTAGTCAGACACTACTTAGGTCCTTCGCTTGAGTACCATCACGTCGCAAGTTATTCACGGCGATGTCTCGTGACACGCCCTGAATAACTTACATCATTTGTTTTCTCCGGAGACGCTGTGCGGCTTGAGCGTGTAGTAAGTCCGCTCCTCTCGTCACTGTCAACGCAACCTAAACCAACTCATCATCATCTGCTTAGCCTTTTCCCAACTATGTTGGGGTCGGCTTCCGGTCTAACCGGATGCAGCTAAATACCAGTATTTTACATGGAGTGACTGCCTATCTGACTTCCACAACCCAGTTCGTACTGGGTAATACGATACCTAAACACGCAACCTAAACCAACTGTACCTAAACTAAATCTACAAAACTGATTAAACAACGTTTCCATACTCCTTTTGAAGACAAGACGCAAGCCTTCAAGTACTAAGGCACGAGTACCTACTTTGTACTAGAACGCTTTGACAACTTTCAACTAAATTTAGAAACTTTTGAAGAGACTCCAGGCGCTAACTAAATTTTAAAATTATTAGGAACCTGTATTGTGATCTAAATTAGATTAAATTTTAAGCCTCGCTGTAAATAATACAAGTAGGTACTAGGGAAATGGCTAGCGAAATTTCAATGAATGGATAAAATATTTTGAAATTTATTTAAATATATCAGAATGGATAACTTAATGAATTATTTGACGACCTGAATGGCGCAGCGATACTGAGGCGTTCTTAGGGTCCCGGGTTCGAAGCAAATGTTTATGTGATGAGCATGGACATTTGTTTCCGAGTCATGGATGTTTTTATGTATAATAAGTATGTATTTACAAACAAAAAGTACCTATGTAGTATATAAACTATCTGGTGTCCACGACACAAGCCTCGTTGCTTAGTGTGGCACTAGATGGCGCTGTGTGTAATGTCCAGCGATATTTATTATTATTATTTATTTGATATTGAATACTTATCTGACTTTCTATGTATGGTTTTAGAATGGCCTGGTTTTCACTTCATCATTTTTCCAAGTATCGTACAATGTTTATTATTAGAATTAAAGTTGTTCACATGAAGCACAGTACCTTGCTAAGGTGGGCCTGTGGATGGGTGATCATTCATTACATAGGTACCGAGTTTCCTCCATGCACGTAAGTAGTCAGCGGTCGAAAGTCCGATAATCAGTCTGAACAAGGGGCCAATCGTGTAACCCAGTACTAAGTGGATTGTGGGGTGTTGTCTGCGTTAGCCACATTCGATCATGAATCACAGGCGATGGATGAATGTGGAATACGCGGTCCCACGAATAAATGGTTTAAAAGCTATTTAACTAACAGGAGAATAAGTACGTTCATAGCTGGTGTGACTGGGGAGGAGGCAGGTGTGAATCTCAGAGTGCCGACCGGATCAGTTTTTGGACCAGTAGGTTATAATAATGCACGTGTACAGTGTGTCGAATGTTGTAAACAAATGTATAGTGTTCATGTATGCAGATGATATGTGTGTAGTTTATGCTTCGAAAGATATACTGGAGGTACAACAATACGTACAGGAGGACTTCGAAAGCATTACCAAGTGGGAACATGACAATGGAATAATATTAAATTTGTTAAAAACAAAATGCATGCATATACACTCGCCATACAATTTGCAAGCTAACTATTACGGAAAAAAAACGTCAAAATATTTGGTGCCAAAAGTATTTAATAAAATAGAATTATTAAGGATTTTTAGCTTAAGCTAAGGTGTGTTAAAGTCAAAACTAAATAATTTATTTCTGAAGAACGCGGACACGTCGTCGGACTGTGATAGGCGGTGAGTTCTAGACCGGAGTGTCCAGCAGTGGTCACTCCGGTTTGGAATTCATTGTCTGTTGAATGTTGGTGTCGGTCTGTCGTTGACAGATGCAGTAAGTTTTATATATATTCGATTTTAAGTTAAGATTATAATATTAAGTTATGTATTATAAACGAGCGCTTCTCGCCATCAAACTGTAAAGTTAAGCGAGTAAAAAACTGTTAAAAATAACTCGTTTTTGTGTAAGAGAAAAAAAAAAAAAAACAAAAAGTTAAATTAAAGATTCCACAAGGTTGAAAAAAAAAATCAGCAACAAACATGGGCGCCGGCACCAGAGCGCAAGGGGGTGCACTTGCACCCCCTGTCGGAAATGAAGATACATAGAGAATAGTAGGATTTTTCTATTAAGTTACTGTGTGAATCTCTGTGGCTAAATAATAACAGCCGCTCGGGTCGATCTTTATGTAACCGTACTTGCCTAGGTTGGTCTGTGGATGGGTGACCACCCCTACATACCGAATTTCATCCATGCCTCGGAAAGCACGCTAAGCTGTTGGTCCCGGCTGTTATTTGTACATCTTTTGACTTTTTGGGCCACCGACTATCGTATTGTCGTACTTATCGTATTACCCAGTACTAACTGGGTTGTGGAGGTCAGATAGGCAGTCGCTCTATGTAAAACACTGGTATTCAGCTGCATCCGGTTAGACTGGAAGCCGACCCCAACATTATTGGGATAAGGTTAGATGATGATGACTGTGTCAATCAAAACATAAGGCGTCTAGGTTGCTTATCATATTTGTTAATCACCTTGTCAATGAAGTTAGTGTCCACCTTTACTCTTCTCCTGTAAACACTGAGGATGCACGGGCCACTTAGCCTGACGTTATCAACTACATTTTCTAAGTTAAAATCTCTCTGACAATTTTCATTTTTGCACGGCGGGTGGACCACCGGAGAAAAAAGCTCATCTATGTTGACGCGACCCCCACAGATATCGCCGTGGAAAGCTGTAGAGGGTAGGTTACCAATGACAATTTCAAAATCAAAATCCACCATTTCGAGATATTCAAAGCTTCATTCAATTTGCAGGTCCATTTATTGGATCAACACAAATGTGGTGGATACGAAATATAAAACAAACAGAGAGAGCTCAATTTAATGGTTCTGGGAGAGAGATTATTCTTAAAAGAAGTGGCAAAAAGTGGGACGGATTGAGCATTGTCATTGACCCACCAACCCAGAAGATTTATTATTTTGACATTTATTTAGATGAGGGTCAAGGCAATGTGCGTGAGTATTTGAGTCATGTAGATTTAAATGGACAAGACGATCGCATTTTGGATTACTATTTTGGACCTTTTACTTCACCAAGAGCGTTGACAGTCTCAACAAATTACTTGTACTGGGTGAACACGAACAGTATCAAGAGCCACAATACCGTTTGGCAATTTCCAAAGAATAAAATTCAAGACAGCTGACCAACAAAAATACGTGATGAGTTCTACAGAAAAGAGCCACTTGCAATAGCAACCAACTACAAAATAGAAGATCAGATTCGGGGCCTTGAGGACTGCGATGCTCTGTCCAAACTGATACCGAGGATCACAGTAACCAAAAACTCACTCAATATTGAACAGACAACTGAATACACAACAGATGTTTGCAATTGCACACCTGATTACTTCGGAGAGCGATGCGAACTTTCACTCTGTCAAAATTGGTTTAACGATAAAGGACTTCCTACATGCAGGTATAACTTATTCTAATCCTTATTATTGTTTCCTAGTTTAAAGTACGTTCATTCAAACCATCATTGACATTTCGCTATTTCAGTTGTAATTCCGGCTTTATAGGGGAGAGGTGTGAAGTGTACACATGTCATGGTTATTGTCTGAACGGCGGTGAATGTTCTATAAACGAGAAAGATGAACCAGCCTGTCAGTGAGCTGGTACTCACGAGGGATCATGATGTGAAGCTGTTAGAGATGTCACTTTTACTATCAACACTTCCACGAACTACTCAACAGAAAGAAACTTGACTCTTGCTGATTTACTGTGAAAGTGGCGTAAGCCTAAAGCAAGAGTTACCGTTACTGTTGAAGTATAATTAAGTTATTTGCAATTATAATTATTGAATTTTTAAATAATTTTTAATTCAATTGTAATTATCTTAATTTAATTTAATGTATAATATGTTATTATTTTTAAAAATTTTAAGTATTTAGTTTTTTGAAATTTTGCTGTCGTCGGCCTGTCTTGCCTGATATATTTTTTTTTTAATATGTAGAACTACATGTTCCTCATTATTATGGACAAATGTTTACTTATTTTTACACATAAGTTGGAATTGGAAGTTGTTTTTATGTCAAACGAACGTGGGAACGTTCATTCGAACTTAAAAAAGCGAAGAGGTGAACCAAAACAAACCGTCAGCGGAAGTCGCATCTGATCCCGCTGCCTCCCGCGAGGTAACACCGGTGTGATTTTAGTCATTACGTGTCTGACTGACCCATCCGCTCTCCCCAGGGCAGAGGACAACCATTGAGGATTTGAAAAAAAAAATGCTATTTAAACACCCACACTTGGCCAGTTTTATTTAAGGCTATGTAAAAGTGGGCGAGCGTATTTTTACCAACCAAGCATAATTAATACAGCCTCCGGGCCGTAACTGGAAAAATTCCTGGTGAAAAACCACGTAAATCTACATAAGTAGACAAAACAAAATATAAATTCCGCAACATTTTCAACAACGGGTCAACTTGAAACCTTTTTTCTAAAGTCTATTAATAAAAACTTGTTCAACAAGGTAGGACTTTAGACCAAAAGTTCTATGAATAATTTCAGTCTTTTGAGATTATAAATAAATTGAAATCTGGCGGAGTGAGTGACAGAGCTGTCACTTAAAACTTTGAGGCTAGAAGACATTGGTAAAAAGTCAAAATTAATTAACTTGAAAAACTCGACATTATCATCATTTCAGCCCCAAATCCTCACTATTGGGATAGGCCTACCCTTGTTTCTGCTATACTTCTCTGATCTATGCGTCCCTCATCCATCTGTTTCCCACGACTTTGACGATATCTCGTAAACCCAACGTACTTATGATCACCCTGGTTTGTTTGGCCACATTAGCCAGCATTTGGTCAAAACCTTACTCTATTGGCCATTTCCGCATTTAGCCAGATGTCCCGCGGGTCAATTAGAACATGTAGTGTAGCAACTTTAAGTATGAGTTTGGAAAATCCGTTTTGAGATACTTCTAACACGCCTGAAAGTCCACACAAACAATAATGATTTTTAAACTAATATTTGGAGTAACCTGAGATCACACACCCTTTTTATGTTTTATCTTGTTTAGACTCAACGCTCATCACGTCTTTTGAGTTTCGCTAGTTAATTCAATTTGACCCTGCAAAGTAAATAATAATAAAAATGTAAATGCTAAGAATCCCGAAATAAGCTATTCAGTCTGCGTTTCAACAAACAATATGGAAATCATTTTAAAAGTAAGTGTATATTTTCTGTAGAAGACTTTTAGGTGTCACTTTTGTAAGCCGTTTGTTGAGTCTGGATTTAAAACCTTCTTCAGGTTGAAAACATTAAGCATTTAACACATGGGTTCAACATACAGACATTTTAATAAAATCTTGAATGGGACATAAAATACCTTTGTATTCCGAGTTTGCAGCTGACGTAAGCTTGTAATTTGGAAAATATACAATATTTACATCGTTTTGTAAAACTTCAGCTTTAACACCCACACTTACCTAAAATGTAGTTTACGTACAAAGTTTTTGATGACTTTTTCAATCGTACCAATTATTTTAAATTAAAAAAAATACCAAAAAATTAGGATTTTAATATTATAAAGGTGTGCTGATAAAATTCATCCATGGTTTCTGAAGCGAAATATTAAATCGGATTTCAATGAGTTTTTCGTTTCGCAGTCGGTTTATTTTAAACTAAATAGCATAATCACTTGCATCCAGTTAGAAAAAAATGTGTGTATGTGTCTGTGTGTGTGTATGTATAGTAAGTATGTATTTACAAACAAAAAGTATCTATGTAGTATATCAACTATCTGGTGTCCACGACAGAAGCCTCGTTTCTTGTTGTGGCACTAGATGGCGCTGTGTGTTCATGTCCAACGATATTATTATTTATTATTATTTATTATTAATATAAGAAAGAATAGGATGATGATTGTTTCCTTTAATTTTCTTTAGTAAAACGCGTGTTTGAAGTTTGACGTATCTAACTGAAGCTAACCCATTTAGAAACGGACTGTTGTTCAGAGGCATCTTCAAATAGCCATCGCTTACAAAGCTTTCATATTCCTACAACGATTTTCAACAATATTGACATAAGCTTTCCGGAAGCATTTGTCAATCTTCTACATTTTGACATTCCCATCTTCGTTATTTCTGAAAGCATTTTCCTTGAGGGTCTCGGGATAAACCAGTCAGACACAGACCGATTGTAATGTTGTATCTTATGAAATGATTACTAATACGTCAAGCCCATAATAGTTCCTGAAACATAACACAGTAAAAGCTCACCTGCAAAATCTGCTCTATTTTAAATCCTTTGGTAACAAAAATAATTAGGGATTTTCATGGATGATTTATGCTGACCATGCCATCCTATTCAGGGCACGAACGTGGCATGCATGCATAATGCTGAGCATAGCTATGAACGTATTCATGCTAGTCGGAACAGACTGTGTGACAGATGATAGGGTCTGAAAGGGACTGAATTCTGAGATGAAAGATTTTGGAGATGTATGAAGGAAGATTTCAATACAAGCTGGGTCGCCCCTAATAAATTGGCATAAGGGTAGTAGAATTCATGATGATAATGAAATGATGATGTCGAAATGGAGACATCTAGCTCCAACTTGACATAACGTAACATAACATAGCACCGGTTTTTCTTAGAAGATTAGACAGAGGTGTATACCTACTTTATAGTAGGTACACCAAAAATGAAACACAACTGTTCAACGTTATTGCTAATTCTATGGTTACAATGCGCTCATTGTAACCATAGAATTAGCAATAACGTTGAACAGTTGTGTTTCATCTGGTTTTATCTGGCTGTGGTTTTATCTGGAAAATATCGCTATATTTTCCAGATAAAACCTTTGTTGATGGATTTTGTACTAACATATAAACGGGTGTACCCATAGTACACCCATAAGAATCATATAATAGGAGAATGAGGGCTATCGTTTTTGAGCTCACCAGATGGCGCACTGTCGAGTCCTGTCAATAATTTTATTTAATACTTTAAAGTACCAATAACTTCATAAAAAAGTTTGTTTTATTACGTATAACTACATAGTGTAAGCTTTAGATACATATTTACAATATTCTTCCTAAAATTAGCAAGCATGACTTATTTAAAAATCATTCTACCTTCAAATACTACCAAATAAGATCCTAAGTTGCTGCTTAAAATCTTCAAGCCATAATTAATCAGGAATGGCTCAGTCTAGAACACAATCGTGAGTATTAGTATAAATACGTGACAAAAAAGCACGCAACGCGCGAACAGTGTATGACATCTGACATTTTGGAAGACCTTACTCTACACAAGCGCCTCTAGCGGCGAATTCACACGCGATAGCCCCCGTTATATTGTATGGCCGTCTAATGTATTGTCATCAATCGTGTCTTCATCATTACCATTCCTCAAATTCAGTCTCCAGGCTGCAACTGAGTCGCCATGGGATCTGGAGGCGATAGCCCTCGCGCGCCTGCACGAATGGCGCGCGGAGGTGCTACGCCGGGGGGAAACTCCGCTGCCGCGGCAAATTGTCGCGCAGCGGACAGACTTCCGGCGTGATCTCATGGCGACATGGAGAGAGCGACTGTCGCAACCCCGTGCAGGGCATCTAATCTAGCAATTTTAGAGGTTTGCTTCAAAAGATCTCTTTGAAGTGAAGTTAACAGATCACTTGAATGTAATTACTTAACAGTCGTAATACGACTTTTGACCTTTTCATCTTGTTGGGTTGTCGCGTGGGTTGTTCTTATTGGCACAGAAATAATTAATAATGCTATCAGTTGGTTTGGTCCTAGGTTTGATTCCCTAATTAGATAAAAGTTATCAAAATAGTAGTATATTATTCATCGACGACTAAAAGTGATGAGTGTCTTAACGGGGTCGTTAATTAAAATGACAAGGGATTGAATTGAAGGGGAATTGAATTACAGTTAAGTTTAGAAATAAAGGGTCGGGCGTAAAGGGTGTAAAGGGTCTGTTTACACCTAGAGTAGTTTAGTATAAAATGTTATGTGGATTGGAAGTAAAGGATTTCTCATAGTCATATGTAAAATGTAACCTATAATACAAAATGTAAAATGTAGATTTATGTGTTTCTGTCTAGTTAAAGCTTCTGATGTTGTCGTGTTTTTTGGGGGCACTGTTTATTAAGCGAAGACTTGTAATTGGCTGCAAGTTTCACTTACTACTTTTATTCTGTTTTGTTTAGTTGTAAGTCTTCCATTGTTTATTAATAATATAATAATAACATGTTAATGAAAACGAAAAAGTAGCTCTGTCTGTATGTTTGTTACCTATATATTCACAACTGTACAGAGGCACACGGATAGACCAAAGTTTTTTTATCCAGGTACTGCATTCCCGGATCCGAAGTCAAAAGCATTGCTTGAAAACATTAACATTTCGGAAGGCAGAGAAACTGCTGTTGGGCTCTCTCAACAGGTCTTCCAACATAGGTCTCTGCCTATGTCCAGCACTGGACAGGGGCAGTGGGACCAGTTGGACTGGTTGAAAGATAGCCTAAACTCAATCAAAACCTTTAGTTCCGTATTGTGACACACAAAATCTCCACCATCAAACTATGACCAGAGATGTAAATACCTTAAATAAAGTATCTGGAATACAAGATGCAAAATACTTTTAAAGTATTTAAGATACCAGATGCAAATAACTTTCTGGAATGGTATCTGAAATACTAGATATAAAATACGTATCTTTTAAATACCATTTATAAATGAAATACTTTTGTAAAAAAATAACTTTTTTTAATGAAAGTTCATTTTTTTAAAGTAAATCGCGTTGATCGCACAAACGTGACACAATGTAATATTATATTTTTAAGGTTTCAATTGAGACTTAAGTAAAACCAGTTTTTCAAATATTTTATCACCCATTTTTCTTCGATGAGGCCTCATGATCATGCCCCCAAATGAGAAGACTCGCTCCACAGGAGCAGAACTTGGCAAATCAATTATCTATCTACATTAAGTACTAAAAGTATTTTAGCAAACATAGTATCCACAAAATACTAAGATACCAAACAAAACCTATTTAAATACAAGATACAAATGAAATTAAAAAAAGTATTTTAGATACTCGTACAAGATGAAAATACGTATTTTGTGTCTTGTATCTGTATTTCAGATACTTGTATTTTATATAAGTCACATCTCTGACTATGACTAACTAAAACATAGTTTAAAAGTGTCAACATTTCTCGAGAAAGCCGACAACGAGCGTGACAGATCACTCCTGGCATGAACTACAAACGACTTCAGCTCATAACTATAATCTACCGCGCGGCAACTAAAGTATTTTCCAATGTTAGACTACTTCTGACAGAAGCAACTCAATGACAACCCTATAACAATGAACATAAAGATCACTATGATTTTGACAATGATAATCATTTCTCAGTGACCACAATCTAGTTGCAACCTTAATGAATCAACAATAAGGATCACAGTGATGCAACATAAAGACCGATTAGCATATTATGTTATAAATAGACGAGTTAATAAAGGAGTGAGACTTGATTACCTACAAATAGGTGTTAAATGAACGTTGTGAGGTTCGAGGGTATTTGGTGATTAAGAGTTAATTAAATGAATAGTTGGAGGTTGAAACCGATCGTTATATTGAAGGATTTATGCTATTTGATTAGTTACGGTCTGTTAACATATCATTCTATATGCGGATTTGGTATTATATTACGATACGAATATGTCCAACAACTTTTGAAACGATACGGTTTCAAAAGTTGTTGGACATAATTCGTATTTTTTGACGATGTTACTTACGCGTATGTGAATGTCATAGGAGCAATAAGAAAGTAGTATAATATTATAATCAGATAAAAATACACAACATATCATCACGCCTGTGCTCCCCAAAGAGTTAGGCAGGGGTGTACCCAATTAATAGTACACCCACTTTTCGTCAGTTATTTTTAAGTCACATGGCCTATTGCCATCAGCCGGGCACAAATTGGCGTGGCGGCTACTGAGAAAGTCCTAATGGAAAAACCCAATAAATCTATGCCTTTTTTTTCCGATGGGAAATTATCAAATGACTTCTCCCGCTCTGGGCGGAGCAGGAGGGAGTGTGAGACTTTTACTGACTAAAACCCATCCATGTTCCTTCATCGCCCTTTGTGTTCCGGGGTCACGGTATCTCTTTCGAACAGTCCCGCAACCCCGGCAGGCATCGGTCCTTGCGGACCCCTTTCTATTGCTGACTCTCTTTGAGGCGCGCGTGGAACACGAACGCGCCGTTGACACGGACTGTCGTCATGAGACGGACGGACGGCGAGCTAGCCCATAGCCCACCGTCCACAGGAATAACACTATGCCTGACCTATGAATCGAACCCAGGACCACATGCTCATGCAACCCACACTTGTGAATGACTAGACTAACGAGTCAGTCTCAATTTATAAACATCATCACCATCATCATCATCATCATCATTGTCCTGCCCTTATCCCAACTTATTTGGGGTCGGCGCAGCATGGCTTCTTCCATACTTCTCTATACCGCGTCATCTCAGCAGTGCCCTCATTTCTAGCCATATTATCCTTCATATTAGCATGAATAATGTCGACTATCCTCTGCTCTGTAGAATGTGCTCGGGGGGTCAGCAAAGGCAGACGAAACCACGAGAAAACGCTAGTTGAAAAAAATTGGCACAAAGTAGTTACCAACTTCCAAAAGTTTACAGAAAACTGAGCAAACAGAAGGTATTTCAGCCACATTGAAACCGTGTTAGTTTTGCCCACAATGCACTAAATGACATATGATTGGCACTACGCCAGATATAACAATACGCGGCGTATGGCGTACAGTTGACAGTTTATGAACCGAATGGAATGTTAAGCAGTTGATATTTTGGATTTGTTAGGGTGAGTTTCGATTTGATTGATTTAAAAGATTTGATTTTGACGAAGTTAACTGGAAATGTAGGTGTTAAGTTAAGACAAAGAGATAAAGGAACTTGATTGTATTGTAAGTTAATTTTCTTTTATATTTACGTCATATTTTTAAAGTTTCCGTCAAAGCCCTAGATCGTAAGATTTCAAAGTCATAGGGAGAATCCTTTACCCAGCATTGGGATGACACAAGCCTGTTGGCTCGTAACAGTCAAAGGTTTAAGTTTTAATTTTGTAATTACATAATATATTATTCTCAATTAAAAAAAAAATAATAATAATACTAATCCCCGAATACTGAAACGTCACTCAAAATTTAAGGGCTGCTTAACATTTGAGCAGCTCCTAAACTTTAAATTTCGTATGGCCAAACGTCACTTTTGAGTATCTCTTAAATATAAGTACTACTTAAATTTCGAGAGACGTTTCAGTATTCGGGGGATACACATATAGACTGAGACTATTACATCCCGCGGGAGTGCGGAGGTCGAGGCTTTTTAAACGCGAAGACCCTCCACAACCGCGAGGTGTGCAGTCTCCGAGAATATCCGAGGTGGGTATGCACCGAGATGTGGTCGCAGTGGACAAAGGACTCACCCCGCTGTCCATGGCCAAAGAGAACTGGCGCAAACCTGAAGTACTTACCACCTATGACCGCAGGACCGAAGGAAGTATGGCAAGGTGAAGAATTTCAGGGGCGCTTCTATCGGGCTCTTCATGGGCCCGATGTTGATTTTCTAGCGTCCGTGTCCTGGTTACGTTTCGGCGACCTCTTTGGGGAAACTGGAGGTTTTGTCTGTGCGATTATGTTGACGAACAACTACCGGATATATATTATGAAGGACGGGACGGTTGACGTTTGTCGGGCATGCCACCCTCCGGGTGAGTCCATCAGACATATTATTTCTGGTTGTTCTCGTCTGGCTAACGGCGAGTACTTGCACAGGCGCAATCATGCAAGTAGCTAGGATTATACACCAGCAACTTGCCTTGGCAGGGCAGTACTCCTCGATACGGCTCGCATTGTGAGGAGATTCTTGTCTCTGCAGCACTAACCACTGGTGGCTTGGACCCTGCTCCCGCCACCGGCCGATTTTTTACATTTTATATGTTTCTTTTTTAAGAAATATTAAAAAATAAATAATAAATAAATAATAATAAAATAAATAAGATGTTATGATGAATACAGGAGATAATAATACCACTATTGTACATGAAGTTTAAACAAATAAATAATTAAAAAAAAAAACTCACACACACACACACTCACAGTCACACACACATATTCTCTCTTTCTCTCTCTCTCTCTCTCTCTCTCTCTCTACACTCTCTGAATAAATTTCCAGATAATAACGGTATATAAAGCAGAATTTTAAAACACAAAATTGAAATTACAGTCAACCTCGATTCACAGATAAATAGGTAGTGAGAATTTAAGAACCCAATTTAAATGTTGGTTAATTTTAGTTTAAAAAGCGATATGTTTTGTCGAAGAGGCCCAGTTTACTCGATTAATTCGTACTATATACGAAAAAGGCGTTATACGGGTAAAAACAAACAAACTAAAGAATGCATCCTTACAAATTACGATTCATAATAAAATTATGAACTCAAAATGAATTAATCACACAGAGCAGTCTGTGCGCAGCTTTAAGTTCCTGAATTAGCGCAGCCGTAAAGTACCAATTAGGCGTATAAATAAACATTTACGATCATAGCCACTAACACTTCATAGTTTCATAGTGTCGAGGTGCCATTACGCACACAAATCTTGTGAGGTAACAAACGGACTGGAACCTCTTGTTCTGTTTATCTTTTCAAAAAACTTTCCTGTTTAAAACTACTCAGTTCTACGTGTGCAACGTACAACAATAGAAAATTGTATAATTATATTATAAAATTATTATAATTTCTGCCTGCCCATTATACTACAAAGTTAATGCGCTTAACCGTGATTAAAACAGTAAGGTCAAACCCGTATATTTTATATAACTATTATAATACTACCTCCAATAAAAAATAACAAGTTCAGCCATAAACCCTTACCCTGCCTGGTAATCAAACCTTAGACCAATAACAATAAAACCTCTGCGCCACATGGCACACCTTATGTAACTCAAATAAATTCAGATATAGGAGAAAGAGTTTCTCTGACCTTTTTTACGTGGTTTTGGTTTCCGCATTTATTCCCTAGAGTCGACGTTTGGGCGTGAGCCTTAGTGACCGTTACTCCAACCAGCCCACCTCCCTCCAGAAGCAGATTAAACTTACCGGTCTTCTCAGGGCATCCGCAAGGGATCTTGGTGTTCCAAGTCTATCCTGGCGGATCTGGGTAACGCCTGTGCACTCAAGGAGAATATGTGCCACCGTTTCCTCCGCCTCTATGCACGCTCTGCAAAGGGGACTGTCAGTGATTCCTAGGGTGTGGAAGTATTTGTTCAGTGAGCAGTGTCCAGTGATGGTCCCCGCCACCAGTTGCAGGCTATCTCTGTCCAGGCGCAGAAAGCACCTGGTCAGCTTTGGATCCAGAGATTCTCTGACCTTATTGGTGAGGTTCCGGTCCGGTGGTTAAGTCCGGTGCGTGCGTGTATGACCAGAAGCTCTAGAACGAATGCGCGATGTTAACGTAACGTAAATACGTCTAAGTTTGAATCGAAAATATAATTATCCTATAGCATTTTAGTTAAATTGAACGTTTATTCAAAGTTTATACTTTAGAGTATAAACGTTGACGAAGGGAAAGGAGAAAGTAAGTAAGGATCGTATTTAGGATAGTATTTATTATTAAGATCTCATGTAACATGTACCAAAAATCACACCAATAAATAAATTTGAATTTGAAATTTGAATTTGAATCGTAGTAGAGTAGAGAGAGAGAGTAGAGAGAGGGTCGTAGTGCTGTTCTGTCTTTTTCTAACTACGTTGGGATCAGCCTTACAGTCTAACCCGATGCAGCTACCTGACCGGACCGAACACCTACCTGACTACAACCCAGTTATACGAAACCCCTTTGTAAGACTGTTTGTCAGACCGCTATCATTTGTGTATATTTTTGGCTTTCCGAGACAAGAGAGGATCTCAGTATGTAATGGATGGTCACCCATCAACGGACCGACTTCGACATGACCTGTTATATCGACCCGTTATTATTTTAGTCACCCCTGCTAGTATGTAGGTTTGCAGGTATAAGTTCAGATTTATTCAAAGGTACGGCTCGCAGCTGAAAAGCTATTGATATTCGATGCGCTTCCCAACCGTAGTATCTTGTACCAGCCGTAGCATCGACCTGCTGTTTGTAACAAGCGTAGATATCTGATTCTGCTGGAATGTTTTATGGAGTACGTTCATGAATATTTTAACTGTTGTATCTAGATTGCTACGTGTTCATATTGAAAAAAATTAAAGCTGGGATTTCTCTTTACCAAAAATTAATGATAACCATACAAAACTCGTAGTAGTGAGAGAGCTAATCCTGTGGTACTCAGCTTCGTTAGAAGGAAACTGTAAGACAACACGTAATGCTTCAAGACTGAAATTAAGATTTTTATTCAGTAGATAGTCTGGTAAAAAAAATGATTTAAAAATCAGGGTGGATTAAGACAAATCACAAAGCATCTATGGTCACATTGTACTAAACAAATTTCTGGAAAACCACTTATTTTTGTTCAGAAAATATCCTGGTTTATAACTACTGCACTAATAATTCACTCTATTTACAAAAATACTTTGTTTATTTCACGAAATAAACAAAAAAGACTGCACTTGTGTGATGAAAAACAAACATCTAAACTTTCAATATATTTACAGCAGAATGATTTAAAAATTTTGGCACTTGCACAGGTTTAGTCTAGACTAGAAATAATAATATATCCTAGAATATTAAATTACATACTGTTTTCTCGCTACTTGTAGCCGAAAAGTGCTTGTAATAAAATCCCTCTGGATAAAGATACGGAGAAAAGATATGGACATGATATTATGTTATGTAGTTGTATTTCTTTGAGATGCGAATTAAAGTAACAGCTATTTTATCAAAAATTACCGAATAAACCGTAAAGCCTTCTCTTTTTCTCTTTTTTAACTCTTGCCCAGCCAATGCTGATGTATCTTCCAAATCTCTTTTAATCCACTGAAGACATAATTATCTCTCTTATCATTCAGCTTGCTAAGCAAGTAAATTATCATTTACCTAATCCCCGAATAAGACTAAGATAGGAATCTACGCAGATTCCTAGTTGTATCTTAACGATAATTGTTATCGCTATCCGACGATCACAGAGATGGTTATCGACAGTTCGTAATGGCACATATCCGGCCGCTTACCACTCCTAATTCTAGTGTTATCGTGACAGCACCCCGATAGAATTCACCGCGAGAATTGATGCGCCCCTAATACCGTATTTTAAAAAGGATTTGGCATGAAATTCGTCGAAGAAAAAAAAAGACGAAAGATAGAAAAAAATGGCCGAGATATTGGACTACGCACAATAATTTAAAGGGTTCCGTCGACGGAATGAATCTTTGCGCATGCACGGAATTAATATTATTGGACGCAAAAAATGTGTTTGTATTTCAAGATATTTCTTCTATTTTTCGTAATTTAACTACGCCGTAGTTTCAGCTTTGCATATTAAAAAATCTTTTTTAAAATTCACATTGTGCATTAAACCTTCGTCTGTGGATCCGACCGATTCGGTCGGGACGCCATTGTTTAACTATTGTGTCTACTTCGATAACAGTTGAAGGGTTAATCCAAGTTAAATAGATGCGTGAAATATCTGGACAGATGGCCATAACCCCTGTCATGTCCATCTGTCTCTTTTGACATTCGGCTACGGAACCCAAAAAAAAAGATTTCATGGTTTTTATTTTGCCATCAGTATCTTGAGTTTGTATAAGTAATGGGAAAATAATAAGAGTTCCATATACTTTTACTTTATTCTTCCAGTACGGTTTCAAAAGGGCAGAACTATTATTAAATACTAATGGCTAAATAACGAATGTCACATTTGCTGCCACTGATCGATTTTCAATTAGTCTGTTTTCGTGATAAGAATGTCTCTTATGCCTTTTTTGCATCGCCAATCAATATTAGTTGCCTAAAAGAGCTAATAGTTAAAATATTATGTGGTTTTAAATGTGTCATAGCCTAATAGGTGTTTCAAGCACAGTCAAGATGTTTTTTTTTATATGTTAAACGCAAAATATTTATTGATCAATATTGTGAGTTCTGGGGATCATATTGACAGTCGTTGCATGTTAAATACTGGTATTCCTTCGGTTAGACTTGACGCCGACCCCAATAATTCCCATAGTTGGGAAAAGGCAAGCAGATGATGACGCAAGTGAGTTCTGGGACCTCATTACTAACATTCATAGCCCGACTTCACCCACTGCTGGTTATATGTCTTTCTTTGCTTGTGACAATATCCAAGTACAATCCTTATTCAGGATTTACCCGCGATAGCAACAATCTCGTTTGTCTATATCGGCAGCACCTGCATACTACACCAGCAAAATAATTTATGTCAAATAAAAATAAATAAAAGATATCACTAGACATTACACACAGCGCCGTCTAGTGCCACACTAAGCAGCGAGGCTTGTGTCGTGGACACCAGATAGTTGAAATACTACTTAAATACTTTTTGTTTGTAAATACATACTTATTAAACATATAAACCATATATTATATCCATGACTCGGAAACAAATGTCCATGCTCACCACACAAACATTTGCTCCTACCAGGATTCGAACCCGGGACGCCAAGAACGTAAGGCAGCCTAACTACCGCTGCGCCATACGGGTCGTCAAAAAGTTCAGTCAGTAAAGCGCACATACTTCGAATTTATGTTATACACTCTGTTCAAAAGGTATTTAGTGTAACTGAATTTTCAGCTTTATAAGACTTTTCAACTTTGTTAGTAAAGTTGGAAATTCCCATTGCAGGTGACGCGACCGTAAACATTTTTCATTTTGTAAAACAGCACCTGCACTTTTACTTAAATCTTAGTGTTTAGAATATCTATAGTTTACTGAAAATATAACGTGTAAATTATCATGTAATTATGTTTTCCTCCTTATTTTTTATCTTTTTTTTTATGTGTGTGTGACTGACGTAACTGACGTCAAATAAATATTTTCTTACTTTCTTTCTTTCTTTTATAAAAGTTTTATTTTTCATTGTCTTGAAAAAACCTGAAGGTTTTCTGTGATGTCATCGGCAACTGTAAATCCTATTATTAAATTGTGTGTTCTGATTGTATTTGATAAAATAAGAAATGAGTACATAGGAGGAAGTCTGAAAGTGGCGCCGGTGACTGAAAATTTGTGTGGTAATCGGTTGTCGTGGTATGGACATATGATGCGGAGAATTGAGGAAAATGTTGTGAGGAAAGTTTTAGGTTTGAATATGGATGAGTATAAAAATATAGGAAGACCAAAGAAACGATTTATGGTCTGTGTAAAGGGTGATGAGACGACGAGTAGTAGAGAAGTATGGAAGAAGACATGCTGCGCTGACCCCAAATGAACTGGGACTAGTGCAAGAGAATGTTAGGTAATCATTCTCTTTCTGTAAGTAACAAGCAGAAATGGATATGAAATAGACTTGCAGAGAAAAATAAATTATTCCAATCGAAGACAGCAAATCGGAAGATTCAAGTAATTTTTTTGATTTTTGAAACACGCTCAAAAGTTACTTATATTTGAAAATGATTCGCACCCCAAACCCTTGACTCATTACAAAACAATTGAATTACCCATCAGCCATTAAAGCGAGACCACAGTATGCATGCTTGTGTAACCCATAATAGGGGCCTCTCTCGAGGGCTCTTTGAGGTCAACAGACCCTGCGGTCCTTATAAATACTCTCGCTATTGTCGAATGAGCGAAAAAGGGTTCCTCAGTCCCTCTTTGGAAGCAAAAACGGTATTAAGGAGGGATGAATGCTGAAAGGCAGGTTCAAATGATATTTCTTAGAGAGTTAGGTACGTAATGATGCATAGGTACTCTATAATTGGGATTTAGGTCAGTGAAAGTTTTGTTAGTTGGCATTTTTTTGGTTGAACGAAGTTTTGTTGTTGGTTTATTCTCTTGAGACTATTTTCGTATTTGGGTTGGGTAATAGTTGAAGTGGTTGTAGCCAAAACTGTTTTATGATAACGTCTTGACAAAACAAATCAAACTATTATCATGCTCTAGACAGATGTAACGGGTGTTACAATTACTTTGTGCTACAATGATCAACTTCTTAAATTTTCGGTCTTGAAGATTGAATCCCAAGTTAATAGATAGAGCAATAGTGGCCCAGTTGTTGTAACCCAGACTTCCGTGTCGTATGTTGTGGGTTCAAACATAGGCAGGCACCTCATCACCACTGCTCTATAAACGGTGACGGAAAACATCGCGAGGGGAACTGACATGTCCAACAATCAAACATTCAGAGACCTGTGGTATCTACTGACCTGCAGTGGGACTCTGTATTGGAACCACTACCACTCTGTTAGCAGAGGAGAGGTAAATGCCAAGCAGCAGAAACGTAATAGACTGTTGTCTGAACCAATATGTAATTCTGACAATTCGTTTGCGAAATATGTAGCCACACATGCAATAACAATTTATATTAATTCTAAGAACGCCATGATACTAGATTCAGTAGGGAATGCTTGGACATAATAAATTCTACCGCACAAGACATAAAAGACGAGTAAAGTACTATTTATAAGGTGGCAGAGCATTATGTCACATGTTTTTGATTTACACAGCGCCGCCCGCCTGAGGTATCACCCCTTTAGTGATTCTAGATTTATGCAGTCTGCAAAGACTTAAATATCACCATATAAAATAATAAAGTGTCGGTTGTGACCGTAATTGCTGCATTTAGCAGACATTGTAGGGTTCAGACATCATCCACACTACGCTACTCTAACAGAATTTACAGGAGCTGACTGCCCAGTTTCCTTGAGAAAAATTGTTGTCTTTAATTGCAATTTTGGTGATTCATTTTAGGAAAATTAAAGGTTTTATTGTGTGAGGAATAATATGGAAGAAACAGGAGTAAATGATAGCAAGACGGTTGACAGAGAAGAATGCAAGAAAAAGACGTGTTGTGCCGACCCTTATTTATCAGGAAGCAGGTCAGGAAGAATAGCTATGATTAAATTTATGATAAGAAAGTCCTATCATTTTACAGGTTTAAAACAACCACAAAACGGTTCGGGAAAATAGGTTTCGAAGCTTTTTTGTTTCCGTGTAACTTAACGGGTTTATCTCTAACTAACTGACCCCCGAATACTGAAACGTCACTCAAAATTTAAGTAGTACTTATATTTAACAGATACTCAAAAGTGACGTTTGACCATACGAAATTTAAAGTTTACGAGCTGCTCAAATGTTAAGCAGCCCTTAAATTTTGAGTGACGTTTCAGTATTCGGGGGTGAGCAATATAATAGGTAGTTTATTCTAACCAAGGACTGACAAAAATTGCTATCTGTGTTATATCATCAACTCGTCCCCTTTTATTGTATCTCAAATACCTATCTTTCTTTATTCTCCCAAGGGACTCAAATATGATGATTTGTTTCTTTTTTTTGATACATTGGACCTTAAGCTACCCGTTTTAGCCCATTTTCAATACAAAAGTAATTTATACAAATAGGACTTATTTTTCTTCAAACATAAGTGCCTTGATGTTGTAAGGGGCAGCCGGGGTTTAGTAAATCATTGAATGAAACTAATATAATAGAGTATTTTGTGAAACAAGCTCGTGTATACGGATTTTATTTTCAATGGTGGATTTTGGTGGTATTGTTTGTCGTTTCTATATATATTTTTGTATTCATAAAATGCTGATTCATAAATAAATTGTCCATTCAAATGACTAAATGAGTTTTTGTTGATTTGAATTAATTTGTTTGAACTGCGTCACATTGCGTATATTTTTGCTATACTTTATGTAGGCTAAGTACTGGTATTCAGATTTCAGCTGCATTCGGGTAGACTGGAAACCGACCCCAACTATATTGGGAAATGGCTAGGCAGTTGTTGTAAAGGTATGTTTTTTAGTTTTTTTTAGAAAATGTTTTTTTTTTTGAATAGGTGACAGGCTCTATACTACATAGAACTTAAACATTTCTTGTGAAAATATGTGGGTGTACCTCAGCCTCGCCTTCGTGGATCAAGCGTGGTGTTATTTTTAGGATAAAGAATGATTTAGAAAGACAAAATAACAGTTAACAACCGCATTTGAAGATTGAGCCCAAAATAAAAACCGGCCAAGAGCGAGTCGGACTCGCGTACCGAGGGTTCTGTACAAACTTTTTAAAGGACAAACTTAACTTTACTGTTTGATCCTTATTATATAAACGGCTATTGCACCAACTGCAAATTATAAGTTTGTAATAGTAAAATCGCTTTTTTTTTGTTATTAAACTACATATTTACGGTTTTCAGATTTTTTTCTTTTACATGTGCTGTAAGAACTTTCTTTTTGCCAAATTTCGTGATTCTAGGTCAACGGGAATAACCATTACTTCCGGTTGACCTGTGATCAACCGGAAAGTGATCTTATAGGGGTTCCGTTTTTCCCTTTTGAGGTACGGAACCCTAAAAATGCTGCCATCACAACCACTCAAAGTAAATACCACTTTTATCTGTAAAAGCACGCGTGAAACGTAGCATAATTTTATAAAATGGGAATATTACCAACTGTGGCAAAGACAACGGCATTATAAAGACACAAAGCGGTGTCTTCTGATAAAACCGGGATTATCCTCACCGAGATGTACTGGCTTTAATCAAAAGATAAACATTTTATTTGTTGCTTTTAAACGAGAATACTTTTAATTTCAGTTTAGACTGTGGTTGTGCTCTAAAAATAGAATCTTACTCTGTTAAATATAGGGGATGTTTCTTAATATTTTTTTGTTGACTAATTAGATATTGTTCGGAGAAGGAAAATGCAAAGCCACGGGGGAGGCCTTTGTCCAGCAGTGGGACAGAGTAGGTGGTTATAAAAAAAATAGATATTTGTAGGACTGACAGCACACCAATGATATTTCACTGACCACAGAAGGATACCACTGTATTTTAAAAACGAAGAAATGAATATGTCGTTAGTCTTTACATGTACTCTAAACTTTAAAATCCTTTTAGCTGTACATGTTTTGATAAAATCGTCAACTTTACGTCCGTACTTCCCCAAGGTGAGAAATGCTTCGAAAAATAAAAATTGAAATGCCGGAAAACTTCGCTTTAATGCTCTTCGTTCCGGTGTAAATTCGGTTTATCGGTTTTCCTAAATGCATTTTTACGGCCTTTCCATTCACATTAATTTAAATTGTGACATTAATTTGCATAGAGACAGCCGCAACTGCCAAACAGCTACAACACAAAATGTTGGAGAAATCACTATGTGAGTTGCTACTATTTTATTCGTATTTTACCGATTGGTCGTTTTGTCAAACATTCTTTTTTATTATGCAAAATAGTTTTTGATCATTATACACTGTTGACGTCACCAACACCAAATAAAATGCTACTTTGGTCTAGTGGTCGTAACCGCGACTATTGAGTATGGGGTCTTTGCTTTGATTGAACCCTAGGTTGAGACAAGGGTAAAACCAAAAAATGCCGTGGCGACGCATCGCCTACTGTCAAGTTGTCAACCCGGCCCGAACAATCCCGACCATTACCGACCTGTTGAAGCAGCATAAGATCTTCAGATTCGCCAAAGTTTACAACAAGCCAGCTGGTCTCGAGGCACAGCGCTGGTTTACAATCTCGTAACTTCGAGTTCGATCCCAGCATAAAGATTTTATTTTCGTTAATCGAGTCATTTTGTTTTTATTTTCTTTGACTTTTTTTTAGCATAATTATTATTTGTATAAATTCATTTTGAAGTTTCACATCTGCTAAGAGTGTTTTTGAATTTGAAATCTGGAATGGCATTAGGCTCGTTTCATAGTAATAACAGTCAATAAAACATAACTAGCCAAACGTGGATGTACTGTGTATTTCGTGGAGGAAAATATAGAGGTGTCCCCCTCCTACCCTTTAAGGGGACTACAGAAGTGAAGATGTGAACTTCAATTTGAAACGGACACCTTTCATCAACACTTTAAAATGACACAATACAAAAGTAAGCAACGCCAACAGTTTCGCTCCAGTTTCTACCTCCACAGCGCATATATTAAAGAGGATTGAATGAAACGCGAGCAAAGCAAAGTACATAATCCGCCCATAAGATATCTCTGCGGAGGAATATTGTGCGAGCAGTAACATCGCGGTTAAACTGATAACAGACGCTTCACTAATGTTCATTTTTTGTTACTTTCCACGTCAATTTTTTGCTAAATTTGTGATTCTGCCGTTGCACTTGCGAGTGAATGATGTTGAATGATATGTTTATCATTCAACATCATTCAATCGCAAGTGCAATAGAAAAAAGAAAGTGAAGCGTCTGATTTTGGCATTGAACCGATATAGCTTCACTTTTCATGAATTCTATCATTCATTAGTAAACGGATCCAACTATGTTGAATTTCGGCACTCGCCTACCGTTTGGTCTAAAACCTTAATAAATAGAGCAGATGAACGTTCATTCCCATATCATTTCAAAGTTTCACTTGCATCTTCTGGCACGTGGCCATAATCGGAACCTACGTCGCAATCTTAGTTTTTTCAAATAATTTCAAAAATGTTTGCCAGTCATTCAAGCTCCAAAGGATGCATTCAGCTCTGTATCAGAGACATGCAATCATGGAATGAATGAACCACATTCACTCAAATGAAACGTCTGATATCGGCTTTAGCTACGATATAAGAATGAGTTACTTCCATAACAAATTGATTTGAAAATTCAAGGAAAGCGTAGTCAGGGAAACGGTTTCATTGTAGTTTTTATCTATTTTCCTTTACATGTGTAGAAAGAGGGTTTAACAGGATTTCTTCGGGTTTCCTTTCCTGAGTGAGTTGAATGGTGCTGATCCATGCGTCATGTCCGTGAACGGGCGCTGTCAGTTGTGACTGGTCATCTCTTAGTTGCCATGGCTTATTTGAATGAATTATTTTGAATTGTATTTTTTTTGTTTGTGTGTTTTTGCTGTGGACACTTTTAACGTGCACATCTTGCTACATTGTTCTCACATAATATACCATCTCAACATGAATGATGTAACCAAGATTTTGTACCAATATTCTGATTTAAAAGAGTGTCCATGGAGTTTCTTGCCCGTTCTTCTCCATAGAGATCTACGCTAGGGAATGGGCAACTACAGTACTTTCACAGTTTTTATGTCTTGTGACTGGGACTGTAGCTACATTTAATTTTCATCTTTGTTTCGACAATTCAAAAGTGCCTGTAACTGGCTTACTTGAAATAAATGCTTTGATTTTGATTTTGATTTGATTTTTGAGAAATTTCGGTTTATCCATTGTCTGTTTTGTAATACCGTGGGGTTGCCTCCTCGAAGTAATGGTTACCATGAAAACCTTTTATGTGTCTCTTTTCGCTGTTTAACTCGTTGGTTTGATTTTCAGATCGAGTAATGTGTTACCAGATTTTTCGATCGGGAATTTCTCGTAAGCAAGCTAGTTCAGGTTTTGTCTGACTCTTTGAGGAGAGCAGCCGTGATTATAATTTTATCTTCCCGCTCGCTGGTTGTTGTTGTTTAGATATAATTAAATACACCCCATGAAAACATGAAAATAATTGGGTCCCCACATAAAATCACACTGCCATCCATACCCCAAAATACACGATAAAACGCAACTTTCAAAATTACCACCGAATTCTTCACATAAATGCTCAACGAACACAGTTATTCGCAATTTGAAATCCAAGACGCAAAACATGTAACCAATACTAAACGTTCCTGCGATTCCAAATTCGTAATACTCCAATCTTAATCCCGAGGATTCGAAAGGCGTGCACCAATGAGCCCGCCGCATACAGCTTCGAAGAAATTCACGCTTGGAAACGGAATCCACGTTTGATTAGAACGTAATGTTTACTAAACTGTGTGTGACTGGCTTTAAAATGGAGGAAAAACGATGCGTGACTGATCAAATGTGTTGGAACCTTTTTCATGTTCGCAAATAAGGATAAAATTCACTCTTAGCGATCTCGAGTGAATTGGAGAGCATCAAATACTGACAGAAAGTATCATCATCGGCTTCCAGCCTAACCGGTTGATATGGTATGTTTTTTTACCATATAATCATAAATCTGAAGTGTTTATTTTAAAGAACAAAGAATTTCTGCCCTGCTGCATTCCGCACAGTGAGGAACAAAGTTATTGCAACTAAGTGGCCACAAATTGCTACATTCGAGACATTGAGCGGTACAATGGGCCATTACTCTTTTGTAAGGCTTTAGAACTTGCAATGGAAGGCGAACAACAGCTCAAATAACAGCAATAATTTCCATAGACTACCCTTGATACGGGTTTAAAAGCACGTGTAAATGTCTCCAACGTGAACGTAACTTCAAGGTCTGTGCTATAAAAGCGTCATGAATTTGTAACTAAAAAAGTATAATCACATACGCACTAAAAAGGTACAACGACGGACTTAATGTCTTATACAAGATGTAGTTTTGCATCCTAGTCAAAATTCAGGAGCTTGTCACAAAAGACATAAATACTTCATCATCATCATTTCAGTCGAAAGACGTCCACTGCTGGACATAGGCCTCCCCCAAGTGTCGCCACATTGACCGGTCCCGTGCGACTCGCATCCAACGGATTCCCGCAACCTTCACTAGGTCATCGGTCCACCTAGTGGGAGGTCTTCCAACGCAACGTCTTCCGGTTCGCGGTCGCCACTCCCGAACTTTTCGGCCCTATCGGCCATCCGTTCTGCGAGCAATGTGCCCTGCCCACTGCCACTTAAGTTTGCAATTCTTCGAGCTACGTCGGTGACCCTGGTTCTCTTGCGGATGTCTTCATTTCTGATTCGATCACGCAAAGAAACTCCAAGCATAGCCCTCTCCATTGCCCTTTGGGTTACTTTAATCCTTCTGATAAGGCCCATTGTGAGCGACGACGCTTACACGCATAAATACTTAATCAATTTAAATTACGATACCTGGTCAATAATTAATAAAGCTGCTATTTTAAATTGTTTAACTTTGACAGTATTTCAGAATAACACGAAAGTAATAAGCAGAGTTTTAGTCTCATGTAATAGGAAGCGAGTCTATTGTCATCAACCGGGCGCAAATCAAGACTCCGTGGCTGATACTGAGAAATTCTCGATGGAAAAACTTAATATCACTTTGCCCGACCTGGGAAACGAAGCCAGGACCTCATGCTCAGCAGTCGCGCATGCAACCATTAGACCAACGAGGCAGTCGCAGAAAATTCTGGACTTAATAATCCGAAATCCCGAACAAGCAATAAGGAAACCCATTTATAAATTGTTCCCTCTCTGTATGAAAACAGGCCTTCCCAGTTAAATTATAGGTCAGAAATTACCATGATAACGTAAAGTGCGTCACAACCACATACAGCCTTCAGCCACCTTGTCACTTTAAATTAAACTTATTAAACGCACGATCCAAGATGGCGGCCGGCGTACCCTCTACTCTCCATTAATATTCCATCAATAGTCGACCTCGGTTATGAGGTATCTTGCGTAAAACGCAATTAGATTATGTTCAGACTAGATTAAGATCGGTTTGGCGTACCCACGCGTGCCAGTTTGAGAGTTTTAGTTAATAGGGCTAAAGCTTTCAATTTGTGTCAAGTTGTGGGCCAAGATTATTCATTTGGGCAGTAAATATGTAATACTAGCTTATGCACGCTGCTTCACCCGCGTGGAATTAGGTCCCACGGGGTCATACTACCAGGACAAAAAGTATCCTAAGTGTTAATCCAGGTTATAAACTATCTGTGTGCTGAATTTCATCCAAATTTGTTTAGTAGCTTTTGCGTGAAAGAGTAACAAACATCCATCTTCACAAAATTTAGCTTTTATAATTTTAGTAAGAAGTAAGATAAGGACTGCGGTGTTGGTTTAGTAGAGTCTATTGGAATCTTAGGCTTATTTTGTTGGATATTTTCCAGCAGTCCTGTGTCTTGATGTCATAATAGTTTATAGCCAATTTTAATCTAAATATTGATGCACGAGTTGCAATGGATTTTCATTATGAAGTTCTTTGCAGCATCCCGCTGTCTAGTTCTATGACAGTTAATATACAAGAGATCTTTAACATTACGTTCAAATGTGGATGAACTATAGGCAAACCTCTACTCACCACTTTGGGTAACGCTAGCGTGATTATAGCAGTATGTTTATGGATTCTGTAACGTAATGAAATCTGTTTGTTTCAACTGCCGGGATTTTCCACAGCAGCAAATGAAGAGGCGCTAAAATATCTGTACTGAACGTTAGAAAATACTAACATCATAGTGTACGCCCCCTGAACTGCATTATTGTTAACGAAGTGTCATGTATTTATGGAGACACAAAAGTTAAATTATAAGTCTATCATCAGTAGTACTCGCAACCGGCACGCGTGTGAGTATGAGTCCATGGAAGTATAAGAAGAGAAATAAGTAGCAGATATATTTTAGTATGTCCCGGAATGTCCCGAATCAGGAACCAAGACATCCACAAGATAAGTCTTTATTTGCCTTAAACATGGTATAAAGTTGTTACAGTCAGATATTAATCTAAAGTCCGCATGTTTAGCTGTACAGGATATTTGTATCAATTGCATGCAAAATAATAATTATAAGTAAATTTTAAAGTACAATGTCACAGATACAAATTCAATACATTAGTAATGATAGAACAGTGATACAATAATAATAGTTTTCTCTGAGCATTATCCGCAATCGCATTAAAGGTTATTGTTGAGTAAATCTTTAATGTCATAAAACATGTGTTCTTTTAACCATTTCAATAATTTGTTTTTTAATGATTAACTCATTAAAAAACAAATTATTGAAATGGTATTATATAACAATTTTAATTATTTGGGAGTTTTGTTATAAATGCGTATTCACATGACTAGGAAACTTTTCGCATACCTGGCTGATTTAGGAGTATCCTGCAATACAAATCTGCATGGATCTCTATTTCGGGAGTTCAATTGTTTGGCTTTTTTGAGCAATCCCTTATTATTATAAACATAATTACAAATTTCAAAAATGTACAGTGACGGAAGTGGTAAAATATAGCTACCTTTTAGTTCTTTATATAGCTTTTTAAAGAACGGTTTACATGACTCGTCAGGACGGATACCACAAATAGCTCTGATGCATTTCTTTTGCGCAATAAATGCTCTTTGTCTATCTGTACTGTTACCCCAAAGGATAAGCCTGTATCGTAAGATAGATTCTATGTAGGCGTGATATGCTGTAATTTCTGTTTGTTTGTTGGTTATGTTCTTTATTTGTCTGAGAGCTTAAACAAACTTATTAATCCTACTGAACAAACTATCCAAATGTACTTTCCAATTCAGATCTTGGTCGAAGAGTACTCCTAAGGATTTAGTTTGTGGAATTTCTTTTAACCTGTCAATATGAAGTTTGAAATTGTATTTAGTATGTTTTGATTTATTAAACTGTATAAAATTAGATTTGTCTAAATTAATTTTCAATTTATTTGCCTGCCACCATTGTGTAATGTCTTCAATAGTATTAATAGTGTCTATCTATGTGTGTATATCTTTGTGTGTATCTATTAGTGTATATCTTTGTGTGATGAGCATGGACATTTGTTTCCGTGTCATGGATGTTTATATGTATAATAAGTATTACAAACAAAAAGTCTCTATGTAGTATATCAACTATCTGGTGTCCACGACACAAGCCCCGTTGCTTAGTGTGGCACTAGATGGCGCTGTGTGTAATGTCCAGCGATATTTATTTATTTATCTCATGATCAGATTTAGTTTTACACTTTTTGTCAGATGTCACAATAATTGAAATGTCGGCTGCAAATAATTATACATTTATGATTAGTCACTAGCGGTAAGTCGTTTACGCATAATAGAAACAATATCCCAGGGTCCCAACACACTCCCTTGGGGGACGCCACACTTATTAACTCTATAGTCAGATGAATACAAGGTTAACAAATTTTCATTTACTTTATAAATAACAACGTATTGCTTTCGGTTGCTTAAATAAGACGCGATCCACTGCAGTGTTAAACCTCAAGAGAACCTAGCTTACGTACGACGTAGCCCGAAGAATTGCCAAAATTAAGTGGCAGTGGGCAGGGCACATTGCTCGCAGAACGGAAGGCCGATGGGGCCGAAAAGTTCTGGAGTGGCGACCGCGAACCGGAAGACGTTGCGTTAGAAGACCTTCCACTAGGTGGACCGATGACCTGGTGAAGGTTGCGAGGACCCGCTGGATGCGAGTCGCACGGGACCGGTCAATGTGGCGACTCTTGGGGGAGGCCTATGTCCAGCAGTGGACGACTTTCGGCTGAAATGATGATGATGATGATTGATGTCCCGGAACAACTATCTATCACTGCGCCAACCGTGCCGTCAATGATGAAACGAAATAATTTACACCAAGTAAGTTGTCCGACGTGGTGCGAGAAATTAAAGAGTCAGTAGAAAGAACCGTGGGAGGCCTTTGCCCAGCAGTGGGACAGAATAGGATAAAACAAAAAAAAACTTATAATTTTAGGTTCGCAGTCGGGGCTGTAACCACTGACTTGGGCCTCCACTGCTACAATTATGTTACCACGATTAAATTGTATATAGTTGTTCATCCAAATTGAAAGGCAAAAGCGAACAGTGTAGATTATAATTGCAAACTATTTCATTTTATCACAAAAACTGCTCACCTATGTATCCTTATCAAAGCTTAGTGACATAGATATCACACTAGTAATCCTCTAAACCAGTAGCAGGTCACCCTCCTATATCAGTCAACAAGAGGAACGACCCTTTTCACTGGCAAAGCTGTGTTTAAGTATTGGTTCACTACTATCACAGATGGGGGGTATAAAAGACTAATGGATTATGTGGGTTTGGCTGTGTATCGGATAATAGTATTGTAATGTCATTGCCTCTATGAATGTTGTGAAGGTTCGGAGGTTAAACCTGAAAATGGTAATCCTGTAACATAACATAACGTCACGCCTGTAAGCTACGAAGATTTAGGTAGAGGTGTACCTCAGCCTAATTAACCCACATTTTGTTAGAATAGAAGAATAAAAGATCAAAATTTAGAATAACATTTATTTGTTAGTTATGTTTGAGTCATAGGTATTAAGGGATGGGCCTGCCACTAACAACTGACACAAAGACCCATAGCTGCTACCGTAATACCACTATGCCAAAACTAGTAATCGAACCCAGGACCCCACGCTCGACAAACGCGCTTGCGATCACCAGACCAACGAGATAGTCAGAGAAGTTTGTACCAATAACAATGTACCTATCAGAAGAAATGTCCTAGATATGAGGCACAGACAGTCTTAGTGACGCTTTCAAGGAAAATGACATCGGTAATTGCCAATTTTGTCAAGTTACTCTAGAATAGTCTAGAATATCTAGACGACCGAGCAATGGCCAAGTTGGCTCTTACAAGTGAATTATGATTTTGTTTGCGTTGCCTGTCTATTATAAAAAATAAATATTTTTACTTTTTACACTACTAGCTTATACCCCGGTTCGCCCGCGTGGAATACGGTAATTGCCCCACTGGATCGTACTATTTATTAGGATCAAAATATCCTTGGTGTTGATCCAGGTCAAATGTCAAATGTCAACCAAATCCGTCAGTAGTTATCACGTAAAAGAGTTACAAACATCCATCCCATTATCTACGTTCTAAGTTAGTCTTACTGACTGAAGCAATCTTGCTCTAGCAATCTTGAGGAACCTTACTCAAACGATCTAAAATTGCAATCGCGTAATGAGTGAGCGTGGTGTATGTGATGTTAAATGCTCGTTATTCCTTCTTTGTTTTTGAAGATGCTAACTGAAATCATAATAGACACATCACTGTATTTTTAAACCGAAAAAAATCTCTAGATAGCCTTCAGTGCTATTTGGAAGGCGTATTAACTAGAAAAATATAGAAATCTTTGTGGTATGAACTATATTTTTGAGCCGTTTGGGGTTGAAACTCTGGGGTCCGAGTGACCATAGCCTTTTCCAGGAAATTTTAAAACGCCTAGATGACGCTTCCCGTGACCCATGGGCTGGCTTTCACCTTGGCCAGAGGTTAAGTGTTGCCATACAACGTGGCAACGCGGTCAGTCTCTTGGGCACATTCCCAACTGACAGCGTTGAGGAGGAGTTTTTCGGGCTCCGGCCCATCTCGTAACTTTCCCAATTCGGTAACTATTTTAATCTTCATAAATTAATCCCATTTCGTCAACCATAAATATCAACTGTTTCTTGTACAGTACAGTCAGCTTCCAAAGTTACAAAGAAACCAGATGCCCTTTTATAGTTTGTTGTTAGTTTATTTATTAAAGTCTTTAATTAATTATGTACATAGTTAGTTCATGATTAAATAAATAATTTAATATTAAGAAAAATAATTAAATTAAAAATAGCGGGAAACTCGGTGTTGGCTAATGGTATGGTTGAGAATTTTACGAAAGTTGCGAAGCTGTCTGACAGCGCAAAAGACAAGAAGAAATATTCGAAGATGGCCGATCTTTAGTAATAGGAGAGGCATAAGAAGAAGAAGATACTAGAATTTATATTACGGAAATATCACTTGTCACTGCAGATACACGAATACCCTCTATATTAAGTTGGAACCGAATATCCGGGATACTGGATATTCTAGTTACGATGATATTGGAGGTCAAAGTTACAACTTTTTCTTACACCTTTGGAATATAAATATATATACACATAACTAAAAAAAAGAAGTACCCACTGCTTACATTATTGACTTCTTCGTGTAAGGTCCGTTTACATCTTGTATCTTGTATAGCTGCGACTTGCCTGGAATATACAAAAATAAACTTCTCAGTTTCCTAGTTATTACATTTTCACCTTTCTTCCCAGTTGTCAGCATCATCATCATCTAGCCTTTTCCCAACTATGTTGGGGTCGGCATACAGTTTTACCGGATGCAACTGAATACCAGTATTTTACATAGAACGACTGCCTATCTGAGCTCCACAACCCATTTAGTACCGGGTAATACCATACCCCTTGGTAAGACTGGTTGGCTGACTTTTTGGGCTTCTGACTACCTAACGACTGTCAAAGACCTACAAATGACAGCCGGGACCAACGGCTTAACGTGCTTTCCGAGGCACGGAAGAAACGCGGTATGTAATGGGTGGTCACCCATCCACAGGCCAACCTAGGCAAGCACGGCTTAACCTAACGATCGACCCGAGCGGCTGTTATTATTTAGCCACGAGCTCCTCTCCCAGTTCTCAGCAATACGTGAATTATAATTCCACCCAAATGTTTCATGCAAATCTGTCATGACTTCCGAATATTTCATTGTTTCAGTATCAGCTGCCATTGATATTAAATAATTGATCTCTTTCTCTTATTATTTCACAGTATCGAGAACGTATCTTTATTGGAAATCAACAAATTGAACAAAAGTCTGATCCGAAAATTAATATTCATATTATTTTCAGTATCACAGCTTTTTCTTTTCAGCAAAAATATTAATATTCCTTAAAATTTAATTATAGATTTTCATGTATGTAGATTTTTTCTCTCGTCTCGTCTCGTTTTAGATAACAGCTGGAGGCTAATTGTCTGTTTGCTTTTGTTTTATTAATTCTGAATGTTCTAAATGTTTTATGGAAATTCCAAATTAAGGTCTACCCCTATTTAAAAGGGCCTTAACTAATCTGGCGTAATGTGGGAGTACTATAGCAATACCTGTGCTTAAAATCCTTATGGGATTTATACAGTTATATTGCCTAACGTTTCAAATGATATTAATATAATTCTCCAAGTTATTTCTTTTAGCACCTAGCTGAAGTGCAATGATGTGCAGATTAGAAGAAGATGGATAAAAATTGGTCTGGAGAAGTTTGATCCAGGAAAAGCAATAATTACTTCAAGGAGAAAGTGACCAATCATGAATATTGAACAAGTTATTGGCACAAGTCCATAACAGAAGAAATACTACTTTGTCTACAAAGTACTAATGATGATAATTAAGTCAAGAAATGTATGACACTAACAAGGACTATCATACACTATATTATAAGGCAGAAGGGAGACCTACGCACACCAGTTATAGTTGGTGCCAGTTAAAATGAGAATAGCGGTCACTGACCCACCTACATTTAATAAACTTCTTAACTTTGAAAACCAATAATAAGCCTGTTCAAGTCTGGAATCGTCATCTATCGTGATCTTCAAAATTTTTTGTAATGAACATGGTTTATTTGTTTTGGTTTCGTACGAAGAGATATTAGGGAAAGGGCAATGACCGCTATTATCATCTTAACTGGCACCAGCTATACTCAGTACATCATTCTGAATATCGAAATTTTTCATCAGTGATTTCAAAAATACCAGCTGTTCCACACATTTTGTCCGTGTAGGTATTATCAAAAAATGATACAGGGTAATTAGTAAAACACCGACAACCTCTCAGGACTATGTTACTAACATCATAATCAACAACTTTTGTTCTATGACTTTTAAAAATTCATCATATTTTTGTTCATCAGATTTTATAATGTTACAAAGTCTATGCGAAGCAGAAGAAAGCGATAGTAGAATAGCGAAGGGAGCGGGGTAACGGCGGCGGGGGCGCTTTAACTTGACCTATTTACGGGCGGCCCTCAGCCGGTCGTTCGCCTTGATGCGTTTGTTTTTGGTAAATGTATTATTTTTTGTAAAAAGTCATAGAACAAAAGTTGTTGTCTAAGATGATCAGTCCTGTAAGGTTGTCGGTGTTTTAGAAATAACCCTGTATATGGAGGGGGGTCCAGAATGTTGTACTAAATACGCGGTACCCGTTTATGCGTCGATGTTCTTCCACCTTGTATAAAGGGTGTAAAAAGACCCTTAACGAAGCCGAAAGGCACTTGTTCTCCCCGTCATTGCATTTTTTTGTTCCAGACCATGCCTGGGAACTTTCTAGTTACGGAGATATTGGGGGTCAATGTTCCAACTTTTTCACAAGTTTTTTTTCACAATAATTATATTGAGAAAGTTTAGGT
Source organism: Xestia sexstrigata (assembly GCA_941918905.2). Classification (NCBI taxonomy): domain Eukaryota; kingdom Metazoa; phylum Arthropoda; class Insecta; order Lepidoptera; family Noctuidae; genus Xestia; species Xestia sexstrigata. Next base: position 1,700,683 of record OW799203.2, on the reverse strand, counting down.
AAGTTTTTTTCACAAAAATAAATATTGAGAAAAATTAAGATTTTTACTTTAAACACCTTCACGACCCCCGTACTATTCAATCAATCCGTCAGCACAATGTTTTAAGTGCGTTACATTGAGTTATACCGAAAAACTTTATTTTTTACCCCAAAAAGAGAGTCATTTCCCAGCAAAAAATTGTGTGTAGAGTTACTTAGTTTGATGTACAGAATACTTAGAGTCTATTTACACCCTGTAAGATGCCTTTGAAAGTCGTTTTAAAGATACTAAACGCTTTAAAAACTGATTACCACTTGTCTAAGCCCTCAGAACGCTGTTACAAATATACTAAAATACATGTTATTCTCAAACTTTCCTGTCTGAAAATTATTCCAAACGCACGTATAATTTTGGGTCCGCACAAATTGTTTGAAAACAATAATAAAATTTGATCACTCTAGAATGTGTCTCGCGAAAGTAATAATTTTAAATTATTATCCTTGAATTTCTGAAGGAATATAATAAAAACACTTTGACCCAAACGGGATTGATTGAAGATACCTCTTTTATTAAAATTCAAAACTGTCACATCCTGTTAGCACGTAATAGACATGCCTGTTCTATTCGTTAATCAAAATATGTCTATATTCTGTTTTTGTTTGTCTTAACCTATCGATGGCAATCTAGAACTTGGCCTCGAGTTTGACGCTATCACCAGCGTTGATCAATTCTCGTAGTGTATATAAAGTGTCATATCGTTGGCAAAGCAGCGCCACATTTGTACTCTAATCGTAGGCACATAATCTGAGCAGGTTTTTCTAGCTTCGACCGTATCAGTCAATCAAATCAGGAGATGAAAATCAAGACAAAGACCACGAAGACCACGAAAGCTTCTTGCACACTTCCGCACAAAACATAGATAATGTATTTGTGGTTATACTGACATAATATGTCGTATATATAGATTGTTACGTAACATCTATACGACCAACAAATACCGGAATTGGTAAATGTGCCGTCATCGTACTAACGTCACGCGGAAAAGTATTAAGTATACACTAAGAAACGCACATACTGTATGTAACGGTACCTACAATTTTCTATAGATCTATCTGATTTTAAGAATGAGTGAGGTGATGCGCGATCACTTTTTGACGGGGAATATTGAATCTATCAATTTGTTCTTTGACAGCCAGTATAAAATACCACATAGTCGGCACACGATTGTCCCCATTATCGGTTCCGATTACCGCATAACTACAAATACTTGTAAGTCCCACAGATCGGTCCGCTTGTTTGTATGGTCCTAATGGCGTCCGCGACACATGGTCTCCCAAATGGGATCATTGTAAATCATTTAAATTGCGTTTTGTGGAGGCTATTGTGAATCGTTCGGCTATGGTCGGCTATTGGTGTCAATTGAAGCTGATATAATTATAAGTACCTACTGGATATGCTTGTAGTAAGATCGCCCAGCAATATTTGTGATGAAAATCGATAATTATAGTCATGAAATAAGGAAGGTAATGTTCTCTAAGCGGTAACAATTATTTAAAAGTCAAAATCTTTGCAGAAACACAAAACGCTTTGATGAGCCTCCTTTAAGTTTTTAGGCATAGAACAAAAGACTGAATAGTAATCATGGGTCAATAAACGAGTCAGGGACAAGTAAAGTAATTAAAGGTTAAGGACAACTGTGATTTGTTCACTAATAGTTTGGTGACCAAAGAAAATTACCTACTAGTATAGGTAATTTTCTGTCTCTCTTAGTGTATTGTCCTCCTTCCACTTAATTTCACTAAATTCTATTCATCAACTAATTAGGTAGAACATGTGTGACATTTTCTACGCATTCAGCATAATATCATATAAGTCAGCTTTACATCGTCATTTTGGTAAAAAGGTTTAGATATTGAAAGTTAATTTAAAGTTCCTTTCACAGTACTTCGTACGTATTTTTTTTTTCTTGTACCACAGTTAAGATGTACTCGTACGCCTTTGAAGTTCATGAGACTTTTGAATGCCCCTTAACTTAACTCACTGACTTTTCCTCATTGCTATTCCCAGTGAAACACAAAGTCATGCTATGTGTTTGAAAATAAATTGACTTGTTCAAAATTAAAAACAGCTGACAAATCTAATTCAATACTGCCAAAGGCATTAAAGTGAAAGTCTTGATTAGGAAATTAATTTTGGATGATATTCGGGGTAACGTTCAATATTAAAAAAAAACTATTATCATAGTGCTGCGCACTTCTGTTCACGAGAGTAAAAATATCTGGGAAGAAATCCTACGTTCCTCTTCCTAAAACGAACGCTACCATCTCAGTTTCTACTTTTTGGTAGAGTCCATTTTTTTTGTAATTTACTCCCACTCACGAAGTTTATTGCGATCACGCAGTCAATTAATACAACTCTAATGATTATTTTATTAGGATTGATTGCGTTCAGGAAAAACACTGAAGTAGACAAAACTTTTAGGGTTCCGTAACGCGTAACGAAAATTAGACTGTACTGCAATGTAGTTGTTTCGAAACAATTTTCAGTTAACTGTTTTTTTCATTAGTTCATAATATATTGGTTCAAAAACATATTTTAGGTAGATTGAAAACTCAATTTACCAAAAACATATTGGACAACATTCCTTTACCAAAGAAAATGTGATCAAAAACCTCAATAAATGTTATTAAAGATTTGATCATGTCTGGCTGCACACTCAAACAAATACAAAAAATATAAATTGCCGTTGACATTTTGTTTCGATTTAACCAAAATCTAAAATCTAAATCAAAGCATTTATTTCAATTAGGCCAGTTACAGGCAGTTAATCCATTCGAACATTTCTTCTGAAATGAATCTTTTTTTTTTGCATAGGAACTCTCCTTTGTAATTTCCAATTAAAATCGTTATTGTTTATAACATATCATTTAAAAGTAAAATATTATGCAAACTTCGTCGCTGTATTGATTTTTAATTTTAAACTGCAAAAAAAGTTTAGTGTTTAAGTAATACTTATTTTAAAGCTCAATTTATTTGCAGAATCATTCATTTTACATACCGTACTTGAATCTACTGTTTTAATATTTACGAGACGATTCCAAAAACTCTTAAGTATTTTAAAATAATCTGTGATTTAACCGATTGTCTACAATTTTTTATTTTATCGGATTGCTGGATTTACGTATTCAGACACCGTGATTTAAAATTCAAATAAACTTAAAACTTAACATTAGAAACACTGAATTTAAAATTCAAATCGGTTATCCCTAGACTGGAAATAAAAACTAAATGACAGTCATAAAATACGCTCAAACTTTTAAAAATAAAACTCCACTCGTATTCCGAAGAGCTGAAATACGGATAAAATAAACGCGACCACTTTCGGCCAGCAATAAAAGTTAGTTAATTACTTACATCACATCCTATTGAAGACCCCACAAACGTCACAACTTCCACTTTAGTCAGAAAAAAAAACACACACTCCACTTTTAAAAAAAATAACACTTTAAACTGAATCCATATACTCGCACGCAAGAAAACAAAATCCAAGATTTAAATCTCGAATTTTCGAACGTATCGTAACACTTGGGTAGTGGGCACGCGACGCACGACCGCTCGCTCCGACCTCCAATCAACTACTGCGAGAGATTTTCAAGAGCGGAAGAAAAATCGGCTGGACGAATGATGGTGACAAAATATTTACCGAAAAACCGTATCTAATGAAATATTGTTTGGACGACAGGAAATCTGGGAAATGATACCTGAAAAAAGTATCCTTTTACGTTTTTTCTTTTGATATGGCGTGAGTGATGTTCCGTCGTCGTAAATATGAGGTGCTATACTCGGCTATTTATGTGATCCAATAAGTGTCTGAGGCTATTTTTTTTTTGTTTGGAAAATGTTCTGTAAAGGTTACGGTAAAAGAAGGTCGGAAAAGATTTTATGTTTGATTAATAGTAAATTGTTTTCATGAAATACGTCTCAAAACAATAGCATATTGTGACACTTTGTAACAAAGTTTATGCAAATGTCAAGGTTATTATTTGTCAAACACAAAACTTTCCTGTGTATTTCCGAATCCTCCCAAGTATTCAAACACAAACATTCTGTTTTCGTTATTAGTAATGATAGCTCAGTGGTAGTATTCCCCGGCGTCTTACGACTTGCGGGTTCAAACCCAAACAGAAAGAAGTATACTTTCTGTAAATAATTTTACAAATCGTGAATTTGAAGAAATAAGACGCGCGACGTCCACTGACCCTCACAGGAATTGCTAAAAGGAACCATAATCTACCATTCTGGTGGATTACAGAAAGGAGCCTTGTGGCACATCAAAAGTTTGAACTAATAAATCATTGGAGCTGATTACGCGTAAACCACGTAGAGTATTTATAACATGACATCTGATCACAGTTATCATGAGTTATAAATACTTTTCGTGGTTTTTCATAGTTAAATCACGGTCTTATGTTAGTGTGCTGTTTGATATTATTATTACTTTATGAACGATACTGTTAATAATATAATTTATTAGTGTAATAATGGTTAACTAAGAACAGGAAACTTCCAGGACGGCGGACAGCGGTTGACATCAGCTGTCAAGCAAGCTGTGACATCCGGGGTACCTAATCTCCCCGACATTTATTATTTATTCTATAATATTACCAGATTTTGCTCGAGGATTCGCTCTCGTGGATGTAAAAAAGTTAGTTAGTAAGAAAACATAACACCTGTAATCTCCTAAGGGTTGGGTAGAGGTGTAGGTAACTGTACTCCCACAGGTCGACCGGGACAAGATTATTGCCATCAATCGGGCACAAACTCATACTCCCTGGCTGTCCCTCTACTCTTCTTTGTCCCACTCCTGGTTAAAGGGTTATGATCTGCTTGTGTGTAATTCCTAAAAACTGTTCAGCCATTAAAGTATGAACGTGTAACAAACAAACTCATTTTCACATTTATGGCAATAAATAAGAGAGTAGATAATTGTAACTAATGTTATTTCTGTTCCTCGTGACACTGGTATCCAGTTTTCGTAATCTAAACGCATTTCGGTGTTACGTATAGTTTTGAAATGGACATTTTATTTGTTTTGATTATGAAATTGAACCCTTATGTCCCCAGCCGTTCCCGAAGGGGAACGGAGCATTGATATTTTAATTGTGTCTGTAATTGCGAGTATCTAGCGGTTAAATTCTGGTTGTAAGTAGGCACTGTAAATAAATTTAGATAAAACAATAGGTAATTTGAATCTTAAATGATCAGACAGTCTAGTTTTGTTAGTAAATACCTATCTATACCTATCTTTATATAGACCTTCTAGTAAAACTTTAGTACCTAAACTTGTTTAATTAGGTACACAGCAAAGTTCATAAACAGTTACGCAACTGTTTTTAATTCAAATTCAGGATAGATTCACTGTAAGCGATTTCATTTCTCTCATCTATCTTTCATTTGTTTTTCGTGGCTTCATGACCCGCAATCTAGAAAGCAGCTCAAGTGTGAATCGGCTCAAATTCTGAACGACAGAGAGAAATGCTTTTAGATCGTTGAAAGATACGGTCCTGATCGAATAGACAGCTTGAACTATTAGAATGTTGACGGTAATAGAACAGGAAATGCACCGTATTACCGCTAGGCGACGATTTACACGCTCGAGCTACACTCATTGAACGACTGGCTGCGGAGAAGACAAATTGCCACTAGTTACCATGCGAATGGCGGTGCTCACGCAAAGTATAAAGGTGAAACACACGCGCGTCGCAAGTAGAGTATAGACAGAGGTCCTGGTCGGGCGCTAGGCGAAGCATGACGACTTTTAAAACGAAAGTGTTACCAAAATTGTTACATCTTATCCAGGATACTTGAAGCCGACATTGACAAATGTTATGTATCTCATGCTTCGAGTTCGAAAAGTTCATTTTTAACTTGTAATGAGAGAGTTGTGCAACAGTGACAGGATTATAGCGTATTATAATTTCTTGCTTTGTAGATGCAGAAACCGAAAGATAACACACATCTCATATTCTCGCTCCGCGTTAAACAAACGCTCTCGTTGCCCGAAGGAAACTCCAGCTAATGAGGACATAACGTATTCCCTTTTTATAAAGACACGGTAAGGAACGTGTCGCTAACTGCAGCCGCCATCTTTTTTAATGACGGAAAACGAAAACAACACGTAGAGTGTCGCGTGTGTGATTAATTTAACATTACTGTCACACTTGCAAGGAGGAAGAATGCTGGAAAGAAAGGAATAAAAAATAAAAAGGAATTTTAAAATAGCCTGTATTTTTCCGACTGCAGGTACGACATCGTAATGATCAGCCTACAGCTGTTTACTGCTGGATACAACCTCTCCAATCACACGCCATTTAATTCAATTCCGTTTTCAGCAGCTCTCATGTCACATATCCCCGCCCCCCTCCCTCTGTGTCCCAATATGATTATGCGCTCAAAGTGGCTTTAACTGTGCCAATCTGGAAATCTCTTAACCGTTTGGCCAAATGGGGTATCATCGACCCGTCCCAAAGACAATGTCAGTGTGGAGCCCCTCTGCAGGATTTGCCCCACTTCCTTTCTTGCCCATCCTGCACACCCACCTGCACCTTCCAGGATTTAAACGAAGCCAACGACAGAGCTGTGCAGGTGGCAACACACTGGTCGGGTATTATTTGAGTCTATCGACACGCAAAGAAGAGGAACGCTGTGCTGTCACGGACGAGACCGTGGTAGTGGTGAAGTTTTGGGCCAACTTAACCTTAACCTGAGAGCGTCCTGTCCATCGTTTACCGGTTTCACATGTCGAGAAGAATATGAATTGATTAATATACCAGTATCTAAAAAAACACGAAACTACCAATTAGGAAAAAGTGGTCCAATGTCCAAAGTCGAGTGGTAGAGGATGCCTTGTGGTATTAAGCCACTACTACCACTACTGTACAGCCATGAAGTAAATTAAATTAATGGGTATGTGGCCGCTTTGTAAACTGTAGATTTCTATGAAGAAAATGAGTTAATTACTCTTATTATTAGGTTAAGGGAGGGCAGACCTTGAAGAAGATGGCGGGATGAACGGGATGGCTTCCTTGTGAATTGGAAAGAAGTAGCACAGAATCGTGACCGTTGGATGGAATGGAGGGAGGCTTTTGCCCAGCAGTGGGACAATATGGGCTAGCTTAGCTATAATAGGGAGAGCTGGTTTTTCACTAGTCAGATAACTTTTATCAGTCGAATAAAAAATAGGGGTTAAAGTATGAAATTGCCGTTGTATAGTTATAGACACTTCGCATTGACATGAAATCTTCATGGTGTGAGATTTTGTGTCAAACTTTTTTCACGTGATACCTATAAGGTTCTTTTAAAAAATGTGTAACATTCGATTTTCGACTGTTAATTGTTTTTTTTTATTCAGCTTAATCGTAAAGATAGATACTTCGAAAATCCGAGTTATTTTTTAATACGAGTTCAGACGCGGAATTAGCGCGGCAGAAACGGCTCGCAATATCAACGTTGCGTTTAGAGAGGAGACTGCTATTGAACGCACCTTGCGTTTTTGGTTTAAACGCTTTCGTAATGGAAACTTCGACTTGAAGAATGAACCACGTGGTAGAACACAGGTGAATAACGCTGAATTGAAGGAGATGGTACAAGCTGATCCGAGTCAAACGACAAAAATCTTCACCGTTATTGCTCACTGCAAGAGAAACCGTTGTAACTCTACAGGAGCAACAGTTAGAAACTATACGTCATCCTCCGTACTCACCAGACCTTGCTCCAACGGACTACAATTATTTCGTGATTTAAACAATTTTCTACGTGATAAAAATGTTCTTACCAGGAGGCAGTACAAAATGCTTTCACGCAGTTTGTCGAGTCTAGATCCTCAGAGTTCTATCGTAAAGGCATAAACGAACTTCCGTTTAGATGGCAGCAATGTATAGATAATGAGGGTAAATATTTTGATTAAATAAATATGTTAAATCTTAAAAAAAAACGAGTTTCGATGTTTCAGTACAAATCGGTAATTTAAAACTTTAACCCCTAATATAACAATCTGACAGCTGTCAAACCACAAACATATTCCTTAAATAAAAGTAATCTTTTGATTGAATAAATCAACCTTCAGAAAACCGCTTTCACGCAAGGTCGCACGGATGTTCACTACGCTAGCACGGCCAGTCTTTCAGAATGTCAATGACAATTAATTCCCATGTGAGCTCACGCTCAAAATATGTAGGTTTAGGTCACGTTGGTACGTTTGCGGACCTTTTTACCGAAAGGATGTTATGTTCATAACCCTGACTGAGTAAATGTTTCAAAGAACAGCTGCACTCTCTTGGGAAAACCTTAGATCAATGCAGCTCAACCCCATACCCGCGGGCCACAATGTGGCCCGCCAACTGTAATCAAGTGACGACAGTCTTTTGAAAACACTTTTCAGGATTTCAAACCGAATCGAAAAAAAAAAATACTTATTTATCTGGGAATTACAAAAATCAGCTTTTTTTTTATATAAAGTATAACAGCCATAGCAGTCATCAGAAATTGGTTCAAAAAAGTTACAATAGGCACGTTTTATTTACTAGATGGCTCGCTGGTTGACAATGAAAACTAGTAGTATATTAAGTATCTTTTCATTCAAACACATATATAATTAGAACACACACAGCATAAAACTGTTTTATGTCCATAACATCACCATCTCAGGTCTAGTTGAAAACCAGCGTCGGGCACTAGTTGCTCGGCAGTTTGCTGAACTGGGCCTTTTTGGCGTAGCCGTGACACACACAATATTATTTCACTTCTTTTTTTTCCGTTTAGTTTTAAGTTTTTTTATTGTGTACCCGGTTTTTTTTTTTCTTATTTTGTTGTGTGCACTTGCGGCTAAAGTCAAATAAATACGTTTTCATTCTTTCTAAACACACAACAAATTATATAATGTGTTTCTTTACTGTCTTAACGGCTTACGTTTTACGAACTGACTGCTTCGTTGGTCTAGTTAGCGGCAAGGGGGACTGCTGAGCAACAGGTCTGGAGTTCCCGGGTCGGGAAAAGGGAAATTGGGTTTTTTTAATTTCAAGAATTTCTCAGCAGCAACCACGAAGTCTGGACCTGTATCCGGTTGATGACAATAAGCTCACCCCCTATTACATGGGACTTTAATATGGCAAAGTGTGGGTGTACTATTAAGTATACATCTGCCTAACGCTTCGAGTATTACAGGTGTGATGTTATGTTACGTTATAATACACGGTTAATTTTAGGTCGTTATTTAACCACAGCCATAAACTCGGTCATCGAACTCAAAACGATTGGGACTATAATATTAGAAAACAACAATTAAAAAAAACACGAAAAAATAAATTTATAATAATTTAGTTTTATGCCCTTCGGTTCCAGAACGACCTAAAATAATAGTGTATTATGTTTTACGAACCTAGTATTACGAAATAGGGCAGAGTAGGTGTAGATAATGTCTTATCTAGTAGATGTAATGTCTTATCTCCAAGTTATTTTCACGAGAAACTCGCTTTGAGTTTTGCTAAGTGCATATCTTTGCTTGTCGAACTTTCTGTCGAGAAAGTTCGTTCTTTACTTTGTCTCGACACGTGCGTTCATTAACGTTAATGAGCCTTGAACCTCGTCGGTTGCAAGCGCTACTCATAAGCGTGTGCGCCTTGGTTTGACGGCACGATTGGTAGCCGGGCGATCAGCTGCAGCGCTGCGTGTCGCGGGTCCGATCCGCAAGGAACAAATATTTGTATGGTAGTTTGAGTATGTAAGTTAAAATGTATGCAAACGCACTTACGATACCGGAAAAAATTCTAGTGTCCAACGTTTATAAAGAAAAAAATATCCGAATCGGACAAAGAGATAATGGATTTTTCCATCCAGAATTTCTCAGTACCAAGTAAGATACAAAATTTGTGCTCGGTTGTTGACAATAGGCTCACATGGTACATGGCTTACATGGTACTTAAAACATATCAGGCGAAATGTGGGTGGGTGTCTTAGGTACAACTTTGCCTAACCCTTTGAGGATTACAGTCATAATGTTACGAGTATACTGTATTATGTTACAACTTGTTTACGAATATTATCCCAATTATTGCTTAAGAAGACTTTCAAAGACGCTGTCTATCACCCACTTCAACACTTACATGATCACATTAACTCTTGATAGTCCCGTCTCAAGCACTACGACCATTAAATGAAGAGCTCGAGCAGAACTGTAAACAAAGTACGGAGAAACACGTGTAGGAGAACTTACCTGAGTAGGTACAGACAGGTATACTTTTATGTCTATACGTACAGTTGATATATTAGTATATTATATACAGTATTTCAACTGAGGGATCGTGATTAAATAATAACAACCATGCGGTACGATCTTTAAGGTTAAGCGACGCTTGCTGTGGTGAGTCCATGGATGGGGGATCATCCACTATACACTGTTGATCTTGGCTGACATTTGTAAATTTTTGACAGTTGTAACAGGAGTAGTGGTCCAAAAATTTGATAAACCAAACTTATTAACGGGTATCGTACAAAATCAAAATCATAATATTTTATTTCACATTGGCCTAGATGGGCACTTATAAAACCGTCGAAAAAAGGTCCACGGTTCGGGTTGGTCGTTTCCATGGAGAAGAACGGTATGTCTGGTTTCCAGTGACTAGGGTATGGTAGGCAGGCGCTTTATGTAAAATACAGGTATTCAATTTACATCCGGTAAAACTGAAAGCCGACGCCAATAATGATACGGTATCAACTAGGAACAATTAATGGTTGGAAGCAAGCGGGTCACACATATGTATAAAGTTTACCTACATGAATTATGTGGTAACAGGTTACTTGTAATTCAAGCGAGGCTCCACATGAATACCAGTGGTGACGTTTTATGTGTACACACATACGCAACGTAATAACAATTTTAGTTGACAGCCCTAAGTTTTTATAATTACAGCTTTTCAGTTTATGTAAAAGATTTCACAGACAATAAAACTCCTCGATTTTTTCACTTTTTTGATTTGTCATTTGGAATAATCAGCTTTAAATCATAAATGGGCATTTGAAACAAAAAATGAAATGAGAAACTTTACATGATTTTCAAATACCTATTCAATGATACCCCACTGACGTAATAATCATCAGAATCGGCCCACGCATTCGGTCTCTAGAGTGCCACAAAGGACCAAACATATATTTTATAGGCTGATAAACACATTACCTTCCTCAGTCGGTAATAATAAATAAAGAAGGGCCAAGTTGACTTACTGATTATCTTTATACCGTGTTAGAGGTATCCCTGTACTTATAGCGGTGCGGCACTATATACGCCCACTTGTTGCGACTACTAGTTTATTCTCGGAAGGTAAATTGAAACTAGAAAATTGTTTAGATTTATTTATATCGATATTCGATACTCTTGGAAGACTTGCACGTGCTTTAGTTATTTGTAAGTTGATTTAAATAATATATGTGTTTGATGCTATCTAAATATATAAAAGAAGAAACTGACTGACTGACTCATCTATAAACGCACAGCCCCAACCGCTGGGTCTACAGATTCCAAATTTGGCAAGTAGGTTCCTTATGTGGTCTAGGGGTGCACTAAGAAAGGATTTTTCATAATTCACCCCCTAAGGGGGTTAAACGGGGCTCCAAAGTTTGTATGGGGAAACAAGATTAGTTAGACTATTTTATTCGAAACTTCACAGGAGTGCTCCTTTTGATAAATGAGTAGAAACGGGTTTCAGGGTTTTTCAGAATTCAACCCCTAAGAGGGGGAAATGGGGTGACAAAGTCTAAAAATCAATGCACAGCCTAAACCGCTGAGTCTAGAGATTCTAAATTTGGCACATATGTTCCTTAAGTGGTCTAGGGGTACACTAAGAAAGAGTTTTTCAAAAGTCACCCCCTAGTGAGTGGGGGTGAAACGGGGCTCTACAGTTTGTATGAGGAAACAAGATTAATTAGACTATTTTATTAAAAACTTCACAGGAGTACTCCTATTGATAAATGAGTTTCAGGTTTTTCTGAAAATCAACATCGGTATTGTTTGTATGGTGTATCGGGTCGGGTGTGTTACAAAAACAACAATTTTAAGATTTAATGTGGCGGACCTGAAATACCATCATCATCCCCTGTTGGGGTGCGATGGGGTTGAAATGTCTAAAAATCAGTATGGGTGTCGATACCGAGATTATCAGGGGTGCTGATTACGAATATGGCATTTATTTTGAGATCCAGAAGACGACGGATTCGACTTCCATACAGGGTTATTGTTGATTAATTGTGATGATTGTGATAACGATGATGATGGTTGTGGATAATGATCATGATGGTGATGATTGTGATTACGATGATAATAATTGTGATTACGATGAAAATGATTGTGGTTACGATGATGATGATTGTGATAACGATGATGATGATTGTGATAACAGTGATTGTGATAGTAATGGTGATGGCGATTGTGATGGTGATTGTGATAGTGGCGGTGATTGTGATGATGATAGCGATGGTGATGGTTATTGTGATTGTGATAGTGATTGTGACTTTGATAGTGATGGTGATTGTGATAGTGATTATGATTATGATTGTGATGGTGATTGTAATAATGATGATGATGATTGTGATAACGATAATGATGATTGTGATAACAAGGATGGAGATTGTGATGGTGATTGTGATTGTGATTGTGATGGTGATTGTGATAGTGGTGGTGATTGTGATAATGATGGTGGTTGTGATAGTGATGGTGATTGTGATGGTGATTGTTATAATGATAGTGATTGTGATAGTGATGGTCATTGTGATAATAATTGTGATGATTATGAAATTTGGCACATAGATAGTTCATAACATGGATTAAGACGTAGGACACTATTTATCCCTTTAATATGATCTAGTGGGACCATTACCGAACTTTATGCGGGCGAAGCCGGCAACAGCTAGTTCTTTAATATAAGCAGTGGGGGTCTCAGGGGTAACGGAACCGATTTTCAAGGTATGTTGACGGTGTAATGGCCTCGCCCATATCATTTTTCATACGCGTTAGCTCTTCATACCCCGTGTAAAAGGGAGGATCCTCCGACCAGACGGGTGTTGTGTCTGGTGGGCCACTGCCCGACAGTGTTATCGGGTTCTTGTATATAGTCATAAGTCGCGGATAACTCTGCTTGCGCGATGTAGGAATTCTGATGTGTTAGTTAGTTCATCATCTGTGTCATAGATGGCGCGCTGTAGTACTTTTTGTTCATTGTAGCTGTAGTATTTGTAGTGCCGCTAGTGTTGTTTATTCATAACTAATTCACTCAAAACAGTGAAGGCAAACGTCATGAGGGATACGATATGTCCTAGAACCAAAAATGTGATAACATGTGGCATTAGTCTGACGACCCAGTTCGGGTTCGGGTTCCAGTCTAACATGATGCAGCAGAATACCACTATTTTATTGAAAGCGACTGCCTATCTGACCTCCACAACCTAGTAACTAGGTAATACGCTGCCCCGTGGTAAGATTGGTTGTCTGACTTCCATATTCCAGCTACTGCTCTAATGAATATCAAAAATCTACAAATGACAATCGGAACCAACGGTTTAATCCATTTCCAGCTGCTTTCTAAGGCACAGAAGACCTCGATATGTAATCAAACCCATCCATAGACCGACCTCGGAAACCGTCGCTTAACCTTTGATAGACCAGTGCGGCGGTTATTACTTAGCCACGAGCTCCTCTAAACTTACTCAGTATCGTTTTATATTAATTATATTAAAATATAGCAATAAAAAAACCACAACTCTTTCAATTTAAATTCATAAAACACGCTTTTATCTTTTTTTAAACTGCTGACTGGAATTATTACCATCATAAAAATGCCTAAATTAAATATTTGACTTCACTTGGAATTTCAGATTCGTTATAAATTATAAAGATTTGTTAACCAAATTAGGGGTGAAACTTTTATATTGAAACATTGTCCTAGATATTACAACAAGTTAGGTAAAGTTAAGAATGGTTTCGTTTTGTCTTCATAATTCTGTAGGTCCTGGTCGGGAGGCATATTATTTGTGTTAACTTTGGTAAATGGTTGTTGGCATCAGTAGCGAATGGTCAGTTTTTGTAGAAGGTAAGCCGGAGTACATATCTTTAAAGTGATTATATTATTTGTATATAGAATACTGGCTGTGCCATTTTTCAAAGGGAATCCGGTAGAAATCGAATTGCATGGACCCTTCGCCACTGGTTGGCATTGAGTGTCCAACCGATTTGGTTTCGGCCAATTTCAGCCAAAAAAATCTAGTTTCGGCCACAGTTTTCATCTCATTATTGGCCGAAACTCGATATTCCTGAATAGTCGTGCGTTGTTCGGGTAAGTTCGTTGCTCGTGATTGCCAGCTGAGGTAATCACTGTTCTTGGTTTTAATTGTTTTTATTTATTTTTTAACTCGTATTATCTGTCTTTTATGTATATTAATACGCTTCGTTTTAACATGTCATTAAGAAAAAAACAATTTGACACAGGGTGTAACAGAATATGCGCACCTCATAGGCGGTGATTAAGACCATTCAACTGGACAACATTCCCAAGGAACGTGGGTTAAGAAAAAAACCGGCCAAGTGCGAGTTGGACTCGGGCATGAAGGCGAACCATCGTAGGAGCCCCCCTTTCATTTTCATTATATTTTTAATGTTTGTTGTTATATCGGCTACAGAAATACATCATCTGTGAAAATATCAACTGTTTAGCTATCACGATTCATGAGATACAGACGGACAGACAGTCGAGTCTTAGTAATGGGGTCCCATTTTTACCCTTTGGGTACGGAACCCTAAAAACTTGTCTACCAGTTTTTTTTCACCTCATGTTCCTTAGGTTAGGTTTGTTATCGGTTTCGGCTTCCGCCGAAAGAGGGACCAGAGTTGAAGGTTTGGTTTCGGCTGAAAATGCTGTTTTTTGTCGGACACTAATAATTTTTCGTCATTTATAAAGCTGACGATTTCTTTCGTTTATTTGGCTAATAAACATTGATTGTAATGCCACTTTTAACAAACATTAGATGATACCTAAATGAATGCCTAAATATTATTGCGCAGGAGGCAGGAGGCCCAGATGCAGAAACATTCAAAGCTGTTTATTTAAGCTCCATAAGCTATTCGATAAAAAAAATACCTTATCTTGGGGTGTAGGTGAATATTTATTGAACTCTTTAGTATTCTAGACTAGCTATAAACATTTTGGAAATATGTGCAAGTATTAAATTAAGGTGAGCAAACGATAATACACACGGTTGGGGAAGGACGGTCTGCAAAAATAATGTTAACGATATGTTTTATGAAAAATACAACTACAAATATTCTGATACCTAGCATCATATGATTGTTCTTTTAATGAGAGATAACTTCTGTTAAGAAGTCGGTTTGTCAAAAAAATTAAAAGATGAAATTAGTCAGTCTTTCTGAAGCGGGGGATTTCGAAGTAGTGAAGTTACGGGCTCACGAAATTAAAAATACTGAACAATTGAAGAAAATAAATAAATATTACAGTATGTGGTTTTCTTGCCGACCATACAAGCTTACCTCAGCGATTCTGCGCATGTAGCGATAATGCCCAAAATGTGGAATTATGTTGACGCTACCGGTAGCGGGAGGTACTTACTTTAAATGCATGATACTGGCTTTACTCGAAAAAGCTAAAGCATGTTTGTGGTTTATTTTGCGTTAAGACTTTTATTAGCTTTTCTGTTGAAGGTTTACGTGAAAAAATCTATGTTTTTATAGTTTGTAAAAAGTAGGAGGTAGTGTTATGAGAATGGGCAGAAGGGATTTGAAAATAATGGGATCCAGCTGCATTGTCGCACAAATAATCAGCCTCTAATATCCCCAGTGCTGGGACACAGGCATCCTCTCTATGAGCGGCAATTGGCTATAATCCACCACGTGGCCCAGGCAGTAGATGTCACATGTCTTCGAATTTTTTGGTTCTAGGACATGCCGGTTTCCTCACGATGTTTTCCTTCGCCGTTTTGAGAGCAGTGGTGATGAAATAAATTACACAAAGTAATGCGCCTGCCTGGCTTTGAACCCACGACTTACTGCTGGTAAGTCGCGGCCTCCACCACTGGGCTACTGCTGCTCTCGCAAAGAAGACAAAAAGTATTTGCCCTAAATTCATATTTAGTGATTAGGCAACTAGAGGTATCAGAAGAAGTAGGGAAAGACTATTTGAGCTTTATGGCCTTAAGCCTTTTATAAACACTGAAACTTTTAACAAGTATATTGCTAAGTATTCATTTTTTTTTAGAAATACGTGCAAGGTAGCTAAAGCACTGCACATTAGCAACAAGATCAAAACAGCAGAAAATAAAATAAAGACAGTTTGGAAAGTTATAAATAACGAGACTAACAGGAAGAAAATACGTATCACTAGCTACACATTAGATACAGCGTGTGGTCCTAAAAGCTCAAATCAGGAAGTAGCTCAAGAATTTGTAAATTTCTATACCACTAAAAACAACAGAGGCTCTTATTTCCTCACCTGAACTCTCAATTGGCTTATTAAAGGCGAATGTGTCTGGCTGCCTGGCTGAATTTACATTTAAACACATTAACCCTATAATTGTTATTAAAACTTTCCGGCAAATAAAAATCAAACTAACCGAGGATCTATGGGGAATGTCTGTCAAAGTTTGTACATCCATACTTGAGACTATAGCCCCTTACTTAGCTTTAATTTTTAATTTATGTGTAGACCAAGGAGTTTTCCCTGATTTAATGAAATACAGTAAAGTCATACCTCTTTTCAAATCCGGAGACAGTAAAGATACTAATAATTATAGACCTGTATCCGTGTTACCAGTTTTTAGCAAGGTTTATGAAAAAGTAATGCTTAATCAAATGCTCTATCATTTTAACACCAACAGAATCTTACATGATCAACAGTATGGCTTCACCAAGGGACGTTGTACAACTGACGCCGGTGTAACCTTATTAAAGCACACATTTACTGCGTGGGAAGAGTCTCAAGACGCCATAGGAATTTTTTGTGACCTCTCCAAAGCGTTTGATTGCGTAAATCACGACACATTACTTTTGAAACTTGAGCATTACGGACTGGGTAAACTTGCACTTAGTTTTGTAAAATCTTATTTGAATGATAGACAACAACATGTTCAAATAAATGGTGTTAATTCACAGGGTTTAAAAGTAAAAATGGGGGTTCCACAAGGCTCAATATTGGGTCCTTTTCTCTTTCTAGTATATATAAATGATCTACCCTATTTACTGAAAAACCAACCTCAAAATATGATGTTATTTGCTGATGACACTTCCCTAATTTTTAAGATAAATAGGCGGGCCCAAAATCTAGATGACGTGAATAATGCCCTACTTCAGGTCCAAAATTCGTTCACAGCAAACAATTTGGTATTAAATGAAAAAAAAACCAAATGCATAAGATTTGCTTTATCGAATATTAAAAGTAGTGATTGTGATATAATATTGAATAAAGAGAAACTTGAATAAGTAGATAAAACGGTTTTCCTGGGGATTACGCTTGATTCAAGGCTACAATGGGGTTCTCATTTGACATCTCTTGCGGGGCGGCTAAGTTCAGCAGCCTATGCCGTTAGAAAAATCCATCAGTATACTGATGTAGATACCGCTAGACTGGTTTATTTTAGTTACTTTCATAGTATAATGTCTTATGGCATTTTGCTGTGGGGACGGGCTGCAGATATTGAGTCTATATTTATTCTGCAGAAAAGAGCCATCAGAGCCATATATGTATAATCTTCGTAGGCGCGATTCTCTAAGGGAACTGTTTAAGAATATTGGCATCATGACGGTACATTGTCAATACATCTACGAAAACATAATGTACGTCAGAATTTTTTTTCACTTTTTTGGTAAAAGGGACAGTGGCAGACATAATTACAGTACTAGAAATAGGGACCAACTAGTTCAGCCAGGTTTCAGACTCGCTAAAGTAGGCTCATCTTTCATGGGGTACTGTTTGAGATGCTATAATAAAATTCCACAAAGTATTCTTGAACTGAATGAGACGAAATTTAAAACATGCATTAAACGCACACTATGTAAGCAAGCATATTACAAGTTGAGCGATTATATCGCTGATAAAAATGCTTGGCTCAATGCTGGTCCTGCTCCACAAGGACAGGGGCGCATAAATTGATAGCATTAAATTGTATTGTTGGAGCTGCTGAAGATTGTCTGATCATTTAGTTCCCTTCAAAATGGTTGAGTTGAATGGTGCTGATCCATGCGTCATGTCCGTGAACGGGCGCTGTCAGTTGTGACTGGTCATCTCTTAGTGCCATGGCTTATTTGAATGAATTATTTTGAATTGTATTTTTTTTGTTTGTGTTTTTTCTGTGGACACTTTTAACGTGCACATCTTGCTACATTGTTCTCACATAATATACCATTTCAACATGAATGATGTAACCAAGATTTTGTAACAATATTCTGATTTAAAAGAGTGTCCATGGAGTTTCTTGCCCGTTCTTCTCCATAGAGATCTACGCTAGGGAGTGGGCAACTACAGTACTTTCACAGTTTTTATGTCTTGTGACTGGGACTGTAGCTACATTTAATTTTCATCTTTGTTTCGACAATCCAAAAGTGCCTGTAACTGGCTTACTTGAAATAAATGCTCTGATTTTGATTTCTCATGTCGCCATAATATACGGAAGCGTTTTTATGGAGTTACATACAAATGTTCGGCTTTGCTGCTGATTTTCGGTCCCTTCGAAATAGTACCTTTAATAACAAACACTAAAATCCTTTTCTTTTCTCCTTTTCTTCAAATTGGGGATTTTCCAAAAGGCACAGAAAACTAATGCCTACATAAACAGTTAATACACAGCTTTTAAGTATCTTATATCTTTGTAACCAACTTCAGACTTTCACAACACCAATTTTCTGACTGCTTCCTCACGGATGGCACAACTATTTGTGTAGTGGGAAACTCTATTGCAAGATCTTTCTCCACGGCACCACCAATTGTGTAGTTTAACATTTTTTATAAAAAATAACAACTAGAGCTAGTTGCTACGTGGGGAAGCAGTCATTTTTCTGGTAGCCAACTACCCTTTCAACTCCGTTTGACAGCTGTCATATCTATTCGCATGCCAGCTATATTCCTCGAGATTACCTGCCCAATGAAGCGTGACGCATTACTGTAATGCCTGTGGCCGTGACCCGAGTTGTACCTTCGATTCTGAACGAATTCCGATGTTCTTTTATTTCAAGCCTTTTGAATTTATTTCCTGTGACATCAAACTTCGATTATTGTTGATGCATCTAGCATTTTAATATGGGAGTTCGTGGCTAAATAATAACAGCCGCTTTTTTTTTGTTTTTTTTTTTCGTATGGGAAATCATCAAATGACTTCTCCCGCTCTGGGCGGAGCAGGAGGGAGTGTCAGACTTTTACTGACTAAAACCCATCCATGTACGGTATCTCTTTCGAACAGTCCCGCAACTCCGGCAGGCATCGGTCCTTGCGGACCTTTCCTTTTGCTGACTCTCTTTGAGGCGCGCGTGGAACACGAACGCGCCGTCGACATGGCCTGTCGTCATGAGACGGACGGACGGTGAGCTAGCACATAGCCCACCGTCCACAGGACCGCGCCTACGGTGACCGGGGGCCACGTGGTGGCCCCCGACGCCCGGAGCGTCTCCCGCGGCGGCCGGGACGCTGTGAGGTTCTCTCCCTCTCACGTTCCGCCACCTCCTTCTCTAGCATAACTGCTTCGCAGAAGGAGGTGACGGCGTCCCATTCCGTCTCGCTCC
The DNA here is from genome assembly GCA_941918905.2 of Xestia sexstrigata. Classification (NCBI taxonomy): domain Eukaryota; kingdom Metazoa; phylum Arthropoda; class Insecta; order Lepidoptera; family Noctuidae; genus Xestia; species Xestia sexstrigata. Next base: position 1,680,882 of record OW799203.2, on the reverse strand, counting down.
GGACCATGGCTTGCAACAGGGCCGGACGCGAGAGGTCGCCGCCGCGCTAAGCCGCGCTTGCTTGGATTGGTAAGTGGATGGGTGACCACTCATTACATACCGAGTTTCCTTTGTGCCTCGGAAAGCACGTTAAGCTGTTGGCCCCCTGTGATGTGTATGTATGCGTATGTATGTGTGCGTGCCTGCACCATAATGATGTTGTGTTGCTACGCGAGTAATAAACGAGCATCCAATCGCAACGGTGGTTTCATTCGGTAGCTGACAGATCACTGGCGACGAGTTACCCACGCTTATTTAAAAAAAAAAAAAGACACTTCGTGTAAGATGTCGAATATCATCGGAAATATTTCAAATTTCGAACACGACACCCAAGACTGGCCTATATTTAAAGGTCGGCTACTACAGTTCATAAGATTGAACAGTATTAAAACCGAAAATAAAAGTGCTTTGTTACTGACCCACCTTTCGGACAACACCTACCGCCTTGCACGGAACTTACTTCACCCTGATGTACTCGAAGAAGTAACGTTCGAGGATCTAGTTAAGAAATTGGACAAGCATTTCACGCCAAGACGATGTGTTTTTGCTGATAGAGAGAAGTTTTATGAGGCGAGGAGATCTGATGGCGAGAGCGTCGAAGAATGGGCGGCTCGTGTGAGAGGTTTAGCCGTTAACTGTGAGTTTGAAGAGGCATTGGATATGCTGGTAAGAGACCGTTTTATACTCGGGCTTGCACCGTGTCGGGAACGTGACCGGCTGTTTGAAGAGGATGCCAGCAAACTAACTTTTGCTAAGGCGTTAGAGGTAGCACAACAGGCTGCCTATGCGCGATTGGCTCGATCCAGGGCCGTAGCAGTAGTTGACACCGCGGCGACAACCATCAAGACCACAGAGATCAAGGAGGAACCTGTGTACCGGCTGAGCGGGCAGCGCGGGCAGCGCGCGCGCGGCGGGCCTGCCGAGGGCACCCTCGAACAACAGTTCCAAGGAGAATCGTCGGTGTACAGTGTGCGGTCTCAGAAACCATGACGCTGAAAAGTGTCGTTTTAAAAACTATCGGTGCCAAGTGTGTGGTCTGAAAGGCCATCTAAAGAAAGTGTGTAGTGCTAAAAAGAGTGAATCACGTTTACATTGTTTGAACACGGAGGAAATAATAACGGAGCAAAGTGACTGCGAGGAATGTGAGCTATTTAACGTAAGGTACGTTAGTATCTCGCCAATAAAAATAAAGGTGTTAATAGATTCAATAGGAATAGATATGGAGTTAGATACCGGGTCGGGGGCTAGTGTGATCTCCGAAATGTTATACAGAAAATATTTTTCCGACCGTATTCTGACAAAATCTAACCTAAAAATGTGTCTTTACAATGGCCATAAAATCTCGCCCTTGGGATATTTTCAATGTCGAATAACATACTTAAATAATACACATGACATTAAGTTATTTATATTGCCGAACGGAGGCCCCCCGTTACTAGGACGAGATTTCATGTCGAAGTTCAAGATATATTTTACTTCGGATATCAATAACATCCAAACTCAATTTGTAACAGAGTCCGACACGAAAGAAGTGCAGCAACTTTTATCCAAATACTCCGACTTGTTTACCGACGAACTAGGTAGGTTCAACAAATTTAAGGTAAAACTTGTTTTAAAAGAAGGTACCCAACCAAATTTTTTTAAAGCACGATCTGTACCTTTCGCCTTAAAGAAAAAAGTGGAAGAGGAGATAGATAGACTGCTAGGTTTAGGAATATTACAGCCGGTTAAATTTCCGAAATACGGAACCCCTATTGTTCCAGTTTTAAAAGAAAACGGGAAGGTTAAGATAGCCGGTGATTATTCAATAACGTTAAATAAAGATTTAGAAATAGATAAATACCCAATGCCTAGGATAGAAGAGGTTTTCGCCAAGTTAGGTGGAGGGGAGTGTTATAGCAAAATAGACCTCAGTAATGCTTATAACCAATTTGTCCTGGAGGAATCGTCGCAAGAGCTGACCGCTATAAGTACAACTAAAAGATTTTTCAAATATACGCGACTTGTATAATTATGGTTTAGCTAACGCACCAGCCATCTTCCAAAGAGCGATGGAATCACTATTAATTGGCATAGAAGGTGTTAGCATCTGGTTGGATGACGTTTGTGTAACTACGCCGACTAGACAATTACATTTTAGCAAGCTAAACGAAGTACTAAATAGATTAAAAGAGGCCGGATTAAAATTAAACAAGGAAAAATGTTGTTTTCTGCAGGATAGTGTCACCTATCTAGGCTACATTATAGATAAACATGGATTACGAACTTGTCCTAAAAAAACAGAAGCTATTACAAGCGCCCCGCGGCCAACAAATGTCACAGAAGTTAAGCGGTTCATTGGTTTAATTAACTATTATCGTAATTTTATACCGAATGCATCAGCTAAGTTGCACCCGCTGCATGAATTATTGCGTAAAGGAGCACAGTGGGAGTGGGGCGAACGTCACGAACGTGCATTCAAAAGTGTTAAAGTCGAGTTATCATCAGAAAGAGTGCTAGCTCATTTTGATCCCGCAGCACAGTTGGTGTTGACGGTAGACGCAGGCCCGGGCGGCCTGGGCGCGGTGCTAGCGCAGCGCGACAGCCGGCGCGCAGATCTCGAGCGACCGCTAGTGTTCGCTTCAAGGTCATTGTCCACAAGCGAAAAAAACTACAGTCAGATTCAGAAGGAGGCGACAGCCATTATTTTTGCTGTCAAATATTTCCACCAATATCTGTATGGACGTCAGGAACCGTTCGTCCTTAAGACTGACCATCGTCCCTTACTTTCGATATTCGGCAAGAAAACGGGTATTTCAGTAATGGCAGCATCGAGGTTACAGCGTTATGCAATAATATTGTCTGCATATAATTATAACGTCCAATATATTAAAAGTGAAAATAATGTCGCGGCGGACTATTTATCGCGCTCGCCTTTGCCAGAACCAGACTGTATAACGGAAGGACAAAATGATGAAATGATTTGTCATTCCTTAATTTCTTAGATGCTAACGTTGCCCCGTTAACGTTTAGCGATATAAAAACAGAGACTTGTAAAGATGAAACTTTAAAAACAGTGATCAAATACATGCAGATCGGCTGGCCGCGTAAAATTAATTGTAAACAAGTTCTGCCCTATTTTAACTGCAAAACATATTTAGAGGTCGAAAACGGTTGTATTTTTCGAGGCCACAGAGTTGTGATACCAGCGGTATACAGAAATAGGTTATTACAAGAACTACATTCGGGTCATTTCGGTGTTGTAAAAACAAAGAGCGCAGCCCGCAGTAGATTCTGGTGGCCATCGATCGATAAGGACATTGAGGAATGGGTGGGCGCGTGCCACACGTGCACCGGCACTCGGGCCGCGCCGCCGCGTGCGCCTCCTGCACCCTGGCCGCTTGACTCGGTTCCGTGGCGACGCTTGCACATTGACTACATGACTATAAATCAACATGTATATTTGATCGTAGTAGATTCATATAGCAAATGGTTGGAGTGTTTGCATATGAGTTGCGGTACTTCAAGTCGGGCACTTATAACAGAGTTAAAGAAATTGTTTTCCAGGTTCGGTATACCGAGAGTCATAGTTTCCGATAATGATGTAAAAATAAAGTCGAATGAATTTAAATATTTTTGCGAAATGAATGGTATCCGATATATAACATCCCCAATTTATCACCCTTCCAGTAACGGACAGGCCGAAAATTCGGTAAAAACATGCAAAAAAATGATAAAATGTATTATTAGCGACAACAGTCAACAAAATGTTATTAACGAAAAATTATTAGGATTTTTATTTGATTACCGCAACACACCACATTGTGCAACGGGCGAATGCCCATCAAAGCTTATGTTTGGCCGAAAAATAACAACAAGGCTAGACCTTTTACTTGAAGATACACATATCACTGAAACAAATAAGGATAATACTAAAACTAAAAGACAATTAATGACAGGCGATAGGGTATGGTTGAAATGGTATGTAGCTAGAAAAGAGATATGGATTTTAGGCAAAATAATTAAAAAAATAGGTAATCGCATGTACGAAATATTAGTTAAGGATTACAATGTAAACTGCAGAAGGCATATTGACCAGATAAGGAAATATACTGGTGCAACCGTTACAGGGAGCGGGACGAAAGACGCACGTGCTGATGTCGTGAGCCCCACGCAGTCACGTGCTGATGTCGTGAGCCCCACGCAGTCAGCGCCGCCGCCGCCGCCGCCACGTCCGCGTTCCCCGCTGGCGCAGCCGCCACAAATATTATCTCCTGTTGTTGAATCGCAAGCAACAGAACGCGAAGGAAATGATATTGGGGAAGAGGATGAGTGGGCTGAGGCTCAAAGTGAAGTCGATGCTAATGATCATAATAACGCTGAGACTAATCAAGAAGTAGCCGAGGATCATGGCGATCGTTCTTTTGAGCCACAGCCAACAAGACCGACACGTAGTTGTAGACGTAAGATTAATTATAAGGTTTAAATTGTAATTGTATAGCACACCACGCACTTATATATCTACATTCAGTATGTAAAGAAACACACCGTATTAGATATGTCTACCTATAGATACCGAATGATATACGGTGCTTACTAGTGCGACCTGCCGAGTGTGTCGGCCTCTTGTTGTTTGTAGTTATGTAAGTCTAGTTATGTAAGTCTAGTTATGTAAGTCTAGTTATGTAAGTCTAGTTATGTAAGTCTAGTTATGTAAGCCTAGTTATGTAAGTCTAGTTATGTAAGTCTACTTATGTAAGTCTAGTTATGCAAGTCTTCTTATTGTTATTACTTACCTAATGTTAAGTCCTTTATTTTTGAAAATAGTGTCGGAGGAGTGATGTGTATCGAGACGGAATGGGACGCCGTCACCTCCTTCTGCGAAGCAGTAATGCTAGAGAAGGAGGTGGCGGAACGTGAGAGGGAGAGAACCTCACAGCGTCCCGGCCGCCGCGGGAGACGCCCCGGGCGTCGGGGGCCACCACGTGGCCCCCGGCCACCGTAGGCACGGGCCTGTGGACGGTGGGCTATGGGCTAGCTCGCCGTCCGTCCGTCTCATGACGACAGGCCGTGTCGACGGCGCGTTCGTTTTCCACGCGCGCCTCAAAGAGAGTCAGCAAAAAGGAAGGGGTCCGAAAGGACCGATGCCTGCCGGGGTTGCGGGACTATTCGAAAGAGATACCGTGGCCCCGGAACACAAAGGGCGATGAAGGAACATGGATGGGTTTTAGTCAGTAAAAGTCTGACACTCCCTCCTGCTCCGCCCAGAGCGGGAGAAGTCATTTGATGATTTCCCATCCGAAAAAAAAAAAAAAAAAAAAAACAAAAAAAAAAAAAAAAAAGGAGTGATGTGTATGTATGCGTATGTATGTGTGCGTGCCTGCACCATTATGATGTTGTGTTGCTACGCGAGTAATAAACGAGCATCCAATCGCAACGGTGGTTTCATTCGGTAGCTGACAGATCACATTTGTAGATCTTTGACAGTCGTTACAGGTAGTATTTGGCCCGAAAGTCTGACAACCAGTCTTACCAAGAGGTATCGTATAACCCAGTACTAACAGGGTTGTGGAGGTTACATAGGCAGTCGCTCTATATCATCTGACACCCATAGCTTCCTAATTGGTCATAATTCGCTGAATTTTCTGGTAATATCGTTAACCGATATTGAAAATGGACAAAATGGTCATGTATACGGACCCATCACAAAGCTATCAACCAAGCATTCTGTACGTCAAAATAAGTAACATTGGGCAAAAATCATTGCTGGGAAATAGCTTGCTTCAAGGGCAGCAGGATATCCATACAAGTATTAAAAATGCGAGAATAACTCTGTCTGTTTGTCTGTCTGTAACGTTTTAAGGCCAAAACGTAATGTGTAAATTAGGATAAAATCCAATAAAGAGGAAGACATGGTAAGGTTATAGGGCACTATTGATACGTTCTTGTGGAAGCATTTTGGACGTTTATGCAGGTGAAACCACAGGCAAATGTTAGTACATATTTCATAAAATCTTCTAAACTTCTTTCTTTCTTTATCGTACGGTTAATGCCTAATCTAGTGTCGGAGTTTTTTTGCCGCCCATGGGCCTCTGGCCTCTCTCTCTCCCCATGGCTTTACATACCGTCGAGAAATATCTCTCAGGCAAGGTGGTTTCCTGAAGGATGTTTTCCTATACCGAAGCAAGTAATAATTATACAGTACGCACATGAATTAAAAAAATCAGAGTTGCGTGTATTGGATTCGAACTTGAGACCTATGACTAGGCAGGGTCACACCAATAGACTATCACTGCTTAAATTAATAAAATCTAACTTTAGTGGATGTTGCTGCATATCCTATTCAAACAGCTTACTTGAAGAGCATCTCGAGAGGCATCAGAAGTAGAGGATATAATGTTTTATATTTATCCGGATACCGAGTTTAGCGACTAATATAACAATGGGTTTTAGTAATCAAACAGCATAAAACGTATTATCTTTGATAAAACCTAATCGCATTTACCCTTTAGTTTCATGCTGAAGCGACACACGGCGTGCATGAATATACGTAATCATCATATTAAATGTACAGTCAACGTGAAAATCAAATAACTATTTAATACGTTGAATATTTCACAATAAACCAGTTCATATTCTTTAGATAATTATACTGAAATATATTACCTTACAATTAGCTGCAGCCTACGTTCCCACAACTGGGACATATTATACCTTTTCTCAATCAGATTATAATAAAAAAATCTTATTTATGTGAAACATGGTACTATTTCACGTAAATGAGATTATTCTATTCTAATCTCTATTCTCTGTGAATGGGCATGTGCTTGCGTGGGACATGTTTATTAACACTGAACACGGGATATTTCCCATATTTACTGTTTGTTTTGAGTTCCCGATATGTCGGCGCTGTTGCAAGCACCATGATCACGATACACACTGACACAAACACACACACAAGTGGGACATTCTCACGATGTTTTCCTTCATCGTTTCGACGGAGAGAAAAAATATAAGTTTTTTTTTTGCATCACACAAGTGCACATAATATAAGCCCCTCCGGCTGCCCTTTTGGCATGATTAGTTTTGTTTGTTTATTTATTAGGTGTTTTTAATGCCAAACAAACACATTTTTCTTTCTTTCTTTCATAAGACAAAGTAGAGTTCATCAACTCGTCCCACATGCCTACGGCCCATTTGGGACAAGTTGCTCTTAAATCTAAACCAGAAGATCAACAAGTGTCACTTGATCAAAAGTCTAACCGGACAACTAGTGCCGAAGCAGGTTTTCAACTGGACCTGGAATTTTGAGTCTACCTGTTTCCGAACCCACGACCTATCTCTTTTTAGTCGGGAACAAAACCACTGCTCTTCTTTGTTAATAATTTGCTGAGGCTAGAATATTCACCGCCTTATTATGCAGACTGTACGTACAAAGACCGTGAATCGAAAATGTTTGAGATTACATTTACAAAGGATAGTTTAAGTTTAATTTTTTTAAGTTTTACTGATTAGTTCAGCCCTTGTTAGTTTTATTTGTTCCGACCACTGTCAAACTATCCTTTGTATAATACTGAAGAGCAGGCGACTCGTACACCAGATCGAATGTAATAAAAGACACGGGTTTATGTAAATGTAATCTCAAACATTTCCGATTCACGGTCTTTGTACGTACAGTCTGCATAATAAGGCGGTGAATATTCTAGCCTCAGCAAATTATTAACAAAGAAGAGCAGTGGTTTTGTTCCCGACTAAAAAGAGATAGGTCGTGGGTTCGGAAACAGGTAGACTCAAAATTCCAGGTCCAGTTGAAAACCTGCTTCGGCACTAGTTGTCCGGTTAGACTTTGATCAAGTGACACTTGTTGATCTTCTGGTTTAGATTTAAGAGCAACTTGTCCCAAATGGGCCGTAGGCATGTGGGACGAGTTGATGAACTCTACTTTGTCTTATGAAAGAAAGAAAGAAAAATGTGTTTGTTTGGCATTAAAAACACCTAATAAATAAACAAACAAAACTAATCATGCCAAAAGGGCAGCCGGAGGGGCTTATATTATGTGCACTTGTGTGATGCAAAAAAAAAACTTATATTTTTTCTCTCCGTCGAAACGATGAAGGAAAACATCGTGAGAATGTCCCACTTGTGTGTGTGTTTGTGTCAGTGTGTATCGTGATCATGGTGCTTGCAACAGCGCCGACATATCGGGAACTCAAAACAAACAGTAAATATGGGAAATATCCCGTGTTCAGTGTTAATAAACATGTCCCACGCAAGCACATGCCCATTCACAGAGAATAGAGATTAGAATAGAATAATCTCATTTACGTGAAATAGTACCATGTTTCACATAAATAAGATTTTTTTATTATAATCTGATTGAGAAAAGGTATAATATGTCCCAGTTGTGGGAACGTAGGCTGCAGCTAATTGTAAGGTAATATATTTCAGTATAATTATCTAAAGAATATGAACTGGTTTATTGTGAAATATTCAACGTATTAAATAGTTATTTGATTTTCACGTTGACTGTACATTTAATATGATGATTACGTATATTCATGCACGCCGTGTGTCGCTTCAGCATGAGACTAAAGGGTAAATGCGATTAGGTTTTATCAAAGATAATACGTTTTATGCTGTTTGATTACTAAAACCCATTGTTATATTAGTCGCTAAACTCGGTATCCGGATAAATATAAAACATTATATCCTCTACTTCTGATGCCTCTCGAGATGCTCTTCAAGTAAGCTGTTTGAATAGGATATGCAGCAACATCCACTAAAGTTAGATATTATTAATTTAAGCAGTGATAGTCTATTGGTGTGACCCTTGGACTGCCTAGTCATAGGTCTCAAGTTCGAATCCAATACACGCAACTCTGATTTTTTTAATTCATGTGCGTATTGTATAATTATTACTTGCTTCGGTATAGGAAAACATCCTTCAGGAAACCACCTTGCCTGAGAGATATTTCTCGACGGTATGTAAAGCCATGGGGAGAGAGAGAGGCCAGAGGCCCATGGGCGGCAAAAAAACTCCGACACTAGATTAGGCATTAACCGTACGATAAAGAAAGAAAGAAGTTTAGAAGATTTTATGAAATATGTACTAACATTTGCCTGTGGTTTCACCTGCATAAACGTCCAAAATGCTTCCACAAGAACGTATCAATAGTGCCCCATAACCTTACCATGTCTTCCTCTTTATTGGATTTTATCCTAATTTACACATTACGTTTTGGCCTTAAAACGTTACAGACAGACAAACAGACAGAGTTATTCTCGCATTTTTAATACTTGTATGGATATCCTGCTGCCCTTGAAGCAAGCTATTTCAAGGGGATAGGCATCAGATAGAATTTAAGTATAACTGACAAAATGTGGGTGTTCACAATTATAGGTACAATTCTGCCTAATCCTTCGAAGATCACAGTCATGATGATATACTTAAATGGCTAAAACTACATCTTAACACCCCAACATCTAGCATGCACTCACCAAACGACTAATTAAGGTAAAGTGCACACCCAGACAGTTCTAAAGCCAGTGTCTGGCCAGTGTGTGATAGCCTTAATGTATCCACATAGTTTCTCGTGAGCACAACCGGTTTAATCCGATTACATCCAATGTTTTAATGGATCAAATTGTCATATAACTGTGTCGCATACAAAGATATCCATTAGGTTTACAACAGACTGTCTGGTGTTTCGCAATTATGAAGAGCTTTCTCTCAATTAAGCACTGTTTTAATAGCTTTCACCGTGTATAACAAAACTTACATTTTTACTTACGGGTTACCGGCAGTAAGAAAGAAGGTAGACTGATTTGTCTGCTCCTAACAATTAATTGTACATTACATACCTGCATTCTCCAGTCATCCCGCGATAATGGCACTTGCAACAGCGTCGAAATATCGGGAGCTCACGATAATCGATAATCTCGGAAGATATCCCGTAAATGACAGAGTTAATTTCTTTCAATTATGTTGATCACATTCATAAACTGTCTCATTGTTCGCAAGCACTGCAATTTAGTTCCATCAGGAACATCTCTCATATCACTGCCCAACTCTTTGACGAAACAAGGCGTGATGTTATGTCAACTGGTTGTGCTTTTATTTATGTTGGACTATCAAAAGTTTTCTTTTAAAACGTGTTATTAATTAAATATGAACCCATATGCATAACGACAAAGTGTAAGCTAAGTCGTGGCGTCGCAAGCGTACTGCTACGGCGTAGCATTATCAGCTACGCCGTAGCAAATACGTACGTTGGTTCCGAGAAACCAAAAATTTCTTTAATTTTCACATCTATGTTGCAAACTGCAATAGTTTAATTTAGTAACTGTGTTGTTTTATAAAACTCTGATGACATATTTTTAAGGATCATAAAAACATCACGCCTAAAATCCCGATGATTAGACAGAGTGGTACCTAATAGTACACCCATATTTCACCAGTTATGTTTTAAGTTCCATGTAATAAGATGGACTGTGTGATGGATGATGTGGCTAGAAAGGAGGTAACTGCTGAGATGTCGAGTAATAGAGAAGTATGGAAGAAGAAGACATGGTGCACCGACCGCAAATAAATTGGGATAAGGGCAAGAGAATGAATGATAATGATTACGATGTAATAGGGCCCCTATTACATCATCAGTTTATGGCAATAGGCTCGCCCCCTATTATAGGGGGCGAGCCTATTGCCATAAACTGGGCACAAATCCAGAATCAGTGACTGCTACTATATTCCTGATGAAAAAACCCAATAACACTTTGCCTGTTAAACGGTGATTTTAAGGATAACCTAAGGGAAAAGGAGCCTATGCTACTACTCCGACAGGCTTTTGATACACGGGTGATAGATCAGTCAAACTGGTACAGACATATTACTAACCGTCTGTCAACACGAGAAACTGACCGGCTTACACATAATACTTCAGTTAGTATTTGTATGCAGGCGTATATGTTTGTATCTCTGTCCATAATTAGACCGTACCGGTTTCAAATTATTTCTGTTTAAAAACTGAATACAAGTTCAATTATTCTATACAAAATTCTTTAAAAACATATCGCAGTTTCACTTACTTCTAAAAGTGAAACAATGTCCCTTGACTGAAATGTTTCCCCTTTTCGTGATTCTCCTTTGATAACTGTCTCCATAAGTTCACCCTAATTTATCAGCAGACGGCAGATAAAATGGAACGTTTAACGCCTTTAAACTGTATAAGTGGGACATCTGTAGACGCCTTTGGAAGTCGTTAATCATAATTTGCACAGACACGCACACATAAATAAATAACACACTCATACATACTCACTCTCACACACATACATACTCACATACACGCACACACATTCTTCCTAACCCCGCGTTTACACCCTTGTAAACATGTGAGATACTTGTTTTCTACAAGTCTTTGAAGACTAGCTGTCTTGTAAGACTTGTCGAAAATATAATTATGTCGTGTGTAACAGATACATTGTTTTGGCGATGTTTTAGACATGTGTTTGAATTGGTTGAACTTTTCTACAATTAATGAAATAAACGATACTCAAACACTGATTTAACTTCCGCGGTTTATAACTAAACTTAAATAGTCACTTACAGACAAGTACATACGTAAATGACAGCTTAAGTCAGTCCGGGGTAGTGGTCCAACTGCTCTGTCTAACTAGTTGGACCATGGGTCTTTACTAGGGGCAGTTGTCCAACTTTAAGTTGTCAAGTTACCGAAACATAATTAAAAAAAAATGGCCTAATTGCCAAATTTTTGCCTCGATACACCCGTGCCATAATAACCCCGTATTGCTACATTTTATACCTTGTTGTAAACCCGGGGTTACACACATACAAAAGCAAAACATACGACACAGTCATTTTACAACTCACTCGGGCCAATAATTCATAGTGAAAGAAACAAGACGCACGTGCGTGACGCTTCACACAAATCGTATCGCGTGAGGTCGTGCCCGAGGTGTGAGACACACACAAGTCATATTCATTGTAGAATTCACTCGGGGCAATAATTCATAGCTCTTTGATTTATAGCCTGACATAGCTTAATGTGGGGATTTAATTTCAACCGTGAAAGCATACAGCAATCGATTTCTTTTTTGGTGTGGCAAAATGTCATGTCTGAGTTTTATGTAAAAAGTTACTTATATATTTAGCAATGGATAGACGTGAGTGTAAACAAATCAGAAGTATTTAATTATATACTTGTGTAAATAATGTAAATATGATTAGTCTGTGTTTAATAAAGAGCAGCGGTGGCCCAGTGGTGGCGGCCCCGACTTACGAACAGTAAGTCGTGGGTTCAAACCCAGACAGGCGCATTACTTTGTGTAATTTATTTCATCACCACTGCTCTCAAAACGGTGAAGGAAAACATCGTGAGGAAACCGGCATGTCCTAGAACCAAAAATTTGAAGACATGTGACATCTACCAATCCGCACTGGGCCCGCGCGTTGGATTATAGCCCATTCCCTCTCATTGAGAGCATTATAGGCTGATGATGATGTGTTTAATAAATATATTAAATATACTTCAATATGGCTGCTGATATGAAATTCATTCATTCGTACAGACCGCTCAACCTCACGCAATTACTGATTACAGCTGTTTCTTAGGACACGCCTGCTCAGTCATTACTCTTGGTTAACTAATTAGTGTTCGTACCATGTTATTGCTAACAAAATAACATCACGTCTCTATTCCCCAAAGGGTTGGGCACGGGTGTATTACTACATTTAGCCAGATATGTTTAAGAAATAGTACGATAGCCTATTGCCAACGAACCAGTCATGAGCTGCCTTTTTTCCAGTCAAGAATAATGAATCAACTCACATTTTACCCGGCCAAGAAAGCGAAGTCACGGTCCGTTGCACAATACCTGTACCTACAACCGGTGACTAGATTGTGGAGGCCAGATAGGAACATAAAACACGAGCGGCCCGTCCCTGCTTCGCACGACACCACTATCGGGTCCAAAACTATCTCCTCAACCATACACATTCACAAAATTTGTGGTGGTTTCAGAGATTAGCTTGCAAGAACATGATTTTTATGTATTAAGGCTGGGGTATCTGCTAAATAAGCAACTCTATTTATGGTGGTTCAAACTTCGTTTGAAATGCTGTTAGAATAAAGTTTTATTTAGCTTGCCCTACAAAATGGTTGTTACGTCAGTAACTGCGGGCCGAATAGTGCGAAATGAGTGGTTTTTACTTAATTGTATCATTAGATCAATTTGCCACTTTGTGAAAAAAAAAAATATTATTATAAAGTATTAAAACTTAAGGTGAATGCTCCAACCAGCCCGCGAAATTCAAATTTTCTTACGTTTTTTGCAATTTACAGGCCAGTGCTAGGTTGTAGCAATGACTTTGACCTTGAAAAAAACTTTCCTCGACCTTTATGAAATTGGAGGGTTGTATTGATGATTTTGATGTTTATAATTCTGTAACTACATACGTCTTACAATCGCGAACAATATTTTAATCAACATACAACCTAGCACTGGCCTGCAAATTGCAAAAAACGTAAGAAAAATTGAATTTCGCGGGCTACCCTGGAGCATCAGCCTTAATGCCGTTTAGGAGTAGTTACGAAATTTCCAAAAAAAAAAAATGCTTCACTTTGAATATTTTTTTCATATTATAGTATTAATAAAGATAGAATTATTTTAATTGTACTAATTCAAGTTTAGAGTCTAATAACCAACATATATATTTTATGCACATTTATATTCACTCATCAAAGAAGAGTTACATGGAGAAAACCTCTCGTTAGCAGATACCACCCCCTTAAGAAGATATTCAGCTGCATCCGATGAGACTAACAAACTTAAGAAAAGGCCAATCATACACAAAACAGAAACATATAATCAAACCCTCCCGACACTAACATCCACTTCACCTCTTCACCTCTCTATCACTTATATTCATAGTCACCCCATACACAAAAATATTCACATAAAGAATCATTACAGTCCGTTATTTATAGTGCAGCCTGTTTGCTCGAGGACCTTTGCGCGCCCATTCCCGATAATATTAAGCACACAATGCGTCTGTTTGTCTGTCCTACTTACGAGGCTCAAGAGCTTCATTCGGGCGTCGTCAGGCGAAACCAGGGGGCACGATAGTGAGTACGATTGGATTGACGTATCGTTCCATATACAGGGTGTCCGGTAATTAATAGTTAACCTTGAAATGGCTTGTAGTAGAACTTATGGCTATTTAGAAAAAAATACGAAAAAAAATCTATCTTATCTATCTATCTATCTATAAATCTGTCTTAAATTGAATCAGAAAACTCAATTCCCTTTTCTATCATATTTTCCCTCACACAATTCGCCTCTCTTCAATATAACACATTTCATGCAACCTTTGTAGTCTCATTTCAATTTATTTCGAGGCGTTAAAGAGTCCTCGTTCAAAGTGAGTCAAAATTCCTTATTACGTTGTTATCACTTAAGATGAGAAACCCTCTGGCATACAACGTACGTGTTTTATTCAATTTTATTTTAACTTGGTAATCTTGGTACACTAGATTTTTCCGTATATTGTTTACACAATCATACAGAGTGGTGTGCGAGAATCAAACTACTCCAATTTATACGAGTTAAACACATACACAGACCAGTTCGTATTATCATATGTCTGCCAGCAAGGGTGGCATATATAGATCTTGTGTCGTCGAAAGATATCTGAAACAAGATTAAAATTTCAAAAATAAATAGTGCACCGTGCTGAAAGAGCACTTACCTCACGAGGTAATGATTTCTTGTAATAACATTACGTGAACCCGGTATCTTTGCAAAAAAAATTGCATTAAGACTGTATTTTCTACGCCTTAACACGGATAGTACGACTTCTTTTCATAACGAAAATCCAACCGACGACGAGAAAATTCAAACCACGCAAATGTAGTCGAACTGTCGAAAGTCAAAAACAATAGAAACTCGGATGAAATCTGCCTCTCGGTCCTTTTTTTGAGAATGCCATCTTGCAAGTCAACGCAGAAGGCTGTCTTCTGCTTAACCGGACGACAATCTCCTGATGAAAAAACCCAATAACAATTTACCCGACCCACGAATCGAACCCTACCACTAGACCAACGAGGCAGAAAAAAATATAGAGGCAATATAAATGGTTTGAGTTTGTGTCTATTATTAATCCTTAAGAAACGAAGTTCTTCACGCATGAAGAAACAAAAAGAGATCGGCAATTTGTTGGACATGGCAAACTACATTAGGAACTCAACCATGGCTTAGATGGGGAGGCCATGCCGCCTGGTTAAGATTCCTACCACTTATTGTAAGGATCATGATTCTTTCATAGACATCCGTGACGATAACAAATGCCACCCAGAGTAACAAGGTCAGGTAACAAGAAATAAGACAAATTGGAAATATACCAGATCGCTCGTAAATATCCGTACGTCTCAAATTGGAATTTATGACCCCTGGCTGGCTGTCTGGGTGTCTGTGACAAATATCTAGGTCTTGGAGATAATGATGGAGAATTTTTGCCTGTGAAAAGGTGGAAAAATCATGTTAACGTGACATAACTCAACGCCTACTTCTCATTTCTGGAAACGCGGCGCGTCGGGCGGCGCGTTGCGTGGCGCGTCGCGCGACGCGTTGTGCGTTTTTTTTCCGTTTACGGAAAGGCGGCGCGTGCAGTGTTCCGTGTTATCAAAAAATAACGTACTAGTTTTTGCCAACCTGGAACATAAAACATGTCTCTAAAGCTCATAAGTGGCCCTACTTTTATGCGCCCATCCACTTATGAATAAAAGAATATAAAATATAAGAGAGAACAGTGCGTGCCTCGTAAAGTCGTAAATATTGGTTTACCGCGTGATTTACGACGGCCGCCATTTTGGGCTCGACTTTTCATCATAAAACACAAAAGCTAAGGTGGATTAGTTTCATCTATTTATTTTTTTGGTATTGTACACTATTTACTAATCCGAAGCCAGCACCAACGCCGTCGACGTGACTGAGTGAAACAAAAAATAAATAACTAAAATGGAAATCATCGACACGAAGAAGAAGAACTATACTACATTAAAAACACAATTGTTTTAACTTTGCATTCAGATGTTTTTTTCCAGTCAACATTTCCTATATTATTTTTCTCTAAAAGGATAACCCTGTTCCATTACATAGGAAAGGTCTTCGACCCTACAGAGAATACAATTTTCGATTCCGATGTACTTGTGTTCACAATTCTTCTCCTATTAATCGGCTTGACGGACTTTGCTCTATTTTTTGTACTTATGGTACTACCTGTGTGGTTCTTAGCTTTAAGTTGGACCCGGTAGGTGGCGCTACTGTCGAAATCCGAAAAAGTACAGGACAACGTCTGCCGGGTCAGTGATTAAGTGATGGTTTCCCTTCGTTACTACACTAATCTACACACTACACACACTACTACGTATACTAATCTGCATAGTCCTCCTGTGAATTGTGAAAGATTATGTCTGGACTTCAAAAGAGACTATGACCTCTGAGTTTGTTTCGGCTGTTTCTTCTCAGAGTAGTCAGTTTTAAAAAAATGACGTGTAAAAGTGTTTGTAAAAACCTACTTGCAAAATAAACATCATTTATCATTTATTTTTATTTATAACAGCCAGTTACAGTCTCGTTTTGGTGTACTCACATTTATCGGAAAAAATAATATTCTCACTGACAAACACAATAAATATCAGAATAGCTCTCGTTAAAAAAACTCTGTGTTACACGAATAAAACAGTGATTGTGTAAGGGTTAAACTTTCTCTCAAAGACCCTAGAAACACAAATTTCATATTTTTTTAGACTTTAACTTATCTGGCGAAATGTGGGTGTACTACGGTATGTAATCGGTACACATCTGCCTAACCCTTCGGGGTTTACAAGCGTGATGTTATATATGTAAGTAAGATGGTAACTTTTTAAAAGTAACAGCAAAAGCAAAGCCAAGTACTTAATACATTCAAATTAGCCATAGCCATGTACTTAATCTTGAATCTAACGTACGGAAACACTCAGATTTTACAAGTATAATTAGGCACCAGCAGCTGTTTAATAGAATTTCAGGTTTATAACGAAAGTAAATTAATTTAATACCCTCGGTATCGACAACGGGAAATTCGGGGAATTTTAATGTCGCTAAACAACCGTGAAAATTCCCATGAAAATACAGTATCTAGTACTGTTGTCATAAATTTGCTAGCACCTTATTCACGTATAAAATTACAAGAATTACGTCTTCTCTAGTGGTCGCAAGCCTACTGCTGAGCATGAGTTGTGTTGTTCTATTCCCAGGTAGGGTAAAGGGTTCCCCGACTGGAGGGGCTCCTAAGCGCATGATTGGAGAGGGGCCAGTTCCCGCTTCGTTGGAAGACGGGGAAGCTGGTCCTCATTCGGAAGCCGGGGCGCCCTGCGGACTCTCCGTCCGCATACCGGCCCATAGTGTTGCTCGACGAGGTGGGCAAGCTCATTGAAAGAGTAATTGCAAACCGCGAGAGATGTCGTGCCGTGTTCCACAGGGATCGGTTCTAGGGCCTTCCTTGTGAAACATCAGGTACGACTGGTGCTGCGCGCCGACCTCCCTAGCTGGGTTAGGTGCTGGCACAAGGGGGTCGCACGAGGCGGCGGCTGAAATAATGACACGCGGGGTTGCAATAGTCGTCGAGAGGATCCGGCAACTGGGTATCGAGGTGGCATTGCACAAGTCTGAGGCCATGTGCTTTCATGGGCCTCGGAATGCGCCACCTCCGGGATCCTCACTGACGGAAATCAGCGGACAGACTTCCGGCATGATTTCATGGCGACATGGAGCGCAACCCCGTGCAGGGCACGCCACAATAGTGGCGGTAAGTCCCCTCTTTGAGGAGTGGCTTGAGAGACGCCACGGCGTCCTCACCTTGCGCCTGACGCAGGTCCTCACCGGACACGGTTGTTTCGGGAGGTTCCTGCACCGAATCGGGCGGGAGGAAACGCCCGGGTGTTTCCATTGCGAGGATCGACCGGAGGACACGGTGGAGCACACGGTGGAGGTGTGCCCCGCGTGGGTGGAGCACCGCCGTGTCCTCGAAGCGGCGATTGGCGGCGGCGACCTCTCGCGACCGGCCCTGGTGCAAGCCATGGTCCGGAGCGAGACGGAATGGGACGCCGTCACCTCCTTCTGCGAAGCAGTAATGCTAGAGAAGGAGGTGGTGACAGCGTCCCGGCCGCCGCGGGAGACGCCCCGGGTGACCCCCAAATTATTTATTTGAGTGAATGTGTGTGATTTAAAAAAACTTATTAGTTGGTGAGGTAATCTTTTCATTTCTAAGTTCTTAAAGCACAGGAGACACTTATTGAATTCACATATCCTTAATTTATTTCAGAAAAAAAAAATCATGCAAATAATCAGCGAAATCACGAGTGGCCAAGTTTCCGTGCCAGTGAGTAGAATATGAACCCGAAACATCGTGCCTAAGAAAGTAATACTTTATGATCTGGGTCACTGGAACATATAAGTACTTATAACAAAGGAATTAGCTCGTCCCTAAATACAGCATAATATAATCTTAATAACATCAGCCCATTAGGCAAACAAAAGAATTCGTAATATTCTCTCCGTAAGATAAAAAGGAATCAATCATAATGGAGTCAACGCTAGACATCGATATAATAAAAACAATATCGCCATCCTCCCATCCAGTTCTTGACCTATTTCCCCGTCGCTTAACCTCAATCACAATCACGTAACTTTCCCCCCTAGTTTGATAGAGTTGCGCAAATATAAAAGTTTGTCGAGAAAAAATACAATCGATGTTAATTCCTGGGGGGAGTTGCGTAAACACTTGGCAGATTGCCGTCTGCCATACCCCCATAGCTCAGTACCCCATCGGTGGTTATATAGACACCATGTCACACTTGTATCCCGTATTCGTCTATTTCGGGGTAAGACTTAACTTTTAAACCAACATTAATTTCCCATTCTTGCACTGAAAATCCAAAATTAAAATCTTTCTTCAATTTTTGTTTTGTTTTGCAGTTTTAATTGTTTTTGTTAACGCATGCGTCCCAGTTGTTTTTGTACGGGTTGACGTCAATGTTTACCCGGCGAAGTGAAATAGGTCATTGGATATTTGACATATGCTGCCGATTGGTCGTTTTATATTTGGCCGCGTTTTATGTGGTGACGAGTGGAGTGTTGTGTTGTTGAAATAGGGTTGAATGGGAAGGTAGGTTAGCTTTGATTTGCGTTAGTGAAATGTGTAGGGATTTAGTTTTCTTTGAGTGATTTTGAATAAGGGGTTTCCTTTGTAACTGCGTGTTCCTTAGTTTCCTTGTCTCATGTTACTTGGGGTCGGCGCAACACGTTTTTTTCTTGCATTCTCCTCTGCCAACCGTCACGGTATCATTTACTCATTTTTGTTTCATATCATTCCTCATACAATCCAGCCATCGTACACTGCTAGTAAGGTACTAAAATATTTTAACAACTGGTGCGGTCTTTGATTTTGATTGGAATTCTTTTACATTAATATAGAAAATAGTGTATGTCGTTGTTGTTGTTACATGTGTTGTTCTGCCATGTGCTCTCTTTTACAACCCAATGATTTTGAAATTGCAATGCCACCGCTGTTTAATTTATTCAGACATGCTTCACACACACATCATACGAGAGACTCCTGTGTCACAAGTCTGTTTGTATAGAAATAATATATTATTTTAAGAATTTGGTGGTACAAAGGCACTGCTAACCAAAGGCCTTAAAAATGACAAGCTATCAGCAATAACGGTGTTACAAACGTCAAAATCAATTAGATTGTTGTCTGAAGGTTCTTCTCAATCATGTTGAAAGTTGTTGTAATAATACAAAACGCTATGATAGCATTTGCTACTAGACGCTCAGGAAAGAAACTCAAGAAGGTAAGACAAAATAGTGCAAGTTGAAGCAATCGGATCACAATACTAGGTGTAAACGGACCCGTCACGAAGCAGGCAAGGGAGGAGGTATAGAAAATAAAGTTATAACATTAAAAAACCTTGTATTTAAAAAAAAAACTTGTGTATAAGTTGGAACTTTGAGTCTTTGACCCCCAATCTCCGTGACTAAAAAGTTCACAGGTATGGTCCAGCACAAAAAAAAATCGCGATGACGGGGAGAACAAAATATTTTTCGGCTTCATTTAGGGAATTTTACACCAATTGTACCAGGTTTTCAACCAACCCAAAAGATACTTAAGAAGGAAGTTCAAAACCCTTCAAACCACATAAAAATAAAACATAAACCACATCTTAATTTGCAAAGAAAACATAATTATTTATGTAACCTTCTGTTGCTGTAAACTTTACATGAGCTCAAACATATTTATGTTTCCCCAAAGTTGAATGTTTTTCTTACTTACTCTGTAAACCCGAGTGGGTAGGTAGGAAGGCTTTACTTACCAAAATATTATGCAGATTTAGTAATGAAACGAAAACATTGTGTTGGAGGATTTTATTAGTTTTATGAAGCCTTTTATAATCTGTTGTTGCTTTAGGGTTTATCAAAACTTATGTCTCTGTTGACCTTTTCAGCTTAAGAGGGAAGTACAGGTTACCTTAATCTTTATTCTGGAATTTTTCCGTCGGTCGAGCGGTGAGCGGTGGTGAGAAGGGTTTCGATCAGGATTATTGGCACGAGTTCTGGATTTGTGCCCGGTTGATGGAAATATGCTCGCACTTTAGAACATAGGAGTCAAACATGACTATCGAAATGAGGATTATTATTTTTCTGTTTGTTTTTGTTTTTCATCAAAGAAACGATGAATGTACTGTATTAAGAATGATATGGCACGAGATGAGGTGTCTAATGAGATGACGAGTAGGTAATAGAGATTTATGGAATAAGGTGACGTGCTGCGCCGCTGACCACGATCCAGCTTTAAAATAACATGCCATGCAAGTGTTTCTATTATCCTATTCACATACTAAACAGTTTAATTTAGTTTTCAATTGATATTAATCTGCAATGATACTTCCAGGCAAGCGTCACTGCAACATCTCTTAATAACAGGTAAAAACAAAAGTGAATAATGGTCTTAAAGCCGTTTTACTGGTTAAACTAAATTTAGACAGTACTTTTTCTAGACAAAAGTACTGCACAATATGGCCGAACTTTTGTGTTTTTTTTTTTTAACGTAGGCTTGTCGCGATATCTGGAACGTGTTGGGAAAAGTTTAAAGTCCATCTAAACAGAAAGCTCTAATGTTTTTTAAAACTCTGTCTCTGTAAGATAATAGTCCAATGTAGCGGGAACTTTGAATGTTTTATTCAATGGTAGATTCGCACGGAATAGTAAATTCTTCATTTATCTGTTTGGTTGACTTAGAATTCGTAACGTCAGGAAATCAAGGTATTGGTATCATTGCGTTTACGTATTAATCAGGAAGCAATTATAGGGTTTAAGTTGTGGTATTGGAACCAAAGAGATTCAGAAGATTTTAAGAAAATTGAATGTCTGGTTGGAACAGAGTGAAAAGTCCTCCATGGAATCATATATTTCAGACGGGTGTTGTGCCTGGTGGGCCTTGTTCATCATTTCAGCCGAAAGACGTCAGACGCCACTGCTGGACATAGGCCTCCCCCAAGTGTCAGTACATTGACCGGTCCCGTGCGACTCGCATCCAGCGGATTCCCGCAACCTTCACCAGGACTTCGGTCCACCTAGTGGGAGGCCTTCCAACGCAACGTCTTCCGGTTCGCGGTCGCTACTCCAGAACTTTTCGCGAGCAATGTACCCTGCCCACTGCCACTTCGGTTTGGCAATTCTTCGGGCTACGTCGTTAACCTTGGTTCTCTTGCGGATGTCTTCATTTCTGATTCGATCGCGCAAGGAAACTCCGAGCATAGCCCTCTCCATTGCCCTTTGGGTGTTGTGCCAATGTTATTTTTTTCCTAGAGGTGAAGCGGTCGGGGTTTCCTTTTAACATGCGATAATGGGTGCTTGATTAATTATCATGGTCGTTTAATGGCGTGAAGGTGGAATTTATTAAAATGAGTCTGATGAGTTGATAGATTTTGCCATATAAAAATAGCACCATAAGCCATATTTCATTTAGTTTTAGCCTCTAGTCATTTACAGAATGGTTAAATCCGTAGAGAGGTTTTTACATTTAGGCAAATATTTGGACTACGATAACACCTATTTCTATTCCTACTGGTAAGGCAGTTGCGATATAAGAGATCAGTATCACCATTTTCCTTTTTTTTTTTTATATCTTTGGTGTCCACGACACATGCCTCGTTGCTTTTTTTTTTTTTTTTTTTAAATTTATTTAATCCATACTATACATAGTTATATTTAAATACAGCATCTGCCAAACTGCAAAGCAATTTGTCGGCAGTAGGTTCTCGCGGAGTGTTATTACATATTCTATCTAAGTTAAAGTATGAATCTAAGTTAAAACTAGGTTATTGTAAAACTAAGACTAAGACTAAGACAAAGTGTCAGTCAGCCATTATGCTCAGCGCCATCCGTCAGCCAAGGTCATGAAACCATCCCATCGTCATAGTCATCAGTGTAGGGTAAGCAAGAATAATTGGGCTCACGACATTAGCCGACCTAGGCCGTCAATCGAGCGCAGCCACTATGGACATATCGACATGTAGTGTTTTCTTAGGACGCTTTTGAGGTGGTTTTTACTCTTGACACGATTGATCATTCCCTCAGGTAGTTCATTGATTAATGTAGGTGTCATCCATTGTCTCGTTCGCTTACCGTAATAATTAGTTACATTTGGCACATGTAGTTTCTTTTTCTTAGCAAGTCGGGTTGGGTAGCTATGCACTTTTTCTTTTATGTGTTTTTTAATATTATGTTGTTCAAGAATTATCGTCATTTTTACTTTCATGTCAACTGGTAATATAATGCACTTCTGGAATAGTTTTTCATATTCCTTGTCCAAGCTTTGTTTAGTTCTTTTGCTCACCAACATTTTTAGAAGTCGTATTTGTATTATTTTAATTTTATCTAGATATGTTTTAAAAGTAAGTCCATAACCACACAACCCATAACTGATAATGGAGTCTGCAAGTGCATAGTACAGTGCATACAATAATCCTCTCTTGATCCTCGCTTAGATGGCGCTGTGTGTTAATGTCCAGCGATATTTATTATTTATTTATTTATTATTTTCATTTAACTCCAAAAATAAATAAACGTAAAATAGTAACCACAAAGTAAAAAGTAAATAAATAGTAAGTAGGCTTGAACTGCAAAAAAACTTTGTATATCACATAACTATTTCGTAAGTAATTGTTATAAGCGAAAACTTTTCACCATGGACGTGCGGTTGGCTGCTACTGCTCTAGTCTTCTGAGGGGCATTCAAATTACCATTTATCACCGCCTCTTTGACTTGAAAATCCTACAAAAAAAAACATCTTGTCAACTTTCCAGCCGTGTGGTATCCGGCAGAGTAGAATAGAACCAACCCATTACACTCACGGGTGTCGTATAAGACGACTAATGTCTGAGGCAGAACACCTTGCGCCTCCGTAGACCAGAGAATGGGCAGCAGCGTTTTCTGTTAGTCTTTCATCACTGCGATCGCCAATCCGCCTGCCAAGCGTGGAGATTACGGCAAATTCCTCCCATCATGGGAGAGGCTTATGTCCAGCAGTGGACGTTATGGGCTGTTGTTGTTGTTGTTGTTGTAAACTTTCCAAAACCACTCCAACAATTTCTCAGCCCAAAACCCAGTACATTCCATTCTTCTACTCCCACTAACCTCATAATCTTCTCTTTCCAGCTATACCTCCTCTTCATGCTGGTGTTCTTCATCATCCTGTGCCTGGTCTGTATCGTGGTGCTGCTCTGGTACAACCGGAGGTACAACTTGGAGCTTCACTCCACCACCGAGCCCCGGGAAGACACCCCCATAAGGAGACCGTGCCTTAGTGAATTCTAACCTTGTGCCTACCAGTTATGGTGTATTTTTGATTGAAAGCTCAACTTGAAAGTGAAATCCTGCCACACTGATGCCAGATTATATTTTATGAAAAGATTTGGAAAATATTCCGGCCAGTAAATATACTAGGTGTCTATTTTCATTGTTGGTTAATATGCAGTGATTAACCAGAAACCTTATGGTGGCTGTACACTCCTGCCGAGACACTCCGAGGCAGGGTGAATGCGAGACTGGGCTGGTAGCGCTGGTCTAGCCTGGGTATTCTTTGCTGGTTCTCCGTCCTATGCCGGTTTTATGCGAGACGTCTCGGCAGAGACAGAGAGAGCTCTCTCTCGGTCGAGAGTATACAATAAACTAAAAGAAGTGGTTTAGTCACGACGCGACTCGACTACTCGACGGGTACTAGTGACTGTCGCATCGTCCGAGGACATGAACTGGGAAATACCTAAGGTGTTCAGATTTAAGGGAAAGAATTTCTAAACTTGTTTTTTTTTGTTGGAATTTAACTGTAGAAATTGGAATAAAAACTACGTCCATATAGTATGTGATATTGTAAAATATTGTAACCGCATCGATTCAACTTCGAATTTTAAATGTTTGTATGTTGGTAAACTTATTTGGTTAACCATTTTCATTTATTTTCGTCCTTAATTTGCAAATACATAATGTTTTCCCAACATTAACGTACAAATAAACTTTATTTACATAAAAACTATTTACAGAAACGTGATACGTGCAATTGTGCCCTTATACAAAGCATTTTAATGTAAAAAAACAACGAAGTGCCATATTGAGTCTTAACTGTAAAACATAAGGTTCATTTTACAACGACTGATTCAGTGCCAAATAAAATTTAATAGTAAATAACATAGAGTTTTATTTAACATTGGAATTCTGTTACGAACTGTAGTATCGCTCGTTCTCATTTTATTTCCATTTGGGACAAGTAGATTCAAGTAATTATAGTGGTATTCATTGCAATTGGGATGCAGTTTCCATTTAAGGGGCTCCCCCATGCACACTAGCGCCACTTTAGTAAAAAAATCAGAACTCGTTAAATACACAATTAATATAAAATCTGATTGACAAAATCAATGCTTTGGAGTTCTTGATTATTGACGTCTATTTAATTCATTAAAATATACTTCACTGTAGTTACAGTGAGAAAAATTGCTAAAAACAGCCGTTTTTTTCCATTTTGTATCTGTAACGACAGCGAGCTATGTTTCAATGAGTTAAGCAGACGTAAATAATTTAGAAGACCAAATGATTGATTTTGTCAATCAGATTTTATATTAATTGTGTATTTAACGAGTTCTGTTTTTTTTTACTAAAGTGGCGCTAGTGTGCATGGGGAAGCCCCTTAAATGAATTGTACATAAAATTCATGATGAATGCTATCAAGGGTGTGCTCGAATTCTCTCTTCTAGATCGGATTCAGATTTCGGTAAATCTGAATCCGATAATTTTAATAATTCCTTGGAATGTGTCGGTACACATTCCAAGGAATTGCTAAACTTAATCGGAAGTTGGCGAGGAAGTGCTCGTAGAACAGATGGCCTAAGAGTTTTAGAGTGGCGCCCGCAGCGTTGGCAGACCACCCGCAAGGTGGACCGACGACCTGGTGAAGGATGCAGGAATCCACTGGTTGAGAGGAGTGCATACCTATGTCCAGCTGTAGACATTTTTAGGCTGTAATGATGTTGATGATGTGATGACTATGTGTCAAATACATTAATCCTTTATATTTTTCATTGCACTATTTCTACAGCAGCCAACCTACACTGTGCAGTAACATTATCCTAAAGAAATTAATTTATGAAGAACGAGTCTTTGTCTGAAAAATATTAACATCATATAAATTGAGGTGTTGGTGTTTACAGTCTCAAAATACATCACGCAGATGTAAAGACTATTCTACATGTTCTAAAACTTAAATAACATGCATTGTGCTATCTATCTTAGATTTGACGACCATATCTAACTAATATAAAGCCTGAAATCCTGACTTCAATTCCAATTTATATTAGACTATGACCCCTGAGACGTAGCAGCGTGTAATTTTCATTCTACAGTGGCTCCCTCTGGAGCTCTCTTCGGAATTGTCCGAAGATCACGGCGTAAACTGCAATCCTGTGTTAATTTTCTTGCCAATAATAGATTTGGCCAACAGTGGGATACTACGGGCTAACAGGCGAGGAGCCTCTAAGGAGTTAGGTGAAATAATGCCGACATGAATGATTTGCAGCCTGACTTTAAAATCTAAAAAATGAAATCTAAATTCTTTTGAAATTGAAAATAAACAAATCATCATCTCTATTCTTTGCCCTAAAAATCTAGCAAAAATATCATCATCATCAGCCTATAATGTTCCCACTGCTGGGACAAGGCCTCCTCTCAATGAGAAGGAATGGGCTATAATCCACCACGCGGGCCCAGTGCGGATTGGTAGATGTCACATGTGTTCGAATTTTTGGTTCTAGGACATGCCGGTTTCCTCACGATGTTTTCCTTCACCGTTTTGAGAGCAGTAGTGATAAAATAAATTACACAAAGTAATGCGCCTGTCTGGGTTCGAACCCACGACTTACTCGATGAGGCCGCCACCACTGGGCCACCGCTGCTCTCAGCAAAAATATATGTTTAGAAGATGTTTAGGTATCAAATAGGTACAAAATATTATGTAAATGCGGATTGAAATTTTGGAGCCCTTAATTCTAAATGGCAGTCATGCTGACATCAGAATGACAGCCCAATTATTAAATTAATTTTCTCAGTTATTAATTAGGTACCAATTATTTAAACAAAGGTATCAAATAGTAGCAAATAGTTATTAGATACTTTACGTTGAAGATACACAGTGCCAGTCTTTTAATACTTCGTTGAGTCATAAAAGCATCATTATCATCTGCGTCTATTCTCAACTACGTAAGGGTCTGCTTGCAGTCAAACCGGATGCAGCTATAAATACCAGTTAAACTAGGTAGGTAGGTACTAGGTAACGTGATACCCCTCGTGGTATTTAATGCATAGGTAAAAGGCAAGATCCTTGACATAATAGGGGTATGAATAACAGTTTTTAAAGTACTTCATCCCCTATAGAAAAGCGAGAATCCTCCGACCAGATGGGTGTTGTGTTTGGTGGGCTACTGCACGACAATAGGCATGACGACAGTATCAAAAAAATTAAAATCTATTTAGTCCGTCAGTTAGAGTGTTGGAAATTAAGGGACACGTATATTTTGTTTTTGTAAATCAATGAATATTGACTAAGATACAACGCATCAAAACTCGGGAGTGGGGGCTCGTGACGTCAGAACTAGCTAAAAATTATACCAAGGCGTGATGTATTAAGAATTTTAAAAGCGTCAAATCTTCGTCAATTTTGGTTTACGTAACAAAAGAAAAAACACGGATCAAATATTTTTTGATAATCTAACTGACGGACTAATTAGATTTTTTTTGTCGTCTCGCCTATTGTTGTCGGGTTTTTCTATATAGTCAGTCTTAAGTCGCGAATAACTTTAAAAGCGTGATTCCGAATTTTTATGTTAGTTATTTATTTGGGTCATAGATGGCACTGTAATAGTATGTTTTGTTCTATGTTGGTGTAGTACTTTCTGTAGTACTGCTACAACATTCCTGGTTCTTCAGCTGTCGCCATCTAGCCGCCTAACTAGCTCGTAATGACCTTCACAACCACATTTTAACACCACTTTACTCCCCCAAAGAGTGACGAAGACCCATTAAAACGAAACAGCGACTAACCAGGCTATAAACCCGTCAAATAATCAGTATAACTTTACATTGAACAGTTAAACTAAGCGTAAAATGGAGACGACGTGGAGAGCAGTGGTAGTTTTATCGCTTAGATTTAGGGGCGACGCTGCGTATTTGGAATCTATACCTTCAGCCAACGCTCTATAGTGTTGAGTTCGGGTATACAATAAAAATATATACGTTCGTGCAAGGGATTTCAAAATATACCCGACCGCAACATTTTTCTGGTGTATACTTTCATGTAGGATACTCCATTTTGCTATACTGTAATGTATACCCGTTTCACTGTCTGAAACTTGTTTTTAATTCTAATACTTACCTACTTATTAGCTTTCTGGCTGTCGATGTCGATGGGTGCGCAATGTTTGGTATAATAAGAATAAACTTATTTATTCTGTGCATGGTTTTTTTTTCTGTGCATGGTTGATGGTGGGTTAGGTCGACGGAGCCCCGCTCCGCGGGGCTCCTACTTCTGTGTGGTTTATAAAAAAATAACCACGAAGGGCCTTCTAACCTAACCTGTCCGAGTCGGGGTGCCCTAAAGTCCCAATTGCATCCAATTTCTCTTGATATAAACAACCGGTCGGGTATGTTTTAAAATGCCTACGCGCGAAATCCTTTTTCTGAAAGTATACCCGATGTCAACCCGGCCAGTGACGTCACAAATGTTAGGCAAAGGTATGTTTTAATTGATTAATTCTCGATTTCTGGATTTGAAAACATACCCGACGGCAACACGGTCTCTGACATCATGAGCGTTGTGTGAAGGTATAGATTCCTAATACGCAGCGACGCTCCTGTGAGAGCGAACAACGATTTGAGAGATGTAAAATTGTTACACCAAATATCAGTTATGAGGAAGGTCTAAGAGGCAGCTGAAATCGTTTGTGTAATACAGTCAGCGTTGCTTTGCTGAGAGAGGAGATTAATCTGAGAGTAGACATTGCAATGGTAAAGGAAAGTAACAAGTCAAGGCATCGAACTTAACACTCTTGGCCTGACAGACTTTGATCAGGGGATTAAAGTCTGTTTTGAGACAGATAGATGGATTTATATAGATTAGAAACATTCAGTGACACACAAATATATACTCAAATATATACTCAAATATTATATGTTATTTTATTTCCTGTGTAAAATAAATAAAACTGTCTTGTGTCTGATTTGCGCACTGTGTAATACTATCTCCTATATCCTTACCCATTTTTATTTTGCACAGCGTCCAAAAACTTCTATAGCTTTCGTTACACTTAAAAAAACTCGGCCAGTTCAAGTTATAGGTAAACACTAAAATAACAAACTACATAATTTTAACGTTAATCTGTTTCCAATTTATTTCAATGGATCTTTTCCTAAAATTTGAATCAGTCCAAAACAGTTTCACTATTCACAAATAAACGAGAGTCCTAGACAGAACCTAGATCTGTCTAGTGCTAATTCCATCGCAACCAGTATGACAAAGTAGGTACCGACTGAAAGATAAAAAGGCCCCAGTGATTACATGGCTGGGCGGACATCGACGCGTTTCAACACGAATCTCATTCAATTTAGACCCCTTTGAAGTTTTATTTAAAATTTAAAATGTAAGTGTTGTTTCCACGAAAGTGCTCGTGGCTAAATAATAATAATCACACGGGTCGATTTTAGAGGTTAAGCAATGTTTATCGAGCTCAGTTTGTGAATGGATGACCATATTTTACCATCACACCGAGACCTCTTGGTACCTCCAAAAGCACGTTAAGCAATTGATCTCGGCTGTCATGTTTAGATTGCTGCTGACATTGTTGCCAATTCCGAGTATATCCTGAATGAGGCTTGCACAAGAACGTAGACCTTGGCACAAACAAACAGAGGCCTATATCCACCAGTGGGTGAAGTCGGGCTGTGGAAGATGATGTCAGTTTCAGATCTTTGACAGTAGAAACGGGAAGTCAAAAATCTGAACGTTTGACAACCAGACTTGCCTAGGAATATTGTATCAACCACTAGCTGGGTTGTGGAGGTCAGTAAGGCACTGTATGTAAAATACTGAAATTAGACTGGAACCCGACCAAAAGATAATTTTCTAAAGGCTATGGATATATATATAGTAACAGCCAGTCTGGTCTGAATTATTCTTCATATATTATAAGGATTTACGTTATGCAAATGTGGCACTAATGTGGATATAATGGGACGCAGATTTTTGAGAGAAACATTTTGTTTTTTTTTTTCTGTTTCCTTCAGTAAAATTAGTCCAGGACTTAGTTTACTTTATTTGAATAAATTCCCAACATGCGAAAGAGTTTTGTGAATTATTTTTCACTCTTAGTCTGTTTGAAATTATAATAACAGCACTAATTACGGTTGCATAAAGAGGAAAAAGAATGATAACAATTTGATTTAACATTCAAGATGGCTTTGACAAGTGGTAAGGCGCAAACTCACCGCGGTACACGCTGTGCACGGCCACGCGGCGCATTTTAGCTGCATGCATGGATTCATTTGTTTGACAACGTGGTTCTACGTTTCCACTGCAGTACACACTACACGCCCAGGACAATTTACAACTGTTCCGTGCATACTAAAATTATAACATTAAAAAATTTAATTTATTTTTTTACTCGTGAAAAAGTTTGAACTTTCACCTCCAATATCTCCGTAACCATAACTAGAAGATTAGGTAAATAAATAAAAAAATAAAATTTTATTCAAAAATATATGAGGTAAACGTTTACAGTTTTTCTTAAATCTATGACAAGTTCACCCATGCTTTGAGCCTGAACTAGGTAATCCTGTGTTTCAGGCGCTTTGAGGTAACATTAATTTATTAAATAATCATAAATCATATTAATATTATTGGTACCAATGTAAAAAGGTATATAAAATTATACTATTTTAACTAAGCTAATTTAAAAAATAACAATAATATGGACAATATTTACTTTAGCACAAGTAATAACTTCTCTGTATCTTCATAGGACATAGTTTGAAGAGCTTCCTTAAGGATTTTCTTGCAGTTATTGTGATTTAAAGAGTAGATACTTACTTTTTCATTTAGCCTGTTATAGAGTAGCGGTCCGAGGTACATATAAAACTTGGCTGTGAAAGCGTGTTTTGTACTTTTTTGAGGGCAAACTATATCTTTCCGTCTTTTTTTAGTGAATTCAGTGCTGTATGGAAGTGCTGCGTGTTGTTTTAGTACAGTGCTCATAATAAATAACTGTCGAACTGTTAATACTTCACAAGATTTATACAGGAGGTTAGTGGGGAAAAGGAAAGGGCGGCAAGTAGCCACCTTGAGAATAGCTCTTTGAGCTCTTTCAATGGGCAATAACAGAGTTTTACTTGCCCCACCCCATGAAGTAATGCAGTAAGTTAGAATTGACTGACAAAGAGCAAAATATACTTGCCTAAGTATTTTTGGATCTGTAATAAATCGTAGTTTTTTGAATACGAATATCAGCTTACGAATTCTATTATTTAGAGCTTCCATATGTTGTTTGAAGGAAAGGGTTTCGTCTATTATAATACCCAGGTATTTTATTTTATCAGTCTTCTTAATATTGGGACACTTACACTGGCTATCTGCAGGGACTGGGCAACAATGAGCATGCAACGCTGAGGGGATATTGGATATATGCTTGCGCATCGAAAACTTAATATAATTTGTCTTCTCTGCATTTAGAGTTAGTGAGTTATTTTGAAGCCATTTGTTTACAATATTAAATCCGTGTTGCGCAAGCTTGTAGACTTCATTTTCTGAGTCAGCCGAAAAAAGTAAAGCAGTGTCGTCAGCGTAAGTAATGATAGTACCATGCTCTAGCTTTAGATTGCAAAGGTCATTAATGTAGATCAAAAACAGGGTGGGCCCTAGAATACTTCCTTGGGGAACACCAAAAAATGAGTTTTTTTGAACAGCGCTGAGAACATCGCCAATCTTTACGCACTGGGAACGATCTTCTAAATAACTTTTGAATATTTTCAATTGGGTGCCTCTTACACCCATGATCTCAAGCTTGCGCAATAGAATTGGAATGGAAACTGTGTCAAAAGCTTTGGCGAGGTCCAGGAAAATTCCTACTGTGTGGTTACCCTTGTCAAGTTCTTGCGCTAGATAGTCAGTCAGATGATGTACCGCATCGGCAGTTGAAACTTTAGATCTAAATCCAAACTGCCTTTCAGACAGAATAGATTTGTCTTCCAAATATTTCAACAACCTTTTGTTTATTATTTTCTCCAATATTTTTGACATAGAAGGAAGTAAAGAAATAGGTCTATAATTTGTCACTTGCTCTTTGCTGCCTGATTTATATACAGGGATAATTACAGCTTTTTTGAGACACTCTGGGAAATGTCCTGAAGATAAACAAATGCGGAAAATATAGGTCAGTGGTGGTACCAAAATGTCCTTGAATCTTTTAATAATTTTATTTGAAATGTTGTCCCAGCCAACTGCACAGTCTTCTTTCAAGGTCATGATTATACTATCTACCTCAGTCTCGTCAGTATCAAGCAGCGCGAAGGATGTTAAAGCAGTGTTAGAAGTTAAAGGAAAGTTCGTCATGTTTTGGGATTGACCCAGATTTTTTTCTGCTAGAGATTTACCCACATTAACAAAGAAATTATTTGCTATGTTAGCGGATTCCACTGGTGACGAGTGTGCTTGTAATAAACTTGAAGATGACTCATATTGTTTTGTAGTATACGTTGCGTCTTTATTATAAGTCCATATCTTTTTACTATTTGTTCCAGCCTTTTCCAATGCCACTTTGTCATAGTTGCTTTTAATTTTCCTAAGAAGATAATTACAGAAATTTGATATATTTTGTACGAAAGTTGCAATACAACATTTTCTGGATTAGATTTAGCTTTCATATGCAGTTTATCCCTATGTTTCACACAGCGAATAAGACCTGATGTGATCCATGGTTTTATGTTGTGATTTTTGTTGCTCAACTGCGATACGACTGTGTTTTTCTGAATTGCATTTCGTAGGTTTTCAATTACAAACAACATGCAAAACTGCGGGTCAGCGGAATTATAGACTGGATCAAAATCGATGACGCGTAAATCTTCTTCAAGTCTATTTATATTCAATTTAGAAATTTTGCGAGTGCTTTGTTTAGGTAATTTGCAATTTAGGGTTAGTAGGGCAGCATTGTGATCGGTTATTGTTGCGTTAACAACAAGTGCAAGTGAGGGGAAATTCGATTTAAGCATAATATGATCCAAACAGGAGCCACTGTGATGTGTAGGAAAGCTGTGTGCTGGGAGCAGGCCATGAAAGGCGCATAGGTTGAGGTAGTCCTGAGCAGAAGCATCAGCACATCCTGGAAGAATATTGATATTAATATCTCCAATTAAAATCGTGTTTTTGATGGATGACAGGTTCTGCAAGGTCTCATTCAGAGACTCTGTAAAATTGCTAGTATTTTTAAAAGACGGAGGTCGATATAATGCTAATATCGCAAAATCTGATCCAATTTTTACTAACAATCTGTTACAGTCGTGCATATCAGGTTCCTCAACAGAGACGTTCAGATGATGTCTTGCATAAACTATCACACCATCATTTTGGTTGTAATTTATGGTACTTCTATACATATTATATCCCGGGATTAGTGGTATGTTATATTGTTTGGCAAGCCAGCATTCGGTTAAAACAATAACGTCACAATTTATGTTTAGCCGTTGCTGAAATGTACTAAAGCTATCAAAATTCTTAAAAACACTGCGAATATTTTGTGTTATTATGGTTAGTGGAGATTTGTAGCCGGATAAATATTGTTTGCAGTTTTCAGCTTCACAGACTTTGGACTCAGATACAGAGAAATTATCTAAATCATTAATTAAACTATTTATCATAATGGTAGTCTAAATAAGAATATAAAATAAAAAGGTCAGAAAAATACCTAATTTACGGCGCTTTTAGGCGCCTCCATGATCTACAGAATTGATGTACCTCTTTTCAGCCATAATTTTTGCCGGGCAGTCAGCAGCACCTGTGTTATGCTTGTCTGGCTTTTTGAAATGCAAGCAAGTAGCGCATTTTGGTTCGTCAGTCTTTTTTAGACATTCTTTTACTGAGTGACCTTGATCACCACAGTGACCGCAGGTATACGAGGTCTGTCGACATGACTTGGCCGCATGTCCATACTGCTGACACTTATAGCATCGTGTGACCTAAGTAAAGTCTCTCACAGGGCATGATGACCAATTTACAAAAACTCGGTCTTGTGATATCAGGGCTTTGCGTATGACTGCAGATACCTCAACAATGTAATTACATGTCTCCGAGTCTTTCTTACCTGACTTATGACTTAACTTAATTAGGCTCAAAAACGTCTCAAGGCTGCAATCCTTAAGTTTTTCGGCTAGGTTTTGGTTGTACACACAGGTGAAAACCTCAAGTTCTTGCATGGATGTCGGCACTCCTATAATTACAACCCTAGGCTTTCTTTTATGGGGCTCGTCGACTGTTAGGCCTGATTTGGTAAGCTGCACCGATTGTCTCAGCTTCTCAATGTCATCCTTCGTCTCGGTGCTGATGATAACACCGCCGTTCTTCGTCTTGCGCAGGCCTCTCACGTGGAGCTTCAATTGTTCGGGTCTGATAATTTTCTGGACAAGGGTTTTCGTCTCATCGCTGGTCTTCAATTTGTCACTGGGATAGATGGCCACAGAACTTACATGACTTGGCTGGATAAAATTATTGGCACCTTTCTTTACCATGTCAGCAAAGGAAGATCCCTGGGCAGGTTTTGTAGACTCTTCTATACTCAGCCTAAGGTTCTGTAGCTGCTGCGAAAGATCGAGTTGATTTTCCAGAGTTCTGACGGCATATTGCGATTGGAGGGCTTTAGCTTTGACGGACTGGTACATGACGGCCATCTGCGAGGTCCCGTAACTGACCTTCCGGGTTAGGTTAATGATGCGAGTTTTCTGCTCCACATTCAGCTTTCCCTCATTTGCAATAGCGCACACCTCCTTCAGGTTCTGTTCGATAGTCGCCATCCAGTTCTGAAGTTCTGCCGTCGAGACAACTGCAGGGGCATCGTTCCTTTGGATAGGCGCTTGAGGGGTAGAGGCGGGTACGGCAACGGGCACAGGTGTAGATGTGGGTACGGCAACGGGCACAGGGGTAGAGGTGGGTACGATCACGGGTAGAGGTGCACAGGGGCCGGGCACAGGTGTAGAAGGCGGGGACCGAACACATTTACTACTCCGGTTGAATGGACTGTCCTCCATCATGAACCGGGATAATATATAGTTCCTGTTAAACACCGGTCATTACTACTAATAATACACCTTACACAAATGTACTGTACAAGTATACGTTACTACTGGCTATTTGTAACTAGGTCACAATTTTGCAAGTGATTATTTGTTTATTGCAATAATTGTTCGATACGTCTGTTCACTACGACCGGCAATTATATCATAAGGAATACAGTGTATAGTGAATAGTTTCTGTTTTAGAATATCCCTGTATTCTAAAACAGAAACTATTCACAATGACGGGAAGAACAAGTGCCTTCTGGCTTTGTTAAGGCTAAGGCTTTGTTTTTTACACCCATTATTTTATTTCCAAGACACTTTGGAACATTCCTAATTAGTGCAGTGCTTGACAACCATTGAAAAAAATCAGTGAATGTAGGAGCTTGAATCCGTTCACATTTGTGAATGTTTGCTGAAACAACACTGATAAAAACAAAAATAACTTCAGCCATCCAACTTCAACCACATTTTTATCTTTTTTTATAAACTCCTAACGATGTTGCACGTTGGTAATGAACGAGGAACTTTTAATTTTTATTTAAAAAACATACGCAATGTTTTTTAAATAAAAATTAAAAGTTTTTAAACCTGCAGGAACAAGACGATTTTTTTCTCATGTGTTTTGCCAGTTTGGCTTGTGCTACATTTTTTTGTTTTTGTCCTGAAAAACTTATCTATTTATACATAACATCAAGCCTGTAAAACAAAAAAAAGGGTTAGGCAGATGTGTACTTACCTAATAATAGTACACCCACATTTTGGTAAGAGCAAATGTTTGTGTGATGAGCATAGACATTTGTTTCCGAATCATGGATGTTTATATGTAGGTATAATAAGTATGTATTTACAAACAAAAAGTATCTATGTAGTATATCAACTATCTGGAGTCCACGACACAAGCCTCGTTGCTTAGGGTGGCACTAGATGGCGCTGTGTGTAATGTCCAGCGATATTTATTCTTTATTTTATTTATTTCGCCAGTTTTGTTTAAGTCCTATGTAATAGGGGGCGAGCCTATTGCCATCAACGCGGGCACTAATCCAGACCTCGTGTCTGCTACTACGAAATGCCCGATGGAAAAACCCAGTAACACTTCCCCGATCTGTCAATGTAAAATTGTTACTGATGTGTGGTTGACTGTTCTACCCATTTGTATGTATTGTGAACTGGTGTTCATGCGTGACATTACATCAATATCCCCTTTGAACGTTCATCGCAGGGCTGTGAGTTCCAGAAGTGAACATTATAGGGTTATGCATTCATGTTTTCACACCATGAAATGGTGATATGTCTTCCTAATAAATAAATTATAAGTGTAAAAATTAGTGGGAACTACTATCGTGATTCGTGATAGTGGTTATTGTTACTATCGTGATAGTGGTTATTGTAATTCATATTGCGCTCTGTGACATTACTTAAAAGCATAGTTTAGGTACAAAAGCACTTGGCAATCTTTTAAAATTGGTGACAACACCTTATCCAGTCCTGTTTTCCTCCTCCTGTTTTTCCATCCTGTTTTCGTAATTAATATTTTAGTTGCAATACATAGATATTT
Source organism: Xestia sexstrigata (assembly GCA_941918905.2). Classification (NCBI taxonomy): domain Eukaryota; kingdom Metazoa; phylum Arthropoda; class Insecta; order Lepidoptera; family Noctuidae; genus Xestia; species Xestia sexstrigata. The sequence goes on along the minus strand of OW799203.2, from coordinate 1,644,329 downwards.
ATCATAATTTCTTTTCCGAATACAGTTTCATTAACAATAATATTTCACAACTATGTGCGACGTTGCCAAGTTTCAGAATGCGCAGCCTTAACAATTTTATCTACCGGTAACTCATATTAATCTCCATGTTAAGTTGCGTTTATCTTCCAAATTATAATATTTACACAGCCCTCTCGCGACAGATGGTCTTAGTGGTAATTCTCCAAAACGTATTAAAGTTAATAAATTACGGTTTGTGTGTTCCACGCGTTAATCGTAAATCTCGCAACTCCGGTTCCCACATGTTATAATTAATTGTTGTTTAATCTTTTGTTTGCTTGTTTTACTAACACTAATTAGGGAATAAACAAGGATCCGAAGTTAATTTACATAGATTTGACTTTTGAAGTTTAATCACCCTAAGTGAGCCTGAAGGCCTGTGTAACCACTTTGATTTTCAGGCTTTAGTTTTGAGTATGAATGCGCCACATTCAAAAAAATGGATGGACTGTGTGAAGGATGATATGGCAAGAAAGGAGGTGGCTGATGAGACGAAGAGTAATAGAGAAGTAAGGAAGAACAAGACATGTTGCGCCGACCCCAAATGAAGGAGAAGAAGGTCTTTCTTTGATAGTCAAACTGTTTTCATTTTGTTTACCTTTATATGATAGGTAGACGGCGGTTAATTAGCCGTGTGGTATCCGGTAGAGTAGAATAGAACCAACCCATTACACTCACGGGTGTCGTATAAGGCGACTAATGTCTGGGCAGAACACCTTGCGCCTCCGTACACCAGAGAATGGGCAGCAGCGTTTTCTGTTAGTATTTCATCACTGCGATCTCCAATCCGTCTGCCAAGCGTGGAGATTACGGCAAATTCCTCCCATCATGGGAGACGCTTATGTCCAGCAGTGGACCTTATGGGCTGTTGTTGTTGTTGATAGGTAGACAAGCAGGTGGGCCGCGTGATGGATTATATCCAACACCTTCTCGCAGAGCCTTGTGGCTCGGCAGTGGGAACGTCATTAGCTGACTAAACTGTACAAAATGGCAAACGGTAAATTTATACATAAGGCAATAATATTAAGCAATATAATTCGACCCACACAAAAACGCAATTCCAAGATACGATTCCTCTCTTACTGGGTACAACCAACCTGTTACCAAACTATAGAACTAGTACTACCTACGCTTACCTATTCTTATTAATTAGATGTTTATAGTGAACCCTGCTAATTATAATAAAACCTATGGGTCATTAGGTCGTCATCTATCTTGACAGTAGGCATTAAATATGGCACAATTTACACTCGGTCGTTAGCTCATATTGGGGTGTTTGAATGACTTTATTAGATCTGAATGTTGAGATGGATGTGTGGTGTGAAAGTAAGGTAGAAGTAATATAGGAAGTTTGAAAGATGGCCGGTTACAGAAACAACATGCAACAACAACACTGCATGCATGCATGTGATGAGGAGGGACGAATCGCATGTGACTGAATGAGTGATGAATATAATGTTGATGGATGAAGAAAGGAAATGATGGATGGATTGTGTAAGGAATGATATGATGGATGGATTGTGTAAGGAATGATATGAAAGAAAAAGGAGTAAATGATAGCGTGACGGTTGACAGAGGAGAATGCAAGAAACAAACGTGTTGCGCCTTCCCCAAGTAACATTCCCATGTTACGAGTACTTGGGGTCGGGCGCAACACGTTTTTTTTTCTTCAAGGGAAGGCAGATAATGAATGGTTAACTCAAATTCACACCCGATGCAGTGTTAATAGTTAAAACAAAGAGTATAAAAAAGATGTTATGTATAGTCAAGACGATAAGGATAAGCCGTGCTTGCCTAGGTTGGTCTGTGGATGGGTGGGATGATGTGTGGATGGTGGGTCAACGGCTTAACGTGCTTGCCTCGGCAAGCACGTTAAGCCGTTGGTCTCGCCTGTCATTTGTAGATCTTTGACAGTCGTTACAGGTAGTCAGTGACCAGAAAGTCTGACAACCAGTCTTACCAAGGGTCTCGTATTGTTAGTACTAGGTTGTGGAGGTCAGATAGGCAGTCGCTCCATGTAAAATACAGATATTCAGCTGCATCCGGTTAGACTGGAAGCCGACCCCAACATAGTTTGGAAAAGGCTAGGCAGATGACGATGTATAGTCAAGACGAATCTTATAACAGCCGCTAATCAGAATTCTCGGAGAAAACTGTATACGGTAAATATGTATACCACCGAAAATTAAAGGATTTCAAAAACCGAAACATAACGCACGTTTTAAAAGCCGATATAAAAATTAAAAGTCGATATTATTATATCGACTTTTCATTCTTCGGCCACAATTAAATCATCAATTCAATAAAGCTTTTAGTCGTATTTAATTTTTTATCTACAAAACCCTAAGCTTCAGCTTTACCCTCTATGCAATTCTATGACCAATTTCAAAGTCAAATTGTGTCCTGAAAAACTGGAGCTCGCTAAAAAGAGCCACTTTACAGTCTGCATCCTAAAACCTACAACGTGAAATTGATATACGAGTTTTTACTTTTATTTTTTGGGGAAACAGGTACTCGTGGTTTTAATGAAATCTTCATTGAACGACATAAGCCGTTCATAAGAGTTAAATCTATCGTCATTTTCCGCTATAATTATGTTAGGGTTGGCTTCCAGTCTTTACTGTCCCAGGGGAAATAGTATCCTGTGTCTACTTTATCAACTATCTCTATCCTTAATTTCATCCAAATCCGTTAAGTTTTTTATTGCGTGAAAGAGTAACATACATCAAACCAACCACCAACTGTTGATCTAACGAGATCGCCCCACTAATCAACATAACTTAACTATTCATACTCTTATCTCATGTTCTTAGTGAGTTAACTTAGTATTACATTTTTTTTGTTTTAAAAAGATACGATCACCAACAGAACAGAGGATTCTCCTAATAAGTAAAACTAGGTAGTCAGTATCGCAAAAGTCTGACAACCAGTCTTACCAAGGGTCTCGTATTTTTAGTACTAACTGGGTTGTTGAGGTCAGATAGGCAGTCGCTCCATGTAAAATCAGCCGCATCCGGTTAGACTGGAAGCCGACCCTAACATAGCTGGGAAAAGACTAAGCAGATCATTAAGACACACCACCCCTCTGGTAGGATGCTCCATATCCTATGAAAGATGAGGAACTTCCTACCATGTTTCTCATTCCTCTCACAACTCAATAACTCTGTGCTCTCCTAGTGAACCGAACCCAACCATACACGATCAGCAATCGACGTTGCTACCATTACACCATTAAGTCACAAATAATGAAAAAATCTTATATTCCTTTTGACAAACCTACCAATATATGAACTTTACATAAAGCATAAATTGTATAAAGCCAGCCATATGAGAGCTCTCAAGTGGCATAAAGAGTCAAGTTGGCAATATTGGCGACGCTTTGAAGGTACGAGTAGGCTAGGTACATTTAATTTCGGCTTGTGGATAGGCAATATAGCGGCCTGTGCGACTGTTATTTTTTATTGTGTATAGAGGTATATACGTTGTAGAGTGGTTTTGTCTGTTTTTTCGTATTTTAATAAGCCAAAAGAAGATACTATTAGCCTGCGTCATCCCACAGCTGGGCAAAGGCCTCTCCCCACGATTTCCAGTTGTTTCCATTCAAGGCTAATGTCGACTACTGTTCGTTGGTTTTGTTCAACTCGCCCCGCCATCTACGAGGACTGCCGCGACGCCTAATAAAAAATAATTAAGTTTCATAACTATATTTACAACATTATAACTACTATTTATTCTATGTCATATGTAAACAATTGCCATAAAAAGAACTACCTACGGTTTTAACTAGCTTAAACCTAAACCTATTTAGTGATTTGTAGTGCAAGTGGGAATAAGAACTCTATTAGTTGAACTAAAACAATGAACCGAGACACTTGTCTAACTTCTTTGTTTACACAGCGATACTAAAATGTGTTTATACAACTGCTTTAGACAGGATTGACATAATAATAATAAGCTTTTCGGTAACTTATATCTATTCTAAACACTTTCTTCATCATCGTTTTCGCCGGTCCATACCCTCGGCTCAAAACAAAACACATAATGTGCTTTCGGACACTAAGTCCATGTTTGAGGTCCGTCTGTCATTACATTCCAACCAGACAGGGTTTTGTTCAAACAGGCATAATGGCCGATGGACGGACAACCCTTTGTAATTTAATTTATCCAGGCCTAAGCGAATTTTAAACAAATTAGACGCTTGCTTTACGTGATTAATTAGCAAATGTGACACTCTATGCTTGTGAACGAAGAGACTGTAAAGGAAAATAAGTTATTGTGACTGTGAGTCCTATCAACATAAACCTTTCAAATGTTTTGATCAAATTATTTGTTTTATAAATTAGCTTTTAGACTCAGCAGATGTGACCTTAAATATAAATCCTTTTTACATAAAGACCATCAGATAAGTCAAGTGAATTAACTCCCAACAGATATTTAAGCGTGGACTAGTCAAAGGAGCATATTGCTACGTCGCACGGTGGATCGAAAATCGGCTGTAGAAGACAGGATCTCGATGTCTTAAATGTTATTTTTTTTGCTGGAAATGACTTCTGCCGATAATTACTGTTCTATAAAATGTCATATGAAGTAATTGTGTGCACAAATGGAAGAGTTATAATTTTTATAAGAAAAAAATATATGGATCTGACATGAAAAATGAGGATATCTCTGGTATCGCAAGGTTTGCCGTTATATCCTTGCACACTGTTATAGTACTATTTATTTGTGAATTTTTGACATACTTAATATCGCGGCATGACTTGCGTATTTTTTTTTAAAAATCGTCAAAATTAAAAAATTAAAAATGTTTATGATATGTACATTTTAATGCTTAAATATGGCTATACCAAGTGTAACTTACAATATTTTTTATGCTTAGACCAAAACATTCTAAGAAATCACAAAGTCGTATTACCTACTTATTTGAAATGACATGGTAATTATGAATTACATAATAATGTAATCTTGTCTAATGCCTCAAGTCCACATTAGCTAATGATTAATAAAACTTAATACCTGTTAAAAGGATACGTACCATAATGAGGGTAATTAGATAAACGTGATCATTAGTCAATAACAATAAATGGTAAACTATTGTATGATTAAAAATAAAAGCAAATTATTAAAAAAAAAAATTAACCTAACCTAACCTAACATAAACAATAAAAGTTAACTTATTTTATACTTCGTCACCATCAGAATCCACTTCAGAATCAGGCTCTACAATAGATATAACTTCTAAGAACTCTGTCGGAGCTTCCTGATCCTGAAGTTTCAGTAGTTCTACTGTTTCCTTAAAGTATGTCTGCCTCTTGTGGGCATCTAATTTTGGTCTTGTGGAAGAAATTAGAGGATCAGAAGAGACGATAAGCATATTGAGGATATCCTCGTTTGATGCTTGTCTACTCTTTTTCCTCGAATGGTGTTCTCTGAACCTCCTGTTTCGGGCCTCTGAAGCTTTTTCCGAAAGACTTCCAATTGGTACAATAGCATTTTCTGCAATTATGTCCCCTCCGTGAATCAACAATTTATGGACGGTTGATGACATGTAGTACCAATCATACAGTTCCACGCATTTTTCAGCGGTTGTTCTAGCGTATTCTTTAAATTTCGGCACGTCTACAATCTCTCCAGATGTGATAGCTTGCAGAATCACAGCAAATCTGCGTATTAGGTCTTCATCTAATCCAGTGATCGCTGCAGTTTTATCAGGGAATTCAAAAAACCTCCTTGCTGTGTTCCCGTCGTTAGTTGTGCCTGATCCTTGCTTAACGATGTCAATCAAAATGTTGAGATCATCTTTGAATCGATCTTGAATGAGTTTTTTTCGTGAATGCAATAACTCTTGATGACCTTCTCCTCTTGCAGACCACTTTTTGAAGTCGAGACGATACGCATTAATGTGATGGAATGTCTTCTACACATATGTAGATGTCATCATTAATTTGTGACTAATTTCATGTCCTTGACATTTTGAGGGAACGAGAGCTTCAATTTCGTTATCCATTGCAGTTTTTTCATTTATGACAACGTCTTTGGTTTCTTTCACAAAACTAAACTGGACTGGACGGCAATACATAGGTGAGCAGGGTTTTGGATTCACCCATACTGTATCACCGTCAGCTGTCAACTTTAATGGAACCAAAGAGGTCATAAATATGATGGAATCATCTTGACCACTCTCTATGTTTTGCTTGGTTAGATGCACCGTTAAATCCCCACTTTGATATTAATATCAATTGATTATCTTGTATCGCATCAGGACTACGAATAGTTTCAAAAATTCTGTTCACTGTTAAATCTAGTAACGCTTGTAGTGCAATCTTAGCAGATGAATCCGTTACAGTCACAAATGTCTTCGGAGGGTAGCACTGTAGCTTAGCTTTTTGCACTTTATAGTAAGACGGATATATCTCCTTTGAACCTTCTCGAATAGTCGTTTCCCTTAATGTGATATATTGCCATTTCGATAGTTTTAATGAAAGTAGCAAACCCAGTGCTTTTTCTGGTGAAAATATTGTTGATCATGGGAGACGCTTATGTCCAGCAGTGGACCTTATGGGCTGTTGTTGTTGTTGATAGGTAGACAAGCAGGTGGGCCGCGTGATGGATTATATCCAACACCTTCTCGCAGAGCCTTGTGGCTCGGCAGTGGGAACGTCATTAGCTGACTAAACTGTACAAAATGGCAAACGGTAAATTTATACATAAGGCAATAATATTAAGCAATATAATTCGACCCACACAAAAACGCAATTCCAAGATACGATTCCTCTCTTACTGGGTACAACCAACCTGTTACCAAACTATAGAACTAGTACTACCTACGCTTACCTATTCTTATTAATTAGATGTTTATAGTGAACCCTGCTAATTATAATAAAACCTATGGGTCATTAGGTCGTCATCTATCTTGACAGTAGGCATTAAATATGGCACAATTTACACTCGGTCGTTAGCTCATATTGGGGTGTTTGAATGACTTTATTAGATCTGAATGTTGAGATGGATGTGTGGTGTGAAAGTAAGGTAGAAGTAATATAGGAAGTTTGAAAGATGGCCGGTTACAGAAACAACATGCAACAACAACACTGCATGCATGCATGTGATGAGGAGGGACGAATCGCATGTGACTGAATGAGTGATGAATATAATGTTGATGGATGAAGAAAGGAAATGATGGATGGATTGTGTAAGGAATGATATGATGGATGGATTGTGTAAGGAATGATATGAAAGAAAAAGGAGTAAATGATAGCGTGACGGTTGACAGAGGAGAATGCAAGAAACAAACGTGTTGCGCCTTCCCCAAGTAACATTCCCATGTTACGAGTACTTGGGGTCGGGCGCAACACGTTTTTTTTTCTTCAAGGGAAGGCAGATAATGAATGGTTAACTCAAATTCACACCCGATGCAGTGTTAATAGTTAAAACAAAGAGTATAAAAAAGATGTTATGTATAGTCAAGACGATAAGGATAAGCCGTGCTTGCCTAGGTTGGTCTGTGGATGGGTGGGATGATGTGTGGATGGTGGGTCAACGGCTTAACGTGCTTGCCTCGGCAAGCACGTTAAGCCGTTGGTCTCGCCTGTCATTTGTAGATCTTTGACAGTCGTTACAGGTAGTCAGTGACCAGAAAGTCTGACAACCAGTCTTACCAAGGGTCTCGTATTGTTAGTACTAGGTTGTGGAGGTCAGATAGGCAGTCGCTCCATGTAAAATACAGATATTCAGCTGCATCCGGTTAGACTGGAAGCCGACCCCAACATAGTTTGGAAAAGGCTAGGCAGATGACGATGTATAGTCAAGACGAATCTTATAACAGCCGCTAATCAGAATTCTCGGAGAAAACTGTATACGGTAAATATGTATACCACCGAAAATTAAAGGATTTCAAAAACCGAAACATAACGCACGTTTTAAAAGCCGATATAAAAATTAAAAGTCGATATTATTATATCGACTTTTCATTCTTCGGCCACAATTAAATCATCAATTCAATAAAGCTTTTAGTCGTATTTAATTTTTTATCTACAAAACCCTAAGCTTCAGCTTTACCCTCTATGCAATTCTATGACCAATTTCAAAGTCAAATTGTGTCCTGAAAAACTGGAGCTCGCTAAAAAGAGCCACTTTACAGTCTGCATCCTAAAACCTACAACGTGAAATTGATATACGAGTTTCCGAAAGACTTCCAATTGGTACAATAGCATTTTCTGCAATTATGTCCCCTCCGTGAATCAACAATTTATGGACGGTTGATGACATGTAGTACCAATCATACAGTTCCACGCATTTTTCAGCGGTTGTTCTAGCGTATTCTTTAAATTTCGGCACGTCTACAATCTCTCCAGATGTGATAGCTTGCAGAATCACAGCAAATCTGCGTATTAGGTCTTCATCTAATCCAGTGATCGCTGCAGTTTTATCAGGGAATTCAAAAAACCGCCTTGCTGTGTTCCCGTCGTTAGTTGTGCCTGATCCTTGCTTAACGATGTCAATCAAAATGTTGAGATCATCTTTGAATCGATCTTGAATGAGTTTTTTTCGTGAATGCAATAACTCTTGATGACCTTCTCCTCTTGCAGACCACTTTTTGAAGTCGAGACGATACGCATTAATGTGATGGAATGTCTTCTACACATATGTAGATGTCATCATTAATTTGTGACTAATTTCATGTCCTTGACATTTTGAGGGAACGAGAGCTTCAATTTCGTTATCCATTGCAGTTTTTTCATTTATGACAACGTCTTTGGTTTCTTTCACAAAACTAAACTGGACTGGACGGCAATACATAGGTGAGCAGGGTTTTGGATTCACCCATACTGTATCACCGTCAGCTGTCAACTTTAATGGAACCAAAGAGGTCATAAATATGATGGAATCATCTTGACCACTCTCTATGTTTTGCTTGGTTAGATGCACCGTTAAATCCCCACTTTGATATTAATATCAATTGATTATCTTGTATCGCATCAGGACTACGAATAGTTTCAAAAATTCTGTTCACTGTTAAATCTAGTAACGCTTGTAGTGCAATCTTAGCAGATGAATCCGTTACAGTCACAAATGTCTTCGGAGGGTAGCACTGTAGCTTAGCTTTTTGCACTTTATAGTAAGACGGATATATCTCCTTTGAACCTTCTCGAATAGTCGTTTCCCTTAATGTGATATATTGCCATTTCGATAGTTTTAATGAAAGTAGCAAACCCAGTGCTTTTTCTGGTGAAAATATTGTTGAAGGAGCTGGTTTGTTCAACATTTCCTTGATTTTTGCTGCTGCTTCTGGATTTTGGAGCATATGTTCAATAACAGATGCAATATCCTCACGACCATCTCCTTTCAAAAGTGCTGCAGCTGAATAAGCTACTTCATTATGGTCATCGCCTATATATTCATCAGATCGTCTCTTCTTCTGCTTGTTACTTAGATCTTCAAACGGCTTTCGAGATCTTTTTGTCATCGTTGAAGTTGATTTCATTGCAGAAGTTGATGGTACAGGTTCAGGTACAGGTTCAGTAGAAATATTTTCACTTGTTGATTCTTGAATGAGCAAATTGGTTTGCACGCAGTTTGGCCAGTCAATATTTGCCGCAAGCCATAATTGGCTTGTAATCACGTCTAAAAACTTCACTTTTCCTGTGGGATCGTAACCATCTCTTTTGAACTGCCCGTGTAAATCTTCGACAAAATTCTTTCACGGTAACACTGTCTTCATCTGAAAGGCTAGAGCCCAGTCGAATAACAAGTGTGTTGAACAATATTTCGTGATCGAAAGACGAAGCATCCTGATTGCTCAGAATAACAAACAAATCCAAATTTGTAATAATGCTTTCCATTATTCACGATCACTGAGTAAAAAGACACGGTAGGATAGATGTTAGTATTAGAAATGCTCTAAATGAACTGAAGTTGTGAATCCAATGTTTGACTATTTATTGTTATTGACTAATGATGGTATCACATTTATCTAATTACTTTCATTAAGTTAATCCTGCACTAATTGCTAAATTAGCGAGTACCCCAAATTATTTTGGTACGTATCCTTTTAACAGGTATATAGGTATTAAGTTTTATTAATCATTAGCTAATGTGGACTTGAGGCATTAGACAAGATTACGTATTACGTAATTCATAATTACCATGTGTTCGATGCAATAATTGCAATCGACCACGTTTTGCTGACCTAGCGACACGATGCGGCCGCACTAAGTGCCCCGCGAGCTCAGTGCATAACGGACAGCAACCGGGTGCATTAATTTCCATCATTTTAGCAATAACTTAGCCTAGTTACCTCAATAAACCCGTTAAAGTTATTTGAGTGTTTAACTGAGTAGCGTAGCGATTCCCAACAAGTACCACCTAATCACGTCCCCTACATTTTGGTCCTTCGAGCCTTTGAACGGCTTCGCGGTCGGACTTTAGTTTTTCGGGACTGAAGGCTATCGTGAAGTGAACTTAAACAGAACTAGTGACACTTTGGATTGCAGCGGTTTAAAGTTTAGCAGTGACAGTGGTGGTAACCTTAGCACCGAGACTTTAGTGGAAGTATATTGAGTTGGAGTGCCCAATATATTCTCTCAGCGGTAGCAGCAAAAGCGGTACTCGTGGAGTGCCCTTCTAGCAGCAGTGAGTTCATAGCTCACATTAGCGGCAACAGCGGATCACTGGTGTGGGAGACAAACTCCATCAGGTTAGCAGCGGCAAAGGATTTTTCCAAGTAAGATCGTTCAATTTTTCTTACTCCAGCAGCGAGATGGAGAGCCTTTATTTTATTCAATCTGAGATTGCGGAGAGCATTAGAAAACTCATCGTCAATTTTAAAAAGGATAGCGTAGAGCGTAAAACTTTAGATTACTGTAAGCGTAAACTCGAATTACTTGAGAAGTACTGGGAGGACTTCCAAGTGAATCATGAAAAGACCCTTCCTTTTGAGCAGACAAATCATAAATATTTTATCAAGTCTGAATTTGAGAGCACGAATCAGCTTTACTTTACAGCAAAAGAGCTTATCAGTCAATGTAAAGACCAGTTGATGCAGCAAGCTCAGAAGGCACCGTCTCTTTCTCAAACAGCACAGCTAAAGGCGCCCGGAACTTCCAGTAAGCCGGACCCGCCATCAACAGCAACTCCGACCTTCGAGTCAAGAGGGTCCAACAGCAAGCTTGACGACATGCTTCATAAGCAGTCGGTCAATTTTAAAGCGTTTCTTAGAGCAGTTAACAATATTGATGTCGAAACTATCGTTGACAAGTGGGAGTTCGAAGACGCCCTTCGAACCCTGCACAATCGGTGGACTACTATTGATAACCTTCATTGGGAGATTATTAGTGAATCGGAGGAAGATCTAGCAGAAGACTATGAGTTTTACTTTAGCAAACACGAGCGTACTTTCAATAGCTTGAAAAAAGCTATTAACTCCAAGATGTGGTCAACATCATATCGCGAGAAATCCACTCCTCAAATGGATATTCCTGTATTCACAGGCCATTACCAGCAGTGGATGCCTTTTAAAGATCTATTTAGCGAAGCAATCCACAAGAACAACGCATTGTCAAACGCCCAAAAAATGCAGTACCTGAAAGGCAAGTTAAAGGGTGAAGCAGAGCGTTTGATTCAGCATCTCCCAATCAGTGCCGATAACTATAACGTTTGTTGGGAGATTCTAAATCATCGATTTGATAACAAGAGGATCATCTTTACAGCGCACGCCAATGTGTTCCTTAATGTTCCTAACATACAGCAGCAATCATTTTCAGCCTTTAAAAAATTGCATGACGTCACGTTAGAGAGTCTTCACGCCATCAAAAACCTAGGTGCAGATATTAGCACGTGGGACCCTCTAATTGTACATATCTTATCGCAAAAGCTGGATAGTGAATCTTATTCCGAGTACATAGAGTCGTTAAAGAACCCTAGAGAATTACCAATCCTACAAGACTTTTTAGATTTTTTAGAAAATAAATTCACTAGCTTAGAAACATCTCGTCGACGACAAGACACCATGCAAAAGTCGGCGCAATCTCTGCAGCAAGCGAGTTCATCAAAATCATCACCAAACAGCCGCAAATTTAACAATCATTATAAATCGAACGATTATAATTCGAAGAACTCAAAAGCAATGCACGTGCAGGAAATCAAATGTCCTCATTGTTTTGCTGAGCATAAATTACACAATTGCGAAAGGTTTCTGCAAATGCCGAAGGAAATGAAACTTAAAACCGTCAAACAACTGAAATGTTGTATTAATTGCGTTTTTAATCATAATGGAAATAAATGCCATTCCAAGAAACGCTGCCTCACGTGTTCTGGCAGGCATCATACTTTATTGCATGATTGTTTTGCTGAGGGCAAACCAAATAATACCAATGACGAAGATCTCAAGCAAGGAGAGAATTCAAAGCAAAGCAGCGGCAATGGTGTTCACGCATCTCAGCAAAACCACACTCAGATTCTTTTAGCTACAGCGTTGATAAGGGTGACAGCAGTAGATAGCACGCAGCTGGTCCTGCGAGCTCTCATCGATCAGGGCTCACAGGTATCGTTGATTACGGAGAAGGCAGCTCAGCAGTTGGGTTTAAAACGACATCAATTTGATGGAGCAGTTTGCGGAATAGGAGAAAAGGAATCTAACTGTACGGGCAAGCTAAGCATTACATGCCAGTCTATGTATACCAGCTTTAAATTTCACACGGATGTTTTGATTATGAAAAGTCTTATCAAAAACTTACCAAACCGATCGTTCGAAAAGCCATCGTGGTCGCATTTGGAACATATTAATTTAGCGGATCCAGAGTTTAATACAAGTCGTGCGGTTGACTTGTTACTCGGGGCAGACGCCTATGCTCTTATCATGCTAGACGGTTTGATAAGAGGTCCTGATTCGTCTTCGCCCTTAGCTCAACAAACCCAACTGGGATGGGTAATATGCGGAACTGTAAAGCCACAATTCCATTGTAACGTCATCGCGAATAATACAGCGGATATTCATAAATTTTGGCAAATTGAGGATATTCACGAGCAAAATGAAATATCAGCGGAAGATCAGCAATGTGTCGAGTATTATCTATCAACGACAAAACGTCTTGAGAGCGGTCGTTACGAAGTAAGGTTGCCGATGAAGCAGCAAGCAAACGAAAAGCTGGGATCGTCAAAGGAAATAGCACTAGCGCAATTAAAGAATCTAGAGAAAAAGCTTAACAAGCAAGAAGCTTTAGCTCAGCAATATAAGCAATTTCTAAGCGAATATGAAGAGTTGGGGCATATGAAATTAGCGACCTTTAGCAGCGATGAAAAAGAGTATTTTTTACCTCATCATGGGGTTCACCGAGCGGAATCCTCCACTACAAAGTTACGTGTCGTATTCAACGCGTCCGCAAAAACTTCTTCGGGACTAAGTCTCAATGATGTCATGCATCGAGGACCTAACTTGCAGCAAGATCTGCAGGCACTGTTACTTAAGTGGAGACAATATCGATACGTATTTACTGCCGATATCGAAAAAATGTATCGACAGATATTAGTAAACGAATCGGATCAAAAACTCCAGAAAATCCTTTGGAGAGCTCAAACTGGACAACCTATTACGACATACCAGTTAACGACGGTTACATATGGCACGAATTCAGCTCCTTTTTTAGCGATGATGACCCTTCGAAAATTAGCAGCGGACGAGAAGCATAACTTTCCTACAGCAGCAAGAATTATTCTGGAAGATTTCTACATGGATGATCTAGTATCGGGGGCTCATACTATCGATGAAGGGAAGAGCAGCATAGCAGAACTTAATTCGTGCCTAACCAGTGGCAAATTTTTGCTGAGAAAGTGGTCAGCCAATGAGAAAAGGCTATTGGAAGATATAAATTCATCGCAGCAAAATAATCAAGCACCATCATTTATTTTCAAAACTGAAAACACACCAAAAACTCTGGGCTTGAGATGGGATCCAGAAACAGATGAATTCACTTTCCAATATTTTTCTTCAGCGGATACTCCAAAACTTACAAAAAGACTGCTTCTATCGGAAATATCTAGGTTATTTGATCCTCTAGGTTGGCTAGCGCCGCTAACTACAAAATTCAAATTATTGTTTTAAAAGGTATGGCTAGACGAAATTCAATGGAGCGATGAAGTTTCAGCCGAGATCAACGATGATTGGGTCAAATTAACTAAAGACCTGGGATGTATTAACAGATTCAAAATCCCACGATGGTTGCAAAGCAAACGAGACGACCATATCCAGTTGCACGGATTTTGTGATGCGTCTCTTAAAGCGTACGCATGTGTCGTATATGCCAGAATTGTATCAAAAAATGGAGTATCGGTAGTACTAGTTGCAGCTAAAACAAGATTAGTACCAAACAGCAAGACCGTTTCGCTTCCAAGATTGGAATTATGTGCAGCGGAGCTATTAACCAGACTATTAACAAAAGTAGTCACTAGCATGAGTAGCATGGATTACGGAATCTATGCTTGGAGCGACTCCAAGATCGTCCTTAGCTGGATACAAGGCTATCCGGAACGTTGGAAGCCGTTCGTAGCGAATAGAGTGAAGAAAATTATTAGCGTGGCATCACCTGACGTTTGGCATTACGTATCAACTAAAGAAAATCCAGCCGATTCAGCGAGCAGAGGACAATCCGTTACACAGTTAATAGAGCATGCGTTGTGGTGGCGAGGCCCAGCTTGGCTATCGACACCCGACTTTAAGCCAAGGCGAGAGCAAGCAGAGTATTCAACGGAAGAGGAGGTCCGAAAGCAAGTTATAACCATCCAAAATAGCAATTCGGAAGACAGCGTAATTGAAGATTTACTGAATCGTCATAGCTCATTCGATAAAATAAATCGCATGGTAGCATGGTTATTACGTGCACTTCCACGTACAAGTAAACAAAAGCCGCCGTATCTCACATTACAAGAGCTAAGGAAAGCAAAATTAATTATAATTAAATGCATACAGCGCAGTGCATTTATATCGGATATCGAGAGTTTAATGAACAGTAAACTTAATTCCGATAGCAAATTATTAAATCTACAGCCATTTTTAGATGAAAGCGGCATATTAAGAGTCGGGGGACGTCTTAAAAATGCCAACATTAGCTCTCATATGAAACATCCAATAATAATCCCATATAGCGGGAGATTAACGGAACTTCTTATCCAGCAAGCACATGAACACACCTTCCATGGCGGAGCTCGACTTACCTTGTCTTTACTGAGACAGCAATATTGGATAATTCAAGGAAATAGAGCTACCAAAAAACAGCTTCGTAAATGTGTGACCTGTAAAAAACAAGAACCTAGAAAGCTACATCAAATAATGGGAGACCTGCCTGAATGTCGATCTAATCCAGAGCCTCCATTTTATCATACTGGAATAGATTACACGGGGTTTATTCGAGTAAAAGCAAATAAAGGGAAAGGCATTAAAACAACCAAGGGGTATATCGCCTTGTTTATTTGCATGGTCACAAAAGCGGTCCATATAGAGCTGGTCTCCGACCTAAGCAGTTCGTCATTCTTAGCAGCGTTACGTCGCATGGCGGCACGACGAGGGACTCCAAAGCACATCTATTCGGACAATGGAACAAACTTCGTAGGTGCTAACAAGATCCTTCAGGAGGAACAGCAACAATTTGAGAAAATTTTTAGCGACACATTTTACAGAGAAATAGTGGAGATGAGCATAGAATGGCATTGGAACTGCCCTTCTTGGCCGAGTGCTGGAGGGATCTGGGAGCGATCTATTCGGAGTCTAAAACAACATCTGAAAAGAGTAATAGGAGAACAAGCTCTTACATTCGAAGAATATAGCACGATCTTGGCACAAATTGAAGCGAGCCTAAACTCAAGACCACTGTGCCCAATATCCGAGGATATCGATGACATCGATTTTCTCACTCCAGCACATTTCTTAACTACTCGTGCCGGTCTTACTGTGATAGACACGGCACAAGATGCGAGGACAAGATGGTATTTAGTGAATAAAACGTTCCAAGATATATGGAAGCGGTGGAAAGCGGAGTATCTCAGCCAGTTGTCGATACGCAGCAAGTGGTTAAACGCACAGAAGAATATAGAGATAGGAGATTTGGTAACCATTCATGATGATAACCTACCACCGGGGAAATGGCCTGTTGGTCGGGTGGTTGAGGTCCACCCAGGAAAAGATGGAGCTATCCGGGTGGTGACCTTAAAAACAAAAAACGGTTTCATAAAGCAGCCCATTATCAAGCTTTCTATCTTACCTATAGCGGAAAACGAAGCAAAAAAGCAGCACCAGCCAAACAATGAAGCAAAAGCGGAAGAGAAAGCGAGCAAGCAGACCAGTAATGGCCCTAACATCTATAGGATAGCGTTATCATTGCTATTTTTTATGAGCCTTATAATGACCACTCAAGCATCATACAAATTAACAGCATTCGATAGCAATCAAACATTGTATTTTGACCCTTTGAAAATCGTAACTTATTATAATATGTCTCCTTACTGGCAAGGAGACAAAGCGGTAACACAATTTTCTCAATATCTCGAGCAAACTTGCGAGAAAATTCAAAAGCAGAGCCATTGTAAAATTATCATCCTACAAATACAACACGAGTACGATGAACTACAATACTATAATCAGCTGTTGCTCAATCAGCACTTTGGAGGGCACTCGCGAACTCGACGCGGGCTTATCAACGCTGTCGGCTCCATAGCTAATTCATTGTTCGGAGTACTGGATCAGGAATTCGCAGAAAAATACAAGTGTGACATTGAACTTGTACACGGGAATATAAACCACCTTAGTCAGTTGTACAGGAATCAGACATCGGTCATAGAAGCGGAGTATAATATCTTAAAGCGAACAGAAGAGACTATTGAAAAGCAGCATAAGATAATTAATAAACATTTGAATCAATTAGACAGCGTCACCAACACATTGCAGCAGGAGATCGACGTAATGTCTATTCAGTAAGATTTCTCTTTAGCTGCGTTAGCGACCATAAATATGATTCAGAATTTAAAGCGGATTCAGGACACTTTTCTTGATACTATGACTGAGATCTATCATGGTCAGATCAATCTTCATCTCTTGACTCCACAACAACTCCGTGCGGAGTTACAGATTGTATCTAGTCAAATATCAAAAGAGCTAGCATTGCCAATAGATGACATTCAGTTCAACCTGTATGAGATCTACAAATTGTTACAAGTTAAAGCAAGGATGACGGACAAATATTTCATATTTGAAATTAACTTACCATTAATTAGCAGAGATACGTTCCAGCTATACAATTTGATACCAGTTCCGGTTCAAATTAATAAAAGTATGATCAGCATCAAGCCAGCGTCAGAATACGTAGCGATTAACTTAAGAAGAGATTCATACTTAACAGCCAGCGTCAGCGATCTTCAAGGTTGTGAACATCAAGCGGAAAATTATCTTTGTAGTCTTCGAGGGCCAATCCAGAGTTTAGATCCCGATGAACAATTCTGTGAAAAGGAGAAGCTATCCACCTGCAGGATCATCAAATCTAGCTGTGAAAACAAATGGGTTCCATTAAACGACTTTTCTACCTATTTGTATTTCTGTTGTGACTCATACTCTTTGAGAGTCATATGCGACGACGACCTACAAGCGAGCGAAGTCAGCAAGGCTGGACTTATTCAACTATCTAAGCAATGCATTGTTAAGGGTCATGACATAACACTTTATTCTCATCAGCAATTAGAGAATACGCTTAATCTTAAGCCAAATATACTCGAGATAAAATTAACTCCCATAAATCGTATCATCAGTAATCTTACGCTACCTACTCAAAATTTCCAAGACGATAAGGTCGACGAAGATACCACACCGATACATGTTTCTTTAAAGCAACTCGGTGAACAAATTGAATCGATGAAAAAATCAGCCGAACAGACAGAAGTTTTAACGGCACATGACATACATCAGTATGCGTTGTTGTATGGCCTATTAGCAGCAGCTATCGCAGCGGTCCTGTGGTTCCTGAGGAGGAGGTGTCGGCGGGCCAGTGGTCCGCCCGCCCAAGGGCGAATCGAGAGCGTACCAGCGAGTGTGAGTGTGTGCATAAACCAATCTGAAAAAGAGCAAGGCTCTAGTGTAAGTGCGCGAAATCAACCCCTGTCCGAACAGGGGCCAAGTGTCAGTGATAGTGCGCGCGTATCTAATTTTTCTAAACGGTGGTCTAGTTTGCGTTCAAAGAGGCGAGACATGTCGACGTCTCCCTTATCTAAAAGGCAATCAGTGTTCTCGATAAATGACTCAACCGTTTGAGCATCTATGTCTAGCTATAAGATCATGATATGATTGTTCCATCACCTTGTCAATCATTTCTCATGTAATATTGTTTTAATTCTTTAGCATTTTAAGCTCACATTCACGTAACTCTTTATTTTTGTATAAGCTTATCTCATTATCTCATCTCTTCCCCTCGGGAGCATGTTCGATGCAATAATTGCAATCGACCACGTTTTGCTGACCTAGCGACACGATGCGGCCGCACTAAGTGCCCCGCGAGCTCAGTGCATAACGGACAGCAACCGGGTGCATTCATTTCCATCATTTTAGCAATAACTTAGCCTAGTTACCTCAATAAACCCGTTAAAGTTATTTGAGTGTTTAACTGAGTAGCGTAGCGATTCCCAACAAGTACCACCTAATCACGTCCCCTACATTTTGTGGTCCTTCGAGCCGGATTCAAATGAAAATCACAAAGTAGGTAATACGACTTTGTGATTTCTTAGAATGTTTTGGTCTAAGCATAAAAAATATTGTAAATTACACTTGGTATAGCCATATTTAAGCATTCAAATGTATCATATACGTTTTTTTTATTTTTTTTATTTGGACGATTTAACAAAAAAAAACGCAAGTGATGCCGCGATATTAAGTCTGTCAAAAATTCACAAATAAATAGTACTATAACAGTGTGCAAGGATATAACGGCGAACTTTGCGATTCCAGAGATATCCTCATTTTTCATGTCAGCTCCATACATTTTTTTCTTATAAAAATTATAACTCTTCCATTTGTGCACACAATTACTTCATATGACATTTTATAGAACAGTAATGATCGGCAGAAGTCATTTCCAGCAAAAAAAATAACATTTAAGACATCGAGATCCTATGTCTTCTACAGCCGATTTTCGGCGTCGTAGCAGAAAAATCAGCTACGTGGCTACGCCATGCATGATCGTAGGACTTTGATATGCTACGTGCATTTTGAGG
Source organism: Xestia sexstrigata (assembly GCA_941918905.2). Taxonomy (NCBI): domain Eukaryota; kingdom Metazoa; phylum Arthropoda; class Insecta; order Lepidoptera; family Noctuidae; genus Xestia; species Xestia sexstrigata. The sequence goes on along the minus strand of OW799203.2, from coordinate 1,625,048 downwards.
CTGCTTCTAATGTAGGTTCTAAGCAGAGATGTATTAGAAGCAGGGGGTGTACCAGCGAGATATTATCTTATCTTACTACTATTATAAACGCAAAGTATGTGGGGATGGATGTTAGTTACTCTTTCACTCAAAATGAACCAAACGGATTTGGCACACAGTGAGTTTATAACTTGTATGAAAACACAAGATACCATTTATGGGCTGCCTCATTAGTCTAGTGGTCGCAAACGCAACTGCTGAGTATAACGTCTTGGGTTCGATTCCCAGGTTGGGCACCGTGATTTTCACTCAGGAATTCCTCAGAAGTAGCCATGAAGTCTGGACTTGCGCGCGGTTCATGGCAATAGAATGCCTTTTAACTTAGTACCACGTTCCCGTAGAATCATTTTCGATTTCAACGCACGCACAATCGCAGGCAAAAGCTGATGATTTGTATTCTAATGACTAAACGATTCTATTAAGATAATGTAACTGTAGTTTCTCAGCAACAGGTCACAAAGATTATTATATTAATACAATCTAAGTTCAGACGAACTTACCCCAAACTCGTTGAACTTAGATAAGAAAACATACTCCGGATCATTACCCCCGTCCTACCGATCTATTTAGTGTTTACATTTACACTGTGTACATTAAAAGTTTAATTGCTATCCCTAACAGGGGTTAACGTTTTGGCCTAAAACTAATAATTTTGATATTCTGTTTTTCATGATTTATTTTTAATTTCTCAGAGCTGCCACGGAGTCTGAATTTATGCCCGGTTGACTGCACTATCTGTAGGTCAGATAGTGGTTCATCATCTGCCTAGCCTTTTCCCAACTACGTTGGGGTCGGCTTAAGTCTTACCGAATGCAGCTGAATACCAGTAGTTTAAATGAAGCGACTGCCTATCTGACCTCCACAACCCAGTTAGTACCGGGTAATACGATATCCCTTGGTAAGACTGGCTGTCAGACTTTTTGGGCCTCTGACTACCTAACGACTGTCAAAGATTTACATATGACAGCCGGGACCAACAGCTTAACGTGCTTTCCGAGACACGGAGGAAACTCGGTACGTGGTCACTCATCCACAGATCAACCTAGGCAAGCACGGCTTAACTTAAAGAGCGGCTATTATTACGAGTACTTAGCCACGAGCTGTTCCCGTTATTATTTATTTATTATGATTTACCACTCGTTATTAATCTGTCATTTTAAACATTTTAGTCCAACATAATATTACTCCTGTATTTCGTGAAGGGTTAAGCAGAAGTGTACCCATACCACACCTAAGTACCAAGGGACAAGCCGATTGCCATCAACCGAATACAAAACCAAACTACGAGCCACTGCCGGTAAAAGTACTCACAATTTTCATTGAGTTGTCTTTCATCATTTAAATAATTGTCTAAACCGTCTTTGGCCCAAATGGCTTTCGGAACAAAGTCTGGAAAGTAATTAACTTTCGAGCTTTCTCTGCGAACTCCGACGTAATGTTTTGTTAACGAATTAATTAAGTAATGTCTGTCAAAACAGGGAAAATATGAGAACATAGAAAGCGACCGTGTTTTGTGATTATTCAAGTTTATGTAGTCAATCATTCGTCAAAACAAATAGTAAACATGGAAAATATCTCGTTTTCAGTTTCAAAGATAATGTTTGTGAATGATATTTTTAATGGTTTTTGTATCTTTTTTAAATTAATATGTAATGAATTTGTAAAAAAAATAATAAAGGAATGTTAGTGACAATGTTAGTTTAAAAAAATCCTAGAACTAAATGTGTGCAAAAATGACGTTTGGTACCTGCTGTGTTTTTTTGTATATTATTATCAAAGATAGGAATATAGTAGACTTTTTTGACTTTTCAATGAAGATAGTAAGCATAATGGAAAAATCCCTCCCAATAAAATCCCGTAATGTTTTTTTTAGCCGTTAAATTGAAGATGTTAGAGGCCGAACGAGGCCGGAGTGAAAAGTATCAGACCAACAGACAGGCTGACAAATGGACAAAGTTACACACATACATAAGCTCAAACCTTGTCCCCATGGGCATAGGCACAAACTACAGAGCGCCACCTTCTACAGAACATACATACTTACTTGTTTTGCCTCGTTCACATTCATCTAAACTAATATTTTAAAGAGGAAAGATTTGATTTTTTGTTTGTTTGTTACGATTTAACTCAAGAACTACTCAACCGATTTTAAAAATTATTTCACCATTAGAGTAACATAGATTGTAAATTATATTGATATTGTCATGCAAATTAGTCGAGCTATCACAATTTTCGCGGACGAAGTGCGGTCCATCAATATATCCATACATACTCGTTTTGGTTCGTTCACGTTCCTGCATAGACAGATTTACTTTCCCATTTAAAATATTAGTAGGACTATGAATATTACTTTAGTATTTATAAAAGGAGAATATAAGTTGTTTCACGTGTAAAATAACTTCTAATTAGTAGATCACTAAATTATTTCATCAAATGTACAACGTGTCTCTTTCTTAGCTTCAAGTTAATTAATATATTTCCACACAATAACTTTAATAACTCGAATGAGTCAAAGGGGAACATTTACACAACCTTTTTCACAAAACAAATTGTTTCCAAAAATTGAATATTTTTATTTCGTTATGATAAATTTCGCGTTGATTAGAGGTTTACTTTGGTACATAAACCCTCTGGGGATTTGTGTAAAATCCGCGGAAATTACGAACGTAGATTTCTATTAATGTAAAGACAATGAGCAACTGAATGTTCCAAATGAATTAACTGTTTAATCAGCTTGACTTTCTGTGTGTTCCTGAACATAATATACAGGGTGTAACATAATAAACGCAAGACGTCTCGTGCGGTGACAGACCATGAAACTGAACAACTTTTGTTCTATGACTTTTGGAAATTCATAATTATTTTAGTTTTACCATACATAGGTGTAAACAACCTCATCACGAAGCCGTCAACCAAGCATTCTGTACATCAAACTAAGTAACTTTACGCCAAAAATATTGCCGGTCAACGACTTTTTTTTTTGGGTGAAAAATCACGTTTTGGGGTAAAACTCAATGTAACGCACTCAAAACATTGTGCTGATGGATAGATTGAATAATACGAGGGTCGTGGGGTATTTAAAAGTAAACGTCTTACATTAAAAACTTGTATTAAAAAAAAAAACTTGTCAGAAAGTTGTAACTTTGACCCCCAATATCTCCGTAAATAAAAGGTTCCCAGTAATAGTGTAGAACAAAAAGATGATCGCAATGACGGGGAGAAGAAGTGCCTTTCGGCTTCGTTAAGAGGTTTCTTACACCCTTTTGTTAATCAGCTGATCGCGTTAATTCCTATAGAAAGTCTAACTTTATTGTGTTTTTTTCATACTTAGGGGTAAAGGGTGGGGTAAAATAGAGGTGTACATACGATACAATATCCACATTTTGCTAGTTAGGTATGTTATAGGTTCCTTTTAATAAGGGGCGAGCCCCAAGAATGATTAAATTAATTAAAACGTTAAAGAAATTTGCGTTACAAAACATAGGTTGATGTGGGTACTTTTCCAAACCGTTTTCCATAACCTCTTGTTATTACTTTATCTTTATGCAAAAAGGTTTAAATATACCATATGTAATGCAAAAAGCCCTTGTATTTTTTCTTATACAGGCTGGTAAAATATTTACACAAAAAGTAATTTTGTATTAGATATTCTGGACGCAACAACGTTTAAAAAAAAGTTTACTTTGAGAACAACAGTAGGGTTAATTGGATAAATTCATTTAATTAGCCCTACTAGTCTTATTTCAAACTTAGACTGAGACGGATTTATTTTACGAAAACCAGACTTTACTTAATTATATTTATGCTTATTGTCTAAGCAGTTGTTTACTAATAACAACACAGTTATTTTTTTTTATTGAAAAAATAAATCTTCAATTAAAAATAAGGTTTTGTTTAATTTACTTTACTAACTTACCCATACAGAGAAAGTTGTTAATTCAAATAAAAAAAATATTATATTTTATTTCTGTGTCAAACCAATTCACAGTTCATTCAGAAACATCATCACAAAATTCCAGGTTTAATCTAGCCCAAGTTTACCTACATCCTGTATATAGCTTCACATTTCGATGAGGCTGCATAACGAGGCCTTTCCTTTCCCCCGACTTGGAAGCGAGACAATCCAATATGGCCGCCGGATGCAGCCTCTCCTGGACCCTTCATTTCCGGTCCGTCGGCCGGAGACCAGCCTGTATCAACGTCGTTTAATTTGTGACATTCAAGGAAAGGTGCTCTAAGTATTGTTTGAGATTATAATATTTGGGTGGTTTTTTTATGCCAAACTAAGTGTCCGATTGATATGGCCTGAATGAAAGCCGAATTTATAATAATTGTTTCGGGTCGATTTTGTCAGCAATACAGCTTAACCAAAAATGCCGAGCTGAACCTGTTTGTGAGTAGCACTCCTTAATAAACAGCCAATTTTAAACAGTTCTGCAAATACCATTAAGCAGTATAAATGTGTGAAAAAATGAAAAAAAATAAAAATGAAATGTGTGTGTGTGTGTTGTGTGTAATTTGATATATTTGGTGTGCATAATTTGTGTGCAAGTCAGTATTTTTGGTTTAACTTTGAAATATTTTGTTCGAAAAAAGGGAATATACAGATATCGATTTAATTATATGCCTTAATAAATACCTAGATTTTTCAGAGAGAAATAATCTGACGATTAAGAAAAACGATAACGGATTCGATCACGAAACATTGGAATCTGAATCTTGTTACTACTAGCTACGTATGAATTCACGTTGGGTAAAGATAAAATACTCTTCCGGGTGTGTGCTAGCCTTAACCTAGATCAATTCCTACCTAGGAACTATAAAGGTTACACCCTTTACGCTACACACACTCTTAACGAAGCCGAATGGCACAATTGTTCTCTTTGTCATTGCGATCAGTTTTTTGTTCTAAACCATACCGGGAACCCTCTAGTTACGGAGATATTGGGGGTCAAATTTCTTTACAACTTTCTTTTAAATATATGTTTTTAATGAAAGATTTTTACTTTAAACACCTTCACGACCCCCGTGGGTCGTGACCCCCGTGGGTCGTGAAGGTGTTTAAAGTAAAAATCTTTTCAATCCATCCACCAGCACAATGTTTAAGTGCGTTACATTGATTCCTACCAATAAACGCCTTTTTCCAGCAAACATTTTTGCCGTGCTTGCCTAGGTTGGTCTATGGATGGGTGACCACCCATTACATACCGAGTTTCCTCCGTGCCTCAGAAAACACGTTAAGCAGTTGGTCCCGGCTGTCATTTGTGATCTTTGACAGTCGTTACAGGTACTCAGTGGCCCAAAAAGTCTGACAACCAGTCTTACCAAGGGGTATAAAAATTCTCACGGTCATGACGAAATACCCATAAGTATCATCAAGGACATATTAGCTGAGCCAATAGCTGACTTTTTAAACAAATGTATTGAGCAATGTGTTTTCCCTGAACAATATAAAATTGCTCGTGTTTTGCCCATATTCAAAAAAGGCTCTAAATTAGATGCGAAAAACTATAGACCCATTTCACTATTACCAGTATTCTCTAAAATATTTGAAAAGGTAATGAAAGAAACCACATGAAGAACACCTTGCGCCTCCGTAGACCAGAGAATGGGCAGCAGCGTTTTCTGTTAGTCTTTCATCACTGCGATCTCCAATCCGCCTGCCAAGCGTGGAGTTTACGGCAAATTCCTCCCATCATGGGAGAGGCTTATGTCCAGCAGTGGACGTTATGGGCTGTTGTAGTAGTGTAGTAGTAGTAATGAAAGAAATATATAATAAACTACCTGATGAAATTAAAAATGAACAAAAAATTTATATCTTTATAAATAAATTAAAACAATTTCTAATCTGTAAATGTTATTATAATGTACATGAATATTTAAACGATAAATTTAATAAATAAACAATAATACATAAAAACGCAATAATAATTTATTTATAATTACCAATGATAATAATAATATATGTATAATTTTAATAAATATTAATGTATAAATCCAATATATGAGTAGTAAAAATATGTACACAATTAGTTATCAGACTACCTACCTACACAAAACGAAAGAGCAGATTAATATTAAAATTGTTAACAAATATCTATAATAATCGGGCATAACAACATAAAAATTAGGAGGAGGGCCTCCTAATTTTTATGTTGTTATGCCCGACAGGGCCCACAATGCTCCAAAACGAATGTATGTCTTTATGTACCTACCACCTAAGTTCACATTGTGGAATGCAATAAACGTATTGAGTATTGAAAAAGATAGGCTTGTCAAACATTTGATTAAACACAATATTATTAGCTATCAACAGTTCGGGTATCAAAGAAGCATAGGGACCATTGATGCAATAGACTCACTAGTAGATGATGTGGTTAGCAAACTGAATAATAAAGAAAGAGTGGCAGGACTATTCCTAGATCTTAGCTCTGCCTTCGATACTGTTGAACATAAAATCCTTTTAGACAAACTAGAACACTATGGGATAAGAGATAATGTCTTAAAGCTTTTCAGTTCTTATTTACAGAACAGATCACAGTACGTCGAAATTAAGTCAGTTGAAAGCGGACATGAAAAAATTAACAAATCTAAGCTTGTTAGAGTACAAAAGGGAGTTCCACAAGGCTCAGTCTTGGGTCCAATATTTTTTATTATATTTCTTAATGACTTAGCAAACTATATGTATAAGATAGTACCAAAATGGGTATTTTTGCTGATGACACAAGTGCCGTTATGAACGATATCTCTGTAAGGGACTTAGAAAATAAAGTGAATCATGCACTGTCTGCTTTTGAACATTAGTTTTCCACTAACAATTTAAAACTCAATGTGGAGAAAACTAAATGTATGTTCTTCAAATCAACCGTGAGGAATAATGATAGTATTAAAATAGCTTCATTGGGAAATAAAGTGGAAATTGTACAAAACTTAAGATTTTTAGGGATACAAATAGATGCGCTCTTAAGCTGGAAAAAAGAACTGGAAGCAATCACAAATACTCTCAGCAGTGCATGCTATGCCTTGAGAAGTTTAAGGGACGAACTAACCATTGCTCAATTACGAAATGTTTATTTTGCCTTAGTTGAGTCCAAGCTGAGGTACAGTATTAAATTATGGGGGAACAGTTATAAATACAATATGGATGCAGCTTTTTTTATGCAAAAAAGAGCCCTCAGAACTATTCTTCGCATAGACCGGACTGAATCTTGTAGAGAGCATTTTGTGAAATTAAAAATTCTACCTGTACCTTGTCTTTACATTTTGGTTCTACTAAGTAGTTTTAAAAAAAAACCTAGATAAGTACGAGACAAAGGAAGAAAGGGAAACTAGGGTAGAAACGCGCAGGAAAGATTTGCCTAATTATCTGCAGCCAAAATTAAATGTTGTCAGACATAGCTCTAAAGTTCAGTCTGTACAAATCTTCAATAAATTTCCATTAGAACTAAAAATGATTAATAGTCCAAGAATATTTAAATTCAAATTAAACTCATTCTTAATGACGAAGTGCTACTATAGTGTAGAAGAGTTTTTTAGGGACAAAAATAATGCCACAGTGTAACTTGTTTATTTAAGTTTAAGTCTAATTCTTGTCATGTTATTTTGTTGATTAAGTTGAATGTTTGTTTTTTTAACTAGGCTAATTGTGTTTTTTTTTTTATTTTTTTTAAACTGAGTTCTTGATATTACTTATTTTATTTTTGACATTTTATCTATATTATTGATTGTAACTTTTATTGATTCTTATTATTGTATTATTCCTGTACCTATTCAACACAAATGTATTTTTGTTCAGAATAAATGACTAATGAGTATCGTATTACCCAGTACTAACTGGGTTGTGGAGGTCAGATAGGCAGTCGCTCCATGTAAAATACTGGTATTCAGCTGTATCCGGTTAGACTGGAAGCCGACCCCAATAAAACTTGGAAAAAGGCTAGGCATATAATGATAATCAGTTTGATGTACAGAATGCTTGGTTGACGGCTTCGTGAAGAATCTGTTTACACCCTGTATTCCATGAGCTCGAGTTAGAATTCAATGTTACACGTGTAACCTTCCTCTTAAATTGCTTGGTCTTAAAATGCTCCTAGGGGAACCCTTTCTATCGCTCTAAATGTGATATCAGTGATAAAACGACATGTTAAAAAGCCAATTTTCGAGCCAGTACCTACCTATATTTGACAAGACAAGGCTACGTTAAGTAGTCAAACAAATAGCCATTTTTCAATTAAAGCTAACCGTTTTTTCTTCTTATTGCATACGAATTCAATTTTTCATAATTAAGAAAAAACTACTCGTAGCTAAATGGAAACCGGATGGGACAATCCGTTTTTTAAACTACGCTTGCCAAGGTCGGTCTATGGCTGCGTGACCATCCATTACGTATCGAGAGTAATGGTCCAGTTGAATCAATGCTTTGGATTTTGAGTTTGAAGATCAAATAGCCAGTCACTTTATGTAAAATGCTGGTCCATCTGCATCCGGGATAGTTTGGGAGCTGACCCCAATACATTTGAGAAAAGACTAGGTAGATAAACACAATATTATAAATGCAAATACAATTTGGTATACTTACATTGGTGTCGATTCTGTTGTGCACAAACTAAACTTAATTTAGGCTATTGCTATATTTTACTAAAGGTCAGTGCGAGAAAAGGACGGCTATAGCTATGAACTAAGTTAGAGATGTTAAACTAGCTGTCAAATTTAGTTGGAATTAATATTTCCATTCAAATGAAGAGTGCACGTAAAAACATGTCGACTAAAAACACAGTGAAGCCCAAGGCATAAACAAGTTTGACATCTCTAACTTAGTTCATAGCTATAGCCTTCCTTTTCTCGCACTGCCTTTTAGTTAAAGATAGCAATAGCGTAAATTAAGTTTAGTTTGAGCACAACAGAATCGACACCAGTGTATGTTAAGTTTTAAAAACTGTGAAAGCTTGAAACAGTGTTACAATAAAATTTGTTAAGCTTACATTTACTACAACTGAACAAAGAAACAAAACAATAATTATTTTAACTATTCAGACAGCTTCACACAATGTCATTAATTTAACATTTCCTAATTAATTTTTCATCATCAGGCGGCTTTTCCAATTAATAAAATTAAATACAAAATGTGATTCAGTGATTATGTGCTAGTTCAACGACTTCATTAGTAACAATTTTAATTAATGCGCACTTGAAACCAATGAATCTGGTATTAATTTTGTTGTTTATTGATGTTGTCAAAAAATATAACATCGTTACAGGTAGTCAGTGGCCTGAAAGTCTGTTAATCAGTCTTACCAAGGGCATCGTACCACGACCTGAGAATAAGGTTTTGGAGGTCAGTTAGGTAGTGGACCCGTGCAAAAAACCGGTTAAACTGGAAGCCAACCTCAACATATGTAGTTGGAAAAAGGCTAGGTAGATGATGTTACCAGGCATTCATAAAATGTGTGGTCTATAAAGGGTGTAAAACACCTCTTAACGAAGCCGAAAGGCACTTGTTCTCTTCGTCATTGCGATCATTTTTTTGTTTTACACCATACCTGGGAACCTTCTAGTTACGGAGATATTGGGGGTCAAAGATCCAACTTTCTGACAATTTTTTTTTTAATACGAGTTTTTAATGTAAGATTTTTACTTTAAACACCTTCACGACCCCAGTACTATTCAATCCATCCATCAGCACAATGTTTTGAGTGCGGTACATTGAGTTCTACCACAAAACATGATTTATCACCCCAAAAAAAAAAATCGTTTCCCAGCAATAATTTTTGCGTAAAGTTACTTAGTTTGATGTACAGAATGCTTGGTTGCCGGCTTCGTGATGAGGTCTTTTACACCCTGTATACATAAACTAAAGACAAAAATATTTATGCCTGCCTATCTGACCTTCACAAGCCAGTTAGGACTGGGTAATGAGACACCCCTAGGTCAGACTAGTTGTCAGACCTTCGAACCACTGACTACCTGAAACGACTATTAAAGATCTGCAAATGACAGCCGGCAACATGCAACAAGCGGCCTTAACGTGCTTTTCAAAAAGGAAACTTGGTATATGTCACCCATCGATAGACCGACCTTGACTAGCGCTGCTTAATTTGAAAGACCGAACCGTGCGGCTGTTATTATTTAGTCAGGAGTTGTCTAGTAACAGCAGATAATAATTGCTATAACACAAAGTATAAATAAATTACTCTGAACAAACATTTAACATAAACAAGCGGCCGAAATGAATTACTTTCACGAGTATATTGAAATTTGTTGCTAGGAGAGTACAAGAATTTACAGATTTACTATACTATATGAAGTTGATGAAAAGCCTGTTATGTTTCAAAACGTACAACCTAGTGACAGACGGGCGCACATAGGAGCATTGGCTTCAAAATCATTATTTTACTTTAAAAACACAAATTTTCGACAATTTCGGAGGCAATAATTACTGAAGTTTCTTGTTTGAGTTTTGAAAGCAATTCAAATATACCTATCGAGATATCTCAGAGGGGATAACAATATCGTCTGCCAATAATTTCCTAAGTTTAAACAACAGATCGAAATCAATGTTTGTACAATCTTCGAATACCAATTAAACTTTAGGTCCTATCAGCGTGTGAACATCGTTACGATACTAAGGGCCTTCGTACACCACAAAAGCATCGGTTTTTTCTTCTTCAATTATTGAGTCAACCCAATCTAGATTGAGTCAACCCAATCTTTGGCGAAGACTTTCGCACTTTTAGCCGCGTCCGCTCCTGTGATGTGCAATCAGCAGAACAGGCAGACACGTTATTGTTAATTTGTGGAATACGAAAGCAGCGATCTGCTTTCATCACTAAAACGAGAAAACATCGCTTTATAAGTAGCGGTACAGAATCGTGGGTACGTGTGCAAAGATACACAGCTATCGGCAGCATACCGACTGTATCGTGACCATTTTGCATTTCAAATACTTACGAGCGATAAAAACAAAAAAGAAAACACATAATAAAAAAATTGAAATGTACTACTTGTTACTTATATGTAACAAGTCGGGCTAGTGTGATATGCTTATCAGGTAGCATTCATGTGTTAAAATCGAAAAAAAATGTATGACAACATTCACAATGGCCGCTCTATTACTGTTTTAAATCTCTTTGCGGTAGGTATAAGGTCTCAAAGTACAGGAATTAATGAACGATAGTGATAGCGCCAAACCAAACTCGCTAGGTAAGTTCTAGGCCAACTCAGACTAGATTGTCATCAACACGACAAGAGGAAGAAAAAAAAATAGTCTACAATGACATTTTTACAAACATTTACAAATGTTTAAGCTTACATTCACAAACAGCCAGACCCGGCTACCTGTAGGCATTACAATTATTTGTTCCGTGCGGGAATAATCCCAGCGACACGCAGCGCAGCCAATCACTCAGTCACTGCACCAACCGTGCTTTCAAAATCCGTAATTGCGTGATATATTTAGATAATTTGAATGTTATGGGACATGGGTGGCGGTGTAATTACGGAAACAATAAACATCACGGTTTGTCTATAAGATGATAACCAGTAGCGGTGGCCGTACGGACAGATTTTGGACCGGTTGCGGACACCGACAGATACTTCAGTACATGATCTCTCAGAGTCTCATGTCCAGACCTGCGACCACAAACCGTCCGTACTGTCCGGACCGAACCTTTAATAATCTTAATATAATGGGTAAGTACCACTATACTACACTAATAATACAACACTTCCGCCTACCCATTCGGTTGGTATGTATATTAATAAAATCGCGTTAAATCTTACTCGTAACCTCGATCTAATGTAGGTTATATGATTAGGTAATTACGCACATTACAAGTATGTTCGGTGATTGGCGTAGTAATTGATTTTATATTACGTAATTCAGATCAAATAAGATAAGCTCAATAATTATACACCAAGTTATATACGCGATCTAATATTAATAATAGTCTTAGACTAACATTATGAATAGTATTTACTTGTTTTACAAACATACAATGGCAAAGTCATTACTTCATTACGACAGTGCATCCACATTCATTGCGTTATTTACGAATCTTCGGAATTCCGGATTCCGAAAATTGTTTCACTAATGAGAAGCCACATTATCATCCGAGTGTCATAGGCTACATTTAAAACGTTCCCGTGGGGTGGTTTCCTACCATAAGCGAGTAAAACCGCGGGGAAAAAACTAGTTACTCAACTATTAAAACTAGTTACAACATAAAACAGTATTTTGTACATTACATTGAAGTGAGTAACGCAACTTTTTATCACAATTCGTAGCATATTAAAGAAAATCTTTAATTTATTTATTGCTTTTTAAAATTTGAGACATTAATTGGCTCAACAACGTAATTAACGCAATGAATGTGTGGAAATAAATGGTTTTTCCATTGTAATTTTGTAATGCAAAAACCCCTTCTAGTCTCAATATACTAACGTCTACTACGTATATATGCCAACCATACTACCAAACCAAACATAGCTTTTGACGACCCGAATGGTGCAGCAGTAGTGAGGCTGCCTTACGTTCGTTGGGTCCCGGGTTCGAATCCTGGTAGGAACAAATGTTACTGTGATGAGCATGGACATTTGTTTTCGAGTCATGGATGTTTATATGTATAATAAGTATGTATTTACAAGCAAAAAGTATCTATGTAGTATATCAACTATCTGGTGTCCACGACACAAGCCTCGTTGATTAGTGTGCTGCTAGATGGCGCTGTGTGTAATTTCCAGTGTTATTTATTTATTTATTTATACGTAACCGTAAAAAGACAGATAACACATCAAAATAACAACCAATTATAATGCCTGACGCAAAAATAGCTTTTTACATAAAATATCAAGAAGTTGCTACGGCAGGTTCTTGCTACGACCGCTACACCGTAGCAACATGCTACGAAGTTTTGGATAAAATTCCGATCTTTGCTTCTTACATACAATACATTGCAGATTTTTGTGGGATTTAAAATCACTATCCAAATTACATTTTAAACGTATTGACACGTTAGTTTGTTATTTTTCGATAAAGGACCTAGCATTAACAGAAATAAACATTTATTTTCGGTAAAATTATTTTTTGCTCGAAAATAGAACTTCTTATACGAAAAAACCAATCCAAATATTAACACAAATAGGTCCTTGAATGTTTCCAATCAATTTTGGGAACGTGTTGGCACCTTCATATGTTTTTCTTGGAACCAGAGCTGTGATCAAAGACTTTGATTGAGGTCCAGCTATTACACGGAAACTCTTTGAACGAACCATGTAGACCATAAACCGATTTTGGTCTCTATAAACATATAATATTCGAAGAAAATTGGTTTTAGATGGTTTTGTGTATTGTGGTGACATTTCTGTGGTTTATTGACGTTTTTAGTTAATCAAAGGTGTTGGAATGTAGTTTCAGCTAATTACCTTTTTTAATATTAGCCTATTCAGTCCCACTGCTGGTCAAAAGCCTCCCCCATTCCTTTACAATTCATCCGGTGTTTTGCCTTTTCTAGCCTGTCAGAATCTAGTCCTAATTGGCCTACAAAAGAATTAAATCAATTGGCTTTCAAAACTGCTATAGAAGAGGGTGACTTAACACTCATTTCTATATCAAAACACAAGTTTAAGTTTGTACATCTCAACTTTAAAGAATAGAGAGACAAAAAAGAAAAGACAATCTTACCAAATAATAATTTGTAATTGGGCCGACTATAACATATGTATTATAATAATAATAAACTTATTCAAATAAAAATATTGTAGATTGTAGTATATTATGTATGTATTATCCAGACACAATCACCAAACAACACGAGACATAATCCCAATCACCAACGTATATCGAGTTTCATGAAAAAAGAGAAATAAACAAAAAGATCAATTTGATCAGAGAGACACGTTGGACTAATATTTGTTCAATGGAGCTGCGATGACGTCATGGGGCGATTAACTCGTTATTTGATTTGTTCAGGGCACGTTGATTAAAAGCAACCCTGTAGACGAACAGACATACTTGTGTGGTAAGTCAGGTGTTTTCAGTGTTAGCTTTGCTGGTTTCGGCGTTTAGGTTTTGTCATTATTATTAAAAGGTATTCTATGTGTTAATCCAGGTTATAAACTATCTGTGTGTCAAATTTCATCCAAATCCATTTTGTAGTTTTTGCGTGAAAGAGTTGTGGTGCCTTCTACATGCGATATAATAAGCCAACCACTAAATGTAGGTATCACACATGTAACTCATGTGAGGACCACATAGGTACACAAAATATACACAATTGTCATGAGGGTAGAGAGATGAGTTGACCTGTTTCATCATGTTTATATATCTCAAATGCGTATATCTATAAGGTGACGTGTGACGTACAGTCTCCCTTATGTGGCTATGCCACTTACATGTTTTATTGGTTTTATCAAGTGCTTTGCCATTCTCTGATTTGTAGGTGTTTACTTATTGTCGTACCTTACATGGCTATGCACCTCCATTATCTAGCTGGGCATCGGTCGACTTGCTCCGGTCTAAACAGGGTCTATCCCTGGTGATTCTAAACGTGTTTGCATAATCACTTAGCCGGACAGGGGGCCTATGGCCCCCCGGAGGCCTCCACCATCCCCATAGCCTCGCCACGGTTGCTCCATCTCAGTCGACCGTGCCAGTGTGTTTCCGGACCACACTACAATGTATGGGAGTGCCAGACTTCCCTGTTCAATGTCCTTGACTACCAAGTGTGCTATGCACTGCAAGATTGAACTACCAATGAAGGAAGAATATATAACTGTAAGAGTCCCCTCATCTCTCCACTCATCATGTACGTTTATGTCGACGTAAGATATTATGAAGTAAACACTCACCGGGATCTTTCTAATGAGGTGGGACACTTAGAAGCTCGTCGCTTCTAATTTGTCTCCTAACCACATGCTCCTCTTTTCACCCTCTCAATACCTGTCCGACTGTCCGGCAGCCATCTTTTTTCCCGCCATATTTTCTACCCTCGTACCAACATAAACAAAATTAGTCAAAAGCCAAGCGTGGTGTTGCCACACTACAAAATACAATTTAATATTGCCGTGTTGATACATACCAATTGTTTTATGGCAATTCGCGCCGTGCGCGACACTGCCACAAGCAGAAAGAGGGTGTTATTGCAGTAGTGTGAAGAGTTGACGCGTCCATTCCAGTATTTTCTCTCTGGCCCGAATAGCAGCGTCCCTCTTACTTCTGCTCTCCGGTTGTAAAACGTCAGAGTCGACAGTAGCCTCTGATGTACCTGTGTTAATCATAGGTTCTTGCACTGGCTCTACCTCATTTGTTTTGGGTACCTCATTGTCACCATTCTCAGATTCTGGTTTGGTTGATAAAGGTGGTTGCATGTCATCCACTCGACTTGAGGTGTCATCCATATCTAAGTACACAACTGGGACATTTGGGAGTGGACTCGTCGCTACCTCCTCAGTTGATCCGGATTGTGTTAGGTCATCCGGTTCGGTTTCAAGGGGATAGAGGTGACCTACAGACCGAGTCATTATCGAGTTTCCAACTTTGACCTTAGCAACTCTATGTTTGCCATCTGCACTCTTTATTAGTTCGTCTATCTTCCCGACCTTCCACGTTTCACGGTTTTTTAAATCTGACTTCACCTGTACGATATCTCCTATTTTAGGTGTACGATCAGATACAACTCTCGGCTGCTTAGGAGAATTTTGGTACCTCTCACGTAGGCTCGTCAGATACTGTGATATAAATATTTTTTTGAATTCTTCAATAATTATCAATCCTCTTTTCCAGCTCTCAATTAAATTGGTTTTGAGTTTAGAATTATCTGCGGAATTAACACTATCGGTAGTAGGAGTCAAGGTCAGGCATTTTCCCAGACTCAGAAAATCATTTGGCCTTAATATGTGGATCACTTCAGTTCCAACCTTTGTAAGTGGTCTTGAGTTGATGACTGCTTCCACTTCTTTTAGCACTGTCAGCAGTTTGCTGTCTCCAAGCAGGTGCTTTTCAAGAGTGCGTTTTAAGGAATGTTTTATAATTCCTATCAGTCGTTCGTAAAATCCGCCGTGCCATGGAGCAAGCTGTGGTATGAATCTCCATTCAATTCCCCTCTCAATGCAGTAGGGTTTACTGACCACTTCAGATGTTAGCTTGAAACATGTAGCATTGTCGGAATACATCCGCTTAGGTGTATTTCTAGTGGCAGCAAATCGTCTAAGCGCCAGGAGACATTCTTCTGCTGTCAAGTCGTTTACTATTTCTAAATGAATAGCTCGTACAGCGAGACAAGTAAATACAGCTACCCACCTCTTCTGTTTTCCATTTGGTGCGTTGACATATAGAGGTCCAAAATAATCGAGCCCACAGAAGGTATATGGCGTGCTGTAGTTCACTCTTTCCGCTGGTAAGTCCGGTGCTGCTGGCAGACGATAAGGGCCACCTCCATGTCTTCTACATTGCTGACATCTTGATATCACTCGCTCTACTTGACGTTTCCCTTGTGGTATCCAATACCTTTTTCTAATGAGGCTGAGTGTATGAGTGGCACCAACATGGTAGTTTCTTTCATGAGTATCCTTAATAATCCTATTTGTAAATTCGCAATCTCTGGGTAATAATATTGGATGTTTCATGTCGTAAGTCCATGTGGTGTTTACCATTCGTCCCTGACATCTCAAAACTCCATCCACGTCTAAGAAGACACCGAGGTTTCTAATAAGGTGTGTCTTCTTCCCTAAAAGTTCATCTGCAAAATGGTGTTTTTGCAGTTCTTTGATTTTTGTCAGAGCATCAGGCGCTGACATTGGTGATGCTAGACTCTGCTGTGCTGAGTTAATTTCTTTACTTTCATGCTTTTCGTTGACCGGTTCAGTGACTGAATTGTCTTTAGGGTCATCAATTTCCATTTGTTGGCTGTTATTTAGTTCCAACAAACTGTTATTTAGTTCCTGATTTCCTGGACCACTGTCTGCTTCTGTTCTGTTTCTACTATCACTGTGGTCCAGGCCCTCCCCGATAGAAAGAGCTGTCATGTGGTTCATATAATATCTATCTGTAGGCCATATTGATTCATTTTCTTTTAGAAATATTGGGCCGTTGAACCAAAGTTCTTTAGCTTGACTCCACCTGTCGGGTCTGGTTGCAACATCAGCTGGGTTCATCTTTGTATTAATATAGTATATTTCAGATTGCATCTGGTTTTTCTTTATTTCTTCTACTCTATTAGATACAAAGGGTGGCAGTAGTCTGTTGGAATTCATCCATCCAAGTACAACCAAGCTATCTGTCCACAGTGTTTCCTTGCTTATTTTTAAGGATAGGCTCTCTCTTACATATTTTAGAAGCCTACTTGCTATTAAGAGACCGAGTAGTTCCAATTTAGGAATATGAAGTTCGTTTTTGCCTTCTTCTTTGGCTATTCTTGATTTTCCCATTAGGAATGAGACTGATGTTTTCTGTTGACTTCGTGATGTCAAGTATATAACTGCAGCGTAACCGGTCTTCGAGGCATCGGAGAAACAGTTCAACTGGTATGTTGTCTCAGACTCTGGAACAGCATTTGTTACGCATCTTGGCAGCTCTATGTCTGCCGCTGTCTCTATGACATTCAAGATTTCCTGCATGGACTGTATCAATTCATCTGGTAAGGTAGTATCCCACTTATGTTTTTGTTCACAGATGTTCCGGAACAGGATCTTCAATGGCAGTGTTAATGGACAGATAAAGCCACATGGGTCATAGATCCGGGCTAAAGTACGAAGTACCTTTCTTTTAGTGTTAGCTGGTGCATCTTTGTTAAAATGTTGATCTGTTAGTTTTAGTTTTAATGTATCTCTTGCTATGTTCCACATTAGTCCGAGAACTTTAACTGTGCCCTCATGTTTTGCTTGTTGCTCTGTAGGTATAAGACCAAGGAATTCCTTTTCGTTTGAGAGCCAGTCTCTTATATTCATAGAAATTTGTCCAAAGGACTCCCTTGTTTTTTTATATACCTCTTGAGCTTCTTGAATCGAGTTTGCTCCTGTTACTAAGTTGTCTACATAGCAATTATTGGCTATATCTTTTAGTAAATTTACATCAGTCTGTGTCATGTGATATTTAATAGTTGCTGTGAGAAGAAATGGACTTGAAATCACCCCGAAAGGCATGCGACGGAAACGAAGATACAACAGGTTTTCTTTCGTTAAATCCTTCGTGGTATGTTTTATCCATAGGAATCTGGTTACATCACGGTCCTTTTCTTGGAGCCCCACTTGTAAGAAAGCTTTCTCCACATCAGCTACGATAGCTATTTTCTTTGTTCTGAATTTCAGGAGAAGAACTATGAGGTCCTCTAGCATAGATGGTCCACTGTAGAGACATTCGTTTAGGCTCTTCTTACCAGTTGCTTTCGCTGAAGCGTCATAGACGATACGTCCTCGCTTTCCTTCATTTTTTACGATATGGTGAGGTAAATAGTGTACAGGATGACCCATGTCATTACTATGTGGTTCCACTATTTCAATAATATTCCCATCTAATTGCTCCTTGAGAATATTGTCATATTCTTGCAGTGTTGCTTTATCTAGCCTGTTGATTAAACTTTTGAGTCTTCCCAATGCCATACCAAAATTAGCCTGGAGTTGAGGTGGGTATTCAATCCATGGCCATGTTATTTCATAACGTCCATTGTTGTATTTTACAGTATCATTAAAGTGTTTGACTGCTTCATCTTGTCTTGTAATCTTAGGGGAATCACTAATGCCAATACACTCAAGTGACCACAAGAATTTTATATCAATGTTTCTGAGAGGTAGATCAGGTTCGGTAAAATAAGGGCAGCTTGAACTGTGACAGTGGCAGTAAGTAGTCACAGTTAATATATTTTCCTGATCCGTAGTACAGTTTTGTCCAAAGTTTCCTGATAATAGCCATCCGAAGTCAGAATCCACCAAATACAAATTATTGCCAATCTTCTCTTTTATATCTCGTAAGAAGCCTACAAAATAATTATTCCCTATCAAAAGATCTACATTTTCTCCAGTAGAGTCATCATCAGCCACTATATCCACCATGGAATAATCAAATTTAGCTATTGGTAATCTCTCGGTAATATATGGTACAACATTGACTCTTACTTGTCTTCTGATGCCACGTTTGGTTTCTAAGACAATATCCACGGATGGACTTGATATCTCCTTTGGATCTGTTGCTCCAAATGTATATACTACGAGTTGGTCTTCGTTATCAGGAGTGAGCTGCAATCTGGATGCAACCTTAGTACTAAGGTAGCTACGCTGTGAACCACTGTCCAGCACAAGTCTGCATTTATGGCTTTTGATTGTGTTGCGGGGGTTTATGGCAGTTGTTACTGCTGTCTGTAAAAAGGTAAGATTGTTTGTCACATAACATTGAATTTTAACATTTTCATCATTCGATGCAATCAATTTACCTTTTTGTTTGGGACAGAGCAGTTGGAGATGACCTTCACCACAGCGGAAGCATGTTATTTTTCGACGGCATTCTTCAGTTTTATGATTCCTCTTCAAACATTTATGACATCTCTCCCCTAACTGTTTTTGTCGAGACTGCACGTCTTTATATTTTTTGCAATCCACACTACTGTGATTGTTAAGTTTGCAAAAAATACATGGCAGTCTGCTCCGTTTCTTAAGTGGATTGTTTGAGAAATCGTCTGCCTTTCGCTTTAAGAATGGTCTACTTGGTGTGTGGTTGGTAATGTTCTTTGCTTTGTGTTCACGTCTCAACTCAGATTTTGTTTGGAGCGCCTCTGTTGTTATACCTTTTTCCTGTTGGGTGGTCAATCCTGTTGGCGTTGACTGGGCCTTCTCCATCGCCATTACAATACTTAACAAGTTCCGTCTGACATTTATTGTAGAGTTCTCTTGATCTTGTCGAGGTATCATATGGTATTGGTGGAGCACTTGCTCAGGAAATTTGCCTAAAATAGTGCCACGCAAGTGATTACCATTAACATCTTCGCCTAATTTTTCTAAGACTCTTAGATGTCTTTCTATTTCGTCTAAAACTTGTCTACAATTTGCTGCTGTATACTCTGCTCGGTCCAACTTCATCAGTGCTATGTAATGTGCATCTATCAAGGTATCGTTGGAACCATAACGAGATTTTAATGTTTCAGTGGCGATGGCATAGTTATGGTTGGTAATTGATAGCCCAGCAACTGCTTCTAGGGCTTTGCCCTGTAGACTGCTAATCAAATATGTAAGCTTATCCGCATCAGCCATTGGTTGGTTATCAATATTTGATTGAAAGCGGTCCCAAAATTCAAACCATTTTAGGCTTTCGCCATTAAATTTTGGGAGCTCTAATTTTGGGAGTCTAATTCCCAAATGTTGACCAGAGATTTGTTCATTAGGTGGACTTCGTGTAGAAGCTTTAGTGACTTCTACCGAAGATTCGATTTCTGTAAGAAAATCCTCCGCTTTGATCTGCACGTCCATAGCTTCCGTAACTATGCCTAACTGAGGGTTGGTTGAGGAGGTGGTGTAATGATGTATTTGTTCCTGCAGTTTCGTAATTAGGCCCTTTAACCTGGTTACTATATGCGAAGCCATAGAGAGTTGCATTTCTCTTGATTCGAAGTCTGTTTTTGTTTTTTCGAGACATTCTCGGAGCCTAATCTTTCTCGTGTCTAATAGTTTGATTAGAATTTCTTCCATTATTGTTCTGAAACCATGAGAAACAGACTAACTGTAGACAGGTAGGTAGGACCTACGCGTTCGGAAAACAATAGATAATGCACAAACCATATTCGATTTATCTTTACCTAAAATAAACAATTGTGCAGGACTCACCCTTACGTGTCTTCCTATAAGGATATCTACAAGTTTTTTTGTTCTCCTCGAACCTTTTATTACTCGTTACCGGTGAAATTATGACGACGCCGAGTATGCAAGTAAGCATACAAGTCATGTGAATTTCACTTGTTTATGTTTAAACTTTCATTACAAACGCACTGATAATTTTCCTTATATCTATTACAAAAACGTATTTTCACTGTTTGAACAAAAGGAAAAAAATAAATTCACAAGTTCGCAACAAACAAGGAAAAAACCATAGACAATAGAAAAATGACACCCAAAAGGGCGGTAAATGTAGTCCGTAGTGTTGCACGCGGAACCTGAGAGTCGATTGTTAAAACCGTAAAAAAATATATAATTTTACTTACCGATTATTAGATTCCACAGTACGTACGTACGTATATCAAAATAAACATCGGTTTTATTAAAGTACAAAAATAAAAACAAAATAAACTTAGCAAATCGATTAAATGTCGAATCGATTTCAAATATCAATGACTTTAATGCATGCTTTAATGCCATTCAATGGCACCACACACACACACCTAAAACCATAGGCATTTGTTTGATAGACGACTTCCAGTGTTGTCATAATATTTTCAACGCAAAATTCCTATAAACGTAATTCGTCAAAATTAGATAAAAATCATTTAAAAATTAAAATAACATTTTAAGGGACTACAATGTTACTTATAATAGTTAAAACTTATGAGTTCTTGTAACTCAAATACCTATTTGAAATCTAGAGTACTATCTGCTTCACTTGCCTGTGAAAGGCCCCGGGTTCGATCCCCGGCATCTCCACCAAAATGTGGTGCCTTCTACATGCGATATAATAAGCCAACCACTAAATGTAGGTATCACACATGTAACTCATGTGAGGACCACATAGGTACACAAAATATACACAATTGTCATGAGGGTAGAGAGATGAGTTGACCTGTTTCATCATGTTTATATATCTCAAATGCGTATATCTATAAGGTGACGTGTGACGTACAGTCTCCCTTATGTGGCTATGCCACTTACATGTTTTATTGGTTTTATCAAGTGCTTTGCCATTCTCTGATTTGTAGGTGTTTACTTATTGTCGTACCTTACATGGCTATGCACCTCCATTATCTAGCTGGGCATCGGTCGACTTGCTCCGGTCTAAACAGGGTCTATCCCTGGTGATTCTAAACGTGTTTGCATAATCACTTAGCCGGACAGGGGGCCTATGGCCCCCCGGAGGCCTCCACCATCCCCATAGCCTCGCCACGGTTGCTCCATCTCAGTCGACCGTGCCAGTGTGTTTCCGGACCACACTACAATGTATGGGAGTGCCAGACTTCCCTGTTCAATGTCCTTGACTACCAAGTGTGCTATGCACTGCAAGATTGAACTACCAATGAAGGAAGAATATATAACTGTAAGAGTCCCCTCATCTCTCCACTCATCATGTACGTTTATGTCGACGTAAGATATTATGAAGTAAACACTCACCGGGATCTTTCTAATGAGGTGGGACACTTAGAAGCTCGTCGCTTCTAATTTGTCTCCTAACCACATGCTCCTCTTTTCACCCTCTAAATACCTGTCCGACTGTCCGGCAGCCATCTTTTTTCCCGCCATATTTTCTACCCTCGTACCAACATAAACAAAATTAGTCAAAAGCCAAGCGTGGTGTTGCCACACTACAAAATACAATTTAATATTGCCGTGTTGATACATACCAATTGTTTTATGGCAATTCGCGCCGTGCGCGACAAGAGTAACAAACATATACAACATCCATCCATACTGAAAAACTTTCGAATTTACAAAAAATCTTATTATTCCGTCAGATGGGTTTCCAAAAAATATTGGACTAATATTTTTATTTTTTCACACAAAAAATGAAGACGATACAGTGCGTCGATAACTCGTGTGACGTCACATTTGAGTACATTTTTTACTCAAATGTGACGTCACAAGCTCATGATCTTTGAAACGTTTTATCTTCATTAATTTTTATTAATTATTACCGCCTAAATGAAGATGATAGTCACAATGAAAACCAAAACCATCACTAAAACCAAATCTATAATTCAAATCCCTTTCACTTTTATAAGTTGTTACAAAATCTTGGTGCCAGAGAAAGAAAATACATCTATTTGCGCTTAACACAACGCATAAGATATAAAAGTTAAATACAAAAATAATAATTAGAGATATTCGGCAAATTGCCATTGATCAGCCTAATGTTATGAATAAAGGTAGCTCTTCATTTTTCTATTAAAATAACCTTCATTATAGTATTTTTAAGCTTTAGATACAACTCTCATCGAATTACTGTGTTCAGAATGTTGATTGCGATAGTTAAACTATACGGAGGCTGTTATAATCTAATAACTTAAACTTCAAAGGTACAACTCATAACGATTTACCCCCGTCCACGGCCTCAAGCGCCGCGACAACCGGCGAAGTATCACTATTGTTTCCTTCGCGTGATTACCGCCGCATCGCGGTGAGTGGTAGTCGTGGAATATTTGTGCAAAACATAGAGGACCTACCTATCTGTAACACCACCATTGTAATCTGACCTATGTTTACAAATAAAGCATTCTGATTCTGATTCTGAAAGCTGTAGCTGTCTAGCCACGGGAACGACGAAGCATCCAAAAAATAAAAGTAAGTATCCATCATCTGCCAAGCCTTTTCCCAACTATGTTGGGGTCGGCTTTCATTCTAACCGGATGCAGCTGAATACCAGTATTTTACATGGAGCGACTGCCTATCTGACCTCTACAACCCAGTTAGTACTGGGTAATACTCCTTGGTAAGACTGGTTGTCAGACTTTTTGGGCCACTGACTACCTGTAACGACTGTCAAAAGTCTACAAATGACAGCCGGGACCAACAGCTTAACGTGCTTTCCGATTCACGGAGGAAACTCGGTATGTAAGGGTGGTCAACCATCCACATAGCAACCTAGGCGAGCATGGCTTAACCTAAAGATCAACCTGAGGGCTGTTATTATTTTGCCACGAGCTCCTCCTATAAAAAAGTTAAGTATCCAAAAATACTTAAAAGAAAATTGTGTTTATTTGGCATTAAAAACAAAAACACTTTAATAATTATACAAAATAAATTAAACAAACAAAACTAACAATGCCAATAGGGCCTCAACTCAGCATAATACCAGATGGCAACACAAGGTGTACCGTACCACCTGACTCTTATCGCTTATCATGCCACGTCCCGCCATACGCCGCTACACATGGTATACATTACCATAAATTTGTTTAAGCGCTTCGCCTTCCGCACCCTGTAACAAAACTGTAAGCATTTCCTTTGACTTGTTTTGTCGCAGTCCTGTCGTAACACGCGTGTCGTTCAAATGTGTAGCCCGTTACAGTTCAATTTCGAAGGATTAGGTACCTGTAGATATTACCTAAGTCCTAGACCTTGCCAAGTCACGTCACGTCTGCCTATCAACATTTGTCAGGATTGCCAAAGATAAGAAGATTGTTTCACGTCCGAGACAGACAACAAAGTATCCAATCACCATTGATTCTGGTTAGGATGAATTAGACGTGGCTTAGAAATTAGTCTAGAAATAAGCACCTAATTATTACAGTGGTGTCGATTCTGTTGTGCACAAACTAAACTTAATTTCGGCTATTGCTATTGTAGATGTTGTGGGTGGTAATCAGCGAAGTTAAACGATTTAGTTGCTTAGGAAACTTATATTTTTAAAAGACACGGATAAATTTAACAAACGAGGTAAACCACGTACAAGCGCACCCGCTTGCAGTGCTCGCACGGACTCAACTGCCCGTCTTAGGTGGGGGTCCAGCGGCCCGTACATCTATACTTACATATATGTACTTATAATTATAACTACTTACTAACTAATCTATGTATCTACTCGTAAAGAACATGAGCGCGTCGCTAACATTCCCCCCCCCCAGTGCTGGCTCAGCACTCCTCAACAAGTGAAATTCGCGCGACGCGGGCTGCAGGTCGCTTCCAGACACCAGTCTTAGTCTTCACTTCGACCAGTCTGATTCGTCCATCCTTCCCTGGGCATATCTTCTGAATGACACCCTTCGGCCAGGTACTACGAGGACTGTTAGGATCAGCCACTAGCACTACGTCACCTACCTGCAAAGGTATCACCTCATCGTTCCATTTTCTTCGAGGCAGTAAGTCAGGGAGAACCTCTTTCACCCATCTACGCCAAAACATATCCGCTAACGCTTGTGACTTTCTCCATTGTTTGCGTAGAAACATGTCGGAATCATTGAAAGTCCCAATGATAGGAGTGCTGGATGAGCTACCTAAAAGAAAATGGTTAGGAGTTAAAGATTCTAGGCTTTCAGGGTCCACGGAGACGTGTGTCAACGGACGACTATTTACCATGTTCTCCACTTCCGACATCAGGGTAAGTAGAACTTCTTCGCGGGGAGCGCGTTCCTTCATTATAACTCGAAGTGAAGTTTTCACGCTTCGAATCAGCCTCTCCCAGGCCCCACCCCAGTGAGGGCTGGAAGGGGGTATAAAATGCCACTGCATGGCGTTGTTCACGCCGACGGCCTTGAGAGCATCTATATTAAGTGCCTGCTCTGATTGCTTCAGTTCCTTGTCGCTTGCTCTTAGGTTGGTACCATTATCAGAGTATAGATGACAGGGCCATCCTCGCCGTGCCGCCATGCGTCGCAGCGCCATTATCAAAGAGTCTGACGTGAGCGATGGAACGAGCTCGATATGAATCACTCGTATGGTGAGGCAGGTGAACAAAACGCCGTACCTCTTCTGTCTTCCTCTGCCCACAGTCACTTCCATTGGACCGAACAAGTCCAGACCACAAAATGAAAATGGTTGTTGGTGATGTGCTACTCGAGCGTGAGGTAAGTCACCCATTCTGGGTACTTGAGGCTCACATTTCCTTATGCGGCAAAGCATGCAATTCGAAACTACCCTTTTAACTGTTGGCCTTATTCTAACAATCCAATATTTCTGTTTTAGGTTATTGACGACCATTTCCTGGTTCCCGTGTGCTGCTTTAATGTGAAAGAACAGCACAAGAAGACGCGTTATGTCATGTTTTCCATCTAGTATAATTGGTCTCTTCATTTCTAGGTCCACGTCTGACGCAGCATCGATGCGGCCACCGAGGCGGAGTAAACCAGTTTCGTCTAGATACGGTGACAAGGTAAGTAACTTGCTATCTCGTGGTAAGTGTTTTCCATTTTTGATTGCAGATATTTCGGCGGAGAACGATTCCACCTGCGCTTTTTTTAGCAACAGGATCTCAGCTCGAGCCATCGCATCGCAGTCAACCTCACCGGTAAGTCTCTTACATCTGTCAATAAATTTCAGAATGACGGCCGTGGCTCGCTGCAAGCGAAGCCAGGAGGAAAACCGCTGTGGCTCAGGAACAGGTAAGTTACATGTAGGCTCGTGCATCACAGCTACACACTCTAAACTCCCTTCGTCTTTGTCGATGTCGGGGCTCACGACGTCAGCAGGCCACAAGTACTCCACTTTGTATAAAAAATCAGGCCCTGTGAACCAATCACTGTGAAACATTGTGTGGTTAAATTCATCACGAGTACCAAGGTCCGCTACATTTAATTTGGTAGG
Organism: Xestia sexstrigata; assembly: GCA_941918905.2. Taxonomy (NCBI): domain Eukaryota; kingdom Metazoa; phylum Arthropoda; class Insecta; order Lepidoptera; family Noctuidae; genus Xestia; species Xestia sexstrigata. The sequence continues at coordinate 1,598,591 of OW799203.2, read as the reverse complement.
TACATATCTCCATTCGGAAATACGCGTGAGTTCGTCAATTTCTCCCAATCGGTTCGCTTCGAACGTTTTATACCTACGTGTGTTATTTCTAATCCACTGTAAAACGGTGGTGGAGTCACACCAAAAATATCGTCGCTCGGGCGCTAATCTGTGTTCCTTCAGAACGGTATCAGCCAATCGTGCAGCCAACAGCGCCGCCTGTAGCTCGGCTCGGGGTACAGTCATGGGTTTAACGGGTAAAACACGACATTTACTTGCTATAAATGCAACGTTAACAATCCCATTGACTATCCATCGCCAGTACGCCACACAACACATGGCTTGAACAGATGCATCGCAAAATAAATGTAGCTGTAAGCGAGTATAATTATTACTTGCCGGCGTAGCACACGTAGCGGTTGTCGTAGGCGGTCTACACGTCTCGTAGCAGCTTCTCGTAGCAGATAACTCCAGCGCGGGGGTCGCGGGTGCGGCGGCGGGAGGAGGTGGCCTTATCATCACAAGCTCGGCGACCGGTTTTCTTCCCGTCTCGCTCCCACCTTGTAACACAATAGTTTTATTATAGCACCTAGGTATGCGTATTTGTTTTATATCCTTTAATAACTCGATCCATTTGCACCATTTATTGTAGATACTATCGGGTACTACGTCATCCCAGCCTATGTTTAAGCGCCAAGTATCTTGCAACATAATTTTGCCCTGAATAGTGAATGGTGCTAAGAATCCTAATACATCAAAAATCGACATAACTATTCGAAGCATGATTCTTTTAGTCGGCCTATCCTTATTTAAAATAATGTTTTCAGGTATTCGTTTCAGAGACACGTCGAAACCTAATTCATCTTCTCCAGGATACCAGATGAGTCCCAAGGTGCGCTCGCCATGGTACTCCTGTTCAAATTTGAACCTAACGCTGGCAGTACCTAAGATATCCTTCGGAACACTATCTAAAACAGCAATGCTATTGCTTGTCCAGTTACGGATTTGGAAACCACCGCTGCTATGAATCTTAGTTACATTTTGAACCATTTCTATCGCCGTCGTGTCATCCGGCAGGCTATCAATATAGTCGTCCATATAGTGCGATTTGTATATCGCATTAACAGCAGCTGGTAATGACGACTCGTAACGACGCGCATTTACATTTTTAACAAACTGAGCTACAAAGGGAGAACAGTTAGCGCCGAAAATAAGTGACGTCATAATGTAAATATCAACTGGCTCGTCAGGGCTGTTCCGCCAAAGGAACCTAAACGCGTGTTGATCTTCAGGGCGAATTTTAACCCTAAGGAACATATCCTTGATGTCACCAGTTACTGCAATTGAATATTCCCTAAAGCGCAGCATTATACCAAACAGCGATGACAACAAGTCCGGCCCTGTGAGTAAATAGTCATTTAGACATTTATCACCAACTGGAGCGGCAGAATCGAACACTAGCCTAAGTGACTTTTTGTTGGGGTTATCTACCCCGAAGTGGGGTAGATACCACGTCCTGGGTACCGGCAGTGGCTTTTCCATCTTGTGAGCGTAATCATTTTGTAATAAATGATTTATACTTGACTTCCCTCCGCGCACTCGCTCGGGTTGGATGCAATCTATTTCGCTGTTGATTTTAATTACGATTTTCGTGTTCCGTGATCGATTCCCGGCTCGTGAGTTGTTACTAGTTGTGTGCTATTGTGCTAAGTGCTGGTATCGTAAGTTTTTTAGTGTTTTTACGTCGGTTTTACTGGTATTTTAGTTAATTTCGTTTACTTTCGGTGAGTACATTTATTTTCTTTGGTGTGTGGGTACCTCTAAATAATTTTATCGTCCGTTAATTCTGTTACTTTGCTTACGTTCTAATAGTTTATTTGAATTTCATAATTTATAATATGTTGTCCATTAATGATGACCCGCCTGACCGTGGCAGAGATGCATTCCATACACCCGGGTCGCCGACGACCTCCGCTAGCTCAACAAAACGTTTGTTTCGCGAAATGTCTCCTTCGTACATCTCGCCCGAGGATAGGTCAAAACGGCTACACACATCCAACTCAATTGAGAAGCCTTCGCCAATTTTAAACGCCAGTACTGCGAGCAATGACAACTATTGCGATTTAGTTTCATCGGCGTCTGCATATCTCTCAAAAATTAACGACCTTGTTAATGATCAAGGGTCCCGCATTAATGTCGCAAATAAATCAGCCATCATGGACATGACTCAGCGCGTAACGGCCATTGTTTCTTTGTTAGCCATAAAATCATCCTCCAACGAAACCAAATTAGCCAATGCGAAACGCGAATTGGATAAAATTAAATTAAATCCTACTAACGTCAATACTAGTGATTATAACAAATCTTCGTATGCGGATTCTTTGAAACTTCGTCTACCTAAAGTTGGGCCAGCTGTTGAGTCGCGCGCCCCCCTTCCGTGCGTCGTCGCCTACCCTACCGCTGAGCGGTTAGCCGATTACTCGTCATCGTCCGCGACTAAACAAGCGCTAATGAAAGCGATTAAGCCTAGTGATGACGGATTTCAAATAGTAGGCGTTAAGAAAACCGCGAAATCTGGCGTTGTATTACGTGTCGCTAATGACAACCAAATAAAAAAGTTGCAATCGGTCGATGCTATTAGGTCCGCCGGCTTAAGACTTGAAAAACCGAAAGGCCGAAGGCCTCGTATATTAGTTAAGGACGTCCCATCCTCAATGGAAGACAATGCTTTTCTACACGCGCTATACCGTCAAAACATTAAAGACGAGGTGCCAATAAATGAGGATGATTTTATTAAGTCTACTAAAATTATTCGTAGGCGTTCCTTAGATAATGGTCGCAAGTGGATAGGCATTGAAATCGAGTCCACAGTTCGTAAACATTTAGTGTCCACCAAAGATAAATTATTTATTGATTGGGCGACTTGCCGTTTCATCGATGATGTCGAAGTAGTTCGTTGTTTACATTGCCAACAGTTTGGTCACGTTAAGAAACACTGCGTTAATAAATCACCTACCTGTGCCAACTGCTCCGAAGCACATGAAACAAATAACTGCCCGCACAAGGATAATTTAAATTTTATACCGACTTGCGTGGCGTGTAAACGTTTTAAAAAACCGTTTGACCATCGTTGCGGGTCTCCCGAGTGTACCACGTACAAACTTAAGCTCGAACAGTTAATCCTCAACACCAACTACTAAAATAATGGATAGTTTAACTATAGGACAATTAAATCTCCACAACGATAGGGTGGCGACCTCTGAATTAGACAAATTAATTATCGATTATAACTTAGACATAGTACTTGTTCAAGAACAATACCAGAACGCTCGCTTACGTCACAAAGTAGTTCAGCTGGACAGCAAAGCACGAGCCGGAATTTACGTGGCGCGTTCTTCTAACTTTACAGTAACGTCTTTGCGTAACCTCATGACGCCCCACTGTGCCGTTGCGGAAGTCTCATCAGCTTCTTTTAAAGTTTACGTTGTGAGCTGTTACTTTCAATACTCAGACCCTGTTGCTCCTCATATACATAACCTCCGTCATGTCTTACAGTCACTCGCGGGCTGTAAAGTTATCGTTGGCGCTGATGTTAACGCGTCATCGTCTCTGTGGTATGGCAAGGTTAGGTCTACGGATTTCGACCGACGTTGTGCTGTTGAAGATTTTATAGCTGAAATGAACTTATCAATTCATAATACCCCAGATGCACCACCTACTTTTTGCAGCCCAATGGGCGAATCTTGTATTGACGTCACACTTTCTAGTGCAGACGTACGCTTGGATAGGTGGCGTGTCCTACCAGATGCGTCTTGTAGTGATCATCGCCTGATCGTGTACGAATTTGTTCCGGTGTCTTCTCAAGGTCCATCTCATATCACTGGTAATTTTAGATATAAAAGTAAAGGCGCGAATTGGGAATTCTTTAGCTCGCTTTTTGCGTGTCACGCCAAAGACTTCACTCGTGATGGGCTGTCAGCTGAAGAAAGTGCTGAAATTATGTCAGACACCTTCACTTACTGTGCTGACATCGCCATTGGTCGCGCATCTATGACCAACATCCATAGATGTGATTGGTGGTGTGACTACTTAATTGAACAACGTAAAAGCTATCGCCGAGCGCGTAGGCATTTAAACAAGCTTAAAAAACAAAAGGTCACCGGAGACCCACTCAACTTTGCTTTAAATGCGTTTAGAGTTGCCAAGTCCCGCTACAGAGCATCGGTGGAAAAATCCAAGGGTAATTTACTGCGAAAAATAGTAGAAAAATTAGATAAAGAAGGTCCGTGGTCTCCTTTGTATCACGAATTCAAAGCTAATCGATCAGTCGACCTGGCGTTTGTCCAGAACATTAAAGTCAATAATAAACACACCACCGGTATTGATGAAACAACCGAAGTTCTATTAAATAGTCTGATTCCTGATGATTCGCCGGTAAATGACAATGACTACCATCAACAGATCAGAGCGTGGGCTGCTGTGCCACCTGAATCACCAGCGTCAGACCTTCCATCCATTGACGAATTCATTAATGTTGTCAGGAAACTGCCTCTTAACAAATCATCAGGTGAAGATAAAATATCTAATCGGATGATAATAGAAGCGTGTAAAACAGCGGGCGACGCCATTCTATCTGTTTTCAACCGATGTATTGCGGACGGCGTTTTCCCTCGCGTATGGCGACGTGGCTTTATACGAATAATTCCAAAAAGTGGTGATAAGCCACCGGACGACCCTAAGTCGTACAGGCCCATAACCCTACTGCCATCTTTAGGAAAACTCCTGGAGCGCCTTATCGTTCCACGTTTGCTGCCAGACGGGCCAAAGTTTCATAACAACCAATTCGGTTTCACCGTGGGAAAATCTACCGTAGACGCGGCACTTTCTGTTAGAAAAATTGTTAATAACTCGGAACACAAGTACGTGGTTGGAATCTTTTTAGATATTTCCGGGGCCTTTGATAACGCATGGTGGCCGATGCTACTACTTAAACTGAAGAATCGTGGCTGCTATAAAAACATATATAATCTTGTTTATTCTTACTTTTTAAATGGTTCCGCGAAACTCAAACTCGGTCATTATTCTATGTCAAAGTCCCTTACCATGGGATGTCCTCAGGGGTCGGTAATCGCTCCGTATGTATGGAATTTAGGTTTTGATGATTTTCTCGCGATTCCCCTTCCTCCCGGCTGTTCATTAACCGGTTACGCGGACGACGGCCTGCTGCTCATTCAGTCGAGTACTCGGGCTGGTCTCGAGAATTTAGCTGATACTTGCCTACGATTAATATCTCAGTGGGGCGATCGAAACCGTCTGACCTTTGCACCGCAAAAAACTTATCAACTAATTTTAAAAGGTAATCTTAAATCGTGGCCTAGTATTAAATTTAATAACGTTCCCGTGAAAAGAAAGCAATCCGTGTGCTACCTTGGTTTGGTCTTAGAGAGAAATTTTTCATTCATAGATCATATAAAAACTGTCGGTGAAAAAGCTAAAAAGAACTTTTATGCCTTAACGAGAATATCAAAATCTACGTGGGGTCTGTCATTTATAACTTTAAAGACCATTTATGGGGCTACTTACTTGGGGTGTATGTGCTACGGGGCACCTGTCTGGGCCGATAGGGCCACCATAGGAGCGGCACGACGTAAATTGCTTCAAAGCCAGCGTTTGGCTTTGATATTCTTATGCAAAGCGTATAGGACGGTTAGTACTGAAGCCTTACCGGTACTTGCAGGTGTACTTCCAGTTGATCTTGAAGTGCAGCGACGGGCTGCAATGTACTATAACGCACGTGAGACCGCGGACGCAGACTTTTTAACCCTACGTGACCGTGTTAAGATTGCTAGATTATTCAAACCACAGACCGACGTCTGGGAGGAACTTTTGTCTGAATGGCAAGGTAGGTGGGATAATTCCATCAAGGGCCGACACCTCCACCAGTCCTTTCCATCCGTTCGTGAGCGGCTGGCCAGGACATGGTTGGATGTTGATCACTGTGTTGCCCAATTTCTCACCGGTCATGGTAACTTTAAGAGTAAATTATTTTCCTTCAAGCTTGTTGACTCGCCTTTTTGTCAATGTTCCACATCTGACTGCGAATATGAACAATCAGCACATCACATTTTATGGGAGTGCAGTCTTTGGCAGAATGAACGCAACATTATGTTGGATAGTGTACAGGTTACATCCGGAGTTATTTACTATACAGACCTTGTGGAAACTAGAACAAATTTCCGTGCGTTCAAGCGTTTTTGCCATACCTATTATTGGAATCAAATATAACAGCTCACAACTTAGGACCCATTAATGTTAATATTTATCCGTGGTGCTAGGCAACTGGGCCTATCCCAGTTGTAAACGTCCCTTTGTGCCTATTGGCCTTGTTTCGTTCTGTCTCCTGCTGAAATGGAGGGAAGTGGAAATTACGGTTTTTTCCTACTCCTCCACTATACTTTTCTGATTAATTTCGTTGCGGGATCCAAGACAGTTAAATTCATTCTCTGGGACTTCGTCGAGCTTCATTGTCTCGGCGCTTTTCTGGTGGTCGCCACTGTTGATTCTGGCTTTCAGGAGTTACAGTGGTTTGGGAACAGTGTGGCGGGCTTGTCCCAAAAAAAAAAAAAAAAATGATTTATACGCTCACGGTATCTGTCGGCGAAACCATTGTCACGTGCCATCTTCCTTTCTATCCCTTTTAACCTTTTCAGAGCGTTAGGATAGGTGTCGGGCATAGTGCAGGCCTCATTCTTCCAAGGCAAACCTGCACGCCAGCGACCGTTGACGAGTTCGACAGACTTTTCCAGCTGCGCGACGGCACGAGTATCATTTATATTTTGTCTCGGCTTACCTGACACTCCCAAGGCGTCTACAGCGAATGAATGCCTCACCTCCTCGTGGATGTCCCGTAGCATGCGCTCGTCCCTGTCCGCGGCGGTGCTAGCTGCCGAGCTCAACAGCAGAGTGGCGTGCGCCTCGACGGTGCCGGCCGCGCCCTGCGCGTGCCGGGCGTGCTGCCTTCGCAACATACCATGTATGCACCAACCTAGGGGAGTCAATGTAGCGGACGGCTCATATAATTTCCCTACTATAACTTTCAGAGGTAACAATAAGTGACAGTTATCTTGACCTATTAAAATTTCAGGTTTTACATCATGTTTACATAACTTTTCATTTATTCCTAACAGGTTTTTATAATTATTACAATCAATGACAGAAAGTTGTTGCAAAGGTAAGTCTAACTTGTCTACACATCGAAGTTTTATATTATAAATCTTATTGTCCATACCCGATAATTTAACATTCGCGATGGTCGTTTCACACACCAGTTCGTCGTCAGACCAGGCTCCGCGAATTCGCATCGTCTCTGAGCGGCCACGAAGCCCCGCACGCTTCGCTAACCTCGCACTGATAAGTGAGACGGTCGAACCGTCATCAAGGAGGGCGTTTGCACTGAACATACCGTTAGCACTATGTATACGTATAGGTACGACTTTAAGTAACACTTTGTTTTCACTCGCGTTTATATGCGTCACTGTTTGTGTACTATTGGCGGAGGACGTCGGCGACAACGTCGCCGACGTCGACGTCTGCACAGGCGTTGACCTCGGCTCCGGAACTTGGCTGCTTCCAGCGTCATTTTTCGGCTTGTTTCCGACGTAGTGAAGTAGATTGTGATGCCCCTCCCCACAGCCATTCTTATCGCAAGGCGGTGCTGAGCACGTGTCTCGTGCGTGGCGCGACAGTAGGCATTTATAACAAATCCCGTTACGTTTTACGAATTCCCATCTGGTTTTACGTAACGCCTTCTTGAATTGTTTACATTCAGTTAATTTATGTTTCGAGGTACGGCAGAATTTGCAGTTATCGGTATCATCATCTGATTGCAATAATATAGTTTGAGATCGATTGCCGGAACTATCTTTGTTTTTATGATGATTGTTTTTATTTTGGTCAGTGCGAGGACTCGTAAAATAGATATTTGATGTAACTGATATTTTTACGGCCTCATCGTGCAAGAAATCAGATAAAATGACCATACGGGATTTCTGTCCTTCAGTAATGAGCGGGAAACTATAATCAGACCATTTAGATAACAGTGTTGTAGGCAGCTTGGACAATATAATTGAAACAATGCTCATACCTTGTAAGTACTCTTCGCGTCCAACTGCTCGCACTGCTTGTATTAGGTTTTGCACTTTCACTGAAAATGGCACGATTTCACTATGATAGTTTTGTGACATTGAGGGCAATTTCTTGATATCCTGCACTATTTTGGATATTATTAGATCAGCATTGCCAAAACGTAGCTCCAAAGTTGACATGATTTTGCACGGTGGACTCGCAGAAATGAGTAAGGCTGCGACGGCATCTTTGGCAGCTCCTCGGAGACACTTTCTCAACCTCCACAGGTTTTCTTCAGGAGAAAATTTACAAAGCTCGGTTGACTCATTATAGGCTTGTTTGAACTGCAGAAATTCCAGTGGGTCTCCCGAAAAGTCTGGAAGATCCTTCGGCGTGCTTAATCGAGTTATAAGGTTGGTATTCGGTGCACTCGTAGAAGCCAGGTCTTTCAACGCGCCAGCTAATATCTGAATAGTCGCTTGCATACTGGTGTCCTCCGCCGTTGGTGGCGGTGCGAGTACAGTGTGTGGGTGCGACTCCATCGGCAGATGTGGCCTTGAAGGTGGCTTTTGAGGTCGAGCTGGCGATGACGTAGTGAGCCCTGGTAGTGCTGCTGGTGCCGTAAAGTGAACGGCCTTAGCAGGCGCGGCTGGTTCTGTCTCAGCCGGATGCAACTTGCCCAAGGGGTTGCCATTATCGGGGGCCGATTGCATTGCGTGACTCCGTTCCAGGCATTGCTCCACGTCGTGAGTGCGTTCTTCGTGTGGACTGTATTTTTCTTCTTCCTCTAGTTCAGCTAAGTCCGCTTCTAGCTGTTTGTCTATGAGCTCCAGTCGTATCTGTGCCTTTTGCTTTGCAGCATCCAAAAGCAACTGCGCCTTTCGAGCTTTAACCGATGATGTGTCGGATTGAACTTTTGACCTTGGCAAGGTGTGTTCTGTTTTGACGCTCGGCCCGGCCGCAGGTGTTTTAAACTCCGTATTTTTGGCTGCTGCACTGGTTGAAGACTGACATTCTTCAGTGTCTGTTTCTTGAGCTCCCTTTTGTTCTTCGAAAAGTTTACGTTGCGCGAGCTCGCGTCGCACCATACTTCGCGTGCCCACCATCTTGCTTTTTACTGGTGGCGTGACAAACTTAATTGTAGTTGATCCGGTTCGATTGACCACTTTGTAGATGTTGTGGGTGGTAATCAGCGAAGTTAAACGATTTAGTTGCTTAGGAAACTTATATTTTTAAAAGACACGGATAAATTTAACAAACGAGGTAAACCACGTACAAGCGCACCCGCTTGCAGTGCTCGCACGGACTCAACTGCCCGTCTTAGGTGGGGGTCCAGCGGCCCGTACATCTATACTTACATATATGTACTTATAATTATAACTACTTACTAACTAATCTATGTATCTACTCGTAAAGAACATGAGCGCGTCGCTAACAGCTATCTTTTACTAAAAGGCAGTGCGAGAAAAGGATGGCTATAGATATGAACTAAGTTAGAGATGTCAAACTAGTTTATGCCTTGCGTTTCACGGTGTTTTTAGTCGACAATCATGTTTTTACGTGCACCCTTTATTTGTATGGAAATTTTAGTTACAATTAAATTTGACAGCCCGAAATTACGTCCGTCTCTTTCTCGTTTTATTAGAGCGAAAAAGAGCAATAGCCTAAATTAAGCTTAGTTTGTGTACAACAGAATCGACACTAATGTGAGTGTTGCTGACTAAAAAATATTAGCGAATAAAGACTGATTGATGGCTTGAACAAGTGATTTTAGATGACCCAATAATATGGAAATTAAACATAACTGGCGAAATGGGTGTACCATTAGATACACCTCGGCCTAACCTTTCGGGGATTACAGGCTACATGATGTCATGCATGTGTATTTTTGGATAAACTAGGCATTTAATATTTTAAATATAATTATTTTTATTTTATTTTTATATATACATTATAAATCTTTTTTTAGGGTTCTGGACCCTCACTCCGTATACTGGTGACGAATCGGGAATTCAATTCTAAGTTAAAAATTCATTTGTTTTCTTAGGATAACAAGTCGAAACTTCTTCTAGGGAAAAAAACTGTCTGACAGCGGGCTTATCCCCAATAAAATGGAACTGAACGCACGTAACTCGCTAACAAACATTTGAATTCCATTATTTCGTTATCGTTTCTTGCAACTGTTTAATATATTTTAGTTATAGTTTACTTTTATGCACTAATTATACCATTGTTTAAGAAATAACACTACTGCACCTAAATGTACATGTTGGTAATTCTTTTTTTTCAGGTGTAGGTACTGCACACCTATGCGTACCCCTTCAGAGCATTCAAGCGTGATGTTATGTTGTTGTGTAAACAATAAACATCCAAGCTATTGCAGCGATCACGACAGATTTACTGTCTATTATTAAAGAGTTCCATTGATATCATAATTTAAACGAAACCAACGTGAAATAATATTGTTTCAAACAAAAAAAGAATCATCAAAACATACATACAAAAAAATAAATCAGAAGTATTGATAACCTCCTCGTTTTGAAAGTCGGTTAAGAAGTTAAAGGGGGCTCCCTTACTACGATGGTACGGAACCCTTCATGCGTGAATCCGACTCACGCTTGCCTGATTTATTTTTTGTAGTGGCAGAATAACGCGATAATGATGCCATACACAAGTGGCCAATTCCTTGCACTCAAAAAATACCTACATTCTAACACATAAACATTTTCTACAAAACTCGCAAAAGGTTGCCTACGGAATGTAATTGTAAAAGGCGCAATATCAAATAGGAGACGAGTTCTACCCCACCCTGTACTACAATACAGCATGTTCAATATTAAAACTTGCCAATATTAATTCTGGAAGAGACGCAATTTCAAAAGGCATAAATTCACGTTTATTACTATTTGCCTTTTTGGGATACTACAGGTTGGATTAAAAATAAGAATACTATTTTAAGGTGCATTTACAGTGCCACTAGGAGAGATGGTACTTCAATATAGTCAGAGAAATGTTTAAGAAAGCTTAAAGATTTTTCGCAGGTTCTCAAACTGTTATGTTTATTTTATTCTTCAAACTACAAAATATGACAAAATGTATGTTACACCTTTAGGGCAGAGTCGTATTCCATAGAAACATGTGTGTACCTCACCCACATTTCGCCAGTTATGTTTCAGTTCCCATTCATAGGGGCGAGCCTATTGCTATTGTCGGGCACAAATGGTTTACATTCTGAAAATAACTCCCTCGAAACATACAAGGTCATATAAAGTTCCAGCGAATAGTTTCAAGTTTAGTTCTAGACCAATGTGTCGGTGGTTGAAAACACGTTCCGGTGTTTTCGACCACCGTCTAGTCTATGTAGAGCTAAGTTTCAATCTAATTACTCCTATTACTTAAGCCAAGCGGAAGTTAAGTAAAATTGTAATTGTGTTTGGCGAACTTAAAGCGATTTGTAAAAACAATTATTACTATACGGCAGCTATCGTTCATGTTTCTTGTTTATTGAACTTCAGGCATTCATACTATACACATCTTTTACGTTATTAAATATTCCTTTAAAAAAAAAACTTTTAAAAGTATTAATAAAAATAGTAGTCCACCAGTATCGGAAACAGGGTACAAGCTATTGGCGGACAGGGCTCCAGAGAAAGGAATACGTTCAATTTTAACTAATATGATAAAAATTGTTTCAAGTTCCTTCATGAAATCATAACACACATCTGATGTCATCGGAAAACTCGAGACTAGAGATGCTAAAGCATTCTAGCAGTTTCTACGACACGTTTCATGTTTCTGTTTCTTTTAGGCCGGAATTCCTCCTACGCTGACGTCGGTCGCGCGTACGAGTATACATTGTGTTCTATATAGCACCATACTGCGACGATGACGTCACCGGCGCGCACGTTGCTACTTCTCTCTTTTCTGCTATTTCTCGCTGATGCACGCGACCGACATCAGCGTAGAATTCAGGCCTTACATACGAAGTAGTAAGTATTTATATATATAAATATAAGACATATTATAATAATACAAATTTTATTTCAGATCAAATACAATCCATATGTTGTTAGTAAGTCTTAACTTATGTTAGTAAAAAAATAAGAAACACACACTAGATACAAAAAAGATACGACTTACACCTACGTGTGCAGCTATATCCAGTGAGCCAGCATGGGGCTGTCCCACCTATCACAAAATACATTCAGAATGCTGTGGAAGCTAGCACGTACTCACCTTTTCCGCATAATGGCATGAAAACCATCAACCCTGGCCTCGGCAAACATCCCGGAAGCGCTACAAAAGCGTGGTAGACCCAATAGCATCCTGAACACATCATTATACTGGACACGCAAGGCGTTGTATGCCCTCAGCGTATACCTGACCCACAGACTGCACGTGTAAAAAGACTGGCAGTATGCTCTGAAAAGGGTTATTTTGACTTGCATCATACAACGTGCATATCTGCGGATCAGCATATTACCTCGGACAGCCATCGCCCTGCGTTACCTTTCTATGTCCAGGTCATCATTCGACCAGTAACCCAGGTACTTACATTTTGTTACTCTAGATAACGGAGTATTATTTATAGCGCCAACGCGCCTCAACGCCAATCACCGAGGACGACACGAACGTAACCGGTCCCGACAAGGGATCAACTTGGAACTGTTTCACAAACAAATTTGAAATGGCTTGAGGGTCACAAATTCCTGCCACGCTCACTGGCAGACTCAGCTTGGGGTTCAGTTTACCAGTACTCTTCCAAAACTTCCCGAAATCTTTAGATTTGCGCTGCTCAGCCATTAAGTCTAGTTTTTTTTGTGTTTGATTATTGCGACACCACTTTGGGTTTAAAAATGTTACGTATATTTAGCATATTCTCATAAATAGATCCTGAAGTTGGATGTCCAAGTAAATGCCACATCTGAAAAGTGAGCCGAGCATGAAAGTGAACACTTCTAACATGCCTATTCTACCCTGTTAAAGGTTTATAACACTTTTGCCTATTACATGAAGCGGTCCGTCCAGCAGATGTCAAAAGTCTCTCAATATTTTTTGTGTACATATTGTCTAAAACCACTCTGTGAGTTACATCACCGCATATTTTATCCGCACAATTAATACACTCTGGGGGAAATCTATTTCACATAAACCTGAGTAACAAAATTTCTCATATAACTTTATCTGTTCTAAGTCTCGATCGCCTAACTACTACTAAATACTTTACGTAGTAGAATATCAGACTCCACTACACATACTTAGATTACATTCTAATTGAATGGGAAAGTGATCGGACCAATAAGTGCCGTACAATACTTCTACACTAGATATTGTTTGACGCGCGGCCTCAGTAACGACGCAATGGTCAAGCCAACGCTTGCACCTGTGCGCATCACTGACAAATGGATACGAGTCACAAGGTAATATCTCGCTATCCGCGCAGGTCCGGTCCAACACTGTTCCTCACAAAACTTCAACAATTCATAGTGGAAAAGTTCATTGGTATGCGCATTATAGTCTCCCAACATAAACATATATTGAATATCACTATTTTCTATTATAGCGTTCATCTCGCTTAGACACTCTGTAAACTCAGTTATATTATCAGTACAGCAAGTAGGCATATACACTGAAAAAACAAGTAACCTATTGTTTGATTGTTCTATCTGTATTGTCTTGTATTATGCATGTACGTTTTTATTTCTATAGTGGTACACCACAGACTACCTATAGTATTGTTTCTCTTCATCCCTTAAAATCCATTCAAAGCTTGTCTTAGAAAGAGTGATTGACACCAGTGTTGTGAGTCACCAATGCATTAGTTCCTTCATTGTAATGATACTTGAAAGAAGTAAGGCAGATAGAGCCCCACATAAAGGAGACATTGAACAACTCCAAATATCTGACTTAATATATTCAAGTATTTTCAAAAAGCTTTTGCGGCAAAAACGGCAGATTTTTAAAAGATTGTAAACTTGAGTTATTTGTGTAAGTTTACCAATAAATTACTGTAGAGAGTTGTCTAAACAAAAAGTATTTTATATGCATTATAATTTGCATAGCTCATTCATCGGTTAAAGTAAACGCCGTAGATACGTCAAACGAAGAAAAATAAATAAACAACGGTCAATATTCTGTTTGTAGATGTCAGTCAAAGAGTAGAATACTTACACAGTGTCAGAACTGAGATTTGTATGTAAACTGGCGCTATACTATCGAACAACTTTTTATTTTAATTTATTGGCTACATTTACTGATTCGGATTGTTCTGCGCTCCATGTTGATAACCGCACACTTATTGAACTACTACAATACCGAGTGATTTGGGTACACTCTGCCTAACAACGTACACCTCTGCCTAACAATTCAGGGATTACAGGCGTGAAAGTTATTACGTATGTGATGTGATCAAACATTTTTTTCTGTTCCAGTATTTGTTTTAACTTACTTAAAGTTAAAAATAAATAAAACTATCAAAGATTTTCTGTAAGATTATAATTTGAGATTCAAAGTTTACTTAGCTTCTATTTCACAATAACCTTTAAAACTATACGTTGCAATGTAGCTTTAAATCTATAATTATCAGTACGATCATCATTGATTTGCATTAGTACTATTTTTAACTGTGGTCAATTAATTACGATATACACAGGTGTGTTTACAACAAAGGGCCTGGCACAGGTTCAAATTCACGATCGGTTGACCGGAATTCCAATTAGTCATTGAACCAATTGCACTGACACTAAACACAAGATTGAAAGTTTCGACATCACGTCTTCTCTAGCACTGTTAATAAGGAATGATTAACTAATATGAATTAATTTTCGTATCATGATAAATGCTAAATTAATGACGATGAAAATTGAGCAGTAATCAATATCACAAGTAGAATGTATTCTACACTATTGTAGTCTTCCGCGATCTTCACTCAACGCCTTTCCATTCAAGGACTTGGCTAGAGCAAAAATGTGAAAGGGGATGGATTATGGATTCATTATTCTCTTATCTTTCGTTGTTAGATTCAGAACTTTCCAGATTCTGTCCTTCGTCACTTAGAATACTATCTAGTATATTATTGTCCTCTTCACTCCTAGACGCACTGTCACCAGTTTTTCCAAGAACTTCATTTAATACTTCGTCATCATTGACTTCACCATTTACTAGGTCGCCATTGTCATTATGCAAAGCATCATCCACTGCTGCACTTTCTTTGGCCACTTGATTATTTTCTTCATTTATTTCAGGAATAGTACTGTTATTATCGTTTATTTGTTTGGGTTTTATATCTTTATTTTTTATTTGTTCGTTATTTTCATCATTTACTTCTTCTTTCATTTCTTCAGTTTGTTCTACATCCATTTCTTCATTTTCGTCTTCATTAATTCCTTCATTAATTACCTCATTCTCCTGTGCTTCGTTTCTAGGAACCTCTTCCTCTTCTTTCGACTCATCTATTGTTTCCTGTCGTTCTACTTTTAGAGTCGATCGTCGCGACCTATTTGACTTTTCTATAACTTCTTTAACCGGTTCTTCATCATCAGTCATATCAGTAACCGGTTCATCGGTTCCACCATTTACGGCACTTAAGGCTTCAGCTTCGGCCTTTGCTAACCGTTCCTTTCTATCCTTTCTGGCTTGTTGTTTGACTTCCCACAACGAAGGTATACGTCTGGTGTTGCCTTCGTTTTCTTGGTTTCCATCTTTGCTGAAGTGAACAATGTCTTCGGTGTATCGTATAGAAGGAAGAGGAGGATATAGTTCCCTGAAAAAAAAACGTTACGATTAATTTAATGAATTAATAATATGAGGAATTATAGGGGACGGAGGAAGGGATTTCGTGCGAAACATTTATCACGGGCTACAAACATACATCCATTTCTTTTTTATTTGGGTTTTAGAAGTAAACCTAGTTTATAGAAACGTTTACAAGGTTATTAATAGGTGCAAAATATAAAGCTTGAATTAAAAAGGGTCAGAGAGATCACAAGGTTTTAGAGCAAATGATGGTACTGCTGGCACCTTTGCAAGATCTAGATGACAAGTTGTTGATCGATTGATGATGATCCTAAATTCCTAGTTCATCTGAGTCAGTGTCGGAGTCCCAGCTAAAAACAAAACATGTGTGAGTACAACTAGATATATATTGTCTACGAACTAAATAGACGCTGATCAGAATAAAAAAAAATAAGCTTTATGTGATTCATGAATATTGACCGTGATTCAGGGAGTGTTCGCATATGTATTATCAGCCGCCGACTTTGAGCTTGCGTTACTTAGTTCAGTTACGCTTTTTCGTAGTCGTCTTTCAGTTGACATCAGACCAACAATACGTTTATCGTTTTCGAGTTTTTAACGTTTCATTTTTCTTTATCAGAAATATAGTTTTTTTCTTTTAAGCAAAATACTTTGTTCCTGCTGAATTTTATAGCATAAAATGTTCTCTAGGTTCTTAATGTACTTACGTTTTTTTTTATTTATAAAGATAGACTCACCTGCGTGCATCTTCATATTTGCTTGGCACCATAAAACAGTTTGATTCGCGGTAGATAAATCGTCTCTTACTAACCCACGGCCATTGTAGACTCCAGTAGTGGCTCTGGAAAGTAATTAATAAGACCCATTAAAAACACTAGTATTGTGACATTTTGACTACTCATCATCATCATCTGCCAAGCCTTTTCCTAACTATGTTGGGGTCGGCTTATAGTCTAACCGGACAGAGCAGTGCCAGTATTCTACGTGGAGCGACTGACGGCGATGATAGACCTTAGACCCATGTTATCAATAGATGTATTTTAGGGACGGGAAGACATTTTAGAATGTCTTTTAGTCAGGGTAACTTGGACTCCAGTTGGGGGTGCGCGCGAATGTACTTGTATCTCCCGGCCCCCGACACATAACCCTTCGCTTACCCCAGGCTCAATGATCAAAATCCATGAGGAATTTCCAACAAATAAAAAAGGGTAACTTGGACTGATTTAATAAAATTAATAGATAGGCCCCTGCCTAGCGACATATTATATTAATATACAATACATTTCTTCTTGATTCTTAGAATTAGGTTCTAAAAAGCAACGCAATACCAAGTAATGTTTCCATTTGTTGTAGATATCATTTTTTGGCAATATTTGCCCAAAACATTTTCTATGAATGTCAAATATAAAATGTTCTCTCGAAAATAAGTATCGGATTAGCAAAAATAGAATGAACGAAATAAGCCTACTCGAGCATATTGTTACAAATATTTGAATGAATATTATCATTCTGCGTATATTTCAGTTATTATGCCTGCGGCTATCGAATGGGATCAGTATTTCAGTCCCGGTTATTCAACAGTTTTATTCATGGTATTGAAAAAACAAACCGATTACGTTTATACTTTGTTTTTTATGAGCATAGCAATAAATACATAAAATACAGGATCACTTTTTCAAAAAAAAAATGGATATAATAGGTGAACGGAGTAGAAGCAAATGGCATACTTAGTTTATTAAAGCGAAAAAAAAAGAGAGATAAGATTTGAAATCTGTTTCCTTAGCATCGTTCATCCATTTATACTCATCACTATTTAAGGGGCATATGTCCATTAAATATGCAGTTGCTTAGGTCTTGGGTACGATTTCTAGATTTGGGAGATGTATACATGATAATGCGTTTTTCAATTTTAGATTTTTTCAGTAGCAGCCAGAAATCTGGATATGTGCCCGATTGATGGCAATAGACTCACCCGCTATTACATGGGTCTTATACACTACTGGTGAAAAGTAGGTGTATTGGTACACCTCAACTTAACCTTTCGGAGATTACAGTAGTCATTTCCGAAAGCTTAAGTTGAGAAACTCGTGGCTAAATAATTAAAGCCGCTCGGATCAATCTCCAGGTTAAGCTGCACTTGCTTAGGTTCGTATGTGTATGGGTGATCACGCATTACATACCGAGTTTCCTCCGTGCCTCGGAAAGCACGTTAAGCCGTTGGTCTTAGCTGTCATTTGTGGATCTTTGACAGTCGTTACAGGTCCAAAAGTCTGACAACCAGCGTTACCAAGGGGTATCGTATTACCCAGTACTAACTGAGCTGTGGAGGTCAGATAGGCAATCGCTCCATGTAAAATAATGGTATTCAGCTGCATCCGGTTAGACTGGAAACCAACCCCAACATAGTTGGGAAAAAGCTAGGCAGATCATGAGATTGCAGCAGTGATGTACACCGTATGATCGCACCTGATGGTAAGCATACTTACCACTCTTGCACAAACCCTCCTTTTCTTGGCCTTTTCTTCTTCTAATCGTCTTTCCTCCTCACTGTCATAGCCATCCATCTAGATGGAAAAAATACTTTGATTTCTTTTGAAAATACATTCTAAAACAATTTTCCGGCAGGTGTTAACAAAGTCTACTTATTGCTTACCAGTAACTGTTACTCTTAGCCTACGTCATCTCACTGTTGGGCAAAGGTGACCTACAGGTGGCTAGGTGGTTACCTTCAGTTTTTAGGGGATTTTTACGGGTCCAGGGCTAATGTGGATCACTGGCAGTTTTTATGACGGTAAACGGCTCAAATACTGCTCTAATTTTAAGGCGAAAACTTTGTAAGATACACTAAAGCACTATAATTACGTACGTAATGACAACTCAAACAATCTATTTCTTAAAACATCGAATGTTTTAACAAGTAATAGCTATTTGTGAAGTGAAGATCCACGTATCGCCTACCAAATACAAAGGAAATGTTTAATTCAGTGAACATTTAATTATATTGAGTGGCAATATTGTTCTAAATATCTTGGCGAGACACCATAAGACACTCTCTTTCAGAAACAGAAAGAGAAATAACAATAGTTCTTTCTCTTTCTGTTTCTGCATAGCTTTGTCTCTTTCTGACTTATGTACTTACAAGGGGATCTTCATAGCAATAGTAAGAGTCTTCCTCATCATCAGGACTGAAAATGAAACAAGAATCATTTTAATGCCCTTTCGATTATTGAAGAATTTAGAGTGGTCAGTAATGTAGTCAACCTCGCTTCTTACCACACTAAAATAAGAACAACATCAAGTACTTTAGTGTAAGTCTCATTCCTAACCATAACCATATTTTATTTAAAAAGGAAACAAAAACATGTTACCATCAAATTAATATCCATCTGTCATCCCTCATTTTATTAGGTTCGTTTTTATGTGTCATTGAAAAGTTTCTTTATAACTAAATGAGCGAATGCACATTCTACCAAATACTTTTGCAAAGTGGGATAGCGCAATCTTTTATTGATCTTTCCGAGTATCCATACTATCAAGTCCATCCAACAATCAGTGCGAGTGCGGTACTTTTGATCAGACTGTGCCCGTTTACTTGCACGTTTGATGCTCAAAAGAATGCCACTGATGCCGCAATTAACATGGTCACTTCCTGGGCTCAAACAATATAGTCTAACTAACGTAACGAACTAAACAAAGAGTGCTTAGGACTCACGAAGTAACGGAAAGCTTGAGATGGATGCCTGACTCGATGATGATGTCGTGCGCCTGCTGGATAGTGAGCTTTGACGTGTCCATGTCGTTGATCCGCAGCAGCTTGTCTCCAGGCCTGATGCCCGCCTTCTCTGCTCGGCTGTCCGGTTTCACCTGCGCGTGAATAGGATTCATGCATACATAAATAGTAATTCAAAATCGTGAAAATTTTTGAAGGTGGATTCTTCTACTCTTGCCTGAAAAACAACTAAACTAATGTTGATGGAAGTGTGCAGTAATATAGTGCATTCATAAAAAACTCAAAAACTCATTTAAAAAAAAGCGCGGAAGAAGTGACTCTACTGCATAGCAAATGCATAGGTGTTTACCTAGCTCTAGTGGCTTTGCAAGAAACAGAAATATTTTCTTCCCCAAGAAGCCGAGTCAGACCTGTTTTCGAGTTGGTACTCGAAAACAGGTCTGACTCGGCTTCTTGGGGCCATTGCTTGTGACAAATGCCGAACTTAAATCAATGACATTCAGCGTTTTCGTTTGCATTGTCAATTCCAATGATGTAGGACTCTGTAAATGTTGATGCACTTGTACCGACCAATGTCAGTATCACATCAGATCGTGATTTTGTGAAGGAGAGCGAGTGTCAGGGGACATCGGGAGGGGAAGTAATAACCTTTCAAAACACTTGCAACATTCCTAATATACTTACAAGAGTAACTCTCAACGGAGTGTTATAAAATATGCCGCCGGCCAGGTCGAAGCCCCAGATAGAGTCTTCAAAGCTGACCCTTTCGTGGATGCCCTCGTTCCTGGACTCCCACGAGGGTTTGTTGATCTCGCCCGCCAGGAGAGCGGCCTCCTCGGCCTTCAGCTTCGTGTGCCTCATCGAAATCGCCATGTCTGGTGGCATTACCCTGGGGAAGAGGAGTCGTCGTTGACGTGCTTGAGTTATCGTCGAGCGTATGGTCGAGCTACATGAAAATCGACAAATTAACAACAATACATAAATATACCCCCTTGTGCCATGCAGAATTGTTAAAGGCATAAATAAACATAAACCTAACAGTATTATTGGCCCCGACAACATCCCCCTCTTCACAGTTATGAAAATATTTCTCAAGTATTTACTTGTGAAATATTTTCATTGATCCTCTTTGCCACATCTTTAATTTAGCCTTGCAAAGAGGTACATACCCCTCTGCGTGGAAACTTTCTAGAGTTAAACCTATCCCTAAAACCCAAAACAAAAGTTTTAAAGAATCTCAATTAATTGTATTTATTAGGTGAATATTAATAAATTATGAATACGTCATGTCGAATAACATAAAACCAGTTTTCGCGTGGGTCACCGCCCCTTTCGCTAAGTCGACGGCCGCCGCCGCCGCCACAAATTTGATAGCGTCGGACTCCCAGCAACCAGTGGTTTATACTGCCAGTGGGACAAAATAATACTTCGGCTCTAAGGCTTTTTTTTTTTTTTTTTTCGGATGGGTAATCATCAAATGACTTCTCCCGCTCTGGGCGGAGCAGGAGGGAATGTCAGACTTTTACTGACTAAAACCCATCCATGTTCCTTCATCGCCCTTTGTGTTCCGGGGCCACGGTATCTCTTTCGAACAGTCCCGCAACCCCGTCGACACGGCCTGTCGTCATGAGACGGACGGACGGCGAGCTAGCCCATAGCCCACCGTCCACAGGCCCGCGCCTACGGTGGCCGGGCGCCACGTGGTGGCCCCCGACGCCCGTGGCGTCTCCCGCGGCGGCCGGGACGCTGTGAGGTCTTCCCTCTCACGTTCCGCCACCTCCTTCTCTAGCATTACTGCTTCGCAGAAGGAGGTGACGGCGATGGCTTGCACCAGGGCCGGACGCGAGAGGTCGCCGCCGCCAATCGCCGCTTCGAGGACACGGCGGTGCTCCGCCCACGAGGGGCACACCTCCACCGTGTGCTCCACCGTGTCCTGCGGTCGATCCTCGCAGTGGAAACACCCGGGCGTTTCCTCCCGCCCGATTCGGTGCAGGAACCTCCCGAAAACACCGTGTCCGGTGAGGACCTGCGTCAGGCGGAAGGTGAGGACGCCGTGGCGTCTCTCCAGCCACTCCTCAAAGAGGGGACTTATCGCCACTATCGTGGCGTGCCTTGCACGGGGTTGCGACAGTCGCTCTCTCCATGTCGCCATGAGATCCCGCCGGAAGTCTGTCCGCTGAGCGACAATTTGTCGCGGCAGCGGAGTTTCCCCCCGGCGAAGCGCCTCCGCGCGCCATTCATGCAGGCGCGCGAGGACTATCGCCTCCAGATCCCATGGCGGCAATCCGGCAAGGAGGCACGTCGCCTCGCGGGCGATCGTGCGGTACCCACGGGCCAGCCTTACGGCTACCACCTTTTGGGGTCGGCTCTAAGGCTGCATATTTGACCCGCTTTTTGAGAGTGGCTGATTCAGCCGCGACACCGGGTGACCCGACAGTACAAAGGAGGCTGGTGGCAAACGTGCTAACACACGTTGGCCACACGTTCAAGGGGGTGTCCTCGTAGCGGCAATCGGCGGCGGCGACCTCTCGCGTCCGGCCCTGGTTCAATCCATGGTCCGGAGCGAGAAGGAATGGGACGCCGTCACTTCCTTCTGCAAAGCAGTAATGCTAGAAAAGAAGGTGGCGGAACGTGAGAGGGAGAGAACCTCACGTCCCGGCCGCTGCGGGAGACGCTCCGGGCGTCGGGGGCCATGTGGTAGCCCCCGGCTACCGTAGGCGCGGGCCTGTGGACGGAGAGCTATGGGCTAGCTCGCTGTCCGTCGATCATGACGACAGGCCGTATCGACGGCGCGTTCGTGTTCCACGCGCGCCTCAAAGAGAGTCAGCAAAAAGGAGGACCCCTTCCTTTTTGCTAACTAAGGATAAGTGGATGCCCATTCTCTCTTATGCTAGCAATCACCTTCAAAATGTTTCGTATTTCTGCGATGACTTTCAACAGAACAGACACAAGTTTTTCGGTAGCGTTTTATGTCAATTTGTTAAAACCCCTCAGAAATTACAGTACTTAATTCACGTAGCACACAATACCAACGCTACGCACTGTGATACGGCGTAGATCTGACGGTGCTACGAGAGGTGCGTTAGGATGCTCCTAACGTAAACAATGGCTGTTGACCACTTTTCAACCTTGTAACTCAGAACTTTAGGTTGAAAATGGCTTAGCTACATTTGACTACCAAAAAAAGAATACTTAGGTATATTTTATATCATTCTTCTAGCTCATTCACAACGAATGACAGTGATATTTATAAACAGTATTACAAGTAGTTATAAATGTATCTGATTAGCGCAAATGTACCGTTGGACATTGCTTGGACATCTGCCAAACATCAAAAGGAAGAAAATGACTGAATGATGACAAATTATAGAATTTCTGACTTGAGCCAGATCATTCTGAAAAGAATTTAAAGAGACAGTAGCTATTATCAGTGTATTATCGAACAAATAAATCGGATGTTTGTGTAATATTGTGCTGTTTCTATTTCCCAAATCAATTGAAGGTTTTTTTCTTCATTAATCATTAATTTATAATTTTCCTACCTTTTTAAACGACTTCCAAAAAAAGGAGTTTATCAATTCGTCAGATTTTTTTTTGTACGTTCAGCCTTTTTTTCGCCAATTGTGAACCGATTTCGATGATTCTTTTTTTGTTAGGAAGAAAATTACTTCGCGGTAGTCCAGTTTAAGTTTGGTGAAGATCTGATAGTGATCTTCGGAGATATGCAATGGAACTCTTCAATTATAGACAGCAAATCGGTCGTGATTGCTGCAATCGCTTGGATGTTTGTTGATTTCACAAAATCATAACATAACAACACGCCTATATGCCCTGAGGGGGTATGCAGATGTGTACAGTACACCCACATTTCGACAGTTCGGTCTGTTAGGTTCCATTTTATTGGGGATAAGCCTATTACCATGACATGTATTGTTAACAATATGAAATAAATGACTGCCTCGTTGGTCTAGTGGTGGCGACTACTCAGCATGAGGTCTTGGGTTCGATTCCCAGGTCGGGCAAACTGTTATTGGGTTTTTCCATCAGGAATTTCTCAGTAGCAGCCACGGAGTCTGTATTGCCCCAGCGCTCGCCCCCTATTACATGGGACTTAACTAAACATAACTGGCGAAATATGGGTGTAGGTCCTATTGGGTACACCTCAGCCCAACTCTTCGGAATTACAGGCGTGATGTTATGTTATGTTATGTTAAAATAAATGTATAGCTAATATTTGTATAAGATATTACAACTAAAAATGGTAAAATAAAAAACTTTTTTGCAAACGATAAAACCGACTTCAAAAACAACAAAGTGAAAAATAACTTTAGCTTCAGAAGTCGGTGGCAAAGAAACTGAATCAAACCCAAAGTCACCGACTTCTGAAGCTAAAGTAATTTTGCACTTTGTTGTGTTTTTGAAGTCGGTCTTATTTTTTGCAATAAAGTTTTTTCCTAATGTATTTGGGGTCGGCGCAGCATGTCAAACTCAAAGCATTTCTTTCAATTATACAGTTACAGATACTTTTGAAGTCAAAAACAAAAGGATGAAGCTACAGTCACAGACACAAGGCATAATAACTTTTAAGGGGTGGCTTGAGAGGCACTACGGCGTCCTCACCTTCCGGACATGGATGTCTGGGGAGGTGCCTGCACCGAATCGGGCGGGAGGAAGCGCCCAGGTGTTACCACTGTGAGGATCGACCGACAAATTTACCGATCGACCGACTCCACGTAGTCTTTTATGCCCTACCCCTAGAGTGTAATTTAAATGCAGGCGCGGAGGGGTGAGGTGGCCCACGAGTTGAGGAGCAGGTGGCTTTAAAACTCGCCGCCGCGACCAAGCCGAAGCTGTGGTGGTGAGCGTTAAAACCTTCTGCGACGATAAGCTCGCGTGGGACCGCCGGAGCCCCGCAGCGCCGGAGCTGTGACAGAAACCATGCCTGCTGCATGTTGCATGCTTGCATGCTTGCTGCATGTTTGCTGCTTGCTTGCTGCATACATAGTTTTTTTGCAAATATGGAGTTTGCATGTTGTGAAAAAACTATGCATTTCACTCTTAAAAGAGAGTGTTAAAAAAATACTAGTCTGTGAATTATTTTGTAGAGACGTGATTTATCCAAGTGTATCTAAATAAGAAATGAAAAATGTTTAAATGATTCAATATCACCTGATGTATTTGATAAAAGAAGTGTTTGCCAAATTAATGTTTGTAAAACGAGTGTTTTTAAAACATTCGCGGAATAAGTTGTTTGCAAAAAAAAAAAAAAAAATTTCGAAACGTTGCTTGTAAAATGAAGAGTTTATCAATGTAGTTTTGGTGAAACTTTAGTTAGCCCGGCGGCGACCTCTCGCATCCGGCCCTGATTCAATCCATGGTCAGGAACGAGACGGAATGGAAAGCCACCACCTCCTTCTGCGAAGCAGTCATGCTAGGAAAGGAGGTGTCGGAACGTGAGAGGGAGAGAATCTCACGTCCCAGCCGCCGCGGGAGACGCACTGGGCGTCGGGGGCCACGTGGTCGCCACCACGTGGCCCCCGACGCCCGGTGCGCCCGGCTACCGAGGCCTGGGTCTTTGGACGGTAGGCTATGGGCTATCTCGCCGTCCGTCTGTCTTATGATGACAGGCCGTGTCGACGGCGCGTTTTGGCCAACAAAGAGATGTAGCAGAAATGATGGGGTCCGCAAGGGCCGATGCCTGCCGGGGTTGCGGGACTGTTCGAAAGAGATACCCTGGCCCCGGAACACAAAGGGCGAAGATGAAACATAGATGGGTTTTAGTCAGTAGAAGTCTGTCCCTCCCGCTCCTCCCAGAGCGGGAGGAGTCATTTAATGATTTTCTTCCCTTTCTCTCTTCTATTTTACTCCTTTCCGAAAAAAAAACAACAGGCATAATAATTTGTTAAAGTGCTGTAGTTGCTCATTCCAAACCGTAGTACTCCGTACTCTATGGAGAAGAACAGCAAGAAACTCCATGGACACTCTTTTAAATCAAAATATTTTTACAAGATCTCTTGTGTTCTTTCTAGCCACAATAATATGATATCTCTCACACAGGCCATCCATAGTTTCTTTGGCCTTCCTTGATCTACCTATGTAACCATCCACATTCATAGTCTAAACTTTTGTCAACTTATTTTCTCTAGTATAAAATAATTTATTAAAACGAAAAGTTGTGTCCATTTCTGGCTAACATAGTCAAAGTAAACCTTCGGACCTGCTTTAAAAGGAATCTTAAGCAATAGGACAAAAGTGATAGTAGGTACTTATTTGATAGCACGCACGACAGCCAATCAAGCAATGCATATAAAAAATTAAGCTGATCTCTCTTTGTACGGGAAGCTCATACAAAGCGAGGTCAGGTTATAGCTCGATGTGTCAGTGTGTGTACCACTATTATGAAAGAACAATATTAAATAACAGACTCAGAAAATTCCGTGATTTGTGAGACCATAGCATCAGAAGCAGTCAGCCAAAGTGATTTTTAGGGCCCCGTACTTTAAAGGAAATGCCGAAATTTGTTGTCTAGCCTGGTTTACAAAGCCGCGAAAATCAAATCCTACACAAAGTTTTTGTTTATCTATGACTCCTGTGCATTAAAGTCCATTAATTAATCTTCTATTTTGGTATTAGATCAATTCTTAATGTTCACTATCAACCCTAATAAGAAAAATGTACTCTAAAACCGTGAAGTTGTTGCCAGAAGAGGGCGGATTGTAGGCAATCAAAATTGACAGGTTAAAATTATTCAAAAAAATAAACTTCCTTTACCCGACTGCAGCGAAACACTAAAATAAATATCTCCAAAAAATCCGCAAGAAGAACAAGAAACTTGTTGAACGTTGAACACAATCACGGCTTGCACTATCACTAAGTAACAATCACGAACACAGTGAGCTCACCTCACTTCGGCTCGATGGTCGCTGAATCACACGATACAAAGAACGCAAACACACTGAGCCAATTAATATTGATTTAGAAGCCAGTGGGCGATGTTCGACAACCAATACTCACCGGTCAATCAGGCCGGTTGCACTTACGATGGGTAATTTTAAACAGGCAATTAACCAGCCGAGCAGTTACTGAAATTTTATCGCTGACTTTTACATAACTACTGTCAAAATCACTATTACTGCTGAGCAAAGGTTTCTCCCATGTCAGTTCTTCCGACCCAGAGCTAATTTGGATCACATGTCATTGTTATTGTCTCCTACAAGGCCTGCCGTGACGCCATCTGGATGTGTCAGGGCTCCTTATTTCTTCTATCCAGGGTCGGTTTAGTCACAGTGAGCTTTATTTTCGTAGCAGTAAGGTTGATGTTAGGTGGCTGTCACTAACAAGTCTGTCAAAATTACAGCGATCTTTATCGACAGCGACTGGTAACAATTTGTCAATTTTCTTTTATATTCTGTGCCGTTAAAACAATCGTAAACAATCATTGGCAGTCAGATTAAATTTGGCCCACGCTGTGTCGTAATTATACCTATGTTTTCTTGGAACCTGAATAAGATTTTGATTAGTTCCTAATCTTTGGGAAACCAATTTAGTAACTAATTTTGTTGAATGTTTTAGCAATCATTCAAATGAACAAGGCATTTGCCCAACTGTGAGATAATTTAGGCAGCAGCCTAAATTATCTCACAGTTGGGCAAATGCCTTAGTAGCTTAACCAACATCCCTAAATTGCCATATATAGCAATATATGGCAATTTAGGGATGTTGGTTAAGCTATTATAGGCAAAGGCAGCGTATCGACCCACGCAAATGCCTCTCTTAAGTTACGTCACACAACTCCGTCCCAGCGTCTTACCCTGTCAAGCGATTGGGTTAACTACAGTTTAACTTCGAGTCTTAACTAATGGTGGTGTAATCAGGCCTTATCACGGCACATTATGAATGGAGAGGGCTACGAAAGCATGATCAAGGTAGTACATAAATAAATCGCTGGTAGCGACACACTCAATCTTTATATCGCAGGGTACGTGCTCCGATTGATGGCTCACAAAGTGTCTTCTTCTTCTTCGACTTGTCGATTCCCATTATTAATTAAGTCAAAGTTGCTTCGAACAGAACCCTGCCAGAAGAACATAAACTGGTAAATAATTGAAATGATTGATGAAATGAAATTATGAAGTACTTCTTGAATGTTATTGTCTGCACCGGTAGGCGGCGCCTAAATAAACTGCTGGGTTCGGCTGCAGAGGCCGTAGCACTCGCAAATTATGATTGTAATTTAGATTTTTAATTTGTTTTATATTAAGTTTAAAATGCAATCACTTTAGACCCAGGCCCTTGGCCTTGGGCTATAATACATACATACTTGGACACACATACATACTTGGGCACAGTTATAGGTTGCTTTTATTAACAAAAATGTTATTACTTAGTATGTATTTTTAGGTTAGAGTATTTATCTATGGATCTTTGTTACCTGAAATAAATGGGTTATTATTATAATGATGTATTTTCAGTATAATATATAATAGGTGAACGGAGTAGAAGCAAATGGCATACTTAGTTTTTTTTTTTTTTTTCGAAGTAAAAAAATCAAATAAAATTCAAAGTTCGACATTTTTCATTTTTTTATTTCAAAATTTCTCTCACTTTGTTCTAATATGAAAAGTTTACTTGAAATTTGTAGCGTTTTTTGATGATAGATCAAAAGTCATCCGGAATAAAGGGTTTATATACTTAACGAAGCCGAAAAGTACTTGTTATCCCCGTCATTGCGATTTTTTTTTTGTTCTAGACCATACCGGGAAACCTTCTAGTTACGGAGATATTGGGGGTCAAAGTTCGAACTTAACGTAACTTCGGACTAGCAGGTGCATAGACGGGTATAAGCACTTGCCAGTCCGAAGTTACAAAAACAATTACATAACTTCAAAGCCACGACAGACGTCGCGTCGTAGCGAAATAGATCCAGAAACTAATTTCAATTAAACCTTCGCCTAAAACAGAGCGAAACCATAGTAATTATACTAACTAGACAAAAGATCTCGCAAAACACAGAAACAATGGGGCCAAAAATAGTACCTATTATTAATTTGTAGAGAGAAATTAATTTATCCGGCGTACAATTGGTACCAGAACCCTCTCGTTGCCGTCCATGTGATGTCACAACGGTTTCCTGAGCCAACTATATCTACTTTTACCCTACTGTCACGTGGACTCATTGAAATGTATTTCCTTACCTGTCATTATCTCATTATTTTGAAAATGATGATGTGTCGAAACGAAAACGGTCTTTCTGTGGGTAGTATGACTTAAAGGGTGATTTAAGATCAATTGGAAAGTATTTGTCTATCGGCCCAAACTATCAGTTCACGTTGTTTTGCAGAGATCCATAAGTGAAGTTATTTTTAAAGGAGAAATAGATAAAATTAAACATATAAACATGCAGGTCTTCTTCGTGTCACCTACAGGACAGTATTTTATAATATTATTGGTCCAAAACGTTTTCACTTCCACGGCATTATCGGTGTTAGCGCAAAGGTAACTTATACTGCATGTTTTGGGGCTTAGAGGGCAGGATATAAGGTAGAGTATGGTTTGACAAATGAAGTATAATTTTCACAGTGAGATAATGCTTATTATTGTCCTACCACATACAAAATAAAACTTTCAGCTGGTTTGTTGAATATAATCAAAGGTAGCGCTAGGACAGCCCGCGAAATAATGTTTTCTTACGTTTTTTGAAATTTTCCGAGCAGTGTCAGGCTGTATGTTCAACAAAATGTGTTTCGCGGCCGTAATACGTATGCATTTACAGAATCATAATCATTAAAATCATCAATACAATCCTAGTTAATTTATTCATATTAAATTGCTTTGTATGAAATAGTACAGTTACATTCCCGTTCGTTCCACCTTAGTAAAAGTCAAAACCTGGAAATCAACGCGAAGCTTAAAATAAAGGATCTAGAACTCACGAGTTCTTGATTAGCAGTATGGTGGGATGTTTGAGAATTCACCTTCTAAAGAGGTTCAATAGGGGATGCCCTACTGAAGAAGGTCAACAAAAACTACAAGCTTTCATCAAAACTTGTAGTTTTTGTTGATGAGATGTTCGTGATGTGAAAATAAAACCTATAACTCTTTTATAGTAACAACGTAGTTATTATCTATATACTCTGTGCACACGTATAAAAAGTTTATTTACGTATAGACAATGTACCTGAGTACCTATGTATAGTCGCAGGAGATCGTCAATCACCCGCAGGAACGCCAGAAATTTGATGTATCTTTCATTCATGCTCAACTTGACGTGAAACATCAATGTAACGTGTCAAACAACCGTACGTACCTACTCTACGAACCGTTTGATTGACGGTTTTATTGATATGCCAAAAACATTACCTTTCTTTTTATCGCAGACGGGTAAAAAAGTGAAACAAAATATACATTCTAAGCTCTTGAAAATCAGTATAACGACCCGTTTTAAACGACGGAACGGGAGTTTAATGATTTTTTTAATCGTCAATTCTTATTATAAACAAAGTTCCTGTCACCGTACTGAAACTCAGCAGAAGGCAGCATGAGTGACAGCAGAATAGTTAAATGGACGGTTCGGTCCCACTAATCCTACTAAGCAGTTCTACGATAGAACTAACGGGTATGTTTTTTGCCACCAGTCCTACGTTTTGAATTGTTGAAAGATTGCAGTCAACAGAGCTAGTAGCGTAGTTAAGAGAGCTGTGGTAACCCAGTGGTTTCACAGCCTACTTGCTTCTTACAGAGAGGAAGCCTGTGTCCCAGCAGTGGGAATATTATAACCCGGTGATGAAAAGTTAATAACAAACCTGACCTGCCCTTTTTTTTAAACATTGCTTTACAATAGTAATTTTTTTATAATATTAAGATAATAATTATTCTAAAAAGAACAATATTTTAATTTAGAACCAATTATTAGTTTAAAAAAAAAGAAAAAATATAGTCTCCTCTTCTATTCTTTATAATTGATACAAAAAAACCCTAATCATCAGCAACTAAGTGGCAAATTATAAATTAATCTAATTAAACAACAATAAAATCCAAATAGATATGTTCTAAAACAAATTGGTTCGTATTAATCACTCGCAGAGCTATGAGACACGTCAGATTGGCTGCTGACGACTAGGTATGGCACGATATCCGCATAGCCGTGTCACTGCTAGACGCTACAGAAATAAAAGAGAATAAGTATTAAGTAGGTATATTCACACTTCCTACAGTAATGGGAGGAGCAGCTTGGCCGGTTTGTAACTTTTTAAAACCATGGAAATGCAAATGAACATTACCAATAATATTATAAGTAAGAAAGTACCTACTTAATACAAAGCTACTTTTTTCTGAAACATGCTTGGAAATTTGAGCATTATTTTGACAACCTTCTTCGAGATAAATCGAAATTGCTGTATTGGCCAGATACATGCGACCAGCGGCCAGCAACAGTGGTATTAAAATCCATATCTGTCGTGTTTAGTGGCCAAATAATTTACATAGTAAACTCATATTGTCGTGTTATTTAAAAATGGAACGATTTTTTACTCTGAAACATGGCAACCAAGGAGGTAACTTATCAAAGGTTTTATTTAAGTTTCGAATTGACTTGCAAATAGAAAGCGGTTTATTGAGAAAAAAACAATGAACTCTTCAACGCGAGAGTATTAATTTCCTCGCATTATTTGAGAAAAGTACTATACAAGCCTTGGCCACAACTAGGCATTGATGGACTTACGTATGTGTGCCTCGGCTTCGCCTCGGCCCACATTTTCACTTTCGTCCATCAATGCCTCTGTTGCTGGCCGCTGTAGTAATGTACTATATCACGCCTCAACTTCAGAACGAATTCCGACCTTGTTTGGTACAAAGAAGAAGAAGAATGATAAAACACCGTTTTTAGCGCAACTACAAAACACTCATGCCAAAAAGGGGTAGGAACTGAGGACTTATGGTTTGTTTTACCGTTTTGGACCCACTACACACCAATGACCCTGAGCGAGTGGGAGGAGCTTAACAATAGCGTCTACCCGTGCGTGAGAGTGGTCAGCGATACATTGCCGCTCTTCGCCCATAGCCGCAAGAGCAGAGTACTTTTATTTAATTATTAAAAAAATAATAGTAGCTATTAAAAAAATAAAAAATAAAACCGGCCAAGAGCGAGTCGGACTCGCGCTCCGTACAAACTTTTTAAAGGACAAACTTAACTTGGCTGTTCGATCCTCAGAAACGGCTATTGCACCAACCCCAAATAAAAGTTTGTAATGGTAAAATCCCTTTTTTTTTTTAATTAACTACATATTTACAGTTTAAAGAATATTCCCTTTAAAAAGTTGAAAATTTGGGTAAATTTTGGTACTTACAAGTTTTCGCGAAAATCTAAATTTGCTCGTATCTTTTTATCGTGTTGATTCAGGACCTTGATTTTTATACATCTAATAGGGACTATAGACCTTAGTATCTGGTAGAAATTTCAAATTGCTAGGTCCACCCATCCCTGAGAAAATCGGTGGTGACAGACGGACGGACAGACGGACAAGAAAGTGATCTTGTAAGGGTTCCTTTTTTACCTTTTGAGGTACGGAACCCTAAAAATAGTGTAGTTAAAGTAAATGTTAAAAATATTTTGGTAGAAATATTACGTCAAAATGATGTACAACTTCGGAGAAATCGCAGCATGTTTCGAAGCCTTTCCAGTCGATAATTGAATTAGGTCCAGATTTTTTTTCATTACATAAAAGGCATATAACGAAAATGTATTCTATAATTATTTAAGTATAAAGTATAATTATGTGATGTGAAAAAAAATATTATGATAGTCTATATTCAACAGAATCTACATATAACATATTAGAGCCCTCAAATCAGGTCTCCGTGAGTTTTTGCCAAAACATGCCTCGGGAGAACGATTTTAACTAAATAAATAAAAAAGTTATCCAAAATTCGCTTTATGATTATTGTAGTAGAGATAGAGACCAATTTTCAACAAATAATTATTATTTCAAGCAACGAAGCAAAAGCATACAATTTCAACGAGGAAACTTTGCAATTTCGAGTTTTTTTATAACAGGCCCTGTGGTGGATGAGGTTCCGTTCCCGTGGGTTTCGAAAATGAAGCGAATTGCGTGGTTACATTTGCTATATTAGACAAAAAAAATGTATTTTACAATGATCCCGCCATGGCCTTTCTACATGGCGGGAGGTACGTATAAGACGATGGTTGAGAGGCAAAAAGGAATAATTCTATACAAACAAAGCCTTTAATAGGCGTCGCGAATGAATTTGTGAACGGATGGAATGATTAGAAGACCGAATAGGCGCCAGCTGAACATGGTGGCGGATGGAGGCGTCAGCTCGCAGCAAAGTTTCTCCTCTTGGTGACAGCTGCCGCTGGTGGCGCGCAATAGCGCATCAGATTACGCTCCCAGTGGCGGTGGTGTGGGCGTGAACAGTCCCCTTAAGAGGGAACAGGGCCTGCGAGGAATTTGAAAAATAGGTATTTGAAGAAACTACGGCCGACGCGCTGCGTCGCCTGCCCCCGTAGAGTTCGATAGGGACAGCTGCAGCTCAGACCGATTATATAACAAACATTTTGATGAGATCGACGTTTGATTTCCCTATTTTTCTCCTCGAAAACTGAGCCGATTCAATTATATTTTACATTAAGAAAGACTATGTCTAGGTTTCTATCAATTTCTTTTATGTTAAAAACTTTTCGAATTTGTCTAGTAATCAAGGCCGTAAACATGAGGCATTTTTTGTCAGTTTTGGAGGGTTATATTTTATTTATATATTAGTTGCTGAAGAATACATATGCATGGAGAATCGCTGCCCCTGTTTCTTCTTAAGTAAATCTGCACACCCATCTTTAGCTGTAACATAATTATATACAAGTGCTCGTAGGCGCTACGCACTGGCACCGGTTGCGAGTACTACGAACCTGACCTTGCTTTAATTATTATCAATGGTTTAAGATTATTCCAACCGTTTATAAATCAAATCACAAAAAGACGTGCATTTCAAAATGCTACCTTTAATTAATTGATTTACTTAGTGCCCACGATCCCGGTAGATTTGCATTATATAACAGAACCACAAGTACATTATCTACCTCTTGTTTCACTCGCTCCAATAAAAAACAATTTCATCATCGCTCTAAATTAATTTCATTTAATCAAACCGTAATTTCTGTTTGCTGTGTAATTTGATTTATCTTATTGTTATTTCGCCTCATGATTTAATCTTTAGCGAGAAGGGCTGAATATTTTGATTAATTCATTTAACCCTGATTACGTAAGCTGTTAATCTAAGACACCGCTGAATTTACGGTTATGTAATATTACGAGAATTCATGAACATTGTCTGAACTCTTGAGCTATATGAGTATCAGTTTTATCAGTAAGCTCATGTTTAAGGGTGTGGTACAACTAATAAACTGAACTACACTGTATGGGAATAATCTGCCTTCTAAATCCTAATCTTTCTTTCCTTGTCCCATTCTATTTGGGGTCGGCGCAACACGTTCTTCTTTCATTCCCCCTGTGATTCCCCCATATCATTCCTCACACAATCCATCCATCTTTATTTTGAGTTTCATAATCGACCCAAATGTATAGGACAGCTAATTTTCGGGAGAAACTACTTTCTGCCAAAGTGTCATCGTCAAGCTATCGTAAAAACTCTTTAAACAAATATATATTAAAAAATACACGGAAATATGGCCAAACATTTCTGCTACACGCTGTATGTGTTTAGCCGTGGAAGGTCCAACGCATGACTCATTGTAACTTTTCTAAGAGCGCCAATCGAAGAATATTTAAATGGTCAATTAATTAACAATAACGGGGAAGAAATGATAATTACGTCCATTCACTCAAACAAATACAAATAATGAATTTGATACTAAGTGTTTAATTAGCTCTGATTAATTCTAAATTAATAGTCAGAATGAGATGTGTCTACCTGTTGGCCAATATACATGGTTTGTATTGAGTGACAGTTGGGAGATAGCCAGCACAAATCTTGTGATCGACAGAAGTAAACAACACACGAATGTATCATACTCTTTCGTGATGATACGGAAATAAGGTGGATCCCGGAAAACAAAGAAATTGTATTGTTTACATCACACTAGTACAAGTCATAGGTCTAGAGTTCGAACCACGGAAGACACGCTCCTCTGATTTTACGGATTCAGGTGCTTTGGTGAAGGAAAACATTGTGAGGAAACCAGCATGCCTGAGAGATATTTATTTACAGCATGTAAAGCCAAGTGAGAGGAATAAAAACTCTGACACCAGGTTATACACTAACCACACTATAAAGAAAGATTGGCAAAAGAGAACTAACGCCTGATTTAAAAGATACCTTTCTAGCCAGCCCCAAAGAGTCTGCATTGATGGGCAGATGAGTGACGAAGTTTAACGCGCGTACGGTGATCCCGAAGGAAGTACTAAAGCTCCAACATCTTTCCTGGTATACGTTAATCTCTATTCACCCCTACCAACATCAAAAATAACAATGTTCACTGATGTCACAGTGTACCTGTTCCAGAACACCTCTTAGAAAAGTTAGCACAGGTAAAAGAACAACGTCGTTCTAGAGTAACCTGGCTTGAAGACAGTTATTTTGATTTTTTTATTTATTTGTATAGATTCAAACTAATTAAGCATATTTATTACTTATTTATTTCATTAATATTAATCAAATATAATGCCCTGTTTGAACACGGTTTGTTTCAATATATCAATTCTTCATTGCCTATTTGAGATTTCTCACAGATATACATAGCATAGCACACTGACGGTTTGATGTCGTCCATCTTGCCGGAATTTCTGTAGAAAGTCGCACGAGTCTGGAAGCCTCTAAAATTGTCAGGCTGGCCGACATCCCAAACATCATCACATCACATCTTCTATTTTCTGTCCTGGAAAGGGCAATAAATCTTGTTATTTATTCATTTTTAGAGTTTATGTAGTCTTTTTTATGAAAAAAATAATAATAAAATGATCATCACTCTGTTTTCTTTATATGCTTTCCTTACTCCACCTGTCTTCTCTTGTCCACCTGTCCCCCAAGTCTTAACTAAACTTAAAATACTTTCAAAATCAACGTCACTTCAGATTTTTGTTTTTCAAGTAAAATGTTAAATATTGTGTTTTTAACCAAAAAAGTCACTAGATCAAACATGTATCACCTATCTGTACTATAATTTTTTTCAGAATTGAAATATGGTGACTTCTCTAAAACCAACTTGATCTAGAAACGTAAATCTCGGAAAAGGGGCCATTAAATCATAGCCTTTAAGGACGCTTTAACAATTTTCTACAAATAACAGTGTTTTTCAGGTACCATTTTAATGTATAAGCAATCACATACATATGTGAAGATTTCTTGGTCTTAATTTAAAGATAATATATCCATCTCCAAAAATTGTATGTCGTCACTTAAAATTTTCGCACAAATAGGTTTTTCCCATCACAATAATCGCAGAAAATTGTAAAAACTAGGGTCAGAATAGGTACAATTTTAGGTAAATTTGCAGCATGTTTTATCTTAAAAATCATAATAAATTGCTGTATAAATAGTCCTTTATAGGTTCAGCTAATTTTTTTGTATCAAAAATCAATATATTTTCCAATTATTAGCTTAAATAATATTATTGCCTATTTCTTCATACATTTTGAACTCGCGGCTCATCATTCCGCGCTCAGAAGCGCTTATGGCCTTCCATAAGCGCTTCTGAGCGCGGAATGATGAGCCGCGAGTGAGCCGTATTATCAATTAGTTGGACTCGGACTATTGAAATTCGGTATTTTACGAATAGTTATTATGAACGTTCGTAATATTGAAATTTAGGAATTATGAAAATAGGATTAATGATAAATTGGAGCAATATTCCCTACGAGTCTCTCGCGGGTAACTTATGCTGCGTACAACCTCATTTCTTCGTAATACTACGTAAAACTTACTTAACTTGATTTTGAAAGTATTTTAAGTTTAGTTAAGACAGGTGACAGGGACAGGTGGACAAGAGAAGACAGGTGGAGTAAGGAAAGCATATAAAGAAAACAGAGTGACCGAAAGCCTCAAAAACCAATCAGGAAATATTATTAGTAAGAGACCATTAATCATAAATGAGGTTACTAAATACTATAGAGACATTTATGCAGATAAAGTACCTGAAATCCAGAACGGTCAAATTAACCCCTTTGAACATTTCGACTCTATCTCACCCCCCGATAATATATTAAAGAGTGAAATTGAACATGCAATTAGCACGCAAGAACCAGATAAAACGCCTGGCGAAGACAACATCACGAATGAAGTGCTAAAATCTATATCGGAATCTCTACAAGCTCCACTACAGTTGCTATTTAATAATATAATTAACACAGGTTCAACACCCCACCAATGGTCTAAGTCAACAATCGTACTGTTATATAAAAAGGCGATAGAAATGATTTAAGCAACTAAGTACTGACCATTAGCCTAATGTCGAATATGTACAAAATATTTTCAAAAATAATACTTAAGGCGATTACAGAAGCTAAATAAGCAACTCTATTTGTGGTGGTTCAAACTTCGTTTGAAATACTGTTAGAATAAGGTTCTAATCAGCTTGCAATACAAAGTGGTTGTTACGTCAGTCACTGCGGGCCGAATAGTGCGAAATAAGTGGTTTTTTGCGATTTACAAAAAATCTATTGATTGGACTAAAAAAGTAAAATACTATGATGCTAATATGTTGCCTGTAGAATTATTTGCCAAAAAAAACAGAATGATCGCATGTATTTTAGTATGGTTTTTACTCGTTAAAATATTTTTTTTGAGATAAGTCCATGATTTTTTTCTATCGAATAAAGTTAGTTGTATTATGTTTTCAAAACACTATCGTACTAGCATATATCCTGAAGAATATATATCTTTTTCTGGTTTTGTGTATGGCAGTGAATCATATGCTTTTTGGCATTATAAAACTCGCGTTTAGCTCATGTAGTCGCCTTAATAGAAAAACAAAAACGCTAGACAAACGGCAACCATGCGTGCAGGCGGGTTATAGGGAGGGTTTCTCTACTCTAGACCACATTCAAGTTATTTCACAGGTAATAGAGAAGATCAATGAGTACAGGAAAACTCTATATTTATGTCTCATAGACTACAAAAAAGCCTTTGACTCTTTTCTAGTAGTTTTTCATCATCGTTGTATTTTAATCTCTCTTGACTTTGTATATTTTGTTTGTATGTATGTATATATGTATTTATTGTTTTATTTTATTATATTCAAATATATTGCTTTCTTTTTTTCTCGAAAATTTTCTGTACTTGCACCTACTGTTTTGTCTCTGCATCACCCTAAGGTAGACTGGTAGAAAATGCCCAAGGCATTAAGTCCGCCTTTGTACATTATGTGCATAAAGTTGTAATAAATAAATAAATAAAACACAGCAATATCTGGAATGCTCTTGTCCAACAAGGAGTAGATAAAAAATACATCGATCTACTCTGCAACGTATATTCAAACAGTAGCGTGAAGGTCAGGCTAGAAAGAGAAGGAACAGAATTTAAAATCAAAAAGGGAGTAAGGCAGGGCGACCCGCTCTCACCAAAAATTTTCTCTTCTGTTCTAGAAGCAGTCTTTAAAAGCCTCGGTTGGGACAAAAATGGGATAAGAATTGATGGAGATCCCTGAGTCACTTACGCTTTGCAGACGTTATTGTAATTTTTGCTGAGAACTATTGATCTGGGAGACATGATTACAGAAGTAACAAACGAAAGTAAAAGAGTGGGCCTGACGCTTAACACAGCAAAAACAAAAATATTAACGAACGGAGAAACCAGGAGTATCAGTGTTGAAGGTATATAGAATATAGATATAAATGAATATAGATAGATATATAAATGAATATGATGATGAATATAGATAGGTATATAGAATATGTGAAAGAGTAGGTATATCTGGGGCAAATGGTTTCCTTTAACAACTGTTCAAGCAATGAAATTCGCAGACGTATTTCTATGGCATGGAGGAGTTATAAGGAGATAATGAAAAATAAACAAGTAAAAATACATACAAATAAGAAGCTTTACGAAATAACAATTCTTCCATGCTTGACGTACGGGTGCCAGACTTGGTCCTTGAAAAAAGAAGATAAAAATAGACTAGCAATATGCCAAAGCAAAATGGAAAGAAGCATGCTAGGAGTAAAACAAAAAGATAGGATTAACAATAAAGCTATCAGGCAAGAAACAAAAGTTATGGATATTGTTAAAAGAATAAGGGTACATAGATGGAACTGGGCCGGCCATATCTGCAGAATGGAAAACAACCGCTGGACCAAGAAAACTACTGAATGGATACCCAGAGACGAAACCAGAAGTAAAGATCGGCCAAAGAAAAGGTGGGAAGACATTTTCAAAGAGAAAGTTGTACCGAACTGGTTTGACAGGGATATTATTGGATTGGATTTATAATATGGCACTTATTATTTTATCATCGTAGTGATGATCGTCATCACTATCACTACATAATATAAATTAAAGAGAGGGTCTGTTTGTTCGCTAGGATCTCAGAAACTACTGAACAGATTTTGATATGGTTTTCATTACCAGAAACAAAAATTAGCTGAGACAGTTTAGGCTATAATTTAAATACAATTTACGAAAGAAAGCTAGATTTTGGTACGGTTTTCACTAATAGAAAGAGAAATTAGCTGAGAAGGTGGTAAGGTGGTGGTCGTGGTGGTGGTGGTGGTGGTGGAAGGTGGTTTGGCTACAATTTAAATACAATTTACGAAAGAAAGCTATCTGAATGACGATATTTGGAATTAATACATCGAAAATCCTTTCGGGGCGCGCTGGGTAGAGGGTATGTTTGTTCGCTAGGATCTCAGAAACAACTGAACAGATTTTGAATTGGTTTTCACTAATAAAAAGAAAAATTAGCTGAGATAGATATACAAACTTTCTATATATGTGTCTATGGTGTAAATTTTAATTTAAGAGAAAGTACACTGTTTTAAGCTCTCACGGTATTAACAAATCACGGAAGATATCCCGTAAGAGACAGTATAAGTTTAAGAAAAAGTACGTTCTCAAGTACTCTTATCAGCTGTGATTTCTTGTTACTACTTTGCTTTGTGTGCTTTCTTATATAAAAAGATCTCCTGAATATATTTACAACAAGATATAATCCCCTCGTTTCTTTTAGAAACCCCAGACCCAGACGACCAGACACCCATACCAATGTGGCAGCAGCACATCATGTGGACGTGGACGAAGCACTTATTACTTTTAAAGTTTCAGATTTAGAAGTATGTAATGCTGTAAATACACAAAAAGACGACTGGATTTTGACAGTGGGTGCACGTCTCACCTTTGTAATGATGCGAGTATGTTCAAGGACACTAACCATTGTTAAAGGAGAACTTAATTTAGCTACGCATATAAGTACTGAAATAAAAGGTAAGAGTACTGTATGGTCGTTGGCATGTAACAAACACTCAAAGACCGCGATTGAATTACGCGATACACTTTATGTTCCGAACTCAAGAACATATTTAATATCTGTGCAGTTTTTACAATCTTTTTGAGAGAAATTTTACTGGCAGGTTTTGTGTGTTTGGATAGATGTATGTATAGTATCTGAGGATGGAAAAGTTCGTTCCTGCTGTCTCCGAGAAGGCTGATTGAACACCACCTACCTCCGTTCTACCAGGGCGCTGAAGCTCCAGGCATGCACGGCACACCACAGAGTCCAGGGTGGGTTTCCAGGGTAAGCACGGCTGACCTAGGTTCAATAGGTCTCGGAAAAAGCACACTACACGGCAGTGAGTCCACAAACACAATAAAGTTGTTAGAACGTCTAACGATGAGGTTTTGATACAGTCAAATAAGAAAACATCCGTTCAGTTCGACGCACAAATGCTTCCAGAGGGCTAATTCACGTAATTTTATGACGCACCGATGAAGTTGTAGTGCAGTTGCAGTTAAGTTCAAGTTCGGGTGATAAACGGTATTCTTGTAATCTTTGAACTGCGCGTAAGCTGTGCGTGAACTGCACGTCAACTGTACGTCAACCAAACTCTACCAAACTTACTTATAGTGTGGCTATATGAGAGAAAAAATATTACTCACTAAATAATCGAATAGAATCGATTACATTTCAATCAATATGACGTTATTAAGATATTAAAATAATACCCCAGCACAGATTTTAGTGTTGTTTCTTACTTAGTAGAATACCGATCATGTTGCGTTCCGAAGCACGCACCAAAGACGCGCAACAGTAGAATGCCGTTATTGCGCTCGCGTGACGCGAACTTGACGCGAGCGTGTCTGAAAGCGGTAGAGAATACGAAAAAAGCTGTTTTGATCGAAACTTAACTGCAACTGCACTGCAACAGCACTTCTTTAGTTACGTGAATTAGCCTACTGGTCCGTGTGCGGGTCGCCGCTGGCGATTGAGTTCAGTAGTGCAAATCTACCCTCAATTCAACAGCATAGAAATCGAACAATATCTGTAGCCAAGTTAACCAACGATGGTTGTGATGTCACATTTAAACACAATGTAGCAAATGTGATTGACAAAAAGGACAATATTAAATTAAGTGCTCATCGCAAAGGGAACTTGTATTGTTTAAAATGCAAATGCCGACTTACGTAGTTGGCATGAACGCTTAGGGCATTTAAATGGTAAGGATGTTGATAAACTTTTAACTAAATTGGGTTTCAAAATTGACACACCAAAATACTAGCTTACTCGATATGTTTTTTCTAATTCCGGGAGTCAGAAAAACTTAAAATAATTTATTCTGACATTGTAGGTCCTATGAAATGTGAGTATGTAAGAGGTGTGAAATATTTTATTACTTTTATTGATGACTAGCGGACGTCACGCGGATTCACGCGTAGTTTCCGTTCCCGTGGGAGTACGGGGATAAAATATAGCCTATGTTACTCAAGGTGAATGTAGCTTTTTAATGGTGAAAGAATTTTTGAAATCGGCTCAAATGTTTTTGAGTTGATTCATTACAAACATACACACACACATACATACACAAAAATACAAATATTTCCTCTTAAAATATTATTATTATTAGTGTAGATTGTACACGTTGATGTGAGGTATATTTTCTTAGTACGAAAAGTAAAGCCTCAGTCAACTGAGTTTTTTAACCGGATTAAAGATCAAGTATCTTCAAAGCGACAATAGAGTGAGTTCGACGAATATTTGAAACAAGCTGGAATAATGCGAGGCTGACAGTTGCTCGGACACCGCAACAAAATGGAATATCTGAACGAATGAACCGGACTCTAATAGAAATGGCTGGGTGTATGTTGCTAAGTTCAGATTTTTCCGCAGGTTTTTGGGCAGATGCAGAGGATACCGCGTGTTATAACAGGAATCGTTGTCCTACAAGCAGTCCACATGGTGATATTCCTTATGAAAGAAGGCTAGAAAAACCAGTGAAGATTTATTACCTTCGAAAATTTGGAACTAAGGTACATATTTTAAATCAAGACACAAATAAGGATAAATTCACAGCAAGAGGAATATCTGGTATCTTGTAGGTGTTTGTATAGCTACCTCTATATTCAAAGACTAAAATATATACTATTGAAAACGAAAACGAAAGTCAGTGTGTCGTATTAATGCGTATTTAATAACAATTAAATACGCATTTTCATTGTGTATTAATATAATTTTACAATGAATTGAATGATGAACACGCCGCATCCAAATGCTGGAACAATATTCCCCCGCCGATAAGGAATCTTAAATGTCTGGGCACCTTCAGAGTTCGACTGCGGCAGTTTCTTATCAAATCGCAAAAAAAAACTATTTATCACTGTTTCGAACACGTCCATTATATAGCTGGCTGTTGTATTCTTCCCGAGTTAATCTGTCTATCTGTAGCGTAACTCGTGGGCACAAACCTATGAACAAGGGGGTACTTAGTAATTGCATTGTATGTGGATATTTTGTTGGCCAATAATTATAATTATAATCATACCTTCACATGATATTAACCTATATTTATCTATTGTTAACATAATTTAGTCTAGCCAAATCGTTTATTCTTTTTATGACATATTAGTAGTAAAAGATTATTCATATAAATTATTTTACATTATTATTATTATTTTAGACACATCAACGAACAAGAACGTAACGTGACGAAAACTTTCTGTAAAACACTTAATTTAAGTTGAGGGCTGGTATACTTACATAATTTCACTCCGCGCATGAATAACACTTTGTCACAACACCAATTTATCTCGTCTGCTCGACGTCCGTATGTCACTACAGGGATCCAGCAGAATATCAGCGTCAGGTGCATGCCTGACACATGCTGAGCTGGTCTCCCATTTGGTGCAACCTTGAGACGCACACCGCACCTTGTAACTTGTTATTTCAGTTTAATTGAAGTGTGTCATGGTGTTACTATACTAATTTCGTAAATGTTTTTCTTTTTGTAAATTGGCACCTTGTTTTATATAATCATGTAAATTGTACTTCTGTGTGTTGTGCTCTGTGTATGTCTTTTGTGTGCACTAAATAAATGGTTTATCTATCTATCTATCTATCTACGTCGTCAACAAGACAGGTGAGGATTCTAGGTGGCCAGTATATAACAGTCCTCCGCCGCGATTCCTAGCTGCCGC
The DNA here is from genome assembly GCA_941918905.2 of Xestia sexstrigata. Classification (NCBI taxonomy): domain Eukaryota; kingdom Metazoa; phylum Arthropoda; class Insecta; order Lepidoptera; family Noctuidae; genus Xestia; species Xestia sexstrigata. Next base: position 1,555,354 of record OW799203.2, on the reverse strand, counting down.
ACTCCCGGGGCCGGCAGCAGCTGCTCCAGGTGTCTGCGCCATATAGTCGAGTTTTTAGCACAAGGAGCTTATCCGTTAGGTTACCCCCCTCCCCCTCCATTGCACGTAGTGCTTTCTTAATAGTTTGCACATAAAGTTCAGCCTGACCGTTAGTTGCTGGGTGGTACGAAGCTGACGTCAAATGTGTTACTCCACAGCTGCTGGTAAGGTACGTTCTAAATTCTTGTGATACAAACTGGCGTGCGTTGTCTGATACCTATAATATATATAATAACTCCTTAAACTTAGCAATGCACCATGCACTCGTTGTGGTCTTTGTAGGGAAAACTTCAACCCACTTTGTGAATGCATCTACGACTATTAGAAGTTGGTGTCCTACAACAGGTCCTGCAAAATCTATATGAATTCGTTGCCAGGGGCCGCTACGTTGTTCCCAGTGGTGTAGAGGAGCTTTTGGTGACTCATTCTGTTCTAATCGGCACGCTCTACAAGATTTTACCTTGTTCTCAATGTCCATGTCAATATTTTTCCAATATATGTAGCTGCGTGCTAGCAATTTTATTTTAAGCATACCGATATGTCCCGCATGTAGTTCATCAAGAACACGAGCACGTAAACTTTTGGGTATTACGACTCTGATTCCTTTCAATATGCAGTTATCCTGGAGTGTTAATTCATTATCACCACAACCATATTGTAGTAATGAGTGACCTGTCTGTAGTGCTTGTAGTAATTAATGTATTTAACTCATTGTCTTTTCTCGTTTCACTGGCTATAACTTCTGGTCGGATTTCTAATATGTTGATCTGTTGTAATTGATACGCACAATGTTGGTCTATAGAAGTTTCTTTTGCTATTTCAACTGGGAATCTTGATAGGTAGTCAGCGTTTGAATGTTTCACCGAAGCTCTGTATTCCACGTCGTAGTCAAATCCCGATAAAATGAAAAATGTGCGTAATGGAATAATCTCATTGTGCTTAGTGCAGGTATGTCTGGTGTGGATGAAAAATCGAGGTAAGCGGCTTATGATCAGTCACTAATACGAATTTCCTGCCGTAACAGTAGTGGAAAAACTTTTTAATGTCCCAGTAGATTGCCGTAGCTTCTTTGTCGATTTGACTATATTTCTTTTCGTAGTTGGGTATTTTTCCTAGGTCTGATCGAAAAACAGTTGATGAAAATTCTTCTAATAATTTATCAAGTTTGTTGGATTGTTCTGAAGTTTGTACAACTCTTAAATCTGCAATTTTCGTATTAATTTCTTTATCTAGCTTCTGCCAAAAATTGGGTCAACGTTTTGATTGATTATGTAAAGCTTCCCGTTGAAAGTCTGGTTTTTATACGTCCCTTTGATGTATGTTACTCCTGCAGTCATGATAATTTTACCCGTGTAGGTTCTCAATTTCGTATCAGTTTTGAAAATTGTATTTGGTATTTGTAGGCTTTTGTATTGTTTGAGTGACATTGTTGACAAGGTCGCTCCCGTGTCAAATTCCATGCGTACTTGTTGTTGTAGATAGTAAACTAAAAGGCCATGTATCAATGCTATGTATGTGGCATAGAGCATACTGTGACTGTCACAAAGAACTTGTCTTTGCTTTTTCTTATGTAACGTGTGTCTACTTTTAAATAAATCTTATCGCATCTTACTATATATTATTATTATTTTCCAAACAATAATCCAATAGGTTATGGGCCCAGGACACTATCAGGAAAAATAATAGGTAGATTTCTTCTAAAACTGCGCAATCCGCTAAAAGTGAAAAAAAAACGGCTGGTGTGACCGGTGTGTCTTGTGACCTACACAATGGCGTCTTCAACTAATTCGTCAGTCGTCGTCTTCTTCACTGAATCAAATTGATAAATTACGTGGTTTAGAGAACTATGGAACATGGAAATTCATTATGAAGATGACTTTGGTCCATGAAGACTTGTGGGGTTGCGTCGAGAGCAACGAAAAATGTGATGAAAAGTCCTGTCCTGTCCGTAAATTCAAATATATTTCCGCAAATTCGCTATTGTAAGAACTCGCAAGAAGCGTGGTCTAACGTTGAAAAGGCTTTCGAGGATAAGGGGCTGTGTCGAAGATTATCATTACTACGAATGCTGTTTAGTACAAAACTCGGCAGTGATGGTATGGACAGTTACCTCAGTAAGATAGTTGAATTATCACAACAATTACAGGATATAAACTCTCCTCTTGATAATGATTTTGTGGCGGTAATTATGTTAAGTGGACTGACGGCTGACTATGATCCTCTAATAATGGCTCTAGAAAACTTTAATATCAAGCTATCCAGTGATGTAGTAAAGGCAAAGTTGTTACAAGAATCTCAACGTCGTGATAAGCCAGATGAGAGTGCAACCGCACTATCAGCATCACGTAACACATCAAGAAAACCTCCAAAATGCTATAGATGTAAGAAAACGGGACATTTTATTAAGGCCCAAAGCAGAGTAAGAACGTCAACAAGGAAACTTCGAAAGTGCTGTTGACGGCACTGTCTGTCAGCATCGAGTCAAGTGAGTGGTATATTGATAGTGGAGCAACGGCTCACATGTGCAATGACAAAAATGCCCTAGTTAATTTTGTGCATAGTAAGCCTATGGTTGTAACAGTAGCCAATGGTGAAAAATTAGAGACTGCAGGATGTGGCAATGTCAAGGTTCAGCTCTAGACAATAATAATAGAATAATTAGTGTATTATGTACCTAAGCTGTCTGCCAACCTATAGTCTGTTAGTACCTTAGTAAGTAAAGGGTACAGAGTAGTTTTTAATGCTCACAAATGTCATGTTTATGACGGAAATAATGTTTTAGCTTCAGGAAGTTTAGATGCAGGGGTCTACAAGTTAGACATGTGTCAGACTCAGTGCTCAGAGAGGGGTACTATTAAATCATCAGCAACGTCAGTGACATCAGCTCCAGAAGCAGTCTTTGAGGCTGTTTGTTCGCCTAAATCGAAGGAAAAGATTTCGGTAGCATGGCCGGAAACCTGGCATCGTCGTCGAACACTTAAACTCTAGAAGTATGGCGCTTCTTAAACAAGGTATGGTCAAAGGTATTAATTACGACTCTAAGGTTTTTCAGCCATGTATTGCGTGTATTGAGGACAAGCAAAGTAAATTACCGTTTCCCAAGAAGTCATATACAAGAGCTTCAGAAGTTTTAGGTTTGGTACATACAGACCTGTGTGGTCCTTTACCTGTTGCGTCTTTTAGTGGTGCCAAGTATTTTCTTTGTTTCATCGATGACTATAGTAGGAATACATTTGTGTATTTTCTTCGAACAAAAGATGAAGTGTTTGTGCATTTCAAACATTTTAAAGCTATGGTTGAAAATGAAACCAACCAGAAAATTAAGATTCTCCGTAGTGACAATGGTGGTGAGTTTGTTAATATAAAATTACAGACTTTGTTGAAGAATAATGGCATCAAGCATCAGACTACGGTCCCACACTCGCCACAGCAAAATGGAGTGACTGAGCGTGAAAACAGGACCATTCTAGAGAAAGCGAGATGTATGCTGCGAGATGCTAAGCTTGACAATAAATTCTGGGCAAAAGCGGTCAACACTGCAGTCTACTTGAAAAACAGAAGTCCAACCAAAGCTGTCACTGGATTAGTTCCAGAGGAGAAGTGGACCAATTAAAAGGTGAATATTAATTATTTACATATATTTGACTGTATTGCATAATAATTATGCTTTTTCTCATATTCGAAAGAAACTGGATTCCAAGAGCAAACAATACATATTTGTAGGTTATTGCGAAGATACGAAAGGTTACAGGTTGATAGAACCTGATTCGTTTAAGTGTAGCAAGGCAAGAGATGTCAAATTCTTGGAAAATACATTTATTTCTGACTTAGCAGATAGGTCACATGATAATATTTATAAAAACATGAGCTGAGAAGATGCACTGGCATCATCAGATTATAATAATAATAAATCCTTTATTTTCAGGCTACTTTGGCCCATAGATAAATACCTTACAGACTAACATGATATATATCATAATAGTACAAAGTGTATTAGTGTATAAACTTGAAACTATGTTAGTAAAACACACTTCACTCGAGCACTGCCTTTGTGCGATCGTGTGGCCCTTGTCTGCGGAAGCGACGGAACATTACACCTTGCGGCCAAAAGTCCTCTGCCATGACGAGGTGCAGGTAGCAAGTAGGTACTCGCACCACGAACGCCTTGAAGTTGACGTTGCGGCGCGATTCAAGCAACTGCACTCTCGGCCTGTACTTGGTCCTTTGGCATACGTACTCCACGATGTTCTCGGCCTTAGTGGTATAGTGAGGCAGGAAATATACACGGGAGTGTTCGGCTGGGCGGCTCGAACAGGGATGTCGGGCTTGATAGGAGCTGTGCCGCAGCGGTTCTTGTTGGTTCTTTGTCGGCGCTTCTTCCTCTGCACCGTCACAAAACCATCATCATCAGCCCAGTTCGATGCCTTTTCAGGCACGGGCTTCTTTGCGGGAGCGTTGGCGAGGTCGTTACCTCTCACAGGCGCTTTTGACACAGACATTGTGTCAGCGGGTCTGGTAACTCGAGCGGCGACACGAGGAGCAGCCACAGGGGCGAGTGCAGGGTTGCGGGGCGCGCATGACGCACGCTCTGCACACTCAGCATTGCTCGGCGACGACGAAGACATAGCTGACGCGAAACTTACCCCCGATAAATTGAGGCACGCTCCGCGACGCGTGTTGATATTAGATGCACTCGATGGTGACCCAGATACCGCTACAGTTTTACGCAACTCTGTTAATTCATTATGTAAATCAGCAACGGTGTTTCGGGATGCATCCAATTTCTTCTGCACATCCGCTAGGCTGGCCTTAAGAAAATGATGTCTTTCAATAGGCTCGTAACGTCAACGTGGTCAAATGTGACAGGGGGAAGCTTGTTTAAGTCCTTCGCCACAAACGTCGGCACGTCGTCAGGGTCGGTCTCTTTCAACAGCGTGATAATATCCTGCAGGCTTTTCTTAGTCCCGTCACGCCGGCGGGACACCATCAGGTCAGCTTTGTTTACCGACCTGTACAATAGCAGCTTTGAAGCAGCTATATCTTCCTCGCTGAAGTTGGTTGAGCAGATCTGGATTGCGGACACCTCGTCCATCACGTCTAGTTTCTGTTGCAGGAACGCCAGCAATTGATTACTCATGACGACAAAATAATCGACGGATTGCGCCGCGCTGCTCAGTTTACACTAATTTAAGCGTCAGCAACACGTCCGCATCGATATGCGGCCAAACTGGACTGATGAAGTTTCAATAATTTCGAATGGGTCTGCACAACTAGTATGTAGATTAAGCAGTAATGATGAAGAACCGGAGACAGTGCAGGAGGCACTGAACGGTCCAGATGCAGCTAAGTGGAATGAAGCAATAACAGATGAGTATAAGTAAAGACTTATACTCATCTGTAACAATTGTTTTTAATAAAAGTATCAAAAACAATTGTTGGACCCTTACTAAAAAACCAAGTGACCAGAAACCAATTAAATGCAAATGGATTTTTAAGAAGAAAAGTGGTCTCAATGGTGAATTGTTGAAATATAAGGCACGACTTGTGGCAAAGGGCTACACGCAACAATATGGAGTAGATTATGAAGAAACAAAACAAGCATCTAGAATGTGGTATGAAAAAGTTAATGATGTTTTAATAAAAAAAAATGGATTTAGTTGAACATCATCAGAACCATGTGTTTATTTCAAAAGATTACAAAGCGAGTTTATAATAATTGCTTTGTACGTCGATGATATCCTTTTGTTCTCATCAAATAATTCATCTTTAAGGTCTACAGTCAAGAACGACTAGAAAAAGGAGTTTGACATGAATGATCTAGGATCAGCTCATCAGATATTAGGGATGAGGATCTGTAAACAGGGAGATAAGATCACTCTGGACCAGTCAGGTTACATAATGAAAGGCCTAGAGAGATTTCACATGACATACTGTAAACCTGCGAAAACTCCGATGGAAAAAGGATTAACGTTAACTGCAAGTCAAGAAATTAATAATAAATATGATTATAGGAATTTAATAGGCTGTCTTATGTATATTGCAGTTTGTACCAGACCTGATATTTCTCATGCTGTGAGCGTGCTCAGCCAGTTCAACGAATCTCATTCAGAAACTCATTGGAAAGCAGCTAAGCGTGTGTTGCGCTATCTCGAAGGTACTAAAGATTATTGTTTAACTTTTCAGAAGATTGAGTTGAATGTGACTGCATATGTAGATGCAGATTGGGCAGGTGACGAAAATGATCGTAGATCTTACACTGGTTTTGTTTTCAAACTTGGTAGTAGCACAATACCATGGGAGAGTAGAAAACAGAAAACAGTGGCTCTCCCTAGCACGGAGGCTGAATATATGTCCTTATCAGATGCCTGTAAGGGGGCTTTGTTTGTTAAAAATATCTTGCATGAACTACTTGGAAACTTTAGCAAAATATTGATTTATAATGATAATCAATCTGCTCAAAGATTATGTACTAATCCTGTATATCATAGCAGAACAAAACACATAGATGTAAGGCATCATTTCATAAGAGATATTGTGAAAAAGGACATTATCAAAATTGAGTATTTATCGACTGATGAAATGATAGTCTATATCTTAACGAAACCCTTAACGAAGGAAAAACACGATTTGTTTTTAAAGGATTTTGGTTTATTCAAATTGTGTTAGTTGTACATTTAAAGTGTATAACGTGTTATTTAAGGACCAGTTAGTTGTTTATCAAGACATCGCCTTTAGTTTAAGGGCAAGTGTTGTAGCTAGTAAACTAAAAGGCCATGTATCAATGCTATGTATGTGACATAGAGCATACTGTGACTGTCACAAAGAACTTGTCTTTGCTTTTTCTTATGTAATGTGTGTCTACTTTTAAATAAATCAATCAATACAAATCAATTTTCCAAACAATAATCCAATACTTCTTTGTTCTCAATTATTACTGTGATCATATATTTTTGTCCGTTATTTCGCTCTTGATTATATTGATATCTGCAATACTGTCGCAACTCGTGTTACTTATAGTGTCATCTAGTTGATTGGCTTTTAGGTTCCGTTGCAAACAAACTCGTGCCAGATGTTCAATTTTCTTGCATTTCAGTCAGGTAGACTTGATGGCGCCGCAATCATTAAATCAAAAAGAAGCATTTTCCTTTTAAATCTCTTATAGTTAACGGAGATAATGAAGAAGTTAACTTTATATTCTGTCGTGTGGATGAGGGTCGTAATTCGGTAACTTCTGTCGATTTTGTAATCTTATTTACTGTGTCCAAACGTTTGTGCATGTCTGCGGATACTCGTATTTTCAGGTTTTCTAATTTTCCCATTTCCATGGATGTAGCAATGTGAACCAGTTTAGTAAAAGGTGGTGTATCTCTTTTTTGAAGAATTTTTGTTCGTATTTCACTGTCTTTTAATCCACGAATAAATTGCAGGACTAGGAAACTTTCTTAGGTAGACTTTTGACAGTTATGGCACTTGAATTCCCAGTTCAAGGATTTTTTCTTTAATTCTGAGGCGTATGTTGCTACTGTTTCATCTTCACGTTGTGTTTGCGTAATAAATCTGTGTTGTAACGCCCATATACTAGGCTTAGGATCTATGTAGTCGTCTAGAATCTTTGTGAGTTCTATAAAGTTCATATCAATTGGATCCTCCGGAAATCATAAAACATGTAAATTCTCATGTAATTCGGGTGATAATGCAAGTAAGGTGTACACTTTAATTTTAGGATCTTCGATTTTATTGAGCAAGAAAAATACAGTTAGTCGTTTAGTAAGATTTGCGAAGGTCTCTTTTTCTTGAAAAGGCTGGAAATTCATTTTTGGCCCTCGTTTTTGTTGTGTATTCGTACTCAGGTGTGATACCGATGTTCTGCTGTTTTGTAATATGAGAAGTTTCGTCTTTATGATGACACATTTCTCTTCAAAATCGTACCTGGTTTTTATCTCTTGGTTCTTCGTCTGGTGTTTCTAATTCTCTTTCATGTTGTATTTCTTGTAATTTCTTGAAGCGATTGTAGTCTTGACTCTGTTTCTTCGTATGATAGAGTTTCTTGGGTGTTTATGTAGTTTTCAAGGTTTGTGATTAAACCTCGCAATGATGCGCGGGTTTCCTTAATTTCTTTAATATCATTGGTCGACATCCTCGTCGCCAATTTATTAAATACGCATTTTCATTATGTTTTAATATAATTTTACAAAAAATGATGAAAGTCACACGTCGTCAACAAGACAGGTGAGGATTCTAGGTGGCCAGTATATAACACTTGTCATGTGTAAAAATTAATATCTTTGTTTAAAAAAATAACGTGTTAAAATTTGTGTTGTGTTGCCGACCGAACTAACAATTTGGACCATCCCGCCGCTCTGCATAGTCGTAAGTTGTAAACTGTATTACAAAAACCTGAAAGACGTCCAAGTGGAAGACTTTGTCCATGAACATGAGCTTCAAGAAGATCTCGATGATCACAATTTCGAGGAATTTCATGATGCTATAGAAGAGTCGCTGCCGCGATACAATCTCCGTGACCGTAATCAACTAAAACGGTCCAAAAAGATCTGAAGACTACTTATGTGTCACAGAAGCTTATCCGTCAAACTTCGCGGATGCAATGAAGCGAGACGATTGTATAGAGTGGCAAAAGGCTATGCATAGTGAATTTAAATCTCTAAAGGACCTCAATGTTTGGACGCCCTGTAATGTGCCTAAAAGAAAGAAAGCTCTTCCCTGCAAATGGGTTCTACGTATTAAAAGGAATCCTGATAGCTCTGTCAACAAATACAAAGCTCGTCTTGTCGTCAAAGGCTATTAGCAGAGAAAAGGACAGGATTATGATCAGACGTTTAGTCCTATTGCCCGCCTTGCAACGATCAGAGCTCTGTTGAGTGTCAGCGCACAGGAAAACCTTCACCTAGTGCAGTTTGATGTTTGTACTGCGTTTCTCAATGGAACCCTGAAGGAGGAAATTTATGTACAACCACCAGAAGGTTATGCCGATAGTAGAGCTAATGTTTTGAAGCTGAATCGAAGCCTATATGGATTGAAGCAAGCTCCAAGGTGCTGGAACGCCTGTTTCTAAGAAATATTATTAGACATGGACTTCAAGCAGTGTGAAGCTGACTGTTGTTTATACACCAAGCATGTGAACGGCAAGAAGCTACTCATTACATTATATGTAGATGATGGATTGGTAGCTGCCACGGATGAAGCTTTAGCTAATTCTTTTTTTAATGTCCTTAAAGAAATACTACGGATTATAACGAAACCTGCGTCTCATTACCTAGGTCTTCAATTAACTAGAAAAAAAGATGACTCTGTTTTCATCAATCAGGAAACCTACGCAAAAAGAATTTTGGACCGTTTCGGGATGGCTAACTGTAACCCTGTTGCTACACCTATAGAGAAGGAACCATCACGATCAGGGAAAGCCGAAGCTACAGAAGTGAAAGACTTTCCATACCGTGAAGCTGTAGCTGTAGCTGAAGTGGCTGAAGGTGCTATTGAAGTTTTAAGAATTGGTACAGCAAATCAAGTGGCTGATATTCTTACAAAGGCACTGCCACGTTCGAGCTTTGCATCTCTTAATCATGCAATGGGTCTTAGATCTATTGAATAAGGGAAAGTGTAGGAGTTTGTATAGCTACCTCTATATTCAAAGACTAAATATACTATTGAAAAAGAAAACGAAGGTCAGTGAGTCGTGTGTAAAACAAAAGGTGTCTGACTTGTCATGTGTGAAAAATTAATATCTTTGTGTAAAAAAATAACGTGTTAACATTTGTGTTGTGTCGCCGACCGAACTAACAATTTGGACCATCCCACAGCTCAGAATAAGTAAGCTCGTAAGTTGTAAACTTTATTATGTTGCATATCCAAAGAATGCGAGAGGATATAGAGTATGAATTCCAGAGCGAAGAAAATTCATGGTTGCAAGAGACGAGAGATTTCACGAAAATGATTATTCATGTCACGAGATCTTGACGCAAGAGCCAGGACCGTCCAATGTTAAAGAGAATATGGATAAAGAGTTCATTGAAATCGAATTTTCAAAGTGCACTCCACCGGAAGAACATGTTAATCAAATAGAACAAGTAGACGATAATTGAAAGTCAAGAATACTCTGTAGAATCGAAAGGATGCAAACAGAATGCAGAGACAAACCCTTCAAATATTGATCATCATCTAGAACGCTTGGAACGCGTGGACATATTGATCAACAAAGGATGACGAATAGAGCTCCTGTTAGACCCAAAATATTACGCACAGGTAGAGCAGGCCGTCAAAGGAACATGTATCGAATGACCGAAGTTGAACAACCAATAAATTTTACTGGTTCAAATGATGCTGCAGATTTTATGCAGCCTAGAAAAATGTTGTGACAGTTAGGACATGTTTAAAGTACTCTCGCTAAATAATAACTTTTTGGCTAAAAGTGTGCACATTTTGTGAGGCTAGACAAATTAGGGCACGCCAAAATAGTGGCGGTAAGTCCCCTCTTTGAGGAGTGGCTTGAGAGACGCCACGGCGTCCTCACCTTCCGCCTGACGCAGGTCCTCACCGGACACGGTTGTTATGGGAGGTTCCTGCACCGAATCGGGCGGGAGGAAACGCCCGGGTGTTTCCATTGCGAGGATCGACCGGAGGACACGGTGGAGGTGTGCCCCGCGTGGGCGGAGCACCGCCGTGTCCTCGAAGCGGCGATTGGCGGTGGCGACCTCTCGCGTCCGGCCCTGGTGCAAGCCATGGTCCGGAGCGAGACGGAATGGGACGCCGTCACCTCCTTCTGCGAAGCAGTAATGCTAGAGAAGAAGGTGGCGGAACGTGAGAGGGAGAGAACCTCACAGCGTCCCGGCCGCCGCGGGAGACGCCCCGGGCGGTGGCCTACGGTGGCCTGTGGATGGTGGGCTTTGGGCTAGCTCGCCATCCGTCCGTCTTGTGTTCGGGTCTGCAAGGACCGATGCCTGCCGGGGTTGCGGGACTGTTCGAAAGAGATACCGTGGCCCCGGAACACAAAGGGCGATGAAGGAACATGGATGGGTTTTAGTCAGTAAAAGTCTGACACTCCCTCCTGCTCCGCCCAGAGCAGGAGAAGTCATCTGATAATTACCCATCCGAAAAAAAAAAAAAAAAGGCTAGACAAATTAAATTCATGCATTAGGTATAGGTAGTTGCTGGGCTCTAAACTAACTCTCTTCGAAAAAATGTTGTGACAGTTAGGACATGTTTAAAGTACTCTCACTAAATAATTACTTTTTGGTGTAGAAACTGGCTAAAAGTGCGGACATTTTGTGAGGCTAGACAAATTAAATGGCTGGCAGACTGTGGAAATATTAGTTCCATTTTTAGCGGCACTACAAAAAGTACTACAGCAACATAGAACAAAAAGTACTACAGCGCCATCTATGACTTGCATGATGAATTAAACAGCGAAACCAATCTACATCCTACATCGCGCAAGCAAAATTATTCGAGACTTAAGAATATGATACGTATAAAAGAACCCGACAGCAACTGTCGAGCAGTGGCCCACCCACTACACCCGTCTGGTCGGAGGATCCTCCCTTTTCTATGGGGGATGAAGAGCTTTACACCCTGTCTTCATATACCCAAACATTATTTGTGCTGTAACTTGTGGGATAAATCTTCCAAAACAATTGATCGAGTGATTAGAATTTATGTTAGATGATTATTCTGAAAAAACCAAACATAATTAAAAAACGCCTGAAGCAGTTGTTTTTGCAAACTGCAATGTAGTAGCCTTTATTGTCAGGTTATAAGATAACTTATTGCCATATTTTTTTTGTTGGGGTGCAACAGAAAAGTTTTCAGCCATGGCGGCCAATCTCAGCGGGGATTAGCCATCGGTGCGGCAGATATTATAGGGTACAAGGGTGTGCGCAGGCACATGTGTACTCTCTATTTCCTCATTCTCATAGTCCGATGGGACGGCTTATCGGGCTCCGGGCTAATAGTAATAATTTGTCCGACCCGGAAATGTTTCTTACAGGAGTTAAAAGAGAAAAAGCTTTAAACGACTTTATGAGAACGATAGTAGTGCCTGTGATGAAGAACAAAACTGGTGATCTAGCCGATAAAACTAACTACAGGCCTATCTCTTTTGTTACTGGTAAAGCAAAGGTGTTTGACGGTTTGCTTGATACACGGTTAAATATAAACTTAATCACGTAATTTTATGACGTAACATCTTCAAGTATTGGTACGAACACCAGATGACCAGGTTAACAAGGTTAGATGGGAGGATGCATTATCAGAGCCATACAGGCTTGAATGTGGGGTGAGACAAGGTGGGTTGACTTCACCCACGCTTTTCAATCTCTACATGGATGCTCAGTCGCGCTCAGTAATCAGCATGTGGGCTGCCATATTGATGATGTGTGTGTAAACAATCTAAGTTATGCAGATGACATGGTGGCGGCGGTCTGTGAATTATGAAAGCTATTGAATATTTGTGAAGAGGTCGCGGGCAGCCATGGCCTTATGTATAATGTCGCGAAAAGCTATTTCATGGTGTTTCAGGGAGGTGCCAAATGCACACAGCATGTGTATTCGCTTAAATATTAAATAGCACGTGTGCCTGCGCACACCCTTGTGCCCTTTATTATCTGCCGCACCGATGGCTAATCCCCGCTGAGATTGGCCGCCATGGCTGAAAACTTTTCTGTTGCACCCCAACAAAAAAATTATGGCAATAAGTTGTCTTATAACCTGACAATATAGTGCTTCAGGCGTTTTTTAATTATGTTCGGTTTGTTGAGAATAATCATCTAACATAAATTCTAATCACTCGATCAATTGTTTTGGACGATTTATTCCATAAGTTACAGCACAAATAATGTTTGGGTATATGAAGAACAGGGTGTAAAGCTCTTCATCCCCCATAGAAAAGGGAAGATCCTCAGACCAGACGGGTGTAGTGTCTGGTGGGCCACTGCTCGACAGTTGTTGTCGGGTTCTTTTATACGTATCATATTCATAAGTTGCGGATAACTTTGCTTGCGTGATGTAGGATGTAGATAGGTTTAATTCATCATCCAAGTCATAGATGGCGCTGTAGTACTTTTTGTTCTATGTTGCTGTAGTACTTTTTGTAGTGCCGCTACAAATGGAACTAATATTGCCACAGTCTGCCAGCCATTTAATTTGTCTAGCCTCACAAAATGTCCGCACTTTTAGCCAGTTTCTACCACCGAAAAGTAGTTATTTAGTGAGAGTACTTTAAACATGTCATAACTGTCACAACAATTTGTCGAAGAGAGTTAGTTTAGAGCCCAGCAACTACCTATATCTAATGCATGACTTATAACGGACGCTTTGACGTTGGACCCTGTATATGGCAATATTAGGCTGTATGGCAATAGAAGCTGGAGAATGTGGCTTGCAGTGTCAGCAGAACTAAAACCAAATACATGTACTGCGATTATGACAGTCTCTGAAGTCGTGGCGCTAAATGGCGCGTTTATCCCTGCCCGCTACGACTTTCGTTATCTCGGTTGACTCGTGCAAAGTGATGGCGAACTAGATCGGAGTGTTAAGCACAGAATTAACACTGGATAGATGAAATGGCGGCAGGTCACTGGAACAATCTGCGACTCCTGCATTCCCTTTAAACTTAAGGGGAATCATAACTTTGGATGACAAAAGGGATGAGTCATGAAGATACTATGCTGCGGGATGATCTATGTAGATGCTATGGATATAAGCAATGATACCTACTATGTGGTGTTACGCGAATGGTTTTAATAAGAAATGAGTAAAAAAAAGTCTGAAAAGTGGTGTGGTAATCGGTTGTCGTAGTATGAGCATGTGATGCGGAGGGATGAGGAAAATGTCGTGAGGAAATTATTGAGTATGAAAGCCCCCGACGGATGTTCTTGGGTTTTTTTATTAAGTTGGGTTTTTTAAATTATTTTATCCTTGTTCAATTACTTTTTAAGCGTCGTGGGTTTTTTTTTTAATATTTTGCTTTTTATTTTAAACTTTTTAGAGACCATAGATGTCATGTACATAACGCGCCGCCCCAGGCGTTAGCCCGAATGACCCTATGGAAGATACGCCTCTGCTACATTTTATTACTGCAGCGCCCTCTAGTGAGTTACTACCGTAACATCTATTTAAGAACCCTCGGTAATCAACTACAAACTGCATCAAAACCGGACTAGTATTTTTGGTTTTGCACAAAAAATGTTTGCTCCAGCGCCTTCTGGGGAGTTGTCACCGTAATACCTATCTAAGAACGTGCACCAATCAAAGTCGTACCCATACCTAACTGAAAACTGCATCAAAATCGGACAAGTAGTTTTGGAAAAAAATGGCAAGATGTATTTGCACAAACAAACAAACATTCTCTCACCCCAAACTTATACACCGTCTCCGTTCCGTCGTGGGTAAAAAGATACTTAATCACGTTGCCATACAGTATATAACCGGCTGATATCTACAGTTCAAGACACAACCGTTGGAGCTGCGACCCGACGCAGTACCTACGCAAAATGTTGAAGATATATTTAGTTGGCTTATCATTCTTGTTGTTTGCAACTGGTGAGTTCGTTATTTTATTATTATTTCTGAAACTACATAATAAGGCCCAAATTGATTATATTTGTTTAGCGCGAACCATATTTAAGACATCAGATAGGTTTTAGTTGTCAGAAACAAGTCACTTCACGTAAGATACTGGTAAGATTCGGCCGCATCCGGTTTGACTGGCAACCGACCCAAATGTATTTGTTATGTAGCATAAATGTCGCAGGTTTAAAAAAAATAGAAGGACATAATGCTTTGAGACGTACTTTATAGTAGTGCATCATTCTATCGGCACAGAGTGATACTGACAGGACGGCACTGTTAGTAAACTGAGACCCGCCCGGTTTCGCACAAAATGTTCTTTCACACAAACCTTGTCCTGACAACTACGAAAACAAAAAAAAAAACCGGCCAAACCAGTCTTGCCTGTCACAAGTGATGCTCCGTCATACATGTGTTAAAAATGTATGGAATAAACAAGAAGACAACGATGAACAAGCGCAAAAAGAAAGAATAACGAACTCTACCTATTTTTCGAGTGATTCATTGTCAGTGAACTTTGTCATTGTAGTAACTTTATAATTTTTATTATACAAGGTCATTCAAATAAAAAGGTGCAACTTATCTGGTGCTCAAAAACATAATTATTTACAGAATCTAACATAATTTATTTCTCATTTAGATGTAGTGAGATGCAAGCCCGAGTACTTGTACTATTACGAAGCGGAAGGTTGGCTCAAACTGCACAGGACGCCCGCAACCTGGGAGGAAGCCTACGTCAGCTGCCACGATGAAGGTAAAGCTCTAACGTTCCCCGGTTCCAACTCAAACTCAAAGCATTTACTTCAAATAGACCAGTCACTTTCGAACTGTCAAAAAATTATTAAAAAGAAGCAGATGAAGCTACAGTCCCTTCACAAGGCGTAATGACTGTAAAAGGACTGTAGTTGGCTATTGCAAAGATCTCTATGGAGAAGAATGGACAACAAACTGACAACCGACTGAATGGACAGAAAATTAACTTATGGTTTCGATGAATGATTGCGCGTATACCAACAGTCGATGTAGATTCGGCGTATGCCAGCGCTTCAACTGCTAATAATGCTAATGTGTGTCTTGTTACAGGCGCGGTGTTGGCGTCTCCGCTTACCAAAGGGCTAGTTAATGCTCTTGTCACAATACAGAACCAGGCTGATGTATATGGAAATCTATTCGTGGGCACTCATGCCTTGTACTCTCAAGGAGATTACGTCTCCGTAGAAGGTCCAGTCTGCTTTTTGTAAAATTTCTTCATTTATCTTGATTAATAAAATCTTCTGGGAGGCTTTTGGGACCAGGACTGCGGTCCCGGATTCCCCCGTAAATATTTTTGAGTGGTATTTTATAGTGGCTGAAACTACTATTTGCAAACGACCGACTGCCTATTCGACTACAACAATCTAGTTACTAGTTATAACTGCACTCAATTGGTAAGACTGGTTGTCAGACTTTCAGTCTTCTGACCACCCGGTACGGTTGTTAAAGATCTACAAATGGCAGCCTTCATATTCATGCTCTCCTATCATTGGATCGATCTCGACAAGTGAAGCTTAACCTAAATGTTTAGGACGTTTAAATTACAGGAGTGCCGCTGTCCTCCATGGAAGCTGAAGTTGGTACATACGGTGAGGGAGACTGCATGAGTATGAATAATGCACGCGTGTACTATGAGAATTGCGCAAAGGCACTGTCTTACGTATGTTACAAGAAAATCGAAAATCGCACGATGAACGAATGTGGGACCTTTGATGATAGTAAGTACATTATCTAGTAGCTTCTTGCACTGAAATACAGTTATAATTTTAATTATGGAGAAAAAAAACAACTGACTTAAAAAAGCATTTATTACTCGTATAACTGATAAAACCTAACTTTCGTTTTGCAAGTTTTTGCTTATTTGATATTTCACTTCACACGACTTCAATTCCTTCTGTTTTGAAATTGGAATACAAAGTGAACTCTAGGTACGTCATTCGATGTGATCTAACTAGTTCTTATAATTTAAATCGCCACCTCTTCGGGTTATTGCAAATGTTCATCTGTTTTTACTCGACTGAGTATTGTACTTGTATAGCAAAGTTAGGGTTATGTTTTGGTATTTAAGATAGCAACAAAACAAGAATAAAACAAGTTTCTGTTATGTTTTGACTAAAATTGTAATATACCTATCAATAACACCAACATCCATTTATTTTTAGGCAACTTTGTCCCATAGATGAATACCTTACAGACTCACATAGTAGAAATAATAAAATACAAATTGCGTTAGTGAAATAGAACCTTAGAACTACGTTAGTAGTTAGTACATAACATATCTATAACATGATGACATGATAAAAACAAACAACAACACTTCAAACGAGAAATGTTTCTAATAATAATAATAAACCATTTATTTCAGGTAACAAAGACCCATAGATAAATTACCTTAACTTAAAAATACATACTAATACGAGTAACAAATGTTTGTTAGTATAAGCAACTTTAAAAACTATGTTAGTAGCACTTAACTTGCACGATGTTTTGTGCATACTTATGGAATTTGTCCGCGGAAGCAATGGAACACCACATCCTGCGGCCAAAAACTTTCTTCCAACACCAGATGGACCATACACGTTGGGATGCGCACCACAAACACCTTGAAATTGACGTTGCGGCGTGACTCCAGAAGCTGTACTCTCTCTCGGTTTATGTATTCCACTCTGGGATTCTGTTATTTAAATACATACTATAATGAGTTTTTCTTTAATTATTATTTCAGAATATCAGCTCAATCAGAAGACAGGCAGCTGTTACAAGGTACATCACGAGAAACTGACCTGGGCCCGTGCGTACAGGGTGTGTGCGTCCGAGGGGGGATACCTGGTCATCGTGAACGACGATGAGGAGGCCGCAGTCGTCAAGGACTTCTTTCCTCCTCGTACCGACAAGTCTGACCCGTGGGACAGATATTACGTAGGTCTGGCAGCTTGGGGCAAGGACCGCGTCTGGACTTCGATCAAAGGTATGAGATCAAACCCTAAATCAAAACATTTATTTTAGTTTTAAATTTTCAAGGAGTTGGCCAGTTAGACAGATGTAGGTACAAGTCTACTGCTGAACCGAGATGGCGACCGAAGAACTACGCGGAAGTGTTCCGTGACTAGTCTGTCCAAATGGTTTAGTAGCAGTCCACATCAAAACGGAGGTGACGTGTGATTCAGTTCAGTCAATTATAGAGGGTTAAACATGTTTGTCCTTTCAGTAAAGACCCAATAAATATGTTTGTTTATGTATCTTTCAGGTGACGCAATAGCCGATGTGTATCACAAATGGAATCCTGGACAACCTGACAATTTTGAGGGCATCCAGAATCGAGGAGCTATTCTTGCCAACGGCAACCTGGACGATGTCAGTGTAGATGGAATAAAAATTAAGTTTATCTGTGAAAAATCTCTCAAATCGAAAATATATGAAGGCACACCTCCTTGCGGAGAAAACTTAATGAAATTGTGTAAAGTTTGTAAAGAAGCACAGTCAGCAGTGTACTGAAGTGTCTTGCGTCTTCACGATATTCTTTGATGATTATAAAAATCATTCAAATAACACCTTTAACTAGACATAAACTGGTTCACTAGATATAAACTGGTTTTCTTTAATCTTTACCTCTGCTGTTGTCGTATGTTCCAAAACATAACCCTATCTTTGCAATCACTTTGGGTACATCAGATTGTATGATAATGAACCTCTATTAATCCATTACATGACAAAGGCCTCCTTTCTCTCTTAGGCCTAGCGCACACCGCTGGAGGCGCAGCGGAGCGCATTTGAAGACAACAATTTAATATAAACCTTAACTTTTCTTCGATGTTTTACGATTGTAGGGTAATCGTTCATTCCGCCATTTCCTTTTAGGCCTACCGCGTAGTTGTTTCCTGCCAGTTGTGATCCACTATCTGGTTATTTTTGCCCATTGCTCTTCCGACATGTCAGATATGACCAGAACAGTTCCACTTCAACTTAGAAGCTTAGAGGCTTCTAATGCCCTCCGTAAATTTGACTTCTACATTCCAGGGCTCGTTGGCAGACTCCAAGACCGGACTTCTGACACTTTGTAAGAGACCATGTTTGCGCTTCATGTGAGAGGTGAATGCCTAAATGTCGCAGAGCTTCCGTTTAACTGAATGAGACAGAGATCACGACTTTAATAGGTCAATGAAACATTTAACAAACGCACCGAGAATGCCTGGAAGATCCATTACTCTTTCAGGCATTTTCGTTGCGTCGAACTACTTCTTTATCGTGTCTTGTCTGGGAAATGAAGATGAAGAAGATTCTGAGAGTGAGACAGAGAGATTTCCAATTTATGCTTTAACAAATACTTTTCTCACTCTGAAAAACACACAGACATTGAAACAAACTGATGAGGTTGGAGGTGAGGTTAGGAGACATTAGTGTCTGATAATATAATATGGTCTTTTAAGGAAATAAACACAACATTGCGAGGACCTGTAAGTGCACTGCATTTGTCAGCAATCGTATAACTCAACTCAGAACTTAAGGAGTTCAACGACTCACGAACCGATCAGGCCACAGCAATTAATGAAAGCATTGAATATCGCTCTATTGAGGAGGAAGAGGCTGCATAGCCAGCGAAAGAAACTTTCTCGTACGTTTTATGAACTTGCAAATAAGTAACAAATGTGGGTTTACAGAATTTTAATCATTAAAATCATCAACACAACCCTCAATTTTAGAGAGTTCTTCATGCAAAACTTGTGTTTTTGCTTTGTTTTTGGTCTTCGTATGACCATATTGCTCACCTTCGCAAAGAACACAAGTGGCTTCCAATTCAACGTCTCAGGAACACTGTGTATAGTTTTAGTTATTATTCTCATTCGTTCTTTCTCCATGTTGTAAGATTGTGGGACTCACTTCTGTTTCGCCGAGCATTAGACAGGTACTTAAAAAATATTGCTAGATATATTAAAAAAAAATTTCAATATCTATCGCGCATGAATTCGCCGCTAGAGGCGTTCGTGTAGACTAAGGTCTCCCGAAATGTCAGATGTCATACAGTGTTCGCGCGTTGCGTGCTTTTTTATCACGTATTTATACTAATACTCACGATTCTGTTCTAGACTGAGCCATTCCTGATTAATTATGACTTGAAGATTTTAAGTAGCAACTTAGGATCTTATTTGTTAGTACTTCCAAGTACTAACAAATAAGATCCTAAGTGGTCGGTAGAATGATTTTTAAATGTTTCATGCTTGCTAATTTTAGGGAGAATATTGTAAATCTATTGTATCTAAAGCTTACACTATGTTGTTATACGTAATTAAATGAACTTTTTATGACGTTATTGGTACTTTAAAGTATAAAATAGAATTATTGACAAGACCTTACTAGACAGTGGCGCCATCTGGTGAGCTAAAAAACGATAGCCCCCATTAAATAAATATCACACATACCGCGCCTTTGTACCATAAGTTGTGTTATGTTGTTTCCTTGTGTTAGCCCAATGACATTAAAATAATAATTTAGTAAACTGATCCCGCGGGACCCAAATGAGCGAGATCAGTTTACTAAGAGTTCCTTCCTGTACATAAATCATAAAATAAATAACATCACACCTGTTACCACCGAAGGGTTACCTTACACATACGCTTCGCCACTTATGTTTAAGACCCATGTAATAAGGAGCGAGCTTATTGCCATCAACCAGGCACATGCCCAGACTCCATAGCGTCTGCTGAAAAAAATCTCATTGAAAAACCCAATTACAATTTAATAATTTAATTTTTGCCCAACCTGGGAACCGAATCCAGGATATTAAGCTCAGACAACGAGACGATAACCTAAAGTGTGCTTCGATGTTTCTTTTCAGAGCAATAAAAATCAATGTTTACATAAATATCATTTAGTTTGAAGCAATCATCTGTTCTTACCCGACTGCGCGATAGCTAAGCAAACAAGGTAATGTTTTGGGAATGATATCAGCGAAGGTCTGGACAGAACAAAACAAGTTCTTTTTGAAATGGTAAACGGTGTCATTTTAATCTTTTTTTACAATCATGAATGCCAATAGGTATATTACTGTGGAGCTGGATACAGAAGCAACTGTTCAGTGGGTACTGACAGTGTCGCTTCACAAACTTTACACAATTTCATTAAGTTTTCACCGCACGGCGGTGTGCCTTCATATACTTTCGATTTGGGAGATTTCTCACACACGAACTTAATTTTTATTCCATCTACACTGACATCCTCCAGGTAGCCATTGTCAAGAATAGCTCCTCGATTCTGGTTCCACTCAAAATTGTCAGGCTGTCCAGGATTCCATTTGTGATACACATCGGCTATTGCGTCACCTGAAAGAGACATAAACAATCATATTTATTGAATCTTTACTGAAAGGACAAAATATTCAAGCCTGTATGATTGACTGAGCTAACTGACGTCACGTCATCTCACTTT
Organism: Xestia sexstrigata; assembly: GCA_941918905.2. Classification (NCBI taxonomy): domain Eukaryota; kingdom Metazoa; phylum Arthropoda; class Insecta; order Lepidoptera; family Noctuidae; genus Xestia; species Xestia sexstrigata. The sequence continues at coordinate 1,534,279 of OW799203.2, read as the reverse complement.
TGGATTGCTGAACTAGTATACCCTTTGGACACATTCACACGTTCAGCAGTAGACCTGTACGTCTGTCTAACTGGCCAACTACTTGAAAATTCAAAAGTGGCTTTACTAAAATAAATGTTTTGAGTTTGGGTTTGATCTCATACCCTTGATCGAAGTCCAGACGCGGTCCTTGCCCCAAGCTGCCAGACCTACGTAAAATCTGTCCCACGGGTCAGACTTGTCGGTACGAGGAGGAAAGAAGTCCTTGACGACTGCGGCCTCCTCATCGTCGTTCACGATGACCAGGTATCCCCCCTCGGACGCACACACCCTGTACGCACGGGCCCAGGTCAGTTTCTCGTGATGTACCTTGTAACAGCTGCCTGTCTTCTGATTGAGCTGATATTCTGAAATAATTAGTAAAAGATATTGTATAGTATGCATTTAAATGCACAAAAAAAATGCAACTTTACCATTATTGAAAGACTAGCTTATTGCCGCGTGGAGTTTGGGAATTGCCCACGGGACCTACTTCTGGGATAATAAGTAATCTTTCTGCTATAACGCGGTCACGCACCAGTCTAGCCCGATGTGTTGACCACCTTGTGGGTTGAAAAAATTAAAACAACGCTTTACGTTCTGTTAGTTACAAATTTATCCCCCTTTTTAATCCTTCGACTTGGAATTATGAAAAACGCTAAGACACGTATGAATTAATTTTCAATCGTCAGCCTAAACACAAAATTTAAAGACCCTAACTTTAAAACTGACGATTTTCCATACAAAACTTCATCTCCTATTTAACTCCCATAGGGGTTGAATTTCAAAAAATCCTTACATACTCCTTTACATATTAAAGGGAACCTCTGTGCAAAATTTCAGCTTTCTAGGTCCAAGGGTTTGGGCTGGGCGTTGATGAGTCAGTCAGGACTTTTGTTTATATTTATATAGATATGTATCAGATAGAAAGATACATGAACATACCTCATTTTAGGTACTTTTAATAAAATTGTTGCTAAGTCAAAACACAACAAAAACTTGTTTTCTTTTATCCAGGCCTTCGCTGATAGCGTATATACCAAAACATAACCCTGACTTTGTTATCGCTCAGTCGAGTAAAAATATATGATTGCTTCAAATGATAAATCATATTTCCTAAGTACAAAAGAACACAATATTGCACCGTAATCCCCAAAAAAGATGGCGATTTCGATCACATATAATTTTATTAACCGAGAGTACATTTCAATTCCTAACAATAACTTTAGTTTAGTAAGTCGATGGCAAAAATAAATATCAAACAAGCAAAGCCACGGTCTTCCAAAACGAAAGTTAAATATCACTTTTCAGTGTTTTTATGGAAGGCGGTTGTTTTCTTTTTTTTTATTTCAGTAGAAGAAGCTACTAGACTATTCGTATGTACTTACTATCATCGAAGGTGCCACATTCGTTCATCGTGCGATTTTCGATTCTCTTGTAACATATGTAGGACAGCGGCTCCGTGCAATTCTGATAGTACACGCGTCCATTGCTCATACTCATGCAGTCTCCCTCACCGTATGTACCAACTTCAACTTCCATGGAGGACAGCTGCACTCCTGGAATATAAACGTCCTAAACATTAAGGTTAAGCTACACCTGTCGTGGTCGATCCAATGATAGGAGAGCACGAATATAAAGGCTGCCATTTGTAGATCTTTGACAGTTGTCACGAGTGGTCAGAAGCCTGCAGTCTGACACAACCAGTCTTTCCAATGGGTAACGTACTAACCAGTAACCAGGTTGTGGAATTCGAATAGGCAGCCGTTCGATAAAATAGTAGTTTTCAGCTAAGATTGCAGGAAGATTTTATTAATCAAGATAAATTCATTTTGAAGATTTTTTACAAAACTTTGAATGACCTTCTACGGAGACGTAATCTCCTTTAGAGTACAAGGCATGAGTGCCCATGAATATGCTTCCATATACATCAGCTTGGTTATCTATTGTGACAAAAGAATTAAGTAGTCCTTTGGTAAGCGGAGACGCCAACACTGCACCTGTAACAAGACACATTCGCACATGAGAGAGTGGCAAATTGATCGTATACCTGCGTCAAACGCGAGAGGTGATTGCCAATGAGAGGTCTTGGGAGTTAGGACCACGCTTACTTTTTCGAATTAATTTAACACTAAATTTTAATTTGATTCGGCCGAGTATCGTTAATTTGCTCCTAAGAATTGAAGAATTCCGTAATTTTGTCATGGAACCCATAATCAGAACCTAACCAAACTCTCATCAAACTATCCTTGAAGTACATCCTTTCAAATAAAAAAACAATACATGTCATGGTAATAGGCTTATCCCCAACAAATGAAACTTAACATACCTAAACCCGTCAAAATCTGGGTGTATTGTACACATCTGCGTACCCCATCAGAGCATACAGGCGTGATTTTACGTCATGATGTTGTATAAACAATAAACATCCAAGCGATTCCAGCAATCACTGCAGATTTGCCGTCTATTTTTGAAGAGTTCTATTGTATATCTCCGAAGATCAGCATCAGATCTTAACCAAATTGAAATGGGACCACACGGGAAGCACCAGCTTTTAATTAAAAAAAAGAATCATCAAAATCGGTTCACCCAGTCGAAAGTTCTGAGGTAAAAAACACGAAAAAAAAAAAATACAAATTGAGAACCTCCTTTTTTTTTGGAAGTCGTTGATAAATAAAAAATAGGCGTAATCAGTCCTTCTACTGTAATTACGCCCAGTGAAGGGACTGTTGCTTCATCTTCTTCTTTTATTTAATATTTTTTGGACAGTTCGACAGTGACTGTTCTATTTAAAATAAATGCTTTGAGTTTGAGTTTAAAATTAAGAAACTACGGGGAACATTAGAGTTTACCTTCATCGTGGCAGCTGACGTAGGCTTCCTCCCAGGTCGCGGGCGTCCTGTGCAGTTTGAGCCAACCTTCCGCTTCATAATAGTACAAGTAGTCGGGCTTGCATCTCACTACACCTAGATAATTATGAATGATAAAATGTTACATTTTGGACATGTGGTTTTTAAACCAACAGGTTACACAACATTTTTTTGTTTGTTTGTTAGGCTTTGATATAATATGTACAATCATGTACACTTAAAAAGTAAACGGAAAATGTAAATAGGTGTAGTGCTCATGGTTCTATTGGCTCCTGGTCACAGTCGACACTAATATCTTGTTTATTTATATCAATTTCCAGAAACAATTTCGGAAATGTTTACGAACAGCGTCTGAATAAAAATTCAGTATATCATTCCGAACCAACGAAAACATCAGCCATTCCATACATTTTGACTGTGGACCTGTATTGAAGTTTTGTAGGAAACATCAATTTTTTTTTTTTTTTTTTTATTACCGTGAAATATTTGTATGGTTGTGACCATGACCATGACGCACTTCGTAAAGTATATAGGTACTTTACTAAGTACGTCATGATCCTTTACGACCTCAACATAGTTGGGAAAAGGCTAAGCATATAATAATGATGATTTGGGTCAGCTTTCACTCAAACCGTACAAAAATATTTTACAAGGAGCGACTGCTTATCTGACCTCCACAACCCATCTGATAAATGGTGGTATGTTGATGGATGGAGAGAGAGAAGAAGACTAAGAAAACGATGCAATGGATTTGGTGAGGAATGATACGAATGAAAAATGGGAATGATAGCTTGATAAATCTTTGACTTTGACTTTGACTTTGTTGTCAGAGTTGAAGGGAAGAAAATGACGTGTTGCACCGATACCAAGTAACGTGGGACAAGGGCGGAAGATGATGGTACAAGTGGTGGTGTTACGCATTTTCATAAATAAAGTAATATTAAGTAAATTACTCACCAGTAGCAATCAACAAGAACGATAAGCCAACTAAATATATCTTCAACATTTTGCGTAGGTGCTGCGTTGGGTCGCAACTGCAGCTGTTATGTTTTGAACTGTAGATACAGGCGGTTATATACTGCATGGCAACGTGATTAAGTACCTATCTCATAATTGCCTATTTTTATAATTTTGACATACTCTCAGTCTCAATGTTTGTTTATATAGGTTACAGTTCTGATGACAATATTTATGTAACTTGTAAAGTATTTCGTAAAGGTATTTCGAAGGAATACTTGCATAGGTTCTAAACAGATCATTAAAGTCAGGGGTGAAAATGAAAACATGGTGACGGACTGGGCCCACATTGTAGCTATTGTTGAGAAGTTCTACGAGGACCTCTATGCTTCTAAATGTGTAGAACCAGTTCTTCCCGAGGGGGATGTTATGGCAAACTCAAACTCAAACTCAAACTCAAACTCTTTATTGCATTCATGTGTACATTTAGTTGTTACATATATGTAAGTAGGTTCCAACATGAAACCCGGTTAGGGCACGGCAACATAATAAGGTAGATTGGACAAAACAAACATCCAGTTAGTGGGTATACTGGATTGTAAGTTTGTTTACAAATACAATTATTATCGACAATATATTAGTATTAGGTTTATGTAGTTATTTTAATTAATATTATAAGGTTATTCAATTATTTTATTTACGTGTTTTAATTATTATATTTTATTATTTTGTATCAGTTGTTATAATTTCATTAATTTGTATGAATTATTATATTTTATTAATTTATATTCTCTATTAAATTTATATTTTATTAAGTTGTATTAATTATTTTATATTTTATTAATTTGTTTTGTTATGTTATGTGTAAATGTATATATGTGTGTGTTTTTGTGTAAGTACTATTTCAGTGATTCTATGTAATTAGATATCTATCATATTCATATACTAAATATTTTATTCTAAGTATTCTGAGACCGAGTAAAAGCATTTTTGTGTTAGATAATCTTTTAATTTTCTATTAAATGCATTGAATTTGGGTTCCTTTTTAATTTGTTCTGGTAATTTGTTGAAGATTTTTACTGCCATGTAATATGGGCTATGGTAAAGCATTTTGATCCGAGATTGTGGAAGATATAATCTATCTTTATGCCGTGTGTTTACGTTATGCATGTCTTTTGTTTTAGGTAAAATGTTGCTATTTTTAAATACAAATATGCAAAGGTCATGTATGTATATAGAAGGTAAAGTTAGGAGATTTAATTTAACAAAATATGGCTTACAGCTTTCGGTATTGTCAATATGGGCCAGTATTCTAACACATTTTTTTTGGATAATAAACACTTCGCTTGCGTTTACGCTGTTCCCCCATAACATCACGCACCACCTATTCAACATCAAAACACAACATTCGTTCTTACCACCTATTTTAAATCGTGAGGTCATGAAAGCCCTATATGACATGAAAACAGATAAGTCTACTGGCGAAGATGGAATAACTGTCGAACTGCTACTACAAGCGGGTGGTGAACCAGTTCAAGAGGTCCTCGTGGAACTTTTTAATAGGGTTATATATGATGTCTGTACTCCAGAACCATGGAAGTCACTATCATCCACAAAAAGGGAGACATTTCAAAACTAACAAACTATCGTCACATTAGTCTCCTTTCCCAGATTTAAAAGCTTTTCACTAAAATCCTTACAACTCGGTTTACCCGAGAGCTTGACGAAGCCCAGCTCATTGAGCAGGCCGGTTTCCGCAGCGGATATAATTCGACCATCGACCATATCTACACGGTAAAACAGCTGACAGAGAAGTGCCAAGAATACAATCGACCCCTTTTTTTTTTTTTTTTTTTTCGGATGGGAAATCATCAAATGACTTCTCCCGCTCTGGGCGGAGCAGGAGGGAGTGTCAGACTTTTACTGACTAAAACCCATCCATGTTCCTTCATCGCCCTTTGTGTTCCGGGGCCACGGTATCTCTTTCGAACAGTCCCGCAACCCCGGCAGGCATCGGTCCTTGCGGACCCCTTCCTTTTTGCTGACTCTCTTTGAGGCGCGCGTGGAACACGAACGTGCCGTCGACACGGCCTGTCGTCATGAGACGGACGGACGGCGAGCTAGCCCATAGCCCACCGTCCACAGGCCCGCGCCTACGGTGGCGGGGGCCACGTGGTGGCCCCCGACGCCCGGGGCGTCTCCCGCGGCGGCCGGGACGCTGTGAGGTTCTCTCCCTCTCACGTTCCGCCACCTCCTTCTCTAGCATTACTGCTTCGCAGAAGGAGGTGACGGCGTCCCATTCCGTCTCGCTCCGGACCATGGCTTGCACCAGGGCCGGACGCGAGAGGTCGCCGCCGCCAATCGCCGCTTCGAGGACACGGCGGTGCTCCGCCCACGCGGGACACACCTCCACCGTGTGCTCCACCGTGTCCTCCGGTCGATCCTCGCAATGGAAACACCCGGGCGTTTCCTCCCGCCCGATTAGGTGCAGGAACATCCCGAAACAACCGTGTCCGGTAAGGACCTGCGTCAGGCGGAAGGTGAGGACGCCGTGGCGTCTCTCAAGCCACTCCTCAAAGAGGGGACTTACCGCCACTATTGTGGCGTGCCCTATACAATCGACCCCTGTGCATGGCTTTCGTCGATTACGAAAAGGCTTTCGACAGTGTCGACAATTGGGCTGTACTCCATGCTCTCCATCGCTGCCACATCGATTCTCGGTACGTGGTTGTGCTGCGGGATCTTTATGCATGGCCACTCTCCAGGTTCGCATGCATACCTTATTTAAACTCGTATCGATTAAGCGGGGAGTCAGACAGGGCGACACCATTTCACCGAAACTCTTCACAGCAGTCCCTGAAGACATCATTAAAACCTTAGATGCAAATAAGATTTGCAGATAATCTCGTACTTTTTGCTGAAAACTTTTAGGATCTCCAAAAGATGCTTCAAAATCTTTATGATGTCTCTTTCAAAGTAGGACTTAGGATGAATATGGCCAATACAAAGATTACGGCAAATTTCTCCAGAAATTCAAATCTTTCTGTTAAGTCGGGAATTAAAGGTTGGAGAAGGTTGACCGTTATGTCTATCTTGGCCATATTCTTTCCTTTGGCAAGGAGCATCAAACAGCGGAAGTATCGAGAAGAATCCAGCTAGGGTGGACTGCATTCAGGAAATTGGACGACATTCTCAAATCAGCCAAAATTCCACATTGCCTGAAGACCCGTCTCTATAATCAGTGTGTTCTGCCCACCATGACGTACGGTGCTGAGACGTGGACGCTCTCACAGGAGGCTGTGTATAGACTCAGAGTAGCACAGAGAGCCATAGACCGAGTTCCAAACGTCGAAATCCGAAGACGTCGATATTAAAAATTGAGTTATGGAACTCAAATGGAGTTGGGCAGGACACCTAGGAAGACGCAGTGATGGCAGGTTGAATAAACTTGTGAATGAGTTGCGTCCAAGGAATGGAAAGAGAAGTGTTAGTCGTCCGGCGGCGAGATGGGCAAGCCCGCCACACTGTTCCCAAACCACTGTAACTCCTGAAAGCCAGAATCAACAGTGGCGACCACCAGAAAAGCGCCGAGACAATGAAGCTCGACGAAGTCCCAGAGAATGAATTTAACTGTCTTGGATCCCGCAACGAAATTAATCAGAAAAGTATAGTGGAGGAGTAGGAAAAAACCGTAATTTCCACTTCCCTCCATTTCAGCAGGAGACAGAACGAAACAAGGCCAATAGGCACAAAGGGACGTTTACAACTGGGATAGGCCCAGTTGCCTAGCACCACGGATAAATATTAACATTAATGGGTCCTAAGTTGTGAGCTGTTATATTTGATTCCAATAATAGGTATGGCAAAAACGCTTGAACGCACGGAAATTTGTTCTAGTTTCCACAAGGTCTGTATACTAAATAACTCCGGATGTAACCTGTACACTATCCAACATAATGTTGCGTTCATTCTGCCAAAGACTGCACTCCCATAAAATGTGATGTGCTGATTGTTCATATTCGCAGTCAGATGTGGAACATTGACAAAAAGGCGAGTCAACAAGCTTGAAGGAAAATAATTTACTCTTAAAGTTACCATGACCGGTGAGAAATTGGGCAACACAGTGATCAACATCCAACCATGTCCTGGCCAGCCGTTCACGAACGGATGGAAAGAACTGGTGGAGGTGTCGGCCCTTGATGGAATTATCCCACCTACCTTGCCATTCAGACAAAAGTTCCTCCCAGACGTCGGTCTGAGGTTTGAATAATCTAGCAATCTTAACACGGTCACGTAGGGTTAAAAAGTCTGCGTCCGCGGTCTCACGTGCGTTATAGTACATTGCAGCCCGTCGCTGCACTTCAAGATCAACTGGAAGTACACCTGCAAGTACCGGTAAGGCTTCAGTACTAACCGTCCTATACGCTTTGCATAAGAATATCAAAGCCAAACGCTGGCTTTGAAGCAATTTACGTCGTGCCGCTCCTATGGTGGCCCTATCGGCCCAGACAGGTGCCCCGTAGCACATACACCCCAATAAGTAGCCCCATAAATGGTCTTTAAAGTTATAAATGAAAGACCCCCCCCACGTAGATTTTGATATTCTCGTTAAGGCATAAAAGTTCTTTTTAGCTTTTTCACCGACAGTTTTTATATGATCTATGAATGAAAAATTTCTCTCTAAGACCAAACCAAGGTAGCACACGGATTGCTTTCTTTTCACGGGAACGTTATTAAATTTAATACTAGGCCACGATTTAAGATTACCTTTTAAAATTAGTTGATAAGTTTTTTGCGGTGCAAAGGTCAGACGGTTTCGATCGCCCCACTGAGATATTAATCGTAGGCAAGTATCAGCTAAATTCTCGAGACCAGCCCGAGTACTCGACTGAATGAGCAGCAGGCCGTCGTCCGCGTAACCGGATAATGAACAGCCTCAGGAAGGGGAATCGCGAGAAAATCATCAAAACCTAAAAAAAAGGCGAGATGGGCAGACGATATTGTTGCCATTGCGGGAATATCCTAGATGAGGTTGGCACAAGAGCGTGGAGTTTGGCACAAGAGCGTGGAGTTTGGCACAAACACAGAAAGGCCTAAACCCAGTAGTAGGAGAAGTCGGGCTGTGGTTGATCTGATGTGATGATGAGGTATTATGTGCATGAAGACAATGTTAGATAAATATTTTTTATTCAGTCTCTGTTTATTGATTGCCTGGCAGTTCTAGTTCTTTATGTGGCCTACCCAACCGTCCTTTCCTTCTTATGGTTCGTCGAATCAATGAGCGCCTTGAATTCAAACTTCTGAGTTGAGCTATACGATTTCTGACGAATGTGTTTACTTAGTGGACAGGTCTACTCAAAGCTATAAATGTCCTCAAAATATCATATCAGACACTAATATTTTTAGTCCTCATATGCCTTGACTAAGATTATAAAGATTTAAGTACCATAAAAGAGACGATGACCTTCGAGTTTGTTTCGATGTTTCCAAAATAATAAAAATATCTAAATGTGGTGATAGATCGATTGGAGTTGTGGTGATAGATCGATTGGAGCGTCACACAATAATTGTTGATATAACGGTCCCGCATGACGAGAACCTCATGAAAGCAGAGAAAGATTAACAATTCAAATATCTAGATCTGGCTCGCGAAGTTGTCGACATGTGGGATGTGAGTACAGCAGTCATTGTACCGAAAGTCGTGTCGGCCAATGGCTTAATAGCCAAAAGCCTCGACCAACATCTTAGGAGGCTCTTGCTTGGCAGCTGGATCAAGGGTTTGATTCAGAAAGCAGTACTTTTGGACACGGCGTATTGTTAGGAAGTTCCTCTCTCAAGAGCCTTGACCACTAGCAGCTCGGACCCACTGTTCCCAGCGCTGGTGGGCTACTATTTTTATATTTTAAAATGTTTTTATTTATACTGTTTTTATATAGGAATATTTTATTTTCTTCACTTAATTTGTAATAAGTGAAGAAAAAAATATCTAAAAACTGTTTGTGAAAATCAATGTTTACAATAAATATCATTTATTGTTTAAATCAATCAATCATCTGTTCTTACCCGACTGCGCGATAGCTAAGCAAACAAAGTAATATTTTGGAAATTATAACAACGAAGGTCTGGATAGAACAAAACAAGTTCTTTTTGAAATGGTTAAAGGTGTCATTTTAATCGTTTTTACAATCATGAATGCCAATATATTACTGAGGAGCTGGAGACAGAAGCAACTGTTCAGTGGGTACTGACGGTGTCGCTTCACAAACTTTACACAATTTCATTAAGTTTTCACCGCACGGCGGTGTGCCTTCATATACTTTCGCATTGGGAGATTTTTCACAGACGAACTTAATTTTTATTCCATCTACACTGACATCGTCCAGGTTGCCGTTGGCAAGAATAGCTCCTCGATTCTGGATGCCCTCGAAATTGTCAGGCTGTCCAGGATTCCATTTGTGATACACATCGGCTATTGCGTCACCTGAAAGAGACATTAACAAACATTTTCATTGGGTCTTTACTAAAGGGACAAACATTTTTAACCCTCTATGATTGACTGAGCTGACACGTCACCTCAGTTTTTATGTGGACTGCTACTACCCTTTGGACAGACAATATACACAATAGGCGAGACAACAAAAAAAAACTAATTAGTCCGTCAGTTAAATTATCAGAAAATATTTGACCCGTGTTTTTTCTTTTGAAACGTAAATCAAAATTGACGAAGATATGACGCTTTTAAAATTCTCAATACGTCACGCCTAGGTATAATTTTTAGCTAGTTCTGACGTCACGAGCCCCCACTCCCGAGTTTTGATGCGTTTTAACTTTGTCAATATTCATTGAATTACAAAAACAAAAAATACGTGTCCATTAATTTCCAATACTCTAACTGACGGACTAAATAGATTTGCAATTTTTTGATACTGTCGTCATGCCTATTACACATAATAAAAAATCTTTTTAATTTTAATACTTATGACTTCCACGTAGTTCCTCGTTCACCATCTCGGTTCAGCAGTAGACCTGTACCTACATCTGTCTAACTACCAACTCTTTAAAAATTCTAATGTAAATGGCTTTATTCAAATGTTTAAAGTTTGGGTTTGATCTCATACCTTTGATCGAAGTCCAGACGCGGTCCTTGCCCCAAGCTGCCAGACCTACGTAATATCTGTCCCACGGGTCAGAATTGTTGGTACGAGGAGGAAAGAAGTCCTTGACGACTGCGGCCTCCTCATCGTCGTTCACGATGACCAGGTATCCCCCCTCGGACGCACACACCCTGTACGCACGGGCCCAGGTCAGTTTCTCGTGATGTACCTTGTAACAGCTGCCTGTCTTCTGATTGAGCTGATATTCTGAAATAATTTAAGTAAAAATGCAACTTTAGCATTATTGAACAATGAACATACCTAATTATAGGTATAGGTACCTACTTTTAATAAAATTGTTGCTATGTCAAAACATAACAGAAACTTGTTTTCTTTTAACCAGGCCTTCGCTGCTATCGTATCACGAACCCATACGAGTAACTCTGACTTTGTTATCGCTCAGTCTGGTAAAACAGATGATTGATACAAATGATAAAATAATGTGTATTATGTTTAAAAGAACACAATATAGCGACAGTGCTCCCCGAAGAGATGGCGATTTTGATCACATAGAATTAACCTAGAGCACACTAATTCCTAACAGTAACTTTTGTTTAGGAAGTCGGTGGCAAAAATAAATATCAAACAAGCAAAGCCACGGTCTTCCAAAACGAAAGTTATTTATCACTTTCAGCGTTTTTATGGAAGGCGGTTGTTTTTTATTCAATATTGTTGTATTTCAGTACAAGAAGCTACTAGACTATGTACTTACTATCATCGAAGGTGCCACATTCGTTCATCGTGCGATTTTCGATTCTCTTGTAACATATGTAGGACAGCGGCTCCGTGCAATTCTGATAGTACACGCGTCCATTGCTCATACTCATGCAGTCTCCCTCACCGTATGTACCAACTTCAACTTCCATGGAGGACAGCGGCACTCCTGGAATTTAAACGTCCTAAACATTAAGGTTCAGCTACACCTGTCGTGGTCGATCCAATGATAGGAGAGCACGAATATAAAGGCTGCCATTTGTAGATCTTTGACAGTTGTCACGAGTGGGCAGAAGCCTGCAGTCTGACACAACCAGTCTTTCCAATGGGTAACGTACTAACCAGTAACCAGGTTGTGGAATTCCAATAGGCAGCCGTTCGATAAAATAGTAGTTTTCAGCTAAGATTGCAGGAAGATTTTATTAATCAAGATAAATTCATTTTGAAGATTTTTTACAAAACTTTGACTGACCTTCTACGGAGACGTAATCTCCTTTAGAGTACAAGGCATGAGTGCCCATGAATATGCTTCCATATACATCAGCCTGGTTTTTTATTGTGACAAAAGAATTAAATAGTCCTTTGGTAAGCGGAGACGCCAACACTGCACCTGTAAACAAGACACATGAGAGAGTGGCAAATTAATCGTATATCTGCGTCAAGCACGAGAGGTGATTGCCGACGAGGGGTCTTGGGAGTTAGGACCACGCTTACTGACGCAGAATCGTCTGTCTGGTCAGAAGACGCTCATGCCGCTGAAACGAAACGAAAGACGTCTTTTTGTTCGCCCTTCCTAACACGCAATCATTCATAGAAACCATAATTAAGTTAGTAGCGGTTAAAACTACTGTTTCTTGCTCATTCTTCTCCATATAGATGTTTAAAATAGGCGACATCAGACCTTCTACAGTAATTACGCCTTGTGATGGGACTGTAGCTTCATCTTCTTCTATTTAATATTTTTTTGACAATTCAAAAGTGACTAACAAATTTGAGTTTGAGTTTGAACTATTATTGTCCGGCAGTCGTGCCGACAGGAAACTACGGGGAACATTAGAGCTTACCTTCATCGTGGCAGCTGACGTAGGCTTCCTCCCAGGTCACAGGTGTCCTGTGCAGTTTGAGCCAACCTTCTGCTTCGTAATAGTACAAGTACTCAGGCTTGCATCGCACTACATCTAAATGAGAATGAAAAAATGTTACATTCTGAACACGGATTTTTAAACCAACAAGTCACACAACATTTTTTTTTACCATGACGCTCTTCGTAAAATATATAGGTAGGTACTCTACTAAGTACGTCATGGTACTATACAAGGTAGATAATGATGATGATTTGGGTCAGCTTCCAATCAAACCATAAAAAAGTATGTTACATGGAGCGACTGCTTATCTGACCTCCACAACCCGTCTGATGAATGGTGGTATGTTGATGTATGGAAAGAGAGAGGAAGACTTGGGAAAAGATGAATTGTTTTTTGGGAGGAATCGAGAATGATAGCGTGGACGGTTAGAAAGAAAGAAAGAAACAATATTTATTTGACGTCAGCTAATAAAGCACACACGCAATAATATAAAAGATACAAAATAAGGAGGAAAACATAATATTTGCTGTGAGCCTCACGGCTGCGTCAAAAAGGTCCATTTCAGTATTCTTTGTCAGATGAGAATGGAAGGAAGAAGACAACGTGTTGCACCGATCCCAAGTACGAGTATCGTGGAACAAGGGCTGGAGATGCTGGTGAAGTAGTGGTGTAATCTTACTTATAATTGTGTGTTTTTCTATTTTAAGTGTTTTTATTGTTTGTTTTTCTATATTGAATGTATTATAGCATCGTATTGGACGAGTCTGTAATGATGCTATAATTGGTGGTAAATAAAATAAATAAAATAATAAATGTAATTTCATAAGTAATAATTAAGTAAAATACTCACTAGTTGCAAACAACAAGAAAGATAAGCCAACTAAATATATCTTCAACATTTTGCGTAGGTACTGCGTCGGGTCGCAACTGCAGCTGTTATGTCTTGAACTGTAGATAACAGCCGGTTTTATACTGTGTGGTAACGAGATTTAGTATATCTTAACTGTCTATTTTTTGTAATTTTACATACTCTCAGCCTCAGTGTTTAGATAGATTACAGTTCTGATGACTATAATTTTGTAACTTGTTTTTAGATTTTTTGTCTTAATTAGCAAAGATCGAAATAGATAGAGTTTATTTGCCTAAACTTCAGGGAAGTACACATGTTTACATGGATCATATAATTTTCCCTATAAACACCCGGAATGATTTTAAATTCTAAAATAAAGCTGTTAAATTAGAGGGAGGTACTGTGAGCACGTTGCAGGCCGTGTAGTTTCATAGATATTTCGATTTGCTGGTTGTCAGACCTCCACTGTCCTCTCATACTTATAAATGTATTTATTACAATCAGTCAAATCAGCCTCTTACGGTCCCGTCGCTAGTTCACACACCCCTGTGAGAGAAATAGTCGGTATAGGAGACGAATATCTTCGCTTGCGAAAACTACACCAACGAGGGTCATTCACAAACCATAAAAAATTCCACGTATCCAGAACATCCTATGAACCAAGTTATCTGAGTCAAAATTATTGCAAATCGGCTCTTGTACAGGGTGGCCATATCGAAAATTGCGATCCAATACATTATGCGCCCCTTACGATTGTCTCCTAGCCACTATTATTTATAAAGCGGCAAATCGTCTGCTTAATGCGAAAACATGTTAGATGCATTTTTTTACTAAATCGAGTTGAAAATGCAGTTATATCTAATTTTTTACGCTCTATCTACTGGTAAAACCGAATAAGTGCTATGTCCAATGGCTGCAAAAATAATGAATTTGAAAAAGTGATATCTCCTCACAGTTTGAAAAAAATGTAGCAGTATAACATAATAAATAATCTTATGCCTTAAATCTGTTTCAGTTTAAACAGTTAAACAACAATAAATATGGTTAAAGCTTTTTACATTTCATAATTGAAATAGTAAAATGTTTAAAATTATTCTTTGAAAAGATCATAAATGCATTTATTATGTTATAAATCTTACAGTTTTAACAACATAACTATATTAAAGTTATTTATTTCATTTTACTAGCTAAATACTTCTACTTGGTTTGCTAACGTTTATACAGAAAAAACTAGGTAAATGTCCTATTTATGCTTTTTTACCAGTAAGAACGAGAGCGATCGATAGCAGTTGTCACATTACGTACGCGCTAGGGCACCTAAAACCGACCATTTTCCGGAACCGTTTTCGGGTTTTATGAAACCGAGAGGAAGTCCTCTTTTAGGAGAGCTTCGGAAGCTTTTCAACTCGGTCCTGTTCTTTGGGAGAACTCCAGAAGCATGGAACAAGACCCTATTTAAGAATCACAGACTCATTTCGGTCCTTAGCCACGTGCTTAAGCAGTCTTCAAGAGTCGTCACGAATCGTCTAGAGCGAAAACTCGATGACTTCCAGCCACCGGAGTAAGACGAGTTTCAAGGAGGATACAGCAATATAGACCACATCCACACAGTGCGGCAGATTATACAGAAGTCCGAAGTATATAATCGGCCTCTCTGTCTTGCATTTGTGGACTATGAGAAGGCTTTTGACTCTATCGAGACCTGGTCAGTTCTAGACTCTGCAGCGATGCCAAGTAGACTGGCGATACATCCAAGTGCTGAGAAGTCTTTATGAAAACGCCGTAATGATCGTCCAGACTCCAAGAGTGTTTGATTATTCTTCATTTTAGCGATACAAGTTTGATTACCAAAATGTTATGATAAGTAATAAACATGATTAGTTTCAGTGTAAGTAATAGACATACTTAAACTAAAACTCTACAGATAAAACAGGTTAAATGTAGCAAAAATATCAATATCTTAGGAAATATTGTAAAAAAAACATCTAAAAAAATATTTCACAAAAATTTTATTATTGCAATTTTTACTTGAATAAAGCACATACAATTGGTAACATTATTTTATTAAGGCCAAAAAAAATTAGATGTAAACAAGGCAGATTGTCGATAATGACGTCACATCATGGCCGCGACAGCTAAAGACGTTTGAACTGTCGTAGAAAATTGCAGGAGTTTAATATTATTTTTGTGCGACAAGCAGTCGTTGAATTTAACTTTTAATACTTTTCTTGGGTTGATAGCACTGTATTTTATTGATTTAACTGAAGAAAAAATTACGTGCATATTTCCCTATTGCAAATGCAGGTTAGTCTATACACACTATCTGCTAACTTCATGTACCTAAGCCGCAAGCTAACTTTAGTTCTACATTACTACTTCGACTGTGAACGGATACAGTAACAGCACATTAAATGATAAAAATATATCTCGCGTGTTTATCATACCTGTTCATCGTGGCTGGTAAGTTTCTAATCAATATTGAATTTGAAAACAATTTATTTTAAACTAGCTAAGCTTCACTTCGTTCCCCAATATCTTTGTTATCCAGACATTGTGCGCTGCAAGCCAGACTACTTGTTCAACGATGATGCGCAAGGCTGGCTCAAGCTGCACAGGACCCCCGCCACTTGGGAGGAAGCCTTCCTCAAATGTCACTATGAAGGTAAGGTGATCCTCGGATTATCAGGCTGATGAGGACAGCTGTCGCGGGTTTACGGGAACTGTCACTATGCGTCCAGTTTCAATACTTTATACTCAATACTTTATTGCATTACACATGTAGGTATAGATGGTAAAACTTATAATTAGTTATGTATAATTATTTGAATAGTATAAAATATTAATTAATAGTATAAAATTAATAAAAAAATTAGATCATAAGTATAATTATTAACTATTCTTATTATTTTAGTTTATCATATTAATTAATAATATAAAATAAATAAATCAATAGTATAAAATATAAAGAGGAGGCTCGAATACTTATGATTTTGTGGAATCTAAACTGTAAATCGTCATTGTCATGTCAATGATCTATTACAGTATCTGATGAAATTGCAAACAAACACTGTTCAGGTTTAATTCTCACATAAACACTCATTTGATAAACTTATTTAATATCCTACCACTTTTTCCAACAAGAATTGAATTTCTAACAACATTCATCATCATCTCAATCACGAATTCTCGAATCACTATCGTACGACGCAAACAAACAACGCAGTCATTATCGCATATACCTACACGATAGTAGTGACCGCAAACAATAGAGGTCAACTTGGTCACTAAGTTATAAGAATTCATAATATTATTATGTATGTCAATTCCCAGGAAATGTGTACAATTCCTAAAATAGATAGGAAATCTATGATCTACTTTGTAACGTGCACTTTTCCTAGGAAATCTATACATTTCCTAAATAGCGATCGGAAGTGTATTACATTCTTGATGTCCTTGAGTACAGCGGGGATAGTGGTGCGATGGGCGACTACATACATACAGTCGAGAGGACTATTTATATATACTACATGCCGAGTTTCCTCCGTGCCTCGGAAAGCACGTGAAGCCGTTAGTCCCGGCTGTCATTTGTTGAGCTTTGACAGTCGTCACAGGTAGTCAGTGGCCCGAAAGTCTGACAACCAGTCTTACCAAGGGGTATCGTATCAGTACTAGCTGGGTTGTGTTGGTCAGATAAATCAAAATAAATTAAAAAACCGGCAAGTGCGAGTTGGACTCACACAAAACACGTTTAATGTTTGACCTTCTTTAAATTTGAAGTTTATTTAATTTTTATGATATTTTGTTGTTGCGTTCATAGTAATGCACACATTGTAAAAAGATACAGTCCTGTGACAGACAGACGGAAATATGAACGAATGGACAGGCACCGTACGCTTAGTTATAGGGTCCTATTGGCAACTGTCAAGTTGTCAACCCGGCCCGAACAATCCCGAACATTACGGACCTGTTAAAGCAGTATAAGATCTACATATTCACCACGGGTTACAACAAGGCCGCTGGTCTCGGGGCACAGCGCTGGTTTACAATCTCGTGACTTCGAATTCGATCCCAGCCTAAGGAATTTCTTTTTATGAATCGTCGTCATTTTGTTTTTATTTTATTGGATGTGTCAAAACTCAAACTCAAACTCAAACTCAAAGCATTAATTTCAATTAGACCATTACGGCACTTTTGAATGTCAAATTACAAATAAAAAACAAAGCTACAGTCCCAGTCACAAGGCATAATAACTTGAGAAAGTACTGTAGTTGCCCATTCCCTAGCGTAGATCTCTATGGAGAAGAACAGGCAAGAAACTCCATGGACACTCTTTTGAATCAAAATATTGTTACAAAATTCTGGTTACATCATTAATTTTGAAATTATACATATATGTGAGAACGATGTAGAAAGACGTGCACATTAAGAGCGTCCATAGTAGAAAAAGACAACAATTTAACAACAAACGAATTAAAATGAACCCTGGCAGCCAAGAGATGACCAGTCCCAACTGACAGCGCCCGCTCACGAACATGACGCACCAACCATATTGAAGGGAACTAAATGACCCGACACACCCGCCACCATCGCCGAGACATTTGAGTGAGCATGACATTCTCTCAGCCACCAAGGCATATTCAAGTCAATGAAAGATAACTAAATGTAAATGGTGGCTGAACAATACAAAGTACTCACACATGTGCTATGCAATTATATAATACTAAGAACTGGAATCTACACAATGCAAGTATATTTTTACAATTTTCTGCAGCTTTCACAATACATCAACATGGGAATCAATCCTTCTTCTTCTTCTTTGCGTGTCGATAGACTCAAATAATGCCCGACCAGTACAATCAATTAGTTTGCCCCTATGGTTATGAAGCAGGACCAGCATTTTGCCAAGCATTTTTATCATCAATGTAATCCCCCAACTTATAATATGCTTGCCTACATAGTGTGCGTTTTATACAAGATTTAAATATCGTCTCGTTAAGTTGAAGAATGTGGGGAGGTATTTTATTGTAACATTTCAAACAGTCCCCATGAAAGATGAATCTACTTTAGCAAGCCTGAAACCTGGCTGAACTAGTTGGTTCCTATTTCTAGTGTTATTGTGGTGTCTGTCACCTCTTCTACTGAATAAATGCCGATTTTTCCTAACGTACATAACATATTTATTTATTTAGAAATACATTTAAAGCTAACAGTTTTATACCAAAACGCTTAAAAGCTAACAATAATCATAATTATTACAAATAGCATCTTATAATTACAATAATTCAGAAAGAAAATAAAAATTACATGTCAAGTGGTGTTTACATATCACGAATAAAATAATTTATAGAAGTCATAATGTCTTAAATAAAAAATGAATAAATGTAATGTCATGTACGGTTAGACTGGAAGCCGACCGAAAAGGTTGGGCAGATGATGCCGAAGTCAAAACTAATACACTAGTGTTACTTATACATGTCAGTGGAATTCAATAATATTGGTCCTGATTAAAATGAAATGTAATTAAATTAAATAAGAGAAAAATACAAATCAGCTGTTTAAAAACATGATGTTTTCATAGATGTATTGACAAGGTACTGTCATGATATTAATTTCCTTAAACAGTTCTCTTAGAGAATCGCGTCTACGTAATTCATAAATGGCTCTGATGGCTCTTTTCTGCAGAATAAATATAGACTCGATGTCTACAGCCCGTCCGTTTTTGGACACAGGAATTCTATCGCTTGCATTATCCGTAACTGTAACCGCGTGGCGCCGTCCAACGGACCACCCATCCTGGCAGAGTCGCCATGTAAGGTGGTCGTTAGGGAGTGGAGACAAACACAAGTAATCAGGATGACACCTCGTGTATTACTGAATATAAAGAGTACATATGAAGACATACAGAGATACATACTACATATACTAACAGCTAAGGGATCTACCACACTATAACGTCTACAGACGCCGAAAAAAAAATCTTTGTCACCTTGGATGGATCTGTCAGTATTGTTACAATCGTGTTAGAGTTGGAGCTAGACGAACTTCAATCTGTACGTATACACTAGGTATACAGTACAATGTACATACAATATTCATTTATTTATTTTATTTAAGACAGGTACAGGCCCTGATCTCAATGTGTCATGTTACAGGCGTGGTGTTGGCGTCTCCGCTGGACAAGCAGCTAGCTATTGCTCTGCACACACTGGTCATACAATCTGATGTGGATAATTATATCTTCCTGGGTACCCATGACTTGTTCGCTAAAGGTGACTTCGTTTCTGTTGAAGGTTAGTAAATTTTACATGACCATACAACGCACGAATGTTGGCAACCAAGTGCGCTCTCCTCTCCGTGCACATGCTTTGCAGTAACGTCTTCAAGCCTACCCCAACAGGCCGACACATATCGAAGCAGTGAATAATTTAATTACTTATGTTTTGTCGTGTATGTTCCAGGAGTGCCATTGGCCGACTTGGAAGTAAATTGGGGTAGAAATGACATTAGAATCGCCACCGGAAACTGCCTCATTTTGTCGTCCACAGTACCACATGTCATGCATGCCTCGTCATGCACGAATCCACTACCCTACATATGTTACAGGAAACTCGATAATCTGACTGTGAACGAATGTGGTACCTATGATAATGGTAAGCAGTGCTAACCCATCAGAAAGTTCAATATTATTACATTACATAACATCGCGCTTGTACATATATTTCACCGTTATGTTACGGTCCCACATAATAAGGGGCGAGCCTATCGGCAACCGGGCACAAAACCCATGACTCCATGGCTACTACTGAGATTTTTTTTTAAAGTTACGTTTTATGGACTATAACATTAAAAAAACACCCTCAAGAATGCATTGTCATCGAAACTGAACCAAACGTAAAATTAAACTCAAGGTTGGAAGTGGTTCTAATTCAGCTTGTAAGAATTAACCTATACAAACTAACTAACATTAAATGCTTAAAAAAAAAACAGAGCTAAATAATTTATTCTAGTTTGTATTTCAGAGTATCAGTTCAAGCAATGGACAGGAAGCTGTTACAAGGCACATTACGAGGAACAGACTTGGTCCAGCGCGTACAGAATATGTGCGGCTGAGGGGGGGCACCTGGTTGTCTTGAACGACAAAGAAGAGGCCCGCATCGTCAAGATGATGTTCCCTACTCGAGATGGAGAACCGAACCCGTGGGAAAAGTTCCACATAGGTCTACTGGCATGGGGCGAGGACCGCACCTGGATTACAATTCACGGTACCTATAAAAGATAATTTCCTTAAGAAGATATTGGGGTATGAAGAACTGGGAGGAGTCTCCAACTAGACGGTAGTTGTGGCTGGTAGGCTACTGCCCCACAGTTGCTGTCGGGTTTTTCTATACAGTCTTAAGTCGCAGATATAACTTTAAGAGCTCGATTCATAAGATAAACCTTTTACAGGAGACAGAGTAGAAGACGTGTTCCACGGCTGGATCCCAGGTCAGCCTGACAATTATGGAGGTGATCAAGATCGTGCGACATTTCTCAAAGCCGGTACCTTGGATGACAGCAGCGCCAGGACCAAAGCTATGTTCGTCTGCGAGAAATCTCCCGAATCAATTCGGTTTGAAAGTTTGCCACAGGCCATTGACGAGAGGTCTCTATTAACAAGATAGATTGCAAATAAACAAATAAGACACATACCGTTTTCTTTCTTCGTTTCGCACTGCCTCATTAGTCTTGAGAAAAAAGTAGTCGTCAATCACGCAAAATTTGTCGCAGAGTTTTTGTCTGTCGCAGATTTGTAGACACAAAGTCTGTCGTCTGCGTTGCCCCTACGTGTATTTGTCGATAGAAATTAGTATGTATAGTATGAACTTAAAGTATCGGTAACCGGTAGCCAAATACACTGTTATTCGTAATCTCACCAGTCACCTCCTTTCTAACCATGTCTTCCTTCACATCGTGTCACAACTCAGCCATACACTTATTTTCCTTCACATCGTGTCACAACTCAGCCATACACTTATTTTCCTTCACATCGTGTCACAACTCAGCCATACACTTATTTTCCTTCACATCGTGTCACAACTCAGCCATACACTTATTTTCCTTCACATCGTGTCACAACTCAGCCATACACTTATTTACACCCAAAAATACAGTATTTTATATGACAGACATTTTGTAAATGTTTCACAGTGAATTAGCCCGTCAACTTTCGCGAGTATCCATCAAGAGAGATCGGGCGTGCAAAAAGCTCTTTTCATGACCGCAAATGAAATTGTACCTTATTTGCGTTCGGTAGAAAATTTCTTTTGAATTGTAGATTTTTTGGTATATTTGGAATCCTCAAGCTTGAGTGAGTTTAATACTCTTTTGGGGTACATACTTAAATACATAAGAGTGAATGTGATCTAGTGTGAATTGCTTATCATGTCAATGTCAAGTCGTATTCAACTCGGTTTGCCGTTTTCCAACAATGAATTCATGTATTGAATGATACACTTGGAGACGCTCTATCTCAGCCAGCCAGTATGTGCCATAGTATGTACAGACGTCACCACATAAAGCCACTACAATAAAAAAATTAAAAAAATTCGCTGGACATTACACACAGCGCCGTCTAGTGCCACACTAAGCAACGAGGCTTGTCTCGCGGACACCAGATAGTTGATAAACTACATAGATACTTTACAATCTGTCAAACTGAAATAGATTTTCAGCTTTATTGTCTCAGAACAATTTTATTGTATAAAATACTTTTCTCTTTTTTGGGTTTTTTGAAGTCGGTTTTATTTTTTGCAAAAAAGTTTTTATTTTTCCATTTTTAGTTGTTCCCAAACAAATATTTTCCATGAATTTATTTTACATTGTTAACAATACATGTCATGGTAATAGGCTTATCCCCAATAAATGGAACTTAACATACCTAAACCTGTCGAAATCTGGGTGTATAGTACACATCTGCGCATGCTGCACCCCCTCAGAGCATACAGGCGTGATGTTACGTCATGATGTTGTATAAACAATAAACATCCAAGCGAATCCAGCAATCACTGCAGATTTTCCGTCTATTTTCAGTTCCATTGTACCTATATCTCCGAAGACCAGTATCAGATCTTCACCAAATTGAAATGGGACCACAAGGAAAGCCCCAGCTTTCAAATAAAAGAAAAACATCAAAATCGGTTCACCCAGTCGAAAGTTCAGAGGTAACAAACACAAAAAAAAAAAACAAAAAAAAAGCAGTCTAATTGAGAACCTCCTCTTTTTGGAAGTTGATTGAAAATTAGGTTCAAGGTTGATTGGGAACAGTTTCGGGTAGCTTGATGCACTAGCGTCTGTACCTAATCGGCTGCTGTGACTTGCTCGCGCATCCGTTCGGCTTCGGTTATATTATATATCACCGATGCGCCCTTGAAGTTGGAATCCACACTTTTGTTATGAGGTAAAGTGTCATAAGATAATTGTCAGGAATAATGCGAGAGAAAGGCGAGACGACGAAGACGAGTTAGATTATCAAAAAATATTTGACCCGTGTTTTTTCTTTTGTTACGTAAACCAAAATTGTCGAAGATATGACGCTTTTAAAATTCTCAATACGTCAAACCTAGGTATAATTTTTACCTAGTTCAGACGTCACGAGCCCCCACTCCCGAGTTTTGATACGTTTTATCATCTTTGTCAATATACAACGGAACGGGCGCTGTCAGTTGTGACTGATCTCTTAGTTGCCATGGCTTATTTGAATGAATTATTTTGAATTGTATTTTTTTTGTTTGTGTGTTTTTGCTGTGGACACTTTTAACGTGCACATCTTGCTACATTGTTCTCACATAATATACCATCTCAACATGAATGATGTAACCAAGATTTTGTAACAATATTCTGATTTAAAAGAGTGTCCATGGAGTTTCTTGCCCGTTCTTCTCCATAGAGATCTACGCTAGGGAATGGGCAACTACAGTACTTTCACAGTTTTTATGTCTTGTGACTGGGACTGTAGCTACATTTAATTTTCATCTTTGTTTCGACAATTCAAAAGTGCCTGTAACTGGCTTACTTGAAATAAATGCTTTGATTGATTGATTGATTGATTGAATATTCATTGATTTATAACAACAAAAAATACGTTGGACACGTATTTTTTGTTGTTATAAATCAATTAATTAATTCCAATACTCTAACTGACGGACTAAATAGATTTGCAATTTTTTGATACTGTCGTCATGCCTATTAGGCATTAGTAGGTGTCATCTGCCTGAATTTAAAGGGCAACTGATAGTGTTAGTGGCCAGTCTGGAAATCTCTTAACCGATTGAGGTCCTTTTTCCCGCTCTAAAAATAATATGGCCAAAGGGGGTGTCTTCAACTCCTCGCAAAACAGAATGCTAATGTAGAGCCGTTTTCGCACCTTCCAAGATTCAAATGAAGCCAACGATTGAGCTGTGCCCGTAGACTGGTTGGATAAACTGCGACGCGCAAAAAAGAAGAAGAACTGATCGCGTCTTAGTGCCCCAGTTTCCCAGTAATCAAGAGCCCCGCTTCCGACCCTCGACCATTGCATCACTGTCTCTATTGAATAGGGGAATCTTGGACTCATTGTAGCTGGATAAGTCGATATAAGATGGTGCTTGGACTTTGATTTTAACGTATTCTGCACAGGTCTGCTTCGTTGGTATCGTAGTCACAGGCGCAACTGCTGCGCGTGGGGTTGGGTTCGATTCCCGGGACGAGCAGAAAGTGTTAACAAGTTTTTCCATGGTGGAAAAGTTAAGTGTTCATGAATCAAATTCTACCATAAAATTATTATTTTGATATTTAGTTATTTCACTAATGGGAAGCTAAGTTCTCCCCGAGCGTCATATATTATTGTATAGTGAATATTAATTGTATGTATTTTAATATATTATATTAGTTTTATTTTTTTTTGTTATATTTGGGGGTATGAAGAACAGGGTGTAAAGCTCTTCATCCCCCATAGAAAAGGGAGAATCCTCAGACTAGACGGGTGTAGTGTCTGGTGGGCTACTGCCCGTAGGTTGTTGGGTTCTCGTATACATATAGTCTTAAGTCGCGGATAACTCTGCTTGCGCGATGTAGGAATTTTGACGTGTTTTGCAGTTAGTTCATCATCTGTGTCATAGATGGCGCTGTAGTACTTTTTGTCCAATGTAGCTATAGTACTTTTTGTAGTGCCGCTACATCACTCCCCTTCGGAGACCAGATTCGATACTGGAAAGATGTGCCATAGAGAGGTGCCGTAGAGGTGGGCCGTAGAGGGGTGCGCCGTAGAGAGGGTTCCGTAGAGTAGCGCCGTAGAGTGGCACCGTAGAGTGGCGCCGTAGTACTTTTTGTCCAATGTAGCTGTAGTACTTTTTGTAGTGCCGCTACATATATTTGTATTAGTATGTAGGTACCCATTTATGTTTTAATTTATGCTTACAAAATGGTATTTTTCTTATTTATTTTTATTGTACTCTATCCTCTATCACAATGCTATCCTGTTTGACCCAAAGTTTGACTGGTAAAGAATGCCTTGTGGCATTAAGTCCGCCTATGTACCACTCTTGTACATGAAGTTTAAATATATAAATAAATTGTAATTGTAAACCCTGTAATGTGTATGTCTTTTATATGTTTTTTTTACTTACATTTTTGGATATTATTAACCTGAAAATTTAAGCATTCGTCCTCCTTAGGTAGCTTCATGGTCATTTCTTGGAGGCTTAGCAACGGCTTTGGCCTTTTTACCTTTTAATTCATGTTATATTAAATCTTTGTTTACTTTTGTGATGTCAGTTAGTGGCAACCCTAGTTTTATTTTTAATTTATTGCTGGAGCTAGTTGTAGGTTGTATAGGTAAATCACATCGACCTCATTCGATTTTCTTTTTAATAATTTTCTAATTTTAAAATGTAAATTATCTGGAGTTGACAGGAGCCTGGTGGTAGAATGGGCAGTCTACGTTCAGAGCTGAGAGCAGAAACATCTCTGGGAAGCTTCATAAAAGTTTATTTAAAGGGCAGTTTCCCTTATTCTTGAGTTTTAAGTCGGCCTCTCTCCGTGCCGCACCCTCACCTAGAACACCTGGAAACCTTGATGCTTGAGCTGCACAAGCCTGATGAAGATTTGACGCTCCTCGGCCCTCCTCCACGGTCGGAAGACAGAAGTCCTCGGCCCTCCTCCTACGGCCTGAGGATTGACGGTCCTCGGCCGTCTACCACCGTCTGAAGACGGATGCCCTCGGCCCTTCTCTACGGCCTGAGAGTTGATGGTTCCTCGGTCCTCCTCCACAGTCTGAAGACGGACGTTCTTCAGTTATTTATTCCATTCTGCGTTCATCTTCAGTATTTTCCGCCAGCTTCACTGGCATTAGTGATTTGAGTAGCTCCAGCTTTTAGGTTAGGATCTTTGTTAATAAATTCTTATAACTCGTTCCCTTGTCAATTTCTTTTAATAGTGCTCCCCTCAAGACTGAAAGTTAGGTAGGTGAGTGCTCAGAGTGACTTTACAGTTTTGTGGATCCTACCCAGGAAATTGTAACGTTACAACCCGTACGATATTTCCAACCATAACGCGAGCAAAGCCAGCTGCAGTCCTAAGCCAGTTGAATATACACCTTGTATTTTTAGTCGCCTTACACCGGATCGGACCACCTTGGTCCGGTCCACTCAATGTATCCGACATAAAAACCTGGCTCAATTATTTTTATTTTACCATTAATTTATACAATAAGTGCAAAGAAAAATAAATAGTAGGTATTTTAGTAATGTTTACTTGTCAAACGGTGAAACATACATAACCAGCGCACAAGTCGAGTAGATCATCGCTCGCCACAGGGTGTTTCAACTACGTCATGCGTCATGATAATGTTTAGTACTCATTGGATACATGAAGTGGGCTGCCGTTGTAAGACGACTAAAAAATTACTGTGTATAGAAATTTACAAGAATTTAGCAACAACCTTCTACTGTTAGCGAAGTAGACACAATAGTTAAACAATGGCGTCAGACCGATTCGGCCGGGGTTCACAGACGAAGGGAAACAACCTTTACGATCCATGTCCAGTATTCCAAGTTCTAAGCGCCCAGCCGCTATTATGCAGTCTCCAAGATGGGCCGTGCATATTTCAAACACCATTAACCCTTGCCGTTCACTAAAGACTTATTTCAAAGCTGACCTATATTCGACACCAAAAATAAGTTAAAATGAACCTTTCTGTACCGTGTTAGAGTCGAATATCCTTTAAACAATTTTCGGTTGTTTGAATGTTCTCGAAATTAAAGCAGCCACGTTCATTGAGTCACGTCGCATGCATGTTGAGTCAAGATTCTTATTGATTTTGCATACATGAGCGGTTTAGTACACGGCCAGATTTGCAAGCCTTGTATAGCCGGTAATGTATGACACTAATTCTTATTAGGTCGTATTCGTCTGTCGTTTGAATGTATCTAACTGAATGTTTTAATTTTAACTTGCTTGCGAGATCGCTTGCTAGTAGAAAATCGAGGGAAGAAGCCCTTGAACGTATGAGACTTTACTTACTGGCCTAGTTTAACAGTTGTCTCGGCGTTGAAGGAAGATTTCGATGCATTTCATTAAAAAATAATTTATTAGAGAGATTCTGATAGCGTCCGGCAGGTTTCCACACAGAATCTTACGATCTCTTGCCGCGGAAGCAACCTTACGGCGTAGCTATGCAAATTCTGACTACTAGAATTGAGTATTAACTATACTAGATTTTTTTTTTGTCATAAATGGAAAGATCATTGTTAATTATTACGTATCGTAACATACAGCTAATACTTACAGTGTTTTTTATTAATATTCTGAGTATGCGCGCGCGCGCGTTTCTGATTGTGTGTGCGTTAAAATTTAAGTAGCACTTATATTTAACAGATACTCAAAAGTGACGTTTGGTCATACGAAATTTAAGGTTTAGGAGCTGCTCAAATGTTTTAAATTTCGAGTGACGTTTCAGTATTCGGGGTTTAGATAAATAAAAGGAACATAATTATGTCAACGCAATTAAAAGTTATATAGTTAGCTCACAAGATTCTTAATTTACCCTAATAAAATCTAGGTGCGTAAATACGGTCATCGCCATTTTGAGAGCCGAGGCTAGAAATCATAAAAAAATGTAGTTTTCGGACATCCAAGCTACACTATCTTGAGAATAATTAGCTCGACATTTAATTATGTGACGAATTCATCAATAGTTCCATTTAAATAGGTAATGGTAATGATGAATTATGAAATCTAAAGTCAAAGTTTCGCGGCAATCTTGCGTGTTTACATTTTTATTTTTCACATTGTATCACACAGACGCGTTTAGATTCGATAACAAATATGACAAATATCTTTCCAAATATTTTATACAACATGAAAATACCCAGATCTTAGCGTAATTTACTAACACAGGACCAATAACACGTAATATTCATTACCACTAGTCAATTTGTATTCGATATTGAAGTTGACGGCATGACATGTCGACCACTTTTTTTCTTAATCTTTGTAGTGTGTGGAAGCGATTATTCCAATCGTTTTTTTTTGTTGTATATTTCGATTAACTCGAGTAATTAAATTAGGGAGTTTAAAAATCGACAGATGGAAATAAAAATAATTTTGTTTTAAGCGTAAAAACAATAAATATTAATTATATTGTTTTAAGCTTTTTTATTTTTTTTTTGTAGATTGTATGTACTAAAACCAACCTAACAATAAACAGCACAGTTTGATCTACGGCGAAATTCGCGCCGATTTTTTTCCAAATTTAAATTTAAATTAGGAATGCACTCGCTGTTCAACATTACATTGTATTTAAATTTACTATTTTTTTTTTATTGGTTAGTTAGATGTAGTGCACCAAGGATCTTAGTAGGTATGGTAAGAATCTGTTGGGGTTTTAGAATTGATAACATTTATTTATCTTTAGTGGATCAATTTGATTGATCCACTAAAGATAAATAAATGTTATCAATTCTAAAACCCTATACTATACCTACCAAGATCCTTGACGCACTATATCCAACCTTCAGTTATTACAAAACAAAATTTATAATAAATAAAATATGATGTAGTAAATAAAAATACTCAATGTGAATAGCGAGCGCATTCCTAATTTTAATTTAGAAACTAAAAAATTGTCGCGAATTTAGCCGTAGCCGCAAGTTTTTTTTTTATATTAGTGATTTCTGTACTTATTTCTCATTATATAGATTATTAGGCATAATCTCCTTCTCTTGAAATCAACCAAAAGCATCGAATAGGTAATTACTAAATTAAATTATAGAAATGATAGTATAAAATAATTATTTGAAAATATACCAAAGAGTTTTCAGTATTCAGTATCAAGACTATATAATTACATTAATAATATATTATACTCTAAGATCAACTCTTTTTTTCCAGACTTGATTTCATTGCGAGTATCGATTAGGCTGAATTCAACTTTTTAATCGTGATGACGAAACTTGGGTTTGCGGTCAGCACTATTTAAGAAGTGTTATGTTGCAACATGGTTTTTTTTGTAATATTGTCAAGACTTTGATTGTGTTTTGCATGAAAATGATGTATGACTATGAATAATGACGAAAATAAGAACGCAGATAGAATGTTATTGTATTCATTTTGACCTTTCGAGTTTTATTAGCAAACGAGCGAGAAGCTTTTGTTTTTGCTTTGTTAAGCTATTTTGAAATATAAAATGACATTACCACATTTTCAACCAATGACGATGTTGGGAACCAACTATGCTAGAGCCATTAGTTCCACAGTGTGTCTTCCCATTCCTTTAACATTGTGACGTGGCCAACATGGCGACCGATTTTGGCGTGTTTCTAGTCACGTGACTCATTTCAAAATTTTATCAATATTAATTTAAAAAAAGAATTAAGAGTTTTTCGCTTCTATCTGATATAATGATAATTAATAAAATTACATTGAAAAAATTATGTATTTTTTTTTAACAAGTCAATTGCATAAAATCTAAACTCCGCTCCGCTCAGGTTCAGTGGACATAAGATTGCAACATAGATTAGAAATTCATACATTTTAAACGCGAAACCGGGAAGCGGTGCTGGAAAGCGGTGAAGGAAAGCGGAGCAGGAAAGTACAGTCAATCCATGGCCAACCATTGATCAGAAAAATGCCACGATGTTTTGGTTTGTGATCCCATAACTAAGGTATAAGTTTAAATTATATCGATAACCCATCTCACAGCCTACTAGTTTTATTTTTTTAAATACATTTGTGCCAATTAAAAGAGGATTATTCAGAAACGGATCCATAACACATTATTACTGGCTAATATTTTTTGACAGAAAACAGAAGAAAACCGAGTAAAATTCGTAAACTCAACCATAGACCACTTTATTAAACTCAACGTCATTAAGAACCATCAGTTATAATTTTTATAATAGTAATCCAGAATTTCAATCTTAGTTATTGATCAAGGAACTTTAGAGGAAGAAAAAGTCGACAAGAAATAATAATTAAGTATAGCGTAATTATTTTATTTGTTTTAGTTTCTCAATGTCGTACACCGAGCTCTTTAGCAGTAGTACTTTGGAAGGTTTGGATGGATCAGCAAGTGACCCTATAGAAGTGTTCAGTGACTTTGGTGATGAAACTTGTGGAGAACCGGAGATCGCGCAGCATCTCATACTAGACTTCACTCCTGACCCAGAGATAGATAACGCAATCTCACAGAAGAAGATCTGCGATTTCTTTAACTTCATCAACAACATGCCCGATATTCAGAATTTGAAGATAAAACCGGTACGTTAAGTCTTAATTAACTATACTACAATTATAAAGAAGTAAAAACTGTGTGTAAGATTGTATGTAGGGGGTAATCTCCGGAACTAATAATTCAATTCTAAAAAATCTTTCACTGGTAGAAAGCTTCTTTATTCTTGGCTATAAATTATATTTTTATCATCTTCTTTATCGTGTGGTTAATACTTAACCTGGTGTCAGAGTTTATCATGCATATTAGCCAAGCTATTACAACAATTTTTGCGGGCGAAGTCGCGAATAAAGTGCTAGTCCATAACAAATTTCGGAATGGTTATATTCGTATACATAGTAAGCCTATAAAGCCCGCCATAAGCGATAGGTTATGCATCCACAGTTTTCCTGGACAGTCAAACTGTGAGAGGGAGTGGGTTGTAATCCACCACGCCTATAGTTTTGTTTTATGTATTAAATGGGCCTCCTCTTGATCTCAATCTTGTCCTGAGGCCAGAGATGAGGTCGACGAAGGAACGAGCTAACCCAAAAGAAGCAACAGCAGCAAGAAGCAACTCGCAACTTGAATACATAGATTAGGTTCATATGAACTTGGGAACACCGACGCAGGCAGAGAACTCCACTCCTTGGTTGTGCGCATAATAAAGGATGTAGCAAAGAACTGCGAATGTGTAGAACATCGACATGGTATGGGTCATAACCTGCAGCACGTCTGGACTCCCGATGGAAGAAGGGGAAGCTCATTCCACCATCTGAATGAGCTCGTGGAGCTCTTGGGCACACTAACCGAAGTACAATCTGTAAAAATCGACAAACATGCAACTGCGGCGGTGGGCCAGGCTAGGAAGCTTGGGAATAGTGGGTGAAAAATTGAACATGTCAATCAACAGAACCTATCGTAGTCTACAACTGGACATTAGGGTGGAGCGTCAATGTATGGAGTTTTTTTTTTTTATCAATAAGATCTCGAATAGTTTCGGAAAGTTGCATCTGATCATCATACACAAAAAAAAATCGAACTGGTGCAGACGGCTAAAACTAGGTTAAATTTTTTTAACAACTATTTTTTCGTATTCCCTATGACCAAATGCAACTGAAGCGCTAAGATTCGAAAAAAAACATTGACACTCCACCCTACTGGACATACCTTTGCCCTAACACACACAAACACTCGTTAGGATAATGGATATTTAAAGATACGCTTGTGTTGTAGAGCGCTACAACACAAGCGTATCTTTAAAATATCCATTATCCCGACAACACCGTAATTAACTATAATGGGTCTTAATTTTTGAAATTTTAATATCCCAAATTCTATTTAGAAAAAATGCGAGAAACTAGCACAGCCAGAAGGTGTTGACACAGCTTCTGTGTGTCCATCTCTATTCAAGCAAGAAACAAAAGAGAATGTTGTAGACATCACCAACACTGCCTGCTCCATACTGGAGGCTCTCGGAGACAAAGGTAGGACTTGATGCTTATCTCATTAAATGTAAGAATGAGAATACATTTTCATTCAAACAACGGTTTTGAAATAATGCGTCGTGGTTTAGACCGCTCTGTAGGCAAGTGACTGACTACAATGCGGTCACTGGTCATGGTCGCAACTCGCGCGGGTGCATGGAGCGGCTGTCTGCTCCGGCCCTCCAGCAGGCTTAGCCAAGTTGACAATCTACAATCGTTAACGCTAGTAGAAGACTAACCAAATGTATGGGAATGACATCATCTCAACGTTAAATCACGTGATCAACACAAACGAATAGAAAAATTGTAGACACATCGTTCAAAATGATAGAATAGAATGTTATCGTTTCTACAATGTTGATCGCTATACTCTTTGGTAGGAACGCTCACCAAGTGTAGATTTTTTCTACAGACATTAGAGAACGACCGATCGACTCAGTCGTAACTTGGCTAACAATTTAGCGCTTTATACAATCGCTTACGCCGAGGTGTTTACGATTGTAGAAAGAGAATCGATACGAAACGTTTGTAACGTGGCTAGGCCTGCTGTTATCATTAATACTATCGTTAGACAACCCGCCGCACGCACCCGCGCCAGTTAGCGCTACTCAAACTATTCCACAATAGAGTCACGCGAGCGTACACCCACGAGAATTTTATCGGACGCCCTTATGGCCATTTCACATTGCCGTCATGTCATATCGCAGTCACGTGCATCTATTGTGTCACATTGCGCTCACTTTCATACTGCATGTGGTACATCCCGTTCACTTGCATCTATTGTCTTTGCAGATTTGATAAACCGGGCGTTTGAAGGAAGGATGCCTCGCACCGTGTGTTCCTTGGGCTCTTACAAGGAAAAGGAGGACATTCAGCAAAAGAAGGGAGCGCACCGTAAGTTGTAAAATTTTGGCTTAATCTTTGCAGACACTAATCAGTCTTGCTCAAAGCGACATGTAAACAAAATGCCAAAATATTTCTTGTCCACATTTTTTGACAAGTCTCCGGAGTAGTTGGGACTGTTGTTAATATGCGTCGTTCAGACAGACGGTAGCGATGGTGGACAGTTTTAATCTTTTAATGTACCACATTGTGACTGGCGCTCTTACCACTTGAGTCTGATAATACGAACGTTTTTTTTTTAAATACGAATTAAATTCTTTTCTATTTTTCAGGTGGCCACTTCTGTAACTGTACCAAGCCTTGTAAGACTTGCCCAGATAAAAAGCGCGCCCCCTCGCCGTTGAAGCAACTGTGTACGAAATTAGAGCAATGGGACGCTCAGCATCCTAAGTAAGATATTATCTAAACCGACTTCGGCATTTATAGGTGTATCTACAAGGATCTATTGGCGCGTTGCTAAAAGAACTAACACCACGCGCCGCCGCATCGTCTTCTTGGTTTCTTCAATATATTTCACAAAATATAAACACAAATGCTCATCAGCACCACCAAAAGATCTATGCTGGTCGTCTTTGGGTTACTCCTGATTCTACGGAGTTTTAAGGCGTACACATCGGAAAGCTATACATTTCCAATATCACATGGCCTTACTATGTATAGATTTCCCGTACAAAAAGAGATTCGCATAAACTGGTTTTGTATAGCTTGATTGGTCGGCGTGCGTACGCTTAAAGTAGCGCGAGGCCCGCTCCAGAATCATCATTAGAAAACTCGACTCGTCCTTCGTCCTGACCCGCGCTACCTGGCTGCGGCAGCTACTCCACCGATGTATGATAGTGTACCTACTGGGCCCGCGCGGCTGCAGAATGCGCATGACTGCACGCCACCAGAACGACTGCGCGAAGCCAGAGCAAAGCGAATGCATGTGGCTGTCTTCGGTCCCCGCGCACGACGAGCTTGCGCTTCAGTGAAATAGGAACGTCGCCCTTCATAAATGCCTTCAGTTGTTATTAATCGACTCAAAATCTTATACAAATGCCCACCATCTTACGAAAGTGAGCTTCTCATCAGTCCTTCCTTTGCATCCCTCAGATCCATGGATCCGCCAGGCCGCTCACCTGGATTGCAGCACTGTATCTTACAGAGACAAGTTTTCGAATGTTAAGACCAATTATTATCTTATTTTATCTTTAAAAACTACTTGTATGTTATTTATTTAAAACTGTGCTCATGTTTAATCTTGGTAAGCTTTTATTATAATTGTAGTCTGAATATTGTTACGAATAAATTTTATTATTTAATTTAAATTTTGTGTTTTGATATCTACGATGTGTTTTGATCTAATGTATTTTCGGCTACGGTATTAATAAGTCCACTGCTGGGCAAAAGCCTCCCCCATATCTTTCCAGATACTCTTCGCCATTTCGGACCAGCCTTCGTGATGATGCGCGTCTAGATCACCGGCATCGGCTTCGCCGTCCATGCTCGGGCATCCATCTTGTAAGCAATATATTTTTCGGTTTTCCTTCAGGCGCTCAAATCACCAGGCTGTGCCTTGCGCTTACTCTGAAGCAGACCACGTATAACTGGCCATGTGAAAAGCAGTGCTCCCTTAAGTCTATTCCTGATAAATCAATAAGAGTTTTGTCTTCGGTTCTAGTTTAAGTTCAGATTACAAAATACTTTTTTGTCGTATTTTTTCTACCCTAAAGCCATTGCTATTACTACTACGTATAGAGAAGACAGCGCGTACAAAATCTGTGCTCCGTTCAACTGCTGGCTGCAGGCTGCAGTTCACTCAGTTGCTTGCTGTTTTTTTTTTTTTTTGCCGACTTTGCATCTTGCAGTTCAACCAAGAGAGGTTGACTGCTTAACCGGACAATCCTGTGGATGCCTTAAGGCCTACAGCCAGGGCAAAAAACTCACAAAGTAAACGACTACACGCTAAGGGCACCCCCTGCGGGGTACGAGCCTCGGCTTAGGGCGTCGCTGGGAGAGGTCAGCAAGGGGACAGGCTGGATCTGAGTTGACTCAGTTGCTTGCTCGCCACAGCATTATATATATACGGGGTTAGCCGCCCCCGCGCGCCCCGCACTGCGCACAGATTTTGTTCGCGCTGTCTACTCTACACGTAGTAGTAATAGCTCAATGCCTAAAGCAAAGTAAATCCTGTCATCAAAGTTATATTCTAAATTGTAGAATCTGATGACTTATGCTTGTTGTGCCTAAAATGACCACAATTTGTTCATTTGTAGTGTTTGTAGTAAATTTTCAGTTTTTTAGGGTTCCGTACCTCGAAAGGTGAAAAAAGGAACCCTTATAAGATCACTTTCTTGTCCGTCTGTCCGTCCGTCTGTTTGTCACCACCGATTTTCTCAGGAACGAGTGGACCTAGCAAGTTGAAATTTATACTGAAAAAAAAATCAATGAGTCAACATGATAAAAAGATATGGGCAAATTTAGCTTTTCGCGAAAATTGTAAGTACCAAAATTCCTTCATTGTCACTAGTATCATTAACAGTTCCATGATGGAACTAGTGCTGATTTTTTTATCACTAGTTCCACTAGTAAGATTAACAGTTCCATGATGGAACTACTGTTGTTTTTTATAATCACTAGATTCTTTCAAAATGGAACTACCTGTAACAGCACGCATGCGCGCGACAGCGCGCACGCCGCTACACTGAGGGATCGAGCTCGGACGCCGCCACATATATTTATAACCTCAGAGGAATATTCGTTCGTCGGATTGTCTCGGATTGTTGCGCAGAGGGCGCGCACCGCGCGCACACATTATGGTACCAATATTGTAACTGTGTTCTGATTGGCTGTTAATAAATACTAGTAGCGTAATAAGTTTCCACTACCTATGCCTAGGTGATTTTGTATATAGTTAGGGCACCAATAAATTAAGATATTCATTCATTCATTCCTACAACAAATATTGTTTTATTTCCATACAACTGTTTCCGTCGCTAAAGTGGTGACCCCGACGTGCCCCGTCAATGCTATTACCAAACCTGACCGTTATCCCATTCCACGAATAAAGGACTTCACATATCAACTCGCTGGCAAGCAAGTTTTCTCCACCCTGGACCTGAACAGAGCATACTCACAACTACCAGTCCGTGATGAAGACATAGAGAAGACAGCAATAATAACCCCTTTTGGTTTATACGAGTTCCCACGTATGTGCCCAGGACTAAAGAACGCTGGCCAAACATTCCAGAGATTTATACACGAAGTACTCCGAGGCCTTGATTTTGTCTACCCATTTGTAGACGACCTGCTTGTGGCTGCAGAAGACGAAACAACAGCTCGAGAAAATCTCAGAATCGTACTACAGCGCCTGGAAGAATACGGAATCACCATCAACCCCGCCAAATGTGTATTCGCCAAGAGAGAACTCACATTCTTGGGATATTTTGTCTCCCCCGAAGGCATAAAACCACCACAAGAAAAGGTGAACGTAATCAGCGACTACCCTAAACCAAAGAATGTCGAAGAGTTACGACGTTTTCTCGGTATGATAAATTATTATCGAGAAAACATACCGAATGCCGCAGAAACTCAAGCACCATTGCACATGTATTTACATAATACACACTCAAAGAAGCATGATAAAACCGAAATAATCTGGAACGAAGAAACATCTAAAGCGTTTGAAGAATGCAAGGAATGCATCCAAAAAGCAACCTGCTTGGCTCACCCACAACACGCAGCCCCTCTTGGTTTAATGTGTGACGCGTCGGACAAGTGTGCAGGTGCAGTACTGCAACAACAAGTCGACGGCAAATGGCAGCCACTTGGATACTTCTCTAAGAAATTCACACCGGCGCAGCAAAAGTATTCAACTTACGACAGAGAACTACAAGCCATATACCTAGCAACGAAGCACTTCAGGAAATTATTTGAAGGGCGCGAACTGATTGTGTATACAGATCATAAGCCAATCACATACGCGCTCCATAAAATATCATCAGACTCAGAAACTCCCCGCCGCAGCCGGCAGCTATTATTCATTAGTGAATTTACTAATGACATACGTCACATCAGCGGGCGAGATAATATTGTCGCCGACGCCTTATCGCGCATCGAAGTAATCAACTGCCCCACTCCTATCGACTACGCGTTACTCGCAACCGCACAAGAAAAGGACACAACTATACAAGATTTACTTCGTCAATCGAATATCCAGCTGCGCAAAGTAACAATGCCTGAGATGACTCACGCTATCTATTGTGAGACGTCAGCACAGAACATACGCCCATATTTACCTGAAGAATTCCGCATAAAGGCATTTAATGCGATCCACAACCTCAGTCATCCTGGTATGCGAGCGTCAAGAAAGCTGATACAAACAAGATACTTTTGGCCATCTATGAACACTGACGTGAAGAAATGGGTGACAACATGCATTCAATGTCAGCGTGCGAAGATACACCGGCACACTACAGCCCCGGTAGCAAACTTCGAACCATCGCACCGTTTTGAACATTTGCATGTTGACATCGTTGGCCCGCTAAGTACGTCGCCTCAAGGACACCGTTACGTCATCACTATGATCGACCGAGCGACGCGCTGGCCCGAGGCGCACGCCGCGCAAGACATAACAGCTGACACTGTAGCTAGGATTGTGTACGAAGGATGGATCGCACGCTTTGGATGCCCAGCTCGAATGACGACTGACCAAGGTCGACAGTTTGAAAGCAGCTTGTTCAACGCATTAACAAGACTACTTGGGATCAAGCGCATTCACACTACTCCGTACCACCCACAGAGCAACGGCATGATTGAAAGGTGGCACCGCTGCATGAAATCTGCATTAATAGCACGACTGAGTACGAGTAGTTGGATTGAGGAGCTGCCTACAGTGTTGCTAGGGCTGCGAGCCGTAACGCGAAGTGACAGTGGAGTCAGTGCTGCACAGCTTACCTACGGTCACGCTCTCACACTGCCAGGAGATTTTTTCGAGCCATCGAAGCCAGATACTATGGACTACAGTTATGTTGAAAAGCTGCGATCAGCAATTGGTATTTTTCGACAAGCTGTAACACAATCACGCACCAAAAGCAGAAGTGCCACATTCGTACCTAACAGCTTACAATCCTGCAAGGAAGTATTTGTGCGAACTGACGCAGTTAAGAAGCCACTTCAACCACCATACAACGGACCTTATCCAGTGCTCAGCCGAGGCGAAAAAACGTTCACTATTCAACTGCCGGGAAGGCAAGCAGTAATATCAGTAGACCGCCTTAAGCCTGCGTTTACTCTTCCATGCACTGACGACGCATGTGACATTCCACATCAAGGTTCCAATCCTGCCGCACAGAACACTGTTCCTGTAAACATCACAACAGAGCACCGTACAACGCGCTCGGGTCGTGTCATAAAGCGACCGGTACGTTTCACTTGAAGGGGAGCACTGTAACAGCACGCATGCGCGCGACAGCGCGCACGCCGCTACACTGAGGGATCGAGCTCGGTTTTTTTTTTTTTTTTTTTTTTTTTTTTTTTTTAGGTGGGACCACTCGCAGTTGCAACGCGCTAAGGTTGCTTAACTGCTTAACCGGACAATCCTGTGGTGGCCAAAAATTACTTTAAGGCCCCCAGCCAGGGCTTACAAACTAAGGATTTAAATTAAATGAACGGTCACTAAGGGCACCCCCTGTGGGGTTCGGGCCTCGGCTTAGTGCGTCATTGATGAGAGGGCAGCAAGGGACAACAGGCTGGGTCGGATCATTATTTGGGGAATCGGTCGTTACATGCTCAGCGTCGCGGGCTGGCTCGTCGAGCAAGGGTCGGGCAGTGATGTTACTGGGGGGTCGCGGAGGGCCTCGGCGGCGGGGCCGGATTCGCGGTTTGTAACGGTTCTTGTGTCTGTTTTTGTGTAATGTGCTGGTTTCCCTACAACTTTCTTGGAGAAGGGTGATGGGATCATCGGGTGTGGCAAGAGTGAGCCTAGGACGGCGAATTCTAGATATCTTGGAGAGGGCGTAATTGGCTGCTGAGGAAATCAGGGGGTTTGGGTGTTTTTCGGCCTTATCGAAAAAACCCTTTGTTAGTCGTTTCATGAATTGGGCTATGGTGGGGATCTTGAGGTCAACATGGAGTTGCTCATTCCTAACGTACCATGGGGCTCCCGTGGCCTTTCGTAAGAATCGGTTTTGGAGGGTCTGCATCTTATGGAGGTGATAGGGTTTGGTATGCGCGAAAACGGGACATGCGTAAGTCATGATAGGCCTAATGCACGCGGTGTAAATACGCAATTTGCACCTAAGTGACAATTTGCTACGTGCGTTCAGGACAGAGTGAAGCCTACCGAGAGCGAAGGCGGCGCGCGAACGCACCGTCTTAATGTGCTCACTGAAGTTTAAGCGCTGGTCTAAGATAACTCCTAGGTACTTGGCTTGCTTTTCCCAAGGGATCGGCTTGCCAAACATGGAGATCGGTTGAGGGGTGGGGGGGAGTTGGCGGGGTTTCGAGAAAAGTACCGCCTGGCTCTTGTCGGGATTGACCTCGATTCTCCATTTCCGGAACCAATCGCCTAAGGCGTTTGCGGATTTTTGGAGAATGCGCGTAATGCAGGGATAGCTTCTACCAGAATAATAGATGGCCGTATCGTCGGCAAAGAGGGCTAGTTGGGTTGAATTATTTCTGGGGATATCGCTGGTATATAGCGTGAAGGCTAATGGGGATATCACGGATCCCTGAGGGACTCCTGCGCGAATCGGATGTGGGGTTGATAGCGCACCATCGATGCGGTATCGGAATGTGCGGTTTGACAGAAAGTCACGAAGGATGAGCACGAGACGATCAGGCACACCGAGCTGGTATAGCTTGTATATCAGCCCGTTGTGCCAGACCTTGTCGAATGCTTTCGCGATATCGAAGAACAAGGCACCGGTCACCATGCCTCGCTGAAGGCGGGCGCTGATGTGCTCGACTATGCGGTGCACTTGTTGAACACAAGAGTGTTGGGATCTAAATCCAAACTGTTCTTTGGGAATTAAGCTCTTTGCTTCGGCGTAGTCTTTGAGACGCTTATAAATAAGCCTCTCGTAGATTTTGCCTAGGACATTGAGGAGACTAATGGGACGGTAACTACTCGGGGAAGAGGCGGGTTTACCCGGTTTGGGGATTCCTATTACTGTGGCTTGTTTCCACGACTGAGGGAACATGTTGTTTGCCATGGCGCTATTGAAGATAGCGGTCATTAGCACTATGAGGGCGGGAGAAAAGAGTTTGAACACCCTATTGGTGATTCCGTCTGAGCCAGGGGCTTTTCTGTGCTTAAGGCCTTTTATGATATCCTCAACTTCCTCAGGGGTGACTGAGGGTAGAGGATCGTCTGGGTCTTCTACTGGGGGAAGGGAGGTCCGACGTTCAACTTCAGCATCCACCATCGCAAGGTGAGCTGGGTCTACTGGTTGGGTACTGGGGGAGCATTGAGTCTCTAGGCTGTCGGCCAGGCATTCGGCTTTGTCGTCATCGTCAAAAGCGACGGTCTGATCGGGACGGATGAGAGGGGGTACAGAGGCGACCTCAGAGGAGCGTAGTTTCCTCTGTAGGTCCCAGAAAGCCTGATGGGTTGGTTCTAATTCACCGAGCATCTTGTCCCAGCTCTCTTCACGCAGTTTTTGGATGCATCTGCTTACTTTGCGTTGTAAGCGACGCATAAAAACTTTGTTGCTGGAGCAGGGAAAAGAACTGTAGGCACGGACGGCCGCGTTCTTCTCGGTCACAAGATCACGCACATCATCCGGGAGTTTCCAGCGGTGATCATCCGCCGGAACTTCCCTTGAACAATCGTTCAGGATTGATTGTACGTGTTCCGTGAACGAGCTGATCGCGGCCTCCGTGTCGGCTACAGTCTCGATGTTGTCGGGGATCCTGTCTAAGTGCGGGGATTCGGTGGATTTCAGCATATCGCTTACTTTCCCCCAGTCCGTGATCACTTTAGTGGAGGGAGTTTGAGTGGGATCAAAGGGTCCTATTCTAGGGGCGAATTCAAAGATTACCGGTCTATGGTCAGAGTTGAGTTCGTCGATCGTTTCTACAGAATGCAATCGCAAGTTTACATTCTTCAGAAGCGCGACGTCTAGCACATCAGGGCTATGATTGGGGTTATTAGGGAAATGAGTGTGATGCATTGGGCCAATGACATCGAAGTTGAGGGGAGAGCAGAGGTTGAATAAGTCTCTACCTCTCCTATTTGAAAGACGACTATTCCACGCGGGGTGTTTTGCGTTAAGATCCCCCGCCAGAAGGACGGAGTCACTTAGATTAAAGAGGACTGTGAGGTCATCTTTGAAAGGGGTGACGAAATCGGGGTTGGAGTCAGCGGGCGGAAGGTATGCCGAGATAATAGTGATTGGTTGATGACCTGTCATGCCCAGTCGACAGACAGAGACTTCAATTTTGGAGAGAGGGGGAGGGTCCATAGGGATGCAGTACAGACTGGACTTGTAGTAAATGAGAGTACCTCCTCTGTGGCAGCGAGTCCTGTCATTGCGAACTAGCCGGTAGTTGGCAATGTTCGGGTTTCGCTGATGGGGTTTTAAGAAGGTCTCTTGGACTAATAAGATATCTAAGTGATGATCGCGGAGGAAGGTGGCGAACTCATCACGTTGGCCATTCATGCCTTCGGCGTTAAAGGTCCCTATCTTTAGGGATTTCGGTTTTAATCTACTGGGGGGGTTTCTATCCATTACGAACAAAGTTATGGGGAAGGGTCCTAAGGGCTTGCGTAATGTCGGGATACGCGTTATAGACTTGGATGAGCGCGAGCCAGTCACCGTTGCAGGCGATGGTGTCACGCGTCATTTGTAGAGCTCGCGGGGTGTAAAAGATCGCGAATGTGCTACCTAAGACTCTTACGGGGTCAAACGGGTCTAATTCGTATGCCGCGGGAGGGGGAGGGGGGGCCGCGAAGGTAGAGGGTGCTGAAGGCAACCTTGCTGAAGGCAGTGGGCGGCGAGGATCTGCGGGTGCAAGGGGACGAGGCGCTACGGGAGCCGGGGGAAGAGGCGCTGAGGGCGCAGGAGGGCGAGGCGCTGAGGGCGCTGGAGGGCGAGGCGCTGATGGCGCTGGAGGGGTGGACGCTAGAGGAGCGGCCTTTTGTGCAGCGGGTTTTGGGGGCGACATGACTGGCAGTGTCATTAGGGGAGGGATAGCCTGAGGGGCGGGTGCTTGGGTGGGCCTCAGAGCCGGGAAGTGCGCCTGGTGGTTTAGAGTATTCCACGGGCTGGGGCGCTGGGGTCTTAGGGAGTCGGGGAGTTTATTATTAAGAGAGGGACATTCTCTCTGTTGCCTATTAATGGCACGTTGGGCTAGCTTGGGGGCTGAAGATTTTGGAGCCTTGGGGCATCCACGGTAGTTGGCGGGGTGACCAGACTCGCCGCACAGTACACAGCTCGGAGGCTCTGTGCACAATGTGCGGTCCTTGGGGCGAGAGCACTCGGCGGTGCCGTGGTCCCCCAGACACTTAACGCATCTGGGTTGTCCGAAACAATTCCTTTGTGCGTGGCCATAAAGCTGGCAACGATGGCATTGCGTTAGAACGCCAGTTTTTAAGGGCTTCTCTATGCGGAGGCCTGAGAGGCCACAGATCTTTGATATCTGATGGATGGGGTGGTGACCTTCGACACGGTCACAGACTATGAGCACCATGTTGTATGGTGAGGAATTGGAGCGGCCTCCAACCCTACGGTGCATGCGGTGGACTTCCGCTACAGGGACATTCTGGGAAAGAAGGTCCTCTTTAATCTCCTGAGGGGAGATTTCTACGGGGATGTTTTTAACCACTACCCTGGTCGGGATTTCGTCCTGGGGGGTATGGGTGTGGTAACGGATATTTCTAACTCTGAGGAGCTTGGTGAGCTCGCGGTAGTCGTTCGGTGTCGACGTCATGACTTTGATGCCCTGCTCAACAGCACGGGCATTGGTATAAATGATGTGACGCTCGTTACACGTCTTGGAGACCTCCGTCCATTTTCCCTTATCGTGGATGAATAAGGGTGGGGGACGGAGTTTTTTAGGGAGAGTGGCCGAGGTGGCGGATTGGGATGTGGCGTCAGCCGGAGTGGCTATGGCCATGGGGCTTGGAGAGCGGCTCTGTGAAGGGCCAGCAGCCGTCTGGGACTGGGGTAAGGGAGTTAGCGAGCTTTGGACAGCTGCTTTCTTTGAAGTCGAATTGGAGGGGGATTTACCCTTCTTCCTCTTTCCTTTCCCGACGATTTGATAATCGTCTTCGGAGGAGGAGGTGGGAGAGGAGTCCGACTCTGAGGCGGAGGTCAAATTGGAGCGGTCTTCCGAGTTGGGAATATCCATCTCGGTTTCGTCCTGGGACGGAGAGGAACCTATTTCGGGATGTATTGGGGAGGCTTCCATAGGGACTGGAGCCTGTGAGGAGGGGATGATGGGTGATTCCAGCGCATCGCTGAAATCATTAAGCGCGGACTGAGGTGCAACCTCTGTGTCGCAAGCGCTGTTCTGGGCCTTGTATTGCCAGTCGTCTCTGAAGGGCTCTAAGAGCTCCTCGTATTTACCCCTAACGTGGGGATTCTCATCGGACATTAACTCATTTAAGAGTATCCTCAATTTGGCCTCAAGGACCTTTTTTATGGGGGGGGCCATTATTGGCGAAATGACCTACTAGGGGGACCTAGGGTTCATTACCTATCCTAATCCCGAGGAGATACGTAGAAACGTAAACCCCCCGGGCAGACAGCTCCCTTAAAAACGAACCCACCCTTGAGTTTTTCCTAGTGTTATGCTGGGCGAGAAGAAAAACACAAACAAACTCGCCAGCTACACTGCTGTCTGATTGGCCAGAGGGGCCTGTAGACCTAACTAAAGCCTAAACCTAGCTCCCCAGGTGGGATAACCCGGGGATGAGTTCACTCCCTGTCGGTGTCACAGGGAGGTGTGTGCTAAGGTGTGCCCTAAGCTTGTAAACCTGCCGCCAATCTTAATGTGCGGCAGGGCCCTATGGGTCTTGCGACCGATCCGGGCCGCTGGGGTAGAGACACCCAGACGTCCCGGGTGCAGCTGTAAACAAACGGGGTTATGTGCTACCAGACTGCGACTAGGGAAGCCCCCAAGGCCGCAGTCAGAGCCCGTCCGACTGTGTGCCTAACCCTGAAGGGGCTCGGCGGGTGTGTCGGGTCAACACCCTCTGGACTTCGTTATCACCGTAAGGTTTCCGTCCAGAACCACAAAACCGTGGATTTTCCCTGAGGGGGCAAAACACGTTGACGTGATGACCGTTAAGGAGAGAGTTGTCTTGAAAAAGACAGTTTTCGTATCGAACCAACTACGAGTAGTTGATTCTCTACGGCGCAGTACCACTAAGTCCGAGCGCAAGGCAAAGACTGTAGTAGTACTACGACTTGGCGGGCGGAGCTCGGCGAGACGGCGGCGCTACGTAGTAGCACGGCGGC
The DNA here is from genome assembly GCA_941918905.2 of Xestia sexstrigata. NCBI lineage: Eukaryota > Metazoa > Arthropoda > Insecta > Lepidoptera > Noctuidae > Xestia > Xestia sexstrigata. Next base: position 1,490,074 of record OW799203.2, on the reverse strand, counting down.
GGGACCGAGTCGGGGGCGCGGGGCGCGCGGGGGCAGACGACAGAGCGGAGCGTACGTGTGCACGCTACGGCAGCCGAACGTCGAAATCTATGGATCGAGCTCGGACGCCGCCACATATATTTATAACCTCAGAGGAATATTCGTTCGTCGGATTGTCTCGGATTGTTGCGCAGAGGGCGCGCACCGCGCGCACACATTATGGTACCAATATTGTAACTGTGTTCTGATTGGCTGTTAATAAATACTAGTAGCGTAATAAGTTTCCACTACCTATGCCTAGGTGATTTTGTATATAGTTAGGGCACCAATAAATTAAGATATTCATTCATTCATTCCTACAACAAATATTGTTTTATTTCCATACAACTGTTTCCGTCGCTAAATACCTATACCTTAATTTTAAACTTTTTTTTTCGGATTTTTCCTTTCACTTGTGAAGACCTTGCTTTTAACCAAAATTGACAATTCTAGGTCAACCGAAAACCTATATGGTAGTTCCCGTTGACCTGAATCACGAAATTTGGTGAGAAGCAATGTCTTCCAGCACATGTAAAGGTATAATATATAATGTAGTTTAATAACAAAAGAAAAGCGATTTTACTATTACAAACTTATTATTTGCGGGGTTGGTGCAATCGCCGTTTCATGGGATCAAACAGCAAAATTTTTGTCCTTTAAAAACTTTGTACGGAACGCTCGGTGCGTGAGTCCGACTTGCTCTTGGCCGGTTTTTTCATTCATGGGTGCCGTTTACACATTGAAAAGTCAAGAAGTCGCCGAAGAAAACTTTCGGTTTAATCCCCATTTTCATGGTTTTTGTGTTTTAAGTAAAAATCATACATTAAAAACAAGGCAGTATTAAAAAAAAAGTTGTGAAAAAGTTGGAACTTTGACTCCCAATATCTCCGTAACTAGAAGGTTTCCGAAGGTATGGTCTTGAACAAAAAAAAATGATCGCAATGACGGGGATAACAAGTACCTTTCGGCTTCGTTAAGAATCTTTTTACAAAAGTCCTTTAGGTAACTAACACAACGTAATTCGTTGTTTTTTTCTAATTTCAACCCACGGGGGGAATGAAGGTTTGTATCGAAGTGATACATTTGGCAAACGAGAAACCCAAACTCCATAGAAACTTGGGTTTAGCGTAACAGGACTAGAATTTTGCCATAAATGCACGAGTCCAATTTTCACGTCAATATGCGAAGCCAACCGTGAGACCTCAGGTTCGATCCAGAGGACAGGTCAGCCAGTGCTGTTAGTTAGTTAGATATTAGGAAATTCTCAGTCGCAGTCTGAATTCAGTCAGACAGACGTCTTCTAGCGCGCTCTGGATCCGCGTGGTGGATTACTGCCCTGCACTCCCTCACATAGACAAGAGGCCTGTGTCCGTGTAGTGGGAACGTTAGATGCCAACGATGCGTTGACGGTAAGTTGTAACTACTGAAATGGTGACGCTGGGTCGCGCGTCATTCTGCAAATAAATCAGAACAACATGCCGCAAGGTACCTACGATGAAACGAGCGGCGACGCAACGCGTGCGCGTTGGACAAGGGGCCAGAAAGACGAAGTAAGAGAGATTATGCAAAACTGTTTTACGTCCACCATCGTGCTTCACCATCTCAGGTCCAGTTGCAAACCAGCGTGTGTACCTACTAGTGGTCCAGCATTTTGCTGAACAGACAAGCCGTGAGACACACAATACTTATTATGTTTTTATTTTTTGGATTTAAGTACTTAAGATTTTTTTTATGTCTTATTATGTCCGCGCTTTGACGTGGAGTTGCGGACACCAGCCCGTTATACAATACAATACAATACAATATGTCTTATTAACTTATGCCGATAATGCTTGGCATCGGTAATGTCTCCTTGTAAGAGGTCAAGGAACACACAGTACGAGGCATCCTTTCTTCAAACGCCCGTTTTATCAGGTCTGCAAACACAATAGATGCAAGTGAGTGCGATGTGACATGACCATTTAGCGCGTACGCTAAAACTCGCGCGGTTGCACGCTCGCGCATTTGTATCGAAAAATAGTTTGAGCAGTGCTAGCTGGTGCGGGCGCATATGGTAGGTTTTCTAAGAATTAATTTAAAAAGACGGTCAGGGCGGATGCCTTAAGAGACCCGCGCTCTACGTGGTCACGACCACAGCCGTTAACCTCAGAGTCGCCGCATCTGGGCTAGAGATATCTAAACAACGCTTTTTTTCAACACGCCCTACATACCTACTAACTTTAGAGGCAACAATATGTGTCCTATTACCGTTTTCCCATCTTCATAATGGGTGTAAAAATACCCTTAACGAAAGGCACTTATTTTCCCCGTCATTGCGTTATATTTTTTTTGTTTTGGTGCTATGATGAACCTTCTAGTTCCAGATTTTTCACAAGTTTTTGTTTAATACATGTTTTTAAAGTAAAGAAAACATTGTTTTGAGTTGAGTGCGTTACGTTGTCTTGCCACAAAATGTGATTTTCCTCCCCAAAAAAAGTTGTTTCTTGAAAATGATTTACTTAGAGAGAGTTACATAGAGTGATGTACAGAATGCTTGATGTACAGAATGCTTGTTTGATGGCTTCGTGGGTCCGTTTACACCTTGTATGTTGGGGCCGGCTTTAAGATGAGATGGCAACATTAACGTGTGTTTAACCAGCTTTACTTGAATAAAACTGCTCGTTAACGTGTCAACTGGCGTGATTAACTACGTACTTACAGCATTCCTGGTCCTCTCTTAGAATTTAATATGAATGATATTGCGTCATGAAATTTTTTTACCCCTTGACAATTTTACCACTATTTTACATGGAGCGACTGCTGACTGACTGTCGTAACTCAGTTACTAGGTAACACAGTACCCCTTGGTAAACGTTCTACAACTGAATGAGACGAAATTTAAATCTTGTATAAAACGCACACTATGTATGCAAGCATATACATAAGTTGGGGGATTACATTAATGATAAAAATGCTTGGCTCAATGCTGGTCCTGCTCCACAACCATAGGGAAAAACTAATTGGGCAAATTATAATTGTAACAGCTGCAGAAGATTGTAAAAATATCCTTGCATTGTATAAATTCTATCTCTTAGTATTGTATAATTGCATAGCACATGGGTGAGTACCATGTACTGTTATCTTTCCTTGACGTGAGTATGCCTTGGTGGTTGAGAGAATGTCATGCTCGCTCAAATGTCTCGCTGATGGTGGCAGGTGTGTCGGGTCATTTAGTTCCCTTTAATATGGTTGAGTTGAATGGTGCTGATCCATGCGTCATGTTCGTGAACGAGTGCTGTCGCAGTCGGGACTGGTCGTCTCTTAGCTGCCACAGTTCATTTTAATTACTTTATTTTTAAATTGTTGATTGAATCTTTTACTCTGGACGCTCTTAATGTGCACGTCTTTCTACATCGTTCTCACATATTATATGTATAATCTCAACATAAATGATGTAACCAAGATTTTGTAACAATATTTTGATTGAAAAGAGTGTCCATGGAGTTTCTTGCCCGTTCTTCTCCATAGAGATCTACGCTAGGGAATGGGCAACTACAGTACTTTCTCAAGTTATTATGCCTTGTGACTGTAGTTTCGGTTTTTTTTTGTTTTGACATTCAAAAGTGCCGAACAAAATATGCTTTGAGTTTGAGTTTGAACAGAAATAATCTTGAAAAAGTTTTCATTCCCGATGGATATGCAGAATTAGTGGTCTAGAATATTGGATGGAAAAATTGTGCTAACAGAATCGCACAACGTTATTTACGTTGTATAATCCCACTAGCACAATTTGTGATCACCTTAATACTGTTACTAAACCTGTAGTACTCACTACTGTTCACCGCAAGGAGGTATAGCAAGGCAAGGAGTATCTGTATCTCGAAGGCTTTGTCTGTACAATTATGGACGAAGTTATAGTGACCAACAACTACCAGATATATAAAGGAGACGGCGGTTGACGTGTGTCGGGCATGCCATCGTCCGGGTGAGTCCATCAGACATACGCTGTGATCCAACAAGAGACGTCATCAAAAAAATTAGATTCCTCATCATCATCTGCCTAGCCCCTTCCCAACCATGTTGGGGTCGGCTTCCAGTTTTACCGGATGCAGCTGAATACCAGTATTTTACATGGAGCGACTGCCTATTTGACCTCCACAACCCAGTTAGTACTGGGTACGATACGATACCCCTTGGTAAGACTGGTTGTCAGACTTTTTGGGCCTCTGACTACCTAACGACTGTCAAAGATCTCTTTGACACACGCATGCACGTTAAGCCGTTGGTCCCGGCTGTCATTTGTAGATACAAATGACAGCCGGGACCAACGGCTTAACGTGCTTTCCGAGGCACGGAGAAAACTCGGTATGTAATGGGCGGTCACCCATCCACAGACCAACCTAGGCAAGCACGGCTGAACCTAACGATCGACCCGAGCGGCTGTTATTATATAGCCACGAGCTCTTCATGTTCAGGGTAAACCGAAAATACCCCATGTATCTTTAACACGGCTCTTTGGGCCCTCTCCAATTTCAGCATTGTGGTCTAAGGAGCACCACCCCAGGCGGAAACACAATATGATAGGAGTGATTGATAGAGAGCAAGGTAGACCCTTTTGACAATCCGTGCCTCTGCCACATAACGAGGGTTTTAAAAACAAATATTAATTTTCTAGCCCTTGCTGTCAGCAGATCTATGTGGCTGTGAAGCTCAGATTGTCATCAATCCATCCGGTGGGTCACTGTGGTGTGGTGGTGGATTGTCATTATGGAACTTAATAGTTCCATGCCAAAAAATACCAACAGGGCTACCTCTACCTATAAAAAGTACTCTGTGCTCTACCTCCTTGTACCTGCCAACGTCAATACGTCATTCGAGCGCTGAAATACCTTTGCATCACTCTACATTTGTTTTCTTAGTATTGTATTTATAATTAATTATTGTTAAAAAACTATTAGATAATTTATAATTGTATTGTTATTAGTTGAATTTACTTTTAGTATTTTTTAATGATGTCGGACGACAATGGTCCCCACATCTCACATCTGCCGCCCTCAGACGATTCCAGTAACCCGAAGCCCATGGACACGTGGAGCGTGTTCGGAGACGACTCCTGCGGAGAACCCCTTTGCGCTCAGCACGTAGTCATAGATTTCACTCCGAACGACGACGACAGTGACATTGTCCAAAAGAAAGTCTGCTCCTTCTGGCAGTTTCTCGACAATCATTCGGAGATACAGAATCTGAAGGTGAAACCGGTAAGTTGTAACACGAATAACACGATATGTGAGTCATCATGGTTATCTTCCTTATTTTGGACACCACAGACATCGGTGAAGGAAAAAATCGTTAGGAAACCTACCTAAGTAATTGAAATAAGTCGTGCCTTCTCTGAATGAGCGGACATTAATGGGCCAATATTATTCGTTCCTTTATTCATCTTATATATACATTTTTAAGTATTTCTTAGAACAACATAAACAAATAACATTATTATTATCCAGGAAAAAAACCTGTACACCGAAGATTCAAATACTGGAATAGCAGCGGTGTCGTCTTTAGTCAAACGCAAAAACGCTAAAAAAACGCCAAAGAAACAAGTCATCGAGATGCTGGAGTTCGCCGGTGAAAAAAGTAGAAGCATAATATTCCTTTTGTTACTTTTGTCTTTATTCGTTGCCAAATATTAACATATTAACAACGGCACTGGTCCACAAGGTCGTCGGTCAAGGTCGTCGGTCACTGTACATAACATACCGCGTTTCTTCCGTGCCTCAGGTGCCTCGGAAAGCACATTAAAGGTCAACGCATACTTGTCCGCGCCGAACCAAACGTTTGACGAATTCTAAAATTCGATTCTTTCAGCGTCACGCTATCATTTTTCTTTTATTTCATTCTTTTTCTTTATTAATATATGATGTTGATCTTTACTAATAATTTTATAAAGAGAAAAGTTTTTGTTTGTTTGTACCGAATAAGCTCCGAAAGGAGGTTATCAATTCGTCTGTTTTTTTTCGTGTTTGTTCAGCGATATCTTTGCCAATTGTGAACCGATTTTGATGGTTATATTTTTGTTTGGAAGAATATTATTTCGCGGTAGTCCCGTTTAAGTTTCGTGAAAATCTGATGCTGATCTTCGGAGATATAGAAGGGATCTCTTCAATATTAGACGGCAAATCTGATCAGATTTGCTGTCTTTTATTGAAGGGTTACCGGTACCAGTTACCGACTTCTGAAGCTAAAGTAATTTTTAACTTTTTTTGTTTTTGAAGTCGGTTTTATTTTTTTTCACCAATAAAAAGCTAAATTATCAGGAAGTAACATAACCTATAAATTATATTTATAATTATCATGCAAAAGACTGGGAAAAAATGTATGGGTGTAGGGTTGCATGTTGGGTGTTGTGTGGCTAATGTATGGCCGAGCTATCACAATTTTTACGGACGAAGTCGCGGGTGAAGTGTTAGTAATAAATAAAGCATATTCTATGTATCTATCTATTACCTAGACTCGTATTACCCAATGCTAACAGGATTATGGAGATCAGATAGGCAGTCGCTTCTACATCCGGTTAACATGAAGCCTACCCCAACAAACTTCGGTAAACGTTTGGTAGATGATGATTGCTCTAATGTAGTCGTGTTTTCTTCAGAGATTATCGACACAGCATTGAACGCTAGGTTGCAGCAGTGTATGTGCTCGCTGGGCTCGCGCGAGTACCAACAGAAGGAGATCATAACACAGCCAAAGAAACAGGAAAAGATTAATCACGGTAAGATGGTAGCAATCTGGTTTTTCCTCGAGGTGGAGTATGATAGCCGTTTGTTTGCATTTTACATTGACACAAATTCAGATTCTCTGTTACCTACACAAACACATTGACATTAGATAGTTAAACACGCTTTTTTTTTTCAGTTTGCAAGTGCATACCATGTCGTCATCCGAACTGTCGAAATAAAAAAGCTTCGTCCGTCTCCCGTGATGTGATTTCTCCAATGAGGGCGGCTAATCGAATGATGAACAAGTGGGACGCTAGCCACCCAAAGTAAGACTTAGTAACATCATCACCTGCGCGTTCCTATCCGCGGTAAAGACCTCGGGTTACCGACATAGCTTGCAGGGCACGCTAAAGTGGCCGTGGGCTGGCAATGTCTGTCGTAGGAACGATGACTGATGGAAGAAACGAGTCCTGGAGTAGTAACGGTGTATCTGAAAGTATATCGTGGAACGGCCCAAGCTAGATGTGCCGATTCGCCTAAAAAAGATGATTCGGACCCACTGACTGTTGGGCAAACTTGCATATTCATATATTCCTCAAGTCTTCTGTATGCTCTATGGGAAACTGCTGCTCTTGCAGCAGTAAAAGAAATCATCGTGAAGTGACCATTGTGTAATCCACCAATTGGCACTGGGCCCGCGTGGTGGATTATGTCATAATAGGGAACATAATCCACCACTTGGGTCAAAGGGCCTTCATGGAAAGAAAACTAGTGTCCCGGCTGTTTATGCTTTATGATGATTGTTTGTCCTACTCCTCAGGTCCATGGAGCCGCCTGGTCACATTCCTCCCCTTCAGCACTGCCTCATCCAGAGGCAAATGTTCCCGGAACCTTAAGAGTCGCCAGACTTCACCCTATGCTTGGTATAGGCCTCTCTGTACTTTTGCCAATCTCCCCGTTCTTTTGCCACCCTCATTTAGGTTTTCCTTTAATGGTTAATTACTTTGTAATATTTATTTAAAAATCGGACCTATTTCGTAATTTTGCTGATTCGTTATACTGTTTTGTTATGTGCGTTATTAAAAAAGAATTTAAAGAATGATATTTAATTGCTTCGCGGGCTCGTTAATTCCGTTCAAGTGCAACTGCAGCACTTGGACGTTGGTCCTGGGTCCGTTTCCCAAGTTAGCCTTTTTATTTATGGTATTTTGAACATAACACGAGTACAGAATACAAATGTGACGTTAAGATGACATGTAACATATTATGCACCGTATAATTGTTACGGGTAATTCTAAAAGTAAACCCAAGCTTTTTGGGTAAAGTTCGAAAAGTAACACACAGTGTAATAGAAATAGTGGAGATTGGCGGCGGCGACCTCTCGCGTCCGGCCCTGGTGCAAGCCATGGTCCGGAGCGAGACGGAATGGGACGCCGTCACCTCCTTCTGCGAAGCAGTAATGCTAGAGAAGGAGGTGGCGGAACGTGAGAGGGAGAGAACCTCTCAGCGTCCCGGCCGCCGCGGGAGACGCCCTGGGCGTCGGGGGCCACCACGTGGCGCCCGGCCACCGTAGGCGCGGGCCTGTGGACGGTGGGCTATGGGCTAGCTCGCCGTCCGTCCGTCTCATGACGACAGGCCGTGTCGACGGCGCGTTCGTGTTCCACGCGCGCCTCAAAGAGAGTCAGCAAAAATGAAGGGGTCCGCAAGGACCGATGCCCGCCGGGGTTGCGGGACTGTTCGAAAGAAATACCGTGGCCCCGGAACACAAAGGGCGATGAAGGAACATGGATGGGTTTTAGTCAGTAAAAGTCTGACACTCCCTCCTGCTCCGCCTAGAGCGGGAGAAGTCATTTGATGATTTCCCATCCGAAAAAAAAAAAGTGTAATAGAAATTCTAAGTGACAGTTGATTTTATTTATTTATTAAAACTTTATGCACAAGTAAAAACTGTACAAAGGCGGACTTAATGAGGGATTTTGCTTTTTAGCTTTTCCCTAGTCGCTGGATAGATGGCGCTGAACTTAGCACGTTAATGCAAGGAACGGAACCTAAAAAAACTGATTTTAACAAAGCGCGAGAAAACTATTTAAGGTTATATTCGGGTTAAGGTTAAGCAAACGAAAGTGTCAGTCAACGAGCGTATATGACGTGACGCAATGTTTTTTTTCCCAAGCGTTTTGGCTTTGGCACCAACTATCGTAGTCAGTTCAACGCCATCTATAGAGTTTTTGGAAACTAAGTTTTTTTTAATACCTTAAAAAAAAAAACCTCTCATTGACGTAAAATGCGGTCTTGGACATTTTCTACTAGTCTACCTCTCTCTGTCTTTTTCTCTTTATAATAAACATCATTTTTTAATTAAATAGTGAAACTCACTACTTAATTATAGAATCAAAAGCGATCCAAAAAAGTTAACATAATAAACCGCAATAATCTAAAATTATGTGTGTTATCAACCACGAAGGTATCAACGCAATGGGGAAGGAAACTGTGGAACTAATGGCGCTAGCATAGCTGGTTCCCAACTTCGACATTGGTTGAAAATGTGGTAATGTCATTTTATATTTCAAAATAGCTTAACCTCATTGGTCAGATTGTGACTAGCTATGGTGGCGCCATCTGAGATTTACTTTGCCTTCGCCAGCCCACTCGCTGCGAAAGGTAGACAAAAAAGAACGCTAGCGACATCTATGACGCAAATTAAGAACTAAAATGCTGCATCGCACTATCAAAGTTCACCGCAAGCTAAGCTTATACACAACAACCATTGAGCAGTAGCTCACCAGGCAAACCACCCGTCTGGTCAGAAGAGCCTCCCTTTCCAACGGAGTATGTAGAAAAAACACTCAGTTCCTCAACCTCTAAAAACTTGTGCTTTTTGTATGCCCCGCACTCAGACCTCAGGATGCATTGATGCCACTGCCAGTGCACCATGACGCACGATGTGTCGTATATATAGACGCTGCTCGGGAGAAAAAGATTATAAACAGTAACTGAATATAAAAATTATGCGGCCACCGGTGGTCATAAACGTATTGCTCGAAGACAACAACAGTTACACGTGATAATGGACTTGTAATACTCAATGGGTCTCGCGATCGCAAGTACGACTGCAGAGCGGTTCTGAGCAGTCCTGTTTTCGATTCCCATGGAATGAGCCTTGCCTTTCACCGAACTATGTTGGAATCCATTGCCTAATTACCTAGTCATGGGTTTTGCGGGGAGAAGCAGCAGGGGTGCTCGCACTGAGCACTGGTCCAGGGGGTTGCGTCGGTCGGGTAGTGCGGTGGAGGCAGCGAGGCGCGCGACGCTGACTTACCGGCGCGTGTTGTGTTTGGTTCAATCGGTTGCAGTAACTGGTTTGAAATTCAGTTGCAAGATTTAAGCAATACATACTGTACTTACTATCCTTACCCTTACTAATACTAATTATAAATGCGAATGTAAGTTTGTTTGTTACCTTTTCACGCCTTACTTTTACGTTGTCAGGTGTATAGAAAAGGGTATCTTTCATCCCGAAAAAACGTACTGTTCCCGAGGAAGTCAACAATAACGTTTTCATGATAACGGCGCCACGTGTCTTTTGAAACCCTGATTGAATTACAATTAATTACTACAACAAGTAGAGTGCAATCCGAACCCGGGAGCAAAGCCGCGGGCAAAAACTAAGTAAATAAATAAATAATGAAACTAGCGCCAAAGACTTGCAAACCGTGGAACTAATAAGTACTAATTTACAAGTATTTCCATAGACTATCAGTTCTGTCATCATCTTTCATGGCCAACATCAATCTTTTATAGCGGGTTCTCTAAATATTTTTGCAAATCTGTTACCTACAACTAGCTACTATATTTGCTGCTTGAGTGGTCGGTTCCAAATGCCTTCCCTATGTTCTCGGTGAGCCCCTACGCCTTCCACCCTCTGATCCAGAGGTTCGTGAGGATCTGGGACTATGTGCAGGTGGTGTCGGACATGATCACCTTCGTGTTGTCCTTCATATGCTGCCAGTGCGGTGACGCGATGCCGCTGTCTACTTCTGGGTCGGCGACTTCTAAGCCTTCTGTGCAGATATTTGATGTAAGTCTCAACATTCTTCGGCATCAATTTATTTGGGGATGTCTTCTTATTCTTGTCTATAAGTAGTTATCTCATGAATCAGCCTTATATGTGATGTAAGTTTATTTACTGTTAACTTATAAATGCGCGTAAGCCACCCATTTCATTAAGGTTCCGAACAAACTGCAAAACGAAATCTTTAAAATCTGACTTTCTTGCCCGGCTGTCACAGAAGTTTTGCTCGATGTTTCTAAGCAACGTAGTAGGAATTTGATTCTTCGCATTATTTGCTGATTTATAACGTTGTAGGAATCGAAGCAGATAGCGTGAGTTTGTATGTTCTTACTCTGGTCAGTGCTGTTTTGTTCGAAACCTTAGCTGTGTGAACCCGACTCGCTCTGGATCGGTGTTTTCTTAATTTACCCTTACAGCTTACTTGCAGATATCGCTATAAAACTTCAGATAACCAGCTAATAACCACACTTCTTGCTCATTGAGATAAGCGCCTATAAAGCCGAAACCTTATTCGTGAGAGCGTTTGCTAAAACGAGCGGCTGTCTGCTCCGGACGTCCTGTTAAATATCCTTACAGGCGCGAGCGCATGTATCGCTGGCACACGCACTCGCGTCTGTAGTTGTCCACACTAATTTTAAAAAAGATGTTTTCGGCAAGTATATTTGTTATGTATGACCGCGCTTAGCTTCTTACAGAGTTTGATTTTAAAACTTCTTCTTTATTTTTTGTTGGAAAGGACATATTAAATTGAAGTTGGTTCTGTGGAAAAATAGGTGTCGATTGATGTTTTACCAACTGAATTATTAACTGTGAACCGATTTTGTTGAAATTTCGTATTAATTCGAGTACGTTCTAATAATCTAAAGTATTCATCAGCCCCGCGCATTAAATCGGAAATTTGGGCCTGCCACGGCGGAGAAAGAACCCGTACGAAACAGCAGAGAGCCAATAAAGCCACCTCACCTGGTGATAGACTTCCCCCCAGATAAGGACGACAATCCAGAGACACAGACACGGTGCCAGTCGATCTGGCACTTTGACCAAAACCTGTCAGGGCCTGAAGACGTAATGATAGCGCAGGTAAGTTGTTCTTTTTATTTTTTGTAGAAACTGACGCTCTGTTTTTTGTCCCGACTGCGGCAAAGTCCAAAAGGATGAAGGAATGTGATGATGTGTGTTTGACCTGAATATATTAAGACTTGTCCTTCATCTATGTGAGTTTTTCGTCGTAGAATGGCGGACTTTGAGCACCGTATTGTGGAGTTTCTTTTTTTATGTTCCATTACCATCTAGTGGGTTATCAAAATGAAGGGTTTTAAAAGGTGATTACACAACATTACTTACATCTTGTTAAAAGTAATTCAAAGTGGCAAGTCGTATAAAAAGGGAAAAAATCGCATTATAAAAGTGTGTAAAATCTTTCACGTTACCAAACAATAAAGCTAGAAATAAGAAAGTAATAAAAAAACTAAAATCTCGACTGCATAAACACAAAAGCCAAAAAAAAAGGAGTTAAAAAAAATAAAAAATCCGATTGAAAAAAACTGAACAGTAAAAAACAAGCACATTTTAAATTAAACAGAAGTTGTAAGCAGGCGGGGCCCATTTGAATATAAAATTATAAAAATGGAATGGGCCTCGCCTGCTTCCAACTTTAGTTTTTTCAAGTGCTTTTTATTTATTTTTTCCTCATAATTATTGTAAATATGTATTTGTATGTAATTGTGCAGACAAACTAACAAATGCTTTAACTGTAAACAATAACAAGCAAAAATTCGTTATTAGTATATTTTAATAGACATATTCCAAGCTGCGCCAGAACACCCCGTCTGTCGTCGTCCGCAGCCAGTTGGTCCCAGCGTAGACCTCATAGTAAACATAATTCTCACGCCTGTACACCAGTTATGTTTCACCAGTTATGTTTAAGTCCTATGGGTCAATTAGGGTCGCCTATTGCTATCACCCAGATACAAAATCAAACTCCGGGTTTGCTACTCAGAAATTCCTAATGGGGAAACCCAATTAAACTTTGCTCGTGCTGGGAATCGAACCTAGGACCTCAAGCTCAGCAGTAGTGCTTGACCGACGAGGGAGTTAACTGAGGGTTTCATAAAATATTAATTTACTAATATTTTTCTAGTCACCGAACCCACCACCGGCGGGTCATATGATACAGTTGTTGAAAGATCCTGTTCATAGCAGAAAAGCCAAAGAACAAAGTAACATAAACATACCAGCTATACACACCAGCAGAACTATTAACAATAACAAAGGTAAATCTCAATTCTGGTAAAACATTTCCACAAAGTAAACTCTTTTCAGACAAATGATGGCTTTGTAAAGCTGACATAGTCTGACTATTGTTACACTGTACATGAATGAGATGAGAATCTGGTGGTGGAGGTCTCCTGGTCGGAAGCGTGGCTGCTGGGTCCTGGGTTCGATTCCCGGGTCGGGCTAAGTATTACTGGGTTTTTTCTATTAGGAGTTTTTTAGTGACAGCCCGAAGTTTGGAAGTTGGTGGTATACGAGCAATACCCCCGTGCCTTGAAAAACACGTTGGTCCTGCGCCTGACCACTCTCCGGTCCTGTCGGTTTGTCGTCCCATCGGAATATGAGAGTGAGGGAACAGAAATTGAACCTGTGTCTTCGCACACACTTCTACACACAATATCTCCTGCGCCGATAGCTAATCTCCGCTGAGATCGTCTTCTATAGCCGAAAAACGGTCAGAAGGACTATTTATAAGTGCCACACAGGTCGATCGACAAGGTTAAGCTTCACTGCCCACAATCCACTTGTTACCATCTTTACATATTGAGACTCCTACTGACTGACTCCTCGGGAAGCACGTTAAACTGTTGTTCCGCGCTGCCAGTCCTGGATCTCTCAGTCGCAGTTGTTACAGTAGTGGTCTGGAAGCAGACCGCCACATTTTAGACTATAGTCACAGACGGAGTCTAGATCTAATAGGCTACGAGTGTGTAAACATACCTGTTTCCGTGGCCATCTCTGGCTGTTTCAGAATTGAAAATGTATGTAGCTCAGTCAATAACCTGTTTTAAGAATATTGCACCATTTGACTTTTATTTTTCAGGTTTTATAAAAGACTCAAAAACAGGCGCAGTCAATTTAAGGTTTACTTGAAAGAAACGAAATTATTTGATACTATGTATTATCTAATATGTTTTGACTTGAATTGTTGTTTTTCTATTATACCTTTTATGATAATTGTCGTTTTTTTTTTATTATTATAAGCCTTTATTCAACTTGTCTTGTTAGTTTGTTAGTATGTAATCGTCAAATCTTGCAACTGATTTTCAGACCAGTTTCCCCTAACCCATTGAGCTGAAATTTTGCACACACCTTTGGATCTGATGACAATACATTATTATGACAGACAATACTTAAACCTGCAGCCCGGATCGTCTCCGGAAAACCGAACTCCTTAACAGTTATAGGCACGGATACGAAAATTTGTAGACGCGCGTTTTTTAATTAATATTTTTTTGTTATTAATAGAGGTTTTTTAGCATCAGACCGGAATCTGGATTTGGGATATATAGGTTCTACCCAATAGGGTCGCACCCTGTTGCCTGGAACATTATTCATAACATCTTACTATCGTACTAATATCATAAAAGCGAAAGTTTGTGAGAATGAATGGATAGACGTGATGGATGGATGGTCGTGTCAGCACTTCAGCAGTATTTATCAGACAACAAAGCCGACCCGATTCGGGACGCATAGACAGGCGGACGGAGCGTGAATGGTGGCTTAAGAATATGCAAAGACTTTGTCAATACTCATTTGCTAATGACTTTAAAACTCAAAATAGGTAAAAGAAAATTTATTTTAACTTATTAATATGTGTATATATATATATATAGGTACCGTTTGTGTATAAAATAGGAACAGGTATTATATAAAAATATAACAAACGAGATGTGATGTGAGTAAAGCCAGGGACTAGAGGACAAACGTCCCACGACATGTCAAGCGAAGCCTAGCCGGGCGATTTTGCTTGACATATCTGGCGACATCGTGCCACTTATGTACGTAGCTACGTCACGTTGCCAGACACGTCGAGCGAAGTCCGGCAACGTCGCACCACTTCACCTGACGTCGCTGGCGACACGTGTCGCAGGACATTTGTCCCCTAGTATATCCCTGGCTTGAATTTTAAAAATATTATAAACTGTCGTTTGTGTAGGAGGTAATTTTCGAAAATATTGCGCCGAAACCAAAAATAATTCCAGTAACGGGAAGCTACATTATCCCCGAGTGTCATAGGCTACATTCAAAACGTTCCCGTGGGTACATTTCCGTATGTAACGGGAGCGATATCGCGAGCAATAGCAGTACTTCAATATATGTGGTGGAGTCCTGTGTCTGGAGCCGCATCTTTTGATCGATCGATGCGCATGATCTGGTTCATCTAATCAAACCCCTGGAACTGCCCATATTAGTTGTAGAACCGATGACTGTTCGGATAGACGTGTTCTTGAGTGAAGAACGCGAATCAGCGGGCGTAAGTATCGACGCCCTCAGGCTCGGTAGAGCAACGATCTTCGCAGAGAGCCTGGTGGATGGATATCGAGAATCGAGTAGAGTGGCATGTTACTGACAGAGGTCTTTGTATAGTGGACTGCTGTAAGTGGATGACAATAATGACGAAAATTAGCGCAGGCCTGTAATCTTTTATCGGTCCATTTCATGATCACATCTGGTCGTACATGATGCGCATGATCTGGTGGTCGGTCTTGACGCGCTTGTCGAAGCTGCGCATGTCGCCGCGACGTAGCGCCGCGCGCTCGGCATCATGCAGCACGTAGTCGCGCACGCCGCACGGGCAGCATGCGCCACACTCGCAGAACGCGCAGCACGCGTGCACCGCGTCCCACGCTCCTAAGCATGGAGAAAGGCAAATAAGTGAATCGTCTCATTAGAGACTGGACTATACGTATCACGTATTTATCGGAATATGCAACTTAAAATGATCGAAATATCATCGCAATTTATTCGCAAAAAAATGCTGAACAACTAAAATAAGTTGTACAAAACAAGGCTTTTTTAAATCTACCACATTTTCAACGTTATTATTTATACTTGAAAATTTGTATAATCGTGTACCTACTGATCCAAATTCTTAGTAGTTCGATTGAGACTCGTTATTTAAAATATTCTTATAATTTGAAAACGAGCTTTCTACATCCACTAAAGTCTTGCCTGCAAAACAAAGCCCCTAAATTTTGATGCTGTGTGTACAGGTAAATCACGTCTGGCACATTTTACACTCTCTCATCTAGGCACACAATCTTTGAAGAAATGGAATAGGAATATCCTCCAAAATCCTTCCTTGTGATCGACAGAGTATAACGCAATTGGGTACAGGTTACAGGTCTAAACCTGTACCCAATTGCGACAAAAACTTTATTTCTTACCCATCTTTTTAGCCATGTTGGCGAAATTCAGATAGGGTGTCTCCACGTCGTCGTCGAGGGGTGCCTGGCAGATCCGTACCACCTTAGGCTTGTGGATCACGTTGCGCTCGTTGACTGTGATGCGGCGGGAGCGGCCGAACAGAGGGCATGGACTGTTGGGGTATATTTTCTAAAACAAAATTTTGAAATCAGAGTATATGGAAATAGTGACCTTTCTTATTTGATCTAATAGACACGCTACGTAACAATTGAGCTTGACTTCTTAGGATCGATTTCCAGGTCGGACAAAGTGTTAATGGGTAATTCCATCACGAATTTCTCAGCAGCAGGCTGGAGTTTTGCCCTGTTGAACATAATACACCCCCGTACATAATATGCCCCCTATTTATAGGCTGAAAAATAGCTGGTCAACTGATATCTCATTGGCAACCTTTACCTTAAACTGCAGGAATTACATGTATGATGTTAAGTTATTCATTTAGATTCTTCTCCATAGGAAACGACGAACCTGAGCCTTTTTTCGACGTTTTATAAGTGTCCATATAAACCTAAGTGAAGTAAAACATTTTGATTTTGTTAGTGAGAACGGCCATTACCATCGGCCATCTTCTAAAGCAGAGGGGATGTGGTTTCCTCTCCAGCAGCAGTTCTGCTGATGTGTTCTGGATCTCGCCCTTCCACTCACGTTTTCGACTCTTGCATACTGGACGGCATCTGTAAGACAATCATTTGGTCCCATGACAATGGTCATGTGACCGGAGATAAATATATGGGAGATGCGATCTTAAAGGTATTGATATAAGTCAACGAATCTACAGCTTGCAGGTCTTTCCGAAGCAGGAAGAGTTCGGTTTGTGATAGATGGTCACCCATCCAGGGATTTGGTTCCGCAAGCGTTGCTTTAAACCTAGAAGATCGACCCGTGGATCTGTTATAATTTAGCCACGCGCCTTTACACGGTTTCTAACAACAACATGTGGTTTAATAAAATGCAAGACAACCTTTATCTTCCTGGCTTTTTCCAAATATGTTGGGGTCAGCTTCCAGGCTAACCGGATGCAGCTGAATAACAGTATTTTAAATGAAGCGCAAGCCTATCGACCCACAACCCAACCAATATGATACTGCTTGGTAAGACTGTTTGTCAGACTTTCGGGCTTCTGACCTTGTGCGGGACAGTGAAAAGATATAGTGTAAAATGATAGTAATACATTCAGTCAAAAAAGTATCGGGAATGGATGATTTGTTTATGGTTCCAAATTTTTTTTTGTTTTTTTTTTTTTGTTGTTGTTAGATTAGCACAACTGTTTTCAATTTTGGCGCGGAGTTTGAGTTACATCTGTTAATTAGATTAAATACAGTACTGATTTTAGTTATATCATATCTAGTGTGTATTGCGAATTTCTTAATGGACTAAAATATCGGACAAAAAGTTTGTCTTAAATTTTGCATCGCCAATGGAATTTCGAGTTCGGAGTCTCTGAAAATGTTACAGAAGGCTTACAGTGAATCGACTTTATCAAAAACACGCGCTTATGAGTGGTACAAAGCGTTCAAAAGCAGTCAAGGTGTGATGGAAGATTTGCCTCGTTCTGGTAGGCCATCAACGTCTGCAACTGAAGTTAACATCGCAAAAGTGAAGGAAATAGTGACTGACAATCTTGCCGGAAGGTCAAACGGTAAATAAAAAATATTATTCGGACATTATGCAGCGTTTAAGAGAGCAAATAAGATAAAAGGGCCAGATTTGTGGAAAGAAAATTCTTGGATTTTGCACCACGATAATGCGCCTTCGCACAGTTGTGAACGATTTTTTGACCAAAACTCAACAAATACCATCGAGCAACCACCTTATTCACCAGATATGGCTCCAGCCGACTTCTTTATTTTTCCTAAACTCAAATTACCACTTCGTGGCACCCGTTTTCATTCAGTAGAAGACATAAAGGAGAATTCGCGGCGAGAACTGAACTCAATTCTGGAATAAGCATTTAAAAAATATTTTTATGATTGGATTATTAGTTGGCGTAAGTGTGTCGGTTCTGAAGGAGCATACTTTGAAGGTGATAAAATAAATTTGGATAAATAACTAATATTTTGTGTTTTATTGATATTTTCCCGGTACTTTCTTGACAGAGTAGTACATAGACACTGCACAGACAGTATATAAAGTGATATAGTGATAAATAAACTGATAATTTTAGTGTTTTGTGTGCGGGACAATGAAGATAGTGTACAACTACAGATATAGATAGTATATAGGTGTAGAGGGTACATAGGCACTCATAGTATAGTATATAAACGTCTGCAAATAGCTTAAGTTTATATTTTAAATAGTTTTCTTGCATTTTCTCGTTCGTATACATGGTAGACTTAGCGTTAGGAATACATACGTTTATTATGTTATGTTTTTTGTTGATTTTATATTTTTGTATGATAGTTCTTGATATATAGAAGTCACACACATAGTTTTGTATATGTTTATGTAGAAAAAGTTACTGAAAAACGCGAATATTGTCACGCGGTTCTCGTTACAGTAAAGTTTCTCAGTACTTAAAGTAACTTACACAATGCTTTCCCGCCTTTTTGCCTAGTTTTCATTGGATTTTAGTTTTTCCCGCGTTTTTTAGAAATTTGTTATCGATTCTGATTGGTCAATTACTTACTCCTCACCAAACCCAGCAGTTTAAGTGTGCTATATTGCACAGACCTCTCGTAAGGACTGTCATAGATTTACAAAAGATAGCCAGAACCAACAGCATAGCGTACTTTCCGAGGCACGTTAAATAATGGACCCACCCATCCATAGACCGACTACGGCAAGCATAGCTTAACCTTCGATTGACCCGTGCGGCTGTTGTTATTTAGCCACGATCTCAACCTAATCACAAGACAACTTAGACAACTTGAATATAATTACTCACTCACAGATGTGCTCGTTTTCTTTGGGATCCCGCTTAATTTTCGGTAACTGTATCATTTCTAATGAATGTTTTTGATAATCCCAAAAAAAAACAAATTGTTTTAGAAAATTAGGAGAAAACGTGACATTTATTTTGACATTTTGGTTTGAGATGTTAAGATTCTTTTTTTGGGTACCAAATGATCAACGCTATTATTAGAGTTACAACACAAACTCATTTCACTGCCTCGTCACTGTGGAAGGGAGTATATACAGGCTGTAAACCACCTTATCACGAAGCCTTCAACCAAGCATACTGTACATCAAACTAAGTAACTTTACTCAGAAATTATTGCTGGGAAACGACTTTTTTTTTTGGGGTGAAAAATCATGTTTTGTGGTAGAACTCAATGTAACGCACTCAAAACATTGTGCTTATGGATGGATTGAATAGTACGGGCGTCGTGGAGGTGTTTAAAATAAAAATCGTAAATTAAAAACTTGTATTTTAAAAAAAAGTTGGAACTTTGACCCCCAATATCTCCATAACTAGAAGGTTCCCAGGTATGGTGTAGAACAAAAAAATGATCGCAATGATGAGGAGAACAAGTGCCTTTCGGCTTCGTTAAGGGGTGTTTTACACCCTTTATAGTTAGATGATGTTGATGTTACGTCACGTCTTCGAATTATCGGTTTTTGGACATGCTGGTTTTCTCACAATGCTTTACTTCACCCATTTAAGATCAGTCGGGATGAAATAAATTACACTAAGTAACGTGCATATCTCAAACGTAGTAACGTAAGCCTGAGCCACGACCATGAACCATTGAACCACCACTACTCTGTAATGTAAGTATAATAACGTCACAAAAACTCAACTTCAAAATCATTCCGCCCCGCCCCGTACAAAGCATCGTCTAATTAAAACGGACTTCGTAATAAATACTTCCTCTTTAAATGTAAACAGAAAGGCTTTTGTTATCCCATTTAGCACAAAGTCAAGTCTTCCCCTTAATAAGCAAAGTGTTGTTCAAAGCAACACCAAACTCGTAATTAAAAAGTTTTAACTCTCCTTCGTTTCAAATGATTGTTACTAAGGCGTATTACTAAGTTTCAGGACTCGAAAATTTTATCGGAAATTTAGATGTTTCTCAATGGGCGCGTAGTTTTAATTTCTTCAATGGAATGGCTTAAGTGAAATGAGTTTTTTCATCCTCGGTCCTCAATGAAAAATAATCTTAAGTGCTTTTAACATCAATTATTCCGGACAAGGAAGGTAGCTACGGTAGTCCCACGGCAAAGGTAACAAAGCCATTGTAATCTGGCCTCTGAAAACTTGAAAATTCGTACCACATTAGGCCAGTTCGAGATCACAACGCTACAACTGGCGTAATGTTTGATGTACCTAGAATGCGCGACCATTTTCTATAGAAAACTGAAAGTGAAACAGAATTGTACTTTTTTACCCACAAAAGCCGGCTTCGTGTAATCAATTCTGTGAACTGGATACAAGAGAGGAGCTCGTTGAAAATGTCGGAACTAGGTTAAAACTTTTGGCGATAGATAGGAATATCCTTTTACTCACATATGAAGCTGCATTGTCATACCCTCATAGACTCATGTTAATGAAATCTCTCATAATTACATGCGGTACTGGAAGCCCGTCTGCGGCGTTCCCGCCAATTTCCTATAATTATCGGGCGGGAACGCGGGAAATCAGGTTTGCGGTTGCCTCCACCGGCGCCACGGTCGCGGGAATCTCATTTACGCGCGAGATTCCGAGGAGGACGCACGCGTTTCATCTTGATTGCATTCAGTTTTGTATTTTGCTGTTTTGATTTGTTGGCATGGTTGTCCTCTTCGATAACATTGGTCATACATGGGTCGATCATACAAATTATGAAAAAATATCGAAGGAAGAAAAATATCGTAAGGACACCGGCATGTCTTAGAACAGAAAAAATACGAACAAATGACACCTACCAACCTGCACTGATTTTGGCCTATCCTATGACAATCCATTCACCAAAGCTTCCTAGTACCCAAATGTGGTAACGTTATAAGTAGGCTGATGCATATTACAGTTACCTACGGGTGAAAGGGCACAATCAATTGTGTTCATATTGATTACGATCACTACACACACATTTGTTAGTTTACCTGCAACAATTCGTTTGCTGCGATTAAGCTCTAGGATTCTTCTACTGCTGTTGTGTCAGGACAATTAAAACGAAACCCAACCCATAATAGACGAATCACTCTCGTAAGTTAGCAAATAATCATCATAAATAAAAATAAATAATTGTACCTCCACGACTAGTAAAACATTTTCCAAAGCCTCCCACATCACAATACAGTCACGTCTAAACAAAATAAAACAACTTTATGTCAGCTTCACAAAATATACGACCACACCCAAAATACAACACGACACAATACACAAAAGATTTTCTTTCAAATCAAAACGTAATTATAAATACACGTTTTGGAACCCGTGTGCACTGTAAAAGGAAAACCAGTAAACTAACTATAGGCCCTTTTTGTAAAACCAAACGGTAGGTGTTCGGGTTTCCAACAAAAGTTTTCCGTTTTACGTATCCACTTGTTTAGATGCCGACTCACACTCGAAGCCTATGTTTAGATTTTTTCTGAGGAATCGAACCAAGAACGAGGTCCAGCAGGGAACCAAATTTGTCAACATAGCTCACAGAATAAGTAAGTTGGCATTGGGCCGGCCAAATTAACCATAGCACCGATGACCGGGTAGACGTGTTTTTAAGTGAAGACCGCGAATCGGCAAGCGTGAGGTGGGACCTTCAGGATCTTTAGAGCGACGATCTCAGCTAAATGAGAGTTGCTGAGAATCCAGCTGAATGGCGAGAAGTTGGAGAGGCCTATGACCAGCCGTGGGCTGTTGTTAATGATGATGATGAACCTGTTACCTGAAGCATGCTTAAAATCGTGTACACGGCCATGGTTGTATAAGGGTGAGCCGATTCTAACCATTTGTTCCTAGTTGAAATTCTGTACTGTACTTATACTACGGCGCTGTCTAGTCTATGGCACCGGGTGGGACAAAATTCGGTAATTCACGGTTCACGCCACCGAATCCCTGGGGCTGACTTGAGTACGGGGTTACCGCACATCAATTTGCGTTCAGACAGATCAAACGGTCTTCCAAAATCTGTGCTCTCGGAACTGGCGATGTTTGCATGTCAACCGGCTGTTGCCATGAATCTCGCTGTGGTTTTGGGTTCAGGT
This sequence comes from Xestia sexstrigata, assembly GCA_941918905.2. Taxonomy (NCBI): domain Eukaryota; kingdom Metazoa; phylum Arthropoda; class Insecta; order Lepidoptera; family Noctuidae; genus Xestia; species Xestia sexstrigata. The sequence continues at coordinate 1,467,679 of OW799203.2, read as the reverse complement.
AATAGTTTAAAGTTGTTGATTTCGTAACTTTAGAGTTAGTGTTGTGGAATTACTTTAGTAATAAGCTGAAAAATTTCAGTTAATGTTTTGTTTTAAAAATTAGTTCAAAATGACATTCAATTTAATTTTTTTTTTTTGCATGAATAGAGGACAGTTTTCCACTGATAACATCGCCATCATTATCACGACCCTGATTGGTAGTCTTGTTCCTACCAACAGCTGAGTATAAGCCTCCTTCCTCCCTCAAACATTGTGTAACACGAAAAACGAATTGATTAATTGCAAATAAACCCATCAAACAATGAAATATAATCAAACGTTCGACGACACACTCACGTGTAGTCATTGAAAAATTCGTAAATTACGTATTCAGCATTCATTCAGAGTAGCAGATGAGAATAAAACAGTTGACAAAGACTCATTGTGCTGCCCCATTATATAATACAAAAGAGATTCAATCAAAAATCTTGTCAAGAGTTTCATTTTCGACAGCGTTTGATTGTTCGTCCTTTAGATAATTGCAAACTCAACTGCTATTTTTGATAGTAACTGGAAATCTGTATGATGCACGAATACATCGGTTCAATCAGCCTTCCAAGCTATGCCACAACGCCCTTTCCTGCCTCCGGCCTGTACCAGGCACCTTTTTAAACTCGTCAGTTGATCGAGCTGGCCATCACACGCAACGGTTTCTAAGTACTTCAAGAGTTGTTTGCTCTAAAATATCTTTACCCATAATTCTTATGTACAAAAACAACCAGAAAATTAAAGTTTAACCATTAAGGGGCAGCGCAGACGACAGACAAAAGGCGATCAGTAAGATCATTTCCATCAGTAGATAGTGGACAAAAAATTAGTCAAACACATCAATCACGCAAAATTTGTCGCAGAGTTTTTGTCTGTCGCAGACTTGTACTCACAAAAAGTCTGTCGTCTGCGCTGCCCTTTAGAAAACTACCTCCTTTACACTTCAATGGACTTTTTTATTAGTCTATGACAATACCAGACAATACATAGAGCATCATATAATGAGACAATTCTTAGCATGTCAAAATAAAATGTCCGACGAGAAATGTATATGCATTCTTTTGCGAACATCTATCTAGCGTATCTAGTTATATTTGCATCAATATTAAATGAAGTTCTTACCTTTATTACAGTGCTAGACCAAGGTATCATTCCTTTAGAACGGGGGTCAGTAGGAATACAGTTTTTTATTGACATTAAAAACAGTCACCATCTTAATATATGCAGAGTAACTTCGAGATCAATAAAGTGTTGTTTAACTGACGAAGAATACAAAGAGTGTAATTTAGATACTATTTATGGCAACAACGTAGAAGTGATCAAACCTCAAATTAGAACAACATTAATTCATGTGTATCCTACTTTATATCATTACGATCAAGTTGGTTACTGCGATTTTGCCATCGACTTCAAATGTAGCCACAAAAGACAGTCCAGAGAGCTGACTGTAAATATACCTTTTGATACACAATTAAGAAACATAAAGAATGCACAGTATATGAATTCCTACACTAATCTGAAAAGTAGCAATTGTGACACTCTCGATGAGGACTCTTTGCGTGAATGTGCACCAGTCAATTGTGACTTAAAGTACTCTGGCACAAGACCGTACTTTGAAGGTAGTCGTGGTAAGTGTGTGAGTGCACCAGTGTGCGAGACAGATGTCGCAAAGGAGCTCCCAGACATAGTATATGTACCTACGATTAACATTTGTAGAAATCTCGACCAGGTTATTACTATTGGTGATCTTTATTCAATCAACACTGGCTTAGGTGTTGTGACTGAGTCAACAAAACCTTCTTTCTATGATTTTAAGGTAATGGTAAAATCAAACTGCTCAACTATATCCGAAAACGTAAAAATGCTTCGGGATATGATTTATGGAAAACTGGGCGTGTTCAATGGAGACACGTCGGCCTACAAGAAATGTTGTGAACATGCTGTACTCTCGATTGTAGCCTACATATTCGCTATCAGTGGCGTAGTGCTGTCGATCGTCTGTTGCCTTCAAACCACGGTGTGGTGCTACCTGAAATGGTCAAAAGGACAACTAAAATATAGTTTGATGAATTGGAGAACAAGAAAGCATAAAAATGCCTGTCTGCCGGTGCCAGACTGTTCACAGGTAGACAGAGAAGTGACGAACGGTTTGTTAAAGGATGTAATTGTACGGGATCTGCCGATTGGGATGCGAGAGAGCATGGTGGACATCTGCCAAAGAATCAATCAAGAGATAAAACAAAAGAAGAGGTACAGGGTGATGGATCTCGGGAGTCAGGTCAATTTCCGAGGACGTGACAGTCAGACATCTGAAACATCTTCCGAAATATCTTTACCTGAAGTTGAAGATAAGGCGAAACTGATGAAATGAATGTGTTTAGCAGAAATATATTTTGCTTCTGTAAATATTGAATACAATACTAGCCTTTTAGAACTTGTTAACACAAGAGCGTGAATATATTAAAAATTAATAAACACAGGTGATTTTTATTGAATTTAAATAAAATGTGTTCGTACAAATATTCAGGTCTTGTCACACAACTGATAACACTAACATTAAAGCATTAGCATGACTTGGAATTGACTAGCATAGCAATTAGCTTTTATTCATAGTTTGAACCCAACAAATAAAACTAAATTTACAGTTCGTCTTTTTTGGTGGCTACTTTTAGATAATCTTCTTTAATAAAGTCTGCTGCCCTTTCAGCGATCATCATAACTGCTGCGTTAGTATTTACACTTGGAATCGTAGGCATCACGCTAGCGTCTACCACCCTCAGGTTCTTTACTCCGTACACTTTCAGTCTACTATCAACTACCGCCTTAGGATCTTTGACCTTCCCCATCTTAGCGGTTCCCACAGGATGGTACACATGGTATGTGACGGTTCTAGCCATACATTCCCAATAGTTTTCACTCTCAAACTCAAAGTCATCACAACCTTCGAAATTAATTCTTTTTATTACAGCTTTCATGTCTTTGAACGTCGGGGTGTTGACGATCTCTGTTACTTTCTTAACACCTTTTACAAACGTGTCAATGTCCCGTGTGTCATTAAAGTATTTTGCAAACATCTTGGGGTGTTCCATGGCGTTTTTTCCGCGGAGCTCAATATAGCCTCTCGAGTGTGGCCGGCAGAGAGCGACGAAGAATATAAACATTTCGTTTTCTTTATTGAACTCTGCGAACTGTTTACAGATGCTGTCTTTTAATGACCAGGAATCTGTGCAAACGGAATATACATATGACGTGTTCGGCAAAAAGTAGTTATGATCTATTTGAACGTCGGGTAGGGACTTGTCACCTGAGACTGACAGGAAAGCATTAACATTAGGCTGATCATAGTTTGTAGTGTGTGGTCCTGTTTGATCTATTAAGTATTGAGCAGCAGCTTTCTGCCAAAATTCTTCACCCCTCCTTTCAGCACTTGTGTCTACTATTACCGGGATCGGTATACGTACATGGTCCTGGAGATTCTGTCCAACATCTAAGTCACTGATAACTTTAATATCTTTCTCTTTAAGATGTCCTCGAGGTCCGATGCCTGACAACATTAGCAGTTTAGGAGTATTCACTGCTCCAGCACTTACTATGACCTCTTTTGTTGCATAGTACGATTCTACGTCACCATATAAAAGTGATATTCTTACTCCAATAACGGTTTTGTTTTTTTGATCAATTTCTAATTTGTTTACGTAGGTGTACTTCATAACTTTTAAGTTTTTGCGTTCCCTAACAGGAACCAAGAAAGCTGTAGCGGTGCTAACTCTGCGGCCCTTGTGGATTCCGCCTCTGAGCTTGCCAACACCCAGCTGGGTAGGACCATTTAAGTCGTCTAGGTATTTTAATCCCAATTCCTTGTAAGCGTCGGTCAATTTCTCAGCTATTCCTGCGTGAGTGAAGTTCAGTTGATCCACGACAAACTCTCCTTCTGTTCCGTGTTCTTTTCTTAGTTCTGGGTTGTTTAGAATGAAGGGGTCTACCATTTTCTCGCTCTTTTTGAAGTATTCTCTCAATGTAGGCCAATCCCAGCCGTCGTTTTCTTCGAGGTGCCAGGGCTCGTAGTCTCCAGCGCTGCCTCGCATGTGAAGATGACCATTGATAGAGCCAGTTCCTCCGAGGACCTTGCCTCGTGGCCAGAAGGCTCGGTTGTCGACGCTGCCTCTGTTGGAGTTTTCATCAGTCTCGGTGTAATACTGGAATGCGTTACGAGTTTTGTGCGTAGAGCCTGAGTAGTTGGGAATCTGGAAGTAAATTGTTTAGCATTAAAATCATTATACATATCAGATAGGTTAAGTTTTTTAGAAAGAGACCGACACACAATGATTTCTTATTTTGTGACATTAAAAGAGATGTAGAGTTTCCCTTGACGACTTTATAATTGCAAGTAACTTATATTCGGTGATTTAAAAACAGTTTATGTTTGCTACTCACAATGCTCTCCATCGGAGGATCTCCACCAGCTTCAATCAGCAGCACCTTCCACTCGGGAACCTCTGACAGCCTGCTAGCTAGCAAGGATCCTGCAGTGCCTCCGCCGACGATGATGAAGTCGAACCTGTCGCCACCTGGTGGAACAAATGGATTCTAATTGTAACAGCAGGCAATGTTAATTATGTCTACAAGATGTTTAGCTTCTTCTTCGTTATATACAACTCCAATCCTTCGAGGAATATGATAAGCTATTCGTTTAGTTAGGTTCATACACACATCAAAAAAAGTTTGCGATCACTTTGAAAAATCGAATACGACATCACAAGGTTAGACTGGCGTGCCGGCTCGCCTGAATTAAACCCAATAGAGCACGCGTGGGATGCTCTTAAGCGAGCTGTTTGGAACCGTCAGCCACGTCCCCAGACAGTGCCAGAGCTCAGGGAACGGCTTCCCTGAGCTCTTTATCCAGAATTTCTTGGGGTAACCTATTCCATTCTTGAATAGCGGCCTATTCAAGAATGGAATAGGTTACCCCAAGAAATTCTGGATAACTTGGTTCTCAGCATGCGCAGGAGGATCTCTTCATGTGTTCGAGCCAGGGGAGGAGTTATATTATAATGAATATAAACCTTTTATTAATAAATTATTGTTTAAGTTTGGTTAAACCGTCTTTTTCTTTCTATCAAATTTCTGTTACAATTACATTATGATTAATTACTCAATTATTTTATTTTTTAAATAAAAGTGTGTTTTTCTTAATTTCAAACAAGGGTATTTCTATTTTAAAGAAAACACACAACAAAAATTTTTCAAGAGTTTAATTTAAAAAATTATATTATCTGCTAGGGATCACAAACTTTTTTTGATGTGTGTATGTATTAAGTATCATTTCGCTTTACTTAATGTTATTTTATGAATTGATTATAATACTCCGTGCTATGCTACAAAGATTATTTATGACTGGCTGACGCAAAAATAGTAATGAGTATAACGGCAAAATCACGAATAATCTTCACTCGTGGTGAGATACATTACCATTTATTTATTTATTTATTTAAAACTCTTATACTATCATTACAGGTTACAAACCTAATGCAATAGCTAAGACTACTTGTAACCTTACATTACTAACAATTACACAATAGGTACATTAATACAAAATTACTGTTAACTAAAACGATACAACTTAACCTTATACAAAATTAACTTAAATATGTTTTACCGTCAAAAATTAAAAAGTAAAACAATAAAAAAAACAATAAAAATAAAATAAACAATAAACCTAAAATTACACCAATTAATGCTTACCATTGCCCATTTCATTAATATCTTCTGTTACTATCCCGCCCCTAACTAAACAAAGCAGTCGGTTGCACGAATATGTGATCGTGTCACTAAATGAATTAAAACTATAGCCAGCCGTCTCAGACAGAGTTGCAGATCCATAAAATTATTCTCCTTCTGCAAGTAAAGGTAGGTTCCTCACTTGTTAGTCCGTAAGAGAAGTCCATAGGCCATGGCTCAGTGATGAGACACTGAGCAGCAAGGAAGTGCGTCACTAACTGCGTGAAAGCAGTTCCTGCCGTCCCCTGGCTGTAAGCCTGGCACCCCAATGGTAGACACTTCATAATTTCTGGAACAAGTGAAATCAATAAGAGAAACGTTCGAAGTTTAAAGTCCAAAATACTCGTGATCAAATCAATAAGAGATCGTTCGAAGTTTAAAAGTTCAAAATACTCGTGATCCTTTTACACAGTTAAACAGTTTATTTTAAAAAAAATACCACTAACATAGATACAAACATTCAGGCCTTTTTCTCTTGCCCTCCTGGGGGAATAGGCGGCAAAAACCAAAGAACGCCACCTGACACCTTTTATCTACTTTTCTCATAACATCCCAGGGCTAGTAGAGATATGAAATGAGTTGAAAACTTTAATATTAGCATGCTAACAAACCAAGTTCAAGTGGCGTTTGCCAGCCACTAGGAAACGTTCGCGATGAATATTTAAGTGTTTCGCTTCACCCCTTTGAGCAGTTTGAACTAGTTAAGTGGGAAGCAGAACAATTAAACTTTAATTAGTGTTACAGAATTAGCCTATGGTTACTTTATTTGAGTTAGTATGCAAAAGGTAAACGTGGGCATTGTAAAAAAATCTGCTGTGCCCTTGCAGTTCTCCATATTTTAATTGCGCATGAATCACTTAAGGCCACTTTAAGACATAAAGGGGAAAGCATTGGTTGGGACCAACTTCCATAGCAAAAGTTGTTCATTTTCAATATCCGTCACACTATTAGTATATTGTGCCAATCGCCCGATATTATAGCGAGAAAAGTCTTATTTCACTCACCGTTTAATTTATGGTTCAAACCAGAACCGTTTAATAAAAAGATGTATGGATTGTGTGAGGAATGTTAGGCAAGAAAAAAGAGTGCATGATGCCGTGACGTCTGACAGGGTAGAATGGAAGAAGAAAACGTGTTGCGGCGACCCCAAGTAGAATGAGACAAGGGCAGAAAGATGAAACCAGAATCGTTCTTTAATATGAAGTATGAAAAATTGTACGAGTACTATACACGATACTTAAGAGGGCCCTTCCCGGCCCGCCTATCGTCAACGCGAGCATGATCGAAAAGCTTGTTGTTTCATCCAGAGCCAAAGCGGTGGTATTCATTCAACTCCCCTGTCTCACCTAGCCCCGACCCCGCACTACTCGTCACCCGCGCACCTCATACCGCCTAACCAGAGGACAATGAACGAATAATAGTGTTCGAAAATTTATAAAACTCGTTCCAGGAAATACGTGTTGTTTTTTACTAAGTCTTACAAGTATGTGAAATAAATATTTGTCATTTAGAATCTCCACTACATTTGCAAGGCTTCTATCAGGATGCTTTCTTTACTTTTACAATTTATGAGTACATTATGAACGGCCAAATTTGAGGTAAAATTTGTGCAAAACAGCAATTTTTGGAGGCTTATACTGAATTTGTTTCTACAAATTTTTATTTTTGCTTTGAAATAAGCCTAGATATAGTCCACAAGATACCTGTTCGTTCAAAAAATTCAAAGATATATGTCTATCAACGGCATAATCACGCACGAGCGTTTGTCAAAATTCTCGCGAAAAGTATGGCGGGTTGGCCGCTCTTAAGAATGAGTCCGCCTTAAAGTACCTACCTACTTAACTTCTTCTGTACTATATGTCTAACATAGCCCGGTTAGGGCAAGGTCCCTCTGCCCATGATAAAACTTGGTTGTTCTATAGATACCTTTAAGCTCATCTTCTGAATATTTTCTTGAAACCTATTCATGCTTCGTGTTATGTTAGTGCAGTTTGGTAAAACCCAGCACTAAGCGATTACAATAGAACGTTAAAGAGAAAAAAACGAAAGATTAAAAATAAATCACTATGAATGATAAGCTTATCAAATTCATTGATAGATATATCGCACGCCTCCGGCTAATCTTTGTAAATACCCATGAAAATACACACCTTGGAATACCCAGCTAAGAGGCTTAACATAACCACTGTTACGTTTGTAAAAACACGCTTAATGAACCCGAAAGGGACATACCTGGGAACCTTCTAGTTACGGAGATATAGATGGTCAAACTTCCAACTCTTTCACACGTTTTTTTTTTAAACACAAGTTTTAAATGTTGTACATTTAAATACCTCTACTAATCAATGCATCTACCAGTACAATGTTTTGAGCGCGTTACATTGAGCAATGTTACTTAGTAGTGAGTTATGTACAGAATGCTCGGTTGACGGCTTTGTGCAAGGTCAGTTTACTCCCTTTATGTTCCCTCTCTGGGAAAGGCCTGGGTCGTCCTTGTTGGGGTTAGACTACCTACATGTCTTTAAATTACTTGTGCCAGGACATACTGGTGTCCTCACGATGCTTTCTTTCACCGTAGTGTGTTGTAGTGTTTATAAAATAAAGAAGGAACCTACGACTGTTAATTTGCGATCGCTTATACAGGTCCCCCACTGCTATCGAGGCTTCTAATTAATTAAAAATATTACTCCGTCTGTGATTCCCGGCTAGGAATACGAGGCGACGCCACTCATGGATTAGGATAATCGTGAGTACCTAACTAAAGAATATAATTATAATATTTTATCGTTCAAGCAAAATGATTAATTAAAAGTTGAGAAAACTGACCATTCCAGCATTGAACTAAGTATTTCATAAAACAAAACATAGGTTGTGTATAGCAGTAACTTTGTAGTAAAGAAAAGTAGGTACTCCAATTTGTCCTTTGACCTTTTGTCATAGTCATCATAGTTAGGTGCCGGCCGAGCCGGTGTGAGCCGTTCACGGTTCAGGCTTTTTACAGCAATAAATAAAGACCACAACGTCAGAGGATAATATCAAAATGAAAAGAACTTACATTTAAAACCCCAACACAATACTTATACTAAATAATGAAATCAGATGAGTATCGTATAAGATCACGGTTGCCGACTGACTGGCCGGCAATACACTATCAATCTACGAAGACATAATTATTTATCAGTTGCTTATGTATTTGATATCAGTGTTTTCCCAAACCCTTATTAATACGATAAAGTGAAGACTTCTGCTGTTTGTAGGTATGTCTGTTTGTTTACGCTTGATTTAATGGGTCACGGTTTAGGTACTTGAGGACATTAGTTTTGTTTTGTCAATTCTTTCATTTCAACTTTAGTAGTAATGAACAGGCACAAAATGATGAAGTATTCTTTAATAACTTATACACTTAAATATATATAGTTATGAGTACTTATGACAAATTAAAATAACGTAATTGGATAGTTGGTTACTTGTCAAATATAATAAGGCTAGATAAAGAATTGGTTAGAAAGTAGGAAGCAGTAACTCATCTGATCTCCATTTCTAACAGCACAGTAGGTACCTGCCTAGGTTGTAAAACTAGCAAAGGGAAAGACCAAAAGGGACAACTAGGCGTTTAGAAATTTCCTTAAAAAGGCTGTAAGCACCCCCGGGAACAGATTTCAACCCCAAACGGCTCGAAAATACGGTTTCCAATAAGGTTACTAAGCTGTAGCAGTTGGTTATACTTACAAATACACGTGTCACCAACACAGCGAGAAAACTTTACTTCCACAGTTATATCCCTACTACTGCTGTAGAATAGTTAGGAGAACTGACAAAGCAAACACGCGCGTGCCAGCCTGATAAGCCATCACTTTATACTGTTACTTTATCCACTTTACATACTGCTGGAAACAAATATTTGTTGCTTTCAAGTTAATTTGTTACTCTACTTAACAAGTGGACGCTTACGTGTACTTTCTGTTGAGTATATAGGGTGTACCATGGAAACTAGTGGGAAGCAAGCTATAGGGGGCCTTAATATCCATTAATGTAATGTCCCTGTACCTACCAGTGGCGAAGGTTACATACAACTCGATTCCTACCTTTGCAAAATGGCACAGTCAGTATTCTTTAGACAAATAATATAATCACATTTAAGATATGTACTCCGGCTTACCTCTTACAAAAATTAACCCTTCGCTACTGGTACCTACACATGATCAGTAGACAGTAATTAATATAAAGGTTCAACTAGTTGGACTGCCTCGCTGGTCTAATGATCGCAATCGTGACTGCTGAGCAACAGGTCCTGGGTTCGGTTCCCGGGTCGGGTTTTTTATTTAAACATGACTGGCGAAATGTGGATGTACCTACTATAAGATACACTTCTGCGTAACTCTTCGGGATTACATTTAATTAAAAGTTTAGGAGCAGCAAAAGTTATAAAAGACATTCTCCAAAATACCCGACCATAACCACTTCTACAGAGCTTTAGCTAGAAGTGGTGAAAACTGGATTTTTAAATCTGTAACCAATAACTAGATCCTTGGTTAAATTTGAAATCATCTGTTGAATAGCATATGGTGAACTTTCTCCAATAGCGTAATCAGCTAACAATAAGACATATGAATTTGACGACCCGAATGGCGCAGCGGTAGTGAGGTTGCCTTACGTTCTTAGGGTCCCATTGCAGGTTCGAATTCCGGTAGGAGCAAATGTTTGCGTGATGAGCATGAACATTTGTTTCCGAGTCATGGATGTTTATATGTATAATAAGTATGTATTTACAAACAAAAAAGTACATATCTGTGTATTTCATATATCAACTATCTGGTATCCACGACACAAGCCTCGTTGGTTAGTGTGGCACTAGATGGCGCTGTGTGTAATGTTCAACGATATTCAGCGATATTTTTAATATTCCCTCTGCAGGGCCACAGACCTCCGCTCTGTGAGGAGTGAGCCGCAATTCTCCACAGGGCCCCAGTGACGTTATGTGATGTCTCCGATTTGTTGATTCTATGACAGACTAGCTTCCTTACGAGATTTTCCTACACCGTTGTATGACCAATGTTACGAAATAGATTTTATGTTCCCCATTTCCTCTCACAGAGGTCTGTTTCGGCAGCGAGAACTTTATAGAGTGATTATGCTTTTTTTCTTCTATCATACGACTCAAGAAAATGAAATTACTTTCTTTAAAAAACACAAGATAATTTTTTTATTTGTTTTTTAAATATTACAATCTAGCCTAATAAGATATTAGCAAGCAAGCAAGCAATTAAGCAAGCAAGCAATTTTAAATCTAATTTAATTTGCTGTAAGTAAAATTATATCAAAGAGCACGTTAATTGCGTTTACTTAGCCTGTATTAAGGCGTCACTTTGTTCTAGTGTCAATATAAATAAATGCAAGTGACGACTGGTAATTTAAGTATTTAACATAACGTAACGTATCGATAAGTCTGATATCTAAAAATACGGTGTTATCTTAGGACACGTCGGTTTAACCAACACTAATTATTATCGCAAACATAAGATATACAATTACTTTATGTAGTGCTTAAAGATGTTTTAATCTTAGAAAATTGAATTAATTTCATTACGAGTAACAATGTTTTACGTATAGATAAAGTAATGGTCCAAAGGCCTAACATAGATAGGTAGGTACCAAACTGTTGCCCGCAAGGCCGCAACCCTTTGTCCGCGTGAAATTATTATAAAAACTAGCGGACGTCACGCGGTTTCACCCGCGTAGTTCCCGTTCCCGTGGGAATACGGGGATAAAATATAGCCTATGTTACTCGCTGATAATATAGCTATCTATTGCTGAAAGAATTTTTCAAATCGGTCCAGTAGTTTTTAAGTTTATTCGTTACATACAAAATACAAATCTTTCCTCTTTATAAAATATAATAACTAGCGGACGCCACGCGGTTTCACCTGCGTAGTTCCCGTTCCCGTGGGATTATGGGGATAAAATATATGTTACTCAGTAAAGACGTGGCTTTCGAATGGTGAAAGAATTTTTAAAATCGGTCGAGGATTTTTAGAGTTAAATGAGTAACAAACACTCAAACAAACAAAAAATCAACTCTTTCCTCTTTATAATATTATTATATACGTAGTATAAAAGATATAGACTAGCTGATGTCACGCGGTTTCACCCGCGTAGTTCTCGTTCCCGTGGGAGTACGGAGATAAAATATAGCTTATGTTACTCAACAAAGACGTGGCTTTCTAATGGTAAAAATCGGTCGAATAGTTTTGGAGTTAAATCGTAACAAACAAATAAAATATTAAATCTTTCCTCTTTATAATACATATTAGTATAGATTAATTAATAGGTATAGGTATATATACCGACTATAATTACTGGTTAAGTCCGTTAAGGGGTTGTAGTGTGCATCATTTCTGCCTGATTTGACTATTAAACACCATACCCCTAACTGAACCATTTTTAAGACCTTTACTACGTTTACTACAGTACTAACCTTTACCGTACCGTACTAACGTTTACTACTACCGAAGCCTTTTTTTTTTTTTTTTTTTTTTATTAATTATACTAATACCCATAAATATTATAGCTTGTTGGATAGCTGAAGAAACGTAGATATTTACAAGCACAGCTGCAGCATACCTGCCATAGACTTTTTTTTAATATTCCTGAAAGAAGAAAATACTTTTACGAATTGATTCTTTTTAACCTTCAATCTACGAATACGACCCAGTTTGTTTAGTTACTTGCAATTTTTGTGTTGAGAATAATAAAAATCTACTACACAATCAAATAAATTACAGGCCCAAATTACGGTCGGGTTTTTTAATTTTTTCAATTAATTTTTTCGTTTTACACTTTATAGTTACCGTCGTTTTTAGATACTTAGATATACCATTTTAAAATCCTCATGATGAGTCCTTTATCGAGCCGTTCAGGCTGCAGAGCGTGCCAAATATTTGAATTTGGCGCCAAAAATCCGCCATATTAGCCGAATAGCTTATTCCAATCTGAATTTCATCAAAGTACAATCAAATCAAGTTCAATCTGAGTTTCAATCATAAAACGTTGGTAGTTCTTGGCTTCTTGGTAATCACTGGATCGCGAGTTCGATCCCCAGACATTTCAGATTGGAATATGCTATTCGCAACAGTGAAGACTTTCGTACTAGCGTAACATTCATTAAAATCAATTTTTCGAAATAGCGTGCGTCGTAATAACGATATTCGATATAGCGGTTTTCGACTCAACGTGTTTTCAAACTGGCGTACCATTCGTAAAGTTATTCGAAATATCGTGCGTCGGAATAACACAACGAATAGCTATACTGTTACATAAATAATTGAGCCGCAAAATGAATTAATGTCACATTATAAAATTTTTTATCCAAGTTAAAAAGATAGAATAGATATATGGTGATAGATAGTGATTCGTGGAAAAATGGGAACAATGAAAATCGTTGCGTTGTCTTGATTTTTTACAGAAAACTCTTCAGCGCTGCAGCAACGTAAATAACACAATATATTGTATTTTGTAGAACTTACAATACAATGATCATTGTAGGTAGATACCCCACAGATTTATTTGATATCCTTGCCTTGAGACATCGTCAAAATAGCAACATAAGAATGAAATTTCGTCTGAAAATTCAAAAAAATGTTTCTATTAACTCAGAAAAAATCAGAAAGATTTGGAACGTCCATTTCCCTAGATATTTTTCTAGTCTACCTACTCATCAGGATTTACCTTTAACTTAATGGAACATGGAATACAGAAGAAGACCTTACACATAAATTGCGGGCAAGTAATCGACAGACTAACAGCCAGTAGAGCTAGATACCGACGGATCGGTCTAGCCTAGTTCAATCCAACGATTGGCGGGATATTAAGCAATTAGCCCCAGGACGAAACAGTTCGTTTCTGATAGCTTGGCGCTGATTGCTAACTCTTTGATCACAAATTGCGGGATCGAACGATTTGGGTCTGATGTAGGAGTGAAATAACTGGAGCCGTGTTGGGCGCCATTTGTGAGCAACAAGATTGAGTCCTGAAACAGTTACGACTTAATAAAGTTGCTGCTGCCAGTTAAGATCACAATAGCGGTCATTGGGGTCAATGTGGGTCCATACATTTATTAAAGTTCTTAACATTAAAATAAAAAAATAAGCTTGATCAAGTCTTGAATCGTCATCTATCGCGATCTTCAACATTTTTCCTAATGAAAACCGGCCAAGTGCGTGTCGGGCCACGCGCAGTGTAGGATTCCGTAGTAGCCTGTAATCACAATAAGAACGATCTGTTGTTTTTTTTAAACTTATGATAATTTATTATGCTTTTTTTTTTTTAGTTTTGTGTTTTGTTTTGCAATGCGTCTTTACCCGTCATAAACAAGCAACTACTACAAAGATGAAAAAAAAAAAAACCCAAAAAAAAAAAAAAAAAATAAAAAAAAAATCCAAAAAAAAATAAAAAAATAAAAAAATAAAAAAAAAAAAAAAAAAAAAACCAACCCAAACAAACAAACCACCTTTGTTCCTTAGAACAAAAAAACGACTAAGAAGTCGTTTTAAAGGATTTGTTCTAAGGATTTTGAATTTGGTACAAAATTATCCAACACCCAGCGACTATCAGCGAATGCGAGACTATTAAAGTTACAGTTTCCTTTAAAGTTCATGAAATACACTATTATCATGAATTTTTCCAGATTTAACAAGTCAGCAGTTTAGCTTTTACCGGAACAAAAATTTGCACTTTAAAGTTAATATAAATTTCATAAATGGAGCATTAAAACGAAAAATAGAATTAGCAACCCATAAGTCATTTTAAAAGACATATTCAACGATACCCCACAAGATGGGGCAGACGAAAAAAAAAATGCACCCCCCTTCACCTACCCTAAAAAAAATATTTTCCAAAATTTTATTTTACCACTTTGTCGGCGGCATATTTGATATACACACCCCTACAAAAAAATTACAGCTTTCTAGTACAAACGGTCTCTTAGCAAAACCCCGGACAGACAGACAGACGGACATGACGAAACTATAAGGGTTCCTTGTCAGGACTACGAAACCCTAAAAAACGATCCAACCAAAAACGAAACAAATGAACCATTCATTTGTTTTGGTTCGTACAAAGAAATATTATGGAAAGGGCAATGACTGCTATTGCGATCTTGAAGAACTACGGGGTCCAATGCTGGAGTGGTTCAAAGATTACCACAAACACAGGTATAATGTAGTTAGTGTGGCGGGGGCGCTCAGCGACAGAATTCCGACACATCATGGAACGGCTCAAGGATCGATCCTCGGACCGACTGAGTACTTATTATATGTTAACGATATGTGTAACTTATTCCGGCAGGCCTCCGTCTACCAATTTGCTGACGACACATGTCTTATCACAGCTTACAGGGATCTAAGTACTGCGGAGAAAATGATGCAATCTGAGTTTAACCTGCTATGTAAATGGGCACATGACGTTGGCTTAACAATCAACTATGAAAAAACTAAACTCATGCACATTCATTCACCGTACTTAAAATCTCAAGGAACCCCAAGAGTCATCGCTTATGAACACCATTGCATGCATCGGTGCTTAGATGTCTGTGACTGTAAGCCGATTGAAAACGTTAAAGAACATGTATGTCTAGGTATTAAGATTGATCATAAATTTAACTGGGGCCCGCATGTGGACTCTGTATGCAATAAGCTTAGAGCAATCATGTCAACATTGCGCATATTGAAGCACAAATTGCCATATAGGACCTTATGATTGTTGTATATGGCATTGGCCGACGCTGTTATCAATTATGGCATAACCAGTTATGGAAGAACTTATAAAACCTACCTTCAAAAAATATATAATATACAAATACGATTATTAAAGATAGTGGTACCTTTTAAAATTAAACTCAAATACAAACCCGATTATGATAAGTTATTCCAATATTGTAAAGTCATAAATGTATTCGATAAAGTGAAATTCGCTGTTGCCTCTGATTACTGGGATCACAATATGAGTAAGTTACAGAAAATAAGTAGACCTAATTTTGTTCGTAACCTGTCGTACTTGCCTCTGTATAAACTGCCAAGAGTAAATAATGAATACGGTAAAAGGGTCTGGACATATGCTCTTCCAAGCATACTGAATAAGTTGCCTAAGGAATTAGCCAAAAAATTGGAAAACAAAAAGTCTCGACAGATTAAAAAAATCTTGAAATTCTACTTCACCGTTGAAATGTATAAAACGCGGGAGGGGCATACGTGTGGGCCCACTACCACTACCAGACTGAGACCTGTGAGCGAGTAACTGAACTGATCGATAGCGCACATAATCTAGAAGTAGAAAGATTGAGCGTTATTGTTTTTGTGTATTAAATTTAGGAATGCATGTGGAAATAAATAGTTTTAAATTTTTATTTTTTTTAAATTTTTTAACTGGCAGCAAATATAGTCGTTTTGAAAAAAATACCGGTATCGAATAAAAATCAGAACACAAATGAATAGGAAAAATATTTTTGGATTTACCCGATTTCAGGAGATTTAGGTAAACAAAAACTAAGCCTGTGCCATGCCCCGGGGTCGCGGGACTGTTCGAAAGAGATACCGTGGCCCCGGAACACAAAGGGCGATGAAGGAACATGGATGGGTTTTAGTCAGTAAAAGTCTCCTCTCCAAGTCCCTCCTGCTCCGCCCAGAGCGGGAGAAGTCATTTGATGATTTCCCAACCAAAAAAAAAAAAAAAACCTGTGCCATGCCCTGTACCCTATAGAGTAGAGAAGATTTCAACTATTTCTTAATTTGTCTATTCAAACGGTCACAACCGGGCAATCCGACCAATTTGAAATACGTTTACCGCTAAACGCATTTAGTGCTTATAGTGCCAGCCGACATAAGTATTTGCTGATAATAATCAAGAAATGCCAGATAGGTAACCTACTCTTGATATTGGCATTTAGAGATGTGCTGTCTCCATTAAAACGGATGAGGCGTAAAAGTAATCATGATATCGAACATTAGGCATGACGACAGTATCAAAAAATTGCAAATCTATTTAGTCCGTCAGTTAGAGAATTGGAAATTAATGGACACGTATTTTTTGTTTTTGTAAATCAATGCATATTGACAAAGATAAAACGCATCAAAACTCGGGAGTGGGGGCTCGTGACGTCAGAACTAGTTAAAATTATACTTAGGCGTGACGTATTGAGAATTTTAAAAGCGTCATATCTTCGTCAATTTTGGTTTACGTAACAAAAGAAAAAACACGGTTCAAATATTTTTTGATAATCTAACTGACGGACTAATTAGTATTTTTTTTGTCGTCTCGCCTATTAGCCCGTAGCATTGCTATCTTGTGATGTCAGCAACTCGGCAGATTGGAGCTTTCCTAGCTGCCTGCGAAGCTCAGCTCAGCTCAGCTGAAATGAAATGAAATGATGAAATGTTGTTTATTTTTGCAAGTAGGTTCTTACAAACACTTTTCACGTCATTTTTTTTTAAACTAGATGGAGCCGGTGTTTCGTACCTGACTACTCTGAGAAGAAACAGCCGAAACAAACTCAGAGGTCATAGTCTCTTTTGAAATCCAGACATAATCTTGTTCAATTCAGATGAGGACTATGCAGATTAGTGTCTGAGATGGTCTTTTGAAGAAAGAACCACACAGATTTGAGTGGACCTGTCCAGTCAGTGCAAGCATTTGTCAGTTATCGTGTAGCTCGACTTATAACTCAAGGAGCTCAACGAAACGGCGAACAATACCAAAGAAAGGACATTTGGGTAGGTCGCTTATAGTACTCAAACTGCCAGACAGTCGTGGGGAAAAAAATAAAATAAAATATGTGACCCACATGGTCCTCACATTCACAATGATTAAATAAAATTAACAATAATTTACAAAACGAATGTCAAAAAATAAAGTAAAAATAAACATTAAATGTCACAATAATAATAAAAAAGTAAAATACTTAACAAAAAAGTATTCATGTCAAATCAATACATGTCACATAAAATAATGTAAAATAAAGTAAAAAAAAAAAAAAAATACTGAACTAAGTATTCATGTCAAATCATTCAATGTCAAAGTGTATAGTGTATATTGTAAGTGTAAAAGAAAGGAATTAATAATAAAGAAGCGAATCTCGGCAAGAATCTCAGTGAGAATCTCGCGAGAACTTCTTTGGGTACACACTCGCAAGGCTCTCAATACAGTTCTCACGCTCGATGACGATGGACGCAGAGTTAACTGTTGCGACAAGCTTATTGCTGTGCGCATTTGCATAATATTTATATTATATGATATTCTAATTTATAAATAATATTTATATATGACTCGACTGGACTCGTTCCTGACTGTTTGGCCAGAGAAGGCAAAACACCGGGACAGGTGGAAAGAAATGGGGGAGGCCTTTGCCCAGCAGTGGGACAGAATAGGCTAATTAAAAAAATAAATTATATAATATAATTTATATATTTTTTTAATTTGTGTTTCACAAAATCCGGTCTGCTTGAAACTATTCTAGAAATGTCAATTCTAGTTCGTTCGTCCAAATCCGGCTCATATTGATGCTCATACAATACCACGCACAACTCTTCTAATCGGCGAGTCGCTCGCTACTGAGAAACATGCGAGTGTGGAGTCAACACAAGTTCTCGTCTTTTCTCCCGTTCTCAGCTCCTTTGTCTCGCGGCAAAAAACCGACAAAAATCGGAGAACAAGGCGAGAACCTGAGAAGATTATGAGAATCGGTTCTACATAACATCACATGTCACTATATTTAAAACTAATCTCTGTAGGTACCTATTATCGCGCACACACTCTTTTTGGAGCAAATAATTAAATCTTTCAAAATAATCCTATTACCTACCCCGCCCTCTACCTTTTAATATGCCCTGGCCAACCAACAACACATAATTATGCCAATGTGGTCACTACCTAGTACCTTTTATACGATGAAACTTAACTTCAAAAGTTATACGGATTAGCCACACGGAAAACTATCTGATACGCAATTTCTTAACCGTATTATTACGGTCGAATAAATTAAATTATGAACTTAAAACGTAAGTTCGCGGTAAAACAGCGTATTAAGATGAGTAAGCTTTCCCTTTTATGTAAATAATTCTATTTAATTTCTAATAACTTTAGTTTGCAAAGTTTACGGGGCAAATCCTTTGTGAGATCCTTTGAGATGAAGCTACTTGATTTATTTTAATTAAAGTGGATCCAATAACCTGAGCAATAACTACCTATACGTCTTCAGTACCTCCGCTCAGTGAATTTTGCAAAATAGCCGGACGACTTTGTACATTACTAAGAATGTAAAAAAAAAACTTTTTTTAATTATTTATTTTACCACTAAATATCTAAACTCTGTTCTAAACTATAAAACATAATATGGAAACGGGTATTTATCGCGAATTTTACCTTTAATATAAACAATCAAAAATCAAAATCAAAGCATTTATTTCAAGTAGGCCAGTTACAGGCACTTTTGAATTGTCGAAACAAAGATGAAAATTAAATGTAGCTACAGTCCCAGTCACAAGATATAAAAAATGTGAAAGTACTGTAGTTGCCCATTCCCTAGCGTAGATCTCTATGGAGAAGAACTGGCAAGAAACTCCATGGACACTCTTTCAAATCAAAATATTGATACAAAATCTTGGTTACATCATTCATGTTGAGATGGTATATTATGTGAGAACAATGTAGCAAGATGTGCACGTTCAGTGTCCATAGTAAAAACAAAAAATACAATTCAAAAATAAACATTCAAATAAGCCATGGCAACTAAGAGATGACCAGTCACAACTGACAGCACCCGTTCACGAACATGACGCATGGATCAGCACCATTCAACTAAACCATTTTGAAGGGAACGGAATAATCCGACACACGCGCCACCATCAGCGAGACATTAGAGTGAGCGTGACATACTCTCAACCGCCAGGGCACATTCAAGTCAAGAAAAGACGTAGGATTTCAGTGAATGATAGCTTTCTAGTACATAGTACTCACACAATATGGGCTGTGCGATTATATAATACTAGAGATTGATTCTATACAATGCAAAGACAGTTGTACAATCTTCAGCAGCTCCAACAATTCTATTTAATGCTATCAATTTATGCGCCCCTGTCCATGTGGAGCAGGGTCAGCATTGAGCCACGCATTTTTATCAGCGATATAATCGCCCAACTTGTAATAAGCTTGCTTACATAGTGTGCGTTTGATGCATGTTTTAAATTTCGTCGCATTCAGTTCAAGAATATAATACTTTGTGGAATTTTATTATAGCATCTCAAACAGTACCCCATGAAAGATGAGTCCACTTTAGCGAGTCTGAAGCCTGGCTGAACTAGTTGGTCCCTATTTCTAGTGCTGTAATTATGTCTGTCACCTCTTTTACCAAAAAGATGCAGATTTTTTCTGACGTACATTATGTTTTCGTAGATGTACTGACAATGTACCGTCATGATGCCAATATCCTTAAACAGTTCCCTTAGAGAAACACAGCAAAATGCCATAAGACATTATACTATGAAAGTAACTAAAATAGACCAGTCTAGCAGTATCTACATCAGTAAATTGACGAATTTTTCTAATAGCATACGCTGCTGAACTTAGACGCGCCGCAAGGGATGTTAAATGAGAACCCCATTGTAGCCTTGAGTCAAGCGTAAGCCCGACGGTCCGACCGGTAGCACCAGTTGTGGTCGCGGGAACACTGAAGTATTTAAGGTACCGTTCCATATATAATTATTACTATACTCTTTGAGGTACCGCCACTGTTTATTCAACTACCCTCACTTGATCTTCATAAATGTTAATTAGGGCCGGTTCACACTAGGACAGCACACTACACTTAGAGCCTTATCACACTAGCAGATTGCGAGCGGATTCAAAGAGGAGCGGGCGCGCAGCGAATTCGTTGCGAGCACAGATATAGATAGACCTAGATAACGCAAGTATCACGATCTGTATGAAAACCAAACGTGCCATTTTTTGACTACCTATTATGACGTCACAAGTGCGTCACAAGCACTATTTAGTGATGGGAAAATCAAATCGATTCAAATACGCCGGCCAAGTGTTGCACCCATCTTGTCCCACCCCCCGGATACCGATGCCGGATGCCGAGCATGTTATAACCAATACGCACGTATATCGTACGACGTTTTTTAACACATTTGTGAGGAAACAGAAAAAAAAAGATATTCACAATACAAAGAAAAGAAAATTTGAGAAAAATGGCGCGAGGATATTATTTTCTGCCGTGGCTGCGTGAAAATGTTGGCAAAGACGCTAGAGCATGCAGCCAAGTTTTTAAATTACCGAATAACCTGTTTTTTATTTTATTTTAAAAAAACTCAATCTGTGAATGCACACTGTTGCTTTCCCGCCATTTTACAGCGCGCTAGCGCTGCCTACTGACTGGCGCCGCGCGGCGATTAGTTCGAAATTTGAATAGCAACAGCGCGCTGCTCACTAGCTGGAGTCGTGCGGCGGCGATCAGTTCCATATTTGAAATGGCAAATAATACTGTTATGGAATTTGTATGGACTATAATAATAAGTGGAATTACATCAGCTTTACAAGCAAGGGTGTTAAAAAATAGGTTTTAGGTGGGAGTACCTATTTTACCGCACGTTCCGTTGTATGGTGCGTAAATTTTAACTTTCGAACAATGTATACAGGCTTCGTAAATGCATTTTTTGAGCAAATGTGTTGAAAATAAAATTACCCGAAGATAAAGAAAAACAAGCGTGTTGTAAGTATAAAGGATAAAAGCATAGATGAACAGCAAAAACAGCGAGATAAATGGCGTGATAATTCGAGAGCATATTACAAACGTAAGCAGAAGCAGACAGAAACACTCCACGTGGATGTCGATGAAAATGATCAGTACATGGTTACTGACCACAGTTTTGAAAATGACACAGATCCTTTAGAGAAGTCATGTACTGCGAAGTCAAACAGCAAAAATAAATCATATTATGAACAAAACGATCACTATTATCATATCAGCTATTGGAAGACATTAATTGCCTCCCTCAAATGTTTACAGAGCATTAAAGATTACAGAGAGGAGAAAAGATCTCCCTCAAATGTTTACAGAGCAGCTAGCTTGTATTATATGATATAAAAATAACAAGATTAACAATACAAGAAAACATTCATTATTACTACTAGTAGTTACTCCATTCTATTTTGTTATTTTTATTACTGTTCTGTATTGTATGTAATAAAGTACCTACATAAAAAATATGTAACAAAAAAATACCTTTTATAATTTCCTCTTTTTTGGTGATATTATAGCTTTTTCGGGCGTAACTTTTAGATCTATATTCTGTAATACAAGTACAAATAAAATTCAACATTTTATTAAATAACTCGAAAAGTTACAGAAACTTATCAATTACCTAACTTCATTAGTTGTGATCTTCAGTACAACAATAGTCGGACATGCTGCTTTTGCCAATATAAAAATTGTCTACATAATAAATATAATATAATTCCTCTGTTTCCGAAATCGATTCTCGAAATCGATTTTTGTTGCGTAGGATGACAGCACTAATCGCTAAAATTGACAGAGGAATGATAAAAGTGCCTGTACACCGAAACCGAAGCGATATACGGTAATATCATTTGTTTTGATATTCACGATTTGTAAACACAGAACTTCAAATCAACCGCTCCAAGTAAAAGCAGCAATGTATCACGAATATACAGCATGCTTTCGATGACCTATGTTTTTCTCAAATTTCGTATTACTGTGGGTATTAAGTTAAAAATAATTGATTTTAAAATGAATTACGCATAATATTAAACATAAAATTACTTACTGATGGAAGGAAACGTTAGCTTTTCTTTTTTGTTCACATTTGTGCAGTTTATACAATTAATCACAGCGCAATTAGGCATTTTTGTTTTTTGACTGACGTCCAACTAGCGCGGCGCACCGGTGCAGACTCGGCGCGACACGTTCGGAGAACTCGCTGCTGCCCAGTAGTGGGCTGCGGCTGGCGGGGTATGGGCAGCGCCCTTTGTCCCGCGGAATCAGGTTGTGCCCGTAGACGTACGGGCACCGTCAGTGGAGCGGCCATGTAGGCCTCGGCCAATGGCGAGCGCGCTTGCGCCGCTCGCCTGTGAGTTAGTGTCATTTTGTGTCGGTAGAGGCACCACGGTGTTAACCGTATCTTCACGCCGCCTCGGCGGTCTGTCACCGCTAGGTGGAACTCCCGGTGCCCCGGGAGAAGCCCAGCGGGTGACGACCAGCCAGAGGCGGCTGGGGCTGCCCCTACCGGGCGATGGACCCCCGCCCACAACGTTATCGAAGCTAGCCGATGCGCTCCGGGCTAAGGGGCCATGTATGTATGTTTGAGCGGTATTGTGTTGTGTACACCGCTCATGTTAACGAGTAGATAGTGAGCCCGCGTCACTATCCATCGCGTGAGTCATCTGAGTGTGGAGTCGTGTGGGTATGAGGTGGGGGGTGAGCGCCGCGTCTATATTAACTTAGAACGCGGCGTTTCACCGGTGTGTGAGTAATGTGTGTGGAGTCTCTTTGTTTGAGTATGTCGCGTGTAGGTGAAGCGACATACTCGGTGGTCAAGTCCGGTGGGTGACGTCACACGTCCGCCACGAGATCACGTGGAAGGCGCCTGGGGTAGCGTGGGGGGCGCCCCGCGTCCGGCGGGCGCGTGTGCCATGGCGCTATCTGCGCGATGTGGGGCCAGGCAGAGGCGTCGGCGCGCGCGAACATGTTGGACGCGAGGCGCCGGCTGAAGTCCTCCAGGCTCTCGATGTTGAGATCCCGCTGCACGACTGCGTTCCTCACGTAGCGAGGTGCGGCGACGATCTTCCGGAGAGCTAGGTTCTGTTGTGCTTGGAGTTTTCTCTTGTTCTTCTCGCTCGTGAGGGCGAGCCATGCTGGGGCGGCGTAAGTGAGAAGTGGTCGGATGTACGCTTTGTACACCCCCAACTTGGTGCGCAGCGGGAGTCGAGACGAGAGCACTGGGTGCAGCAGGAAGCGGGCGGCCCTGCTTTTTGCGACGACAGTGCAGACGTGTGACGTCATGGAGAGCCGACTGTCGATTGTGACCCCCAGGTACTTGGCCTGTCCGAGCCACTCGACGTCGCCCCCTGTAGTTTTAAGGGTGGTGGTTTCTTGTAGCCGCCGACAGCCAGCGCCTGTGTTTTTCCCACGTTCACCGATAACCTCCACTTGGCGAGCCATTCTGGCAGAAGATCGAGCACGCCTTGCAGCTTGACTGCCGCGTGCTGCACGTTGAGTGATGTTGCGATGTAGGCGGCGTCATCCGCGTACAGCGCGAGCGTGGTGCCCGGTGTGGTGGGGATGTCATCGGTGTAGCAGGAATAACACCACGGAGAGACGCAGCTGCCTTGCGGCACTCCGGCTGCAATGGGACGGGCGCACGACAGCGCTCCGTCAACCACCACCCTGAAGGTCCTGTCCTGGAGGAAGGAGGAGACCACCCGTATCAAGCGACGAGGCGTGGATGTTGCTGTCAACTTGTACAGCAGACCGGCATGCCAGACTCTGTCGAAGGCTTTTTCCATATCTAGGAATGCTGCAACTGCTCTCTCTTTCTTGTTCACCGCCGCCGTGAGCAGGTGCAGCACCCTCGACAGCTGGAGCGTCGTAGAATGTTCCGAGCGGAACCCGAACTGTTCTGGACGCGGTGTGACGTGTTGCTGGAGGTGTCGCAGCAGGAGCTGTTCAAACACCTTGGAGATGCAGGACAGTAGTGTGATGGGCCGGTAGCTTTCCGGCTTCAAGACGTCTTTATGAGGCTTGGGCAGCATGATGACGCGCCCCTCCTTCCACACAGCCGGGAAAACCCCGGTGCGTAGTATCCCTGTGAACAAGCGCGCTAGCGCCGCTACCGTTTTGTATGGTAGGTGGCGCAGCGTGGTGTTGGTGATTTTGTCCGCCCCCGGAGCCTTCTTTGGCTTTGTTCTGAGGATGGCGCGTCTGACTGCACATGGTGAAAAGAAGATTGGGTCTTCATCGTGGGCTACCGGCGAGGCGAAGTACTCTCCAAGGTGCCTCTCGACTGCTGCGATGTGCTCGGGGTCGTCGGTCGGGTTCGGCTGGAACTGACGCTCCAGGTGTTCCGCGAAGATCTCCGCTCGGTCTGCTGCTAGGTTTCTGGGCGCCCCGTCGCAGTGGCGTAGAGGGCGCACCGGGGCTGGGGTATTTGAGAGCGTCCTGCAGAGCTTGTGCAGCGACGCCCAGTCTCCCTCTGCGGCGTCGATGCGTTCCTCCCAGCCCTCGGCGTTTAGCTCCTGGAGCTTGGCCCTGACCTTCTCCGCCAGACGGTTAAGGTCCCGCTTGGTGGTGGGACATCCAGTGTCCTGCCACCGCCTGCGTAGGCGCCTCCTTTGGGCGATCATGTGCTTGATGTGGGCGGGGAGGGGCTTGTAAACAATCCCCCCCGGCGTCGTCGGCATTGTGGTTGTCGCCTCTTCTAAGGCGCGCTGGATGCAGGCGGTGACCTCTTCCGCTAGTCTGTCCACGTCTGCGGCGGTCTCGACAGGCCAAGTGGGAGTGGTGGTCTCCAGCTTCTCTTTGAAGATATCCCAGTTTGTGGTGCGACGTGGCGCAGGAGGCGAGAGTCTTGTCGGCAACTCCGATAGGACGACGAGTACGGGGTGGTGATCCGACTGTAGCTCGTCGTCCAGCACTTGTTGGGTGAGCTGGCAACCTAGGCCCTGGTGGATCACGATGTCCAGCACGTCCGGAGAGTGCGCCAGGTTGTCGGGGTAGTGGGTTGGTGTGTCAGGGCCGGACACCGTGTATCCGTGGGCCTCCGCGTCCGTGAAGAGTCGTCCGCCCCAGGTGTTCCGCGTCCGGCTGTTCCAGGCTTCGTGCTTGATGTTGAAGTCGCCGGCAAGGAGAGTCGGGTTCGGCGACATCAAGGTGCTCCTCAGCTCTGTCAAGCTGAAGTCGGTGCCAGGTGGATGGTAGGCTGCGTAGATGTTCATGTCCTTGCCGGCGACGTGGAGTTGAGCTCCCAACGCCTGGAAGGTGGTGGCTGTTACCTCTGGTAGCGGTTGATGGACGACCCTTCGGTTGACCAGCACCGCCAGTCCGCGGTATGTGTTGCCGAGCGGCGACTTCTCGTCCCTCCTATAGGTGATGTATCCCGGGAACCTGGTCTTGTCCGCAGGTCCCAGGAGAGTTTCCCCTATGAGCGCCACGTCGATCCTTTGTTCCCTGAGGAGGAGGCGGAGAGGGGCGACTTTTTTCTGCAGGCCGCGGGCATTCCAATGCAGTCTCCTCAACGAACTAGACATTGTATATAGTAAGTAACTCCGTCAGTCCGTCGAGGATTACAGCGCCCGCGTCCTGTCCCTGTCTTATGGCCCTTATGAGGTCCATTAAGAGCTTGATGGCGCAGGCTGTGACTTCCTTTTGTTTGTGGTTCTGCTGGCCCTCGTTCGTTGAGTGGCCAGCCTGTGGTTGATTGTGCTGCCGCTGCTCGCGAGCGCCAGCTGAGTGTTGTTGTTTCTGTTGTTGATGTTGTTGTTGTTGTTGTTGCTGTTGTTGTTGTTGCTTGGGTGGCCTTGTTTTCGGAAGAGCGGCGGCCGGGGCCGCGCTTGCGGGGGGAGCGGGCTTCTCCTCCCGCTTCCCCTTCCTCGGCTCACTAGCACTAGCAGCGGCAACAGAAGGAATCACCGTTGGTAGAATGGCAGTGGGCTGCGCCTGCGCTGCGACAGGAACAGCGCCCTCTGTTGTTTGGGTCGCGGGGGGCTGGGTCTTCTTGCCCCTCTTCTTACCCCCGCGCTTCTTCTTCTTCCGCCTCGAGGCAGTGGCATCCGTGGTGGGCCCGTTTGCTGCCGCCATCAGTGTGGTGCTGGGGGCTTCATGGTCCTCCACGTTGGCTGGAGGCCCCTCTCTGGGCCGGCGCTGGCTCGCTGTGATGGCGACAGTGCCCGCCCGCTTGTTCGCGGCTTCTTTCTTAAACACCGGACACCTGGTGCTGCAGGCCGGATGGTCGCCCGTGCAGTTGGCGCAGGTGGCCGGCTCTTCTCTGGGGCGCGGGCACTCGCGCGCGATGTGTCCCTCGCCGCACCTCACGCAGGCGAGCGGGCGGTGGCACTGGTGCGAGCTGTGCCGGAACTTTTGGCATCTGTGGCACTGTGCGGGCCCACGTTTGCTTCTCCATGCTTCAATGCGGATGCCACGCATGCACATTAGCGTGTCAATCTCGTATATCCTACGGATGTCCATCTGCCTCTTCAGCACTACATGGAATATGCAGCCGGGTCGTCCTCCGCGTGCGTTGATATTACGCACGTACTCCGGCTCATACCCCAGTAGGCTGAGCTCCTCAGAGATGTCGGCTGGGTCCGTGTCCGCCGGCAGTCCCCTTATGGCCACCTTTAGCCTACGATCCGCCCTCAGTGAATAGGCGAACCAGCTGGTGCCGTCCAACTTCTCCAGGTCCGTGAGATAACTTTGGACCACCCTGTACTCGTCTTCACTCTCAGGGAGGAACCTAAATCCCCCCTTGAAAGGTTTGGAGGGTGACCCAACTTTATACTTAGGGCCCTAAAGTGAGCGGCCCAGCTCGGCGCGACAGTGGCCACGTTAAGCATTTTATGCTTATGTCCGGCACGCGAAGTGGGTGCTTTTGCGTTATCTAGGTCTATCTATATCTGAATAGTAGCGTGAAAGTGCACTCAATTGTCAACGTTAGGCTGGAAAAACGAACGTTGAAAATTGAGTTTGCGATGCGTTGAGCAGCGAATGCGCAGCGAAAAATATAAAACATCATTCTGCACCTGCACCAGAATGCAACCTTTTATTAAATTGCCCTCTTTCACTGATCGACTACATGTTTGTCCAGCTAAGGCTGTTAATTGATTATTTATATATCACTAAAAATATTAGAGGTAATTTGAAAAACCTATTTTTATCATTTAAAAAACCTTTTATTTAACTGTCAGTTCAATCAGCCGTTGGATAAAATCCGTGATGCAAGAAAGTGGCATAAATATTGGCACGTTATCTGCACACAGCACTCGACATGCGTCTACTTCTGCAGCGCTTCAGAGGGGTGTCTCGATCGACGGGATCCGAAGAACGGCTGGCTGGACTGACCAGCTCAACTTGTTTAGCTAGGTTCTATAACTGAGTAATACTTAGACTGGATTCCAAGCGAAAGAGAGTCTGAAGCCGTCTTTGCGATTGAAATTAGAATACTTCTTGATCTCAATCGCGTCCCGAACCATTCTCTTATAATTGTGCTTCTCATTGGCAAGGATTTTTGGGTTGTTTAAGACCTTAAGTGGAGATTCTAAATGTGGGCAGTCACCCTGACATCAGAATGACTGCCCAATTTTTAAATTAATTTTCTCAGTTATTAATTAGGTATCTACCAATTATTTACACAAAGGTATCAAATAGTGGCAAATAGGTATTAGATTTTAGTAATATTTTAAAGCTGATTGGTTATTTTGGCCAGTCATTCTGATGTTCACCTTGTAGGCTCTATCTAGGCTTCTATCAAAGCAAAAAATAAAAATTTGTAAAAACAAATTCAGTATAAGCCTCCAAAAATTGCTGTTTTGCACAAATTTTACCTCAACTTTGGCCGTTCATAATGTACTCGAAATTGTAAAAGTAAAGGAAGCATCCCGATAGAAGTCTTGCAAATGTAGTGGAGATTCTAAATGACAAATATTTATTGCACATACTTGTAAGACTTTATCAAAAACACGTATTTCCTGGAACAAGTTTTATAAATTTTCGAACACTATTTTTCGTTCATTGTCCTCTGGTTAGGCGGTATGAGGTGCGCGGGTGACGAGTAGTGCGGGGTCGGGGCTAGTTATGACAGGGGAGTTGAAAGAATACCACTGCTGTGGCTCTGGATGAAACAACAAGCTTTTCGACCATGCTCGCCGGGAAGGGCCCACAGAAACGGGGTAAAAGCGAAAAGTTATGTTGTAAATACCAAAAACTAAACGCGTTGACAGTCAGCTGACAGTAATGAATTATTGACGCTGTCAGTGTCACTTGTCAGTCCCAATCAGTCCAGTCCTGTCAACCTGTTGTTTTGTTGTTGAAACGGAAGTTTATAATTAAACTATTCATTGAAATAAAGAGATTTCTGTGATAAAACCAATACGATTTCCTATTCCAGCCATGCTGGTCAAAAAGTTATTTACTCTTGTTTTCGTACATAAAGAAGATCAAGTATTACTGGGTCTCAAAAAGCGTGGATTCGGTGTAAACAAGTGGAATGGTTTCGGCGGGAAAGTGGAACCTGACGAAACGATTATAGATGCTGCAGCTCTGGAGTTAAAAGAAGAATGTTGTCTGTTCGTTAAACCTGGTGATTTGAAGAATATCGCACACTTAGAGTTCACTTTTGAAGGGCAGCCAACGTTGATGGACGTTAGAGTTTTCTCCACAAATATCTTCAAAGGAACGCCAGAAGAAACTGATGAAATGAAACCAGAATGGTTCAAGAACAACAGCGTACCATTCGATGATATGTGGCTTGATGATAAGCTGTGGTTTCCTTACATGCTGCAAGGGAAAATGTTTTTTGGGACCTTCCACTATGAGGGCTTTGACAAGATTTTGAGTTATAAACTCGAGGAGCTGGAGTCTATGGAAGCTTTTTATGCAAATAGAAAGTCAATGTAAGAATCATTTGTAGTAATTTTAATTTTGTTTTTGTGATTTGTTCTCTAAAGCTATTGTACCACTTGTGTTATTGTCTGTTTTAATTAGTTTTATTTCTGTGATCAAGATGTGATTAGTTAATATATAGATAAGTGTACAATTCAATTGCATTTATTATGTTCCTTTTAATGTTGAAGTTAAACTTGAGTTCATATGAATGAACTATCTTAGCCTGGGATCTATAATCATTACCTAGCACATAGTTTGATAGTCTTTAGACTCTGATAACTTCCTGTCTTTATCTTGCACTTGTTCTTTATCATGGTGCTGGCACAATATCATATTTTATTAGCCCAAAATATCACCACTTCCATGGCTTCATCAGTGGTAGCACAGAGGTCATCCCAACTGCATGTTTTGGGGCTCAGTGGGCAGGATAGATGGTGAAGCATGGTTTACGAAACAGCTCCACTTGCGGTTATAGTTTGACAGTGGCAGAAATAAATTTTAGACTAAGTATGAGCTGAGTAACATTTGTAGATCTCAACCATATGTGATAGAACAATGTATACTCTCTATTTAATTAGGATCATAGATCTAGTAAGCACAATAATACCCTTTCATAGAAATAGCTTATTAAGTATTAATGTGTCATAAAATACTGTTATCAAAACATTGGATTCAAGAATGTGACAATGTTGCATTAACAGAGGCAGTAGTGTTTGTTTCCAAGTATTTCACTTTAGTAAGAATTTGCTATTTTACAGTTTAGAGAGATACAATATTGTCATTTCTCAGACACAATCAAGATATTGAATACACATATATTATGCACAGTTTTTAAGTTGTCACAGTTAACATCACATTTTTAAACTAGAATGTATCATAAGTTAATCAGGATCATCTACCAGTCTTACCAAGCAGATAGACAAGAGGGCAGATACACAGGCAGTTTGTTAAATACTGGAATTCAGCTGTATCTGGTTAGAATGAAAGCTGTCCCCAACATAGTTGGGAAAGGCACAGATGATAAGGTTGAAAACCTTATTATATGATTGAACAAATTGTTTGAACATAATTTCTGGAACATATCTAGGAAATCTATACATGTTTTTACTAAACTAGTGGTTTTGTAATGTTGACCATACTAAGTATGGTCAACAAGTAAACAGGTCTTGTAGTAATCTCATTGTGTTTGTTGTTAGATAGAAGAAAAGTATTAAGATACTCTATGTAAAAATTACCAAAATGTAGGAAATAAGAAATAAAAATCATGATTGGAAAAATATTGTTTTTTTTTTATTATTACTTTATTGTTATATAATTATTACAAACAACTAAGATAACACACATACATTACTTACATACTGATACTTTTGAAGTGATCCACACTTGCAAAGTTCTTGTTACATACAACTCAATAATGACGAAAGAACAATACAAGATTATTTTTGGTTTAATTTTTACAAATGACATGGTGTCTACAGTTTCTTGCCGTTTACCTTTAACAAATTTGATCTTATAGTATGAAATATGAAGTTATAGTTTTGGCAAGGCACACATTTATGGGTGAGTTTTTGAAAAAAGCAAGTATTACTACCTACCTACTGTCAAGATAAAATTTTAATGAACTAAACGATCCATTCATCTACTATTTAAATAATAATATATAATATTTATAATGTTACTTTTAGACTGATACTACAGAGGAACCATTGGCAGTGATTTAGTAAATATTATTGTGCACTTCGGTTGCTTATAACCATTTTAAGTTGTAGTAGTAAACTGTATAAAGATGTTTTACTTATAACCTGAAACTGCAGAATCCGTTTCCAAACATTTCAGCTGTTTTCGGTATTCCGTCCATGCTTTTCTAATAATGACAATCTTTATATATTTAATTTTATATCCTGTCTACCTCAAGTAAAATCTGTGACCATACAATTTGCACTCACACAATTTACAAATACGTATAAAAACATGGAAATATTCAAGAAACTTTATAAAAGTCTTATCATTACAAGTCACAATTTTTTCTTCAGAGTAAACAGAATTTTGAACACGTTATTATGTTAATTTCACTTAGTAACTAACATTCTTTATTTTATAAAAATAACGGATATCACCATTCGAAATTATTAGAAAAATGTCCTTATCATTTTCTCCACTTCTATCTCAAATAATCTATCAAAATGAATTGCCAACTGATGAGGTTTTATTATTATTTGCCCAAAAATGCCTGCTAATAATGCTGAGGCTTCCACTTCCAGGGCGAGATCATAAATATCCCGAAAGTGTACAATTGATTAAGTCTGGAAACCTTATCCCAGCCCTTGGCCCTTCATACTCCGTCTCTTGTAAACCAACCAATTCATCTCACTACTGAAAAAACTCACTTCACTTGCCTAACAATCCTCACATTAGTCCATCTTAATTGCATCCCACACAATTTGACTATTCTGGTGCCTAAATACAGAGTTCCAAGACCGATGCCTCATGAACAATCACTGTCCTTCAGCCGTGCCATCTCCCTCAGCCAGGGCAGTTCTAGCAAGGTTGCGGGCTAATGCTAGACGGAGGAGGTCAGACTTCTCTGTGTCTAAGGTGGAGGAACGGAGTTCGAGGCACAGCATAATTTCATAAGTGTCGTTTGAGGTGAAGACAGGTTCATCTGATTCGAGGAGGGGTAGTGTGTCCAGGAGAAGTGTTTCCCAGAAGCTGGAAAAGAGTTAATAGTTGATCATAAGAATTGTATTGTTCTAGCGCCTTGCTTCAACTTATTTATTTATGTAGTTTTTAAACAAATGTTCCAGAACAGGTTCTTTAAATCAAATAATAAAGATATACTTACTATTCAGGGGCAATTTTAGATGTTATCAACGAGACTAGTAGCTGAGCAGCTTTCTTAAATTCTCTTGTTTTGTACAATCTGTGGAAATCACAGTATTTTCCTGAAAAAGAAGCAGCATGTTAAAATACGAATATATAAGAAGCAGCTGTTTTAAGGACGCTGTTACGTTTTCGATGAACTCAAATTTAGGTATCTAAAGTCGCACACAGCAACATCACGCATACGCACACATTGAACCACTCTGAGCGTTCCATTTTTTACTTCACTTATATAATCTTGGTCCTTGATATTATTTTTTAATTTTATTGTGTTAGGGAATATGCATGTATTTTTTTGTTCACTTAAATCAAAAAAATAAACACTAATATCAACCCAAGAAAAGTATTAAAAGTTAAGTTTAACAATTGCTTGTCGCTCAAAAATAATATTAAACTTCTGCAATTTTCTACGACAGTTCAAACGTCCGTGACTGTCGTGGCCATGATGTGACGCCATTTACCTCAATCTGCCTTGTTTACATCTAATTTTTTGGCCTTAATAAAAATAATTTTACTAATTATATGTGCTCTAGTCAAGCATCAATTGCAATAACAATATTATTTTAAATTATTCGTCAAACTTTAAGTACTTTTTAAATTAAAAGTGCTTTTTAAATTATACTACTCTGTCAAGAAAGTACCGGGAAAAGATCAATAATACACAAAATGTCTGTTATTCATCCAAATTTATTTTATCACCTTCAAAGTATGCTCCTTTAGAAACGATACACTTGCGCCAACGAATAATCCATTCATCAAAACATTTTTTAAACGCTGCTTCCGGAATTGAGTTCAGTTCTCGCCGCGAATTCTCCTTTATGTCTTCTATCGATTGAAAACGGGTGCCACGAAGTGGTAATTTGAGTTTAGGAAAAAGAAAAAAGTCAGCAGGAGCCATATCTGGTGAATATTGCTGGATGGTATTTGTTGAGTGTTTGGTCAAAAATTCGTTCACAATGATAGCCTTGTGCGAAGGCGCATTGTCGTGGTGCAAAATCCAAGAATTTTCTTTCCACAAATCTGGCCTTTTTCGTCGAATTTGCTCTCTTAAACGCCGCATAACGCTCAAATAATATTCTTTATTTACCGTTAGACCTTCCGGTAAGAATTCAGAGTGCACAACTCCGCGATAGTCAAAGAAAACAGTCAACATGACTTTGACTTTTGATCGACTTTGGCGTGGTTTTTTCGGTTTCGGTTCAGTTGGAAGGCGCCACTCCGAAGCTTGTTGACTAGTTTGCATGTCAAACTCGTAAACCCACGTCTCGTCACCAGTAACAATGCGTTTCATGAATGTTGGGTCCGAACTGACTCGTTCTAGCATGTCCTCAGTGACTTTCATGCGATTGAGTTTTTGGAGAAATTCAGATCTTTTGGGACTAGCCGAGCAGCAACATGTTTCATACCCAAATGATTAGTTAAAATGGTACGGATCGACTCGTGAGATACAGAAAGTTCGGCGGATATCTCTCTCAGAGTTGAATGGGGATTTTCAGTCACTATTTTCTTCACTTTTGCGATGTTAACTTTAGTTGCAGACGTTGACGGCCTACCAGAGCGAGGCAAATCTTCCATCACATCTCGACCGCTTTTGAACGCTTTGAACCACTCATAAGCACGAGTTTTTGATAAAGTCGATTCACCGTAAGCCTTCTGTAACATTTTCAGTGACTCCGAACACGAAATTCCATTGGCGATGCAAAATTTAAGACAAACTCTTTGTTCGATATTTTTGTCCATTATGAAATTCGCAATACACACTATATATGATATTACTAAAACCAGCACTGTATTTAATATAAATAACAGATGCAACTCAAACTCCGCGCCAAAATGGAAAACAGTTGTGCCAATCTAACAACTACAAAAAAACAAAAATTTTCGTTTTCGTTTCGAAGGGACGATGTGTTTTGAGAGTGCGTTCCGTTTCACTAGAAACATGCTACATAAAACAATAAATTGTAAAATAAGTTTATTTATTTATTTAACGCCATAGGCATTTTCTACCAGTCAACCTTTGGGTGATGCAGAGACAAGCAGTGGTAGGTGTACATCTGAAAATAATTTAATTAAGAAAATAAACTTGGCAGAAGTTATGTTTTAGAAACTTAAACAAGTGATCCACAATGTTCATAAGCACCAATACAAGGCATTTTTAATAAATAAAAAGAGTTTTGTATTTCATGCATATTCCCTATTGATTCCTGAACATTACTTTGAAAATGCACTTGGTAGTTCTGCTACTTAGTACCGTCGCGTCGCACAGTATGTTATTTTGCCTTAGTTGCGGACATGACAGTTTTAGGGGTATTTTTGGAAATTGTTAACCAAACAAAACACCTATTATAACTCCGCCAGATCTAACTACTATAGTAAGAGAAAATCGATAAACATCCTTAAAAACCATATAAACACAATATTTTGTTTTTGGATTTGGTTTTTACACTAAATGTTTTAAGTTTTGATAGGAATTCACTAGGAACCATTTTTTTTTAACTTATCTTGCTCACCCATGTGGGTTTTTTTTTCTATGACTTAGTAATTAATGTTTTGTCTGGCTCTTAATGGTCGTGTTTTCTCTTAAAATCTTTGTTGTTGTTGTTGTATTGACTATCGCCACACAAAAAACCGTATGCACCTTTTTTTTTTTCGGATGGGAAATCATCAAATGACTTCTCCCGCTTCTCCTTCATCGCCCTTTTTGTTCCGGGGCCACGGTAAGTATCTCTTTCGAACAGTCCCGCAACCCCGGCAGGCATCGGTCCTTGCGGACCCCTTCCTATTGCTGACTCTCTATGAGGCGCGCGTGGAACGCGCCGTCGACACGGCCTGTCGTCATGAGACGGACGGACGGCGAGCTAGCCCATAGCGTTCACAGGCCCGCGCCTACGGTGGCCGGGGGCCACGTGTTGGCCCCCGACGCCCGGGGCGTCTCCCGCGGCGTGCGGCGGCCGGGACGCTGTGAGGTTCTCGCCCTCTCACGTTCCGCCACCTCCTTCTCTAGCATTACTGCTTCGCAGAAGGAGGTGACGACGTCCCATTCCATCTCGCTCCGGACCATGGCTTGCACCAGGGCCGAACGCGAGAGGTCGCCGCCGCCAATCGCCGCTTCGAGGACACGGCGGTGCTCCGCCCACGCGGGGCACACCTCCACCGTGTGCTCCACCGTGTCCTCCGGTCGATCCTCGCAATGGAAACACCCGGGCGTTTCCTCCCGCCCGATGCGGTGCAGGAACCTCCCGAAAACACCGTGTCCGGTGAGGACCTGCGTCGCTATCGCAACCCCGCGTGTCATAGCTTCGGCCGCCGCCTCGTGCGACCCCCCCTGTGCCAGCACCAGCGTGTCGTCAGCGTAGCAAACTACGCTGACACCGCTAGGGAGGTCGGCGCGCAGCACCCAGTCGTAACCGATGTTCCACAAGGAAGGCCCTAGAACCGATCCCTGTGGAACACCGCACGACATCTCTCGCCGGTTCCATTCTCCGCTGCGACCGGGGTAGATAACGGCTCTATCCGTTAGGTAATCCCCGACCACAGGACGAAGGTAGGTCGGCACCCGGTGATACCGGAGTGCCTCCCTAATGCAGCTCCAGGGCATGGAATTGAAGGCGTTGGCGATGTCAAGAGACACCCCCAAGACAACCCCACCCCGGGACACCGCATCCCCCGTCGTGAGGGCTCTCACGCGCATGATGGCGTCCACCGTAGAGGGCCCCTTGCGGAAACCAAACTGGTGTTCCGCAAGATCCGGCCCCGTCCCCGCAAGGTGCTCGGCGAGGCGGTTTGCAATTACTCTTTCAAAGAGCTTGCCCACCTCGTCGAGCAACACTATGGGCCGGTATGCGGACGGAGAGTCCGCAGGGCGCCCCGGCTTCCGAATGAGGACCAGCTTCCCCGTCTTCCAACGAAGCGGGAACTGGCCCCTCTCCAAGCATGCGCTTAGGAGCCCCTCCAGTCGGGGCCCGAGAGCCTCCGAGGCCAGGACCCAGGCATTGACAAGCAAGCCGTCGGGTCCCGGGGCGGTATTTTTGGCACTGAGCCTGCGTACCGCCACTCTCAGGTCTACCCTAGTCACTGTCGGAGTGTCGTCGTCGTCGTCCTGATGGTCCGCTTCCAGCACCGCAGGTGGCGGAGCCATAGGCGGGGGGGGATGTTCCCCCCGCGTAGGGAACAGAGTGCTCACTACATCCTCCACGAGCTCAGGCCGGAGACTGCGTCAGTGGGGGGGCCCAGGTGCGGAGTTTATCCCGCACCATCTTGTAAGGGCGCCCCCACGGATCTCTGTCGAGAGTCCCCAGCATCTCCTCGCGGGCCAGTGCCAAGTTCTTGGCATTGAAGTTCCCGAGGTCAAGCACGGGGAGGGAATGGTTCCCGACGAAACCGTATGCACCTAACCCAAGAATTCGGAAATTTTGAATTTCAAAATTGTGGGTTAGGGTTGTCAATCAAACCTGTGTGCAACATACAATACTGTTAGGAAGAAATGAAGTTTTACGTAGTATTACGAAGAAATGAGGTTGTACGCAGCATTAGTTACCCGCGAGAGACTCTCGTAGGGAATATTGCTCCAATTTATCATTAATCCTATTTTCATAATTCCTAAATTTCAATATTATTTTACACCATGCTACATTGTTCTCACATAATATACCATCTCAACATGAATGATGTAACCAAGATTTTGTAACAATATTCTGATTTAAAAGAGTGTCCATGGAGTTTCTTGTCCGTTCTTCTCCATAGAGATCTACGCTAGGGAATGGGCAACTACAGTACTTTCACAGTTTTTATGTCTTGTGACTGGGATTGTAGCTACATTTAATTTTCATCTTTGTTTCGACAATTCAAAAGTGCCTGTAACTGGCTTACTTGAAATAAATGCTTTGATTTTGATTCCGAACTTTCATAATAACTATTCTCAAAATACCGAATTTCAATAGTCCGAGTCCGACTAATTGATAATACGAAACATTAAAAATAGGAATCCAAATTTTTGTTTCAATTTTTTTCATTTTTTTTACCTACATGAAAAATTATGCGGCACGGGGTTCCTAAGAGGGGGGCGAATTTTTCATTATTTTTGCGATAGGACGCACCGATAATATAAGATATAAGCAAATTTAGAACCTGCTACTACTGAATGACGCGCGGTCGCTACGCCCGCATATTACATTACACACACCCACTTTCTGTCACAAATGTCGTCGTGGCTCCGCCGGCCTTCGGCCTACGCTCCTCATGCCAACTAGCAAGACTTTTACGACAATTTTAGCAGTTTATTTAAAGTATTTAAAATCGGAATGTTTTTCGGACTAAACGATAAACGAACATGTGATTCTTCGGACATATGAAAATCGGAGAGCAAAAAATTCGTATTTACGACTTTCAAAATTATGAATTCCGGGATTTTAAATAATAGACATTATAATTCTTCGGTATTATGAAATTCGGACTTTTGATAATCGGAATATCGAAATTCGGAATGAAAGATTTCGGAATTTTTGGGTGTTGCCGAAATAGACATCCATGACGAAAAGTGCATCTTGGATTTTAGTTATGATCATACATCCGACACCTGCGACCCCAAAAACCACAAAAATGCCACTCATGACAAAAAGTAGTCAAATTTTTATCAGCGCCATCTTGGATTTCGGTTTTGTATCCATATTCGTCATACATACATACAAACCGGTTAAAATCATAACTCTCCTCCCGCCCATCCACTTCCAAACCTCACCGCCGACAGCTTGACCGTATCCATCCAAATCCTAACCTTACTTAGAGCTGCTTAACCCCACTCATCCATTTTGTAACCTTGTCAACAACTGCTTAACCTTACCCATCCAAATCCCGATCTTACTTAGAGCTGCTTAACCCCACTCATCCATTTTGCAACCTTGTCAACAACTGCTTAGACTTACCCATCCAAATCCTGATCTTAACCAACATAATTTCTAAATCATATTCTAATAATAAAAGTATGAAACTAAACCAAATAAATATGTTTATACTACACCTGCTTGGAAAGTATCTTGATACTTTATCAAATTTACGGTAGAAAGTACGTCATTGCATATCGAACAAATATGCGGGGAGAAAACGCATCTGAGCGGGAGAGAAAAGTGTATGAAAATCCATTTCATACGTGGTTTTTTTTTTTTAATTTTGGGTAAGACTATGCGCCGGTAACCTAAATATCAAAAGCCAAAAAGTTTTTACAGTGAGTTTTTATCTCCAAGTTCTCAAAATGACACTGGCCGCTAGCTGTGTGTTGGACGGTGTCGGGCTGGCAGTGCGACCCTGCGGCGGCAGGATAAACAATTTGAAAAAAGAACATGTGAAATTCCTCCTACATTGTCGCAAACATCTCAAACAAACATTAATGGAAAAAGTGTTACATTAAGCTTCATTATCTGCAACAATTTCAATATAAATTTCAATTAGTAAAGATTTCGTTTTTTATTTTCCTCGTAGGTGTAGTATAAAGCACTATGTATCACTCGAGAGAAAGTGCGATTCCCGATCTCGGGTGTTTTAAAGCCCTCGCCTACGGCTCGGGCTTCAAACGACACCCTCGACGGTAATCGGTCACTTTCTCCTCTCGGTGAACAATGTACTATTTCTTTCTTTCTTTCAAACTCACGCTTAATTTTTTTATTTCAGTTCGCAAAAGTATCAACTCCTTCCGATTACTTTATACGACGACGACGGTACTCACACGCATGCACACCACAATATTTTCTAGTAATTTTATCGTATTTATTTTTTGCGAGAGAGCCATGCACCCGTCCATCCATGAGCGCTTCTGAGCGCGGAATGATGAACCGCGAGTTCAAAATGTATGAAGAAATTGGCAAATGTTTTTATTTTAGCTAATAATTGGAACATATGTTGATTTTGATACAATAAAATTTGTTGCACCTTTAAAGGACTATATATACAGCAATTTATTATAATTTTTAAGATAAAATATGCTGTAAATTTACCTAAATGGTATGGTATTCTGACCCTACTTTTTACAATTTTCAGAAAATTTTATATGACGACATACAATTTTTCAGATGGAGATGAACATATTATCTTTAAATTAAGACTATGAAATCTTCACATAAGTGATTGCTTATACATTTTAAAACGGTACCTGAAAAACACTGTTATTTGTAGAAAAATGTAAAAGTGTCCTTAACGAAACTTAACATACTGTTTTATTAACCAATCTGATTAAAGCTCTGGGGCTGATAGCGGATATTATAAAAAATAATAATTAAATAAACATTTTGTCATATTGTAATTTGATTGTCATGTTCACTGCTGGGCACAGGAGAGGGAAGTATGCGTCACAACCGAGCAATAGGTCATCGCTTAGAATAATTCTGTAATACCACGCGAGCGAGACAGTGGCACAGCCCTGGTTTTTAGCGATACGTAAGTACCAAGCAAGTCTTACCTAAAAACAGCAGCGTATCAGACAGCAGCATAGCAGAGCCGGCAGTCAGCAACAAGTCCATGGCCGGCAACGTGGCGTGCGCCAGGTAGTGCGCGAGCGCGGCGTGCGCGGCGCGGGACGCTGCGGGTCCGCTGCGCGCGCGCATGGCCCAGCACAGCGCGCCGCCCAAGCGCCCGCCCGACAGGTGGCGCGCGCACATGCAGCGGCACACTGATTGCGCTGGAACGAGGTACATGGTATGGAACAAGTATTGTCGAACCAGAACTCAACTACGACTCTACGAGTGTAGCATATTCGATGGCGTCTATTAGTTGCAATGTGCAGACAATAGGACACGCAGGGCACGTTTGTGGAACAACACTACATGTAAACTACAGAAGTTTTCTATAAATCTCCATATAAACAGGTTTTGAGAAACATAAAGAGAGGACAATAAGTCTGTACTTCTTCTATTTCAGAAATAAATATAAATCAAAACTTTGATACCAAACTTCAGCAACATTGCAATAATAAGAGTGTGGAGCTGGCGATTTAGTTCTTTACAGATTGTTTTTGCTTAAAATCAAGGTTGTATAATCAAAAGCGAAAATAAAAGAACTGCACCTCCTGTGCAGATTTTTAAAGTACTTACCAACACCCACCAGGCCATGCTTCTTAGCTTCAGCAATGATCCTCATAGCTTTGGCCTCGGTCTCGACCGGCATCCTCTCAAGAATGAGCTCGGCTCTTCGCAGCCCCTCTGGTGGACAAGAGGCCAGGTAGGACAGCCCCACTGACCAAAGGGACTTGTGTTCCATGAGGAGACAACCATATTCTAGGATTAGACTGTCTCGGAGGCGGGATGTTACGCTGGAAAAGGGTAGAAAAATCTTGCAATGAAGTGTCTGAATGAGTTTTAACTTATAGGGAGACCAAGGCGAATCCTGCGCGCGTTGTTTCAAGTCATGCTACTATTCGCGCCACCTGCGTACAAGTCAATCGCATGGATCCGCGCGGGATTTGCTTCAGTTTGGCCAGAATTTTATATCATATGGTACATAGTTTCATGAAGTTTTCTAACTGAGATAAAGTCACTCTTTTCCGTGTTGCTCATTTCAGAGAGTTCTGCTGGTTTTATTGCCACATGATTATTGTTTTCCTACATTCCTCTTATTTATGTTAATCTTAAGGCTTCTAGTAAAATTCTTGGATAAACTCACTTTGTCTGGTGCTTATCCATAATGCTAAGTTTGCCGCAGTGGAACAGTATGTCTGTGAGATGCGTCGCGAACCAGCCGTTGTCTGATATCTGTTGTATTTCGTGAATCACCTACAATGACACAATTATCTATAGTCAAAGTTAAAAGTTACATCAAAACGATTAGGTACCTACCCCATCACAAATGGCTACCTATGGACTATTTACTCGCGCAAGTGTCATTAAAAAATATGCTTATCCTTTTCTCCATACTTGGAAATTTGAGTATTATTTTGACAACCTTCTTCGAGATAAATCGAAATTGCTGTGCTGGCCAGATACATTCGACCAGCGGCTGGCATACAACTCATATCTGTCGTGTTATTTAAAATGGAACGATCTTTTAGTCTGAAACATGGCAACCAAGGAGGGTAACTTTTCAAAGGTTTTATTTATTATTTCGAATTGGCTTGCAAACAGAAAGCGGTTTATTGAAACAAAAAACAAAATAATGAACTCTTCATAGCGAAAATATTGTTTTTTGTTTGTGTGCATCATTGATTTTGAAAAGTAATTGTATTAATTTCCTCGCATTATTTGAGAAAAGTACTATACAAGCCTTGGCCACAACTAGGCATTGATGGACTTACGTATGTATACCTCGGTTTCGCCTCGGCCCACATTTACATTTTCGTCCATCAATGCCTATTGCTGGCCGCTGCAGTAATGTACTATAACATAGTTTAGGCAGTCGCTCCATGTAAAATAGTGGTATTCAGGTGTTTTATGATACCTGATGCAAGTCCCCCTCCAGCAGCGCGCGCACCATGTCGTCGAGGTGCGAGCGCGGCGAGGGGGCCATGCCGGCGCACGCCGCCGCCGCCGCCCCCAGCTCGTGGCGCCGCGCCCACGGGGCCGTGAACATCACCCAGCCCCCCAGGATGTCGAACCACGACGAGTACTTGCTGCGGATCGACTCGAAGGCCGTGTAGTCGCCGATTATTATCTGGGAATGTTCAAAGTTTGATGATAATGTTAGTATAGTAAATATACCTTAACATGCAAAAAACGGCGATATCTAAGTTAAACTCACATTATAATATTAATCATAAATTAAGAGTCCATTATAGATTTTAGTTTGTATGGGATCATTCCAAGAGTTCAAAATTTAGAATAAAGCTTGAGCTAGCGAAAACACTAGGAAGTTGAAAAGGGTGGGCCTTTTCCAGGAATCTTAATTTGGAATAAAATTCAATTTCCATTTTGACTGAGCTGAAAGCTGATTTGAAAAGTGAATCAGTAAAACCATACTACACTGATTTCTACAAATAGCTTTAATAAAGTGATTATCTATTGTTACCCTCATGATAAGCTCCAGTCTAGGTTGTGTAGCTAAGACCCTGCTGCTCAGTTTAGACCTGCACTCGGCCTGCCAGTGCTTCCAGGATATTGTGAACTCCCCTGTCGATATGCCCCCATACACCTGCAATCACAAACATAATAAAATACCTTCACTTCTAATTGTTCTTGTATGTGCATGAGCATTTAGTTTCAATCACAAGCAAAATAAAGGCTTTGAAAACTATATTATCTTTTAAAGCTAGGTCAAAACTAAGGTGAATAACATATAGCCTTGTATGTGACTAGTTAATGAAATACAATTAAAGTACTTACACTATACACTGGCATACTCCTCAAAGAGTTATCCACCAGCTTAAATTCATTACTGTCTGTAGCAGAGTGTAGTTTCAGCAGTGCTCGAGCCACATCCACTCTGCCCTGTACTATCATGCCCACTACAGTATCCCAATAGTCAGGATGTACATCGGAGTCCCTCTCACAGGCCTCCAACAGCTGGGCAGCAGTCTGCTCATGACAAGGAAAGTGGAACCGCACCCATTCTAACAAATATGGTAAAACAATATCTCCAGGAACATTATCTATGTACAGAATCTCACATAAATGCCAAATACATTCTATAGAGTAGAATATTGTAATGTAGGATAGTAAGTTGTTCTTTTCAATGCCATTTTGTTCTTTTGCAACAGATTCTTGAAGGTTTTCAATGCAAACTCGGAGGATTGAGCGAAACTGGCGGGATAGTTTGAGAAATTCAACTTGGCTGTCTGATATTTTGTCCGAAGCTTTTTGTAAAGATAAGTATGTTCCATTAGATTCGTTGACAAGTTTCTTCAAAACAGGGTTGAAGAGGAGAATATCTTGGCGAATTTGAAGGAGTTTGTTTTCCTCTGCGTTTGTTGGTGTTTTGTTCACAATTTGGCTTCTAGGGTATATCGTAAACTTGTTCCCTCGTCCCCATGAACATCCGACATGTTTTTGGAAGCATCTGTCTGGTAGAACCTGTAAGTAATAAGTTAAATGTAAACAACAGTGTTACACAGATTTAGTTAAACATGCATTATGTATGGCATGCAAAATGTTTAATAGCGGCCAGTAACGTATTGATTTATAAATACGTCCCCATTTATCACTATTCAAAGATGAGCGAAACTTTAGGCGGCACCAAATTTAGAATGGTTAAATACTGGAGAAAATCTTAACCGCACTAGATACAATGTAAACGAGTTCACAAAGGAACAATGCAACCACAAGAAGCTTTATAAACAAGCACTTTCAGATAGTTTGCGTGTTTTTAGTCTAATTCAAGAACAAACATAACCTAGATGTTTTTCAAATTCTACTTACAAATGTTTTTGCTGTATCCGCTGCTTTCCCATGTGAAGGGTCGGTAGAAAAACTTGAGGTATTCATGTTCTCAATAAAAGTAATCCTTTGAATTGCTTAAAACTCTGTAATGTTAAATCAGAACGACCGTTTGTTTCATTTCGTCCCTTCAGTTCAGATTTCAGTTTTTTTATCTGCGCTCTCTCTCGACGGACGAACGAACGGTGTTGCCACTAGTGAATGAAAAGTCATTGAACTCTTTTTTGCACTACATAAACCATGCCTTATGTCTTGAATCTACAGTCTAGGGGTCTGTAATGGACTTTATGATCATTACCATAGTCCATTTTATGAATTTTAAATTTTTAACGTGATTCATTTAACGAATCTTCTAAAGCGGCCATTTTAGGCCCCGTTCATGTTAATAATTCTTACATAACGTTTCTCTTACTGGAAAACGACCCAGTCCGGAAGCTAAATTTACTTTTTTTTATGGCAACTCGTACAACATAACTGCCGGCATGCCCAGCATCCAGTCTTGAGACGTAAGCTGGAAATACACTTACGTGTTGGGGCGTGTCGTGACTCGTGGTGCTTGCTGTCGCGACGGTGACTTTGCACACTAATGTGTCGTGTCGTGGCGTGCTCTGGCGTTATTTCTGAACAGTACATAACGAACCTTTGCAGCGTTCAAACGTGCATTATGTTTTTTTCGGATTCGGATAGTGATTTTGATGACGATCTTCAATTTCTCTTATCAATTAAACTTCTTGGGGTCAAAAAAAGAAAAGAAAGTAGGTACTGGGTTCACCCTATAAACAGAGGGAGACACTATAGGTGAATTTCATCGTCTTACCTAAGAACTAGAACAAGACCAGGGGTAGGACAATTCCATACATTGACGGATTTGAGGTAATTTTTTTCAAAATGCGACATCTGTTATCGCCATCCAAAACAGTTCGTTACTTTATGTCACCACAGATGGCGACACTATCGATACTAATTTAATTTGTAAAAGAAAATATTATTAATTAAATATGATTTCATTACCTAATCAATTAATTTAACACCTGTTATAATTATTTTCAAATATTTGTGTAGATTACAAGTTGCGTAATAATTACAATAGCAACACAGTGAATTATTGATGTCAAGTCACGATCCGACTACCGTCACAAATATGGCGACTGCTCCCTGCGCTTGCGCTTGTTTGTAGTTTTCGTCTCATAATTTGTGCCTTCGTGAAATTAATCCGCCGATCCGCGTTGAGTCGAGTCCTCTCCTCCGTAGTGAAGTGTAATCATTTTCCGAAG
This sequence comes from Xestia sexstrigata, assembly GCA_941918905.2. Taxonomy (NCBI): domain Eukaryota; kingdom Metazoa; phylum Arthropoda; class Insecta; order Lepidoptera; family Noctuidae; genus Xestia; species Xestia sexstrigata. The sequence goes on along the minus strand of OW799203.2, from coordinate 1,422,710 downwards.
TTATTGTGCGAGTTGAACTTTTAGTGCCTCCGCCATTCTAGTGCAAACGTTATTTTTGCGACCCGGACGCTTCGTTTGTGCTGTTTCTTTGCGATATAGACGTTTGTGATTTGTTTGTACCATGCCTAAACGGTGTGCATTGGAATGTTCAAACAGTAAGTATAATCATCATTACATAGAACTCTGCCATCCTGCCTCAATAGATATCCATAGTGCCCGGTGAATTTACATGCTTGTCTTATTATTAGGTAAACTGGGTAAGATTTTCATTATGGATGGACCACTGCAGTAATCCGTATTTATTTGAGTACTATTAAAACGACTGTGTGAGTCTGATTCGCACTTGGCAGCTTCTTTCCCCGACTACGGCGAAGCTAAAAGGAAGGGTTATGATTTTAGCAATAAAATATTAATGTCTGTTTATATTTACGTATGTTCCACCTTAGCACCTAAACTATTCATCTGATTTTGATGAGTAAGGTGTCAATCGATTTGTTATAATGGCCCGGGTAACAAAGCATACATTTTATTCAGTAGTCGGGTTTTTAGTGGTAGTATACCACACAAGTAAAATTCTTGTTTTAGTATCAGTAGTATCATATTAATTATGGTATAAGATGTCATATTGTTACTCATCATTATTCAGGAAAAATGGTTTTAGATCTTTGAACATTTCAAGATAAAAATTGTGATCTTTTTTTTTTTCAGAGAATTCCTACCATTAATTTCCACATCCAGAAAAGAATCCTGACCGTTTCAAGGCTTGGGTTCGTATAGCTGGTGGGAAGTTAGATAGTCCAGCTGATTATGAACTGTATAGGAAGAAAGTTATCTGTGATATCCATTTTACAGACATGGATAGAAACCGTAACAACCGATTGAATTTTCTAGCTGTGCCATCACTTCATCTTCCTGGTAAGATTTACATAATTTTCAAATAAGGCCATTATAACTTATTACTAGGCTTGAGTTGAAATTAGATTTATCAGCTAATATTTGCATATTTAACTGAAATTCTACATTAGGCAAAAACAGGGCCAAAATGATGGGAATTCATTTTGTCCATGTTCTTTAACAAGTACAAATAGCATTATCCTTGTCTCATATTAAACCCTAAGTTGATTAGTATGTAGGCTGCACTAAATTGCTAAAATTGTTTTATTCTTAAGGTTATCAGTAATTTTATTTTCTGCAAGGTGGAAAAATAAAACATTCATATATTTTTGTCCCACTTTGAATTAAAAGTTCTTTAACATTATCATTTTTTTTAAATAAATAATATTATTATTCTCTTATTTTTCAAGCAAGTCTGATGAAGTTGGTATTTCAGACAAAGTTTTACTTGCACATGAACCTGTCAATGAAAAAAGCAGCCCTGCTACATTAAAACCGACACTGACAGGTACTTACTTGCATATACTATACAGGTATTACTGGCAGTTTGAGTACTATAAGCGACCTAACCAAATGTCCTTTCTTTGGTATTGTTCGTCGTTTCCTTGAGCTCCTTGACTTATAAGTCGAGCTACACGATAACTGACAAATGCTTGCACTGACTGGACAGGTCCACTCAAATTTGTGTGGTTCTTTCTTCAAAAGACCATCTCGGACACTAATCTGCATAGTCCTCATCTGAATTGAACAAGATTATATTTGGACTTCAAAAGAGACTATGACCTCTGAGTTTGTTTCACCTGTTTCTGCTCAGAGTAGTCAGGTACAACACCGGCCCCAACTAGTTCTAAAAAAATTATGTGTAAAAGTGTTTGTAAGAACCTACTTGCAAAAATAAACATCATTTAATCATTTCATTTCATTGTAATATTAATTCCAATTATTTATTGCATATTGTTAGTTCATAAATAAAGTAAGACTAAAAATACCACGCATTTCTGGGGATGGACTTTCTACTATTGCTATAATATGTCATCATGAGCCTTAACTACATGTTTTCTGTAAAAATTTCAACTGGCTGGCTATTACAGCCAAGGCGGTACGGAATCGTCGCATACGGTAACAGCAAACGTGTTACCTGAAAAAACTAAGGGAATTCAAATTAAATTAAATCATAAGACAATACATTAGCAAATTGTAATATTCCTCATGAATTTTTCGCTCATATTACAGATAACCGTGCTGGATTTATAACTTCACGACACATTTATTGCCCACTACCGAAGACGGCAATTAAACAAAAGCAAAGTAAGTTTACAACTATATAATTATTTAATTAGGGCCTAACTAAATATTTTACTGTAAATGTTATAGTTAAATTGAGTTTAGTACAGTTTTTGGCGATTTCCATTCTAGTTTATGTTACCTACAACTTCAATGATAAATAAAGCAACAACATTGAAGAGCTTGGTGTCGCTGCGAATAGTGTGGATCGTGCACGCTAAACAACTATAAAATCTCGAGCTGACCACTGCGTGGTGATTTATGACCCGATCTTCCTATGTACCTGTGCTCAGCATTACACTTGAAATATATATTTTTTTTTTCAGGCAAGTCTGATGAAGTTGGTGCTTCAGAGAAAGTTTTACTTGTACCTGAACCTGTGAATGAAGAAAGCAGCCCTGCTACATTAAAACCGACACTGACAGGTACTTGATATTAATTCTAATTATTTATTGCATTCATAATGTGGGTAAAAACAGCACACTAACAAAATCAATATTTCTCTCACATTACAGATAACTCTGCCAGAATTATAAATTCAGAACACAATTATTGCCGACTGCAGAAGAAGGCAATAAATAAAAACAAAAGTAAGTTTTTTTTAGATTGTTAAGAGATTAGGAGACAGTGCACTCTTAACCCAGCCCGTCATCATAATCATTCTTGCCCTTAGCCCAACTAATTTGGGGTCGACGCAGCATGTCTTCTTACATACTTCTCTATTACTCGCCATCTCATCAGACACCTCTTTTCTTGCCATATCCTTCTTTATACAGTCCATCGATCGTTTCTATGGTTGTTCTCTACTCTATACCCATCCACATTCATACTCAGAATTTTCTTTATTCCTTATTACTTGCCCATACCACAACACAACCGATTACCACACAACTTTTCAGTCACCAGCGTCACTTCAGACTTCCTCTTATGTACTAATATTTAATTTAATCCATTCGCTCGTAACATCACACATGTTTTTTTTACAGATAATCAGCAGCAGGAGGTGCCGTCATTTTGGTTGAACCAACTAAGAACAACAAGAAGAAAAATTAAAATTTTGCAAGCAAACTTGAGCAGAGCACAAAAGAAAAACAAAACACTTCAATCCAGAATCGCCAGCGCTGAAAAAATGTCTACAGATCTTTTATTTACAAAACTGACGAACAAAATGGCAACAGCAGCAAACATTTTTACAAAAATGCAGTACACCCAGACAAGCAAGATGCCTTCAGGTCGCAGATTCACTCTAGAAGAAAAAGTGCTCTCACTTTCTTTATATAAGAAGAGTCCAAGAAGCTACCCTCTTTTGGCTAAATATTTTACTTTGCCATCCACTAAATCTCTTAAAAGACTTTTGACGAAAATAGAAGTGGAGCCAGGGCTGAATAAATGCATCCATATAAAAATTAAAAATAGCTTAGGGGGTCACATTAGATGGCAAAAAAATTGCAGATCATGTATTGGTGTTCATGGTGAAGGGATTAAGAAAGAAATTCAAGCCGTAAGCCGTCGTCACATATTATTTCACCAACTCTATGAATAAGGCTCAATTGAAAGAAATGTTGCAAAAAATCTTAAAGTATGTACGTAGTGCAGGATTAAAAGGTCTTATGGACTGTCTGTGATCAAAGCACAGTCAATGTGAGTGTGATAAATGAGTTGGTGGAAGATACAAAAAAAAAATATTTAAGAGAAGGAAAGGAATGGAAGACCGAGATCATTGAAATAGGGAAAACAAAAGTAATCCCTCTATTTGATGTTCCACATTTATTAAAAGGAGTCCGCAACAATTTACTCACAAAAGATTTAAAATATTATGATTTTGAGGAGAAGTGCGAAAAGACTGTTAAATGGGACTACTATAAGCAAACTTATGAAGCTGATAAATCGTATGGAGAGGTGAAATGCCTGCTGAGAGTCACAGATGAGCACATCTATGTCGATAAAATAAGAAAAATGAAAGTAAAATCAGCAGCCCAAATTTTCAGTCACACCGTAGCAGCAACTGCAGGACATCTCGTGGCAAGAGGAGACATTCCAAGAGAATGCCAAAATTTGGTAAAATTTACTACACTAATGGACAATCTTTTTGATTCTTTAAATTCGAATACATTTCATGTGCCTGATGGCAAAATATATAAAGCATGTGTACGACGATGTAGTTCACACCATGATTTGTGGAAGAATGCCATAAAAGTTTTAAAAACTGTAACATTTATTAAGAAAATTAAGGACAAAAATAACAAAATCCGTGTAATTGAAACGAAAGCTATACCTTCTATAAAAAACTTCATACGTACAATTGAAGGAACGCAACAATTATGGATATTGTTGTCCCAATCATATTCATTTGATGCTATGCTAACACGTAATTTCAACCAGGACCCACTAGAGAATTTCTTTGGGAATATCAGAAGTTATGGGGCGAGGAATACGGCACCAGACACGGTTGCATTTGAAGGGGCCTTTAAGTCTCTCTTAATAAATAATTTTAACTCGCCCCATTCTCTGCATGCAAACTGCGAAAAAGACGATGATAGCTGCTTGCAGAATCTGGATTTTTTTGTAAGAGAAAATATTGCGTCAACTTCTGATATTCCCAATCCCATTGATGAGGAGACATCACAATTTTCTGAAAGCATAGAAGACGAAATTGTGGTGCCTTTCATCAATTTAAATACAAATGTTAATGATGCTGGTCAGGGCAATTATGTGTGTGGGTGGGTTCTGGGGAAATGCATTAAAAATGTATCAAAAAGCTGCAAAATTTGTAAAAAAGATATGTATGGCGATCCTGAAAGCAAATCAAATGAATATATAAGGGCCAAAGAATCTAAAAAAGGTAAAAATTCTTTAATATACCCATCAAAAGATATGGATAAATGTTTTGTCCAAATTCAAAATTTAGTGACAGACATTCTAAAAAAAAGATGTTCCAAAAAAAAACCTAAAAAATAGAATAAAAATGTTCACTGACATATTTGTTGATTTTCCATTTAGATGAGAAACACATAAAAAAAAAAAAATATTTTGAAAACAATTATTAATGTGCTTATATATAGTTGGTGTCGTTCAATTAACCGGATTTTGTCTGGCAAAATCACATACCATGGTGAGGACGAAGCAGCAGCGCAAGCTTATAAAAATAAACACAAGACAAATAAATAAGTAATTTTGTCAACTAAAAGAAAAGTTGTTTTTTTTTTATGTATCCACTGTGTACCTTTTGAAATTGATGCGTCCTTACTAATTTGCTTGTTTTTAATTTGAAAAAGTTTTACTATGATTTTGATATTTTAAAGAGAAAAAATAAATTAAGTAAAACTTTGTCAACTTGAAAACAAGTAGACTATTAGGGGTGGAAGTGCCAGGGTGGCTCGTGAAATTCAAATTTTATTACGTTTTTAGCAATTTGCAGGTCAGTGTCAGGTTGTATGCGGCTCATTTTTCATCAACATGCAACCTGAAACTGACCTGCAAACTGCAAAAAACGTAAGAAAATTTGAATTTCGCGGGCTATCCTGGCGCTTCCACCTTAAAGTGTAAGCAGTAGGCACTAATGTATAGGTAGGTACGTATAGCTATATATATCACAAGTTTGTGGATGGCGATAATAGATGGCGCTATTTATCCGATCAATTGACATTAGCAGTCTTCAAAAAATTCTGCGAGGGGGCTCTCTATACCCGTTATATTACTTTACTCTATGAACAAGACGATGAAGTTACTAGTACTCTCTAGTAGTTGCGCCCTGCCACCACCGCTCTGGCGCAATCGACGGCGAGCAGTCAGCGCCACGCCAGAACGCGCCACGACACGACACAACCTACAAATGTCTCAACCATACTAAATGTATGAAACTGATAAGCTTCTGGCGCGCCACGCCACACCCTGACACGTAAGTGTGTTTCCGGCAACACACGAGAAAAAAAAAAAATAGGGGGTTTAGGACTCAGGATAGGTACCAACAAATATTAGAAAAAAAAAAAAACCAAAGGGAGAACAGGGTTTTCAGCGTCACGAAAACTTGATATTTTATTACTTTACTCAGCATACATGCTTGCTACTAGCGCCAGTGTTGTAAGTTTCGTGTGTTACTAATCAACTAAAAAACCATACTATTTGAAAAATAGTTTACGTTCTATAGTTGTTAGTTAATTGAGAAACTTTCAATGATGTGTTTGTAACTATAAATATATATATACTGAAGATTATCTTGTGCTACAAATAAAAACGGAAAACTTTTAAAGGTAATTTTTGTTCTCTAATTATGTTTATTTCGTATTAATCAATTATAATTATGACCGGATGACCTGTTGGAGGACATGTTGATTTTGTCACGAATAAAAACGATAATAATTGTCAATTCGTCAAAAACAGTTTAGTTTAGACGAAAAATTAACAAAATTCTATAGTAAAACGTGTGATACCGTGTTGTGTAACGTGATAACATTATAATGTGTGATATATATTTACTTAAATAAGTCTGACTGAGGAATAAACTTAAAAATACAAAGTCAATCCTTGTTATTTGGTAAGTTTTTGATGCACCAATGTTTGCCCGTCACTAACTTTCTATGTAGCGAATGCTGACTGTGTGACTGTGCAAGTTAGACCTTCACCCGCTGGAACAGCGGTAGCCCGTAGTTAGTAATAGTAGCGCGCCTGGGCTGACGTAGCGCGACGCGTAGTCGTCGTATTTAGGCCGCGATTAGCAACTTTATCGGATGTCTGTGTTGTGTATTTGCGAATTGGGTGGTTGTTTTGTGACGTCACGTGTATGCAAGTTGGATAGTCTTCGTGGTAACGTTGCCTTTGATATGATAAACATTATCTACACATGATAGTAGTATCAAGTAGGTAGTTTATAGTTGATTCCGTTATTCGTGTGCACACCGTACGTTTCGTACGATACAAGTGATAATTTTTGTGTCTAGAGTGTAGTTGCTAGCCCTTACTTTATTATTGTGTAAGTTTTTTTTATGTTTTACTTCATAAAACCTTAGTTTTTACTGTTTCTTGGAGACCTTGTTAGTAACCTTGTCCTGGCAGTTAGTTACTTTATAACTAAGTTAAGTTCCGCTCCGTATTACTGCTTGATCATATTATTACTATTTGCTCAAGTCACTATTTTAACAAGTTTGTAACCGCAACTGACAACCCTAATAAATTAATTAATTGCCATAGGTCTCATTATCATTATATCAGGATTGTCAAAAAAATATTTACTCACAAAACTATTCAACAAACAGCTGATGCTTAATCACTTGGGGAAACCATTTATTTCCGTTAGTATAAATGAATCATATTCAACCATTTCAAATTCAAGAAAAATACCAATTTAACTTGTTAAAAATAAATTTCAACAATTTTTTTTAGGTTTAACTCATTTAGACTTTTAATCAAATCTATAGTTGGTGCCAGTTAAGATGAGAATTGCGGTTATTGACCCACCTACATTTATCAAACTTCTTAACTTTGAAAACCAAAAATAAGCCTGTTCAAGTCTTGAATCGTCATCTATCATGATCTTCAACATTTTTTGTAATGTAAAACGATACATGGTTTATTGGTTTTGGTTCGTACTAAGAGATATTAGGCAAAGGGCAATGACCGCTAGTCTCATCTTAACTGGAACCAACTATAAAGTATATTGATCTTAATATACTTTTTCCAGGCATGGTCTTCTAGGTGTCTTACAATTTTTAAATAATCCCAAAGGTCTTGCAATGTTATTGATCCATGAAAAATCCTATTTTACAATACTCAACTATATTTTTATTTAAAATGATGATAAACTGTAACTTATTTCAACTTTTACTGGTGTATCATGCATGATAATCAGATTATTATATATATATTCTTATCATAGTATTTCTCTTATCTTTAGAAATCATGTTTTTCGGAAAGTAATCATGCACAACAACAGGTAGAAAAATTAAATGTTTTTTTTTTCTGTGTCTGTTGGATTTAATTGATATGACATTATTATTTAGCAGAGCTGATTAAACCTATTTTATTCTCTAAGCTGGGACAAAAGGTGACACTCGTAAGCAGTAGTGGCCTGTAATCCATTATGTGAGCCCAACTTTGGTTGGATGTTACATTGTCTTTAAATTTTTGGTTCTAGGACATGTAAGATTCCTTACAATGTGGAAAATATTTCATGGATTTGAGAGCACTGGTGATGAAATCATTTATACAAAATACCTGTCTGGGTTCAATCTTGTGGAGTTGTGAATCGCAGCCATTTTGAATACGCCACCAGTTCACCACTAGTCTGGCTTTAGAATTTGAAATGCTAAATAATATACATAAGCAACCTTGATTCAATGCTACGCAAGTTGCAAATCCCTGTGTTTTCCCTGCGTTTATCACAATGAGATGGCTACTGATAAGTTATTTGTGTAGTCATTTGTTTCAGACGTCATTGTTTGAAGCTCTGTTGACCTTTGCTGCTATTTATTTATAACTAAACACAGGTATTTAGTTGTTTACAGATAGTCAGTACAGGTTTTTATTCATTTGATTTGTAAGAATTATTCATAAAATATTATCTTCAGTTAAAAATAACTAAGGTCATTGATTTTAATAGCTATTTTAGAAAATATATTCAATTGTTTGCAAAGCGAACAGCATTATAAATAATTGAATATATGTATAATTAAAATAAAAATAGCTTTAATAATAATGGGGAACAGAACAAATTCATAATATTTTGGATTCATTTAGAAAATAATGTCATTTGATTCTAAAAATGTGATAACTTTCAATGATATGGTAATTCCCACTAACACTGATTCAGTTGATGTAATACTTGAAACCTGGTAATACCCACTTTTATAAATATCAAGAGACTGGTAGACTAATGGATAGGTCCGCACATGCATTCAGAAACCTCTCTAAATCTTTGGTCACTAGATGACTGTAGCTGTGCTCTGAGTTCTAACAAGTTCAGAATCGCATTTTGAAGATAGAGACTCGAAAACACTGAGAAACTTTTGGAAAAGAATGGGCATGAAATGACGATATTCCATGATTGGAAACTGTTTGGATTTTAAACAAGAATATCCGAATAAACAACTTTAGTACAATGACCAGCACCATAACGGGTAAAGGTTGTTTCATCCATCAGCCATATCGCTCGTAACTAGCTGATTTGATACCATATCAGGGAAACAGTTTAACTGTTTTATCGCCGGGGAACTAACCCAGTTAAATAAATGGAAAAGTTACCGTTCAAACTTCTTTAAAAAGACGAAATAATATTCCGAGTTCGGGTTAACGTCTTTATGATCTGAGAAAAGCTAATAATAATGAGTAATTTGATGATAAGACATCTATAAAAATTCCCACAGCTCATTCATTAAGACATGACAGATGTTGTATTATTTAGTTTTCGTTGATCAGTTAGTCTTCTGATTATAAGCAGTAATTCTTTCAGCGACTTTTTTAGGGTTCCGTACCCAAAGGGTAAAAACGGGACCCTATTACTAAGAGTCCACTGTCCGTCGGTCCGTCTGTCTGTCACCAGGCTGTATCTCGTGAACCGTGATAGCTAGACAACTGAAATTTTAACAGATGATGTATTTTAGTTGCCGCTATAACAAATAACAGAATAGAATAAATATTTAGGGGGGCTTCCATACAATAAACGTGATTTTTTTGCCGTTTTGCCTAATGTTGTATAGATAATGGTACCCCGTATGGTGGTAACCCTTCGTGCGCGAGTCCGACTCGCACTAGGCCGGTTTTTTTTGTAGCGGTTTTCACAGATTTTCGCGGAAAAATTGAGTTTCAGGCTTTCAGCGCAAAAGCGTGCTTAACAAACTATGGGACACCTGAATATCGTGTCCTGCTTGCCATTATGTCTGAACACAACAAGAATTAATAGACGCTAGTGATAGCGCCGGACTCGTAGCTAAGTTCTGGGATGACTCATTCTAGATTAGCATCGACACGCTAAATAGAGCGAGCTTGACTGCAATCCTGCGTAACCTAGCCCGCCCTATTGCGAATACGCAAAGTACAATATATGTTGCATTATCCCTGACCAAGTTGAAGTTTAGCTTATTTGTATAGCGTCAGTTTCCTCTTGGTAACATTAACAAGGTTGCTCACTCAATGTCAATCTTTGTAGCCGAGATAATGTCGTTTCCTTAATATGAATGAATGTCAAATAAGTTTATCACCTCACTGTAACGTTAGATTCTTCACAATTTATTGAGAAGGTAGGCAGAATTACTTGCGGTACTAGCACTGTTACATGACAGCAACATGGGGCTTTATTGTTTATTCAAAATCAATACCCTTCGCTGCGACGTTGTAGGGTAGAAAGATGTTAAAGTCAACTGGGACAGCTGCCGGTAAAATAATGATGATCCACTTTAAATCGATTCAAAAATCTTTTCTGGAAAAGTAGACTATGTAGAGCTTATTTAAAAGGTTCTGCGAATGTCGTGACGGGTTCCAAAAAAAAAAATATCTTAGGGAGTTTCACATATTTTTAAATCATAATCAGTATAAAGGCGACTTTTATCCGCAATTTAATTCACCTGTATGGCCCATAAACTAGGCCGGTTTCCGGGATGAAAAACATAGTTCTTCCGTTACTACGTGCATGACCGTAAGGTCATACGTGTTCAAAATTTAACCACGACCGGTAGTGATCTTCTGTGAATACAAAATGTCTTTTTTTTTTTCGTCTGAGAAATTATCAAATGACTCCTCGCGCTCTGGGCGGAGGGAGTGTCAGACTTTTACTGACTAAAACCCATCCATGTTCCGGGGCCACGGTATCTCTTTCGAACAGTCCCGCAACCCCGGCAGGATATAAAATGCCTCAAGTGGTTTCCAAATAGCGTCCGAAGTCCTTGATAATGAACTATGTGAGTTGATTCAGTGGTTACTTGTTCATTTTATGTGTATAGCTTTTAAACCGGCTGCGTAAATGTGTGTCAGCTGTGCCCCGAAGTAACCACGTGGTTGGGTTTCATTGAGGCATTCAATGTTGAGTCTTTTTGATTTAATGTTGCAGCTAGAGGATTTCGTGTTTCATACGTGCTGAACAGTCGCCGCTCTTTATGTTTGGCAGACCCCGGAAAAAAATTGTTTTTCTCCCTGTATCATCATCATTATCTTCAAAGCTGTTATTCTCTCTATCACTGACATCAGCCTTTTTGACCCTTTTTCTTTTGACACCCTACCGGCCTTTTTGCAAAAACTAGAACGAAGTTCTCTGTTTACTATTCGCTTTTCAAAAAACAATAAACATAGTGATAGTAAGCTAAAAGGGGCTTGAACTTACAAAATATTATCAAATACGTTGACCCCCGATAAGAGCAGACGCTACGTTCTTTAGGTATTAACTGAACTATCATAAGTGGGCCAGACAGTATTCAACATTTACAGAATGTTTCTTGGTTTGAGTTTTCTTTGTGCCCTTTTTCTCTCATCTTTTTGGAAAATGCTCCCTTCCTAATTTCGCTGAAAAACAGCTCAAAAGTCAGAATCGCTTGTCTTACATCTGATGTATTCAGACAACGAATGGTAAGCTAATCCCTGACTGTTGAAGTTTCAACTAACAGCTGTAAGTAGATATCAACTTTTCTCTGTAACGTCATGGGACTCCTCCATCCATTTTCTAGAACCAGTACTATAAGACTTGAGTCAATTTTGCCAGATTCTAGTCCATCGCCTACACACACTTTCTAACTTAGAAACTTCGCTGTTTTATCGAAATAGTTAGTTGAAACTTTTTAGTAAAATCGACAAAATAATTATGTTATTCACCTTTGTTTATTATCGCTAGAGGCGTTATCGGTGTCCTTCCTCAGATAAAACTGTGAATACTAATTTAATACCGCGCATTAGTCACACGTTTGACGTCTTTATAGTGTTTTTTAATGAATTGTATAGAAGATAATGAATTTACGTCACTTTTCTTTCAAGAACTGTTTCATTTTCCTGGAACTTGGGAGGAAGAGCTGTGCTTTCTCGCTTTTATGAGAACTTGTTATTACACAAATTGGTAAAACCTAGCGGTCTCATCATAATGAGTCATTAATTTATCTTCTGTGGGTCTAATGCCAGATATTGCCATACGCACGTGGCCTCTTCCTAACTCTGTAATAATCATGGCCATATTTAGTCCTTATTTCCTCAGGACAACAGCTTCAAAGTTCTTCATTTATCCTTAGGTACTCGTCATTCCAAAACCAATGAAATACGCATTTCGTGGAAAACAGTGTTGTCGAACAGTGGCATGCAGTAATGTGTTTTCAAACAATCGTATCTTCAAACATGCCAGTACTACATCACGACTCACGAGGTTCAAACGGAACATTAACATCGTCTGTAAAACCACGAATTGGCTATATCCCATGTCGAATTGCAGATATGGGTGTAACAAAAGACCTCATCACGAAGCCGTCAACCAAGCATTCTGTACATGAAACTAAGTAACTTTACGCAAAAATTATTGCGGGGAATAGACTTTTTTTGGGGTGAAAAATCATGTTTTGTGATAGAACTCTATGTAACACACTCAAAACATTGTGCTGATGTATGGATTAAATAGAGCGGGGGTCGTGGAGGTGTTTAAAGTAAAAATCTTACATTAAAAAGTTGTATTTAAAAAAAACTTGTCAAAAAGTTGGAACTTTGACCCCCAATATCTCCGTAACTAGAAGGTATGGTGTAAAACAAAAAAATGATTGCAATGACGAGGAGAACAAGTGTCTTTCGGCTTCGTTAAGAGGTGTTTTACACCCTTTATGTAGCTATTTCTATGTGGAACTGATATATTTAGTTCGAGGTTATTGGTTCGAAAGTTGTCTTGCTTCTTCTTATCGTTTATTCAATAAGAAAGTTAACATTTGTTGTTTCCATTTTGATCCTTTTTCTCAGTTTTATTGCTTAACAACCTATAACCCGATTTTATATTGATTTACGACACCCATAAAAGTATTAGGGAGTTTACATCGAAACCTCGTTTGCCCAAGTTTCCTTTACATTGGCCGAAGCGAAATCGACCGCATAACGAAATATGCAGTGGTCTCTACTGACCCTGTTAGGGACTCCGTCGTGATATCTCGCACGTAATTAGCATCAGTACAATAACATAGGATGCGTGACACTCAAGGTCGACTGGTTAGCAACACCGGTCTTTGCACACCTTGTTCAATACGGCTTGAACTGATTGTACGAGTATCAGCTGATGTTCGTGTCATATAGACCGCAAAGAATAATCAATATCGCCCTAAGCGCGTACTCACCCACTGCCGGGTATATGCCTCTCTTTTCATGTGCCAATCTCCACGTTCCTGTGCGAGCCTCATCCAGGTTATCCCTCCGATGGCAACTATGTCGTCAGCCCATTCTTCGAGATGAGCAGAAGAATAATCAAAATATTCATATTTTAAATGAGACAGAGAATCTGCAGTTTTTTAATGTAAAAGAAACAAAAGAAATTCCCTAAAACGTGCTCTATTCATCGCTTCCTAGCGTTTACGCTGAGAAGTGGAGCAAAATAGGTACTTCAAAATTGAGGAAATCATACTCTCTTATCAATAATTCAACTAGATCTGCAAGACGATTGGATAGCCGCTTGGTTTTTACCGGCATTAACTGCTAGACTAGACTAGTCTAAGGCCTATGACCGTTATAATAGACAACCGGTCGTCAGTCTTAGCAGTATTCCTTTTTGCTTGTTGGTCTGTCTGACCTAGTGGCAGAGGACAGTTCTTTTTTATACCGCGTTTGTCGTAATGACCAGATCTTTGATGGTTTTGAAGATCTTTTAGGACGAAATTGGACGTTATGCTTTTGGGGATACGTCATCATTTTTGGTGTTAATCTTTTTATTGTTGTGGTTATTCTAGTGCCAATACATGTCACATCTGTTTGTAGCCTTACTTAATAAATTAAAACATAGAAGTTGTAGACACAAGACGTTCCGGCCAAGGTCGACGGCTACACCATAGCCTTGCCTTGCTGATTATGTATGCTTTTACGTGCTGTATCGATCTGCAGGCAATCGAGGCTATTTATAGACTATGGTGGTCGTAAGGGTTTCGATGTGAAACCCATTAAGTGGAGTTAAGTCATAAAAGATGCCTTCATCGCCTTGAGAAAGTAGGTTGAGCATTTTATCAGATTCCTAGTAAAACTAGATCCAAGATGTCAATGGTGCGATATTTGTTTCGACTTTTTGTGCTTTCGAAACTGTACCGATTTATGTTGATTAGCGTCAAATTAAGAATACGTTGAAACCGTTATTTCCATTAAGCACAGTCGAGGTAGATGTAAAAGGAGAATTTCTCATTAAAATTGCATCATTGGTTGGTCGGTGCGGTGATGTAAACCTACATGGGGAATTGGGGACTTATAAATCGTCAGAAGTTGGGTGCATTGTCGCAATTGGTCGTTTCCTAGAGAAGAACCGGCAAGAAACTCCATTTTTAGGGACCTCGCGCACAACGCGTCCTCGACCACGTCATGTCGAATTACCGGCCGTTATCTTGACCGGACGGTCACTTGGTCAGACGCCTAATTGTGCGGCTAAACTTTCGTCCGGGGATCCCATACTCTTTAAAAAAAAACTTTAACCATGTTGTCATTATATTTCTCAGTGTTCATTCTTACGTTTGAGAGGACAGCGATAGGCCTGACAAAAAGCATAATATAGCAGAGCAATATAATAAAACTTCGTTTATGTTTGATTAATGATTTATCTCTGATTCCCTCTTCCGCCTAAGTAGCAGCATTGCTGTTACATTTGAAAGGTATCGACGACATTCATATTTGACCTGGTGATGAGAAAAATGCGATTACTTACTTTCTTATAATAATAACGTAGAGTATCTATTCTATCAATCTTCTTCAGAGATAGCTGTAACCTTTAAAATACCGCACAGTGTTATTAGCCAGTGTTTACCTTTTACCACAAAATATGCCGGCCATACACCAGAACATTGACCTAATCTCATAAAAATTGCAGCTCTCTATTATCTTATGCAACAGAACCTCTTGTCCTACATGCATGCCCTTAATCTTGACACCCTTGGCCGCTGACCAACCCCAAGCGACCCGATTCACAATAACCGTGGGTAGTTCGACATTCTGCCAGCAAGCAAGCCGGGCGCGTGTGACGTCATCTACATTAAACTTTCATAAGTCCAACCATTTTTAAAGCTACTCGTGTTTTGGTAAAGTTTATGACCTTTTTATGGGGGTTCCTGTTGAAGGGGTTTAGGGAAGTCCATTTTGTGTAGTGGACTTAACTATAAGGCCACGTATGCTAGGCAGAAACAAAATATTACCAGAGCATTGTTAATTTGTTATACCAGTTTATTTTTAATGCTTTCTATAAAGTTATTATTTTCATCATGAATATCCACATCCCTACCTTGACTTCACCCATTCCTGGGCACAGGCGTGTCTCTGTTTGTGCCAATCTCCACGTTTCTGTTTTTTACGAAAAATTTTTTTATATACCAACTAGTATGGTCCCCAACATCTAATGATCTAGTTCAAAATGAATTAACAATGCTTTGCTTTATAAAATTCGTGATCTTTTCCCTTCTGTACCTAACTCTGTAGTAAAGTCCGTCTTCTCCAGCGATATGTAATCGATGGATTCATACATTTTTCAAAGAAATATGACTCACGGTGTACGTGTTGGAGATTCAAGTCTTAACCAATCGCACAGTCATGGTCAAGTGTGGTCCCTTATTCATAAAACTTGTTATACCCTGTATTATGTTAAAAAGTTAACCGACTTATTTAGCATCTCATTTAGAATGTGATCGATTCTTACAGTTATTGTTTTTGACAAATAAATATAAAGACTTGGCTAGGCTAAAGAACCACTTTATTTTTTTTTGGTTATGCCTATTCTGTTCCACTGCTGGACAAATGCCCATTCCTTTCCAATTCACTTGTTGTTTTGCCTAATCTAGCCAATCAGTAAGGAACGAGTGCAAATCGTGACGATTCTGGTCCATTTGTCCTGAACTGCAAATGTGACCCGCCCAGTCCCATTGGGTTCCTTCATTTTTACTGAAGGACCATATTACATAGATAATCTAAGTCATACTCCGTCGAATGTACTTCGCCGTCTCATCATTTCAGCCGAAAGACGTCCACTGCTGGACATAGACCTCCCTCAAGTGTCGCCACATTGACCGGTCCCGTGCGACTCGCATCCATCGGATTCCCGCAGCCTTCACCAGGTCATCGGTCCACCTAGTGGGAGGTCTTCCAACCCAACGTCTTCCGGTTCGCGGTCGCCACTCCAGAACTTTTTGGCTCCATCGGCCATCCGTTCTGCGAGCAATGTGCCCTGCCCACTGCCACTAAAGTTTGGCAATTCTTCGGGCTACGTCGTGACCCTGGTTCTCTTGCAGATGTCTTCATTTCTGATTCGATCACGCAAAGAAACTCCGAGCATAGCCCTCTCCATTGCCCTTTGGGTGACTTTAAGCTTTCTGATAGGGCCAATGCGAGCGACCACGTTTCGGTCCCGTATGTAATCACTGGCAACACACACTGGTCATAGACTTTCGTCTTGAGACATTGCGGTAAGTTGGACGAAAAGATACCGCGCAGCTTCCTGAACGCTCTGCCCAGCCGAGTCGGATTCGACGATTGACCTCTTTCTCGAAGTTAGACCTACCTAACTGGACCGTTTGTCCCAGGTACACATAATCGTCCACAGCTTCAAGTGTAGTGTCTCCGATTTTAATAGCAGTGGGTGTTCATGGGCATTCAATATGACCTTGGTTTTGTCCATGTTCGTTTTTAGCCCTACTCTTTCGGAAGCTCTACTGAGGTCATCGAGCATTGTAATGAGGTCCACCATGGTCTCAGCCATGGCCACTATACGGCAAACCGAAGGTGAGTGATGTGCTCGCCATTGACGTTGATGCCTAGCCCTCTTCAGTCCAGAACCTTGAAGACATCCTCCAGTGCAGCGGTGAACAGCTTCGGAGATATGACGTCTCCCTGTTTCACACCTTGCTGCAAAAGGATAGGTTCCGAGGCTTGGTCCTGAAGTCGAAGGTGTTGAAGTGTTTGTACAAAAACGCCACCATGTCAGTACATGTACAAACACTTCAACACCTCGATGTACCGGTAGTCGATTTGGCGTTGGAGAGACTGCAGTACAGCCCAGGTCTCGATCGAATCGAAGACTTTCTCGTAGTCCACAAACGCTAAACAGAGAGGCAGGTTATACTCTTCGGTCTTCTGTATAACCTGCCGCAGCGAATGTATGTGGTCCACGGTGCTAAAGCCTTTTTGGAAAACAACTTGTAGACATGGCTTAGAAGTGAGATGGGCCTATAATTCTTCAGACAGGCTTTGTCACTCTTCTTGAAGAAGAGTACCACCACACCCCTGCACTATGCCTGTGGCGTTTTTCCCTCGAGTATGACGGAATTAAACAGTTTCTGAAGGGCCTTAAGTACCGGTTTTCCACCCGCCTTCAGGAGTTCGGCCGTAATTCCGCGTTTTCCGTCATCCCCGTCGTTCCCCGTCTACTAAAGCATATTTAGTCCAAACCTGGGGAATATTCTTCTGGCCTTTCTATCCATATTCGCAACTACAATCCTTTCAAAGTTATTATACCAAGTGATGCTTTGAGTTTGTATCCATAGGTTCTACTTTTGGAACCGAACAACAATATTGCTAAAGCTGAGAAACAATTTTGAATTCACTGGTTTAGACCTAGATGTTAACACGGGTACCTATCTGTTTAAACGAGTAGTTTACAGTGCTAATACCAGTTTAAACATTGTGAAAGTGAATTAAATTAGCCTCAACTCAGTGATGTAACCACAAAAATATGTAAAGCGCTGATGTAACTCCTCTAGCGATATTAATCTTGTAAAGAAAACAAAGCGTCGAATTTGTAGGAAAACCACAGACACCATAACACACGTCGAAATGCTGAGATAGTGAGTAGTGTGGTACTTTCTTCGTATAGGTAGTAGTTTGGGTTTTTTGGCCAGTTAAAAGAAATTCGCTATTTCTCTCCAATACGCTCGGTATTTTCACCGACATCAAATCTTCAAAACACGATGTAATAATTTATGTTCTCTGGCCGTGTACATTCCTACTCTTCCTTTCGGGTTGCCGTCCCATCGGACCATGAGAGAAAAGTAACAGAGAGTGCACCTGTGCCTGCGCACACAAATGTGCACTATAATAGGTAGGTATCTCCCGCGCCGATGGCTAATCTCAGATAAGATTGGCCGTCGTGACCGAAAAACGGTCAGAAGGACTACTTTCTTTCTTACCAGGCTAATAGCCTATGTTGATCAGCTGTATTTTCTTTAGAACATGAAGTAAACCGCCTATTATTTTTGCCGAAATAACTTCAAATATACGTTGCCTAGTAAAGTTCTAATCATACCAATTTGTTCTCTGGCCTCGTGCTCTACACTACATGCTAACAGGCCATTCCGATCAGCTGATTATTGCGTGCGTAGGATGATAAACGCTAACACATCAATGTTTTCTTTCTTCACGGGCACTAAACAACACAGGACTAAAAATAGCACCGTCAAAACATGTTTACGTAAACATTCTAACGCCGAAGTTTTTTGTGATTGTTTTCCCAACAATTTTAAAGCTTCTTGGACTAGATGCGTCACTTCCGAAGTTCTGACTGTACAAATCATTGACTACAATGTTAAATATTCTTGAGCATTTGACGAAACCATAAATTAACACACTATTTTGTGTA
The DNA here is from genome assembly GCA_941918905.2 of Xestia sexstrigata. Classification (NCBI taxonomy): domain Eukaryota; kingdom Metazoa; phylum Arthropoda; class Insecta; order Lepidoptera; family Noctuidae; genus Xestia; species Xestia sexstrigata. Next base: position 1,403,782 of record OW799203.2, on the reverse strand, counting down.
GTATCAGTTCGTTCAGTTAACGATAATATGAAAGTTGAATAATTGTTCGAGATTTAGTAAAATCACAATTCCTCTCACAACAGAACAAAGGCCTATTTCAGATAACTAGCCTACACATTAAATTGAGATAAGACAATCAAAACATCATTCATATTCAAAGTCGGAAACAGAATCCCGCGGCGATAGGATGTAGCGGTCAGCGACCTCGACCGTGCGCAGGAGTGTCCCACCTGTAACAGAGAAGTTCCACTGCGCACGCGTCAACAAGGTCACGCACGCCGCGGATACATCGACACGGAATTAAAATAAAAATCGCAATTCGAGATAGCACTGGTTTTGTATGGTGTATGAGGTAGCGTAGCGCGGATTTCCGGCAGAGAATAAAGCGCCCTAATGCTGATTCCTGACTCTGTGTATGCTCATAATTCACAGTGGCGGCCCGGAGTAAAGTTGATAATGTGATACCCCGGTAGTGCCCGGTACTGCACCTATGATTTCTCTCCGGTCGTGCGGGCTTGAAGTCCCATTCCACTATGAGTCTGTGCGAAAATGGATTGTACCTGTGCCTGCGAACACACTTGCACACATAATATCTCCTTCGTCGATGGCTAGACTCCGCTGAGATTAACCGCCATGGCCGAAATTCGATGAAGAGAATCCTCATAAAGTCTCTTATCTCTGATTTCTAGCGGTGGTAAACTTTAATTTAATGACCGCATTAGCTACCTAAATTCAGTCATTTAAACTGCCAAAATTACGAATATCAGACCAGTGTAAAAGATCTGGCTGATTTTGCTAATGTTCTGTGGTCATTAACTCCTATATTTATTTATGAAGTGAGGATTCGGGGGGAACTGTAGAAACTCGTAAATTAGAAATTACCATTTCAGTGACGATATCGGTAGGGATGGACCACACCTTCCTATCCGTATGCTAGTGAATAGAACTTCTGTAATCTATTTAGTGTAAGAACTGTAGCGTCACATTGACTCTACGTCACTTCGACGTGTCAACTTGTCATTCCGGTCACATTTTTGGCTAAATATTTAATTAGTTAGTTTGTCTAAAATAGGATTTAACCGTATGAATATGTATGAGTATCATAATAGCTAACAGTACTTAAATTATTTAATGGGTTTTTCTCGCATAAATTTCTGTTAATTTGACTTACGTGACATTTTCTAGGTAGATTTATTTTTTCAGTCTATTATGTGCTCAGTGTTGGGTGGGACTCAGGCTTCCTTTCCTAATTCATCAAGCAGGTCCAATACGTGTTAAGCCATCAACATAACAATGAATTCTGTGGATCAGCTGATTTATTTTAGCGTTACCATGTAGTATTTTGTATTGCAAGAGATGGTTTCAAGGTTTTCGTTCTTGTAGGTCTTCAGCAGGTATCGTTTGTCAGTCATCATTTATGCCCGTACTCACTACCACTGAACAAAGTGCCTTGTTGGATTTTCGACGCTCAGGTCAGCGTCGAAAGTTGAAAATCCAAGGAGTCACCTAGTACTGGAAACGGACATAGTACCATGTGTGGCATGTGTTAGGTTATAACGGCTTCCTTCTAGTCTACGATATGTCGTCACAGTAAAAATAACACGATTGTTTTCATCAATAATGCATCAAGTAATTGTCAATTAATGGTCGCCGCACGTGATACGCTTCCTTCTTAGTTTCCTCTATGTATAGAGGAACTTTTATTATACTGTTTGTCTATGGCGAGACTAGTTCCGATGTCTATTTCTGACTTTACGAGGTGATTTTTTTGTACCAGAAGCTAAAATTTTAAAGATAAAAAATATACGGTGCGGCCGCTCGTCATTGGTTATTAAAACCAGAAGGTATAAGTTGACCTTTTATTCTTTGGAATATCCTTACTGCGTAATGTCAGGGTCACAGTGTTAGTTACCCACGATATGAAACTAAATATAGAAACCCTAACACAATCCTAGATCATGCTACACTCATCATCAGATCATCCAACCTTCGAAACACAGAATGGAAACAGTGTGCTCCATTGTAAATCACACATGCAAATCTAAACCATGGCTAAATCATAAGTTCATTGAACGACTCGGCCCATGGCCAAGCGTGCACTATCATTGCTAACTATACACGTTTTACGACCGAAAACACACAATTGTAAACCTTATTGCCATGAGCTTAGGAGTTAGTGAGGAGGTCGGTAGAGGAACACTCTGTGTTGTCAAAAATACAGTTAGCTGTGAGAGCGTGCAGAGCGAATTTTTTATTCATATTTTGGTACCTACTTAGAAGTTTTTAGTTGGAATTTCGGTTTCCAATGAGGCTGGTAGATTCATCTGTGGTTAACAATGTCTCCATTTCAATCTTGGAATCGGAGAGATCCCTTTCTTCAGTCTTTCGTTTTCCCGTAGTCGCGGGACTTAGGACTAGAGTTAGTAACTGATTCAATTATCCTAAAAGTCACATATTCCGCAGTAAACATTGAGTGCTGAGCAAGGGTCTCTTATGTCCCTTACAATAAACAGCCGTCCGGTCTAGGTCTGCAAATATTACCTACCAATATCTTACTATGATATTGGCAATATTGGCCCAGCCAACCAGGTGATATTAACCAACATATTGCTTCTCCACGTTACGATGACCGCAGACTACGGTCAGGCGTAAATACTCGTAAGTTATTTGTTATTTCGTCCTCCAAACTCGACTTATTGTTAAATCTTTAGCATTTGTAAGGCTTGATGTCAAAGCTATTCTTGTATTGTGTCTAATATATTAGAAACAATCTTTTGGAATAGAACCCGAGAAATCATAATTGTGTTTGAAATATGGGAAAAGGCCTGAAAAGCTGAAAAACGATCTAACCTTTGTATTTCAGTGCCCTCTGGTAATATGATTACGGAGTGAAAAATAATAAATGTAATATGAATATTATAATATTAAGCCACATCAGGCCTTATTGGAAGCTATTCAAAGTGGAATTCAAAAATAGTTTCGAAAAGTTATGATTGGGAGTGAAGATTTGGATCAGGACAATAAGGTCGGAAACTTAAGACTAGATATTTTATCAATATCAAAATCTTTGCACTAAACTGCATAATACTAGATCCATTACAGATTTTTTACAATAATATTATCTAACTGCGCATTTCCACTGTAGTCTACAGACTACAATGTAATCCACTTTTGAGACAAAGCTTTTCAAATCAATTACACAGTATTGACACCTGCACTAGAACGTTTTAAGCAACAATAAAATGCTCCATAAGAGCCACTATCTGATCTGATAACGATTGACATCACCGCTGAAAGCGTAGCTGTAAACATTCATTGTCTTTACGTACAAACAGATGGTTGTGTGCTTACGATTAAATTGCGAGCACTGACTTCTGAAAGAAAGACCTTTACTTATGAACTACAATGATAAAGATTTTTGCATCTTTATTGGTGTTCAGAGACTTCACTTTTAACACTTCTAGTGCATTCAGCATTGTCTTCATCTATTTTTTTTAATGGTCCTCCTATACGCACCAAGTTTTCAGCGGAAACTTAGTGAACGACGTCGGACTTGTCTTGTTCAAACTTTTCTCCTTTCAGTAGTTGGAAGTGCTACTGTTTATTATGGAAATAAGCAACAATCACTACAAATTATAAAACAAAGTCCCCCGCCGCGTCTGTCTGTCCCTATGTATGCTTAGATTTTTAAAACTACGCAACGGATTTTGATGCGGGTTTTTTTTAATAGATAGAGATTCAAGAGGAAGGTTTTAATATATAATTTGTTAAGCGAGCAAAACCGCAGGCATCAGCTAGTAATCCATAGTTCAATATTTGTTAGACTAATAAAACCACTTCCTCATGCATGCATGATGCAAGATTTTTTCTCAGTTTACAGCAGTTCAAAGTTTAAGTGTCCAAGTTGCATCACAAGTACTACAATGATCCATCCTTTGATTAATTTTGTGTCTATAAATAGAATATCAGTAAATATACTAAACATCGCATAAGCCATGATGACTCAACCAAATCCTGAAATAAGATAATATAATCTTTCATTAGTGTACATGCAAACCAATAAATTTCACAGTCTTCCCAATACAAACACATAACGTTTCATATAGCCCGTGTTGCAGCTCCGCGTAGTGCTTCCTCCCACCTTGTTACTAAACCTGCCCTCTTTGTTAGTGCCCGGGTAGACGAACCAACACGCACATGACGCCTGTTGACATTGCTATCTAATCGCCATCTTCAAACTGACGACGAAGTGCGATGACACAAATAAGTCATGACATGAGTTTGCTATTTGAGTTGGAATTAGATAGAATTGCTTGTTTTTGTGTATTTGTTGAGCGATTTTGTGGTTTGTGTGTTGACGTTTAGAAGTGGAACTATACAGAACTGACGTACTAGTGTACTGTACGCTATAAACTGCCAGGCGACACATTAAATACTTGTTTAGTTACCCAGCTGTAATATAGAAATATATAACATTTTTATCTTCCTACGAATTCAAATGTTTTAGCAAGTTTACAAATCAACAACATCTCAGTACCTACGTTGTTTCCTCGTAATTATTCACATGTTGAGTCATGTGCGGGCACACTACAGGCACATTACCGCTTCGCCTAGACAATGCCGAGCCGTGAGCGCAGCGTGACGCGTTCGTCGCGTCTCCATTAATATCCTACTCTTTGTCGATTACTCTTTGAAGTGGAGTAGTGTAGCTATCAAAGTAATTAGTAAAATATGCTGTGATAACGTAGACAGTTAAAAGTCCGTAGAGTGGAGTTTAGAAGTTACTCTTCAGTGTGTGATGTGTAGTTGAAACGTAATTTGTGTGATTTGTTCGCTTTATTAATACAATTATTGTGCGTTACGTGTGAAAGTGCAATATCGTGTTTATAATTTATTATGGTGAATAGGATCTGAAGTTGATTGAAGAAGTGCCATTTTGTGTCAATTGGAAGTGATCTCATACCTATAACGGTGGGTACTTGATTCTGAATATGGTGAATTATTGATAAAATGCCCTTTTTGAACCAAAGACCCATTGTATAAAACAAATTTAATTACTCTGGTAAATAAATTCTAGGTGTATTGAGTGTATAAAACGATATTGCACTGGAATATACTTCCTTTTCTCTTGCATGCATAATAGAGAAATTATTAGAAATGTATTGTAGTAATTTTGAATTTTTGATTGATTAATGGTCTATTTATAAAATCTCAATACACTACCCTCAAATTATACTTTTCTGATGTACCATGCTACATATTTGTATTTTGACAAATACTGATGGTTAAATAATAAACAATACAATTGTGTTCAAAGTAAATTGAATGGACAATAAGATCAGTAGAGATCGCTGTATGTATGATACTCTGTATTTACACAATAGATTCGTCATAATTTGCAAGATATTTAAGAGATAATTTTGTATCATAATATCTGAATTTTTAAAAGCACATACTAGTGAAGCATACAGTTGCGTATCAAAGTGCAATTTTAAATAACGATTTATTTAACAATCGCTGTCAAAATGCACACAGTTTTAGCAAAGAAAGTTCTTGCGTTTCAACAACGATATGCATGAACTAACATAAACAGTTTGTATTTATTGTCGGCAGAGAAGGCGACTAACCACGCAATCTTGGCTGTTTTTGTCTAAAATTTAAACAAAATACATCATTATTGCACATCAAAGTAAGTTATAGTACAATAAAGGTCAATTTGTGCTTTTTTTTTTGCTTGCAACTTTACTCGGATACCCCAGTGTTGCCCAGTTCTAAAATCGGTATCAATCCACTCCGTTGTCAAATCTCATGTAAAGTTTTATGATTGATTGCTGTTAATTTGGTCAACCAATCATTTTAGCTGACATGATGTCTGTCATCGGATTTGTTGATCAGAGTTTTCTGAAAATTGTGGCAAGTTTTGTTATCTGTTCAATGGTGGTATTTTAATTGGCGTATTTGTGTAAATATTCGCAAAAACAATCAGCACTTTTTGTTGTATTGGTCAATGACGAAAATATTTGCACAAATAATACGCCAATTGAAGTGCCAACATACAGATGTGGTACCGCCAACTTTTAAAAGATACACTGCTGTACATTATTTTACCACGCTTGGTTTGACAATTCACGAATTCTTTTGGTACATGTCGTCATCCAGTTATCCTGGTCACATAACAATGATGGACCGGATACGCCTCATTTTGACTTTGACACCGTTTTACCATTAATAGTTACTCGGACTTATGTAACATTATCATGTTTTTTTTTTTCTGGGAGTCCCCCCCGCTTTTATTGGGCTTCTTACTTTGGCCCCAATCATCGCATGCTTTATTTTTTAAATGATTGATACTAAGCATACTACTTGAAGAATGATTGGAGTTCACCAGCATCGCGAAAATGGACTAAGGTATTTACGTTAAGTATATAATTAGCCTATGTTCCCACTGCTGGGACCAAGGCCTCTCTGAAGAGGGCCCACTGTATTTTTTGTTCCAGGACATGTTGCTTTCCTCCATTCGTACCAAAATACGAATGTGATCTTGAATAATAAAATATGGAAATAATTTAAACGTTCATGTTTTGAATGAAAACACGCGAAAGTCAGTACGATGGAAATTAATCACGTTCGGTATAATCTTGTTTGTACACCGCGTCGATTTTCCGGCTCATTTCAAGGTCAGTTTTCTTAAAGAAGTTGATGGAACCTTTACCTTGTTTGATGAGTTATTGGTTTTATCTTTTATGAAAAGCGACAGCCGCTATGGCCATTCCTTCAAAACCTTTATTTAAAGTACTTATCTATAAAGCTCTCGATACTATGTATGCTAGCATTGCTAACAATCGTCTTAGTTACTAACATAGCTTTATGTATTGACAGATCTTTCTTTTAAATGATTATAAATGAGGAATTCTTTATCATAGTCAATAAATATTTATGTTGAAAAGCGCATCAATTTTTGAAAATGTAAAAACAATGAATTTCGCGATTAATCGTCTGCCTAGCCTTTTCCCAACTCTGTTGGGGTCGGCTTCTAGTCTAATCGGATGCAGCTGAATACCAGTATTTTACATGGAGCGACTGCCGTATCTGTCCTCCACAACCCAGTTAGTACTGGTAACCCCTTGGTAAGACTGGTTGTCAGACTTTTTGGGCCACTACTTGTAATAACGACTGTCAAAGTTCTACAAATGACAGCCTGGATCAACAGCTTAACGTGCTTTCCGAGGCATGGAGGAAACTCGGTATGTAAGGGGTCACCATCCACAGACCATCCTAGGCAAGCACGGCTTAACCTCCGTTACGCCTAAAATACTGCAGCATTAATTTTGAATTATATGGTAAAGTTGAGGATTACTGCTAAGTACTATGTGTGACGGAAACACGATTCCATAAACTTTTCTCGATAGAAAAAAAATCCAAAGTTACCTCCAAATCGACCAATAAACCGCTGGTATTCAAAAAGTACTTCAAATTAGATCATGAAACTTTGCATACTAACTGAACTAACTATAAAGCAGGTCTTATGTGTTATACTTTTTTAGTCTAATCAATAGATTTTTTGTAAATCGCAAAAAACCACTCATTTCGCACTATTCGGCCGCAGTGACTGACGTAACAACCGCTTTGTAGTGCAAGCTGATTAGAACTTTATTCTAACAGCATTTCAAACGAAGTTTGAACCACCACAAATAGAGTTGCTAATTTTAGGGTTAGAAGGGCCTTAACCTGCCTTAACTAATCTCCCCTAAAGAAAGGACAGTTGAAAAAAACATTGCACAACATTTTTTCAGCAACACAGGTGTGGTTCCTAATATACAAGCTTTTATTTAACTTGCAATGTTTCTATGTTGGATTCGGTCAAATGCAACTGATTTTTAAATCAGTTTTCCTTATGCGATTGAGCTGAAATTTTGTATACACGTTTAGTTTGGCACAACGATAATGAAAAAAAAAACATTTTTTGCAAAAAATAAAACCGACTTCAAAAAAAACACAACAAAAAAAATTTGAAAAATAATCTTAGCTTCAGAAGCCGGTGACAAAAACATCAACGACGTTTGTTTGATTGAATTAGTGTTTTGTCACCGACTTCTGAAGCTTGACCTTTGTTTGATTGATTAAAATAATACAATACATACACACGAACATATAACTTCCTCTTTATTTGAAGTCGGTTAAAAATGATGTCACAAATATATTTAAAAGCTTGTTTTAAAAAATGTTTTTTCTTTACTATCATCTTATTATTTCTTACAATAGATTATCTAAAACATACGCTAAAGTTATCAGAGCCGAGATATGACTCACATTATCACATACCGTCATATGTGGTAACTGCTAAAATGACTGATTCACAGTGTTATCATTAAATTCTGATAAGCCGCCATTGATTTACGTCGCGAACCTGCGAGTTTTGATAACAGAAAACGGGGTATATAACAACAAAATTGTTAAACTTTTATTTTACCTGTACGATCTTGCGTCTCTTTTTATTCAACATAGTTAAGTATGATGAGACTAAGAATTATTTAAAAAAAAGTAAATATTACAAAAGTGTACATTTAGGTGCAGCAGTGTTATTTCTTAAGGCGCCTCCCCGAGCAAATGACCTTGAATGAGCAGTTTTTTTGGAGCCTACTCCTCTTTATCCAAAAGAAATACCAACTAATAAAAAATACATTAAATTACTACATATTTTTGACTCCAAAATTGTCGTTTCTTTTTTTTTAAGTAGCTTAATGTTTAAAAAATCCCCTCACAAAGAAACCACCGAAATGAGAAATAATGATTTATAAAATGCTACTCCTCGTGAAGTTACCATTATTTTGATTTGTTACTTATAATAATGGATAGACAATTTAATAATGAACATAATTGTCGTTTTATTTTTTTCGAAAGACGTAAATTTGATTTTATAAAGAATAAAAACCACTCATTTCGCACTATTCGGCCTGCAGTGACTGTCGTAACAATCACTTTGTAGAGCAAGCTGATTAGAACTTTATTCTAACAGTGTTTCAAACGAAGTTTAAACCACCACAAATAGAGTTGCTAATTTTGCTCGGGGAGCCGCCTTAAAGTATTGTATAATTAGAAAGAAAAGAATCTTAGATGAATTTTTCGATGTTTGCCATATTAAGGAGAAATTGCAAATTTCAGAAGTGATAAATGTGAAATAGATACTAGGTGTTCCCAGTGATTTCGTTCGCGTGGAAATATTAATGAATTGTATGGAGATTACATTTATGGCCGGCTCAAGCGGTTTCGTGTCTACATATAATATGTGTGGTAGCCAGTGTCCCGAAAGTCTGACCACCAGTCTTACCAAGGGGTATCGCATTACCCAGTAACTGGGTTGTGGAGGTCAGATAGGCAGTTGCTCCATGTAAAATACTGGTATTCAGTTGCATCCGGTTAGACTGGAAGCCGACCCCAACAACAACATAGTTGGGAATAGGCTGGGTAGTTGATGATGATGTGTGGCGATGGTCACTCCAAGTCCATAAGGGTGCTGATAGAAGATTATAGTTGTAACCTCGTAAAGTCGTAACTCTTCTCAGTTACCCAATCATACTATATCAATTTAACGACCTGTTATCAACGTCCTAACTACTTTACTATCTATATGTTGTACTCTTATCATAGTCATTATCAGACATGGTCATACTTTTTTTTTTTTTTCGGATCGGAAATCATCAAATGTCTCCTCCCGCTCTGGGCGGAGCAGGAGGGAGTGTCAGACTTTTACTGACTAAAACCCATCCATATTCCTTCATCGCCCTTAATATTCCGGGGTCACGGTATCTCTTTCGAACAGTCCCGCAACCCCGGAGACATGGTCATACTGACATTGAAAATAAACTCTTTTCAATTGTGTAACAAGGGGTGATTATTTAATTTTTTTTTTTTTTTTAGTGTCGTACCTGTATTCCCAAATGCATTTTTATATGTTGCAGAGAAAAAAAAAATAGACTTGGTATATTTGTAATGCTCTAAGCTGTTTTGAACGTCAAATTAGCGTAAGACAGTCCCTAAAACGCCCGCATTTCACCACTTTCCAGTGTTTTAGCTGGGCAGAAGAATTGGCTTGGTTTTATAAACTCCCAGCAACACAACTGTCTGTTAAGTTACAAGAGTTATTCAGCAGTTATTTCGAGACATACACCGCCGTACTAATGTAGTACGTACTTATCAGAAATTATCGCGGCAATTCAAACAAATCCACAAAGCAAACATTAACCAAAATGTCTTTGTACGTCGGGTCAATCGCCGCAGATAAAAATATATTGTACCAAAGCGTCACAAATATTTATAGCATAGCGTCCGAAATATCCATTGTAACGAATAAAGACCAATGTTGGTCACGCTTTGAAACAAAGGCCTTCAGGGACAAGGACCTATGTCCTGCCAAGTTTAGGCGCTGGGGAATATTGCTTCTTGCCACTTTGAAGTACCGATTACTTACTGGGAATGAAAGTGGTGCTCTTTGATTATTTATAACACTTGGAAAATAAATGTTTATGCATTTCTTGACATTAGAACTTGAGTTTGTGAGCTTGCAAATGCTACTGAGCAACATTATCAAGGATATTACTGACTTATGACCTGCTGTCTGTGTTATTGTACAGCCATTGGAGCAGATAGACGCTAAACTCATGGCCGGATTCTGGCCCTAATCTATTTAGAATGCCATCGACACGCTTAGAAGAAGGACAGCTGAACCTAAAAGAGTGTGGTTTCAACCAACAATGACTCACTGACTTCTATTTCTCTTAATGAGCTTCATAAAAAGCTACAATTAGAACTGTGGCACCCTTCTGCCAGTAAAATCTTGCTGCAATCAGCAATACGTCTACCAGACACTGATACCATAAATTGCGGCCCGACTTCCATCATTCTATCAGGACGTTCAAAGTTTAATATCGGCCATTTCGTTTTGATAAAGAAGACGTTTTATTATCAATATCCATTAGCACAATCACTGATTGATCATTCATTGCTATCACGACTGTGTGCGCCACATAAGTATGATTAGTACCTACACCTCAACGTACACATCCATAGTATATATTTTTGTATGTACAGTCGAAGATGTGGTTTGGTATTAGCTTTCGCCCGCGGACGGATATTATCCCACGGAAACGTACTATCTAATATTAGGATATAGGATAATTTTTCCCCCGGTAGCACTTTCCGTGGGATAATTTTTTGCCAGGGCAGGCAGCTAACTTAGTGGTGGGACTGCTTCGTTGGTCTAGCTAGTGGTAGAAAACGCAACTTCTGGGCATGAGGTCCTAGGTTCAATGCCCAGGTCGGGTTAACAGTTTATTGGGTTTTTCCACCAGGAATTTCTCAGTAGCAGCCCGACCGACGTCTGGATTTGTACCCGGTTCATAGCAACACACATGTCCCATATAACATGGGACTTAAACAGAACTGCCAAAATGTACTTCTCTACTGTCTTACCTACCGGAGAATAGTAGATTATTAACCAAGGGGATAAAGCAGTGTCTTATGTCGCGGGTGACGATATATAGAATCGCGAGCGTAACGAAGGACTCGAGGTTTACTTCCGAGCGTAGCGAGGGTGTTAAAAACTTAAATCACGAGCGAAGCGAGGGATTTAAGATGAGTCGAGTGTAGCGAGGGATTTAAGTTCAACCAAGACTAAGACAGCTTTATCACCGAGGAAAATACTCTACTTTTCGTACCATTTGCGAAAAAATTAACACAATAATAATATGTGATAAACATTTATTAAAAATAATGACAGTTAAAATAAACTTAACGTTTATGTATTTGAAGAAAACAAAAACGCGGCAAATTCCTAGACTAATATTTTATTGTCGGAAAAGCAAAGGCATCAAGCTCATACGGCCTCGTCGGTTTTCGTAATTTTATTTAATAATCATAACTGCATAATAAATGCGTATTCCTTTTTCAAAAAGATGTATAATGCTTTATATACAAACTCAATGGTGTAAACACAGATGTAGTTCAGTATAAATTTCGATAAGTATTCCAAATTTAAATCACATTCTCCCCCTGTAGTCCCCTAGAGGATGAATGAAATTCAGTACAATTTTCTTTCCCTGTCTTTAACAGATTAAAAATGACTATTGTTATGTTCGCTTTTTGTGGCATAGAATGTCACTTTTTTGAGCAAGTGGTACGAAAATACATATTTATATACTGTATACCGTTTACTTACCTTATATTTTTTTAATAAAATTTTATTTATTATTACATATACGTGCAGTTATGTTGATGTAATAGAAAAATGAATATCATTTATGTAATATTAATTATGCCTATATTCCAACAAACTCGTTCGACTATTCGGTGTCACGCCGGTTTGTATCCAATTAGTGCGCGCCCGTAAATAGTTGAAGTCAATTAGATGGCTGCCGACTTCCGTGTCAGTGTCCCCTATGTGTATTTACTGAAAACATACATGTGACGTTATGTATGTACCTATGTTGATTTACTTACTGTGATTGGAGGTGAAATGCTTTGTCATTCGAAATTCAGTAGGACAGAATGAAGTCGGTGTTATGATAAAACGCTAATTAAAAAGTAAAATCATGATACTCGTGTTAAAAGAGTAACGATGTACTTCCCTCACGGTCTTTCCCATAGAAAACGACCAACCCGAACCGTGTATCTAATTTTGTTCGACTCTTTATAAGTGAAATAACATATTTGATGAAATTGTTAACTGAGCGTTAACCAGATTAGCCGGGTTGCGGGACTGTTCGAAAGAGATACCGTGACCCCAGAACACAAAGGGTGATGAAGGAACATGGATGGGTTTTAGTCAGTAAAAGTCTGACACTCCCTCCTGCTCCGCCCAGAGCGGGAGGAGAAAAAAATATGAAAAGTGGGTGCCCCATGATTTGACTGATCTGCAGAAAGAAATGCGTGTTGAAACTTGTGTTGCCTGTTTGAATCGGTACAGAAATGATGGAATATTGGATCGAATTGTAACATGTGACGAAAAGTGAATTGTTTACGATAACCGTAAGCGAAAAATGCAATGGCTGACCCCAGGTCAAACGCCGCAACAGTGCCCTAAAGCAAAGCTTACCAATAAAAAGGTAATGGTAACTGTTTGGTGGTCTCTTCATGGTGTTATTCACTATAGCTTTCTCAGGTCTGGTCAGGCAATAACAGCAGATGTTTACTGTGCTGAACTTCGAACAATGATGGTGAAACTGGCAGTGAAACAGCCCCGACTCGTGAATCGATCTTCACCATTATTGCTGCATGATAACGCAAGACCTCACATTGCACGAGAAATCGTTGTAACTCTACAGGAGCGGCAGTTAGAAACTATACGTCATCCTCCGTACTCGCCAGACCTTGCTCCAACGGACTACCATTTTTTTCTTGATTTGGACAATTTTCTACGTGATAAAAAATTTTCTTCCCAGGAGGCAGTACAAAATGCTTTGACACAGTTTGTCGAGTCTAGATCCTCAGAGTTCTATCGTAAAGGCATAAACGAACTTCCGTTTAGATGGCAGCAATGTATAGATAATGAGGGTAAATATTTTGATTAAATAAACATGTTATACTCGTACGAGTATCTTAGAAAAAAACGAGTTTCAATTTTTCAGTCATTGAGTTAAATATACGATATCTATGTTTTCAGTACAAATCGGCAATTTCATACTTTAACCCCTAATATTTATTTAAAAGTTGTGACTAAATTAATGACTGTTTTTAGTTGAAAAAAAAAAAATAACATTCCAGAAACTCCACGGGTTATAATAATAAGTAATTAGTTTTCCTTGAATTCATACAGTAAATGTCAAGTTTTCCTGCTGAACTTCTTATATTATGATGGGCTGGCCTCACAATAGAATCTTGTTTCAAGAAATAATAGATAATGCTACGGTATTCTAGTATTTACAATAAGTTTATTTTCGCGTCTTTAAAATATCCTTAAGGTGACACAAGTCACGGGCTCGAACTCATTGGTGGGCGTGGCCAAAGAGCACGCTGTCTCACCTGGCATCGTGCCCGACAGAGATAGTATCAGTGATGAGCAGTTAGACGCTATTCTTCACGCACGTCTAGTTCGTACGCACACACACAGCGTTCCGCACCGTTCCGAACAAAAACGAAGTTACACCATGCACACATAATGCTATTCGACGCCGCTCAACACTCGCCAACGATATAATATCTTTACAAATAACTTTTTCTTTTATTACTTTCGTCTTACCTTTTATTTAAATGCGCTAAAAAGAATAAAATAAAACTTTTCCTTTAAAACTTTTACTATCAACTTATAACGTTACACAATTCGCGAGATCAGTGGCAACAATAATATTGTAATACTATATTGTTTGTTATTGTTGGCCTGGGGTCACGATGTCCTGGACGCTTTCCGCCAGGTCTGCTAATCCCTCGAGAGAAATAAATGGCTGTAAAGCTACCAGAGCCTGGACGTTGGTCGGCAGACGACTGCTTTATATTGTCATCGCGGTACTGTGGATTTTCTTGGCCTGATAAAATTTAGGATTTCCTTTTCAAGGCGTATCACGTCGGAGTCACCAATTTAGTGGTTGTTGTAAACTAACTAAATTCAAATTTTTCATCATTCAATATAAATTTAGTCAACACAAGACAGAGAAGTGACAGATCAGAAGAAAAGTATCATATCGTGCAGGTTTTATGGATATAAAGTTTCTAAATAAGTAGGTCGCGACACCATATTATTAGGGTGTGCGTTTCGATGGCGCCACCACGGCGTTTTTTTTTTAAATAACTATGTCATGATTTTGTAAAAAAATGTTAAATTGGGTTAAAATTTCCCAAAACCTTAAATTTGTCAAAGTTATGGTTAAATTAAAAAGTTATAAGGGTTTTAACATGGCTACGCCATCGAAACGCGGAGAACCGTGCGGCTACGGAAATCTTAAAAACTAAGCGTTGCAGAGACCTCAAATTTAGGAAAATAACAGATTGAATTTGCAAAAAAATTGAAAAAAATCTTAGGTTTATAATTTTAGGAGCTGTAAGACTAAAACCCCATGGCCGCGCCATTGAAACGGTGAAAAACAGGTTATCGCAGATATCTCGCTGAAGAAGCATCGCAGAGGTCTGAAGTTTTTGTAGAACCTAGATTTGAATTTGTCAAAATACACAAAAAATCCTAGGTTTATATTTCAGGAGCTGTAGTACGGTATCGCTTATAACCTTCAAAACGTTCTGAATGTGTAATTTAAAATTGAAATTAATTAATTAATTTCATTTAAAATTCAAATTTGTACAAAATCTTGCAAATTTGTACAAAAAAAAACGCCGTGGTCGCGCCATCGTAACGCACACATTATAGGAGTGCAATAAAAATGCACAGGCCCTTCAACTTCAGCGAAAAACAAATGACACGTCACTGACGTCATGCATGAAATGAAAAGAACAGAAATATAGTTCTTGTTCTTCTATCAAACAAAGGACATGTCAATAATAAATATGTAAATAATAAAAATAAAAAATAACGAGACTAACAGGAAGAAAATACGTAACACTAGCTACACATTAGATACAGCGTGTGGTCCTAAAAGCTCAAATCAGGAAGTAGCTCAATAATTTGTAAATTTCTTTACCGATATACCACTAAAAACAACGGAGGCTCTTATTTCCTCACCTGAACTCTCAATTGGCTTATTAAAGGCGAATGTGTCTGGCTGCCTGGCTGAATTTAAATTTAAACACATTAACCCTATGCAAGTTATTAAAACTTTCCGGCAAATAAAAATCAAACTAACCGAAGATCTATGGGGAATGTCTGTCAAAGTTTGTACATCCATACTTGAGACTATAGCCCCTTACTTAGCTTTAATTTTTAATTTATGTGTAGACCAAGGAGTTTTCCCTGATTTAATGAAATACAGTAAAGTCATACCTCTTTTCAAATCCGGAGACAGTAAAGATAGTAATAATTATAGACCTGTATCCGTGTTACCAGTTTTTAGCAAGGTTTTCGAAAAAGTAATGCTTAATCAAATGCTCTATCATTTTAACACCAACAGAATCTTACATGATCAACAGTATGGCTTCACCAAGGGACGTTGTACAACTGACGCCGGTATAACCTTATTAAAGCACATATTTACTGCGTGGGAAGAGTCTCAAGACGCCATAGGAATTTTTTGTGACCTCTCCAAAGCGTTTGATTGCGTAAATCACGACACATTACTTTTGAAACTTGAGCATTACGGACTGGGTAAACTTGCACTTAGTTTGGTAAAATCTTATTTGAATGATAGACAACAACATGTTCAAATAAATGGTGTTAATTCACAGGGTTTAAAAGTAAAAATGGGGGTTCCACAAGGCTCAATATTGGGCCCTTTTCTCTTTCTAGTATATATAAATGATCTACCCTATTTACTGAAAAACCAACCGCAAAATATGGTGTTATTTGCTGATGACACTTCCCTAATTTTTAAGATAAATAGGCGGGCCCAAAATCTAGATGACGTGAATAATGCCCTACTTCAGGTCCAAAATTGGTTCACAGCAAACAATATGGTATTAAATGAAAAAAAAAACCAAATGCATAAGATTTGCTTTACCGAATGTTAAAAGTAGTGATTGTGATATAATATTGAATAAAGAGAAACTTGAATTCGTAGATAAAACGGTTTTCCTGGGGATTACGCTTGATTCAAGGCTACAATGGGGTTCTCATTTGACATCTTTTGCGGGGCGGCTAAGTTCAGCAGCCTATGCCATTAGAAAAATCCGTCAGTATACTGATGTACACACATCAAAAATGTCTAGGGATCAAGCATTTTTATGCGGATTTCTTGAGATTGAGATGTGGCTTTGTAATAAATTTATGATTTTATAAATTTATATGGATCCTTTTTGGTGCATTTCATAATTTGAATCAGGAACTCTCAATCAAATTCGAGTAAAAGATGAAAATAAGCTGTCAATATTTTCCCTATAAAAACATACAACGCATTGAAGACATTATTAGTGCTACTGTTTCCCTACTACTGATTAAAACCAACGTTATTATGGAGCGGCGACGTCATTTAAGCAGGGAAGAAATGCTCAGAGCCGTGGGAATGATAGAAGCTGGTTCCCGGCAACGTACTGTAGCTTTAGCTCTGAATACAAGTCAGAGTGTTATCAGTCGACTTTGGACACGTTACCGAAGCACTGGTACCGTGGCTGAGCGCCATGGAGGACGGTATCGCTGCACCACACGGAGACAAGACCGATACATTCAAATCTTAACTCGAAGAGCTCCAACAATAACCGCCATGATGTTAGCCGTGAGGCTTCATCACTCTTCAGGGAACTTAATTAGCGACCAAACAGTCAGAAACCGCTTGCATGAAGTGAACCTTCATTCCCGAAGACCGCTACGGGTACCACCTATAGCAATGCACAATCGTAGGATTCGATATCAATAGGCTCTTGAACACAGAAATTGGGCAGAAGAACAATGGCGTTTCGTGTGCTTTTCTGATGAGTCTCGTTTTGGTATGAGACCGGATACAAGACGTATACGACACTGGAGAACCCCTGGACGCCAACAGCGATTAAAATCCTGCCAGGAAGTCCATCCTTATAGTGGTGGAACCATCATGGTATGGGCGGGTATTTGGATCGGCGGAAGAACTGAGTTGATTTGGATCAGAGGCAACCTCAACGCTCAAATTTATGCTGAGACGATTGTATCAGACGTCATCGTTCCTCTACAAGTGCAAATCGGTCCCTTATTTCAGTTAATGCATGATAATGCACGACCGCACACCGCAAGAGTTGTAAGACAGACTCTCGCCGCAGCTAACATCAATGTCCTGCCCTGGCCTGCTCAGTCGCCAGACTTGAACCCGATTGAGCATGCATGGGATATGCTACAGAGAAGAGCTCTGCCGAATATGGAGGGTATCCAGTCGCAAGAAGACCTTTTTTTGTTGTTGCAACGAACATGGGCGGCCATTCCACAGCGTGATTTGGATGAACTCATTTTGAGTATGCCAAACCGATGTTCTTGTGTTGTTAGTGTTCGCGGTAGAAACACGGATTATTAATTGTTTAAGTTACCCAATAAAATTTTAAAGAAAACTGTTATTTCAGTCTTTTTTTCGAACTTTAATGTTAGTGGTTCAAATGTCAAAAATCCCTTTATTAGGAAAATGGCAAATTTCTTTATTAATGCAAAGGTGACTTGGTTTATCGTTACTGTGACAAACGAAAACACTTTATTTGATGAATCCTTAAAGAAAATTTTAATTAATATCAATCAGGAGAAAAGTTATTGCAAAAATATATGTTGATCCCTAGATACTTTTGATGTGTGTAGATACCGCTAGACTGGTTTATTTTAGTTACTTTCATAGTATAATGTCTTATGGCATTTTACTGTGGGGACGGGCTGCAGATATTGAGTCTATATTTATTCTGCAGAAAAGGGCCATCAGGGCCATATATAATCTTCGTAAGCGCGATTCTCTAAGGGAACTGTTTAAGGATATTGGCATCATGACGGTACATTGTCAATACATCTACGAAAACATAATGTACGTCAGAAAAAATCTGCACCTTTTTGGTAAAAGGGGTGACAGACATAATTACAGTACTAGAAATAGGGACCAACTAGTTCAGCCAGGTTTCCGACTCGCTAAAGTAGACTCATCTTTCATGGGGTACTGTTTGAGATGCTATAATAAAATTCCACAAAGTATTCTTGAACTGAATGAGACGAAATTTAAAACATGCATTAAACGCACACTATGTAAGCAAGCATATTACAAGTTGAGCGATTATATCGTTGATAAAAATGCTTGGCTCAATGCTGGTCCTGCTCCACAAGGACAGGGGCGCATAAATTGATAGCATTAAAATGTATTGTTGGAGCTGCTGAAGATTGTACAACTATCTTTGCATTGTATAGATTCAATCTCTTTAGTATTATATAAATGCATAGCCCATATTGTGTGAGTACTATGTACTAGAAAGCTATCATTCACTGGAAACCTACGTCTTTTCTTGACTTGAATGTGCCCTGGCTATTTAGAGTATGTCATGCTCACTCAAATGTCTCGCTGATGGTGGCGCATGTGTCGGATCATTTAGTTCCCTTCAAAATGGTTGAGTTGAATGGTGCTGATCCATGCGTCATGTCCGTGAACGGGCGCTGTCAGTTGTGACTGGTCATCTCTTAGTTGCCATGGCTTATTTGAATGAATTATTTTGAATTGTATTTTTTTTGTTTGTGTGTTTTTGCTGTGGACACTTTTTACGTGCACATCTTGCTACATTGTTCTCACATAATATACCATCTCAACATGAATGATGTAACCAAGATTTTGTAACAATATTCTGATTTAAAAGAGTGTCCATGGAGTTTCTTGCCCGTTCTTCTCCATAGAGATCTACGCTAGGGAATGGGCAACTACAGTACTTTCACAGTTTTTATGTCTTGTGACTGGGACTGTAGCTAAATATAATTTTCATCTTTGTTTCGACAATTCAAAAGTGCCTGTAACTGGCTTACTTGAAATAAATGCTTTGATTTTGATTTAATATCGCGTTTGACATATTGTTCATGTGTGCGTGAACGTCATCCTCCCCCGCACCGCACCGGGGGAACATTATTCAGTGAGATGAACGAAAATTCATAGTAAAAGGCGCGCGTAAAAAACACGAAAAGACATTTGGGAAATCGAATTTTATGAAAAAAACACTGCATAAATCATTTACAAATAAAATGTAATGAATTCTTCGATAATTGTGCTGTGTCGGTACGGACTTTGTTTTGGAAATTTGACACTTCTTTTATTACTAATTTACGCCCAAAGTTGCGTTAAAATTGGCAACAAAAACAAATCTTTGGTAGCTCGTAACTTTTGAATGGCTTTTTATTTGACTATTCTGTTTCCGCACAGACACAATTAATAATGAGACAAAACAATATTATGTTTAACTTTAGATGTACCATGTCAAACAGTGGAGTAATAGCCCCCCGAAATTTGTATGGAAAATATGTTAAGTAGTTCAACCTTATAAGAGAATTAACGGCTCAATAGAAAACGTTGCAAAGGTCACCTAAGCAAATTGCGTCATACTTATCGCCATGGTATTTTCTTAGAAATATGCATGTGCAAAACATAATACCTATGTTGAACTAAAGATCATAATGACTAATGAGCTATTCAATATTCAGCGTTTTTTTTATTTGGAATAAACATCGAAATTTGCAATAAATATTTAATATTGGTTAAACCTTCGTCTGTGGACTCGACTGATTCGGTCGGGACGCCATTGTTTAATTTGTGTCTACTTCGCTAACATGACGGGTTCGAGCACTCAAAGCAAAGTGATTTGTGAATATTGAGTGATTTAGCCAAATTATGCTGGGCTCGAACGGGCGATTTTCTGTAGTTTCTGTCTTTCCCAATAGGAAATAGCGTGTGTTGCGGCTCCAAAGACCAATATGCGTCTGCGTCCGTTGCTACGTAACTAAACGTTTGAAAACAATTTATTTTAAAACACATAGTAGTATTCCACGTTTTATTATCGATCGATACTTGACCTGATGATTAGATATCCATTTTTAACAATACAAGATTTAAAGTAAAGCTTTTCCTTATCATAAAATTCTTTAGAAACAAAAAAAAATCAAATCATGATGCACACTTCTTTTGCGCCGTTCTATTTTCAAATCTACAATGCATTGATTTTTCTTTCTATTTAAGTTTCCAGCCAGTCATTATGTAGTTTTTCTTTATTGCATTCTTGAGCTTACACTGAACTAAAGACTTTTTGCTTTAATAAAATAAAAGTTATAAATGAAGATTATCTCATTATTGATGAGGTGTTTTATTGTTTACGAAAAAAATAAAACGTTTATCGGCGCCACAAATATTTTGCACGATAAAAGCTTATCAGTCTTATCAATATTTTGTAGATAAAGAACCTCTTTGTTTATAAGATCAACATTAAAAATGCACAATTTTTATAGACAATGGCATGAAAATCAATATGTTATCTGAATATTTTGGTACCTATAAATGAAAAAATATAACAAAAAAAATTAAGTATCCACCTGATATCCAGCCACAATGCGCAAATCCTATTTAGTTTTTAATAGGGAATATGCATAAATGTTCTTTTTTTTTATTTCGATACGGAATGTTAAAAAACTATAAAAATAATGACAAAAAGCGAAAACAAGACATAAATCAGCGAAACAACACAAAAGTTATAACCATTTAAACTTTTGTTTCTGTCTCTTTCTAGTTAAACGGAATTTAGTATGGATTTTGAACGTCGATGCAGCGAATGACGTCATTCTCTGTATCAGATCTCTCTGTCTAATTAGCAGTTTCAAATGCTTATAACTTAGTATTTTTATAGATATTAAAAAAATAATTTCACTTTGCAATTTCTAATGTTAATACGCTTTGTTTAGAGTGATTAAAAAATATATATATATACCTATAAAGACAATATTTTAAATTTACTTGGTTTTTTGCTTGAATACAGTCTGAAATGACATGGCATGGGCAAAACTTCCATGATTCCATAATGTAAAGATTTATTTTTGCATTTGTCATCATTTTATTTATGAATGATAATTTTTCTGCTTGCAGTTTTTTTAATAGTGACATTAGTGAAGCTTGAAATGTGGGTGTACTTTTGTGTACAACTCTGCGTAACTCTTGGGGATTACAGGCGTGATAGTATATAATGTGACGATGTTTATGTTTCAGATGCCCCGTGGTCGGGACGATATGCAAGTAAACGTGGCGGGCCTACGAAGAAATATTAAAAACCTCGCACACAACTACTCCGATGCCCAGGTATGGCCATGTTACGGCTAGTTTATGAAGCATACTAAAGGCAATACCTCAACGGGAAGTACAAAATGCGAACGGGAGTTCAGATTCGAGCATTACAGTGTCAATCACTTGTTTCTGTACAAAATGGAATCTTGGATTGTTATATTTCAGGCGAATGCTCCTGTGACTGAGCGCCTTAAAATAAATCAAAATTAATAATGAAAAATGCCTTCAATCCTGGAAAACTTCAGAAATAAGCTCTTGAGCTAGAGTTGCTGCTTGATTTAATGAACTCTTAAGGCTAATCAGTTTATTGCCAATCATGCTACATCAATTTGATATGTTGCATGCCTTGTGGCATTAAGTCCGCCTATGTACCACCCTTGTACATGAAGTATAAATAAACAGTACCCAGTTACGTTCTAACCTAACCTAACCCATAAAAATATCAGCCAGTGGAACTTGTAATCTGTATCTGACAACTTATAGATAGACATATCATCTGCCTAGCCTTTTCCCAACTATGTTGGGGTCGGCTTCCAGTCTTACCGGATGCAGCTGAATATATCAGTATTTTACATGGAGCGACTGCCTATCTGACCTCCACAACCCAGTTAGTACCGGGTAATACGATACCCCTTGGTAAGACTGGTTGTCAGACTTTTGGGCCATAGACTACCTAACGACTGTCAAAGATCTACAAATGACAGCTGGGACCAACAGCTTAACGTGCTTTCCGAGGCACGGACTTATAGACATAAAATAAAATAAACGATTTTATTGTCATATACTAAATATATTATAAGAACCAGATTTCTATCTGTAACCACCGCTCTTCAGCTCACACTGTTGTGACACAAACCAATCAATGTCTTCCAGGTAAAAGTGCGCGAGGCAACATCAAACGACCCATGGGGCCCTTCAAGCACATTGATGGCGGAGATCGCCGACCTCACGTACAACGTGATGGCCTTCACAGAGATCATGCAGATGATCTGGAAGCGGCTCAACGACCACGGCAAGAACTGGCGGCACGTGTACAAGGCGCTGGTGCTCATGGAGTACCTCATCAAGACAGGCAGTGAGAAGGTGGCCATGCAATGCAAAGAGAACATCTTCGCGATACACACGTTGAAGGACTTCCAGTACATGGAGGAGGGGAAGGATCAGGGTGAGTTACTGATCTTTGTTGGTTTTCTGTCAACGATTTTACGCTTGCGGCATCGTTCTTAGCGGGATAAACGTATCCCAGGAATATCCTCATAGGATAGAGATCCGTTTAAATGTTAGGTACTTTGTTATGTTGATTATAAGGCCCAAAATTTACATCCATGTACCTCTAAGTTGGTTCTTTTCTTCGTTCGGCACTTGGGAACACACAGTTTAGCCAAAAGCATAAATAGATCATCCCCTTGTTTATAGCGAACTCAAAACATTCTTGCAGAAATATAACAACCTAAATCAGTTTGAAAGAATCTTCAAAATCATGTTCAAATTCACCTTGTCACATCTTTAGCGTTCGGCCTCTAACCCATGCTAATATAGCTTACGAAACTCATCAACAGCGGTTTAGCAACATGGCCGCTTATTAATAATTTAAACTATTTTCGTAAAAACCATGTGCTGAATGTCATTAATATGTAAGGGATGGTGGGCGTTGCGTTATCGGCGATATGATAAGGACAGGGTTTGTGAACCTGTGGTTGGCGGTTGAATTAATTAATTAACTAACTATGGTAATTAGTAAAAATATCTTACCTACCATTAAATGACGCATGTACCGGCGCCATTCAACTCAACCATATTGAAGGGAACTAAATGACCCGACACACCCGCCACCATCAGCGAGACATTTAAGTGAGCATGACATTCTCTCAGCCACCAAGGCATATTCAAGTCAATGAAAGATGAATAAATGTAAATGGTGGCTGAACAGTACAAAGTACTCACACATGTGCTAAGATCTGTGTTTTTTCTTTCGTTACGTAAACCACCACTGACGAAGATATGACGCTTTTAAAATTCTCAATACGTCACGCCTAGGTATAATTTTTAGCTAGTTCTGACGTCACGAGCCGACTCCCGAGTTTTGATGCGTTTTATCTTTGTCAATAATTGTGTGTGTTAAATTGATATTGATTTTACGATGCTATAAATAATGATCATTTTTCAAGCGACTAAACATTTAAGCAATTTTAAATACAATTAAATATATAAGAAATTAATGGATTGATAATAATGGATAGTATAACATTAATAAAATAAGTAAATGTATAGGATTATGAAATACTTAATAGGATATGAAATATTTTAAACTGAAAAGTAAAAAAGTGGTCTTCCTCTCTACAGATTTACTAAATTTGCTGTGCCCGACAGGGTCCATAATTGTTTCTATGTTTTTATTTACCACCTGTTGTAATTGTACATTATGGATTAGCAATAAACAATTTTGACTTTGACTTTGACTTTGACAATATTCATTGATGTACTAAAAAAAAAATACGTGTCCATTAATTTCCAACACTAACTGACGGACAAAATAGATTTGCATTTTTTTGATACTGTCGTCATGCCTATTAGTCATGTTCACATAATCTTTTTCACTCTATTTTGGTATAGTATAGGTTTGTTATCCCTGTGTCAGATAATCCCTATGTGGGATGTTTAAGCTCTGCTCAGATAATGTACCAGTTTGGCAGTAGCTTTCATTCCGTTCGGACTTATATTGTTTCTCTGTCAGTGTGTTGGTGCTATAAAAAGTAAGTGGTCTGCTCTTAGAAATGTCCGGTATATCGAAAGTAGTGCATTTAGGGGACTATACATAGTAATAGTAATACAATTCGGCGCCTACTGAACTTAGAATTTCCATTTTACGCTATCCAAAGTAGAAGAAGTAGACTTATCCTTTAATTTGCGTCAATTTGATTCTAAATCGCTTATCATCACGTTATACCACGCCTGTAATTCCCTAAGGGTTATTCAGAGGTATACCTATCCTAATACTACACCCAAATTTCTGCAGTTATATTTAAAAGCTATGTAATAGGAAGCGAGCCTATTTACATGAACTGGACACGTATCCAAACTGATTGCTTCTGAGAAGCTCCCACCAAGTACCAAATCACGTTCCAAATTAGATTGATATCAGTGTAAACGTCAGAAATTAAACAGACATTCCGAAAACGAAACGCCCCTTTTTCATGAATCACCACCACCCACCCCCCTCTCAGGTTTTAGCCAAAAGACCCTGATGGTTTACTTATCCTGAATCACCCAGCTTATTCAGCAAAAGTCCTCCTTTCACTTTGCGGCGAACAAATCGACAGACACAGAGACTGTTTGTCTGTCTGTCGATTTGTTCACGCCCTAACTGCTGAACCGATTTCGATGAATTTGCTACTTAGGTAGACCATGACCTGGATAGGATACTTCTCATTCTAGTAATGCATTAATTTTTATGACTAATAATGTTAATTGATATAATATTAATACCATAAAACGCCAGTTTTTTGGCGTCATGATGGTGCTTATCTTAAATCCGCCCATTTTATATAAAACTGTAATCCTATAACTTTTTGAGTAAATAGGTTATAATTTAATTGTATTTTTCCAGGTCTAAACGTCCGTGAAAAGGCGAAAGCGCTGGTGAATCTGTTAAAAGACGACGAGCGGTTAAAGAACGAGCGAGCGCGAGCGCTGAAGGCGAAGCAGCGGTTCGCGCAGAGTGCGAGCGCGTTCGGCAGTGACGGCGCCTTGGACACGCCCAGCAGTCCTACCTACCCCGCGGTGAGTACAGCTAAGCAAATACTGCTAAGTATCTCTCTGCTCTATCTCTTATGGTTTCGATGTAAACATTTGGGGGATGGAAGGAGTATTGGGGATAGCTGGAAAAAAACTTTCAATTTCATCACTTCCTTGAAATGTTGTCGTTAGGAATTGCTTTTGTGTGTGTTTTGATTCTGACGGTAAGGTACAGGGACGAAACAAAACGTAAACTTACACTTCGGTCAATCGAATGATGTTTGAGTGCTCCGACATAATCAGACCAAAATGCATCGATTTCGACGGATCGGGTGTACGGTGTAAGTTGACGCAAGTCTCTTCCATGTCTGTATCTTACTCTTGATTTTATTTGTTGTAAAAATGCTTTAAGTTTATAATTGCAAGCAGTATTCACTCTTCCTTCTAACCGACACCTAATTCACGGTGGAAACTTATAACTTTATTTTGCACATGAAATAAACAAGGTATAGTCTGCGCCAGATAAGTAGGAATAAAAGGTCATTAACTCGCATACATTTATTCAAAAACACAATTCTGAAAACAGAAATAATGACATAAACTTGTCCCGAAACTAACTTTATGGTGATCCTTGACTTTTTCTAGTAATAAAAAACGATTCATAATGTATTGTTGGGGTACCCACGCAGAGAAATTAAGGAAAGAGCAATGACCTTTAATTGGTACTTATCTGGCGCAGACTATAGCAAGCTTTCTGCCTTGCGTCTGAACGTGTTAACTTGCAGTACGTCCCGTGTGCTAACTAGCCGTCGTGTACCTTTCAGTTCGGCAGCGACGGCGCGCTAGACGCCACGTCGAGCCCCACCTACCCTGCGGTGAGCACCTTGATCTGTACTGTGTCCTGTGTCCTGTGTCCTGCACCACTCACTCTGTGTTACTAACGTATTGGGCAATTGTCTTAGGTTACACGCGCTGACAGGTGGCTTGCTTAGCGTTTAAGGGTTCGCTACTTTGCAAAGATTTATGAAGGTTCGATTCACTTCGCTACGCAATAGGTGTTGGCGCGCACATACGTCCCGAGCGCGCATGAGCGGGCCGTGGGTGGAAAGGGATAGTCTCACCTGCTACCCTTGCGCCCGCGCTGCCCGACAGTACAACCGCAGCAGCCGCGAAGAGCGGCCGTGGTAAAGACATTACGCACTAACGGCGAATCGTGGGGTTGTGGTCCGACGTCTTATTGTACTCAACTTGAATTCTCTCGTTAAACATAAAACCAATATTAAGAAGAAGCATTACCTATTATTTATTTCCACGCACTATCTTCAAGCAAAACGGGACGAGATCACAGCCCCAACACTAGGCGATTCGTTAATTTGTAGCGAGCGAGGTAAGCGAGCCACCTGTGAGTGCGATCATAGTCTTAGATTCATATACTACGCAGTCAGTAACCGAAGCCGATTAGTGAGAGCAATCGTGCGGACAGTAACGGGGGAAATATGGGAACTTTCCGTAGAAAATATCAGTGACAGTTTGGTATCCATCAAAACTATCAGTGATAGTCTCGATGGAGACTGGCGGATAACGATGACTGCCTGTATATCTCTCTCTTAGACTGTAACGCTCATACATCTGGTAAAATGAAGGTAACGTTTTGATATTAATTATTTCATTGTATTCCAGCTTAGCGGAGATTCAGCGGAGTGGTCGGGTGGCGGGCGGGAGGCCGAGCTCGCGCGACCGCTGACGGCCGGCGAGGAGGAGCTGCAGCTGCAGCTGGCGCTCGCCATGAGCCGCGAGGAGGCCGAGCGCGAGGAGCGGCGCCGCCGGTCCGACGACGTGCGTCTGCAGCTCGCCATCAGCCAGTCGCAGCAGGACTTCCAGTGAGTAGCCTACACCGGCTATGTTAGACCAACTGACGCTCGCCATGAGCCGCGAGGAGGCCGAGCGCGAGGAGCGGCGCCGCCGGTCCGACGACGTGCGTCTGCAGCTCGCCATCAGCCAGTCGCAGCAGGACTTCCAGTGAGTAGCCTACACCGGCTATGTTAGACCAACTGACGCTCGCCATGAGCCGCGAGGAGGCCGAGCGCGAGGAGCGGCGCCGCCGGTCCGACGACGTGCGTCTGCAGCTCGCCATCAGCCAGTCGCAGCAGGACTTCCAGTGAGTAGCCTACACCGGCTATGTTAGACCAACTGACGCTCGCCATGAGCCGCGAGGAGGCCGAGCGCGAGGAGCGGCGCCGCCGGTCCGACGACGTGCGTCTGCAGCTCGCCATCAGCCAGTCGCAGCAGGACTTCCAGTGAGTAGCCTACACCGGCTATGTTAGACCAACTGACGCTCGCCATGAGCCGCGAGGAGGCCGAGCGCGAGGAGCGGCGCCGCCGGTCCGACGACGTGCGTCTGCAGCTCGCCATCAGCCAGTCGCAGCAGGACTTCCAGTGAGTAGCCTACACCGGCTATGTTAGACCAACTGACGCTCGCCATGAGCCGCGAGGAGGCCGAGCGCGAGGAGCGGCGCCGCCGGTCCGACGACGTGCGTCTGCAGCTCGCCATCAGCCAGTCGCAGCAGGAC
Source organism: Xestia sexstrigata (assembly GCA_941918905.2). Lineage (NCBI taxonomy): Eukaryota > Metazoa > Arthropoda > Insecta > Lepidoptera > Noctuidae > Xestia > Xestia sexstrigata. The sequence goes on along the minus strand of OW799203.2, from coordinate 1,375,650 downwards.
TTCCAGTGAGTAGCCTACACCGGCTATGTTAGACCAACTGACGCTCGCCATGAGCCGCGAGGAGGCCGAGCGCGAGGAGCGGCGCCGCCGGTCCGACGACGTGCGTCTGCAGCTCGCCATCAGCCAGTCGCAGCAGGACTTCCAGTGAGTAGCCTACACCGGCTATGTTAGACCAACTGACGCTCGCCATGAGCCGCGAGGAGGCCGAGCGCGAGGAGCGGCGCCGCCGGTCCGACGACGTGCGTCTGCAGCTCGCCATCAGCCAGTCGCAGCAGGACTTCCAGTGAGTAGCCTACACCGGCTATGTTAGACCAACTGACGCCACAGACGGACGGAAATATCTAAAAGTCGCGGAACACCCGTCCGACACAGCGGACAACCTGATCCTTTTTTACCCACTGTACCATGCTCCTGTCCTAACACATCCTCGTCTCTCTCCCCTCCCCTCCAGACTGGAATCCTACCTCCGCGAAGAAGCAGTCCGTCTCCGCACATACAAGCGTCGCGCGCCCTCTGCACCAGAATGGTCCTTTGCCGTCGACCCGTGCGGGGCCCCCACCTGGTCGGCTGTGGGCCCGCTGTGGTCGGGCGGCGACTCGGGCCCGGGCCGGGTCGAGCCGGGCGGGCCGGGCTGGGTGCCGGTCGTGCCGGACCGGGTGCCGGTCGAGCCGGACGGGCCGGGCTGGGTGCCGGTCGTGCCGGACGGGCCGGGCTGGGTGCCGGTCGTGCCGGCGCGCAGTCCGGTGCCGCGCTGCTGGTTCTACGGCTGCATGGAGTGTCTGAAACCGAATGTAATACAGTCAGTGCCGAACACGTCACTTGTAGTCGTTTGTTGTAGGACGAGATTTTGTGTTAACACGGAAGTAGTATTAAGTAATAGTATTTTATTTTGTTTTATTAATTTTAAGAAAATTTACAGCTAATACATTAGAGTAGTTAGAAGTAAGTAGAAGAAAGCCAATTACAAGTTTCCACATATATGTACTTATTTATAAATTGACAAAACGGTAATCAGCGTGAGAGTTAAACAAAGAAACAACTGAAGAGAATAAACAAAATAAAATACATTACACAACCAAAATACACAACAATGTTACATTTGAAAGAAAAAGTTACTTAACGTTTTTTTAATTTCTGGACACTATTTGTAAATAAATTAAGCTCAACATCCCGGCACACCATATTGAACATTCGACATGCTCTTATAATATATGTGTTTTGCCTGTAGATAGTTTTCACAATAGGTACATGAAGGAGATGAGGTCTCCAAAGAAACACAGACGGTGCACGAAGTCCAATCTTGGCCACCAGCTCAGGGACGTTAGAAGATCCATTCATTATATTAAATGGGAAAATGAGATCTGCAATTTTTCTTCGCTTGTGTAAAGGAAGAATATGAAATTTCTTTCACAGACTAGTATAGTTAGGAAGATAAAATATTTGAACGATATTGAGTGTACCTTAAAAATCGCCTTTGTATGCTTTCGAGGCGATTAATATAAACATTGTAATTTGGATTCCAAATTTGAGAAGCATATTCGAGATGGCTACGGACAAAAGCACAGTATAGAATTTTCATCATTTTGACATTCTTAAACTCGAAGACACCCTAAAAATAAAACCCAAAGCTTTAGAAGCCTTGTTGACTATATTGTCAATATGCGCATCAAACAAAAGCTTCGAATCAAAAGTTACCCCAAGATCCTTGATGAGAATGACTTTGGCAATTGAGGTATTTGATAGTGTGTAATCATACATAATAGGGTTTGGCTTACGAGTAAATGTACACACATAACATTTAGAAATGTTTAAATCCAACCTATTTCGATCGCAGTAATCATGGAACCGGTCCAGATCCTCCTGTAATAGGTATGCATCCTCAATGGTTGACACTTGACTCAGAATTTTCATGTCATCCTGCAGCATACAATAAAATTGTAGAGTTTAGGAAGCAAGAGGCGATGTCATTCACAAAAATATTAAATAAAAGGGGTCCTAATAAGGATCCTTGGGGAACCCCCAAATGAATGTACATCGCTCTCGAGGTATAACGGTTGAGGACTACAGTCTGCATGGCATCTATTTTCGACATATGATACAAACCATCTGTACAAACTACCCCTCACACCAATGTCTAACAGTTTGTGCATTAGAAGTGTTCTATTCGATCAAAACATCTGTATCATCAAAAATTCAAAACATTAATATGTAGCTACTAGCTGGGTAATAAAAGCACTTGAATTTGAGGAGAATCTAGACTATTCGAAATTAGCTGATCTAAACTACCACAATGATGTGGTGGTGAGATTAGATGTACTTCTTGTAATGGAACTGTATAATATTGTCATTGGTTGAAAATCTGTTAATGTGTTTTAAGTTTCAAATAGTTTGACCTCATTGGTCAGATTATTAACTAGCAGACAGACACGCCATCCACAACCAGCTTTGACTGACCTTTCCACGTTAAAGTTAATTGACACAATATGATTTTATCAAAATGTAAACTGAATCATAGTAACGATTTGTAACTTGTGCAGGACTACGGACGGTCTCCCGCCACCTAAGAAGGGCCAGCCGGCGCAGCAGTCGCACCTGCTGGACCTGCTGGACGTGACCCTCAGCCCGGCCGCCAGCTCCGCGCCGCACCAGGACGTCTGGGGCAGCCACGACCCGCCACGACCGGTACGTACCTTACAGACACGGGAACTAACACCTGCTGGACCTGCTGGACGTGACCCTCAGCCCGGCCGCCAGCTCCGCGCCGCACCAGGACGTCTGGGGCAGCCACGACCCGCCACGACCGGTACGTACCTTACAGACACGGGAACTAACACCTGCTGGACCTGCTGGACGTGACCCTCAGCCCGGCCGCCAGCTCCGCGCCGCACCAGGACGTCTGGGGCAGCCACGACCCGCCACGACCGGTACGTACCTTACAGACACGGGAACTAACACCTGCTGGACCTGCTGGACGTGACCCTCAGCCCGGCCGCCAGCTCCGCGCCGCACCAGGACGTCTGGGGCAGCCACGACCCGCCACGACCGGTACGTACCTTACAGACACGGGAACTAACACCTGCTGGACCTGCTGGACGTGACCCTCAGCCCGGCCGCCAGCTCCGCGCCGCACCAGGACGTCTGGGGCAGCCACGACCCGCCACGACCGGTACGTACCTTACAGACACGGGAACTAACACCTGCTGGACCTGCTGGACGTGACCCTCAGCCCGGCCGCCAGCTCCGCGCCGCACCAGGACGTCTGGGGCAGCCACGACCCGCCACGACCGGTACGTACCTTACAGACACGGGAACTAACACCTGCTGGACCTGCTGGACGTGACCCTCAGCCCGGCCGCCAGCTCCGCGCCGCACCAGGACGTCTGGGGCAGCCACGACCCGCCACGACCGGTACGTACCTTACAGACACGGGAACTAACACCTGCTGGACCTGCTGGACGTGACCCTCAGCCCGGCCGCCAGCTCCGCGCCGCACCAGGACGTCTGGGGCAGCCACGACCCGCCACGACCGGTACGTACCTTACAGACACGGGAACTAACACCTGCTGGACCTGCTGGACGTGACCCTCAGCCCGGCCGCCAGCTCCGCGCCGCACCAGGACGTCTGGGGCAGCCACGACCCGCCACGACCGGTACGTACCTTACAGACACGGGAACTAACACCTGCTGGACCTGCTGGACGTGACCCTCAGCCCGGCCGCCAGCTCCGCGCCGCACCAGGACGTCTGGGGCAGCCACGACCCGCCACGACCGGTACGTACCTTACAGACACGGGAACTAACACCTGCTGGACCTGCTGGACGTGACCCTCAGCCCGGCCGCCAGCTCCGCGCCGCACCAGGACGTCTGGGGCAGCCACGACCCGCCACGACCGGTACGTACCTTACAGACACGGGAACTAACACCTGCTGGACCTGCTGGACGTGACCCTCAGCCCGGCCGCCAGCTCCGCGCCGCACCAGGACGTCTGGGGCAGCCACGACCCGCCACGACCGGTACGTACCTTACAGACACGGGAACTAACACCTGCTGGACCTGCTGGACGTGACCCTCAGCCCGGCCGCCAGCTCCGCGCCGCACCAGGACGTCTGGGGCAGCCACGACCCGCCACGACCGGTACGTACCTTACAGACACGGGAACTAACACCTGCTGGACCTGCTGGACGTGACCCTCAGCCCGGCCGCCAGCTCCGCGCCGCACCAGGACGTCTGGGGCAGCCACGACCCGCCACGACCGGTACGTACCTTACAGACACGGGAACTAACACCTGCTGGACCTGCTGGACGTGACCCTCAGCCCGGCCGCCAGCTCCGCGCCGCACCAGGACGTCTGGGGCAGCCACGACCCGCCACGACCGGTACGTACCTTACAGACACGGGAACTAACACCTGCTGGACCTGCTGGACGTGACCCTCAGCCCGGCCGCCAGCTCCGCGCCGCACCAGGACGTCTGGGGCAGCCACGACCCGCCACGACCGGTACGTACCTTACAGACACGGGAACTAACACCTGCTGGACCTGCTGGACGTGACCCTCAGCCCGGCCGCCAGCTCCGCGCCGCACCAGGACGTCTGGGGCAGCCACGACCCGCCACGACCGGTACGTACCTTACAGACACGGGAACTAACACCTGCTGGACCTGCTGGACGTGACCCTCAGCCCGGCCGCCAGCTCCGCGCCGCACCAGGACGTCTGGGGCAGCCACGACCCGCCACGACCGGTACGTACCTTACAGACACGGGAACTAACACCTGCTGGACCTGCTGGACGTGACCCTCAGCCCGGCCGCCAGCTCCGCGCCGCACCAGGACGTCTGGGGCAGCCACGACCGGTACGTACCTTACAGACACGGGAACTAACCTAACACTGAGGTACTGGCTACACTTATTGACAGCCAAAAAGAGCTCTGCAAGAAAACCGAAAGAGACGTCATTCGCCTTGTTTCGGTTCGGACGACGTAACTCGACACCGCGTCGGACAATTCGCTTTTCTTGCTTAGACATCGATTTGACCGGCTCAAGCCGTTTTCGAGTCGATAAATGCGGTCACTACTTTATTCGTTCCTATCAGTACGATTGACGCGACACTGTCAGTTCGCTGGTATTCTTTTTTCACCTTGCCAGTACAATAAGATCAAAAAGAAGAAGTAATAATTTAAAATGTCCCCTAAACTCTGGGTCTCCGAAATTTTGTTTGTAAAACTTTATTTATGTTAATGTTTTTCTTTTTATCGATCTATGCAGTTGGAATTCGGTATATTTGCCGACTCCATGGTAAGAGTTTTAGAGGAAGTATGAGTAAAGCTAGATCTGTATGTAATGCTATGTTGTAACATGAATTACATTACACGTTACATACGCTATAAAATTATATATTATTTGAAGGTTTTGTGTGGAAGTATTCAGATAAAAACATTATAAAATATGTATATACTATTACCTCTATTGAAATCAGGCACCGACACGCGGATCGTAGTTGACAAAAAAATGTAAAATTGTTTTCAACACACTTGCTCGTAAAGTGAGCCTTACTACATCGTTCTTAGGGCCTTAAACCGAACTATAACACACACGTGCATAATAATATATCACACTAGTTCATAATAGAATTATCCCTACAAAGTTAAGTTAGTACCTACAGTTTGGCCGCTGAGAGAATGCGTTCCTGACAGGTCGCGAGTATTACTATTATTGGTGATGTTATATAACTTATAGCTTACCTATTATTACCCTTTTTGCCCTATTACCAAATAATATTATTAAAAACGATATCATTAAATCAAGTAACAATAAATGTTATAATTTCGCGCTAAATTTATAACTGACAGACGTCAGAAACACATTTTCTCAGCGGCCAAACTTGTAACTGCAAATTATATGCGAGTAAACGGTTTTTTTAACAACAAAGAGGTTTTTTCTGCTGAAAATCCATTTACATTTTTTAAAAATGTGTCCCTAATAAAAACGAAAAAACATTTATTATTATCATAGTACATTACGATATTAGTGCGTTAAGATGTTATAACCAATACGCACGTATATCGTACGACGTTTTTTAACACATTTGCGAGGAAACAGAAAAAAAAAAGATATTCACAATACAAGTACAAAGAAAAGAAAATTTGAGAAAAATAGCGCGAGGATAATTAACTGCCGTGGCTGCGTGAAAATGTTGGCAAAGACGCTAGCTAGAGCATGCAGCCAAGTTTTTAAATTACCGAATAAACTGTTTTTTATTTTTATTTTAAATAAACTCAATCTGTGAATGCACACTGTTGCTTTCCCGCCATTTTAACAGCGCGCCAGCGCTGCCTACTGACTGGCGCCGCGCGGCGATTAGTTTGAAATTTGAATAGCAACAGCGCGCTTTTCACTAGCTGGAGTCGTGCGGCGGCGATCAGTTCCATATTTGAAATGGCAAATAATACTGTTATGGAATTTGTGTGGACTATAACTTAACTATTTGCTTTGGTAACACACGCGTTTTTTATGACCCGCTTTACATATTTAAAACCGGTGGAATTACATCAGCTTTACGAGGAAGGGTGTTAAAAAATTATTGATAATCACTATCACTACATATTATAAAACAAAGTCCCTCGCCGCGTCTGTCTGTCCCTATGTATGCTTAGATTTTTAAAACTACGCAACGGATTTTGATGCGGGTTTTTTAATAGATAGAGTGATTAAAGAAAAAGGTATTAGAATATAATTTGTCAAGCGGGCGAAGCCGCAGGCATCAGCTAGTTTACTATAATTTGTTATTAACTATTTGCATTTTATCACTAAAATTATAATTTTGAAGTACCTAGGCTGTATGGCTATATGTAATGAATCACCTTACGTATGAAACTCGTGAGCAAGTTGAGCTAAGTTGCTCACTGGACACTCGGCTGATTTACGCCTCGCCTATGACTCGGGCTGCAACCCACAGCCTTCTGTATAATGAGCAACTTAGCTCACTTGTATCATAATATACTAATGATTACCCGACTGCCAAGGAAGGGTTATTTCTAAACGTTTTCGTGTCACGCACGGCAGTATTTTAATTTGTATTGGCTAAATCTTCGCCACTTCCACTACCTCTAATGTGTCTAACTCTGCACAGGAAACATCATCAGATGCGTGGTCGGCAGTGGGTAGTCCTGCGAAAGACCCGTGGGCCCCTGCGGCCGCGCCGCCAGACCCCTGGGCCCCTGTCGCAGGAATGCATGTAAGTGTTCAACTGTACTATTTTGAATCATTGACAAAAGACAACCTTTTTACTGACAAAATTAGTTAGATGTATTGAGTACAAATTCTGTACCATTGTAAATGTATTACATCAAATTAAACATTATTTTGTTCTGTCAGTCTTCGCAGTTGGATTTTGGTATATTTTCCGATGCAATGGTAAGATATACAAAATAGAGGTCTGAGTAAAGCTCTGTTGTATGCTACTTATGACATGAATAGGCTTGTGTCCTGAAATAATCTAATTAGTCCGTCAGTTACATTATCAAAAAATACGTGTCCATTATTTTCCAATACTCTAACTGACGGACTAAATAGATTTGCAATTTATTGATGGTGGAAGCTAGCCTATTATTGTTTTACTAGTTCACTTGAAGCAGTCGTGTTTATTGCAACTTGTACGCGTCGTGGGATAGGCTCAATAAGAGTCTATACAATATAGTAAAGTTGTTTATGTTTGTTTGTTTAAAGTAAACCAATCTCTTAAAATACAAAACTTATTACTAACAAAAGTGAGCCGTCGCAAGACGCCTGGCAGATGTGAAACATCGAAATTATTTTGTTACAAGTAATTGCCTAAAAAAAAAGTCTATATAAAAACAAACAAAAAAATGACTAGATTCACAAAAAGAAAAACCTTATGCTGGAATCGAACTCGTAAGTCACGAGATTGTAACCCAACGCCCTGTGCCCCGAGATCAGCTGTTGTAATCAATGGCGAATTTGTAGATCTTATGCTGCTTCAACAGGTCGGGATTGTTCGGGCCGAATTCGATCGCCACGCTCGTCACGCATTTTTCATTTGTTTTTTTTTAGTTTACCCGCGCCTATAATGTTTCACATAAAAACACCCTGTTAGAAAGCTTAAGTATTCCCAAGTGTGACTTAGGCTACTGCTTATGCCAGAAATAAGCTCGGTTCTGGTGATATCTCCATGCGTTTAGTTAGTAAGATATTGACAAGATAGCATTGTGTCCAGGGCAAGTCTCCGGTGTCCGTGCTGTCGTCTCCGTCCTCGTCCGAGCTGGAGCAGTTCGACGCGCTGTCGCAGCGCCCGCGCACCAACCACAACAACAACATGGACTCAGATCCCTTCGACTTGACCGCATTAAGTAAGTACTGCATTCTTTTACATAGATTTTCTTAAACTGGATGAAGGTTATTGAACTTCACAAAGACGCTTTATTTTATGATTTTAAATAAGCAGCCTAAGAATAGCACCATCCCATATCTGCCCGTGGGTGTCGTAAGAGGCGACTAAGAGGGGCAGGGAAATGTGCTGAATTTCATAGAATCCTACCTCAGTAACCGCACCCAATATACGGAGATTTCCAGAATTTGTCTTAAATCTAAACGTGAACAAAAATATAAATCTGAAGGCAAAATTGTTAAATTCGGTGTACCGCAAGGTAGTGTATTGGGTCCCCCGCTATTTTTGCTATATATAAATGATCTGCCTCGTCAGATACCAAATCCAATGGTTCTATTTGCCGATGACAGCACAGCACTGATAAAATGTACAAATATTAACGATTATGAACAGAATATTAATACTAACCTTAGAAATATTATCGATTAGCTTGACAAAAACAACCTGGTAATAAACATAACTAAGACTAATGTGATGCATTTTCACCAACGTACAATTCCACCGAACGTCAATGTACAGTACAATGGACAAGTTATTAATCACACACAGGTCGCGAAATTTTTAGGAATTCATATCGACGATCAATTAACCTGGAAACCGCAATCAGAAGAGGTGTGCAAAAAGTTAAGCACTGCGGCATATGTTCTTTTTAACCTGACGAAAAAAGTTGTCATAAAGACTGCTTTAGTAGCATACCATGGTTTAGTCGCATCGGTCTTGAGGTTTGGAATAATTTTTTGGGGTAATTGCAGCTTAAGAGATAACATATTTAAAGCCCAGAAACGTTGTGTTAGAGCTATGTGTAGTCTTAAACCTAGAGATAGCTGTTTAAGTCTTTGAAAATTCTTACTTTTCCGTCGTTGTATATTCTAGAAATGCAATTTTTGTAAAAAAAAAAAAAAGCATTATTTGCTAAGTTCTCGGATGCCAAAAAAGGTCCCGTGAGAAGTCAATACAAAAACCTCTTGATTACCGGTGGTTTTAAAACAGCACTACTGAGAAAGAGTGTTTTCTGCATGGGTCCAATAATATTTAATAAACTACCAGACGGCATAAAAAATGTCACTCTTCAACAATTTAAAAATAAACTCAAAGCGTTTTTGTTAGAGAAATGTTATTATTCAATAAGTGAATTTTTGAATGACCCTATGTGTGACAGTTCAATAATCCTATAGTTTTTTACATTACTATTCTTTTAATAATTTTTTGATGCAGAATTCTGTTATTGGTGATGTGATTATTTGTTTTATTTTTCTATTTTGATCCTGTGTTTGACATTCCAGCAATTTAATATTATTGACATTATTTGATACTTTTATTTATTGATACTGACATTATTTGTTAAATTTTGCATGCCAAAACTCAGGCAGAATGTACTCGGCTCACTATATTTTCTAACAATTTTATTGTACAAATACCTACATTCTATGCAAATAAATGATTTGATTTGATTTGAAGAGACTTACCAGTTAATGGGCAGCAGCGTTCTCTGTGCTTTTGTAACAACCGTACTGCGATCGCCAACCCGCCTGCCAAGCGTGGCGATTATGGCAAAAACCCCCCCTTTGGGGGAGGCCCATGTCCAGCAGTGGACGTCTTTCGGCTGAGAAGATGATGATGATGATTATGATGATGATGAAATAAGCAGCCTATACTGTTTCCACTGCTGGGCCACGGGACTCCATTCTGAGAACGGGAATTTCTCTTATGTGTGATCTGAGGGAATTCTGAAATTACAATTGATTTTATGATGATCATAAAAACTTAGTCTCTCTAATAGGCACAACACAAAGTTTTAACGGCGGCGTGAATATTCGACCGTGATCGTTGTAATCTCCGTTTGTTATGTCAATTACTTATCCTTCGACGATAAGCTGCGTTGGCTTTGATCATTTAGGTATTTGATTTAGCCTAATTATAATAGGTATTTGCAATTCCTATAAGTTTATTAACATAAGTTCATAATGACTAAAGACATAACATTATCTTTGCAGGCGACAACCTAACGCCAAAGCCGTCGTCCCCGGTAGCGGGCAGCCTGGGCGCCATCAAGAAGTCGCCGTCGGCGTTCCTGGGCGAGAACTCGTCGCTGGTGAACCTGGACCGCCTGCTGCACGCCGCCCCCTTGCCCGACGCCCCCAACCCCTTCGCCCCCGACCCCGCCCCGCCGCCCCCCCGCCCCGCGCACCAGTTCGCGCAGGCGCAGCCCGTGAGTGACTCGCACGCCTCTCTGCGTGGCGACTCCACTTTAACGATTGGGCAGTAGAATCGATTCTATTTCTCTTTGTTTCAAAGTTGACGTTCAAAAATGCTTTCATGGCCCTATTGAAATCAATAGTTTGGATTTGACCTTATAACACGCGGCCCAGTGCGAGTTGGTACTGATTTTACCTTCGTCGATTTTCTGTTTACATGAGAACGGCTTGGAAAGCAGGAGAGATAGTAATATTTCAAATTTAACTGCAGTAGTTATTTAAAGTAAGCAAAATACCAAAGCTTCAGGAGAATATTATTTTGTACTAAACAAAAATCCATTGTTCCTAAAAGATATGAAATTGTAATGAAAATTTTATGAATTTGTTAAATGGTAAATAAAATCAGATCTTAACATGACAATGCCTCGATGTCGTTAATACGCTCACTAAGTATTGTGTAGTTGCTAAACCAATTCTTTTGTCTGTCTTATAGGCACGGCTCACGATGAACGAACTAAAACAGCAGCAGATGGGCCTAACGGGCCTCAACTTCGGCACAGCATCCCCATCGTTCGGCGCGCCGGCCCCGGCCCCGCTGGGCCCCGGCGCCCCGCTGGGCCCCGGCGCGGCCCCGCGGGACCCGTGGGCCCCCGCGCTGCCGGTACCCGCGCCGCGCTCCACAGAGGCGTGGTCCCCGCCACACGCGCGCCACACCCCCAACCCCTTCCTCTCCTAGCCGCTCACCACACAGGTACCACACCGACTGATTTCTACTCTGAAAGCATGTCCTTTGAGACTGTCCACATATTTTCAAAGTAAAAGACGGTCCACCCGAGCAGGGATGACGGTCTTTGGACTGTACTTTCATCAGAATGCAAACTTGTATGTAAAGGTTGTAATAGGCGTTGCTTTGTTCACAGGAAACAAGGTGACGCGGGGCTTGGCGGGAGCGCGTGGCCCGGCTCACGCCGTACGCGCGGGCCGCTCGCGCCGGGCCCGGGCCGCACGGGCCGCTCGGGCCGCATGCCGGCCGGGCCGCACGCGGCCCACACAAACTGTTCTACTTCCACGACTACGTGTACATGACCAAACCATAAACTGTACGCTTGGCGTGTGTCGCTCGCTGCCTCGCCGCGCGCTAGTGTGTGTGAACCCGTGAGCCGTGACGTCATCGTCTAGTTGTAACGAACAATAGTTTATTCCTCAGTCTGCGCTTGTACGGAATTAGTATTTATGTTTCTTTTATATATCCTATATACAATCACAAATTTTGAATACCAATATAATGTATTTATATTAATTATATTTGTTGTAATAACTAATTTACGCAAACGGTGTGTGGTATAATCATGTGAAATTATATTAATATAATGTGGACTCAATACGGTGGTAGGTAGACGTGTCGGGTGTCGGCGCACTCGACGTACTTTTATCGACAGAAGAAAAATACAAAAAGATTTTTGTTTAAAAAAAAAGTGTATAAAATGAATGACGATATTTAAAATATAATATAATTAATACAAAAATTATTAGAATAATGATACGTCACGAATATGTTTGCTTTTTTAGCAAAAGAAATGTTTAGTTAGTGTCGATGTGTCGATACCCACGAACTATAGACGCAGTATATACATAATGTAAAATTAAATGTTTTTTATTAATAGACTGGATAATGCTGTGAGCTGTCGTGTTTATATGTAGCTGACGATTCTGTGTGTTTGTGTGTGCAAATATCGTAAATAGATGTAAACTATAAGAAATTATTCGTAATTTTATATTGTACAAAATATGTCTGATTAATTCATATATTTCGATATTGTACAGATTCCAATTGAATAAAAACATAGTTTAAATAAAATAAAATGAGTGTTTTCGTGCTTTATGTAATAAGGACTGAGTGTCGAAATCGGTCGTAAAGAGATATCTATACGTTATGAATTCATAAACATGAAAATAAATTAATAAATAAGCAATAAAATGTAACTGTAATTACATCTACTTAATATTCCGTCGAGTCTGGTTAGATCAGAGTCGCGCTAGGCTGTACGACTATGTATTAGAGCGCACATACAGACATACAGGAGACTAGACCGTAGCTTAGAGAGTAGACTCAATAGTCTAGATAGTTTGGGGCCCTCGGCAACCGCCCGTATTCGCGATGCTATAGAATATCCTCGAATACTTGCATATCGGTCAATCTTAATTTGACTTGAGCTGTGGCAATGATCGTAGCTTAATACTAGCAGAATTTGTCGCCAGAAATATTCGTCCGTCTGTTGTCTGAGAATAACATACTCAAAAAGTCAATGGACTCGAACATGAACAGCAAAACGAAGGAAAAAATGTTTTATACAAATTGGTAATTTCAAGCATTTGTGTGAAGAGCAGCGGTGGCCCAGTAGGGGCGGCCCAGTCCCGACTTACGAACAGTAATTATTTCTGTAATTTCTGTAATTTATTCCATCACCACTGCTCTCAAAACGACGAAGGAAAACATCGTGAGGAAACCGATATGTCCTAGAACCAATTCGAAGACATGTGACTTCTACCAACCTGCACTGGGCCCGCGTGGTGGATTATAGCTCATTCCCTCTCATAGAGGGAATATTATATGCAAGTATTTGCTATGATCAATGTCACTGTTTAGGCCCCAAACATTCTGGTGTTAAGGTCTTTGGTAAGGTTCTCTGTGAGTTTCACAGAGTGATGGCACTGAATCCGTTTTCATTGTAGATGGAGCAGTCTGATACATTCATTAATCGTATCACGCGATGTTATCATGACAAGATTCTCGTCACATATTCTCATTGAAGCTTTCTTTTTGGACTCAAAATCTTTCTTCCTAACTACACACAAGCTAAATGTAGGAAAACTCAGTCTGTGAAACTCAGGTGAGACATTGTCGCGACGACTAAGGTGACAAGTTGTCATTCGTGCCTTAGTAAAGTTTTGTATTACAGTAATTGTATTGTACGTCGCCCTCCACATCTGTTCTCCCCTAACTCTTATATTTACGGTCATGGGCTAACTGCTGGCTTCTCTTAGTCATTAAAATAAGGGATTGGGGTGGGTGTTATTCGGGATAGTATTGAGAAGCTGGGCGGGGTAACCTGGACGTGGACACCCTACTACATAAGTCATCCTAGTAATATAACTTTGTCCAACTTACTAACATACATTAACGATTCCTGAGCCTCTAGGTTATAAACCCCTTCCTAGGTACACCCATGATCAATGATATCTGTCCACATCTTCGTTTTAGAATACCTAAAGTCACAATGTTCACTTCAAGAGTTACCTCTTGGGGTCAGCTTTAGCCCAAAAGGGGTTAAGCGTACACTTATACGATTTCTGATAGAAATACAAATGTTATTTGGTCATACACAATATGTTGACTAATATTTTTGCATTTTGTTTATAAAATGGACAAGTTTTGAAATATGTTTAGACTGCTTTTCGAAACAACATCCAAGTAACTATTGTTTTTGTAATTTAATTGGGAGCTAAAACTGACCTGAGGTTTGGTGTTACTTTGATAAATTAAATGCAATGTGTTATTCACGAAAAAACCTTATTTGAGAGCACAGTAAAAGCCTTTTTTGCAATACTGGGGTGTAGCGGATTGTGTTACATTTTGATTTGAGTTTAAATTTGTATTCAAATGTGTTTAGAATGTACAAATGGTTCCAATTTATTGAACTAAACTATCAATATGTATGATTTAAAGTTTGCTATCCTCATCATTGAAGTATTCAGCGTGTTCGATAAATTATGTACGATTAGTTTACACGCTAACTGTGTTGCCAGGCGCCAAGCAAAAAGATCCCCTTGCCAGATAAGTAATCGCATTTATATACATAATAATTACGATAATATCCATTTGATAGTTACTGCAGCTTTTCCACAAGTTTTGTCGCACTAGCAACACGTTTAGCGTTTGTTTTATTTTCGTCTACTAACTAGCAGATTGACGTGGTTATTGTTTATCAGTTATTTAGATAAATTATTATTTTTAATATTATTTCTTGACCATTAAATGCATCGATGCTAATTCAACGTGTCACTAGCTAGGGAGAAACTGTAAAGATTAATGTAACTATTTAATTAAAATATATAAGTTTTTCAATACACCTATGTGTATTATTTTTAACAACACTGCCACTACACCAAACGGTTCTACACATATAGGCCCAGCGCACACCGCTGGAGGCGCAACGCAGCGCATTTGATGACAACAATTTAATATAAACCTGAACTACCTTACTATACGGTCAATATAAGAATAAATTCGCACGCAGTACTCGGAGCGCCCTCCGCGCTACTACAAGAGCATGCGCGCGACCGTATATCAAGGTAGTTAAGGTTTATATTAAATTGTTGTCTTCAAATGCGCTGCGCTGCGCCTCCAGCGGTGTGCGCTGGACCAAACACGATACGTTGTATCGTGTTTATGTGTACGAGCCCTAACACGTGCGCATGGGCGGCAGACGAGACCGACGAAGCTCTAACGGGTCTTTTAGTCCCATTTGCATACGGTTGCAAATGGCATGCTAAAGATAAATATTATAGTGAACGGTGCTTCGCGCTGACGAGCTGTCACTCTGCCTCGGCGCGACTGCTGCACATTTGGTATAAGTATTCAACTCTTTGCTGATGCAGCTGTGGCCGCGCGTCGCGCTGTACAGTACTGGGAAGGGCTGTCAGCGACTCTCGGGACTAATTCAAGGCTAGGGTTGCGGCAGGTTATGATGGCCATTTCTTAGCTTTGCCTGCTGAGTTTATTGTTTAGTGCTTTATAAAGATATCAAATATTTTAAACCGACTTCAAAAAAAGGAGGAGGTTCTAAATCCGATGTTTTTTACCTCATAGCTCTGTCATTTATAAACCGATTAAAAAAAATAAAAATAAATGTAAGAATATTTATGTACTTTAGTAATTTGTTTTTATTTTAATATACAAGTTACAATATACAAGATACAAGTTTTTCTACTGTGGAAGTGACGGGAAAAGGAATGCCGTGGGAATAGTGATAAATAGTAAGTTCAAGTGTTACATAGTAAGTTGAAAGAAAGCGTGATGGGAGTGATAGTTGTAAAAGTTATGAAAATGAAAATGGTATTGAAATAATAGTCAAAACCTATACTGTAGGTTTTAATTAGCAAAACGTAACATATTGATGAAAGTGACAATACATTCTTAAGACAATCGGATTATGACAAAATAGAAGTATCTATGGTCACAGAAGAATAAAGTGGTAAAAAGGTTCACCACATTCACCCCGGCCAGATGTAATCGAGTAAAAACTTCGGCGGGTTCCGTGCTCTGGCCGACCTCCGGAGTGGCTCCAAAACTGGGAGCTCGATCCCGTCCGAGCTCATTTGTTCCGGTTCCAATGCCCCTTGCAAATCCTCTGATGATGGCGGTGAAGAGGGAGTAGTTGGCAGCGAGACTGGTGTTGAGTATGTTGTCGGTGAAGAAGGCGAAGTTGTCGGTGGTGAACAAGATGGTGATGGTGACTGCGATCTTTGGGGTTCGGCGTCAACAAATTCGTTAATTGTGGGAATATCTTCTCGGTTGCTTCCCAAAGGTGCTAAATGGCGGTTGGATACAGTAGTCTCGCGACCATCCGTCGTTCGAACGTACGAATAAGTGGGGTTAGTCTCCAGTACCTCCACCTCCTCGGCTAGTGGTTGATATTTTGTTTTCCGGTCAAAGCGTCGCATAAGCACTCTGTTTGAGCCAGATAGCCATGTGGGAATAGAATCTCCATTCGTCGATCTCCGAGAGTGGCGGAACATCCTTTCATGCGGCGTACAATTCGTACTAGTACAAAGAAGCGAGCGTATGGAGTGTAATGCTTGCGTTAGGACATCCTCCCAGCTCTCTATTGGCAGATTCTTAGTTTTCAATGCTAACTGTACAGTTTTCCAGAGCGTAGAATTGAGCCTTTCAACTTGGCCATTGCCTTGAGGGTTGTATGGCGTTGTACGACTCGTTGCTATTTGCCTGGAGTGTAGAAAATCTTTTACATCAGCCGATAAAAATGATGTCCCTCGGTCCGAAGGCACGTAAGCCGGCATGCCGAACATGTTAAAAATGCTGTCTAAATGCTTGATTACAGTCTTTGCGCTTATATCAGAGCACGGAAAGGCGAACGAAAGCGGGAGTACTCATCGATTACTGTTAAAATGAATCTGTTACTCGATTTAGTTGGTACTGGTCCTTTAAAATCCATGCTCAGTCGTTCAAATGGCGCTATCGCTTTAATAAGTTTATTTTGCGGATCAGCTTTAATGAATCTAGGCTTAACCTCAGAACAGATGCGACAGTCTTTCGTCATACTCTTTATCTCTTCAATCGAATAGGCTAAGTTTTTGGAACGCACCCAATGCGCCATTCTGGTTACACCCGGGTGACAAAGGGCTTCGTGAAGTGATCGTAACTTTGCAGGTGTTTCAACGATGGCGCAAACACGGGAGAGGGCGTCCGCTACATGGTTCTGCGTGCCAGGCCTGTATACGATGTCGTATTTGTATGGAGATAGTTCCAATCGCCAGCGCTGTATCTTCTCGTTTTTTATTTTACTGATGTGCTTAGCATTAAACATGAAAGAGACGGATCGCTGGTCAGTGACGAGCAGAAATGATTTCCCTATAAGAAAATGCCGCCACTTCTTCAAGGACTCTACGATTGCATAAGCTTCTTTTTCAATAGCTGAATGATTTTGTTCACTTCGATTTAGTGTTCTCGAATAACAGGCCTGCCCGCCTGCGAAAGGGTTGCCGCAATTGAGTGCTCCGAGGCATCAGTTTCTACAGTAAATAGCATATTATTGTCAATGGCGTGAACACAAGACTTGATTATGGCGTTCTTAAGTTCTTGGAAATCTTTAATCATACTGTCACTCAGCGGAAATGTCTTGGTCTTTGATAGTTCATGTACCTTTTCGGAGAAGTTTCGTATCCACTTAGAGTAATGAGCGAACATACCCAGGGCTCTTCGCAAGCTGGGCAAGTCATGAGGTGGAGGTAAGTTTAGAAGAGGTACTAATCTATCATTGTCAGGTTTGATGATATTATTGGCGATTGTGTAACCAAGTATGTTGATAGAGGTTTGTTTAAATATGGATTTTGCTTCATTCAGGGTCAGACCGTACTTCTTAGTTGCTGCAAGAAAATTTTGCAGATTATAGTCGTGCTCTTCTGCTGTTTTGCCGCAAATTGTGATATCATCAAGATATGCGAATGTGCCTTTCAATTTTTCCGTTCGAATAAGCCAATCTATAGTTCTTTGGAAGCTGGAAACTCCATTGGTTACTCCAAAAGGTATACGTCGGAACTGGTATAGATTTCCAGCTGCTTCAAACGCAGTGTATAGTCTCTCCTCTGGCAAAATAGGGACTTGATGATAGGCGCTTTTTAAATCTATGGCGCTAAAAACAGAGTATTTTGCCACTTTTGATATCAGTTCCTCAATACTGGGAAGTGGATAGGCGTCCAGTTCTGTGAAGCGATTTATAGTTCTGGAGTAGTAGTTCGATTACAAGGCGTTTCCGGTGATTCGCATTCTTAGTGATTAGTACCTGCGCTCGCCATGGGGACCGGCTCTCTTCAATGACACCTTCTTTTAAAAGATTCTTTACTTCCTCTTCAATAAAACGTCGGTCGTCATCACTGTATCTTCGAGACTTAATAGCAATCGGTTTGCATTCGGGAGATAGGTTGGCGAATAAAGGCACAGCAGGGACAGATGCTTCGGCTACGTTGCATACGACGAGAGGCTCTTTCGGACCACCAAATGCGAATTCTAGTGAGGAATGCTTCTCTAATACGTCGTGTCCTATAATCATATCTGAACATAAATTGTCGATCACAAGCAGTTGAACGTTCTCATATGTGTGTTTACCCAAAGTAAGCGTGAGGCAAGTTTCTCCTTTGACTGATGATGTATGATTAAGAGAGGCCATAGATATTGTCTGCTGGTTTCTTTTTATCTTCAGTGAAACCAGTTTAGAAAATTCGAAATTAATAAAACTTTTAGAACTGCCTGTATCTAATAGTGCTTCAGCTCTAATGCCTTTGATAAATGCAGGGACAATGGCTTTGTGTAAGGACGACGGTGATGCAGCAATGATGCAGGTGGTGACATTTTCCTGGTCAGACGTGGCAGCACTAGTTAGATTCTTAGTGCGACAGACTTTTGCGAGATGCCCTTTCTTGTTACAAAGTTGACAAGTCACATTGAAAGCGGGGCATGTCTTGCGCGGATGCACTCGTCCTCCACAGAAACATTTGCGATTCGAGCAATTCTGGAAGGCCGGCGTGGCTGCAGAGGCACTTGCATTCCCACTGGGCATAGGAGTATTCCGTGCATTAGTGTTATCAGAGATGTATTCTGTAGTCGCGTTCATAGGTACTTATGTTGTTATAATGCAGCGTATTAACTTCAGCCATCTCCAAGGAACGCGCCTAGTTATGTGCTTCGTCCAAAGTTAAGCAAAGGTTTTCGAGGAGTCTCTCTCTTATTTTTGTCGAGGAGATGCCAGCTATGAAAGCGTCGCGAATGTTGTCATCCCGGTTGGTCTTCGTCCGCGACTAAACAAGCGCTAATGAAAGCGATTAAGCCTAGTGATGACGGATTTCAAATAGTAGGCGTTAAGAAAACCGCGAAATCTGGCGTTGTATTACGTGTCGCTAATGACAACCAAATAAAAAAGTTGCAATCGGTCGATGCTATTAGGTCCGCCGGCTTAAGACTTGAAAAACCGAAAGGCCGAAGGCCTCGTATATTAGTTAAGGACGTCCCATCCTCAATGGAAGACAATGCTTTTCTGCACGCGCTATACCGTCAAAACATTAAAGACGAGGTGCCAATAAATGAGGATGATTTTATTAAGTCAACTAAAATTATTCGTAGGCGTTCCTTAGATAATGGTCGCAAGTGGATAGGCATTGAAATCGAGTCCACAGTTCGTAAACATTTAGTGTCCACCAAAGATAAATTATTTATTGATTGGGCGACTTGCCGTTTCATCGATGATGTCGAAGTAGTTCGTTGTTTACATTGCCAACAGTTTGGTCACGTTAAGAAACACTGCGTTAATAAATCACCTACCTGTGCTAACTGCTCCGAAGCACATGAAACAAATAACTGCCCGCACAAGGATAATTTAAATTTTATACCGACTTGCGTGGCGTGTAAACGTTTTAAAAAACCGTTTGACCATCGTTGCGGGTCTCCCGAGTGTACCACGTACAAACTTAAGCTCGAACAGTTAATCCTCAACACCAACTACTAAAATAATGGATAGTTTAACTATAGGACAATTAAATCTCCACAACGATAGGGTGGCGACCTCTGAATTAGACAAATTAATTATCGATTATAACTTAGACATAGTACTTGTTCAAGAACAATACCAGAACGCTCGCTTACGTCACAAAGTAGTTCAGCTGGACAGCAAAGCACGAGCCGGAATTTACGTGGCGCGTTCTTCTAACTTTACAGTAACGTCTTTGCGTAACCTCATGACGCCCCACTGTGCCGTTGCGGAAGTCTCATCAGCTTCTTTTAAAGTTTACGTTGTGAGCTGTTACTTTCAATACTCAGACCCTGTTGCTCCTCATATACATAACCTCCGTCATGTCTTACAGTCACTCGCGGGCTGTAAAGTTATCGTTGGCGCTGATGTTAACGCGTCATCGTCTCTGTGGTATGGCAAGGTTAGGTCTACGGATTTCGACCGACGTTGTGCTGTTGAAGATTTTATTGCTAAAATGAACTTATCAATTCATAATACCCCAGATGCACCACCTACTTTTTGCAGCCCAATGGGCGAATCTTGTATTGACGTCACACTTTCTAGTGCAGACGTACGCTTGGATAGGTGGCGTGTCCTACCAGATGCGTCTTGTAGTGATCATCGCCTGATCGTGTACGAATTTGTTCCGGTGTCTTCTCAAGGTCCATCTCATATCACTGGTAATTTTAGATATAAAAGTAAAGGCGCGAATTGGGAATTCTTTAGCTCGATTTTTGCGTGTCACGCCAAAGACTTCACTCGTGATGGGCTGTCAGCTGAAGAAAGTGCTGAAATTATGTCAGACACCTTCACTTACTGTGCTGACATCGCCATTGGTCGCGCATCTATGACCAACATCCATAGATGTGATTGGTGGTGTGACTACTTAATTGAACAACGTAAAAGCTATCGCCGAGCGCGTAGGCATTTAAACAAGCTTAAAAAACAAAAGGTCACCGGAGACCCACTCAACTTTGCTTTAAATGCGTTTAGAGTTGCCAAGTCCCGCTACAGAGCATCGGTGGAAAAATCCAAGGGTAATTTACTGCGAAAAATAGTAGAAAAATTAGATAAAGAAGGTCCGTGGTCTCCTTTGTATCACGAATTCAAAGCTAATCGATCAGTCGACCTGGCGTTTGTCCAGAACATTAAAGTCAATAATAAACACACCACCGGTATTGAGGAAACAACCGAAGTTCTATTAAATAGTCTGATACCTGATGATTCGCCGGTAAATGACAATGACTACCATCAACAGATCAGAGCGTGGGCTGCTGTGCCACCTGAATCACCAGCGTCAGACCTTCCATCCATTGACGAATTCATTAATATTGTCAGGAAACTGCCTCTTAACAAATCATCAGGTGAAGATAAAATATCTAATCGGATGATAATAGAAGCGTGTAAAACAGCGGGCGACGCCATTCTATCTGTTTTCAACCGATGTATTGCGGACGGCGTTTTCCCTCGCGTATGGCGACGTGGCTTTATACGAATAATTCCAAAAAGTGGTGATAAGCCACCGGACGACCCTAAGTCGTACAGGCCCATAACCCTACTGCCATCTTTAGGAAAACTCCTGGAGCGCCTTATCGTTCCACGTTTGCTGCCAGACGGGCCAAAGTTTCATAACAACCAATTCGGTTTCACTGTGGGAAAATCTACCGTAGACGCGGCACTTTCTGTTAGAAAAATTGTTAATAACTCGGAACACAAGTACGTGGTTGGAATCTTTTTAGATATTTCCGGGGCCTTTGATAACGCATGGTGGCCGATGCTACTACTTAAACTGAAGAATCGTGGCTGCTATAAAAACATATATAATCTTGTTTATTCTTACTTTTTAAATGGTTCCGCGAAACTCAAACTCGGTCATTATTCTATGTCAAAGCCCCTTACAATGGGATGTCCTCAGGGGTCGGTAATCGCTCCGTATGTATGGAATTTAGGTTTTGATGATTTTCTCGCGATTCCCCTTCCTCCCGGCTGTTCATTAACCGGTTACGCGGACGACGGCCTGCTGCTCATTCAGTCGAGTACTCGGGCTGGTCTCGAGAATTTAGCTGACACTTGCCTACGATTAATATCTCAGTGGGGCGATCGAAACCGTCTGACCTTTGCACCGCAAAAAACTTATCAACTAATTTTAAAAGGTAATCTTAAATCGTGGCCTAGTATTAAATTTAATAACGTTCCCGTGAAAAGAAAGCAATCCGTGTGCTACCTTGGTTTGGTCTTAGAGAGAAATTTTTCATTCATAGATCATATAAAAACTGTCGGTGAAAAAGCTAAAAAGAACTTTTATGCCTTAACGAGAATATCAAAATCTACGTGGGGTCTGTCATTTATAACTTTAAAGACTATTTATGGGGCTACTTACTTGGGGTGTGTGTGCTACGGGGCACCTGTCTGGGCCGATAGGGCCACCATAGGAGCGGCACGACGTAAATTGCTTCAAAGCCAGCGTTTGGCTTTGATATTCTTATGCAAAGCGTATAGGACGGTTAGTAGTGAAGCCTTACCGGTACTTGCAGGTGTACTTCCAGTTGATCTTGAAGTGCAGCGACGGGCTGCAATGTACTATAACGCACGTGAGACCGCGGACGCAGACTTTTTAACCCTACGTGACCGTGTTAAGATTGCTAGATTATTCAAACCACAGACTGTCTGGGAGGAACTTTTGTCTGAATGGCAAGGTAGGGATAATTCCATCAAGGGCGACACCTCCACCAGTTCTTTCCATCCGTTCGTGAACGGCTGGCCAGGACATGGTTGGAGGTTGATCACTGTGTTGCCCAATTTCTCACCGGTCATGGTAACTTTAAGAGTAAATTATTTTCCTTCAAGCTTGTTGACTCGCCTTTTTGTCAATGTTCCACATCTGACTGCGAATATGAACAATCAGCACATCACATTTTATGGGAGTGCAGTCTTTGGCAGAATGAACGCAACATTATGTTGGATAGTGTACAGGTTACATCCGGAGTTATTTACTATACAGACCTTGTGGAAACTAGAACAAATTTCCGTGCGTTCAAGCGTTTTTGCCATACCTATTATTGGAATCAAATATAACAACTCACAACTTAGGACCCATTAATGTTAATATTTATCCGTGGTGCTAGGCAACTGGGCCTATCCCAGTTGTAAACGTCCCTTTGTGCCTTTTGGCCTTGTTTCGTTCTGTCTCCTGCTGAAATAGAGGGAAGTGGAAATTACGGATTTTTCCTACTCCTCCACTATACTTTTCTGATTAATTTCGTTGCGGGATCCAAGACAGTTAAATTCATTCTCTGGGACTTCGTCGAGCTTCATTGTCTCGGCGCTTTTCTGGTGGTCGCCACTGTTGATTCTGGCTTTCAGGAGTTACAGTGGTTTGGGAACAGTGTGGCGGGCTTGTCCCAATAAAAAAAAATCCCGGTTGGTCTTACTATCGACAGCCGTGAAGTTACAATCTTTGGACAGTTGCTTCAAGGCTTGGATGTAAGTGTCGATGGTCTCGTGGCTACTTTGTCTCCGGGTGGCGAGAGCGTGACGTGCATACAGGATGTTATTTGGTTTTACATAAAGTTTGTAGAGATTCAATGCCTGTTCGAATGTTTCACACTCGCTTATGTGGGTATACACGTTCGGAGACACGTGATTAATTAGTATGGTAAGCTTGACCTTATCAGTAGTAGTTTCCGAGTCCTGCACCGCAAGGAAGTTAACGAAAGTTTTCTTCCAGTGTGCCCATTCCGCGGCCGCCGTGCTTAGGGACGGATCCTCATCGAACCGCTCCGGTCGTAGATATTTGTCCATGGGATCTTAGTCGTTTCGTATGCTAATTAAATTGAAACAATAGTCAAAACCTATACTGTAGGTTTTAATTAGCAAAACGTAACATATTGATGAAAGTGACAATACATTCTTAAGACAATCGGATTATGACAAAATAGAAGTATCTATGGTCACAGAAGAATAAAGTGGTAAAAAGGTTCACCACAGTTATGCTGAATGTAATTAGTGTGCATGCACCGCAAGTTGGATGTGATGTTAAAGAAAAGTTTAAGGAGGATTTTGACTCTTTTTGAGTTGATAGTTGGAGGAGATTTTAATGGGCATGTGGGAAGAATGAAAGGGACTTATGAAAGAGTGCATGGAGGGTGGGGAATCAGGAATCAAAACAATGAGGAGGAGACTCTACTGCAATCCGCTACTGCATTTGATCTGACAGTAGCCAATATTTGGTCCCAGAAAAACGATGAACACCTTATCACATTCAAAAGTGGTAACCATAGTACACAAATAGATTACTTCCTAGTCCAACGAAATCAATTTAATTTGCATCAAAAAACTGTAAAGTCTTAACGGGAGAAGACTTGGTTACACAGGACTACTAGTTCTGGAAATAGTCACAGAAGTAAAAGTCAATAAAACCAAAGACCGACCTCCCCCAAAAATAAAATGGTATATGTTAGAGAAGGATGACTGTGCGAAAGAATTTAAAGAACGAGTGGTGGATAAAATGTTGAGAGATGGGAGACATGAACGAGCAAAGTGTAAATGAATGTTGGAATGAGATGGCTGTGTGTATTAAGAGTGTAGTAAAGCATATTTTAGGAGAGACGAAAGGAAGGGGTACGATAGATTCCTATCTATCGAAGAAAGAGGATCATACTCACTCTTCTTCTCTTCTTTCTTCTGGATTTCTGTCGACCACCACCATGTATTCCTATACATGGTGGTGGTCTACAGAAATCCAGAATTGAAAGAAAAGAAGAGAAAATTTAAGGAATGGCAGAGTGTTGATGTTGCAAATGTTACTTTGAAAGCTGAAAGGAAGAGTGAGTATGATGCTCTTAAGAAAAAAGCGAAGAAAGCTGTGGCCATTGCCAAAAGCCTAGGATAAGCTTAATGACGCACTCGATAGTCCAGCAGGCCAAAAAGACCTATATCGGCTTGCTAGAGTGAGAGAAAGTCGAGGGATGTATGCCAGATAAAATGCATTAAAGATGAAGATGGAATGGTTCTGTCTGATGATGGGAAAATAAAGGATAGGTGGAAGGGGTACTTCGAAAGACTGATGAATGAAGAGCATGACTGGAATGGTGTGCTCGACAATAAATCAGTGAATGAGGGTCTAGTGAGAATGATTAGTATGGATGAAGTGAGAATAGCAGTAAATGGAATGAAGAATGGTAAAGCATTAGGATCTGACGGTATACCAGTTGAAGTTTGGAAATTATTACGGGTGGATGGATGGACGTGGTTAGCTTTATTCTTCAATAAGTGGTTGCTGGAAGATGCCATACCTGACGAATGGTGTAACAGTTCGCTGGTGGCCATCTTTAAAAACAAATTTGATGTGCTGGAGTGCAATAACTATAGAGGAATAAAGCTAATGGCGCATAGTATGAAAGTTTGAGAGAAAGTTATTGAAAGACGACTGAGAGAAGAGAGCGAAATTTCACGAAATCAATTCGGTTTTATGCCTGGTCGGGGAATGACGGACGCCATTTTTGCCATCCGCCAGCTGTGCGAGAAATACAGAAGTGCGCACAAAAACTTGCACATGGTGTTCATCGACCTCGAAAAGGCATACGACCGGGTATCTCGTAAGGTTTTGTGGTGGGCCCTGAAAGAGAAAAGTATGCCTGGGAAGTATGTGCAGTTGATTCGAGCTATGTACTTTCGATGTAGTACCCAAATCCGGTCTACAGCGGGCACTACCGCCGAGCTTCAATGTGGCTGTTGGCGTGCACCAAGGGTCGGCTCTAAGCCCGTACCTCTTCCTGGTGATAATGGACGCACTTACGTCGGACATCCAGGAAGAGGCTCCCTGGTGTATGCTGTTTGCCGACGACATTGTGTTTGTTGCTGAGAGTGGCCGCAGAGCAGATTGGAGGTGTAGTGGCAAAGACTGGAGAATGTTGGCCTGAAATGAAGTAGGTCCAAAACAGAATGCTTATTCTGTGATTTCGGCACGCAACTGTACCTCGGGTCCTAGTCCAAGGGGATGGTGAAGTAGACCGTGACGTAACGCACCGGATCAACTCAGGATTGATGAAATGGGGACAGGTCACTGGAACAACTTTAACGCACGCATGCCTCTCAAGTTAAGGGGAAAATATACAAGTCCGTGATTAGGCCTGTCGTACTGTATGAATCGGAATGCTGGGCTGTGAAGAAGATGGATGAAAAAAGATTGCATGTAGCGGAGATGAGAATGTTGAGGTGGATGTGTGGTGTGACAAGAATAAGGAATGAGTATATTAGAGGAAGTTTAAAAGTTGCGCCAGTTACAGAAAAGTTCAAAGGGAATCGACTGTCTCGGTATGGGCATGTGATGAGGAGGGAAGAATCGCATGTGATTATAAGAGTGATGAATATAAATGTTGATGGATGGAGAGGGATAGGAAGACCAAAGAAACGATGGATGGATTGTGTGAGGAATTATATGAAGGAAAAAGGTGTAAATGATAGCGTGACGGTTGACAGGGGAGAATGAAAGAAAAAAACGTGTTGCGCCGACCACAAGTAACATGAGATAAGGGCAGGAAGATGATGAATTTGTTTTTATTTAATATGTAATTATTCTTCATGGGCTATGTTGATGAATTGATGATCCCTTATAACTTGTAGTTACAATGTAAAAATTTATTCATGACAAGAATTTGTGTCTTACTACAATTTATAAGGGTAAAATAAAAAACTCTGCAAAAAATTCCTGACTTTGTTTGTTTCATTGACTCTTGCCACCGACTATCGAAAGTTATTTTAGACTTTATTTATGTTTTTTGGATGTCGGTTTTTTTTTTGTAAAAAAAAATGTATTCTGCCTTTAGTGCCTATATAATTTGACATCTGAGATCACTTCTAATTGAATTAGTATTAAATTCAGGCTATAAAACAGTAAGAGCCAGCTAACTGACCTGACGCTAACGACAGAGGTCAGATTCGTGGAGGCTGTTAGTTTAGAGATATTTGCGGAAAACAAACTGAGGTTTCCAAAGTTATTCAGTGTGTGGTGATTTCCTCGCCTTGAGTAAACAATGATCAGTACTCTATTGCTCATTTTACTTTCTCTGGGTATGGGAATCTCTTGCTCTGCAGTAGGACTGTATGGGCTGGTATTATAATTATTACATAGCAACATATACTCGTACCATCATAGTGTGGCTGCGGTCAGTCATTGCGGTTCGGAAGCTCTGCCGATATCTGCTTTTATTCGATCATGGCCGCTATTTTGAATGAAGACTAGCCAAGGTTGCAGGAAATATGTATTATAGTGCCTTGTTTGATTGAGCAGTAGAATAATTTATAAAGGTTAAGCACAATTTTTCACAGCGAAATGTAAATAAAACACATGTTACAATATGATTATAATTTATTCATTAATAGTTTACAAAGACGTTATCGTACAAATATTTCAGAATCAGCATTGCATACAAAATAACCCTCAATAAAAAAATCATATTTCTCGTTTTGTTCATTATAAAAAGGAGTCAACGCTTCCCAAACGTTTTCGTAAGTACAGACTTATACGCAATTGGAAATCGTTTATATACAAGACTATGCACCAGTTACAAAAATCTCCGTTTTCATGTAAAAAATAATTTTTAAAATGGTTTTAATCCCATGTCGTAATTCTAAAAGCATGGAATGGACGATTATATAAGTTGGGAGCGGATCAAGCTTACCCTAACGTGATAACTTACAATAACTTACCTACCTTACATGTTCATTAATTAGAAGCCAGACTCAGTGCGGAGTACACTCCTAGCTCCTACACACGGCCGACTAGTCGCAACATCACACGACTATACAGTCGCAAGTTCACTACGGCCTACTTCAGTTGGTTCGCGCTAAGTTCGCCTCTGTGTAGGAAATATTTGAGTCTGTCAAATTAACTATGCACAACCTTTTACGGCTGAGATACCTAATCAACTATCTGTGGGTTTAATGATAGTACTTCATTAGTGAATTCCACTCGTGTGTTAGAGCACACATCAATCATGATTATTTTATGCATTCCGAGTGATTTATGATTTGTATAGTCATGCAGAGTTAATGTTGTCAGACTATTATATTGAGCAATGTACGGTACATTATGTGAGGCGAGGGCGGCACCTCGGCACGTCTGGTATTGCGTCATCCCTGTTTAACTTAAATTAATTACGGTACAGTGTTACTGCAGTTATGTGCTGTTTGTAGGCATCAGTCTCACGATGTTACCATTCACTAACCTACAGGACACGATCACACGACGGCGACGGTAGTACAGTACTGGGCTGATAAAAAATTGTATAAAAACCATCGACTAGACGCTACAATATCCAATACAATAAATATTTTTCGAAAAATTTCAGAATAATGTCTTCCATACTAATTCATACACCATACAATCTAGAATAAATAATTCAAGCGATACGAGTGACGGTCACAAAATATTTTAATATAAAAATAATTCGACATAAGCAATGTGACGGCAGATCTACCAGATAAAAGAAAAAATAATCTATGATTACTATAATAGGGTGAAGCGATATTTTCATAATGATCACATTCGCGCTACACCGCGCGACACTAGCATCTTAATCGTACTAAATGCAAACAGGGCGGCGCCGGACCTGACGCATTTTAACATTGTTTTTTTTTAGTACGAAATGTGTATCATCAATGCAAGGGCATTGACTAACATTTCCATTTTATAATAATTTAATATAAACCATTGGCAGCGGATTCCGTCTCAGAATTGGCTGATTGGGTCGTTCGTCGCCGCCACGCTTCGACAAGATGGCGGCTAAAGGAAACTAAAATGGCGTCAGTAAAGCGCGCGCCCTCGGAGTTGACATTCTCGATATGAAGTTAAGTCCCACGCCATCTGCAGCGAGCGCTGCGTCGTGAACAAGACGAGCGTGATAATGGAAGAGTATTGCGAATAGGATTTGTATGAGAGATCCTTTTGAACATGATCGTTTGGATGAGTCGATGGGATGATGATGAGTGCCTCAAACCAACATTAAAGACTGATCGAGCAGCAGTTTGATGACGGCGTGTCGTCCAAAGGATCGCTCGTGAGTCGGGGCGCGGCCTAGTACTCCCAGTGCGTGGCGGCGCTGAGGTCGGGCCCGGCGAGGCGGAAGTTCCCGTTCTTGGCGGCGGCGAGGTAGTGTCCGCCGGCGGCGGCGCGGATGGCGAGGCGCGTGGGCTCGCGCAGCTCCAGCAGGAAGCCCTGCGGCCCGTCCGCGTCGCACTGCACGGACTCGCTGTCTGCGTGCCAGTATTTGCCGTTTTGTCCTGGAAATAGAATGTAGATCTTAGCCAAATCGGTCATAAATAAGAACTCGTATCAATCAAATGAAGTTTGATAAGCAGCTTGTAGCCATGTCGGAAAAATATGATTCCGACAAGATCTGCTTAGTTTTTATTGAGATCAATATGTGTTCTTATTTCCCGTTTTTACTCCCGGCCAACTGAACGTCTAAATATATTGCACACATTGGAATTGGATTTTCAAATCTTAGCGCTGCGCCCAGCGATGAACATTACTCGCAGTGACGTAGCTAGAGGGGGCGGCGGGTGTCACCCACTTGGGGGTGACACAGACACCTGACCGTGAACATCACTAGTGCCACCTATAAAAATTCGTAAAACTGTGGCAGATTACCCATCGTCAGGGCTTTAAGCAGGTCGAGGGTGCGAAATCTTGGGTAACTATAGTTTTCGAGCTCGCTTGGCTCGCTCGTACTCCAATCATTGTAATTGTTTGTATGAACAAAAACAACCCAATTATATTATATCCGAGAATATCCTAAATTATTCGAGCTCGCTTCGCTCGTTCAGATGTCTTAATAGGTATGTCCTTTGCGTTAATAAGCTTTTCTTTATAAATAATTAGGCACAATTAGCCCTATTTCTATAGTAAAGGGCAAAAGAAAACCTTAAAGTTCGAGGCAGGTGCTAAAATTTTCATGCTCGCTAATACATCTTATTTTTTTCGATTGATGATAGGCTTTTCTGTATAAATCGACAACACCCTTGAATGAATAGGTAGACAAACGAAAATCTAACATATCCGAGGAGTGCAAAAATTGTCGAGCTTGTTTGAATGGAACCGAGATGCACTAAAATAATAATAAAATAATCCAGCCGGCGCCTATGACCGTAGGTATACCTACGCCTATTTTCACATCGTTAATTAATATTAAAATAATGTACCTATTAAAAAATATTTGTAAACGTAAATTTTTAAACATTTTTTTTTTACTGTTTTGATTGTGTTTTGGGGTGACACCTACAATATCCGCACCAGGTGCCACCCATGCTAGCTACGCCACTGATAACTCGTCGCTTAGTACTAGCAAAACCAGGCAATTTAGTGGAAACTCCTGATTATTGCACTTTGGATAGATCACATCTTGTCATAGTCACAGAATATTTCTTTTGTTTTGAGGTGCCAACTTACCTTTGAAGTAGACAGCGCCCTTGGGTCCGCGGATGACCTGGATGGTCTCGTAGTTGGCCTTGTTGCACTCCAGCCGCACGCCCTTCGGCCCCACGAAGCCTTGCTCGCACTTCAGCACCAGGATAGGCCTGGAAATAGTACATAAGTTAGCAATTGAACGAAACAGGCAAGTACATACAGTTTACATCAGCTACACACCTGTAGGGTTCCCCGAAAGGTTGGGTAAAAGTGTACCTAATAGCACACCTTTCGCCAGTTATGTGGACGCCCTATTTTATAGGTGCGAGCCTATTGTCAGCAACCGAAAAATCCAGACTATGTAGCTACTGAGAAATTCCTAATGGAGTTACAGCTGTGTTATCCTTTTTACAAAATAAGGACAAATTGTAAATGATTTTAGTTCCTCACATGAATTGTAGGTACATATTTATTTGTAGATATGCTATTGTTTAATTTATTGAATGATGTACTTATATTTCCATGTAATGCTTTTGTTATGTTATTATTCCTGACACAATAAAACATTGTTTAAAACTTATAATAAATAAATAAGTATTCATATCCTCACGCTGGAATGTTTGTATTAACAATTCTCTTTTCTATAAGGAAACATTGGTTAATGGTGGTTCTAGGTACCAAGAAGTGTTTTCATTATTATTTCTTTTACAGTAAAATATGTTCGTTGAAACCGGTGCGAACAAGTTGTGATACAGATACGGACCCTGACTGATACATCGGTAGGTACATTATCTGTCAACGCCTGGTGTTTAGAGATTTACTCATTAATCCGAAATTTATTTATTTTATTTGGCTCTTCAACAATGAGTGAGAGTGAGTGAGTACACTATTACATATTATATAGTAAAACATTTCAAACTTAAGTCTAAGTGCCCCATTACTTAAAGAAGAGCACTGCATGCACTATATTATGCGCCTAAATAGCTATTAAACAGTGAAAAAAAAAAGAAATAATAAAAAGCAATTAAATAATTAAAACATTGGCAGTATCGATAATATTAAGTTAGTTAAGAAAAACAGAATGAAATTTAATTATTCTGCGAATTACATTTAAACATTTTTCTGAGAGTAGGTACAGATGTATGACATAAGTCGATGTCTTCATCGTGTTCTTTGTATACAGCATACATTCTATATAATGTATGTATGTTGCCTTGAATTTGTATTACATTTTGGCATGCAAAACAGCTTCTTAGTAGGAGTAGGGTTATACAGTGTATAACCCACTCCGATTGAAGGTAGTTCGAAACTAAGCAGTATAACTTATACTCCTTAGTTTCGAACTACCTTCGGACGGGCCCGTATCATCGTTGACGGACTTAGAGAGTATACCCCCTGTAGCTGCGTCCTTAGTCTGTAAACCCTCAAGGCTTTAATATGACGACACCATCTTATCCGTGTTGTATGTACTATATGGCCTCATTATAACACTGTTGTTAGCGCTGTGGGCCTTTTGGAAAACCTTTAAACGCTAACATGGGGGGTGCGGGGAATTTACCATGAAATGGAAGAACTGTCTAAACAGCTCTTTCCAGGCTTCTAAAAGCCTGGAGCGGTGATTCAAAGCTTTGCTATGAGAATCGGCGGTTTTGTGGACTGTAATAAACTTTATGTGGCAGCATACATTGATTTTGAAGGAGGCTATTTTTTGGTAAGGAGAAACAGGAACAATAGAAGGACACAGGATGCAGCGTCTTACCTTTTTGTAGAAGTCTGGAGTCGCCTTCCTGGTGTAAGGGCTTTGCACGTCTTCGATGTACAGGTTAACCACGCGGTGGCCAGCGTGGTTCCACAGATAAAAGGTTCCTTCCCTTTTGCAGCACTTCAAATCACTGTAGCTTAATATTTAGGTGGATCTAATTTGAATTATAGACCCGAAACCATGGATTTATCACGTAATCTAGATTTATTGCGGTAAAGCCCTGGAGAGGTGCTTTCGCGGCGGCGGAGTAGACGAATCTTATATCAATATGGCGTCGGCTACGTTCCATCTTCTTCCAGCGTTGTATTGCTGTTTCGCTCTGACCTATGGTAGACGCTGCAGGAATGAATAGGAAGGAAGGAAACTGATGGGAAACTACCGCCACATTCTAATAAAAGTTAAAACATTTACCCTTTTTTTTTGGGTTTTGAATAAAGCGATGTCTATGGCGACAACATTCTCCCGACCTTAAAGGGTTGCCTTTAACGACGTATACCCTAAGATTTACAATTAATATACTGTTATAACTAAGCGATAAGATCTGATCCAGACAGAGTCCGTTTTATAATAATTTATTCGCGGGATTGTCTGCTCTAAAAAGAGTTAGAGATTTTAACATAAATTTACCTATTTGTAATAACCTATCTCTAAGCTAACCTAAGGTGTGAGAGTTGCACTCTCACTGGCTCGGTAAAAGGCACACACGGACCACTGGGCGGACCAGGCTACCTTTAGACGTTCTAACGGTAAGAGACCGCGTTGTGCCATCCTTCGAGGTATGAACAGCCTCCACCACACCTAGAGGCCAAGCAAATGGTGGAGCATTATCGACCATCAATATAACTACTGATCCCAGTGGGATTGGAGTGGATGGAGTATTCCACTTGGATCTAGATTGCAATTGATGCAAATATTCTACCCGCCATCGCTGCCAGAAAGACTGTACCATCTTTTGCAAGAGAGAATGTCTGTCCAGCAAACTAACGTTCTCTACTTGGGGAGCTGGCAGAGAGCAGAGGGGCGCAGTATTAAGAAAATGAGCCGGCGTGAGAGCCGATGGCTCTGAAGGGTCGCGACTCATAGCGGTCAGCGGACGCGAATTTACAAGTGCCTCGATTTGCGTTAGCACCGTCAACAGCTCTTCATAAGATAATATTTGTTGACCGATAATCTTGAACAAATGAGATTTCACCACCTTGACCATGCTCTCCCAGCAACCTCCCATATGAGGCGATTGGGGTGTTATGCGTTTCATCTCTATGCGACTTTCTGAAAGCTCATATTCAAGATGCGCGCGATGCTTATCGAGGAACCTGTAAAGATCGCGAAGGTAAGAACTACATCCGACAAAATTAGTACCATTGTCAGTGTAAATACACTGCACAGGGCCGCGACGCGCTAGGAATCGCTTCAGAGCAGCAAGGAAATTGGCGGTACTTAACTCCGAAGCGATTTCTATATGCAAACACCTGGTTGTCAGACACGTAAAAATACAGAGCCAAGCCTTGCGGCTTCTAATACCTCTTCCACGAACCGGTGTATACTGGAGAGGGCCAGCATAATCACATCCAGTATGCGTGAATGGCTTGTCAACTTGAGTGACGCGGAACTCGGGCAGATCTGACATGATTGGAAAAGTTGGGCGTGGTTTTGCTCTGAAGCACGTATTGCACTTATGGATACGATGACGAATGACACGTCGCGCTGCCAGTATCCAATACTGATTCCTAAGTATGGACATGAGCAATTCGGGGCCGGCGTGTAAATGCTTTCGATGGTAATAATCGATTAAGATATCAATCACGTGATCGTGCCTAGGTAATACATAGGGATGTTTCTGTGCGTAATTGATTTTTGCGTAAGTCAACCGACCGACGACACGGATAACACCGTTTGCGTCTAAAAACGGTTTAAGTCTTTGCATAGCGGGGGAACAGTTCTTACTGTTTTTTAATTTATTTATATCATCAATAAAGTGAACTTGTTGTAATGCAGATATTATTTTAGTTTCAGCAAAATCTAAATCATATTTGTTTATGTAAGATCTGCGCGATAATAATTTTGAAAAGCGGTACATATAGACAATTATGCGGAGTAACTTCGACCATGAAGAAACACCTTGAGCGAGCTCATGAATAGGCGATGTTGATTCACCTACTGTTGTAGCGTGCGCAGAAGCCTTCAGCTCCGGCAGTTCACTGACGTCTTCGCGATCGAATTCAGAAATAGGCCACTCTGATGGATGCCTAGATGCCCATGGGGGTCCGGTAAACCACAGAGGGTGATTGACAAGTAGCGCGGGTGATAAACCTCGCGATAAACAATCAGCAGGGTTTTCAATGCCTGCCACGTGATGAAAACAACTTGCGGGAATATTATCGACAACTTTTGCGACGCGATTTGCCACAAAAGTTTGCCAGCGGTGCGGAGAGGAATTGATCCAACAAAGAACGACTTTAGAGTCGGTAAACGCGAAGATATTTGAAATTTTGTACCTTGGGTCAAAATTGTTTAGCACATTACGCATAAGCGTAGATAATAAGACTGTAGCACACAATTCTAAGCGAGCAATTGAAATAGTTTTAAGCGGCGAAACTTTCGATTTTGAACACACAAGCCTAACGGTCGTATTGGCGTTATCTTTGACATGCAAGTACACAACGGCGCCGTAAGCACGCTCACTTGCATCAGCGAATCCTAAGAGATTTGCTACACAACCCTGCACTACCCCGAGATGCCGCGGAACGCGTATCTCGTTGAGCGCGGGAAGTTCGCTACAGAACTGCCTCCATAGGTTTACGATGCGTTGCGGGGGGGCATCGTCCCAGTCGCACTTCAATAACCATAGTTCCTGAATCAGGAGCTTGGCATAAAGTATGACGGGGGCCACCAGCCCTAGATTGTCCCATAAGCGTGCTACGACGGACAAGATACTGCGCTTAGTACAGCTTGAGCCTGGGTTTGCAACCTTGAATTTGAAAACGTCATCGGATTTGTCCCAATGCGTACCTAGAACCTTGTCAGGTACATCTTTGTCAATCTCGAGATCTGACGAAGCTCGATGCGAGGCGGGAATAGCGCGAAGGACAACGTCCGAGTTACTTGTCCATTTCACGAGGTCGAACTGACCGCATTTAAATAATTGTATAAGTTCGATACATGAATTGATAGCGACGTTCTCATCTTCCTGCGCTGAATCATTTGACATAATGCTGTAGCAGACGTCATCCATGTACGTAGAAACTAATGCTATGGCAGCTGCAGTTGGGAATCTGTGACCTTCATCAGCAATCAGCTGATGAACAACGCGGATTGCGTGAAATACGGACGACTTCATACCGAACGCAACACGTGCCAGTTCAAAAATCGTCAATTTATCTTCCGGATGGAAGCGATAAATGAATCTTTGATATTTGCGGTCTCGCTCTAACATTCCCAATTGAAGAAACATTTGTCTACAATCTGCTGAAACAGCGATTTTGAATAACCGAAAAGTCAATAGAATGTTATTCAAGTCACCTTGTAAATTAGGGCCTGAATGAAGAACATCATTCAAGGACAAACCTGTGCTAGTTTTACAACTAGCGTCTAAAACCATGCGGACCTTTGTGGATGTCTTATCTAGACGCTGAACACAATGATGTGGTACAAAGTAGGAAGTGGCGTGGGTGGATATTACATCAGTACTGTCAATGGGCCCTACCTCGGTTGCATAACCCTTCTCAATGTATTCACGTATGATATTGTCATAGGCAGTGCGTAGAAAGCTTGATGACTCCAACTTCTTTTCTAAGCACAAAAAACGCCGACGCGCTGTTGAGAAAGAATCTCCCAATTTATAAACATCGTCGCGAAATGGCAACGCAACGGTGTACCTACCACTAGAATCACGCGTAGTAGTAGTGCGGAAATGAATTTCACATTCAATATCATCCTGATTGGTGGGGGTTGGAGCGGAAATTTCCTCGAGTTCCCAAAAACGCTTGAGGAGGTGGCCTAAATCGCCTTCTCCGATAGCGCAACATGCGGCGGTAGACTTAGAGAAAAGCAGTGTGGGCGCGGAACCCATTATAATATAGCCCAACACTGTTTGTATGGCGGGCGGTATTCCATGCATGCTGCTATGTACCGTATCCGGCATCAACAGGTGCGGAAAAATAGATGCCCCGAGCAGAACATCCACAGCGGTGGGAGTGGCGAACGTACTGTCCGCGAGCGGCAATGATACGATGTGGGTAAAGGCAGCTTCGTCCACGGGAACTGTGGGCAGGTTATCCGTGATGCGATCTACGACAAATCCCGATACATCGAAAGAAACGTTTTTGTCAAAGCGCGAAAATATTTTAAAGTCAGTGGAACCTTTGATAGGCTTTTCTGAACCACCAAACCCTCGAACAATCATTTGCGTATTTTTATTATAATTCAAACCTAACCGGTTACAGCATTCTGTACTTATAAAATTACTCTGCGATCCAGAATCTAAAAGGCATTTTACAATATGGCTCTGTCCGTTACGGTCGCGAATAACAACTTGAGCCGTCGATAGTAATATCGTTGTGGGACGAATACATCGCGCGGCGCGGTCGCCTTCATAAGTATTTAACTGCAAAGGCGCAGCAATGGATGTGTGCAAGGACGATACTCTCGGCTCGCTCGCAGCAGGCGCCGGTACCGGTGTGGACGGCGGCGCCTGCGGCGCAGTGGCGCACTCGCTAGGTATCGCGGGTTCGAATCTGGACACCGGCACCGATCCACTGTTTGTGGCGGTTTGATTAGGAACCTTATTGAAATGTAATAAGGAGTGGTGTTTTTGATGACAGTTGCGGCATTTGAGCGTTGAATTACAATCGCGAGACTTATGTTTAATGCTTAAACAATTAATACATGCACCGTTATCTTTCACGCATTTAAAACGTGCTGACGGTGACATCTCAGTGAATTTTTGGCACTTGAAAAAGTGATCGTGCACAATATTGTCACATAGGCATTTTTTGCTAGCAGGCGCGATGGCTACATAACTCTGCGGGTTCGGTACATTATTGCGAGATTTAACTGAACTGCGCTTGGAAACACCAGCTGTGCTAGGCTGTGTGTTTTGATAAATCCTATGTTCACTCCTAATGAACTCGGTCAGCTGACTAAAAGTCGGCAACGAAACTTCACGATATTGCGACTCGAAAGCACGTATCGTTTCTCCGTCTAATTTTTTGAGTGCTATGTGCAAAAATACAAAATCTGCCAAGTCATCTAATCCAAGAATTTTAATTGCGTTTGCCGCAGTGACATACTGGTCCATAAAAGTTTGCATATTAGATGCAGAAGCGGGGCCATTTATTTTAAGATTGATCATTTGATCTAGATACGTAGAAGCGAGTATGCGTCTATCTTGATACCTATCCACGAGACTCTTCACGATTACTTGATAGTTTTCAGGACACGGCGAGATGCCTGAAAATACCGCTTGCGCTTTAGTAGAAAGCTTTCCTATCAAATAGTACAGTCTCTCTGCGTCTGTCAACGATGGATTTTCGTGTATTGTAGACTTGTAGCTTTCATAGAATAAGGGCCAATTGCGAATGTCACCGTCGAATGATACAATTTCGATTGGCGCTAAAGAAGGCCGTTTAGACCTAATGACTTTCTGATCATCATGCTGACCAGAAGCGTCAGCGTTCACCCGAGAAGGCACTGGCTCAACCTGCTTCAATACACGTTTGATACGGCAAAAAAGTTCATCAAAGGAAATCAATGGTTGATAGTTAGGCTTCGCGGATGGATTAATTTCTAAAAGTAGCCTATTCTGCTCGCTGACGAGATCCCTAAATTCAGATCGAGTTTCATCAATAGTCTCGACTGAATCCAGAAAACTCTCCACCATTTCGCTTTTAATGCGGGCCTTTTGTGCCTTTTCGAACACGATTTGAATTGTTTCGAAAAGGGCATTCCGTTTTGCTTCTACAAGAATAAGTTCTGAATTTAAATGCGATGAGGCGGATTCATCAGTTTTGTAATCCTTATCATCAGCGGCAGGTCGAGGCATCTTGATTTATTACAATGAAGTAGGTAGGTTATAAAACAGCTGTTCAAGTGGAACGCACAGAGTGAGCTCCCAAAACGTAAACAACCTATATTCGATAACTATAATGCGCGCGCGGTAACTAGCTGCTAATGTAGTGAACTGATAATATTTAAACCGGTTCTTTATAAAGGAATGCGTTGCTACTTTGTGCTAAAATACAATGCAACTGTGAATGGAGTTAAGTTATGCGTACGTGATTACGTATGGCTGTAAATTAGTTAGATACAACAATGAAACGTATTTATCAAACGTATTTTTCTAACTAATTTATGGTTTTGATTAGATGAATTTAATCACACGAATGTAATTAATCAGTCGAATCTGAAAGAATTCAGATCCGAGTGCGGGGTTCCCTAGGGAATGAAATGAAGCTCGTCTAATACTGTATTGAAAATAGAAATAAATCCGTCTCGGGGGACCAAAATGTTAGCGCTGTGGGCCTTTTGGAAAACCTTTAAACGCTAACATGGGGGGTGCGGGGAATTTACCATGAAATGGAAGAACTGTCTAAACAGCTCTTTCCAGGCTTCTAAAAGCCTGGAGCGGTGATTCAAAGCTTTGCTATGAGAATCGGCGGTTTTGTGGACTGTAATAAACTTTATGTGGCAGCATACATTGATTTTGAAGGAGGCTATTTTTTGGTAAGGAGAAACAGGAACAATAGAAGGACACAGGATGCAGCGTCTTACCTTTTTGTAGAAGTCTGGAGTCGCCTTCCTGGTGTAAGGGCTTTGCACGTCTTCGATGTACAGGTTAACCACGCGGTGGCCAGCGTGGTTCCACAGATAAAAGGTTCCTTCCCTTTTGCAGCACTTCAAATCACTGTAGCTTAATATTTAGGTGGATCTAATTTGAATTATAGACCCGAAACCATGGATTTATCACGTAATCTAGATTTATTGCGGTAAAGCCCTGGAGAGGTGCTTTCGCGGCGGCGGAGTAGACGAATCTTATATCAATATGGCGTCGGCTACGTTCCATCTTCTTCCAGCGTTGTATTGCTGTTTCGCTCTGACCTATGGTAGACGCTGCAGGAATGAATAGGAAGGAAGGAAACTGATGGGAAACTACCGCCACATTCTAATAAAAGTTAAAACATTTACCCTTTTTTTTTGGGTTTTGAATAAAGCGATGTCTATGGCGACAACAACTGTGACCCACCTGTTAATGAGATAGAAGTAGTATTTGCAGTTCTCCTCGATGGCGTCGGCGTTGGCGTACAGGTGTCCGGAGCGCTTGGTCATCAGATACTTGCCGTTGTTGGCGCGGAACGCCACGGCGCCGTCGCCCTGCCACTCCAGCTCGAACAGCGCGTTAGATGACCTGGCCACGAGAAGAGGAATGTTGGGAGATGTACGAAGAAAGAAAACCATCAGCCCTGGAAGGTACGCTCAACGTCCAGGTTTTCTCAATAAAAAATAATGGAATGACGCCATGAAGTCAAACTTTGACGGTCTTAAAAGACTTTTGATTCGGCTTTTTTGCTGATGATAGTAGTTTTTTTTTAATGAGTTCACTAAATTGCTTAATCCAGGCTAAGTTAGAATAATGCAGTCGCTTTACGTTACATACTGGAATTCAGCTGCATCTGGTTTGACGTGAAGCCGACCCCAACATAGTTGGGAAAATGGCTGATGGGTAGATAGACTAATTAGAGGTACAGGTCATGGTTACCTTCTTTTTGCATTTGAAGTTCAGCGAGTTTACATAATATTGGAGAAATTGACCAAAACGCAGTAAAACAAACTTAATGGAATTTAGATTTATTCAAGTGGGTAGGTACATACTTGTTGTCACCGGAAGCCTGGATGCCACCGCCGGTCTCGAGCGTCCAGTAACGGTCCTGCATGGTGCGGATGTACCAGCGGCGCGTGGCCCAGTCGAACTCCAGCTGGAATGTCTCGTGGGAGGAGATTTCGTCCTGGTTCGCTGTCACGTCCACACCTGGAACAAATACAGAACTACTGTCAGATTTTCGCAAAGACTAAAGGTGGAATCTTCGAATTTTGGGTCAAAAAAAAGGAAAATTAAAAATTTGAAAAAACCCACGACGGTTAAAAAGTAAATGAAAAAGGATAAAATAATTTAAAAAAACTCAACTTAATAAAAAACCCAAGAATATCCGTTGGGGGCTGCCATTAAATAAACTAGTTTTGTAGTTTTATAGTAACGTGAATAGTTGGAGATTTGTTTAGCGCTATCCTTACACCCTTAATGGGTAGGCCGTGCCCCTACAGTGGGGACCTTTAGAAATTGATGATGATACTTATTTTCATTTACGGTGAAAGTTAAAATAGTGATGGCAGCCCCCGACGGATATTCTTGGGTTTTTTATTAAGTTGGGTTTTTTAAATTAATTTAACCTTTTTAAATTACTTTTTAAACGTCGTGGGTTTTTTCAAAAAAAAATATATTTTTTTTTTATTTTAATCTTTTTAGAGAGCATAGATGTTATGTACAGAACGCGCCGCCCCGGGCGTTCGCCCGAATAATTTTATAGAAGATTCGCCTCTGCTACAGTTTTATTACTGCAGCAATAAAAGCCTCTCTAGTGAGTTACTACCGTAACATCTATTTAAGAACCCTCACTAATCAACCAGAAACTGCATCAAAATCGGACTAGTCGTTTTGGAGAAAAATGGCAATATGTATTTGCACAAACAAACATCCTCTCACCCCAAACGCATATACCGTCTCCGTTCCGTCGTGGGTAAAAAAATATATTGCACTCAGAATGATGCATATAGTCACATTCCAGACACATCCAGGTTCAAGTTTAGCCATAAATCTGCTAGTAACGCAAATGTTTCGCCTTCTTGTCTTTTTAGTTTTCATTTTAACTGTTACAATTAGCACAAATAACATCCAGCTCAGTCACCTTTTCGTTTTCTAACCTAACTAAACAAACACTCGACCTCTCTGGACCACTCTCCACTCGAGTGGACAGCTGACCGCCTGTATGTCTGTTTGTCGTGCACTCGAGGGCGAATAGACCAGAGTGCGCCGGTAAACACTACAGTGGCTCAAGGAAGAAAGCCCTAAGTGGGATAGGACTTACGGAGTCATGTCGAGTGGCCTTAACCCCGGTTCGGATAAGGAGATTTATTTAGATACAAGCCGTGCATCCGATTGGATTTCCTATCTGCAAAGAGTTACGAACTCCCGCACAATCTTTCAAACCCCATTTGCAAAATCATCTAGAGGACGAATTTCCAAAATTTCCAAAATTCCTATCAGCGGTTTCGATTTAATTGAATGTATTTAAATGGATTTAGTAGATTCATGAATTTCTTTGTTGCACTTAACACACCAAATAAAAACCGGCCAAGTGCGTGTCGGGCCACGCGCAGTGTAGGGTTCCGTAGTAGCCCGTAATCACAATAAGAACGATTTTGTTGTTCTTAAATTTATGATAATTTATTTTGGTTTTTTTATTTAGGATTTTGTTATTCAATGCACGTCTTTACCCGTTATAAACAAGCAACTACTTTATCTTACTCGTTTTAAAGGATTTATTGTAAGCATTTTGTATTTGGTACAAAATTATCCAACACCCAAGTTCAACGACTATTAGCGACTGCTAAACTAATAAAGTTAAATTTTCCTTTAAAGTTCATCTTCAAATGCACTATCATCATGAATTTTCCAGATTTTTCAAGCCAGCAGTTTAGCTTTTAGAGGGAAAAAAAAAAACAAAAATTTGCACCTATTCTAGACCTATTCAACGATACCCCACACGATGGGGTAGACGACGAAAAATCAAAATTCACATATAGGGGAGCTACCCTAAAAAAATGTAATAAATATTTTCCAAAATTTTATTTTACCACTTTGTCGGCGTAATTAATATACACACCTCTACAAAATTACAGGTTTCTAGTACTAACGGTCTCTTAGCAAAACATCAGACAGACAGACGGACGGACATGACGAAACTATAAGGGTTCCTTATCAGGACTAATGAACCCTAAAAAGACAGACTTCAAATATCCCTAAGCCCTATTTGCCCCTGCCCCCCCAAGGCTTGTTTTCACCCAACTCCTAACAGACCTGTGAATTTGTCAACGCAGTCTTGTGGCTTCACACGAGACATGCCATGGTGCGCGACGTAACTGTAAGTTTTTGAGATGTTATTATAATCTTGGTTGTAGTATAACGTTGTCAGGTGGTCAGAAAATGTTTAACATTTTCATAACATAGTCAAAGACTCATCAGTAACCACACCAGGAACTCTCGAGGGATGTATCGTAAAACTCTCGTCCCATGTGCCACAGGACTCATGTAAGTATAATCACGCTACACGTGTGGCCCCTAGGGGTGGGTAGAGAGCGTAATTGAGCGGTGCATAGTAATGAATTGGTTGGCGACTCGGTATGGAAAGGTTGGAGTTCTGATTAGTTTTGGTTCATTTTCATAACGTTATTATGGCTGACAGTACCAATTTAGACTTGTACTATCTTTAGTCTAGTAATTACTAAAATGTCCATTGAATTCAGCTTCAGTGTATTCATGAAATGATTCTCCATTCTGAGTTAATTAGTACATTTGTACTGTAAAATTATTATGATTAGCTCTGTTGTCATTATTATTATAATGTCTGCCTGGTTTGTGTTATAGCCGCCCGCAAGCTCTTCGCTCACCACTGCCTAACAGTGGCGAAGGATCCATACAACTCGATTCCTACCGGCTTCCCTTTGAAAAATGGCACAGTCAGTATTCTATAGACAAATAATGTAATCACATTCAAGATATGTACTCCGGCTTACTTCTTACAAAATTGACCCTTCGCTACTGCTGCCTAATACTTCATTATTTCGGAGATTACTGTTACTTTTATATGTACTTATAATTATTGTAACTTGTAGGTATATTGTTACTTTTGTATACCCTGTGCTGACGATTCACATCTATAGCGGCAAAAACACAGCAATTTCTAAATTATCTATCTCCCGGAAGCGCAAGTAACATTGGAACATAAAGCTAAAAGTAATAAGTTGCAGCCAGGAACCGACGCTTGCGCATCAGTCGGTGTGAGTTAAAGATTTGCCGCGCGGCTGACGGGCGATCGTGCGCAACGATTGCCTGAGGACAGGGGTGGCAGTGCTTTGATCTATTATAAAAATGTATTGGAGAACTTTGTAAAACACATGGGTTTACGGAACATGCTGTGGTTTTAGTCAATATCTATCCCCCTATAATTTATGGGTGTAGAAGACTTCGTAAAGGACCCCCATCCTCCTACCAAAGGTTGAACATTTGCAAGAGCACAGTGATACACAGTTAGACGGTCAGCCCCTTCTATAGCCACAGGGCAGCAGACACAA
The DNA here is from genome assembly GCA_941918905.2 of Xestia sexstrigata. NCBI lineage: Eukaryota > Metazoa > Arthropoda > Insecta > Lepidoptera > Noctuidae > Xestia > Xestia sexstrigata. The sequence goes on along the minus strand of OW799203.2, from coordinate 1,332,179 downwards.
CTGACGATGTTCGAGCGCAAAATAGGGTGGAAATTTTTCACATGAAAAGAAAGAATCTCGGTTTGCCTACATAAAAACACAAGCGTTTTCAAAATCATAATATTTAATTTGAGATAGGCCTACATGGGCAGTATAAAACGTCGAGAAAAGGTGCACGGTTCGGGTTATTCGATTCGTTTCGAGAAAACCCGGCAAGAATTTTTCACTGAGACAGACGTTGATGTCGTGAGAAGCAGTGGTGGCGCAGCGAAACGGCCGTGACTTACGAGTTGCTGCAGGTCATGAGTTCGAATCCAGCCCAGCCACGTGTACTTTGTGTCAATTATTTCATCACTACTGCGCCAAACATCAATCAAAGGCAAACAATCAAATGCATGTGACTTTCAACAACGCACACTGGGCACATGTTTGGGCTAGGGCCCACTTCCTGTCATAGAGAGGAGCCGTGTCCCAGCAGTGGGAACGCTGTAGGCTGATTTCTTATAACGGTGTGTGATCGATTGAGTTACATGTTCTGAATGTAGATACATACATACGCATGTATTGACATTAGTTATGGGAATAATACAATGGGAATTAAAGCATTTATTGTGTAACTGCGTCTCACTGAACCAATGAACCACGACCCGCAACCGTTGACGCCAAAACCGTTATTTCGAGTAAACAACTAGTAACTGACACAATTAGCAGTCATTTGTGATGATTACTTATTGTAATTTAGACTTTATAGCTTTGATACTCATTCAGCTTTTCTTTATCCCAATTAGATACAATTTTATATCTCTAGTTGTGCGTTGCAATGACTTTTTTTTTACAGAAAACTTTCCTAGCGTATGTAAAACAAATGTGCAAAATGTCATCAAAATCGGTTTAGTAGTTTAGGAGTCTATAGGGTACGAATAGACATTGATTTATATAATTATGTTTGTCACACAGGTCGTCTGCAGATCGTGACCTGGATTGGCACTTAGGATACTTTTTATCCCGGCAGCAAGTTCTCAAAAGGCGAAGGCGTAGACATTTCTATTGGTGTTCTTAAAATAGTTAGATTATTTTGATTTATTTTTTATTATTTCGGAAAAGAGAGAGCAGATGTGATGTGTATAGGTGGCAGTTTTGACATAAAACAAATCCCCAAAACAAGTACCTATTGGCAGCCCTGTGCAACATCGTGCGCTATCACCGGGCTTTGACCGGCGCGCGCGCACTGTACCGCTAGCGGCTCTCAGCGCAGATGCATTGCCGCCATTATTTGTTGTAACGGACATGCGGAGCCGATATTCTACTAAATTCGATCTATCTGATAGAAGTATTGTATAGGAAAATAGCATAGTTGCAAACGGATCTGATATTCCAACATAGCCATTGCCAATGCTGCTTATAGGACGCTTTTACATTTTTCTTCAAATAACAGTGTTTTTCAGGTACCGTTTTAATGTAGGTATAAGCAATCACATATGTGAAGATTTCATGGACTTTGCTGTCCTATTATGAAATTCCTCTACTAACTTGTATGACGAAATAAAGAAGTGGGTCCCGCACTCACCGGTGAGACCTCCACCATTTTTCCCATCAGAAATGAGACTAGAGAATCTGGTATCTATGATAAGAATAGCGATTATGGGTTCGCCAACTGGAAAAACCTTTTTTTTTTAAGAACAGGGCCTAGGCAAGCAATCCATTTAAGTTTCAACTTTTCCATAGTCGATAGCGCTGATTATTGGAATGTCACTTACTCTAGGCTCTCAGGACTATTAAAAACAACGCCCATTTGTATTTATCTAACTAAGGTATGGCCAGGTGAGGTGGTGGAGCGTGTAACGCAGCCGCGCCCGCTCCTCCACATTACTGCGCGGGCGCATAATTACCGATGTAATCCGCGCGCCGCTCCGCTGCCTCACGGAGTGATGGCGGTGACGGAATGGCGACAAATCATCGCCAACACTCGCTCGTGTCATGCACTGTTGTATACGTACAATCGACAAAACAATAACTACTCTCTCCCCGAATAACGTAAACAACTGCAAGATTTGCGAGACTGATTCTGAGTTGTCTTAGTTAGAGGATAGGTAAGTATGCCAAAACGTATGTTCTGGCAGAGCTTCGTGTACCTAATTATAAGGTAATCAAGGAATATTGGATCCCTTTAAAAACATAAATGTGAAATGAGAGCCAAGTTAAATATAATATTATGATACCTATATGCTTCGGTTGTTGACTTCAACGACAAAAGAAGTGAGATCTAAATGAGTGCCAAGTCATATAAAAGTGGATAAAATTCTGGTCACAAATTTAATTTTGTCCATTTTCATTTTCTACAACCTTAAACGGGCTTGAATTGATAGGTATTATATATTTATTATAATCATATCGTTACGGCACGTAGCAGTTAAAAGAGAAATAAAAAAATATGACTCTGAAGTACTGCTTTTTGAGGTGGTCCTATACGAAACTGGTTGTTTTATAGCCAAATTATGGTTATTTTACAATTCCAACTTCACCACAAGATACTGCCACTTGCATAGCTAAGTAATCACCCTAAAATAAAACGGAGCAGCCAAATCACCGTCCAATTATTTTTAAATTAACTAAGAAATCACAAAAATAGCCATTTTACGCCGAAACCCTTTACAGCGCGATACCTGAAGCATTATACATTTAATTAAAACTATAAAGTTTAGTGATGTTGCGAGATCACTGCACGAGACACGACTCTGTGCAGGCATCCGTGCAGTAGAAACGTTAGAAAGCATCGCGCGTGTTTTTTGCGCGGAATATCTGCGCGCCTCACTATCAGTGCAGCCGCCAATTCCGTTGACAATTTAGACGTTGCTGAATACCTCTTAATTGGCCTTCTTTTGAATGGAAGTCATCATGCATATCCGATTATAATATGCGTTTTTGTTTGTGTAATAGATCTCGGTCTAGACGGTTAAGCCAGTGACGTGCGATCAATAACAACAACACCTCGACTACATTCTTTTGAGATTTAAAAAATAACGAAGATTAGCGGTAAAAAAAACAGTCGTAGAAAGTTTTTGAGTAGGATAATTTTGAGTGCTACATATTATGTAGATTTATGTTATCTGCAAGCGTGCACCTGAGCATACATTTTTAATTGTAAACAATAAAATAGAAAGACGCTACGCCCAATATAGCACGCGGCGGTTAACGAGAGAATTATTATAATTTCGCATCTTAACAACGAATTACGCGGTCTTTGCACCTTGGGGAGCGATCTCAAATGTAAATGATGTTAGATGGGTAATTAGTAACGCGCGCTCGCTGGACCATCTGTCACTGTACTGTACCGTTACGCACAATAACTCTAGATTCGAAAACGGCAACATTATTTATTCAGGTAAAAGTTTAACATAAGTTAATTATGAATGCAGATCAAAACCTGATATTTTAATTTCGCTGTGGAAATTCGAGCGTGGCTTGTTTTATGGCAATAAAATCAAACATGGGAATGTTTTAAAAACACTCTGTCTGCCATTTGGCAATACCATACACTCAACTGTACCTGACGACGATCAACGAAGGGAGAAAAAAGGGCCCAACACGTAACCAATATCAAGATCAATCAGGATTGCCATCAACACGCTAAGGAGAAGAATACGTCTAACAAAATGATATAAAGAAGGTCCTACTTCATACCAAAACATCAATACCCAGCTAAAAGAGAGGATTGGACCAGCTACTGAGCGAGTGAACATTTCTACTGGTGTTAGTAACCCGATACCTCGACAGACGTACTCGTAGCTCGTGACTGAGACTATACTAACGCCGCCGATAGGAAGGTCTAGATCGTGACGAGAACTATAAACAAAACTACAACTTGTTAGTTAAGTTTGCAGGAATTGACTTCAAAGTAAGGTAATGGTAAGTAGTTGGCTCGGATGCAATAAAAAATCATAGATTTTGCAACAGCGCGCAGCGTTAGCTATAAAAACCATAGATTATGCAACAGCGCGCAGTATTGAAGTATAACTGCGGTCAGTCAGCCCAGTTATCAACCCGAGTCCCGACTGACTGACTGGCTAATCTCTGGATAATCATGAGGTAACAGTTTTGTAATTATAATTACTTAAAAATAAATAGGCTTCTTCCTCCTTTCGAGGCGATGCAATGGTCCTTTTTACCCGAACTGCGACGAAGCCCAAAATGAGGGTTTTAAGATTAGCTGGCGGTGAAACGTGGCCACTTAATGGCAGCGTCAGTCACGTTCATTAGGTCTATGCACCTTGGATTTGGAACGTTCTAGCAAGTAAGTCATGTTCTGGACAAGTTGCGGACTGGTCTATGCAACCTCATTTCGAAGTTTTAATAAAAGAAAAAATGTTGAAGAAGACAAGCGCTATTGAACAACTCATGCCACGATCAGAGCGAGTTCATCGATAACTATGATGGGAGAGTTAAAAAAATCTCGGATTGATATAACCTAAACGGAAAACCCTATTATACGCAACCCTGTCTAAGGTTGCTGCAGAAAAAGGAAACACTTTGAAGGCGACTGATCAGTCATCAGGAAAACGTTACGCATGTTCTATTGAAGACTGGGCACATAAGTTCATTTTAGGTGACTTTAATGTCTTCTATCTTGGACATCACTATTGTGATTGTCGTGATTCAGCAGCATAAAAACTGTGCCACTTACGTGAATGAATCGTTATTTACCGAAAGTAGCGGCTATTTTACAATAAAAGCATTTTTGATTTGTAGGTATACCCTAATTTTGGAGATTGAGCTGTAGACCTGGTTTTTAGAACTACGTTTTAGGACCGCCGCCGTTGTAACGTGGCCGTTTTAACCACACCAGTCTACACCTGGTATTGCTTATTATATTATTGCACTTTAGATATTCGACACTCGACGGTGAGCCGATTGTTGAAAACAGTCCTCTTTAATTTTAGCAAAACATTAAGATGTCGTCATTGTTTTAGTAAAAACAGACATGATTAAACTTTTCTCGTGATTATAACGTCTGTACTTATATACCTAGCTATGATATTACAATTCATTATTACTGCAATCGAAACCTTTTCGGATTTTTTTACTATTAAAGCGCAGTATGTTTTTCAAACCGCGTTCCCCTCACTATCACACCAGACCCGCGCTTTCCGTGACTCTGCATATAGCAAGCTCTTCACTAGTTCACTACCGCCACGCAACGTCTAATAATTACACGTCATATACAGCTATTGCTGACATATACTATGCACACTGTCGTTCAGAATTAAGTGCACAGTTAGCGTGACTTCGCATAATGTGTCTTTATTAACGGTTTGGTGTGCTGCCTTCAAAGAGGTTTGAGTTCGTGTCAGAGGTCGTGACATCTTTGTGCTTGCAGTTAGATAAAGTAAAAGTCATTCTAATGTCCGGTTTCATTATTATTATACATTCATGGGCATATAATAAAATCTACCTTACTACGGAAATTATAGTCCAAAGTCATTGACTGACTCATCTATGAAAAGGCACCTTTTGAATCAGACATTTGGTCTGGGTCATCGATTCTTGTTTATCTGTCGATATCTACAAATTGTCCGAGCATTCTATTTCCTAGGTACGTTTTGGCTATCGTATAATGTACGTGAGGTGAGCGCGGGTCGACACTCCGTTAGAGCTCCTCAACGATCCTGACCGCCTGGTACTCGCTGGCGAGATCTGAGCTATACAGCTTCCTTATAGCCCGGCCTTTCAACGACTGTTGTAGCTTTAATATTATAGGTAAGGAAATGCTTGTTAAAAGATAAAAGGTTTCCAGTTATTACGAGTGGTACTGGATTATAATTCTTAGAAAATAAGACCTCGTTGTTAAGCTTATAGGCAAAGTGTTCGGCTATGTCAAGTTTTTTAATGAATCCAACTCAGCAGATTGTTTTGGTGATCGATGTTACCAATGCCGCTTCTCTTCCAAATGTTTCCTAGTTTATTCATTCACTCCAAACACATTCAAAAATAACCATAGATGTAGAATTTACCATAATTTTCTTATAACATGGCTTCGCTAAGACAGGAATCAATGTTTTTCTATAACATTTATTCTAATAGCTTTCATCTTTGATCGAATTTAATTTTATTAATTTCTAAGACAAATGTATAACATCATATTTATGTCACAATATTTCACCACCTGTCCCCGTGAGCCTTATGTTCAACGTGACGACGACAAGTATGCAAACACAGCGCCTCTAAACAATACGATACGGGTCAACAGTCTCGACTTCTCGGGTATTGGCACACGACAGCATCTCTCACAACACAATCCACCATTCCATCGCTTCTGAGAAAGGCAGAACAATCCACACGTGTCACCGAGAGGCTGAGCTGGCGAGAAGATGCGATACTACTGAATGCGATAGTACATAATACATTGACGGTGTTTTTTGTGTGGAACTTCTCAAGGATATCGTTAATCTTAAAACACAAACAAAGCACGAGCATTTACCATTTGGAGAGCTATAAGATGTTCAGTATGGACCTATTAAGATTCAACCCTTTTGACAAGTTTAGAATTAGATTCTAACCAAACAATCTTCTCGCATCGCGACCAACAGACGAGCTAACTTAACGTCTACCGAATAAGGGTCATTCAGATATCCCTGCAAATTGATTGCAGTATCAAATTGTAATGGGTGTAGGAAGCAGGTGGTAATGACGGGTTTTGCCTGAGCCTGAGTGCAACTAAGTACTGAACCGTAAGCGATGCATAACTTTCACTATAGATAGCACTAACAGGTAGGAACTAGGAACTAACACTGTAGACAAAGGAAGTGCCTATTACGTGTGTTTATAAGCGTTTGAGCGATACCAGAGCGATATTATTCATTCCGCATTTGATTCGGAAGCGATTCGGGTTTACGATCATCATTAAACCATATTATGCTTGTTTGTTTTACTACATAAGATCTCACGTCGAGGTAGTCATTTAAATCAAATAATTTCGAGCATGACCACCTTGGGATAGCCTCAAAGTGCGTCCGGAGCAGATGTGCAGAGCAGCTAGTTTCTCTATTAACCGTGCTGAGAGGCGAATCGTTTTGCTCCGTACAAGAGAAGAAGAACTGGCTTTTAATCACGTTTTTCACCAGCTTATATTACAAATGAGGCGAAGCAGGCCCACAGTATGTTCAGTATAAAAATCGAATCTATAAAAGATATTCAACCAAAAAATCGAATCGGTGTAACTTGTTCCGCTGCCTCTAAAAGAGAGGGTTTGTGTCCCAGCAGTGCAAACAGTCGTCTGATTATGCTGCAAACATAATGACAAAAAAACTCACCTTGCTTAACCGACACATATTTCTCGTTCAAAGCCGCGACGAAGGCCGCCTGAGGCAGACTGTCCTCCAGCGAGAACAGCTCGTCCCGGGTGACGGCCGTGGAGCGCGTCTTCAGCACGGCCTTGGAGCCGATGGGGGCCAGGTAGGCGCCGGCGCCGTCGCGCAGCGCCAGCGCTCCCGCGTGGTACTCCGCGCTGAACAGGCACGTCGATGTGCACTGCTCTTGCAGCTGGACAGAGAGATGACACTTAGATTGTGAAGTGGAACAAGACACGGAGATCCTAGCTTGATATCTTATAAGGTGGAAATGAGATAAGACAGTGTAACAAGAGAGGGTGTTTCTCTTCATATCCCTTCCCTCATACCATCATCATCTGCTTGCCTTTTCGCAACTACGTTGGGGTCGACTTCCAGTCTAGCCGGATGCAGCTTAATACCTTTTGGGCCATAAGACTTTCTGTAACGACTGTCAAAGATGTACAAATGACAGCCGGGACCAACAGCTTAACGTGCTTTCCGAGGCACCGAGGAAACTCGGTATGTAAGGGTGGTCACCCATCCACAGACCAACCTAAGCAAGCGCGGCTTAACCGGATTTTTGAAAAAGGTATTGGTGACTGCAATGGTTCAAGACAGATGTGTCATGGTGTGGAACGGTCCATCCCGCAACTTTGTTGGTCACACCAAGTGTATACAGACAAACTACTGATGCTATGCAAAACGCTATATTAGCTGAACAAGCCTTCAACCAATTGACTAGTATGGCCAATGGTTTCTATAGAGCAATGAATGAGTTGCTGGGGGTCATTCTTCTATGATTTAGACGTTCAAAAAGTGTTTTCTCAACCTAACTTGACGTTTTATTTAGATTTCTGTAAATATCAACAACAAACGGTGCGGTTTATACTCAAAAACATAATATAAAGACATTCAAAATCTGCTATAGCAGCAATCCCATTTTGCATCATGTAATCTTACCAAGCTGGGTAATGGCAATTCACTTAACGTCTAGTTTGGTCACCAAGTCCTTATAAACTGTTTTTACTGCATATAAAAGCAACATCCGACTCATTAAGTAATTTGTATAGCGAGTCGTTCGGCAGTAAACGTACGAAACGGTTTGATTTCCTCTCTGCTCGTCCGTAAGAGGTACAAAGTTGCGGGGGTCTCACGCATGCGTCGTAAGTCTGTATCGACGGTTCCCACGTGTGTGCCATGGGAAGCTACGGCCACAGAGCCATTGTTTGCAAAATGAGCTAACTGGGATGTCATTAGGGATGCTAACTTCATAAATAAATATACATTTAGACTCAAGATCTGCCTATCAGTGTTTTAGAAAAGGGTTTGCGTATCAAAATTAGGATTTCAGAAACCTTTTTTACAAGACAAGCGATAAAAGCACCTGAAGACCCACAGCGGTTGTAGTTTTATTGAATCTATTTTTAGGGATCACAAAATAAGTTTACTTGTCTTTGAAGATAGTGATACTAAATTGCTATCCTGAATGTCTTCTGTAGAACAAACGATATTATTTTTTCAAGATCAGCCAACCTTGTCAGTATTTCTCAGGTGGCAACCCTGTACTACTCAGATGCGCGTACGCAGTTTGCGACTACAAATAAGTTATTGTACAAAGTGTTGAGCGTCGAACGCTTTGTTCTCCGACTGCTGTGCCCTGTCAGCGAGTTGTATTTTAACATTCACACTTATGGACGCATGTATTAATTACTGGTCTCTTTTACATGGCTTATATGGTAATTAACCACTTTTTATTCCAACTTTGTATTAATTAATCGTATCTGGGAATTAAAAAGCAATGAAAAAGTGATAATTGTCGCGCGCTAATTAGAGTTACGACGCGACGAGGCATGAAATTAATTTGCAAAACGTTTCTCAGGTGGCCTACCATGACGTCTTAAAGCAGGATCGTTTTAATCTTGTTCCAGTGTGGGTAAGAGACGGCCCGGAGCTATAGAGGACGTCTAGCGCCATCTCTTTCCCACACTGGAACAAGATTAAAACGATCCTGCTATAATATATAGTCACCTGATCTGCTTCGTGACTTAAAGAGCATAAAATCGGACTACGGGCTCTTCGGCATTATTCTTTCTACGGTCGAGAGCGTAATTTGGTGTTACAAGTCTGTGTTTTGGTATCCTCAGATTTTAACGAGGACACGATATTAGTTTAGTTAGACTTTACAATAACGATCATGGTGTCATCGTCTGGCTACTTGTTTGGCTTCCAGACGCTTCTTTTCAACGGATGCAGCTGAATACCAGTATTTTGCATGAAGCGACTGCCTATCTGTCCTACACAACCTAATAGTTAGTACTATAGGTACCGTAACCCCGTGGTAAGACTTGTGGTCACTGACTGACTGCTATATTATGGTCTATTGGACGGTTTTTGGCACTAACTGTGCCTTATAACACAAATATGGTGGACGCTGGTTGTGGAGATTATTGTTTTATCACCTCATGTGATTATAATATCTTATTTCGACATAGTAAACAGTTTGTAATACTAGTTTCTTCACTCACCTTGCCACCAGCGCTCAAGTACTTGTTATTACAAGTATGCAGTGCGTACTTCCCTCCCTCATCAGCCCTGAACTCCAGAGTGAACAGCGTGTCTTCTCCCCAGGGCACGTTGGCGTCCACGTGGATCTCGTCCAGGGACTCCGACAGGTGCGCGAAACGCTTGCGTCCTATCGAACGGAGATTCACCTGCAAAGGGCACGGGGTTAGAATCGCATTATATATTAGAGATATCTTAAATGTAAAGTTAGTTGAAAACGAAGCTTCCAAACCAAGGTATGGCAAAGGTCTAACCTAACCAGTCTCTTTCCAAATCAAAGGTAGTAACTGTAAATAAGTTCTTTAGCAGTGATAGTCTAGTGGTGTGACCGTCGGACTACCAAGTCTTAGGTCTCGAGTTCGAACCCAACCTCTGATTTTTCGGATTCATGTGCGTATTGTATAATTATCACTTGCTTCGGTAATGGAAAACATTTGAGAAAACCAGCATGCCTGAGAGATGTTTCTTAACGGCATTAAAACTCTGACACCACACAATAAAGAAGAAAGAGTTCTTTACATAAATCTATTATTCATGTCTGTAGGGATAACAGGCTTCAGAGTGAACAAAATATAAATCTGTGATCACAAGCACTGTCATCATAATCAATCCATCAGAACCCTCGATGTCAATGGATGCATCTGTTCTTATAACAACCTTCTTTCACTAACTCAGTGCGTTCCCCCGTAGCGGCTGTAGCAGACGAACAGGTCGGCGGCGGCGGCGAGATCGTCGATACGGCACGGAATCAATCCAGCGCACATTATCTCATGATGATAAGTCATTCAGATGATATTACACTGATTATAACTGAGAAACTGGGCCGGGGTATAACAGTATACTTACTGTATTCATATCAACAACTTAATGTTATGGTTTGTATCTTTATCGCTATGAAATAGCGAATGATCTTTTTTGTAAATCATTTTATGTATGGGTACCTAAGCCAACAACATGAATGAAATAATATTTCAATTGATAAAATCTTTTCCACTAAATAAAACATGAATTCTCTTTGACATTTAAAGAAATTGAAGCAAAGTACTTTCAATCTGAAACTTGATAAATCAGAACAGAATTCAATTCTCCTTTGCATCCTATTCTAGCAACCCCCTTGCAAAACTACCCCTTTGAGAAAACGTATTAGACTCGAATTCCTGTTTGGCAAGGCATCGACCTAGCCAGACGTAGACGTCGACAATTTTGGTTAGGAAATACAATAGTCTGGGGAGTTTCGTTTCCCTTGAAATTCGGGGGATGAAATTTATAGTATAAAACAGCGCTCAGGATAAATAGACTAAACTAAAAAGGCGAAAAAACTAAATAGGCTAAAACTTTTTCTAGTTTGATATTTAAATAGTGTATTAGATCGTAAGTTTGTGTTAATATTGTGCCGACATGGTTATTGAGCCGCGAGAGTCACAGTACCAGCCGCTGTGGCGTTGGTTAGTGGAGGCCCATATCCAGCAGTGTGTCGGCTGAATTATGAAGATGTCGAGTCGCCTGAGGCTTGACAGGGGTCTGGCAGCCAGCGACGTGTGCGTCTGAGCTTCTTTAGCAGCTAGGTGCACGTATTATGAGAGTCGGCAGCTAGATGCATGTGTGTTGGGGCCTGCCAGCTAGAAGCACGTGTGTATTACCTGAGGCCTGGCGGCCAGGTGCACATGCCACAGCTCGGCGTCCCCGGGCACCTTGGCGGTGCACGTGAGCTTGTCGGAGCTGGAGCCCAGAAAGTAGCCGCGCTCCACGTTGCGCAGCGCCCAGCGACCGCTGTTGTCATCTGATACGCTGGACAAAGAGAACATACAATTAAAACAAGTGAAAAACGAGCATCTTGCAACACTCACGAGGGATTTCGTATAAGATTGATTGATAATTTAGCGTTTAAGGGATCGAGCACACTTATCAACGCGGTATTGGCTTGAGTCAACCACGTATCATCACATTTGTCGCATTTATTGTTATTCGACGCGGTGTCGAGTCACGTCGTCGTCCAAACCAGAACGAGGCGAATAACGTCTCTTTTTCGCATTTTACTGTAAAAATAGACGAAGCTTTTTCTGACTGGTTCAAGCCGATAAGTGCGGTCACTCTCTAAGGTACAGACGTCAGCACATCGTGATCTTCAACATTTTTTCTAAAGAAAAACGAAACATGGTTCATTTGTTTCATTTCGTAGGAACAGATATTAGTGAAAGGGCAATTACCGCTATTGAGATCCTATCTGGCACAGTTCCCGCTTCGTTGGAAGATGGGGAAGCTGGTCCTCATTCGGAAGCCGGGGCGCCCTGCGGACTCTCCGTCCGCATACCGGCCCATAGTGTTGCTCGACGAGGTGGGCAAGCTCTTTGAAAGAGTCATTGCAAACCGCCTCGCCGAGCACCTTGCGGGGACGGGGCAGGATCTTGCGGAACACCAGTTTGGTTTCCGCAAGGGGCGGTCTACGGTGGACGCCATCATGCGCGTGAGAGCCCTCACGACGGGGGATGCAGTGTCCCGGGGTGGGGTTGTCTTGGCGGTGTCTCTCGACATCGCCAATGCCTTCAACTCCATGCCCTGGAGCTGCATTAGGGAGGCACTCCGGTATCACCGGGTGCCGACCTACCTTCGTCGTGTGGTCGGGGACTACCTGACGGATAGAGCCGTCATCTACCCCGGTCGCAGCGGAGAATGGAACCGGCGAGAGATGTCGTGCGGTGTTCCGCAGGGATCGGGTCTTAGGTCCGTCCTTGTGGAACATCGGGTACGACTGGGTGCTGCGCGCCGACCTCCCTAGCGGCGTCAGCGTGGTCTGCTATGCAGACGACACGCTGGTGCTGGCACAGGGGGGGTCGCACGAGGCGGCGGCCGAAATGATGACACGCGGGGTTGCGATAGTCGATGAGAGGATCCGGCAACTGGGTCTCGAGGTGGCATTGCACAAGTCCGAGGCCATGTGCTTTCATGGGCCTCGGAATGCGCCACCTCCGGGATCCTTACTCACGGTAGGAGGGGTATCCATCGGTGTCGAGTCGACTTTGAAGTACCTAGGACTCGTCCTCGACAGCCGGTGGAACTTCGTGGAGCACTTCCGACGTTTGGCCCCCAAACTGGAACGGACTGGGGCTGCCTTCAGGCGGCTCCTGCCCAACCTCGGGGGGCCGAACGCCTCCTGCCGGAGGCTCTACGCGGGAGTCGTGCGGTCCATGGCCCTTTACGGGGCCCCGGTGTGGGCGCGTTCCTTGAGGCTGCGTGCAGCCCACTACCTGAACGCGCCCCAAAAGGTGGTAGCCGTAAGGCTGGCCCGTGGGTACCGCACGATCGCCCGCGAGGCGGCGTGCCTCCTTGCCGGATTGCCGCCATGGGATCTGGAGGCGATAGTCCTCGCGCGCCTGCATGAATGGCGCGCGGAGGCGCTTCGCCGGGGGGAAACTCCGCTGCCGCGACAAATTGTCGCTCAGCGGACAGACTTCCGGCGGGATCTCATGGCGACATGGAGAGAGCGACTGTCGCAACCCCGTGCAGGGCACGCCACGATAGTGGCGATAAGTCCCCTCTTTGAGGAGTGGCTGGAGAGACGCCACGGCGTCCTCACCTTCCGCCTGACGCAGGTTCTCACCGGACACGGTGTTTTCGGGAGGTTCCTGCACCGAATCGGGCGGGAGGAAACGCCCGGGTGTTTGCACTGTGAGGATCGACCGGAGGACACGGTGGAGCACACGGTGGAGGTGTGCCCCGCGTGGGTGGAGCACCGCCGTGTCCTCGAAGCGGCGATTGGCGGCGGCGACCTCTCGCGTCCGGCCCTGGTGCAAGCCATGGTCCGGAGCGAGACGGAATGGGACGCCGTCACCTCCTTCTGCGAAGCAGTAATGCTAGAGAAGGAGGTGGCGGAACGTGAGAGGGAGAGAACCTCACAGCGTCCCGGCCGCCGCGGGAGACGCCCCGGGCGTCTGCCTTCTCCGCCCGCGCAGAGATGATTTCCCATCAGAAAAAAAAAAAAAAAAAAAAAGATCCTAACTGGCACCAACTTTAAATAGTTGTCCTGTTATTATTAAAAGACGGTAAAAGATCGCTAGTACATTTATTTTCAACGTGGCAAACCATTCAAAGGCACATACATATAAACAATTTGATGCCACCTTATTAATTCGCGAAATGAGCATGAAACCGATCCATACACTTTTATGAACACTTTCCATCATAAACTACAAAACACCTGCACCTAAATCTCGTCCTTCTTTACAAAGAAATAAAAATCATATTTCTATACTTAAAAGAGTTTATTTTCTTTCCAACAATGGATGCCTGGTATGGTTTCGCGGAAAAAGCGCGTGCACCGAGACGGTCGCCAATTAGGAATGCCGTGCAATTATTTAATTAGTGGTATAAACAAGAAGTTATCGAGCGATGAGAGCTGAGTGCTTAGGATTGTTGAGGACAAAGAGACTGGTGTGGTGGTGGGAGTTAAGAGGGAATGGAAGACCCATGTGGACTCGTTAGTCAGACCCATGTGGACTTAATATGGTCAAACCTAAATATTCTCGCAGAAGTCATACTGAATTTCCGTTGTGTTGTCCCAAAATACCAATACAATGAAGACACCTGCCATAAAATACGAAGCGTATGCAAAATGTTCATTATTATACAAGACGCATCCACAACACAGAAGGGGATGGAGCCACCCTTTGCACTGGAGGTGCATTTTAATTAACCACTACACTTAAGACGAGGGCACACGAGGGTGAACGACGACTGTCTTTTGTTTTAACTGCCTATACCTATTCGCGGGTTGCCTATTCACTAACGGTAATTTTCAATAACCTACCAACAGGTATTGGTAGGTTGCTATCTCTGTCTGTTTGACATTTTGTTTATCGACCGAATGAAACAAAACTTCACAGAAAAACTTTGTTTTTTCTATGAATAAAGTGACAAGTAAGTGACTAACGGATATGACTAACATTGTTTATAGAAACACCGGTAGCTACGAGATTAGGCATTTTAACTGACAGACTACCTAGGTAAGTTAGAGAAAACGGCCTTTTTTAACCGACTTCATTTCTTTTTTGCGGATTGGAAACCATCAAATGAGATGACTCCTCCCGGTCCGCCCAGAGCGGGAGGAGTTTCAGACTTTTACTGACTAATTCCCACCCATGTTCCTTCTTCGCCCTTTGTGTTACGGGGCCACAGTATTTCTTTCGAACAGTCCCGCAGCCATAAAAAACGGCCTTAGGTGAAAATATGTAACAGAACTCAAAAGCCAGTAACAGGGATAAGATAAGGCTACCATTTGCAAAGCAAAGTCCTGACAAAAAGCCAACCTAGTCCGCGAATTTTAATTTTAGTTTGAGGAATAATTTAAAAGACGCCGACAAAGTCTGTGGAGTTTCGGAGTCCAAAAACCCGCGAATTTTGCAGACAGACAGTTGTGCTGAACGCAAACTATAAGAACATCTGAACTTAGCTAAACTAACTTAGCTCCCGGTTTGCAACCGGCTACATAATTACTCAACATTTTTAAGTCTTCTATACTATCAGAGAGCAGCTACTAGATAAAATCAGCAGTAAGAACGCAGGTCTTGTTCTAATTCCAACAGTTATGAAACGTCCAGTAGAGTAAGTAGTTTAGAGTTTAAATGTTTCGTTACATATAGGTGACATTTCAGTATCTTCAGCACATGACACATTTATAACATTAGCCGCATAACGCTGTCGCATACCAGAACGCATTGGAGCCAGTCGGTTTTATGGCTTCTAAATTCTTCAGTCTAGATCTGAACTAGTTACCTTTAGTATGGCCTACTTTATAGAATCCTATCCTGTAGGCAAATACCAAGTATTTATACCAAACAACAAATTATCATTATCAGACAGACTACTCTTTTCCCAACGGCTAGTCTAAGTGGGTCCAGCTGAATACTAGTTTTCACAAGAGTGATTGCATATCTGAACTTTACAACTCAATAACTGAGAATAACACGATACCTCTTGATAAAACTGGCTCTCAGACGTTGGACTTTCTGTACACTAAACAAAAAATACAGAACTAAACTAAACATAATTTTGTCTGAAAAGTTTGAGCTCACAAGAATTGTAAAAATAGAATAGAATAACTGAGACTAACAAACTTTTCCTTTCACGACAACCAAGCAAAATGGCCTTAAACTTTAAAAGTCAATGGTTAAAGAAAGACGTTAACAAATAAATGCTCAAGCTTGTAACATTTCACATTTGCATCAGAACACAAACGGTTGAAAGCGACATTCAATTTAAATGCCAGGCGGTTTGAAAGCACCTGGGACTTGCAGTGTTGCTCTTTGAAGAGCAAACGAGGGAAAATGTCGGTAAAATTACTTGTAAATGTGATATAGGTAGGTGGTTATTGTTACTAAGTGAAAGGACAAACGGAAAGAAAGTAGGTCTAAAGTTTTAGACATGTGGCATTTTAGACTAGCAATCACAAAGTAGTCTTAAAAATAATAATTCCTAAAAATAATATAAGCTGCACTAGAACGCAAATAAAGTTGTATGAGCTTTCAGACGTCAATCCAAAGACAATGAAAATAATTATTAGCAAAGAACCCTCAGCATAAAATAATTATTTGCCTAGCCTTTTCCCAACTATGTTGGGGTCGGCTGCCAGCCTTACCGGATACAGCTGAAAACCAGTATTTTATATGGAGCGACTGCCTATTTGACCTCCACAACCCAGTTAGTACTGGGTAATACGATACCCCTAGCATATATTACGGATAACTTATTTCAACAGACACAGTTTGTAATTCTCCAGAGTTAAATAAGTACCCAGACAATAGTTCGCAAATCTTCTGCGTATCCATAACAGGCCATCCTAAGTTAACAAAAACAGTGCTAACATAACAATAATTTCCATAACAACTGTGAAGACCCTTCAAAACAATTTAAAGACGTTATTTTGGCACGCGCTTACAACCTTCATATGACCTTTATTTTTACAGGCTGAAATGAACTTTATTGTTGTAGTTTAAGGTTGAATATCCTTTGGGGTCGTCTCGTCTGCACCCTCGTCAGTCACTCCCCCTCTAAAAGCCCCGGTGTGTGTTGTATTGAAAGATCAATAATTTTGGGGTTACCTCCGTTAGTCCTGGTGGCTAACATGCTTCAGAAGTTCATTAAAATGTTTTGTAAAGCTTTACAAGTGTTCCGATGATTGAGAGCTTTGCTATTACATGATTTTTGACTACCTACATATTATTAAATCAAAAATTATAATTTTACACAAAATTTTTAAAGTAGGTAAGTTCTCTGAGCCTGTCTGTCGCTTAAACAAATGAACGGATTTCTGTTTTGCACTTATTTGACTTCGGTTACTGCCTATGAACATTTTATTACGTTCCCAGATAACTTCCGACTTCAATTCGGGGAAAGCTGCGAGCAAAAGCTTGTAGGTCTAGGTACTTAATATGAAAAGCTTGGCAGTATTGAACAAGCCGAAGTTGAGTTTAAGTTAACAAACGATAAGGAAACCAATCAAGTACTCGAACTCGAAGTTAAAGCAGGCAGCAATGTTCTATTGTCTTTCAAAACTTAAGCCAGCAAACACCGCCGATCAAGACATGGGATATCTCTCCGGATCTGAAAGTTACTAACAAACAATTCCAAGTTGTTTGTGTGAAGGCTGAGTCATGGCTTTGAGTCACGTTTCATCCCTTTTATTTGGAAAGCTGTGACTTGTGAGCAATGTGACTCAGGGT
This sequence comes from Xestia sexstrigata, assembly GCA_941918905.2. Lineage (NCBI taxonomy): Eukaryota > Metazoa > Arthropoda > Insecta > Lepidoptera > Noctuidae > Xestia > Xestia sexstrigata. The sequence continues at coordinate 1,314,598 of OW799203.2, read as the reverse complement.
TTGTTTTCTCCTGAAAGTACTCTGGACAAAATGGCGTCGGTACACGACAGGAACGTCCATTATAATTTGACAGTGTCTTGATTTATTAAAGGAAATTTCAACATGTGAATTGTGCCACTACAGAGATACAGAATTAGCATGTAACTCACAGACTGAGATGATTAATTTTTCTTACAGACTTTTTTAACATAAGGTAGCATCTGTTATCTCCGAAAGGTTAGAAGAGGTGTACTGTTAGTACAATCACATTTCGCCTATTATATTTAAGTCACATGTATTATGTGACTAGCCTATTGCATCTTTTGATACAAACACATCAAACAGAGTCCATAACAACAACAAATAACTATCTCATGAAACTAAGATCTTATCGTTGGTCTACGGGCAATCCCGTAAACGTGATTTGAATGATAACATCATATGATCACATCGCAGATAGTCTGATACGTGGCATTAACAACACTAACTTCTTTTACTCACAAACTAAGAAACAGTTTCAAATACACGTGCTACACGTCATCAACATCGCCATCTGGCTCCTTCCTCGCTATGCTTCCCTGGTTTTTGCGAGTTTCATCCAGGTTGTTACTGATCGTAGCTACTGGAACTAAAACGCGCTGGTGTATGTAACCACAGTTTATTTTACAAACATTCATCAAATCGTGAAAATCAAAAGTCTCAAGTCTAGATTACTAGTCAGTGATATTAGTATTTAGAAGACATTTAAAATGCACCACGCTTGCTCAAAACACCGCGTAGGTTTTGTACCATAAATCATTTGGCAATAAAGCAAATATCATGGACTTTAAAAAGGTAAGATATCGCCGGCACAAGCTCCCTGGTTCCGGTGAGTCACAGGCATGTCAAGGGGATTAGCATTAGTATGCGAAGCGAGGGGTCTCTGCCCTTTGTATGGTGTCTTATAAAGACAGAACAAGCAGCGATAAGGTGGTTTGAACTGAATAGATTTGTGTTCAGATTGGTCTTTGTGTGACTGGATGGCAATTAGGCTCAACACTTGGAACTATATCAATACTGACGAAGGTATGTTTCATTGATAAACCTTTGTCGTTCCTTTCGGGATAACAGGCTTGATGTTATCTTGTGGACGTCTCACAAGCTAAAGGCCTATATTTTGAATACGTGTGACATCGAAGACATCCGCAAATGTGTTGCCTTCCCTTTCCCCGTGACAAACCAGATTATTGGTATTTTGACAGCCAAGTAGTATTATATTATCTCTGGCTCTGGCTATGTCATTAGCAGTCAGTGCACTAGAATTCGTATTCCGTGTTCAAAATTGTTGGATTTCTCTTCAAAAATCAAACTAAAACGTATTTCTAAGTAAACTCTAGTTAAACAAAAACGTACTCAAAGCAACATCGCAGCCCAGTGACAGGACCGGATGAATTTTAATAAAGCTCTGTCAGAAATGTGCGAAGCTTGTTAAATAACATTCCGTTTGTAAATTTTAAACACGAGTGTTTTGTTAAACGAGTTTATTCGCAACGAGTCTGTGATCTTATGAGCGTTAAACAGGGGTACCTATATTTTTCTTCCCACTACGTGCTAACGACGGTGAAACTCCTCCGTGTAATGAAACTGTTACCGCATTTAAACACTGCATTTTGTTTCTGTCTTTTCTTTTGGCTTCATCAAATCAATACCATTACAATACTAGAGAGGAACCTACAAACAAAAGCCAGGCTGACAAGTAATGCTTGTTAGCGTCCAGAAAATATGAATACTTGACATTACTTCATCTTAACATGACCTTTACCTACTATACTATCCTCATGGCACTACACGCTAGTACCATCAAGAAAAGTATGTGTTCTTACCTGATATGGAACTTGCTGCCAGGCTCCTTCTCTTCAGACTCGCAGGTGACGTTGCCGAACGAGTCCACAGCCAAGTACTTGTCCAGATGAGAGCGCAGGTAGATCATGCCTGGACAAAACAACAAAATTCATTAGATACAATACAATTAACACCAGAAAGAAGTACATCTTTTAAAACTCATACAGGGGATCTTAATGATCACTCTTAGCTCACGATGTATGAGGAACTTGATACTGTTATTAATTATTTAATAAGAATAATCGATGACTGATGGTACTAAGAATAATACTAGTTGAGTAGTCCATATGGCACATTATGACAATGAACTTATAATAAGTAATTATTGTTACGTCGTACCCGTACTTACCTACAGTTACGGTAGTAGGTACCTAATAGTAGGTAGGTAATAGTAGGTAGGTAGGTAAAACGAGTCCCGAATGATGTAGGTACAAATTCGCAAACTACCTACAAAAGAACATCATTGTAATTTCGACCGTACGCCAAGGGCATAAAGTAAGTACCTACTTCTTTCCTCTGTACAAGTTGTGGAATTGTCTAGAAGATTCTAGGAAGTCGTGGATATTTCTCGAACGTTCGATCGCCATATAAATAGTCGACGTGTTTGCGGGAGCAGTCAGTCTGATTTTGGCTACACAACGAAGCGAATCGAAGTGAACTAGAAGTGCGATATCCAAGCGAATAGTGATCAGTAGTGTATTTGTGATTGAGTTATAAGTGTTTTGTGATTATTAAAGTTATTTGTTGTTTCTTCGGTAGTAATTAATTTATCCCATACCCAGCTCGTAACATTATGAAACCAAAGGGATAGGCCAGTGTTAAATGAGACCCAAAAGGATAGGCCAGTGTTAAATGAGACCATGGCTAGTTAAAACTGTGCTTTAACACTGAAATCTCAATTCTATGCAATAAACCCGAGAGCTTTTTCCTCAAAACACGATAGAGCTCCAACCCAAATACAGCTGAAGCGCTACTTTGTTCAGGCACTTAACTGTTGAAGTAGAAAGCTTTAATCTGAGCCGGTGATAGATAACAGAGATTAATCGTGCCGACGCCGCCGCTCCATCTGTGCAAACCGACGATTGCCATTACCGTACACAAACGGTTTGTGATCTGTGTAGTGTACTTTGAGATGTAGCAGATATAAACGATGTAGCAGATATAAACTCTGACAAAGAAACTGCTATGATATCAAAACGCGAATACTCTATGGAATTTACGAGATCTATAAAGTTTAAGTACCCAGGATTGCAGTAATAATCATTTACAACTTTCCACACCAGCGTTTAATAATCCCGATAAATTTCACAGGAGGTAAATCGTGCGAAGTCCTCACATTAAAGATGATTGGTGACATCACTGTTGGGGTACGTAGCAACTCAAGGTGTCGGATGTTGTTGAGGAGAAACCAATCTTTAAGTTGAACACTATTTATTATCTCACTCTCAAACTGTTTTTGATGTTATGAAAATGTTAAAACTTGAACAGCTTGATGTTGACAATAGGGCAAGTAAATAATGTTGTCGAAAGCTAATCACACCTGAGGGATGTGACATCGATCAGGTGAGGGCTCACAGCTGTTAGACCTTGAAACTTGCCAGCAGGGGCGAGGGAGCGACCCCCTGATTGGATAATAATTTGGCAATCCGAAGGGCGGAGGCAGGCCTACAATGTCACTTGTAGTTTTTAGACGGAATCAAAGGGAATTTTGAATAAATTTTGTGGAAACGTTTATGCATAGAAAGATTTAACTGATTACTTCAATGTTTCTTAGTATTGGGTTTTTATCCTACTGTCCTTCATATGGGTGCTCCGAATTAATAGCTTAGAGCACTGTTTTATCATTTGATGTAGATAATAAAAAAACTACACGTGGACCAGTTTGCAGAAGTAGATTAATAAAATCTGCGCAGGTAGCTTTGAACATTTGTCTTGCTTGAATCTATGATTTTTGCCTTATTTGGAAGCTTTATACATTTTCTCAATTTTGCGATTCAATTAAATTTTAGAACAATTGTTTTGAACCCTCTTCTGTCGTCCGTATCTCCCCTGGCATGCCCTATGCACACCGGTGCCAGTGTAATTAAGGGCTCGAGGGGACTTTTTGCGACAATTAGTGGCAGAGGGGAGCGCGACGAAACTGTCGCTATGGCGACATACCGACGGTTTTGTCACTCGAATTATATTTAGGAATGCAGCCAATATAATTGTGACACATCAAGAATTTGATCTGAATCAGGTGAAAATTTCACAGCACGTTCATTTTATCAAAATGTAAAAGGTCAAATACATTGCAATTGGAATGATTATAAACGTAGCTGAGAAAAAGCCTTTACCTTAACGGTCCTAATTGAATCTAAAATATAGGCATTACCTACTCCTTAAAAGGGCAAAATATTGTAAAGAATTAAGTTTCCAGGGCTCACCGTCCCTAACATTAACAAAAGATGTTTGCGACCTTATAGGCAGTCCGGAAGTCGTGGTTTTAAAAAGAATAGCACCTGAAGTGAGTCATAGTCTCATGGATAGCTTTAAGATTACTAATGGTCTTGTTAACGACATAGTTCAATGTACTGGCCACAAAAAAGAAAAGAACGATAAAGATTGTACTGTCGAACACTGTGAGGAGGACGATTGATTTTACAGTTGGCATGAAAGAAAAGATTTGGCACACAATGTAGGTAAACATAGCGGGAAACCGATGGACGCGAAGACGATAGTCGTGCCTTCAGTAATCCCATATTAAATTAGAAACCTATCATGACAAAATAGAAACCAACATTCACAGTTATTAATATGCCAGTGATTGCAGATGAGAAATGGAGTGGAGATTTGCACTGAGAATAAATTAACAAAGCAATAATGATAAATCAAATGTTCGCGTTCATTTAATGTTAACTAACGGAAACCTGATTAGATAAATTAATGGGTTGGTCTTAAAATCAACACATCTACGCAAAATTGTTCGCATTTATGAGTCCCGAGATTTATTAATTGTAAATTATTATTAGCGAAAGTAAATTATGCTTGAACACCAGAAAATTTGAGTATTAAGGACTTAATCGACAACAAACAGAAGACCATAATGTTGTGTAACAACATTTACCAACCATCGATTAATCTAATGGCACCTAACACATCAAAACCAAACACTAATCGCCCATAAATCGATTCAGTAAACCATCAGACTACCACTAATCGACCATAAAATGGTATTTACCGGCCTTCCTTGGGAGAAGCCTCGTTTACCAAAACACGTAGCGAATTACAATTTCACGAGCCAGATTACAAATTGCCCATCCCTTTAAATAACATTGGCCGACACAATCGAGCTTATTATACTCGTAGAGAATCGATAGACCAGATTTGCCCATCTGTTCGTAAAAACGTTAAATGGGTGGATACCAAGAATATCGGATAATCTTTTCCGGATAGCTTTATCTAAAGATTTGTATATTTATCTCGGCTCAAGGATACGGCTTCGGCTTTGGGAAGAAAAGGATTACAGTTTATCGGGCTCTCATGGTATTTGTATTTTTGCTGTTACTCCACAATTTGGTTGAGTATTTCCTGGATCCTTTGGTCAATTCTGATTTTGTCCCTATTGTGTTATTAAAACATTATTAGCCTATAATAATCCAATGTGCATATGGCTGCTGACCATGGGCCATTGAATGACCCACTAAAGGTACATTTTAGGAATATTCACACTGGCAACTACTGATCGTGTATTCGCGTCCAGTTTCATTGGTACTATGATACAAACATTACAAATGTACTCACTATCATTGGCGTTCCCCGAAGCAGGCTCCAAAGTCCATATCTGCTTCTTCTTGAGGCTGGTGCCGTTGGCGTTGATCTTGAAGCCGAAGGTTTCGGCCGTGAGGTAGCGGTAGCGCGAGTTGATGAGCCCGATGGTCCACCAGCCGCGTTGCTGGTTCTGAGTGATGATGTCTCCTGCGCTGCTCATGTCACCGTTGCTGTGGCCGTTCATTTTTTAGTCTGAGGAGAGAAGAAATATGGTGAGAACCAGAAGGTTATGGCCCAGGACAGAAGTAATGGTCCTCAAGGGTAACTGGACAACGTAGATCACAGTCAGTCAACGTAGATGACAGTCCTAACAATACGAAGTTGAATATTAAACGTTCATTGCGGACAGACGCCTCAGTTATTTGTCACAAAAAAAGCTTCATAACAATATTTTTGCCATCTACTCAACTGACAAAACAAAACATTAATACCAAGCCACACGCAGATCATTATAAAAGTACTTTTTATCACATAATAACAGCAGTCTGAGAGCAATCTCACGTCGGTGGTTATGAAAGATGACGGGCGCGAAATCTGTGAGGAAACAATTCATTCGCCTCGCAGCTCGCAGGACGCAAATAAAGCAAGAATCGTTCATCTGAACTGTCTGACAGCTCATTTGTTTTGGAGACAATACGGTTGGAGATTTGGAAGTGCCTTGTTTTTATGCTCTCAACTCGTTTTGGCACAAGTAAGAACGGAGAAAACAAACAAGACTGCTAGCTAGAGAATCAACAGTATTTGATGAACTGGAATTGTAACTGGTTCATTAGAGATTGTAACTTAATTAAAATATTTGGAAAGGCACAGTTTCGTATGTATTTTTAAAAGACGTCACTAAAGACCTTATTAAACGAAATAATTATTCTCATCGGATCTCATAAGATTTATTCACCGAATGAACTGTAATTTGCAAAAGAAGATATGTTTGATTTCGATCCATCCTCTACACCGGTGACTCTAGACTAGATGGAAAGGTGATATTTAGATTGAAAATCCCTTAGCAGATAAAGCCACACATAGTTCTTAGACAGGTAGTCAGGTCCTGCCGTTAGACAGGCAGCTTTACCCCCTGACATCTGCCAAGCTGTCCCATTATCCCAATCGGCCTCACGCATCTGATTCATAGCTCCTATCGCTAGGGTCATCAGCAGAGTCTAGACGAGCAGTTGGCCTATTTTACGACAGTTTGCCGAGATTAACATTAACAGCGTCCGGCTGTTTATCTGGCCAGTTCGCTTCCGTATTACTTGAGTTGGATATCGAATTCAGTTTGGGGACAGATCTACATAATTATTAAAGGCGATGTTGTTGAGAGTAAGAGTCTACAAGTTTTAAGATTTATGATAATGAACAGACTTGTGATGTTAGGAAGCTTTATGATCAGTAGGTAATGCATTATGCAGGCTACCAAGAAGGCATTCAACAACTTTTCGTGAGAAAGCTCGAAGAATCTTTAAAATATGCGCCAACACGTACAAGATGTCGAGAAAATAACGCTCGAGACGGAGACGAACAAATCAAAGTAAATGTAACTTGAACCAACACTAGTGTGATATGAGGTTAAGAGGCAATAAACATCAGGTTTCTGTTCTTAGAGTAAGTTGAACAGCTTTTGCGGACACTCAAATTTAGCGTAACAGTTCCAGACCTAGGTAAATTGCCATTTTTTCAATGGTAAGTTATGATGAAAAAAAGTTACATTAACTACCGAAGAGCATGTCGATCATTACTTTACGCTTTGAAAGGGATTTTTTATTGTTCTATTGGTAAAAAATTTGAGGATTTAGATCCCGATTAGAATAATCTGATTCATGGTGTTGTAAATATGGTCCACAATGTAATTAAATCCTTCACAGCTAAAATACGAATTAGCTCGGCTTTTAAATGGCTATAGGCCGACAGGATGCACCGTCACGGTGGCAGCCCCACTTGGGCTGCCCAAGGTCCCACTAGGTCAAAGCCACCGCGCCTCGTCCGTATAGTGTTACTTACGCACACGCACAGGCGCGGCGCGCGGGCAGCTACGTGAATAAAGATACGTTTGTTGTGATTGTGGATTGACTTGTTAGTTGCTTCATTATTAGTTGAATAGGGAAGGGTATAGGAACAGGAAGTACTAGCAGGGCCCTTGATTATGTCGTGGTTGGGTTGGTCATGGTCATCGGGTTAGACATCATTAATCTCACTCGAAACTTCGCTTCAACAAGTTTGAACCGAAGATATTCATATCGACTTTAACACAGTACTCGTATGAATCACACACAGCGAAAGCATCTGGTCTATGTAAAGATAGTTGATTTATTTACCAGCAAGCAAAATAGCTAACGAAATGAAACTGAAACCAGACTTGGAACAAATCTAGACATTTAACAAACTCGTAAAGAATCTGTAAACTGTTGTCAAATAAACAATAGCCACTTATCTCCGCTTGAAGCATCATTTACATATTCGCGATTGTTTTGGCGGCATCCATCCGAGCGTAATTACTGTGACAGTCGTCATCGTCCATCGTCATCCGAGGTAATAGGCTGGCCATGTCAAGGCGTGCCTAGGAGGGGCTATGAGTACCAGAATAGGCCCCATAAGGTAATAAGCCTTTTAAAGAAGCTATGATGGATGTTTACGCCAGTGGGACATTTGTGCCAAGAGATATAGGTAATTTCCTGTCTACTTTTCCCTTATTCGGTTATATGAATATTGATTAACATAAATGAAGCAGTTGCATGTCAATTTATAGAGGCAGATATTTAATTATGTCAATGTTGTAAGTTGGAAATATTGACCTTGCCTTTCCTTGCTTTTACTGGTTTGTTATCAAGGGCCTGTCGCTCAGAATCGAAGGATTTGGGCAATGGAAGATTGAACTGTTTAGCGCTTATTATATTAGTTGCCGCACTTTTGTCAATAAATATAACGAAGCCATTATGATTACGTATTGTGTGTCTAAATATTGTCAAAATCCGACATCTGTCTATAAACAATAACATCGTTGTTTGTTTTAGAAAGTAAACGGTTATTGTATACAAAGAGCTTCCTGAGAAAGCGGATGATTTTATCTTGATCGAGATGACAGATATTGGCGTTGCAAATACTAGGTCAAGCTGTTGCTCGTGTTTTTGTACTTTAGATAATAACACACAAGATGAAGCTAGGCCAGATAGGCAGTCGCCTCATGTAAAATACTGGTGATCAGCTGCATCTGGTTAAAACTCTGGTGAAGAAAATGTCTAGGCAGATGATGACACATGTATAGGATGAAGCTAAGACGTTATACTTTGGGATTGCTAATAAAAGTACCTACTTACCCAGGACCATGTACAGATATTGTGGTCGTAGGGTGGAATTAAACAATTGTTTCCATTTTGCAATTAATCGAATGTAGGTGAGAGTATGTACTAATTTAGTACTCCCGTTATCATCTCATGTGCCCAATATTTAATGTTATACCCTGGTAAATAGTGCTCCAAATAATTTAATAGCTAGTCATTTTATAACAGATAGGCAATAGACATCAAGCATAAAAAGGAAGCTAGTATCTATCAGTGAGTCGAGAGAAGCACAGTGAGAAGCACGCGTAGTATAATGTTGTACTCCTGTTGTAGTGTATGTCATGTAGAAGACTAGATATTGTTGTAATGTATGTTTAGGCACTCCTTTCTATTGTTAGAAATATACTTAATGCCATGTTTACGCGGCAATCATTTCAAGTAGTGCAGTATTTGATAGTGAAGACTAAACTGGACTCTGAGGGTCGAAAGGTTGGAATCGCGCCACAACATCCACTTTAAGTCATTCGTGGTACGAATTCCAACCCACCATCTACAGACCTGCTTGAAAGAGGACTTTTGGCCGAAAGGTGTCGTAGGTATATCGACGTTTCCGAGGACGGTTACGCGACACCACGCAGCGTAACACGACGCCGACATCGGCAAAGTTACGTGAATAGTTTTAGTTTCATATGGTTTTAATTATGTATACTTATATAGTTTATTGTTGTTAAATGGTATTTTTGTGTATTTTATCTCTGGGCCTTTTAGTTGCCTGATAGTAAAATGATTATTATTATTATTAATTTGTTTAAAGGAACTTGCCATTGACCCTACATAACTTCATCCGATGTCATATCAATGTTATCATAGAATCACCTCTCTGTCGCTCTATTAATATGTAATTTTAGCCCAAATTCAGTAAGTCAGATGTATGTTGCATTCGATATTTTTTTGATTGGACACTTGGTTTGACTTTATTAGAGAGATCTACGCTAGGGAATGGGCAAATACAGTACTTTCACAGTTTTTATGTCTTGTGACTGGGACTGTAGCTACATTTAATTTTCATCTTTGTTTCGACAATTCAAAAGTGCCTGTAACTGGCCTACTTGAAATAAATGCTTTGATTTTGATTTTAGAAATAAGCCGCAAGATTTAAAAGATGACATCATTAGATGGCTTAAATTATGTCCAACCACACATTTGTCTCCAATATAAATGTAGAACAATGAGCCCACAGTGATCCACAAAACAAATGTTCTCTGTACAGTACCTACATAGCTCCTTTCATCTCATGCCATTCTCAGACGAACATGGATTCCGCACAAAGTGAAATAAAGATATAAAGACGGGAGATAACCGCAGCCGCGTGATGTTGTAACAGTATCCGGTCCACAGACACGGACATAAAAGGTAACCACGTAGTAAGTAAAAAGTCTTGTAACTTTACGATTATATACAACAATCAGCGTTCTCGAAACTGTACTAGTTAGTCATAGAGAGGCCTTGCGAGACTACCAAAACTAATTAACTAAACATAGGAATTGGTTTTAGTGAGCTAAAGTTAACATTGTGACAATACATAAGTCACATTAGCAAAGCAGTTTTCAATGAGATGGTCAGATCTGGTCAGTAAACCCCTCTAACACATTCCTGACTGGCTAACATTTATACTAAGGCATCATGAACTATTCTTATGACTTTAGAGTATGATACGAGATAACTACAAGACACGGAAGACACTCCTCTTCCTTAGTATGATGTAAGAGAAGCAGGATGGGCAGGAACACACAGCATCCGTCTTACGAAATCGATGTTCCTCTTATCAACAATAACATCGACGAAGATAAAATTGAATTAGAACTCCAAGAAATACTTTGAGGAAAACCACCGTAAACTCAGCGATTACCGCCGAATCGATTATAAATCGTGAAGAAAGAGTTCCTGATACAGTTTTTTCCAATGTCTAGACTGGCACCGTTATAATAATTGTATTTATGAAGACCATCGCTGTTTCCGCAACACTGCTCTTCAGTACAATCAATCGCACGTCTGGGGTAAAAGCGCCTTTACGTGACAGCAATACTGGCAATAAGGTTCATTATCGACGCGCAAGCGTGGCCACTGATGTGGTTTACTATACCAGGTAATATTTTCGTCCATCATCTGCATATAATTGTATGAAAGTTCATCAAGCTTTTGTTTTGGAATTCAAAACGTTTCAATGTTGTGGTAATTTGTGACAGGTTTTTGATGGATGAACAATGACAAAAACCCACGGTTTCCGCACGAGTAATTTTCGTGACTTGTTTTCGGTTAGTCATTCTTTTTCAAGTATTTTAAATTAAGGTTTTATACGTGCATGACTCCTGTATTCACCGTACGGTTAGTCGTTATGTTGAATTCCCATCTAATACGGGGTGAATCTATTGTCATCGAACGGGCAGCAATCCAGATCCCAATAACACTTTGCCCGACTTGGGGGAATCGAACCCAGGATCTTATGTTCGGCAGTAGGTAGCACTTGCGATCAGCGATCACTAAAGGCAGTAAATGTTTATGTATTGACAATAACTTTCGTGTTGTTTTTGTTTCTTTTGGCATTGACATTTTCTTGTCTCCAAGCCAGCAACTGTTCTGTGGTCCCCCTAACAAAGAAACTGTTTAAAGATAAGGAACGTGACGGAACCCAAGTGTGCACCACTCTGATAAGGTCGAATCCAGATTACTTAGAAGTGACGTCAGCAGTGAAACAGCTGTCCAAAGCCCAGCGCACACCGCTGGAGGCGCAGCGGAGCGCATTTGAAGGCGCCTCCCCGAGCAAATGACCTTGAACGAACAGTTTTTTGGAGTCTACTCCTCTTTATCCAAAAGAAATACCAACTAATAAAAAATACATTAAATTACTACATATTCTTGACTCCAAAATTGTCGTTTCATTTTTTTTAAGTAGCTTAATGTTTAATAAATTCCCTCACAACGAAACCACACAAATGAGAAATAATGATTTATAAAATGCTACTCCTCGTAAAGTAACCATTATTTTGATTTGCTACTTAAACTAATGGATAGACAATTTAAAAATGAACATAATTGTCGTTTTATTTTTTCCAAAAGACGTAAATTTGATTTTTTTTAAATAAAAACCACTCATTTCACACTATTCGGTCTGCAGTTACTGACGTAACAATCACTTTGTAGTGCAAGCTGATTAGAACTTTATTCTAACAGTTCAAACGAAGTTTGAACCACCACAAATAGAGTTGCTAATTTTGCTCGGGGAACCGCCTGAAGACAACAATTTAAATATACGGTCAATATAAGAATAAATTCGCACGCAGTACTCGGAGCGCCCTCCGCGCTACTACAAGAGCATGCGCGCGACCGTATATCAAGGTAGTTAAGGTTTATATTAAATTGTTGTCTTGTGTCCATCTCGGTATGGATTGCAGACAAGCGACAAAAGCGCGATAAAGGTTTACAAAAATAGCTTTATCTCCATCAGGGTGGAAGGCCCCATCGACACACAATTACCACGTCTACCTACCTACAGTACACTATGGGTCTAATGGGTCTTGACAGACAGACGGACAATAAAGTGATCCTGTTCTGTCCAACAAAGGTTTCCGTTTTTTCCTTTTGAGGTACGGAACATTGTACGGAACCCTAAAAACAGCTGACCTACACATGGTCAAAATATACATAGAATAGCTGTTTTTTTTTTGTTTTATTATCGATGATAATTTTCTATTTGGGGGGGTTCAGAATGAAGCACTAATTACGTCATGGTAATCGTTTGTGCATCGATGTCCACCACTCCACCCTGTAGAATGGTGATAAAACTATTTTTGTAAACCTTTATCTCGCTTTTGTCGTTTTACTGCTCGGCTTGATAATTTGTTATTATGTCAAAATATGATCATATTTTGACATAAAATCCTATTAACCTTGTCCAGCCTATCAATACGCTGGACAAGGTTAATAGGATTTTATACAAATATTATTAATATTTATGGTTTTTTTTTTAATATCAGGATTTTCTCTTTACGAGATTGGATTTGTGCCTGGTTAAGGCTGATGCTCCAGGGTAGCCCGCGAAAATCAAATTTTCTTACGTTTTTTGCAATTTGAAGGGGAGTGCTAGGTTGTATGTACTATCGAAGACACTCCCGCCTGACCACCACTAAGCTAATTTTTGCTTGCACTCGCAAAATAGAAACGCTTTCTAGCCCCGCCCCGTTGACTTTGTATAGAAATAATGAATGAAAAAATACCGAATCGGCCGAGCGCACTGGGGTACGTTTAAGTAAGCCGGCGAATTTTTCTCCGGATAAAAATTAAACTATTGGTTCAGGGTTCGCTGAACGGAGTCATAGGTCTACTATGGTTTAAATCAATGTTAACTATCAAATTCAATTGACAGCCCAGCTTGTCAAACAAGTAACAACTATCAATTCAACTCAACAGTCCATGATCCACAAATAAAATTCACGGAGACGATGAATTAAAGTACTCGGTAGAAATATTTGTTTCTAGGGCGCGAATCGAGCAAATTTAACAACAAACATCTCAATGTCAATGTCAATCTGACAGCAGACTAAAATTTAGCGAGGTAAAAAGGTCGCTTAAATTTATCCTAGTCAGGCGAAAACTTATACCAGCGGACGACCGTGAACGGGGCAGATTAAATTTTAGTCAGTTTAATTTTTCACCTAGCGGTGTGCTTGAACGGGGTGTTTGACGTTTAGTCAGTATAAATTTTAAACTGGATAATTGACTTGAAGGCACCCCTGACGACGCACGCCAAACGAGAGTTATTGTTATTTTGCGCGCCAAAGTTGACGCTTTCCTAATAGGCCCAAACTTTAAGGGGCCGTGGCTCGGCGCCTCTGCATGATTTAACCGAAAAAAAATTAAACTGCTCAGGCGGAAAAGACCCCGATAGTACCCTCCAAGTTCATGTAACTCGATTGAATGAATATTTCGTGATAAAGTCATTCAATCGAGTTACATGAACTTGGAGGGTTGTATTGATGATTTTGATGACTCTACCCTGGAGCATCCACCTTCATGGCAATGGGCTAGCCCCTTATTCCATGGAACTTATATGTACCTATAACTAGCGGAATGTGGGAGTCCTATTAGAAAGAAAGAAAGAAAAATATTTATTTGACGTCAGCTACACCTCAGCCTAACACTTCGGGTATTTTCGTCTTAACGTAAGGATGAACCGATAAATTAACTTAAAATAGGTATAATGGAGACAGAATCATTATAATACAGGAAAAATATTAAGGATCTAGAAACATAGCAATGAAACAACAACGGATATTTATAACTAATTACCAACTGGCTAGATACCTACATAATTCGTTTATTTTCCTCCCAGAACAAGACGGGGGGGGGGGGGGGGGGCATTTTTGTTTAGGTAAAAATCTAAAATTGAATAAAACAGCTCTAACGTCAGTCAAATTAACGATTCTGTAAACAATCTACATATGGATGACCTTAATAACAATATTTACGTAAAATTAGCATTCCTTTGCAGGGGGCTCCGGGGCTGATCCCCGCGGTCTGGTCAATGACCCGCTCGACGTTTTTTGCAAATATGGCGGGAAGATACTAGTTGTATCGCGGCAAAATAACTTAAAAAACTTAGTTTTGATTACTAACATAAGTATATTACCTATGTATACGAGTAATAGGTACGAACCACCGAATATATTTTCTTATCAAAATAATAAATAAATGGTATAATTGCAAACAATGGCGCGAAATTAAACATCCTAGCTTAATAATATGTAAACTCAAACTCAAAGCATTTATTTCAATTAGACCATTACGGCACTTTTGAATGTCAAAAATACAAAAAAGAAAATCAAAGCTACAGTCCCAGTTACAAGGCATAATAACTTGAGAAAGTACTGTAGTTGCCCATTCCCTAGCGTAGATCTGTAAAAGGCTCTCTTTCACAGAGTGGCGGGACTTTAAGTTCATTTTTTTATAATTAAGTTCAAATTATTACTTCGACAAAAAAACCCGATATAATTAACATTTTAATAACAAGATATAAAAGTACATTTAGAAACTTTCATAATTTATTAATTATTTATCTAATTCAAGACCATAAAATTTTTATTCAAACTGAAACGAAACGTCTTTTGCCACCAATAAAACGCGACCAATCAGCGGCGACCATCCTTTCAGATTTCGCACGTTTCGTTCAGATATCGGCAGAGTCAACTTGATACAAAATAAAATGGTTGTTGACCTCAAAGCTTGTCAATAAATGATTCATGATTTATATATAAGCTTATCAATCAACCGCGAAGCTCGGTTCAGAGGTCTTCGGCCGCGTAAACTTGCAGCCAGTACATAAATCAGCATAATATAAATAAACAAAGTGCAAGGCTGTGTGGGCGCGTTGCCTGTGCCTACCAAAGTGCCAAGACCTGTTTAACTTCACTTTCTTGCAAGTTCACTATACTCGTAGTCGTACCATAGACACATAGTTAGCGACAATGTAACCGGAACTAAATAAAATTAAACCTGTTTAGTGAAATGTTGTTCTAGATATGCAAAAGTTCTGGTTTATTGTACTAAAGTGTAGTTCATGAATATTTTAATGAGTAGCGATTTCAAAATCTTGTTTAGATTTGTTGATTCAAGATTACACGGTTGATATACTTAGTAACAAATATACAGAAATTAAATAATCTTTGCTTAGCACAAATAAGTAAATCGGAGAAAATACAAGATGAAAATGAATAATGATCAAATTAATGATGGCCTTCCCACAGAACGGTATCATTGTTTATTTCCTAACTCTTACTGTTGTTTTATTATTTTCTCCTTATTTAGTAACTCGCCATAAAGCCCAGGTTCACATTCCATACAGAGCTTACACTAGCTATCAGCAAACTCGTTTAGTTTACCAGTCGAACCGGGGTGTTATCGGTACTTGGTACCGAAAATACGGTACTTGCAGATTCCGTTTATTTATTGTCTGTGGTTAGGTGCTCAGGCTCTCACTGCCCACTGAGCGGCCGAGATTTGCGACCAGTCATCATTTTATCGATAAGCGTTATTGACTATTGTTATACTGGCCACTAAGCTGAAGCTTGATAAAACAAAACCTCATGAAAGTTTGCAAAGTTAAAATAGAATTTAAATTTTGTTCAGCCTGCAAAAAAGTACTTCCAGTTTTTTTTCTAAAGCACAATATTCATTGAGCTTTCTATGTAACATTGTGAGTTAACTTATCTAACATAACAACATAACTTGTTCACATAATTATCACATTAAATATTCTGAGAAAACAAATAAAAATTCTGAATAATAAAACGTAGGTTGTATGAATGGCTTTCTGGGAACCTAATACTTGTTTACAAAGAAAAAAGTTTTATACTGCAACAACCAACAAAAGAATTACCTCATTTTTACGGAAATATAACTTGTTGTTATAAAAAAATAATTTGGTCGTTTTTATTGAACTACTTTGGGGGCCATCCATTAATTACGTGAGGCTATTTTGGCGATTTTTCGACCCCCCCTCTCCCCTTAGTGAGAATTGACTTGACCCCCTCACCCCCCACCTAATCTCACGTGAGATTTATCTAAACGCGTTGTTTTAGTATAAATACGGTTGTCTGAGCTTGATTGTTAAATTAATTATTGTCAGTGAATATTTATTTTTAAATAATATTGTGCACGATTTTGCCATTATTTTAGTAGAGAGATACATATAATATATTTAATTCAACCCAGTTTTCTCGCAATTTTACACTGTTTCTCACAGGGAAAAAAATTACGTGATATTTGCCTCTGTCCTTCGGATATTGGGTGAGATTCGGCTCGACTCCTTCCCCTCCCTAAACGCCTCACGTAGTGGACGCCCCCTTTCGTTGTGTTAAGTGCACTGATTTAGTGCGAAATATCTCTTTTATAGTGCAGCATGGTTCTAATGGCGGTGGCGCGTGTCCATAGCCAGAAGTAACGCTGTCATCTTGTGTTTACAATTTCCACAGACAATATGACAAATATTAAAAAAAAAAATACGGTCCTGACAATGCGTGACAATGTCATTCTTTTTTTCTTTGGCAACTGAGTCGATGTCGACTATTCCGCCTATGTCATATTTTAAGCGCCAGGCAGGCATATAAAAAAAGTTGCCATCGACTCGCTAGGAAGAAGATTTAAGCGCCAAAGTCGCACTTTATTTTGGTCTAGTTGACACGTCTCTAGACTAAGGAACATGGCCCAAGTACCTATATTCTGCAATGAATTTACGTAGCGTAAGTACCTACCTATTACTATTTTTATCATGTCAAAAGAATGATCGATGTAAGTAATTAATTAAATGAAAACGCTAATTAATTAGTATACGTAAGTATTTACTCGTGTAGACTGGACTAACACTAATTAGTGAAATGCAAAGGAGTGGCTGCAAATAAAACACGTTTTTTGTGACCACAACTCAAACACACGTTAAGCTTGTTAATCTAACAACACGCGTTGATAAACTACACAGAATAGAAAAAACAAGTTCGTTGCAGCTTTTTTTTTCTATTCCGTGGTAGACTATCAGGCAGCGTAGAACCCGTATCGTTTCACAATGTCATCTTTGGAGTAATAGAACGGCCCTAAGGACCGCGACGCCGCGCCCCGCGCGCCGCGCCGAACTGGGAACGGAAGACCACGTCAAGATAATGTCATTTTGTGTACAATAACCCTTATGCCGGCTGTACACTCTCGCCCGAGAGCACTCGCTGTGCCTCGCCCGAGAGCCTCTCGGTCGAAACGAGTGAGCACGCACACTCTGGCCGAGGGAATGGACGAAACTGAAGTTGCTGCTGCTGTTGCACTATGTGCCATCAGTTATTACCGTTACTTATTATGAAAAAAAGTGGCGTAAACGAAGATGGTGGATGGTCACAATTCATCGTAATAGAACATGGTACCTCGTAGATTTTAATTTAATTTTACTTCTTACTGCAACTGGGAGAAACGAGAGTGTACAGCGACGCGCTCACAGTTCGCGCGAGGCAGCGCGAGACCCTTTGACTCGCGCGCAAAAACCGACTCGGGACGGAGAGCAGCAGCTAGCGAGGAACACCGAGACAGGCCGAGTCGGGCTAGCGCTACCATCTACACTCTCGCGCTCGCCCTGCCTCGGACTGTCTCAGCGAGAGTGTACAGCCGGCAGTACAGACCAACACACAATCAGGACCAGTTGCTGAATAAAACCGATTTCAGCCAGACGTCGCGAAAGTTTTGCGGGGCCCCACATAGTTATTTTATATTTGTTATTATATAAAAATAATCTACAATTCAAAGATGACACTTATTCCTAAATTTCCCTGAATTCCCTCCTCCTCCCGAATTTCCTGTATACAGATAAGTACTACATAAATGTATATTTATTGTCGATGAAATGTTAGCCAAAAATAACACAAGATGAATAAGCTCATACTTTTTTTTGGAGTTAATCTGTTTGGCAAAGGCATTTTTAAAGAATATTCGCAAGTTTTCGAACAGTATTCATGATGAACTCTGTGGCAAGAATGTATCTCAGAGTAACAGTGAAAGTCGGAACTCTTTGTGTTCGGCATTTAACTGTTTATGTGAATCATTTTTGCATCTCTAACCTACTTGCGAACTGACTATTTTAATCGCCTTTTAAAACTAGGTCTTTTCGATAAAGGAAAAATTAATTGTAAAAGTATTGCTATTGCTATTGGTAAATTTCCGACGGTCTCCTTAATAAATCAAGAGAATTGACATACTGTTCGCTTCCGTTCCATTTCATTTTAATTGCTTTATTAATAAAACTGGTTTTTGGTACCGCTATTTTATTTAGTATCGTATTTTGCCTAAGAATTATGTCGCTTTTTTGTAGTTAATTTCAATGACAAAAAAGAAAACAACATGAGAGAAATTACCGACTATTGACGGTCAACGAAGCAGGGTCACCAGTGCGAGAAGGCTGCGCGATCACTGTGGTCGTCGAACTTGATTTTTTGGAGAGCACAGAAAACTTATCAAAACTGACTCCATTTCGTCGCCGCAAAACATAACACTTAGGTAGCATGTTAAGTGATGTGTTAGCATCGTATAGTGTTGTCCCTTCGCGTGTGGAGTGTGAGGCGATCACGCGAATGTGCGCCGGAGCCGTTAGCACGGTTCGACGACCCGGTTCGATCATAACGGGTGAACGGGGAAATGATGCATCCGAGATAGATATTTATAAGAGGTAATCTTTGGAGCTACTGATCTGATTCCGAAAATTATTTCATTAATGGGAAACTACATGGGATAATTTCCGCCATCACGGGAGCAAAGCCGCGGGCTAAGCTTACGATTTGAGGTTAGCTAGTGCGCGGGCGCCGCCGCCGTACGCGCTTCATGTTATGTTTCACTTACTTGGGTGGCCTATGCGAAGTGTGAGCGGAAATATGTGAAGTAATTAGAAAATAATGGACGCAAGACTATTAAAGAAAGTAAGCAACTATCCAGAATAAATGGTGGTAGCCGTATTTCATCTTGAACGTCTGTGTGTTGTTTTATTATTTAAAGTTTCTATTTCTAACCTCAAGAAAAGGTTATAGAAAGAGTTTTTTTGTAGCGAAGTGTTAGCAGAACATGACTAATGTTTGATCATTCATTGGTAATAACGCAAGAACAGTCCGAAATTTTGACCATGCCCAGCGCAGGCGCAAACTCCCTAGCTAGACAGTCGAACAAGCGGCGCGTGACAGCAGATACCGTCTCGCTTGTTACACACAGACACAAAAAAATACGTGGTAATCTAGCAAAACTTATTTCTGGATTAATTATGACCAGACTTAGGAAGGTTGCTGGTCTTTGCTGGTCGTTTTTTTTTTATTTGTGAATAAAAATTAGATAAGTAAATGAAGGAGAGTACCGTTGAATCTTATTGGTTTGGAACCGTTACTAACCAACTCCATTATAATTTAGAGCTCTTCAAGGTTCGAGTGCATCAGTTTTTTAGGCAAGCGTGCTCCACCTTATCACTGTTTCGGCGAGTTGCGACCTCACCAAACATCAGCATATTATTGTTTTGCGTAAAGAAAAAATCTTCAGATAGAAACTTTCATTGGTCTATTCAAAGAAGGAACACAAACACGATTATTTCCTACGATTTTATTTAACATAAACACACCAAAATGTTTAAATTTACAAAAATAGAACCGTAAACAAATCACTAACCAAACCGAGTTAACCATTCCACAAACAAATCATGTCTAAAATAAAAAGAATATAAACAGACAGTGTGCTAGGCTAATTAACGTTAAACGTAACTGTTCCGGGCGTGTGTCGACAAATTAAATTATCTTAACTATGGCTGTTGATGACAGACAACATGTTGTTCTGGTCTTCTTGTACTCTAACGTGATTTAATAAGATTTTTTTTAGGGGAAGTTGAGTTTTTTAAATGAAAATGTAGAAGTGTAGAGAGGATTAAAATAAAAAAGTTTACATAAGGTTTGAAATAGAAGACTACCATAATGATGACGAGGTCGAAATAAAAAAGAGAAATCGTTTAGATAAACGGAAGCAATCGATGTCACTTTAAGCAAATTAATAAGTGATTTATGATACTATTTTAATTCATATCATAGCACTTCGATTTTCCCATCATCCAAACACTTGATTACAGAAAAACAGCTGTTTCTAATTTCCGCTTTCCAACTGGTTTAATAACTTCTCAGATTTATGTCGAATATCGCCGTGCATTCCTGCTCGGTGCATTCTATTCCGGATCGAAACACCGGCTTTTAATTTAATGTCATCGTAACGGCCGCCTAGTTAGGATAGGTCCAAGATATAAAACAGATTGATGGCTTGTTTCTCCATTATAACCTTTATTTATCGGCTGCCACAAAACATTATGACTTTTACGACTAGTGTTTAAAATATCCAACGTTAGCACTGTGAAAGTAATAGAAAAAATAATGAAATTGTAGTTTTTATTGGGTTTAGCGACGCTAGGATTTTCATCATTTTAGAATTGAAGTGAAGCTTACTATTTAAATCAAAATCACTTACGGCCTACGTGTAGGGAGGGCCATTTTAACTTTTTAGGACAACCCAAAATTATTGAATGTAATTCATTCGGCTTCATACCAAAACTTTATGCTGAAGCATTAAAAAAGGACCAGAATTTCATGCCCAAATCTGCAGATGACTAACTCAAAATGCATCTAACTGGCAGCATAATAATAAAAACACTCATGTGCAGCTGCGTTCGAAGTTCGAATTTGTAAAAATAAAATGTTTGATACTGTGAGCTGCGGCGCTGCGGCGGCGGGGAGGCGCGGCACGCATGCGCCCGTGACCTTGACACCGCCGACCGAATCGACACGCGTTTACGTATCCCAGACGCATACAGACAAGGATTTTTTTCCAAAACGGAAAGTGTTGCGTTGTTCACTTCCTTACACTTAATTATGATGCCTTTTATGACTCATGTTAGTGGTAATAACTCTATGGGAATGGGAAAGCGTATGCATAATATAATAAGTAGATAGCACGGTATTTATATGGGAAGGAGGGAAAGTGCTCTTGCGGATGTTTTCCGCCACAGCCGATTGATTTAAACAAATTTTTGTAACAGTAGCGCCCCAATCCATTAAAATCCGATCAAACCACAAGGTTCAATAAACTCTGCAACTAAATGCATTCATAAAACGTATTTATTATATATTTATATACTTATTTAATAGATTCTAAAGTGAAACTGCGGTGACGATTTATGACGAACTTTCGCTTGTTACGATAAAAATGTGGAAGTTTCTGAACAAAACGAGAGCGGTTTGAGAGGTCGGACACGTTGTCGTGTCGATTATCATCATAACGCGACCGTCACGAAGGTCGTAAACTGTGTCTGTCACGTAAAATATGGTAATTTATGGCCTGGTGGGCCACAATAGTTCATTACAAGCTTGTTGCGCTGTTCAGATTATTTGTTAGGATTTAATTTTTTATCATGAATGTCGGTTCTTCCACTTGGCTTGTAGCTTCTGCAAACGGTTATGTTTAAAGTTGTCGTAAAAGGTAAAAGTTTATTACCAGCCAGTGAGTCTGTAGCGCCTACCAAGTTTGTTTGTCCGAAGTTTTAAGTCTCGACTCCGGTCGCAAGAGTATTTGCAACTCTGGCAATTAACTAATCAATGACAATAAAAACAAAATACCATTAAAGAGTTTTAAGGTACAGCAGAAGCGATTATTATAAAATTGATATTCTGTAACGGTAATCTCTAAATCAGGATGACATTGGTAGGTATTTTGGTCCTTCGGTAACGGTTCTCGGGTACCGAAGGACCAAAAAAATTAAAAACAGCGTTCCAAATGACAAACTGATTCGGATACGCACATCCACATTAACTATAAAAGTTCATTTATCATTTTTTCTCCGGCTCAACATTTAAAAGCTTGTCCTGTCCCATACTCCCATCCCTTCCCGTCCCAGCAGTCACCAGGCAAGTTCAACATTACAATGAAGGCATTCATACGCCGCATTGTGGACATAAATATCAAGATGCAAGATTAGGGCGACACAAGTGTCTCGTATATTTTTTTTTTTCTTTATCTTCTGCCATATGGTATGGAGGACAACATTTCAATAACAAGTAAATTGAGTCTTGTTCTGCAAATTGTCAATGGATTGGTTTGATAAAACATTTTTTTTGTGTGGTTGCTATTGTTGTTTTTTATGATTACTTATTGTATTTACATTTTTATCATTGGCAGTGTCTTCGGAAAGGAAACCCAGGATATAGGACATTAGTTCTATAAATAAATGAACCAAAAGGCACTCTCAATCAATTTTTTAACGATAATCCACTAACACAAAATGCATACTACATAGGTACTATGTATGGTTTTTGTGTCATTTATCATGAAATTCATGAATCACTTTTGACTAAATCCTGCATCACTGCACTCGTCCATTAAATAAACAGACAAGAGCATACAAGATGGTATCCGTAAAAGGAAAACCACACAATCCAGGGCCAGCGTCTGTGCTAAAATTAAACTCCATTGCACCAATCAGTGTTGCCAGCCGCAACGCTTTGTTTTACTTTTTAACACATTCTATTGCGATTATCCAGATAAAGTACCTATTATCATTATCTGTGCTGGATCGATTTTAAGCTCCGCAAATGGAGGATTCGTCATGACTCTCGCTCGGACTGTCAGTTTCTGTTTTTAATTTGAGCTTCGATAAAAAAATACGGTTGAAGTAAAAAATCCTTTTGACTTGAGAATCCGCAATGGTTATCCTGAGTTTTTTTACAGCTGACAAGAAGCTACAACTATCAAAAATATTTCACAGTTTAAAGTTATTAATCAGCTGGTTTAAAAACCACAACCATCTCAAATCGGCAATACAAAAGGTGTCCCGCCACACTGTTCCCAAACCACTGTATCTCCTGAAAGCTAGAATCAACAGTGGCGACCACCAGAAAAGCGCCGAGGCAATGAAGCTCGACGAAGTCCCAGAGAATAAATTTAACTGTCTTGGATCCCGCAACGAAATTAATCACAATTCGGCAATACAAAACCCAGCTATAAAACTGTCTGCTACATTTCCAATTGTTCCAATATTACACACCAGTATCTTCCTCGTGCTTTAATTAACGACGATTTCCAACACTTCATTAGTGACTAAGCGGGAAGATACGATACCAAACAGTATGCACAACACGAATGTAATGGCGACGCGTCTCACTTGAGTAAACAACTAAGCACACAAGTTCACACAACAGACACACTTGCCATACAAAAATAGCTTCTATTTCCAAAGCAGTTAGTGCATCTCCGGTATCTGCATTAGCAGACACGATCTTCGTTGAAATGGATCTTATATAAGTACTGTTAGTTGATTTGCTTAAAACGTATTCTTGTGGTGTTTTGCATTGCATTTGAATGTCTACTTTTCAATTTTATGATGGATATTTGAATGAAACACGAAGACAATCTTCCATTCTCGTATTACTTATAAAACAGTTTATTGCACTTTGAGGATACCTCAAGAATGATGTGAATAAATCTCAAGATCGGAATGCAATACGAAAAGCTTGACTCAAATTGACGATCCAAAGTAAGAATTGTTGGTGTCAGCAATTAATGGAGTCCATCGATTAGACCATTGTCTTTTTAAACACTACCCTAAAGTACCTAACTATAGTACTGTGTCCATATAATGTCCACTGCCTAAATGGATAGGAAAATATCCAAAGAACGGATTAACTTTCTTACGCAATTAACATAATTAATCTGTTTATCTCGGCAATTTTAAGCACATGATAGACGACATAATACATGAATTAAAACGTATACTAATGCAGGCGGTGCATACGAAATTAATTCGGGACAATGTTATCTTGACACGTGGTAATCGCTTAATAAGCGTTTCACGAGGATATAAGGACATAATCATAATCTTAATTTACATAAGTAGTCAAATCCATCGTCCACGTCAACGTATTTGGGTATTTTTGGAATGTAATACATAAAACAGGAAGGGATTTACTTGATTGATAAGTTTAAAATCAAAGATAGGTGACTAGGCGACACGTTTTTGATTCAATTGTATTTAATCGAATACTGGCGTAACGAAGCGAAAGGCGAAAGGTAGAGTATAGTAGATGCATAAGGCTATACGTTGGCAGGAAGAAAGGATCACGTGTTACAGATTAACGTTCTTGAAACGCAGGAAGTTGCTTGGATAGGTGTCATTCAAACTGGAAGAAGTAGTAGTTGTAGCGAAAAATGGAAGAAGTGGAACTGTGGAACCCTTTGCCCAGAAGTGAAACAAAGCAGCCAAAGACTAAAATAGGATCACTTTAAAACATTAAGTTTAAGTACAATTTCATAGAACTGGCCAAAAAAAGGTAATATCTGATTTAAATCCACAAAAGACCAAAAAGTCAGGTCCTTTAGTACAAAATGTCATACATTTTTTAAATTCTGCCCACAATTTTCACATGGACCCCGTATGCTTGTCAGCAGGGAGGCAGCATCGCATACGCAAGTGATGTGACAACAATGGACGGATGTCTGGCTGTAATCACGGGCCATTGTCGCCTGTTCGAGCATAG
Organism: Xestia sexstrigata; assembly: GCA_941918905.2. Classification (NCBI taxonomy): domain Eukaryota; kingdom Metazoa; phylum Arthropoda; class Insecta; order Lepidoptera; family Noctuidae; genus Xestia; species Xestia sexstrigata. The sequence goes on along the minus strand of OW799203.2, from coordinate 1,289,529 downwards.
GACCATTCCATGACATGCTTGATGCGTTAGCATAGCTTATTGATGAGCAGAGGAAATTCGGCGCCCAAATGTGACTTCATTGGACTTTAATGGAATAACAGTGAAGTTATTATACTACTCTGTCAAGAAAGTACCGGGAAAAGATCAATAAAACACAAAATATTAGTTATTCATCCAAATTTATTTTATCACCTTCAAAGTATGCTCCTTCAGAACCGACACACTTACGCCAACTAATAATCCAATCATAAAAATATTTTTTAAATGCTTATTCCAGAATTGAGTTCAGGTCTCGCCGCGAATTCTCCTTTATGTCTTCTACTGAATGAAAACGGGTGCCACGAAGTGGTAATTTGAGTTTAGGAAAAATAAAGAAGTCGGCTGGAGCCATATCTGGTGAATAAGGTGGTTGCTCGATGGTATTTGTTGAGTTTTGGTCAAAAAATCGTTCACAATTGTGCGAAGGCGCATTATCGTGGTGCAAAATCCAAGAATTTTCTTTCCACAAATCTGGCCCTTTTATCTAATTTGCTCTCTTAAACGCTGCATAACGTCCGAATAATATTTTTTATTTACCGTTTGACCTTCCGGCAAGATTGTCAGTCACTATTTCCTTCACTTTTGCGATGTTAACTTCAGTTGCAGACGTTGATGGCCTACCAGAGCGAGGCAAATCTTCCATCACACCTTGACTGCTTTTGAACGCTTTGTACCACTCATAAGCGCGTGTTTTTGATAAAGTCGATTCACTGTAAGCCTTCTGTAACATTTTCAGTGACTCCGAACACCAAATTCCATTGGCGATGCAAAATTTAGGACAAACTCTTTGTTCGATGTTTTTGTCCATTATGAAATTCGCAATACACACTAGATATGATATAATTAAAAACAGCACTGTATTTAATCTAATTAACAGATGTAACTCAAACTCCGCGCCAAAATGGAAAACAGTTGTGCTAATCTAACAACAAAAAAATACAAAAAAAAAATTTGGAACCATAAACAAATCATCCATTCCCGATACTTTTTTGGCTGAATGTATAATGACAACACGTAAACAATGGTACTGGTGATCAGAAAAGGGCGTGCGCTCAAGTCAACAGGCATCCGTGGCCGAAATCATTTAGTTAACGCAACCATGATTTCCATAGAAAGTTTGAGCTTGACCAATGGGAGATACTTTAAGACCCATTGACCCAAGATTTATTTTCAGTTAATCAATAGTAACAATTATATTATAACAATAAATTATTATTCTACGTAATGAAGAATCCGAAGATAGCCTATCCAGCAGTGAGCGACGTCGGGATGAGGATGATGATGATGAATTAATGATCCAACTAAGCGCCACGCCATTGAATCACCCGGCGAAATTTCCAAAAAGCAAGATAAGCTAAACTCATTGTTGACACTATCCATCGACTGATAAGTACCGACTGTATCGATACGAAAGCCTCTCGAAAATGCTAATAACCGACGTAATAGATGAACTGATACTGGCGATAGCTTATCAGTAGATATCAATATGTCAGACACGGTGGGAAAATTCGAGATGAAAAATACTAAACAAATAATTTGGATATTGGAACCTTATCGGACAAACAAACTGATAGGAGAATGTAAGTCATTGTGCTGTTGACTGAATTTGTTTCCATAACATGCACTATGCGTGACTTCTATTAGCAAATGACACATTCGCTCTATCTTCAGCCAATCTCAATCGAGATGAATGCAAAAAAGTAGAGAGAGAAGTCACAACAACCAATGAATTGTTATTTAATTAATTAAACAAAGTAGATTTTAAATCAAACTTATGTTCCTGTCCAACGCAGGCCATTCACACAAGAACCACGGAAAGCCGTTTTAAAAATTCTCAATTTGGAATTAAGATCGCGAAGCATGGCGGCTACGTTCGGATACACGTTCCGGTGTCCGCGTTACAGAATAATTAAAACCAAAGCGCACTTAATTACTGAAATGGCCACATATCTGTTGCTCGAGCTAAATGAGACTCATTTTTATGAAACAGATAACATCGCCACCCGTTGGAAAGTCGGCGCGATGCCGTGTCTATCACGGATTTGGGAAAGTATAGCAATGATGTTCGAACGCATTCTTTAATAATAATCATTTATTTAAAATTGTTACGTGACTTTCTCCTTGCAAATAATATAATTAAAATGATGACTCGTATGATTACAAAGCACTATTTTAAATGAGCACAAACGGCGATCGCGAGATGAGAGATTTATCCACTCATCCTCACTTCCAATGGTGTCGATTCTGTTGTGCACAAAACTAAACTTAATTTAGGCTATTGCTATCTTTTACTAAAAGGCAGTGCGAGAAAAGGACGGCTATAGGTATGAACTAAGTTAGAGATGTCAAACTAGTTTATGCCTTGCGCTTCACCGTGTTTTTAGTCGACATATTTTTACGTGCACCCTTCATTTGTATGAAAATATTAGTTCCAACTAAATTTGACAGCTCTAAATTACGTCCGTCTCTTTCTCGTTTTACTAGACAGAAAAAGATAGCAATAGCTTAAATTAAGTTTAGTTTGTGCACAACAGAATCGACACCAATCTTGCTACACTGGCTAACCTAACACTATGTGATAATGTGATTTTTCTGATTTGGCTTACCAGAGCTAAATAATGGGTATTATACTCATTATTTTGGACTTATCGTATACCTACCTAAAAGGACCTAAAAATAAAAAATTTCTTCCTTAAAATTTGCACAATTTCAAAGAAATGCCTCAAGTTTTTATCACCAAAATATACATTCGTTAGATGGTTTTGCATTCCAAAGATACTTAACAAAGTGAAAGCGTCTGCAAACGGAACTTGTATTAAATATATGGCGTCTAGACCAAGTTCGTATTCTCTATTGATTCAAGCCAGACGTGGAGCAGTGAGCTCACAAACGTAGTGCGACTCCGTGTTGAAAGTTTAGAGCAAATTGCTTTGAAATTGATTCAATATTTACTCACTTTGTATGTGTATTTCACAAAGAAAGCTCTTTGTGCGGGACATTGTACGTTTTATTATGTGCTAAAAGTCAGTTATTTATTGAGGTATATATTACTAGTCATTATAAAAACACGAAGCAGTCACGATCAGCTTCACACATCACGCTTTTCTCAATCAAATTACTCAATTTGTCATCAAATCTAATCGTTACTAGCACCAACAAATTGAATTTACCAGTACTTGCCGTTCTTGATTAATTGGAACTGTCAACGTGCGTTTTGTCATCACTAATTGTTTGGATGTAGACATGAAAACTATTGTCAATTGTCGCATCGAATGTAAGACGACACGCAACGGTAATGAGGTGTGAACAAGTCAGATGGACACTTGATACAACGCGGGAGGACATGCTCAAGCGCCGCGGTCTGATTCTGCGCGTGCGCTCGTCGCCCGTAAATCACACAGGCTAGATCCGAGCTCAATTTCTCTGGCCATTTATTAGCCTCCTCAGCCATTTCGTGTCTGTTCAAATAATTTGTGTACACGCACGCAACGGTAATTTAATAAAAATGTGGCATCTTTGTTACCGAGTTGTAGTCACGTCAGCGGATATGTAGCGTTTCTGTAAGCGATCATTAGAATTCTTGGAGATGGCAATTTTGATTGCTCGGTATTTGGAATTCAGATAGGATTGGTCAGTTTTTACGAGTAAGATTCAATGGTCCTTCGAGCTTGATTATTCATGCGTGGGTGATGTAAGATACGAGTACAAAGCAAAGGGCCAGACATAAAACATGGCATGGCAAACACGAAACACTTGGGGGTCACAAAAAGTTGTGCTTAGAACTTATTACAACAATGCATAACAATGACGATGCTGAACATTTGGACTGGGATACTCCGAAACTTACTTGAGGTTGTCAAACATAAAGTAGATAAAGGTCTTCTATTGAGAAAAAACTTTGTTTTGACGTCCTGCGCCAAAATGAACAAGCAGACACATTGCATATTTGCATGCATTATTATATATTCGTCTTCATGTCTTATTCATTGCATCGTAATTTTCATCAGTCGTAACAATTGGTTACTCATTCAATCAAAATTATATCAAACGTTTGTGCATTGTTCAATGCATTGAAGGAATACAATCGGTGATATTAACAAATTATTGTTTGTATTACGGTCATTTACTTTTACGACTAACGAGTAACATTCCAATCTAAGCCACTCGCTTCGTAGCGGACAAAATGCGGAGATAAGGACCAACAATTGAAATGGTTGAAGATTCCTTAACCAAACAGCATCGATACTGGTCCTAATAGGACTCCTAATGAAAACAACAACCAAGACGTAATACCGTCACATCAACTATGAATAATTCAAAAACGAAAGTATAGAAATAACATACATAAAGCTCAGACAAGTAGATTATTGAACGATCTATTAATATTCATCGGTATATTTATGATTAATACTCGCGAGCGGTTATTATACTCATAATTCAGTGTAGATAATCCATATACTTTCACGTCAGTAGCTTAGTATAATTTGAGCATGTTATTTCAAACGGCTTCTTGAATTCATCACGATTGACTTGGTGCTGGGCCCGAAACTTATTTTATGAGCACTTGTTAATGCTTGCAGTTTTTTGTAAACTTCCGCCAAGACGAGCCAAACGAAGCGCAAGGGCACTAAGGCACTACGTACCTTTTTTCGAAGCGCTTCGTCGTTTTTTTGAACTCTTTTTTTTTTTATTATCAAGACACATAGTAACATTACAATTGACAAAATATGCGTTCCAGAAAACCACAGAGGGAATCTCATAATTTGGGTTTGGATTATACCAGATTTAAACCAAATTTCTCGGCACATAAAGTTTTAATTGCATAGCTCTTATACCTACCTACTTTAGATTTTATTTATACGGCCAAGTCACATATTATGGTCTCGTCTTGGACACTTTACATGAAAATGTTTTCGGTGGGATCACATTTTCCAAATCAAATGCGTGAATTGTTCTTTTTAACACGTTGGCTGCCAGGAAAAAAAACGCGTCTTACCATTCTAGCCACGTCGGTCAGTGCTGGTCGACATCTAGACTTTTCGTTTGGGCCGCGTCGGTCATAGCTGACCACGTTTTATGAGTGTTTTCAATCAACTCTTACAGGCCGTAGGGCAGCGCTATCAAACTAAATCCTATACTCATTGACCCGCGTGGCCCTCCAGTTAAACGAAATTACGTTGGTTTATGAAAAATTGAAAGAACATAGAAAAAAAACAATAATTACCAAAGAGTAAAAATTTGCGTCGTCAAAAAAAAGTTTATTGGATAAAAATTATACACAAACAAAAGAAAAAATGTGTTCAAAGTAATAACGATATTTTTTAACAATTTTAGAGTCTACAAACAATCAACTTGAATACCTATCCAAAAATAAATCTTGACTAACAACATTAAGTATTTAAAAATTAAATTTTAATATGAACGTTGGCAAAACATTCAACACATACAAAAGGTTTATCTTCACAAGTGTCACAGAAAGTAGGCACTTTTTTAGTTTTGTTTCTGGCAAGTGCACGCCCAAAAGTGGTCACATTATTTTTGTAACAAACTGTGGACATCCGACGCACCTTGAGCGAAGGACCTTCTTTTTTCTGGAGCACATGTTTTTTTCTCATATTCCGTCCTGAAGTTGTTTCGGTTGTTGAAGATTTTGCTAAAAAACTTTTGAGTATTTATTTTCTAAATTCTACAATAGGTATATTTTTATGTGTGACGGATCTGTATAAAACTAAAGCATTCACCAAGGCGACGTTTAAAATCAGATCAAATGCAATTTTTTTGTACCATTTTAAAGATTTTCTCAATGGTGTCTGGTAAGCTGCCATCTGATCAGCTAAATCCACTGCTCCTTTTGCCTTGTTATAATCTAAAACAATAGCTGGTTTCATTGTGGTTTTATTATGTTTGGTAACGGGAATAAAACGTGTTGAATGTTTCGTGGAAAGTACTAAAACCTCTCGTTTGTCTTTCCATCTTAAAACGGTTATGCCATCATCACTTTCTCTCGCTATGAATTGGCCTTTTTTTAGCTTGGTAGAAACTACTACTTTAGGGAAATGCTTTCTGTTTTTTCTTAAAGTTCCAATCAAATGTGTTTCATATTTCAAGAGTTCTCTGGCTAAGGGTACGCTTGTATACCAATTATCAGTATATAACGAGTGCCCTTTATTCAGCAAGTCCTGGCACAGGTTCATTACAACTCTATGAGGGGTGACATTAGTTTGTTCATTTTGTTTTCCAGCATATATATTTATCTTATATGTATAGCCTGGTAAAGTGCACAGTTTAAAAAGCTTGACCCCGTACTTGTGCCGTTTTTGTTTATTATATTGGCGAAATATCAAACGTCCTCGAAACGGAACCATACTCTCATCAATGCATATGGCTTCACCAGGAATATAATTTTTCTGGAAATTATTATTCAGTACATCTAACAAGTGTTTTACGCGGTGAAGTCGGTCCAACTTATTATTATCGTCATCTTGAGAAAAATGTATCATTTGTAAAAGCAATTCAAACCTATTTCTAGACATTACAGTTCGTGGAAAGTTTTGGCTCATAATATCACTCGTAGACCAATAATCGGCAATTTTTGGAAGCTTTACCAAACCCATGTACAATATTAAGCAGAAAAAATGTTTTATCTCAGCAAGGTTTGTTTCTGACCATAAGCGGATTCTTGCATGTTTCGAAGCTTCTGTGGTGCGAGTTATTTTAGTTATTGCAAAAGCATTAGTACTTTCAACGATTTGTTGTAATAAGCTATCCGTCACCAAAAGTGCATAAAAATCAGCTGGAAACTTGTTAGTCATTGACGTGCGAATAGAAACTGGCATGCCACAACATTCAGTGAAAGGAATAATATTGCGCTGATTACCTTTACACTCGGTCCATTTTGAGGATGTACTATTTTCTAAACCTTGGATAGCACGATCAATTTCTGCATCACTGTCTTCGCTTGTTGATAGGATCCGCAGACGCCTGTGCCTCGATCGGGGGGGTTGAATTTTTACTTCCTCGTCATCAGAACTTAGGTTTAAACTTTTGTCGAGAAAATCAATTTCTATGTTTTCGATCTGTGTTAAAATATCTTCCGTAATCTCAAAATCTTCAAATTCGTTCATAGTAATAATAAATGTTAATAACTTAAACAAACGGATACGCTATCGTAACAAATCAATCAATAAAACGGCGTCTCACATCGGGATTCGGGCGATAACTGCGTAGGCGCGGGAGAGTTCACTGGCTGCGGGGTAGTGGGACGGACCCGACACCGCGACCCGCGCGGCCTCCCCTAACGAAAAGTCGATATTTCGTCTCCATGGGCCGCGGCGGTCAGTGTTGACCGACGTCTAATATCTCTATAAACTATGACTAAAATTCACCTTTGTTAATAGAATCACACATTCTGACATTAGATTTAAGTATTTAATCAAAAAAAATGTTTGGCAAAATTTTAACACATTTCCGATTTTTTATTGGCCTAAAGAGGAAGTTCACTGTCGGTCAGCACTGACCTGCGTTGGCATAGAACGTGTTAACCGACTTCAAAAACGAGGAGGTTCTCAATTCGATTGTTATTTTTTTTTTTATGTATGTACACCGATTATAAGTTTTGAACTCATCACAGGTAGTCGATGTCATAGCCGTGAGTGCGTCTTGCGTTTAAGTTATTTCTCCATTGCAACATTAGTTGTATCCATTTTCTGATTTCAACAGTTTTGAAATATTGGTCAAAGACGTCATCAAACCACTTGAGCTTGGACTGGCCTTGGCTTTTGCACTATCAAGTGCAAATTTTGGTGCTCTAGTGTCGTCCATTCAGTACCTACTCAGCTGTCCGAATCGTTTGTCAATATCGCTCAAGGATTGTGTTATGAGGAGTTTAATGTTCTTGTAAGTGTTTTTGTATCATAATAGGGTGAAATTGCATTTATTTTTATTCAGTTATTGTCTTGCTTATTTCAATGCTTTCAGTTTTGTCCGTTACTAACGAATCGAGATACGAAAGATGAAAGTTAGAACCGCAGCTGAATAAAACGCCTGGGTTTTTGCCCTGACAGAAATTCAGTCTTAGGGTTTGGCAGAATTTTCAGGACTAGGTGTTTCGCGGCATGTTATCTGATTTAATCATAACAAATGGAGTTCGTTAGCCCATGTAACCCGAAATAGTCTGTGGTCAGGTTACTTTATTTATTAATTAATCCAGTTTTCCTGTGAATCAACTCATTATATCAGGGAAACATCGGGAAGGAAAAAAAATAGTTTCAATGGTGTTCCTGCCAATTAATATAATTCAGTTCAATCAGAATAAAATCATTATGTATTTTATGAAAAGAATAACTTCGTTTATTATTTGATCGGTAGGAATAGGAACAAGTGCGTGAATCTGGAAACGAAACAACTCCTTCAAAACTGTTTTTCGTATTTTATTTTCATTGGTTCTCAGTTTTCACTTCATCTTTTTGCCGACTTAGCAGGTTTTTATTTGTTAAGCGAAAGTTCAATTTCGGATCTTATCTATCCGTTATCAATATTTATCATACAACACTATTAAGTTAAGACTTTGATTTGAAGAGGTACGAGATGAGACACATGAGATTCCAATAAATATGATAATAATAAAATTGTGGGTAGCATGAATCATCAGATCATAACGTTGTGGAGTTCATCCAAGTAGATAACTTATACCCACCTGAGTGCAGCTGAAAAAACAACAGCGATGTACAGGAGAATGTTTATAAATAATTCATACACATAATAAAACCGGCGCGCCGTGTCTAGCAGTCTATACTAGTTCAAGATCACAACATGAAACGACAATACAGCGAGCTGCGGGCACGACAGAGCGAGGGTGTGAGTGCGCAGCCCTAGAGCTCCCGGTAGGTCCCTGTGCCACTGTGCGTAGCTATACCTACCCATCCCATGGCGGGACAATCGATTCGCGGGAGTCGCTCCCCCAGCGGCGCGCCCGGCTGCCAGCCCGGGCCGGCCACCCGACCGGCACATTCTACCGATAATAACATAAAAACTTACCTTTTTACACTTCAGCAAACTCACACCACCAAAGAAATGTAGCCACGGAGATCGCGAGTTCAAATCACAGGTTTGCACTATATTCGCGAACGGCAGATTCAGTCTAGCACTTCATCAATTAACTTGACACTGATTTTTAATTATAATAGCTAATATATATGTATAATAGTGTATACCGGTACGGTTTGGTCCGGCGTGGATACGTTAATTACGTGAATCGTTGCAACAACAACGTTACCCCCACAGTAGTTCGCGGCGGACTGACCGGTTTGAAGATGGCGCTTTGCGTGCGGCGGCAGGGAAGCGAGTGAATGCAGCTGCGGAAGCACCGTTAGAAACTGCTCCAATAAGAATCCAGTATGAATACGAGCGTCTGTTATCAGCCAATAGTGAGTGAGCTTATTCGCTAAGGTTTTGCCCGTGAAAGTTCAAAAAGGCTCATTATTATTCTTGTTTTAATGATATTATTTAATCATAAATTAGGAAGAGTAGTCTAGCTAGTACAGTAATTAAGTTATTAATGGTTTATAAACGCGCATAAACTGTTACATTATTCGCGGTTAGAGAGTTCAAAAAAAAGTGTAACTGCTTTCACAGGCTCTATATTATGTACGAAACGAAGCTATTTGGTTTACATTTTACAATGTAATTTGCGTGTAAACCAAATAGCTTGTTGGGCCGTACCTGGTTATTATAATTATTTGCTTGAGTCGCTGGGAATACCAGTACGTTACAAATAGAGTTTAGTGCAGAAAGGCAGTTCTTAAAGCAATAAATAAATTATAGAGCCCTGAGATAACTGGCTGTAGTTGGCTTACTGATATTATAATGTTGTGTACTTAAAATCCCTTCAGAAAAAAAGTGTCCATCAGTAGTTTTCAATGGGCGGGTGGTAAAACCTCAGCTACTTTGGGTTTGATTAATCACGTTCTTGTTAGGGTCCCATTATGTCCCCTCGAGTCCTCGACTAGCCATAAATTAAAATTAATTTGTTTTAGTCACGTCGTCGCCATAGCCTAAAATCTACGCTGCGTTTTTTTTTATTTGGCAAAGGAAACGTGCGTGTCTAAAGCCAAGAAGTAAATTATTGCAAGGTCTTAATCGGTTTCACGGCATTTTTGTAGGAAATGTCGACCTGAAAAATGTCATTCATCTTTTGGGAGCATGACTATACGATAGTAGGTATTACAATAATTTACAGGCAAATATTCATTACTGTTAACTTTGAGCGCTTATGTGTTGAAATTGAAAAGGTTGGTTTGACGGAATGTAGCTTTGGAAAGTACTATTTGCATTAATAATGTTTTATGGTTACTGGTTAGGACGTTATAGCCTTTCTGAAAACTATCTCTCTTACGGTTCTATTCTCTTGTGCAGTAGGCAAAGCCCCCAAGACGAGAGCTTCAAGATGTATAAACCTTTTGCGTGTGGTCCAAGCAACTGAAAATTAAGAATGATGAAAATATAAAAATGTTTACTTACATTATACCTAGATATTTTCTCGCCATTCCTAATGGCATTTTTAGGTGTTGTTAGGTGCTGCAGAAGTAGCGTTACAAAAAAAAGCCACTGTATCAGGGTAACCCGCGAAATTCAAATTATTTTTACAGGGTAGCCCGCGAAATTCAAATCTTCTTACGTTTTTTGAAATTTGCAGGCCAGTGCTATGTTGTATGTTGATTAAAACATTGTTCGCAACTGTAAAACGTGTGTAGTTATAGAATTATAATCATCAAAATCATCAATACAACCCTCCAAGTTCATAAAGGTCGAGGAATGACTTTGACCTTGAAAAAGTCAGTCGCGAACAATATTTTAATCAACATACAACCTCAGACCAAATAAATAGGTAAAGACGGAACTTTGCGAACAGCAAAGTGAGGCCGTCAAATTACGTCTCGCCGTGTACGCTCAGACCAAAAAAAAACAGTAAGACGGAACTCTGCGAACAGAGAAGTGAGGCCGGTTTCGTAAACATGTTGTGCATTGAGGCGTAGTACTTATAATAATTTTAGTTTGATGTAAATGTGTGCGTGTATGAACAGAGCGAGATGTAATTTTGCGCTGACCTCACTGTTCGCAGCGCTATGTCCGTGGCTATGTCTTGGTTTTTTACTTGGTCTGAGCATACAGCGTAAGAAAATTAGAATTTCGCGGGCTGCCCTGACGCATGACCACTTTTATTTAAACAAAGCAGTTGTATCGTATTCGTAAGCATGTAAAAAAAAACTTTAGGTACCTACTTAAATTGAAGTGTAAAACTGTTTTATTTCCATGCCTTGCAGACTGTGTAACATGACGAGCACAGCAGGTCACACCTAGTTTACCGCGGGCACTCCTAGGTCTACCCGCTAGACCCAGGCAGACCCAGGTCACAGCGTAGTAATGAGTGCCTAACCCACTCCACACCTTAGTGAAACCGCATTTTAGGTAATTCATTACCATTCATGGTTATTGGTATGGGTTTTTAACGTTACATTCCTGTTTGGATGTCGCGTTTTCCTTGTTCTCCATGACAACTAAGTAGGACAAACGATAACAATGTAGGTATTGTAGTATTTACCTATTTATTTAAACTGAGGTGAGGAGCTCGTGTCTAAATAATAACAGCCGTTAAAGCCGTGCTTGCCTATGGTTGTCATTTGTAGATCTTTGACAGTCGTTACAGGTAGTGACCCAAAAATTCTGACAACCAGTCTTACCAAGGGGTATCGTATTACCCAGTACTAACTGGGTTGTGGAGGTCAGATAGGCGACTGCCTATCGCTATCGCTGCCTAGACTGATGGAAGCCGACCCCAATATGTATAGCTGGGAAAAGGCTAAGCAGATAAATAGGTAAGTAGGTACATTAACTTAGTAAGTAGGTAACAGTGCAATGAAAAAACTTGACTTACAAAACCGTTTCTGGACATAAGTCTACCAAAATGTAGAGATTCGAAATCAAAACACACTTCAGCAATCTTAAATACGAGTAGGTACCTATTTCAATTTCTCACATTTTCCGATGATGTGTTTTAATAATGTTGCTTGGCAATCTACTCAGCCGTTGACGTTTGCTAAGGTGCAGCTTGCCTATGTAGGTACTTAATATTTATTGACTTCTGATTGGCCCAGAACGAACGGTGTCTCAAGCGTAGTGCCACGGTAATATTATAATACAGTAGTGTAACTCGGCCGCATGATAGAAATAAATACCTACAGCCACGCGGTACGTAAACATGCGTTAGGGCTGCCCGTCTCCAGCATTTTAATTACATTTGCCTACTTTCTGTTTCTATTTAGTTTTGTGATTGTAAATATCCTTTTTATATAAATAAATGAAATACTTTGTATATTGAATAGGAAGTGTTCAATAAAAATGCGTGTTGTTTTTTGATTGGTAGATTTAATTAAAAAAACATGTTACTCTATTCGCTTTATTTATTAATATAAACACCTTTTTTTTCGTGAGATAAAAGGAAATACTTATCCATTAAAAAAAAGACACACATTATGTACCTACCTACTAGTAAGTAAAATTATTTTATAGTCTTACCTTTCAGAGTTTCCAGGTAATTTAAAAAAACTTATGTCTGGATGCGTTATTGACGAATTCATACAACCAAAAACAGCACAATATTTCCTACTCGTCATATTAACTGATTTTTAGAGAAAAAATCGCGCGGTTATTGTTAAAAAAACAACACACCGTCCGTTCGACACTGCGGTACAGCCGTGACTGTCTGCGCCCCGAGCGCACCCCGAGATCGAGGCGCGTAGGTATAGCTCGCGTTTCGTCCGTTTGTGTGAAGTTGGAGTACTGTAGGTATTATAATATTTCCGTGGTAGTGCTCTGTGCTGCAGGCGTAGCGGTTAGCTAAGCTAGCGGAATGACCGCAAATATCTGCAGTTTAGACTTACTTGTGGATAATTATGTATTCTGTAATATGGGAAACTGCTTCCTGAGCGTCGGCTCTGGTCTACGAGATAAATATACGTGTTTATCGTTAACTGTAAGTGCTAATTGTGAAAAAAAGTGCGTATCGGTGCATGAAGATATAGAAGATAGCATAATCGATTCTGAGTTCTTCGGATCGAAGGCCAGATCTAGTCATTGAAGATAGAAGACCAGACAAAATACCGGTTATGGAGACATTGTGTGAGGCCAACATGACTAACATGACCAAGAATGCCAGCACTGGAATTCTAAACCTAACCGTGAATGGCCCAGGGGCATAGAACCCATACGAAGTGAATTGATGCCCACACAAACTACCTACCTATATCGATGGCGCGGCGAGTGCCAATACCTTTTATCTGTCTGTCATTTTTCTTTTTACTTCGGCATTTGCAAGTCATTGTCACTTTGCCGCCGTCGACGTTTACAAAAGGCGAAAAGTTGAGGAGACGAAGTAGGTAAGTAGTGAATACCTAGGTACATTTCATACTAAGTCCAATAGGAACTATAGCTAACTTGTAACAGTCTGTCAGTCTTGCAAAAACTCCATACTCCGCCGTAACAAACCATTAGAAGTCCATTGAAGCACATCTGGCATCACCGCAGACATGAGCTCGATGGAGCGTGCTAATTTACGGCCAGCGTCAGATATGCCTCGTGCAATTTGCCTACCACTATGTTATGGGAAACATATGGAACTATATTGTAACGAGCGGCTGACTGTGGCTTGGCGGGTTGGTCTCGCAGATTTTCTTGTTATTTTTTTATTGGATTTCATATTTGTGGAAGCATCAAGGGTATTTGAGTGATGAATGAAGGGTATATTAATTGGGTTTCGTATAATACCTGTGTTCTATGTCTCTGTCAGCAAGTCTAACTGGATTTAAGCCCATTTATAGACTAAGCCATGCATGCTTGAGCTATGAGTGTCTTGCTTGCAGGTTTGAGTTTACTGGTTATTATAATTTGCATCTAGCGAGCCACGAATTACTGCCAATTTCTACGGCTTATCCAACTCCTAATGCAGAAGCCGGAAATAAAAAATAAAGTAATGATTCAAAAAATCTCTCCATGTCCGCACAGATTCCTGGGATGCTCCGTAACTTGGACCATTACGGCGAATTCCTCAGCCTCACTCGTCGCGATATAAATCAGAGACGATCGGCCATCCATCGTCGCGTTCATGCTCTATGCTCGCGTCACCGACCGTCTTCGGATTTCAAACAACGCACCTTTTTCTAATCATTAATGGTCTATGGTCTGTATTATTTTAACTGGTCGCACACTCATTAGCAATTTTGCTCCGTTCAGAATCAAAGTGGCACGTGAATTAGGTTCAAGTTAGTCGTTATTGAACCATAGTATTGAACCTTTATCCATTCACAACACAAACAGTTGGCAAATGATGACATCAAATCGTTTGTGGTTTGCCAGACCCATCGAAAAAAATGCAATCATAGTTCTACATGACTGGGAATGAAATATTTGAAGGCAGACAATCAGCAGCAGTACCACCCACACCGATCCACTTGTCCCGTCTCCGTAAAGATAAAATAACAATAAATTATTTTTACGAACAAATTATACAAATCTCCGCCTGATCCGCGATTTCTAGCACATACAGTGCGTTAATTCAGCGCGTGCGATAAAATCGGATCGCGCTGAGCGGAAAGATCGCGGGATAGCACGCAGGCGCAGCGCCGCCGCCCGATGCTCTGGTGATACGAGGGAACACTCGCGTGGATGGAACCAGACCGGCAATTAAGGAGGTGACAATGTATTGGTAGTAAGTGATTATTTATGGTCAGCCGCTTGTTGGTGAACTTGAAAGGAGGTGAAACATTTTGTGACAATGTCATTTTGGCAGCGAATATTGAGATTCCGCGCCCAAGTTTGTGTCTCACTAACAAGTCATATCCCAACAAGCTACCATGAAGCTACTTTTGGGGAAGTTGTGAATTCAGCTGGATGCGGCAAGCACAGGGCTGGTTGTTGTGACTTGCTTAAGGGTGGCAAAATCAAAATCAAAGCATTTATTTCAAGTAGGCCAGTTACAGCTACTTTTGAATTATCGAAACAAAGATGAAAATTAAATGTAGCTACAGTCCCAGTCACAAGACATAAGAACTGTGAAAGTACTGTAGTTGCCCATTCCCTAGCGTAGATCTCTATGGAGAAGAACGGGCAAGAAACACCATGGATACTCTTTTAAATCAAAATATTGTTACAAAATCTTGGTTACATCATTCATGTTGAGATGGTGTTATGTGAGAACAATGTAGCAAGAAGTGCACGTTAAAAGTGTCTATAGTAGAGTTAGAGTGAGCATGACATACTCTCAACCGCCAGGGCACATTCAAGTCAAGGAAAGACGTAGGTTTCCAGTGAATGATAGTTTTCTAGTACATAGTACTCACACAATAATTATGGGCTATGCGATTATATAATGCTAATACAGATTGAATCTATACAATGCAAAGATAGTTGTACAATCTTCAGCAGCTCCAACAATTATATTTAATGCTATCAATTTATGCGCCCCTGTCCATGTGGAGCAGGACCAGCATTGAGCCAAGTATTTTTATCAGCGATATAATCGCCCAACTTGATAAACTTGCTTACATTGTGTGCGTTTGATGCATGTTTTAAATTCCGTCTTATTCAGTTCAAGAATACTTTGTGGAATTTTATTACAGCATCTCAAACAGTACTCCATGAAAAATGAGTCTACTTTAGCGAGTCTTAACCCTGGCTAAACTAGTTGGTCCCTATTTCTAGTACTGTAATTATGTCTGTCACCTCTTTTACCAAAAAGATGAAGATTTTTCCTGACGTACGATAATGATCGTACAATAGATGTAGGTACTGACAATGTACCGTCATGATGCCAATATCCTTAAACAGTTCCCTTAGAGAATCGCGTCTACGAAGATTAATGGCTCTGATGGCTCTTTTTTGCAGAATAAATATAGACTCAATATCTGCAGCCCATTCCCATAGCAAAATGCCATAAGACATTATACTATGAAAGTAACTAAAAAAGACTAGTCTAGCAGTATCTACATCAGTAAATTGACGGATTTTTCTAATGGCATATGCTGCTGAACTTAGCCGCCCCGCAAGGGATGTTAAATGAGAACCCCATATATGCATTGAATCAAGTGTAATCCCAATCCCCAGGAAAACCGTTTTATCTACGAATTCAAGTTTCTCTTTATTCAATAATATTTCACAATCACTACTTTTAACATTCGGTAAAGGAAATCTTATGCATTTCGTTTTTTTTTCATTTTGCGTGAACCAATTAAGGACCCGACTTAAGGCATTATTCACGTCATCTAGATTTTGGGCCCGTCCATTTATCTTAAAAATTAAGGAAGTGTCATCAGCAAACAACACTATATTTTGAGGTTAGTTTTTCAATAAATAGGGTAGATCATTAATATACACGAGAAAGAGGAAACGGCCCAATATTGAGCCTTGCGAAACCCCCAATTTTACTTTTAAACCCTAAGAATTACTACCATTTATTTGAACATGTTGTTGTCTATCACTCAAATATGATTTTACCAAACTAAGTTCAAGTTGACCCAGTCTGTAATACTCAAGTTTGAAAAGTGATGTGTCGTGATTTACGCAATCAAATGCTTTGGAAAGGTCACAAAATATTCCTACGGCGTCTTGAGTGAGACTCTTCCCACGCAGTAAATATGTGCTCTAATAAGGTTTCACCGGTGGCATCAGTCGTACAACGTCCCTTGGTGAAACCATACTGTTGATCGTGTAAAATTTTGTTGGTGTTAAAATGATTGAGCATTTGAATAAGCATTACTTTTTCAAACACCTTGCTAAAAACTGGCAACACGGATACAGGTCTATTATTAGTATCTTTACTGTCCCCGGATTTGAAAAGAGGTATCACTTTACTGTATTTCATTAGATCAGGGTCCTTGGTCTACACACAAATTAAAAATTAAAGCTAAGTATGGGGCTATAGTCTTAAGTATGATGTACAACCTTTGATAGACATTCCCGATAGATCTTCGGTCAGTTAATTTGATTTTTATTTGCCGAAAAGCTTTAATAACTATCATAGGGTTTTTATGTGTTTAAATTTAAATTCAGCCGGGCAGCCAGATACATCCGCCTTTAATAAACCAATTGAGACTTCAGGTGACTTATGAGTTATGACCTCTCGTGAATCTTTCGGCGATGGCAACAGTACTACAAACCTGACAAATCCTTATGCCATATTAATGTTAGTGTAAAACTTGTGGGGCAAAGTCCAAGCCATGGAACCGTGACCGTCTGACATTTGATTTCCCGACAAAATACAAATAAGTAATAATCCACCTTTCTCACAAAACTCCGTTAGGTTTATATTGCATGTTCAATTCAACAGTTCGTGTAGAAGCTTATAAATATCACCCTTAGCCATTCTTCTCGCCATGATCATGCAAATGTCATCAATTAGACGCTACGAGTCTTGATGCAGAACAATAAGCACTTGTAAGTAGAGAAAGGCGCTAATTACGCAATCTGTTATTGTTTCCACCGAGAATGACGCGAGGGATATCATTTGTGTGTCAGCGGGTGTCTGTAATTGACGTCTATCGTAGGAACATGACGTCTGATGTTTCTCATCGCTGGTTTCCGACTTGTTTGGCGTGAAACAATGAGGAGGTTTTTGAATAACTGCAGTGATATCTTCCTGTGAATCTTAAATTTATGAGAGGTTCCTTCGAAAGACATCGTTTTTGCCAGTGCCAAGTTAGCTCATAAATACGTTGACTCGTCAACGCAGAAATATTTCACAATATGTAGAATTTTAGGCTATCTGTCAAACGTCATTTGGTTTTGATCTACCACAACCGTACCACAACGTCCAAACTATGCATTCTTGCTAGAACCTCTTCTTTAAATTCAATCTCAATTGTACCTATGTCCCTCTAATAATGTCACTGACAAGTCCAGTTTCAAATTGCTAATCCTGGTATAACAGTTCAAATACATTATGCTTACTTTCCAAGCGCAAAAGAAAGTTTACGTAAAATAAAATACGGCATTTGATAATGTGTCGATTGTTGAAAAGTGGCCGTCACGACTATTACTGACCTATGTGGGATCTAATTACACATTGTTTCACCCGAGCCTGGGAAAACGGAATTGTTATGAAACCCTACACTTCTACTAAATGACTAAGTACTACCCAAACAACGGCAACTAGTGAAAACTAACCCATACTACTAGACTCGCAGTGAAGACGACTTCTTTTAGAGTAATTTGCTGGGTCACAAGTCTTTTCTGTATGAGAGAGAGTAGGCTATAACATGTGCACCATGTGAACACAGTGCACATTGGTAGATGTCTTCGCATTTTTGGGTCGAGGTCGGCATGACCAGACCCAAAAATGGTTTCCACAACTGGATTGCTGTGGAGCTACCGAACTAATTAGGGGACAACTTATTGCTCCTGTAGACTTCATGATATAAGTTCACGAACTCTAGGCCTAACTGGGCCTAGATCAGCTACTCTTGTTATATTGGCGCTGACTCTGCACGTGCAAAAAGTGTCGCATATTAAATTGTGCTTGAAATTTGAAACTGTAATTCCAATCCACTTTTACCACATACGACTCATATATCAGATAAATATCAGTTGTATGTATAAAATAAATAAATATCGCTGGACAATACACACAGCGCCATCTAGTGCCACACTAAGCAACGAGGCTTGTGTAGTGGACACCAGATAGTTGATATTGATATACTATATAGATACTTTTTGTTTTGTAAATACATACTTATTATACTTATAAACATCCATGACTCGGAAACAAATGTCCATGCTCATCACACAAACATTTGCTCCAACCGGGATTCGAACCCGGGACCCTATGAACGTAAGGCAGCCTCACTACCGCTGCGCCATTCGGGTCGTCAAACTCCATAAAAAAACTGTAGTTCATCAGCATCACCGAATAATGCACCCGATCTCATTTGCGAGTATAAACTAAACAAAATAAGCAATAAATATACCTACTAGGTACCGAAAGCGTAGCGGGACATATAAGACGTGTTCATCAGACTCCAATTACCTGCTGCTTCTCCCGTTAAACTTGTAAAATGTTCTCGTTTCTCAGTAATTACAACACCAACGTAGCTTGGTCTTCCTCTCCTCGAGTAAACACACTTTATGAGGAGGAAAAAGGGGTATTTTTGGTACGTTTTCAGGGGTCAAGTTATTTGCCTGTTTATTGTAGGCCAACTAACAAGAGCGTGAAGACGCAGCAATTTCGGTATGTGAGCGATTTAATTAAGAATGTTTAATGTTCACCATTTTAATTTCGTTATGCGCTTTCATTTTGACTTACGAGTATATCTACCATTCATAGAAATGTTTCTATGCTTGGAAAGCGGAGAGATGGCTTACAAAATAATTTAACTTTTAAATTAATTATATTTGTTTGATACTCGTTTATTATTCTAATACGGTTACCTCGCTTGCGTTTGCGCACGGTTCCATAAGATAAATTTTAGTTTGTAGGTAACTTATACTGAAAGTTTATCGCCCATTACAAAACCGTTAATACAGCTTCAGTTGGAATTAATTAAGGCAAGTTAGCGCTTACAGACGCAAATGCAAAAGAAAATCAACTATTTCAGTAGGTAAGTTATTTTTCAATACATTTCCTCGAAAACTGGTTCTTATCGCACTACGATTAGGTTCAACATGCAATGTATTTCACACACGTGCAATTTTTTTCATTTTCGAACACGTGTGCGGGAATGAAAATTGCCACAGATAACTATATTTAACTATATACCTATACCTAGTCCAAATGGGGTGGGCAACTGGTGGAACTAATGGCGCTAGCAGCGCATGAACCAAACATCGTCATTGGTTGAAAATTGTCAATGTCATTTTATATTTCAAAATAGATTGACCTCATTGGTCAGATTGGGTCTAAGCTATAGACGCGCCAGCTACAATCAGCTTTGACCAGCCTTCCTCATTGGTTCAATGCCTATAGTGAGAGGTGAATGTTTTTTTTTTTAATTTCTGCAAAGCAATGCGACAATATGTCTAAATGGCGTAAATATTTTTTGAATATTCATATTGTGTTTATAAATAGAACATCATAGATACTCATTCTTAATATATATAAGTCCCGTGTCACAATGTTTGTCATCAATGGACTCATAAACCACTTAACCGATTATAATAAAATTTGCACACCGTGTGCAGTTTGATCCAACTTGAAAGATAGGATAGAATAGAAAAAAATAAAAAGTCCACCCGCGCGAAGCCGGGACGGGCAGCTAGTGATTATATAAAAATAAAATTTACTTTTATTATCAAATTAACATTTGCTTGTGTTCTAAATTCAAAAAAATAAAAAAAAACTATTTTATATTAGGCTGTTTAGCGGATTCATACCTTTGCTTCTCTTTCAACCTGGCGAAAGCAAAGTGCGGAAAAAAATAAAATTAAAATCATGGTTTCATAATATAATTCATGACGAAAATATATTTCTTTTATTTTAATTCGTCAAATGTGTATTGAAAAACGTCGTTTGATACGCGTGGACATTTGTTATTGTAGTTCTCGGCTCTAAGTTTTCTCGATACTCAATAAATCGATAATGACTTAGCTGAACTTATATTTTACACGAATCATTACAAAATAACACACTTTCTCGCTACCAATAATTAGAAATCTAGAAACAACCGCGCAAATGTAAGTAGTTATTCGTGACTTGCAAACCCGCTTCTTATTTCGCGCCTATTATTAGCACCTTGACGACAAATCTCATGCAATTATAATCGATATAAACATCGAATTTACGATGACAAGCATCGCTAAGCGTCGGAATTAGGAAAGCCGCTGGCGTGCTGTCGCGTGCGGCTCCTCAGCGCTGCATTATCATAATTGATGAAAGCAGTAGCGTATCTATTGTAACGCGAGTTTTGTGCACACACTACGCGCAAGATTTAATTTCCGCTTAATTAGTGGCATTACAATTAGTGAACTTCAGATTTTTGCATTTCTGACTCCTTTTCCTTGAGGGACATCCGTGGAACAAAGTTGAACCTGTGACCTGTGTGGGCTGTCGCCACTTCATGCGGCCTGAGTTGATCCGGTGCGTGCGAAACGTTTTGGTCTATTTCACCATCTCCCTGGCAGATAGCGCGGGTACCTTACTACTGAGAGTAGGATAGGAGCAGTTATTTTTGAGAATTATGGTCACAGAATGACATCACTGGAGAGACCACCAAAATCGACAAACAAGTATTCGATTTTGGTTTGCTCAATTTCAATAACTTTTACCAGTTTGCTACTTACTACCCAACCATCCCATTCCCATTCTCACTCCCATTCTAGGCAACCAGCACCAGGACTTCCAGCCTTCTAGGGCTACCAGTCTTTTCTTAGATGTCATCCGAAGAAAAGTGAGGGCTACGACTCTACGAGCCTACCCTTGGAGCAAGAAAGCAGCCAAATTTAAGCTGCCAGAAGGTAGGTTAGTGCTGAACTGCTGACTAGGTTATGCCATTGGAGGTAATCTAGGTACGGCAGTATTACCTACTCACTTTTGTACCTAATTGACTATGACCACCGATCCTAAAAGTATTGTAAAGTCTAGGATTTGGTATGGCCCGTCGTCGTTTAGTAGGTACCTACTCTTGCACTTTTTGGACTGGTTGTCTGTGATCTAGGTCATCTTACAGAGATTTTCTACAATAATTGACCACGAGTTTTAAGTTTACCTTTAGCTTAATCTAGTAGCACTCACCTAAGTATGTTTAACAGGAGAAATAATTTGATGATTACCATAATTGTAGGTATGCTTGAAATAGCATGCAGCTTAGGTAAGTGTGGGCTACCAGTGCAATTTAAATCAATTAGTAAGATGATTGTTCTGTACACTTATCTCCTTAGTAAAAAATTCTTTGACGCCTCGCGCATTCATTAGTCTATAGTTAATTGCTCATAATAATCCACATCGACTGTGGATAATAAAGAATCGACACGGTAAGCCGTTAGAACACTAACTTAGCGGTCGAGAAAGTCGTTTTTTTCGGGACAAAAGCGTAGTTTTTCTTCATAGATGTCTCTTCAAAGACTTCCTCTTCGGATTAGAATAATGAAACAATATTTTATTTTAATATGCAGTATTAATTTGCATTTTATGAGACTTCATTTTGAAAGATTTGAAAAGTGATTAAATTATAATTAAGGAAATAAAGTAAAAAACACAAGTAGGTGGTTGGAACTTTCTTTGTCTGCAATGGTTAAATGTTTAGTTTCTATGTTAAGATAATTATAAACTTTATATCATAGAGTATGGTTTAGATAATTAAAATATGAAAGAACGGTATTGAGTTTTTGGTCGTGGTTCTGGTTGTTCTGTCTAAATATTCTTTTAGAAACGTGAGAGGGCGCTGCTGAGCGGAACGGGATCCTAATTAAATTATCTGGAGCGTGACACGCGCGCATTCTAAGCTTCTTGTTTTTCTGGACATAACTAAAACTACCCACCGATTTTGTGAGCTACGAGTAAAATATACCTATTCACCATTTTAGAAGTAGGTAGTAGATAGGTAGGTATTTCCAAACGTACTTTGATATTTTAAATAGTACCGGGGTCGGTCTAAGACTAAGGTTGCATGCAATTTTTTCTATGCAATCTCGCACCTCATAGACACAGATTGCACTCAGACACAGATTGCATAGAACTTTATACGAAGAATTGGGATGCGGCGACTGCGGTGCGGCTAAGTCTGCGTTCACCTTTAGGCATCCACTGATAATCCGGCACGTTTCATTTAGTGCGTGTATGATCTACTAAGTTGGCATGGGCAGAACTATCCAGAAGTGCCATTCCAGTTGTTTACACTTTAGAGGGCGATAGAGGTGACACTTCCTAGTTTCAAACCCGTCCTCAATGCACAATGTGTTGAGCGAGGTTAATGATTTGGCTGCACCAAGATTTCCCAGGCCTGAATCCAGATTAGTCTGGGATAGTGTTGGGTTAATAGCCGGATGCTTTGAGTTTTTATCGATTATAATCCATAAGTGTCCATTAATAGCCTTGCAATTGATGATAACCCTGCTATTATTGTATTGTTAAAAAAATAAATGCTTTTTTTTTGTTTTATTGTAAAATCTGTGGGTGTGAACATAAATTGGGTGCGTGTACGCAGTGTGATTCAATGTATTGTTATTCTTTTTATTTATTTTCACTTTTTGTATGTGAAAAAGATAATCGGACTGCAATGGCTTTTGAACCAATATATTTGGCTGCTTATTTGCTCAACCCTGCTTCACATGGAATAGAATTAGATCCAGAAGAAGATATAAAAGCAATGCAATATATATATATAAGAACTGGGCCAACATTTAAAAATAAACGTCATGAAAGAATTAGCCGATTACAAAGCAAAAGACAAGTTTTGGAAGAATCGCTTTATTTGGTCTCAAGTCGAAGAAACAGACGCCTTTAGCTGGTGGAAGGGTATTTGCAGTTCTACTAAACTTCATAAAATTACAGTTGCTATTTTATCAGCTCCTTACACGTCAGCAGTTACGGAAAGGACCTTTAGTACTCAACCGGATGTACATACAAAAAAAAGAAATAAACTATCTAGTGAACGAGCAGGAAAAATAACTTACCTATATATATATATATATATATCAAATAGTCTATTTTAGTTATTTTCATAGTATTATGTCATACGGTATTTTACTATGGGGACGGGCTGCAAACATCGAGTCTATATTTATTCTGCAGAAAAGAGCCATCAGAGCCATTTATGAATTTCGTAGACGCGATTTTCTAAGAGAACTGTTTAAGGAAATTAATATCATGACAGTACCTTGTCAATACATCTATGAAAACATCATGTACGTTAAGAAAAATCAGCATTTATTCAGTAGAAGAGGTAACAGACACCACTATAACACTAGAAATAGGGACCAACTAGTTCAGCCAGGTTTCAGGCTTGCTAAAGTAGATTCATCTTTCATGGGGTAAGTTAAGGTAGGTTTTTCGTGTTTGAAATGTTACAATAAAATACCTCCCC
Source organism: Xestia sexstrigata (assembly GCA_941918905.2). Classification (NCBI taxonomy): domain Eukaryota; kingdom Metazoa; phylum Arthropoda; class Insecta; order Lepidoptera; family Noctuidae; genus Xestia; species Xestia sexstrigata. Next base: position 1,265,428 of record OW799203.2, on the reverse strand, counting down.
ACATTCTTCAACTGAACGAGATGAAATTTAAATCTTGTATAAAACGCACACTATGTAGGCAAGCATATTATAAGTTGGGGGATTACATTGATGATAAAAATGCTTGGCTAAATGCTGGTCCTGCTCCACAACCATAGGGGCAAACTAATTGATTGAACTGGTCGGGCATTATTTGAGTCTATCGACACGCAAAGAAGGAGAAGAAGAATTGATTCCCATGTTGATGTATTGTGGAAGCTGCAGAAGATTGTTAAAATATACCTACTTGCATTGTGTAGATTCCAGTTCTTAGTATTATATAATTGCATAGCACATGTGTGAGTACTTTGTATTGTTCAGCCACCATTTACATTTAGTTATCTTTCATTGACTTGAATATGCCTTGGTGGCTGAGAGAATGTCATGCTCACTCAAATGTCTCGCTGATGGTGGCGGGTGTGTCGGGTCATTTAATTCCCTTCAATATGGTTGAGTTAAATGGCGCCGATGCGCGCGTCATGTTCGTGAGCGGGCGCTGTCAGTTGGGACTGGTCATCTCTTGGCTGCCAGGGTTCATTTTAATTCGTTTGTTGTTAAATTGTTGTATTTTTCTACTCTGGACGCTCTTAATGTGCACGTCTTTCTACATCGTTCTCACATATATGTATAATTTCAAAATTAATGATGTAACCAAGATTTTGTAACAATATTTTGATTCAAAAGAGTGTCCATGGAGTTTCTTACCCGTTCTTCTCCATAGAGATCTACGCTAGGGAATGGGCAACTACAGTACTTTCTCAAGTTATTATGCCTTGTGACTGGGACTGTAGCTTTGTTTTTTATTTGTAATTTTAACATTCAAAAGTGCCTTAATGGTCTAATTGAAATAAATGCTTTGAGTTGAGTAGATACGGAAAGTGATTTCTACATGGATTCGGAACCTTTCTCTCCAACATCAGAAATCGATGAAATATCCTGTGACTGTAATGAACCTGTACTTCTTAATGCACCAGATCTGGATCTACCATTAGCGTCCCATCCAATCGATGTACCAAACTTAGGAGATTTTGAAGAAAACACTGGATGTGTTTCTAGCAGTAATTAGGCTGAAAATTATTTTTGAGCAACAAACAAAAAAAAACAAATAAAACGAAAATAAAAAGTTCCCAAAAAAATATCCCAAATACATGACTGATTAAGAACTAAAAAAAAAAAAAACTAATTTTCAAAAATCAATGTAAATAGCTGATTAATTTTTTTTAAATGGGCCAGATTTGTTTTAAATTGCACATTTATTTACTACAAAGAAAGATGATGAAAATGAAGTCTAATCTGACAGTCCTAAGCCTGAAAACCATAAGGGAATCACTAAAATAACATTAACAGCGGGGTTATCATCCATAATTGCTATTTATGGCTACTAACTGCTTTTAATCGATTATTAGCCAAATGATATTTAACCGGATTATTATCATTGCCCAACACTAGTCTGGGATTCATTTAGGGTCTTGGAACAGTTTGTAGTTTCTAAGTGTGGCAGATCAAAGCAGAGATATTGTATTGGGCAAAAGTTTCTAGGGTCGTCGTGTGATTCTCCAGGTTTGGGAATAGCGATAACTTTTGATCTGCTCCAAAGGTGAGAAATGCTTGTAGACTCCAAACAGTGGTTGAAAAGATGTAGTAATCACGGGACAGATACGAGGCAGAGGTGTTTAATTTGTTTGACCAATATCTCATCCACTCCGGGGCCCTTACTAGAACTCAGTCGTTGAATGGCTAAGACTATATCCGTTATTGAAATGGGTCACACACAGAAAGATTCACTTCCGGTACTGCGCTGTGCTACGGGATGGTAGTGGTTCACTGATAAGTTACCGGATAACACTATCCAATAAACTTATAATGATTAATTAAATAGATGACTTGGAGAAAATCTTACCAAAATTAGCTGTTATTTTTGCTATATTTTGAGATTTTGAGATTGATTGATGGCATCTCTTCATGGTTGTATGTCATGCCTCTTTGCTCAGGAAGAGGATTAGACGAGTAGTTTTTGACACTTGACCATTCTTGACAGTTGACAGACAATAAATTGACAATGACGTACGGCGGTACGATATAGTGAAACATTGCAAATTGGAGGTTATGTGTTGAACCTTCTGAGATATTCCGAGTAAATAATGAAATAATAACTGTGTATTTGTTGTTATTTAGTGATTATAAACAGTAATAATGGCTTTTGCATCGTTACGTTTTAATGCCCTGCGCAAAGTGGTGCAGTCAGCATCCTACACAACTTTGTTGAAGAGGCCCATGGCTTATAGGAGTGCTATTTCCTTAGAAACTTTGTATCCTAATAGCTCCTTGAAGCTTACAACGCCAGCATTTGTAAGTAATCATAACATTCAAATCATATTCTTCTAAAAAATATTATACTTTTGGTTCTAACATAATTTGAATTCTTGTAGCAACCAGCTGACCCGAATGAGAAATTCTCGGGTTTCATACCGATCGATAAACTAGAAATAAAATACAGTGCAAGCTCTGGACCTGGTGGACAGAATGTTAATAAGGTAAGATATCAGATATACAATATCGTTTGCATATTGTTCTTGTTTGCAACAGAGCTTTATGGCGTCAAGTTTCATGAGCATGGCTTTTATAAATTCCCAAACACTTGAATGTTTGGAAATTTATAAAAGCCAATGAGCTGATTGGTAGAATGTAGAATTATTAATAAAATAAAATAAAATGACTATGTTGTTAAATATTTTGTAGGTACACACCAAGGTGGACCTGAGGTTCAAACCCAGTGAGGCAGACTGGCTACATCCTGACATCAGAACTAAAATTTTGGAACTGGTATGTCCCAAAACTTATGTAATCCTCTGTCATCAGTTTAATTAGCTCATTCTGTAAAGAAAAGTTATATTATCATCTGAATTCAACATCTACCTGCAGACCTGCCTTTGTTCCATGATACTTGGGATCTGTGGAGCAGCACATTATTTCCCTGTTGTCCTGTCATCATCATCTGCCTAGCCATTTCCCAACTATGTTGGGGTTGGCTTCCAGTTTTACCAGATGCAGCTGAATACCAGTATTTTACATGGAGTGACTGCCTATCTGACCTCCACAACCCAGTTAGTACGGGGTAATACGATACCCCTTGGTAAGACTGGTTGTCAGACTTTTGGGCACCTGACTACCTAACGACTGTCAAAGATCTACAAATCACAGCTGGGACGTTCGTCCCAATTCACAGGACATTTCACATGTTTTTTTTTTCATATTATTCCTAACATAATAAATACGTCTTTTATAATTTCAGCATGGCAACAAACTAACGAAAGAAGGCTACTTAATCATCAGGTCTGATACGACTCGGTCCCAACAGTTGAACCTGGCTGACTGCATGCAGAAGCTGCGGAACATGATCCGTGAAGCTGCCGTCACAAAGAAGGAACCAGAACCTGAAACTGTTGAGAGGATTAGACAAAGGTAATAGAAATACTCATTTAATTATAACAAACTACATCTTGCTCACAACCGTAAGCATTTAACTAAGGAAATTATCCTACAAGATATCTGTTCTCTTGTAAAGGCATGAAGGGTAAAAGACTGACCTTTCTTCTTATTTTCTTTGATGTAATGTGCAAAGCAATTGGCATTCAGGGTGGAAGGTACACCGACACATGAATGATTACCACATTTTCAGTATGTTATTCTGAATTACCAATGATAAATTTACTTGTGGGTTCTGAATCATGAACTGAATACGGTAAACATTTTTGCATTGGTGTCTCTTCCAGTTCCAGCCTGTATAAGCCTCTCAGTTGGCTCAGAGGCATATATTGTGAATATACAGACTTTTTCTTTCCATTATTTGTGGTGAGTATGTCAAAGATCAAAAAAGGAAGATTGCTTTGATCTTGACACAAAAGGAATCTTTAGTGATATCTATCTATAATGGGGTAAACCCCATGAAAACGGAAACCTAAAGGTTTCCGCATTTAGTCCTTGAACTGGACCATTGTGAGTGTGTATCTATAGTGATAATTGTGCTGCTAATCCTCTTGTGGTATTCCCTTGATTACCGAGTACAGATAAATACCTACAGCTTTATTGTCGGGCCTTAACTAGATGCTGCAAGTGAAACATCTGCACTCTACAGTGTGATGTGTGATGTTATGGTACATGTGAAATGCCTGCATATATTTTAAATTTTTATGTTGTAACCCTGAAAACAAGGACCAATTAATTGAGTTATACGGTTATCTGTTTAGACCTTTAACCCATATGTTTAATGCAACGGGCTATTTTTGGAGTTAGCTGTGCTCTGGGTGCGGGCTAACTCAGTCACTTTCTTATATTGCACATGTTTTATTTTTTCAAGTGAAGTCTGTTATTGATCCAGGTAGTATAGGCTGATGAACTCTATAATACGGTTTAAGGGGCTCCCCCATGCACACTAGCGTCACTTTAGTAAAAAAATCGGAACTCTTTAAATACACAATTAATATAAAATCTGATTGACAAAATCAATCTTTTGGTCTTCTAAATTATTTACGTCTGCTTAACTCATTGAAAAATAGCTCACTGTTGTTACAGATACAAATGGAAAAAAACGGCCGTTTTTAGCAATTTTTCTAACTGTAACTACAGTGAAGTATATTTTAATGAATTAAATAGACGTCAATAATCTAGAACTCTAAAGCATTGATTTTGTCAATCAGATTTTATATTAATTGTGTATTTAACGAGTTCTGATTTTTTTACTACAGTGGCGCTAGTGTGCATGGGGGAGCCCCTTCATATTTTCTTTTATTTTCACCTAACCCTTAAAACTAACCCATTTAAAAACTCTAGAGAGGCCTTTTAGTCCCTGCCTGCAAGACCTCAAGTTACGTTTCATACTTTTAGTTATTTTGTTTTACATGAGTGTTACTATCCTTTTCAGACACCTGAAAGCAGCGCGCATGCGCGTGGCAGTGAAACGCGAGGTGTCCCTGAAGCGCGAGATGAGGCAACCGCCCACTATAGACTTATGATTTTTCTATTAAATTGGGCATGCACGGCTTGACTTGCGCTGGACTCTGAGGAACTAGAAAAAAATAGAAGGTCGTTTGTGGACCTCATTTTTGCCTGTAGTATAAAAGTTCCGAAGTCGAACGTAATTAAAACCGCAGCAGCAATGTCGCCAAGTCGCAATAACAGACGTCATCGACACGATGAAAACAGACAGGCGGCAGTATAGCCATCTTCGGAACCAATTTAGGAAGAGTACATTTATTGTGGAAAATGGAAATGTCATTAACAGTACAATGTGCAAATTTATGACGAATTTATAAAGGGTTTGTGAGGAAAACTTTCCTGAAAGTGATGTCCATAGACGAAGTTTTCTCAGATGTTCAGTTCAGCCGTAAAGTTTGACTGTTTCTATAGTTATGTATAATTAAAATAATATAGTTGTTTAGCAATCCGAGTCTTTATTTCCGTAGTATTGAGTTTTTTAAAGGGTACTTACAAAGGCGACCGATGTGGAATACTGAATTTGAGCACATTATTTATTATGTAATGCCTTGCCTACTCAAGCAAGAAATACAAAACTCTTTTAATTTATTAAAAATGCCTTGTATTGGCGCATAAAAACATTGTGGTAAGCTTGTTTAAGTTTCTAAAACATCACTTATTTTACAATTTATTATGTAGCATGTTTTTGGTGAAACGGTTTCTCAAAACTCGTCCTCGATAACGCCGGTATTGACGTCTAAGTCTATGTGTCAAAAAACAGTTTTATTTGAAAAGTAGTTAGTTTCACTAAGATTTTATTATAATATCGTTATCGCGATTTTTGCTTGAATAAAGCACATACAATGAGGAAAATTATTATATTAAGGTGGATGCTCCAGGGTAGCCCGCGAAATTCAAATTTACTTACGTTTTTTGCAATTTGCAGGCCAGTACTAGGGTCAATGTTGATTACAATATTATTTGCGGCTGCAAGACGTATGTAGTTACAGAATTATAATCATCAATACAACTCTCCAAGTTCATAAAGGTGTAGAATAATTTTTTAATCAACATACAAACTAGCACTGGCCTGAAAATTGCAAAAAACGTAAAAAAAATGGATTTCGGGGGCTACCCTGGAGCATTAGCCTTAAGGCCAAAAAATTAGATTTAAACAAGGCAGATTGAGGTAAATGACGTCACGTCATGGCCGCGACAGTCACGGACGTTAGAACTGTCATAGAAAATTGCAGGAGTTTAATATTATTTTTGAGCAACAAAGTTGAACTTGACTTTTAATACTTTTCTTGTTATGTTTTATTAAAAAACTTACTATTAGAGACCTAAGTAGTGTACATCCTTGCAGTGATTTTTCCTAGGCGCCTGATGAAAGATGTTGAGCAAACTTTTATTGAAGTTTTTTGGTGTGTTCGGATTTCTCAGGAACTTATATTATTATGTGCTAAGGATAATTATTTAAACAGTCAAACAACATTTATACGAATTGAATGAACGTATAAATGTTTCGTATGCCCAATTTAATATTGGAATAAATGTATTCCAATTGTGTTTTAGATTAAGGTAATGTAAACGTTGCTATAATATGTGTGCAGGCGCGTGTAGGCGCTAAGGCCGTTTCTAATTAGATATAAGTAGTGTAGATTAGCGTATTTTCGCGTGTAGGCGCATCTTTTACCACATGCGCAACGCAAGCGCTTGCGCGCTTATAAGCTCGTATAAGAGCGAGCGGCGCATGATGCCTTCCTGCGCACTATCTCAACCGCGCGGGTTGCGACCTTTCGAGCTAAATCCCGTGTATGGGCGTTCGGTTTTTTGAAGCGCAAAATGTTGCGCCTGACAAAACGTAACGCGCAGAACATAACTCTTAGTCTGAAACTGCTTTATGTCGGTATTATTGTAAACCTGGCTATATGTCACTTTATAATATTAAATAAAATATAGTCCTTTTGAATCCAATTGTTTGTTTCCGAAAAACCTAATATTATTACTATCCTTCACATAAGGCCCCGTTCCCACTATGTCGTGACAACAGATAATCGTGTAGTTTTAAGTGACGTGGCTTGTGTAGGACGACACGATTACTGTCGTCCACGAGTTTTGCCAACTATAAACCAACGATAAATTAATCGTCACGAGTGCGACATAGTAAGAAGGGGGCCTAAGGCTTCTAACCCAGTATAATATTATTTATTTTATAATTATATTGTCTAATAAAAAAAAAAATGCTTTCAATAAAATTACAAAGCTGGCTGCTGGATAATATCAAACGTTAGTAAAAAGATCCAAAATAGTCTTTGGCTATAACGCCGTTGTCATAGCAACGCTAAAAGACAAACAATTAGTGAAGTGTGTTGTCAAGTCACATTACTGTTATTTTGACTGTTATTTTTATTGAGCACATTTAACTTTCAATATGTCTTACAGGGATTTGAGGAGTAAGTAGTGTTCATGCAGAAACAATGAATAAAGTTTTTGTTATTTCCCGAGCGGCGCGCCCCAAGATAGTAAAGCGGTCTAGTTTGGGGCTCACTAGCTGTTGTTTTAAGTCACTATGACCAATTCTGTGCTTACTGTCCTCGTTCTTCTGCCTTTATTGTATTTAGCTTAGGAGCCTCCTCCACGAGAGAGAGAATCGCGGCGATATTATCGTCCTTGCCACGTTTTTCTAAACACACTCTTTTGGCCCGTCTTCACGAGCGAGAGAATCGCGGCGATATTTTCGTATAGAAATACGTTGAATCACCGCGATTCTCGCTCGTGGAGGCGGCCTCTTAGGTCGGCACAGCATCTTCGCAGCGTTCCCCTATTAGTCGTCATCAAGTCCCATTCATCAACATCATCATCCACAGCTCAACTTAACCCACTGTTGGGTACAGGCCTCTCTTTGGTTGTGCCAAGCTCCACGCTTTTGTCCCTGCTATTACCAGGTTAAAAAACTATTTTCTATTTCTATTTTTCTCGACTGAAAAATATTATATTCCATTTGGTAAGATTTTAGCGAGGCAATGCGCGTCCTGGGGTTTCCGAAGCCGATATCTTTGGAGAGCTTCAGGACTCCTAACTGGGAGCTGATGGAAGAGTGTCTTCGCTGGCTGGCAGCCAGAGTTGAGCCTGATGCGGAGCTGGGGGGCGGCAGACACTCTATGGAGCAGCGGGTGGCGCTTGTCACACACGCCATTGCGCTCTTTGTAAGTTTTCTTTTATGGGTAGGTATCGATACATGGTGAACAGAAAATGTTGGATAGGATTATTTATATCGTATTGTCAAAACTCCCTTCTATATACCTACGAGAAGAGGCCTTAAGTCAAGAGTCGACTATCTTTCAGCGCCAACATAAAGTTGAACAGCAAACGAGATAAGTGGACGGGTGCGGTGCGCGAGATGATGAGGGGCTTCCCACCTGCATAGCACTCCGTTGTCTTAGCACTAGCACCGGAATACACTATGTCCATCTTCCAGCACTCCCGCGCCAATATAAAGCTGAATGGCAAGCGCGTGTACGGCGCCGACGGGTACGCGGTGCGCGAGATGATGAAGGTGGCCTGTCTGCTGCGAGCAGCCCTGGAGACGCCGACTGCTGACGACCACCAGCACGAAACCACGCCCATGAGCTATGACTTTACCAACCGGGTAAGAAATCAAGCATAACATTAGTGCTGAAGTAATCTTACTTCTGCGCAATAGTCCTTAAGCCAGTGTGTGTAAGTAATATTTATTTTTATTTTCTAATTCAAAGTGCAAGCTTTTATTCCAATTAAACAATTTTGTAGGCATTTTTGAGTTGTGAAGGAGAAAGTCAGAAAGTTGAAGCTACCTGCGCCATTCCAAAACGTAAATCTCTATAGAGAAGAACAGACAAGAATATCCATTACTTTCTTTTCAATTAATGAATATCTCTTAAATAAACGTTAAGTAAAAACTAAGTTGGCCCCTTTTACAGTTAGGTGAGATCAAGCAAGCCCGAGCTCTGGCAACAGATATAACAGCACAGGGCGCTTTCCTCTACGACCTTCTGGCGAAAGAGGCCGAAAACAAGGTGAGTTCCGTGTCTACACAAACTTATAGGCTTTCTTAACTCTAACTGAAGTATGTAACTAACACCTAGAGGTTTTTAACCCTGTCCAATACCTATTTATACTTAGGAACAACGCCAGCAAGCCCTCGCCCGTCCTCTGGAGATGTCTGCAATGGAAGCAAGTCTTCGCCGCGCATTGGATGCCGTCGCCGGCAAGGTGTCCTCCGGTCGGGAGCAGATCGATAACGTGGCGGCCAGTGAGGCTGCCCTCGACGCCAAGCTGGAGAGGAAGAGGGCCGAGTTGATGAGGGCGGAGAAGAGGCTACATACTGTTCAGAAGATCAAGTAAGTGCTGCGTGTCTGATAAGATCTGAGCTGGTAAGGGGCGGAATCAGAGCGGCAACGTGGCGGTCAGTGAAGCTGCCCTCGACGCCAAGCTGGAGAGGAAGAAGGCCGAGTTGATAAGAACGGAGAGGAGGCTACATACTGTTCAGAAGATCAAGTAAGTGCTGCGTGTCTGATAAGATCTGAGCTGGTAAGGGGCGGAATCAGAGCGGCAACGTGGCGGCCAGTGAGGCTGCCCTCGACGCCAAGCTGGAGAGGAAGAGGGCCGAGTTGATGAGGGCGCAGAAGAGGCTACATACTGTTCAGAAGATCAAGTAAGTGCTGCGTGCCTGATAAGATCTGAGCTGGTAAGGGGCGGAATCAGAGCGGCAACGTGGCGGCCAGCGAAGCTGCCCTCGACGCCAAGCTGGATAGGTAGAGAGCCAAGCTTATGAGGGTGAAGAAGAGGCTGCAAACTGTGCAGAAAATCAAGTGACTTTGTCTTGATGTCTAAATGCGTTTCGCTGATGATATAATATCTGTTTGCCTATGACGAAGACTTGGGTCTTAGAGTCTTAGGGTCGTAAAAATCCGTCTTCAGTTTCCAATGCATCAAAATGTTTCTTGGCATTTCTAGACCCGCGTACCAGGGTGAACTCACAGCTCTGGAGACGGAGATAGAACAGCTGTGGGACCAGTACGTATTGCGGTATCGCTGCGTAGAGGCGCTGAAGCATCAGCTCAGTGTGCTGGAGAGCGCTCAGGCTGAGGTGAGCAAATAGACTTTAAAGCCGCATTTCATTTTACGGAAGGTTCGTATCTAAGCTTGACTTGGATGGTTTGTGTGCAGGCTGCTGAAGAACAACAGGCTGCGATCATGCAGCTCATTCACAAGTACGAAGCTGAAGATGTTCTTGGGAAACTGAGTGATTCTGGTATGTACGGGTTAAAGTTTCTATATTCCTTTTTTAAGCAAATACTTAATTAAACGGATTAATTTGTAGATGACATGGACTCGAGTGATGATGGCAAGGATCTGAGCGAAGTGAAGCAGCCTAGACCGGCCACCAGACCTAAGACAGGGCTGAGGATTAAAACGGCAGGTAACTTACAACCAGCTAGATTTATTAGCAAACCAAAGATAAAGTAATGTTTGATTAATTCGTGTGGGTTGTGGAATTGACAATAAAAAAATTAGTTATAATTATCCCACAGATTGGTCGCCAAACGAACTCCTGTTTTTTTTCATTAGTGGAAATTAGACATTTGGCGACAACGCGCTATGTAGTTCATTTCTCACCTAGTCAGAGGAGCCTCCTATTCGCTTGCTTAACAAAAACGTCACCTCTTACTGCTACTCGTATCTTCTTTCTTTCTCCCACAACTACATCTGAAAAATAGATAGATGGAATAAAATTACTTTCACCAAAGTTTTTCCAAGCCCTTTTACAAAATTGCTTGTTCAAATTATGGGTACATTGGCGGTGTTACCGCTGATAGCGATATCTTCCAAGGTCCTAGGAAGATATCGGTTAGATAGACCAACCACATCTTGCTTTGCAGGCGCTGCAGCGGCGGAGGCTCGTCGCGCATTCGGCAGCATGGCGGCGCGCGACTCGCTGGACGAGATCCGCGACGAGGACGACTCGCATTCCGACTCCGACTTCTCCGACAAGCAGGGCTTTGGCGACCTCTCTATATCTAGTAAGTGACTAAATGTTCATTGTTACTGGTGAATCTTGGCTCTGGGTATTGGCAGCAACTATTGGTGAACAACTTGGGTCTATTGCGTAAAGCTTGGGTTGCGTAGGACAACCGTGTTGCTCTCTCATTCAGCTTTGCGTAATATTCCCTTTTGTTGGCACTTGTGCGTCAGAATACGTTATTTGTAAGGACAGCCTTCATGCGGCAGTACTGTCCTAGGAATCGCAAGGGCTACTAATAAAGAAACTTTATGAAATAGTCGTGAAGTACATGAGACCCTTAAGCTTGATGGCTAACGAATAATTCTAGAAACTGTTTCTAATACACCAAAAATTTAACCAAAGGTCCTCTTAAATCAAAGGTCCCGTTAATAGTTCAGTGTTTATAGCCAATGTGCGGAGCCAGAAGCATGAGACAATGTAACGTATGAGCATGAGATCTTTCACAGCTACATATTCAGCTTGAGCATGAACATCTGCTGCCATTAAACTGTTTGTAACGCAGGGAGGGGACCCGGCACCAGCTCTGACGGCAGGATGATGTCGGCTGCTACTTCATTCGGTTTGTCATGCATTGCTTATATTGCTGTCTCATTCATAGTCGATTTATACTTTTCTAGATTAGTAAGCGAAGCCTCCTTAAGCATATAGTGCAGTCCAAGTGACATGCAGGAAAGTGCCATATGGTATGGAAAACATGGAAGATATTTTAAGGTTTATTATATTGCTATAAAACGGAAATCTGCTGATGATATGGTTGGGTGAAGTCCTTCAAATACGGCTGGGCCGCACACACAGTGACACTTTGTCATCCTGAACTTGCTTAGAGCATCGTTGATGACTGTAGAAGTAGTTCAACTGAGTAACGGGCATATAGAACTGAAGTGAAAGTCACTCCTAAAATCAAACTGGCGATGGGATGACTACGTGCTAGCTTTTATTGAAAAGAGTTCAAATCATTTTGCCAAAGCAAAGGCATTTTTGTGGTAGTGGAGAATACATGTTTACCCGTGTACCGGCCGTTCACACGGCATTGTCCTGCACATTATTTTGAGGTACAAAGTTGAGATCACACATCAACTTCCCAATATTTTTACGCTTAAAAATAAATGCCGTTTGAAACTACGGTGTGATCCCAACATTATACGTAAAAAAATCGTGTAGTTCGACTGCGTGTGAACGGAGTGTGACTGACTGTCGTTACAGGTAGTCAGTGACTCAAAAATTCTGACAACCAGTCTTACCCAGGGCCGGTATCGTATTAGCCAGTACTAAGTGGGTTGTGGAGGTCAGATAGGCAGTCGCTCCATGTAATATACAGGTATTCAGCTGCAGCCGACCCCAACATAGTTGGGAAAAGGCTAGGCAGATGCTGACTCTGTGTGAACGTAGGTTTATGTTTGACTGATGTCGGTGCAGGCGGCGGTGACGTGCCGTCTCGCTGGTCCCGAGCTCGGCCGCGCCCCACCACGCGCACACTGGCTACGACTGATGACGATGAGTTCGCTGATCTAATTGAAGGTCAGTTGTTCAATGCATAGCTGTATAATAATAGACCGATATTCCTTGTAAAAGCCTTGTAATGCCGAAAAGTTCTGGAGTGGCGACCGCGAACAGAAAGACGTTGCGGTCGAAGGCCTCCCACTAGATGGAACGATGACCTGGTGAAGGCTGCGGGGATCCGCTGGATGCGAGTCGCACGGGACCGGTCAATGTGGCGACATTTGGGGGAGGCCTATGTCCAGCAGTGGACGTCTTTGGGTTGAAATGATGATGATGCCTATGATCCTTGAGAGTACAATTAGGATCTCAATAAAGGTAGAAGGCTAAATGGGAAGGTATTTAAATATTTCGTTCTCCCCAGGAGTGGAAACCGGTGAGGCAGGGGACTCTTTGGGCAGCTCCTCAGAAAGTGAGCTGCGAGTGACCAGTGCCCGTCCTAGCGCCGCGCCCGGCCGTGTCTCCGCGCTCAGCGACAACGAGTTCTGAATCTTACTATTGAATAGTAAGGTGCACTATTGTTTGTACTTTTGATAGGCGTTTAGCTGTTACGTAATAAATGCGTGAAAATTGCTTGTGAATGTAGTTATTTTATTACTTGAAGATAGTGCTCTCAGATCGTATAGGTTGTTCCTTCCATTAAATAAAGGACATTCATCTGGCAAGTCCTCAATCTTGCTGGGTTTTCTGCTCCCTATTATTTTAAATTTTTCAAAAACTTTGTATTGTTGACAACCCGAATGGCTCAGAGGTAGTAAGGCTGCCTTACCTACGTTCTTAGGGTTCCGGGTTCGAATGTCGGTAGGAGCAAATGTTTGTGTGATGAGCATGGACATTTGTTTCCGTGTCATGGATGTTTATATGTATAATAAGTATGTATTTACAAACAAAAAGTATCTATGTAGTATATCAACTATCTGGTGTCCACGACACAAGCCTCATTGCTTAGTGTGGCACTAGATGGCGCTGTGTGTATTGTCCAGCGATATTTTTTTCTTGTTTTTTCCGAGGATATGTTGATCTTGAAATAAAACAGCATTATTTTATGAAAAGTAATATTTATTCGTCTCGTCATCCAAGCAGTATCTGTCCATAATAAATAACCTTCGCAAGCCGTAGACCATAGACAAGCAGTCACAATACATCTGTCCACCGTAAACCCTAGTTTTTAAAGTATATACACGATCTAAGGAGTATAAGTAGTATTATTTACAATTATATTTTACAGTCTCTAAGTATTTGTTTAAGTACGTAGATAATTTAGTATAAAAATATAAATTCTTATCTAGACATGTATTTGAAATATTTTCTAAATGATTTTTTTAATAACTAGTTTACGTATAGTTTGGATACCGGAAACACTGTTACACTAGACAATATATATCTTAGAAATAGGTTTCTTTGTTTTTGACAAAGAAATACCAAAGACCTGTACAAAATTAGATGTCCTCACATCACATGTGTTTAAAAAAAAATACAAAAAATGATGGTCACAAGAAAAGAAAACTATGAGTTGTATCAAAAATACAGATCAGGAAAACTAAATTAAGATAAGTCTTTAATACATCTTAATGAAAAACTACGTATAAAGTAGCTAGCTTAACTGAATATTAAAATACTTTAATTATTACATAATCAAAAGTATATTTGTTCTATTTTTTTATCAATTGTATAAATTAACAATATTGAGCAACAATTTAGATGTTAATATTTACACCAATAGGTTCGCAATTTGGCACCGTTTAGGTACATAGGACTTTCATTTTTATATATACAAACGTATACTTGACATTACATCTAAGAATATAAAACTAAACAGTATTTGTGAAGTATTTTTCATGATAGCTTTAATTTCTCTATTATTTATTAGAAAAAATTGCAATTTCAAAGTGAAAAGCTGCATTTCAAAATAATAATTCTATTGAAGATCCATCAAAAATATATTCACAAATAGAGACAATATAAAACTAGATAAATAAGACTTAAAATAGAATATAACACAGATATTTGACGATACGTACAAGTTTACAATTTGTTAATTAGATATGTCAGTTAAAGTAATATAAACTAACGATGAAATAAGAATGAAACGAAACGACGATTTAGATAAAGACTGGCCGATTTCTTGCCGTAATTATGATAAAAAATGATGAATGAACTGCAAAATGTGAATGATTTAAATTAATGACAAAATTTAATGAAAAACATTATCATATTAAGCAATTAGATTAAGGAATATGCATATGCATGTAATTTTTTCTTCACTTAAATCAATAAAATCCAGTATTATCAACCCCAGAAAAGTGTTAAAAGTTAAGTTTAATTATTGCTTGTCGCCCAAAAATAATAATTAAACTCCTGCAATTTCTACAACAGTTCAAATGTCCGTAACTGTTGCGGCCATGATATGACGTCATTTACCTCAATCTACTTTATATAAATTTATTTTTTTGGCCTTAATAAAGTAATTTTACTAATTGTGTGCTTTATTCAAGAAAAAAATGCAATAACGATATTATAATAAAATCTTAGTGAAACTTTAACTACTTTTAAAAAAAAAATTTTTTTTTTGGACACAAAGACTTTCACGTCAATACCGGTGTTATAGAGGACGACGCGTTTTGAGAGTGCGTTCCGTTTCACCAAAAACATGCTACATATAACAATAAATTGTAAAATAAGTGATGTTTTAGAAACTTAAACAAGTGTACCTCAATGTTTTTATGTGCCAATACAAGGCATTTTTAATAAATAAAAAGAGTTTTGTATTTCTTGCATATTCCTTATTATGAAAGTGATGTCGAAGCTAAGTCGTTCGTGTACCAATGGGGTAGCTAAGGCAAAGTAAATCTCAGATGGCGCCACCATATTTGGTCTCAATCTGACCAATGAGGTTAAGCTATTTTGAAATATAAAATGACATTACTACATTTTCAACCAATGACGATGTTTAGGTACCACAGCTATGCTAGCGCCATTAGTTCCACAGTTAGCTTCCCCAATATCATGATGTCGTCTTTACAAACTAAGCTAGATATTGCAATAATGAAGGCATCTTCCATGTTTTTAGTAACGAAATACTGAAAACATTTGCCGTAACTCCATGCTAATAATTATTTTGCCAAATCTTTAAGGTTGGTCCCTCTGATAAAATTGACTTACGTAGGAAGACCAGCAATCGGTACTTGATCATAAGCTTTCGTTATAGCGAATGAAATGAAGACTATGATAAATGATAATCTTCCGTGTATCATAATATAATAATAATATCATAATTCGTATTCTGATGAATGTTTTACTTAAAGTTAGTAGAAATATTTACAATTTATCATAACGTATTGCGACCTTATTAAGCTACATTGTTAAGTTTGGTATGATATGCTTAGACAGTTAGTTTACTTAAACGAAGAGTATTTAAAAATCTCTTACTGACTACAGTTTCTAAACATTCGTTTTCATTTACATGTTCGTATAAAATAATTGACGCTGTTTAATGAACCACTGAACCAATAAGTATTTGATAGTGAAGATCATCTCGATTCTTATATCGATGTAGGAAGAAATAATATTTTGACTTAAAATGTCTCGTACATTTTTGTGGATTGAAAATGTATTTGAAAGTGCGTCTATGGGTGTTAGGACAGTTCCTGGTGCGAGTGGCTGGTGTCACTGGTGGCAGACGTACTCGCCAGGGAGTCGTGTTGTTCCGCTGCGTGACGGCTCTCATCGCATACTGCTATGAACTGCTCCGCGTATGCCCTGCAATTAACATTATTGATTTAATATTGTATAAGAGGGCTACTCTTACTACGCTACAGCATTTTCACAGTTATTATATGCCTGACAGCAGCAAACTAATAGTAACCTTATTGTAACGGGAAAAAGATCACTGTGATTTAGACAAGCTCGGTGGCAGTTACCCAACAGCACCCTTATTGCAAGCTGGTATGGCAGTTATATATTTGCTTCAGCTGTCTCCAGATATATCATTCCGCGCTCTTCTGTTTCTTATTCTCTATTGGTCGTGACTATTACCTATCGAGACCGGTGTAGGTCCTCTTGAGGTCCGCGTCAGTGACATGGTCGCGGTCAGCTCGTCTCTTGCGGTGGATCCTCTCGAGAGACCTGGCTAGCTGCGAGTCTCGCTCGCGACCCTCGCGACGACGCCGCTCCGTGGTCGCGCGCGGCGATCGACGACGGCGCACGCGCTGGAATATTACACATTTTGTTAATTTATGTCAAAGTATCAACAGAAGTTTTTTTTTGTGTGAGAATGACTTTGGCAGATAGCGAAAATTCCTGTGCAGATTTCTTTCGTTTTGTACTTACTCCGTTTACAGACTATAGTGGCGGTTAAACTTTATTGTCTTTACCAAAAGGTGAAGACAATAAAGTTTAAAGTTTAAGGTAAGGGGTTAAGTTAAAGTTTTTTGGGTCAAGCCCGCCACACTATTCTCAAACCACTGTAACTACTGAAAGCCAGAATCAACAGTGGCGACCACCAGAAAAGCGCTGAGACAATAAAGCTCGACGAAGTCCCAGATAATGAATTTAACTGTCTTGGATCCCGCAACTAAATTAATCAGTAAAGTATAGCGGAGGAGTGGGAAAAAAATCTCTTCACCTATAGATTGTTTACGAGTACATCGATTGTAAATGGAAACTTCCTTCGTTTATTTGGCAACGATCTTTTGCCGCTAGTTTTCTTTCATGCCGTACTTATCAGATAAGTGATTGTTTACAATTCTACGTCTTCCCTTACAGTGATGAGGAGTTTCATGAAACCTCGTACGAGTTTAAAAAAGAAGCAGTATGTTTACTTACAGCGTCATGCACGGGGTAGTACACAGGTCCGGGTCCGTATGTCGCAGGTGGCAGCGGTAGCGTCGCATACCTCGGCGGCATCATCATACAGCCTGCGGGGACCCGGCCCAGCTGGAACAATGAAAGAGAGAATTGAGTAAAAGGCAAAAATTATGAGGTGGAGGTCTAAATCATTTCAATTGTTGGGGTACCTAATACGAAATGTTGTTAGCGCACAGCAACATAAGATGAATCGTATAGATTTCGAAATAAATGACCCACTTCTAACCTTACAGTTAAGTAGCTATCATTCAACAATGCAGTTCAGAGCCACAAATAAGGAGCAAAATAATAAGTATTGAACTCAATAGGCAGCACAGGGGTCACCAACACACCAGTCAGCTCAGCACACAACAAGCGGAGAGCACACAATACACTCTGCAAGTTAAAGAGAAATGCTTGCAATTGTATTTGTTCATACAAACATGGTGAATAGGGCTGACGTACGAAAGTAGATTAATCTTGATCTTAAAAACTGTTCGCTTGTTGAATTGTAAGTCAAAATAATGTGTGTGAAGGTAATTGGGAATTAAAAATATATCAGCCATATTTATTATATTATTATTATTATTAGTTTTATTATTCAATAAACACTGTTTACAAATATTTTATACAACTTAATATATTTATCGGTTTTTTTTTTGTCAGATTTTGATATGGTCGACCTAAAACGCACAGGTAGATATGACATGGACTTTTGCGAGAAGCCCAATATTTGTAAGACATGCTAGAGTGGTGATATGGACTTCTTAGATACATTTCCATAGATCCATGAACGTTTTATTCGATCAAAAATATGAAAACAACTCTGCAACATTAATTTTCCATTAAAATTCTTCGGTCACGGAAAAGCCTTTTGTTGAACAGTCGTTACGATACGACTGTTCAACAAAAGGCTTTTCCGTGAAAGTGATAAATAGTCAATCGTTTCTAGAATTCGACGCTGAAAATTGTGTGAACCATGAACTCGGCAAGTTTCGATGTCGATGTAACCTCAAGTACATCAACCCTACATTCAAGGCTTGCATCTAAAACAATAGTCTATAATTTGTGTGCCAGCGCGCTTCCTAGTCCAGTGACACACTGCTGGCTCTGAATAATTCACACCGCGCGGTGGAAGCCAGCATATCCTATTGTTCCATATTCTCTTCTTACGTGCGTATCCTCACACTTTTGAGGAAAACACCATGACTTAAGTACCTACTTACATACGATTATACCTTTTTTTTTTTTTTTTTTTCGGATGGGAAATCATCAAATGACTTCTCCCGCTCTGGGCGGAGCAGGAGGGAGTGTCAGACTTTTACTGACTAAAACCCATCCATGTTCCTTCATCTCCCTTTGTGTTCCGGGGCCACGGTATCTCTTTCGAATAGTCCCGCAACCCCGGATACGATTATACCTTGCACAAGCCTTGATTTGTAAACAGTTAGCAGCGTTTAAGTGAACTTGTTATGTAGACATGTATCGTCATCGTACTTTTTTGCACGACGAATACACAGCTCGTTGGGGCTTCTTTTAGTTTTTAATAGATTTTAGATTTTATGATGTTCGTATCAAAGTGTATAACTGCTACTGGATTTTTAGAAATGTTCCTGCAAAAGTTTTATAAACGGGCGTTTCTATTAATGTGTCTGTTTTATGGTTTCATGCTGCACCAGACAGTAATTGTCTTGTAGCGTAGCTTATTGTATGTGACACGTCCTTTGGCTAGCCGCCTAGCCGCGAAACATTGCAATTGGCAGTGTGTTGCAAGGAACGACCATTTGACCTGCACTGAATTAGCTAATTCTAGGTAAACTACAAAGACAATAGTGTTTTAGTATGTCGTTTACCTACATATGTAAATACTTTAATGTAGATCAGAGTTTTAGGAACAGCAAAACATAACGTTCAACGTTTGCATAACTTTTAATACCAATGATATGTTTAGATTACGCTACAACATTATAGTTATCTAGCTTGACATGGCTTTCCCAAAACCTGTCGGTTACTGTATACCGTAGTAGTACAAAAGTAGATTAATGTGATATTGTTGATGTGAATGGAGTCATAAAAGTTTTAGATAAAGCAGGAATATCTACTTAGATCCATAAAAGAATCAAGTATACCTCACAAGTAGCCATTACGGGTGTTGCAGCATTAATTCCTTGTCGGACATACTTGTCGCTGAGATAATGTTTTTTCTAACCACCGCTGCGCAGGAGTGGAATGCGGGCGGCCTCTAATGCTGCCGTCGTAAAAATATGGATTGCTTTTACCAACAGCGCGGTGTTTGACTACTCTATTTTCCTTCTATTCTGTAAGTTGTTATTATTGCTAACGAATATAACGTTTTATTTAAATCTTGTTACTGATTTTCTATGAAACCACAACATAAAGAAAAATTATTTGATGTTATTGGAAGAGTCTATGGCTTCAATCAGGCATGCCCGAGCTTTTTGTAATGATTCAAAGGTGGCTTGAGATTGACTCTCAAACAGAAAATGCCCTATGTAGCTACCTAATATGTATCTAGGTATTAATAGTAGCATTGCTGTTTATCAAAATTTAGGTCTGTAAAGATAAAAGTGTTGAATGAATAAGATCATCAATATCATGTCTAAGCAAATGAAGTAAGTCTTGTATTTTGAGCCTCCAATATAAAATCCTCAACCTTCACATTTTCACCTGCCTCAGAATCTTCGCGAATTGTGAAATACTTTTTACAACTGCCATGTTTGTATCAAAAAAGATTAGCTTGTCCTTTGGTAATAAGACTGGTCGAGCAAATTGCGATTGAGCAATACTACTCGTAGAATCGAGAAGGTTGTTAAGGTTATTCGATAAATGGGCACTAGTTTATACATGGCCTTTATCGTACAATTTGTTGAAATAACTCATAAATTTCCCCCTGGTCAATACAGGCCTCCCGTATAGAGAGATTAAGAGGACATAAATAACATAATTGTAAAACTCATACAAGATGGCTTGTATGAGTTTTACAATTATGTTATTTATAACCAATATGTTATGTATAACCGCCATTTGTGATGGCATTTTCTCCCACATAGGTGTAGGGTAGGTGTGGCATGTCATCCATCATGTTTACATCCCTTTTCGATGTTCAAGGAAATTAATAGGATGGTTTCCATATACAAGGTCAAGTACCCCTAGCTAATTCATGGCTGGCGAAACTCTTAATAACATAACCAATGACAACATATTTCAATTAAGATTTACAAGAAGTAATGTGCATTTAACTATAACTAGATTCAGATAACAAAGCTCCATGTTATGGGCTCCTACGGAGCAGAACCAATCCTCCTTGATACATTTACCGAGAGTCAATGAGACTGGATCATTATGCATGATTTACATAAATGTTTCGTGACAATGCGCTGATCTGGTATAGATCGAGTTAGAATGAATAATGCAGTCAGTGTATTTATTCTAGATCATATTTCCTGCTGAACTCGGTTTGGAAGATCGACATACCTACCTTTGCAGATTGATTGATTGCTGTTCATTGAATATACTGCTTTTGTGCGTCTATAATTTAGATTTGTCTATGATTAATTTCCTTTCTTACTAGTCTGCCTCACCTTGCCAGAGACAAATTCATTTTCCTTTTGTTACCAACAGTAAGAGTTACAGAATAGCTCAAAGCTACCATGGTTCTCTTTCAATGCATAATATAGCGTTTCTACTATTGAGGCGCAGGCCTTCAGTCTGTTGTAGTATTCGGGCCCACTGTGCGTTGGTGGATGGAGATCTTTTAACGAACTTGTGTGTTATTTAGTGCTTTTGGGAAGTCTTTCCTAAGCAAATTCCTAGATCCATCCCTTAATGAATCCCTTCGAAATATAGGTACAACGGTTCTGATTGCTTCTTCTCATTTCTAGGTGATTATGGAATCGCTCTCATTGAGAGACCTTGCGACAAGTGCGTGTGCGCCGCCAGTCGGGCAACCGGTCTATTGTGACTTTGTAAGTGATCGTAATCTGCGCGAGCGTCGATTGTTTGTACTAGTAGCTATTTGTTTACTGTATGGGATTAGAAGATCTAGTTGTTACTTTGTTCTATGTTCGATGTATTGAAAACGCTTACAGTTGGCGTTGTTTCTCTGTTGTCACTGACTGCCATGTTTGCTTTAGAGCTCTATACAACTGTGTATCAGCCAACATGAGTATATTCCTGCTTTTCCAATCTATGAAGTTCGTGAGTTTAGTGAGTTCCATAGGTCTAAATGTTCAGGAGTTTATAGTCACTTTATTTTGGAAGTCAACACCCATCAAGATGTCATCATTATGATTAAAAAAAAACATGAAAACAAACATTTTAAAACGCAGAAAAGCAATAAACGAGTCTCATAAATATTCCACCAACATACTAAATTAGTTGTCTACGACTTTCTTTTCACTTTTAACATGAGACGGTGAGATAGCCGAACTTTGGTGGCAACCCGACAACCCAGCAACCATGTGAAAAGTGAACGCCAAGGTCAAAGAATGATGCTCTCGTGAATATAATAAAATGGTTGGTTAGCGGGTCACTGTCCCACGTTCACAGCATTGTAATGTAATTAGTGATGCGTTTGTGACATTGTTTTGTGAAGAATTCGTGTGTCTGAACGTGTGGCTTACTTTTATTAACAAACGAAAGCTTTGGGAAAAGTGAGACACTACGTGCTATGTGGTTTCTTTATCTTGGATTTGCCGCGCCTTGTCTTTCGGTGGATCTTGTTGAAATCGGTCGAGACATGTCTGACGTTGTTGATACGAGTATAGTGGTGAAGTGCTCACAAATGCGACTGTTACCCGAGTCCTATCCAAATAAGTAGTTTTAAAGTTTCACGATTTTCTAAGTACCACGAGCTCGTCTGGAATACTGGATTTGTCTGTCCAGTTTTCGGCCCCTGTTCGAAACCTTTTACAAAAAATTGTGAACCTTTCTCTGGTCACAAAACCTTCATAAGAAGGTGCGCTAACACTATAAACAATAGCTACCTATACGGTTGTAGAAATCGTATTCAACTACAATGTAGGATCACGCGAGTGCAACTACTTCGTGGCTATCGAAACATTGCAATTTCCAGTGTTTTGCAAGGTAGTACTGCACGTACGGTCGTACGCGTCCGACCTGAACCGGCTGGATAGCCAATTTGTAGGTAAACCCATAAGTAACACACGGCTTCAAAGTGTGCCTAATGCAAATACTTACTGGTTTACTTAGTACCGATTTACGAACGAAAATATTTTTGAACTACTTTAAGTTCAGAGCAACAGTCAAGGCAATAATACCTCAAGACTAAATGTTAGCAAGCATAGCAAACAATAAATAATCATCCCACACGATTTCAATCAAACCAACATTCTATTAAAATTCCTAATCCAAGTAATAATTTAGTCAATTTCGTTAGGAATGTTGCAATTTGCCCGCAGTTGCAGTTTTTGTAGGGAATACTGATAGAGATCTTGGTCTAGTCCTGGTATGACTTCTTGCTTGCAAGTGGGGACATAAATCATGCCCGCCCCCCTGGCGGACCTGGCGTGAAGCTCGCATAAGTAGTATGTAACGGGACACTTTATGTTACACCCACGGGACTTTGAACAATGTTATGGCTAGTTTTACGAACTCAAGCCTGTTACATTGTTTATCGTCTAAAAGTACTGTTTGGATTTGAGTTCTGCACATTCTAACATTTGGTATGTCAGTTTACTCAGAGAAACCCAGATATAAAACAAATTGTCAACTGTTTACAGTTTAATAAAGTAGCTATTGCACGGTCCACAGGTAGGTAAATATCAATTATTTAAGTATTGCATCTAAGCACAAAGGTCACCGTGTCAAATGTAGTTCTCAGGATAGGTTGTACTGTACCGGATTTCTGGCTTATGAAATATCTTCCAAAATTCCAGTCAATCAAGTAATTTCAATGAGCAGCGAACTTATAGATCTAAATCAAGACTGTTTTAAGTTAAGCCAAATAAAATTCTTCGAAGCTGTGTGGACATGTTGCCCATGGCGGCATCACATTTCACAGTTGAACGCGAAATATTTACAATAATTACGCCAATATTAACCATTAACAACTGCATAGGTAATTAAAATACTTGAACTGGATGCCCAAATATAGCAAGCGTAATAATGCTCGAGCTTAATCGAGAGTTAACTCACCAAATAAAATATTTTTAAGAAGGTTCACGGGAAGCACGTTTTGGTGGAAAACTACACAAATCAAAAAAAGTTAGTGATCACTAAGCTGATATAATTTTTTAAATTGAACTTTATCAAGAAAAAATCTTTGTTGTGTGTTTTCTTTGAATAGAAATAAATGAATTAAATAATTAATTAATTTTAAATAAAGAATCTATGTAAAAAGAAGAAGAAATCATAATATAATCTACCGTAACAAAAAAGCTTTTGATTTTTCAAAGTGATCGCAAACTTCAAAAAAGGCGATTTCTGTGGTTTCCAAAAGTGAAATGGAACAAGGGTAAAACACACAAACGTGTTACGCCCTTATCATTGAAGGATAAACCCTGCCTGGTGCAATGTCAAGTACCTATAAGCTGGCTTCGACCTTGCTAAATTGTTATAGGTGCACAAATATTATAATTGCCCTGCAGCTACATTACTACGATTCGATTTACCGGGAACCAATAGATATCACGTCCGCATGGGGTGTAGTAATGTGATTGATATATTATCTAGGCCTACTGTATGTCTACTACATCGCGATGAATAGAGTTGGGTAGTGCTTGCGCGGAAGGTCGGCCGGTGTTGGCTGCGTTTGCGCAACGTATGTCGCGCATAGCACGCATCTGCACATTGCACAGATTTACGTGAATGCGTGCTTCTATAGAGTCTAGCTGTAGGTGCACTGTGACTGTGAGGTGAATACACTTATTTAGACAGGTCAATCACTTCTGCAGCACTTTAGATTGTATTGGCTGATGAGTACTGCGCCAATATTCTCGGAAATTGCACAACGTTGAATAGTGCGATGTTTCGTTGACAAACTATCGCTAAGGCTATTCAACACATGGGTTATTCAAATATTTACAGCAATTTAAGTCCAGCATAGCTTTGCCCATCACAAATGTTAGCACAGTTGATCAAATCTGAGAGCTTCACTCAAAGTTTCGTAACCATATGAAAAATATTTGCTTAGAAAACATGGCCATGCAGGGTGTGATCTCGTTAATACATTTCTACATTTAAAAGGTTAATGCGAAGGTTATCTATAACCGTTAAAGAATACGTTGTTAACCCGTGCGAATGCGGATGTTTAGACCGTTGCGTCGCATAAATTACCTTAAGTCCATAAAAATGACTATTAATGCACTTAGAACTATATTTTACACTTTCGCTCTCAAAGATGGCGGTGTTTTGAGTAAAGTTGAGTACCTACCTAAGATTGAGTGTTATTGGAGTAATTTACTAGAGTTTAATGGCCGTGAACCGAGTTGCTTATTTATATTGAGCATTAACGATTAGGTTTGTTTATGACTGCTGTTTGGTCATATCATAAGTTTCTTTTTTTTGTGGTGAAATGTTGTTGTTGAATGCACCATGTTAATGACGTGTGTTATAGTTTCCCGCGGAGTAATGGTGTTGTAGCATAGCGTAGCTTGAGTTTTTATTATTATTAATGTATCTAGATGGAAAATCGTTGTGGGATCGTTGGAGAGTTTCCGTCAATAAGTAGAAGGCTCAATATTGTTAAAAAAATATTTATAAGGGTCTTACAGGGACATCTACCAATCCGCACTGGGCGCGCGTGGTGGATTATAGCCCATTCCCTCTCATTGAGAGGAGGCCGTGTCCCAGCAGTGGGAACATTATAGGCTGATGATGATGATGACGCAGACTGTATGATCAACATGTTTATTCCCATGCCTTTCAATTTAATGAATCATCAAAATAAACCGCCTCTAATTAAGATATTATAAACTAATTAGAATGTACCTACTTGACAGTTTAACGTACAACTACCGCCCAACCGGAAACAGGAACCCGATTGTGCAACATAACCGCACCGGCTGATAACCGGTGACATGCAGCATATAACCGTGAGCCGCGGGTTGCGCAACCGATGGTTGTTAGTTGTTTGTTACTACTACTGTTAGGTTCTAGCTACCAGTTTTAGATGAAAGTCACTTTCAGTGAGTGTTAGCTTGCGCTTCAGTTTGTCATAATTCATCAATATAGGTTTATGCATATAGATTTTGAGACGTTTATTTATTTGGTAGCTCGTTGCAAAGAATGTGATAGGGATCATTGGAGAAAAGGACGGCTATTAGCTATGAACTAAATTAAAGATGTCAAACTAGTTTATGCCTTGCGCTTCACCGTGTTTTTAGTCGACATGTTTTTACGTGCACCCTTCATTTGTATGAAAATATTAGTTCGATTAAATTTGACAGCTCTAAATTACGTCCGTCTCTTTCTCGTTATATTAGAGAGAAAAAGATAGCAATAGCCTAAATTAAGTTTAGTTTGTGCCCAACAGAATCGACACCTACGTGTAATTAGATGGGTACTCGTATAATTGCTCAAATAGCTAAGTAGGTCCCCTACCTCTCGTAAAGTATTATGATTCAATGACATGTCTGCCATTATGTGTGTCATTTATTTTAGTTTCTAATTCAGTGCAGGACAGAATAACAGGATCCAAATAATTTTCAGCTCTTCTTATTGCTTTCTTAGTCTGTGTATCGGATAGTTTCGGTATCAGATCCTAGACTCACTTAAACGGCATAAAAATTAGACATTCAAATGTGATCTTTTATGGGCCTAAAATAACAATACAAAACAGAACGGAACTATCAAATATCTATAAAAGGCAAACGATTTATGTGATTACAATAAAACACAATAAAATCCATAACTTTCTCTATCGGACACAAGTTTGCGTGAAAGTGACACGACGCGGCGGCGGCGGCGTATCGATCGGATCGAGACCAGCGACCGGCGCCCGCGCAGCCGACAGATCAAATTATGTTATTATTATGTTGACATCGATAGACTCGGACAAAGGAGATGAAACGGACGATTGTGAGGCTGTTTAATGAACCTGTCAACATGGGAACGACTACATCGTAACGTCCACTACATTAAAAGAAAATAAAACTGAAGTGTCACTGTGAGCAGATAAAGAGCACTCAATTCTAATTCAGACTGATTTTATGAAGTATAACTTTATTTTTATGTTCCGCCATTAACTTATAAGTGTGGTGAAAACTGTTACCTAATAAGTTGGTAAAAAAATAATTCCTTATTAGTTATGCATATTGCCACGCTCACTTGTAACTAAACTAATTAACTAAAAATCGTCGATTCAAATTTAATAGTTATTAGAAACAGATTAGGCAGACGATGATGATGAACGGAACAAAAACGCCTGACTACAGATACATTAATTACCAATAATGACATCATTCAGGCAAGACCGAATGTACAGTGAGAGCAACATTTTGACAGCTGATTTCTCATCAGAAACTTACACAGACTCTCTAGTGTGTCATGTCCCGAAATCATAAATGTTGTGTGGTAATAATACAATATTTTAATAGCTTCATTCAAACAAACAAATGCCAAAAATAATTATTTTACAACTTAATCCCCCATGGCTGACCTTCCCAACCTCACGAAGTCAGTAATGGCCACTATCATCTCCCATGTTACACCATGGACGATAGCTAATGGTCAATGTTGGCCCATTGGTTCCACCAGTTATGCGACCTTTGCTATTTGCTGTCGGTACACAGTGTTGCCAAATAAACAGGTTGCTCAAATAGTTGTAGTAGGGGTACGGTCAGCAAAGATGACGAATACGAGATGTACTAGTTTTTAAAGGGAATTTCGATAAAAATTAGACAACCTTCAACTTAACATACATAACTATCGTGCCTGTACTTCGAAAGATTAGGCAAACGACTTATAAATATTACACCCACATTTTGCTAGAACTTATGTTGTAGTCCCATGTAGTATTGGGGGCGAGCCTACTCAAGATTGTTACTGAAAATGCGAGAAACAATAAAGAGATCTATGTGGTGTTTACAAATAAAATAATAAAGAGATATGTGGTTTTTACAAATAAAATAATAAAGAGATATGTGGTTTTTACAAATAAAATAATAAAGTGATCTAAGTGGTTTTTACAAATAAAATAATAAAGAGATCTATGTGGTTTTTACAAATAAAATAATAAAGAGATATACGGTTTTTACAAATAAAATAATAAAGAGATCTATGTGGTTTTTACAAATAAAATATAAAAAAAGGATATATGTGGTTTTTACAAATAAAACAATAAAGAGATCTATGTGGTTTTTACAAATAAAATATGCTTTGATCTTTAAAACCAAATAAGGTCTTCCTAGTTTATGTTATTAGTAAAAGTAACTACGAAAACTAAAGATTTAGATTAAAGATTTAAGTTTATTTAGGCAATAAACATGCTTGCAATCCTGATCAAGTGTCGTTGACGAAACTTAATTTATTCGATCGTATAAAAAGTAAGGCGTTCTCGATGCTACTGTCATTCTTATGTAAATGTGAACTGATTAAAAATCATCGACATGGCCATTAATTCTGTTGCGATTCTTTAATAAACTTTCCTTTACCTATAAAAAATTGTTTTGATATTTAAGGGTGACATCATCGCATAGCTTTACATCACCAGCATCATCATAGCTGGCTTAGAGCGAATGTCTATGTCACCTCCACAATACATAAAGGGTGTAAAACACCTCTTAACGAAGCCGAAAGGCACTTGTTTTCCTCGTCATTGCGATCATTTTTTGTTCTACATCATACCTGGGAACCGTCTAGTTACGGAGATTTTGGGGGTCAAAGTTCCAACTTTTTGACAAGTTTTTTTTTTAAATACGGGTTTTAATGTAAGACTTTTACTTTAAACACCTCCACGACCCCCGTACTATTCAATCCATCAATCAGCACAATGTTTTGAGTGCGTTACATTGAGTTCTACCACAAAACATGATTTTTCACCCCAAAAACAAAAGTCGTTTCCCAGCAATATTTTTTACGTAAAGTTTCTTAGTTTAATGTCCAGAATGCTTGCTTGACGGCTTCGTGATGAGGTCTTTTACACCCTGTATAGTTACTATGTACATACCTACCACTAGTGTAGTAGTTTTTTTTAATCAGATTATCCACCCATGCTATCAATGCATCCAGTATTGTAGTATAGCCATTTCATAGTTAAAGTCAGTCTTCATAGTTATATCTCTCCTAATTTCAACGATTTTTCGATTAAGTATTCTCAAATATTTTGAGTTTACATAATCGTGATTATTAGAACAGCAACAAGTAGTATCAATAAAAAGTCTTGACAATTTTAGAATGCTATTTTCCCACTTGGCTCGCGTGATTGGGAAACTACACGTTTCCACGATTCACGCAATCGGAAAACGAAAGATCATAAGCGTTGTAATTGTTACTATGTTTTTACATGGTGGGTTCAATTTCAGTAAACAAGTACACAGCGTGACAAGTACTCCATGACATAAGTAGACAGTTTTAAAAGATAAAAGTATTTACAGACGACAATCGTTAAACAGACGCCACTATGTGGAGCTCTGACACAGTCAGAAGGCGTCGCTGCATGCCTCGTAGAAAATGGTGGGACGAGCTAGACAGAACCAACAACCAGTAGACCAATGGATGAGTCTTTGCCGAACAGTGGATGGGGCGGGATGAAGCAGGCTTAACAGCAATTAGGCGTTAAATGGAGACTACCATTTACTACAAAAGTGCTTGAAACATTAATACATCTATCAATACCTACTATCAATCTATACAATGTGCAAAAAAGCAAAACTTTCGTAAAACGTAATAAGAATGTAGTGTCGACGTAACTTTTTGTCTGTCTGTACGTTACGGCGCGCGTGAGAACTCCCCTCTCCTCCTCCCGCCCGCACAGGTGCGCCGGCGCAGTGCCGTACTACAAATATCTCATTATTGTTCGTTTATTGCTCTTTATTGTTTACCATTGTTGCTATATTGTGTGACGATCACGGAGGTGTTCGCGAGACAAAATGTTCGTAATGTTTCATTTCAGAAATTTTACTGAGGCGTGTAATTGGACAAAAGCTGCAAAATATTGAAAAGTACTGTTTAAATCATCTCAATTACTACGTATTACTGAAAGAATCGAAACGTTTTAGTTTTCTTAAAACTTTTTTGACTGTTTAGTTAGAGTGATCATAACAAGAAACTCAAAATTCGAAGACAATAAAATGAAAATCGTGGTCCTTGTCCACGGAGGATAGCTAAGGAACACGCGGAAGCTAGACATGGAAATCTTGTTCAAACCATTTCCTAGGTATTTCTACAACCGACCATTTAAATGCATTGACATAAGATTTTCGGTTATTTGTATCAATTAAATACAATTTTGAATTCTCCAGCATTATTTCGCTGATAGAATTATCTCACTTTGTCTAAAGCTCTCTTAAGACATGACCATTCACCAAACCGCAGTAAAATACGCAGGGAATTGATCGATGCTCGTTCCTTCTCTAAATAAAAGGAGTATTTTCTTAGGCTTTAGATATTTATTATATTTTAAAAGTTTGAACATTCACATTGCTTCATGATCTACCTAAAATGTCGTGTCCTAACTCAGGTCTCGCACTATAATTATGTTGATATGACATTACGACATGCCTGTAAAACGTTTATGTTAAAATTAAGTTCACATTCAAGTGATCAAGTTAAGATTTTAATTGATTTTCGTAACGTGCAGTAAAAGTTCAAGCAATTTTATTATTTTTTAGAACATGTTGACATTGGGACACTTTATAATGATTTATTGGTTTTTAAAATGTCAGGATCAGCAATTACCTATGTACTTTCTGTTTTTCACAACCATTGACAGACTTTACCACTCAGCTGTATGGCATTATCCTCCTCCCTATGAGCACCATTCTTTCCGAGTTTCAGAGCAACACTGCTCTCTATCATGTATTCCCAAGACCGTATCGTTTGCTTTGCAATCTATTCAGTAAAAAATACACAGAAATAATGTTTGTTATGATTAGAATGTCGGGGCCAGAAAACTGCAGTTAGAACTTGAGAAGATACCGAAGACAATGTACCGAATCCTTGCCGAAACATAACCAAGAATACCCAGAACATAATGATCTTTAAGCCTAAATAGATACTGGTGGAGTATAGGAGGTGTAACCGCCGCGCTTAGTGTTCTAGAATGTTGCAGGCGTGTGCGCAGGTGAAAGGGACGGCCCTAAGCTGCGCCCGCGCCGCGTCGCGCACTGCCTAGATTGGACACGGAGCGGGTACAGAATCGTAGTAAAGCCAAAAGTAAGACCATAAAGGGTTAGTCTACGTAGCGTACGTACCAGAGAAACTTAGAATGAAAGAAAACAGAAGGTGGTGGACCTTTTTGTAGCAATTTCGGTGGTAAGCTTAAGTGCAAAAACAATAGGTTTGGCAATAGAACAGATGGCAAGGCTCTAGAGAAAGATTGATGAAGGTTCATCATCATCATCACAGTCAGACTTCTCCCACTGCTGGGTATAGGCTTCTCTTTGCTGATGGAGGATCGAGCTACGGAATTTAACTATAAATACTTTAAAAAAATAAACAGATTTTCCCAACAGCACACTCTTTTCCATATAATTCTAGAACTATAAGCCTTGGGCCTATTGGGTTTTTCACCGGCAAAAATGACGCACATCCATGCAAACTTTCATCCTCTGTTAAAATACTTTAAGAGATTCATTTTCTAAGTCCTTCCTTATTATGCTAAATTGTACACGTAAATTAAACAGATGAATATAATCAAAGTTAATGAGTACAAAACGTTTTGTGCTCGCCATTACTAAGGTCGTGACGGCCTCAGCCGGTGCACGGTGCACGCGCATTGCTACGAATGTTTCACAAACAGACTGACTCTGGCTGTACCGAACGTTTTGTTTTACTTCATCTGATTATAAATATTTTTAAATGTAGAACACTGAAGAGTAAGGTAAGGCAAAAGAAATGATGGATGGCTTAAATAGGCGAGACGACAAAAAAATCTAATTAGTTCGTCAGTTAGATTATCAAAAAATATTTGACCCGTGTTTTTTCTTTTATTACGTAAACCAAAATTTACGAAGATATGCCGCTTTTAAAATCCTCAATACGTCACGCCTTGGTATAATTTTAGCTAGTTCTAACGTCACGAGCCCCCACTCCCGAGTTTTGATGCGTTTTATCTTTGTCAATATTCATTGATTTACAAAAACAAAAAATACGTGTCTATTAATTTCCAATATTCTGACGGACTAAATAGATTTGCAATTTTTTGATACTGTCGTCATGCCTATTCAAGAATCTCTACCTTTTCATTTAAGTTTTTGATAGCATGTATGACTAGACCCTTAGAGCCACGTCATTACGTCACTGATCTACAAAGATCTGTCATTGTTTGGACTTGGGTAGAACATTTGTAAATTACGAAAGCTTTGATCGCAACCACTACACTGTTAACCTTTGAAGCGCGTTCGATCAGGCCAGTTTCGCCATGAATTTCATGCATTTTGGAGCAACTTAAAACACCTGGGACATATATATATAAGGTATTACTCTGTTGCCATTGAGGGCTTGAACACATAGAGATTTGCAATTTGTAAGAGACGGAAACTTCCGATACCGATAATCCGTCTTGCAATAATGCACACAAATAACATAAAACCACGTGCCTACTCCCCGAAGGGGTAATTGTGTTATTTACTCTAATCAGTGGTGCACCTTCCTCCTACCTCCATTTCGCCAGTTATTGCTGCAGTCAACGTGTGAGCTGATACTGAGAAATTCCTGAAAAAAACCCAAGAACAACTTTGTCCGACCTAAACCCAGGCCAGCTCAGCGTAGCGTAGCGTCTGCGACCACTAGACCAACAGAGCTGTCGAATTCATCAAGCTAACGTCACTAATCACTATACGAGTTTCGGCAGCTAATGAAGACGTAACTGAAATGACATCATCCATAATGTTGTATTCCTGATAATTGTTTGAGCAAATGTGGTCGTTCATCTCAATCGTTATATAAAAATCTTAAAAAAATATTATAGAAAAATCGACACATGAACTGTTACCATGACTTCAGCATATGGTTGACCCCTCCTAAGAAACTGCCGAACTAACTGAATTATGAGAAAAAAATCGTTTCGCCATGTATTATGCTCCTTATAACAAACTTTGATCAAATAGAAAGAGTGCGATTAAGTCAGTGACGAGCAAACGTTACAGGCCTACCATCAGGTGCAGCCTCAGCCCGCACTGCGCATACTCGCTACGGAATCAACTCTTGCGCAACCAAAGTTCATAAGTCATCTATAATAACGGTCAGAGTGCGATTGTTCTGTACCGAGTTCTTTGTCGAGTGCCGAATGTTTTGTAACATTCCAACGATAGATAAAGATGAATAGGGTCATTGTGGTCGGTTTGAAAATGGCATAAAATACTTTTTATTTGATTTTGTCTTTTTCTAGATTTTGAAAGTTTGGTCATTGGTTTTGTATGATTTTTAGCGATAAACGATGAACGTTAGTCACACAGCCCAAAGGTACTTACAACCCGATGGTAAGTATATGGCACTGCGACTTTCGGCTGGATTGTGGTTTCGGTTATTTTAGCCGAAAATTGGCGAAAGGCGATCGAATTTCGATCGGAGTATTTAAATCTGCTGTCTGTGTTGTCACCTGATTTGCTCTCAACTTCTAGCATCACAGATTTTTGTATGTATTTAGCACGCAAAAATCGCAGGTCAAATCAATGATTAAACACAGAAACAGTTGTAAATCTCTCCGTAGACCTCTAAAAAGCCGGAGCAGCCTCTTGGCACCGATCAAATGTCCTCATTGGAAAAAACTTGTAAAATTTAACACACGGTCTGACTACAGTTACAATAATAATACCATTCAAATCATTGACATTTAGTTATTATCCATCAAATAGCACTGACCGGACCATACGTACGCCGAAACACTTTTCATTGTATTAGCAATCTTACGAACATAAGATAGGGTATATTATCGTTTGTTGGTAATGGTCTGAGCTTTTCGGCAAATAGAAATGATCATAAGTTTCACAACAAATCTATGATTAGTATAATAGTTTCATACCGTTAGCGTTTTGTTGAATTAAACAACGTCACATTCGTTCGCGTTTTATGATATTTAATTCTAGTGATTTATGATAGAAAAGTAAGTTTTCGCGAAATTAGTTAGTCATTATATTTAGGTCAGTGAGTAGATATTTCATTTATGGTAGACCTGTTTGTGCGAAATTTTAAATTCGCAGTCTTTTTTGTATGGGGCATCTTTTTGTACTAATTTATAATACTGTTCGAGTTATAAGCGAACTTGATCAAAGTTGCTTCAAAATTGCCTTATTTAATTATACTTGCATTTCAAACTACAAAGTTTTAATTTGAAGTAACTTTAAATATTAAACGTCGTCGTGAAAAGTGGTTAAATGAATCCATAGTATAAAGTAATCATCAGGTAACATTTCCGTACCGTAATCTACCCAGATTGCGGATTGGTAAATGTCTTCGAATTTTCCGCTCTAGTACCTACATAACGCCGGCTTCCTCACGATGTTTTCGCTCTAGTACCTACATAACGCCGGCTTCCTCACGATGTTTTCGCTCTAGTACCGACATAACGCCGGCTTCCTCACGATGTTTTCGCTCTAGTACCGACATAACGCCGGCTTCCTCACGATGTTTTCGCTCTAGTACCTACATAACGCCGGCTTCCTCACGATGTTTTCGCTCTAGTACCGACATAACGCCGGCTTCCTCACGATGTTTTCGCTCTAGTACCGACATAACGCCGGCTTCCTCACGATGTTTTCGCTCTAGTACCTACATAACGCCGGCTTCCTCACGATGTTTTCCTTCATCCATGCCTCTTTTTACTTGAAAATGTAATTTCAGGCTTTTAAAAACCTACATACGTAGATATTTATAAGCAAAAAAAAAGGTATTTACTGATCTTAGTACACCATGCATGCCATTCATCGAACTAATCAAACATTTCGTCAACAACATAGCTTTCGCTGCGAAACATTATTTTCTAGGAAATGTTTCGACATCGACACGTGCGCTGTGTGGGACTCCATTTTCCAACGGCGCGGGCCCTGTGGTTTTTTATCGCATGCGCAACGCTTGCGCCACGCAACGCACGTTGGTGCAAACCGCACGTTTTTAGGACGTAATTGCACCTTTCCTGTGGGTTGCCTTACTGATTGTGTAACACTGTGCAATACTACATTAATTACGTGAAGAAAGTTAAGTGGGCGTGTACTAGTAGATTGTTCTGTTGTGTTCATATTACTTACGAATGTGTTGGATCGTCGAGAAGGTTGACTAGGCAATGGTTGACTTACCTGTAACAAAGAAAAGCAATAATATTAATAACACAATCATTATTTCACAACGAAATTAAAATAAATTATTTGGGTAAGGTGCATACGGTTTTATATACAGGGTGTAAACTATCTCATCACGAAGCTGTCAACCAAGCATTCTCTACATCAAACTAAGTAACTTTACAAAAAAAATATTGCTGGGAAAAGCCTTTTTAAAAAAAACATGTTTTGTGGTAAAACTCAATGTAACGCACTCAAAACATTGTGCTGATGGGTGGATTGAATAATATGGTGGTCGTGGATGTGTTTTAAGTAAAAATCTTACATTTAAAATTTGTTTTAAAAAAAAACTTGTCAAAAAGTTGGAACTTTGACCCCCGTATATCTCTATATCGGATATCTCCGTACCTACAAGGCATTTTTTTGTTCTACACCATATCTGGGAACAGATATGGTGTAGAACAAAAAAATGATCGCAATGACGGGGAGAACAAGTCTTGCCTTTCGGCTTCGTTAAGAGGTTGTTTGCACCCTTCAGAAGAATGGCTCCAACCCCTTACTCTATGTAAACCGGCTTTCTAGTGTTAGCACCATTATTCATAACAAAAGCGATCTTTCCATTTCCATCATTAACCCTACAGAGTACAGCCCCTGCAGGTAGTTCTCCTCACCATCGTTCCCTGACAGTGACAGCTAATGACATCTACGGATCTGTCCACTCTGCAGCCCATAGTGGCCGTGATTGACTGGTAGTTGCACTAGCTGCAGGTACGCTCTCACTGTATAAACCGAAAGCGGTCCGATGACGTGCCGCGGACCGCGCACCGGCGCAAGCGCACCCAAGCCCTCACACTTGCTCGGGCGCAGCTCGGTAGTCACATCAAAACAACACAAGACTAACACCCGGTCTCTGAGGCCAATCAACTGAACTTATACTGACAAATTGTCGAACGGACAGTTAAATGTTGTGATTCGCTGACTAGAACAAACAAATCTCTTAGAGCTGCGAAGTTATTTATTTAAGGATTTATGGATTGTGTGAGGAATGATGTGAAGGAAAAAGGTGTAAATGATAGCGTGACGATTGACAGGGGAGAATTGAAAATAAAAGGGGTTGCGCCGAGCGCAAATAACACGAGACAAGGGCAGGAAGATGACAATGCTCGTTCGCGAAGTTATTTAAGACGAAGCCGATTATCCGAAGTTATCTCCAAAGATGCAGAAAATGCTTGAGTTGGCTCACTCCTGCTACTACCCCAACGCATGAAATAGGTTGTGGACTTTCTGGAAGGCGGTGTACTAAATAGTAACGGTAGTAAAGTGTAAGGAAGGTGTAGCTTTCGTAGCTCAAAACTTCTATCACAAATAATAAAATACTAGCTTCTATAGTAGTCTTTGTAGTAATCAAAGCTGCGAACATTTCCTGATGTGTTGTGACTTTCATATCAACACGTATCGCTTTCCCGAACTGAATGAGCGGCCTTCCAAGAAATAAATACCGGTCCCTCGAGTCTCTTCACTTCGCAATGAGTCCGCACGCTTCCAACAGAAATGTTTCTAGGTACTTGACGAGCATTATATTCCATTTAGGTGCGCCCATTCCTGAGTCTGTTCTGTTATTGTGACATTTAGATGAATGGAAATAAAGAAAAATCAGATAAACTACTATTTTCAGACAAAGTACTTAATTTTTTAATTAAGTGCTAGCTAGATAAGCAAACATTCATTTATCTGAGTAATCTTTCCACACGCTAGTGCAATACTAGAAACAGAATTAAAAATCTATTAAAACAAATAAAAAACTGTCACAATAGCTACTAAGATCCAAGATATCAAATGAATTAGTCAACATTCAAAACATTGTATTTGATGACAAAAGTAACGGGAACTAGTCCAAGCACACAATATTATCATAATCTAACGTTAAAAACAATGGAAAAAGCCTTTTATTGTTCAAATTAAACGTAGCGTTATGTCAAAATTATAGAGATGGTAACACTATGGTTATGTCAAAATATCAAGATGGCGGCGGTGTTCCGTGTTTGATAATAATTAGTTGTTACGCAAAATTAATAAGTTTAGTCGCGGGGCCGCGGTGATTTGCCGGAAAAATGGACGATCACTAAGACAATAAATACAGCTTATGTAAGCAACGGTGGGATTTCGAGAGGTCTATCGACATACGTTACGCAGTGAGTTTATGAGTGTGGCCACATTGGACACGGATAGTTAGACACGCGTATATGCATATTATTATGTATGAATGGGAATTTGGCAACATTTTATAAGTCAGATTCAGTAATAATTATACCAAAGTGTCATAAAACATAGATGCCTGAGCATTTACATTTAAGAATTTGAATTGGCCGTTTGAAATTATCGCAATATTTTTAACAGTACAGGTGCCGAGAATCTTCCTAAAATAAATCGTTGCACAATCGTAGACTAACAAAGTTTCCATTATTGTCCGTACTAATAAGGGCCTGACGTGAACACGGTGAATGGACTTGTCCTTAACTCCTAATGAATTGAAAAACCATTTACTGTGCTAAGTGTGTCAAACCTTTCAAGTGTCAAAGCCCTTTTGGCCTTTACACATTAGCTGTGTATGGCCCATGGGTAGCCAGTGTGGACACATTACATCACACACGTCATGTTTTTGCTGGGCCATTGTGGGTAATTAGTGGTAATTAACGGCACAATGATGGCCACACATGTCCCTTTGTGCGCTCGCGCAGGTTTTGCGACGATCGGTGAATGGGAGAGAAAAAGTCGATAAATGATCTATAGGGCGACCATGGGATTGTAGCAAAGATTGACGGAGTCATGTGAAAACTGGCGGATTGTCTTTACTACAACTTTTGGTAATTTTAGAACTGTAATTTCTGAAAGCACAATACTCCAATTCTCGGTTGTAAAATCAGAACAGCATTCTCAGAGTGTATTTTTGCACTCTCCAACTTACTATGAGGCAATGACAACTTTCTGCCAAAGAATGTGTTAAAAAAAACTACACATTTCACAGCAGACGTGACCAGACTTACAAACGAGAAAGTACTCAAAGGAAGACGGAACTTGATTCGTTCTCTGTAGAACACTCTAGTAACCTGTTTCCATCGGTTAGCGTATAATGAGCAGTTCTGCCTATCTATTAGTGGAAGGCACCTCACTGCCCAGTACTTACGCACAACCGTGGTGTTTAGCGATGCGATATTACTGCGCAGCGCTAAAACGGTGATAACAGACACAAGGTCGGGGATTCTGTTAGAAAAGTTGACCAACAAGGAAGAGAAAAAGCAGCAGGAACGATATCATGTTAGCTTTTAGGGATTTATTGGGTTCTATTGGCATTTTTAGTTTACCCTAAGCGGTTACTTTACTTTCACCTAAGCGGAGACGAACGGCACGGAAAGAAGAAGTGTGAGAATCGACCAATGAATTTGTTTCAAATCCACATCGCGTCTCTCGTCTCTCCTGTGATTGTTTGAATCTTGCATGTCTCCGCACCTTTAAATAATGATAGCGTTTATTTCGGGCTACGCCCATATAACACTAAGGCCATAGTGTAATGTACACACATTACAGTATATGTGTGCTTTTATCCTTTATGAATAATCATAAAAGCTACAACGAAATTATCGGAAATCTTTATAATAGCTTTTAATCCAGAAGTGTTGTAATTAATAGAGAAAAACAATTGATCATGGTGTCCGCTCGAGACTTTCCCAGTGCGCGGCCGTCGCCCCCCATTGTTCATACTCATTGATTTGTTGGCTCCACGCACGAACACACTCTGATTGGCACACTGCACGAAAACCGCACAAGCGCTGGTTGATAGCAGCGGTCGAGTGAATATATCCTAATAATCAACAATCAATAAATAAAACAATAAATAAATAAATAATAAATAAAATAACAATTACAATTATCAGAATACATTATTAACAGACACAGCAGCAACTGCACCAAGTTAGAAAACGTGAAATTGATGGATTAATACAATTATTGGGAAAGAATATGGTTCTGAGAGAGAAAAATATCAAAACAGACAAATTGCGGATTTGTTTTCTCAAAGCGCCAAGTGAATGTCATAATAAATTATGTGACGAATAGTCTCCAGTATCCACATAACTATTTAGAATGAATAAAAAATGGTTTTTACGATCAGTTAACGAGGGAGACTGATACGTTTACTGTCGACAGTGAACATTGAGCGCCTGGCGATGATGACAGCCTGCAGAACTGCACAACGGCTCCATCAGTTTCGGTACATATTGCCCGGCATTGCGAGACGCTGCATTTTCATAACTCACATGTTGCAAACTAGACATTGAGGAGTTTACGATAAAAACTGCTGTTTACACTGTGTCGTAAGGTGCTTTAATTGACTTAGTAGTGCACAATGAAGCCGCGATTTTAATTAAGATAAGAACTGTAGCTCTTTTTTCCTATATGCTTTAACAAATGGACCTGAGTGAATTGGAGCGTAGGCAATTTAACAAAACAAGAATATAAGAAAGATCAATTTCGTGTTCGGTTGGGAATAAGTATAGGTACCCATCACCCCATAGATGCAGAAACTATAAAGCTACATAAAATAAAATCACTCAATCAGTGAATAAACTGTGACAACTTCACAAAAGACCGTGCTTCAATGAAGAAGCTTTCATTGAATATAAAGGCTAAGAAAGCTATGAGGCAATGAAGGAAGAACTGCGAATAAAAGTTCTCATAAACTGTTACATTACACAGTAAAGAGAAATGCATTACTATATGACGCAACGGCGATGAGTCAGCGAGTAGCGTACAATTATGTTCATACAGCCCCAAGCGACAACTTATTGTGACCACTCTATCTTGAGGAAGGTCCTACACATTGCGTAACTCTAAACACGTGTGATTATTAAAAGCTTTTCTATCATACGATTGTCAGTTTATATTTTGCCAATTACTTACATCAGAGGTCATTTATTGTTCAAAGTTGCGAATCATTAAAATCATCACCTCTTTTGTAGCCCTTCGTTCAAAAGTGCACCACAGGAAACTAGATACTTATAATTAATTTCCTTTATTTTCTTTGAAACTATACCTTCCTTATAGGTACCGTTTACGGGAATCAGAAAACGATAGGTTGTCTCAATTCTTATTTTTCTCATATCACGAGACTTTAAGATTTCCACACAAGATTTGTTCTACATTCAGTTGCAATATTATTTAATTGGAAAATTCTATCTTTATTAACATAAAGCCGTCGTAAGGTAGCACTCATGACATAACTACCACGTCATGTCCTGTCTAATAATAGACACACTTTACTATCACCAATCGGTATGCATGCCGTTGCCGAATTGACACTGTTGTGATGTCGTAACTGACATTATGAAGCAATAGATTATGATCAATGGTCGTTCAAGTATTGTTTCGATAGCTGGTCTTGTTGTGCTATCGGTAATATTGTTCCTTTTGTGATTGTTATTAGTTGATGCTGTTTTGTTTTCGTTTCTTCGTAAGTTTTGGTGAAAGAATTTACAGAGTGAGGGTCAAAACTCAAAGCGATACGCTAGGTCTTAATGGATACCAATGAGTTTTCCGCTATTAAGTGCCTTAATAGTATTAAATTTCATGATGCCATTTTGAATTTTATTGGCACAGAGTACGTACGTACGTAATGTTATTGGTTTGAGGTCAGATACAAAATCAAGATTTAATTTGATATTGTTAATTAATAAATGTTAATTGTTCATTAAATTAATTTGACACTGTGCGTCAGTAATTACAGACGTAAAGGGCTTGCAAGAATTTTGTATGAAGCGTGTCCGGATTATCTTCCACCAGTTTGATTATTTTTTTCAAAGTAGCGGCCACGCATATGACCTATATTAATCGAAATATCGAATAGCTGGTATCAATACAAACAAGTTTTTGACGTGACAACGTTAGCGTTTTTTATCAATGAACACCGGCTGCACGCACGAAAAAGTGTTATGAATCCTGCGATCAACGTCCAGCACAAACCTTTGGACCTAGAATTGAAAATTTGCACAGTGGTTCACTTTATAATGTAGACAAGGAATAAGGCAGGACTTTTCAAAATTCAACCCCCCTTGGGTTGAATTTTGAAAAGTCAAGTTAAATAGGGTATGAAAGTCTGTCAGTTTTAAAGTTAAGATCTTAATATTTTGTTTAGGCTGACGGTTGAAAATTAATTTAACGTGTCTCAGCGTTTTTGATAGTTCCACCTCCAAAGGGTTAAAAAGGGGATGAAGTTGTGTATGGAAAGTCCTTAATTTTCGAAGTAAAAATCACAAAATTTAATATCTAGTCGTATGGTTGGAAGCTAACGCAACGGTGTTGTTAGAATTTCAATCCTTAAGGGGGTGAAGAGGGGGATTGCCGTTGCCGCTACTTTGAAAAAAAAATGACGAAAGAAAATCCGGTCGAAAAATTATAACCTCTTTTATTGACGTCGTCGGAAACGAGTAAAATGTTGGGTTAACAATAATATCTTAGTATCTTTCATCTCTTAGCATCTTAGGGCATTTCTGTTATCACGTCCTTAGCAAAGGCTGCAGTCCCCGCGCCGGTCTGACCGGGGGTCACAGTCGAGTGGGCGCTGAGGCCCGGCTGCCGGCTGGCCAGCGTGTCAGCGTGTGTAATTGTGTGGTTTCTCCGCCGCCGGAGAAAGTGCTGTAATCAGCGCGTTTCTAACCGCCCCCGGCCCCGCCCGCTACCATCGATACCACTTTTTTCCATTAATTCGCGGAGGTTGGAGATATGGAGCATTGCATCGGAACTGGAGGAAGTACAAGGATAATAACCTATTCAAACATGCCCTACAAAAGCAAGGAAATGTTTTGGAAAGTCAGACGTGGCAGCCGGGTCGCAAAATCGAATGTAATGTAGATATACGTTCGGGATAAAGACGCTCGCCAGAACTGTACCGAACATAATTCAGGGAGGGTAGATGCCCAACTGAGGTTGACAATCGGCACGAGCCGAATGATAGCCGAATATGCGTATAAGTAGTTGCTGTGGATGTCTTTGTTATTCAACAAACACTGCTGAATCGAAAGTACCGACCCAAATTAGTTTGTAGCCCCACTGTGAACTTGTGTGTATGACTTTTCTGATTAGTAAATTATTCGTTTCAATCTTGTACTACTGGCTACCAGATTCAAGCCAAGTAACCGACAACTATTTCATTTACATAAACTACCATAAAGCTACTTCATCCGACAACAGAACATCAGACGCTCACACATTATTACCTTATGCATTTTCTTCAACAAGTAGATAATTTTCAAGGGTATACGAGGCTGTTGACAAGTAATAATGTTTTAGCATAAGTTTACTAGAATTACTTTGCTATCATTAAAATTTCCGTTTTAAGTGAAAACTTGTTTCTAAAAAGGAAGTCAATATCATATGCAAATACATATGCGAATACTTGTTTTATTCTCAAAAAAGAATAACTAATTAACATTGAATTTATAGTAGAATGCCTAGAAAAGAATCTAGGCCGTCATCGAAATGTGAGAAACTTGAGATGTTTGGAAACATTGCGGTTTTAGCCGACCGTACCGGGAAGTCAGCCTTATGATATTTCACTTGGAAGACATTACCACTCACTGTTGGGCTTATTTCGCAGTCATTATTATCCATTATGCAATATGCATGCTTAAGAAAAAAAACTTAGTTACCAACGGACCTCTCCTAAATTAGCCAATTTTCGCTAAACAGAATATCCAGATAAAAAACAGAGCCCTTTTGACACCGACTGACATCGTGAATACAAAAGAAAAATAACCGACGCGGTAACCACGTGTTCAGTACATTTAGGAACTTATCACAGGGACTGGTCAGATTTGTAACGCCTAATACTGAGTAGTCAGATAAAATCTTTACAAACGTCTAAAAAACAACAATTCAAATAAGGAGAAACATAAGACAGACCTCCAAAACGCCCGACTATCACTAATTCCACTTCAGTGTTTTACTCAGGAACAAAAAGTGGCACAACAAAGTACCCAGCAACACACCCGTCTGTAAGTACGGGATCTTTCGAACCCCTGAGAGCTATACCTAGCAATGCGTCATTGTCCAGAAGTAAATAAGCTACTTAAATCCACAGCATCCATTGTGTTCCTTACCAGGCTACTTAGTAGAAAGCACTCTTACCTCCCAGGCCGCGAAATAAAGATGTTTCCATTATACTTGCAAATGTCGGTGAAAGCAAAGCCCTTATGTTTACATATAATAACTGATCTCTATGTATTAATGCAGCTGATGACCGTCGTCTATGTTTGCGGATTGACAGTCGAGCTGGGGGTCGGCAGGACTCAAGGAGGATGTATGGCGTACAGATTATGGTAATTATTGTGAGTTTATACAAGTGCTGATTATACAGGAGACGCGGAGTTATCTGGGATGATGTTATTAGTTACGGATTGTGGACTTTATACTGACGGGAGAGGTCTATCAAGTCTTTAATTATGGGTGGTTTCTGCATGTTATGATTTGTTCTACTGACTGATGATACGAAGGGCGGGCTTAGAGGGACTGCCTTGTTATTTTGAATTAATGCCTTTTGACTTGAATTTATTGAAACAAGGATGCTCTAGTGAAGGCAAGCTGCGTCTCCAAATGCTGCGGCTTCCAGTCTAACCGGATGCAGCTGAGTACCACTATTTTACATGGAGCGACTGCCATCTGACGTCATACTCTACTACTCTACTGGAATCTAAGTTGATGCATCCCAGTGGCGTGCCAACAATACGGCAAGTCCATATAATGCAAGCAGACTGTTCAGAAACCCTAACGTCATGAAGAGTAGTAAATTATAAGGGCAAGCCACGCTTTTAGGCTTGTATAAAAATACCACCACTAGTGCGTCCAACCAAACATAACAAATAAATCACATTTGAATCAGTGCATTTCTCCAGCGTTCCCACAACATTCAATAAAGCAGCACCACAGAACATAAACACACGACCAAACACCG
Source organism: Xestia sexstrigata (assembly GCA_941918905.2). Lineage (NCBI taxonomy): Eukaryota > Metazoa > Arthropoda > Insecta > Lepidoptera > Noctuidae > Xestia > Xestia sexstrigata. The sequence continues at coordinate 1,221,609 of OW799203.2, read as the reverse complement.
ATCGATCGATAAAATAAAACCCTTTCCACAAATCGCGGAAATGTACGTCTGGAAGGCCATAACTTAATATTAAACACGACCATTCAGCACGAACTGAAAAACACGTTCGGAACAAACCGCGGGACTAATACAAAACACTGAACTATCGCCCTCTCTGTCGTCCGTATAGCACTGGCTCTCTCTAAGAATGATCGGTCCTTTTGATGTGTGGCTAATTGCGCGCTTTCCCGCAGGCCCGCAGGAAGCCGGCGATTATCGCGTTAATATGAGGAATCTAAGGGTAATACCGCCTATCAGAAAAGAAAGGAAAAGAATTAAGAACCTACGGCTGGTATTGGCAGTCGCGGTTTATGTGGGCTTCTTGCTTGATGTTCTATGTTTATGTCATCTTTGGTACTGTCGTATCGAAAAGAAAGTTAGATAAATCTTTGTTGAGGAAGAATTGGAAAAGGTTTTTCTTTGATGATTATATCAATAGATTTCGTTGCAGCTTTTGTCTGCTTTTAGGGAATTGGTGCAAACATTTTACGTTCAGCAAGCATCATTGTAGGAGTTTACAATTATAAAAGACTTTGAAAAAGGACAATGGATCAATTTTGTAGAAAAAACTATCCCCTAAAGAAAATTTCAGACGTCTCATGACTTTTTAACTTTTTTAACCAATGTAAAACAGAAAACACACAAACTATTCTAAACAGTTACAGGACTTCGTGTCTAAACCAAATAACTGGCGAACATCCGATGAATGGAACATCGTACTACTCGGAATCTTAACATTAAACCAATCTTTGTAGCGTACTATAAATCACTTAACTTCATAAATTCAGCATCTTCGCTCCAGTTACCATGGCAACGACTACGCAGGCGCGTAAACAAGCTCCACGCACAAATACTAAACCTTATATTGTCACCGACAGAGTACAATATTGTATGATCATGAATTGCGAAGCCAGCTGAAGGTGACAACTGAAACTATATTCTATTTTTGTGACAGTAGGGTTTAGTTTTGGGTGTATTTGTCAAAGAATAATTTGTCAAAGACGCGCACACGCACTGCGCTCTAGTTAGGAGCAGCGGATACGATTATAATGATTGTTTTAATTGTGCGAATTGTTCTGGCATCCGAATGATTATACAAGATGGAACTCTGAAGCCCGTTAGTTCAAGCTAGTCTAGTATGGTTTATCTAATCTATGAAATCATGGGAATCGAACATACAATACATGATCAGTAAAATAAAAGAACTATCCGGTATTTCCATGCCTGTTACAGATCTAAATCTCTAGAACGATCTCGTTATCGAGCGTTTGTATTTCCCTCAGGTATTTCCGAAGATAATTCCCAAAGCGAATACTTTGACATTTGTACATAAACTTTTCAGTTAAACTACCCGTAATTTAAGCGTCACACGCCTGCACACAATCGATATGTTGATTATGTTCATAGTATCAATGTGCTATGAAAATAATCAACACTTCGATTCACCTACGCTTCTCCTTTGATTTATAAAACGGCCAATACATGTTGTGTAAGTCTTGCTTGGCAAGCAACATACTCGTATGACATAGCATGACCAGCTGTATGTACAAAGTAGACATATTTTGGCACTTGTTATTAAGGCCGCGCCACACCTTGCAGGGCGGCGCGGAATGTGGCACAAGGATGGACGAGAAACTTTTACCAACAACATGATAAGTTTTATTGTTTTAACATTAGTCTAAACAGTGATTCCCAAAGTGGTCCAGTGACAGACCCCTGGGGGTTGGCGTTGGCGTGACGAAAAAATGGGGGTTCACAAGTTGTGAGTGGGGGTAAAAACGGTCGTATTAAGATTTTGAGACTTTAAAAAAGCATTTCTTCGAAATAATCTTGTTTAATTTTTTTTTTTTCTAGATTGTTTGCCAAAAAACTCTAAGGAGCTACGGTCCTCATGCAATTGTAACAGATAGCGCGAAAAACTAATAGTGCAAATTTCTTGCTCTTCTTTTTTGGTCCGCGGGCTTGAAAAAAGTGCAGCAGGGGGTTCACCGAAACCAGAAAATTTTGAAAGTGGTCTACCAGAGAAAAAGGTTTGGGAACCCCTGATCTAAACTGATTCTGATGCTATAGAAGTCTACTCCTGGATAAAGGATTCTGTCATTCGTCGTGTCATTTGCTGTTATATAACTTCATTAGATAAAAGGTTCCCTACTAGAAGTGAAGTAGGTCTTTATCAACTCTGCTTTCGACAAAATTGTGATGATGTAACACTTTAAAGATGAACAATCATCACAACAGGGCAAATGAGATGCACTACTCTCATTTGTGAAGTGCAAGCAGATATATTTGCCTTGCGGTAGTTTTGCAGGAAAAGCCTGCCAAATCAGTTACATGTTCGGTAGAAATCCCCTCCTAGAAAAACTACAGAGAGTTACGTAGAAGTGCAGTGTCTGGCAAAAATATGAAAGCTTCAGATACCTTTCTGCTCAACCGCATGGAAAAGAGGCGTGATTTTATGTATAATGTGTGTACTCTCTCCATCTTCATCACAACTTTGCTAGTATTTATACAGACATCAATACTAAGTATATTTTTACCAGCATCAATACTGGGCAGTAAGGTCGCAGCTCACCTCGCAGGTGACGGCCGCTATCTGGCACAAGGATCCACTTGCTCACTTCATTTAATACAACCTCATGCTCATGAGAACAGTCACACGACTAGAATCAAACAAATATTGTGCTCTACTTCGAATATATCCTCCGTTCGCAACGTAGTTTCCAAACATGAAAACAAATATTATGTATTGGGAAATTAACTTTTGTACCCACACATAAAGTTCAGCTTTAGATACAATTCCATATTTTTCAATACCACTGGTCATTCCGAAACCTAATATGTAAATACGCACCAAAATAAAGTTAACAACAATTGGAAACAAGAATTTAAATACGGAATTGATACCGTACTTCTAACCCGCAGTAGGTCCCCAGAATTTACCGCAAAAAGCCATAAAATATGCTTATTAACATATCTATTATAGGTATACAAATCAATCACGTTTATCACCAGTAAAGTCGTTTATGACCCACTTTCAGTCAGTCTAGATTACACCCAATGACCTCCATCAGATATATTTTACCGAATACCATGTTTGACATTTAGCATAAAGTTATATTTCTTAAGTATGTTGTCAGTATCGCAAATTATTTCTGCTAATTTATATTCAAATTGAATCTCGGATACGGGTTATGGAAATGTCGAAATAACGCCGATGTGTGATTAATACTAATAATAATAATAATAATATTAATTGATTAATTAATAGTCTCAATCGATAAATCATTATCGAGGTTAGTGTTTAGAGGCGTTTGTGCCCGTTTATCTGATGAATGTTATAAGAGAAGCTGGGTATCGTGATGTTATCAGTTAAACGGTGTTATTATTATCAGGGTTTAGCTACTAGTTGATGTACGGTAACAGTATGTCATAATCAGAACTGGATTTAGATGCCAATCTGTGCCAGCATCGCCCTGTGAGATCGCGTGAAGTGAGGTTGTTGGTGCATTTAGCCATTTTAGTATTCTAAACTAACTAGGAATTATTTACGCCTGATAAAACAATAAAATAGTCAACATTTTCCCGACTTTCTATTTTATAATAAAATTTGTCTGGCAATTTTTAGAATATTTTATTTTATCCCAACTTGGGGCCAGAGCATGTCTTCTTCTTCCATACTTCTCTATTACTCGTCATCTCAGCAGTCACCTCCTTTCCTGCCACATCATGTTCCACACAGTCCATCCATCGTTTCCATGTTCGTCCCCTACTGTTATAGGCAAATACATATTTCAATAAAAATAAAAGATTCTGAATTAGGATCGTAACGAACACATGTTTATCACCTAGCTGACAGAAAGATAGCATTCGTTTGTGACGAATATCAATATAATGCTTAGCTCGGAGGAAACATCAGTAGCATTAATACCAAGATCGGTTACAACCAATGAAGCCGGTAGTGAAGTCTCGTGAGTTGTCGGCGTCCGGCGTCCGGTGCGCGGCGCAAGCGCATAGATAGCGGCGCGCTTTTTGCTCCGTTCCGCTCTCATAGCCACACGCGAATTCTTCACGGAGCGGAGTACCTCACTGACCAGTACGTGGAGTTGCAGATAACATTGCTATGCATAATTATTGTGCTGTTAATGACTTCGGGAAACTCGTAAAGCGGTCGGCTTCTCATTCTGATTGATTATAATAATTTGTGATTGATTTGACAACTCCATCTTTCTAATGATGGCGGGTATTTTTCAGGCCCGAAGACATAGGTAATTTGTTAACTAATCTTTATGAGCTCTAGGTTAAACGTATCTATTTCGATGGCTCTTTATAAACGGATGTCCTTTCCCCCCATTCCACAGTATAATTTCATCTGCAAAAAAACCAAGCTTGTATGTAAAGGTAGCTTGGTTGTCCTGCGTGCCAAAAAACTGTCAAAAAAACCTGACACTATTTACTATAAACACGATCTCACCTATTGAACTGTCATCACTCTTTCACGAAAAATGCCAGATATGTATTTCACACCTAATCTTCTAATAAAGTCTTTGAAGTATGACAGCAATATGTTAGCAATAAGTGTGAACTGTCTCGGCGGGGATCAGACCGTTTATTTGACATAGCGGTGCCGTTGCCCAGCGTGCTCACCGTGCTCACCGTGCTCACTCAATGGTCGGTGTCTTGTCTCTAGGCGCTGCGGCCGCCATGCTCTACCGCTTATTTGCTAGGGTTGACAAAATTCTGATCTAATGGATTGAATATTTGTCACATCGTGATAAAGATATTATGCAGCGGAGCCGAGAGGAGTCACTACTGAGACATTGGCAGTACGTGTAACTGTCGCCACGATTCGTGATTTTCATAATCTTATGTACCTATAATACCGAGCTCTTTGTCATAAAAAGTAAATATAAATACATTTTTCTACGATTACTATTTGTGGAATGCAACGAACAACGGTCCACATATACTCTTGGCCGTAATAGATTTGCCGAGCAGTAAAAGCACACAGGAAACCTGTATTAATTTTAATCCTCCAATTCATGACAAAGATATGAAGACTGACAACCTTAATCGTGTTCAATGGGCCTTTGTCGAAAGAGAGCAGTTATTGTGCGTACGCGCCGAGAGTGGCGCGAATCCATTTCATATCTATTTTTATTTCGTCTCCTGAATTCATTGATGCAATAAAGTCATGGCGCGGCTAGCGGTTGTTTTTGTGCAAACTTTTTACATCAAAACATAATAATTATAGTTAGGTCGCGTTCTGTGGAGAAGCTCGTGGCTAAATAATAACAGCCGCTCGGGTCGATCTTTAGGTTAAGCTGTGCTTGCCTAGGTTGGTCTGTGGATGGGTGACCACTTATAACATACCGAGTTTAATCCGTGCCTCGGAAAGCACGTTAAGAAGTTGGTACGGGCTGTCATTTGTAGATCTTTGACAGTCGTTACGGTAGTCAGTGGCCCAAAAAGTCTGACAACCAGTCTTACCAAGGGGTATCGTATTGTCCAGTACATACTGGATTGTGGAGGTCAGATAGCAGTCGCTCCACGTAAAATACTGGTATTCAGCTGCATGCGGTTAGACTGGAAGCCGACTGCAACATAGTTGGGAAAAGGCTAGGCAGATGACGAGGTCTCGTTCTGTGGTTTCTTCCTACCCAACGGGAAAAAGGCACGAAGTTATGTATGAATATTTAAAAGAGGACCTAGTTGTAGTTATGCGTTACGATTAAAGCCTACTCGTATCTAATTATTTTATACTAGCACTTCGTCCGCAACTTCGTACGCAAAAATTGTGAAGCTCGGCTAATATCTGTGATATAAATATAATTTATAGCCTATAGCGCCCACGAATAATGTAACTTTCTGCCAGAGGAATAATTTTTAGAATTGGATCATTAGTTACATACAAACTTACAAACAAATACCCCTTTATATTGTTAGTATAGATTGATTGTATCTTGTAAATACGCACAAGTCAACTACACACGCCATATTTACATACGGAAATGCCAATTTCGCAAAAAGTTACTACAAAAAATATAACTGTCGGTATGCCTAATATTATATTATAATTTAAAAATCAACTTTAAAAAGAAGCTGTTATACTGTCATGTGGTATCACTTTTTCTAGAAAACGCAGTTATTTAACTGACACATTTCAAGTCACGTAACATTATACCGGTGTCCGGATGCTAAAACATCTATGTAACAAAAAATCTAATTTGTAAAAAGCGAATTTTAAATTGCTTCTTAACGACTGCCGAGCATTTCTTTTTCAATTACAACGAGATGTTTTTTTTTCTCAATTAGATTTAAAGACACGCGTTCTTATTCAATGAGCGTGCTACTCCGAACATACAATTAGATACAGAAGGTTCAGCCACAGCTAAACATAACATGACGCCTCTCTCCCCATCATCTGCCTAGCCTTTTCCCAACTATATTGGGGTCGGCTTCCAGTCTAACCGGATTCAGCTGAATACCAGTATTTTACATGGAGCGACTGCCTATCTGACCTCACGCCTCTCTCCCCAAAGGATGTTTATTGTAGTAACCTGGAATGACTTAGGTAAGTGAAAAGTATTGAATACTCATGTATCAGCTAGTAAGTAAACTATCGCTTGATATTAATTCTGCTTTATTTTTTACACGTGAATCAAAAACATTATTTTTGTGTGTTTTTGTGAGGGCGTTATTTTTGAGTTATGTGAAGCTTCTGTATTTTCTTACTCTGTGTCTAAATCTAAATATTTGCGGCCGTTTGTTCTTGTTTATTTCGGTTTCGACCAAAATTACCGTTTCACTGTGAAAACGAAACAAGTGAAAAGAGAAACACGCTGCAGATTTATGTTAATTTAATACATAAGGTGACTAAACTTTGAAATAAAACTTAGTAGGTAACTAGAGCCAATCCGCAAACAATGTGGGATGTTTGCCAACTATAGACCGAGTGCCTGACGAGCGAAGTTACTTCAGAGCCCAGACTAGAAGCTGAAGGTTCAATGCTGTGTTGTTTTATCCTGCATTGGACTAATATAATCTTTCGATTTATTCTTGAAAAATAAAGAAAACAATCGAATCGAAAGCGACTAAATTAATCAAAAACGAAACAACAGCATTTTTTAAAGTTTTAAGTAAACCTATGTTAACCGGACCAACAAGCAGTATATTTGCTAAAAGCAGTGATTACATAATAAGGGGCGTGTCAGCATATCGATTAGTCAGGAAGGACCCGCGCACGCGCAACGCGGAACACTCGCAAGTTCGCAACTGACGTGACGGAGTGACTGCTGAACGCACCCAGCGAGTTTTTGTTCTGAGTAACTTAGCTAGTTTTTGTGACCTACAACTAATTATCCAGGGTGTTACGTTGAACGAGGGACATATTTTAGCAGTTATGTCAGGGTCAGTTTCAGTAATAGAAGTTGTAATTTATTTATCCTTTTTTAATTAATCTAACGCCCTATACTGACCTTTAAATAACAGGTTCGATTCTAAACTAGTGTTTTGGTATCTTAATTATGTATGTAATAATGTAATGCGTGACTTGTTTAGATCGCATTATTTTTTGTAGGAATCAAAGATCGAATTGTCTAGAACAAAACTGTGCGTGACATGAATTAAATATTTCAAGTAACCTTTTATGCGTATAATAAAAAGGTTGCCTAAGATTAATTTAGTTAGAGGATATAAAAAATACCATGTTTGTTACCTAATATTTGTTTTTGTCATACATGAGGTTAAATATTTAAACACAATATAAATTCAAGTCGCTTTTCGCGTTGTGCTTCTCAACTCCACAACATAAAGGTAATCCTAAACGATTTTGTGTTTAATAAATGATTATTAAACTAACATTATGACAAAGAAAACTCGATGTTTTCTCAAGTTCTAAAAATCACACGAAGCACGGACAGGTACCTATCTAGTTCTATAATACAATCAATTTAATCTAATTAACTCGTGCATCTGCCATCACATTAGAAGATTACTCTTTAACCTCACGATGTGCAATCATTTACAATAATAACTTTGTACGTTCATTATAACGTTACATCAGCTTCGTGACTGCGGTTGTGGGCTGTTGGGCAACCTGACCCCAGCGCTGGGCACGTCCGGCCACGACACGGCCACGCTACGCTTACGCACGTGATTGTGGGAGGAGTATTGTTATTATTTTGTAATTGTGCAATGTTATTCCAATGCTCCTGATGAGTTAGGACCGAACCCAGGATGAGTTTGGTCCTGTGAAAATCGGTTACTTTTCAGAGAGATAACGACAAAATCGCTAACTTTCGATCGCTGATAACCCACGAATAAATTCGGTTGCAATGATGATGCTTGCGAGTAACGCTAGTCTCAACGTCCAAGATGCGTTTCTTGCAAACATAATTATTGTAACCGAATTTATTCGTTAGTAATCAGCGATTTTGTCGTTATCTCTGTCGAGACTGCCAGCCCTGGTGTCTTGTACCCGGTTGAAGTAGGGTATTTAAGAGTGCCCGGTTGATCGTCAAGAGATTATTTCTAACTGCCAGTCGTTCATAGTAACTTGAACGTATATAGATTCGTTCCAGTTGTAACTGGAACGAATCTATATACGTTACCTAGAAACGTAATTAATGTAATCGAAGCTAATGACTTAAAAATAGTAATGTCCTTCAATATAACATAGCATGGTGAACGTAGATGATAGTGGCCATTCCCATAGCAAATGGGCAAATGTGCTGACGAACGCGTTGATGTCTTTTGCATGGGCGCTTAGGTTGTGGCACAGGATTATAGAGTTATGTTCGCTTTGTTCTCATGATGAATAAAAACAATGATATTATTTGCCTTTGACTTAGCAGCAGAATCATAAGTTATTTATCTAGCTTTATAGGCTGAACTGGCAATTTACAAATGAAATAATTATTATTATATTTTTGAAACAACATTTGATGCTTTAATAAAGAGATTTTCCAGGTTGTGTTATATTTTTTTTCTGCATAATTAAAAAATATTGTAATTCAACGCGGTATCATGTGATGTCAGTCGTGCATCATTTAACTAGATGTGACCTGTAAACTGAAACTAAACGGTTTTGCCCAAAAAAGTTTTACTCATTTGAATAACTCACTGGCCGTGCTTGTACTCGGCTAAGCATATTAATTTACTGAATGGTTGAAAATCGAGAAACGAAGTAGGTATTTTACGGTAAGTTAAACGTTTCAGACAATGAGTCAAATGTTCATGCATTTCAATGTTTAATGTAGACCTGAAAACACCTACATAGGAAACAATAACACAGCTTTGTGCAAAGTATTCAAGTAGTTTGTAGTACTAACCGTGCTAGCAGGATGAGCAGGCAACAGCACGAGTGGGGGCGGCTTCCTCTGCTTGCGCACGCCCCTACGGCGCGCAGTAGCCGCTCCCGCACCCGCCGGCGCCCCCGCGCCTCCGCCCGCCCCGGCGGGAGCCTGGTGCCGCCCCAGCCACCGCGTCACCAGCTTCTCCTTGCTGTTGGCGCTGCCGTACTCCGGCTCCTCCTGAGGAGTTAGGGTTTGATTAAAATAGATATCACTATCGTTACGTGTTAAGATCTAATCTACTCTCAATTCAATCTTCTCACTTAATCTCTCTTGGTTGCAACCAAGTTGTATATGACGACTACTAACGTAAAACTAACATTAGTTTTCTAAATTATGGTTTCCATGCCATTTTGGCGACTACATCCAAAAAATATACTTTAACGTAGACATCTACAGTGATTCATAAGATTGCCTACATATCTAAATTACTGTATAATGTTCAGACAACATGCAGTCGCTCGTAACAGGTAAGTTACCTTCTTCTTCTTCAAGGTGTCTCCCTGCAGCTTGACCTCCAGCTCCTTGCACAGCTCGTGGTTCCTCACGCGCTCCACATCCTGCCCCTTCTTCCCCTCGTCCACGGTCACCACGAACTGCTGCACCGGCCGGAAGGCGGGGTCGAACTGGTTGTGGTCGTACGCCTGCTTAGCGCGGAAGCACGGGCAGATGCGCTTCGACAGGTGGTAGATGCTGATGATGCAGACCAGGCAGTGTACCGAGGCAATGATGAGGAGGGCGATGTTCGTGAGCACAGGGGTCCATGCTTCCATTTCATCCTGTTGGAGAGAACACTTTTTAACTTCTCTCTTAATATTTTTTTTTGTTGTTTAAAACTGTTGTGCCCACCCACTCTATGAATTTCTCCTGTATTGTGGGTGCGTTTACAAACATTTAAACTCATATACACAAACAACCAAACCCGGAACAACTAATTATGTAAGCTGGAGCCGGAGGATGCAGAGAAAGCCAATTTGCCTGTAGGTCATACAAATATTTGTTCCGTGAGGGGATCGTACCTGCGACAAGTACTTCGCCAACCGTGCCGAAAACTAAAATTTACACCTTGGTTTGCTGGTGACATCATGACTGTAACCATGACCATGTAGACATGTAAACTTTTTAATAATAATGAATAAACATAACAATAACAATAGGGAACTAAACATTTTTAAGAGCCCCAAGTCTGTCTATGGATTATTTAATCCGTGTATTGGCGGATGTACACCATTAATAGAAATAAATTGCGCAAAACAAATTAATTTTATAGTCGGTGTTACATCACTCTTTTGTATAGGTACTTAAAATAAAATGTTTGATTATCTTTCAGAAAAGTTGACCGTAGTATGTTGGGTTTTCGATTATATATCTTCTTTCTCTTTCGTATCCGTATGTAACAGTGATAGCCTAGCGGAGTGACCGGCGGACTACCAAGTCATAGGTCTCGAGTTCGAGCCATACACACGCACCTTTGAATTTTTGGATTCATGTGCGTATTGTTTAATTATCACTTGCTTCCTTGAACACTTGGACAACATTGGGACACCAAACCAGTATGGCTGAAAGATAATTCTCGACGGCATGTTAAGCAAAGTCTGAGGCCCATGGGCGGCATAAAAACTCTGGCACTAACCACTCGATAAAGAAGAAGAATAACCGTCTACAAAAGCCTACTACATCAGCCTCCACCTTACGGTCCTCAGTCTAAGTTCAGCTGACCTTCCAACCTACCGGCCACCAATCATCCATCCATCCATCCATCCATCAATCATTACCGACTAAGAACAGCCCATACTCCATTTGTCAGTATTGTATAGTCATCAACACGTGTTGAGATGTATTATTTTAATATCTGTATAAAAGAAGCTGCTATTAAAGTATCATTATTAATATTTCGGTAACTACATGACAGAAGTGAAATTAATAAGCGTCTGTTTGACTGACGAATTGACGGGCTGTGTGTGCGGTGTACCGTTCATGTACCGTTCAATGTTAAAAATAATTAGCGGCACAGCACGCGTAGTTCATACAAACGTAATACCAAAATAATTTGTACTTAAATCAAACATATTCTTAAGGAAGTGTGTCTTTATTCCGATTGGAATACAGAATATCAAGGTTCCCAAATGTATATTTTGAATGGACACTGATTTAAACAAGACTTATGAGAAAGATACGTTTTCTATAGAAATTTTAAATTCCTCATATCTCGTCTTTATATCATATATATTTGGAAATCGAAATAAATACACACTACCTTAAGAATATGTTTGATTTACAAATTATTGTGGTATTACGTTTGTATGAAGTACGCATGCGCTGGCCCCTTAAAATTAGGTTTTTGTGCTCTCCCTTGTTGGCAAATCAATATAAAATATAGTACCTTTGAACAATCATTTAATACATAGGGTGAAATCCCGACACCAACGCTAAGACGGTTACCTTGCCACCAAAATTCTGCTGTTCCATACATTTTGACCGTGTAGGTGTTGCAGTTTTGTGGGAAACAGGTCTTTTTTATTAACCGACGAAAAATTTCCAAGTGGTTCAAAATGATCAGCTCATCTCCAAGAAATCCAACCGTGATATAATATCAGGTGTTTAGTAGTGTTCTTAGAAATGGGCAGAACAGTTACAAAGTTACAACATTTTATGTTCCTGAACTTCCTCAGAACAAGAACATTCATTAAGATAATAAACAACAATTTTTATGAAACTGTAAACACTCTCTGAAGTTCATTCAAATCACATAGGAGCGTGGAAACTGCGTACTCCTTCGAGAACAATATTGTTATAAATTTCGTTTGACTTTTAATACTGCGTGACAAGATAAGCAGCCTCAAAGATTCTCTGTTCCCGTTACGTGGACGCATCTGGGAGAAGTTCATGAGAAACCCCACGTGTGTCGGTCTTGTACGTTCCCGTTAGCAATAAAATACAACAGTACTTCAGAAGATGTTACATAATTAAAACAGAAAACTACTTGTTTTGTCGCCAATAGCCTTGCTTCACATATCCAAGAATATTAGCTAGGGTTCTTGGGCGTTAACATCAGCACCTACCATGAGGGCCACAAATTTCAGCGATCATTACACAGAAAACAAGAAATCAAAGATCTGCAAAAATCGTTTGGCGCTCGAATGATGTTGACTTCGGGCGCGCTAAAATCGCACTGATCAAAGCCGTATGAACGTATCTGGCGCCCTCGCCAAAGTACCTGACTATAGAATTTATCACTTGTCTTCTAAAAACTTCGTTTGTACTAAAAAGTAAGCTACTTAAATAAAACGGATCCTACTGTACCTACTCTGTGAATTGTTCGTTTTACTTTATTTCCTCTCGACCGTTACGTTTTGTTAGCAAAGTCGTCATTTTAATGAAGCTGTAGCAGTGCACTGACCTCAACTGCACTTAGTTTACGAGAACATGTACGTAGATTTACCGACAGATTCTACAAACTGTGAGTACACAGGACAAAGGTGCTAGTTGCTTGTCTCATTACTGAAAATATTACAATGTTTGTAAAACTTTGTCAACTTTTAAACGTGCATAAGGCACGGAACAATCCTACCATCGTAACCTTGAAATATTACAAAAAAATAACGTAAACATCATCTCCCATACTTTTTTATTACTCATATCATCCATCACACAGTTATACCGTCCACCTCTCGTTTCTTTGTTCTTTACTTTTTTTATTTTATTTTCGGGTGGTAAATCATCAAAATGACTTCTCCCGCTCTGGGCGGAGCAGGAGGGAGTGTCAGACTTTTACTGACTAAAACCCATCCATGTTCCTTCATCGCCCTTTGTGTTCCGGGGCCACGGTATCTCTTTCGAACAGTCCCGCAGCCCCGAGCTTTGTTCTTTCCTTAGAATTGCTATCCATGTCTCTTTATTCAACTGATCCCACAAAGGCAGGTCCCGCGAGTTTAATCGACCTAATGCATGTTTGAATTGTTCTAAATTACCTTATATATCTCGGGATCGGTAACTTCTATATCTACTATATTACATAGTCTATTACACGGATTCACATGGGTGCAATGTAGCATATACATATAAACCTTCTTGAATCCTATCTATTGCTGAAAACTGCATTCAAATCCGTTGCGTAGTTTAAAAGATCTAAGCGTACAGACGGGGCGGGAGCGCCTTTTATACTGTTACGTCGTACCCGTACTTACCTACAGTTACGGTAGTAGGTACCTACTGGTAGGTAGATAGTAGTAGGTAAAACGAGTCCCGAATGATGTAGGCACAAATTCGCAAACTACTTACAAAAGAACATCAGGAACTGTCGTTGTAATTTCGACCGTACGCCGAGGGCATAAAGTACCTACTTCTTTCCTTTGTACAAGTTGTGGAAGTTTCTCGAAGGACAATGACCCACTATGGAATTGTCTAAAAGATTCTAGGAAGTCGTGGATATTTCTCGAACGTTCGGTCGCCATATAAATAGTCGACGTGTTTGCGGGAGCAGGCAGTCTGATTTTGGCTACACAACGAAGCGAATATAAGTGAACTAGAAGTGCGATATCTAAGCGAATAGTGATCAGTAGTGTATTTATGATCGAGTTCTAAGTGTTTTGTGATTATTAAAGTTATTTGTTGTTCAATCGGTAGCAATTAATTTATCCCATACCCAGCTCGTAACAATACTATGAAAAGATTAAACAAAGTAATTTTTCGTGTCAGAAAATTTTACGGAAAGTTTATGTCGCAATGAAATGTCGAGGTTTTGACAAATTGCCATTACACCCATGTGTCGAAGAGAGACCAATCGCTAGTTTTACATATTCCACGCCTGTATTTAACATAACGCAACTTTTACAACAAGCTTCAAAAACGCCGCACATGTCTGTTTTCTATTCTTCGTATTAAACGTGCCTTACTATCATTATATATCGAGTAACTAATGAGTGTGACCACTTCAGTAATTGACGTAACATTCGTGATCCATGTCATTACGAGTAAACTCTTGGCCACAAGCAACACGTTCAGGCGTCTTGAGGCAGCGACGCCCGGAGAAAATTAATGAAAGAAGATGTTTCAAGCGAGATTTAATAAGAGACAGACGTGTTGCTGAAGAGTTTGTGCCGCTACTTCTTCCTAGCTAAAACACTACGAAGTGACAGCGTGGGGGTTTTGGAGGACTGTCTCATGTATTTTTTGACGTCCATAAAGTGCTGAATAAGCTTATTCCTAGCCTAATTTGAATAAATGACTTTCGATTTTTACGGAAGTAACGCGAAAGAAACAATTAACGAACGCTTGTGTTGCTGTGTGTACCTAAATCGTTTCATCCGAGGTTGTGAACGTAGTCTAACATTCGTGCGCCGTGTCATTACGTGTAATAATAGCTGGCGAATGTGCATCACCGGGTAATGTCAGCCTTGACCGGGAGCCACTACATCCGCTCATTAGCACCCCATTAAACTGTTCACCTTATCAATCGTAATTTGATGTGAATTACAGAAACGGTGGGAATTTGTTTGTTGTTATTTTGGAAATTATTTTGAAGATTTTCAGATGTTTGCGTTTGAGTTTCGCATGGTTTTGTTTACATTAATGGTAACGAATATTGATATATGTTCAGATTTTATGATTTTATTTTATATCAGTTAAAACATCAACTATGTATTTACACGATTTTGACTTTATAGTCAAAATAAGAACCTTTCGATTCCTCCTAAAAAATTAGTTGATACTTAATTGCTTCTCTGTTGAGGATACTGGAACTTACATGGACACCTCTATCTCAGTCATCATTGACCGGACGCTACTACGATTTAAAGTATTTAGAGTCCATAAAATAAACGTCTGCATCTATAGCGTCCTCATTGCAAAAATATATAAGATGTCACGTCTCTGCTATGTGGAACAAGGCTGTATAGTGCATGGCTCTAGTAAGTACAATCTGTCGCGCATGTACTCACTGTACTCTGCCAGTTGTATTCATTAGTCCAAATGCCACCCGGCGACCTTCCAACATCCTTGCAGACGGTAAATGTAAACAACCACATCACATTCATAAGTAGATAGATACCATCACGTTTGTTATCTCTGAAAGGTTGAGCAGAGATGTATGTGAACCACACACACACATGTCAAGAACCACACGTCTCCAGTTATGTGTAATTGGGGAGGAGACCGGGACCAATCTAAACTCCGGGGTGCTGGGAAATCCCAGGAGGATAGACCCTATAAATCCGATCTGGGAATCGATACCAGAACCTCAGGTTCAGCAATAGTAGGTAAGGTTCACTTCAAAAATCCACGGTTTGCAAAGAGCGGTGAGCGCTCACGTCAGAACTTCTGCTGAAGGCTTTAGCCATCCTTGATTGCCTTCCCAAGTGGAGGTATGATCCATAATGAATGAGAAGTCGACGACCTCAACAAATACTTGGATCTTGAGTAGGTAACTAACTGAATGCCTGGATTTTGCAGTTTTGGAAATTCAATTATCTGAGCTAGCTATATTTAACTATTGTCTAATGTCAGTAGACTGGAATAACTGTTCGTAAATAAATAAAGAAAGTTAGGAAATACTTAATGCAAGTACTAAAAGTTGAGTAATTCGTTTAGCTAGTGGTTCCTGGCCCCTTATTCACAACGCTTCGATTCGATTTTCGATTCCGAAAGTCGTATGTCTATCTTTTTTTGACATTACGAATCGAATCGAGCGAGATAGACGTACGACTTTCCGAATCGAAAATCGAATCGAAGCGTTGTGAATAGCTATGCTGGAGTAAGTTAGCAGTAAGTGACAGTTAGGTAATGTGTGAGATATGTTGAGTGCATGTGTCACAAGTGTGGTGCGCTGCAATGTGTTAGAATATCAGGACGTACTGTTACGTCCTCTTCATTTATAAATATTTTATTATTGGGAAGCTTTAAAGCGGGCTTATTTAGTTCCATACTTCTATATCTAATATTTTAATTGTATGCGAAAGTAACCCTGTCTGTCCGTCTAAACAAATAACAGCATAGCAATATATGACAAAGATTATGTAATCTTACGATGCCAAATATCCGATGGATGGACTGTGTGAAAGATGATATGGCAAGAAAGGGGGGTGTCTCGTCAGATGATGACTATAAAGATGTATGAGTAAAGAGGAAATGCTGCGCTGACCCCAAATAAATTTAGATAAGATGCAAGAGAATTATGCTGACGATATCTGTTCCTTATGGTGTTTTTAAAAGCCTGGCTTTTGAAGCTAGGCTTTTAAAAACATAACCATATAATCAATCGATATTTAACTATCCTTGTGGATTGAGGCATTCTATTTCACTGATTTAACTAAAAGTGTAGTAGGATTACATAATCACTGTCGGAGTATTATCAATTGTGATAGAGTGGCGTGTAATTCTATTAAAATATCTATCTTACTTCACAAATTAAATGACAGAAAACAACACAGAAGTACTACTTTTACAAAAATCACTTAGTTTAGTCGGAAGCTGAATATTACCCGTACTATATTCTACTCTACGTATGTGTACACATACAGTTTAATTGATTTTAATTGATGGTATCATTAGTAAGCTGACTACCCTGCTCATCCTCTAGGTATTAACATACCAACATAACATCACGCCCATTTTGTCGAAGGGTAAAGCACAGGTGTCACATGATTAGTTCTTTGGGCGAAACTCATCATTATCCGTTTACAACAACTTCACAGTACTACGCTACAGCATATTAGGACGGCGGTTGATGATGCATTAAGTTTTGCGTAGCAGTTTACACATTCGTTTATAAGTGGACCTTTTGAACTTGTTTGTGTTATGCGAACATCTCGAAGTACAAATAGGCGCGACTGATCGCAAGCTATTTATGCAAGCAAGTGTAGCGAGCACTGGCGGCCAGTAACTGCGAGCCAGTAGCTTGCCCAACAAATAGCCAATAAATAGCTCGCAGCGATGTGATGTCAGATTGTATGCTAATGTTGATAACGTTTAATTGAATCAATTATTGAAGCACTCCAAGTGTAAAATATGTTATCTGCTTTAGTTAGAAGTTTCACTATTCTTGAGCACTAGGCACTGAAGAGATCTTGATTAATTATAAGTTTTGTTTATCATGCAAACTGGACTATATTCTTGTTGGTGTGTGTTCTTCAAAGACTTGCGTGACTTGTGCCAGCGTATTCGCCATTCATCATGAGGTAATTGACTATACCCTTCAATAATCAAGATATTTACTCTATTTATATCACTCGAATCCCCATTCAATGAGCCAAATGGGCTGTCATACACAAAATTTTGTGCCATATGGTGAAATGACAGTCACTCGTACCGTAGTCGGAAACTAGTAACGTGATATTCTTTAAGGGCCTATACTACCTCAAATGGTTTAGCATGATCCCCCGTTACGCCTAAAATACTGCAGCATTAATTTTGAAATAAATATATGGTAAAGTTGAGGATTAATGCTAAGTACTATGTGTGACGAAAATACGATTCCATAAAATTTTTTTGATTGAAAAAAAAAATCCAAAGTTACCTCCAAATCGAACAATAAACCGCTGGTATTCAAAAAGTACTTTAAATTAGATCATGAAACTTTGCATACTAACTGAACTAACTATAAAGCAGGTCTTATGTGTTTTATGTTTTTAGTTCAATCAATAGATTTTTTGTTAATCGCAAAAAAATACCACTCATTTCGCACTATTCGGCCGCAGTGACTGCAACG
The DNA here is from genome assembly GCA_941918905.2 of Xestia sexstrigata. Taxonomy (NCBI): domain Eukaryota; kingdom Metazoa; phylum Arthropoda; class Insecta; order Lepidoptera; family Noctuidae; genus Xestia; species Xestia sexstrigata. The sequence goes on along the minus strand of OW799203.2, from coordinate 1,203,516 downwards.
TCACAACCACTTTGTAGTGCAAGCTGATTAGAACTTTATTGTAACAGTTTTTCAAACGTAGTTTGAACCACCACAAATAGAGTTGCTAGTTTAGCTGCTGTAGTCGCCTTAATCTCAACTGTTTCCATCAAGGCCATCATCAACAGATAGTAATAAATCACTTGCTCTATGAAATGCTCTGCATCATGTACTGACCTCGAAGCTGGCGTGCGTGGTGGGCTGCCTCAGGGAGTCGCGCTGCAGCCCGGTGGCAGCCAGCACGGCCGCGCTGTTGCCGCAGGCCAGGCAGAGCAGCGACAGCGCCAGGAACGCGGTCAGCAGTGGACTCCTGCAACAAATTAAAATCATCAGATCTGTTGCCATAGTACGCGCCGTCAGTTATGTTTTAAGTCCCATGTTGTAGGGGGCGAGTGTTGCCATCAACTAAGCGCAATCCGAACTTCGAGGTGCTACTGACGAGTCATTCCTAATGGAAAAACCCAATGACACTTTGCCCGACCTGGGAATCGAACCGGTCCTGCTTCATACTCAACAGTAGCGCTTATAACCACTAGAAAAATGAGGCAGATATTATTTAAGAACCTCAATAAAGAGCCCTCAACGTAGCACCAATAGAAACGTTCGCGCCTGCAGTTTCTGCTCCGATCCATGTGTATTTATGTCGATATTTAGTCCCATTGGAAGTCGTGACTCCAACTTGACCTCCGTGACCTTTGGGTAATTGAGCAGCGAAAGTTTGTGCGGTCGGCAGTCTATACATTCAATTAAATTTAACTAAGCAATAATGCCGATGAACAGTTTAGTGAAATTATGACGTTTTATGATTATGGAACAGAATAGGAACTTAAATTGAAGCTGGCATCTGCCTAGCATTTTACTGAAGCACCACTCCACTCCACTAACCCGTAAGTTCTTGTAAGTAGTTTGCATATCAGCTATAACCTAAAAGTAAAACTTTTCGGATACAGCACAGACCTCTGAAGGAAGGAATGGGCGGTAATCCACCACGCGGGTCCAGTGCAGGAGGTTATAGTTCATGTCTGTTGTAAATAATTTAACTGAAATAAAAGTGTTGAATTTAACTCCGAACGCAAGCATTTCGACAATTTCTCACACTAAGAAGAACTATCTAACAGCCCTGCAATGAATAGACAGTTTTATGGAGTTTGTATAGGCGGCTTCTCAATGTCCTCAGGCTGTACACCGACACCGACCCGTCTGCCGTACATCGTTATCCTCATCAAACGATATCGAGCCGCAGACACTTTCTCTATCGCACCGCTGTTAATTATTAGTTTAATATCGCCGAGATTGATGGCAATAGCTCTGGCCCCAATTCTGTCTCGCTAACATTAAAGTGGGATATGAAACTTAAAATAGTTGCCTTTAAAAATAAAGAATAGAATATTAAGCCGTATCAAACATGACGCGTAGCACAGCATCTACTTATGAGAAAAACACGACTTTTTTTTGCCATCGGCATCAATAGTGTAGTTTACTTGTGATACTCTTAATTGATCAGTCGTGACCTGCTGACGTAAGACCCGCCGCCACATCAAAACACCGCACTCAATCACTCAGCGTCAGCACCCAACACCACCTCGTGAAGAAACTCGTTACAGATAAATAGAAATCCTGACCAAGAGCACCTATTACGAGATTCCATCACAGCCTCCGTGATCGCTCAGCCAATCATTTAACAGTTTATCTTAACTAAATCGACGCTAACGCAGCATCCATCATCGATGGCCACACTATCTCCCTTACGGCGTTTACAAGCTAATTATTTTCTCTCCTGATTGCCATTTGAAAATGGACCGTGGTGCGGTGACGTTATGACACAGATTGGCGCGGGTGATGCAACGTGTCGCGGGCCAGTGAAAGCATAAGATGCGCTACATACACTTGTAGAGGCGTACTCTCCAGTTTCATGTTGTGTCAGTGATATGTAGACACTTGTCAAATACGAGGTTATAGCAGAAAAGCTACAAATGTAAGGTTGAGTGAAATGAGGGTGACTATAATTCGTTTCTGGAGTTTATTATGTTCCCTTTATTCATTTCTATACAGTTTTAAATACTCCTGTACAAAATAATATTAAAAAAAAAGATATATAAAAAAATAGTAGCCCACCGATCGTGAACAGGGTCCAAGATACCGGCGGTCAGGTCCCTAGAGAGAGGAGCCTCTTAACAATAGGAGTTTCTTTATTATTAGGTCATTCCAATGAAAAATGTCTTTCCAGTCAGCAAGTTCGACAGTATACTGGTATAATTATTTTACTCTTTGGGGCTGAATGCTCTCGAAAAGACAAAAGTCTTCATTGCTTTTGTTATACGTTAAATGTATTTCCTCTAAAAGATTTTCCAGTAAAGAATCCCCAACGCATTGAATGTAACAGTATACATATAGGTATGCAGAGCCTTGAGTAGATATGTAATTCAAAGGTCTTCATCAGCATGTTTATGTGAATTAAACAATGAATAGATTTATCATCAGAGGAGAGATTGCCAGTGAGCTCCCGAGGAATGTTGTTATTAACACCATGAAGAGACAGAAGAGATTTTAAGTTAATTAAACTATAAACCATAATTAACCCACACATCTACACACACACACACACACACACATACACACACGCACACGCATGCACACACACACACGCATGTACACTCACACACACACTCATTCACTCTCACACGACATTAGAATATTTTTTTTATTAATGTAATATCATTCTATTTTTGTAAATAGGTATTTCTCATTTACCTACTTACCTCGCATGTATCACATCAACAAATTATATGATTGTGTTTTAATTTTAAGTAAACGCAACTCCGGCCCCCAAGATACAGGCGCAGCCTAGTTTGGGGACCTCTGTTTTCTAAATATTAATGTTAAAATTTTACTCGTTACGATTTTGTCATAGTGCTAAGTTAGGTTAAGAAAATGATTGTAACAATGATTCAATAAATTTATTCTTATTCTTATTCTTAAATAGTAGTGAATTTATTTACCCGTGCGTTATTCTGGCTATAATACTTACCATTTGAAACTTCAATAATGTGTTTTGGATACAACATTCTTCAGCACTCATTTATCCGAGACTATACTATGATTCCGCAATCTATATCGACATATTGTGTAACTGTTTATTTGACATATTGGCTAATTAATTAATCTTACACCTAATTCTATTATAACAATTCCTTAGACCATTTAAAAGTAACTCTCAGTGGCTGTTTGCCATCGTTTGACAAGACGCAGCGAGCCAAATAAATGTTAATAATATTCATACCGTATGTTTTACAAATACATTGATCTTTTAGATTTGATTTTATTTGTCCTCCTCAATCAAAATAACCTAGTTATTTTTTTCAGCCAGCAAGGCCCTAGCGTAAGCGCATGGCGTGCGAGATCACTGCTCCAGTGCGCACGCGTAACAGTTGACAACTTGTCACCGTACGAACACGATAATAACTTGTTTCCCTCACGACGTGTGACAGCTGTCGGCGGTTTCAGTATTACGTGGGAATACTAGGCACAGGCTCTTCCTAATTATAATAGGTGTCATGATTTCATATTTAGGTGATTTTGGTAACTTAAAATCATCCTTCAGTCTTCAACCAAATCAACTTAAGGCGGTGGTATCTGCTAACGAGAGGTTTTCTCCATGTAACTGCTCTTTGATGAGTGAATATAATTGTGCAAAAAAATATATGTTGGTTATTAGACTCTAAACTTTAATTGATACAATCGAAATAATTCTAACTTTATTATTACTATATGAAAAAAAATTACTAAGTAAAGCATTTTTTCTTTGAAATTTCGTAACTACTCCTAAACGGCATTAAGTTTTAGTATTTTTTTTTCACACAAATATTTGTCACTTTTTTCTTCACAAAGTGTACAATTGGCATTTTGATCTAATGATTTATTAGGCTAAAATTAAATAAAAACCACTCATTTCGCACTATTCGGCCCGCAGTGACTGTAGTAACAACCACTTTGTAGTGCAAGCTGATTAGAACTTTATTCTAACAGTATTTTAAACGATTTTGATTGATTTTAAACGAAATTTGAACCACCACAAATAATCCACCACCAAAAAAAAATCTAACACACTATTTAGATAATCTTGACATTTGTAAAGTTGCAGTGCCTGAGACCTACCAAATAAAACAGAAATAAATATTTTGAATTACAGTCTGTTATAAACGAGAGAATTACTTTAGGGAGTTTATTAGGCTCATGTAAATGAATAGCTTTTATTAAGGGTCCAAAATTTAATTAAAAAAATAACCGATGTTCTGTTGTGATCTACAAAGTGACACCACGTGATTCAGTTGTAGGTGTCAAAGCTTTCTTAGGTATCAAAAGTGACGTCATGAATTTGTAAATGTACTTTAATCTAGATATTCTGCAACTTTAAGATGTTTGGTTCATACTAGGCCGAACAGATTGATATGCCAAATCTCAAATCATCAGTTTCAGTCATCGAGTTCTTAGCCGACTGTCTGGTCTAAATCCAAGCAAAACAGCTTAATGTCAGCGACAACTTGACGTATTTAACATAACCGTATCGGACGTCGACTTGACAACAGCACTGCAAGTACGTAGCAATCGATAACGATCGAATCGATACGATTCGATAAATCCGACTTTTCGATTGGTTAAAAACTCATTTTATCGAGAATAACTGTCAGATTTATCGAATCGTATCGAATCGAGTGCTACGTACTTGCACTGCAGACTCGCTACAATTCAACTTGTTCCCGAGGTACCTGAATGATGCAACGACAAGATTGCGCCATTTTGTTAGCAGTCTGTGTTTAAACAGACACACGACATCTTAATTAATATTATTAGGAGCTCGCTAAATTAATTCGCGTGAGTGTGTGAATCTCACGACACGCCTGGTTGCGCAAACGCAGAAAATTTCAGTAAGTGTGCGATGTAACTGAAACAACGGAGATTTTTTTTGGACTTTTGATTTTAGTGTTTGGGAAAAGATTTTCTTTTATTTTTCACTCTTTCTTTTGTTTTAGAAAGATGAATTTGATCTTGAAGCTAATGATCATTGTTGTGAAACCACCTCATATTTAAAGTTTGCGACACCTAATTTAATAAAAAATAGTATTTAATTTTAGTTGGTAGCAACACTGGACATTAAGAAAGAGACTTGTCATTGCTAACTACGAAATAAATGAACGCTATAATCCTCGAACTGAGTAATTTAATAATATCTCCGACTTTACCCTACTTCCAAGATCTGAAGACCCCAACATTTTATAATCATGCAGACAGTTCATTCTACTTAATTACTTATTCTTTTAATGTAGGTACCTGCTCTCCCTCAATCCGTTAAATCGTGTGAATCGTGTGTAAAAAATATCTGAAATTAGTCGTCAAAACATCATAAACAAAACCACATTCTAACATACCCGTTAAGACACATCTTTTAACTGTTATATCTCCATTCTCCATAAATAGTCATCACCATTCAGTAAGGAAATATAAAGTTACAAAAAGCTTACAAATGCAAATCAATGAGCATATCTCACAGCTTCCAGAATTAGTTCCCAGCTATGACACAATGTGTTAACAGTACACGACACGTGAGCGTGCGCCTGTGCAGCATGGATCAACACACAGCGACGAGGAAGCGGCGCAGGCGTAACGGTACCCGAGACGCATCATCGCGCGCACTGTGTTCCAACTAGACACCGTACAGACACTGTGTTCTTCCTGACAGTAGAGGAACATTTGGAGTAACGTAGGACAGTCTGGTGAAGAGAGTGATGAGGTAGATCCAGTGACTCAACTAACTACATACCCTTTGAGAATGTTACCTACCTACTACTGAATGTGTCAGTAGGTAACGTTCTCAAACATGATTGAAATTTAAGCTAATAGAGATATGTGGAAGAGAAAGCCGACCCCCATTAAGAGATCGAAGATGATGACATCCTGAAAGGTTTGCAACACATTCCCTATTTTACTTAATGCCTCGGGATTCCTTCTCCGGAAGTCTCCAATCAGCAATCAGCTGTATTGTCTGATTAACATTCCTATCTGGCCTGTCCAAAACGATAACAACTTAATCAATTAAGTTGACATAAGATGAGAGACGATTTTTTTAGGCAATTAGTGCATTCTTACATTTCTAAACATTATTCATTCGTACAGCCTTACACTACACCCATGGTTGGTGCTTACACCCTAGTACATGACATGTGTTGTATGCGGTCACAAAGATGCGCGAGCAGCGGAACACGGCACGCTCCGCTGCGCAACACTCCCGCGTACATCTAGATATGGGCACTTCTTGCAAGGAAACGTTTGGACGTATGGAATTAAATAGATACGAAGTGAGAAAAATGTGATCAGCGGAGTCATTGATGACCACAATAGTTGCATGTGATATTTCGTAACAGCTACAGAACTGATAATATTATAAACTGCGCAGGCAACCAGTAACAGATTCACCAATAACGTTCATTAGGTAATGGTTTTTAGTAATTGAGCTACTGCTAGGGAGTTTGTTTAAATTAATCTCACCAGCTGAAAAAGGGTGGGATTTTAGAGGATTTTCTTACGCGATTTTGACGTCCAACAAGGACTAACTGAGCCTAACTTTAATAAATTACTTTTTCAATACACTTCCTCGAAAACTGGTCCATAGCGCACTACGATTAAGTACAACATGCAATGTATTACACACACGTGCGTTTTTTTCCATTTTCCCGCACATGTGCGGGAATGAAAATTGCCCTGTGGCGATTTTCATTATACAACTATACCTATTATATAACTATACCTATACTTAGTCCATATTGGTTCAATGCCTATAGTCTGAGGTGAATTTTTTTTTTTTTTAATTTCGGAAAAGCACTAAGCGTCTTTACATGAACATGATTATTAAAAACTAATAGTTACTTTTATACACAAATTAACATTTATTTGTGTTCTTAATAAAAAAATAAAAACATTTTTTTATATTATATAGGCTGTTTATCGGCTTCATATCTTTGCTTCTCCTTCACCTGGCGAAAGTAAAGCACGAAAAAAAAAAATTAAAATCATAGTTTCATAGTAATTCATGACAAAAATATTTTTCGTTCTTATAATTTATTTCTTCAAAAGTGTATTGTAAAACGTCGTTTGATACACGTGGACATTTGTTATTGCAGTTCTCGGCTCAAAAACACCCTCGCCTGCGGCTCGGGAGTTAATTCCGCCTCGTATGCAATAACAAGCTTTCTTCACTTGTATCAAAATGTACTATTCCATCTCGCCCAAATTTTTCTCACTTAATCACCCAAACTCGAGCCCACATTGGCCCGCGTCCTTTCAAAATTAATAACCTAAGAAAAAGACAGACCGCGAAGTTAAAGCGCTTCAAACTCCGAATATCTGGCGCCGAATTTATAAAATACAAGTTGCTACCTAACACTTGCATGTTTCTCTCGTAAATTAATGTTTTTTTAATCTCTTTCCGCTGTAGATACAGTCTAACGCATTCTCTACAGCGCAATGCGATCTCAATCACTTCGGTTATAATGTACTTTTTTATTTTTATTTGCATTATTTCTTCCTTCGGAAATGTATCAAGTTTATTATCAGTTTCCTCAGTTACGGCAAAAAGTTTATTAAAGGAAATAAAAAGAAGAAATGGAACTCTAATAGTTTCATAACTTGGGGCAATAAGATAAAGATAAGATAAGATAAAGATTTATTTCTCGCCACAATACATAGGTACATTATTGGGTTTCGTGAACAATACATGCGTTTTTTTTATATTGTGGGAGACTGGTGCCTAAGCTAGGCGAAAGCCTGTATTTCAGGACACCAGGTCTCCACCCCTTTGGAAGTATGTACATTTGAACAGAATTATGCACTCGTACACAAATTAATACGGTAAGTAATATTGAGCAAAAAACAAAAGATTATAAAAATACACAAATCAAAACAGTGGTGATTATGATTACTAATTATACAATCAGGGTTAGTACGTGTGTATGCGGAAGTGAAGGATGTAATGTGTGTGTGAGTGATGGGTGTGTGTATGTGATGGGTGTGTGTGTGTGTGTGATGGGCGTGTGTGTGAGTAAGGAAAACGGAAAATTGTTAATAGCCGGATGCACAGAATTGTGATGTATCTAGATAGTATCCTTCGACACGCAAGTTATTTCGGGGCAGCTAGAAGTTTTTCCGTAGCGTCATAGCTTAACTCCAGAAGCCAGCTCGTAATTTTCGATTTGCACTTGGTTTTGGCAAGTTCATAGATCGGGAGCGTCCTATTTATTTTGTTATAGAGAAAACGACCAAGGTAACAGAAAAAACGTTTCGAGAACATGGTAGTTAGTCGTTTTCCATGGCGATCTACTGGGTCAAAACGTCTTTTATTTAAGAGTGAGGAGTTAAAGATAAGGAGTTCATGCTGTTTTAAGGCTGTTTGTAAAACAAACAACTGACGTACAGTTAGGACTTTAGCCTCTTTATATAAAATTGATGTGGGATATCTAAATGGTAGAAAAGAAGATACCTTCAAAATAGCTCTCTGCGCTCTTTCCAGTTGCAATATTGTGTATTTAGGTGCACCGCCCCAGGACGTTATACAGTAAGTTAATAAAGACTGGGCGAGGGCAAAGTAAATCGTTTTTATCAGCTTGACGTCAGCTACACTTCTGAGGGTCTTAAAAACAAATATTAATTTACGTAGTCTATTGCTGAGGGTGTTGATGTGTTCATTAAATCTCAGGTTGCAATCAAGTATAATTCCTAGGTACTTTAGACTAGTTACTTTTTGTAGGTGGGTGCAATCTAAAGTATTTTGATTTGAGCAAGAGTGGGCCACTATAGAATATAATGGTGTCGTTTGAGATACGTGTGTCGACTTTAGGGTAAAGGCAATATACTTTGTTTTGTCTGTGTTTAGTGTAAGTACGTTGCTGTGTAATGCATATAATTACTATACTATTGATTGTAAATGTTGAAACATCTCTTGTAGATTGGACCGTGTTTTACGGAGTAAACCTGTATTTAGATTCTAAACGGGGGTTTAATATTAGATCCAATTGTGGCTTATCACAGCTGCACTGCAAGTACGTAGCAATCGATAACGATCGAATCGATACGATTCGAAAAATCCGACTTTTCGATTGGTTAAAAACTCATTTTATCGAGAATAACTGTCAGATTTATCGAATCGTATCGAATCGAGTGCTACGTACTGGCACTGCTGGTCCTTTAAACACCATTTTGTAACAGACTAGGAGGATTAATACAAGCATTAAATACATATTTCCATTTTTTCTTTACTTTTTTGTTGATTCTCATTTTTTGTCATTTTCGTACTAATTTTCCGAAAGAGCGAAACAACTAGAATATTATTATTTCTATCGCGTCCAAATTATCCTCACTTAATCACCCAAACTCAAGCCCACATTGGCCCGCGTCCTTTACATATTACATAACACAAGTACATAACATACAAGATGCAACTGAACTGCGAGAGAAAGCGCTGGACTTTCATCAAACAAGCTGGTTGCTATAGCAACGGGTTTGCGGAATGCTGTCGATTGATTTCCTATTTCCTCACTGAAGGATTTATGGACCTTTGTCGTCGTATTAAAGACGCTTTCTTGTAGTTAGTACATGAATACGTTAGTTGAGTACTTGTGCTACTATTGTAGAGGAGATTCACGCTTATAAACAAGTAATAAACACAGCAAGACTGTTAATTTTCAGGCAGTTCCTTCGTGCTCGGAGGTTAATGGACCTTGGCAAGTTGTTAACAGGCTGTCTATTATGAGTAATGAAATGAAATGAAATTATGTTTATTTTGCAAGTAGGTTCTTAACCTCGTGGTCAAGCGTAAACTTTTTTTCATTTGTTTCACGAGTCGACGTAAAGGGAATCGACGTAGAGGGAATAATTCCCTACAAACACTTTTACACGTCATTTAAAAAAAAAAAAAAAACTTTTTATTTAAAAAAAAACACTACATTAATTTTGGTTAAACACACATCGCTTAATCTTAATTTTGAAAGATTATGTGCGAGTGAGGCGTTTTAAAACTAGATGTGGCCGGTGTTTCTTACCTGATTACTCTGAGAAGAAACAGCCGAACAAACTCAGAGGTCAAAGTCTCTTTTGAAGTCCAGACATAATCTTGTTCAATTCAGATGAGGACTATGCAGGTAAGGATAAGGTAGGAGGAGTAGGGTTCAAATTCACATAAATTTTGACATATCCGGTTTTTACGCTACGTCGGGATTGGTCAGTTAACCGGAATATTCGAGGTACGGCGATTTCTTTTCAATAAAAAGTGATCAAATACAAAAGATTCAAAACTTAAATGTCCAACCAAACATTTTTATAGGTACCTATCCAGCTTTTTGTCACGAGACGATTCCATTATAGGTGATCCGAGTTTGTGTTAAAGTCGTTTATCTTTAGGTGTAGCGGCAGCATGCTCTGTTGTGATGTACGGACTATTATCTATTATGTGGTACGGCTGTGTGATCGGTGTGGTTTGTCTGCCACATTTTTAATAGAAATCCTGTATTTCCTTTTTGAAATCTCTAAATTTTCACACTTACGGCCTCTGTTCTCAAAACATTTGCTGAATTAAACCATGTTTTCGCCGCTGTGTATTTTATTTACACTCGATATAATGTCGGTTTCTGAGTGAAAGGTCACGGGTTCAAAGCCTGTTGAACTGTAGAACTTATTTGTTATGAAAGTGAACAAACATTGCGTCATCTGCGTCGCTGTCAAACTGATGGATGGCAGGTCATCATGGCGTGTTCATGGTAGTCGATACACATTAGCTATTAATTTGGAAACATCTTCGAGATCGCTACAAGACAAGTGTCATGTTTTGGAATGGAATCTTCGGCAGATTTTTGTAAGTTCGAGGTAAATTCTAACGGTTATTTATTGTGTTTAAAACTATGATTGTGTTTATATGTTTCAATTCATTATATACACACATCAACACGGTCTAGGGATGAATGAATGAATTGTATAACGGGCTGGTGTCCGCAACTCCACGTCAAAGCGCGTATTTTGCGTGCGGAGTAATTATGGATAAAAAGAGTCTCTTCAATATATTAACAGTTTTAAAAGGTTACATGTACCCGCCATGTACGGTCTAGGGATATTTCATACTCAATTAAATAACTCGAAAAGTACTGGCCGCATTGGAATCTTTTATACACCGATTTGTTTGTAATTTATCTCAGACTAATTCCAAATTCAAATTTTTGAAAATTCTTTTGTTTCGGTGGCATAAAAATGTCTTGATGTATAGGAGAGGGAATTTTCATTTGTGCGAAATTTAGAAAACAATACGAATTACGTTTAGTTACAGTTTTTTTTCATTTTTAAACGAAAGATAAAATTAAAATTGAGCTATTGTAGCCATGCAACGCCGACATTTGACGAGGGCGGAGATGTTACGAGCTGTGGGAATGCTGGAAGCTGGATCTGTTCAGCGTAATGTTGCTGAGGCCATAGGGACCCATCAAAATGTAATTTCAAGATTGTGGACACGCTATCGTACCACAGGTGAAGTAGCGGAGAGGCACCGGGGGCCAAGTCGCATCACTACCCCCAGACAAGACCGATTTTTGCAAATTACTGCGCGAGCACAACCAAATGCAACGGCGACTCAATTGGTCCAAAGGCTGCGAGTGGAACACCAAGTGCTTGTGAGTGACCAAACTGTAAGAAGGCGACTGCATGAAAGCAATCTACGCTCTCGTAGACCACTCCGGGTCCCACCTTTACGGAGAGGCAATCGTGGACGACGATTAGAATGGGTTCGGAACCACGTGGACTGGGGCCGTGACCAATGGTCCAATGTGCTGTTCACGGATGAATCCAGGTTCGGCTTCCATCCAGATTCACGAAGGACGCGTGTTTGGCGAGTTCCTGGACGATGGAGCCGTCTCCAGAACCCTCAGGAAGTTCACCCATACCAAGGAGGAACAATTATGGTTTGGGCAGGAATTCGTCTTGGAGGACGGACGGATCTCGTTTGGGTGCGGGGCAATATGACGGCAGAACGATACGTCCAACAGGTGCTGGGGCCCGTAATCTTGCCCCACAGAACACAAATGGGGCAAGATTTCCTGCTCATGCACGACAATGCCCGGGCACACACGGCGAGAACGGTAGCAGCTTGGTTACATACACATAATGTTAGGGCCTTAGACTGGCCTGCTCAATCGCCAGATCTAAATCCCATTGAGCATGCGTGGGATATGCTGCAAAGAAGAGCTCTGAAGGAAGTTCCTGAAAATCTGGCTACAGAAGATCAACTTTTTGCGCACCTCAGAAGGACATGGGACAATATTCCGCAGCAAGACATTGACAACCTTGTTCTGAGCATGCCGAATCGTTGCCGATGTGTTATGAACATCATGGGCGCTTTCTCAGACTACTAACTTCAAGTTTATAAACACAAATTAAATGATTTTTCTATTTTTTTTCAGTTTTTACTCACAAATTAAAAGTTCATTCATATACGGTTTCCGTCTATGCTTCATTTTTTTTCCATAAAATCCTGAAATTTTAATCTATACCTTAACCATTATTAAAAAATGGTAGAATATTAAATAACGTATCTTTTAAATATATACATGTCACATAAATAATTAACACATTGATAGTAATTCGCTTTTTTAAAAATATCCCTAGACCGTGTTGATGTGTGTATCACACAAAGGTACAACTAGGATAAAACTACTTTCAAACATTAATTGAGTTTAGAATTGATGGTGTCTAAACCATCTTAGTAATAATCATCATGTTTTAGTAGTTACGTCTGATAGTCTGATAGTCTGATACCCAACTAGTAGGACGAGCTGAACCAAACCAACCAGTTATTGTCATAAGCCCTGGATCGAAAGAAGTAGAATCATGGGGAAAGGCTTTTGCCCAATATAGTAGTCCTGAGATTATACAGGGTAACACTTAACAGTAACTTCTGATGCCGTACTTATTATTTTATAGCTTTTCTTTATGTTTATTGTGTTGATTTGGTCAGTTGCATAATTGCATGATTAGGCATTGCTCACAATGTTTGCATATAGATGAAGTATTCGTTGCGCCACGCGACCGATCAGCTAATGATGCGCGTGCGATGACTTGCGAGGAAGCTCTGTTACTTCACTCATTGGTACATTTTAGAATTAGAACGATAATAATATCAAATGTTTTTTTTAATTTAATTTAGAATGAGGAGACCGATGGATGACGAATTGACAATTCTGACCACTGAAAAATTACGGCTACCGGTTCAGTCTTCAATATGCAAGTAGTTTTAACAATATGCATTTTAACAGTTGACGTTTTAACAATATGCAATAAAATACATTCCATATTGGTTGACAAAGTATTCTCTGTTTCTTATGACAGCTAACTGGATATGGTTTACGAGATGACACGCTTTTTATATATTTTAGTGGTACAAACTTTTTACATATCGCTCGTGATTTTGATAAACTAGTTTACAGTCTCCAGTAAAAGTAGTTCCCCGCGCTAAGAAATATTAGTTATGCAAAAAATACCGCCAGATAACCCCGAATAATCTATAGATCGAACATTAATAATATTGTTGACATCAATTTTTATGTCGTAAAAGTCTAAATTGCTAGCATTTCGTCTAGATACCTAGTCTTTCTCGCGTCCTGTTTGTTTATTTATTTCGCAAAAGTTAACTTTCTCTTTAATTTACATCAAACTTACAAGAATGTAATGAACAACAGTTTCTCTTTTTTATTTAACAAACGATTCCAAATCATTTAAGTTAAACAACGCATTGTTTTATTTTGTTAATTTTTAATGTGCAGCAATAAACATAATATTATAATGACACACAATGTCATTATAATATTATGTTTATTGCTAAAGTCACTTCACAGACGCGAATTCATGCTCTGTTGCGTCAAACATATCGTTTTGGTAGAAACTTGCGACTCGGAATAAATTCACTCAGACAGAGCTCTCTCCAAGGTTTACTGCACATAGCTGACATGCATGATGCATCACAGATCTCTCCACTACTGACACTCACCCATTGCTTCCTCCGTTCAGTCCATAGCAGTCATTGATGCCGGCGAGCACGCCAACCACTCCGGCCACTACGGCGACACAGCCCGCCCACAGTCCCGCACCCACCCGTGACAGGGCGGCGCCCTTCACCACAGCCAGCGCGCCGGCGCCCACCAGCAGGGCGCCGAGCACCACCTGCCCCAAACCCAGGAACACCACCAGGCGCCTCCGCGTGGGTTCATCACTGCCCGCTTCAACACTCTTAGAAGTCACACTCTTGTCTTTGGTCACTTGTTTAACTTTCTTTAGGGGGGTCTTGCAGATGAGTTGCTCCGTGGAGTCCTCGGACTTGAGGCTGGACACTGTGGCGGTGGTGACGCGCGCGTCGTACGTTTCGGCTCGCTCGGCGTCGGCCATGGCGGCGCATTCCGGTGTGCGCGTGCGCGGCGGTCGGCTCTCGGCAGCGACTGCCGCCACGCGCCGGGGAAAGTCGCGCACCTGTCGCCTGTGTTGTTGTTGTCCGCTGTTCATTGATAACAGATGCGGCGTCGCGTGTGTATTGTTCTCCCACAGTCCGGATGTGCGTAGGTGTGTGTTGTGTGACACATCTCCAAAATGTCGCTTGAAGCGTCAGGAGCAGTATTGACGATAAAGTTGTGTACCAAAGTGAAATTTCTTATATGGCATACAGTTACCGATTTTGGCCGATGAAAATATTACTCTTGCAAATAGTCATGTCGAATGAGATAACAACGATGATGGTCCATATCTACAACCGACTAAGTTAACCCGTTCAACCCAATTAACAACAATTTGGTAGCTATTATAAATGATACAGGACAGGATCGCTCACAGTCGCAAGCGCAGAGAAAGCGGCTCTCACTGAAGCGCTGGACAGAAAGACGCGGGCCAGTTCCGGCTGCCGCTGCACCAATCACACGCAGTGTTTACATCTGATGCATGTGTTCGAGGCTAGCGCTGGGATCTGCCTGGGAACTGAAGCTAGGCCTAATGTAGATCAGAGGGCATGGACAGAGCGAGAATACATCAGGCGGTATAACGATACCATCCTGTTCCTGTGCACTGCCCTGCTGCGGTGCTGCTGGGTAAAGGCCTCTTCTCATACTGAGAAGGCATGAGCAGGGTCACCAAGTCACCACCCACACTCACCGCAATCACACTCAAGGCGGATTGATGATTTTCAGACTAATAACGACAACAATAACGATAAAGGGATTAGATTACGATTTAACATAACATCACGCCTGTAATCCTCGAAAAGTTAGGCTGTCACATTTCGCCAGTTATGTTTAAGTCTCATGTAACAGGGGGCTTATTGTCATCAACCGAGCACAAGTCCAGTGGCTGGTTTTGAGAAATTCCTGATGGAAAAACCCAATAACACTTTGCCCGACCTGGGAATCGTACCCAGGACTTCGTGCTCAGCAGTCGAGCTACGACTACGAGCCACTAGACCATCGAGGCAGTGCAGTACGATTTAACGAACATAATCTTTTTGAACTAGGTACAGGTACCTCAAGGTTGCTTTTAAAATAGTGATATTTAGCTGCATCCGGTTGGACTGCAAGCTGATCCCAATAACATTTGGAAAAGGCAGATGATGACCTACCTACATATATTGGCTACATTGCTACTACCATCAACCTGGAATTACCAAGAACCATCAGCAACCGTGTAATAATCATAAGTGTCCAGAAGCAATGGTAATATCTCATGTTTTATGCATGGGAACATCTGTGAACATTATGATACCGCTTGCTTACTAGCGCTTACCGCTTGTAACGGCATAGTAAGTGATGCTTCCCAGATGACAATTGTCATGAGTTATGTATGAGTAATGGGATAGGTCTATGATGTACATCACACTAATGTAGGTGCCTACTGACTGAGGAATGTCAAGACACAGGCCTAATGAAGCACGCGGGCCCAGCGTGGGTCGGTAGATGTCACATATATGTCTTCGATATACAGGGTGTAAACAGACCCTACACGAAGCCGTCAACCAAGCATTCTGTACGTACATCAAGCTAATTACTCTACGCAAAAATTATTGCTGGAAAACGACTTTTTTTGCGTTGAAAAATCAAGTTTAACGGCACGACTCAATGTAACGCACTCAAAATATTGTGCTGATATATATGCATTGAATAGTACGGGGATCGTAGACGTAGGTATTTAAAGAAAAGTTATATCACATCAAAAACTTGTTTTAAAAAGTAAGAATAAGAATATGGTAGACGTAGGTGTACCGTTTTCATCTGATGGAAAGCTAATATATAATTTACTTGAGTAAATTATATAATTACCTACGTGACACATATTCATACGCAGTAGCCGGCCACCAGACTGTCTCAATGACCCACTGACTGTTTTCCTTTCGTCATATAATAATAAACACAACCCCAGTATCTCCGGAGACAGATCTATACTAATTAACCGTTGTTATACACACAGTCAGCTGTCTCTGCCTCCTTCTCTGCTGCACTTCCGGCCGCCACCGGTCCTCGCCGGAAGCTGTAATACTAGCTGGGCGCGTGCGCGTGCGCAACTCAGACGCACCTGCGTGCGTTAGAAAGCAGGAACAAGTATGACATGTTTGTGGGGAGTTTTTTGTGGTTGGTACATAGAAGTCAGCTGTTTTGGGTGTCAGTTTTAATTAGTAACATAATATAAACAAAACATTTTTCGCCTTTAATCCGCGAAGAGGGTAGACAGTGTTGTGTATGTATACCCTATGGTATACAGCCATATTTCGCCAGTCAAGTCCTGTGAAACTTTTGGGCATTGTGAGCCACAGTTGATAACCAACCAATTTCAACACAATCAGCTACCTCTCGATATGCGAACGACAAAGAAGCCGGACAAGCGGCTACATTTCACTCAACCGATTCACAGCTCACAGCACACCTCAAATGGCAGGTGAAAATGGCGGCGCGTGAGGAAACAAATGCGAACCGAAGCCGGGAAATATACGGTATGTAGCACTCACAGTCACGCCGACTGCTCATGATGAGCGCCCCGAGCGCTGCGAGCTAACTATCAGATGGAGAATGATGACAAATGCTGATATATGATGCTTGAATCTTGTAAGACTCGTCAACGATTTCCTTGGAACAGTACCTATTGGATTATCTTACGGAGTCATACAAAACAATATTTAGTCTTTGCTAACGAGCCCTCCCGAGCGCTGGACCACATTGCCAAGTTCTGCCAAATTCCGGGCTACTACTGAGAAATCTCTAATAGAAAAACCTTATTCGATTTGTAGGTCCCTGGGAGCCCACGCTCAGTTGTCGGGCTTGCGAAGGCGAGAACAATGGGCAGGTCCTCGCAGTACATAACACCTCGTACAAAATAATGTAATCATCATATTTTTATGACACAATCTCATCGCCGATGCGCGTACACGGTAACGTGTCACATTACGTTAACGTTACGTCGCGATGCATTCCCTCGCCGGCGATGGGGAGAAACGATAACCTTACTAGTCTGCGACTAATAGGTGCTGTTTCGTAATCTTATTTGAATATGCTTAATTAGTTTTACGTAGTTAGAATATTGATTAAAGTGTGAAAGATCCCTCTTTCACACCTCAATCAATATTCTAGTATCTATGGATCTAAAGACACAACGTCAAACTACTCTGAGAGTTTTATTAGGTTTGTGTCGTGCAATGTCTCAGACCTAATCAAAAATACAAAACATAGCGCTGCGAACAATAAAGTGAAGTCAGCGTAAAACTAATCTGCGCTCTGTGCGTACACGCTCACACGCACACATTTACATCAAACTACAATTAAACTAGGCTCAAAAATGTACACATGTCTTCGAAACCCGCATCACTTGTCTTGGTCTGTATGTCTTGGTTTTTTATTTGATCTGAATGAAATGTGTTCTACTAACACATCCAGCCTGGCCCATACAGTTGTGGAAGTCGAGCACCTAATTTATTTAGTCATGTACCTTACATAACATCATGCCTGGAAAACTATAATATCAGTTTGCGGGACCTGGGATTTCAAACACGAGACCTCTTGCTCAGTACATGCGCTTGACTTGCGCATAACGACGCGTGGTAGAAATGAAAAAAACGCGTTGTGCGTTGTCAGTAATGGCACGATTCACAACGAGCCTCTTTAGAAGACTCGAAATAATTAAAATTCGAGATGAAATAAATAAATCGAGTTGAAAATACGATCCAATAACCAACTGGTAACGGCCTGTTTTCACAGACATTGACAATATAAACATAAGTCAGTAAGTCTTATTATTATGTAACAAAACAAGACATCGTCCTCCATGTACCGACCGCATGCTGACACATACCAGTAAGTGCACAGTACATACAGAGAGCGCGCACATTACGCAACTAAAACTATCAATTATAACACCAATCACTTGTACTATTATTTTTATTTAAATCTGCTGTCAAATAATGCTTAAAACTATCGTTTGTACAAACTTCAGGTACCATTTCGTAGCGTTGTAGGTACATAGTAACAAAATACGTTTATGTATTCATTGGTCGAATAATTTTTTACAACAAGTACTAAAAGAATTGTGAAACAAATAGTTTTAAAAATATAAAAATATTAATGTCCAGAATAATTCACATTTATATTAAATGACTCGGGGCGGAGGGGATTTGGCAAAAATCACGAAATATCACAAGGGGGAGAGGGGTGTAGTAAGATAACATGTGAATTATTTTTTCGTTAAACGCGTGATTTCTAAACCGAAAAGCGGCGTGTAGTGATTTTGAATTTTCTTTGTAGGTACTAAAAAATACACGTGATTTTGGGTGAGGGGGGGGGGGGTTTGTCTTAAATCTCACTACGTATCACCAAACATTACGTGATTAATGGACGGCCCCTAACACATTTCCTTAGGGAAAACATAGTCAAATCTTAATATACTTAAATAAAATACTTGTGTCAAAAATAAAATGTTTCGTTACAAATGTTACAATCGTCAAATATTTGCTAATAACTAAAATATATAGAGTGAAGTGAAATCAATCGTCTACTCCGTAAGTGTTCTTGATGAAGTGCGCCGCCTTCTCGGCGATCATGACGACGGGCGCGTTAGTGTTGCCGCGCACCACGGCCGGCATGGCGCTGGCGTCGGCCGTGCGCAGGCGCCGCACGCCGCGCACGCGCAGCTCGCGGTCCAGCGCGGCGCCCAGCGCGCACGTGCCCACCGCGTGCCACGCCGTCATGGCCAGCGCGCGCACCGTGCACCGGCTCAGCAGGTCCTCTTCCAGACCCTTGCAGCTCTCCGGGGTCAGGTCCACCACGCGAGCGTGTTTCTCCCTGAAGTACGTCGTATTTACCAACGACAGAGTCACCTTTACAGCTTCAGGAAACTGGTCCATGTCAGCATCACTGTTAAAAGTACCAGAGAATATGAGCGGGTCGTGGGTCGGGTCCGTGGAGGCCAACGTCACCCTCCCGCGCGACTGCGGCTTCAGCAGTACCAGGGCGAGAACGATCAGTTCTTTCTGTTCACTCTCCTGCATTAACTTCATACATGTTTCGTGCCTGTACCCGATGCCTCGCATGCATGTCTCGTAAGATAACTGTCCTTGGGCCATGCAAGTAGGGTAAATTCCGAAATATGGAACGTTAGGGTCTTTGCCCTTCTGAGGCAAATAGATACCTACGCTATCGGAATAAGAGAACACTCCTGAGTTATCGTAAAGATATTTAATCACTTCGAAGGAGAGATCTCGGTTATTTTGCGGACAGGTCCCGTTGTCCGCGGCGATGTAGTACAGCACCATGGTGTGGTCGTTGAGACCCTCGCCGACCGGCAGATCTTGAACGACGTCTATACCCAAATTTTCGAGGCAAGCCTTCGGTCCGACGCCGGACAGCATCAACAGCTTGGGGGTGTTGAAAGTCCCGGCTGTTACAATAACCTCTTTGTTCGCGAAGAAGACTAGCTCTTCTCCATTCGATAGAGCCTTCACACCGTCAGCTGACTTGTTCTCTATCAAGATCTTCGTCACTAGTGTGTCTTTCAACACATGAAGGTTGTTGTTCTGGACTTTATTTAGCATAGCAGTTAACGAGCTGTCTCTTCGTCCGTCGCGTATTGTGTGCGAGAACTTGCCAGCTCCTATCTTGTGAGGGTACGTCATGTCGTCTACTATGTCGAAGCCTAATTCTTCAAAAGCCTTCAGGAGTATAGTGTTAGGGCTATCGGGTACATCAGTGCCTGACACTTCAATTTCTCCGTGCGTGCCGTGATACCGCATTAGCTCGCTGTTGCTGACAATCCTGTGGTCGGTCATCTGTTCCGTCTTCATGAAGTAGGGGAGCACGGCGGTCCAGTTCCAGGCGGGGCCCACGAGCTGGGCCCACTCGTGGTAGTCTGCGGGGAAGCCCCGCGCGTACACCATGTCGTTGAGGCTGCCGCTCCCGCCCAGCATCCTGCCGCGCGGCTGCTTCTCCCGCCCGCCCTCCAGCGCCTGACTCGTCACGCCGTTATCAACCGTCGTAAAGTTCCAGTCGTACGGAGACTCCTTGAGACCGTAGCGGAATCCTGGCACCTGGAATTTGATTTTGAGAAATTAGAACACTTTAATGTTTTGCTGTGTTACCTACACCTAAATGTGTTATGTTTTTGTTGTAGGTACATGCTTAATACTCGAATACGGGAATAATCTAGAAACTAGCAAAACAGCCAAACACAATGTTCGTAGTGTCTGAAAGTCTATTTATGACTTTAGGCAATTGTTATCTACACACGTTTAATTATGCAAAGTTTACATAATTAAATGTGTGTAGGCGAGACGACAAAAAAAAAAACTAATTAGTCCGTCAGTTAGATTATCAAAATATCAAATTTAAACCAATCGCTAACTCGTCTTTATTCGTATATCGAGCCGGCTAATACTTTTCAATCGGTAAACAGAACACACTAACAGTTTAACCGAATGACAAATATTTTAGCAATCTAAATTCTACAACTATTACTACTTGATCTTGCAGAAAAACTCCCAGCTGCCACCAACTGCCATGGCTCGCCTGGCAATCTCTAAACCGACTACGAAGTAGGTAAGATGGGCCAGTGCAGGTACGGTCGGCAAATCTATTTGGTTTACATTTTACATGTGTGCGTTAAGTCATAACTACTCACACAAACACTAAATAAAACGAGCGAGCTTTGTTATTAGTGTGCGTATAGCACATCAATACCATAAACCAATATCAACATCATTTATCGCTACTGAATCCGATATAATATTTCGCATTATTTATTTAGTACAGTATTTAAAACCATTAACACTAAATTAAATACCTAATCCTTTTACTCGGTCTTCTCGCAGAACCACAAACATATTCCAATAATATCGTCTTCCATTCATCAGCAAACAAGTCCAATCCAGGGTTGGTCTCCACGAGAGCGTTGAGCTTCGTAAGCATACGTGGTACAGGCGAAGTGGATCGGGCTACAGTGCGACTAAATGGAACATTAAACAATTTATGTTTCTCAGAGCGAATATAATTATTTGGAACAAATAATTGACACAGCTCAGCATGTAATTCCGAGGCGTTGGTATAACCATGTATAATTTTATACGCAATTGTTAGTTGGCCGATAGCACGCCTGACTTTAAGGGTATTAAAATACAAACATCCTAAAAGATATTTAGTAGGATACATATATGGATAATATCCAAATACATGTTTGTAAAGGTACCTGAGAAAAGCTTTTTGCACTTTTTCCAGCATGAGTGTATAGGTAACCTCATGAGGATTCCATATACAAGCGCTGGTTTCGAGCTTGCACCGAACTAAGGCGTTGAACAAGAGCTTGATAACTGCCTGGTTATTAAAACCTTGACAGTTACGTAAAACAAAACCTAAGCGTCTGAATGATTTTTTAGCCAAGCTTGTAATGTGTGTATGAAAGGTCAGTTTGCTATCAAACAGTACACCGAGGTCTTTCACTGTCGACACTCTGGTTATAAACTCGTTGTTCACACTGTAGTCGTACTATATTGAGTTCCGCATACGACCAAAGCTCATAAATTGACATTTAGAGGTGTTAAATTCCATTTTATTAGTGGCAGCCCATTAACTAACACAAATTTAATAATAATTTAATTAACAAGTTAAGTATACCGGGTCATATTAGAAACAATGTACTACTCTGTCAAGAAAGTACCGGGAAAAGATCAATAAAACACAAAATATTAGTTATTTATCCAAATTTATTTTATCACCTTCAAAGTATGCTCCTTCAGAACCGACACACTTACGCCAACTAATAATCCAATCATAAAAATATTTTTTAAATGCTTATTCCAGAATTGAGTTCAGTTCTCGCCGCGAATTCTCCTTTATGTCTTCTACTGAATGAAAACTGGTGCCACGAAGTGGTAATTTGAGTTTAGGAAAAATAAAGAAGTCGGCTGGAGCCATATCTGGTGAATAAGGTGGTTGCTCGATGGTATTTGTTGAGTTTTGGTCAAAAAATCGTTCACAAGTGCGAAGGCGCATTATCGTGGTGCAAAATCCAAGAATTTTCTTTCCACAAATCTGGCCCTTTTATCTAATTTGCTCTCTTAAACGCTGCATAACGTCCGAATAATATTTTTTATTTACCGTTTGACCTTCCGGCAAGATTGTCAGTCACTATTTCCTTCACTTTTGCGATGTTAACTTCAGTTACAGACGTTGATGGCCTATCAGAACGAGGCAAATCTTCCATCACACCTTGACTGCTTTTGAACGCTTTGTACCACTCATAAGCGCGTGTTTTTGATAAAGTCGATTCACTGTAAGCCTTCTGTAACATTTTCAGAGACTCCGAACTCGAAATTCCATTGGCGATGCAAAATTTAAGACAAACTTTTTGTCCGATATTTTTGTCCATTAAGAAATTCGCGATACACACTCGATATGATATAACTAAAATCAGTACTGTATTTAATCTAATTAACAGATGTAACTCAAACTCCGCGCCAAAATGGAAAACAGTTGTGCTAATCTAACAACAACAAAAAAAAAAACAAAAAAAAATTTGGAACCATAAACAAATCATCCATTCCCGATACTTTTTTGACTGAATGTAAATGTATTTTATGAAGAATTCTTTTCGGTAGTGCACACCGAATTTAATAATACTTTAAAAAAGAAATCTAAAACTATTGGCCCAAAGTTTATTTACAGTGACTAGGCAACACAGGGTATTAGGAAAAGTAGGGAACGATTGTTTGAGCTGTACGACCTTAAGCCTTACATCAACACTGAAGCTTTTAATAAATATGTTGCCACTTACTCGAAATTTTTTAAAAACACTTGCAAGGTAGCCAAAACCTTATTCATTAGCAACAAGATTAAATCAGCCGACAACAAAATAAAGACGGTTTGGAAAATTATCAACAATGAAACAAATATAAATAAAAAACAAGGTAATGACTTCACACTAAAGACATCGCGTGGCCTTGTGAGCTCCAACAACGAAGTTGCTCAAGAATTTGTAAATTTCTTTACCAGTATCCCACTTAAAACTACAGAAACCTTAAATTCCTCTGCCTTGCTCTCTATTGATTTATTGAAAGCGAACGTTTCAGCCTGTCCAAATGAATTTGAATTTCACCATATAAACCCCTTAACAGTCATAAAAGGTTTTAAGCAAATCAAGATCAAATTAACGGAAGATCTATGGGGTATGTCTATCAAAGCTTGTACCTCAATTATTGAGACTGTAGCGCCGTATTTAGCCTCAATATTTAATTTGTGCGTGGATCAAGGGGTCTTCCCAGATCTAATGAAATTCAGTAAGGTAATACCGCTTTTTAAATCCGGGGACAGTAAGGACACCAATAACTATAGGCCCGTATCCGTGTTGCCGGTTTTCAGCAAGGTGTTTGAAAAGATAATGCTCAATCAAATGCTTAACCATTTTAACACCGATAAAATATTACACGAGCAACAGTATGGTTTCACCAAAGGACGTTGTACAACTGACGCCGGTGTCACTTTATTAAAATACATATTTACTGCGTGGGAAGAGGCACAAGATGCCATAGGAATCTTCTGTGACCTTTCGAAGGCATTTGATTGTGTAAATCACGAAACCCTGATTTTGAAACTTGAGCATTACGGTTTAGGTAAACTTGCGCTCAGTTTAATAAAATCGTATTTGAATGATAGACAGCAGCAGGTACAAATAAATGGAGTCAACTCAATGGGTTTAAAAGTAAAAATGGGTGTACCACAAGGTTCGATATTGGGTCCCTTCCTCTTTTTAGTGTATATTAATGACCTACCCCATTTATTTAACAACCATCCGCATATGGTGTTGTTTGCTGACGATACTTCTTTAATATTTAGGATAAACAGACGTGCCACTAATCTTGATGACGTAAATAACGCCCTACTGCAGGTCCACAATTGGTTTACCGCCAATAATTTAGTACTAAATGGAAAAAAAAACTAATTGCATTAGATTTGCTCTACCAAATGTCAAAAGTAGTGATTGTGACATAATATTGAATCAAGAGAAACTAGAATTTGTCGATAAAACGGTTTTCTTGGGAATCACGCTCGATTCAAGGTTACAATGGGGTCCTCATTTAACATCTCTTGCAGGACGGCTGAGCTCAGCAGCATATGCTGTTAGAAAAATCCGTCAATTTACTGATATTGATACCGCGAGGCTAGTCTATTTTAGTTATTTTCATAGTATTATGTCATACGGTATTTTACTATGGGGACGGGCTGCAGACATCGAGTCTATATTTATTCTGCAGAAAAGAGCCATCAGAGCCATTTATGAATTACGTAGACGCGATTCTCTAAGAGAACTGTTTAAGGAAATTAATATCATGACAGTACCTTGTCAATACATCTATGAAAACATCATGTACGTTAGGAAAAATCGGCATTTTTTCAGTAGAAGAGATGACAGACACCACTATAACACTAGAAATAGGGACCAACTAGTTCAGCCAGGTTTCAGGCTTGCTAAAGTAGATTCATCTTTCATGGGGTACTGTTTGAAATGTTACAATAAAATACCTCCCCACATTCTTCAACTGAACGAGACGAAATTTAAATTGTATAAAACGCACACTATGTAGGCAAGCATATTATAAGTTGGGGGATTATATTGATGATAAAAATGCTTGGCTAAATGCTGGTCCTGCTCCACAACCATAGGGGGGGGGGGGGGGGGCAAATTTATTGATTGTTCGGGTCGGGCATTATTTGAGTCCATCGAATATTCATGTATTGTGGAAGCTGCAGAAGATTGTAAAAATATACTTGCATTATATAGATTCCAGTTCTTAGTATTATATAATTGAGGTTTAAGAACAACTTTATTTCTCATAAAGAATTTGATACATAATTCACTTACTGAGAAACAATACTAAAACTAAGATTAATAATCAGAGCGCACAGAGGTGCGTATATAAAATAACAAAACAAAATGTTAGGAAGAAAAAAAAAAAAAAAAAAAAGTGGGTAAACAGATAACATTAACTCGATCGTAAGTTAGAATAACCAAGCACAACATGGATGTATGAATTTGATTTTTACTAGATGTGGCATTGATGGCTCAGTCTGTTAATAGAAATTTATTTGTAATGTTATGGTTTTATTATTATAAGGCTATTCTTTTTTTTTTTTTTTCCTTATTTCATAATTCTATTTATATTTTAGGTACATAGGTAAATGGTTTATAAAACATGTTTGTTTTGTTTTTGTTTACTTTAAGAAATTGTTGACGTATATTTTTAATTGAGAGGTTTATACTTAATCAATATATATATATATATTGTGTGCGTTTTAATTATGTGTTATATAATATAATATGTATATGTATATATTTCTATTTATGTATATTTTGTATTTTAATTATGTATTATATAATATATGTCATATGTATATATATAATTATATTGATTAATATACATATTTAGCAAGTTTTTGTTATTATGGCACTTTTTTATATTATTATTATATATATTATTATTACTTATGTCTATATTTTTTTATTTTTTTATTCACTTATTTGTATGTATTAATTGTATGAGTTTTTAGTAGTCTTTTGAACCGGGCATAACTTTGTTCTTTTTTTATTGCTGATGGTAACTTATTATAAATGGTAACACCCTCAAACTCTAAATTTCTTCTTCCATAGTTAGTTCTAGGAGGGCGGGTCACTAAGTAACTAGCACGTCTTAAGTTAATCTTTCGTGTTTGTTGTTTTGTTTCAAATTTTATATTGGAATGGATTTCCTTATTTAATATTTTACGTATTAGAATACATGTGTAGTATATGTACGTTTGTTTTATGTTCATAATTTTTGTTTCCTCGTATATCTTTTCAGTAGGTGTCCGAAATTTATAGTTAAATAAAATTTTAATTAATCTATTCTGAACTCGTTGAATTGGATCTATATTAGTTTTCGCTGCCGTACCCCAGATTTCAATGAGGTAGTCTATATGAGGCTTAACCAAAGAGTTATAGATAAGATATCGTACTTTTCGAGGAAGACAATTTGTTATATTGCGTAGTGCCCCTGTGAGTGGACTTAATTTAAGTTTAATTTTTTCTAGGTGTGGCTTCCAAGTTAAGTTACTATCTAAGATAAGTCCAAGATATTTTTCTTTAGGTTTTCGTTCAAGTAGTTGGCCGTCTATTTTAAGTTCGAAATTATCATTAATTTTTTTATTTTTTGCTGCAAACATTACATAATTGGTTTTTGTAATATTAATTGTCAAAAGATTTGACTGAAACCATTCATTTAACAGATTAAGATCATTTTGTGTGTCGGCTATTATAGCTTCAACTGAGTGTCCAAAGTAAAAGAGACTTGTGTCGTCTGCATAAAGGGAAATGTCTCCTTTGAGACCCAATTCACTGATACTGTTAATATAAATGAGGAACATGAGGGGGCCCAATATTGATCCTTGGGGGACGCCAAAATTCAGAACACAGGGATTGCTTTCATTTTCACCTATTTTTACTATTTGTTTACGATTCTCCATATATGATTTAAAAATTTCAAGTGCTTTGCCTGTAACACCGCTGAGTTCTAGTTTTTGTAATAATTTGTCATGACTTATGGTGTCAAAGGCTTTTTTAAGATCAATAAATATGCCTAAAACAACTTGTTTTTGATCAATTTTATTTTTAATTTTGGTTACGAGATCGATTGTAGCAGCGAGAGTATTTGATCGAGTTCTAAATCCATATTGTTTGCAGTAAAAGAAGCCTTTCGAATTAAGGAATGACTCCAATCGGCTATAAAGAATCTTCTCAAAAACTTTTGAAATCACCGGGAGAACTGATATAGGGCGATAATTGCATGGGTCAAATTTACTTCCGGATTTATGAATTGGTACAACTTTTGCAATTTTTAAATCGTTAGGAAAAATACCTCGTGCCATACAATAGTTAACGCAGGCTGTTAGTTCCGTAGCAATTATGTCTTTTACACATTTAATTGATTTTGTACCAATACCATCAATGCCAGATGCAGTATTACAGTCCAATTTTTTAATAATGGTAATAACTTCCTTCGTAGTTGCTGGTTTCAGAAACTGCAATTCCGTTTCATTTGTTAGTGTGCACTCTTCCAAAATTTGATTTCCTTTTGATTTTTCAGAAATCTTGTTTGCTAGGGTTGAGCCAATAGTCGAAAAGTATGAGTTAAAACTTTCACATATTTCTTTTTGGTCTGTAATAGTCCCAGCTGCCGTTTCAAGTTTGTCTGGTCCAGTTTTGTTATGCAGTTTGTTTTTCGACAAATCGTTTATAAGTTGCCACATTTTTCGTGGTTTACTAGAATTTTCTTGAAACTTCTTTAGATAGTAGTCTCTTTTTGCTTTTCTTATCTTGTGTGATACTTTGGCTTATAATGATATACTTTGGCTGATAATTGCATAGCACATGTGTGTACTTTGTACTGTTCAGCTACCATTTACATTTATTTATCTCTCATTGACTTGAATATATTATGCCTTGGTGGCGGAGAGAATGTCATGCTCACTTAAATGTCTCGCTGATGGTGGCGGGTGTGTCGGGTCATTTAGTTCCCTTCAATATGATTGAGTTGAATGGCGCCGGTACATACGTCATGTTTGTGAACGGGCGCTGTCACTTGGGACTGGTCATCTCTTAGCTGCCAAGGTTCATTTTAATTACTTTATTCGTAAATTGTTGATCTAATCTATTTCTCTGGACGCTCTTAGTGTGCACGTCTTTCTACATCGTTCTCACATATATGTATAATCTCAAAATTAATGATGTAACTAAGATTTTGTAACAATATTTTGATTTTAAAAGAGTGTCCATAGAGTTTCTTGCCCGTTCTTCTCCATACAGATCTACGCTAGGGAATGGGCAACTACAGTACTTTCTCAAGTTATTATGCCTTGTGACTGGGACTGTAGCTTTGATTTTCTTTTTTGTATTTTTGACATCCGAAAGTGCCGTAATGGTCTAATTAAAATAAATGCTTTGAGTTTGAGTTTGAGTTTGACTCAAGGCATCGATATCACGCCGGTCCGAAAGGACCGATGCCTGCCGGGGTTGCGGGACTATTCGAAAGAGATACCGTGGCCCCGGAACGCAAAGGGCGATGAAGGAATATGGATGGGTTTTAGTCAGTAAAAGTCTGACACTCCCTCCTGCTCCGCCCAGAGCGGGAGAAGTCATTTGATGATTTCCCATCAGAAAAAAAAAAAAAAAAAAAAAGGCATCGATATCACGCTGGAGAGCTATACAGTCAGACACGGAGTTTACTGTTGCATATATTTTCAGGTCATCGGCGTAAAGTAGACATTTCGAGTGTTTTATTATTTGTGGCAGATCGTTTACCATAATCAAAAAAAGCAAGGGACCTAAAATGGAACCCTGACTCACGCCTGATCGTGTATGATACGCATGTGAATTGTATGAGCCAAGGCGAACAAATTGCTGACGGTCCCGGAGATAGTCAGAAAACAGAAGAAGACGACTGGGTGTAAATCCTATGGCACTTAACTTGCGTAACAAGATGTCGTTATTAATTCTGTCAAAGGCCTTACGAAAATCTAAATACAGCACATCTACTTGCTGTCCGCGGTCCATTTGAGAAGAAATAAAATCAACTAATGTTAGCAAATTGGTGTCAACTGACTTTTGTTGCGAAAACCATGTTGTTCATTGCACAAATAAATATCGACTTGTCTTTGAATTTCCTTATATAAAATGTGTTCAAATACTTTAGCAGGGGCAGACAATATAGCAATAGGCCTGTAGTCTTCAACTGATGATTTCAACCTTGTCTTGGGCATAGGAGTAACCCTAGTTTAGGAGTTAGGAGTTTAGGTGTAACCCTAGCGAGTTTCCATTGAGTTGGGTATTTTCCAGTGGTTAATGATAAGTTGAATATATGACATAGAGGGATGGCTATGGAAGTTTTAGACAGTTTAAGGATATTAGCTGGAATGTTATCCGGTCCAACAGAACTACTGAGTTTTAATTTACTGATACCACGTTCTACATCGTTAGTTGAAAAATTAACTAAACTGACGGAGTTACTATTGCTATATGTTTCAAGAGCACATATTTGGGAGACATTCAAATCAGGTGTTTCAGGTAAGAAAACACTAGCAAAGAAATCAGCAAAAGCATTAGCGGCATCGATACCCGACAGTGATTGACCCTGATAGTTGATTGTAGGCTCAAAGCCTCCTTTGCATCGAAGGGTGGATATGTGCTGCCAAAACTGTCGCGGGTTGACTCTTATATTATGTTCAACATGATGTAAATGTGAATTATATGCTTTGATAATGCGGTGCTTAAGGTTTGCTCTTAAATCATAAAATGCTTTGTATACCGTTAAACAAGTAGACTTTCTCCAAGTTTGATGTAGTTTGTGTTTATTTCGAAGATCTGTTATTATATCACGGGTGTACCAAACTGGATAACGTTTGCGACTAGCTGTATTGCGTAGTTATTTTGGCATACATTCGTTAATAATAATAATAATAATGATTTATTTAACAGATCATACAATCCAATTTGTTAGTAGTACAAACACATCTTAAACACTTGTGTTAGTACATAATTATATTTCGTACAATTTTGTTAATAATTATTAATAATGTCAAAATAATTAATAATAATATGTCAAAATATGGCAAAAGAAATTATAAATAATTTCATAAAAACTATTCGTGCAAAAAGTAATATCAGTTGACTCTATTACGGTACTCCAAGATTCCTCATTAAGTAGAATAAAAAGACGTTTATAATCGCACTTATTAAAATCCCAGTCCTTAGACCGATCACTATTACTAGCTGGCATAGGACGAACATGAGAAGCTGTGTCAAACTTTAAAGTAATATCCAGTGGCGGGTGGTAATTATCGGGTGGTACCATACCTTCTGACTCGCTTATAGATACCTCGACGCTCTCGTGAACCAACACTACATCTAGCATACCTCCATGCAGATTCTTCACAACTTTCTTCTAAAATGACAGAAAATAACAGAAATAATTATTAATATTAACCGAAGCACTATTTAAATTTAAATCACCACATATGAAAACAGTGCCCTTTATGGTTTGTATGAAACTCTCAACTTTACAAAACCACGACATATAGTCGTTATCAGTTGCACTGGGCTTTATGTACACTACACATACAAATATTAAGCGACCATCTATATCACATGATACCCACAGATCTTCACCGCTATCCGTTTCAAGATCCCGGCGTCGATTCATGAGTAGACCAGCCCGTGACAGGAGCATCACACTGCCGCATGGAGTACCACGATCTCGTCGTATGACGCTGTAGCCGTTACAGGTAACTTCAGAGTCTTCAACCGAGTGATCGAGAAATGATTCCGTTACAGCAATAATATTATATTCTAATAGTAAATTGGTTCTCCACATCATGAGTTTTGTCTTTAATCCGCGAACATTTTGATAAAAGATGTCGATTGTTGTTGTTTTGATAGGTTTACTGTGGGTGGCCTGAGCCACGAAAAGTATGCTGAGTTTGTGTTAATTCCCGCTTCTAATATTTATAACGACGTATATAGGGAAACCAGAGTTTAATTTGGGCATTTACTGGCCAGACATCGACCGAAAAAATCTTCTCAAAGAACGGAACAGGAATTCCAATTTTATAAGACTTGTAGTGTCCTCTAGGCGTGAGTTCGTCGACTGTACAGGTTGCTGTGGGACATAGCTGTCGCAAATAATCACGAACATCCTCTACATTTGATTCCATATTCCAAACATGGATAAACTTCCGTGTTTCTACAGCTTTCAGCGTCGTTACATTTGTGCCCGCCGTGCCAGACAATGATTTCTGTCCATTGTAGGATTCTGAACTAGAACTGTAGGTATTCTTAGGCTGTAAGTATTGTCTTTGAGGCGATTCACAATTAATGCTGGAAGAACTTGGCTGACTGACTGACTTTAACTTTTTTTGCCGCTTGCGCTTTTTGGGCGCTGAGGGGCCTAAAGCTTGAAGAGGTTTATCGGCCAAAGATTTCTGCTGATCAACTACGTGCACCTGTACGTTACTCTGCAGACGCTCTTCTTCGAACTTTTTATGTTAACATAACAATCTTGGCACAATGGCTATCGCCTTTAGTCAGATATCGAGAAGTTGTAAGATCAAACCATGGGCGCTGCATTCCTTTTTGCATTTATTATTTTGTTAAAACATTACTTTATATAGAATTTAAAACGATTCGATCACGTTCGTGGATGAGTAATGAAGTTTGCAACGTTTGAGACAACCACGGAACTCGTAGGCCATTTTATTTTGACTGTTTAAAAACCGTTTACCGACAATTTTAAAATATTGTTTTCAAATACCTTAATTTATAAAAATGAGTGTTCTTAGTTGTCAAGCTACGAATATTTGCATTACTGAGTTGATTGATTACTACTCATATTCGTGTGCGAATTTATTACTTTTCTTCCAACCATGCAACATTTATCAATGTTTAAAAAGGCTGAAATCGTTGTCCTTCATGAGCAAAACGTAGCAATAAGTGAAATTGCAAGGCGTCTAATGATGTCGGTGAGTAACAGTTAGACATTACGTAGATATTATACCTAACTACTCTTCTTAACTAATTTATCTCACCTTTCAATGTCAACCTAGATATAAATAATTAATGTAACTTATGTGCAATATCTACCATAGGTATAATAATATATTTTCATAAATGTGTTATAGTTTTCTTATCATAATGATGATTATGATGAAATTAACTAGGTCTAGTTAATTTATGTCCTATTAAAGCGGGGTCTTTATATATGAATAGTGTATGTATAGTATATAAATATAATACCTGTTATTATGAGCTTTTTAAAATAATGTTTTTTTTTTCTATCCACAGAGGAGAACTGTGCAGTTATGGGTCCGCCGATATGCGGATTCTGGAGAGGTGGAACATCTTCGACGTGGTCCAAAACCTTTCTTGTCTACCCGGGTAACAGAAACAGCACACAATGTGTGCTTACAAACTGTGAGAAATCACCTTCGTTTTGCTGGGTTACGTTGCAGCAAGCCAGCGCACAAAATTTTGCTGTCCACTGCGCACCGGCAAAAACGACTAGAGTTTGCTAGGTCTTACGTCGATTTTGATTGGGAGAACAATGTGGTCATTTTCAGCGATGAAAAAACATTTAAGTCGGATAAGGATGGGCGTAAAATATTGTGGAGAAAAGGTGGAGAAAGTAACCTTCTGCCTTGCAGGACTAGTGGCCGAATTTCTATCGGGTATTGGGGCTGGATGTCTTCGATGGGTCCTGGTGAGCTTGTAGAAATAGCAGGTCGAAGTAACAGTCATGATTACTTGGATATTTTGTCGAATTTAATGCTGCCTTCTGTGCGGGTTCCCTACCCGCACGAGCACATTTACTTTGTGCAAGACAATTACGCAGTGCATCGTGCACATATCGTGCAAAACTGGCTTCGAAACCAAGTAAACATGACTGTTATCGATTGGCCTGCTAAGAGTCCTGATTTAAACCCCATCGAAAATCTGTGGGGTCATATGGTGCTAAACTGGGACTCATCACAAGTAAGGTCTAAGCCTAATTTAGATGACCTTGTCACTTCCACCTGGGAGTCGCTACGGGGAAGTAATATATGCGAGAATATGGTGAACAGCATGCGCAAAAGGTTACAAGAAGTTATAGAAAACGAAGGTTGGCCGACTCATTATTAGTCGAATTTATTTTTATTAGTAGACGATTAAATCTTACGTATAAGCACATAATGTCCATATTTGTTAAGCTAATGTGAACAAATACCAACTTTAGCAATAATTAGGTATACATGTTGCCGTAATCCACTTTTTTTAAACCACAGCTCGTATTATTGAAAGTCTGGTGAAGTGATGTTATTGTTATGCGGTTAGAAGCTGTCATAATTTCTAACTATCTAACATGTTAATTCACACCGCCTCTAATTTTACTTTGATTCAATTTATATACCTACCTACCCACTTGGACAAATAATTTACGCCCATCCTTACCAACAAAAAACTTTGTCTTTGTCAAAAAAAATGGTAAACAACAGTGTTTTACTCATTCACAAACGTCTAGTATGGATAGTTATGGCCTAAAATTATGCTTATACATATGTTTAAAACCAGTTTGCATTAAATCATTTTATCGGCCACAGTAGTTTTTTTTGCTAACATTCAGCTCACACTAAAATGAACCTTAAAACAACCAATGTAAAGAAGGAACATATTGAAAGAAATGAGACGGATCATTTGCTAATGACCCAAGTGATAAGATCGCTCATTCCAACCAATACCAATGTTTATCTCGTTTATGTAATAATAAATAAAAATAAATATTTTATTGGTTTTATTTATTTACCTTTCTACTTTCTTGCTGGAGTGATTTTAGTGAAAATAAATTTAAATTTGTAAAAAACAGCAAATCAAAATTCCTCAGCTGGGTTCGATCTCAAGTCGAAAAGCTAGATCAGTATCTACAGCAGGCGCTTACACCAATCAGTCATAGATACCATATTACGTTGGTATGAAATGTTGGGCCTTTATTGCGAATCCGTTTCTTTACTCGTGTATGTAAAATACACACAACGCACACAATAATAATTTGCGGCTGATATTCATTGTTGGCTCGTACAGTGACTGTTACCGATGTGTGAGTGATGTGAACCAATTAACTTGGCCCACTGTACAACTTAGTCTGATGCGATATTTCGAGGAAGCAAAGTGTGAGTGTGGCGCCTCACAGACGATGTCCCACCTAATGTACTGCTGTTTGTGTAACTCCGCCAGCATCTTGAGTGAGGGATCTGTCCGAAGACATTGATAACGAAGCCCACCTAAAGGAATCATAGACACGACATTCCCCAACCACTGCAAGTCCTGAAAGCCAGAATCAACTCTCGACCGCAAGAAAAGCGCTGAGGCTAATAGCCGAGGACTAAGAAAAACGTATAACAAGAAGAAGTAAACTCACGATGCTGTCCTGGGGCGGGTCGGGGCCGGCCTCCAGCAGTAGCACGGAGAAGTGCGGCACCTGCGCCAGCCGCGCCGCCAGCGCAGACCCCGCTGTGCCTCCGCCCACCACGATGAAGTCAAAGGAAGACCCGTCTGCGCAACAATCATATTATGGTCGTACGAGGATCTTTGCGCATCATTCATAATAGGTATATACATAGTCGTACGTGGATCTTTTAGCGATTAGAACTAATGCCACGCGCCGCCATCATTTTCCGATTCAATTTTCCAAGGACCTTAAATCTTAGTACCTACTTATTAGTTCCGTGCAGCAACCAAAACTAGCCAAAAGGGCTTAGAAGATTTTTGTATGAAGCTTGGTCGGCTAACTTCAGCCATTTTTATTTTTTTCAAATGTACGGCCATGTATAACACCTGAGTATGTTGTTGTAAGCTGTGCTAAATATGTCATCAGTGAATGGATTTATAACTCTGATAGCTCATATCTAGGAAACGTGATACTTTAGAACATTTTGTCAAAATAAGCTATCGATTCACAATGGATTTATGCGTGGCCGCAACTTTGAAAAATAATTAAAATGGCAGAAGTTAGGCCGGCCATTAAATTCAAAACCCTTTTATTACTATTATTAAATTCAAAACTTCTTTTTGGATAAGTAAGTACAGAACAGGGTGTAAAGTTCCTCAATACTCCATAGAAACCCTCCGACCAGAGGGGTGTTCTGACAGTTGTCGGGTTTGCTATATCTTCTAAAAGTCGCGGATAACTTAAATAACGCGATTCAGAATTTTCATGTTAGTTATTAATTTGGGTCATAGATGGCGCTGTAGTACTTTTTGTACTATATTGTTGTAGTAGCTTTTGTACTATATTGTTGTAGTACCTTTTGTACTATATTGTTGTAGTACTTTTTGTACTATATTGTTGTAGAACTTTAGTACTATATTGTTGTAGTACTTTTTGTACTATATTGTTGTAGAACTTTTGTACTATATTGTTGTAGTACTTTTTGTAGTGCCGTCACGGAACCATGCTGTACTGCACTTTCTAGCAATTTCACAATGATTGTACCCAGTACACAGAAACAGCATTTCTGCGTCATTGGCAACACCACAGTGATATTTATTCACAGTGAAAAGGTTGCTGTTGGATTACTGCTGCCAGAGGTAAATAACTGTAAAAGGACTGTATATGCTCATGAGGTAGCATCACGTCACGTTTCATCAACGATTTTGAAATTCGAAAAGAAATCCCATAATTTTATGCATATTTAGTATCACCATATGAACACAACCGCGTATAAATAAGCTCGGTCCTCAGAACTCACATTGCAAAATCTGATAAAGCGTTACCTAAAGCTGTAAAATAAGAATGTGCGTACGTAAATAAATGAATAACAATACGTACTGATGACATCAGCCTGGTTGGGGTAGGACTCCTGCAGCAGGCACTGCGAAGCCGCGAAGAACTGCAGCGCCGCCGCGACCGCAGCCCCCGCCGCGCCCCCCGCTCCCGGGGCCGCGCACCTGCCTAACGTGTACATCCTGCCTGGGAGAAACAACACTCATACTAAAGTTACCTAGACCAAAGTACTTATAGCAATTAATCGTATCACTAAAGTCATGATCATAATCTGCCCAGCCTTTTCCCAACTATGTTGGGGTCGGCTTCCAGTCTGACCGGATGAAGCTGAATACCGTGTTGTACTTCGTGGCACGACCATGAACACATTCATTATAACGTTAAGTAGATGGTTATAAAATTCTTTTGATTTATACTATTTAATATCAATAATTAGAAATTGTATAGGTACCTCTCAATTATCGTAGATATACAGGTCGTGCTGGGAAGATTCAATCTCAGCACGAACACGCTAAAATTCTAGCTGGCATAAAAGTTCGTGAAACGGGAGCATGCCTTAAAATTTGTACTCAATAAGTACTCCTAATTATTGGTATAAAATAGTATAAATTAAAAGGACCTATTACCATCTAAAGTTATAATGAACGTGTTCATGGTCGTACTACGAAGTAGGTACAACACCCTTGGTAAGACTTTTGGGCCACTGACTACCCATATACTTAACGACTGTCAAAGATCTACAAATGACAGCCGGGAGCAACGGCTTAACGTAAGTAGGTACTTTCCGGGGCACGGAGGAAACTAGCACCAACCCTGGCAAACGCTGCTTAACCTTGAAGATCGACGTGTGCGGCTATTATTTTTAGCCACGAGCTCCACTAACGTATTTCCTTAGTAAATACCTAGTCAACAAGTTCTTTACCTAGTTCTTACTTACCTATCATCATCTGGCCTTCACACACAATTCGACATAATGACGAACACTGTTACTATAATATTCACTCATTTATGTACTACATCCAATGATATTCTAATAAAAAACATCAATATCAACAATTAATTATCAACATCGTAAACATTATTAAAAATAACGAGACTATAATCAATACAACTACTTACTGCTTTCGATGTATTGGAATTTTGTACACGTGTATCAAACGACGTTTTTCAATACACTTTTGAAGAAATAAAATAAAAGAACGAAAAATATTTTTGTCGTGAATAATTATTATTTTAATACCCTTGCTCGTAAAGCTGATGTAATTCCACCGGTTTTAAATATGTAAAGCGGGTCATAAAAAACGTGTGTTACCAAAGCAAATAGTTAAGTTATAGTTCATACAAATTCCATAACAGTATTATTTGCCATTTCAAATATGGAACTGATCGCCGCCGCACGACTCCAGCTAGTGAGAAGCGCGCTGTTGCTATTCAAATTTCGAACTAATCGCCGCGCGGCGCCAGTCAGTAGACAGCGCTAGCGCGCTGTTAAAATGGCGGGAAAGCAACAGTGTGCATTCACAGATTGAGTTTATTTAAAATAAAATAAAAACAGTTTATTCGGTAATTTAAAAACTTGGCTGCATGATCTAGCGTCTTTGCCAACATTTTCACGCAGCCACGGCAGAAAATAATCCTAGCGCCATTTTTCTCAAATTTTCTTTTCTTTGTACTTGTATTGTGAATATCTAAAAATGACAACTTTCAATAATGAAGATGAGCAATGTATTACTTCAACTCCACCGGATATACTAACAGAAGCGCGAACCGCATGTGACAGCTTGCTGCCGTCAATATCCAAGGACAGATACATAACCACGTATGAAAATTTCTTGTAGTGGAAAAACATGAAAAATGCCAAGTCATTTTCCGAAAATGTAGTTTTGGCGTATTTTTTTTTTTCTGTTTCCTCGCAAATGTGTTAAAAAACGTCGTACGATATACGTGCGTATTGGTTATAACATGCTCGGCTCAATTACGCCCTCGCCTTCGGCTCGGGCTGAAATTCCGCCTCGCATGTTATAACCATCTTAACGCACTATATCGTAATGTACTATTTTAACACCCTTGCTCGTAAAGCTGATGTAATTCCACCGGTTTTAAATATGTAAAGCGGGTCATAAAAAACGCGTGTGTTACCAAAGCAAATAGTTAAGTTATAGTCCATACAAATTCCATAACAGTATTATTTGCCATTTCAAATATGGAACTGATCGCCGCCGCACGACTCCAGCTAGTGAGCAGCGTGCAGCGCGCTGTTGCTATTCAAATTTCGAACTAATCGCCGCGCGGCCAGTCAGTAGGCAGCGCTAGCGCGCTGTTAAAATGGCGGGAAAGCAATAGTGTGCATTCACAGATTGAGTTTATTTAAAATAAAAATAAAACAGTTTATTCGGTAATTTAAAAACTTGGCTGCATGCTCTAGCGTCTTTGCTAACATTTTCACGCAGCCACGGCAGAAAATAATCCTCGCGCCATTTTTCTCAAATTTTCTTTTCTTTGTACTTGTATTGTGAATATCTTTTTCTGTTTCCTCGCAAATGTGTTAAAAAACGTCGTACGATATACGTGCGTATTGGTTATAACATGCTC
Organism: Xestia sexstrigata; assembly: GCA_941918905.2. Lineage (NCBI taxonomy): Eukaryota > Metazoa > Arthropoda > Insecta > Lepidoptera > Noctuidae > Xestia > Xestia sexstrigata. The sequence goes on along the minus strand of OW799203.2, from coordinate 1,164,983 downwards.
GGCTCAATTACGCCCTCGCCTTCGGCTCGGGCTGAAATTCCGCCTCGCATGTTATAACCATCTTAACGCACTAATATCGTAATGTACTATTACGAAACTATGATTTCAATTTTATTTTTTTTCGCGCTTTGCTTTTGCCAGGTTGAAGGAGAAGCAAAGGCATGAAGCCGCTACACAGTCTAATATAAAAATAGTTTTTTTTTTTAAATACATTTTTGAATTTAAAACAAAAATAAATGTTAATTTGTTAATAAGAGTAAATATTAGTTTTAAATCATTATGTTTATCTATGATATTCTATTTATTACCACAATTTGAATATTCAAATTGGACAATGGACAATTGAACAATGTGTATTTTTTTATTAATTTGTATTATGTAATTCAAAGAAAATAATTAGTTATTATGACTATACCAGAGAAACAATGGCTAAAATATAAATGTAAAAATAAATCCTAAAATTTAATCCGCAAAATAGTTAAAAACAAAAAAACTAATTTGTACACCTCACTAGGTAAAACATGTACGGACCTACCCTACTTTACTAAGATCTTGCATGCTCGATTTGTGTGTAAACGCATGTTTTTAACAAATAAAGTATCTTTATCTTTATCAAAAAAATATTTACGCCGTAAAGACGTAGGAACTTATATTGCTTTGCCGAAATTAAAAAAAAAACATTCACCTCCGACTATAGGCATTAAACCGATTTGAATTTCATATGAGTATGTTATCAGCTGTGGTAATTTTTATTTCCGTACACGTGCGGATACCTAAATGTAAAAACGCACACGTGTGAAATACATTGCACCTAAATTACCATATATATTAATTAATTATATATTGAACCTAATCCTAGTGCGTTAAGAACCCGTTTTCGAGGAAGTGTATTGAAAAATAATTTAATTAAAAACACCTGCTCACCTTATTTCACAAGTTCACAAGATAATGCCGTCGCGCGTCGGTCGATGCTCTTCACCTGAAACGATAGCAAAGTCTGTTGTTCTCAAAACTTGAAAATGATATTATGCATCGACGATACCATTGAATGTCAGTTTTATAAGGCATTTTATACGGCTAGTCAGAAAGTGACCTTCAGTTCAATAGTTATGTACCTACAGAGTTACAGACGCCAGCACATCAAGCTACTCCAATCTGTCAAATTTCTGTAACAGATTTTAATCATTATCGCTATAAAGCATTATATTCAAGGTTGATTGGGAAAATTTGACAGTTTCGGATAGCTTGATGTGCTGGCGTCTGTACTTGTCAATATTTTTGCCTACAATTTTATTAATTTTGCTTCGTGGTCCGGTTACACGAGCAATCCCCCGAGCACTCTGGCAGGCACCCAATCCAGTACTATGGCCGCTGTAGCACTGGCCTGTAGGCCATGCTGGACACACCTGAGACATTGCATGAACCACACACAGCCTGTGAAGACATTGCTAGTTTGCTACCAATTAGCAATATTGTATCACACGTAATTTCTTATCACGTTTATTTTCTGTCAGTACATTTTTCTTTAATTGGTTCATACTGAAGTTACCTACTTTGTTATTGTTGTTACTTGACTCACCTGATTGTTATTATTTTTTGCGTCTAATTAGGTAAGTAAGTACTGGTATTTATAGCACATTGTACACAAACACTTAAATTGCCACTGAGGGTTCGTAAAACTACAATGATCACATCAAATCAATCCAAAGTATGTTTATTTGTCGGGATGAACTATCAAACGAACGTCATTTATAAAACGGTGTGTTTTTTTTGTTGTAATTGAAAAGTGGGTAGTCGTTATTTGTTTAGATATTTTTTATCGTCATGCTGACACACCAGGCAATCAGGCAGCAACCACGACAGCGAGACTCGAACCCTCTCACGTTATCCCAGGGTCTGTCTTCTGGCCGGAGGAGCATGACGAACTGAGCAAGTGCACCGTCGCACAGTGCTCTGGAAATCGAGCTCCATACTCATAGAAACTCAAAGTCAGGAATACAACAAATTAAAATTGCAATGGCTCTGGTATACCTCCCTGTATGTCATATTAACGTATGGATGGTATTAGTAACTCCACGGGCGAGAAAAAAGTTTTGTTTTTTTTTGTATGGGAGAAAACACTTAAAGTACATTTTTTTGAAACATTTTTTTTTCATCATAAAAGTCATTAGCTGGCTGGTGCTCATACGAGCCATACACGGCGATCAAGATGACATCTAATTTATAAGCCTTGGGTTGCCGCTTTGCACGTAAGTATATTTTTTTTTAAGTTTTGAATTTTTGATATGAGATTCAAATCATGGTTAAATGAAGTTGTCGATCGATGTACTTATACTAACGTTAGTTTATAACCTGCTAATGACTTTTATGATGAAAAAAAAATGTTTCAATAAAATGTACTTTAAGTGTTTTTCTCCCATTAAAAAAAAACACAAAACTTTTTTTCTCACCCGTGGAGCTACTAATACCATCCATATGTTAATATGACGTAAAGGGTGGTATACCAGAGCCATTGCTTTTTTTTTTTAATTCCTGACTGATTTTCTATGAGTATGAAGCTCGGTAGGTAGTTTCGGGACAAGTTTATGTCATTATTTCTGTTTTCGGAATTATATTTTTAATTAAATGTATGAGGGTTAATAACCTTTTCCTACTTATCTGGCGCAGACTATAGATACTCGTACGTCGTTGCGCGTGCAAAATTCGCTGTGTTATTTCGCGATTTTCGTTTTATAATCACTTTGAATCGTTATTTCAATACACACAAACTGTAAAAACAGCTATGTGATAAATGCAATATTTAAAGAGTTACGGAATGTAGATATAGCTACATTCCGTAACTTACAGTTCAAGCAGTTCGGTTATGGAATGCCTTGCCAGTGCAATAAGGCGTGCTGAATCTCTGCCAATTTTTAAAAGCATGATAAAAAACCTGTATCTCTCTACTTAAGCTTTTTTATTAGGTATTTTAATTTAGTTCTTCGCACTTATTTCTCGATAATAGAAAAATGTAAATATTTATATAAGTGTAATATGTTTTATGTATGTATGTATGTATTTATTGTATATATGTAAATGGTACACCACAGGCTACCTGCAGTATTGTCTCTCCTTTCCCCCTTAAATCCATCCAAAGGTTGTCTTTAAAAGATCGCTTTTAGCGATAAGACCGCCCATTGTGTCACCCCTTGTATGTTTTACTTTATTTTGTATCTGTAATTTTAATGGTGTACATAATGAAGAGTATTCTATTCTATTCTTTTTACTAGCTATGTGACATTCATACATTGAAAGTTCCATATAAACACGCTAAGTGGTAATATTTCACATAGCTAAAATAAGTTGATTATAGCAAAAGGCAAAAATTGCGCCCGGTCCCGTGCGACTCGCATCCAGCGGGTCCCCGCAACCTTCACCAGGTGATCGGTCCACCTAGTGAAAGGCTTTGCTACGTAACGTCTTCCGGTTCGCGGTCGCTACTCCAGAACTTTTCAGCCCCATCGGCCATCCGTTCTGCGAGCAATGTGCCCTGCTCACTGCCACTCAATTTTGGCAATTCTTCGAGCTACGTCGGTGACCTTGGTTCTCTCGCGGATGTCCTCATTTCTGATTTGACCACGCAAGGAAACTCCGAGCACAGCCCTCTCCATTGCCTTTGGATGACTTTAAGCCTTCTGATGAGACTTATTGCGGGCGACCACATTTCGGTCCCGTATGTAATCACGGGCAACACACACTGGTCATAGACTTCTGTCTTGAGTCACTGCGGTAAGTTGACCGAGGAGATACCACGCAACTGACGCAACTTTTTGACCTTTTTGACCACTATATCGTCGGCAAACCGAAGGTGATGTACTCGCCATTGACGTTGTTGCCTAGCCCTCTTCAGTCCAGAACCTTGAAGTCATCCTCCAGTGCAGCGTTGAACAGTTTCGGAGATATGACGTCTCCCTGTCTCAATCCTCGCTGCAGAAGGATAGGTTCCGAGGCTTGGTACTGAAGTCGGACTGACATGGTGGCGTTTTTGTACAAACACTTCAACACCTCGATGTACCGATAGTCAATTTGGCGTAGTCCGTTGGAGAGACTGCAGTACAGCCGTGCAGGTCTCGATCAAATCGAAGGCTTTATCGTAGTCCACAAACGTTAAACAGAGAGGCAATTATACTCTTCGGTCTTCTGTATAACCTGCAGCAGCGTATGTATGTGGTCTATGGTGCTAAAGACTTTTATGAATCCAGCTTGTTCGGGAGGCTGAAAATCTTCAAACATGCGCGCGAGACGATTCGTGATGATTCTTGAAAACAACTTATAGACATGGCCTAGAAGTGAGATGGGCCTATAATTCTTCAGCCGGGCATTGTCGCCTTTTTTTAAAAAGAGTACCACCACACCCCTGCACCATGCCTGTGGCGTTTCCCCCTCGATTATGGCGGAATCAAACAGCTTCGTACCAATTTTCCACCCGCCTTCAGGAGTTCGGCCGTAATTGTGCCTTGTTGTTTTAATCTGTTTCAGAGCCATCCTAATCTCGTTCAAGCTGACATCCAGGATGTTATGATGATGACCCAAGAGCTAGACTAGCACTATACCGAGGGGTATAGTGTCGGGTCAGTTTAGCTCTCGGGTCGATTGCTAGATTTACAACGGGTTTATGTAGGCCCCATCTACTCTCTATCTGACCATATATCGCGGATGAGAGATGCCAGACCATAACAACCTTACATTGACCATCACCTAACTAGAGATTTTTTATTTTTTATTATGAGAATGTACCGGGTGGCTTTTCAAGTATAAGACCTGGAAAAAAAACGGCGATGAACGATAACTGGTATTAAAGGACTTCTTTATTTCAACGGTGATGTCAAGTACAAACTACGCCACACAGATAAGTGGAATAATTTGCTGCAGAGGAGGACAAACACGGCACCCATAAGGGAACCTATAAGCCTTTATGATGTCCTACTAAAATTTGATTCTACCAAATTTAGTCACTTACAAAGTCTAAAGCAATACATGCACCGCAACATTTTTTTTTCGTTTGGGATATCATCAAATGACTCCTCCCGCTCTGGGCGGAGCAGGAGGGAGTGTCAGACTTTTACTGACTAAAACCCATCCATGTTCCTTCATCGCCCTTTGTGTTCCGGAGCCACGGTATCACTTTCGAACAGTCCAGCAGCCCCGGCAGGCATCGGCCCTTGTGGACCTCTTCCTTTTGCTGACTCTCTTTGAGGCGCGCGTGGAACACAAACGCGCCGTCGACACGGCCTGTCGTCATGAGACGGACGGATTGCGAGCTAGCCGCCTCACGACGTCATTTTATGACGCATAGGCTGGTCACCTCAGGACTAATATAATTATGACGTAATGTAGACGTAGTTTAGGGTTGGTTTAGGGTTTAGGGTTGCCAACATTTCTTAGGCGAAATATAGTATTTTTCAAAATAAGCTATAAAAAAATATAGTACACTTCTAAAAAATATAGTATTCTAAGGAAAATTTAAAAGATAGTCAAAACATTTTTGTTACTTATTTATTTTTATAAAACTTATATATTTTTTTGCACTTGCAATGTTTTGTCGAGAGCTTTACTTTCCTAATTTTTATATTTCGGACCTCAACTTCTCAAACGAAAGAACAACATCTAATTTAAAAATAATACCAAAATCCCAAAACAAAAATAAAGCAGACCAAAAAAAATCTTTTGATGTTGTGAATTTCGGAACCAAAGACAAAAGATAATAGATACCTATGTTCACCTCGCCTCATTCAAAAGTTAATGTAAAGGCGCGTTCATATTTTTTTTTAATGAGGATTTGTTTGTTAGAATTCTGTGAAAATATAGTATTTTTGCGTACTATGTATTTCTTCACCAGTATATAGTACGCAGACCCGAAATAGAGTACAATACTATATATTATAGTACGGTTGGCAACCCTAGTCTTGACGTCCGACACCATACGGACACCAATCATAGGTGATATATTTCAAACCATGTGAGTGAATATATATGACCTGATTTTTAAATTTTCATTGGACCCGCGCGAGGGTCGTTTCACGGCGGAGAATCTTATCACCGCGATTCAGAATTGTGATGTAATTGTACAGCGCCATCTAGTTTGGTTTTTGGAACTCAAAGAGAGATATATGTGGTGACTAATACCGGACGTCACGAATGAACTTAAATAGACGTAGCTAGGACGTACCATTCGTGACCAACACGGGCCGAAATAAATCGGGCACAAAACGTCACACTGGTGAACACGGGCTGAAATAAATTGCACACAGAACGTCACACAATTGACATTAAAATTAAAAATAGACGTTGCTACGACGTAGCATTTATGACTAAAACTGGTTGGTTATTATGGATCGACCCTAAAATAACGTCAGTTTTACGTACATGTTCGACGAATAAAAGACGGACCCTAAAATGACTAAATTGGGACGTCATTATTTCGTCGCAGACGTCATTTTTCTACCTGGGATGTGTTAAAGTAAATTTAAATTATTTGAAAACTCTGGGTAGGTATTTTTTGAGAAAATCTGTTTTTTGCGTCTCCTGTAGTGTGCTAAAAACACACAGTGATTATGGAAAGCGCAGCGACAAATTGTTGTCTGGCTAAGTCAGAATTCGTATATGCGTCAATAAGTTTGAGTTGTACCCGGAAGTCTAGCAAACCTCAAGATGTCAGTGCCAGAGTGCCTACCCAGATAGAACAAATACTTAGAAATCCTTGACATTAGGTATGTACATTGTGTATAGGTATGTCGGAGTCAAATTGTAAAACCCGTTAGATTGTAATCTGTCTAGTGAGATTGTAAACTGTCGAAATATTGTCAACCGAACATACTGCTTACAATATGAAGCATTATTTTTCGGGAGATTATAATCTGTCCATGTGAAACCGTCAAATTGTGAAATGTAGGTTTCTATGCGACGGAACTCACCTCGCGCGCTGTGCAGGGAGGGGGGGAATTGGGGGTGTCTCTCTTGCCCCTCGGTACCTCTCCCATGAAAAGATAATGCACCATTCCTGAGCAAAAACCGATTAATGTAACCTAACCTCAAAACACTTTATATTCGCCAGAAAAAGGGGTTCCGCACGCGGGGCTCCGTCGACTAGGTACGCTTTCCTAGTCGACGGAGCCCCGCGTGCGGAACCCCTTTTTCTGTCTGCAGGGTTTAAAGGAACCTAACTAACCTATCGTCGGGGTGCCCACAATCCCTAATATGGGGGCAGAGATAATTTTTGATCGCATGCATTTTACAATTTGACGGTTTCACTTCGACAGATTATAATCTACCGAAAAATAATGCGTCATATAGTAAGCAGTACCTATGTTCAGTTGATAATATTTCGACAGTATACAATCTCGCTGGACAGATTACAATCTAACAGTTTTTACAATGTGACGCTGACATACCTACTACTTAGGTATATAAAATAATAGTAGCAACTCTAGCCGTCTGATCGACAGTAGGCATTGAATTCAAGGCCACGTCTGAACACTGCTTATCTTTTTACTGTGGTTGAACCTCATCTATCAGCACGGAATCGCATTTTTCCATGCATTCTTTTCCGTCGCTCAGAACCGTATTTGCCAGAGCGAGAGCTTCGACGATGCGCTCGGCAACACGCTGTTTCTGGCGCAACATCACGACTTTGATATCAATGTCCAGTAAAGTCACTACTTACAAACACGGAATTGTGGAGCAAACTACATCACAAATAAAAAAATAAAAAAGCTAAATCCGGTGATCAGCATGTAATGACTGTTGAGGCAGGTGGACTTCAGATTGCTGGATCAAATGGCTTGATGCAGCAAGCAGCACCCAGGTAGTAGGTACTAGACATGGCTGACGGAAGAGTACAGACAGCTCGAAGCCCACCTGCCGTTCATATGACCAGTAGGAGATTCCAGTTATTCCCTTAAACTATTGATGAATGCCCTGCCATGGATAAAGGACGACAAATGAGCAATTAGGTGAAAATAATAGGTAAATATACAACCTGTGAACCGCACCACGCCTGAACACCGAATGATCGCTACATGGTCGATCATTGCTTTTTAAACTAACTTCAAAACACTCAAGTAGGAAGTCTACATTTCGACAATGTGTTTTGTTTATTTTTTGAATAGACTTTATGTGTGAATATAACGTGTGACGTTTTAGCGGGTTCAATGATCGCTTGATGATGCTGCCTTCAAAATATTTCCATGAATTTGTTTGTATAACCTACTTTACGTCAATTACTTGACGCGTAGGAATGAACTACTGCGACGATAAATTTAGATGATTTAAGATTTCTGCGCAGAAAAAACCTCTTGCAAAAAATATGTCCCTGACCTCGATCACCACATAGTAGTTATGAATCTATGTATAATGTAGGTACTTATATATGTCACCGTAAAATTATAAAAACCCGTTAGATTGTAATCTATCTAGCGAGATTGTAAACTGACGAAATATTGTCAACTGAACATACTGCTTACAATATAACGCATTACTTTTCGATAAGTAGATTATAATAATGCGACGGAACTCAGCTCACGCGCTGTGGAGGTAGGGGGGGGGGGGAAATAGCGATCAAATTATCTTTGCCCCTATAATCAGGACTTGACTATAATCTGGCGAAAAATAATGCGTTATATTGTAAGCAGTAGGTATGTCCAGTTGACAATATTTCGACTGTTTACAATTTCGCTAGATATATTACAATCTCATGCTCAGTAGTCTCGTTTGCGACCACTCGTCCAATGAGGCAGTCAAACAAAGGTAAACAACTTATCAGCAAAAGTACTTCGTTTGGGTGGGAATAGGGTTACCATCTGACCGTATAAATCCGGTCTTGAGTTGACTGGATTTTTAAACGGTTTTTACAATTTTACGCTGACATATTATATACATGTACTTCGACGTATTTTGGAATTTTGTTTGGAAACTACTGATCCAATTCTGAAATTTCTTCCACTAATGGGAAGCTACATTGGTGTCGATTCTGTTGTGCACAAACTAAACTTAATTTATGCTATTGCTGTTTTACTAAAAGGCAGTGCGAGAAAAGGACGGCTATAGCTATGAACTAAGTTAGAGATGTCAAACTAGTTTATGCCTTGCGCTTCACCGTGGTTTTAGTTGACATGTTTTTACGTGCACCCTTCATTTGTATGGAAATATTAGTTCCAACTAAATTTGACAGCTCTAAATTATGTCCGTCTCTTTCTCGTTTTATTATAGAGAAAAAGATAGCAATAGCCTAAATTAAGTTTAGTTTGTGCACAACAGAATCGACACCATTTATGTACCTATACCCGAGTGTCTTTAAGTAGGCTATTATGTACTTATTTAAAAAACATCTCTGTGGGATAATTTCCGTGAGCTCAAACACATCATACCTACCCCACTGTTCCGAATACCCTTAGTTGCCCAGTTAAACATAAGCTTTGGGCAAATAGTTTGTTTTCATTCGTCCACCCATAATTCCTCATACAATTGATTGACATTTTCTATAATACCTATGGCCCAAAATGCCTAAATACTAATTTAGGAAATATTTAAATCTATTAAAATAACGCCTGAACTTTAGTAGTCGGTAATACAAAACTTAGAATATAAATTCTGTCACCGAAACGATTGCAGGCGCTTCTCTCTTGCGCCGTACCATAAGTAATATTGACTTACCTTTAAGTTTAAGATTGAATCCCCTACAACAATGTCAGTAACCGACTAGTGAATGATCATCAACCTCTATGTATTTATAAAGTCGTTATCGGGCGAACAATCAGTGCGTTTATCTCAACAGTTTTACATAACACCAAGGTACCTGCTGGTACCTACTCCAAGATGACCGATACAACTAATATTGGAAGATCAAGGACTCGGATGTGTTGTTTGATAGAACCGCATGGCTAGAGGATTCCTCATGTAGGGTAAGCCTACAGATACGAACAATGGCCGGTTATATCTGTTTCGTCACAATATAATCTTGTTGTTCGTTTGCTGCTCCCTTTTTATTATCTATTTCCTGATAACATGTAGAAGTATGTAGTACCTACTATAAAATTGTACAATAGGTACGTACATAAGAAATAATGTTGGTAGGTGGCTGCTTTGTTGGTGCAGTCGTCGCACACGCGACTGCCGAACGGGGTCTGGGGTTCGACGCCCAGCTCGCCTGAAACGATCACGAATTTCTTAGCAGCCTGGAGTCTGTCCGTTGTTGAGCGACAATAAGCCCCGTTTCTATATAGGATTAAATACATGACTATAAATAGGAGTGAACTTTCGTAGGTACACCTCTGTACTTATAGCGGAAGACGTTTCCGACCGCTCCCATTTCTCTGGACGTAAGAGGTCCAATAGAGGTAAAGCGCTCGAACGATATTCGCCAACGCGCTAGCATGTTTGCTCCCGCGCCTCGCACCAATCGTGGATTTGTCGTCGCGCGCTACTCTGCCGCTGATTGGCTTAGTAATTTTTAGTTTTCATTTTGTTGGTAGAATTATGGGGTAGAGACTATGATGGCGGTTATTTTTTAACTTGTGTGATGTACAGTGTATCTTTTGAGTTTTATTAAAGTTAATGCCGATAACAAAGCCCTTTTCATTGAGAACTGACCCACCCCGACTATAACCCCCCTTCGGGTAGGTATATTGGTTTGTTGTCCCTGACTGGAAAACCAGACACGACAGGTTCACAGCGTGCAGCGGCGGGCGGCTCATCTGCTATGATCTTAGGTTAAAATAGCTCACCGTCTACTATCATTCGTAGGTGTCTAACCTCTTTCATGTTTCACGTCTGACTCACGCTCAATGTCAACCTCCTCCTTATCATCAGATAATATTCCGATGACAGATTAGCTCTTGACTAGGACAGATAAAAGATGCATGTTTGCTGCACACAACACGTCCGTGTTATTGGGGTTTTCCATCGGTAGTTACTCAGTAGCAGTCCCGGAGTCTGGATTTATGGAAATAGGCGGCGATAACTGGCGAATTGGGTGTAACACATCTCTGCCTAAACCTTCGGGAATTACAAGCGAGATGTTATGTTACGGGGCACGTTGAATCATGATTATGTGCTTGTTACATATGTGGATATATCTGGCTAGTTAAATAGTGTTATTTCAGATGACATTATTTATGATTTAAAACTAAGTTCGTCGACTCTCAGGACTCCGGGAGTGTGAATAACCATAACAAGTAATGATAACTGTAGTATAAATGTATTATAATCCTTTGTACATAGTAGGTATAAATTCGTATTACATAAAATGGCATAATTTTATTATAATGTTTACAATATTATGTACATGTGTATAATATGGGTACGTATGTGGTACCGAGACTTATAATAATACTTCTATTTCGCGCGTAGACTTCACGTGTTCTTGACGTAGCTGAGAACTGAAATGCGAAGGAAGCTCCAGGCCTTATGTTTTGTAGCTGTAAACAAAAATTAGTACCAAAATCAAAATTATTAGATTAGTTTTAACAAAATCCGGGAAGCAAGGTGTTTGTAAAATAATGTTTAATCATTCAAATCGTACTGAAATCTGACCCGGCCAACCTCATCACCATAGATCTGTCAACAGCATGGCTTTACCAAAGGACAACAAATGGCAGTGTCACAGAGGGAGGAGAGACAAGATGCAACAGGATCTTTTGTGATCTTTCCAAGGCATTTGATTGCGTGAACCACGACAGAAGAGTAGTCGAGTAAGTTAGGTAACTAAGTTCAGCTACTTACACTGTTAGAAAAATCAATTACCTAACAGACGTAGACACCGCGAGAGTCTTACCGTAGGTAGGCACCTAAACCAGGGCCTTCGGGTTTTTTTCTAAATGTTTCTCTTATATACCAATACCTAATACCTAACTTGATCAAAAGACTGTCCATGGAGGTTCTTGCCCGTTCTTCATAGAGATTTATGTTTTGACGCGCGCAACTAGCTTCAACTGTCGGACTAAGTAGTTAATCGACTCCTTCACAGTTCAAAAGTGCCTGTAAATGGTTTAATTGAAATAAATGCTTTGATAGCTGCTTTCGTTCTGTTTTGCAGACGAAGTACTGGCTTATGATCATGAAATTAAATTAATAGGAATACGCACGGATGTTAACTCTATAGGTAATAGTTACTTAGTCTTCCAAATGTCCTCTTGATCAGAGCTTGAGCACCTAAAATAAAACACGGTAAATCTAATTCCTTCATTCTACCGGAACTATACGTACTACAAACAGTATATAACAGTAGTAGTAATGATTAGATGTCTCACTGAAAGCTTCGTAGTTTGTAGCTCAAGCGCGTGTGCTTGTGCGTCAGTGGCGCAGTGCGCATGCGCAGTGCGCAGAGAGGACGTCACTGGGCGACACACGTGTTATCGTGTCGCATAGCTTTCGGAGCATTCGTGTTCGTACCAGTTGTCGTAGTTCTTAAATCAAAAGCACTTAGGTCCGGTATCCAAGTCTTGTTTTCCACTCTGTTTAAACAGTACGTTTCGCATTATTATTATGTTTAATTTATCTATTAATATAATTTGAGCAAACATAAAAACCGTTCTCGAAATTTATACAATCCTCAGTTTTAGTACTAGTAGGTTGTACAATAATTAAACATTATCATTTGAATTTTGCCTAGCATTGGCATACGGCAGAGGCACGCGCAGCTTATTTGTGACCTCGACATTACTGGCGATGTGTGGTACCAGACATACTTGTCATCGTCGACATCATAACGTCACGCCTGTACGTGTACACGTACTGTCACGCCGAAGGGTTTTCCAGAAGTGTACCTAACACTACGCCTACAATTCACCAGTTATGTTTAAATTCGATTTAATAGGGGGAGTCTATTGCCTTAAACCGGGCACGAATCCAGATTCCGTGACTGAGAAGTTCCTGATGGAAAAATCCAATTTCACTTGGCCCGATCCGGGCATCGAACCCAGGACTCCATGCTCGGTAGTCGCGTTTGCGACAAATACACCAACGATTTGTGTTGTGTTGTGTTTGTGTTAGCGTGCAGATGTTATGTTTGTGTTAGCGTACAGATGTTATGTTTGTGTTAGCGTGCAGATGTTATGTTTGTGTTAGCGTGCAGATGTTATGTTTGTGTTAGCGTGCAGATGTTATGTTTGTGTTAACGTGTAGATGCAAACTCACGTTTTCACCCAGATGCCGAAGTGCCCCAGTAGGATGGGCCCGGAGGGCGCGCCCGTGCGCAGGTTGACGGACGTTATGCGCGAGCCCGGCGCCAGGATCTCGAAGTACCTGCCCAGTGCCCAGTCACGTTATGTCCACTCTTTTCAACCGATGTTGTTGAATGCTCTATAGCTAGCTGAATGAAATAGTAACACGTAACACCGACCTGACTTTCCATCCGAACTGGTTGTCGATGGGCACGTAGAAGCCGGGCTGCGAGAGCAGCAGGTAGGAGCGCAGGCCGTGCAGCACGGCTTCGTCTGTGGTGCGCAGCGGGTACACGTGCTTGATGCCGCTGGAGCTGCCGTCCAGCTGCGCCGTCTGCGACAGCTGCCGACCCGTCAGCACCACCACCAGCTCCTCGTCCGCCGCGTTGCGCATGGCCAACTTCACGTTCAGCGTCTGCTCGGGATACTCGCGCAAGTTCTTCGTGGCCACGCAGAAGATCAGCCCCTCGGCGCAAGAGAAGTCGCAGTGGAACAGGCGCGTGTGCCGGTGGTCGCCGCACAGCTCGTCGGACGGGTTCACCTTGAGGCACGAGCCGCCGGAGAAGGCGTCCTCGAAGTACGGCTCCAGGCACAGGAGCTCTCCGGCCACGTGCGCGAGCCCGAAGCGCACCAAGTCCTTGCGGTTCAGGTGCAGGTTCACGGACGGCTGCGTCATGATCATGGAGCCCGACTCCGAGCTGGAGACGTGTTTATCTACCGGCTCCGATATCTTCACTGGCTTAGGTTTGAAAATGTCTTTAATCGAACCTTTTGAGGATTTGTGGGACGTCTCGAGGGGCTTCCTCTCGCGGGGCACGGCATCGTGGCTGGAGCTGGGCAAGGCGTTGTCGATGCTGGTAGTGCTGACGAGCGACTCCCTGTTGACGGTGAGCAGCTCGGCGCGCGCCTGCAGGAAGGAGGAGCGGATGCGCATGATGCCCTTCTTGTCCTTGTACTGCACCTCCTCCTTGACCTTGGCGAGCTTGTCGGCCGTGGTGAGCAGATAGCCGTGCGGGCCGTGCGCCGCGTTGGGCTGGTACTGCTGGTGGCGCACGTTGAACCACGGGGACGGGCACAGCACCTGGCCTCACATCCAAAATATATACAATGTGTTTTGGCTACCGGTTACCGATGCTTTAAGGGCATATTATTTACTCATTTCTATCGACAAATACATGTTTATAAATACTCCTAATCCCACACCCCGCGAATGGCAGCCATTTTGTTTTTCTAATCGGCTGATCTAGGGTATGTTCAATGAAATTATAATATCTTTGAATGTAAGAGACCTAGATACGTGCAAATGATCTTATTGCAAGGGTAGACAACGAGGCTATCAAATCTATCTATATAAAAACAGACTTAAAAAAAAAAAAAGTGAAAAATAACTTTAGCTTCAGAAGTCGGTGACAAATAAACTAAATCAATCAAACAAAGGTCACCGACTTCTGAAGCTAAAGTTATTTTTCACTTTTTTTGTTTTTTTTGTTGTGTTGTGTTCATATTTTATTTTTTGCAAAATAGTTTTTTATTTTTCCATTTTTGTTGTAGGTAATGTATCCTATATAAATATTTGCTATGCAAACTTCAATTTGAAGTAAGCCCAACAAAAGGTAACTGCTGTAAATCGTTGAACAATTCCGTCGACTGTCTATGGTCTCCATAATCAGACCTGTGATGGCACTTATAACTCATATGGGTGCAAAGTTCTCATCAATAGAAATGAATTAAGTCCAAACACAAGGTAGCTTCTGTATAACGTTGAGGAGTTCCCTTGACTGTCCTTAGTCTTCAGACCCCTAATGACAGTCACAACCCATCTAGGTGTAAAGTTCTCATTAATACAAATTAGTCAAGCCCAAACGCCAGGTAATTGCTGTAAATCGTTGAGGAGTTCCCTCGACTGTCTTTCAGCTCCATCATCTGATCAACTCCAGACCTGCATTAAACAGTAGTGCTTTAAAATACTTAATGAAAAAAATTACAAACGCACTAGTCACTAGTACGATTTTCGAAGGTTCCCCTCGAGTTCTCTGGAATACCACCATCAGACCCCGGTTTCCTTATCATGGTACCACCCTTGGGGTGTCTCCTTTCCAACAAAAAAATAATCATCTAAATTGGTTTATAAACGACGAAGTTATCCGCGAACACTCATAAAAATATATATAATATACGGTCGAATTGAAACACCTCCTTTTTTAGAAGTCGGTTAAAAAGAAGAAACTGACTGACTGAGTGACTGACATATCAACGCACAGCCCAAACCTCAAAGTCTACAGATTCAAGTAGGTTCCTTATGTGGTCTAGGGGTACACTAAGAAATGATTTTTCAAAATTCACCCCCTAAGTGTGTGGAACAGGGCTCCAAAGTTTGTAAGGGGAAACAAGATTAGTTAGACTATTTTATTCGAAACTTCACAGGAGTGCTCCTATTTATAAATGAGTAGAAACGGGTTTTAGGTTTTTTCAGAATTCAAACCCCTAAGAGAGGGAAATGGGGTGGCAAACTCTAAAAATCAATGCAGAGCCCAAACAGCTGAGTCTAGAGATTCTAAATTTGGCACATAGGTTCCTTATGAGGTTTAGGGCTGCCCTAAGAAAGAATTTTTAAAATTTACCCCCTAAGGGTTTGAAACGGGCGCCCGGGTGTTTCCACTGCGAGGATCGACCGGAGGACACGGTGTAGCACACGGTGGAGGTGTGCCCCGCGATCGGAAACTAAGAGACCCGTATTTTTATACGAATTCGGATAGAGGAGGCTCGGAAAATTAAAAACCAGTTTTCAAAGTTTCCCTCCTTGCACCCCTTCCCCTTTAGGCGGATCTCGGAAGTTGAGAGACTAGTTTTCAGATTCATATAAAGGGGCAATGCGTTAATCAAAATCATTTGTCAAAACTCCCCCTCCCCCCCCCTTCGCCCCTCCCCCCATCGTATCTCGGAAACTAGGACACGTAGCGGCTTTTTGATTTTGACTATATAATTTATTATTGAGGGGCGTTAACATTTTTGTACCCTCTACTCCCCTCCCCTAAAATTGAAAGGGCTGTAACTTCGTAACGGTTAGAGATAACCATTAGGTGTTTGAACAAATATTATAGTAGGCGTCGAAACCTGTCTGGTGGTAGGTAGGTCCTGAGCGGAGCGAACCTGCGAGACCGAGTGGAGCGAAGGGGGTAGGTGGCGAGCGAAGCGATCCTGCGACATCCGTAGCGTAAAGAAGGTTGAGTGGGTGAAGCGTAACTCAGGGGCGACGTCAAGCAAACTTTAGGGTAATGTTTTTTTTTTGTGTTTTAACGCATTTTCCAATTAATTTAAGGATTCTTGTAGATTCTCAAAATTTTATTAGGGTAAGAAATACTTTTCAAAAACACGAAACCCGCGAGCTGCGCGCAACTCGCGCACCCACGCAAATACTAGTTATATATATATATATATTTCTGTATAATAAAATTGAGCCTTTGCGCTGGGACAAGGCTATGTTCAAATGGCTATAACTCTTAAAATAATTGGTGTTGAGTCAATATTTTGATATCATTTTGTAGGTTGACTCAAATACTTCTCATTTAACATAAAAACATACACAACATTCCGGGGCTAATTTTGCACTGGAGTAGAAAATGTAAAAATAATAAGTAGGTAATTTTCATGTAAAATTTCGTAAAATGTCGTTGCGTGGGTGCGCGCAACTCGCGCACCCACGCAAATACTAGTTATATATATATATATATTTCTGTATAATAAAATTGAGCCTTTGCGCTGGGACAAGGCTATGTTCAAATGGCTATAACTCTTAAAATAATTGGTGTTGAGTCAATATTTTGATATCATTTTGTAGGTTGACTCAAATACTTCTCATTTAACATAAAAACATACACAACATTCCGGGGCTAATTTTGCACTGGAGTAGAAAATGTAAAAATAATAAGTAGGTAATTTTCATGTAAAATTTCGTAGGCTCTTTTTACTAATTTTTCAAGAAAATGTATGTTATCATTTGATAACCTCGTTATTTACCCTTGCAATAAGATCATTACGACGTCACGCCATGGGCGTGCGCTACGAAAAGGCAATTAGACAAAGCCACCCTACCAACTGGGGCAATTATTATAACTAATGAACTATGTAATAAAATAACACTATGTACAAAATATTACAAAAAGTTCAAACTCCTGTTCGAATACTTAGAGCAATTTTCGCGCCCGTGTTACGTAACCAACACTGTACTGGAAGTTGCTATGAAGCTCGACGCTCACCCGCCGGACGCATCTTATAGGCAAATAGTCTGCTGGCCTACAACCCATTGATAAATTTACGCACACAGCGGCAAATTGGTGCATATTTTCGTGTGTATTAACCGCACACATGTATAGATTGCAGCCATTCTTGGGCGGTAACTCCTGCGAGTGTAGCTGGCCTATGATTGGCTGCTACAGCACAAGGCCAGGATTCAAGGTGAATGTTCTTTAGCCCGCGTAATTCAAATTTCCTCAGGTTTTTTGCAATTTGCAGGCCAGTGCTAGGGTGTATGTTGATTAAAATAATGATTCCTGGGGGTTATTGGCGCGTATTATTATTATAATAATTAATAATATTATTGATATTATATTTTTCTTCATGGGTGTCGTTTTCGTGGTTTTTGGGGTTGGTTATAATGAAAATGAGGTCAAAATGAAAATCTAAGATGGCGCCGATGAAAATTTTCAGTTTTTTCTTCATGGGTGTCATTTTCGTGGTTTTTGTGGTCGCTGATGATGAAAATGAAGTCGAAATGAAAATCAAAGATGGCGCCGATGAAAATTTTCAGTTTTTTCTTCATGGGTGTCGTTTTCGAGGTTTTTGGGGTCGCTGATAATGAAAATGAGGTCAAAATGAAAATCCAAGATGGCGCCAACGAAAATTTTCAGTTTTTTCTTCATGGGTGTAATTTTTGTGGTTTTTGTGGTCGCTGATGATGAAAATGAGGTCAAAATGAAAATCCAAGATGGCGCCGACGAAAATTTTCTGTTTTTTCTTCATGGGTGTCATTTTCGTGGTTTTTGTGGTCGCTGATGATGAAAATGAGGTCAAAATGAAAATCTAAGATGGCGCCGATGAAAATTTTCAGTTTATTTTTATGGGTGTCATTATCGTGGTTTTTGGGGTCGCTGATAATGAAAATGAGGTCAAAATAAAAATCCAAAATGGCGCCGACGAAAATTTTCGGTTTTTTCTCCATGGGTGTCGTTTTCGAAAATCCAAGATGGCGCAGAAGAAATTTTTTTTGCTATCATTATTTCGTGGCCTACCCTTCGTGGAATACCACTGCACGCCACTGCGTCACGCACGTCTCTAGGTCTCTTAAATTCAAAGGTATTAGCATTTCATTGAAGATACCCTAGATCAACCGATTAGAAAAACAAGATGGCTGCCATTCGCGGGCTGTGGGGTTAGGAGTATTTATAAACATGTATTTGTCGATAGAAATGAGTTAATAATATACCCTTAAATTCAAGGCGACCGGTAGCCAAACACATTGTATATCCTACATTGAATATAATTGCGACTCTAATATAGATCATACAAGGAGAGGGTGAACGTACCTCTCCGTATAACCAACGCTTGTTGCCCTGCCCCCTGCAGAAGGAGGTCTGGAAGGGTATGTGGCAAGGCAAGCGGGTGTTGAGGAAGGGCCACAGGCTGCCCCAGAAGGCGCGGTCGCGCAGCAGGAACTTGCCGAAGTTGTCCAGGTTCTCAGCCATGGCTACCTGGTTGCGCTCGTTCGCCATCGCCTCGTGCGTCCAGGCAGGCGCAAACAGAGCAATCGAACAGCCCGCGGCTGTCGCCACTTTGATTGCCTGTCAAAACAGTTAATACTTCGAGACTGTTCTTCCGTACCGTCACCCTCACGATTACAGTGGACTCTGTGTACACTATAATACAATTAATCAATTGAGCGCTAGGCAGATAAGCTGCCACTGAGTTACATGTGCTCACCTGCTGGGTGTTGAACTGTCCTCCTCCGTAGAAGTTGCGTCCCCAGACGTCGAGGCCGATGTACAGGTCGGTGAGGCGCGCGCCGGCTAGCTCGGCGCTCTCGCGCACATCCTCGGCCGTCCACGAGTAGTTGGTGAACAAGCCGTCACAGGCCTCGAAGAACGCCCTACAACCGCCCACCACTACTTATATCATCTTCATCCTCTATATTTTATCCGAAACATTATCTAGATGCCAATCATCCATTATTATTTTAATAATTAAAAATTTAAATAAATTCAAACTCCCAAAATAATTACGAAGGTACGGCGTCTTACCTTCGTAATTATTCTGAGATTACGAATTTATTTAAATTTTTAATTCGTATCGCCGCGGCGCGGTTGCGTTCAGGTAAAGACGGTAGTTCGAGACAGAAGGGCAGGAGTAGTCAGTAGTCAGGACTAGAGGTTGCAAAAATTCGATAGTTTTGTTTTTCGAATATTCGAATATTTTTAAAAACTAAAAAAGCTCTTAAAATATTAGCTTTTATTGCTTTCGGACAAGGCTGCTCAACCGCAGGTCCGCGGGTCACAATATGGCCCGCCAACGCATTTGAATTGGCCCGCTAACAGTGGTCAACTGACGACCGTCTTTTGAAAACAGCTTTCAACAAGATCGAAAAAAAATTGTTTCTCCTTATGAACCCATTCTCAGTAAGCCAACATCTAGATGTTGTTACTGAGAATGTGTTCATAAGGAGAAACAATTTTTTTTGTTTCGTGAAATTACAAAAATCACTTTTTTTTTTTTACTGAAAGTGTATTTAAAGCCACAGTCATCAGAAATTAGTTCAAAAAAGGTTCTACAAGCAAGTTTTATTTACTAGATGGCCCGCCGATTGACACGGGAACAAAATGTTGGCCCGCCTTCTAAATAAGTTGAGCAGCCTTGCATTTAGGACCTATATTTTTATGTAGATAAGTAAACCTTGCACTAGCTACTTATTCATCAAAATTTAAAACAATTATAAAATGTTTATACAAATTTAGAAGTCTTAAGTTCCTCTATTAAACAATATAAACTCAGTGTTTACTAAAATAAAAAATATTATCAAATTCTTAAACAACCTTATGTTGGAAACTTATGTTTTTTATAAATCTCACGATTATACATGAACATGTTAATCAAAACAATTATAAAATTCTCAAACAAATTAAAAAGTCTTAAACTCGTTAATAATAAAAACAAAAATCATCACAAATGATAAAGGTGTCGTAAAGACATTGCATTATTATTTTCACAAGCAATACCTATTACACTAATAAATCAGGTTCATCCATAATATTTCAGAATTCGTTCAGATTTACCTATTATAATATCGAAAATCACCACAGCGCATAATAATAATTATTATTTACGTATTCTTTGAAAGTGAGACCTGAGGAAATTTAAGGCGTATATGGCATCATTAATTTTTTTGGTAGTATCCGAATATATATTTATTTACTAATCGAATATAAATTTGGAATTAAAATTCGAATAATTCGAATATTCGATTGCAACCTCTAGTCAGGACATGAGTAACTTGCTGTGCGCTAACACCGATACTGTATGTCTAGTCGTCACCTCATAACTCACCTCTTTTCTAGCCACATCATTCACAGGGGATAAATATGTATAATGACCACCAAAAATAACTTTGTGACCTCTACGAGTAGTACCTAAAATACAACCTGTTTTTTTTGATATCCCATAACTCAGGGTATGATTGAGACCATATCAAAGAATCAACTGGCATATGAATTATGTTTCAATCATCCTTTTTTTTTTTCATTTTTCATACGAAATAATTCGGCAAAGTCACGATTATTAACGTAAAACACCCTTACGTGAAATATGACAACGTCGTAGTATTTATAAATACTCAAAAACAAAAAAACCACCGTCGAATTATTCCTGACAATTGTCGATGGCATTTATGTCGGATTGTCGTGACAATTATGTCGACTTTTGACATAACATTTGCAAATAATTTTGTCTGAGAAGCTAAATAAGGGTAAAATAGAATAAATATTAACAAAGTAAAAGAATGAATCAATCAGTAGTGCTACTTCGATTTAACCGAGTAATTCAGTAGTCACGGCTCCACATACCCTTTTTATGAAAAAATGTACGGTTGATTTATTTATCGGGTGTAAGTGCTAGGTTTCTGCTTATATCATGGTGAAGTCGTTGACCAGTTGTATCAATTAAATATTCTACGGTAGTTTTACCTTTATACCCGAAAGTTTTCTTTCTCAAATACAGACATTATTTTTTATAATTTAAACGATCGTCGTCGCCTTCTCGTTTGTATATTTTGTTCCGAATATTCGTTATCACTACTCTTACTGCTCGATGTAAGTATATTTTTTTTGTAATAATCCTTTTAGAAACACTTTCTTACACCTTCAACATTCAAGATATGATTTCGCGACAGAGGGCAACGTTTCTGTCAGACAATTCTCATATATGTCATGACGTCATGACAATTGTGTGTTTTAAAAAGCATATTTGACAAGTTTTTACGACAAATTGTCCCTGTCAAACTGTCGCTAAAAAGTTTCATAAAACAGAGATATGTCGAATTGTCGCGACAATTCGACATATTAGTGAATTTTCCACCATGAAAATTATGTCACCTGTCATTTATAAAAAACAGAAATAAATTACAACTGTCACTTTTTGACTTATGTCGACTTGTCGGATTGTCAGCTTCATAAAACAGGGCTCAGGGCCCTGTTTCATATACGTGACAATGACAGGCGCCAGGTGACAGGTGACAATACAAAATTTTGACAATAATTCTCGTTTCATAAACATTACATATATGACAAATAAGTCGTGGTGGAAAAATTACAATTATGCGACATTTTGACATATTTCTGTTTAAAAAAAAAATACCTTGACAGGCGATAGGTGACAATTTGTCGCGAAAAACTTGACATATTTGTTTTCTGAAACACAAAATTGTAATTATAAGTTGACAAATATGTAGATTTGTCGAAGATTTCTGACAGGCGACCTCACCCAAAGTCAGCGGGTACCAGTGAAATGGTGCTAACATCGACAGACAATAGTACTTAGCAACAGCGATGAAGAATATTTAGTTCAACCAATACGTCGGTTGCGTCGAGTATTTAGCACAAGGGCAAACTTTACTTTTGACTTGGTTGACTCCACATTTATAGAAAAATGTCGAGTTTGTAATTGCTCTCCTTCCAATTTTTTTTTTTTTTCGTGCGTTAAACGTTCACTAAATTTGCCAAACAATATTTCTCGGTTGTCGTGTTTATGGCCCAAAATTATTATTTTCGTGTCCATTTTACGTGTTGCAAGTACTAGTACATAACAAATCCTAGAATGCTAGTCAAAATTATAATGTAAGACAAACATTTTATTGCTACGATCATACTGCTAAGTATATCATTTTAACAAAAATGTATGCTGTGACATATTTGTTGCAATTTACGACAATTATGTCGATTACCATGACAAAAAAGTCTTGACCATTTTCTTAAATACTGACATTTTAAAACTGACAATTGTAGACATTTATGAGACGCGATTGACACTGACAATTTTGTCAATTATTTACCTGTCGCAATCGGACATATTTGTCACGTTTATGAAATAGAATCTCTAGCTACAATTCGACAATTTTGTCAAAAACTGACAAATTGACAACTTGTCACGTAGTAGCTATCCACAAAATGAATTCTTAAGAAAAGCTGTAAAAGTGAATGCACTCACATATTTTTGTCACTGAGTTTATTCTGCCAGGTGAGGTTACCCTGCACGGTGACGCTGTCGTACCAGATCAGCGTGGCGTGCGGCAGCTCGTCGTGCAGCAGGCGGTGGAAGTGCCGCACGAACTGCAGCAGCACCTCTGGCTGGGCAATCTGAGCGCCAGAACAACAAGTCAATGTGCATGTTTCACAAACATGCTGACAGCCACCTCCTGGCTATCATTCAAGCGCAAAAAAGACCATAACGTCTTCGTTAGGCGTTTAGGCGACGTCAGCCAGTCGTGACAAGTAGCAGAGCGATATGATTTCTCGCTAGACTAGGGATTGACCGTGCTTCACTGGCGTCCGTCTTACAAGCAGAGGGAACCAGATTAAGCCCGCGAGTAGAATTCCATACAATCACTAAATATTCTCATGTAAAAGAAAATTATTGATGCTTGACATAATATACATAGTTTTATGATGCATATGACAAGACATAAATTATTAAAGAAAAAAAAACAATAAAAAACCTTGTTCTCAATGTTAAGAAGATATCCGTCGAACTTAAGTGATTTTGCAATAGCAACTAATGCGCTGGCTACATTCTGATATTCCGTGTCCGTAGCTAACACATGATCCCAAAACACTGCACCCTCTGCCCTCTCCGTTATTATAGTACCTGTGTATAAACATTTTTATTTTTTGAATGCCAGACATGGATGGATTAATCATAATTATTATGGATCATATCTCTCCACAACATATTGCATCATACTGACATATAAAATACATACCAATATTTTTTGTTTGAACTATAGTCATTGTCAACATTTATTTTGTGAGGCCTATAGAAATTTTACATATCCATTACGGGTCAGATCACATAGGTTATTTTTCTTTACACAAGTGAAACTGTACTGGATGATCCAACACAGCTCTACTCGTTAACTTTACCTATATATACACTACAACGATAGCTACAGCAACACAATCCTAGAAGATAACTGTTTTTTAACTCAGAAAGTGGTGTGTGTTACTCCAGCCAGATATTGTCGAAAATCGTCATCTAAGTGCAATAGATAATTAGAAATACAGCTTCTTTAAGTTTGGTGAGCACATTTTTAAATTTGGTATGCGGATAGTTTTTTCATTATTTGATAAAAACACTTCCTGCTGGAGTAACGTTACCCCAGCCAGATCTTTTGTTTTTTAATGGATATTTTGAAATAAATCTTATCTAAATAATTACAAATGAATTTGAAATAAATGGTATAACTTAATTTGTTTTTGTATTTGCTATGGTTGCGAAGATATTTAAAATCCTGCTGGGGTAACGTTTGCACGATTGCTGTATCTCGGAATTGACTATACGGATGATTGTAATATTTATACATGAGATCTGGCTAATTAGTTATAATTTGTTACGCAATAAACGAATCCACTATAATGCACCGTTTTGAAGTTATTTTAGTAAATAGAAAATATGCTTTAATAGGTCCTAGCACTTCCTAGCACTTCGCTCCAAAGACTAAACGTTATTATATAGGTAATTACTGTCTTTATATGGTACTGAAGTTTCATTAGTATCCTTTACGTAATTAAAAAGTTATAATGATTTTCCGGCCATGGCGCGCAGCTGAATTATTTGACAACCGATTAACCAAGTTTACTGTAGTAGTGGGAACTGAATCTTATATCAATAATTAGATATTCAGTTCAATTATATACATGTGAAATTTCAGACTTGTACACTGATTAATTAACGAGATAATCGAAAAAAATGATGTATGCGTAGTAACCCGACCAAATCTAGAATGTTATGAAAAAGCAGCCGCGCCATACATTAAACTAACCTTCTAAAACTTACAGGATAATACGTGAGAATAATTACGTGTTTAGTACAGACAAGTCTTATTGCATATAAATCACAGATCAATTATATAATATTATCAAGATGCTTCTGCTGCTTACAACAGGTACTTTTTACACATTTTTTTTATCCAGCCTATTACAGTGTCCCACTGCTAAGAAAAGGCCTACCCTTTGTATTTCCACTCTGCTTTATTTATAGCCAACTCCTCTTTTTACACAACATAAATGAAAAATAATACTTGTAATTTACTTGCGGGTAGCTATTCTAAAATAATAATACTTTTTGATAAAAAAATACAAAACTGAACAACATCTTAATGCAATTCAAAAAGGTTTACAAAAGGTACTTAGGTACCTAAGTACCTATTGTATAACAGTCCTGTTATATTGTGATTATAAAAAACAAATTGCATTCGTAAATAAAGCCAGCGGGGTAATTGCGTAACACACTATCATAAACAATGGGTTTAATTTTGACAGTTTAACAACGTTCATTGCGTTTTTTACATTGTTGAGCAGAAACATTTTTCGAACATAGCAGCAATGGATTAGCAATATGCTTCAAAATGATTCAGATAGAGATCGATAGTGGTGTCGATTCTGTTGTAAACAAACTAAACTTAATATAGGCTATTGCAATCTTTTTCTCTCTAATAAAACGAGAAAGAGATGGACGTAATCTAGAGCTGTCAAATTAAATCGAACTAATATTTCCATACCATTCCATACCATTCACATTCCATAAATGACGGGTGCACGTAAAAACATGTGGACTAAAAACACCGTGAAGCGCAAGGCATAAACTAGTTTGACATCTCTAACTTAGTTCATAGCTATAGCCGTCCTTCTCTCGCACTGCCTCTTAGTAAAAGATAGCAATAGCCTAAATTAAATTTAGTTTGTGCACAACAGAATCGACACCAATGTGTTTCGCAATTAGGGTGCAGTTTCTTAAATTAAGTAAAACAAAACGTAGGTAGGTAGATAATTATATGAATAATGGCATAGTGGACACTTTAAGCAATTTAAAGTTTATTTAAACATTTAGTATGGTAGGCTTAATTTTTCAATCAAACTATTTTTATTCAATTTATTCACAAACAATCTACATTGTGTTTGAAATACCAAAATAAAAATAAAATAATAATAATATATTAAAAAGAAACACATTCATCATACAAGAAACACATTCATTATACATTTATATTCGTGACTGTACCAACTTTTAAGGACAATTATGCTAATAATTTTGGAAGGTTGGTATAATGTATAGCGCGGCCGCTTTTTCATAACATTCTAGATTTGGTTGGGTTACCACGCATACATTATTTTTTTCGATTATCTCGTTAATTAATTAGTGTACAAGTCGGAAATTTCACTTGTATATAATTGAAATGTGTTTCTAATTATTGATATAAGATTCAGTTTCCGCTACTACAGTAAACTCGGTTAATCGGTCGTCAAATAACTCGGCTGCGCGCCGTGGCAGGAAAATCATCATGACCTTTTAATTATGTATAGGATACTAATGAAACTTCAGTACCAGTTTATATACAGTAATTACCTATATAATAACGTTTAGTCTTTGGAGCAAAGTGCTAGGAAGTGCTAGGACCTATTAAAGCATATTTTCTATTTACTAAAATAACTTCAAAACGGTGCATTCTAGTAGATTCGTTTATTGCTTAACAAATTATAACTAATTAGCCAGATCTCATGTACAAATATTACAATCATCCGTATAGTCAATTCCGAGATACAGCAATTGTGCAAACATTACCCCAGCAGGATTTTAAATATCTTCACAACTATAGCAAATACAAATACAAAATGTTATACCATTTATTTCAAATTCATTTCTAATTATTTAGATAAGATTTCAAAATATCCATTATAAAACAAAAGATCTGGCTGGGGTAACATTACTCCAGCTGGAAGTGTTTTTATCAAATAATTAAAAAACTATCAGCTTACCAAATTTAAAAATGTGCTTACCAATTACAGAAGCTGTACTTCTAATTATCTATTGCACTTAGGTGACGATTTTCGACAATATCTGGCTGGGGTAAAGCACACGAGAAAGTGAGAAATAAAAGTAATACAGTTTTCAAAATATGCAAATATTTAATAAATTTAATATTAAAATGTTAGCCATACCAATTACTTTGACACCATGTGCATGTCCAATATTAATCCAGCCAACGGGAGGTATTGTGATCAAGTGATGACTGAAGTAACAAAATATATCTATTCCAGCCCAGTTGTAGAATGTGTACGCTCCTGAATCACTAGTGCCTTCAATCAAACTGAAATTTTTCAACACATTTAGTTGGTGATTGTACTACACGCCACCATCTTCACGTTTAAGTACATTAAAATACAGCATACGGCATACGGGGGTACCCACCACACACACCATTGCAAAAATTATGCTGCATTTAAAAAAATAACTATGTGGGGTTTCAGAAAGATGCACTGAATAATATGTGGTAACCATCTGTGCGTCAGTGCCCCTTCCTCTGTTTATTGTTAAGAAAAGGAATGAACTAAAGCAATTATAATAATATATTATTCTTACCAGTCGTCGTGGTAGCCATTGGCCATATCATGGCATAACAATGTCTTAGGTAAACTTTTAGATTCGTGTCGTACGACTTCTTCTACATCAGGGTCGTAATGACAGAAATTTTGCGGTTTTTCAAGCGATTGGTCAACACAATGTTTATTTATTTCTATATTTCGAATAAGTAAGTCACTATGCGGCGTCAATTCTTTACATAACGTCCTCCAAGGTGGTGGATTTTCCAAAAACAACAATATTTCACTAAAGGAATCCAGCGGTTTGCAGGTGAAACGTGGGTCAGTTTTTTTCATTTGCTCTGATAAGTCTGCTTGCTTATATTTCGGCATTTCTAAATCACTTCGCTTGCTCACTGATCACACGAACACTGAAGAATAAGCACCTCGTTGTAACTTACTAATTGTAAATAAATATACAAATTCAAAGTTGTTTGTTTACGTCAGTATAACCGTAACGTGCTGACCGCGAGCCGTCAACTTGACAACTGCCAAATCAGCAGAAGCAATAGTAGGCTTTATGCACAGATGAACCGAACCATAATAATATGTCTAAGTGTAAAATGCAGTCTTATCACAAGGATATTATTCGCTACCTACATAAACTGTCCAGAACATGTGCCAAGGACACTGTAACAAATGCGTACTTAAATTGCAAATCAACAACGCACAACTCAAAAGATTTATTTATTTGGTTAAATCATGAGTGAACGTAAAGCAGCGTCAGAGCGATGCTTGCAGCCTGACCCGCGCGTAGAGATGGGTAGCTATTCCAATAACTAGCCAAATAGCGGCTATTAAGGAAATAGCCACGGCTATGATATCCGTCAATACGATAGCTAGCTAGCTAGATTGGCTACTGGCTGGCTAGAATACGGCACAGCAGCGGATAGCTGTCCCAGAGTACAATATAACTACTGCAGCCGTCGCGATATTCGGTAGCCGGCTAGCCGGAGTAGCCGTTAGCTAACTAGCTGTGTGCGTGCTCACTGCGCTGAGTAGGTAGTGACGTAATGTGAGACGCGAGTGCGAACTTCATTCACATCGCACATCTCTTTCTCACAATAGTCACAAAATAGAATAAAGAAAGAGAAGGCATTGTATCTTAGTAATTTCGTTCGGTTAGTGTATGAATTTACGAAATACGATAGTTACAAAGGTAGTAGCTAATTACAGTTAGATGTGAAGGAATTTGATACTAACTATACGATTTTAAACCTAATTTCAGTCTAGAAATGGGTTGAAATCGTTTAAATTATCAGAAGCGCGACATCTGTACTTTACTTGCCTACAACTAAAGTCTGAGTCGATTTAAAAGTACGTAAAGTGAAACTTTTTTAGTTCATACAAACAGAGATGACGCTACTGTAGATTTTCGTTTTCTTAAAATAATAATAAGTACGACCTACGAGGGAAGTCAATTCTTTTCAAAAGATTATGAAATAAAATAAAAAGTAAATGAAAAACCAAATTATGACATTACCTAACTTATGCCGCGGCGAGGATCGAACTCGAATCACAGGGCAGTTGACTGTTATTCATTTTGTGTCCCGCTGCGCCGCTAGCCGCTAGCGAGCGCTAGTCGTTATTGTTCAATAGCCAAGTAGCTAAAATAGCTGGCTAGCTAGCTGGCTATTCCACCACAAATAGCCGGCTAGCTAAGCTATCGAAATTTCGGCTAGTTACCCATCTCTACCCGCGCGGCCGGCCTCGCGCAACCCGACGGTCGTCGGTCTACTTCAAACGAAGCCGCGGCTCTGAGGCCCTACTCTCTAACGTTTCCACCGAATATTCGGATCTATCCCTCCCTCTCGCGCACGTCTGCAGATGAGTGCGAGTGAGAGAGACGGATAGATCCGAATATTCGGACGAAACGTAAGAGAGTAGGGCCTCTGGGTAGTGGCCCGTGGCCGTGCGGCCTGTCAGTGCACTAGCACCTAAAATAGCTAGTGACCGCCACTACATCAAATTGTGTTTTTATTCGCGCCAAAATGAATTGGCAGCTCTTTTAATGTGGATGCGTTCAATGATATTCTAATAAACAGATATGTTGTGAGCGTGTATGTGAGCTGGCTCTGCCCCGCGGAACACTTTTTTCGGTGGTTTTGTAGGTGTATAACATATCTGTTTATTAGACTAATATCATTGGGACGCGTTGCATAAATGCACAATAGGCTCGCGAGGGCGAGCCGCGCGGCCCAAAAAGCCTCGCTCATAGTGGGGACGCTGCTTAATACACTTGGTCTTGGCTCATATAAATTAAGTCGTTTTGACCGATTCGGTTGCACCCGTATTTTGGTCACTGACTACTCTAAATATATAAAAGAAGAAACTGACTGACTGACTGACTCATCTATCAACGCACAGCCCAAACCGCTGGGTCTACACATTCCAAATTTGGCAAGTAGGTTCCTTATATGGTCTAGGGGTGCACTAAGAAAGGATTTTTCAAAATTCACCCCCTAAAGGGGTTAAACGGGGTCCCAAAGTTTGTATGGGGAAACAAGATTAGTTACACTATTTTATTCGAAACTTCACAGTAGTGCTACTTTTGATAAATGAGTAGACATGAGTTACAGGTTTTTTCAGAATTCAACCCCTAAGAGGGGGAAATTGGGTGACAAAGTCTAAAAATCAATGCACAGCCCAAACCGCTGAGTCTAGAGACTCCAAATTTGGCACATATTTGGCACAAATTTGGCACCGCGTGGGCGGTGCTCCGCCCACGCGGGGCACACCTCCACCGTGTCCTCCGGTCGATCCTCGCAATGGAAACACCCGGGCGTTTCCTCCCGCCCGATTCGATGCAGGAACCTCCCGAAAACACCGTGTCCGGTGAGGACCTGCGTCAGGCGGAAGGTGAGGACGCCGTGGCGTCCCTCCAGCCACTCCTCAAAGAGGGGACTTATCGCCACTATCGTGGCGATAAGTCCCCTAATGGGGAAACTAGATTAGGTAAGACTGTTTTATTCGAAATTTCACAGGAGTACTCCTATCGATATATGAAGCCAGTCAGATATGAAGCCTTCGGAAATGATTCAAAGTATGTTAAAACAACTAGTTCAAAATCGAAATAGTTTTGCTGAATAGTTTGCCGTCTCTTCTTGAAACCACCCGTATTCTTTAAATTTTCTACCATTCTTTTCAATACGAGCCGAGTTGGTGCCTGTCGGTCTTGATATCTCTCTCCATACCACCGCAGAGCTAGATTCACGTTTTTGTTATTTAAAAAATAAGCTTCCATTAAATCAAACTGTTCTTGATAAGCCATTTTCACCGTGAGACAAAATGTGAAATGAGTTGTAAAAACAATCAAATGTGAATAACAACTGTGACAATCTAATTTTCAAATTATAATCTAACATTCCATATTTAAATTACCTCATACACGCAGCTACGAGTATGTCGCAAAGGAGTCTGCATTACAAAAGATGGATGTTAGTTAAAGAGCTTTAACTTGACTCATTGAATTTGTAACTTCAAATTTTCTGGTTTTCCTTTCATTTAATTTATCATGTTTGTTAGAGAGATTTCATCCTTATAATTGACCCTAACGGTCGATGCAATAAAAGTACAGGGTATAATTTTTTCAGATTTTAGCCGGTTCGATTCCCGGGTGTGGGAGAAGAGAATTTTCGAAAATCTTTGAATGCAGTTTGCTTTTTATTCAAAAATAAAGGAATGTTTCCTTTGAGTAAAATTTTCTATCTGCAGTATTAAGAGTACTTTCCTTCCAGGTGGCATTACAAAATTCCACCCTGTATATGTTTTTTATAATCGCTCTCACTTTATCACAAAGTCATTGCTCTGTTATATGCGCTAATTCTGGATATTTAATTATGAATTCCTCATGTAACTTTTTCCTATAGGCTGTATTATGTATTTACTAATTAAGAAAATCGTTTCATAGTAGTCTCAATATTTTTAATCATTCACAATCAAAAAAAATCAAAGACAACCAGATGACAATGACAATGTAAAAAAGGAATATATAAGAGAATGAATGAAGTTGAAGCAAAGAGGCCACATATATAACACCTCCGTCCCAAATCGTCTAGTTGTTAAGTTCCGAAGGGTGTTCGGTGTTACTGTTCTTCTCTTGGTATTAATGTACCCAGCATTTGATCAACATGTCTTTTGCAAATCTGACCAGAATCACACTCTATTTGATAGTGCAATTGGCCCAATATCCTTAGAACGGTTCCGAATTCCCATTTAATTTGGTCGTTTTTGTAGCTGCGTATTTGCACTCTGCCCAACAGTAAACGAGCGTACCCTTTCCTCATAAGCCGGCGGACGTGTTTCGTCCCTCGTCCTCGCCTTGAAATGAACACTTAGGGTGTTTCTTATCTCCCTGCCAAACATGAGCTCATATGGGCTTTTATTTGTATTGCTGCTCGGCGTCCTCTGTAGGCGTTCCTTAATACCCAGCAGTTTGTCTTGTAGAGAGCCTGGCTCAGCCCTGATGCTGTGTATTGCCTTTTTAATTGTTTGTACGTATCGCTCTGCCTGTCCGTTCGTGGCCGGATGGTATGGGGCTGTGGTTTTGTGAACAACCCCGCTTTCTCTGAGGAATGATTCAAATTCATTTGAAACAAATTGTCGACCGTTGTCTGATACTAAAGTAAGCGGAAATCCAAATGTCACGAAAAGTTCTTTAAGTTGGCGGATACACCATGAGCTGGTGGTTGTTTTCGTTTCTACAATTTCCACCCATTTTGTAAAAGCATCCACTTTTAAATAAGGAATAACCCTTAATCGGCCCAGCAAAATCGATATGGATCCTTTGCCATGGCCCTGATGGTGAGTCCCAATGATGTAGTACTGCGCATGGAGGATGATTTTGCTTTAATCGACATTCTCGACAACTTTTAACTATGTCTTCTATGTCTTGATCCAAATTTCTCCAGAATACGTATGCGTACGTACGTATACGTACGCGCCAGTAATTTCATTTTTACTATTCCAAGATGTCCTGCGTGTAGTTCTTCTAAAACCTGCTGTCTCAGGGTTGCCGGAATCATTACTCGTGTTCCTTTTATAATGCAACCGTCTTGTAAGGTCAATTCGTTGTCATTGTAGCCGTATCTTCTCACTGAGGTACCATTTTTTAAAGCTTCCAATAAATGGTTGTATTCATCATCGCGTTGGGTATTTTCGGCAAATTTTATACGGTCGACGGCAATTGTATTCATTTGATTTAATTGAAATGCGCAATGTACGTCAATTAGGTTATTTGCTACTGTATCTACCGGAAATCTTGATAGATAATCTGCATTGCTATGATCATCCGATGTTCTGTATTCAATAGTGTAGTCAAAACCAGATAGAAAATGTGCATAGTGAAAGAGCCTCATTGTGCTCATCGCCGGTAAAGTTTTGTGTGGATTGAAAATCGTAGTTAACGGTTTATGGTCTGTAATAAGTATGAATTTTCTTCCGTAGCAGTAGTGAAAATTTTTCTTTAATCCCCAGAATAAGGACGTCGCTTCTTTGTCTATCTGGCTGTATTTTTTTTCACTACTCGTCAATGAACGTGATGCAAAAGCAATAGGCCGATCCGATCCGTCCGATAATCGATGCGATAGAACTGCTCCAAGTCCAAAAGGTGAAGCATCTGTAGCGAGAACCAAGGGTTTCTCTGGGTCAAAATACATTAAAACTCTGTCACTGAGGATTTCCTGTTTAATTTTCTTGAAACTCTCATTACATTTGTGCGTCCATTCGTCCTTTTTGAGTAAGTTATTAAGAGGGCTGGATATTGAAGCTAAATTCGGTATGAACTTATTGTAATAATTTGCCATTCCTAGAAATGTCCGCAGTTCGTTGATGTTGCTGGGACGTTTTGTATCCAGAATAGCGTTCACCTTATTTCTATTTTTGTGCAGTCCATTTTTATCAATGGTATGACCCAAGTATTCTATTCTCTCTTGAAAAAAATGAAATTTATCTTTATTGAGTTTCAAATTTTTTTCTTGCAATTTTTGTAATACCAAACGTAGTCTTGAAAGAAGTTGTTCTTCTTAATGTCCTTGAATAATTATGTCATCGAAAAAGCACTTCACCCCAGCTACTCCTTGGAGCAAACGATCCATAAATTTTTGCCATAAATTCGGGGCAACCTTGACGCCAAACATAAGTCTATTTACTTTGAACGTACCCTTATGGGTACTTAATGTTTGCATTGTAGCGCTCTCCTCGTCCATCATCATGTTTAGATAAGCTTGACTGATATCAAGTGTACAAAATATTTGACCTCCGTTCATCTCTACCAGAATGTCCTCTATGATCGGAATAGGGTATTGTTCATCCCTTATAACTTTATTTAAGGTGACTTTATAATCCGCGCGTATACTGCCATTTGGTTTGACAATAGGAACCACTGGTGTTCCCCACTCAGAGCTATCAACCTTTGTAATTACTCCTTGTTCGCAGAGTCGCACTATTTCATCATCAACTTTATTTTTAAGAGCATATGGTTTACGCCTTGGCTTAACAAAAATTGGTGACACTTCTTCCTTTAGGGTCAAATGAGCTTTGTAATCAGGTATGCACCCAAGGGAGCCATCAAATACCGTTGAGTATTCAGAGAGTAGCCTATCCAGTTGTGGATGTTCTGTAGCGTTAACTGCGTTTATATTTGCCAGATCTAAATTGATTGCTTGTATCCATGCTCGACCGAAGATAGGGTCAACATCTTGTTTAAAAATGTATAATTTTCCCTCAAGTGTTTGGTCTTTGTATTTACACGTAACGTAGGCTACTCCAAGGGGTGCGAAGATTCCACTGCGAGGATCGACCGGAGGACACGGTGGAGCACACGGTGGAGGTGTGCCCCGCGTGGGCGGAGCACCGCCGTGTCCTCGAAGCGGCGATTGGCGGCGGCGACCTCTCGCGTCCGGCCCTGGTGCAAGCCATGGTCCGGAGCGAGACGGAATGGGACGCCGTCACCTCCTTCTGCGAAGCAGTAATGCTAGAGAAGGAGGTGGCGGAACGTGAGAGGGAGAGAACCTCACAGCGTCCCGGCCGCCGCGGGAGACGCCCCGGGCGTCGGGGGCCACCACGTGGCCCCCGGCCACCGTAGGCGCGGGCCTGTGGACGGTGGGCTATGGGCTAGCTCGCCGTCCGTCCGTCTCATGACGACAGGCCGTGTCGACGGCGCGTTCGTGTTCCACGCGCGCCTCAAAGAGAGTCAGCAAAAAGGAAGGGGTCCGAAAGGACCGATGCCTGCCGGGGTTGCGGGACTATTCGAAAGAGATACCGTGGCCCCGGAACACAAAGGGCGATGAAGGAACATGGATGGGTTTTAGTCAGTAAAAGTCTGACACTCCCTCCTGCTCCGCCCAGAGCGGGAGAAGTCATTTGATGATTTCCCATCCGAAAAAAAAAAAAAAAAAAAAAAAAAAAGGGGTGCGAAGATTTCACCTGTATATGTTCTCATCGTGATATTAGTTTTATAAGTTTTGCATGCAGTGTCCAATGTTTTAAAATCTTTGTAAGATATAGATGACAGAGCAGCTCCTGTATCTACTTCCATTTTCAGTTTTGAGTCATTGATGCGTACATTTATCAACTGTATCTGAAGAGTTGTCTGTGTCCTGCACCTCCACGTGCTCAGGCTCCAGTTGGTTGTTCCCAGGTGTTGATTGTAAGCAAACGCGAGCAAGGTGACCTACTCGTTTGCACTTGGTGCAAGTATCCTTGATGCTCCGACATTTGCTAGCTAGATGTTCCTTGCTTCCACAACGAAAGCATTTCCCTCGTAAGTCCTTAATCGTTAAAGGTTTATTCTCTGGCCGTTGATTGCGGTGTTTGGGGTCAGCTTGAACAGTATTCACATGTAGAAAACCTTGGTTTGAAGAGTGAGCTGGTGACATATAGCTGCTATCAGATTTTGCTAGTTCAATCGTGGTTGCTTTATTTATTAAGTCGGTCACCATGGTTTCCTGTAGTATTTTGGTTCGAATATCTGTGTCATTTAATCCTCTTATAAATTGTAAGGTAAGAAAATTATGACAGATCGATTTTTTACAGTTATTACACGTGAACTCACAATCTTGAGCTAAATGTTTCAAGTCTGACGAGTATGACAAGACTGACTCATCGGAGCCTTGAAGTCGCGAAATAAATTTATGTTGACGAGCCCAAATGCTCGGTTTTGGATCCATATAGTGTTGTAATATTTGAACCAAGCTGCCGAATTCCAGTTCACAAGGATCGTTTGGCGCGCACAAGTCGTAAGCTTTCTGGTGTAATTCTGGTGGCACTAAACTAAGCAGCGTGAGGGTCTGAATTTGTGAATTGTGACAATTATTTAGCTTCATGTAGGTTTTTAATCTCTGAACAAAAAAAAATTATTGAAACTTTCTCGTTCCTGTAATGGTTGCAAATTAATTCTTGCGGTCGTTTCCGGTGTGCTTACTAATGAAGCCGTGACGTAAGTTGACGGTGCGTTTGGTGATGTAGGGCGTAAGCCATGCAGCTTTATCTTTAATTGTAACATGTGTCGAGAATATCACGCCGCGCGGACGCTGCCGGGCGACCGCGGGCGGGGAGCTGAGGCCGCGGAGGGGGCGCTCGAGCTGCGAGACCGCGCTGGCCGGCACAGCACTGCGTCATCGTCCACCGAGCGATTCGTTACTCCTATTTTCTCGCCTAATTAATTTAACCGTTTTGTTTTCCTTTGTTACAATCTTATTATTATACAGTCCACTATATAGCAAGTCACCGCGTTTTAGTCCTCTTAACACCCTGAGGATATCACCCATTCCTTTCTACATGTACTCTTCTGTAGAATGCCGCTGTCCAATTTCAGCTTCTGCATCATGTGTTTGTAATAATTCAATTTCATTTTGTACTTTTTCAAGTTTTGTTCATAATTTGTCAAACGTGAACTTACTTCGTAATCCGAAGGATTTTGTAACTGTGCTAGTGTATGTTCAAACTTGGTCAGCTGGCCGCGTATATTTGCGCGCAGGCGAGTAAGTCGCGCCAGTTCTGCCTCCATCGTCGCCAATATTATGTATTTACTAATTAAGAAATTCTATTCATAATAGACTCAATATTTTAATCATTATTAGTCGCAGTGACAACCAGATGACAATGACAATGTAAAAAAGAAATATATAAGAGAATGAATGAAGTTGAAGCAGAGGCCACATATATAACACAGACACTATTATTTGAAACGATATCAATGTGAGTGTGATCATGTAGGCAATGTCTCGTATGGTCTTTTGAGGAAAGAGCCATAGCAGGTTTGAGTTGACCTGTCCCGACAGACGGCACGCATGCATCAGTCATCGTGTAGCTCAATCACATTTTAGGGAGCTCAACGACCTGTCACACGACACTACCAGATCTGCAGAATATTTGAGTAGGCCACTTACAAAATATTCAAACCTGTCAGTCAAGGAACTTGGTGATCGGGAATCTTTCTCATGCACACAGGCTAAAATCTTCGAATTACTATTTACTGAACCTTGACCGACACCAGTTATAGTAACGACAGGATAAATATTCTCACTCTTAAGTCTAGACGAAACAGAATTAGCACTCTGCTCCAGACTCATAACAAAATGAAAACGACTCACCAAAGTACTTTCCTATTCCGGCTCGACGTTGCAAAGGTCGATTCGTTTCTCCACCAGTACAGTAGCACTGGACTAGCGCTGGCCTGCTGTGCAGCGACTGGCGATGTGGCCTGGAGTGCCACACTTGAAGCACACCAATGAGCTGCTGCTGGCCTGCAGTCATTCAGTCAGTGTCAGTGTCAGTCGCTACCCAACGCCTGTAGCAGTCGGCACAGGCTTCTTGATGGCGGTAGTCTTCGTCCGAAAATCCACTTGTTTGTGTCTTTGTTTGCCGCATGCGCGACACTACTTGATTGGTGGTTACGATGAAAACTTCTCACGTATGTCGTTCCCGGCGTCGGTGCGCATATTTTTCTTTTGTTTGTCACTACTCAGGTTAATGACGTAAGTACGACGTACACGAATTTGGCACTGAACAATTCTTTAAACTGGTTTACAACACTATCTTGCTATTCACTGGCTAGGTTTCAAGAATTTGTCAACGATACAAACTCTAAACGATACAAAGTCATTGTTTTGCATTTCAAAAAGTAACAGTCTCGATTGTCATTAACACTTAAAAACTGTGAATCCCGTTTTTTCACATGGTAAATAACACTTTGTTTACTGTCTGTTTGGAGTTCCAGATATTTCGGCACTGTTGCAAGCACCATGATCACGGATAAACTGAAGTTATTGCGGGTGGGTGTTTATGAGCACACTAATCGGTCTACCCTCTTTCTCGTTTAACTTTTTTTTCGCGAACATTTTCATCACTTTTTCGGTTTTTACACAGTGGACACTGATTGTTATTGACACTATCCTCGCGACATGATTTCATTAGCACGATTTTATCCCAATTCTGATGTCGGGTTGTCAGGATTTATTTCGCTAGGGTCGAGAATTTTGTGGGCAGAAGACGGGTTTCGTGCTATGAAAACACACTGGATGCGATACACTATTTTATTTCACATAGCATGGTTCGGGTTGGTCGTTTCCATGGAGAAGAACCGGCAAGAAACTCCATGGTTACTCTTTTCAAACAGATACACTGAGTAAACTAAAAAATTACTTGACATTACACTTTCACACAATAACACTGGGCACAATGAATCGGGTACAGTTTCAAGACGTCTTAACTCCGCTGCGATCAGACCCAGAATGTCCGCCTCGCCGCGAGGTGTTAACATCAGGACTCTGTAAAAGCCGCCATGGTGGGGTAAACTGGTAAGTAGGTCGCGTGATGTCACCACTGGCGCGCTTTCGATCCATTCGCCCGTCCGTACTCATGACCAGATCCGACATATATATTGTAATGACGTCATGCGGACGGATCCTAAATTTCAATATTGGAATTAATATTATAAGTAGCAATGAACGTTGGTTGCAGACTGCAGCGTTGTGTGTCGCGCGTTCAAACCCCGCCGACTACATGTCTTTTTGTAAGTTTAAAACATAATACAACCCTTCAAGTTCATAAAGGTCTAGCAATGACTTTGACCTTGAAAAAATCGTTCCTCGACCTTTATGAACTTGGAGGGTTGTATTGATGATTTTGATGATTATAATTCTGTAACTACATACGTCTTACAATTACGAACAATATTTTAATCAACATACAACCTAGCACTGGCCTGCAAATTGCAAAAAACGTAAGAAAATTTGAATTTCGCGGGCTACAGAGGGCCCTTCCCGGCCCGCATTTCGTCAACGCGAGCATGGTCGAAAAGCTTGTTGTTTCATCCAGAGCCACAGCGGTGGTATTCTTTCAACTCCCCTGTCTTACCTATCCCCGACTCCGCATTACTTGCCTCCCGCGCACCTCATACCGCCTAATGCGAGGACATTGAACGAAAAATAGTGTTCGAAAATTTATAAAACTTGTTCCAGGAAATACGTGTTTTTGAATTAGTCTTACAAGTATGTAAAATAAATATTTGTTATTTAGAATGTCCACTACATTTGCAAGGCTTCTTCTATCAGGATGCTTTTTTACTTTTACAATTTATGAGTAGAACGGCCAAAGTTGAGGTAAAATTGGTGCAAAACAGCAACTTTTGGAGGCTTGTACTGAATTTGTTTCTACAAATTTTTATTTTTTGCTTCGATAGAAGCCTAGATATAGTCCACAAGATACCTATTAGTTCAAAAAATTCAAAGATATATGTCCAACAACGGCATAATCACGCACGAGCGTTTGTCAAAATTCTCGCGAAAAGTATGGCGGGTTGGCCGCTCTTAAGGTTGCTGTTAAAACATTAGGACCATGAAGACCAAGTCCGGTTCGGTTGCTGTTGGAAGTATAACGCTGGCTGTACGGGCAGCAGCTCCGCACACTGAGATGTTGTATGTAGATGGACGAATCACACGGGATGTGTACAGGGAATAAAATCACTGTTTTGTGTCCGTAAATGATTGACTGTTTATTATGTAAAACATTAAAATATATAATACTGTAGAAGATGGAAGAGATTAGGAGGGGGAAGACCTATATAAGGCGGCGCAGAACTAGCACCGGTCTCTTTTTCGCTTGGAGTCGTCGTGGGAACAACATCGTGAGAACGTCACTCTGTCGGTATATTTTTCATTTGTGTGTATTGCTTATTTTGTTAATTCCTTTGTTGTGTTATTTTTGTTAGAATTATATTTTTCGTTTGGTTAGTTTGATTATTTGGTTTTTAATATTAAATTGTGGTCAGTTGATTTTGTCTATTTCAATTCATTTCCTGTAGGTAGTTACATAATTATTTTTAAAAAAAGTCACTTCTGGTCTAATTTCCAAGATCAGAAGTGGGATTCTTCCCATTTCTACCGCCCACTATTTCACAAAATCCTCTCATTTTTTTTAATTTTTGTTTCGATCTATTATTTTCTGTTGTGGTTTTAATAGTGTCATTTTTTATCTGTGTGAGTACCTACTTGTGTTGAGTGTTACTGGTATACGTTTTGTCGTTTGTCAGTCGGTTAGTTTGCTGTTTTTCCAGTTGTTTTGGGCTAGTGAGTTAGGATGGCAGACAGCAAACGCGATCGTAGTCGCAGTCGCTGCGGCAGTCGTGATAATATCTCGCGTCGTGACTATAGCTCACATCGTGACCGTCGTGATTCTCGTCGCAATAGTCAAGAGCGGCAAAATAGTAGGCACCGCGAGCGGTCCCCTAATGGAAACGACACTTTAAGGCTCGAGATACAAACTATGATGTCTCGCCTTAAAGCACTAGAAGACAAAACGAGGGCTTCACCATTGCCAGTGCATTCATGTGACCGTGATAGAACTTTAGTATCTGATAGTGTACATGGTCGACGGGCATTGCGGCGTTAGCGATCACCGTCGCTGGAACGTAACAGGTTACGGTCGCAGGGTCGAATAGAATCGCGTAGCGTGCGTCATTCGTCACCACCGGAGCGTCGCCGCCGTTTAGTTTCACCTTTGCCTAGAGAGACTGTGTCTCAACATATCTCACCAATTCGCGGATATAGCAACCGTCGGTATTCACGTTCTCGCTCTAGAACACCGCCGTTACGAGTATCGGGACGTGTACCTAAGCAGGCGTCTGTGCATGTGTCGGACAGTTTAGTTAGGAATCAGAATGATTTGATTTCGGCACAAGGTACGGTAACCGATCGTATCGTGGATGCTATTCGATCAATTAATACTGCGGGTAGATCTCAGCACTTTTACATTTCAAACTTTGATCCTACCTTACATAATATTAATGATTGGTGTGCGGAGGTCGATCGCGCTAAAGTTTTAAACAATTGGAATGATTTCGAATGCTTGTCACGTATTGGTAATTGTTTGAAAGGTGACGCTCGATCATGGCTTAACGAATGGGTAAGTAATGACCGTTCGTGGAGCAACTTTAAAAGGGAATTCAAACCTTTGTGCCCTAGAGTACCGGACGTCGCGAATATTTTATATGACGTTATGACTAAAAATTCTGATAGCTACTCCACGTATGCGGAATACGGGCGTCGGTCATTACTTCGTTTAAGAATAGTGCGGGGACTTAGTGACGAGCTAATTTCGGCGATAATAATCCGCGGTATCACTGATCCCAACATAAGAGCGTCGGCGACTAACGCCAAACTGTTGCCCAATGACTTAGTGGAATACTTTTCGATATACGTTAAGCCAAATAACACTAGTACGTCAAAAGGTGCCGCGTTCCGTTCTTCAAGAGATAAACAAACTACAGATTTTTCTCGTAAGCGTAATCTAAACGACATTAAGTGTTTTTCTTGCGGTGAATTAGGACACAGACAGGCAACGTGTGCTAAAAAAACCGAGAACTGACCAACAGCCAAGCGGTTCGTCAAATAATTCCTCGACTAACCCTACATCCGTTTCTAGATCCGAAACTTGTAGTTTTTGCAGGAAACCGGGTCATACAGTCGAAAACTGTTTCGCTAAGCAGAGATCGGAAGCTGCAAACAAAAGTAGTGTTAATTTCTGCAATGAGTTTGTAAACACCAACAATAGTGATGTGATTGTGGCAATTATACAGGATGTAGCGGTCGATATTTTGATTGATAGTGGGTCCACTATATCTTTAATTTCGTCTTCGTTGCTTAAGCATTTTAAGTGTTCACGTAAGCCAGCGTTTCGTACTTTGAAGGGGTTAGGTACTCAAGAAGTAGAGAGTACAAGTTATGTCACGTTACCTATTGAGTTTGACGGTTTAACCCTT
Organism: Xestia sexstrigata; assembly: GCA_941918905.2. Classification (NCBI taxonomy): domain Eukaryota; kingdom Metazoa; phylum Arthropoda; class Insecta; order Lepidoptera; family Noctuidae; genus Xestia; species Xestia sexstrigata. Next base: position 1,123,353 of record OW799203.2, on the reverse strand, counting down.
GAGGTAGATTTGTTTGTAGTGTCTGCCGAATATATGAACACGCCGGTTATTGTAGGAACCGATGTTCTTAACAGGGACGGTGTTAGGTACGTTCGCACTAGGCACAGCCAGTCACTTACAAGAAGTGTTAATAACTTGCACAGGATAATGAACGTACAATCTGAGGCTTCAATTCCAATTAATACACCCCTAGTTGATGGACACTTGGATGAGTTGTTGGGTATAATTAATAATTTCTCTCGGTATTTTATTTCTGGTACTGCAACGTCAACGGTAAATACAGGGTGTATGTCCATTAAACTTAATTCCAACACTCCTGTTTACTATCGGCCGTACCAACTTTCTCACGCTGAGACTCTTCGTGTCCGTGACATAATTAAAGACTTGTTGGACAAGGGGATTATACAGGAATCTGAGTCTGATTACGCGAGCCCAATTCTCTTAGTTAAAAAGAAAGACGGCACCGATAGGATGTGCGTTGACTTTCGTAAATTAAACGAGATCACAATTAAAGATCGTTTTCCGTTGCCACGTATAGATGACTATATAGATCGTTTAGGGCATAACAAATATTTCAGTTCCCTTGACATGGCAACCGGATTTCATCAGATTCCATTAGACCAGGACTCAATTCCGCTTACGGGTTTTGTCACGCCAGAGGGGCATTATCAATATTTGAAGATGCCTTACGGTTTGGCGAATGCTCCAGTTGTTTACCAACGTATAATCACAAAAACGCTTCGTGAACTAATTGAATCTGGTGATATTCTCGTTTACATAGACGACATTTTAATAATGAGCCAAAGCATTGATCAGGGCCTTATTCTGCTACAAAGGGTTCTTGACACGTTGACTAAAGCGGGGTTTTCAATCAATTTGAAAAAGTGTTCGTTCTTGGCCACAGAGATCGAATATTTGGGTAGATCGATTTGTGAAGGTCAGGTTAGGCCGAGTCATGGAAAAGTGAGGGCTTTGATTGACTCAGCTGAACCGCAAAATGTAAAGCAGGTCCGTCAGTTTATGGGTTTGGCCAGCTATTTTAGGCGGTATATAGCTGGATTTGCCCAGAAGACTGCGTGCATTGCGGCACTTACTAAAAAGGGAGTACGTTTTAATTGGGGAGTTGAACAACAGGCTGCTCGTAAGTACATTGTAGAATGTCTAACGAGCGAGCCAGTACTTGCAATTTATGACCCTTCATTACCCATAGAAGTCCACACAGACGCGAGTTCTATTGGGTACGGAGCGGTCTTGATGCAGGTGCATGAAGGTAATCGTAAACGAGTGGTGTCCTACTTCAGTAGACTTACTCAGGGAGCTGAGAATAGATACCACTCATATGAGCTTGAGACCCTTGCCGTGGTAAAGGCTCTTCAGCATTTCAGGCACTATCTTGTGAGTATACGATTCACTGTGGTCACCGACTGTAACGCATTGAAGCTTACACAGCGTAAAAAAGATTTGTTGCCAAGGGTGGCTCGGTGGTGGATATACCTCCAAGATTTCGATTTTAGCCTGGACTATAGGAAAGGTAGCCTTCTATCTCATGCCGATTACCTTAGTCGGAATCCGGTCAATGTGTGCACAGTTCAAAAACCCCTGAATTGGGCGCGGATTGCTCAGGCTTCCGATGAGGAGACTCGGTCTCTTATTCAAAAATTGGCGGATGGCCAATTAGACTCCAGTCGCTATGTTTTTAAAAACGACATCCTTTATGTAAAATTTGCACCTACTGGTGAAGATCCCAAGTTCCTTTGCTTTATCCCGAAAGGACATAGACTTAGCCTTTTACGAATTTTCCATGATGAACATGATCATCCCGGTATCGATAAGACTGTTGATCTTGTCACAAAACACTTTTGGTTTCCAGGGCTAAGGGCATTTGTCCAGAAATATGTAACACACTGTTTAGTGTGTCTCTCCCATAAAAAAGTCCCCCGAGCCCCTCTACAGCCCATTCACTCTTGGGAAAAGCCAGATACACCTTTTGAAACTATCCATTTAGATTCCCTAGGTCCTCTTCCCGAAGCCGACGGTTATCGCCATGTTCTTATAATTGTAGACGCGTTTTCTAAATTCTGTTTGTTATACCCAATGTACCGACAAGACGCTGACGAACTAAAACAACATTTCACCAATATGGTCTCCCTTTTTGGGACCCCCAAACTAATAGTAGCCGATAGAGGTCGCATGTTTCAGAGTACTGAATTTCTGAATTGGGTCAAAGACATGGGTTGCGACACTCACCTGATAACCCCTGAAATGCACCAGTCCAACGGGCAGGTGGAGCGATATTGCCGCACAGTGCTTAACATGGTGCGTATTGAGTGCAACCATCGACAACAAAAGTGGCCGAGTGTTATGTGGAAACTGCAGTTGATTCTCAATATCACAAAACAAAGAACAACTCAGCATTCAGCTTTGAACCTATTGATAGGTATTGATGCTGCGACACCACTCATTCGTAGTTTGGTTCGCGATGTGGCCTTTGAAGGTTCCAGCCCTAATCGTGAAGCTCTTCGCGAAATGAGTCGTCAAAGAGCATCTGAACGTCTCCGTGCAAATCAAGAACGTCAGGATGACTATGTTAATCAAGGGAGAAAGCCACCCCGTGTTTTTAATTTGAATTCCTTAGTTTTTGTGAGAAAACAGGCACAATCTACTGGAAAGCTGGATTCGTGCATGCGAGGGCCGTATCGTGTGGCGAACACGGTCGCTATGAGTTGCATCTTGTGGCTGGCTCGTACGGGAAGACAACCCAAGCAGCCGCGGAATACATGATCCCGTGGCATGGGGAATGGACTCCCGATGTGTGTTCTGCTTTCTTTAATGGTGAGTGATATGTTTTTGTATAATGTGTTAAAGTAGTGAGTTTTGCTTATTTTTATGAAAGCAATAAATACACTTTCACTTTATCTGACTTATTTGATATCATTGTTTGTAAAAGAGGTTTATATTAAACTCATAAGTGCTTTCTTGTTGGGATTCCTTGTTGGGATTGATAATACTAGATGATGTTAAAGGGAAGTCGAGTCTTGCAATTTGAAATAGGCCTCTGTCTTGGAGCGCATCGGACATGCTATCTCAAATTGACGGATACACTTCAAGTGAGGTACGGTTTCATGTTATTGGATGGGCCTCTGTCTTGGAGTGCATCGGACATGCTACCTAGTATATGGAACATACCTTGGGAACAGCTCACGAAGGGATACTGTCTTGGAGTAGCCTTATCGGACCTATGGTCTTGGAGTGGTGTTCTCGGTCATGTTATCCCGGAGCTGTGGTACATATGTATTCAGGCCACAGGTTGGTCTCTGACTATTGTGTTCAGTGGGAAAAAGTGCTTGTTGATAAGCATCTCGATGATCGGGATTGGTTTGAGACATGCTTGTATGTAAACCGATTTACACACGCAAAGTTATGCCTCAAGTAGGTCTCTAACGAGTCGTGAGGTGGCGATCTTCCGACAAGTCCCGCCCCAGGTGGTCGGTTTAGGTATTTGTATGTTTCACTCCTATTGTGTGTAGGCTAAGCCAGGCTAGCCCAAAGTCATTTGCTTTTGAGACGAGTGGTGTTGAAAAGAGCTTGTTCATCAACAGCAATTTTGTTAACAGAAGCTGTTCTGTTTTCTTACAAAATTGATCTCCTGCGGGCTGTTTATTTCTTTTGCAGAATCAGACAACGATAACGAGGAGTCTGAACAGGCTATCGACCAGGAACCAGAACCTTGCAATTCTGGCATGCAGCAGGTGGAGATACCTATCGGCACTTTATCTGCAGGCAGTGAAGACTCAGCCAGACCTTCCATGCCAACATTGGACACGGATTTTTAAAGCTAGAAGATGAAGGAGCCCGAGGACGGTCTCCTGTCAGGAAAGGCCGTGTAGAAGATGGAAGAGATTAGGAGGGGGAAGACCTATATAAGGCGGCGCAGAACTAGCACCGGTCTCTTTTTCGCTTGGAGTCGTCGTGGGAACAACATCGTGAGAACGTCACTCTGTCGGTATATTTTTCATTTGTGTGTATTGCTTATTTTGTTAATTCCTTTGTTGTGTTATTTTTGTTAGAATTATATTTTTCGTTTGGTTAGTTTGATTATTTGGTTTTTAATATTAAATTGTGGTCAGTTGATTTTGTCTATTTCAATTCATTTCCTGTAGGTAGTTACATAATTATTTTTAAAAAAAGTCACTTCTGGTCTAATTTCCAAGAATACATAAAGTAGGTGACTTGTGGCGGGCGTAATAGCCTAGTCAGCGAATGTACATAAATCGGTGAATTTAGCAACTGCTAGTTCAGGTAAAAACTAAAACAATGAATCCATCAGCCATCTATAGAATTTACTTCAGATTCAAATGTGAAAGCTGGTGTTCGTTCTGTTTGTCACTCGGCAACTATTTTTCCTATGAAAGCATGTCATATGTAATTTTATAATAATATACAGGGTGGAATTTTGTAATGCCACCTGGAGGGAAAGTACTCTTAATACTGCAGATAGAAAATTTTACTCAAAGGAAACATTCCTTTATTTTTGAATAGAAAGCAAACTGCATTCAAAGATTTTCGAAAATTCTCTTCTCCCACACCCGGGAATCGAACCGGCTAAAATCTGAAAAAATTATAGCCTGTACTTTTATTGCATCGACCGTTAGGGTCAATTATAAGGATGAAATCTCTCTAACAAACATGATAAATTAAATGAAAGGAAAACCAGGAAATTTGAAGTTACAAATTCAATGAGTCAAGTTAAAGCTCTTTAACTAACATCCATCTTTTGTAATGCAGACTCCTTTGCGACATACTCGTAGCTGCGTGTATGAGGTAATTTAAATATGGAATGTTAGATTATAATTTGAAAATTAGATTGTCACAGTTGTTATTCACATTTGATTGTTTTTACAACTCATTTCACATTTTGTCTCACGGTGAAAATGGCTTATCAAGAACAGTTTGATTTAATGGAAGCTTATTTTTTAAATAACAAAAACGTGAATCTAGCTCTGCGGTGGTATGGAGAGAGATATCAAGACCGACAGGCACCAACTCGGTTCGTATTGAAAAGAATGGTAGAAAATTTAAAGAATACGGGTGGTTTCAAGAAGAGACAGCAAACTATTCAGCAAAACTATTTTGATTTTGAACTAGATGTTTTAACATACTTTGAATCATTTCCGAAGGCTTCAAGTAGAGATGCTGCCAAAGAATTAGGAACAACCCACACTCGCGTACTTAAAGTGCTGAAAAAGTATATGTATAAATGCTATCGTGAAGGTCGGTTGGTGCAAAAATTGCATATTGGGGATCGTGAGAGACGATTACAATTTTGTGAAAACATGCTTGGAGAAATTGACCGAAACCCTAATTTTTTGAGTAACATTGTATGGTCTGACGAAACCAACTTCAGCAATAATGGCATGTACAATCGCCGCAATAACCATTATTGGTCTCGAGTGAATCCTGTTCGTGTTCATGGAACTAACAATCAAGTAAGATTTTCTTTCAACGTTTGGTGCGGAATTATGAGAAATAATGTAGTGTTAGTCCACGTGTACGAAGGTCATTTAAACACTGTCAAGTATATCTCTTAAGAAAGGAGTTAAATGGTTTCCCCGAGGAAGAGCGAAACCAAATAATTCTACAGCAAGATGGTGCTCCAGCACATAACAGCAGAATCACTACTGCCTACGTTAATAACCATTTTAATACCTGGATTGGTACAAACGGCACAATCAGATGGATAGATTTTTTTTGTGGGGATATGTAAAAAATCAAATTTACAACGAGTTGAGAGTTGAAGTTCAGAATACGATTTATAATATTCACCACAACACTTTATTATTAAAGGTTACTAGAAATGAATTCGTTAAAAGAATAAATTTGTGTATCCAAGAAAATGGAGCCCATTTCGAGCAACTAATTAGTTAGTTTACCATTTTTTGTAAATAATTAAATTAATTTAAGATTTCCTGGTTTTCCTTTCATTTAATTTATCATGTTTGTTAGAGAGACTTCATCCTTATAATTGACCCTAACGATCGATGCAATAAAAGTACAGGGTATAATTTTTTCAGATTTTAGCCGGTTCGATTCCCGGGTGTGGGAGAAGAGAATTTTCGTAAATCTTTGAATGCAGTTTGCTTTCTATTCAAAAACAAAGGAATGTTTCCTTTGAGTAAAATTTTCTATCTGCAGTATAGAGTACTTTCCCTCCAGGTGGCATTACAAAATTCCACCCTGTATATTAAATATTTCACTTCTTTCCACTGTGTTTATCACTCCACTCTGCATTACAAGCAATACTTGCCCACCTTAGGTTTCCGTTATTGATGTTGAGACTTGGCCATCAAAGCATATTTCAAATAAATACTTAGTTCTATTACGTGACTATTATGTGCTAAATAGATTTGATAAGGAATTATACATTTAGGACACATTGATAACGCTTGTGCTGTTATTTTGTTCTGTTTAATTATTATTCCTTTTGTGCAATTTCCTTTATCGATTAATATTAAGTAGGTACTAGAATTGCGCGCTGCGGTTTCACTTGTTTGGAGATTCTCACAGGAACTATGCATTTTCCTGCGTAAAAATCCTACTTTACGAGTATGTCTCTCGAGATTTATTTGGGTTAACCATGCTTTATTTAGAGAACGAGCAAACGGGTACAGCCTATAGACTAACTGACTGGTTACTCATATTTCTACATTATAAACGACCTACGACGTGTTGTGTATCTGATCTGCGAAGTTCACAGATCGATAATGATAAAATTGTACAATTTATTATTAACACAACGTCTCATAACGTCTTATAAAAATGTGACATTATTTGCACAACGTCTCACAACGTCAGGAACCCATAGTAAATTCCATTAGTTAAACTTTTGAGCCGCAACACTTGCAAGTGTCAAATACCTTGAGCCACAACAAATCGAATTTTGGCGGCTTAATATTGTCGTCCACTCATCGTCCACTACACACTTCAAGCGCGTACGCACACATACGCAAAGTCAGGGCATAGGCATCGCTCCAAACCACACTTTTTTAAGTTTTAAACTACCTACATAATATATCTCAATCTGTTATATAAACTGTTAACATAGTTTTTTTCCTATTGTGAAATTTAATTGGTTTCTTATTCTTACGTGAAATTTGGAAAATAGCCTAGTTGTTTAATTATTATGATTTATTTTATCAATACATTCCGATTTTCCCCAATATCGGCCCCTTGTGCCTAAAGCCGACCAGATTTTTTCCTTATATTTTTTCCTTAATGTATGGTTAACAATATAATAAATGGTTAAACACTGGTTCTAACAGTGAGCAGCAGTGGACAAAACGGCTTATTTGAAAAAAAAAAACAAACATCGATTTGTCAACTTTGTAAATTTATATTATCCAGTCTTGAAAATGATTATTGTTTAGGTACAATTGAGATCAAAAACTTGACTACGTACGGTCGACCAAGCTATTTGGTTTACATTTTACAATGTAATTTGCATGTTAAAATGTAAACCAAATAGCTTGGTCAACCGTACCACGATACACAGTACAGTGTACAGAAATAAATACTGGTGACGGGTTAGGTTAAAAAAATACGTGATACGATACGAGACACTATGTTTTTTCCGATTTTAAACATCAGATCGTTTTTACAACAGGAAACTGCACCGTTGACCACTTAAGAGAATCTAATAGATACAAAGTATTTCTTGGCCGCCGTATCCCAGTAGTTCCATTCTCTAGTTCCATTATGGGACTACTGGGATTTTTTTCTCCCAGTAGTTCCATGGAACTGGCATTCTGTTTATGCAAGATAAAATTAGTCTCATTAGTTCCGGTACAGTTAAATCGCAATGGAGGTAATAATGAAATAGAGATGTTGGCAAAAGGAAGCGGTCCGCAAGGGCCGATGCCTGCCGGGGCTGCGTGACTGTTTAAAAGAGATATCGTGGCTCCGGAACACAAAGGGCTAAGAAGGAACATGCATAAGTTTTAGTCAGTCTGACACTCTACTCTCTGACTGAGCAGATAGGCTCCGCCCAGAGCGAGAGGAGTTATTTGAAAATTTCCCATCCGAAAAAAAAAGGTAATAATTAGGTTCCTTATAGGTCGGTTCCTTTACGTCGAGTCGTCGCTATTTTAAGCTTTCTAATACCGTTACATCGAGTTTGGTTAATAGGTACAGTCAGGACACCATGTTGCCGTTCAGTTACTACATGTTGTGTTACACTGTTACCCATTGGGAGAAAATATCCCGGCAAGTAACACTGTATCAAAGTAAAAGATAAGAAAGCAAAGGCAATTTTATGAGGAGATGAGAAACAAGGATAGTAAAGTCTCACTAACTACCAGGAGGCCAGAATCATGAAGAAGTGTTATCAACATTGTATGATTGTTGTGTATGTGTGCTAATGATGTGTATGTGTGCGTGGCTGCGCCAACGCCATGTGTTAAAGAGTTAATAAATCAGTGTGTATTGACACACTGATTTATTAACTCTTTAACACGACAGCTATTGAGCTGTCGTGTGTTTCACTTGTCTCCCGTACCAAGAACTTAACAGTGGCGACGAGTTTTACCCACATCTTTATTTTATAAACGGAAAATGAATAGTTTTGGCATTTTGTCTACATTCGATCACAACGAGCAAGAATGGAAGTCGTATAAAGGCCGAATTACGCAATGGTTTATTGCAAACGACATCGTCTCGAAGAATGATGCAGCTGGAGCCAAGAGACGGGCGATCCTGCTCAGCGCACTAACCGACGGTACTTATAAGTTGGCAGCGGATCTGGCACTGCCAAAGGATATCCAGGAAGTACCGTATGACGATATAGTGCAGTTATTGGATGAGCACTTTCTCCCAAAGATATGCGGCTTCAGCGAGCGTTACAATTTTTACGCGGCTGTGCAGCAGCCGGGCGAGACGTTTACGCAATGGGCGTCAAGACTACGTGGACTTACAGCACATTGTAGATTTAGTAACGTCGAGGAAGCGTTACGAGATCGGTTTGTGATGGGCATGGTAGCAGGCCATGAACGAGAGAAGCTGTTCGCGCAGGACATCGACAAGCTGAACCTAGCCAAGGCGGTGGAGCTGGCGGAGAGCGTGCGGTGCGCGCGCGCAGGCGCCGCCGCTACTACAGCCGTCCTTGGACAGCAGACGCCGGTTTTCAAGATCGCCAAACCAGAAAATAGTGCTAAAACCATTAGTGCCGGTAAAATAAAGTGTACAGTGTGCGGTCGTAACAATCATGAGTCATCCCAATGTCGGTTTGCAAGCTATAAATGCAAAAAGTGCAACACCAAGGGTCATTTACGCAAAATGTGTAATAAGGTTAATTATGTGTTGACAGGTGATGTGAGCGAGGACGACGACGGTAAGTCATTGTTTAACATACGCTCAAACCGTGGGGAACCTATGACAGAAACAGTATCGATTTACGGGAAGAATGTACAATTTCAAATAGATAGTGGATCAGCAGTGACTGTTATATCTGAGGGTACTTATAAAAACATGTTCAGTAATATTCCGTTGCTAGATTCCAATAAAAGTTTTTTAAGCTACACCGGCAATATAATGAAATGTGTAGGGTACGTAAACTTGCCAGTGACGTACCTGCGACATACTCACACATTGGACATGTACGTCATTCGCAATGGCGGACCACCATTATTATGCAGGGATTTTATAACAAAATTTAAACTTATGTTAATGCCGTGTAATTTTCTGAAGGGTGAGCAGAATATGGTGGAGCAATTCCAAGCGCGTTTCCCGGAAGTATTTTCGGATAAGTTGGGTAAATTTAATAAATATCGTGTTAAATTAAAATTAAAGGATAATGTGAAACCGATATTTTGTAAAGCGCGTCCAATTGCATTCGCGTTACGTGATAAGGTGGACAAAGAAATAACCCGTTTGGTGGATCTAGGAGTACTTAAACCGGTTGCGCACTCTGAGTACGCGTCACCTATTGTTCCCGTACTAAAACACAACGGTTCGGTTAGATTGTGCGCCGACTATTCGGTTACTATTAACAAATAGCTGTTGATAGAACAATATCCTCTACCTACGGTACACGAACTATTTTCAAAACTGTACGGGGGCCATCAGTTTTCAAAGATTGACTTATCTATGGCCTATGATCAATTTATGTTAGACGAAGAGTCTCAACCGGTCACATGTATCAATACACATCGGGGTCTATTTAATTACCTATACTCGATTAGTTTTCGGGTTGTCTAGTGCGCCGTCTATATTCCAACGCGCCATGGAAACGATGCTTTCAGGTTTAGACGGGGTCCTGTGTCTGCTTGACGACATTTTAGTCACTGACCAGACCCCAGAGGGACATTTAAAGAAGTTGAATATAGTTCTGCAAAGACTTCAGGATGCAGGGTTAACTGTGCAGAAAGAAAAATGCGATTTCTTTAAAAATGAAATTAAATATTTAGGTTATATAATAACCAAAGATGGATTACAGAAAGATCCGACAAAGGTGAAGGCTATAGCCGATGCGCCCGTTCCATCAGACGTTAATACATTGCAATCATTTTTAGGACTTGTAAACTACTACAGGAATTTTGTGGCGGGAGCATCCTGTATCCTGAATCCTTTGTATGACCTATTAAAAAAGGGGGTTAAGTGGAACTGGTCTACGTCACATCAACAAGCGTTTGATAAAATTAGGAAATGTTTGACGTCAGATAAGGTCTTAACACACTTTAATTCAAACGCCAAAATAGTTTTAACTGTGGATGCTTCCCCGTGTGGCTTAGGTGCTATTTTGTCCCAAATAGATAATGACGGGTTAGAGCGCCCGGTAGCATTCGCTTCTCGCACGTTGAACTCAGCTGAGAAAAACTACTCACAAATACAGAAAGAGGCGACTGCAATAATATTTGGAATACGTCGGTTCCATCAGTATTTATATGGCAGATCAGATCCATTCATATTACGCACGGATCACAAGCCGTTAATTTCTATTTTTGGCCCACACAAAGGTATACCGGAAGTGTCGGCTAATAGATTGCAGAGATATGCGATGTTTTTAAGTGCATACAATTATACAATTGAGTATGTCCGTAGTGCTGACAACAACGCGGATTACCTGTCTCGTGCGAGTCTACAGGGTGAGTCAGTGCGGGCTCGCGCCGGGAGCGAGGGAGACAACATCGGCGCGCACGCCGCCGCTGCCGCCGCTCCCATTGATCGCGCATCATACGTTAACTTTGTTGTCGAAGGCGACATGCCGTTGACCTTGAATGAGTTACGCAAAGCTACTAAAGAGGATACTGTATTACAGTTAGTAGTAAAATATGTCCAAAACGGTTGGCCTAAAAAAATTGTGGACTCGCAGTTGAAACCCTATCATTTATGTAATACACAGTTATCATATGAAGACGGTTGTCTAATGAGGGGCCATAAGGTGATACTTCCTGAATCTTTGCGGTCGAAGGTTTTATTAGAGTTACATAGCTCGCATTTAGGGATCGTAAAAACAAAATCAGAAGCTAGGTCACGGTTTTGGTTCCCAGGCATTGATGCAACGCTAGAAAAAATGATACACTCGTGTGAAATATGCAAACAGCTACGGCCCTCGCCGCCCAAAGCGCCGTTAGTACCGTGGGAATTTCCCCATACACCATTTCATAGGTTACACGTCGACTTTCTTGGCCCGCTGAATAATCAAATGTTCTTGGTAGTGGTAGATGCGCACACCAAATGGTTAGAAGTATACGACGTGAGCACTTCTACCACCTCGGCGACCGTTATTGAAAAACTTTACGATTTCATGTCAAAATACGGATTACCTCACACAATTGTCAGCGATAACGGAACGGCGTTTACATCCGCTGAGTTTACAAAATTCTGTTTATTAAATGGTATTGCTCATATCACATCACCGGCATACAATCCTGCTAGTAACGGACAAGCAGAAAGCTATGTAAAAATTGTCAAGAAAGGCATCAAGTCAAGTTTAGGGTCACGCAATAGGAATGAGTGTTGGCTAAAAATTATGAAATATCTGTTTGACTATAGAAATTCAGTACATTCTGTCACGGGGTTCTCACCGGCTGAGTTGGTGTTTGGGCGAAAGCTCAGAACACGTCTAGATTTACTACACCCAAAGTTAACGTCGACCCCACTCACATCACTAATTGACGATGTCAAACAAAAACAGTGCTCGCAAATTAAATGCCATGGCGGTAGTAACAAACAAGTGTATAAACCAGGCGATGAGATAATGTTTAAAAAATTTCTCAACAACAGCAAATTTATGTGGTGCAAAGGTACTGTTATAAAAAGACTCGGAAAAGTGTTATATTTGATTAAAGACCATGGTTCGGAGTAAAGACCAAATTGTATTAAATAAAGGTATGCCTCCACCCGGGGATTTGGGCGATTTTATGTTGGATACCGACCCAATCCAAAGCGAACATAGCGGTTCTCAGTTGCCAAACAATGGAGAGGGAGAAAGAAATGAGGTAGAATTGTCATCCTCACCTTCTCCTCAAAATTCGAGATGTTCCAGCAAACTGTTGCGAGACATACCCAGGGTTGATTATAAGCAGTTCTTCTAAATTAAAATGTGATTTTCTATTTATGTTAAATAGGGGGAGGGACTGTTGTGTATGTGTGCTAATGATGTGTATGTGTGCGTGGCTGCGCCAACGCCATGTGTTAAAGAGTTAATAAATCAGTGTGTCAATAGCTGTCGTGTGTTTCACTTGTCTCCCGTACCAAGAACTTAACAATGATAATCGAAATGTATATAGATTGATTGTGAGATTCCAATTAACAATAATAATATACAATACCTCCTTCATGATTCTGGTCTCCTGGTAATCTGTGAGACTATTATCCGTTTGTTGCCAGTGAGGCATACAACACACATGTTCCCCAAAAAGCACCAGGCTGGCATGAGCTCAAGGTGGTATACATATCAATAATTCTGGGTAGGTACGGTTTTCTAGTAATAATAATAATCCATTTATTTTCAGGTAACAAAGACCCATAGATAAATACCTTAACCTAAGTATACATACGTTTTATTACAATTGTATTAGTAAATATAACTTAAAACTATGTTAGTATCACTAAATTGCACTAAGTCTTTATGCGTTTTGGTGGCACTTGTCCGCGAAAGCGGCGAAATACCACATCCTGTGGCCAAAAACTTTCTTCCATCACCTGATGCAGGTAGCATGTTGGTACGCGCACCACAAACGCCTTAAAGTTGACGTTGCGATGCGACTCCAGCAACTGTACTCTCGGAGAGTAATTCAGCCTTTGGCGCACGTACTTCACGATGTCTTCCGCGTCAGTGATGTAATGGAGACGCGAAATATACACCGGGGTCGAAAACCCCGGTGTATATTTCCAGCGTCTCCATTACATCAGCACGCAGTTTCATGTTAGGCTCTATAGGAGCCTTGCCGCAGCGGTTCTTACAGCTACTCTGACGGCGGATACCATCTTGGATTAATGTCAGCCTAGTACTGTTAATAAGGTTACTGTCCATAACTAGCACAACTGTACTAACACTACACTACTCGGGTCCCATACAATGTTTTTGAGTAATATATTATTGCTCAAAAATACGTTGGGGCCAACGGGGTCATATTTTAATTATTTTTATTTCTCCTAACATTTTTCTACACGCTGATAGTCAAATTTAAAATTCGATGACATTCTTTTTTTATTTTAACAGCGGGTCCAATCGACATTATGTAAGATTATTGTTCTTACTATATTTAATTACCATTCAACTGTACTTAATGGACCTAATGGGATTAGTTGAAAATGTTTTCTAGTTCCATAGAGAAAAAAATCCCCGTAGTCCCAAAATGGAACTAGAGAATGGGACTACTGGGATACGGCGTTCTTGGCGTGGCTGGTGGCTATGCGCCACTGTGCTAGTACCAGTGTTGCTACTGTATAGATCTTAACCAAATACAGGGAAAAACGGCATTTTATTCTGTATAATCTCGATGATGTCTTTTGATTGAACTTATAAAAAATGTTTACGGTGTTTCATCGTTGTTAACTTAGGTACCTATTTTTTAAAACTAAACAGTATTTTTCTGGATTCATTCGTTAGTACCTATATAAACAAGATTCAAGCGTAATTTATTATAGCTACATCTTCTACACCTTTATTACATCTATCAATTTTATATGTTTTACTAGTATTTGCGTGGGTGCGCGAGCTGCGCGCAGCTCGCGTGTCGTCGTGTTCTTGAGAAATAGTCCTTACCCATATAAAATTTTGAGAATCCATAAGAATCCTTAAACGAATTGGAAAATACGTAAAAGTCCTTCAAAGATTTTGTTAATTTTATAAAATCTTTTAAATATTTTGAAAACCCTAAAGAACCCCTAAAAAACCGTAAAAAGTAATTAAAAAAAAACACCTGAAAATCCTAATAAATTAAAGTAAAAACCTTAATTAAAAACTCAGACCTTTTCCCATTAAAAAAACATTGCCCTAAAGTTTGATTGTCGTCGCCCCTCATGGTCAAGAAACTTTCATGCGTATATTTTGAAGGATAATGGTTTATAATTTTCCAAATCATTTTGAATTAAGGAATAAGATATATCATCGAGATTATTCCCAAGTAGGTACTTTGTTTGTTAATTTACATATAACTTTAGTCGTAATTCATAAAAATGTAAATCTTCATAACTTTCGTGGCACAACATTCGTGGTTATTTGTCCACGAAAGTCAGCTAGCGCACCATAAAAGCTATAAATCTCCACAAAATAATAACTTTAGATTTTTTGTGAGCCGTAGATGCATTTACTCGATTGTCATGAAGCTCAAAAGAAAGGTGTTATGTATTTGTATAAGAATTTAAATACATGCATGTGTTTAAATTTTTTTCTTGTAACGACTCGTAGAGTGTGTTTCTGTTTGTATGTTTTCTCGTAGCCAATTTAACAGTTTACCCCACCCCAAACTGGACTGTTTTGCCAATTGTATCCCTCTTGCTTAAGGCGGTTCCCCGAGCAAAATTAGCAACTCTATTTGTGGTGGTTCAAACTTCGTTTGAAATACTGTTAGAATAAAATTCTAATCAGCTTGCACTACAAAGTGATTGTTACGTCAGTCACTGCAGGCCGAATAGTGCGAAATGAGTGGTTTTTATTCTTTATAAAATCAAATTTACGTCTTGTGGAAAAAATAAAACAACAATTATGTTCATTTTTAAATTGTCTATCCATTAGTATAAGTAGCAAATCAAAATAATGGTTACTTTACGAGGAGTAGCATTTTATAAGTGGTTTCGTTGTGAGGGGATTTATTAAACATTAAGCTACTTAAAAGAAAAAAGAAACGACAATTTTGGAGTCAAGAATATGTAGTAATTTAATGTATTTTTTATTAGTTGGTATTTCTTTTGGATAAAGAGGAGTAGGCTCCAAAAAATTGCTCGTTCAAAGTCATTTGCTCGGGGATGCGCCTTAAAAAGTTTCGTAACTTTCGTGGGCACCAAAATTTCAAAAAATAATATCTCTGTAGTTTATGCACCGATTTACATATTATAAAAATTGTATGTATTGTTTTAACAGCGTCTTAAATGTGTGTCCATTAATTTGAAGATTACTCTAAAAAAAAAATTCACTACGAAAGTTACGCGGAGAATACTTTTTGAGGAACTACCCGTTTAAATGTCGTGTAGCACAATCACACATTAAAAATATTATTATTTTTTAAAATATTTAAAGTTTAATCAAAACTTTTAAGAAATTTGTGGAAAGTTGTACGGTTTGACGGTACATTTGGGGAAAACCCGTTTCTGGGCCTAACCGTTACACGAATCAGATAGGTATGTACCAAAAAATGTACTATTTTGCTTTATGAACCCATTTAAATCTTAGCTTCAATTACAACGGCCAAGTGTAGAAAATAAGCAGTTTTAAACTTATAACTGGGGGGACTCAGGGGGTCTAAAAAGGCCGCTTTAGGTTTCTTACAGACGAGCGGCACGTTGCCAACGCAGATAAACTACAGCCGTCGCCGCCTGTCGACGGCTGCCGTCGACGCTTGTAGTTGTGGCGTCGGCGGCTGCCACCGGCGCGTCAACGGCAGCCGTCGACACACATTTACGCGGCATGCCACAACTGCAAGCGTCACCACCCGTCGACGGCTGCAATTTATCTGCCGTTGGCAACGTACCGGTCGTCTGTAAGAACCCTAAGTACCTACTCTACTGGATAAAGCTAGAAGATCTGTCAACCCTCGGAGCCAATAAAAATTACAGTGAAATAAAAAGTCCTAGAACATTATGATGTTTATAAATCTAATCTGGATGAAACCTTTACAATATTTACTAAATTTCCTTTTGTGCTATATTGGTTTTAAATATTGACCTACCTTTTGGCACCAATTTCGTTAAAATATCTCTATTAATTAAAAGAGTTATTTTCAAACTACGTACCTACCTATTATATGAGATCACAGTTCTAAGAAAACCAGCAATAAGTAACTCTTTTAAAAGCTAATTAGAAACTACATCACAATAACTGAAATAGTAAAATAACCTAAAATGTAAACATTCTCTGATTTTACCAATTTGGCCATTGCTGGGAGACGTGAAAATTGGGCTCGTGAAACTTTCCCAAATGCTCTAATTTATGGAAAAATTCTAGCCCTGTAACGATAGGCCCAAGTTTGTATGATGTTTGGGTTTCTCGTTTAGCGAATGAACCACTTCGATACAAAACTTCATCCCTTCATCCACCTTTTCTCCCACCTGTGGGTTGAAATTAAAAAAAAAAACAACGAATTACGTTTTAAGTTTTTGTGTTGTTATGTTTTTAATGTATGAGTTTTACTTAAAACAACTCCACGAGCCCCGTACTATTCAATCCATTCATCAGCACAATGTTTTAAGTGCGTTACCTACATTGAGTCCTACCGAAAATGAAGTCTGTTTACTGCCGTGATTTGGACTTAAAAATAAATTTCATATTTCACCAAAATTGCATTGTGCAAAATTTCAGCTTTCTAGGTCCAAGGGTTTGGGCCGGGCGTTCAAATCAAATCAAATCAAATCATTTATTCGCATAGAATGTAGGTATTTGTACAAAAAAGTTGTTAGAAAAATAGTGAGCCGGGTACATTCTGCCTGAGTTGTGGCATGCAAAATTTAACAAATAATGTCAGTATCAATAAATTATTAAGCATGTTACGCTAAGCTAACTATCGCATCGCATCGCTTGCACTGTACCCAGCGCGGCTGTGCATATGGACCACCCGGCAACGCAACGTCAGCTCTTCACGGCGACATCTTCTCACGGTCACCTCTCCGAATTGAGGAACACCTGTGTGATTCTCATTATGAATCAAACTTCGATCATGGTCACTTGTATAACTTAATTTTTATGTTTAATATTCATGTAAAGTTTGTCTAATTAAATCTACGTCTCCAAAACTATCTTTTTCTTGCGACTTGCCTGTAGAAATCGTAAATGGCGCAGCCGACAGGATACTTGTAAAAACTAGAACATAATAGACAAGTTACCGAACCTACATTGATTTTTGCAGTGAGTGATCTGAACATTGATTGTGCAGGAGAAAGATACTGGAGCATTATGCAGTAAGTACTTTGAATCTTTCTTAGTCCTTGCTTTCCTACATTAGTCCTTCCTAGTATATTATATATCTATTTTAAGTGTGCGTTTTAATATTTCGCGAGTGATTTTTTGGTGTTAGTTTAACGTATAGCCGTCAAGATTTTCCATCCGGGAGAATCACGGAATAATAGGTTAGCTAGTGATAGGAATAGCAATAGAAATAGATCGATAGATCAACGCAGGGATCTAGGAGATATTTTAGAGGATAGTGAATTAGACGCGAATTTGGAAGAAAATATGGCAAATAATAATAGTAATCCAGTAGATTTAATCTATAAGTCACTTAGACTTGTTCCAGATTTTGATGGAAATTCTCATATATTAACCCGTTTCATAAATTTATGCGATCAATTGGTACTTGCGCATTTTAGAACTGAGCCTGGGCACGAATTAACTAACCTAGCCCTAATTAATGGCATTTTAAATAAAATTTCTGGATCTGCAGCTAGGCTTATCAATTCTAATGGGATACCGGAAAATTGGCAAGGAATTAGAAGTGCGCTAATCAACAACTTCGCAGACCATCGTGACGAGACCGCGCTATATAGTGATCTATCATTGCAGACACAAGGCTCTAGCACGCCGCAAGAATTTTATGAGCGATGTCAAAATTTATTCAGCACGATTATGACCTATGTGTCTTTACACGAGTCTGTGAATACTACAATAGAGGCAAAGCGCTCTCTTTATAAAAAGCTTACTCTTCAGGCCTATTTACGTGGACTTAAGGATCCTCTAGGATCCAGGATCCGTTGCATGCGTCCTGATAGTATTGAGAAAGCTCTCGAGTATGTTCAGGATGAACTTAACACGCTTTACATGCAACAACGTACTGATGGTGGCTCTAATAGGAAAGATTTGTTACGTCCTACTCTACATGGCACGCATCTACCCTTGAATAATTTCGCACCTAGACCTATGCCGCTTAGTATGCCTGGACCATCAAAACCATATGGATTTAACAACTTTGGGTCAGCTCCTCAATATGGTAGCCGACCACAACTTGCTCAAGGCTGGAGACCTAACTTTCCTTCGCAAGCTTTACCCCCTCAGGGTCTGACACGAACTCAACAGGTCATGCGCACATACCCTCCTAATTACAACCCTCAAAGCAATGTCTTTAGATTGCCGAATAGAGCACAAGCTCATCAGCCACATGGTGCCGGTAATACCCCTCGTCCAATGAGTGGAGTAAGCCATTTTAATCCTAAAGTTTTACCGCCTAGTGGGCACGATTGGCGTAGATTTGGAAATCCGCCACCGAACAATTATTTCAAATCGCGTGAGACTAATTTTAATGAATTTGATTTCTATGACAATGATTATAACTATCCGGACTATGAGTGCTATGACTATGAACATGTCAATGAGTACAGCTGTGAAAATGAAATAGACTATCGCTCAGAGGTACCTGTAATGGAGGAAATTAATCAAACGCCATCTTCTACTAATGATGAAAATTTTCAGAAGGTTTCGAAAAGTGTCAAGCCAAAATAGAACTAAATTTTCATATTCAAAGACAGTTAGTCTATGTCCAGATAAGTAATCCTCCACTTAAGCTTTTAATTGACACTGGGGCTAATCAGTCTTTCATAAGCCCTGAGGCCGTGCAAAAATACTTCAATCATCTACCCCTTAACTATGAACCTTTTCAAATTACTACGGTTCATGCAACTAGTAAAAATGATTACTCTATATCTTTGCCTTGCTTCTCAGAGTTTAATGAGTCTCAGGATATTACGCTTTTCATCTATAAATTTCACGACTATTTTGATGGGCTTTTAGGAATAGACTTACTAGATGAATGGAATTCTACTATTGACCTAAAAAATAAAATACTTATTACACGAAATAGTACAGTACCTATTCAGATGTACGATTCTCGTAATGTCAACTTGTATGAGGATATTATACCAGCAAATTCTAAGAAGTTAGTAAGAGTACCAGTTAATGCAAAAGATGGTGAGGTATTTGTTGAAAGTCAGATAATCTGTAATTGCTTTATTTCTGATTGTTTTACCAAAGTAGAGAACAATAGAGGTTGGGTTGAATTGAGCAATTCTTCATCTAATGATGTCATATTTTCAATGGATAGGCCGGTAGAAGCTGTAATATTTGAAGTTAATAGTAACAGTACTGAAATTTCATCAAATCGTACAGCTGAAGTTTTATCGCGTCTCCGTACCGAACATTTAAATGAAGAAGAACGTATTAATTTAGAACAGCTCTGTGAAAATTATGCAGATGTGTTTTACCTTGATGGAGAAGCACTTACTTTCACCAACAAGATCAAACACAGGATAAGAACTACAGATGAAATTCCAGTACATACCAAAAGCTACCGATATCCGTACGTTCATCGTTAGGAAGTTAGGGACCAAATTAACAAGATGCTTGAACAGAACATTGTTAGACCATCCGACTCTGCATGGAGTTCTCCCATTTGGATAGTACCCAAAAAACCTGATGCTTCAGGAAAAATTAAGTGGCGTCTCGTGGTAGACTTCCGAAAGGTTAATGAAAAAACGATCGACGACAAATACCCTATACCTAATATTACAGATGTCTTAGACAAACTCGGCAGGTGCCAATATTTTACTACCCTAGATTTGGCATCTGGATTTTATCAAGTCGAAATGGACAGCGCAGATATTCATAAAACTGCTTTTAATGTTGAAAACGGCCATTATGAATTTCTAAGGATGCCCATGGGACTTAAAAATTCGCCATCTACCTTCCAGAGGGTGATGGATAACCTTCTTAAAGATCTACAAAGTATCTGTCTCGTCTATTTAGACGATATTATAGTGTTCAGTACTTCCTTGCAGGAACATATCCTTAATCTTGAAAAAGTCTTCAAAAGACTTCGGGAATCTAATTTCAAGATTCAAATGGATAAATCCGAATTCTTGAAGTTAGAAACCGAATTTTTGGGACATGTTATCTGTAAGGACGGTGTGAAACCTAATCCTAATAAAATTAATGCAATAGAAAACTACCCCTTACCCAAAACTCCCACTGAAATTAAACGTTTTCTTGGTCTTCTAGGCTACTATCGTAAATTTATCCCCAATTTTGCAAATCTTACCAAACCACTTACACAGTGCCTCAAAAAGGGTTCTAAAATAACCTTAGATCAAAATTATACCAATTGTTTTAACCATTGCAAAACCCTCCTTACTAACGATCCTATCCTTCAATATCCAGATTTCAGTGAAGAGTTCATTTTAACCACGGATGCCTCCAACGTGGCCATTGGTGCAGTACTATCCCAGGGTATAATTGGTTCTGACAAGCCCATTGCGTATGCATCTCGGACATTGAACTCTAGTGAACTTAACTATAGTACAATCGAGAAAGAGCTTCTTGCTATAGTTTGGGCATGCAAGTATTTTAGACCATACATCTTTGGCAGAAAGTTCAAAATTTTGACCGACCATAAGCCACTACAGTGGGTCATGAGTCTTAAGGAGCCCAATTCCCGGCTCACGCGATGGCGACTTAAGCTCAGTGAATATGACTTTACGGTAATATATAAGCAGGGAAAGTTTAACACAAATGCAGATGCCCTTTCTCGCATTGAGTTGCACAATGAAGAACTCATATCCGTTATTGCTAATGCATCGGATAAGACTCCTACTATAGATGACACTAGTTCAAGAACCCTAACCGCTTCAGATAATTGTAGTAACTCTAATACCGCTACTGTACATACTGATAACGAAAATCCTATTTTAGAAATACCTATCACAGATGAACCCTTAAATAAGTTCTCTAAGCAAATTATGTTTAATGTTGTAGGTGATATAAAAAGTAGACCAGTTATAACTAAACCATTTGATAACTATACACGTGTATCGATGCAAATCTCTAAATCTAACCTAGAAAACGACCTTATTAACGCTATTAAAGAATATGTACAACCTAAAATTAAAACTGGAATTTTAATCAATCCTTATTTAGAAATGTATAATATAATACCTATAATACAAAGAACATTTAAGAATTCATCTATGAACCTATTTTTAACAAAAAGAGAATTAGATAACGTCAGGGAATATCTTAAACAGCAGGAAATCATTAACAAGTATCATGATGGGAAAACGAACCATCGGGGCATCAATGAGTGCTATCTTGCTCTATCGCATAGGTACTTTTGGCCAAAAATGCGCGAACAAATAACTAAATTTATAAATGAATGCGTAATTTGCGGACAGGCAAAGTATGACCGCAATCCTGTGAGACCACAACTAAAAGTAGTCCCTTCATCTTCAAGACCTTTTGAATTGGTACATTTAGATCTACTAACTATTCAAAATGAAAAGTTCTTAACCATAGTAGATGCTTTCTCCAAGTATGGTCAAGCATATTACTTACGCGACGGAACTGCAGTTAGCGTCATTCAAGCCTTATTAAATTTCTGTACTCATCACGGCATGCCTATCACTATCGTAACTGACAATGGTACAGAATTCACCAATCAATTGCTAGCTGAATTTGTAAGGATTCATAAAATCCAACATCATAGAGTAGCCCCCCATGCTCCTAATGAAAATGGTATTGTTGAGCGGTTCCACTCAACGATACTAGAGCACCTACGTATATTAAAAATATCTGAAAAATCTGAATCAGTCAATAACCTAATGCCGTATGCCCTTATGGCTTACAATAGTAGTATTCATAGTTTTACTAAATGCAAACCCTTAGATGTAATTACGGGTCACTTTGACCCCAGAGATCCTTTTGACATAGATTTAACTTCGCATTTATTACAGCAGTATATGCATAATCATAAAGACAAGATGATCCTCGCTTATAATACTATCGAAGATCTTTGCAACGCTTCTCGTTCCGATCTGATGAATGCTCGTAATAGAACCCGTGAACCGGAGGTAAACTATCCACCCGAACAACAGATTTTCGTGAAAAATCCGATTGCTTCGAGGCAAAAGTTAGCTCCCCGATATACCCACGACGTAGTTGAGACTGGCCTCCCTATTCACATTTATACGAAGAAAAAGAGAGGTCCAGTTGCCAAAACTAGACTTAAGAGAGTCCCTAAAACCGCACAATTGTTGCAGGACGATGCTGATGTTCCTCTTTCTACTGACTCCAGCAATGCTGCAGGAGATAAAACTTGAAAGTCTTGACAGCGGACCAGGTATCTTACCTTTTAAACTCGGGCCTGCCAAAATCGTTTCCCATTATCATTCTTTCCTACGTTATGTTGACTTTGGCGATATACACGAAATAGTTAAATCTATTAATAATCAGTTAAATTCAGTAAGCCCTGAACTGAATAATCGTACGAGATTCTTATTCGAGCCCCATATGACTTATCTGAAAAGTAAGCTTAATAATGTACTTAGACAGTTAGAAACTTTTGAGTTATCTCGTAATAAAAGAGGACTCGTAGATGGTCTCGGGTCTGTTATAAAAAGTATTACTGGAAATTTGGATTACACAGATGCATTGCACTATAATCAGGCTATTAAATCCCTGCAAGATAATGAAAATAGGATAGCTTCAGAACTTAATGCACACGTTAGTTTATCAAAAGACTGGATAGCTGAACATTCAAAAATTTTGGATAATATAATAGATAATCAGAACAAGATAGAACTATTAGTAAAAAAGATTAGTGAAACAGAAGCTACCAGAGAAAATGATTTAATTAAATATGCTCATCTTTTCCAAGTTTTTACTATTCTTAGCGATAACATAGATTATATATCGCAAGAACTTAATAAATTAGAAAATGTTCTTGCATTTATAAGAATATCTACTGCTCATCATGCAGTTGTAGATTTAATTACTATTAAGGATATAATTAAAAACTTAACTAGAATATATAACAAAGATAATATAGTAGATTTAGATGTAAGGGAAATATATGATGTAATCAGACTAGGCTCCTACTATACGGGAAATAAAATAGTTATAGTATATAAAATTCCGATCCTCATCCCCTTAACCTATGATTTTTATAAATTATGTATGATTCCTAATAAATTAAATCAAGTCATATCACCCCCACATCCTTTTCTTGCCTTACATAAGAAAGACTTCAAGTATATAGAGACAGAATGTCCGAAGACGAGCAAATGGTATCTATGCAACGAGTTGAAAACTATGCACAATCAGACAGCACCAGATTGTATCCAGCATTTGATCACCACTCAACAACGAACAACTTCATGCAATCCTAAGACAGTATCCCTGAAGAAACCTGCTTATGAAGAGCTCGATGACAGACACTACGGTATCAGCTTTCCCACGCCTACGAAAGTGCATTTATCCTGCGGACGTGACCTGTATGACACCTTAAAAGGCAGCTACCTCGCTATAATACCTCAGAGATGCTCTCTTGAAACACCGCACTTTAAGATCTACAACTTCAAAGACCGCCTCAAGGGACAAGCGTTGAAAATCATCGATATCCCAGCCGATAATTTGACTTTTTGGCAGCAGACGACATCTTCAGCCCCAATCTTTAAGTTAAACTCAATCAAGTTGGACCATTTACACGAGACTAGTAGGAAGTTGTCCATGCAGTCACCAATTACCCTCATTGAAGACAGCAATTCCAGCGTATATCACACCACTATACCGATGTACGTGATAGTGATCATCGCCTGTGCAATCGTCAGTGTCCTGCTCTATCGAAAATACTTTCTACGACGAAAAGCAATGATAACACCTGCTGAACCTGCAAGCAACCAGATGGAACTTCAAAGAGTCTTCACTGTACCAGCTACCAGAGTAGACACAAATCAACCTCCAGCTCAATTTACGACTTCTGTCTTCAATAGTCGCTGTTCTACGGGGGGAGGTGTTACGCTAAGCTAACTATCGCATCGCATCGCTTGCACTGTACCCAGCGCGGCTGTGCATATGGACCACCCGGCAACGCAACGTCAGCTCTTCACGGCGACATCTTCTCACGGTCACCTCTCCGAATTGAGGAACACCTGTGTGATTCTCATTATGAATCAAACTTCGATCATGGTCACTTGTATAACTTAATTTTTATGTTTAATATTCATGTAAAGTTTGTCTAATTAAATCTACGTCTCCAAAACTATCTTTTTCTTGCGACTCGCCTGTAGAAATCGTAAATAGCACAAAGTATCAAATAATGTCAATAATATTAAATTGCTGGAATGTCAAACACAGAATCAAAATAGAGAAATAAAACAAATAAGATAATCACATTATGAATAAGAGAATTTCTGTATCAAAAAAGTATGAATAAGCATAATATGCATATTATGAAATAGAAAACAAAATTGATATTATGTAATTTATAAAACTATAGAATTGTTGAAGTGTCACACATAGGGTCATTCAAAAAATCACTTATTGAATAATAACATTTCTGTATCAAAATTGTTGGAGAGTGTAATTTTTTATGTCGTCTGGTAGTTTATTAAATATTATTGGACCCATGCAGAAAACACTCTTCCTAAAGTAGTGCTGTTTTATAACCACCGGTAATCAAGAGGTTTTTGTATTGACTTCTCACGGGACCTTTCTTGGTATCCGAAAACTTAGCAAATAATGCTTTATTATTTTTTACAAAAATTGCCATTTTTAAATTATACAACGACGGAAAAGTAAGAATTTTCAAAGACTTAAACAGAGGTTCATCTCTAGGTTAACGACTACACATAGCTCTAACACAACGTTTCTGGGCTTATATATGTTATCTCTTAAGCTGCAATTACCCCAAAAAAATATTCCAAACCTCAGGACCGATGCGACTAAACCATGATAAGCTATTCTATCAGTCTTTATGTCAACCTTTTTCGTCAGGTTAAAAATAACGTATGCCGCAGTGCTTAACTTTTTGCACACCTCTTCTGCTTGAGGTTTCCAGGTTAATTGATCGTCGATATGAATTCCTAAAAATTTCGCGACCTGTGTTTGATTAATAAGTTGTCCATTGTATTGTACATTGACGTTCGGCGGAATCGTACGTTGGTGAAAATGCATCACATTAGTCTTAGGTATGTTTATTACCAGGTTGTATTGTCAAGCCAATCAATAATGTTTCTAAGGTCAATATTAGTATCCCGTTCATAATTGTTAATATTTGCACATTTTCTTAGTGCCGTGCTGTCATCGGCAAATAGAACCATTGGATTTGGTATCTGACGAGGCAGATCATTTATATGTAGCAAAAATAGCGGGGCACCCAATACACTACCTTGCGGTACACCGAATTTTAAAATTTTACTTTCAGATTTAAGTACATTTTTGTTCACGTTTAGATTTAAGACAAATTCTGGAAATCTCCGTATATTGGGTGCGGTTACTGAGGTAGGATTTTATGAGATTCAGCAGACTTCCCCTTAAACCGTACGCTCGAGATTGACACAGTCAAAAGCTTTAGTCATGTCTGTGAAAATAGCACAAATCGGATTAATTGTTTTATTATCATTATTTATCATTATTTCGTGTAAAAAATCATAAATTGCTGTATTCATATTTTTATTTTTTCTAAAGCCTGCTTGTTCACCTTGGAAAACAGAGGAATTAAAGCAACCGGTCTATAGTTGGCTATATCCTCCTTGCAATTCTTTTTGTAAAGCGGTTTGCCTATGACTGTTTTAAACCGTCAGGACCGGACCGTCACCGGTGCTGATGCCAAGTTAATAATGTGGCTAATATGTGCGATTATGTTATTTGACACAAATTTTATAACGTTGATGAGTCAGTCAGTCAGTCAGGCCATTTGTAATTATTTATAAAAGATAGATGTTAGAATATCATTGAGTCTGACATGTCCTGGCCGACTACACTTGTCAGATGAGATGATTATCAGTGCCGTAAACAGGGCGGTGCCACCGGTGCCCAGGGCCTAGGCACAGGGCGTAGACTCTGGGGGGCGCAAGAATGGCCACACCGGCACGACTATTATTTTTTCGGTTTGCTCCTGATAAGTTCCCGCTGCGCCCCTAGAGCAAAATCAAAATCAAAGCATTTATTTCAAGTAAGCCAGTTACAGGCACTTTTGAATTGTCGAAACAAAGATGAAAATTAAATGTAGCTACAGTCCCATTCACAAGACATAAAAACTGTGAAAGTACTGTAGTTGCCCATTCCCTAGCGTAGATCGATCTCTATGGAGAAGAACGGGCAAGAAACTCCGTGGACACTCTTTTAAATCAGAATATTGTTACAAAATCTTGGTTACATCATTCATGTTGAGATGGTATATTATGTGAGAACAATGTAAGCAAGATGTGCACGTTAAAAGTGTCCACAGCAAAAACACACAAACAAAAAAAATACAATTCAAAATAATTCATTCAAATAAGCCATGGCAACTAAGAGATGACCAGTCACAACTGACAGCGCCCGTTCACGGACATGACGCATGGATCAGCACCATTCAACTCAACCATTTTGAAAGGAACTGTAGTAGAATGGAACGTATTGTAAGATGGTGTGATACTCTATGGATGACGCTCTCATTGACAACTACCGTGATGTGATTATGGTGTACATACCGATGGCTATACAGGGTGGAATTTTGTAATGCCACCTGAAGGGAAAGTACTCTAAAAACTGCAGATAGAAAATTTTACTCAAAGGAAACATTCCTTTATTTTTGAATAGAAAGCGAACTGCATTCAAAGCTTTTCGAAAATTCTCTTCTCTTACACCCGGGAATCGAACCGGCTAAAATCTGAAAAAATTATACCCTGTACTTTTATTGCATCGATCGTTAGGGTCAATTATAAGGATGAAATCTCTCTAACAAACATGATAAATTAAATGAAAGGAAAACCAGGAAATCTTAAATTAATTTAATTATTTACAAAAAATGGTAAACTAACTAATTAGTTGCTTAAATGGGCTCCATTCTCTTGGATACACAAATTTATTCTTTTAACGAATTCATTTCTAGTAACTTTAATAAAGTGTTGTGAATATTATAAATCGTATTCTGAACTTCAACTCTCAACTCGTTGTCATTCGCATAAGATTTCATGTAAATTTGATTTTTTACATATCCCCACAATTAAAATCTAATGGGGTGAGATCTGGCGATCTCGCAGGCCATCTGATTGTGCCGTTTATACGAATCCAGGCATTAAAATGGTTATTAATGTAGACAGTAGTGATTCTGCTGTTATGTGCTGGAGCACCATCTTGCTGTAGAATTATTTGGTTTCGCTCTTCCTCGGGGAAACCATTTAACTCGTTTCTTAAGAGATCCGGTATTTCAATATACTTGACAGTGTTTAAATGACCTTCGTACACGTGGACTAACACTACATTATTTCTCATAATTCCGCACCAAACGTTGAAAGAAAATCTTACTTGATTGTTAGTTCCATGAACACGAACAGGATTCACTCGAGACCAATAATGGTTATTGCGGCGATTGTACATGCCATTATTGCTGAAGTTGGTTTCCTCAGACCATACAATGTTACTCAAAAAATTAGGGTTTCGGTCAATTTCTCCAAGCATGTTTTCACAAAATTGTAATCGTCTCTCACGATCCCCAATATGCAATTTTTGCACCAACCGACCTTCACGATAGCATTTGTACTTATACTTTTTCAGCACTTTAAGTACGCGAGTGTGGGTTGTTCCTAATTCATCGGCAGCATCTCTACTTGAAGCCTTCGGAAATGATTCAAAGTATGTTAAAACATCTAGTTCAAAATCGAAATAGTTTTGCTGAACAGTTTTGCCGTTTTCTACCATTCTTTTCAATACGAACCGAGTTGGTGCCTGTCGGTCTTGATATCTTTCTCCATACCACCGCAGAGCTAGATTCACGTTTTTGTTATTTAAAAAATAAGCTTCCATTAAATCAAACTGTTCTTGATATTCATTAATAAGCCATTTTCACCGTGAGACAAAATGTGATATGAGTTGTAAAAACAATCAAATGTGAATAACAACTGTGACAATCTAATTTTCAAATTATAATCTAACATTCCATATTTAAATTACCTCATACACGCAGCTACGAGTATGTCGCAAAGGAGTCTGCATTACAAAAGATGGATGTTAGTTAAAGAGCTTTAACTTGACTCATTGAATTTGTAACTTCAAATTTCCTGGTTTTCCTTTTATTTAATTTATCATGTTTGTTAGAGAGATTTCATCCTTATAATTGACCCTAACGATCGATGCAATAAAAGTACAGGGTATAATTTTTTCAGATTTTAGCCGGTTCGATTCCCGGGTGTGGGAGAAGAGAATTTTCGAAAATCTTTGAATGCAGTTTGCTTTCTATTCAAAAATAAAGGAATGTTTCCTTTGAGTAAAATTTTCTATCTGCAGTATTAAGAGTACTTTCCCTCCAGGTGGCATTACAAAATTCCAACCTGTATAATAAAAACGTTATTAATAACTAGAACTTTCATTATTACAACATGGTGACAGCGGTACAAAAAGATCCTTTGGAATAAGTACTCTGCAAATAGTACTTTGTGTAAAGGTTAAGAACAATGGACGTCTCTGGAAATCATACTGTAATTAAATGCCTAAATATGGAGGGAGACATGCATATGAACTGGATTAAATTTAAAAGGCAGCTTATATATTTTATAGACGCTTACAATCCCAAGGCAGAAGAAAAACAAAAAATTGGCTTCCTTCTGCACCAAGGCGGCGAAATTTGTCAAGAAGTGTTTGAGAATTTTACAGAAGCAGAAAGAAAAGGTTCGTTTGAAGACAACAATATCAGATCTCACTTTGACAAAGGCGTTGGATTTATGCAGGACATATGCTATAGTTGATTCCCAGATTGGCATAATACAAAACAATAATGAAATGCCTAAAATAAAAGAGGAATCCCCTGAAGTTGATGAAATAAAGAAGAAGAATTTAAAAGGTACTCGACAAAAATGTAACTATTGTGGTTTTGATCATATTTATGGCCGTTGCCCAGTATTTGGCAAATTATGTGCAGTATGTGTTTTTTTTCTTTTTCTTCATTTTGCAAGACAGTGTAAGGCAAATGCAAGAAGAAATGTGAATTTACTGGTAAATGATGCAACTGAAGGAATAAATAGTGATGAAGAATTTCAGGTACATGATTTAACAATATGTTCGTTGAACACTAATAATAATGAGTGGTACATTGCGTCTCTAGTGATTAATGGTCAAAAAGTAGAATTTAAAGTAGATACTGGCGCTCAATGTAACATTTTAAGTTTTATGCAGTATAAAGGTTTAGGGCTGACAAACAACATTAAGAAAACAAATATTCAAATAACCTCATTTACTAATGAAAAAGTACCTGTAGTAGGAAAATTATTTATAAACTGTTTAATAATACTTTGCATGTATTATTTATTATATATTTATTATTATATATTAATAATATTTTTCATTGTGGATCAACTTTGCTCAAATATATTAGGATTGTATGCCTCTGAACAATTAGGGTTAGTTAAAAGGATTCAAGAAATAAAATTTATTCCTATGCAATATAACCACTTATTTGATGGACAAGTAGGATGTATTCCACAGACAATAAAGTTGGAAATTGATGCTAATGTCAAACCTGTTGTTTCCCCAGCCCGTAGGTTACCCTATGCATTGCAACCAAGAGTTAAAAAAGAATTAGATTCCATGGTTCAGAATGGAATTATAGAACCGGTTACGGAGCCAACAGATTGGGTAAGTCAAATGGTGGTTGTAGTTAAAAAAGATGATTCATTAAGATTATGTCTTGACCCAAGACCATTAAATAAGGCATTAAAGCGAGCGCATTTTCCGTTTCCCACTGTAGAAGAGATATCTGCTAAATTATGTGGTGCTAAATGGTTTTGTAAACTAGATGTTCAGTCTGGATTTTGGAATCTACCAGTAGATCGAGAAAGTTCTAGGCTATGTACTTTCCTAACAGTGTGGGGCAGGTATTGTTTTATTAGACTACCATTCGGAATTAGTCCCGCGGCAGAAATTTTTCATAGAATAATTTACGAAACATTTGCTTGCTTAAAAAATGTAGCTACATTTCAAGACGACATTATTTTGTGGGCTAATACAAGGGATGAATTGAAATTAACTTTATTACAAGTTCTAGAACAAGCTTCAAAAAGTAACATAAAGTTTAACCCTAAAAAATGTTTATTTTTTCTTAACAATGTTACATTTTTGGGGCACAAATTTGGGGAGAATGGGGTAAGCGTGGACTATGAAAAGATTAAAGCAATTAGGGAATTGAAACAGCCTACTGACAAAAAACCATTGCAAAGATTACTTGGTATGGTTAATTATCTGTCTAAATTTATACGAAATTATTCAGATTTGAGTGCACCGTTAAGAGATTTATTGAAAGATCAAAACGAATTTATTTAGAATGACCATCATACAAAATATTTTGAAAAACTAAAATCTAGTATAATAAATGCACCAGTTTTAGCATTTTATGATCAAAATAAGGAGTTAACGCTCAGTGTAGATGCCAGTTCAATCGGCTTAGGTGCAATATTAATTCAAAATGGGCGTCCTGTAGCTTTTGCATCTAGAGCTTTAACAGAAACCCAAAAAAGGTATTCACAGATTGAGAAAGAACTTTTGGCAATTTGTTTTGGTGTAGAAAAGTTTAGACAATATATTATAGGTAGAGATTCAGTACGGGTTAAACAGATCACGAACCAATCTTAGGAGTAATTAATAAGCCTCTACATAATGTACCAATCAGATTACTACGAATGATTTTGATTTTTGAACTTTAAATATTGTACATACACCTGGTAAATATCTATATATAGCAGACACTTTATCTAGAGACTTTTCACTTAATAGTGAAAAGTGTCTCTAGATAAAGTTGATAATGATTTAGAGAGGTACATTTCTATGTTGATTAAAAATTTACCTGTTACTACCGAAAATTGGAATAAAATTAAGCAGCACACAGATATAGACCCTGTAATGGTTAAATTAAAAAAGATTTTACATTAAATGGCTGGCCTAAACATTACAAAAATGTTGATGAATGCCTAAAACCTTATTTTGATTATAGAGATGAAATTGTTTTAATAAAAGATTTGTTATTTAGTTTAGAGGAAATAGGATTTGAATTCCTAACTCACTGCGATTTGAAATGCCAAAAAAGTTACATACTGGACATATTGAAGCACAAGTGTGATCATAATTATGTTTTTGACAGTAAATAATCCAGGCTTTTATGCAGCCGACGTATTTTATTAAATAACGGGAACCAAGCTTGAGTTGATCAGTATGGGATAACAACTATACCCTCCGCTTCATCGGATATGATTTTTTGAATCGTTTTTAGTATCATTGAAAATGGTGGAAAGGCGTAAAAGTTTAAATCTTTCCATGAAATGGTGAAGGCATCAATAGCCCACGCATCAGGATCATTTTTCCAAGTAATACACACATCAAAAGTATCTAGGGATCAACATATATTTTTGCAATAACTTTTCTCCTGATTGATATTAATTAAAATTTTCTTTAAGGATTCATCAAATAAAGTGTTTTCGTTTGTCACAGTAACGATAAACCAAGTCACCTTTGCATTAATAAATAAATTTGCCATTTTCCTAATAAAGGGATTTTTGACATTTGAACCACTAACATTAAAGTTCGAAAAAAAGACTGAAATAACAGTTTTCTTTAAAATTTTATTGGGTAACTTAAACAATTAATAATCCGTGTTTCTACCGCGAACACTAACAACACAAGAACATCGGTTTGGCATACTCAAAATGAGTTCATCCAAATCACGCTGTGGAATGGCCGCCCATGTTCGTTGCAACAACAAAAAAAGGTCTTCTTGCGACTGGATACCCTCCATATTCGGCAGAGCTCTTCTCTGTAGCATATCCCATGCATGCTCAATCGGGTTCAAGTCTGGCGACTGAGCAGGCCAGGGCAGGACATTGATGTTAGCTGCGGCGAGAGTCTGTCTTACAACTCTTGCGGTGTGCGGTCGTGCATTATCATGCATTAACTGAAATAAGGGACCGATTTGCACTTGTAGAGGAACGATGACGTCTGATACAATCGTCTCAGCATAAATTTGAGCGTTGAGGTTGCCTCTGATCCAAATCAACTCAGTTCTTCCGCCGATCCAAATACCCGCCCATACCATGATGGTTCCACCACTATAAGGATGGACTTCCTGGCAGGATTTTAATCGCTGTTGGCGTCCAGGGGTTCTCCAGTGTCGTATACGTCTTGTATCCGGTCTCATACCAAAACGAGACTCATCAGAAAAGCACACGAAACGCCATTGTTCTTCTGCCCAATTTCTGTGTTCAAGAGCCCATTGATATCGAATCCTACGATTGTGCATTGCTATAGGTGGTACCCGTAGCGGTCTTCGGGAATGAAGGTTCACTTCATGCAAGCGGTTTCTGACTGTTTGGTCGCTAATTAAGTTCCCTGAAGAGTGATGAAGCCTCACGGCTAACATCATGGCGGTTATTGTTGGAGCTCTTCGAGTTAAGATTTGAATGTATCGGTCTTGTCTCCGTGTGGTGCAGCGATACCGTCCTCCATGGCGCTCAGCCACGGTACCAGTGCTTCGGTAACGTGTCCAAAGTCGACAGATAACACTCTGACTTGTATTCAGAGCTAAAGCTACAGTACGTTGCCGGGAACCAGCTTCTATCATTCCCACGGCTCTGAGCATTTCTTCCCTGCTTAAATGACGTCGCCGCTCCATAATAACGTTGGTTTTAATCAGTAGTAGGGAAACAGTAGCACTAATAATGTCTTCAATGCGTTGTATGTTTTTATAGGGAAAATATTGACAGCTTATTTTCATCTTTTACTCGAATTTGATTGAGAGTTCCTGATTCAAATTATGAAATGCACCAAAAAGGATCCATATAAATTTATAAAATCATAAATTTATTACAAAGCCACATCTCAATCTCAAGAAATCCGCATAAAAATGCTTGATCCCTAGACATTTTTGATGTGTGTATATGTATTGCATTTAGAGTTACAGCGGCTGGCAAATAAATCTATATTTGGTGATCCTAACTTGTGTTTTATTTCCTCGAATGCGTAATTTCCTAATTCCCATTCAGTATCCAGAAACTTTTTACGAGACAACATATCAGTTTCTTGATTATCTTTATAGTGTTAATGTATGATGCAAAAATCAAAATACGTCGCCTTTCACACCATTTCCAGATATTACGAGTCTCATCGTTGAGATGTGGGTATTGTACACTGCCCATCCTGTTAATTCTAATCGCTGCAACATTGTCGATTCTTAATAACAACTCACAATTTAAAAAAAATTACTGGCAAAGACTTTTAACCCGAAAAATGCGGCTTTCAGCTCTAACTGGTTAATGTGTAATTTCAGTTCATTTTCTTTCCAATAACCGTACGATTTATTGCCATCACAATATGCACCCCACCCGGTGGATGAGGCATCGCTGAAAATTTCTTTTATATATTTATTGGTTTTAATATTAGAAAAACCAAAAGCCACATTGTTTAACCACCACCTAAGAAAGTTAGGCAATATTATTGTTTAATTGTAACTATCATTTTCTAACAAAGCAATAAAGAATTGAGAATTGAATTGAATTGAATTGCATTAAATTTGCAATGCTCAAATAATTTTGTATGCATCCAAGAATATTGTATCGCAGGACAGGCAGATATTAAAAGACCAATTTTTCTAGCAAAATCGCGTAATTTACATTTACGAATGTCTAAATAGAGATGAACATTATTTTTTATTTTATAATCATTTTTTGGGAGTCGAACACAAAACCTAAGAACTTGCACTTAGTACTAGGTATTAAACGACTTTTACCTTATTTATAATAAACCCTAATTTTTCTAAAAATGCACAAGTGTGTTTCACATTAATATTAACAGTCTTTATAGTCTTTTCCGATATAAAATATATCGTCTAAATAAATAACTGAAATCATATTTCTGGACCTCAAATGCTCCATTACAGGCTTCAAATTTTTGGGAAAACGTACGGAGCGGTGCACAATCCAAAAGGTAAACAGTTAAATTCAAAAAGAGTTCCATTATAATTAAAACGCAAACTGTATTTCCTATGACATTTAGCGACATTAATAAAAAAATATGCATCTTTTAGGTCAACTGAAGCCATGTAACATTTTTTAGTTATTAGTTTAATGGCTGTTCTATAAGCCTCTACTTTAAAATGATTAGTTTTTACAAATTTATTTTAGAGTTTTAAATTTAGGATAAAGCGTTTATCACCATTTGGCTTAGGTACAAGAAAGACACTCGATATGAATTCGCCCTTCTCATGGGAACATTGTGAAATTGCATCGATATCAATTAATTTTTCAATTGTTTTAACATTATCGTAATGCTCCTGTTCTGATTTAGGCATAGAACATGGACTGTTAAATCCGATTGGAGTGGATGTAAATGGGATTTTGTATCCCTTTATCCATGACTGTATGGTAGGGTCATTTGTAATTTGAGACCACTGTAAATAGAAATATTGCAAACGTCCAGCGTATTGCATTACCTGAGTATTTATCTGCGACAATTCCTCCTGGTCGGTGAAGACGTCTTCGGCGGAGGGGGCGGCTGACGCGAATAGTTGAAGCCGCGCGTCTGACGTGCCGGCTGTCGTCCTCTCGACTATTCGCTTGTTTTGTTCGGTGGTTTCCTCTGCATTGGGCCCCTGAAGTTTAAATTCCGATTCCTTGGCGTGCCCCTGAAGTTCGAACTACTTTTGCTAGTAGACGCTATAGGATTGGTCTTTTGTGTGTTTTTGTAAGTGTTTGCTTAGAGGTCTCATTTCGTAAAATCATTTCAGTAAGCTGAGATAATGCGGCTAGTGCGACTCCAATTTGATTTTGCTTTTGTAACAAAGTGGCGTCTCTTCTGGATAGAATATCTGGAGTAGCTGCTTTAGCTTCAGGATTTAATAACGGAGCTACAAGAAAATTACAGTTAGCCGGTATAAGATATTTATTGAGAAGCGGTTCTTTGAGTTCTCTAGGTAAACCTTTAAGCAAGATATCTTGCCAACGGGTTGCGATATCTTTATGAATATTTCTACCCAGCGCAATGTCTGGCTGTGGTGGTTCTCCTAAGATCTGAAGTACATCTTCTTCTAGCTGAGTATCCTCCTCTTGAACGCTTGCGGAACATGGATCGGGAGCAGAGGACGGTCCAGGCTGCGGAAGCACCGCTTCTGCATTGGTTTGTTCCAAACTAGCAGATTCATAGAGTGATGTTTGTGGAATAGAAGAAA
Organism: Xestia sexstrigata; assembly: GCA_941918905.2. Classification (NCBI taxonomy): domain Eukaryota; kingdom Metazoa; phylum Arthropoda; class Insecta; order Lepidoptera; family Noctuidae; genus Xestia; species Xestia sexstrigata. The sequence goes on along the minus strand of OW799203.2, from coordinate 1,087,480 downwards.
TCAAGCCAGGCAGATCTAAGGATTCATTCCTGTGGTTGAGTGGCGAAGCTCCAAGATCGGTTGGTGACATCAAGGGCAAAACTTGCTCTTCGATTTCCGAATCTATGCAAAAAAAAAAAAAAAATAGTGTTATATAATATAACCGTCAACGACGGCAATTGATTCGAGCATTAACCGCCAACGATGGTAATTATACTTTGAAAAATGCAACCGCCAACGACGGTATTTGATTCAAACTATAACCGCCAACGACGGTATTTGATTCAAACTATAACCGCCAACGACGGTAATTATACTTTAAAAATTTTAACCGCCAACGACGATAATAATTCTGATATTCTCCAAAGATGATTTTAAATCAGTAGCAATAGGTAACACGTCAACGACGATTATAATAACATTGTTTTTACTTACTGCTATCATCGGATGAAATAACGCGTCTTCGCCGCTTTAATTTCCGTTCCAATTTTTTAATCTTCTTTGTGATGATAGATTCCGATCTTCTCGATGTTTCCTTTTGTTTCCCATAATTATTAATATAACTAAAATTTATTTTGACTACCAAAAGTAAATAACGCAGTGGCGACCGAATACGTGCGAAGGCTACAGCACGATAACACAGAATGAGGATTACTGTCGGAACGGTCCGCTACGAGAGCAGTGCGCAGTGGTGGGGTGAAAAATAAAAATCATTAACTTTAAACCATCGTGCAAGGCCTACGGTAGATGGCGCTACTACACCATGTCAAATATAAATCGCAAAGAATGAAGCTGCGAAGCATAATTTACATAAACTAGACTTTACGTTAATATAACAAGTTTTGAACGAAAATTCAACTATACTTAAGATTCGCGTTTACACTCTACGTACGGCCACTACTTGCACCCTGGTGTCGAGATAGGGTCTCGTTGCCGACAATTACCAATTATTATTATTTATTTATTTCAACCAACTTAGGATCATAGTGAACAATTAAACAGAATTAAAATTAAAAAAAAAAACAACAACACAATTAAAATCGAAATCACAATTAATATTAAAATTAAGATCACAGAAATTAAAACCTGAACCTAATTTAAACCTGTTTTTATGTTTGTAAATATCTCAAAAGTTTGGATTTCTGATTTAAATATATAAATTATTTCATTATAATTACCTCCAGCTTTTCCCACTGTTTACTTAGTTATTAAATTAGTGTGATCATTTAACTCACTAGGTACTCTCATTAGCTTACTCATAGAATAGATATGAATAACAATAATATTTAAAAACTCATAAAATAATGATGATAATTGATCGTTACATAATTATGTCTTTGAAACTTTTTTTTATGACTATGTGGCGTGTTTATACAAAGTAGTGGTCGGGTTCATCGTTTAAGTAGGTAGTCCGTGTAGATTTTTAGGTTAAATTAAGTCAAACATTATTGATAAAAATATTTTTTTTAATATTAAATCGAAATCGATTTAAAAAAAGTTGGAACACTGGCAGGTTCGGAAAGTATGTCAAATATTTCTAAATAATTCAAGGTTTAATCACCTGCAAGGGCATTAGGGCCAATGAAAGGTTTTCTTTTTGAGTAGTTATTTAAAAAAAATAGTTTCCAAGAACTCTGTAGATGGCGTTGAACTGACTACGTTACTAAGTGCCAAAGCCAAAACGCTTGGAAAAAAAAAACATTGCGTCACGTCACATACGCCCGTTGGCTGACACCAACCACCAACCATTACATCCAAGTCACCAAGTGAAAAAGCTCTATGTGGTCTGTGAAGTGAAATGATGTGACGTTCCGTTCCTTGCAGTAATTTACCATGTTCAGCGCCATCTATCCAGCGACTAGGGAAGAGTTGAAAAAGAAAATCCCCCATTGAACGATGGCGGAGATATAAGACTGTCATGCCAGCTCCATAGTAAGTTTTAATGAAAAAATTCTGTTTGTGTTGTTTGCAATGCTATTCCATAATGTTCACATTTTTAGGCTTGTAATTAGTCTCCCAAAACATTTTCTTTCAAGTCATAAAAGTGGACATTTGGGAAACACATTCAATTAAATTACTAGCTAGTCTTTGTCTCTCTTTGGGAAATAGTAGATTTTACAACAAGTGCACAAAACGAACCATTTCTTTCTGAGGCTTTTAGCAGCCCGAGACGAACGCGAGGGCTGATAGTAATGTCGAGGATAAATGGTTTTGTGGACGAGTTATAAACTCTGCTTTTCACTTCAATTGCGAGGAAATAAAACAGTAGTATAACATAACATTTCTTTAATTAAAAATTGTCTGTATGGTGTCGGATGTCTGTATGGTGTCGGACGTAAAGAATAGCACCATCCCATATCTTCCCGAGGGTGTCGTAAGAGGCGACTAAGGGACTTACCAGAGAATGGGCAACAGCGTTCTCTATGCTTTTGTAACAGCCGTACTGCGATCGCCAACCCGCCTGCCAAGCGTGGCGATTATGGCAAAACCCCCCAATGAATAGCGCATCAAAAAAATGGCCCCTAGTGCCCGGCAGCCCGTCTACCCTCGACTACGGCAGCGGTCGAGGCTACGGCGTGGCAAGGGGTGCGAAGAATCTCCGGAAGAGATCCGGCTGCCAATACCAACGACTGGACCTGGCAACATACAACACGCGCACACTCCGGACCGACGAGAAGATAACGGAACTCGAAGAGGAATTGAGCAGGCTGCGATGGAGTATTGTGGGATTATCTGAAGTCCGAAAAGAGGGGGAGGACACGATAATCCTGAAATCCGGCAACCCGCTCTATTTCTGTGAGGGTGACCGGCAGTCCCAGGGTGGTGTTGGGTTTATCGTCCACAAGTCCCTTGTGAACAACGTGGTGAAGATCGAGAGTGTGTCGACCAGGGTGGCGTACCTTATACTCAGAATATCCTCAAGATATTCGCTGAAGGTCATACAGGTCTACCTCGGCACACCCCGACGACGAAGTGGAGACCATGTATGAGGATATTTCTAAAGCCATGCATGGTTCCAAAACTCAATTCACCGTTGTCATGGGGGACTTCAACGCGAAACTGGGCAAACGAGACGGGGATGAGCTGCAGGTGGGGCAATTTGGAGTTGGACGTCAGAATCGCCGGGGCCACCAACTGGCTAGTTTTATGGAGAAGGAGGGCCTCTATATGATGAACTCCTTCTTCAGAAAGCGTGAGCACAGGAAGTGGACCTGGCAGAGCCCCGATGGTGCAACTAGAAATGAGATTGACTTCATCATGTCAACCAAGAAGCAAATGTTCAATGATGTCTCGGTGATCAATTCGGTGAAAACCGGGAGCGATCACCGCATGGTAAGAGGCACATTGAACATCACTATCAAGCTTGAAAGGTATCGACTGATGAAGTCTACGCTCCGTCCAGAACCCCGAAAGCTTTCAGCTTGAACTCCAGAACCGTTTCGAATGCCTAGGAAGCTCAGTGGACGAATATAACGATGGGTTCGTAGAAACTGTCCATACGACCGGGTCTAAGTTCTTCAAGGCACGTCGTACAGATCAGAACAAGAGACTCTCCGAACACACTCTAAAGCTCATGAAGGAGCGGCGTGAGATGATCCTACAGACTTCAGACGAGGCGTGTAAATACCGGCAGCTCAATAGACGGATCTCTAAATCCTTGAAGAGCGACCTCCGCCGCTTTAATACCGAGCGTATTAAAGACGCGATTGAGCGGAATAAAGGCTCCAAGGTATTTGCAAGAGATCTGGCTATTGGGCAAAGCCAGCTCACGAAACTGAAGACCGACGATGGTAGGATCTTATCCGCCAAACCGGAGCTTCTGAGGGAGATCGAGAGCTTCTATGGACAGTTGTACACGTCAACCAGTCAACCCGTCGTAGATCTAGCAAACGACCCAAGAGCGAGACTGACCCGACACTATACCGAAGACATCCCGGACGTCAGCCTGTACGAGATTAGGATGGCTCTAAAGCAGCTCAAAAACAACAAGGCACCGGGTGATGATAGAATTACTGCCGAACTCCTGAAGGCGGGTGGAAAACCAGTACTTAAGGCCCTTCAGAAGCTGTTTAATTCCGTCATACTTGAGGGAAAAACGCCACAGGCATGGTGCAGGGGTGTGGTGGTACTCTTCTTCAAGAAGGGTGACAATGCCCGGTTGAAGAATTATAGGCCCATCTCACTTCTAAGCCATGTCTACAAGTTGTTTTCAAGAGTCATCACGAATCGTCTCGCGCGCAGGTTTGACGATTTCCAGCCTCTCGAACAAGCCGGTTTCCGGAAAGGCTTTAGCACCGTGGACCACATACATACGCTGCGGCAGGTTATACAGAAGACCGAAGAGTATAACCTACCCTTCTGTTTAGCGTTTGTGGACTACGAGAAAGCCTTCGATTCAATCGAGACCTGGGCTGTACTGCAGTCTCTCCAACGGTGCCAAATCGACTATCGGTACATCGAGGTGTTGAAGTGTTTGTACAAAAACGCCACCATGTCAGTCCGACTTCAGGACCAAGCCTCGGAACCTATCCTCCTGCAGCGAGGTGTGAGACAGGGAGACGTCATATCTCCGAAACTGTTCACCGCTGCACTGGAGGATGTCTTCAAGGTTCTGGACTGAGGGCTAGGCATTAACGTCAATGGCGAGTACATCACCCACTTTCGGTTTGCCGACGATATAGTGGTCATGGCTGAAACCATGGAGGACCTCAGTACAATGCTCGATGACCTCAGTAGAGTTTCCGGAAGAGTGGGTCTTAAAATGAACATGGACAAAACCAAAGTCATGTTGAATGCCCATGTCACACCCATTCCTATCAAGATCGGAGACTCTACACTCGAAGTTGTAGACGATTATGTGTACCTGGGACAAACGGTCCAGTTAGGTAGGTCTAACTTCGAGAAAGAGGTCAATCGTCGAATCCGACTCGGCTGGGCAGAGTTCGGGAAGTTGCGCGGTATCTTCTCGTCCAACTTACCACAGTGTCTCAAGACGAAAGTCTATGACCAGTGTGTGTTGCCAGTGATTACATACGGGACCGAAACGTGGTCGCTCACAATGGGCCTAATCAGAAGGCTTATTAAAGTCACCCAAAGGGCAATGGAGAGGGCTATGCTCGGAGTTTCCTTGCGTGATCGAATCAGAAATGAAGACATCCGCAAGAGAACCAGGGTCACCGACGTAGCCCGAAGAATTGCCAAACTTAAGTGGCAGTGGGCAGGGCACATTGCTCGCAGAACGGATGGCCGATGGGGCCGAAAAGTTCTGGAGTGGCGACCGCGAACCGGAAGACGTTGCGTTGGAAGGCCTCCCACTAGGTGGACCGATGACCTGGTGAAGGTTGCAGGGAATCCGCTGGATGCGAGTCGCACGGGACCGGTCAATGTGGCGACACTTGGGGGAGGCCTATGTCCAGCAGTGGACGTCTTTCGGCTGAAATGATGATGAATGATGAATTAAAAATTCAAAGTAAAATTAGTACAGTTTTGAATACTGAAGGAAATTGTATTTCCCGGCATATCGCAGCTTTATTTTTTTTTAATCTTACGACATTGCTATTAGGTTTGGGCTGCAGACTTAAACAGCCTACTACGAGTATTAAATTAATTTTGTAATAATAATTGTCTTAAATTAACTAAATAAACTACCGTAGGTACTTTAATTATCTTTTATGTCTTAAAAACACATATGGCAAATAAATAAAAGTAAATATTATAAAATAACAAATTCGATGAACTTCTTATTGTGTTTGGCTGTATGGCTCATTTTCTTTGCCTTAATATAGATACATTTATGAGTAGATACGTTAATGCATTAGTGCACAAAATTCGATTTTGTGCAGCCTATATCCTGCACAAATAAGCACTTTCAGAGCATAAGAAGTGAAATAGTACATTATGATATAAGTGCGGTAAGTTGAAAATTACAGCCGAGGCGATATTGCTAGCCCGAGCCGCAGGCGAGGGCTACAAGAAAGCAGAGGCTGTAATTATCAAAGCGCACGTATGTCATACGACGTTTTATAACATATTTGCGAGGAAATAAATAAAACTCGGACTTTCCTGAACGAATACTTAAATCTTTTACTTGTTCACTAATTAGCGATGCGCGCGCATCAGCGCTTTTTTTAAGTCAAAGACACAAAAAACAGCCAGTATTACTAATAAAGTAAATTAATATTTTTGTGTGTGTTGTTACAGATAAATGGTTATAATTTATTGTCAAAATTAATTAAATTAAAGAATTAAATGTTTATCTATTATATTTCATCTCCCAAAGTTAATTTTATTCATAAAATTTTGAACACTTCTCTGACTTAAAAACTCTTTGCTAAGATTTAAAAAAGCACCGTTCGTTTTAGACGGAGCATCTTGATAAACCGTGGGTTTTACATTACATTACTGCACAAGTACGTAATGAGATACAATACGATATTGAAATGGGTGAAATAAGAGACCCTTTACGAGCAAATGTGTTATAATAGTACATTATGATATACTACTCTGTCAAGAAAGTACCGGGAAAAGATCAATAATACACAAAATGTCTGTTATTCATTCAAATTTATTTTATCACCTTCAAAGTATGCTCCTTTAGAAACGATACACTTGCGCCAACGAATAATCCATTCATCAAAACATTTTTTAAACGCTGCTTCCGGAATTGAGCTCAGTTCTCGCCGCGAATTCTCCTTTATGTCTTCTATCGATTGAAAACGGGTGCCACGAAGTGGTAATTTGAGTTTAGGAAAAAGAAAAAAGTCAGCAGGAGCCATATCTGGTGAATATGGTGGTTACTGGATGGTATTTGTTGAGTGTTTGGTCAAAAATTCGTTCACAATGATAGCCTTGTGCGAAGGCGCATTGTCGTGGTGCAAAATCCAAGAATTTTCATTCCACAAATCTGGCCTTTTTCGTCGAATTTGCTCTCTTAAACGCCGCATAACGCTCAAATAATATTCTTTATTTACCGTTAGACCTTCCGGTAAGAATTCAGAGTGCACAACACCGCGATAGTCAAAGAAAACAGTCAACATGACTTTGACTTTTGATCGACTTTGGCGTGGTTTTTTCGGTTTCGGTTCAGTTGGAAGGCGCCACTCCGAAGCTTGTTGACTAGTTTGCATGTCAAACTCGTAAACCCACGTCTCGTCACCAGTAACAATGCGTTTCATGAATGTTGGGTCCGAACTGACTCGTTCTAGCATGTCCTCAGCGACTTTCATGCGATTGAGTTTTTGGAGAAAATACAGATCTTTTGGGTAGTCCCAAAAGATCTGAATGCCGAGCAGCAACATGTTTCATACCCAAATGATTAGTTAAAATGGTACGGATCGACTCGTGAGATACAGAAAGTTCGGCGGCTATCTCTCTCAGAGTTGAATGGGGATTTTCAGTCACTATTTTCTTCACTTTTGCGATGTTAACTTCAGTTGCAGACGTTGACGGCCTACCAGAGCGAGGCAAATCTTCCATCACATCTCGACCGCTTTTGAACGCTTTGAACCACTCATAAGCACGAGTTTTTGATAAAGTCGATTCACCGTAAGCCTTCTGTAACATTTTCAGTGACTCCGAACACGAAATTCCATTGGCGATGCAAAATTTAAGACAAACTCTTTGTTCGATATTTTTGTTCATTATGAAAATCGCAATACACACTATATATGATATTACTAAAACCAGCACTGTATTTAATATAAATAACAGATGCAACTCAAACTCCGCGCCAAAATGGAAAACAGTTGTACCAATCTAACAACTAAAAAAAAACAAAAAATTGAATTTGGAACCATAAACAAATCATCCATTCCCGATACTTTTTTGACTGAATGTAAGTGCGGTAAGTTGAAAATTACAGCCGAGGCGAAATTGCTTGCCCGAGCCGTAGGCGAGGGCTACAAAAAAGCAGAAGCTGTAATTATCAAAGCGCACGTATGTCATACGTCGTTTTTTAGCATATTTGCGAGGAAATAAATAAAACTCGGACTTTCTTAAACGAATAAATCTTTTATTTGTTCACAAATTAGCGATGCGCGCAAATCAGCGCTTTTTTTTAAGGCAAATACACAAAAAACAGCCAGTTATTACTAATAAAGTAAATTAATATTTTTGTGTTATTGTTACAGTTATATAAAAATAAATAGATTGGTTGTAATAAATTGTCAAAATTAATGAAATTAAAGAATTGAATTTTTATTTATTATATTTCATCTCCCAAAGTTAATTTTATTCATAAAATGTTGACCACTTCTCTGACTTATAAACTCTTTGCTAAGATTTAAAAAAGTACCGTTTGTTTTAGACGGAACATCTTGATAAACCGTGAGTTTTACATTACATTACTGCACAAGTACGTAATGAGATACACACATCAACACAGTCTAGGGATATTTCATACTCAATTAAATAACTCGAAAAGTACTGGCCGCATTGGAATCTTTTATACACCGATTTGTTTGTAATTTATCTCAGACTAATTCCAAATTCAAATTTTTGAAAATTCTTTTGTTTCGGTGGCATAAAAATGTCTTGATGTATAGGAGAGGGAATTTTCATTTGTGCGAAATTTAGAAAACAATACGAATTACGTTTAGTTACAGTTTTTTTTCATTTTTAAACGAAAGATAAAGTTAAAATTGAGGTATTGTAGCCATGCAACGCCGACATTTGACGAGGGCGGAGATGTTACGAGCTGTGGGAATGCTGGAAGCTGGATCTGTTCAGCGTAATGTTGCTGAGGCCATAGGGACCCATCAAAATGTAATTTCAAGATTGTGGACACGCTATCGTGCCACAGGTGAAGTAGCGGAGAGGCACCGGGGGCCAAGTCGCATCACTACCCCCAGACAAGACCGATTTTCGCAAATTACTGCGCGAGCACAACCAAATGCAACGGCGACTCAATTGGTCCAAAGGCTGCGAGTGGAACACCAAGTGCTTGTGAGTGACCAAACTGTAAGAAGGCGACTGCATGAAAGCAATCTACGCTCTCGTAGACCACTCCGGGTCCCACTTTTACGGAGAGGCAATCGTGGACGACGATTAGAATGGGTTCGGAACCACGTGGACTGGGGCCGTGACCAATGGTCCAATGTGCTGTTCACGGATGAATCCAGGTTCGGCTTCCATCCAGATTCACGAAGGACGCGTGTTTGGCGAGTTCCTGGACGATGGAGCCGTCTCCAGAACCCTCAGGAAGTTCACCTATACCAAGGAGGAACAATTATGGTTTGGGCAGGAATTCGTCTTGGAGGACGGACGGATCTCGTTTGGGTGCGGGGCAATATGACGGCAGAACGATACGTCCAACAGGTGCTGGGGCCCGTAATCTTGCCCCACAGAACACAAATGGGGCAAGATTTCCTGCTCATGCACGACAATGCCCGGGCACACACGGCGAGAACGGTAGCAGCTTGGTTACATACACATAATGTTAGGGCCTTAGACTGGCCTGCTCTCAATCCCATTGAGCATGCGTGGGATATGCTGCAAAGAAGAGCTCTGAAGGAAGTTCCTGAAAATCTGGCTACAGAAGATCAACTTTTTGCGCACCTCAGAAGGACATGGGACAATATTCCGCAGCAAGACATTGACAACCTTGTTCTGAGCATGCCGAATCGTTGCCGATGTGTTATGAACATCATGGGCGCTTTCTCAGACTACTAACTTCAAGTTTATAAACACAAATTAAACGATTTTTCTATTTTTTTCAGTTTTTACTCACAAATTAAAAGTTCATTCATATACGGTTTTCGTCTATGCTTCATTTTTTTTCCATAAAATCCTGAAATTTTAATCTATACCTTAACCATTATTAAAAAATGGTAGAATATTAAATAACGTATCTTTTAAATATATACATGTCATATAAATAATTAACACATTGATAGTAATTCGCTTTTTTAAAAATATCCCTAGACCGTGTTGATGTGTGTACTTACATTACGATATTGAAATGGGTGAAATAAGAGACCCTTTACGAGCAAATGTGTTATAATAGCTATTAGTAGTAGTAGTTAGCTATTTATTCACCAAGGGTAGTAAGACACAGATTACTAACCAAGTGTGCATTTGAGGCCCGACGCGAAGCGGAGGGCCGTGAACCACACGAGTTTAGTAATCTGTACTTATCCTCGAGTGATATATTCTGCTTTATACGACACTAAAGACGTAAAAGACAAAATAGTAAAAAAAAGCATTTTATTAAAAAGTTATGTTCACATTGCTACAAACTTTACCAAGAAAATTGTCTCTACAAATACGTCAACCAACAATAAGTTTTTTTTTTTTTTTTTTTAATTTTAGCGCGTCAAACGGTTTTCGCGCCAAAAGACGTTAGAGAAGGTAAAAACGCCAAGTTTCGCAGTTCCAACTTACGCGCGTGTTAAAGTGAGAGAGTGCTATAAATCTCTCGCTCTACCGCATAGAGGTTTGAAGTTTGCCGGCCATATCGGAATGTATGCTACATAGAGTAAAATAAGTCGATATAAAGGGTAAGCTACCTGCTTTAAAAGTGCTAGTGGCCAGTACTTTTTATGGTAAAATTAATCGTTTGATTGCCAACGTCATCAAGACTTAGAAAAAAACGAAACGCGTTAGTAATGGATTACTACCCTGATTTTCAGGGCAGTAATGAAATTCCATACAATATAACTGCCTAGATTTTTGAGAAGGTTTAATGAACAGAGCCTCTACCATGAGTTGTCATCGAAAAAATACTCGCTAGCGTTGAAATCGCTAGCGTGCTAACGTGGATCAAATAGATTTCGATAATGCTTGCACCATGAGATTTACGGAGTCTTACGCAGGCGCTAAGGTAAGCTCGATAGATCGTTTCGTCTAGCTAACTTCACTCTACTCACTACTACTTATGTTTTGTTTCTTTCATACCCACTAATAAGAAGAGAGAACGGCTCTTAAGCTCAAAATGTACTATTATCGCCATGCTAAAAATGTTAAGACAGTCAATATTATTAGGTATATATGAGGGCAGTGAAGCAGTAAATAGAAGACTTTTGTAGTAATTAATATTTAATAATTAGCTTACATGGAAACCACACATTAATCGGTACAAGGTAGCAGAGAGAAGGGAGGAGTGACCATAAATCATAAATCATATACACTTATAATGTTACATGTTATGAGTATCGGGTAATTTATCCCTAACACCCCCTCTCAATATTTAGTATAAATATTGTTTACAGTGTAATCTTAAGTTTACTTACAAAATAATTATGTTTTACTGATAACAATGGCTTAGTAAAAATATCTGCAACATTTTCATTGGTTGGCACATAAGAAACAGTAAACATATTTTTATTTATACAATCTTTAATAAAATGAAATTTTATGTCTATGTGTTTTGTTCTTTTACCATTTTCGTTACATTCAATCATTTGTATGGCACTTTGGTTATCTATCAAAAGGTATGTATCTGTGAGACAATTAAAATTTGTGAGTATACCTTTTAGATATAGTAGTTCAGAAGATACCATTGCGGCTGCTATATACTCAGCTTCTGCTGAAGATAATGAAACTGTTTGCTGCTTTTTAGAGAACCATGAGACTAAATTATTATTATGATAAATAGCGCAACCACTTACACTTTTCCTGTCTTCTTTGTCGCTCGCCCAATCTGCGTCGGCGTAGGCTACTAGAGATGTCTGTTTATCTTCTGACTTTGTATATGTTAGGTACTTACTTGAAGTTTGCTTAAGGTATCTTAATACCCTCTTGGCTGCTATCCACAAAGTTTTAGTTGGCTTATCTAAATACTTACTGAGATATGATGTGGTAAAAGTAATATCTGGTCTTGAAGTAGTAGAAATATATGTAAGACAACCTATTAATTCACGATATGGTACATTGGTTATAATTTCCTCATCTGATAATGACATTCCATGTTCCATAGGCGTCTGTACACCTTTACAATCTTGCATTGCAAATTTTTGTAAGACTTTTTCTATTAATTTTCGTTGACTTATCTGAAGTTTTCCTTTTTCTCTGATAATTTCCATTCCAAGATACTCTTTTACTTCTCCTAAATTTCTTATTTTAAATTCTTCTTTTAGTTTTTCTATTATTTCCAAAGTTTCTTTAACTTTTCCTATAATCAAAATATCATCAACCCATATTAGAAGTAAAGTTTTATCTTTGATGTATAAACAAAAATCAAATTTAGATTGTTGATATCCTTGTTTGGTTATATATTTATGAAATCTGTTGTTCCAGCATTTTGGAGCTTCTCTAAGTCCATATAAAGCTTTGTTGAGCTTTAACACTTTTCCTTTTTGTACTGTTACTCCTTCTGGTGGTTTTATATAAATATCATCATTCAGTTGACCGTTTAAAAAAGCTGTTGGTACATCCAACTGTTTCATTGGTAAATTTTCTTGTACTGCATAGCTAAACATTATTCGAATTGTAGACATTCTTGCTACTGGTGAATATACATTGTATGCATTGTTTATTTGAAATCCTTTGGCCACTAATCTAGCCTTTTTCTTCCCATCTTGTTTTGTTCGGAATACCCATCTAGTATCAATAGCTTTTTCACTTTTTGGTAGATCTGCTTCTGTCCATGTATCCAATTCTTCCAGTGATTTGAGTTCTACTTCTATTGCTTTCTTCCATTCTTCTCCTTTGTTTATAGCTTGTGTATACGTTAATGGATCCGAGTCCACTAGTAAACAGTATGCAATGTTTGATATATCTTCTTGATCTTCTAGAATATAATCTTGTAGGTGTTGAGGTAACTTTTTGTTTCTTCCTGATTTTCTTTGCTGTTCATGTGTAATCGTTTGAACTTCTGTGTTTTCATGTTCCTCTCTATCTGTTTCAGATTCTTGTTCTTCTCTATTAATTTCAAGTTGTTTTTCTTCTCTATTCTTCTCTATTTCTTTTCCTTTTTTATCTTTATTTGCTTTTACATTTTTCTCCTGTTCTTCTTCTTCATCTTCTTCATGCTCATAATATTTTACTTTTTCATTTTCTTTGTAGGTTATATCATCTTCATTCATTCTTACATCACGTGATACTAATATTTTATTTGTTTCAGGATTCCACAGGCGATATCCATTAGGGGAATATCCTAACATATGCATTTCTTTTGCTCTTTGATCAAGTTTATCTCCTTTTGGCATTGTTACTACCCATGACTTACTTCCAAATACTCTTAATTTTGATAAATCCTTTTTACCATACATTATTTCTGCAGGAGTTTTATAGTTTATAGCAGATGATGGACAACGATTAAGCTGATAGGTAGAACATGCTATAGCTTCACACCATAAATGCTTTGGAAGTCCAGTTTCCAACAAAAGTGTGCGAGTCCTATTATACAGGGTACGGTTCATTCGCTCCGATACTCCGTTTTGTTGAGGCGAATAAGGTTGAGTATATTGGATTATTATTCCTTTTTGTTTACAAAAATTCTCTAATATATGATTTTTAAATTCACGACCATTATCACACCTAATATTTTTAACTTTAGTATTTGTTTGTGTTTCAAATTGTTTTATATAATTTATGACATTTTGAGTAGCTTCACTTTTATTTTTCAGCACAAATGTTACACAAAAATGCGAATAATCATCAATAATAACTTGATAATATAACTCACCATTAATTCCAGGTATTCGACATGGACCAGCAATATCTGTATGTAATAACTCACCTATACATGTTGATCTCGGTCTCTTTACAGGAACAAAGGGTAACCTTGTAGATTTACCTAACATGCAGGGTGTACATGTTGTGTCGCTGACTGGTAATCCCATACTGTGTAAACTTCTTCTATTTAGATGACCAAGCCTTTTATGCCACAAATCTTTTGAAGATGAGGCGCTATTACAAGAAACACTGAGACATACCTCTAATTTCAATTTGAACAATTTACCTTCAAGCATTCCTTTTACATAGTTTTTAGTATTATGCTTTTTAATAATTACATTATTTCTGTTAAAATTCACATTATAATTTTTGTTTACCAACTGTTTTACTGAAAGTAGATTAAAGGTTAATTTTTGTACAATTAATGCTTCTAAATTAATTTCAGAATTTCTATAAGACATTTTAATAGAACCTTTCTTTTCACTTAAAATATAATCACCATTGGCAACATATATTTTTAATGGCGTTTGAAGTTTTTGAATATTATACATGTATTCTTCATATTTTTCATTAATTAAATGCTCTGTACAGCCTGAATCTATAATCCAATTAATCTCACAATTATTGTTATTCTCATTAACATTATTATTGTAGTTAATTGTGGAAATAAATGTAAATGCACTTTGACTTACAGCTACATTAGTTTCTGATGAGTTCTCCTGTCTGGGATGCTGTTGAGGTTGCGACCCACGGTGACCTCTATATCCTCTAGCTCGTGCTCTTCCTCTATGATGACCTCGATTTGATCTGCAGTATTTTGCTGTATGCCCTTGTTTGTTACATATGTTACAAGTGTAGAAAGCCGTTTCAGTATTTGCTGTAGTACTGTTCTTCTCAGAGATTTTTAATTCTTCATCTAGGAGACGTTGCTTCACAAAATCTAATTTCAGGTCTGGAGTGATGCCTGACATATCACTGTTACATTCGATGGCAGTTATTACTGTATCATATTTGGTATCTAGACCCGTTAACAAGCAAGCAATTTTATCTCTGTCACTTAGTTTTTCTTGATTACATTCTAATTCCCTTACAATAGTTTCAAACTTTTCAAAGTAGTCTTCCAATTTCTCATCAGGTTTTTGTTTCAAGTTTAATAATTTTCTTCTTAAGTGAATTATTGAAATTATACTTTTTCTTTCGAACATATTTTTGAGGATGTTTATCATGTCCTTTGCGGTTTCGCATGACTTTATAATATTCAAGTATTTATCTGGAACGCATTGAACAATGATGCTTTTTGCTTTAGCATTTGCTTTCATGAATTCTTCGTCTTCATGTTTAATTTTTGATTCATCCATTTTTATGGTATGTAATAATTGTTTTTCGTCCAGTATGCATTGAACTCTGAATATCCAATTGTTGAAATTATCTGGTTTCAATTGGGGAAATTTTTCTTGAACGGAAGCCATATTGATCGTTCACGTTCGTTCGTGCACGCTTCTCAAATTATTATATTGTTGTTATTCGTGCTTGTAACTTTGCCCTCACTTTTTTTTGAGTAGCCCATAACCTATTAGGTATATATGAGGGCAGTGAAGCAGTAAATAGAAGACTCAAAAACTCAAAGCATTTATTTCAATTAGACCATTACGGCACTTTTGAATGTCAAAAATACAAAAAAGAAAATCAAAGCTACAGTCCCAGTCACAAGGCATAATAACTTGAGAAAGTACTGTAGTTGCCCATTCCCTAGCGTAGATCTCTATGGAGAAGAACGGGCAAGAAACTCCATGGACACTCTTTTAAAAACAAAATATTGTTACAAAATCTTGGTTACATCTTTAATTTTGAGATTATACATATATGTGAGAACGATGTAGAAAGACGTGCACACTAAGAGCGTCCAGAGTAAAAGATTAGATCAACAGTTTACGAATAAAGTAATTAAAATGAACCTTGGCAGCTAAGAGATGACCAGTCCCAACTGACAGCGCCCGTTCACGAACATGACGCATGTACCGGCGCCATTCAACTCAACCATATTGAAGGGAACTAAATGACCCGACACACCCGCCACCATCAGCGAGACATTTAAGTGAGCATGACATTCTCTCAGCCACCAAGGCATATTCAAGTCAATGAAATATAAATAAATGTAAATGGTGGCTGAACAGTACAAAGTACTCACACATGTGCTATGCAATTATATAATATTATGAACTGGAATCTATATAATGCAAGTATATTTTTACAATCTTCTGCAGCTTCCACAAAACATTAACATGGGAATCAATTCTTCATCTTCTTCTTTACGTGTCGATGGACTCAAATAATGCCCGACCCAAACAATCAATTAATTTGCCCCCCCCCCCCCCTATGGTTGTGGAGCAGGACCAGCATTTAGCCAAGCATTTTTATCATCAATGTAATCCCCCAACTTATAATATGCTTGCCTACATAGTGTGCGTTTTATACAAGATTTAAATTTCGTCTCGTTCAGTTGAAGAATGTGGGGAGGTATTTTATTGTAACATTTCAAACAGTACCCCATGAAAGATGAATCTACTTTAGCAAGCCTGAAACCTGGCTGAACTAGTTGGTCCCTATTTCTAGTGTTATAGTGGTGTCTGTCACCTCTTCTACTGAATAAATGCCGATTTTTCCTAACGTACATGATGTTTTCATAGATGTATTGACAAGGTACTGTCATGATATTAATTTCCTTAAACAGTTCTCTTAGAGAATCGCGTCTACGTAATTCATAAATGGCTCTGATGGCTCTTTTCTGCAGAATAAATATAGACTCGATGTCTGCAGCCCGTCCCCATAGTAAAATACCGTATGACATAATACTATGAAAATAACTAAAATAGACTAGCCTCGCGGTATCAATATCAGTGAATTGACGGATTTTTCTAACAGCATATGCTGCTGAGCTCAGCCGTCCTGCAAGAGATGTTAAATGAGGACCCCATTGTAACCTTGAATCGAGCGTGATTCCCAAGAAAACCGTTTTATCGACAAATTCTAGTTTCTCTTGATTCAATATTATATCACAATCACTACTTTTGACATTTGGTAGAGCAAATCTAATGCACTTAGTCTTTTTTCCATTTAGTACTAAATTATTGGCGGTAAACCAATTGTGGACCTGCAGTAGGGCGTTATTTACGTCGTCATGATTAGTGGCACGTCTGTTTATCCTAAATATTAAAGAAGTATCGTCAGCAAACAACACCATATGCGGATGGTTGTTAAATAAATGGGGTAGGTCATTAATATACACTAAAAAGAGGAAGGGACCCAATATCGAACCTTGTGGTACACCCATTTTTACTTTTAAACCCATTGAGTTGACTCCATTTATTTGTACCTGCTGCTGTCTATCATTCAAATACGATTTTATTAAACTGAGCGCAAGTTTACCTAATCCGTAATGCTCAAGTTTCAAGATCAGGGTTTCGTGATTTACACAATCAAATGCCTTCGAAAGGTCACAGAAGATTCCTATGGCATCTTGTGCCTCTTCCCACGCAGTAAATATGTGTTTTAATAAAGTGACACCGGCGTCAGTTGTACAACGTCCTTTGGTGAAACCATACTGTTGCTCGTGTAATATTTTATTGGTGTTGAAATGGTTAAGCATTTGATTGAGCATTATCTTTTCAAACACTTTGCTGAAAACCGGCAACACGGATACGGGCCTATAGTTATTGGTGTCCTTACTGTCCCCGGATTTAAAAAGCGGTATTACCTTACTGAATTTCATTAGATCTGGGAAGGCCCCTTGATCCACGCACAAATTAAATATTGAGGCTAAATACGGCGCTACAGTCTCAATAATTGAGGTACAAGCTTTGATAGACATACCCCATAGATCTTCCGTTAATTTGATCTTGATTTGCTTAAAACCTTTTATGACTGTTAAGGGGTTTATATGCTGAAATTTAAATTCATTTGGACAGGCTGAAACGTTCGCTTTCAATAAATCAATAGAGAGCAAGGCAGAGGAATTTAAGGTTTCTGTAGTTTTAAGTGGGATACTGGTAAAGAAATTTACAAATTCTTGAGCAACTTTATTGTTGGAGCTCACAAGGCCACGCGATGTCTTTAGTGTGAAGTCATTACCTTGTTTTTTATTTCTATTTGTTTCATTGTTGATAATTTTCCAAACCGTCTTTATTTTGTTGTCGGCTGATTTAATCTTGTTGCTAATGAATAAGGATTTGGCTACCTTGCAAGTGTTTTTAAAAATTTTCGAGAAAGTAGCAACATATTTATTAAAAGCTTCTGTGTTGATGTAAGGCTTAAGGCCGTACAGCTCAAACAATCGTTCCCTACTTTTCCTAATACCTTGTGTTGCCCAGTCACTGAAAATAAATTTTGGGCCAATAGTTTTAGATTTCTTTTTTAAAGTATTATTAAATTCGGTGTGCACTACCGAAAAGAATTCTTCATAAAATACATTTACATTGTTTCTAATATGACCCGGTATACTTAACTTGTTAATTAAATTATTATTAAATTTGTCTAGATTGCTGGGTGTTATTTGTCTAGTTTGTATCTGAATTCTTTGTAATTGTATATTGTACGCGAAAGTAACGGTCTGACCACTATGATCTGAAGGCAGGTAATTTACGATGGATTTATCTAAGTAATCGCAGCAACAAAAAACATTATCGATACATGTAGCAGTATTTGTAGTAATTCGAGTTGGTTCTGAAAACACATTTGACAAATTAAATGATTTAAAGAGACTTAAGAATCTACTGCTAATCACATTATTCTCTATGATATTAACATTAAAGTCACCACAGATAATTATTGGTTTATTACCAGTTACAAGTTTTGCCAAAGCATCTTCCATTACTGACTCAAAGATAGAATAATTCAGGTAATTAGGGGGTCTGTAAACGCACACTATTACATGCTTATCCAGCTCAACACAAGACAATTCAATGCTATGTTCAACCGATAGACCGACTATATCATTACGCGACTTAGATTTAATACAATTTTTGACTAGGATTAATGAACCCCCACGCATCTTAGATTTTCGGTTAAAGCAACTGCTCACATTGTAATTCTCATAATTTATTTGCATTACTTCATAATCTTTCATCCAATGTTCAGTAAAACAGATAATATCAAACTTAGTTTTTTCTAAAAATAGTTCTATTTCTAGTAGTTTGGAAGAAAGTCCCTGAATATTCTGGTGAAACAATTTTAAGGAATTCTGCTCAGCCCCTTTTTTACAAACAATTGATTGAGAGCTAGAAGATACCTCGAAGTTGACGAGATTAACTAAATTGTCACTCGTACCTTCTATTGTCTTAGTGACTAGTTTAAATCTAAGCTAATATTTGTATAATTACAATTAGTATAATTACTAATTTCTGTAGACCTATTTACAAAAATCTGCGACATACCACTTATGTCTGAGTTTATAATAAAAGCTAATAGCCGAGCTATTTGACGTCTAAAACTAATAGGCAAGTACGCATTGTTCCTGGTTGACTTCAATTTCTGAACGAAACCGTTAGTGTCGAAAAATATCAACCTGTCACTATAATGACTAACTAAAAAATGCACATGATTGTTTAATTTATGGATATAATGATTTTGCTTGCTAGACAATTTCTTAAAGTACGGGAATGCGCACAGAATAATTTTCTTACATTTTAGTTTTAACAGTTGAGTGACATTGTCAGTGATATCGTCAATTTTTACGTTCGAACTATTACCTACAAGTACAGTTACTATGGCATTAGGATCTAATTCCTTCCGAGTTATGGATGACATTATGTGGTTGTATGAAGCCTGAGGTGTACAATAATTTTGAGAAGAATGACTCAGATTGTTACTAATTAATTTTCCTAAACCTATTTCTAAACCATCTGAAAACATAATGGAGCAGTCACAATGTGTACTACGAGAGGGAGAACTGCATTCTGTTTGTCCTACCTGTGATGAACCTTGTACAATGTCTGGTGGATTTTGAATGGGGAAACAGTCCCGAGCACTTCCTAACCGGGACGGGTCCTCCGTTTCCTCAGGCAGGATAGTGTCAGGGCAGAATTCCCTTTGTGATGTACATTGAGTGATGTTGGTTATCATGTCTACGACTTTTGTAGTAATTAATATTTAATAATTAGCTTACATGGAAACCACACATTAATCGGTACAAGGTAGCAGAGAGAAGGGAGGAGTGACCATAGATCATAAATCATATACACTTATAATGTTACATGTTATGAGTATCGGGTAATTTATCCCTAACAAATATCATAAATAAACCGACTAAATAGAAAAGTTGACGGTTAGTAGACTACTTATGGTATTTAGTGGTTTTTGAATTTTTATTCCTTCTAATAAGTCAAGGTCGTCCATTTTATTTGTAATTTGGTTTGTTTACGTTGTACGTTGTGTCACAGAGCTGTGTTGTGTGATTTAAAAGTTTACAATAATAGATTCAAACAGATTATTGAATAAATTGAGGACCAGTGTCTCACAGTTTCCATTGATTTGTTGGTGAAGTTCATGGAAAGGCATGTTTCAACGTTCTATTCAATTTATTGTATGGATTGTTTTAAATAAATAAATTATTAATTTACGTTTTAAGAAATTATGTTTTCTAATATTACTTAATTAATGTACTTATAGTCTGTGAAGTATATTAAAGTTTATTATACTTTCTTTCACTTTTATTTTCCAATTGGTATCCGACATGAATTGTCATTTTGGCTTGAATTCTTATTGTTCACGTCATATTCTATGCTAAATAAGCTCTTGCGGACATTATTTTGACTGTATGAGACTCAAAAACGTATATAATTTTAATGTAAACACAATGTTTCACTCGACAAAATGCTAGTGAGCTACGTAACTACTATCGTAAGCGTATTATTCGATAGCTTCAGTGAAATTAGTGAGTCATGGTACCGTTTTGTATGGTGACAGCTGAAAAACGACAGTGATTATCGAATAGATTACGTTAGGTTTTTAACCTATCGTAATCTATAGTGCTCATGGTACGAATTTTAATTCTTTTTGTGACCGCTAAGGGCGCTGTACAATATTTCATACAAACAATTTACGGATACGATAGCGACTTTTGGCTGTGTAAACTCATGGTAGAGGTACAGCTTTCAAGCCTTTTAGTGGGGTAGTATTGGTACACTTACTGAGCAAGTGTAGTATAAAAAGTACTAAATGTCTATGAGACGTTTGTGTGCACGTCGCCTATGACATCACTATGTCACTGTCAGTGTCAAACTGCTTTGCCTACCAAAACCGTCGGGCCTTCCAAAACCGTCGAGCGTCAAACTATTGTACTCTTTAATCGTCAGTCGTCTGAGTAAATAGAGCAATGAGTCTAATCATCTGATCTTTGTTTATAAAGCCATGTAAATTGTTTTAATTTAGTACAGTACAGTTCTGGGAGAAAGACATCAAAGCGAAGCGAGTGGCTCTCATCGGCTACTACATTATGAATGTAGTGAGAAAACAATTTGTCTCGCAACTATTCGTGGATTGATACTTTTATTCCTGAGCAGAATAACGTCACCTGCTTCGGTGTGTATTGTGTCTTAAAGCATTGCCTTTTCATTCGGAGCTTAATTTTAATATTTTTCTTAGCAAACTAAAAACACTCATAAGAACAATTTCATAAGTTTAAATGTTGTTTAATTATTTTATTTCTACTACACAAAAGCAGTGCTCTAAAATGAGACGTATTATTTATTTTAGAAAAGGACAAGCGAAGGTTGGAATATTATCGTTTTTGGCTCTACAAAAAAATTATAATGATAATTAAAATACACTCAATAAAAACCAGGTAAATAATCAGATATTTTTTAGAATTAATCTGTTAGTATTAATAGATCAGCAGTTAAATAAAAGCAAACGATTTCAATTAACTGCTGCTCTGGTAATTGTATGATTTTGATTTGCTCAGAAGGAACTAATATTCAATCTAAAACTTTTTCCAGGTTATTACAAATTCCTGTGATAAATTGTGTATTTTTTATACTATCTGTCGAAGTAGTAATTTGCTTCTTAACAACATATGGAGTGTATAATTACCCACATCTACCTGCTGAAGTCATAGAAACACAACTGTACAAACAGATATCACCAAAACTAGTGCTCCAGAAATCAAAACATGATTGTAAATATGACGAAATACTGAAGAGTACTAAATCTATAGAGAATTGGGAGGTGCCGAGAAAATTTGATGATTTTTCAGCAAAGGGCTTAGTGAATGGTAGTTATGTACCAGAACAATGTAATCCGGCATTCAGTGTTGCTCTAATAGTAGCTTACAGGAATAGACAAAGTCAACTGGACATATTCCTTCCGTATATCCATAACTTTCTAAGGAAACAGAACATACACTACAGGTGAGTGTTGTAATGTCTATTAATTAAATAATGACCTAACAGTTAGGACTGCTACTTTTTGTTTTTAAATTAAATGTATCAATAAAAGTTGCCCCAGTTACAGAAAAGTTGAAAGGGAATTGACTGTCTCGGTATGGACTTGTGATGAGGAGGAATGAATCGCATGTGACTAAAAGAGTGATGAATATAAATGTTGATGGATGGAGAGGGAGAGGAAGACCCAAGAAGCGATGGATGGATTGTGTGAGGAATGATATGAAGGAAAAAGGTGTAAATGATTGCGTGACGGTTGACAGAGGAGAATGGAAGAAAATAACGTGTTGCGCCGACCACAAGTAACATGAGACAAGGCCAGGAAGATGATGATATCAATATTTAAATAAAATGTCACATACATATCTTTAACATAGCATTAGACTAGATCTGTAATAGCTAAATAAAACATTGATATTCTTCTAGGATATATGTAATAGAACAACAAGATGAGAAGATCTTTAACAAAGGGATTTTATATAATGTTGGAGCAAAGACAGCGATAAGAGACAAGTTCCCGTGCCTCATCCTACATGATGTCGACCTGCTGCCGCTGGATGAGAGCAACCTGTATGCCTGTTCGGACAAACCGCGACACATGAGCGCAAGCATCGATAAGTTTCGATATGTACTCCCCTATGACTACCTAGCGGGTGGAGTGCTTGCTGTCAAATCTGAACAATTTGTAGCAGTCAATGGTCTTTCTAATAGATTTGAAGGCTGGGGCGGCGAAGATGACGATTTTTCCTTCAGACTGACTGCACATCAATTTGATGTAGTCAGGTAATTAGAAATTAAGAATTATTGTTATTGTTGGCTCACTAAACATGTTGTGTATTATAATTTAATAATAGGATGCACAGTAGACCTTTCCAAGGAACTAATTTAATCACCAATAGCTAATTCAAAATGCCTGCCTCACTGGTCTAGCTAGTGGTCGCAAGCATGACGCGATGCTACGCAAGAGGTCCTGGGTTCGATTCCCAGTGTAAGGGGGTTTTTCCATAAGGAATTTGTCAGTAGCTGCCACGGAGTCTGGACTTGTCCTTTGTTAATGGCAATTGGCTCACCCCCTATTACATAGACTTTGCCATAATTGGCAAAATGAGGGTGTACTATCAGGTACACCTCACCCTAACTCATCAGGGATTAATCAATAAAAAAATGTAATCGAAAGTCATTTATTTATTTACGCATTTTAAAATTATTACTCCAATAAATATTATAGATATCCTCGTGAAATGTCTCGCTACACGATGCTGGAGCACCCACAAGAGCCTCCAAACAGCGCACGCAGATGCATCATGAAGGAAAACCTACACCTTGGCGGCATCGATGGCCTGAGTACGTTGCCGTACGTCACCACCAACGTGAAGAACCATCGCTTGTTCACACTCATCGGGGTCCAGTTATAGCGGTACAGGACTCTGAGCAAAATACAGAGGTAAACACGGGCCACTGCAAACAGCCCGCGTCAGCTAAACCAATAGTCATCATTAATTTCATCATTTCAGCCGCAAGACGTCCACTGCTGGACATAGGCCTCCCCCACCCAAGTGTCGCCACATTGACCGGTCCCGTGCGACTCGCATCCAGCGGGTCCCCGCAACCTTCACCAGGTTATCGGTCCACCTAGTGGGAAGCCTTCCAACGCAACGTCTTTCGGTTCGCGGTCGCCACTCCAGAGCCTTTCGGCCCCATCGGCCATCCGTTCTGCGAGCAATTTTTCTGTCACATAAGTTCGACAATTCTTCGGGCTACGTCGGTAACCTTGGTTCTCTTACGGATGTCTTAATTTCTGGTTCGATCACGCAAGGAAACTCCGAGCATAGCTCTCTCTTTGTGCCTGACGTGACTATAAGCCTTCTAATGAGGCCACTACCGATTTATATCTGCGAATGGTCTATGTGGAAGTCAGGTTCACCAATTGATGACATGACTGACTTGGTGAAATCTTGTCATGCTCTGTGAACTTGATGTTTTGTTCCTTTACTATCTTTACATCAGCCATTAAAATTTATAATAGTTTTATGAAAGCTAAATATGTTTCCAGGATATAATCTTGATCATACCATATGGCTTTACTTTTTGTACCTAGTATTAATCTAAAATAAAAAAATAAATGTATTCATTAATAATAACAAAATGAAAATTGGATGTAAAGTGTCCTTGAAGCATAAAAGCGTTTCTATGCTTGCAGTTGGGTACAAATGTATAATACACTTGGACGAAAAGCATTTGATCGTGCCCCAAATTGCGTGTCGGGCACCATGGGCCATATTAGATGACAATGGGGGCTATCGTTTTTTAGTTCACCAGATGGCGCCACTGCGGAGTAAGTTCTTGTCAATAAGTAAATCTATTTCATACTCTAAAGTACCAATAACGTTATAAAAAGTTTATTTTATTACCTACGTACTAGCTGATGCCCGCGGCTTCGCCCGCCCGCAAATTATATACTAAAACCTTCCTCAGTTCTCTTGAATTACTCTATCTATTAGAAAAACCCGCATCAAAATCTGTTGCGTTGTTTTAAAGATATAAGCATACTTAAGGACAGACGCGGCGGGCGACTTTGTTTTATAATATGTAGTGATAACATCATAGTGTAAACTTCCGATACATATTTACATTATTCTCACTAAAATTAGCAAGCATGAAACATTTAAAAATCATTCTACCTCCAAGTACTAACAAATAAGATCCTAAGTTGCTACAGTCTAGAACACAATCGTGAGTATTAGTATAAATACGTAATAAAAAAAACTGGCCGAGTGCGTGTCGGGCCACGCGCAGTTTAGGGTTCCGTAGTAGCCCGTTATCACAATATTATAGAACGAACCTGTTGGTACAGCGCCATCTAGCGGCAGCTTTGTGAAACATGATAATTTATTATGTTTTTTTTTTCTTTTAGATTTTGTTTTTCAATGCAAGTCTTTACCCGTTATAAACAAGCAACTACTTCATCTTAGTCACTTAATAGGATTTATTCTAAGGATTTTGTATTTGGTACAAAACCAAGTTCACCGACTATTACTGCTAAACTAATAAAGTTATCTTAATCGCTATAGTTTTCCTTGTAATTTCATGAAATTTTTAAAATTTTCATAAAATTTTAGCAGATTTTTCTAGCCAGCAGTTTAGCTTTTAGAGGGGGGGGACGCCCCCCTACTGCAACAAAAAATTTCAATAAACCTCGGACAGTCAGACAGACGGACATGACGAAACTATAAGGGTTCCTTGTCAGGACTACGGGACCCTAAAAAGCAACGCAACGCGCGATCACCGACATCTGACATTTTGGAAGACCTTACTCTATACGAAAGCCTCTAGCGGCGAATTCATGCGCGATGTGGCCCCCAATGAGGGCCAGCCCAATATAAAAGAGTGCTGCGGGCTGCTACCCTAGCCGCATCTAAATACTGTCTGCGGAATCAAACGGCCATCGCGCAAGTGTCCTGCTACCATAGCAATCGCATAAGTATCTATTTCCAGGGGTGCCTGTACTGTTGCCATCGCGATGATTTAGTCGCCCCTAACCTTTTAATTTTTATGGCAAAGCATATGAAGCCAGGCCGTCAACGCGTTAAACGGTTGGTCGCAGTTCTAACTTAGCTAGGCTCTAGTCGGGGCGCAAGAGTGCAGTTTCCTAGCCTAGTGCGTCCAGCGGCCGGCTATATAATTTGAGTACCTACCACGGCGCGCCGGTTCCTAATTACATTTTACTTTTGGTACTTGTATTTTATAAACTTTTAACTTGCCTTGTTAGTTAGTTGATTGGTTTGTTAGTTAGTATACTGTATTGGTCATATTTTGCAACAGTACTTCAAACCAGTTCCCCCCAACGGATAGAGCTAAAATTTTGCACACACTTACTTGATCCTACAGCCAGGATCGTTTCCTCACGAAGGATCTCAACGGTTATTAGCACGGACACGAAACTTTGTATACCTAAGTACGCGTTTAAAGTTGATAGGTAAGACTATTTTTTGATAGCTTGTATTTATTATAGCTTGTATTTTCATCAACCTATTTGGTAAACCCACGGCCAGCTAACTTGTAACTGCTTTTAATCATTGTTGTGAGTGTCATAAATAAGTCGTCTATTAGTTGACGTCACCGCTGTCAAGTATGCCGTAAGCTTCAGTGCTCGGCCAGACTGCAAATGTGGGTGCGGTGCGGGCGCGGTGCGACGAGCTCAAACATATGAACTTCATTGGAGTGTCCATATTGGGCACGCGGGCGCGGGCTGCGGTGCGGGCTAGTTGGCGCGGGCCGCACGCGAATCGCGCGCGGGCAGATCAAGCCACAGCTCGTTCATACAAGTGGCCGCAGTAAGGGCGCGGGCGGCAAGTGCGGGAGCCAGGGTAACCAACTCCTAAAAATATTTACCCCTCAAGCTAAGTCAAAATTCCCACAATTACTTCAAATTCCCCCTTTTTTTTTCGGATGTGACATCAAATGACCCCTCCTGCTCCGGCTTTTACTGATTAAAACCCATCCATGTTCCTCCGTTGCCGTTTGTGTTCTAGGGCCGTGGTAACTCTTTCGAACAACCCGCAGCCCTGGCAGGTATCGGCCCTTGCGGACCCCATCCATCTTGCTGACATCTCTTTGAGTCGGGCGTAGAACACGAACGCGCCGTCGGCGTCGACACAGCTTGTCGTCATAAGACGGACGGACGGCGAGCTAGCCCATAGCTCCCCGTCTACAGGCCCGCGCCTACGGTTACAATTATAAATAAAAAAATAAATCCCCTAAAATTAGAACGCCCCTAACAAAATCACATCCCTCTTATTTACCCCTACATTTGGGGGTAAAACCCCTAAGTTGGCAACCCTGGCGGGAGCAGGGATCTCCGATACCGCGCCGCTCGCCGCACCGCGCTACCAGTCTGCCCAGGCAAACCGTGTGCGTTGCCGCACCCGCACCGCACCCCGCACCGCACTGCCAGTCTGGCCGCACACTCAAAGTTATTACAGAACTATTATAGCTGTAGTAGCTGTGCCCAGCCCTAGCTGGCTTTGCTCACGCGACTATGTACTCTATTTGAATTATTTTACGTATAATTATGTTATTAAGTAGTCATAGTGTATTCATAATATTCCATACGGACTCGGTCGTTTTGTTATAAGCTTTTTTTTTACTTGTTTTGTTAGTGTGTTATTGGTCGAATTAAACCAAATTTTCTCCTTTTCATTTAAATAAAAGCTACTTTAAAAAAAACGAGGTTTAGAGTATTTTTTGTAAACTAAGGCTGATTTACATTGATCCAGTAGCTGGATCCAGCTTCACTGGATTCCAGCGCAGGATTGGCTTTGACACTGCATCAGGCCGTTTACATTCAGTCCAGTAGACAGTCTTACTTTGTTGAGGTAATTACGGCGACGACTGGCCATTGCGTTTACACGGCGGATCCAGCCAGGGCTTCTGGCAAATGGTGCGCGGCGTACGGGGGGAGGACACTGGATTGAAAAACAGGAACGTAGTCTATTCCGATCCCACTGGAAACGACGCTGTACTGGATTGTAACATGTTTACATTAAGGCTGATTAACTTTGATCCAGTACCTGGATCCAGCTTCACTGAATTCCAGTAGCTGGATCCAGCTTCACTGAATTCCAGTAGCTTGATCCAGCTTCACTGGATTCCCGCGCTGGATCGGCACTGGGTTAATGTAAACATGTTACAATCCAGTACAGCGTCCAGTATCCAGCGCTGGATCAGAATAGACTACGTTCCTATTTTTCAATCCAGTGTCTCCCCTCGTACACCGCGCACCACATGCCAGTAGCACTGGATCCGTGTAAACGCAACGGCCAGTCGTCGCCGTAATTACCTCAACAAAGTAAGACTGTCTACTGGACTGAGTGTAAACGGCCTGATCCAGTGTCAATGCCAATCCTGCGCTGGAATCCAATGAAGCTGGATCCAGCTATTGGATCAATGTAAATCACCCTTATAACCTAGTGCCGATCAAGCGCTGGAATCCAGCAAAGCTGGATCCATCTACTGGTTCAATGTAAATCAGCCTTAAATCTTCTAAGTACCTACCCTACATCTTTGGTTAAGAAAATAGGAGTCATTATTCATGATCTCTTCGGAGTCAATTAGGAAAACCCCCTTGGTTACGTTAATTAATTTTGTTTAATTCCCTGGGGACTGGATCAGCCATTTGAAGAATAAACGGTAGAATGTACAAATAGGTATACACAAATTAGTGAAACTTAGTGTTAGGGGTTGAATTTATAATTAGGTACCTATTAGATAGTACACCAGGAAGGGGTCAGTTCTTGGTTCGAAAATCCGAATGAGCACAAACGTGGTGGCACAGGGTAACTCCTGAAGTCCTGACAGTGGCAAAGATTCAAGTTTTGTTATTCATCTATCCTTTGTTTCATTTATCCTTTCAAATCATTTTTTTTTCTTTTTTTTTTTTGCTCAGAATAGTTACAGCACTGATGACAATATTTGTGTCACCTTGTTTAGTTTTATTTTTACTTTTATACAATATTTTCTTACCTTTGTATAGATTCCTTTTTTACCTATTATTGGTGAATGTGTGAACATTGTAGGCTTTGTAGATTCCCATAATTATGCTTGTTAACTTTTATTATATTTATCTGGTTTTACTTTTTTTGTATAGTAAGCAACGACCTATTGTCGGGCCTACGCTGTCCCCCCATTCTTAAAATTGCTGTAACACATTAATATTGTAATACCAAATGATTTGAAAAGAGTAACCATGCAGTTTCTTGCCGGTTCTTCTCCATGGAAGCGACCAACCCGAACCGTGCACCTTTTCGATGTTTTATAAGTGCCCATGTAGGCCTATGTGAAATAAAATATTTTGATTTTGTGCGTTTGTATGAAGTTTTGTCTCTGCTGTGAGTTGTAATCATTGTTACTCGAAAGTGTAAAACTTTTTAAGGGTTTCGAGTTGTGGTAAAGGATTTTATGGTTGGCTTGTTTTTTTTTTGGTGGTTTTAATTTTGACACTTTTTCGCTGGACCAATATATACGTCACACCTTTTATTATTTGTGTGTTTATATTAAATTCACACCCTGTATTGTTATTCCAGTTGTTTTGTCATTTTACTCTGTTATATTTTTATTCTGTGAATATTTTTTTCCATGTAATAATAATTGATTGATGTTTCGATTTGTAATACTGATAAATCGGGGCGCACAGTCGCTCTGTTTTCCGGTTTTCAACAACTAGGTATGTGCTAATATTATATGGATGCATTTCTTAGGTTAGTCTGTATCAAATACCTACACGATGTTAGTGTTAGCTACTACCTATTCTAGTTGAATTGCATTATGTGATATTTTTACAAATATTAAGCTAATGTTCTAAATAAGTAGCTATATTTCTGTACCTAAAAGAAATAATAATAATTTAATTTAGTATTTAATTTAGTACCTACGTAGTGATGATTTTGATGAAATCACGTTTATTTTAATGTACGCAATATTCATTGTTTATAAAATCGAGAATTCTCTGGCGATTATCCCAATACGTATAAGCGGCGTTTGTTGTTAAATATGTAGAGGCCTTTCAATGGGCATGAGGTATTGTTGATAATCGTCAAACTGCGACATCTAACTAAATAAATGCTTAAATATATAGTTGACGCTCTCTGTTGAATTCTCAACCATCGGCTAAGCCGTGAATGATGAAATTCTAACAGTAGTCATGATGATTTGTAGATAATATTAAAGCATATATTTAGGTGGTGAGGGCTTGTCAAGTGGATTTGTTCAATGATGAACTCTGAATGGAAGGTACAGTCTACGACTTCCGAACATGCTTTTCATAATTTTTGTATATGCCGCCGTCATACATAAGTATTAGTTAATGTAAAAATTGATGTTAATGTTTCTTAATGTTTTTACTCAATTAATTTCTATACATTAGCAGATATTAAACTGTCAGTCGTTTTAAGAATTATTACTCTAATAATAAAATA
Organism: Xestia sexstrigata; assembly: GCA_941918905.2. Lineage (NCBI taxonomy): Eukaryota > Metazoa > Arthropoda > Insecta > Lepidoptera > Noctuidae > Xestia > Xestia sexstrigata. Next base: position 1,057,479 of record OW799203.2, on the reverse strand, counting down.
TCTACATATTTGCTTAGACTTGTCATCACACCTAACATTTGATTTGTAATATGTACAAAAACGTTCAATCAATATACGTTGTTGATTACAAATGAAGAATATGTATTTAATACTCAACCTACTCCATAGCCCTGAGTCCTGACAATCCTGCATCAGCTCCCTTCTGTGTTGTGAATAGGGTTGCCACCCGTACTATAATATACAGGGCGTCCCACGGATACGCCCAATGGAGGGAAAGTACCTTGAATATTGTAGATTTAACATTTTACTGAAAGAAGATATTATTTGAATTTAAAAAACAATTTATACTGTATTCATAGATATTTAAATAATTACATGTTTGAACCGGACCCGTTACACGAGATAAATAATCAACCTGTAGTTTTATTATACCGATCGAAAGGCTTCATCATAAGGATTATTTTTTGCTAAATAACATAGTGTCAGAAATAAAAGGAAGACCATGAATTTTTACATTTTTATACAAAATTAATCGATTTATCAAATGCTCAAAATGAGTCCCTGTTGAATACAAAGTCGCACTCTTTTGATTATTTCGCTCTCTGTCGATTTTTTGATCTTGTTGTGGTTGATATTTAGAATAATACGTCAACTTCTGCTAGCTCGTGGACACTTTCTTAGTGGTTCTTGTAAACTTTTTTTTTTTTACATAACCCCATTAAAAAAAATCACTCATTTTGAGCATTTGATAAATTGATTAATTTTGTATTAAAAATGTTAAAATTCATGGTTTTCCTTTATTTCTGACACCATGTTATTTAGCAAAAAATAATCCTTATGATGAAGCTTTTCAATCGGTATGATAACGCTACAGGTGATTATTTTTCTCGTGTAACGGGTTCGATTCCCGGTTCAACCATGTAATTATTTAAATATCTATGAATGCAGTTTACATTGTTTTTTTAATTAAAATAATGTTTTCTTTCAGTAAAATGTTAAATCTACAATATTCAAGGTACTTTCCCTCCATGTGGCTGACAGGAAGTCGAACGAACCCGCAGTGCTGCACGCGGAATTTCAGAACGAAACGCATTCGCGGCAACAAAACGTCTACTGCCAAATGTAAATAGTTTGTATTCAGAAATAATTAAGTAATGTAAATGAAATTATTTAAACATAAGCGAAGAAGAGGTGTTTTTATCGAAAAAACACTGCTGAAAAATGGCAATTACTTTTCAAAAGTACAGATACAAATTTTACAAATAATTATATTTAAAATCATTTGCTTTCTTCTCTCCATTCCTGCAACTTGCGCTTTTACGGAAATAAGTATTTGTTTCCGTCATGAATGAAAAATAAAATAGAAAGAAGAAAGAAATAGAACAGCTAGTAATTTAATTAAAAATGAATTGTTAATTTATTTTAATATGAATTTAAAATTGTTCAGATTTCTATTATTATTTTAAATGCAATAGATCATTGATGGCCAAAGCAAAGAGCAATAACAAATATATCTGGAAAAATAAATAATGTTTAAATAAAGGGTGTAAAACGCCTCTTAACGAAGCCGAAAGGCACTTGTTCTCCTCATCATTGCGATCATTTTTTTGTTCTACACCATACCTGGGAACCTTCCAGTTACGGAGATATTAGGGGTCAAAGTTCCAACTTTTTGACAAGTTTTTAATGTAAAATTTTTACTTTAAACATCTCCACGACCCCCGTACCATTAAATCCATCCATCACCACAATGTTTTGAGTGCGTTACATTGAGTTCTACCAAAAAAAAAAGTTGTTTCCCAGCAATCATTTTTGCGTAAAGTTACAGAATGCTTGGTTGACGGCTTCGTGATGGGGTCTTTTACACCCTGTATAAATGTGTACTTTTTTTTCCTGAAGTTCCCAAAAGTATATATACTCGTATCTTTGTAGCTGTTTTGGGAATAATAATATATTTGTTCAAAATAAAGGTGGCAATCCTATTTGTGAACAGAGCGTTCGTTACGCAATATCATAATGCTAAATGCTTATAATTTCCCTTTTTTTCTTTATTATTCAATAAACACTGCTAACTATACAACTATTTAAAAAAACATAAACATGGATGCCACACCAACCGTCGCGGGTTTAACAGTGGTATGTTTCAGTATATAGGGAGCTATTACTACTACGTATACTGCCGTCATTAGAAAGAAAGCCGTAACTACGTAAAAGTTGATTCCGAGATAATTGAAGACGTTTTATCTAAAATGAAGGCTCGCCATTTACTGAATGGTTGTAGTTAGTGATTCTTGTTTTATAAAACGTCAAAAAATTCAGGAGTTATTTTGAACCATAATTTATTTAAAATCATAGATGCGTATTCATTTTATTTAATTTTTTTTCCTTTTGTTTTAGCAAAAATATCATAATTAATTGTGAAATACTTATCTGAAAGCCTGAATTGCGTAGAATGTAATTACAACTTGGCTTGGCTTGGTATGGCTTCCGAATGAGGACCACCTTCCCCGTCTTCCAACGAAGCAGGAACTGGCCTCTCTTTAAGCATGCGCTTAGGAGTCCCTCCAGTCAGGGCCCGAGAGCCTCCGAGGCCAGGACCCAGGCAAGCCATCTAGTCTCGGGGCGATATTTTTGTCCTTAAGCCTGCCTACCGCCGCTCTCAGGTCTACCACGGTCACGGAGCGTCGGAGTCGTCGTTTGAGTGGTCCGCTTCGTGAGCTCACCACGTCCTCCACAAACTGAGGCTAGAGACTCTGCTTCAGCGAAAGGGGCCCAGGTGCGGAGTTTGTCCCGCACCATTTTGTAAGGGCGGCCCCACGGATCTCCGTCGAGAGTCTCCAGGATCGCCTCTCGGGTCAGATCCCTGGCTCGCGGACAGCCTCTTGGATGGTGGTCTTCGCCGCTCTGTACCCCTACAGCATACAGCATACAGCTCCACCTCAATGGCTGCCGCATCCGGAAGGCGGATGCGGAGCCAGCGATGCCTGGCTTACAGGTGCCGCGCAGCAACGCATGCCTAGAGGAGGCGCTGTAGGGCCATTATAGGCACTCAAAATCAATGATATGATATAAATATGCGTATGATAGAAAAGGAAGAATGTGCAAGTATGTTTAAGAGTCAAGTAGTAGATAAGATGATTGAAATGGAGGATATGCTAGATTTGGAAGGGAAATCTGTGAATGAATGTTGGAAAGAGATGGCGAATTGTATAAGAAGAGTAGCAAAAGATGTGTTTGGAGAATCCAAAGGGAATGGTATGATAGATAAGGATACTTGGAGGTGGAATGAAAAGGTGCAAAAGAGACTGAAAGAGAAAAAGGCTGCGTTTAAAGAATGGCAGGGTGTAGCAAACGGGAACGACAGTTTGAAATAAGAAAAATAAAACCGACTTCAAAAACACAACAAAGTGAAAAATAACTTTAGCTTCAGAAGTCGGTGACTTGTGTGTTTGATTCAGTTTCTCTGCCACCGACTTCTGAAGCTAAAGTAATTTTTCACTTTGTTGTGTTTTTGAAGTCGGTTTTATTTTTTGCAAAAAAGTTTTTTATTTTTCCATTTTTAGTTGTAATATCCTATACAAATATTAGCTATACATTTATTTTAACATAACATAACATCACGCCTGTAATCCCCAAAGAGTTGGGCTGAGGTGTACCCAATAGGACCTACACCCACATTTCGCCAGTTATGTTTAAGTCCCATGTAATAGAGGGCGAGCGCTGGCGCAAATTCAGACTCCGTGGCTGCTACTGAGAAATTCCTGATGGAAAAACCCAATAACAATTTGCCCGACCTGGGAATCGAACCCAGGACCTCATACTGAGTTGTCGCCACCACTAGACCAACAAGGCAATCATTTATTTCTTAACATGTCATGGTAATAGACTTATCCCCAATAAAATGGAACCTTATAACATACCTAACTGTCGAAATGTGGGTGTACTGTACACATCTGCATACCCGCAGAGCATACAGGCGTGATGATATGTTATGATGTTTTGATTGCAGCAATTACGACCGATTTGCTGTCTATAATTGAAGAGTTCCATTGTATTTCTCCGAAGATCACGATCAGGTCTTCACCAAATTTAAACTGGACTACCGCGAAGTAATTTTCTTCCAAACAAAAAAAGAATCATCGAAATCGGTTCACAATTGGCGAAAAAAAGGCTGAACATACACACAAAAAAAATAAAAATTCTGACGAATTGATAACCTCCTCTTTTTGGAAGTCGGTTAAAAAGAAGAATAATTATAAAGAATGGAAGAGAAAAGCAAAAAAGGCGGTAGCAGTTTCCAGGGCTACGGCGCAGGAGAAGTTATATGAATCACTGGACAGTCCTAGAGGCCAGAAGGAGCTCTACCGGATTCAAAAGCAAGAGAAAGGAGAACGAGAGATATGAATCATATTAAGTGTATGAAAGACGGCGCTGGTAAGGTTTTGTCTAAAGATGATGAAATAAAAAGGAGATTGTTTCGTTTCCATCAAAACTTTTCAAAACCCATACGACGTTCACACTTTGTCTCTGGGCTTAGCAGCAGTAACGAGACGCCAAATTTTCGGTTGTCATGCATTGTACGTAAACGTCAAAGGTCAGAGCACAAGGACACTTCTTAACGGACGCCGATCGGAACGCACACGCAACTTCGCTACCGGCTCTATAGTGTTCGAAAATCTAACCGAATTCGCGTGTGATCATCTTCTCATCACATCTATACTTCTGAACCCTGACCCCATCGTCAGCTCATGGACGTTTGAAAGGTGGAAGTTCAACGAGTGTCAGTTTGCAGTCTGAGGTACGTACTTTGCACATATCCTTACTGTTGGCTGCCTAGATCAAAGTGATCATCTTATTTTTATCGTGTAACTCGTTAGACCTCTCATCCAGGTCTTCCCTGTGTAGCAGAAAGCCATCACGGTATTTCGGCGTGGTGCGAATGCTACAAAGATGGAAGGGTTATTTTGAAAAGCCAATGAATGAAGAGAATGCATGGAGCGGTGTGCTTAAAGAGGTACAAGTAAATATGGGTTTGGTGAGGGAAATTAGCATGGATGAAGTGAGGAAGGCAGTTCAAAGTATGAAAAATGGAAAAACCATGGGCCCAGATGAAATACCAGTAGAAGTATGGAAGTGTTTAAAAGAAGACTGATGTGTGTGGCTGACTTTATTCTTCAATAAGTTGTTGTATCGATACCACAAGAATGGTGCAATAGTTCGCTAGTGCCCATCTTCAAAAATAAAGGTGATGTGCAGGACTGCAACAACTATCGGGGGATAAAGCTCACATGTCACATAGTATGAAATTATGGGAGAAAGTGATAGAGAAAAGAATAAGAGAGGAGAGTAAGATCACCCAAAATCAGTTTGGGTTTATGCCAGGTCGAGGAACAATGGACGCCACTTTTGCACTTCGCCAATTGTGCGAGAAGTACCAAACGTGCACACAAAAACTTGCACATGGTGTTCATTGATCTGGAGAAAGCGTATGATAGGGTACCTCGTGATGTGTTGTGATGGGCCTTGAAAGAGGAAGGTATACCTGGGAAGTATGTAGAGTTAATTCGTGCTATGTACAGTCAATCTTGTACCTACGTCCGGTCAGCTGCTGGCAACACCGATAAGTTCAGTGTGGCTGTAGGCTTGCATCAAGGGTCGGCTTTAAGTCCTTACATCTTCTTGTTGATCATGAACGCTTTAACGTCGGACATCCAGGAAGAGGCGGCATGGTGAATGCTGTTTGCCGACGACATTGTTCTTGTTGGTGAAGATGGACCTGAGTTCCAGAGCAGATTGGAGAAATGGCAACAGAAACTGGAGAACGTTGACTTGAAAATCAGCAGAAGTAAAACTGAATACATGTTCTGCGATTTCGGTGGGCTCTCTAGTTCTGGAGCCATAGCGTTAGATGGCGCGCCTCTTCCTGTCTGCTCCGACTTTCGGTATCTCGGTTCACTCGTGCAAAGCGATGGCGAAATAGATCATAGTGTAAAGCAAAGAATTAACACGGGATGGATGAAATGGCGGCAGGTCACGGGAACAATCTGCGACTCCCGCATTCCCCTTAAACTTAAGGGGAAGATTTATAAAACAATGGTTAGACCTGCTGTCTTGTATAGATCAGAATGTTGGGCTACAAAAGGGATGAATGAAAGGCATTTGCATGTCGCGGAGATGAGGATGCTAAGGGGGATGTGTGGTGTTACTCGAATGGATAAAGTAAGAAATGAGTATATAAGAGGAAGTCTGAAAGTGGCGCCGGTGACTGAAAAGTTGTGTGGTAATCGGTTGTCGTGGTATGGGCATGTGATGCAGAGGAATAAGGAAAATGTCGTGAGGAAAGTTTTGAGTATGAATGTGGATGGGTATATGAGTAGAGGAAGACCAAAGAAACGATGGATGGACTGTGTTAAGAATGATATGGCAAGAAAAGAAGTGTCTGATGAGTTGACGAAAAATAGAGAAGTATGGAGGAAGAAGACATGCTGCGCCGACCACTAGTGAATTGGGATAAGGGCAATAGAATGACGAGTGAATTTTAAGAAATACCTACATAACTATGAAACAGATGAGCTGACAGTTGAGGGAAAGTACGCGCAGGAAAGATTTTAAAAACAAAATAATACCCCAACTTAATATTGTGCAACATAGTCCTCAATATCAAGCAGTGCGGATTTTTAACAGTTTGCCATTGGACTTAAAAACTATAATTTACAAAAGCTCATTTATTTATTTATTTATTTATTTATTTGCTCTCATGCACATCACACATTTTACAATATTACTGTCGGTTTTTGTACATGAACCCTGTCAGGGCACTGCAAAGCACAATGCTGGTTTGCTGTTGAGTTTATGAACATTACAGTCATTAATATAATAAATAAATTAAATCAAAACTTATCAAAAACACGATAGATTACATTTTATTATTTTAAAAATATGTCTAATAGTCGTTATGATGTCCAGTTAGCAGTAATAAACACTACAATAATACACATAAGGTCATAAATATAAGTCAGATCGAATGGAATACAATAATAACAATAATAAGGAATAGGTAATAATTACTAACATGTCATGTCAATATCGCAACTGATTAGATTGAATTATGGTGTGTCATTTTACAATAAAACAGAAAAATGTCACTGAACTAAACAATATTTATGTCTTGATCAGACCGGATCTCACAGAAGAAAATAAAAAAAAAATTATAAACGTAAATTATGTAGTTATAAAGTTTTATCCGTCATGAATTGGTCTACCGTGTAATAACATTTCTCTATTAAAAGTAATCTTAGTTTATTATAGAATGAATTTGTATTCTCCTCATCTTTTATGTATTTTGGTAAATTATTATAAATTGTTGCAATTCTATAGTTGGGGCTATTTTTCATTATTTTTAATTTTGGTGTCGGTGTAATCAACTTGTTTTTATTTCTTCGGTTATAGTTTTGGTTTGCTTCTATGTTTGATCGAAAGTAACTCCTGTGTTTTTGGACGAAGGTAGCTATTTGTAATATGTAAAGGGAGGGCAACGTTATTATTTTATTTTTTATGAAATGTGGTTTACAACTTTCCCATGGTTTAATATTCATAAGGATGCGTATACACTTCTTTTGCATGATGAATATATCATTAAAGTTAGTACTATCGCCCCACAATATTATGCCATAGTTAAACCATGCATAAGCATATGCATAGTATGCTGAGAGCGCGGTCTCATAGTTTGTGTTACTTTTTAATTTGCTTAATGCGTATATGAATTTCGATAATTTAGTCTTTAGTCTTTAGGTTTTCAATATGTTTTTTCCATGTTAGATTATTGTCCAATGTTAAGCCGAGGAGCGTTAGATCGTCCCTTTCTGGAATATTTAAATTATTACTTAGGTTATTTATGTTTAGTGGCGTTCGTTGGTATGTTCTAAATTGTAGTAGGTTACTTTTTTAGTATTAATTTGTAGATTGTGCTTCTCTAGCCACGATTGAACTATTTTATAGGCATTTTCAATATTGGTTAAAGTTTCAGTGTTCTCAGTGCTTCTGAACACTAGCGATACGTCGTCCGCGAAAAGGACGCACTTCGAGTCAATAGTTTTGGGTAGGTCGTTTATGTATATAATAAATAATATACACCCCAACACACTGCCTTGTGGAATGGAGTGGTTGATAGTCTTAGTCCGTGATTTTATGATTTGTATTTCGTTTGCTTCTTTGTTGTAGTATTCTATTTCAACATATTGTTTTCTATCCCTTAGGTAAGATTTTAGCCATTTATAGGCCGTGCCCCTAATTCCTAAGTGTGGAAACTTTTTAGTTGAGACAACATTTTCAAATTGATATTCGAACATGTGTTTTTGATAATGACTTGTGTCATATACTTGCAATAAAAATCTTCTCTGTGCAAACAACGTTTTTGCTTCCATATCGTAATTATCTACCATATTTCATCAAAAGGTTATGGGCCCAGTCACTAAATTTGCCATCAAGAACCTCTGCGGCTTAGATGACTACTCTACGTGGAAATTCGCGATAAAAATGATTCTCACAAGAGAAAAGTTGTTCATGTATACGTCAACGTACCCGGATTCCAAAGACTCCACCGCCATCGAGAAGGACCAAGACGCACTAGCTTTGATTTGCCTACACGTGGAACCTACACTTTATGCGTATGTACAAGATTCAAATAATGCTAAAGATGCTTGGGATAGCTTAGCGAAAGCGTTTGAGGACAAAGGCGTAAATCGCAGGATCACCCTCATGAACGCGTTGTTGGATGAGAAGCTAGAGAGACACTCGTCGATGCATGAATATGTTGCTGCAGTTATGTCTCTTTCTCAAAAGTTGAAGGATATTGCCACCGGATTTGACGATGATCTTGTAGCTGTCGTGTTACTGAGAGGACTACCTGAAGAGTACAGGCCTATGCGAATGGCGCTGGAACACTCTGGGATGAAGTTGACTTCAGAGAACGTACGGCAGAAGTTACTACAGGAGGATTCACGTCAAGGTTGTAGTACATTGTCTTCAGCGGACTCGGCATTGGCTGTGAGTAAGAGTAAGAAGCGGAATGGGAACAAAGATATTAATATGACCAAAATTAAATGTTTTAAATGTGGAAAGAGTGGACATAAGAAGCCGGACTGTCCTGAAGGAAGGAAAGTGGGTTCGATCTCCAAACTGAGTGACGTCGCGATCGTGAGCCTGTCTTCATTCAGTGCCGGGGACTCCTTCAATCTGACGGAGTGGTACATCGACAGCGGGGCATCTTCACATATGTCTTTCCAGAAACATTGGTTTAAAGATTTGGTTATGAATGTTGGTATGAGTAACGTGACATGTGCGAATAATGATAAGATTGAATGCAAGGGTAAGGGTGATATCATGGTGAGTTTGAAAGGACGAATGCTTGCTGTGAGGGATGTCATGTATGTACCCGGTTTGCGTGTTAATCTGTTATCAGTGTCTAAATTAGTAGAGAAAGGATGGAAGGTTAGTTTTGACAGAGATGGATGCAAGCTAATTCACCATTTGGTTCCAGGCCATTTCAAGGGAAAGCTTCTGGCTACTGCAAGTGAAGTCTCAGGGATCTACAAGCTTGAAGGTTGTCAGGCGGTTGTAGATGGGACTGCGTTGGCGTCAGTGAAAGCAGGTAATCCTTTGATGTTGTGGCACCGGCGGCTTGGACACGTAAATGAGCGAGATTTACGTAAGCTTCCGGGTATGGATTTTGGAAAGAGCGTAATGGAGCCTTGTGTCGCCTGTATTAAGGGGAAGGCACATCGTTTACCTTTTCCAGTTGGTGAGGCTGAGAGGGCAGTCGAGAGACTGCAACTGGTTCACGCAGATATCTGTGGTCCAATGTCTGAACCCACGTATGGTGGATCTCGGTATGTGCTAGTTATTTTAGATGATTTTACACGTAAATCTTTTGTATTTTTCCTTAAAACAAAAGATCAGGTTTTTGATCATTTTAAAGTTTTTGTAGCTAGTGTAGAGGTTGAAACCGGGTTGAAGGTAAAGTGCATACGCACGGACAATGGAACAGAATTTGTGAACAGGAAGTTTGATGGGTTTCTACAGCAAAAGGGTATAAACCATCAGTTAACTGTTCCCTACACTCCGGAGCAGAACGGCGTAGTGGAGCGAGCAAACCGCACTATCGTGGAGATGGCTCGTGCTATGTTAGCGGAAAAGGGTCTGTGTGCGAGACTGTGGGGAGAGGCATGTAATACAGCTGTTTATACCAAGAACAGGCTGCCTCACAGTGGCAATAGTGGTAAGATTCCTGAGGAGTTGTGGACAGGGAAGGCTCAGTCGTTCGGTCATTTCAGAGTTTTTGGAACGAAAGCGTTTGTGCACGTACCCAAGGAAACTCGGAAGAAATGGAGCCCTAAAGCGGTAGAACTTATCTTTGTTGGTTACTGTGAAGAAACCAAGGGATATCGTTTCATAAATCCCAGTAATCCTCGCGTCATTGTTAGAGCAAGGGATGTAGTTTTCTTGGAGGACTCTACAGCAATAGTTTCAGAGGATCCTAGTCAGCTCGTAGTCAGCGGTGACAAAGGTGCTGAAGTAATCTGGGAATTTGCAAAGGTAGAAGGCCAGTCAGGCTCGTCACCTGGTAGTGCAGAAGCTTCTCAAGAGCCTAGTTCCACAGATGGGGCTGAAGTATATGAAGACGCGGAGATGGAGGTAGGAAAAACGGGCGATAGCGGAACAGAAAATGTCGTGGTGGAAAACGTTGAAGTTGAAGAGACCATTAACAGAGGAGAGTCAAACGAAGGTGAATGTCGTTATCCTCTACGTAGTAGAATCCGAAAAGGAAATCTTCATGGACTTGCATGCTGTACAGAAGACCAGGAGCCTTTGACAGTTAAGGAAGCCTTAAATCGGGAAGATAAGGATAACTGGAAGGAAGCCATGAAAAAAGAGTTGGATTCGATGTACGAGAACAAGGTCTGGAAGCTCGTTAAAAGGCCATCTGAAGCTAAAGTCGTGGGAAACAAGTGGATCTTCAAGTACAAGTTTGATGCAGATGGTAATAAGACCTATAAAGCTCGACTTGTGGCGAAGGGTTTCACTCAGTCCTACGGGGTCGACTACTTCGAAACTTATTCACCGGTCGTGAGAAGATCGACAGTTAGATTGCTGCTATCGTTGGCTATTGAAAAGGATTTCTTCATCAGTCACTTCGATGTGAACACCGCCTTTCTGAACGGTGATTTGCATGAAAGAGTTTATATGCAACAGCCGGAGGGTTGCATAGACGAAAACTCGAAGGAAAAAGTTTGCTTATTAGAAAAAGCGATATACGGCCTTAAACAAGCTTCACGGTCTTGGAATGAAAAAGTAAATGAAGTGTTATTGTCTTTGAATTTCAAACGCTGTGACTTTGATAGCTGTCTTTACAAAAATAATAATTTTTATATCGCTTTGTACGTTGACGATTTTTTATTATTTTACAAAGACAAACAGCAAAAGGAAGTTTTATTAGACAATCTTTCTAAACAGTTCAAGATAAAGGATTTAGGGGAAGCGAGACAAGTTTTGGGTATGCTTTTGTTTAAGACGGATACTGGAATATATTTGAATCAAGAGAGGCTTATTTCGAAGATCTTGGATGAATATGGTATGTCTGACTGCAAACCAGTGAAAACTCCGACGGAAATGGATTTCCATAAAGCCTTGGCGGAGGGGGAAGGAGGTAAGTTCTTATCCTGCCAAGACTCTCGTAGTTATCAGGCGCTTATAGGTTCGCTGAACTATTTGGCCTGTAACACACGCCCGGATATTGCGGCTGCGGTAAATTTTTTAGCACAGTATAACTCATGTTGTGAGGAACGTCATTGGAAAGCTGCTAAACATATCTTGAGATACCTTAAGGGTACAAGGGATCTATGTTTGACATTTCCCAAGTCGCCGGTGCAGGACATCACGGGATTCGTAGATGCTGACTGGGGAGGGAACATCAAAGATAGGAAATCATATTCTGGGTTTATTTTTAGATGCGGAAACTCGTTGATTAACTGGGAATGCCGGAAACAAGCTTGTGTGGCACTGTCGTCAACGGAAGCCGAGTATATTGCTCTTTCGGAGGCAACCAAGGAGGCAGTTCCCTTGCGGCAGTTGAATGCATTTATAAGAGGTGAATATCTTGGGGCTATTTGCATTTTCGTAGATAATCAGAGTGCTATTAAACTTGCCTACAATCCTGTAGCGCATAGAAGGACGAAACATATAGACATAAGGGCGCACTATGTCAGAGATTGCATTGCTAAGAATGTTGTACGTCTGGACTATGTGTGTACGGAAGATAACCCAGCAGATGTGCTGACAAAACCATTGGGTCGTATGGCATTTAATAAATGTGTTCGCGATCTGAGTTTGAGTGTGTCTGGTGTGGTGTGATAGTATATCTGATGATGGATGTTGTTTGAGGGGAAATGTGGAAACTTTTTAGTTGAGACAACATTTTCAAATTGATATTCGAACATGTGTTTTTGATAATGACTTGTGTCATATACTTGCAATAAAAATCTTCTCTGTGCAAACAACGTTTTTGCTTCCATATCGTAATTATCTACCATATTTCATCAAAACTAAGCCGTATAATTTTGGTAATAAAATGTCATGGGAAACCTTATCATACGCTTTAGTCATATCTAGGAACAAACCTATGGCATATTGTTTGTCATTAATGTATTTAAGTCAAGACTCAAAGCATTCCTATTGGAGAAATGTCTGTATTCGATAGTGTATGCGCTGCTGAATGGGTCGCATACACCTTGATTGATAGCTTGAATGATAAGTCACGGATAGCCAAAGATGATGATTTATTGAATATATTTAACTACCACGTAACTAAAGCTATATGAGTAATGCGTGAATGAATACAGCTGACTATGAACGCTGAATGTGTACTGTCGCTTTACACTATAATTTGTGCAAGGTGACGGAAAGGTGCTGATCTATGCAATGCGCGCGTGCCATGTACGATACATGACTCGTACATATTCCCGGGCGAGAGAGATGCGAGTGGATGATGAAAATGAGTTACAGAGTGCTTATATGCTAAACTTATAAATTTCACCCAAGTTACAAAACATGACATAACTATTCTTAGCCAACTAGAATTAGTCACTGTCACCCGACACCGGTGTGGTGAATGTAGGTGTCCTCTTGTGGCGCTTGATGCTGCTGAGCAAGCTCGAGAAGTTTCTTAACTCAACCGCCTCTTCTGGCTTTTTCGAGTCTCTAGTGCGTGGCGTTGGAGCGTCGATGACCTCGTGCTTTGTACGCACCGACGGCGCCGGAGGCTGCGTCTTGAAGTCCGACTGTAAGTTGGCGCTTCTCTGCCGACGACGACAGATCCACCGACACAAATAAACTGCGACTGCTAGTACAGCGCATGAAAACAACACGTAGATAGCTGAATATTGGTGGATGTCGTGGCTTGAAATCCCTGTGTTTAAGGCGTTTTCTGATTTCATCTACTCGATCTGTTCTTTGATGTGCCGCAATGCGGTTTCGTGATCTGTGACGTTGATTTCTAATTGTGGCAAAGTGACGTTGATGATATGGTTGATAGGTGCGATTTTTTGCGATTCCAAGTCAACCGTAGTTTTTAACTCTGTGTATCCCAGTTTGTGTGAAAAAACGGTGGTCTTCTCCTTTAATTACGCAATCTGAATCCAGTGCTATGACCCCGGCTTTAGCGATTTGTATTGCGGTAATCTGATGCTCGCATATGACACGCAGTGCGCACTGTCCGCAACAATAATAAAGGTAAGTATTTATTTTGTTCAATTTTATCCAATTATTACGGCATGCTTGTTACGTGACGGCAGCAGAAATGCTGATATTACGATTCGGTGCAACACTCGGACCACTGACTACTTGACACCAATATTTTGCATCGCGGCAATTTCTTACACGTGGCGTCGACGCAGCATTTTTAATACACGTGGAACCGAATTGCGACACCGCCCAACTCGTTCCGTTATTCTTGGTACAACCATCGACCAATTATCACCTAAATCTAGCCTTAAGCAATTTATGTAATTTTATTTTCTAATAAATTAGTTAAAAGTAATTGGTTTTCTTTGCATCCTCCGGCTTCAGCCTTCATAATTGGCGCAGCCGGTAGGATACTCGCGGGCCGGTTCGCGAGAGTAATTGCTAGGATCGAGAACAATATCGCGACTCGCGGGTCACCCGGGTGGCTACTAAGCACCGAACCAGAGTATCCGGATCTACAGAAGCTGCGGCCAGGAGGTGTATCAAGACATAGATACCGCAGAGAGGCCAGTTATGTATATGTAAGTACTCTAGAATAGTTCTCGAGTTGCTTTCCCGTATCCTTATAGTGTTAATATAAAAAAACATCCAAGATTTTCCATCCCAGGCAATCAAGGACCCTTAGGTTAGATAGATCCTCCAGATCAGATTTAGTAGATTTATTTAGACAAATAGGCAGTAGTGAGCCACCAAGAGAAATGGCGGCCATAGATGAAATATATAAGGCTTTACGCATTGTTCCTGAATTCGACGGGAACACAAATATTCTTACCAGATTTATTAAGCTGTGTGACCAGTTAGTTCAAGCTTATGTGTCAAATGAACCAGGGCGCGAATTAATAAACTTGGCGCTTCTAAACGGTATCCTTAATAAGGTCACTGGACCTGCAGCTCGTTTGATTAACACTAATGGTGTACCGGAAAACTGGGAAGGCATACGTAGTTCGTTAGTGAATAACTTTTCCGATCAACGCGAGACCTCGCTTTACAACGACATGGCGTTATTAACTCAAGGTTCTTCCACACCTCAGGAATATTATGAAAAGTGTCAAACTTTATTTGCCACTATTATGACATATGTCACATTACATGAAACTGTTCAAAGTACAATAGACTCAAAACGTTCCCTGTATAAAAAACTAACTCTCCAATCATACCTGCGAGGCCTTCGTGACCCCTTAGGTTCACGTATCAGATGCATGCGACCGGACACGATTGAGAAAGCACTAGAATTCGTTCATGAGGAGATGAACACTCTTTATCTGCAGCAACGCAATGAACAAATACCAGCTAGGAAGCCGCAACCTCAGTTACTGAATACATCGGTCAAACCTTTCAATCCAATCATGCCGCATGCTGCCACACCTTTGCAGAGGCAATTCAATTTTAACATGCCCGGTCCTTCTCGACCAAATATGCCTATGCCATTTCCACCGCAACGTCTACCGCAAATGTGGAGACCAAGTTTCAATCAGCTACAGCAGTTACAGCAGCAAGGCCCGTCGCGCACACAGCATATATTCGGGGCGCGTCCTTCTAATTATAATCCACAAAATAATACTTTCGGGATTCAACCAAACAGGCCAAACACAGGCGATACACCGAAACCAATGAGTGGTGTATCCCATTTTGTGCCAAAACCAATGCCATTCCGTGGTAATGATTGGTTTAGGCAGGGAAATCCGCCCCCTTCTAATTATTTTAGGAGCAGGGAAATGAATTTTAACGAATGTTACGAAAATCCCTACATGTTTGAACCTTATTACGAAAATAACTTTGAACAGTGTCTGTATGATTTTTACGGACAGCCTGATTATTCTTATTATGACTCATTGATGAACCAGCAGCTAGCTTCATGCCCGGATGAAAATCATACAACCCCTGAGGAGAAATCCGTCGCGAAATCAGTGTCTCCTATCCAGGAAAATTTTCAGAAGGATCCGAGTACAAGCGAATTAAAATAGAGATCAATCTACAAACGCAGCGTTACCTACCCTACATATCAATCTCAGATCCACCGTTAAAACTACTTATTGATACAGGCGCAAACCAATCCTTCATTAGTCCTGAAGCTGTAATGAAACATTACTCACATCTACCTTGGAATTACGATCCTTTTGAGTTGACAAATGTGCATGCCACTAGTCGTAATGACTATTCTATTAACTTACGCTGTTTTCAGGAATTCAACGACTGTAGCGATTTAACGTTCTATATTTAGAAGTTTCATGATTATTTTGACGGCTTGATCGGTTTAGATCTATTAAATAAATGGGAATCGAATATTGATCTAAAAAATAACAATTTAGTCACAAAAAATGCAGTTAATCCTATAGCAATGTACAATTCGCACAATTGCAATCTGTACGAAGACATAATCCCAGCAAATTCGTCAAAGCTAGTTAAAGTCCGTGTTAATATACAAGATGGTGATGCTGTAATTCCCGATCAAATAATATCAAATTGTTGCATAAACAAGTGTATTACGAGTGTCAAAAATAATCGTGGCTTTATAGAAATTTTCAATCCAACCTGTAATGACTTAATTTTTTCTATGGACCAACCCGCTAAGGCGGAGACATTTAATAATTATGGAATTTTCTCAACAATTACCTCAATCCCGGGTAGAGGAAGTATTATCTAGATTACGCACTGAACACTTGAATGTAGAGGAGCGGGCGAATTTAGAGTCTTTGGTCTCACAATATGCCGATATATTTTACATCGAAGGGGAACCACTCACCTTTACCAATAAAATAAAACACAGTATTCGTACTACGGATGAGGTGCCAGTTCATACTAAAACTTATAGATATCCTTTTATACACCGCCAGGAGGTACGCAGTCAAATTTCAAAAATGCTAGAACAAGGAATTATCCGTCCCTCAGAATCGGCTTGGAGCTCGCCCATCTGGGTAGTCCCAAAGAAAGCTGACGCATCAGATAAATTCAAATGGCGAATTGTTGTAGATTTTAGGAAGCTCAACGAAAAAACAATTGATGACAAGTACCCTATCCCCAACATAGCAGATATACTAGATAAATTAGGAAATTGCCAGTATTTCACAACTCTTGATCTAGCTAGCGGATTTTACCAAGTTGAAATGAACCCAAACGACATCTCTAAAACTGCATTCAACGTAGAACATGGCCATTTTGAGTTCCTACGCATGCCGATGGGACTTAAAAACTCACCATCAACTTTCCAAAGAGTCATGGACAATGTCCTCAGGGACCTTCAAAATTCTATCTGTTTAGTCTATTTGGATGACATAATAGTATTTAGTACCAGTTTACAGGAACATATAGTAAATCTAGAAAAGGTTTTTAAAAAACTCAGAGACTAACTATAAAATCCAAATGGATAAGTCGGAATTTCTAAAATTGGAAACGGCTTATCTTGGACACATAATCAGTAAAGACGGGATCAAACCGAACCCTGATAAAATTGTAGCTATCCAAAAGTTCCCACTGCCTAGAACAGCTACAGAAATTAAAAGATTTTTAGGATTACTAGGGTACTACAGGAAATTCATCCCCGATTTTGCTAAAATCACTAAGCCAATGACACAATGTTTAAAAATAGGGTCAAAAATAACATGCAACGACATAAACTATGTTAACTGCTTCGAAAAATGTAAAACTTTGTTAATCAATGATCCGATATTACAATATCCCGATTTTAATAAAGATTTCCTACTTACAACAGATGCATCGAACTTAGCAATAGGAGCCATACTCTCACAGGGCCCGGTAGGGTCAGATAAACCAATAGCCTATGCTTCGCGCACATTAAACACCAGCGAAATCAATGACAGCATTTACAGCACAATAGAAAAGGAGCTTTTAGCTATAGTCTGAGCAACCAAATACTTTCGGCCATATCTATTCGGTCGTAAATTCAAAATGATTACGGATCATAAACCACTACAATGGATTATGAGTTTAAAAGAACCCAGTTCGAGATTAACTCGTTGGAGACTCAAGCTCAGTGAATATAATTATTCGGTAGTGTACAGGCAGGGCAAGAACAATACAAATGCAGATGCTTTGTCCCGGATCGAAATTAATAACGAAGAAACAAGCTCTGTCATAGTTAACGTATCTGAGAAACCACCCTCTCTAGTAGGCTCCTCTACGCTCACAGCTCATACTAGTGCCGAAAACCCAATACTAGAAATACCAATTTCAGATGAGCCCTTGAATAAATTTAACAGGCAAATATGCTTTACAGTGGTAGGCGATATAAAGAAACGCCCGACAGTTTCCAAGCCATTCGAAACTCATACCCGCACCTCTATCCAACTCTCCGAATCTAACCTAGAACAAGACATAATAACCGCTATTAAAGAATTTGCAAACCCGAAAGTTAAGACAGGTATTATAATACGTCCCTCACTAGCAATGTATAAAATAGTCCCAATAATCCAGGAGTTCAGAAGCTCTGCTATGAATCTTGTCCTAACAAAAATCGAAGTGGAAAATGTAAAAGAATACCCAAGACAGCAAGAGATCATTCAGAAATACCACGAAGGCAAAACTAATTATCGCGGTATAACTGAGTGTTACTTAGCCTTATCTGATAAATACTATTGGCCAAAGATGAAAGAGCAAATTTCGAAATATGATAAGTAATTAAGATTATTGTACTCAAAAAACGAGATCATTGACATCGATTTCCGGAAGTATTATACCATTTTAAAGTTAGGACCATTTATTATATTGATAGGAAAATAGTTATAAAGGTGCCAATTGCCTTACCAAGAACCCTATACAAATTGTCCAGAATTCCTAACAAAAATAACATGGTCCTTATCCCCACCTCACCTTACATAGCAATTACACAGGAATCATATTCTATGTACATAGAGACAGAATGTCCGAAGTTATACTCAGGGTACCTCTGCGAAGAGAAAATTGGCTACAAAATTACAAACAAACCAGATTGTGTAATACAGCTCATCACTCAACAGCATCTCAACTCCTGTACATTAACACCAGTCGTTCTACACAAGCAGGCTCTAGACCGGACATCACTGGACCAGAACACTATATCAAAAGCTGAAAAACCATTAGTACAGCTCAATTCAATTAACCTCGAGAGCCTTCGAGTTACAATAAAGTTTCAGTGCAGCCCTCAGTAAAACTTAACCAAGATATCCGATGGAAGCTGTGGATGGAAGCATTTATCATACCACGATACCTGTACATTTAAGTATTAAGTGCAGGTGTACTAACCATTACCATACAATAAAACTAAGAAGGTTGACTCTACACCCACATAAATGGATGCGGCCCAGTACATACACACATCAACACGGTCTAGGGATATTTCATACTCAATTAAATAACTCGAAAAGTACTGGCCGCATTGCAATCTTTTATACACCGATTTGTTTGTAATTTATCTCAGACTAATTCCAAATTCAAATTTTTGAAAATTCTTTTGTTTCGGTGGCATAAAAATGTCTTGATATATAGGAGAGGGAATTTTCATTTGTGCGAAATTTAGAAAAATATACGAATTACGTTTAGTTACAGTTTTTTTTCATTTTTAAACGAAAGATAAAGTTAAAATTGAGGTATTGTAGCCATGCAACGCCGACATTTGACGAGGGCGGAGATGTTACGAGCTGTGGGAATGCTGGAAGCTGGATCTGTTCAGCGTAATGTTGCTGAGGCCATAGGGACCCATCAAAATGTAATTTCAAGATTGTGGACACGCTATCGTGCCACAGGTGAAGTAGCGGAGAGGCACCGGGGGCCAAGTCGCATCACTACCCCCAGACAAGACCGATTTTTGCAAATTACTGCGCGAGCTCAACCAAATGCAACGGCGACTCAATTGGTCCAAAGGCTGCGAGTGGAACACCAAGTGCTTGTGAGTGACCAAACTGTAAGAAGGCGACTGCATGAAAGCAATCTACGCTCTCGTAGACCACTCCGGGTCCCACCTTTACGGAGAGGCAATCGTGGACGACGATTAGAATGGGTTCGGAACCACGTGGACTGGGGCCGTGACCAATGGTCCAATGTGCTGTTCACGGATGAATCCATGTTCGGCTTCCATCCAGATTTACGAAGGACGCGTGTTTGGCGAGTTCCTGGACGATGGAGCCGTCTCCAGAACCCTCAGGAAGTTCACCCATACCAAGGAGGAACAATTATGGTTTGGGCAGGAATTCGTCTTGGAGGACGGA
The DNA here is from genome assembly GCA_941918905.2 of Xestia sexstrigata. Taxonomy (NCBI): domain Eukaryota; kingdom Metazoa; phylum Arthropoda; class Insecta; order Lepidoptera; family Noctuidae; genus Xestia; species Xestia sexstrigata. The sequence continues at coordinate 1,037,521 of OW799203.2, read as the reverse complement.
CGGATCTCGTTTGGGTGCGGGGCAATATGACGGCAGAACGATACGTCCAACAGGTGCTGGGGCCCGTAATCTTGCCCCACAGAACACAAATGGGGCAAGATTTCCTGCTCATGCACGACAATGCCCGGGCACACACGGCGAGAACGGTAGCAGCTTGGTTACATACACATAATATTAGGGCCTTAGACTGGCCTGCTCAATCGCCAGATCTAAATCCCATTGAGCATGCGTGGGATATGCTGCAAAGAAGAGCTCTGAAGGAAGTTCCTGAAAATCTGGCTACAGAAGATCAACTTTTTGCGCACCTCAGAAGGACATGGGACAATATTCCGCAGCAAGACATTGACAACCTTGTTCTGAGCATGCCGAATCGTTGCCGATGTGTTATGAACATCATGGGCGCTTTCTCAGACTACTAACTTCAAGTTTATAAACACAAATTAAATGATTTTTCTATTTTTTTCAGTTTTTACTCACAAATTAAAAGTTCATTCATATACGGTTTCCGTCTATGCTTCATTTTTTTTCCATAAAATCTTGAAATTTTAATCTATACCTTAACCATTATTAAAAAATGGTAGAATATTAAATAACGTATCTTTTAAATATATACATGTCATATAAATAATTAACACATTGATAGTAATTCGCTTTTTTAAAAATATCCCTAGACCGTGTTGATGTGTGTATATTCTGAAGTGGAACCAAGAAGGAATATTCATCCAGCTGAAATAAAGATGGACTTCAGTGATTTTACATCAACATTTTTAACAGCTGTTAACAAATAATTGCTGTTCTACGGGGGGAGGTGTTACGTGACGGTGTAACAGCAGAAATGCTGATACCTATTACGATTCGGTGCAACACTCGGACCACTGACTACTTGACACCAATATTTTGCATCGCGGCAATTTGTTACACGTGGCGTCGACGCAGCATTTTTATTACACGTGGAACCGAATTGCGACAGCGCCCAACTCGTTCCGTCATTCTTGGTACAACCATCGACCACTTATCACCTAAATCTAGCCTTAAGCAATTTATGTAATTTTATTTTCTAATAAATTAGTTAAAAGTAATTGGTTTTCTTTGCATCCTCCGGCTTCAGCCTTCATAATTTGCTGATATGTTTGTAAGACATCTGTTTGTGCCCTTATCTTTGATACACATGCTGTCTTCTGATTTCAACTGGAAGATGGGTTTTCTGGAGTAACAGAGGCGAGTAGATTCGTCGTATTGAACACATTGTTGTATGTCTCTCGCTGTCATTGCCAGATAGGTCTCTTTGAGTAAGTTGATTGCGACGTAATCTGATATCGGCACGACGGCGACCGTAGTGTTCCCATGCTGTTGTGGTATTGATATCAGTTGATATAAATCATAACTCTCTTTGTTGACCAGTGGTATTTTAATTTCAAATATAAGGTACTGCTGTGTTACCCTTGTCTTGACCTTCAGAAGGTGGTAAATTTTTGGTAGTTCTGTCTGTATGTTTTCTATCGGTAAAGATAACTCTCGCGATAATTGTCCTGAGATTATGCTGAGTTGGTCTCGTAATTGCTTCGGCGTTAGTAAATGAACGCTAAACATTCCGTGATGAAAATCTGTTATTGTGTCGATGATTGTGTCTTGTATGGATTTTAGCTTCGTGAGCATATTTGTAGCTATGAGGGTGGACAGTGCTAGCTCGTTCTTTACTTCTTGGTCCTGCAAATTTTTGTTCAACATATTAGTTGCCTTCGTTAGGTTGTTTAGATGTTGATTGATGGCCTTGTGTTGCCGATTGATTGACTCTTCAGTTTTCTTGAGTAAAATATATTCTGCTTCTACTACTGAGGTCTGGCTTTTCCACAAGAGTGCTAGGTGATTTTCATTTCCTTTGCTTGTATTGATCAGCGAAACGTTGATCTAGAACTCCAAATAAACTGTTGGCAACGTAGCCTACACCATCGATGATGCCTCGTCGCCTTCGTGAGCGTTCTTCAAAATGCTGGCTCAGTAACATTCCATTGTAATACTTCAGTTCGTCATGAGAGTGATGTAACTGCATTAGGATGATGTCACATAGAGCTTTGTTTGTTTCTCCTTCACATACGCTGTTTATCTGTTTGAGGTATTTGTCGCAGGTTGCCGAACCGTCCCAGTAAGGGTTCATGTCGTAATACACAATGAGTTTCCATTCGTCTCGAATGAACTGCATGCTTGAGATTCGATCAAAATAGAGTGCATTGCGTATTGTTGTCAAAGTATATGGGGATGTTGACTGTTCGTGGCCAAATATGGATGTCATGAAGACAAATAGTGTGAAGATAGTTGCTATCAGATTAGACCCCGTTTCAGGCCGTTGTTTTGATTGGTTGTTCGTGGTCTTGTTATTTTCAGTCTGACTTTTTCCCTGTCTGCTCGGGTAGTGATTTGTGATTTGTTTGGTCAGATATCAGCACTGACAGTTTACTCACTGGGCGCTTGAGGTACCCATTTTGTGTTTTTAGGGTAACAACCCTGACCAATCCATCGCTACCGGAATGTAGCTCAGTGACTCTGCCTAGAGCCCATCTTCCCGCGGGGAGGTTAGGCTCATGAATGATGACAACGTCATTTACTTGAACGTTTTTGTGAGGTCTCTTCCATTTACTCCTTGTTGAGAGTGTCGCGAGATACTCTGATTGCCACCTCTTCCAGATATGTTCGAAAATGTTCTGTGTTCGCTTCCATCTTGTCCTTTCATCTTGTTCGGTATCTAAGATAGTCAGTATGGGGCCGCTGCTCAAAAAGATAATTCAAATCATCTGGATCCTCTGTAAGTGCGCACAGCGGCCGACTGTTGAGACATGCTTTGAGTTGAGCAAATAAAGTACTGTATTCCTCGAACGTGAGTTTTTGCTCTCCAACAACACGTCGAAGATGATGCTTCAGACTTTTAACTGCTGCTTCCCATCGGCCTGCTGCACTTGGCCAGGCAGGGGTATTAAAATGCCGCTGTATTCCCAACTCATTTATCTCTGTTTAAAACTCTGCGTTGAATGTTTTGCATAGTTCCGATGGTCCTTGCTGCAGTGCTCTATTGGCTCCCACAAAATTGGTGCCATTATCGCTGTAGATATGATGTGGCTTGCCCCGCCGTGAAGACATGCGTTTTAGAGCAGCTAAGAATGTAGATGAGCTTAGGTCTGATACGAGTTCGAGGTACACAGCTTTGGTCACCATGCACACGAACAGTGCGATGTATCCCTTACTTGTCTTGACTCCTCGCCCTTTATTGAGTTTCACGTCAACGTATCCAGTGAAATCAACGCCGGTGTGCTGAAACGGACACGAAGGATTGCTCCGAGATTCCGGTAAGTCCCCCATTAATTGTTTTGGTATGACAGCTTTATGCTTCTTACACGTAATGCATGCGTGTAAGCGCTTCTAAACAACTTGTTTCCGCCTAATATCCAGTAGTTCTGTCTGATACTCACGAGCGTCGTCCGGGCCCCGCATGAAACGTGCGGCGGTGGGCTTGTTCGATAATAAGGTCAGTAACATGGCTGCTGTGGGGTATGATCATTGGATGCTTCATATCTTCGTCAATATTTGCATGCTTGAGTCTGCCTCCCACTCTCAAAAGTCTATCCTTGTCCAAAAAAGGGTTAAGGCACAAAGTTTTACTTTTGTTATGTATTTGCTCCTGTTTTCGCAGCTTGCTAATTTCTTCCGAAAATTGCATTTCTTGTACATATTTTATAATCACATGTTTTGCGGTTTCTAATTCATTTCCGTTCAAGTAAGCCGTGCGCTCGCTGTGACGTCGTGTGATACGTAGCACCCAAGCCAGCACGCGCACGGCGCGTGTCAAATTACTGTTTCTATGTAGTATGGATTCTATGACATCATCGCTTTGAGTCTGACGAATTGTGACGTTGCTTTGCTTAGATTTTCTTTCCTCTTGATCCGTGACGTAGACGCTCTTCTCCGCTACAGATGACTCATTGAATCCAGGGAGAAATTGCGGGCCGCTCCACCACAGATTATGTTGCTTCATTTGCTCTGTTGTGATGCCACGGCTGGCACAATCAGCTGGGTTGTCAGCTGATTTTATGTAATGCCAATTATCTGATGGTATGACGTCTTTGATTTGTTTGACTCTGTTTGCTACGAATGGTGTCCAGCGATTAGTGTTGCTTTGAATCCAACTGAGAACTGCAGTGGAGTCACTCCAACCAAAAACTTTGATTTTGCGTTCGTTGAGGGGTTGCTGTATTTTCCGCATGAGTGTTGTAAGTAAGAGCGCCCCACTCAGCTCTAGACGTGGTAAAGTGAGCTTTTTGTTTTCTGGCACAAGTCTTGTTTTTGCAGCGACGAGTGTTATGTTGGTATCAATTTTACAATACACGACACATACGTATGCTGATAATGATGCATCGCAGAAGCCGTGCAGTTAAATTGTGTCTTGCTCTCCTGTCTGATACTATCTTTGGGTTTAAAAGTAAAAATGGGGGTTCCATAAGGCTCAATATTGGCTCCTTTTCTCTTTCTAGTATATATAAATGATCTACCCTATTTACTGAAAAACCAACCTCAAAATATGGTGTTATTTGCTGATGACACTTCCCTAATTTTTAAGATAAATAGGCGGGCCCAAAATCTAGATGACGTGAATAATGCCCTACTTCAGGTCCAAAATTGGTTCACAGCAAACAATTTGGTATTAAATGAAAAAAAAACCAAATGCATAAGATTTGCTTTACCGAATGTTAAAAGTAGTGATTGTGATATAATATTGAATAAAGAGAAACTTGAATTCGTAGATAAAACGGTTTTCCTGGGGATTACGCTTGAATCAAGGCTACAATGGGGTTCTCATTTGACATCTCTTGCGGGGCGGCTAAGTTCAGCAGCCTATGCCATTAGAAAAATCCGTCAGTATACTGATGTAGATACCGCTAGACTGGTTTATTTTAGTTACTTTCATAGTATAATGTCTTATGGCATTTTACTGTGAGGACGGGCTGCAGATATTGAGTCAATATTTATTCTGCAGAAAAGAGCCATCAGAGCCATATATAATCTTCGTAAGCGCGATTCTCTAAGGGAACTGTTTAAGGATATTGGCATCATGACGGTACATTGTCAATACATCTACGAAAACATAATGTACGTCAGAAAAAATCTGCACCTTTTTGATAAAAGGGGTGACAGACATAATTACAGTACTAGAAATATGGTCCAACTAGTTGAGCCAGGTTTCAGACTCGCTAAAGTAGACTCATCTTTCATGGGGTACTGTTTGAGATGCTATAATAAAATTCCACAAAGTATTCTTGAACTGAATGAGACGAAATTTAAAACATGCATTAAACGCACATGTTAACAAGTACCAAATAGATACACGACGGTTATGACGTAGTACTTTCTTAATTATTCCTAAAATACTCTTAAATATTCTTATTAATTTCTAAATAATATTCTTTGTATTTATTTTCTCATTTAAGTAATTTATTTGATTTATATAACAATCATTTAATATTTTATAACTCATTGAATAATTGACAGTTGATTTGAATATGGCGGTTAAGTGTATAAAAAGGGAGGCAAATCATTTTTAAGGGGCATTATATTGTGAACTAGTGATAAGGACATTACTCTGCCCAAATACAGACTGAGTGTGAATTATAGTTCGTATTTAATTTAATTGTGTAAAACCTGCTGCTGAATAACATTTCAGAAGTGGGATTGTGATAAAATGTCAGGACCATATTTTCACGGTTTGGGGAAACGCAAACGAAAGTGCAGTGAGTCAACTAGTTCGGAAGATGACAATAGTGATTTTTTTTTCCCTGAGGACCTTCATAAGACCAAGTCGCACAAAAAACGACATGTTGCTCCCAGTGATGCCGAAGTTATTCCTAAATTTCGACCCGAAGACAACAGCAGCAACGTTATAGGTTGGCTCCACAAAATAGACCAACTGGGCGATGTCTATGGCTGGGACAACACCGATCGAACATTTATCATGCAACTGCGGTTGCGTGGCGCTGCTCGAGAATGGTACGACGACCTTGACAACTACAATTTCACATGGGATGGCTGGAAGGAAATGCTTCAGGTCGCTTTTCCTCGATCAACTGACTACGTGGATAAATTGGAACGTATGCTGGCAAGGACAAAGGAAGATAAAGAGACTATGACGAAGTATTATCACGAAAAATTATCCCTACTGAAGAAATGCAACATAGACGGTGAAGATGCTATTTCCTGCATAATACGTGGACTACCTTCTGAATTGAGAGCTAATGCCAAAGCATATAGTTGTGGAACTCCTGAACAACTATACTATGGCTACCTATCTTCATTGGAAAACTTTAAACGAGTGGAGACTGCGCGGAAATTGACGAGTACGTGGAGAAGAGGAGCGAACAGTACCATGCAAAGCTCAACATCGGGTCATCAGCTTCAGCCGAAGATATGCTACATGTGTCGGCGGCCGGGCCACGAGGCGCGGGACTGCAGACAGCGGCAGCGCTGCGAGACCTGCCGGCGCAGCGGTCACACGACGGCGGATTGCTGGTTTGGCGCCGGGAGTTCGCGACAGCAACCACAAAAGGTTAGTAAAGTGCTGCATATTACCTATGATATTTATGTTGACGTTTACAAAAGAACTGTGATGGTAAATGGACAGGAGCTCAGAGCTTACATAGATACTGGCAGTAAAATCAACATGCTTTGTCTCACACAAGCTGAAAAATTGCAAATTAAAATGGAGCCTAGTGCAACCGTCATGAAAGGTTTTGGAGGAGCATGTGTAAACTCACTCGGTTCATGTGGCCTAAGTGTTTTGATAGATAATGTAAAATTAGATGGAATAGTCGAAATAGTTAATCATATTACATCAAATATTGAGCTATTAATTGGGCAAACAATGATTAATAGTAAGAATGTTAGTTTAGTCACTTCTGCTTCTTCTGTACGTTTTGTTCCAAGTGAAATTATACAGGATATAATTATTTACGGATATGAAATTACATGAAACGGACTTTATTGAAAAATTTCCAGTTTATATAAAGCATAATGTTATAATACCAAAGCAAAATCAATTATATATAGAAGTTTATGTTGACTGCAGACAAAACATTGGAAAAGAGCACACATTTCTAACGCACACAGTATGGATGCAACTGCATCCATACTGTGTGCGTTAGAAATGTGTACCTTCAGCTATTATTAATTCAAACCATTCTTATTTAAAAGTTGTAAACCTAGGTCATGTTAATGTCGTTTGGGAATCTCATAGGTTGATAGCTAGGGCGGAGTTGGTAACAATACCAGCATTTAGTAGTGAGTCTAGAGTATTAGCCATAGATAGTCCAGACACGGATAATATACAAATTAGCATAACAGATATTCATAAGGGCCACCTTAGTGATAATGAAAACAAACAATTACTAGAGCTTTTAAATAAGTATGCTCACTCATTTGCCAGAAGTACTAAATATTTAGGTTGTACTGATCTTATAAAAATGCACATTCGTACAATGAATAACCAACCTGTTTTTTGCAAGCCCTATAGATTGTCGCATAAAGAAAATGAAATTGTTAATGGAAAAGTTAAAGATTTATTAGAAGCCGGTATTATTAGGGAGTCAATGTCTGATTACGCTAGTCCAGTGGTACTGGTTAAGAAGAAGGGTGGGGATTATAGGCTTTGTGTTGATTATAGGGCATTAAATGCTAGTACTGTGAAAGATAGGTATCCTTTACCGCATATCGAAGACCAGGTTAGTAAGTGATCAGGCAAGTTCTATTTCACCACCCTTGACCTTGCCCAAGGGTACTATCAAGTCGGCCTTCATGAAGACTCGATACCGAAGACTGCATTCGTTACTCCATCAGGCCAATATGAGTTTTTGAAAATGCCCTTTGGTCTGGCCAATGCCCCGGCAGTATTTTCTCGTCTAATTCAAATGACGCTAGGTAGAATCGATCAAAACATTGCCCTGTACCTTGATGACGTCATGTTACCTACAGAATCCATTCAGGAAGGGTTTGTGCTTTTAGAGAAAGTATTAAAATTATTGACCCAAGCAAATTTAAAACTAAAAAAACGTAAATGTTCTTTTCTTAAACGTAGTGCTACGTACTTAGGTCATGAGATTTCAGCTGGGACAATACAACCAGGCCAAGCGAAAATAAAATGTGTCGCAGAATATAATAGGCCGCGGAATGTACATGAGGTTAGGCAATTTATCGGTTTGACTTCATATTTTAGAAAATTTATTCAAAATTTTGCCCAAATTGCTCGCCCCTTAACAGAACTTACGAAAAAGGATATCAAGTGGCATTGGGGTTCCGATCAAGAAAATGCATTTCAAGGCCTCAAGCAGCGTCTGATAGAAAGGCCAGTTTTAGGTATTTACAACTCTGATGCAAAGACTGAATTGCATACAGATGCTAGCAAAATAGGCTTAGGCGGGATCCTTATGCAATTCCAAACAGATAATAGCTTGAAACCCATTGCTTATTTTAGTAGGGTAACAAGTAATGAAGAAAAGCACTACCATAGTTACGAGCTTGAAACGCTTGCTGTCGTTGAATCTCTTAAGCGATTTCGAATATATTTAACAGGGGTTAAAGTTAAAGTCATTACAGACTGCTCAGCGTTAAGAACAACTCTTGTAAAACGAGATTTAATTCCGCGAATAGCTCGTTGGTGGCTCGCAATACAAGAAGTTTGATCTTGAGATTGAATATAGGCCAGGGGAACGCATGAAGCACGTAGATGCGTTAAGTAGGAATCCCGCGACCAATGCAATACTTATGATTGAAAATTCCGATTGGTTGATAACCCTACAGATACAAGATGAAAATATACAAAACATTATTTCTAGACTTCGTGATAACTCCGATTCAAATGTATCTGCAAATTATATAATAAAAGATAATATACTCTATAGGAAAACAACTGTCGCTGGAGAGCGGTTTGTCATCCCTAAGTTAGCTAAATACGGGTTACTACAAAAACTTCATGACCAGATAGGCCACCCCGGTCTTGAAAAATGTGAAAATTCAATTAAGGCTCAATTTTGGTTCGAAGGCATGACTAGATTTATACGGAAATATATAAACTCTTGTTTACAATGTGCGTTTAATAAGGGCAACTATGGTAGGTTGGAGGGTGAATTATATCCAATTAACAAGCCAGCCATACCTATGCATACGTTGCATGCTGACCATTTAGGTCCTTTTGCCAAAACTCGTAAAGGAAATACTTATATCTTGGTGGTTATCGACGCTTTTACAAAATTTGTATTTGCCCGACCAGCTAAAAATTGTAGTTCAATAGAAACCATTCAATTATTGAAAGAAATTATTATGCAGTTTGGCTATCCAGTTAGAATAATAACAGACCGAGGTAAAGCTTTTACGAGTAGATACTTCAAACAATTTTCAGAGGAAAATCAATTCAAACATATATTAAATGCTATAGCCAGTCCTCGCTCCAACGGGCAGGTCGAACGAGTAAATCGCACATTATTAAATGGTCTTAACACTATATCCGAAAGCGAATGTACTTGGGATAATAAGCTAGATGATGTAGTATGGGGAATCAATAATACACCCAATGCTACTACTGGCTTTTCGCCATTTAACCTTATGTTCGGTCATAAAAATTCTAGGTATCCATCCTTCCCATCTGACGCACCCTCGACTTCTGAAACTCAACAGAACCAACTGCAGGCCAATAGGGAAACTGCTAAGCTCCGTATCGATAGAAATATGACTTCCATGAAAACGCGATTCGACAAAAAACATAGGAAATGTATTAAGTACACCGTAGGTCAACTAGTTCTTTGGAAAGGTGGTGTAGCTAGAGATGCAACCACTGGGGTTACTAGAAAACTTATTGGGCGATATACAGGTCCCTACAAAATATCTAAGGCCGAACAGTCGTTGGACCGATATACAATTTCGAGTATAAAGGGTATGAAAGGCTACAAAAAGTTTAGCGCAGTAGTTCGTGGAGAAACTCTTCGGCCATACAAACCAACTATATCTGAGGACGACAGTTCAGGCAGTGACCGAGAAGTAGACAGAGACGATTTGATTGATCTTCTTGAAAGTTAATTAACACAATATACTGTGATCGTTGCAGATGTGTGACTCTTCATTATTTGAATCTTGTATTATCTTGTAGGTAAGTTTAATGAACCAAAAGTGTAAGAATACAATACAGTGAATAGTTATTTCTTTGAATTATACCTATCAATAATAATCATTTCATAATTTCACTGTGTGACAATTATTGGCAACAAATCCACGTACCTAGATATGTAGGTAAGGACAACTGTGTGATCAAGTCCATCAGTATATTTTATGACTACGTGGTCTAAAATCTATTAGTAAAGACTGCTGTGTGATCTAGTTAATATTTATAAGGATGGCTATGTGACCAAGTCCATAATAATAGAAACAACAGGCAATTGCGCTGTGTGATCAAGCTTTGTGTACAAGTTCATGATAATGACCGCTTTGTGATCAATAAGGACGGCTTTGTGATCAAGTCCATAATAGAGACGCGGACGGCTTTGTGATCAAGTCCATAATATGTTAGCTGTGTGACCAAGACTTCATTTGTAAAGATAGCTGTGCAATACTTCTAAATGCGAGAACTGACCTATATTCTATATACATTATCTGGACAAATAAAAACAAATATTAAGGCTATGTGATAAGTGGAAAATAAAGAACGTAAACCAAAGTCATTAACTAATATATTTAAACATATTAATAATAGTTCACAAACAACAAGTTACTGCTGTACATTATTTATATTTCAGGACGTCGGGCAAGCCGCTGAAGGAAGCAACGAGGGCCGTGGGACACGGCCTATGCAGGATGGCCGAGTGTTAACAAGTACCAAATAGATACACGACGGTTATGACGTAGTACTTTCTTAATTATTCCTAAAATACTCTTAAATATTCTTATTAATTTCTAAATAATATTCTTTGTATTTATTTTCTCATTTAAGTAATTTATTTGATTTATATAACAATCATTTAATATTTTATAACTCATTGAATAATTGACAGTTGATTTGAATATGGCGGTTAAGTGTATAAAAAGGGAGGCAAATCATTTTTAAGGGGCATTATATTGTGAACTAGTGATAAGGACATTACTCTGCCCAAATACAGACTGAGTGTGAATTATAGTTCGTATTTAATTTAATTGTGTAAAACCTGCTGCTGAATAACACACACTATGTGAGCAAGCATATTACAAGTTGAGCGATTATATCGCTGATAAAAATGCGTGGCTCAATGCTGGTCCTGCTCCACAAGGACAGGGGCGCATAAATTGATAGCATTAAAATGTATTGTTGGAGCTGCTGAAGATTGTACAACTATCTTTGCATTGTATAGATTCAATCTCTTTAGTATTATATAAATGCATAGCCCATATTGTGTGAGTACTATGTACTAGAAAGCTATCATTCACTGGAAACCTACGTCTTTTCTTGACTTGAATGTGCCCTGGCGGTTGAGAGTATGTCATGCTCACTCAAATGTCTCGCTGATGGTGGCGCATGTGTCGGATCATATAGTTCCCTTCAAAATGGTTAAGTTGAATGGTGCTGATCCATGCGTCATGTCCGTGAACGGGCGCTGTCAGTGGTGACTGGTCATCTCTTAGTTGCCATGGCTTATTTGAATGAATTATTTTGAATTGTATTTTTTTTTGTTTGTGTGTTTTTGCTGTGGACACTTTTAACGTGCACATCTTGCTACATTGTTCTCATCATAATATACCATCTCAACATGAATGATGTAACCAAGATTTTGTAACAATATTCTGATTTAAAAGAGTGTCCATGGAGTTTCTTGCCCGTTCTTCTCCATAGAGATCTACGCTAGGGAATGGGCAACTATAGTACTTTCACAGTTTTTATGTCTTGTGACTGGGACTGTAGCTACATTTAATTTTCATCTTTGTTTCGACAATTTAAAAGTGCCTGTAACTGGCTTACTTGAAATAAATGCTTTGATTTTGATTTTGATTTTTGATTTTGAATTTTAAACTGGCTGATGTTTTGTAGGTCTGCTTTGGTTTTTTTTTTTTCACTCGGTGCTTATTTCTACCGGAAGCTGGTCGTCCCATTGAATGTTTGACAACCAAACTTGTTTGAATAATAGTTTTAGCTTTGTTGTAATTGGAGCTAACCAACCGAGTGGATCAAATATCTTTGATATATCTGATATTAATGAACGTTTTGTATGTTTCTCTGTTGGTTGGGTTTTGCTTATTTTTAGCTCGAACGAGAATGTATCTTCATTGGGGTTCCATTTCAACCCGAGCGTCTTTGTTGATTCTGCTTGCTTGAAATCAAATGATGGTTGATTTGAGGACGCTCTGCTGACGTTTTGAAGTAATTCTTCGCTGTTACCCGACCATTTACGTAAATTGAAAACTCCCGACTGTAGTAACTGCATTAAATCGCCTTGTAGTTGTTTGGCCGACGACAATGTGAAGCTTCCACTTACAAGGTCATCCATATAAAATTCTTCTTGCAACGCTTGTGCTGCCCTGCTGTGTTGATACTTGTGGCCTTCATCAGCTGCCAACTGTTTCAAAGTCATCATGGCTAAGAATGGAGCTGCTTTCATGCCATAAGTGACTGTCGTGAGCTGATATTCACGTAAACGTTGGTCAGGGCAGTTCCTCCATAGTATCTTCTGATAGGTTTGATGTTCAGTGTTGCTAAGTATCTGTCGATACATTTTCTGCCGTATACGCGAACTGGTATTGCCTCCATCGCAAAATCAATGACATGAGATCTTGCTGTAAATTTGGGCCACGCTTCATGAGGTCGTTCAAAATGTAGCCCGTCGATGTTTTCGCCGATGCGTTGAATACTACTCTTAACGCCGTAGTTGCGGAATCGGCGCGCTGAACACAATGGTGAGGTAAATAGCACGTCGGTGTCACGTTACTAGTACACTCGACCATATGATTCAGTGCTTGATATTCATGAATGAACTGCCTGTATGCTTCTGCTAATTGTGGTTGTTTGCTAAATTTTCTCTCCAGTTGCCTGAATTGTGCCAAAAGAAAAGCTAGGAGCTACGAAACCCATGGCGGGTTTCGTAGCTCCTAGCTTTTCTTGAAAGTTTGGTTCGAACGGTATCTCAACAATGTAGCGACCTTTTTTGTCGCGAGTTGTTGTGTTCTTGTAATGCTGCAAACAATCCAGGTCATCCTGTGACATTCCCGAGTTTTCTGCTACGTCTTCTACTGTCCAAAATTGTTGAATATCTTCGATGTTATTTATCACAACGTTACATTGAGAAATGTTGTTTGGACGCTGCCGCATAATATCCAACCCAGACGTGTTTGCTGTGCAGCTGTTTGTGAATTTTCGTGCCTGATGATACCTTGGATTATGTTTGAGTATATCTCAGCCCCGAATAAAATGTCTACAGGACCACTCTCATAAAAATCTGGATCAGCCAACGTGATATTTTCTATAAATGTCCATGATTTTGGTTTTGTGAATGATTTATTAGGCAAATTGTTGATCAAATTTCGCATAATGAAAACATCGGTGTCAAATGTATAATCGCGCCCCGACACCGAATATGACCACCTTTGCAGCGGCCACGGGGTATTCTTAGTTTCTGTGCTGCTTTTTTCTGTTATCAGGGATGTTTGTGAACCAAATCAAGAAGTGCTCGTAAAGTTATCAGTGACCCATCGTATGCTTGCACTTTGATCAATGCTGTGGTAAGCAGAGTTTCTGATACATCCTCTTGAGACACGTGGTTGCTGCTGTCACTTGTTGTTTGCTTGCTATCAGTGCCCGCTGTTGATTGCTGCACTGAATTGCTGTTTGATTTCTGCCCACCCCATTTGCCGTAAGCGTCGTGAAGCAATGTATTATGATCTGAGTTGCAGACGCGGCATTTTTTTCTTGACGTGCATTTGTTGCGATTCGTATGTACGTTTAGGCAGTTTTTGCACAAATTGTATTTTGCAACTGCCTTCCGTTTTGCGTCAGGCTGTAATTCGAGAAATGTTTTGCACGAAAACAACTTGTGCCCTTGATTGCAATGTGGACAGTTTGTTGCACTTTCATTGTCTTTTGTCAATGAATTTGAGTTATACTTATTATTCTTGTTCTGATTTGCACTGAATGCTTTATATGAATGAAATTTCTTGTTTGTCTGCGCAGGCTCCGACTGAGATGGTTTTGTTGTTTCTGGTTTACGACGAGATGATTCCCATGATGTAAATTTTCCGAGTCACCGTATCCAACTTTTGTGAAAGCAAGTGTACCAGTATTGGGTCCCATGATGACGTGTCTACACCAAGGTTCTTGATCGCATTGATACATTCTTTTGTCGTATCGTGGAGTTTTTTGACTGATCCTGCTGATAAATGTTGAGTGATAGGAACAGCCAGCAAGGAATTAAGATGTGACGTGAAGATCAGTTTCCTGTTGTTGTATCTGCGGTTGAGGATCTCCCATGCAGTCTCATAATTTTCCGAGCTGATAAATGCTGAATGAGTTTCTCGGCTTCGCTTTTCACTTTACTTTTGAGAAACTGCATTCTCTGTGCGTTAGAAAGAGACGGACTACAATGGACGGTCTCAACAAATAAATCTTTGAATGCTGTCCAGTGTTCGTAGCTACCACTGAAGGCTGGAATTTCGATCTTCGGCGTCGACTTCTCTCGGTGAGTAACTTACCACATTTTGGAATAATAATTGATGGTTGCTTTCATTTCGTTGTAAACGAGTTCGCACGTATTGTAAGACATCTCATATTGTACATTTGCTTGATTGGGCAAACTGTCAAGGTCCCAGTAAAGTGAATCCACAGCTTTCCACCTGGAATCTAGTACCTTTAAGGCGTCTGAATGGGTCGCACACACCTTGATTGATAGCTTGAATGATAAGTCACGGATAGCCAAAGATGATGATTTATTGAATATATTTAACTACCACGTAACTAATGCTATATGAATAATGCGTGAATGAGTACAGCTGACTATGAACGCTGAATGTGTACTGTCGCTTTACACTATAATTTGTGCGAGGTGACAGAAAGGTGCTGATCTATGCAATGCGCGCGTTCCATGTACGATACATGACTCGTACAGATAGACATATCCACATTTTAATAATTTTTATTTTTATTTAATGTGAGACTAGGTAATATTGGGTTTGGGTTTGGTTGTAATTTAATGTTATTAAATTTGTAATTATATTTCGTAATTTGTAATGTTATTGAATTTTATTTTTATTGTTGTATTATTTTCTATAATTTATTGTTGAATGTGTGTTTTATAATTTTAATGAACGTGATTTTATTATTATTTATTTTGTATAGATAAATGATTTCAAACACAATGTGAATTATTCCGGAAAAAATTAAATATGGCCATATCATGTTTGCCTATTAAGTGCTAACTAGTAAAGGGTGTAAAAGACCTCTTAACGAAGGCACTGTTCTTCCCGTCATTGCGATCATTTTTTTCTTTTACACCATACTTGGGAACCTTCTAGATAAGGAGATATAGGGGGTCAAAGTTCCTACTTTTTGACAAGTTTTTTTTTTAAATACAAGTGTTTAATGTAAGATTTTTACTTTAAACACCTCCAGGATCCCCGTACTATTCAATCCATCCATCAGCACAATGTTTTGAGTTCGTTACATTGAGTTCAACTACAAAACATGATTTTTCATCCCAAAAAAAAAAGTCGTTTCCCAGCAATAATTTTTGCGAAAAGTTACCTAATTTAATGTACAGAATACTTGGTTGACGGCTTCGTGATGAGGTTGTTTACACCCTGTATAACATTTAAAAACGGTAAGATAATATAACATTTCAAATTATCCTGCCACTACAATTATAAGCCCTGCTGATGGCAATATTGTACAAAAATGACAAGGAAGGAAACATCAGAATCCACATAAATAAAATGAAACATTTGAATGTACCTATATTAGTTTTCTGATCAAAAATAAAGTAGTCATGGCTGTGAGTTGTGACTGTGAGAGTTTGCTTCTCGACGAGGAGCCCAAGCTGAAGTATGATAGACTGGAGAACGATGTTCACAATATTTTGTTGGAAGACGCAGTGAGTTGTATTTGTGTGCATACAAAGTTTTTTTGTCTGGGGACACAAAAGGGAGTGATACATCTGTTGGATCACGAAGGGAACACTGTGCCGATATCACAAGATGGCGTGAATAAAGAGGACTTGCAGGCTCATACAAAAGCTGTGAACAGAATCTCGGTGGACCTGAAAGGGGACTACATCGCCAGCTGCTCGGACGACGGCAAGGCGCTGGTGTACGGGCTGTACACGAGCGACACCACTCGCCTCAGCCTGGGCAAGGGAATCAAGTCTATCGCCTTGGACCCTTGCTACTCCAAGCAGGGCTCGGGAAAAAGATTTTTAACAGGTAGGAAACGTGATGTTTTTGAAAATTTGTGTGAAATTGTCTTAGGTACTATCGAACATTTACAACTTAGCATTATTACGAAATACCGTAGGTGCTGTATGTTTTTACACAGGTTTGAACCATCGCGCATTTTTAACCGAATTCTGAAAAAAGAAGGAGGTTATGTATTCTTTTTTCGTCATATTTGTACACCGTTTCTCTATGATTACTGGAGGAAGCTCGCGCGGTGTTCCATCGGGGCGGATTTTATTAACTTGGGCAGTTTATAGTTAGAGAGCCGATGACACTAAACCTAGTTCGATAAGACTCCCAGGTGATATATATTAAATTAGTCACGTTATTAATGGCCCCAACACGAAATGGCGATGCTGCAATGCAAAAAAACCTGGAGGCGCTACTAAAAAAGAAATTTAAAAATAAAATGAAAATCCCGGTATCGACTCCCAAGTTTCGTTTGTTCCTTGGAACAGCTGAGGGATAGATAGATAGATAGATAAACCATTTATTTAATGCACACAAAAGACATAGCATAACACACAGCAGTACAGTTTACATGATTATAAAAACAAGGTGCCAATTTACAAAAAGAAAAACATATTTACGAAATTAGTATAGTAACACCATGACACACTTCAATTAAACTAAAATAACAAGTTACAAGGTGCGGTGTGCGTCTCAAGGTTGCACCAAATGGGAGTCCAGCTCAGCATGTGTCAGGCATGCACCTGACGCTGATATTCTGCTGGAACGGCAAGGAAAAGGAGAGGAGGGATGCAGGGTCGGAATCCGACCTCGTATCCAGCGATGTGAGCGCGGGAGGCTCAGAGAGCTCCCGCCGCGTGAGGGCCGGGACTGCTGCGGAGAGCGCTTGCGGAAGAACTTGCCGTTCTTCCGCAAGCGGTCCAGGAAGGATGGCGACCAAGCTTCATCATCCGGGGAGGAGGAGGCCTCGGCCAGAAAGATCCTCACTAACAAGCGTAGTGGGATCAGAGGCAGGGGGAGAGGAATGTCTGCCTCCGAAAGGTCGGCGAGACTGGCCGAAGAGGAGCGCCACCCGTGCATGACTACTCGCGGGTCTGGCGAAGAGGTGGGTGCACCTGGCGGCTCCGATGCGGAGCGTAAGGCCAGGTTCGCAAAGGAAGTGGAAGCCGCAATAAGGGGCGTGGCCTTGAAGGTGAAGACATCTTCAAAACTCAAGGCCATGCCCGTGGCTTCCGCCTCCATCATGGCGGCTGCAGAGGCCAACTTTGCGGGTCCTTCCCCTTCTCCTCCTCCGATAGGGGGAGAGGAGGTGGCCAAACTGCGGGCGGAGGTAGCTCGCCTAACGGCCGCCACGGAGGTTCTCCAAAAGGAAAATGCCAAGCTCCATGCAGACCTGGCCAGTCTGCGTGAGGCTGGCTCCCGCGGAGTGCCTCAGAATTGGGGCTGGCAGCAGCGACAGAGCCAGAATGCGCCGGTGGAGAGCCAGGTCCTGGTGGTTCGGTAGGAGCTGGCTTCCTTTCAGGCGCGGTTCTCCGTCCTGGAGGAAATTGTCCTGCGCCCCGGGCCCAGGCCTACGGCCTGGCCCGGGCTGCCTTGCCTGCCGGAGGGCTGTGCCCCCCCCCCCCCCCCGAAAAACCGGCTCCTGCTAAGAAGGCCAAAAAAGGGAAGGGCAAGGCAGCTGCACAGGTGGACATTGTGCCAACGCCAGTGCCTACGGTGAATGGGCCAGTGCCTGAGGCACAGCAGCCGCCGCCGCCGCCACCGCCCTCCCAGCCCCCTACACCTCCTTCGGTTAAAGCCGGATGGCAGGTGGTCGGGGAGAAAAAGAAGGGGCGAAAGGGGCGGATAACCTCGGTGAGCTTGGGATCACCGGGGGCCTCCGGCTTAAAGTGACAGCGACAGGGGCCCGATTGCTGGAGATTCCCGGTGAAACCAGCGGCTCGTCCGCTGACCCTCGCTACACGCGGACGAGGCCCGAGTGTCCAGGCCCGTCAGATGCGCAGACCTGCGCATCCTGGGCCTGGACGACTCGGTGACCGAGGAGGAAGTGGTGGCTGCCGTCGCCAGGTCCGGAGGGTGCCCTGCCGATCAGGTCAGGGCAGGCGCCCTTCGCCCGGACTCCACGGGTATGCATACCGTTACGGTATGCTGCCGCTGTCGCCGCCACAGTGGGGCCCTCACAAGGGGCCAGGGAGGAGGAAGCGGTAATGGAGTGCCAATAACGGCCCCATTACGCTTCCTCCAAGCGAATATCAACCACTGCGCCTGTGCTCAGGATCTGTTGCTCCAGAGCATGGCGCAGTGGTCGATAAACATCGCTGTGGTCGCTGAGCCGTATTTCGTTCAGCCCAGGGAAGACTGGGTGGCGGACCTTAGCGGCTCAGTGACCATAGTCGTCAGTGACCATAGTCGTCCATTGTCGTCGGCCGCCGCCGGTACCCCGACCCTTGAAAGTGTCAGGAGGGGTTGGGGGTGCGTAGCAGCACGGTTTGGGGAGATCGTAGTGGTGGGAGTCTACTTCTCCCCGAACCGAACTCTTGCCGAGTTCCACAACTCTCTCGCAGAGTTGAGTGTTGTCGTCGGAAACCATTCCCTCCCCGTGCTTGTCCTCGGGGACTTCAATGCCAAGAACTTGCCTTGGGGTTCTCGTTGTACAGACGTGCGGGGAAGGATGGTGGAGGACTAGGCTCTGGAGAAGGGCCTGGTCGTCCTAAATCGGGGTTCTGTTCCCACGTGTGTGCGGATGCGGGGCGAGTCGGTGGTGGACATTTCGTTCGCTAGCCCCGCTCTGTCGCCGCGTGTCGTTGACTGGCGTGTCATGGAGGGGGTGGAGATTTATTCCGACCACCGGTACATCCAGTTTGACGTCTCCACCCAGACCTCAAGCGCGCCGGTCCAACAGGCCCCGGGTGGTCCGCGTTGGGCGCTGAAGCAGCTGGACCGGGAGCTCCTCCTGGAAGCCTCGATCGTGCAGGCCTGGGTGACATCACCAGACAGGCCTGCCGACATTAACAATGAGGCAGGGTGGTTCCAGGAGGCCATGTCCGATATATGCGACGTGGCAATGCCTCGAGTCCGGCCAGGAAGTGCCCGACGTCAGGTGTACTGGTGGTCGCGAGAGCTGACGTCTCTGCGCGAGGCGTGCGTGGCTGCGCGACACCTGTACGCCAGGCATCGCAGGCTCCGCATTCGCCCACCGGATGCGGCAGCGGGGTGAACATCCCCCCCCCGCCTATGGCTCCGCCACCTGCGGTGCTGGAAGCGGACCACCAGGATGACGACGACGACACGCCGGAAGTGACTGGGGTAGACCTGAGAGTGGCGGTACACAGGCTCAGTGCCAAAGATACCGCCCCGGGACCCGACGGTTTGCCTGGCAAACCCTGGGTCCTGACCTCGGAGGCTCTCGGGCCCCGACTGGAGGGGCTCCTAAGCGCATGCTTGGAGAAGGGCCAGTTCCCGCTTCGTTGGAAGATGGGGAAGCTGGTCCTCATTCGGAAGCCGGGGCGCCCTGCGGACTCTCCGTCCGAATACCGGCCCATAGTATTGCTCGACGAGGTGGGCAAGCTCTTTGAAAGAGTAATTGCAAACCGCCTCGCCGAGCACCTTGCGGGGACGGGGCCGGATCTTGCGGAACACCAATTTGGTTTCCGCAAGGGGCGCTCTACGGTAGACGCCATCATGCGCGTGAGAGCCCTCACAACGAGGGATGCGGTGTCCCGGGGTGGGATTGTCTTGGCGGTGTCTCTTGACATCGCCAACGCCTTCAACTCCATGCCCTGGAGCTGCATTAAGGAGGCACTCCGGTATCACCGGGTGCCGACCTACCTCCGTCGTGTGGTCGGGGATTACTTGACGGACAGAGCCGTCGTCTACCCCGGTCGCAGCGGAGAATGGAAACGGCGAGAGATGTCGTGCGGTGTTCCACAGGGATCGGTTCTAGGGCCTTCCTTGTGGAACATCGGGTACGACTGGGTGCTGCGCGCCGACCTCCCTAGCGGCGTCAGCGTGGTCTGCTATGCAGACGACACGCTGGTGCTGGCACAAGGGGGGTCGCACGAGGCGGCGGCTGAAATAATGACACGCGGGGTTGCGATAGTCGTCGAGAGGATCCGGCAACTGGGTCTCGAGGTGGCATTGCACAAGTCCGAGGCCATGTGCTTTCATGGGCCTCGGAATGCGCCACCTCCGGGATCCTCACTGACGGTGGGAAGGGTATCCGTCGGCGTCGAGTCGACGCCGAAGGAACTTCGTGGAGCATTTCCGACGTTTGGCCCCCAAACTGGAACGGACCGGGGCTGCCTTCAGGCGGCTCCTGCCCAACCTGGGAGGTCCAAACGCCTCCTGCCGGAAGCTCTACGCGGGAGTCGTGCGGTCCATGGCCCTTTACGGGGCCCCGGTGTGGGCGCGTTCATTAAGGCGGCGAGCCGCCCACTACCTGAACGCGCCCCAAAATGTGGTAGCCGTAAGGCTGGCCCGTGGGTACCGCACGATCTCCCGTGAGGCGGCGTGCCTTCTTGCCGGATTGCCGCCATGGGATCTGGAGGCAATAGTCCTCGCGCGCCTGCAAATACCTGCGACTGGCGCGCGGAGGTGCTACGCCGGGGGGAAACTGCAGCGGACAGACTTCCGGCATGATCTCATGGCGACATGGAGATAGCGACTGTCGCAACCCCGTGCAGGGCACGCCACAATAGTGGCGGTAAGTCCCCTCTTTGAGGAGTGGCTTGAGAGACGCCACGTCGTCCTCACCTTCCGCCTGACGCAGGTCCTCGCCGGACACGGTTGTTTCGGGAGGTTCCTGCACAGAATCGGGCGGGAGGAAACGCCCGGGTGTTTCCATTCCATTGCGAGGATCGACCGGAGGGCACGGTGTAGCACACGGTGGAGGTATGCCCCTCGTGGGCGGAGCACCGCCGTGTCCTCGAAGCGGCGATTGGCGGCGGCGACTTCTCGCGTCCGGCCCTGGTGCAAGCCATGGTCCGGAGCGAGACGGAATGGGACGACGTCACCTCCTTCTGCAAAGCAGTAATGCTAGAGAAGGAGGTGGCGGAACGTGAGAGGGAGAGAACCTCACAGCGTCCCGGCCGCCGCGGGAGATGCCCCGGGTGTCGGGGGCCACCACGTGGCCCCCGGCCACCGTAGGCGCGGGCCTGTGGACGGTGGGCTATGGGCTAGCTCGCCGTCCCTCCGTCTCATGACGACAGGCCGTGTCGACGGCGCGTTCGTGCTCCACGCGCGCCTCAAAGAAAGTCAGCAAAAAGAAGGGGTCCGCAAGGACCGATGCCTGCCGGGGTTGCGGGAATGTTCGAAAGAGATACCATGGCCTCGAAACAAAAAGGGCGATGAAGGAACATGGATGGGTTTTAGTCAGTAAAAGTCTGACACTCCCTATTGCTCCGCCCAGAGCGGGAGAAGTCATTTGATTTATCCCATCGGAAAAAAAAAGGCATTTTGCACTCTCTGAATCAGTCGTTCAGTTCTTGCCAGTATCCGAGGGCCAATAACTGTATCTGCGTGGTTTAGGTAAGATAGCACAAGTGACTCAACCAGCTGGATACGCAGCTCCTCTGATAGATAAGACCTTATTTTATAAAGGACTTTAAGCCGATAGAAACAAGTGCGCACTGACTCTGCCACGTGCGCTTTGTATCTCAACCCAACGTCCATGTTCGGACCCAGATTACGTGCCTCACTGACTCGACTGACCGACTCACCCAGCAGGGTAACGTTAAATGATGCCGGCACTGCGCTGATTTGGTTCCTGGATCCAAACAGCATGTATTTGGTTTTAGTGGGGTAAGTACTAGACCGTTATTTTCTGCCCAGCATGCTATTCTGTCAAGATCTTCGTTAAGATCCTTTATCGCGATGTCATAGTCACTTGGTTTAAAGGAGATATAGACTTGCACGTCATCAGCATATACATATATGGTACCTACATTTCTTCAGGGAACTTATGATATCCGCACAATACAAAATAAAGATAATGGGGCCCAGTATTGTGCCTCCCCTGTAAACAGAAGTGAGCGATGAGCCATTGCTCAGTCGTATTTCCACATGCTGCTGACGGTTGGTAAGATAGCTTTGAAACCTGTGTATAGTATTTTGGTCAAATCCATAGTAAAGCTTTGATAGAAACAAATCTATATTTATGCAGTCAAAAGCTCGCGAAAAATCAAGTAGGACAAGAAGTGTGCATAGGCCCTTATCCTGTGCTGACAGAATGTTATCTGTCACGTCCAAAAGAGCCGTAGAAGTACCACGCTGTTTGCGAAAACCTGACTGTAGCTCAGGCAGAATGTGTTTGTCTTCTAGATACTTTGACACCTGCTGACATACCGCCTTTTCAGCGATTTTAGAAAGGCAAGGCAGAATACTGATAGGCCTCAGGTCTTTTAAATCTGTTGGATTTGCTTTTTAGGCAATGGCCTTACGATAGCAATTTTCCAGATATCATCGAAAGTTGCTGAGACAATTGATCTGTTCACAATGTCGGTGATGGATTTTAATGTATGTGGGAGTGTAAGCAAAAGCATATTTAGGGTGACCTTATCACAGCCTTCAGCGTTAGATTTTAGCTGGCGGAAGTATTGCAGAATTTGATCAGCAGTTACTGGTTGTAATGAAAAAGCGAAGCTATCATCACCATAATGATGAGATTCAAAGACGGTGCGTTGCGATTTATTGCAGACAGGGTTACCAGGAACACTCAAAAAGTGATTATTGATTTGAACAATGATGGTCAACCATTTCCAGACGCCAACCATAACAGCTGAGACAGAGTCGTCCGGAATGCCCGACATCACCTTCGTCTTGGACATGTTTATTCCTAAGCCAACTTGTACGGAATCATCAAAAAGTTGTTTCAGCATGCATTGAAGGTCTTCCAGGGATTCGGCGAACAACACGAGGTCATCCGCAAACCGAAGGTGTGACAAGTAGACACCACTGATGTTTACACCACTTTGGTCCCATTTCAGTGTTTTCATTACGTCTTCCAGGGCAGCAGTGAAAAGTTTAAGCGAAATGGTATCTTCTTGTCGCACTCCCCTTTTGATCGGAATCAGTGCGGTAAGTTCTTGCAATCTGACCTGCATTGTTGCCGCATCGTACAACTTCCTGAATACGTCTACCCAATGCTCGACGCTGTCGAATGCCTTCTCGTAATCGACGAAGTCTAAACACAGTGGCCGATTGTATTCTGCACTCTTCTCCATCATCTGCTTTACGGTATGAATGTGATCAATCGTGGAGAAACCACTTCGGAAGCCGGCTTGTTCAACGGGCTGGCAGTCGTCTAGTTGGCGGTTGAGACGATTACAGATGGTTTTGGCAAACAATTTATAAATTTGAGAAAGGAGAGATATAGGACGGTAGTTGCTAAGGTTTGAATGGTCTCCTTTCTTATGGAGTATAGCGACTGTTGCCTTTTTCCAGGCATCTGGTGATGTGGCACTGAATAGGACAACATTGAACAGTTTAACGAGAACTTGTAGTACGGTTGGACCACCAGCTCGCAGTAGTTCAACCGTAATACCGTCCTCACCAGGTGTTTTGTCACCGTTACCTGGTGACGACGGCTCTGCACATTTTAAGGCATAAAGTTCTTCGCAGAATCTCTCCACAATGTTCAATAATAGATTACGATCGGTAACGATCCGACCATCTTCATCTTTGAGCTTAAGAATTTGTTGTGTGCTTGTATTTATTTTATTCCTAAAAACCCTTGAACCTTATTTTAATAAGGACTCCACAAAACCTGGTGATAGGTACCTATTGTAAGTGTGTTTTGCCGTGACTTGTGCCGAGTTTCAGTAGTAAAAGCAAAAGACAAACAAAAAGGGTAGACAGATTTGTCTGTATGTTGCTCCTAACAATTTTATTTTCTTCCACCCGCATTCACGGAAGATATCCCATAAGCGACAGTATAAATTTGAATATCTTAACTTTAAATAGTAAATAAAAACTGTTATTACCGAATTACTTGATCGCTAAAATTCCCAAAAACATGCATTATTATAACAATTATTGTTCTGTTACTTAATTGTTTCTTCTTCCTATTACAGGCGACACCAAATTAACATTACACGAAAAGGGGTTCCTGAACCGCCTTCGTAGCACTGTTTTGTGTGAATGCAAAGGCTACGTGCAGGCCATGTCGTGGCACGAGCGCTTCGTGGCGTGGGCCAGCGAGGTGGGCGTGCGCGTGTACGACCTGGTGGCGCGCTGCTCGCTGCCCATCCAGTGGGAAAAGGTCCAAAACCGATGCTTAAAAGACTATCGCTGCAACCTCCTCTGGTGCGCTCCCAAGACGCTCATGATTGGCTGGGCCGACACGATCAGGATCTGTGTCATACGGAAACGCAATCAAATCGAGCTTCAGACGCGAGATGTCACCGAGTATTTAGTCGACCCCGTGTACACGTTCCAGACTGACTACTTCATCAGTGGCTTAGGTCCCCTGGACGACCAACTAGTAGTACTGCTACATAAGGAGTGCGACCCCGACACTGGTAAGGCGCAAAGACCTGTGCTTGCCGTCGCTGACTATCAAAATTTTCAACTACGGACTAGGACCGAGAAAAGTTTCAAAATTTTTGGTGACGAGGAGTATTTCTGTAACGACTATTATTTAGATATGCTGATAGAGGAAAAAAGATTTTTCATAGTATCTCCCAAGGACATCGTAGTCGCTAGTCCTTATGATATCGACGATAGAGTCAAATGGCTCACAGAACAAGGACAATTTGAAAAGGCAATTACCGTTCTCGAGGAAGTTGGCGGAAAGACGTCAAAGCACTCTGTGATGACCATCGGCGTGCAGTACCTGGACCACTTGATGGCTAAGCACTTGCACGAGGAGGCGGCCATTCTGTGCGCCAGGATTTGTAAGAACGATAAAGTGTTGTGGGAGACGCAGATATTGAAGTTTGCTGAAGCGAACCAGTTGCGAGGGGTCAGTCCGTATGTACCTAAAACTCCTGAACAAGCATTAAGTTCTCACATATACGAGCTTATATTTTATGAGTATCTGAAGTTGGATTCTCAGGGGTTCCTGAAATTAGTTCAAGAATGGAACCCCGCGATATACAAGACTGATGTCATTGTCAAGGAAGTCTTAGAACATCTGTTGATCACAGAGGTCGACAAAAACATTTATTTAGAAGCTTTGGCTCTTTTGTATTGCTACCAAAAAAAATACGACAAGGCTTTGACGACGTACCTGACGCTCCAGCACAAAGACGTGTTCACTCTGATCACTAAACACAACATGCACAACGTGATCCACGACAAGATACTAGACCTGATGACTCTCGACTGTGATAAGGCAATATCAATACTTTTGGACAACCCCAGGGTGCCTGTAGACGTAGTAGAGGAGCAACTCGCAAGTAATGATAACTTGCTATTCAAATATTTAGATGCCTACATTGAAATTAAACCGAGCGGTAAATATCACAAAAAAATAGTCAGTCTATACGCTAAATATGCAAGGGATAAACTTCTTCCGTTCTTGAAATGCAGTGATAATTACTCCATACAAGAAGCTTTAGATGTGTGCCAGATGAATGAATTTTACCCTGAAATGGTGTTCCTATTGGGACGTATTGGCAACACTAGGGAAGCTCTGCAAATCATAATGGAGCAGCTGAAGGACATCAACCAAGCTATCAATTTCTGTCAAGAGCACAATGATAAAGAATTGTGGATGGACCTAATCAAGCAGACAGTGGATAAGCCTCAGTATGTGACGCTACTGCTCAAGAGAATAGGAAACTACGTGGATCCACGAAAATTAATACAACATATACAATCCGGATGTGAGATAAAGGATTTAAAGGACTTATTAGCAAAGATGATGTGTGATTATCATCTTCAGCTGTCGGTACAAGAAGCATGCAAAGCGATCACGTTGCGGAACTACTTCGAGATACATCAGAAGTTAATAGTTAATCAGAAGAGAGGTATTTCTGTTACGGATGACTTGATGTGTTGTGTATGCCATTGTCAGATTATACTCAGGGAAGTGCTCCACGCCTCAGATTTGGTCGTATTCAACTGTCGTCATTCATTTCACAAGAAGTGCCTTCCCGAGGAAATCCAAAGCCAGACTTGTACGGTGTGCAGTGCTGTCAAAATGTAAACCAAATCACTAGCGTTCGGTGTTTTTATACGAAGAAGGTAGGTAGTGTTTTTCATTGTAAAGATGTCCCAAAAACGTAAGATTTTAAATAAATAGAAAACACAGTTTTTTAATCTATATTCTTAGTAAAATAGCATTTTACAGTTTAAAAAAATAACAACCATCAACAAGCGGTTTATTTTTTTACAATTAAAATCACAATAATAAAAACGAGAAAATTAAATAAGCAGAACAAAATTAAAGTAGGCAGAATTGGCTATCCAAACAGACAGAGATTCCTCGTATTAGGTTGACTCCATGAGAAAAAAGGGGCGAAATGATTCGTGCAGCGGCTTAATTACCCGCGTGGTGGCTACTGTCTCGCTTCCCCTCCATGCAACATCTTAACAATCGACTTTTCCGCTAACAATATATACAAAATAGTAAACTGACTGACTGGGTGACATATCAACGCACAGCCCAAACCGCTGGTCACATGAAACTTGAAGGATGTGTTCTTTCTGAAGAGTAAGTATTCACTACGAAAGGATTTTTGGGAATTCCACCCCTAAAGGGGTAAAATAGGGGATGGAAGTTTATATGAAAGTCTGCCAGTTTTAAAGTTGGGATCTTCAAATTTGTGTTTTTTGTGTATCAATCATTTTCATTATCATTTTGTGTGACAATTGAAAATTAATTTATACTTGTCTCAGCGTTTTTTGATAATTCCACCCCCGAAGGGTTAGAAAGGGGGATAAAGTTGTGTATGGAAAGTCCTTAATTTTCGAAGTAAAATCACAAAATGTATTATTTAGGTTTATGTTTGGAACCTAACGCAACGGTGTTGTTAGAATTTAAACCCTTAAGGGGGTGAAAAGGGCGATGAATTTATGAACTGACTGGCTGATTGATCGATCAACGCACAGCTGAAACCGCTGGGTCTAGGAGCATGAAATTTTACACAAACCTTTCTTGAATGACGTAAGTGTGCACTAAGAAGGGATTTTTGAAATTCCATCCCTAAGGGGTTAAAACGAAGGTTGAAAGTTTGTATTAAACTTGATCAATTTTGAAGTTAGAATGAAATGTAAAAAAACTATTTATGAGCTCATGGTTCAAAACAAAAGTTTACCGTATCACTATAAAAAAAAACTTTCTTTAAGGGGGTAAAATAGGAGATGAAGAATTCGTAAAAAATAACAAAAACACACTAAGAGGGGAAAAAAAATGCGTACCTATACTATGAAATTATTTCAATTATTGTTGCATTGGAAACATTTCTTTTTGGATGCTCCAGGTGGTAAAACCCATCTCATTAATTTATTCTCACCCACTACGTTATTAGAAAGAGGTAAGACAGCGCTCTCTGCCTTGAAATTGTACCTTAATTTGACAAATGTAGAGACTCCAATGTGCAACATAATTATCTATGGAAAGCAATCTTGTCGAAGTATTTCGTCAAGCTAAAATATAAGTCTGGGATGAAAGCTATAAGGCACAATGCGGTAGTAAATACAAACGAAGCAATTCACTATCCTGTTCAGGTTTAGAATACCATTGATCCAGCTGGTGTCCCATATCATAAGCATTCGCTGCCTGTCGGACCACCTGTGATGTTACTGCGGAATTTACTACCACCGAATCTATGTAATGAGAAATAGTGATTGTGCCACGTATACCGTTGACTATGATCTGCCGTTTGAATGTAAGCGACTTCTGTTTCCTCTGAAAGTTTGCTTTGCCATGACAATAAATAACAACACAAGGCCAAAATCTGAAATTTTCGGGAATCGACTTGCGGCAGGACTGTTTATCACATGGGCATTTTTACATTGCGTCTTCTCGTTTAAGCTCACCTCGCAGTCTGGTTATAAGCTCCATCCACTAAAATGGTTAAGAGTATTATTTATGAAGAAATATTGTCATGAACACTACGTTGTTTGTGCAAAAGTTCAGCTGTGCGTTGATCGATTAGTCAGTGAATCTAACAGTCAGCCATGATCTTGAGTGATTGGTTGTATCCTTTAAGATGTCTTATGTTGGCTACCACGCGGACGAAGTCGCGGGCAACAGCTATTTTAAATTATGTTTTTTGGATTGAATCATTAAGTACATAGAGGGTTGTGTTAGGAATAGTACATCAGGTAAATGGTCACCACGGCTTTGCTGGCACATACGCACTCTTGTCGACATTTTAAAGAAATCCAGTGGTGAATTACATGATCTAAGGGGGCAAATACGAAACGGGAGAAGACACAACCAAGAAATGCCTCATGCAGTACTCGAATTGTTTCAGCGGCCATAGGGCGTTGTCCTCTCGTTAAGCGTCTCATTTTCAATAACCCTAAACTGTCAGCTGTCGTCAAACAGTATTCTTTTTAGCTGCCAAGACTTTCCAAAACTACAAATGACCACCACTGATCCACTTTAAAAATGACGTCAAATTCAAATCTTACATAAATCAAATCAAATTACAATCAAATTTTGGGACACGCTATATTAGATAAACACAAGATACTTACAAATAAAGTAAAACTAAAATAAAAGTGGTTGTTTTACTGCCCGTTCTGTTCATAAAGAAGCAAACAGATTGAAAAGGTTTGAATATAATACTCGTAGTGTTGTGCACTGTGGCGCGACTCGTGGTGTCCTGGTGTAGCACTACACTATTCGGCTGGCACTGTATAGGGCAGCATGTTGCCCCAGTCCGAGCCGACGCTGACGGCGACCGGCAGAGTCACCGCCATGCCGCACCGCTGCCCACACCCCTCCATTACTTGTTTAATTATAGCTGAAATTGAAATAACGGTTTTGTTGCGAGGGATCCACCCTTACAAATAGTCCTTGCTTAGTTTATTTCGTGTTAAAATTCAAACTGACTTCAGCGACGACCTGGAATCAGCCTTGTTCTTTACAAGAACGGAAAACAGAATGAATTCCGTCGACAACATGGTAGAAGTAAGAAAAAAGACCTGCCACAGCCACAAAATGTAAAATTTTACCCTAAGCAAGGTTTTATCGAAATAAATATAAATTTTGATGTAATTTGACAACAGTTGTATAGGCTATAATAGGGTAAATCATATGAAAACTGATGCTGCGGTTATTTTAGTTATCGATACCTACAAATATTGTATGGTTTGTTATAATAATTTTGAATAAAGAACGTTTAGAATGAGGAAGGTCGGTTAAAGCTCATTATAGATGGTGTTGCCATGGCTAGGTCCAATCAGATCAGTCAACTGATTACAAATTTACAATTAGGTACATAGTGTGTCGTGTGTCGCAACAGCGGCGTTCGAAACAACATATGGGACCCGAATCAAATATAACAGCTCACAACTTAGGACCCATTAATGTTAATATTTATCCGTGGTGCTAGGCAACTGGGCCTATCCCAGTTGTAAACGTCCCTTTGTGCCTATTGGCCTTGTTTCGTTCTGTCTCCTGCTGAAATGGAGGGAAGTGGACATTACGGTTTTTTCCTACTCCTCCACTATACTTTTCTGATTAATTTCGTTGCGGGATCCAAGACAGTTAAATTCATTCTCTGGGACTTCGTCGAGCTTCATTGTCTCGGCGCTTTTCTGGTGGTCGCCACTGTTGATTCTGGCTTTCAGGAGTTACAGTGGTTTGGGAACAGTGTGCCGGGCTTGTCCCATTTAAAATATGGGACCCGTAACAAAGTGAAGGTAGGTAGACGTGTTGTTGGTTCTGTATTAGTAAATTTAAGATCTAGGCATTTTCATGTTGTATAAATAATAATTTTAATTGAAGTTATATTTGTTACCGAATCTCTAAACGGCTGTGTGGTTTATTGTGAAAAATAAAAATGTTAACACACACGATTGGCGCGAAACTTCGACTTGAGATAAGTGGGTGGGGCTCACAAAATTTGTACCATAACGCACTAGAAATTGTAACACACAAGTTCGTATGCAACACCCGAGAAATATTGTAACACGCTGGAACTCTATAAAGGCAGGATTACAATACCAACATTAACTAAAAAAGTCTTACCACATTTACGAGTAATGATGACCATGTGTGGGATATCAAAATAAAGGACTTGAGGAGACAATTACAAAAGCATAAGTCAGTGTTAGATTTTTAAACCAAGCAAGCTTTTTGCACTACCTTTTTTGTTTGTTTTTGTTTTGTTCCTACTCATATGGAAATAAATCTCACTTAAATTGAAATAATTATTATGTTTATAATTAAAATTAAAGAGGAACTTGCTTTTCTTAACGTTAGAAATATTATTACAATCAATAACAAATATTAAAATTATCTAAACGGCCACGCCATTGACCTAGCCCGCGAAAATAAAACTTTCCAAAGTTGCAAATTGCAGCTTTGTCGGTCTTGTGTCGATCATTTTTCTCTCCATTGTTTTCTTAGTTCTATGTGCTCTTGGGGGTCAACATTTGAGATTCTTATACTCGTTTATGCACACGCAAGCAAAAATTATATCCCCTTTTTGGACTCCACAGCAGTCGGTTAAAGACAATGTAAACCAAGCTTAATGCTGTCCAGTGTGTTACTTAACACACCATGTAACACACCATAACACACCGGAGCGAACACACGAGAACATTTTAGTGTTTATTTGATTATAGCAGCCGCAAATGCAAAGAAATTTAGGAAATAAATCCATAATATACGCAATACAAAGGTATTTATTTAGTATCTGTAATTCATTATAGTGAAAAATAAACACCTCTCTAGAAAATGCTGTGTTTAGTATCCAATAATTTCGATGACTAAAAACACCCCAACCAGTCACTTCACTTTTGTGGGTAGACTAAAATGGTTGACATTAAACTGACATTTGATAGCTGTTGCTAAATGGTGCTGCCACCCTATTATACAAGTTCTGGCGGGATTATGACTAAAATACGAAAGTTACCGTGCAAAACATTACTTGTAACACACTAGAAGATTTTAACGGACATATTTTAAATTTGTTGTATTTTAAGTAATTGTAATATTTTGCGAGATTTTATGTCAAAGTACTTTATATAAACTCCCTTAGTAACAATAAAGACAAAAAAAATAACATTAACAACGTAATAAAAAAATAAAAAATCAATCATTGTTGACGGACAGTGCTGGGACATGTAGGTTTTGTATGGATCAAAAAAAATATAATATATATTTGTCATGTTTTAAATTTATGAAACAAATAAAATTATCTAAAAAAAACATTAAAAACATACTAAAATTTAGGGGCAAACAGGTGACCGCGAAATTTTTTCAAGAGGTACATCTTTTTTGAGCCCCACCCAAGTATCAAAATTCATTACTACCTCTGCTTAATCACATAATTAAATTACGAACGAGATAGGTACCTACTCAATGTAGTGGAGCTTGGATGTCCGAAAACTATTAATATTTAGCCTCGGCCAGCATACCTGCTATAATGGTGATGCTGATGACCGTGTTTACTTAAGCACTTGAATATTTAAAGGAGTAAATTATGAAACATGTGCGCTAAATACAGAAGTTTTAATGGCGTTGACATAATGATGAGCTTTTTATCCAACCACTCATAGTATTGAATAATCAGAATAATACATTTTAACTAAAAATAATAAGGATGAATATTACATAAATGTTAGCCCCCCTTTCGGGGCCCATACCAAGCCAGCTGAGGTTCGTGTCTTGAGAGCCCCTAAAGGGGCCCGTACCAAACTTTATTTTTATTTTATTAAAACGTGACAGCACCATCACCATCTTCGGCATTATTATGGTCGATCGTCAATTGTTTGTTTACGTCACAAGGGGGGGGGGGTCTGTATTTAAGCTTTCGCGGTTGCACAACGACATACTTAGCTTGGTAGTATAGATGCAGGCCTACCTTACTGCCTCCCTCAGAGGCGGTAGGGTGGCGGGGTCTTGAGGGGGAGCGCTACGGTCGTGTTGATCCTCAAGGCAAGTCTGGGGGATTTACCTTCACGAGGTTGCCACCCTGTTCTTGGTCTAATTCCATAAGAAATAGACGCAACAAAAACCCCCAGGCGCTCCCACTCCCATGATCCTACGCCCAGTCCCTCCCTGCTTTTCCCTTTTCTCCTTTCGGTCCATGAGGACGGGTAACCTCAACTCCGAAAAAGCCGACACAACCCAACCATGTCGTAGAGAGGAAAAAATAATATTCCCCTGGTGGGTGGCGGCAATACCGGGAAATCCCACACCGATTCGTCGGGCTGCCCCCACCGTAATCTGGGGAGGGCTCTAATCTGCTTACTAACGCCGCGCCTTCTGCTCGGCTGGCTGCTTTAGCGCTAACAGCACCGACTGCGGCTCACGCGCCAACCGACACAACCATGGCTGCGACTTCTACGCCTACTGACTCTAAGACGGCTGCGATTCCTGCGCCAACTACCTTGACGAATGTTACACCTTCCACGAAGGCCTGGCAACAGAGCATCATTCGGAACAGTGTAACAAACATCATGGAAACTTGTCGAACCGACCGGGACCCCTCCAAAGTCCCGGCCTTCCGCGGTTACCCAAGGGTAGCGGATGGCAAGATTCACATGTGGTGCGAGGACGACAACGCCCTGACTGACACTGAACGGACGAGACCGGCACCGACTGAACTTGACCTGATCATGACGCAACTGGAGGAGGAGATGGCCAGAACGGCGATGGCTGATGCCGACGCTGTGAGGATGCCAACCTCACCAGCAGGGTGGATGGAGCAGCTGCTCTCATCATTACCGGCACTCAATGAAGACCAGCACAGGCTAGAAGAGGGGGGGGGGGAATCATCCGATGGATCAATCTCCTCCTAATTCGACCCCACTGCCACCCACAAATATCCCGCCCCCTAAATATCATCCAGACTAACCTCCAGCATAGACAGCCGGCTACCGTTTGCCTAAGCAGGGCACTGGAGATGGAACCACGAACCATTGCACTCATTCAAGAGCCGTCGATCCGTAATAACAGAATATGCGGCCTTGGTAACATTGGAGGTAAGCTGATCCTCGACACACAAGGCACAGATAAACCACGAACCTGTGCCTATATACCCAAACTGACGTACCCACCACCACACTCACGCAATTATGTTCCAGAGATCTAACAGCCGTCAGGCTCAAAACCGACGGCGATGCACCCGATATCGTCCTGGCTTCGGTATACATTCAGTCAAAAAAGTATCGGGAATGGATGATTTGTTTATGGTTCCAAATTCAAATTTTTGTTTTTTTTGTAGTTGTTAGATTGGCACAACTGTTTTCCATTTTGGCGCGGAGTTTGAGTTGCATCTGTTATTTATATTAAATACAGTGCTGGTTTTAGTAATATCATATATAGTGTGTATTGCGAATTTCATAATGGACAAAAATATCGAACAAAGAGTGTCTTAAATTTTGCATCGCCAATGGAATTTCGTGTTCGGAGTCACTGAAAATGTTACAGAAGGCTTACGGTGAATCGACTTTATCAAAAACTCGTGCTTATGAGTGGTTCAAAGCGTTCAAAAGCGGTCGAGATGTGATGGAAGATTTGCCTCGCTCTGGTAGGCCGTCAACGTCTGCAACTGAAGTTAACATCGCAAAAGTGAAGAAAATAGTGACTGAAAATCCCCATTCAACTCTGAGAGAGATAGCCGCCGAACTTTCTGTATCTCACGAGTCGATTCGTACCATTTTAACTAATCATTTGGGTATGAAACATGTTGCTGCTCGGCTAGTCCCAAAAGATCTGAATTTTCTCCAAAAACTCAATCGCATGAAAGTCGCTGAGGACATGCTAGAACGAGTCAGTTCGGACTCAACATTCATGAAACGCATTGTTACTGGTGACGAGACGTGGGTTTACGAGTTTGACATGCAAACTAGTCAACAAGCTTCGGAGTGGCGCCTTCCAACTGAACCGAAACCGAAAAAACCACGCCAAAGTCGATCAAAAGTCAAAGTCATGTTGACTGTTTTCTTTGACTATCGCGGTGTTGTGCACTCTGAATTCTTACCGGAAGGTCTAACGGTAAATAAAGAATATTATTTGAGCGTTATGCGGCGTTTAAGAGAGCAAATTCGACGAAAAAGGCCAGATTTGTGGAAAGAAAATTCTTGGATTTTGCACCACGACAATGCGCCTTCGCACAAGGCTATCATTGTGAACGAATTTTTGACCAAACACTCAACAAATACCATCCAGCAACCACCATATTCACCAGATATGGCTCCTGCTGACTTTTTTCTTTTTCCTAAACTCAAATTACCACTTCGTGGCACCCGTTTTCAATCGATAGAAGACATAAAGGAGAATTCGCGGCGAGAACTGAACTCAATTCCGGAAGCAGCGTTTAAAAAATGTTTTGATGAATGGATTATTCGTTGGCGCAAGTGTATCGTTTCTATAGGAGCATACTTTGAAGGTGATAAAATAAATTTGGATGAATAACAGACATTTTGTTTATTATTGATCTTTTCCCGGTACTTTCTTGACAGAGTAGTACATGCCTGGCGAGGATGAAGACTGCCCACCAAAAGGGATAGCCGACCTGGCACTGGACCTGGTCATCTGCACGGACTCGAACGCCCATCACCCACTTTGGGGTTGCAACAAAGCCAACACTAGAGGTGAGGTACTGCACATATTTGTTCTCCACTAACCTTAACATCGCAAACCGCGGCTCGGAACCCACTTAGGTCACATTCCGCGGATAAACGATCATTGACAACGCTGGCTTCGGAAGGCGAGGCAAAACTTATCTCTGACTGGCACGTATCCCACGAGCCTTCCTGCTCTGACCATAGAAGGATTCGCTTCTAGTAGCTAACATAAAAAAACCCGAACCTAGAGGCAACCCACGCCGTACCAATGTACCCGGCTAAAAACGGCTGTTGGCCTCCCCACTAACGCAGCACCAAACGCCCCAAACTCTAACAGACCCCAAACAACTTGACACCATAACAAAACTCTCGGAATTTAAAATCGAAGCCTACCAAAAGATCCAAACACCAAGAGCGTAGGTAACGCCTGGTGGAATGCGGAATTTAGTAAGCTCAGGCAAACCATTCGCAAACAATTCAACAGAGCCAAAAACTCCAGACTACCAGAAGACTGGGACTCATATAAGAAAACACAATACACCTTCAAAAAACAAGTCAGGAATGCCAGCAGGGCAGCGTGGCGGAAATTCTGCGAACAAATTGAATCGAACAGCGAAGCCGCGCGTGTGAGAAAGATCCTGCCCAAGAAGCAAAAAAAAAAAAACAATTTTTTAATGTAATTTAAATCTTTATCTTAAATGATATTAATAATAGAAGCGAAAAACTCTTATTTTTTTATATTATAGACAATTTAAAATTGTGTGTAGGTATTATCCAAGCGGCACACGCTATAGAGGCCAGGGAGGTTACAGATACCAATGTTCGAATACTCTCCGACAGTGCCTCAGTTCATCAATCCCTAAAAAGTAATCCGATCACGTCGAGACTAACACTAGAATAGAAAAAGAAAAAGAACACAAGGCCCTAGAACGAATCGCGGTACTAAATCACAACACGGTACCGCTACAATGGATTAGAGGTCACAGTGGATCACTTGGAAACGATGCGGCTGACGAACTTGCCAGAAGAGGATCCAGCACAAAATCCTACGGACCCGAACCCATTGTGCCCATTCCTTTCAAGCAGCTAAGAAGCTGGTTAAAGGATCATACTCGAATACAAGCGGAGAAATGGTGGACCTCGACACCAGGGTGTAGGCAATCGAAGGAAGCTATGCCATCCCTGGATACAAAGCTGACCAAGCGTCTTCTGCGCCTGGACAGAGATAGCCTGCGTCTGGTGGCGAGGACCATCACTGGACACTGTTCACTGAATAAACACTTCCACACCCTAGGAATCACTGACAGTCCCCTGTGCAGAGCATTGCTCCAAGAGTGCACAGGCGTTACCAAGATTCGTGAGGAGACCCTGGGAACATCAAGATCCCTTGCGGATGCCCTGAGGAGACCGGGAAGTTTGATCTGCTTCTGGAGGGAGGTGGGCTGGTTGGAGTAATCGGCCACCATGGCTCACGCACAATGGTCCACTTCAATGACTAAGTACGGAAACCTAAACCCCATGATAGATAGATAGATGACGTTTCCTCAATTTAGTAGGTACATTTAATTTTTTTTTTATCGGGGTATTTTCTTTTAACTTGTCATCCAAAAAGGATTGCATAAATAGAATCTGATAGTAGGTACCCTCGTGGTTCGGACAGGGTTTTATTAGCATATTGTATAAGTAAAAGTAAGTAGAATACCGGCAGCTCCGGGCACGTCCGGCTCTTGCACCTCCCACACCAGCTCGTCGTGTATCTGCAGCAGCAGCTGCGCGTCCAGCGGCGGCACACTGCTGCGCAACGCGCGCTCCGTCAGGATCATCGCCGTCTTGCACAAGTCTGCCGCGGACCCTGCCGACAAACATCATTACTGAGCCGGCTAGGTACTCGAAGTATGCATACAGCATACAGCGACCAAACTAGATTATAATTTGTTATTATAAAGGGTGTAAATAGACCCTTAACGAAGCCGAAAGGCAATTTGTTGATTGTTCTCCCCGTCATTGCGATCATTTTTTTTTTGCTCTGGACCATTAGTGGGAACTAGTAGGTTAACTAGTAGGTAGTTACGGAGATATTGGAGGTTCCAACTTTTTCCCAAGTTTTTTTTTTAACTAGTTTTTAAGGTCACAACTTTACTTTAAATACCTCCCTAACCCGTTTACTAATAAACATCAGCACAATGTTTTAGTGCGTATATCGAGTTTTTCCGAAAAACGTGATTTATCACCTCAAAACAAAAAGTCGTTTCCGAACAATAATTTTTGCGTAGAGTTACTTAGTTTGATGTACAGAATGCTTGGTTAACTTCGTGAATGGTGCCTTTTTTTGGGATTTTAAGGGTAAGCATCTACCTGTCCGCATCGTACACATCGGACGCATCGCATAAAAAGGATCCTAGTATTATTGAACAGATTCGAGCGATCCGTACGGTGCGTATCAGTGACATTCTAAGTTTCTATGCAAAGAATACTACGATCCGTTTGATGCGATGCGTCCGATGCGTACGATGCGGACAGATGAACGCTTACCTTTACCTTTACGGTAGGACTCAATGCACCACACTCAAAACATCGTGCCAATGGTTGGATTGAATAGTACGGGGGAGGACGTGGAAGTGTTCTTTTAAAGTTTTTATATATATACGTATTCTGCCTGATCCACAGAAATAATAAGTAAGTAATTAATTGTAGCGTATAGCACTCTCAAACTAAAATATTTTTAAGGCTAAGAACGAGCCTCTGAGTACTCGTACTATCCTTAAAAAAAGTCTCTTAGAAAGGTTTTCTGCATCTTTTCGAGCATCAGTGTTGGGGTAGCGGTGTAAGGGTTCCAAACACAGGCACTAGACCCAAGTTTGCTTCGAACCAGTATATAGTGGTGTATAGTAATCGAAGAACATTAGGATTGCGGAAGTCATGAGCATTTCGCATCACCAAGCCCAGACGTGTGAAAGATTCCTTCGCGAGGGTAGAAATGTGGTCTTTAAATGTCAAACAGCGGACGAACGTCACTCCCAAATCCTTTAAGGCTGTTTTACGCCGCGGCAACACTGTGCGGCATTGCGGCATGCCACAAGGCCGCATTCTATAATAATTTAAAATGTTGCACTTTGTGGCAAGAATCGTGCGGCATGGCAACACCTTGCGTCATGTGGCAGACTGTCGCAGCCAGTCGCAGCTTCTATCCAAACATAATGGATTCCATGCTACATTTTTGGTGCGTCATACAGTTAAAATTATATTATATATAATAATTTAAAATTATCTAGGCACGATATTGCCTCGGCGTAAAATAGGCTGCCGCATACCGCAATTGCCGCATATGTTGGTTACTTGTTAAGACGACGCACGCCACAATATGTAACATGCAGCAATGATGCCGCACAGTGTTGCCCCGGCGTAAAATAGCCTTTACGTTGGTGACTCAAGAAATTACTTCACCACCCAATCTGTAGTTGTAATGGATTGGTCGCAACCCACTACCGTATGTCATGACGTAGCACTTGCTTGTGTTGAAAGGAAGTTTATGCACAATGCTCCACTTATAAATCGCATCAATGTCCCTTTGTAGGAGTTTGCAGTCCTCGTCCGTTCTGATTTGTGTAACCAGTTTTAGGTTATTGGCGTATAGCTAGCATCTGGAAAACTTAACACTTGTTACCAAGTCATTAAACATGATCAGGAACTGAGGCGGCCCCAACACGGATCCCTGGTTCACGCCGCGGGTGCTTTAAGGCTTAGATTCAAAGCAACCGTCTGACAAACTGCTTGCGATCTCGCAGGTAGTCAGCAAAGAGGCTGAGAAATCCGGACGAGAAACCTATGGCCTCTAGTTTTGTCAAGAGTACATCGTTGTCGACTCTGTCAAAAGCTTTTCGGAAATCAAAATATAGAGCGCCTTTTTGAAAATGTTACAAACGATAAAGATAATTTTTTTATGTCTCGCAAAACCTACAGTAATGCGACCCATACTGTTGTAATCTAATGACATGGTGTTTCTATTCCACCATATTATATTTCTGTATAGACGCCAGCACATCAAGCTTGAACCAGCTTGAGCCCAATGCTTGTGCGATAAAGTTGAAAATCTGTTAAAGAAATTTGACGAGAGTTTGAGAGTTTTCTTACTCTCTTCGTAATTCGTACCTAATGGAATAATGATAACGAAGGATATCACTTCCTTACAGTACTAGTAGGTACCATCTTCTACACTACACCGCCTATACTCAGTGGGTAGGGGTACTTGTAAGTTACTACTGGCAGAGCAAGAACTTGACTGCAGACACTTAACAAATGGTCCGATCCATTTTATTCACTTAGCTCTACACAACAGCTGCTACCGGTTGTCACAGACGTCAGACGTAGTCTAACCTTGCACAATAAAGTTGACAGCTTGCCGTTCAGCGTGCGACTTCAAGTCGAAGTGTTCGCTGGCGATGTCGGAGAAGCGGCGCACGCGGCCGCACAGCGTGGCCAGCCGCCCGCGCGCCGCGCCGCACTGCGACACCACGCCGCGACACCACGACTTCAGCGACGGAAACGATCCTGATTGTACCAACACTAATTGTATACTGATTGACACTTATATTGGCTCTTTGTTGGACAAAGGGCCTATAAAATCCTAATCCTAATTCGGCCACCGGACATATAAGTAAAAGTTTTTTGCAATTTCTGACTTTTCTAGTACCAACTCTAACCTGGGTTGGTCCCATAGTTTCTGATGAGCTATAGAAACAGTTTCGATTGGCATCAATAAAATGTTTTGTGTAAAATGGCCATTATCTTGCTACCTGTATCTATTTTTTTTTGAAAATCTATCAGTGGCGATCTTATTATTTTTTATTTTTGTAAGTTTTTGATTAGGTACTACAGCAACATCAAGTGAAACGTGATTGTCCAGCACGTTCCACTTGATGTTGCTGTAGTACACAAGAAACAAAAATAAGAGAATGTGTTAGTGAAGAGTGTGTGTGTGTAGGTACGTGGACCTCGAGCCAACTTACTGTTAAAGCTCGCGGTGACCTGCAGCGCTTGCTGGTAGTCCACGTGCAGGATGTCCATGAGCTTGCGCGTGCCGGCGCCGTACAGGCTGGCGTACACCAGCCGCTTCGTGCGCTCGCGCTCCTCCGCCACTATATCGGCCTCGGGCTTCTTCAGCCTAAGTCATGAAAATACAGATTAGATAGTTGACGACTGCTAAGCCATCATTGCGGCTACATGACCACCTGCATTGTGATATTTTAGTCTGCTATATAAAACTGGAGCTGTATTACTACAGCGGTTTAAAAATATAATAAGTAGGTACTTTGGTTTATAAAAAAAAACATTCAGAACTGATAGCCGGTTAGCCCATACTCCTCTAATTATAAACTGTCTGAGGAATACTTAGACAGTTTATAATTAGAGGAGAGATAAGATAGACAGACA
Organism: Xestia sexstrigata; assembly: GCA_941918905.2. Lineage (NCBI taxonomy): Eukaryota > Metazoa > Arthropoda > Insecta > Lepidoptera > Noctuidae > Xestia > Xestia sexstrigata. The sequence goes on along the minus strand of OW799203.2, from coordinate 996,961 downwards.
GACAGTTATGACAGACATGACATGACATGACATGTTATGATGACATGTTGTGTTCCTTAGACAGTTTATGATTAGAGGAGTAGGGGCTCACCATTGCGCAGCCAGCACCTTGAACAGGTCCCCTGCGGACTCTAGCGCGCGCAGCAGGCTGGTGTCCCTGGCGGCGTGCGCGAACACTCGGCACTCCACGTGCTGGAAGTATGGGCTCACCATTGCGCAGCCAGCACCTTGAACAGGTCCCCTGCGGCCTCTAGCGCGCGCAGCAGGCTGGTGTCCCTGGCGGCGTGCGCGAACACTCGGCACTCCACGTGCTGGAAGTATGGGCTCACCATTGCGCAGCCAGCACCTTGAACAGGTCCCCTGCGGCCTCTAGCGCGCGCAGCAGGCTGGTGTCCCTGGCGGCGTGCGCGAACACTCGGCACTCCACGTGCTGGAAGTATGGGCTCACCATTGCGCAGCCAGCACCTTGAACAGGTCCCCTGCGGCCTCTAGCGCGCGCAGCAGGCTGGTGTCCCTGGCGGCGTGCGCGAACACTCGGCACTCCACGTGCTGGAAGTATGGGCTCACCATTGCGCAGCCAGCACCTTGAACAGGTCCCCTGCGGCCTCTAGCGCGCGCAGCAGGCTGGTGTCCCTGGCGGCGTGCGCGAACACTCGGCACTCCACGTGCTGGAAGTATGGGCTCACCATTGCGCAGCCAGCACCTTGAACAGGTCCCCTGCGGCCTCTAGCGCGCGCAGCAGGCTGGTGTCCCTGGCGGCGTGCGCGAACACTCGGCACTCCACGTGCTGGAAGTCCGCCGCCAGCAGCCTGCGCCCGGCGCGCGCCACGTACACCGACCGGAACATCAGCTGCGACCTATCTGCTGCGACATTCACGAGCTCACATCGTACGTACACACACCTACGTACGTACGTACAAAATAAAACTGATGATTACCATCACTCTTCGCGTCGGGGAACGTGACGAGGCTGAAGGGAGTCTTTGGTATAGCTTGCAGGTTTGGGTTGTTACAGGCGATGCGCCCCGTCGCTGCCGCCGTCTGGACCCTACGGGAACATCATCAGTCTCTGTGAAATCTGTGTATTATAAGAAGAAGGTTAATTTCACCTTCCAACTAGTCATGGCGGTCGCGTGGTGATCCTAAATATCCTGCCCCAAACTACCGCATTTTCTGGAAGAGACGATAAATTCGTCTCTTCCAGAAAATGAGGTAGCTTCCCCCGCAAAGAACTTTCGGCATAGCATCTATAACACAAAAGGTACAGTATAGGTGTACTTAGCTGGTAAAGTCTGACATTACCGTTCACCAGTAAGACGGAAGGCTAAAGTCCTTATTTAAAAAATATTTCACTCACCACGTTGGTCTCACAACTCCGTCTTTAACATGCTGAGCAATACCCGTGAGGAAGGTGGCGTGAGCTTTATGCAAGTGGCGGTATTCCAGGATCAGCTTCGGCAGTGGATGCTCAGACACTAGGGTGCGCAACTAGAATAAACACCACGCTCGTATTTGCTTGTTACGTTCACCGGATTGGGAAAGTAATAGGGGTTAAAGTATGAAATTGCCGTTGTATAATAATAGACACTTCGAATTGACATGAAATCTTCATGGTGTGAGATTTTCTGGTTCTTCTTTTAAAAAATGTGCAACATTCGATTTTCGTCTTTCGATTGTTTTTTTTTTTCAGCTTAGACCTCAATGGCTTAGAGGTAAAGATCGGTAAACGAAAGTAAAGATGGATACTTAAAAATCCGAGTTATTTTTGAATACGAGTTCAGACGCGGAACTTACGCGGCAGAAACGGCTCGCAATATCAACGTTGCGTTTGGAGAGGAGACTGCTAATGAAAGCACCGTGCGTTTTTTGCTTAAACGCTTTCGTAATGGAAACTTTGACTTGAAGAACGAACCACGTGGTAGACCGCCCACACAGGTGAATAACGCTGAATTGAAGGAGATGGTAGAAGCCGATCCAAGTCAAACTACCCAAGAATTAGCGGCATGGTTTAATGTTACCCTACCTACAATATTGACTCATTTGCATCAAATCAATAAGATAAGAAAAATGAAAAAAGGGTGCCTCATGATTTGACTGATCTGCAGAAAGAAATCCGTGTTGAAACTTGTGTTGCCTTGTGGAATCGGTACAGAAATGAAGGAATACTGGATCGAATTGTGCCATGTGACGAAAAGTGGATTGTTTACGATAACCGTAAGCGAAAAATGCAATGGCTGACCCCAGGTCAAACGCCGCAACAGTGCCCTAAAGCAAAGCTTACCAATAAAAAGGTAATGGTAACTGATTGGTGGTCTCTTCATGGTGTTATTCACTATAGCTTTCTCAGGTCTGGTCAGGCAATAACAGTAGATGTTTACTGTGCTGAACTTCGAACAATGATGGTGAAACAGCCCCGACTCGTGAATCGCTCTTCACCATTATTGCTCCATGATAACGCAAGACCTCACACTGCACGAGAAACCGTTGTAACTCTACAGGGGCTGCAGTTAGAAACTATACGTCATCCTCCGTACTCACCAGACCTTGCTCCAACGGACTACCATTTGTTTCGTGATTTGGTCAATTTTCTACGTGATAAAAAAAATTCTTCCCAGGAGGCAGTACAAAATGCTTTGACACAGTTTGTCGAATCTAGATCCTCAGAGTTCTATCGTAAAGGCATAAATGAACTTCCGTTTAGATGGTAACAATGTATTGATAATGAGGGTAAATATTTTGATTAAATAAATATGTTATTTATATCTTAGAAAAAAACGAGTTTCAATTTTTCAGTACAAATCGGCAATTTCATACTTTAACCTTTACATTTCAAAATATTCATAGGTATATGTAACTTCTTCTTTTACTTGAAAAATGGGATGAGACAATCATGATCAATGGAGAAGGTCGACCAAAGCTCTGTTGATGGCGTGTCCGTAGCTAAGTCCCAATCTGTACAGTGGTCAAGCTGGGTCTACCCTTTATAGCAGAACTTTTTAAGTCATAATATTATTTTGGATAACAGCGGATAGCACAAACATCATTTCGCAGAAAATCGTTTGGCAGACACTCATTCATACACTGAAACCGCTTAATTTACATAATTATGCGGTTTGAACCATCTTTAGGCATAAATTTCATATGCATAAGAATTAAATGTAGAACCATCTTATGGCAGAAAGTTCACAGCCAGAATAGGCGAGATGACAAAAAAAAACTAATTAGTCCGTCAGTTAGATTATCAAAAAATATTTGACCCGTGTTTTTTCTTTTGTTACGTAAACCAAAATTGACGAAGATATGACGCTTTTAAAATTCTCAATACGTCACGCCTAGGTATAATTTTTACCGTTTTTTTTTTTTTTTTAGTTCTGGCGTCACAACGCATCAAAACTCGGGAGTGGGGACTCCCGAGTTTTGATGCGTTTTATGTTTGCCAATATTCATTGATTTACAAAAACAAAAAATACGTGTCCATTAATTTCCAATACTCTAACTGACAGACTAAATAGATTTGCAATTTTTTGATACTGTCGTCATGCCTATTATCTTTTGGCATAAATTTAATATCGATAGTCATTAAAAGGCAGAACTATCATATTTTAGAAAGTTCATAGTTAGAATCATCTTTTGGCATACATTTCAAAGTGCATAATAATGGAAAGCCATATTTCAGAAAGTTCATAGTTAGAATCATCTTTTGGCATACATTTCAAAGTGCTTAATAATGAAAAGCCATATTTCAGAAAGTTCATAGTTAGAATCATCTTTTGGCATACATTTCAAAGTGCATAATAATAGAAAGCCATATTTCAGAAAGTTCATAGTTAGAATCATCTTTTGGTATACATTTCAAAGTGCATAATAATGGAAAGCCATATTTCAGAAAGTTCATAGTTAGAATCGTCTTTTGGCATACATTTCAAAGTGCATAATAATGGAAAGCCATATTTCAGAAAGTTCATAGTTAGAATCATCTTTTGGCATACATTTCAAAGTGCATAATAATGGAAAGCCATATTTCAGAAAGTTTATAGTTAGAATCATCTTTTGGTATACATTTCAAAGTGCATAATAATGGAAAGCCATATTTCAGAAAGTTCATAGTTAGAATCATCTTTTGGTATACATTTCAAAGTGCATAATAATGGAAAGCCATGTTTCAGAAAGTTCATAGTTAGAATCATCTTTTGGCATACATTTCAAAGTGCATAATAATGGAAAGCCATATTTCAGAAAGTTCATAGTTAGAATCATCTTTTGGCATACATTTCAAAGTGCATAATAATGGAAAGCCATATTTCAGAAAGTTCATAGTTAGAATCATCTTTTGGCATACATTTCAAAGTGCATAATAATGAAAAGCCTCATCTATCACATTACAGAAAATTCATAGTTACAATAATTTTGTATTTCTTACCATAATAATAAAACTAATAGAACATTTTTTTTTTCGCCACAAACATACGACGATAACATTAATTGCTGCATATTTCTGATCAGGCAACCATACATCATGCATGCAGTATGCAAACATGCAAACAAGCATGCAGTATGCAAACATGCAAACCAACTCTGCCTCACCCCTCCGCACCTACGCGGATTTAAATTACACTCTAGGGGTATTTTCATTCGGCCAAACAATAGAAAATAAATAATGATAATAATGATATTAAATATGTTTTATGCCTTAAAAATATTCGTTAAAAGAAGATTATGCCTAGTGGGTTCCTTGTATCTGGCAGAATCTTGATGCTCCGAAATTTATTTGGCATAACACACTTGGCATATTCTTCTTTGGAGGCTTTCTCGGTGGTGAGCGTAAAACACAACTGCGACGATAAGCTCGCATCAGACTGCCGGAACCCTGCAGCGCCGGAGCCGTGACAGAAACCATGCCTGCTTGCTTACATTCTGCATGCTTGCTTGCATGTTTGCATAATGCATGTTTGCTTGCATACTGCATGCATGCTGCATGCATGATGTATGCTTGCCTGATCAGAAATATGCAGCAATTAACTTTATCGTCGAATGTTTGTGGCAAAAAAAAAATAATGTTCAATCAATTTTATTATTATAGTATGAAATACAAAATTATTCTAACTATGAATATTTTGTTATGTGATAGATGAGGTTTTCTATTATTATGCATAATGAAATGTATGCCAAAAGATGATTCTAACTGTAAGCTTTCTGTAATATGATAGTTCTGCCTTTTAATGACTATCGGTACGAAATTTATGAATTTATGTTTTTTTTTTTATTTTTTGAGTTTTGAAATGAGTGTCTGCCAAACGATTTTCTGCGAAATGAAGTTTATGCTATCTACTGTTATGCAAAGTAATATTATGACATAAAAAGTTCTGCTATAAAAGGTAGACCCGTTTGCATACTGCATGCTTGTTTGCATGTTTGCATACTGCATGCTTGCTGCATGCATGATGTATGCTTGCCTGATCAGAAATATGCAGCAATTAACATTATCGTCGTGTTTGTGGCGAAAAAAATAATGTTCAATAAATTTTATAATTATGGTAAGAAATACAAAATTATTCTAACTATGAATATTTTGTTATGTGATAGATGAGGCTTTCTATTATTATGCATAATGAAATGTATGCCAAAAGATGATTCTAACTGTAAACTTTCTGTAATATGATAGTTCTGCCTTTTAATGACTATCGATACGAAATTTATGCCAAAAGATGATTCTGACTGTGCACTTTCTGCGATAAGATGGTTCTACTTTTAATTCTTATGCATATGAAATTTATGCTTAAAGATGATTCTGACTTACAAAATTATGAGTTTTGAATGTATGATAAATGAGTGTCTGTCAAACGATTTTCTGCGAAATGAAGTTTATGCTATCTACTGTTATGCAAAGTAATACTATGACATGAAAAGTTCTGCTATTTATAGCAGAAACTAGAAATTTATTTGGCACAATACACTTGGCATGGGTCTACCCTATGCCCATGTATTATGCCAAATAAATTTCGGAGCATCAAGATTCTTTCAGATAGAAGGAACCTGGTCAAGCTATGTATTTAGAAATGTAAAAACTTAATTAACTAGTTACTGATAATACTCGTATACCTGTTGCCAGTAACCAATACCTATGTTTAACAAATAAAGATTTCTGATTCTGATTCTAACCATCCGCTTACCATAGTTTCGGAAGTGGACTTAGCACCTTTGCAGATAGTCTCCCTGACCTTGACATTGCACTTGGTGTCGAGTTGCAGCTCGTCGTACAAGATGGCCCCCACCTGCGCGGCCGAATTGATCTGGAACACCTTGCCGGCTGCCGTATAACACTGCTGCTCCACTAACTTCATTCTAGATAGGAGCACTTCTTCCATCGCTTTCAGTTTCACCATATCGATACATACGCCACGCCGCTCCATATCTACAATTTTAACGGAACAATTTATGTATTTCTACAAGCTTTATTTTTCGACTTGCCTTGCAGTTAGTATGTGTGGGTCAAATCTTGCAAATGAATTTCAATCCAGTTCCCCCCAACCGATTGAGCTGAAATTTTGCACACACCTTTGGTTCTGGTGATAATACTTTTTATGACAGACAATACTAATTAATACTGCAGCCAGGATTGTCTCCTCACGAAAGAACAAATCTTTAATAGCGCGGTCATGTACGTTTTCAATTTTGATAGATAAAGATGATTTTTAACATGAACTCATCCTGCAGCCGGGATCGTCTCCGCAAAAGGGAACTTTGGCACGGATACGAAAAGTAGAAGCATTAAAATTCGATGGATAATCGTGATTTCTATTATGACCAGTAGGGCTAATACGTATCTGTGTTGACAGCTCGAAATGATAGTAACGGGCTCTGTGTCCATCAATTAACTGTCAAAAGGTTAGTTTCGTATTATGTATGACCAGTCGCGATCAAATATGACGTCATTGGTTGTCATCGTGGCTGATAGTCACCGTAACTCATTTTGACAGACGCTTTCGTATCGATACTTATATTATTACGATTATGTAAGCATAGTGGACAACAAATTGATGACAACTGAATTTGAAGTGGCTTTCGTGAAAGACGTTACACTGTACCCGGGCTGTTAGTTACCGTAAAGTGATATCCACTCAGTGCGATACGTAATACCAATATTATGACATTCTTGGTTGTCATCAAAGTTCGGTGTACAACCGAAGCTTGATAGTCACTGGATATCAGAAAGATACGTAATAGGCCTACAGATCCTGCAGCCAATATCGTCTTCTTACGAGGGAACACCTCAACAGTTAATAGCACTAACACGAAATTTTTAGAGGTAAGAGTTCAATGATTACGACAAAACTTAAACAACCTTTTTAAAAATAATCTTTTTTTTAAATGCACGTAAAAGAAGAAAATAAACTTTGGAGTAAAAAACGAATAACAATAATTTTAACAAAAGTAAGGTTATGACCTTAAAAACTAGGGAACACCCAAAAATTCCGAAAAACGTTAAACCGAATTTCGATATTCTGATTAACAAAAGTCCGAATATCGTAATTCCTAAGAATTATAATGTCTTTTATTAAAAATCCCGAAATTAGTAATTCCGAAAGTCGTAAATACGAATTGTTTGTTATCCGATTTTAATATGTCCGAAGAATCAAATGTTTGATAGATCGTTAGTCCGAAATACGATATTCCGATACTTCGAATAAACTGCTAAAATTGTCCTAAAAGTCTTGCTAGCTGGCATGAGGAGCGTAGGCCGAAGGCGACGGCGACGTTTGTGACAGAAAGTGGGTGTGTAATGTAAAATGAGGGCGTAGCGAGCGCGTCTCATGGAGTCGTCGCAGGTTCTAAATTTGCTTATATCTCGAAAACGGTGCGTCCTATCGCAAAAATAATGAAAAAACTGACCCCTTAATATCCGCCTGCCGCGTAATTCTCAGAAACATGTTGATTCGTATTTTAAATGTTTTGTATTTATAAATAAGTCGGACTATCAAAATTCGGTATTTTGAGAATAGTAATTATGAACGTTCGGAATATTGAAATTTAGGAATTATGAAAATAGTCAGACTTGTTATTATTCGGAATTTTGAACCATTTGGAATGATGAAAATCGGTATTTTGAAATTCGTATTTGTGACTTTCGGAATAAAGGTTTCGGTATTTATGTAGTGTAGTGCCCTAAAAACTATATAGTATTAAAAAAAACTTGTGAAAAACTCGAAACTTTGACCTACAATATCTCCATGCAATGACGGGAAGAACGAGTGCCTTTCGGCTTCGTCAAGAGTCTTTAGACACACTTTATATAGATTGAAGGTTAAAAAGTTTTTTATTGAATTAAATTTTAGAATGTTTTAGGGGTTCTTAAGGGTTTTCATACTGATTTAGGGGTAATTCTAACGTATTTTCCAATGCATTTAAGGATTTCTATGGATTCTCAAAATTTTATAAGAGTATACTTCTGAACAACACGAAACGCGAGCTGCGTGCAGCTTGCGCACCACGCAAATACTAGTCATCAATCTATCGTTACATAAAAAGAGCAGGTACGTAAGAATGTAGTCTAGGTTTACCTACCCACTCTTCCCCCAGTGCTAGAGCTGGTTTTTCTTTAAACCTAAACTTCTAGTCTAGTAGGTACTACTTACTAGCACTAGTCTATATAAGAACTTACCTGCAATAATTGGTAGCAGTTTCATTTCAATGTCAACAAAGATGTTCCATAGAGAGTCGTCCACAAGCATCGCGCACAGTTTCGCCCAGCAGTCTCTCAAGAGCGACATGTACCACGCACACTTCTGCAGCGTGCACTCCGTCGCTATGGTGTACGGAGCATTGAATGACAACAACTTTTGAAGCTCCGAGAAGTTCTCCGGGGAATTGTCAGGGTCCAGTAAACTGGCGCCGATCTTAACAAAATAATGCTGACATACTTAACGCGGAAGGAAAAGTTATCAACAGAATGCAATTGCAAACCTTACACTACCTAAAATAATTGAAGTGGCATGATAAGTTTGCTCATATCTGCAGGATGTTGTTGAAAGCTCAATAAAATTCTCCCTTATAGTTGGACACTTGGATCATTGGTAAAAATCTTTCTTAGCAGAAGCTGCATATGCATCATACTAAAATAACCTTACAGTTACAGCAACAAGCAGAAGCATGTAGGTTACAATAACTTATGGTGCCTCTCATGATTGCCAGTGGTATTTCGCTAATTATAAAAGATAGATAAAAAGAAGATTTCGAGTTATGTTCTCTAATAAAGGCGCTCCCTTACCGGGAGCATTCGCCTGTAATGCACGCCTCTACACTAATGAATATAGTAGGTATTATGGTGTAAGGTGACTTACCTTGGCATCATACATGTCGATCGAATTAATTTCCATTTGTAAGTGGGTCGCCAGGTAAATGAGGACGCTCCGGGCTCCGTAACATACTACTTTGTTATTTTCCAATAAATGTTTCATTGTCTCCCTAAAATGAATCTTTTTTATTTAGTATGTTTATGAGCAGAGGAAAACCAAAGAAACGATGAATGGACTATGTGAAGGATAATATGGCTAGACCGGAGGTTACAACCGAGATGATGAGTTGGGAAGTATGTAAAAATAAATGCGGCGCCGAGCCGAAAATAAATTGTGATTTGGGCAGGAGCATAGTGTTGATGATGAATAGGTAGGTACTATCGGACGGACGGTGCGTACGTTTCTGCACCAACATTACTAAAAGTAAGCGAAAAGAGGCAGAGCTATACCTACGTCGACCTACTTAATCAAATAGTAACTTACTTGAGCTTCTGGCCAGGACTCTTGAAACAGTAGAACATATCGTCATGATTGATGATGAGGCCGTCAGCAGCACACGTGCCGTCAGTGTAACAATTATTAAGCTGACAGAAACCATTGCTACAATAAAACGAGCGCAAAAAGTTATCCAATCAATAACATTTAAAGAAAATACATTAAAATAGACAAATGGTAATGTGCTCCGCTGGCGCTATTCACACGTTCAAAGTAACTAAAGGTTCGTTAGCAATTATAATTACCAGAGTTCGCAACGAATCTCATTAACACCTACTCTACTGAATGTATTTAGGGATACTTTTCAACCAAACCTACCTATAAATCAATACAGCAATGATTTCATAATTCTTTATCTCATTAAAACTTTCTCGGTTATTTTCAACATTTTCTTCATCAAACGTTCGTATTTCAAATGTAACATCTTTAACAGGTGTTTGAGATTTAATAGGAGCAACGAATTTTTTCACCTTCTTTTCCTTTGTCTCTTTTGGTATATTTTCTAGAACATCGGCACACTTCTTGGTTTCACCACCAAGAGGCTTAGGTTTACTGAACTTCATTACACCTTCTTTATTTGCTAACTGTGCTTGGACCACTTTCTTGGTAGTTTTCAACGTTTTGTTAATATCAATTATATTTGCACTATGCGTTATAAGCGCTTCTTTGAATGGTGCATTTTGATCAGTATTTTCAACTTCGGATATACCTTTATTCATATTAGTTATATTCAGATCAACATTACTCGTGCTCACAATATTACTTAAATCTTCATCAATGGGATGCGTTTCAACCTTATCGAGCCAATTTTTAACAGCCTTTGTATACTTTTGTTTACGCAAATTGATCTTTTTGTTCAGTGGCTTAACAGATTGGTTTAGTTTTTGTAGGCTTTCTCCTGTGTTATCGTCACTTCTCATTTTTTTTGTTTTAGGTTCAGCTTTTTTTTTAATCTTACGTTTTTCGCCTTTGGTCATATTATTTTTATTTGCGTTAACTAAGCTGTCTGACTTTGAAATATTTTCGCTTGGAAACCCAATATCAAATATTTTACCTACGTTATCTATATTTTCATCAGCAGTCATAGTAACTAAAAATTCAGAATCAAGCATATCATCCCAATTAATATTTTTACATGTGTTTTCATTTGTGTCGTGAGAGTACGCTTCTTCCGCAAATGGAACTTCAAAATCATTATCATCAGAATCTTTTTGGTAAAAGTTGTGAACTAGATTCTTATTAGCAGCCGCGGTTGGATGAAGGAAATCATCCTTATCAATCGTTTTTGGTGAAACAGTATTGATTAATTCTACAGACTTGCGTACTTCCGGTGCAGTTTTATCTGTTAAATTTAAATTAAATGATTTTTCTTCCAGATTTAATATCTCTTCGCAAGGAGTAGGTAGAAACAATGGTGGCGGCGGCATGTACGGTGTACTAACAACTGTGTCGTCAATAAAGCTAAAACAATTTTCAGTATTGATAGTTTATTTAAGTATTTAAGTATTTTATCTTAGCTTACGTAATTTTATAAACATGTCATGTTTTTAGTGACACTCGCAAGATTAAAATAAATCGATTGAAAGAAGAATGTAAGAATCATCAAAATCGGTAAATAAGTAAAATTTTATTTGTTTAATAAAATCGGTCTACGCGTTTAGTGCCTAGAGCGTCACAAAGGAACATACATAATAGTCTGTTATACACATTACTCTCCTCAGTCGGATAAAAAATGATCGTAATGACGTGGAGAACAAATTGCCTTTCGGCTTCGTTCACTTTTACAACCATTAGAGAACATAAGTCTCTAGTAGCCCTATATTTCAGGAGGCCCTCGAAGGAGTTTTGTTGTACAGTGGTAAGGAACCCTTCGTGTGCAAGCCCTACTCGCACTTGGCCGGTTTTTTGGGAACTCGACCCAGACTCCTGAGAAGTTACTGACAGAAAATATCATTAGCGGCTTATAATTTACTTTCCAGTTATCTGTATATACTCACGTTAACACCCTTTTATTTTGAGCGGGACACTGGCGACGCTGATTGTATTCATTATTATTTTGCATACGTGCTAAAAATTAATGGAACAATATTTAGTTAAGAGTCGCGAGCTTCCTTTTTAAAACAACACTGCTTGCTAGCTTGACTGAATACAGTGGTTCTTCGCTGAAATTTTCACCAAATATGTTTGATCACGTTTTCATGGAAATCATAGTTGTTTCAACTGTACACTCTGGCTTTGTTATCCATGTTAGGAGATCTGATTTTTTATTGACAACAGTTTTTTAATGGATACATGAATTTCAGATGCCAAAAGGACTGAAACTCTTGGATCAGTGGATCGTCTTAGGGGCACTATGAAAAAAAGACAAAAATTTCGCGACCAATTTCGAGGTAGCGCTCGCCGCTACCACTCGCTTCGCTCGCTCGGCTCGCGCGTAGTTGGTCACAGTTCTATACCTAACCTAACTTATGTATCCCTTCGACGTCGTTTTTACGACAAACGGTTGGTCAGAGACAAAAAACACCAAGACATTATATTTAGGTGTTTTATATGATAGAATTGAGAAAATGATTTGCGAAAATAACACTTTTTGGCTAAATGTAGATTTCGTAAAAAAAATATCTACGTAAGTATTGGTCTTGCACCTAAAGTCGAGTTTTCCGAAAATTTCACCATAGGGGGTCTAGTTATGACCCATAAAAACCAAAACAACCGCCAGCTAAAAAGTTTATTAAGGTATAGGTAATATATAATGTAAACGAATGTATGTATGTTGGTATGTGGGGCGCCAAGCAAAATTTACCCTCACTCTACAGGTCGCAAATATATAGCAATCGGTGCGATTGCTTTCAAATTTGGCCCAAAAATCGAAAGTGTCAAAACTTAGGTTAAGTTCGTGAATGGGCGGAATTCGTCCGGGGGGGGCGGGGCGGCGGGGTTTTTCTGAAATCAGTTTTTTAGCCAAACTTTTTTCCTTTGGAAAATTTTTAAACCGTTTAACATTTTTATCCATAGTTTTTATCATTCCGACTATTCCGAGCATTGAATTCCGAGTAAGAATACGGACAACTTTTAAATTTAAACTTTTTTGATGCAACCCAATGATATTTACTAGAATATCATTGATGCAACCCATATTTTGGGAAGGGGATTGAAATTGAAAACGAAATTTTAGGTACCTATCTCCGAAACGGTAAATAGTTTTACCGTCGCAATTTTTTTTTTATTTTTTTTTAAACGCTTATTGTTTACTCTACAATTTTTACTTATAAATTTTAGCGATAACTAAACTACAAAACTAAACTAAAAAACGTATAGTTTTCGAAATAAAAAATTATAACTGAAAAATCCCTTCGGCAAGCCGTAGGAGGAGGTAGATTTCGAAGAAGGTTCCACCCATATTTATTCTGGAAATTCAGAGGCTATATACAGGGTGTTAAAGTAGTCGCGTGCCATAGCTTAGGGGCGAGTTCAGTATCGATAAAGGAACCCGTAAAAAATAAAAATAAAATACCTTTATTTTATTTTTTTTAACTTAAAATTAGGGTGTTAGTGTGAACACCGTTAGGTTCTACTAATGAAAACAAACCTTATATAACTGTTGACGCCTTGCATGTGTGCGTTCATCAATGGCTCACGCACACACGCGTACACCGATTACATAAGACCTTTTCAACAGACCTACAATACTGGCCGGAAGCGACGATGTAGTGTCACTCGCATAGTATTAATTTAAAATACTGTCACTCGCTGATAGATCGTTGTATCCGCCACACGTACTTATTGATTTATAATTTTTTCTTATATTAAACCAATTTATTGGAACTAAGTTCGCCTCATTTTTCCACCCCACTTGATTATCCACGTGAAGCTCAGTACCGGCGTCTTCATTTTGGTCCCTACGAGCCGGATTGGCCCAGCGACCCCAGATTATTGAACCACTAACAAAAGAAGAAGAACAAAAGAAATACTGCGCTGACGTGGATGGCGGCCGTCAGGTGGAAAATTTATACTACGAGCATACTACGGGTTCAACATTCAACGAGTCATCATACAACATTTCTACGAAGAATCTCGTCATTATAGAAGAATTTCTTAAACATCGACTTATTTGGAGTTGGGAGCTGAAGGCAAAGAGAATTACACCTACAACGAAGTTCACTCGTGAGTCCTGAGGGTAGCGTTACTGTAAGTTCGTTCCAATTTGTCCATTTATTGCCCCGTAAATCTTCTAAAATTCCGCCACAAATCCTTCATTTTGTGAGCCTTAAATCATAGTCACAAATCCTTTATTTTGTGATTCTTGCATTTATTCCCATTATAACAGTCACTAATCCTTCATTTAGTGCTGTTAAATTGATTATTAAATTCACAAATCCTTTAATTTGTCATTCATTTCGTACGTTAAAGGTCCGTTATTTCCATAACAAGGCTTATTCTTATTGCATTGCGCAACATCCCAACCAATACTTAAAACTTATTCCATTTCAGAGGTTCCAGATATTCCATATTCCCTTTGGTGTGTATATGGACTGTATCATATCGCGTATTTAACTATTATTATCTCGTATGTTCTAGTGTAACGGGACCGGGCTGCATCGGCAAGCTGCGTGATTGCTGCTTTTGCGCTCCACCCGCTGCTTGGCTTATTGCATATTTTACGCGTACCCTTACTTCGCTCCATTTATGCTGATTTAAGTAATCGTTCCATTGTATAAATATCCTTCTACCTGCTTCAGCATGGCAGATAAAACTTTAATTAAAAAGCGTGCATCATACAAAGCTAAGCTTACGCTATTTGAAAATTATTTGCAAACCGTCGAGAGTTGTGACAGTTTGAGTAGATTACAAATAAATGAATTGAACATCCGTTTATCTAAAATCGAAGAAATTTATACCGATTTTGACTCGATTCAATGTGAAATAGAAAATTCCATGGAAATTCCAGATGAGCAGTACAAAGAACGTGAGGCCTTCGAGACCAAGTACTTCAGGATGATGGCGTGCGCTCGTGATCTGCTGGCTCCAGCAGCTGACCAAGCGGGCATCGACCGCTCGGGGACAGGTTCTTGTTGCACTGCGCTTGAAGGTGGGCCAAAACTTGCACTTCCTACTATCCATTTGCCTAGTTTTTCGGGTCAGTATCATGACTGGCTGGAATTCCGTGACACATTTAGTAGTCTCATACACTTCGACAAGTCGATACCCAACATTAACAAATTTCATTATTTACGTGCCGCGTTAAAAGACAGCGCCGCTGTAATAATTCAGGCATTAGATTTCTCGAGTGATAATTATGAAGTAGCTTGGGAACTTCTTTACGATCGCTTTAACAATGAAAGGTCATTAGTAATCAATCACATTCAATCCATTCTTAACTTGGAACAATTAGCGAAGGAATCATCTAAGTCTTTACGTAACTTAATCGATACAGTCAATAGGAACCTCGGAGCTCTCAAAAAACTTAAGCTCCCTACTGAGCACTGGGATGTATTACTAATACAGATAATTTCAAACAAGCTTGATACAGACACGAGCAAAAAGTGGGAATCCTATCGTAATAAGTTGAAAGAGTTGCCTACACTCAAAATGTTTAATAGTTTTCTAAAAGATCGTGCTGATTTCTTGGAAACAATGGAGAGTGCTCATAAAAAGCGTAGGTCAAGTGACACTACACATGTTCGTCAAAAGACATTTGTGGCCAACTCATCTTCTCCCCCAGCTCGCAAATACGTTTGTCCATATTGCAAAGGTAATCATGCACTTTATGTTTGTCAAAAGTTCAAATCATTACCCTTAGAAACCAGACTTGACAAAGTTAAGATACTTAAATTATGCTTAAATTGTTTACGTCAGGGTCATGCTGACGATGTATGCAAGTTAGGGCCATGTCGCTTCTGCGGCACACGGCGCAACAGCTTATTACACGAGCATAAAATTCCTGCGCCGTCTGAACCTGTACCTTCAACAAGTAACGTCATGTTACACGCTTTGCCACAGCCTGTCGTTCAAGGACAACTTCCCAGTCCTCCTCAAGATATTGCTTTGTCAACCATTCAAAACAATTGTGTTCTACTGTCCACGGCCTTAGTCCATGTGACAGACAATAATGGTAAATGCCATAAAATACGTGTTATACTTGACAGTGGAAGTACCTCAAGTTTTATAACTGAAAGCCTATTTGCTAAACTTAACTTACCCACTTCTGTCACTTCGACTGTCGTTGAAGGATTAAATTCTCAAATATCATGCTTAACAAAGCGTTGTGACGTACTTATATTGTCATTATACAACAATTATAGCGAAAGCGTCTCCTGTTATGTCGTTCCTCGTATCACTCAATTATTACCAACTACAAAAGTTGACCATACAACATTAAATATACCGCCGCACCTTACGTTGGCGGACCCTAATTTCCACATACCTGCTCCAGTCGATATGCTTCTTGGAGCTGATATATTTTGGACATTAATTGGTTCTCAAAATATACCGTTGGGTAAAAACAAACCAACATTAAATAAATCTAAACTGGGTTTCTTAATATCAGGCCCAGTGCCTATACAACGTTCTAAAATTATTAATACAGTCCACTGCAATCATCTTATTCTACAAAATAATGACGATCAATTACATGATAAATTATCAAAATTTTTTGAATTAGAAACTGTCTCTACACGTAAACAAATATCTAAGGAAGAGCTCGAATGTGAAAAAAGCTTTATACATAATACCACTCGGTTGCCTGATGGGCGATTTGAAGTGACGATTCCATTAAAGGATTCGCCTGATAAGCTGGGCGATTCTTACGAACAAGCTTTGTCCAGATTCTTGTCTTTGGAACGTAGATTCAAACGTGAACCACATTTCAAAGAGCAGTATTGCAATTTCATTAAAGAATACATTTCGTTAAATCATATGTCATTAAATGAAAATCCTAAAAATGATACTCACACTTATATTTTACCACACCACGGTGTCTTACGTGACTCAAGCTTATCGACAAAATTACGTGTCGTATTCGACGCTTCTGCGGTGACGACCTCTGGTGTTTCATTCAATCAAATTCAAATGGTAGGTGCAACAGTTCAAGATGACCTTATCAGTATCTTAATTAGAATGCGCCAGCATAGGTTTCTCGTCACTGCAGATGTTGAAAAAATGTACAGGATGGTGAATGTTAAACCATCACAGCGAATGCTTCAGCAAATCTTATGGCGATTCGAACCTCATGAACAGTTAAGGCAGTACAAACTGCACA
The DNA here is from genome assembly GCA_941918905.2 of Xestia sexstrigata. Classification (NCBI taxonomy): domain Eukaryota; kingdom Metazoa; phylum Arthropoda; class Insecta; order Lepidoptera; family Noctuidae; genus Xestia; species Xestia sexstrigata. The sequence continues at coordinate 979,915 of OW799203.2, read as the reverse complement.
CGGTCACGTACGGAACCGCGTCGGCTCCTTATCTCGCGACAAGGTGTTTGACGCAGCTTGGTAACGAATGTCCTGACCAAACAGTCTCGGAAGTCATCTTACATGACTTCTACGTCGACGATTTGATTACAGGCGCCGCTACTGAATCGGAACTCGTAGACACATGTTAGGGTGTGATTGCACAGTTAGAAGGTAGTAAATTTCATTTACGTAAATTCCATTCAAATAATGCTCACGTTGTTACTGAAATCGTCGGTGAAAATAGTAGCGACGAATTGCTTAACTTATGTAATAATGAATATTCTAAAACTTTGGGACTACTTTGGTCATCTAAAGAAGATAATTTATTATTTTCAGTCAATCTTGATGAACATAAAATCCTTACTAAACGTACTATTTTATCGCTTATGTCACAAATATTTGACCCATTAGGTCTAATAAGCCCATGTCTACATCTAGCAAAAGTTATCTTACAAAAGCTATGGTCTTCAAAGATAACGTGGGATGAATCCGTGTCATCGGATATTGAAAACATGTGGTCTAAATTTATAACGTCACTCAGACATATAAATAATATTCGAATTCCAAGATATATTCTTTGCGATTGTCCTTCATCAATCGAACTTCATGTATTTAGTGATGCTAGCACACAAGCTTACGCCGCATGTGTATACATAAAAAGTGTCAATAACGATAATTGTGTGTCTGTTCATTTAGTGACGGCAAAGGGCAGAGTGGCTCCTTTGAAGCCCATGACCGTGCCTCGGCTGGAGCTGTGTGCAGCTCTCCTTGCCGTCCGCCTGGCAGATAAAGTGAAATCATCACTTAGATTAAATATAAAAAAATGTACTTACTGGTGTGACTCCACAATTGTCCTTGGTTGGATACATTCATCTAAAGTACACCTGCTTAAACCGTTCGTGTTTAACAGAGTTAGTGAAATATCTGAGAAAACTGAATCATGCAGATGGCGCTATGTGCCCACTAAAAGTAACCCAGCTGATATTGGGTCACGTGGGACAGATGCCAAACAGTTACAAATTAATAACTTATGGTGGTCAGGCCCACAATTTCTTCTACATGACGAACAGTCATGGCCTAAACAACCGTCACACCTACAAGAGCCTGAATTACCAGAATTCAAGGTCGAATGTCACCTAACTGCTGACTGTACCGATTATGTCACTTATTACTCTGACTTCATAAAGAGATTCTCCAATTTTGGTAAATTACAACGTGTGATTGTACACGTGCATCGGTTCATTCACAATTGTTTACACCCACAAAACAAACGCAATGGCTTCATAAAAATCCATGAATTAAATTCATCTTTAAACTCAATATGCAGATTTGTACAACTTGAAGTTTTCAGTTTAGAATATAACTTATTGAAAAATAACAAACAATTGTCAGTTAAAAATAAATTACTTCAACTTAACCCATTTTATAACGTAAATGATGCATTATTACGAGTAGGTGGTCGACTTAAAAATTCACTTTACGACTTTAACACGAAACACCCTATTCTGCTTGATTCACGGCATCATTTTGCCACATTAATATTTAGGCATTATCATATAATTTTATTGCATGCACCACCGCAATTATTACTTTTTACACTTCGTCACAAATTCTGGTTTATCAATGGTCGAAACCTTGCCAGACAGATTGTTAAAAATTGCATTAAATGCTGTCGTTTTGCAGGAAAAGGCATTCAACCCATCATGGGGAACCTTCCTTCCAGTCGTTCGCATACGGACTATGTGTTTGCCAACACGGCGGTCGACTACGCCGGTCCTGTCATGATACTGAACCGAAAAGGCAGAGGAAGCAGACTAATAAAGTCGTATCTCTGTATATTTGTTTGTCTGGCCATTAAAGCAGTTCATATAGAACTTGTCACCGATCTGAGCAGCACAACATTTTTAGCTGCATTAGACCGATTCATTGCTCGCAGAGGACAACCGCAAACCATTTACTCTGATAATGGTACCTGTTTTGTCGGTGCATGCAATGAGTTGGCTAGATTTTTAAAGTCATATTCCGACGAAATTAGCTCTCGAGCATCTAATTCACATATTAACTTCAAATTTTCACCTGCATACAGTCCACATTTTAATGGATTAGTCGAGGGTTCCGTAAAATCTGTAAAATATCATTTAAAGAGGGTTTTAGGTTTAGCTAACTTAACATACGAAGAGATGAATACAGTTCTTGTACAGATCGAGGGGGTTTTGAATTCTCGGCCTCTTACTCCGTTGTCTTCGGATCCTTCTGATCTCATAGCGCTCACCCCATCACATTTTTTAATTGGACGTACGCTAACAGCTTTACCTTCTCCTCAGGACATTGAACCTTCGTCAATACCTACTCTCTCACGGTATATGAGAATCCAGCAATTAAAAGCCCATTTCTGGAAACGTTATTACATAGAATATATTACAGAGCTTCAAACACGACAGAAATGGCGCAAACAAGGAAAACAACTCCAGCTCGGAGAAATGGTGCTGGTGAAATATGATCGGCTGCCACCCACCCGATGGATGTTAGGGCGCGTGGTGCGCTTGTACCCCGGCTCCGACGGCGTGACCCGTGTGGCTGACGTGCTCACCAATTCGGGCACTCTTCGACGAGCATTCAACCGACTGTCCCCACTGCCAGTCATGGACCAGAACTGCGTTCCTGGGGCGGCAACATGTTGACGCCTTGCATGTGTGCGTTCATCAATGGCTCACGCACACACGCGTACACCGATTACATAAGACCTTTTCAACAGACCTACAATACTGGCCGGAAGCGACGATGTAGTGTCACTCGCATAGTATTAATTTAAAATACTGTCACTCGCTGATAGATCGTTGTATCCGCCACACGTACTTATTGATTTATAATTTTTTCTTATATTAAACCAATTTATTGGAACTAAGTTCGCCTCATTTTTCCACCCCACTTGATTATCCACGTGAAGCTCAGTACCGGCGTCTTCAATAACCTAAAACCATTGAAAAAAAGAACCTTTTCTTTTTGATGAAAATCCACTATTTTCATCAAGATCATTTCACCATAATGCGCTCGGAAACAGCTGACCGCCGAACGGGCGGGCACGCTGGGTCATCAACCGCGCCGCAGTCAGCTGTCGTTAGAGCGAGCGCGCGTCGGAGCGCGCGCCGTGCGCCCGCCGAGCCGTTCGCTTCTGATTGTACTTAAACAAATGAACGTGGACCGAAATGGTACGGCTTTACGCCATCGCGGGTGATAACCTACAACACGTTCGATAGTAGGTAAGTAATTAAAGCATTTAAACAAATAAAATAATTTTAATTCTAAACGATTGCTATTTTAAGTTAGTAGACCGTATTAGATTAGGTTGATCTTGCAATATTTTTTTTTGTTTAATGTTTTTTTTTTTTCCTGGGTTCCTTTAACGATACTGAACCTAAGATATGGCACGCGACTACTTTAACACCCTGTATAGCTAGCCACAGCTGCGCTGGCCGATTTTTTGTCAGTATTTTTTTGTTTTTGTTTGCAGTACCTTCTTTACGAATACGTCAGATGCCAAAAGACTTGGTCGTCATAGCAACGACTTTGTTGACATTTGACAATTAAACGTCTTAATGGTGAATGGTTATCATAAATTTTAAATCCTCCCATAAGAGTTTAGCATGGAAACGCCCTTAATTTTCAGTAATATTTTTTTATTTCGAAAACTATAAGTTTTTTAGTTTAGTTTTGTAGTTTAGTTATCGCTAAAATTTATAAGTAAAAATTGTAGAGTAAACAATAAGCGTTCAAAAAAAAAAAAGAAGAAACAAATAAAAAAAATCTGGGTAAAATCAAATCGGATGACGGAAGCCGTATCTAGTGCGTAAACTACCATAGAAATAGTTCTACGACTAGGTACTCCTCACGGGTTGAAATGAAATAATGTTTATTTTTGCAAGTAAGTTCTTACAAACACTTTTACACGTAATTTTTTTAAAACTAGATGGGGCCGGTGTTTCTTACCTGACTACTCTGAGAAGAAACGGCCGAAACAAACTCAGAGGTCATAGTCTCTTTTGAAGTCCAGACATAATCTTGTTCAATTCAGATGAGGACTATGCAGATTAGTGTCCGAGATGGTCTTTTGAAGAAAGAACCACACATATTTGAGTGGACCTGTCCAGTCAGTGCAAGCATTTTGTCAGATAACGTGTAGCTCGACTTATAACTCGGTTCGGATCGGACGTAGTGCGAAACCGTTCTGTCTACTGTCAGTTAAATTTTATTCATTAACAACCATAAATTACCTAAATTACAGTTCAAATATTTGAAACTAGGTACCTACTTACCTACAATAAAATTATTTATAAATGAAAATGTGTTAATATGTAGAGAAAAACTCAACTAACTTTTGGCGGCCACTGTTTTTGCTTTTCCACTAACGTTGAAAATGCCGCAAAAACAATATTTTGCTTGATGTTTTGATAAGTTCAAAAATACCTATAAGTTTTACACTACTAGCGACCTGCCCTTTGAGATATTATGTTCTCTCGCATCAGCATTAGTAGTTAACTAACTTTGTCTGGTGATGGGGAAAGAGATTGACGGGGAGCAACCACGCATAAAGCGGTTTATGCTCTTCCAGACTGCCGATACGGGAGTGGAGGGGGATAGAGGAGTGCAAAACAACCCAACCTGAGCGTTAACCGAAACCTTATTTACCTTTTTGTTTGCTTTATTTTTGTATTCTACCCTCCGTTAATTTTATCCCCTTCCACCCCTTAGAGTAGGTAGGTAAATAAAGTACGTATTTAAAAAAAAACATGAAAAGTTACCCGTTTTGTAAAAAACAACGGACTTTAACGGAAAACAACGGGCAGAAACGGGACTTTTTCTGCTTTTTTTTAACGCTATTCTATAAAATAATTTTTGACACAACTTCGACATTACAATATTTTTTTTACCTTTATCCCATTGTTTCATGAGTACTGATAGTACTTTATTCCCAAAAGGTGACAAGTGCTGCTGATATTGTTTTGGATTATGACGCACATAATAATTTCTATCCATTTTTATTACTTACATCGGCAAGTAAGCATTTGAAATTATTGAATAGGCACGGATTTTTGTTTTTTTTTTTTCACTGTTTAGCTACCCATAGTGTACAAAAGACCACGGTTATACGCTGATATTATCGTATCAGCACAAAGCGTTAGCGCACAGTATTCTTGCGTTAACCTTGTGCTGAAAGCATAGATTTTAATTAGTAGACTGTGATTTAATTGTTGGCAATACTTTAAAATATGTTGATTGTGTGCTCCGGTCCGGTGTGCTCTGAATATTGTGTCAGTGATGCCAGATCTACTGATTTAGCAGTAGATCTACCTGATTTTTTTTTTAAAAACTTTGGACTACTGCTTTGATTAATATTATTTAATCAATCAACCTGCTTTTTTCCAAATCAGATTGGATCATCAGATAGTTATTGTCGTCGTGTCGTGTCATAGAGGCCTAAATAACATAACATTTGTTCAAAATGTTTTGTGGATTCGCGGTATTTTTTATCTGTAGTGTGTGCAAGACCGACCAATCACTGACGGTACTATGTATATATTACCTGTGGACCCTGTGGTACTACTTACTGAATGAATGGGGTGGGCAACTGGTGGAACTAATGGCACTAGCACCGCATGAACCAAACGCCGTCGTTGGTTGAAAATCTGTCAATGTCATTTTATATTTCAAAATAGTTTGACCTCATTGGTCAGATTGGGTCTAAGCCTAAGCTATAGACGCGCCATCTACAATCAGCTTTGACCAGCCTTCCCCATTTGCCAATCGGGTGATTTGATTTATGTGTCAACTGAAAGTTTAAATTTCTATAAGCTAAGGCTGATGCTCAAGGGTAGCCCGCGAAATTCAAATTTTCTTACGTTTTTTGCCATTTGCAGGCCAGTGCTAGGTTACAAGTTGATTAAAATATTATTCGCGGCAGTAAAACGTATGTAGTTACAGAATTATAATACTTTTTAATTAGAAAACTTTCATTTTTTTACTGATTTCTTCAGAATCCATCTAGCAACACTGATTGTGTGCACGATGTGACAGGTGTGACAACATATTTTTTTATGGCAACATTACTATACTCTGTGACAGACAGACTGACAATCAGACAGAAGTCACACTCAAACAATAAAATCACAGTAATGTCAAACAAGAAAGGAAAATCCAGTATAAAAAAAAATATAATGTGATTACACCTGTTTTTCAAGACAAAAATAAGCAGTAATGGCTGTAAATTTTGAAAGCTGTGACAGCTTGCCTCCCGATGAGGAGCCCAAGCTGAAGTACGATAGACTAGAGAACGACGTTCAAAATATTTTATTGAAAGACGCAGTGAGTTGTATTTGTGTGCATACCAAGTTTATATGTCTAGGAACACAATGGGGGGTGATACATTTGTTGGACCATGAAGGGAACACAGTGCCGATATCACAAGACGGCAAGACCAAAGAGTTGCAAGCTCATAAAATCGCTGTGAACAGAATCTCGGTGGATCTGAAAGGAGACTACATCGCCAGCTGCTCCGACGACGGCAAGGTGATGGTGTACGGGCTGTACTCGGACGACAACACTCACAATCTCACACTGGGCAGGGTGATAAAGTCTATCGCCTTGGATCCTTGTTACTTCAAGTCAGGGTCTGGGAGGAGGTTCTTGACAGGTAAATTAATTTATGATCTGTTACTGTTTGTTAGCCTGCATCATAGCACTGCTGAGTAAAGGCCTCTCCAGAGGGATAGGTGATTACTAAGAAATATTATTTGCATGGTGTACTGTTGGGTACACCTCTGCCTAGCGCTTCTGGGATCACAAAGTGTGATGTTATGTTATAATTCCAACTCCAAGAAATCTAGTCAACTGTCAATTATGCCAAAATGTTAAATGAAAAAATGGCAATGAATTCTAAGCATGTATATCAAGTCTGTTAGCCAAGAACATTTGTATAAACAAAAAAAAAACTGAAAGATATGTATGTTTTTATGATAACACACTATAATTGGGTTTTGCTCATTAAAGAGCAAATTAAATATTGTAATTTAAATTAAATTTTGAATGCAGTGTTGGGCAAAATTTAGCTAACATGACTACCAACTAATGATTGAATACATCATCAAGCTTGATGCTATATTATTTATAATAATAAAAAAAAAAATTGTTGACTTGCACACTGCTGTTTTAAAGTGGTGGTTGATGAAAAAACTAAACAAAATAATCAAGCTGAAGTTTTATAAAATCCCTGCTGCAATCCTTACAACATACTCCTTTTGCCTTTCACACACACCTGTTTTGCGAGTACTATGAATCTGACATTTCTAAAGATCAAACCCAATCCCTTCCACTCATTCCTTCAATATGACTAAACCATCAAAGCAAACTTGTTGATTTTTTCCTCAACATCTTTCAGACCACAACATTGTTATAGCACAACGTTCCTCAAATTACACACTATGCTTTGTAATAAACCCATTTCCAGTTTAGCAATGAGTCACTCTTGTGATTCATTACTGTAGGTAGATAGATTTTGCCATGATATTAAAGTAGCAATAACTTTAATAAGTCATTTTAAGGATTGTAAATCTCTAAGTTAATCCATTTATTCTGAAAGAATTAAAACAAGCGTGGGCGTCGCCAAGAGGGGAAATGGGGGGTTGGCATCTGCCTCCCTAGATCCTCAGGTTTTTTTCAAGTCATTACTTTTCCTGCCTGATATCACAGTCAAAGTAAGAATCTAACTAATAAATTGTAGCATACCTATTCTCTTAACAAAAATATTTTTGAGTCTTTATCATACTACCACATACTCCTTACAATTTTTTATGGACTAACATGCGTGGTCCTTTAGCTCTAGTTCTAGTTATGGTTTTGGTTTCCGCACTTAGTCCTTAGAGTGCGTGAGCCATGGTGGCCGTCCAACCAGCCCAGCTCCCTCCAGAAGCAGATCATACTTCTTGGTCTTCTCAAGGCATCTTAGTGTTCTAAGAGTCTCCTCACGAATCTTGGTAACGCCGATGCACTCTTGGAGCACATGCGCCACCGTTTCCTCCGCTTCCATGCATGCTCTGCACAGGGGACTGTCAGTGATTCCTAGGGTGTGGAATTGTTTGTTCAGTGAGCAGTGTCCAGTGATGGTCCCCGCCACCAATCGAAGGCTATCTCTGTCCTGTCGGTGTAGAAGGCGCTTGGTGAGCTTTGTATCCATGGATCTCATAGCTTCCTTGGATTGCCTACATCCTGGTGTCGAGGTCCACCATTTCTCGGCTTGTATTCGAGTGTGATCCTTTAACCAGCTTCTTAGCTGCTTGAAAGGAATGGGCACAGGTCCAAAGGCTTTTGTGCTGGATCCTCTTTCGGCGAATTCATCAGCTGCATCGTTTCCAAGGGATCTACTGTGACCCTTGATCCATTGTACTGTCACCGTTTTGTGGTTTAGTACCGTAACTCGTTCTAGGGCATTATGGCATTCTAGTATTAGTCTGGACGTGATCTGATTACTCTTTAGGGATTGAAGAACCGAGGCACTTTCGGAGAGTATTCGAATATGGGTATCCGTAACTTCCCTGACCTCTATAGCGTGTGCCGCTTGGGCGCTTATTGGATAATACCTACACACTCTGATAAACAGAGCTGAGCAGTTCCAGGGATTTGGATATTTTAATGTTAAGGTCGTCGGAGAAGACCCCGACACCTGTCCCGTCGTCGGAGAAGACCCCGACACCTGTCCCGTCGTCGGAGAAGACCCCGACACCTGTCCCGTCGTCGGAGAAGACCCCGACACCTGTCCCGTCGTCGGAGAAGACCCCGACACCTGTCCCGTCGTCGGAGAAGACCCCGACACCTGTCCCGTCGTCGGTTTTTGATCCATCAGTGTAGATCCTTAGCTCTTTTTTTTTTTGGACCTGAGTAGTCACACATCTCCGCTGTGAGCTCTATGTTGTAGTGTGTAGGCGATCCGTTTCGTTGGTACTTTGAAAACCAAAGGCGTCCTGCAACCAACTTTTTTTACCACAAAGATACCTTTTTCTGCCTCTGAGTAACGTTGATGCCTCCTATTTTATTTTCGCATGAACAATCGATAAAATTTGACTTATACTAAAAAAAGGCTTGGCAGATGATGATGACTGCAAAAAAAAAATTAGGAGGCCCTTGCCTCTAGTCTAAGGCTGCCATACGTCCCTGTACACCGGGACATACTTTTAGATAGGATAATTTGATTGAAACAAGCATATGAGATCATACAGTGAATGCTCCAACCAGCCTGCAAAATTCAAATTTTCTTACGTTTTTTGCAATTTGCAGGCCAGTGCTAGGTTGTATGTTGATTAGAATGTTATTCGCGGCTCTAACACGAAGGTTCAAACAATGGCGTCCCGACGGGTCCACACATTCGTGTGTGGACACGTCGGGACGCCATTGTTTGACCATTGTTTTACCGCCATTGTTTAACTCTTGTGTCTACTTCACTAACAGATGAAGGGCTAGACAGTTAGAAACATCTTAGTTGTCCCTGTTCTTAGTATTCTGTTTTTCTATTACAGGAGACACCAAATTAATATTATACGAAAAGACATTCCTGAACCGCCTTCGTACCACAGTTCTGTGCGAATGCGAAGGCTTCGTGCAGGCCATGTCGTGGCACGAGCGCTTCGTGGCATGGGCCAGCGAAGTGGGCGTGCGCGTGTACGACCTGGTGGCTCGCTGCTCGCTCGGTCTCATCCAGTGGGAGAAAGTCCCCAACCGGTCCATAGAAGACTATCGCTGCAACCTCCTCTGGTGCGCCCCCAAGACGCTCATGATAGGCTGGGTCGACACGATCAGGATCTGTGTCATACGAAAACGAAGTCAAATCGAGCTTCAGACGCGAGATGTCACCGAGTATTTAGTCGACCCCGTGTACACGTTCCAGACTGACTACTTCATCAGTGGCTTAGGTCCCCTGGACGACCAACTAGTAGTACTGGGAGTACATAAGGAGTGTGACCCCGAAACTGGTAAAGCGCAAAGACCTGTGCTTACCGTCGCTGACTACAAAGACTGTGACTTCTGTGAAATATCAACAGATAGTCTCAACATTCGTGGTTACGAGGAGTATTCTTGTAACGACTATTATTTAGATATGCTCATAGAAGAAAACAGATTTTTCATAGTATCTCCCAAGGACATCGTAGTCGCTAGTCCTTATGATATCGACGATAGAGTCAAATGGCTCACAGAACAAGGACGATTCGAAAAGGCAATTACCGTTCTCGAGGAAGTTGGCGGGAAGACGTCGAAGCACTCTGTGATGACCGTCGGCGTGCAGTACCTGGACCACTTGATGGCTGAGCACTTGCACGAGGAGGCGGCCATTCTGTGCGCCAGGATTTGTAAGAACGATAAAGTGTTGTGGGAGACGCAGATGTTGAAGTTTGCTGAAGTGAACCAGTTGCGAGTGGTCAGCCCGTATGTGCCTAAAACTCCTGAACAAGCATTAAGTTCTCACATATACGAACTTATATTTTATGAATATCTGAAGTTGGACTCTCAGGGATTCCTGAAATTAGTCCAAGAATGGAACCCCGCGTTGTATAAGACTGGCGTCATAGTAAAAGAAGTCTTAGAACATCTGTTGAACACAGAGGTCGACAAAAACATTTATCTAGAAGCTTTGGCTCTTTTGTATTGCTACCAAAAAAAATACGACAAGGCTTTGACGACATACCTGACGCTCCAGCACAAAGACGTGTTCACTCTGATCACTAAACACAACATGCACAACGTGATCCACGACAAGATACTAGACCTGATGACTCTCGACTGCGATAAAGCAATATCAATACTCCTGGACAAGCCCAGGGTGCCTGTAGACGTGGTGGAGAAGCAACTCGCTAGCAATGATAAGTTGCTATTCAAATATTTAGATGCTTACAGCAAAATTGAACCTAACGGCAGGTATCACGGAAAATTAGTTAGACTTTATGCTAAATATGCAAGGGATAAACTTCTTCCATTCTTGAAATGCAGTGATAATTACCCCATACAAGAAGCTTTAGATGTGTGCCAGAGTAATGAATTTTACCCTGAAATGGTGTTCCTATTGGGACGTATTGGTAACACGAGAGAAGCTCTGCAAATCATTATAGAGCAGCTAAAGGACATCAACCAAGCTATCAATTTCTGTCAAGAGCATAATGATAAAGAATTGTGGATGGACCTAATCAAGCAGACAGTGGATAAGCCTGAGTATGTGACGCTACTGCTCAAGAGAATAGGAAACTACGTGGATCCGCGAATATTAATACAAAATATACAATCCGGATGTGAGATAAAGGATTTAAAGGACTCATTAGCAAAGATGATGTGTGATTATCATCTTCAGCTGTCGGTACAAGAAGCATGCAAAGTGATCACGTTGCGGAACTACTTCGAGTTGCATCAGAAGTTAATCATCAATCAGCAGAGAGGTATATCTGTTACGGATGACTTCATGTGTTGTGCGTGCCAAGGTCGGATCATTATTAGGGACTTGTCGAATGCCTCCGATTTGATGGTGTACAACTGCAGGCATTCATTCCACAAAGAGTGCCTTCCTGAGGGAGTTCAGTGCCAGACTTGCATGGTGTGCAGTGCCGTCAAAATGTGACCTGCGTCTCTAAAGCTCAACTCTTAGATAGATACTGTATATATTATGTACAATCATTAAACAATATTTTTCCATTATAAATTTGTATAATTATGTTTATCAAACTAATTATTTAAAAATGTTAATCAATGTTCGGTGCTTTTATAATGATGTGGCTTGTATTATTTTTCCTTGTATTAGATAAACCTCGGATACCAATAAAACAAAACTAAAACGTGGTTGTAATATTTTTATTTCATTTAAACACAAAATAATATTCGTCAGTCTATTATCGAATCGCTCGACCAGGGTTTTATTCTATCCGTGTACACACATCCAGACGTGCCGCCGCGCTACTACAGAACCACAGAAATTAGCACTACATACAAGTTGGTTCAGAAATTACGTGATAAAAAAGATTCCTCAGTCCAGGGATAACCGCAAATACCCCATAAATATTCCGCGAATATCGATAGTTTTCGAGTCTATATGGTTTTAGATAGGTATAGTTTCTTGAAAAAGGAAATGGGGAACCCTTTAAAAAAAGTATTTTTTTACTCGGCTTTTTCACATTCTCTCTCTTCTCATTAGCATCAAGCAAGAGTAATAAGAAACTATACAGGGTGTAAAAGACCTCATCACGAAGCCGTCAACCAAGCATTCTGTACATCAAACTAAGTAACTTTACGCAAAAATTATTGCTGGGAAACGACTTTTTTTTGGGGGGTTTAAAATCATGTTTTGTGTTAGAACTCAATGTAACGCACTCAAAACATTGCGCTGATGGATGGATTGAATATTATGGGGGTCGTGGAGGTGTTTAAAGTAAAAATCTTACATTAAAAACTTGTATTTAAAAAAAAACTTATCAAAAAGTTGGAACTTTGACCCCCAATATCTCCGTAACTAGAAGGTTCCCAGGTATGGTGTAGAACAAAAAAATGATCGCAATGACGAGGAGAACAAGTGCCTTTCGGCTTCGTTAAGAGATGTTTTACACCCTTTATAGAATCGCTTAGACATCGGGTATTTTCGGATACCGTTTATTAATCAGATGTAGGTACTTATGTAGGTAGGTACATACCTAAATTTTACTATTGCCCGGTTCGTTGTCACTAGTACGATTAACAGTTCCATGATGGAACTACTCTTGTTTTTTCATAAATCACTAGTTTCATTCTAAAAGAATCTGAAAATAAATGGAACTAATGTTGAATTTTGGGCCGCGTATTACGAGTTATTAAAATTAAAAATGTTGTAAATTCTATCTTATGGAACACGCTATAAAGCTTACCTTTTAATGTTTTACTGTAAGTAAAATCTGGGTAATGTGCGTAGACCTATTTAGGACCTACCAATATAATGCATTATTTTATTGAAGACCTGAATGGCGCACTGGTAGTGAGGCTGCCTTACGTTCCTATGTTGTTCGAATCCCGGTAGAGGCAAATGTTTATGTGATTAGCATGGACAGCATTATTTTGTTTCCGAGTCATGGATGTATAGATTTGTAATATGTACGTCGCGTCGGTCGTTTGCGTATTTAAAAAAACTACCATACAGTAATGCTTCTATAAACACGATATTAGACGTATAGCTATAGCCATCGGGGATCAAAGCATACAGGCTGCCAGGATTGCTAACATGTGCAGAGGCGTCTCTAGCCCTTGTGGCGCCCGTGTGCAACCAGTACCCTGGCGCCCTCTAGTCTAGTAGGAGCGGGGTCAAAATGGAATACTAACAGTTATATTTTCAAACGGAAATTCGGATGCTAATGGTGCAATTTTAAATGATGTCGGGAAGCAAAAAGTTTTTTTAGGAAGGAAGGGGTTATAAGAATTAAAAAATCACAACTTTCTAGTTCTTTCAAAAATATTTAATTGAAAAACTATTATAGTTACATAACAAACAGGACGCTCGTATACACAAATATACATATACACACAAATGTATTTACAAAAAAGTTACTTTGCGAGCTTTTGCATTAGCGAAATCTTTAACAATGTCACTAACTTCAATTTTGATTTCATGTTCAATACTTATTAATGATAAATTTGTAATTTGTCTACTTTGCTACAATGTTGATCTATGGTAGTTTTTAATTATTTTAAGGTTAGAAAATGACCTTTCGCTATGTGCGACCGTGACTGGAATTGTCAGTAGGTATATCCTCAGTGCTGTGGACAGATTTGGGAACACTGAAATTAATTTATTCGTAAACAAGTAATATAAAATATCCAACGGCGTAGTGGAATCATCAATAAACATCGGTAATAATTCGATTTCATTATAGAGCTCGAACTGTTCCACATCTGAAGAGCCAGCATGGCAAAGTTTATTTTCTAAATTAGAGCAATGTGTTTTTTTGTATCAGAGTCCAAATCTTTCCAGTGTTTCAATTTTGGAAGAAATGAAAAAATTACATTCTATCATCTATCTATCATGGGGTATAGGTTTCCGCACTTAGTCCTTGAAGTGGACCATTGTGCGTGAGCCATGGTGGCCGATTACTCTAACCAGCCCACCTCCCTCCAGAAGCAGATTAAACTTCCCGGTCTCCTCAGGGCATCCGCAAGGGATCTTGGTGTTCCCAGGGTCTCCTCGCGAATCTTGGTAATGCCTGTGCACACAAGGAGCACATGCGCCACCGTTTCCTTCGCCTCCATGCATGCTCTGCGCAGGGGGCTGTCAGTGATACCTAGGGTGTGGAAGTATTTATTCAGTGAACAGTGTCCGGTGATGGTCCCCGCCACCAGACGCAGGCTATCTCTGTCCAGGCGCAGAAGGCGCCTGGTCAGCTTTGTATCCAGGGATGGCATAGCTTCCTTGGATTGCATCCTGGTGTCGAGGTCCACCATTTCTCCGCTTGTATTCGGGTGTGATCTTTTAACCAGCTTCTTAGCTGCTTGAAGGGAATGGGCACAATGGGTTCGGGTCCGTAAGGTCTTGTGCTGGATCCTCTTCTGGCAAGTTCGTCAGCCGCATCGTTTCCAAGTGATCCACTGTGACCTTTGATCCATTGTAGCGTTACCGTATTGTGATTTAGTACCGTGATACGTTCTAGGGCCTTGTGGCATTCTAGTGTAAGTCTCGACGTGATCCGATTACTCTTTAGGGATTGAAGAACTGAGGCACTGTCGGAGAGTATTCGAATATTGGTATCTGTAACCTCCCTGGCCTCTATAGCATGTGCCGCTTGGATAATACCTACACACTCTGCTTGGTAAACAGAGTTGAGCATTCCAAGTGGTTTGGAAATCTTAATGTTTAGGTCGTCGGAGAACACCCCGACGCCTGTCCCATCATCAGTTTTTAATCCGTCAGTGTAAATCCTTAGCTCTTTTGTACCTGAGTAGTCACATAACTCCTCTATGAGCTCTATGTTGTAGTGTTTTTGGAAACAGTGGGTCTTCAGGATTCTGTCTATAGGTGATGCCATCATCGGCTGTTCTTTGATTGAATCTGCTCTGATGCGTGTGTGTTTGATTCTGGAGTCCTTGCTTAGGGTGCCGGATACTTCGAGTCTGAAAGACGCTATGGCCGCCTCCTCTCTTACGACGAGGTGTAGGGGTGGTAGCCCCAGCATCACCTGTAAGGCAGCAGTGGGGGAAGTTCGCATGCTGCCGGTGATTGCTACGCAGGCAAATCTTTGTAGTTTCTCGAGATCCTTTTGGGTCGTACTTAGGTTGGTCCTAGGCCACCAAACTAAAGAGCCGTATGTAATGATTGGTCGGATAACTGCGGTGTTATACACCGCAGTTATCCGACTAATCATAAGATTTTGGGGCTTATGCCCCAATTTCTCCCGAGGAGTCTCTTACACTGCCATAGGGCTATACTGGCTTTTGTGATTATGTAGTCAGTGTGTTTTGCCCAGTTCAGCTGTTTGTCCAAAAAGATACCCAGGTATTTGGTTTCAGTCGATAGGCTTAGAGTTGTCCCAAAGAAGCTTGGTAGTTGTAACGTTGCCAGCTTCCTTTTCTTTGTAAAGAGGACGAGTTCGGTTTTGGTAGGGTTCACTGCTAGTCTGTATTCCTTGCACCAGTCTTCTACTATCCTTAGGGCTTGGCGCATAAGGTTGCATAGTGTGTTTTCGTGTGTGCCGTTTATTATTATGGTCAGATCATCAGCATAGCCCACCGTATAATAGCCTCTGCTGTTGAGACGTTTGATGAGGCTGTCTATTACGAGGTTCCATAGTAGTGGCGAAAGGACACCAAATTGGGGGCAGCCCTTCGCCACTATGGCTCTAGTGGTGTCGTTTACAGTAACTTGTACGGCTCTCAGTAGGAGCATATTTGTGATCCATCCTCGCAGGGTCGAGTCCACACCGTATTCCTCGAGGACTGCGTTGATGCTATGGAAGATGGTTTTGTCAAAAGCGCCTTCTATGTCAATGAAGACGGCTAGGGAGGAGCATTTGTGGTCCACTGCACATTCGATCTTGGAGATCACATTGTGCAGCGCAGATTCTGTTGATTTTCCTGAGGAATACGCGTGTTGTTGTTTGTGGAGTGGTCGCTCCCGCAGAGGTCCGTCCCGAATGTGTCGGTCACAGAGTCTCTCGAGGGTTTTCAGTAGGAAAGATGTTAGGCTTATTGGTCTACACGCCTTAGGTTGTGTGTAATCTGGTTTGCCGGGTTTAGGGATGAAAATAACTTTCACCTCTCGCCATGCAAGTGGTATGTATTTCTGTGCTATGCAGGCTCGGTAGATGGCGGTCAACCACGGCGTTAGGACGTCTACTCCCCATTGTAGCAGGGCGGGGAAAATTTCGTCTAAGCCTGCGGATTTATATGGTTTAAAAGTCTTTATTGCCCATTTTATTCTCTCTGCAGTTACTATGGTGCGGGCTCTGGCCCAGTCTTGGTCATTTGGTGTGTGCGTTGGCTCACTTGCCCAGGTTCTGTCCTCGGAGAGATTGCAGTCTGGGAAGTGGGTTTCCAAAAGGACTTTACTTGTTTCGTGGTCCGACTTAGTGTAAGTGTTATCTGGGGTTTTCAGCGACCCGAGATTGCGATCCTGATCGGTAGATTGGATCTTTCTCACACGCGCGGCTTCGCTGTTCGATTCAATTTCTTCGCAGAATTTCCGCCAGGCAGCCCTGCTGGCATTCCTGACTTGTTTTTTGAAGGTGTATTGTGTTTTCTTGTATGAGTCCCAGTCTTCTGGTAGTCTGGAGTTTTTGGCTCTGTTGAATTGTTTGCGCATGGTATGCCTGAGCTTACTAAGTTCCGCATTCCACCAGGAGTTACCCTTGCTCTTGGTGTTTGGGTCTTTTAGTTTGCAGCAGGCGTGGTAGGCTTCAATTATAAATTCTGAGAGTTTTGTCACGGTGTCTTCAAGTTGTTTGGGGTCTGTTAGAATTTGGGGCGTTTGGTGCTGCATTAATAGGGAGGCCAACAGCCGTTTGTAGCCGGGTACATTGGTGCGGGCTGGGTTGCGTCTAGGATCAGGTTTTTTTAAGTTAGCTACTAGTGAGAAGCGAATCCTTCTATAGTCCGAGCAGGAAGGCTCGTTGGATACGTGCCAGTCAGAGATAAGTTTTGCCGCGCTTTCCGAAGACAGCGTTAGGTCAATGATCGTTTGTCCGCGGGATGTGACCCAAGTGGGTTCCGAGCCGCGGTTTGCGATGTTAAGGTTAGTGGAGAACAAATATGTGCATAGTACCTCACCTCTATTATTGGCTTTGGTGCAACCCCAAAGCGGGCGATGGGCGTTCGAGTCCGTGCAGATGACCAGGTCCAGGTTGGCGTCTTCACAATACCTTACCAGGTCGGCCATTTCTTTTGGTGGGCAGTCTTCATCCTCGCCTGGCATGTATACCGAGGCCAGGACGATATCGGGTGCATCGCCGTCGGTTTTGAGCCTGACGGCTGTTACATCTCTGGAACATAATTGCGTGAGTGTGGTGGTGGGTACATTTTTGGGTATATAGGCACAGGTTCGTGGTTTATCTGTGCCTTGTGTGTCGAGGATCAGCTTACCTCCAATGTTACCAAGGCCGCATATTCTGTTATTACGGATCCAAGGCTCCTGGATGAGTGCAATGGTTTGGGGTTCCATCTCCAGTGCCCTGCGCAGGCAAGCGGTAGCCGTCTGGCTATGCTGGAGGTTGGTCTGGATGATATTTAGGGGACGGGATGTGGGCGGCGGTGAGGTGGAATTAGGGGGAGATGGATCCATCGGATGATTCCTCCCTGAGTTCCAGCCCGTGCTGGTCTTCGCTAGGTGTCGGTGAAGATAAGAACATCTGCTCCGTCCACCCTGGTGGTGAGGATGGCATCCTCACAGCGTCGGCATCAGCCATCGCTGTTCTGGCCATCTCCTCCTCCAGTTGCGTCATTGTCAGGTCGAGTTCAGTCGGTGCCGGTTTCGTCCGTTCAGAGTCATTGTCAGTCTGGGTGTCGGAGGGTTGGGTGTTGGGGAAAAAGCGCACGTTCGATATACGTAGTATAAGTAGGTACGATATCCGTCGCTCCCTCCCCAAGACCTTTTCGACCTCGTCCGGTGGGATACCCAGGGTCAGATAAGTCCCGTAGTTATCCCCACCGACCGATGTCGCGTCCCGTTGCCGGGACCCACCTGGGGAATATTATTATTTTTTCCACTCTGCATTATTGGATTATGTGGGCTTTTTTGGAGTTGAGGTTGCCCGTCCTCATGGACCGAAAGGAGAAAAGGGAAAAAGGAGGGAGGGACTGGGCGAAGGATCATAGGAGTGGGTTGTGGGATTACCCTAGGCCTGGGATTATGGCTTTCGGGAAAGTGCGAGAAAAAGCGCCTGGGGGTTTTTGTTGCGTCTATTTCTTATGGAATTAGACCAAGAACAGGGTGGCAACCTCGTGAAGGTGAATCCCCCAGACTTGCCTTGAGGATCTACACGACCGTTGCGCTCCCCCTCAAGACCTCGCCACCCTACCGCCTCTGAGGGAGGCAGTAGGGTAGGCCTGCATCTATACTACCAAGCAAAGCATGTCGTTGTGCAACCGCGAAAGCATAAATACAGACCCATTTCATTATTTTTATAAAAAAATTACATTATTTTCATTTCATACAATTTTTTTATAAAAATAATGAAATGGGGGGGCCCATTTCATTATTTTTATAAAAAAATTACATTATTTTCATTCAAAAGTTCGAACCGTTCGTCGAACTTAGAATTGCGGTGTCTAACTAGTAAAAATTTACTTTAAAATGTATTTTCGCGTCTGTCATCGGTTCATCCTCCGCCTCATAATTAAAAAACCTTTTACGAGCGCGAGGGCGTGCAGGTGTGGGAAATTCTACTATTGCCTCGACTTCTTCCGCTACAGTTTTCGCCCGGTTAAGGAGCTCCTCAAAAGCGGATTCATTACGGAATTCAGACAAACTTATTTTTGCATTATCAATCATTTTCACCGCTTCTGACAATACAACGTCTGACTTTCGTAGGGCCTTGCTAACTACACACATCAAAAATGTCTAGGGATCAAGCATTTTTATGCGGATTTCTTGAGATTGAGATGTGGCTTTGTAATAAATTTATGATTTTATAAATTTATATGGATCCTTTTTGGTGCATTTCATAATTTGAATCAGGAACTCTCAATCAAATTCGAGTAAAAGATGAAAATAAGCTGTCAATATTTTCCCTATAAAAACATACAACGCATTGAAGACATTATTAGTGCTACTGTTTCCCTACTACTGATTAAAACCAACGTTATTATGGAGCGGCGACGTCATTTAAGCAGGGAAGAAATGCTCAGAGCCGTGGGAATGATAGAAGCTGGTTCCCGGCAACGTACTGTAGCTTTAGCTCTGAATACAAGTCAGAGTGTTATCAGTCGACTTTGGACACGTTACCGAAGCACTGGTACCGTGGCTGAGCGCCATGGAGGACGGTATCGCTGCACCACACGGAGACAAGACCGATACATTCAAATCTTAACTCGAAGAGCTCCAACAATAACCGCCATGATGTTAGCCGTGAGGCTTCATCACTCTTCAGGGAACTTAATTAGCGACCAAACAGTCAGAAACCGCTTGCATGAAGTGAACCTTCATTCCCGAAGACCGCTACGGGTACCACCTATAGCAATGCACAATCGTAGGATTCGATATCAATGGGCTCTTGAACACAGAAATTGGGCAGAAGAACAATGGCGTTTCGTGTGCTTTTCTGATGAGTCTCGTTTTGGTATGAGACCGGATACAAGACGTATACGACACTGGAGAACCCCTGGACGCCAACAGCGATTAAAATCCTGCCAGGAAGTCCATCCTTATAGTGGTGGAACCATCATGGTATGGGCGGGTATTTGGATCGGCGGAAGAACTGAGTTGATTTGGATCAGAGGCAACCTCAACGCTCAAATTTATGCTGAGACGATTGTATCAGACGTCATCGTTCCTCTACAAGTGCAAATCGGTCCCTTATTTCAGTTAATGCATGATAATGCACGACCGCACACCGCAAGAGTTGTAAGACAGACTCTCGCCGCAGCTAACATCAATGTCCTGCCCTGGCCTGCTCAGTCGCCAGACTTGAACCCGATTGAGCATGCATGGGATATGCTACAGAGAAGAGCTCTGCCGAATATGGAGGGTATCCAGTCGCAAGAAGACCTTTTTTTGTTGTTGCAACGAACATGGGCGGCCATTCCACAGCGTGATTTGGATGAACTCATTTTGAGTATGCCAAACCGATGTTCTTGTGTTGTTAGTGTTCGCGGTAGAAACACGGATTATTAATTGTTTAAGTTACCCAATAAAATTTTAAAGAAAACTGTTATTTCAGTCTTTTTTTCGAACTTTAATGTTAGTGGTTCAAATGTCAAAAATCCCTTTATTAGGAAAATGGCAAATTTCTTTATTAATGCAAAGGTGACTTGGTTTATCGTTACTGTGACAAACGAAAACACTTTATTTGATGAATCCTTAAAGAAAATTTTAATTAATATCAATCAGGAGAAAAGTTATTGCAAAAATATATGTTGATCCCTAGATACTTTTGATGTGTGTATATTTATCTTGCTTAAAATTTCAAACCAAATAAGCAGAGAGCAGATGAATTTAAACGACTTAATTTTTGCCAATAATGAATTTGCCATATTTCTTAGTTCTCGTGTTTTTTTTCTTTTCTGTGTTATTTCTTTATTCTCGTTCTCGTTTTCTTAGTTTTCATGTTTCTTAGTATCTATGTAGTATATCAACTATCTGGTGTCCACGACACAAGCCCCGTTACTTAGTGTGGCACTAGATGGCGCTGTGTGTAATGTCCAGCGATATTTATTTATTAATTTCTTGACTCTGCATCTTTGCTCCTATCGGAATATATAGTAAACAAGGCATCATATACTTTTCCCAGTTCAAAACGTAGAGCTTTTACTGCTTCGACCCTGCTCTCCCATCGAGTATTTGAGAGTGGTTTTTGACTTAAAGTTGGCACTTCTTTAGCAAGTATTTGCCAACGTGCTGTTGACGCAGAAAAAAAAACATAAATTTCCTGCACAATTGAAAAGAAATTGAGATTTTCTAATGAACTTTTAGCAGCGTCATTCACTACCAAATTTAGGGTGTGCACAAGGTACATAAAATGCGCGCGGGTTTAAATCTAAAATTCGTTTTTGTAGATCTATATTTTTCCCTTTCATGTTTGCACCATTTCGTTTGAGATTAAAAAATCTAACAAATATTGAGTTAAGCCCAGGCCAGTAGTGTCTGTAATAGGAAAAAAACCCAGAAAGTGTTCTTTTACTTCAGCCTTGTTAAATAAATACGGTATTCTCAACATTTATTTATAACTAGCTGTTGCCCGCGGCTTCGCCCGCGTAAAGTTCGGTTACCGTCCCACTGAATCATATTAAAGGGATAAATAGTGTCCTACGTGTTAATCCAGGTTATGAACTATCTATGTGCCAAATTTCATAATCATCACAATTATTATCATCACAATCACCATTTTTATCACAATCATTATCACAATCACCATCACTATAACAATCACCATCATTATCACAATCACCATCACTATCACAACCACCATCATTATCACAATCATTATCACTATCACAATCACCATCACAATCACAATCAAAATCACCGTCACAATCACAATCATCATTATCATCGTAATCACAACCATTATCATCGTAATCATCATCATCACAATCTCCATCCTCTTTATCACAATCATCATTACCGTTATCACAATCATCATCATCATTATCACAATCACCATCACTGTCACAATCACCATCACAATCACTATCACAATCACCATCACTATCAAAGTCACAATCACTATCACAATCACAATCATCATTATCATCGTAATCATAACCATTATTATCGCTATCACCATCACAATCACCGCCACTATCACAATAACCATCACAATCACCATTATCGTTATCATAATCTTAATCATCGTAATCATAATCATTATCATCGCAATCACCACCATCGTTATCACACTCATTATCATGGTAATCACAATCATTATCATCGTAATCACAATCATGATCATCATTAACACAATCACCATTACAATCACAATCACCATCACTAACACAATCACCATCAATATCACAAACACAATCAATATCACCATCACAATAACCATCACCATCGCTATAACCATCACAATCACCATCACTATCACAATCACCATCACAATAACCACCACTATCACAGTCACAATCACTATCACCATCACAATCACCATCACACTCACCATCACCATCACTGTCACTATCACCATCACAATCACAATCACCATCTTCGTTAGCACAATCACTATCATCATTATCGCAATCATCATCATCGTAATCACAACCATTATCATCACAATCACCATCACAAACACTATCACAATCACCTTTACCATCACAATTACCATCTCTATCACAATCACTATCACGATCACCATATTATCACAATCATTTTCACAATCACCATCACCGTCATTATCACAATCACAATCACAATCACCATCACAATCACCATCACCATTACTATCACAATCACTGTCACCATCACAATCACAATCACTGTCACCATCACAATCACCATCACTGTTATCACAATTATCATCATCAGTATCACAATCATCATCATCGTTATCACAATCGTCATCACAATCATCATCATCGTTGTCACAATCATCATCATCGTTATCACAATCATCACAATAAATCAACAATAACCCTGTATAGAAGTCGAATCCGCCATCTTCTGGATCTCAAAATAAGCCATTTTCGTAATCTGCACCCTTGATAATCTCGGTATCGACACCCATGTTGATTTTCAGACATTTCAACCCCATCAGACCCCAACAGGGAATGAAGGCATTTCAGGTCCGCCACATTAAATCTTAAAATCGTTGTTTTTGTAATACACCCGACCCGATACACCATACAAACAATACCGATGTTGATTTTCAGACTTTGTTACCCCATTTCCCCCTTTAGGGGTTGAATTCTGAAAAAACCTGACACACAAATGTTAACTAATTTATCGATAGGAGTACTCCTGTGAAGTTTCGAATAAAACAGTCTTACCTAATCTTGTTTCCCCATATAAACTTTTGACTTCCGTTTCATTCCCTTAGAGGGTGGGTACATTTTGAAAAATCCTTTCTTATTGCACCCCTCATACGGAACGTATGTGCCAAATTTGGAATCTTTAGACTCAGCGGTTTGGGTTGTGCATTGATTTTTAGACTTTGTCACCCCATTTCCCGCTCTTAGGGGTTGAATTCTGAAAAAACCTGAAACTCATTTCTACTCATTTATCAATAGGAGTACTCCTGTGAAGTTTTTAATAAAATAGTCTAATTAACCTTGTTTCCCCATACAAACTAGAGCCCCGTTTCACCCCCTTAGGGGGTGACTTTTGAAAAACCCTTTCTTAGTGTACCCCTAGACCCCTTCAGGAACATATGTGCCAAATTTGGGATCTCTAGACTCAGCGGTTTAGGCTGTGCATTGATTTTTAGACTTTGTCACCCCATTTCTCCCTCTTAGGGGTTGAATTCTGAAAAACCCTGAAACCCGTTTCTACTCATTTATCAAAAGGAGTACTCCTGTGAAGTTTTTAATAAAATAGTCTAATTAACCTTGTTTCCCCATACAAACTAGAGCCCCGTTTCACCCCCTTAGGGGGTGACTTTTGAAAAACCCTTTCTTAGTGTACCCCTAGACCCCTTCAGGAACATATGTGCCAAATTTGGGATCTCTAGACTCAGCGGTTTAGGCTGTGCATTGATTTTTAGACTTTGTCACCCCATTTCTCCCTCTTAGGGGTTGAATTCTGAAAAACCCTGAAACCCGTTTCTACTCATTTATCAAAAGGAGCACTACTGTGAAGTTTCGAATAAAATAATCTTAACTAATCTTGTTTCCCCATACAAACTTTGGAGCCCCGTTTAACCCCCTTAGGGGGTGAATTTTGAAAACTCCTTTCTTAGTGCACCCCTAGACCACACAAGGAACCTACTTGCCAAATTTGGAATCTGTCCCAGCGGTTTGGGCTGTGCGTTGATAGATGAGTCAGTCAGTCAGTTTCTTCTTTTATATATTTAGATAGCAACATTGCTCTCTATGTCAAATTTGACTAATGAAATCGTCTATGGTTACTTCCTTTGATTACATGCACAATAAGGCCGCGTTCCGAATTGCGCTGTAATCGATTTGATCGTCCATAAACCCGTTCCGAATTACCGTGAGCGCGATATCGATGTCCCTTGAATCGTCATAGATGACGTCATAACATGCGCCATCTTGCGATTACACCGACTATGCCCAAAACAAATATCACCGTGAGCGCTGTCAAAAATGACAGTTGTGTTGTTTTGTTTATGAACTTATCGCTAATATAAACACATCCGTCATCCTTTTCATCACTAGACGAATTGTCGTTCTCTATCTCAAAATCTGAGTTATCAGTGTCGATAGAGTCAACCAACTTATCTTCCATTTTCAAAAATAGGTTTTGTGGAAGGTTTTCGTTTGGGGTTATGTTCACTGTCAACGCGTTCACGAGCGTTCCGAATTGATGACAGCTCTTAGCTGTCATAATCGTGATATCTAAATCGGAACGCAAATTATAGATGTGAGCGCTGTGAGCGATTATTTTCTAATACGGAATGCAACCTAAATGCCTGCAGTGCAGTGTTGCCACCTTGGTGGTTTTCCCGCCTGAACTGGTGCTTTTTCATTTTTAAGGCTTCTAGTACCATTTTTATTTATATAGTGTTTTTGTAGTTTTTAGCGGTTTTTCAATATGGAATTTGGTATCACATTTTTGAGAGCAAATCTCCTTCCGTTTCTTTAGTTCACTTTTTTTTAACTTGTTTTTCTTCATGTCTTGATTCTTACTCTATTGATGTACACATTAATAATAAATGAACACATTTTTATAATTTTATTTCACTGCTTATACAGAATGTTAACAGATTCTTCACAAAGCCGTCAACCAAGCATTCTGAATCAGTATGAGTACTTAACTTTACGTAAAAAATATTGCTGGGAAACGACTTTTTTTTAGGGCGAAATATCACGTTTTACGGTAAAACTGAATGTAGCGCGCTCAAAACATTGTGGTGGATGGATTGAATAGTACGGGAGTCGTGGAGGTATTTAAAGTAAAAATCTGACATTAAAAACATTCATTTCATTTACAAAAAACTCGTGGAAAAGTTGGAACTTTGACCCCCAATATCTCCAAACCTAGAAAGTTCCCAGGTATGGTCTAGAACAACAAAAAAATATCGCCAAGACGGGAAGAACAAGTGTCTTTCGGCTTCGTTAACGAGTCTTTTCACACCCTTTAAAATAGGTACTACTTTTGTCAAGTTTTACTTATAGGTAATGTTTATGTTTGGTTAATAATGGTGTCGATTCTGTTGTGCACAAACTAAACTTAATTTAGGCTATTGCTATCTTTTTCTCTTTATTATAACGAGAAAGAGACGGACCTAAAAGGAATCACCATATTTAAATTCGGAAAAAAATATACAGTACAGATACATGTTTGATCTAGTGACTTTTGTGGTTAAAAACACGTCATCGTCAAAACAAAACAAACATTTTATTAATCAGCTGATAACTACCGTTCTTACAGTAGGTACCTACGTGGACCTTTATTTGGGGTCACTAGTACCTACTACTTTCATTAGTAAGATTTCTGCATTGTAATGATTCTCAAAATGAGTACCCTAGAGGACGGTTTACGGTCGCGCTGCGTTTATTAGGTAGAAAAAAGTCTTATGCTAGTACAGACCTATATATTTTATTTTATTATAATTAATCACATATTTGTCTTTCATTAGTACTCACTAAATCTTCCACCACCATTCTTTAAATTCTATAGAATGATAATCGCCTGCCTCAGTCATACATTCTTATCAATATAAAGTGTATTAGTGTTACATAGTGTTATACGCACATCAAGCTACACGTGTTTATTGCAAACTAGCTCTTATTACCAGCACGCAATAAAATTTTAACTACTGATTTATTTTTACTGTGGCGTGTTCGCTTGCCGCCATAAGGGCTACCGCACACTTGAGACAGACGATTTCCCTACTAGTGCGAACGAGACAGACTATTTATCTCTCGCTCGCGCTAATAGGGAAATAGTCTGTCTCTAGACAGTTTTGTCTTAAGTGTGCGGTAGCCCTAAGTCACCGGAGTTCATATCGCGGCGGCTCCTATGAAACGCGGGCGCAAGCCGTCTCGACTCGTAAAATGCCTAAACTGCCGGAGTAAGGAGCCCTTAAATAAGGGTTTCTTTTATCAAATGCAATAACTTTAGCGGAAATTGTTGGTTTTTTATAAATCCAAATTTCTGAAATCTGGCAACATTTTACTCTTGACCTAGCGTCTTAAAAAATCCAAGGTGGCAACACTGGTCTGCAGCTATGCGTACTCCGCTACAATACTTAGATCCACACATGATCCACACCCACAACTCTTAGCGTCTGACCTTGGGCTGTATTAATTATTGTCATCGCGAAACATAGGCTCACTGGAAACTGGACTCGTTTAAAACTAAACGGAAAATTGTTTGGAATGAGAGGAATCCGAGAAATAAAAACTCTATCACCTATTCCGCACTCTGTTAAAATCTCTGCTTCATCTTCTGCTTTTATCGGTTTCGTTGTAAATTGGTCATTTTTTGGCGGGCTTAAATTTCTAAGGAGCAAAGCTCATACATAGCCCACATAAACGACTCCGCTCCCACCCAGTACAAAGAATATAATTCAAATAAGGGATTTATGTATTGCCCTTTAGATGTAGTACCTACTTAGCATCGACTTTGGACGAAGTCAATGTCAAAAATGTCAAATTTATTTAAGGCAAGATGTAAAAATTTTCGGCTGTTTCTAAAAAGTGCGGGCCGGTTCCGGATCCCGGTCCGGGCCTGCTTGTACCACTGTATAATTTACACACCGACTGAATCTGTAAGTTCTGTAACTTGGCGAATCATTGCGACTAATTAGCTATTAAATTTGGAACAAAACAGATCTTTGCTAGGTGGCCTAGTTTTTGAGATATAAATGTGCCCAAGCTGGGGAGATTCTCCAGATCGGCCACTTAAAAACCCATATATCTTTTGAACCAGTGACCGACAAATTCTGATATTTGGCGACAAATTTCGACTGCCTAATTAGCGACACATTTGCGTGTTATTAAAATTAAAATCCCTGATGGTGGCCAAGCCAGTGTCAATGACACTGTGCGAAGACATGTCTAGGACCTACCAATAAATGCATTACCTATTTAAAAATGAGAGACTGCTATCGCACGCTTTGTTTCTCGCTCTAGCCAATGAACAGAAACGGATAGGAAGATGGAAAAATGCGATTCCGAGCGTGAGATGAGGTTCAACCAGGTTGAGGTTCTTAGAAATTGCAGTCTATAGAAACATATTATATTTGCTATTGCACCCATCCAAAATAGATAGGTTTAGGTAAAAACATAGGTTTAGGTAAAAATAAAACTGCAATGTAGGGGAAACTTTAAATAAGTTTTTAATAATATTCGTTAACAGGTTTTAGAGAGGTCTTAGAACTTATTCAAGACAAGTTTAATAGTACATAAGTACACCTACACACGATTCTTGGGAGACAAAACTTGGAATACTAGCTTTTTATGAAAAACGAGGAATGTCTTCTAAATTGTGTTAACCACAACTATACTTAAAATTTTTAGTGGAAAAAGCAAAAGACAAAATTGTTTGGCGCTCTGTAGACCCGTAACGCAGTGCGGTTATCACGGCCAAACATAATATCAACACTGCGCCCAATGTTTAAAACTGAAACTGAAGTGAACTGTTCCACTATAACTTACCCTAGTCTCTAGAGTATAATGGAACTTTATTTAAACATGCACAATGCTGATATTTGTTTGGCAGTGAAAACCGCTCTTTATTATGGTGTACATAATTAAGAGTATTCTATTCTATTCTACGCCAGGTCTACGTTGGCCCTCATTCTGCAATCATTTATTTATCGCTATCCGTACAATGAGGATTTTTCTAGGTCAGCTTCCACTAAAAAACGATAGATGGCGCTGTACATGACTCATTGTACAAAAAATTGTTTTCGGTGTCCGATCGTCGCCAAGTTTTTACGTTAGCAGATATATTATTAATAAATATATTCGGTACCATAGAAATTATAGCCTAAGAATGAAATAATTAATTTTCACATTTTTTTTTTACACTGGTCGCCTACGCCTCTTCCTACTGTCTGCTCCGACTTTCGGTATCTCGGTTTACTCGTGCAAAGCGATGGCAAAATAGATCGTAGTGTAAAGCACAGAATTAACACGGGATGGATGAAATGGCGGCAGGTCACGGGAACAATCTACGACTCCCGCATTCCCCTTAAACTTAAGGGGAAGATTTATAAAACAATGGTTAGACCTGCTGTCTTGTATGGATCAGAATGTTGGGCCACAAACGGTATGAATAAAAGGCATTTGCATGTCGCGGAGATGAGGATGCTAAGGGGTATGTGTGGTGTTACTCGAATAGATACAGGCGCGGATACAGGATTTCCTTTAGGGCAGGGGCATTTCTGAAAAAAATTATGAACTTTTGAATCAGGCGTTACTTTACGGAAATCCATGATATGCAAGATACAAGGAAGTCCCCAGATTTTGGTCCACAAAATGAAATGAGGCTACAAGAGCGAGCGAAACGAGCTTGAAAATTTTAACACTACCTTGAGCATCGACCCTCAGACAACCCTCGAAAATGTTAACACATTACCTACCTTGAACAGGTTAGAATAGTTTCGAGCAACTGGAGTTACCTGGGCCTCTTGCAATCTAGTTTTTCCTCACTTAACTTGGTCTATACCAAGTTAAGTGAGGAAAAACTAGATTGCAAGAGCGAGCGAAGCGAGCTCGAAATTTTTTACATCATTGCCTCAGATAATTATGCTATAATTGCATTGGCCTCGGGGCAAATTGGTCCTAATTTATTTCAGGCTCTGTTTATACCGGTCGATCATGCAAAAATCCAATAGGAGTGTTAATCCAGAGGTAAAAAAAGGAGATGTTTCGATGTTTTTCCGCAGGGTTAAACAATATTTTAATTTGAGTGATTCCATTTTACGCTATAATTTATTACGTAGGTACCTACAAGGAAATACAATAAAGTACGCAGAAAAGCTGTAACTTTAAAAAATCCTGAGCCTCTAGGGACAGCTGCCTCTTCCTGGCGACGCCCATGACAAGATATACAACTAGAATATTTAGTTTCAATTTCGTCAAACTAGTTCAAGCTTGGCTAATAATGACGTATTTGGTCCGGTTCAGGGGGGGGGGCAAGTGCACCCATTGCCCCCCCCCTGAATGGATAAAGTAAGAAATGAGTATATAAGAGGAAGTCTGAAAGTGGTGCCGGTGACTGAAAAGTTGTGTGGTAATCGGTTCCTCCGCATCACATGCCCATGCATGTGATGCGGATACGAATGAGGAAAATGTCGTGAAGAAAGTTTTGAGTATGAATGTGGATGGGTATATGAGTAGAGGAAGACCAAAGAAACGATGGATGGACTGTGTTAAGAATGATATGGCAAGAAAAGAAGTGTCTGATGAGATGACGAGTAATAGAGAAGTATGGAGGAAGCAGACATGCTGCGCCGACCACTAGTGAATTGGGATAAGGGCAAGAGAATGATGACACTGGTGTCGTACGGCGCCATCTATAATTTTTTGTTTTAGGAATTAAGTACTTGTGTGGGTACATTGGGATTGGATTGGTACTTACTTTGTTTAGAATCTCGTCTTTGCCTTATTACCGTAAATAATAAAAAAACATCTTGTGAACATTTCTGCTTCCCAGTCCCCTGATCTTGTCATCCAGATGAAGAACTCGTATCTGGCAGAATAATTAACCATAACGTATCAGGAGGATGCGAAAGGTTCGTTAACCTACGTTTAAAAATAGAAAATATGTATTATTATTATAATATCACGTGAAATCACATAAAGGCATAAGACTTGAGCGTTACTTTATAGAATTCACATGGATATAAAAAGGTACAAAATTACAAATGCCTATTATTGCTTTCGTATTTTACCGCTGCTTTGCTTATTGAGTTTTAGAAATATATTGTCACGGACAGGAGTGAGTGACATGCAGACATGATAGTCACAAAGGCTAACTTTTCCTGAAACTCGCCATACAGCAACAACAACAACAACAGCCCATAACGTCCACTGCTGGACATAAACCTCTCCCATGATGGGAGGAATAGGCGAGACGACAAAAAAAACTAATTAGTCCGTCAGTTAGATTATCAAAAAATATTTGAGCCGTGTTTTTTCTTTTGTTACGTAAACCAAAATTTTTTAAATTCTCAATACGTCACGCCTAGGTATAATTTTTACCTAGTGCTGACGTCACAAGTCACGCCACTCCCGAGTTTTGATGCGTTTTATCTTTGCCAATATTCATTGATTTACAAAAACAAAAAATACGTGTCCATTAATTTCCAATACTCGTAACTGACGGACTAAATAGATTTGTAATTTTTTGATACTGTCGTCGTCATGCCTATTTGCCGTAAACTTAAACTCACCATATTAACGATTTAATGTAATTAACGTACTGTAAACTCTCGCCACATTTTGTAACCGCTCTGTCCCTGAGATCAGAAGCCAAGTTTGGATAGAAGCGCCTTGAGTTCCGGTCGCCACTAAAGCGTAGAGAAAATCTGCACAGACGAGTAGCGTTGATGGTAGGGTGTTTCTACCAATGCGGAGCGGTGTTGTCTCGCGTATATCTGTACTTAATGATGTATGTCTTCTCTAAAGGTGCATACATAATGCGATGTTTTCTTTTTTATCACTTAAAAATAACACATCTATCCTGCCTGCTTGAATGGTTGCCATCGATGTTAATTACAAAACATCTCCTCTCTTTTTGATGGTCCCCGGGGGCCTGGGCAACCTGGCAAAGTGGCTGCGTAGTTCAGAACGGCTATCGAGACCAGGGGTCTAAAATGACCGCTTTAGCAGAATCGTAATACACGTTAAAAATTAAGTTTCTTTAAATGGACTTTATGGCGGAAGACGTTTCCGAACGCTCCCATTTCCCTGGACTCCCTGGTAATAGGTCCAATAGAGGTAAAGCGCCCGATCGATATTCGCCAACGCGCTAGCATATTTGCTCCCGCGCCTCGCGCCGACCAATCGCGGATTTGTCGTCGCGCGCTACTCGGCTGCTGATTGGCCTTGGTAATTTTAGTAGATTTCATTTGGTTGGTAGAATGGCCCCCTCTGTGTGGAAGACAGAGGAGGATGGCGGACGTTTCTAACTTGTGTGATGTACCTTTTGAGTATTATTAAAGTTTATGCCGATAGCAAAGCCCTTTTCATTGAGAACTGACCCACCCCGACTATAACTTTAGGGTTGTTATGACTATAGAGTCCATTTTAAAAATTAAAAATGTTTAACGTGATTAATATGATTCTGCTAAAGCGGCTATTTTAGGCCCGCAGCTGCAACTGTACTTTACTGTACCCAAAAGTCTAATTTCACGTTTTTTTTTTGTAGTTTGCCAAATATGTAGGAATACAGTCGCCTCGCTACTTGCTCCTCGGGTACTCGCTACTTGCTCTCAGCGAGGTGGTTGCGCATCTCCGAGATACTGATGGCTCCGTTCTGCACGCACTCGAGGACGGCGAGCAGCAGCCGCTTCACGTTATGCTTGGCCGCAAACTCGATGAGCTCGCAGGCGTTCTGCGCGTTCGCGCCGCGCACCATCCGGTCCACGCAGCGCCGCTCCAAGTCCGGCATCATGTAGTACGAGGACAGCAGTAGCAGCTGCCCCAAGCCCGCCTCGGGAAGCGTGTGTAGGTATATGTAGTCTTTCAGATGTTCCAGAGTGGCCTGGGAGGTACCGGTAACGTCGACATGTCCTTCGGCTGACTCGCGCCACGCGCCGCCCAGCATGCGGCGCAACACGGGGCTGGCGGCCGCCAGCACGGCGCGGTGCACGCGCACGGAGCCGTCTTCGCCGCGCAGCTCGAAGTCCGTCAGCTCGGTGTCGCCATGCAGGCTCGCGAACGAGCTGGCGCTCGGCATCAGCTGCATCTCCACCGATACGTCGAACGAGAACTGCTGCTTCTTGTTCTCGAGTATCAAGTGCCACGTGCCATCGTCGCTGGTGAACGTCTTGTCTACGATGTTCAGTTCAGCGCTGGTGAAGTGTATCAAGTAGGTGAGGTCGTCGGTGACGCGCCGCTTGGTGAAGCGCACGAACAGCAAGTTGTTGTACATGTTGGTGACCAGCGCGGTGACCACCCGCAGCTGAAACACCGCCGCGCCGTTGATCACCAACTCGGGGGTCGTTTTTGTAGTAAAAGGCATGTTATAGTTTGAAACCACGACCTTAGCCTTAAGTGAGTTGCCCTTTTGCGTTATTTCTCTCGCTTCCATTCTGCAAAGAACGAACGATAACATTTTATTGTTGTGAGACGACACATTGTTGCTGCTGCAATGCAATTTCTTATTCAAAACTTAAATGAAACGACATTTTGGAGTTGAATATTTTTTTATATTTGCACTGACTTCATGTACTATTTTGGTGATCCAAGCAGTTAGGTATTTTATTGACAAATTGCAATTAAATATACGCGATCTATAGCCTTTTTTAGGGTTCCGTACCTAAAGGTTCCAAACTTCTAACGTTCTCTCCGTCTAACGCATGGCTGTAACTTTAGAACCGTAATAGGTAGGTAGTCAATTTTTACACAGCGCATATAAGTCCGATTCGCACTTGGCCGGTTTTACTAGGTACTTATTTGTTATAGCGCACACATCTCTGACAACTGTCTACCTATCATGGTTCATGAGATACAGCCTGGTGACAGACGGACAGTGGAGTCTTAAGGGCCGCGTCCACGAGCGAGCAAATGGCGGCGATTCAACGTATTTCTATATACGAAAATATATCGCCGCGATTCTCTCGCTCGTGGAGACGGCCCAAAAGAGAGTGTATAGAAAAACGTGGCTAGGACGATACCTAATATCGCCGCGATTCTCTCGCTCGTGGAGGCGGCCCCTTAGTAATAGAATCCCGTTTTTACCCTTTGGCTACGGAACCCTAAAATTAAATCTAGTTAAAAATTAAAGGGGAGCCATCAAGGAGAGTTTTTTTATAGCCTTGTCTGTCCCACTGCTGGACAAAACCCTCCCTTAAGTTAACCTTCCAATGTAAGTCCAGAGTTTTTTTTGTACCTATGGAATTTTCTCCAGAAAGCTTATATAGGTATCTGGGATCCCTAACTGTAGCCTACTGACTGACCGCATCTTTATCTGACCGTGTCAGGCGGTATCATCCTATCATCGCGCATCGTGAGGTGCGTGGAGCTATTTTTTACGATAGGTACAAATTGAAATCCGGTACTCAGCCGGCCGGCCATCACTACATAGTATAAAACAAAGTCACTTCTCGCTGTCTGTCTGTCCCTATGTATGCTTAGATCTTTGAAACTACGCAACGGATTTTGATGCGGGTTTCATTAATAGATAAAAGTGATTCAAGAGGAAGGTTTATAAGTACGAGAGAAACACTGATAATTTTTGAGGTTTCTAATGTGATGTCGTAAATAAACACATTTTTTTGCGCTTACATTGCAAACGCTGGCTGAACCCTACGAGATAGATCAAAATAATGTACTACAGTATTGTACACCTTAAAAAGGTCTACAAAAAAGTCTGCGATGGTATATGTCTATCTCTTAGGGATAACCCACAATAACCATTTTTATCCTTTACTTTTTACGAGAAATAATGGCTTATTTACGAAGCGATTTTAAGCAATACTGCAATAATCAATATAGATCAATATGGCCCCTTACAGTGTATCATTTAAATGAATAATTTAGAAGATAGGTATCACAGAATTAAAGAAAGTTTTTTTTTTTTTTTTTTTTTTTGAATTTTTTTATTTGATTATTTTAGAAGCTTATTAATCGTGTTTAGTGTAAATCTAAATAGATTATCTTCAATATCTATTTTAGAACGTATTTACCCTAATCAATTTAAATGAATATCTTAGGAGTTATCGCAACTGCCGAGGTCGCGGGACTGTCTAAACAGGGTACCGGGGCCCTGAAACGCAAAGGGCAACCGAAAGAACAGGTGTCTTAGTCAGTGTGTTTTAGTCAGTAAGTCTGACAGTCCCTTCCGCTCCACACAGGGCTGGGGAGGACTCATTTAATGATTTTACCACCCATAACATTAGCATTACAAAATATTTTTACAGTAAGCGCACTTTTTTTTTTGTTCTAAATAATTGGTCTCGAGCGAAGCCGGGGCGGGTCGCTAGTATTATATAAATCTCAACTGTTTTTATTACAACTATTACTAATTTGTGTATTTATATCTAAGGTCATTTACAATAATAGGTACCTAAGCATAACCCGATATATTATTATTACAGAATATAATATACAATATAATTATTTAATTATTATACAATGGGTATTAATTTCTTTGGTATAATAAACATAGCAGTTTGCGTAGGAAATATCCAAACATTAATCGTTTTTTAACGAGCAACGTCGATATTCCAGAACAAAGGAGAAAATCCATTTTAAAATTAGTAAGTATAATTTTTGGCCCAATGAGTTGTAAGCAAATAGTGGTGTCCTGACAGTGACACATCCAGAAGGCGTCACGGCAGACCTCGCAGAAGATGACGGGAGCAGATGGACAAAACAACAAGTTTACATTACGAGTATCTCTGGAACTAAAGTCTTAGGAAGTCACATGAGGATGATGCAACCTAAAGGCCCGTTTCGCCCAGCGGAAAAAATCTAGCGCAATTTTTCATGTCATAAAAGGCTATCAGTATTGCCTTTAAGGTCAAAACGGCCACGGCCACGTCAATTCCTGTAGGTACTGTGACTGTTGACGGAATTATCAACAGCCCATCAGAACCATTTGACATGGGCTTATTATGACACGTCGCGTCGTTGGTGAGTTTTTGTGGTTTTAGTTCCAGAAACAGGGTGTTACCATCATAACTTAATGGGGACTATCGCGCATCAATTCGCCGCTAGAGGCGTTTGTGTAGATTATGGTCTTCCGAAATGTCATACAGTGTTCGCGCGTTGCGTGCTTTTTTATCACGTATTTATACTAATACTCACGATTGTGTTCTAGACTGAGCCATTCCTGATTAATTATTCAAATTCAAATTGTTAGTACTTGGAGGTAGAATGATTTTTAAATGTTTCACGCTTGCTAATTTTAGTGAGAATATTGTAAATACACACATCAACACGGTCTAGGGATATTTCATACTCAATTAAATAACTCGAAAAGTACTGGCCGCATTGGAATCTTTTATACACCGATTCGTTTGTAATTTATCTCAGACTAATTCCAGATTCAAATTTTTGAAAATTCTTTTGTTTCGGTGGCATAAAAATGTCTTGATGTATAGGAGAGGGAATTTTCATTTGTGCGAAATTTAGAAAACAATACGAATTACGTTTAGTTACAGTTTTTTTTCATTTTTAAACGAAAGATAAAGTTAAAATTGAGGTATTGTAGCCATGCAACGCCGACATTTGACGAGGGCGGAGATGTTACGAGCTGTGGGAATGCTGGAAGCTGGATCTGTTCAGCGTAATGTTGCTGAGGCCATAGGGACCCATCAAAATGTAATTTCAAGATTGTGGACACGCTATCGTGCCACAGGTGAAGTAGCGGAGAGGCACCGGGGGCCAAGTCGCATCACTACCCCCAGACAAGACCGATTTTTGCAAATTACTGCGCGAGCACAACCAAATGCAACGGCGACTCAATTGGTCCAAAGGCTGCGAGTGGAACACCAAGTGCTTGTGAGTGACCAAACTGTAAGAAGGCGACTGCATGAAAGCAATCTACGCTCTCGTAGACCACTCCGGGTCCCACCTTTACGGAGAGGCAATTGTGGACGACGATTAGAATGGGTTCGGAACCACGTGGACTGGGGCCGTGACCAATGGTCCAATGTGCTGTTCACGGATGAATCCAGGTTCGGCTTCCATCCAGATTCACGAAGGACGCGTGTTTGGCGAGTTCCTGGACGATGGAGCCGTCTCCAGAACCCTCAGGAAGTTCACCCATACCAAGGAGGAACAATTATGGTTTGGGCAGGAATTCGTCTTGGAGGACGGACGGTTCTCGTTTGGGTGCGGGGCAATATGACGGCAGAACGATACGTCCAACAGGTGCTGGGGCCCGTAATCTTGCCCTACAGAACACAAATGGGGCAAGATTTCCTGCTCATGCACGACAATGCCCGGGCACACACGGCGAGAACGGTAGCAGCTTGGTTACATACACATAATGTTAGGGCCTTAGACTGGCCTGCTCAATCGCCAGATCTAAATCCCATTGAGCATGCGTGGGATATGCTGCAAAGAAGAGCTCTGAAGGAAGTTCCTGAAAATCTGGCTACAGAAGATCAACTTTTTGCGCACCTCAGAAGGACATGGGACAATATTCCGCAGCAAGACATTGACAATCTTGTTCTGAGCATGCCGAATCGTTGCCGATGTGTTATGAACATCATGGGCGCTTTCTCAGACTACTAACTTCAAGTTTATAAACACAAATTAAATGATTTTTCTATTTTTTTCAGTTTTTACTCACAAATTAAAAGTTCATTCATATAGGTACGGTTTCCGTCTATGCTTCATTTTTTTTCCATAAAATCCTGAAATTTTAATCTATACCTTAACCATTATTAAAAAAATGGTAGAATATTAAATAACGTATCTTTTAAATATAAACATGTCACATAAATAATTAACACATTGATAGTAATTCGCTTTTTTAAAAATATCCCTAGACCGTGTTGATGTGTGTACTACTCTGTCAAGAAAGTACCGGGAAAAGATCAATAATACACAAAATGTCTGTTATTCATCCAAATTTATTTTATCACCTTCAAAGTATGCTCCTTTAGAAACGATACACTTGCGCCAACGAATAATCCATTCATTAAAACATTTTTTAAACGCTGCTTCCGGAATTGAGTTCAGTTCTCGCCGCGAATTCTCCTTTATGTCTTCTATCGATTGAAAACGGGTGCCACGAAGTGGTAATTTGAGTTTAGGAAAAGAAAAAAGTCAGCAGGAGCCATATCTGGTGAATATGGTGGTTGCTGGATGGTATTTGTTGAGTGTTTGGTCAAAAATTCGTTCACAATGATAGCCTTGTGCGAAGGCGCATTGTCGTGGTGCAAAATCCAAGAATTTTCTTTCCACAAATCTGGCCTTTTTCGTCGAATTTGCTCTCTTAAACGCCGCATAACGCTCAAATAATATTCTTTATTTACCGTTAGACCTTCCGGTAAGAATTCAGAGTGCACAACACCGCGATAGTCAAAGAAAACAGTCAACATGACTTTGACTTTTGATCGACTTTGGCGTGGTTTTTTCGGTTTCGGTTCAGTTGGAAGGCGCCACTCCGAAGCTTGTTGACTAGTTTGCATGTCAAACTCGTAAACCCACGTCTCGTCACCAGTAACAATGCGTTTCATGAATGTTGGGTCCGAACTGACTCGTTCTAGCATGTCCTCAGCGACTTTCATGCGATTGAGTTTTTGGAGAAAATTCAGATCTTTTGGGACTAGCCGAGCAGCAACATGTTTCATACCCAAATGATTAGTTAAAATGGTACGGATCGACTCGTGAGATACAGAAAGTTCGGCGGCTATCTCTCTCAGAGTTGAATGGGGATTTTCAGTCACTATTTTCTTCACTTTTGCGATGTTAACTTCAGTTGCAGACGTTGACGGCCTACCAGAGCGAGGCAAATCTTCCATCACATCTCGACCGCTTTTGAACGCTTTGAACCACTCATAAGCACGAGTTTTTGATAAAGTCGATTCACCGTAAGCCTTCTGTAACATTTTCAGTGACTCCGAACACGAAATTCCATTGGCGATGCAAAATTTAAGACAAACTCTTTGTTCGATATTTTTGTCCATTATGAAATTCGCAATACACACTATACATGATATTACTAAAACCAGCACTGTATTTAATATAAATAACAGATGCAACTCAAACTCCGCGCCAAAATGGAAAACAGTTGTGCCAATCTAACAACTACAAAAAAACAAAAATTTGAATTTGGAACCATAAACAAATCATCCATTCCCGATACTTTTTTGACTGAATGTATATCTGAAGTTTATACAATGTTGTTATTGTTATACGTAATAAAATAAACTTTTTATGACGTTATTGATACTTTAAAGTATAAAATGGAATTATTGACAAGACCTTACTCGACAGGCGCCATCTGGTGAGCTCAAAAACGATAGCCCCCATTGTACAAAATCTCCAAAGAAAACGTGCGCTTCCGGAATCATCATTTATCTTTGGAAATCAAACGCTCGATTACGAGATTCTAAAAACAGAGCTTTTGCAACTTTCTTGCCCTCTTTAAATAACCACTATAGCGTAGCGACCCACGTTTGCTTCCGCACCTATCGGGTCCAAAACTATCCTTTCTTTGAAGCTGGTATCAATCAAACACATTTACAAAATTTCATTGACATCGGTTGGTGGGTTAACAAGATGATTAGGTACAAAATTATGCAATTCCAAAAAACGATTTAACCTTTTGAATGACAGATAATGATCTATAGGTATTGGCGGCATGCAGCATGTGGCAGGACAAAAGTTAGAACCTTTGCCTCTGTGAGAGGTTACTCCTCTGTGGCACGACGCCGACGCCGACGTTCGTACTAATTTGGAAACACGGGTGACGGCGATTACCAAAGCGGTATGCGCTTTGGTAATCGCCGTCACCCGTGTTAGTTTTGGTATAACTTTAATCTGATTGAATGCTGTGGAAAATTTCTTTCAAACATTTATGTACCTAGGTTATTGGATTGGAGACCACCAAAACTGATCAAGTTTATCTGCTGTTATAAATATTTACCTAGGCACCTATTCCATCTTCGACCTTCAATAATAAGTCGTAACACGAGCATCGGTAAGATAACTATTGAACTTACAGATAATAGTGTTGGCTACAAGCTTCGAAATAAATATTATCTCCATTGATTATTTTTATTTGTTAATGATGTTGAGCATGATAGGATTCTGTTATTTTGTTATAATATCAGTACCTAAGGGTTATAATTATCAAAAGTCATTGAATCAAATTAGGTTGATAATCAGCATTTTTTAAAACATTGATACTCATCCATCACCTGCCTAGCCTTTTCCCAATTATGTTGGGGTCGGCTTCCAGTCTAACCGGATGCAGCTGAATACCAGTATTTTACTTGGAGTGACTGCCTATCTAACCTCCACAACCCAGTTCTAGTACCTACTAATACGATACCCTTTGAGACTGTCCCCATAAACGACCGCCCCTCGCTACTTCTAAGTAGTGGTTGTATATGGTAAAAAGATTTAGATCTGATTAACAACCGCGGGTGCTCTTGCAGAGCTGAGGTTCAATAATATGCAAGGGTTGACGTACAAAACATCAGAGCTGTGGTTCAATAATATGCAAGGGTTCACGTACAAAACATCAGAGCTGTGGTTCAATAATATGCAAGGGTTCACGTACAAAACATCAGAGCTGTGGTACAATAATATGCAAGGGTTCACGTACAAAACATCGGAGCTGTGGTACAATAATAAGCAAGGGTTCACGTACAAAACATCAGAGCTGTGGTTCAATAATATGCAAGGGTTCACGTACAAAACATCGGAGCTGTGGTACAATAATATGCAAGGGTTCACGTACAAAACATCGGAGCTGTGGTACAATAATAAGCAAGGGTTCACGTACAAAACATCAGAGCTGTGGTTCAATAATATGCAAGGGTTCACGTACAAAACATCAGAGCTGTGGTACAATAATATGCAAGGGTTCACGTACAAAACATCAGAGCTGTGGTACAATAATATGCAAGGGTTCACGTACAAAACATCAGAGCTGTGGTACAATAATATGCAAGGGTTCACGTACAAAACATCAGAGCTGTGGTTCAATAATATGCAAGGGTTCACGTACAAAACATCAGAGCTGTGGTACAATAATATGCAAGGGTTCACGTACAAAACATCAGAGCTGTGGTACAATAATATGCAAGGGTTCACGTACAAAACATCAGAGCTGTGGTACAATAATATGCAAGGGTTCACGTACAAAACATCAGAGCTGTGGTACAATAATATGCAAGGTTTCA
The DNA here is from genome assembly GCA_941918905.2 of Xestia sexstrigata. Lineage (NCBI taxonomy): Eukaryota > Metazoa > Arthropoda > Insecta > Lepidoptera > Noctuidae > Xestia > Xestia sexstrigata. Next base: position 939,542 of record OW799203.2, on the reverse strand, counting down.
CGTACAAAACGCGGTGGCGGAGTAGCGGGCAAGCTCGCAACTGGCGAATGCGGCGCACTAACAAGCGGTGGAGCGCGGGATTCCCACATCATCATCAGGTAAGTTCGAGTTAGAACCTAACTCCAAAGTTCGCCAGGTTCTAACGCCTGGCGGGTGTAATGTGAACACAAACCCGCTAAGAATGCTACGCGCCCGCCGCCGCACCCTCGAAATCAACGTGAACAAGTGTTTTAGCTGGAAAGATGAAGTAGTGGAGAACAAACTCTGTAGCAGGCAGCAAGGCCTACTTACTACTTAAATCTATCTTTTTATCTACAGCATGGCGATTTATTCACCTTACAGATTACATAACAAAACAGCTCATCAAAAAACCGGCAAGGGCGAGATGAGTCGGACTCGCACACCGAGGGTTCCGTCCTGTGTCTCTATAACTTGAAAATTTCAACATCCTAGTATCGTCTCCAATTGCATTAAAATAAATGGGCAACCAATATTTTTATTTTTTTTCTCTTGTAATATCGATTGACATAAGCGTTGTCTACGTGTTTCTATCTAGATGTCCCTAAGAGTAACCATACCGTGGTAGACTTAGTTTGTTGAACATAGAATAGCCAAAGTAGGTAGTAATGTAATGGACGAACAAAAATATTCAACGTAGCTCTGCCGAAGATAAAATTGTATTTTTTTTTTTCGATTTTCATTCATCGGGCGTCAATCACAATAACAAAATCATCAAAACACTAACACAACCCTCGAAGTTCATCCCAATCACTGAATATTTCATGAAAAAGTCATTCATATATGAACCTTTGGTAGTCCAGCGCCTTAATGTTGGTACGGAATCCTAAAATGCTGCAGACGTGACTATGTAAGTACGTCACCAAACAAAATAAAACACGAAAGTATAATATATCAAGTTGTAAGTTGCCAGCCAGAGGTCAGTGTAGTGCGACGACTCAAACTGACAACATGGCGAAGCTTCTCTTTTTACTAGGTACGTAGATTTATTGTTATGATAACATGCACACTCCTCGTTTTACCTGTTTTAATGCTTACTTAAATATTATTGCACTGTTGGAACTGAGCCAGTCCAACAGTGGGCTTTTATTTAGGTCGTTTAGTGTCCGTGAAAACGGGCTTTAACACCGGTGTTTAATTTTTTAATGTAATTATAGGTACGAGCAGGTATATATCATTCATTTTATTAGACAGCTGCTGTGGATGAATGTCGCAACAGCTCGCGACATTCGTCCACATGAAATTACTATAAAAATATTACTTCCCTAATTGAATCGGATTTTTTTTATTATTAATTGTTCTTACCTATAAATTTTTTGCACGAAGCTATCATCCTTTTTCTAAAATAATAGCCTAAAGTACTATCTACAAGTAAAAGCCCCGTCAAAATCAGTCCAACCGTTTCGGAGATTAGCCGAAACAAATAGACAGACAGACCGACAGATTATTTACTTCCCGTTATTTGACACCCTGGGGTATGTTTTAGTGCAGAGACGCTTTTTTTTTAAATTTTAACATCCTTTATTTGTTACCCACCAACAACAACAATAAACAGTATTTAGGTAAGGTGTATCTATTCATACGCGAAATATCTTAAGGGGTCATTGTACTCATCATTATGAACAACTTTTACTTTGGGACCAAGTCCTAAATCGCAAAAAAATCTGGAAAAAAAAATCTGCTGTTCTTCGCATAACTCGTCAAAATGTATGGAGCAGCTGATTTTTTTTTTCGCGATTCATAGTTTGGCGCACACATACTATGTAACACTTTGACTGTAACATAAATCTATCTAAAATTCTATCATCATCTGCCTAGCCTTTTTCCAAGTTTTATTGGAGTCGGCTTCCAGTCTAATCGGATGCAGCTGAATACCAGTATTTTACATGGAGCGACTGCTATCTGACCTCACAACCCAGTTAGTACTGGGTAATACGATACCCCTTGGTAAGACTGGTTGTCAGACTTTTTGGGCCACTGGATCACAAATGACAGCCGGGACCAACAGCTTAACGTGCTTTCCGAGGTACGGAGGAAACTCGGTATGTAATGGGTGGTCACCCATCCACAGACCAATCTAGGCAAGCACAGCTTAACCTAAAGATCGACCCGAGCGGCTATTATTATTTAGCGACGAGCTCCTCATCTATCTAAAATTATAAACATACAAATAAATAGAATTGAACGTCTGTTTGTAATTTCAAAATAGTATCTTTTTATTGAATTCATAATACAGATAGGTACACAGGGTGGACACCGACACGACGCTAAAACTATTACAACTCTTCAGGACATCCTAATTATACATTTTTTTTGGGTGAAAAATGATGTTTTGTGGTAGAACTCAATGTTATTGATGGATGGATTGAATAGTACGGTGTTCAAAGTAAAAATCTTACATTAAAAACAAGTAGGTATTTAAAAAAACTTGTCAAAAAGTTGAAACTTTGACCCCCAATATCTCCGTAACTAAAGGGTATGGTGTAGAACAGAAAAATGATCGCAATCACGGGGAGAACAAAAGCCTTTCGGCTTTGTTAAGTCTTTTTATACCCTTTATAGTAGGTACATAAAAAAATCTCGGTGATCTTTTTCCCCAAAAAAAATAGTCAACAATATTGGCGTAGTTACATAAGTAGTTTGATGTACGGCAGTACGGTCGAACAAGCCATTTGGTTTACAGTTTAACCAACAAATTACATTGTAAAATGTAAACCAAATAGCTTGTTCGACGTACACAATGCTTGGCTGACGGCTAGGTCCTGTTTGCACCCTGTGAGTCAGTCTGGCGACGTTCATCATCATCAGCCTACAGGCCAGCGACCTTACTTATTACAATATAATGGGGTAGATGACACACCAATCAATTGAGATACTTTTTTTAACCGACTTCCAAAAGGAGGAGGTTCTCAATTCGATTGGTATTTTTTTTTTATTTAGGTACACCAATCGGTGTACCTAAATACTGTACTGTACGCTGAGATTTATGATCCGATTTACGAGACTCTTCTTTAGTTATTTTTATTAGTTGTATTGTTAATTTAACCATTTTAATTTGTGTTTTGTCCTGTGCGGGCTAATAAATGCTTTTTCTTTCTTTCTTTAGTTTGATGCGGAATAGTTGCCATTTGGTCCCATAAAAATTTAACATAGTTTGGCCCAGTAGTTTTCGTTTTATGAACATTTTTACTTCAGTCGTGTGGTCCAATTTCTACATGTTCACCGATTTCTCCCCCATTTGTAGAGCGATTCTCAAAATTCTTTTTTTATTTGAAAGAATATACTCCTGAGATGGTCCCATTTAAATTTGGTGAATATCTGATGCTGATCTTCGGAGATATAAAATAGAACTCTTCAAAAATAGACGGTAAATCGGTCGTGATTGCTGCAATCGCTTGGATGTTTATTGTTATTACAACATCATGACGTAACATCACGCCTGTATGCTCTGAGGGTTCGCAGATGTGTACAATACACCCAAATTTCGACATTTTAGGTATGTTAAGTTCCATTTATTGAGGTATAAGCCTATTACCATGACATGTATTGTTAACAACGTAAAATAAATGCATAGCAAACATTTGTATAGGATATTACAACAAACATTGAAAAATAAAAAATAAAACTGACTTCAAAAAAGTTTTTAAAAGCTGTCAAAACGCGGTTCTCTCATAGATTTTGTATGACAATAGCCAACTGTGACGTCACTGTTTATTCAACTCAATGACTCAACTATTTATTGATTTCAAAGCAACTAAAAATCGAATTTGGCAATTAATTGAAAATAAATTGGGGTTTCAGGCCCAAAATAAAGTGTTTTTTTTAGAGATACATGTCTGGGACTTATTGTTTTATGGTGTCATCTACCCTATTATTGTTTTTCTTGAGGCCCAAGATCGAACCATTTCTGAATTCAACTTGATACCAAAATGCTGATTCGACGATCAAAGTTAGAACTCGTTTTGTTAATGACTTACGATGAGGAAACAACCTGTATAAATGCCATACCAATGATTAAATTCACAGTGATTAAAAATATGATTCTTTTGATTGTAATAGTGATCGTTGAAATACTTCAATCGATTTATAATGATCGTGTAGAACTTGTTCAAAGAATATTTTGTTATTCTATCCATAGGTACTAATATTTTAAATGTGTATGTAACTCTGCACGTCCGTCTGTCTGTCTCCTTTTCAAACCTTGCATCGGATTTAGATAAAATTTGCACACGGATAGATGTTGACCTCGGTTGGAGTAAAGGGTATATAAGTTATCTCGCTGTAAAGTGCCCGTAGGATCATTTCTGAACTTTTAAACGCGCGTTATACAGACCTAGAATTGCCAATTTTGGTTAAAAGCAAGGTTACAGCACAAGTAAAGGAAACATTGCGAAAAATAAAAAAAGTTGAAAATTAGATTCTGAAACTTACCTCCGACAAACGTTTCTCTGCAGAATGCGCCGCCGACAAAATGTTTCGTTTATGAGTTGTTCAACAACAGATCCTTTCCACTACGAACGTTTCGCCGACAGAACGATTAATTCAAGAGTGAATCGACGACATAATCCTTCCCCAAAGATGGATTCGTCGACAAGACTTATTTAGGCATGGTGTGACACTACTAGTGACTACGTCTAAAGATTACACATGCGTTTTGAAAGGATAACCTTTAGAACGCGCGTGCCTTCGACGCCAAGCCTCAATTTCACCTCCCATTTTGTCACATATTTGTGTCGTTTGACGTACAGGGCACGCGCTTGCTGGGCTGGCAGACATGTGCGTGTACATGTTCATGTAGCCTACTTACATGAAAATGTGCACGCACATGCCTGCCAACCCAGAGTCTAATAAAAGGTCCGTCAACCTTGTCCGCGTGTCGTGTAGCTAAAATACTCTTCAGGCTACCCCTGAATAGCCGCAACATCGACGCACACCGTTTGTGTATGAGGGCATGAGAGTCATCCAACAGGTAAAAATTCAACACAACATTAATATTGATTCTGAGTACGCAAATTTATTTAAACTTTTGACCGCCACTGTCACATACGAGTATACGTGACAAGCAAGCGTGTGCCCTGTACACCAAACGACACAAATATGTGACAAAATGGGAGGTGAAGACAAAATGTGGCTTGGCGTGGAGGGCACGTTAACCTTTCAAAACGCATGTGTAATTTTTAGATTTAGTCACTAGTAGTGTCCAACTATACCTTAATAAGTCTTGTCGACGAATCCTTCTTTGGGGAAAGATTCTGTCGTCGATTCACTTCTGTCGGCGAAACGTTCGTAGTGGAAAGGTTCTGTCGTTGAACAACTTAAAAACGAAACATTCTGTCGGCGGCTCATTCTGCAGAGAAACGTTTGTCGGAGGTAAGTTTCAGAATAAAAAATTAAGGTAAATTTTGGTATTTGTTTACAAGATTTCGCGAAAATCTAAATTCGCCCATAACTTTTTATCGTGTTGACTCAGGACCTTGATTTACAGATACACCTAATAGGCACTATACACCTCAGTATCTCGTGTAAATTCCAACTTGCTAGGTCCACCCGTTCCTGAGAAAATCGAACAGACGGACAAGAAAGTGATCTTTTATGTAGGGTTGCCACCTTTATTTTGAAAAAATATAGTATTTTTCCCAAAAAAGCTGCAAAAATATAGTACTTCTGGGAAATTCAGGAAAAAAAAACAGTACACATTTATTTTTAAACATTATGTATTTTTCCATATTATATACCTATTTGTTATTGCTCTTCGCTTTATCAATGATCTAAACATCTTCTTTGCACCATAAGTAGTCGAACTACCATTCGCTTTTATACTTTTGAAGTCTTTTATCTTTTTTGCTGTTTCTTGGGTGTCGTGCAAACACCATCATCACTTTCTATGTTTTTTTTAAAATTTTACAGCAGAAAATAAACACTTCATATAAAAATCGGGAGGCATTCTACGACAAATTATTGACAGTTGTTTGAGTTTTGTTGCCACGAATGCGTTTCGTTCTGAAATTCCCCGTGCAGCGATGTGGGTACGTTCCAGACTTCCAGAAAAGCGCGACAGTTGAATTAGGGATAAAAATATGGTATTTTTCGTACTATATTATCTTTCTATAATATATAGTACAATTGTCTGAAATATAGTACGATAATAAGTATATATTATAGTACGGGTAGCAACCCTACTTATAAGGGTTTCATTTTTTCCTTTTGAGGTACGGAACCCAAAAAATAAGCTAGTAGGTAAGTACCTAGAAACATTCAAGTGCTATTTGCGGCTATAATAACGTTTTGTTATGTAGCAGCGGAGGTAGGTAGATACAATTATCTGTTCCGTGGTTACATCATTGTCATTTCTGTTTATTACAATACTTATTTAAAAGGTTAAAATGTCCCCCTAACTTATGATAAAGAAGTCTTGATTTCTAAAAACTTGCTAACCTAATTAAACGACAATCTGAGTAGGTATTGAGATAAAGTTATTTTGTGAGAAAATGATGTAAGTAATATGTACTTATTATGTAAGTACCTACTTACCTAATTTTTTTTTTCGAGATAAAGACCCTCAATACAAAAAAATCATTTATTTGCATAACACAGGTTCAGAGGATGTTACAAAAAGTTCTTAAGGTAAGTACAGTGTAGGTATTATAATGCGAGGTGTGCAAACATTATTATGTCATGTAGGATAATGTCTCATGTGTTCCGGTCCTCCTAGGACCCCTTATCAACTTATCATCAAACTTATACGTCAAGCGATTGCCTACAATCCTCTCCTAGTCCTAGGTTCTACGGTTTCAAATTTATTGTCTAAAATACTGTTAGAATTAAGTTTTTTACATTTTTATTGTTTTTGTGTGCCATAACCATAACGTGGAACAAATGAATTTATTTATTTCTTCCCTTATTAAACATTTGGTGGTCGTCCTCAACTTTTATCCCTAGAACCGGATTTTAGTTGTTCTATTATGAACTTTATCTTAGTCGGAATATACACACATCAAAAATGTCTAGGGATCAAGCATTTTTATGCGGATTTCTTGAGATTGAGATGTGGCTTTGTAATAAATTTATGATTTTATAAATTTATATGGATCCTTTTTGGTGCATTTCATAATTTGAATCAGGAACTCTCAATCAAATTCGAGTAAAAGATGAAAATAAGCTGTCAATATTTTCCCTATAAAAACATACAACGCATTGAAGACATTATTAGTGCTACTGTTTCCCTACTACTGATTAAAACCAACGTTATTATGGAGCGGCGACGTCATTTAAGCAGGGAAGAAATGCTCAGAGCCGTGGGAATGATAGAAGCTGGTTCCCGGCAACGTACTGTAGCTTTAGCTCTGAATACAAGTCAGAGTGTTATCAGTCGACTTTGGACACGTTACCGAAGCACTGGTACCGTGGCTGAGCGCCATGGAGGACGGTATCGCTGCACCACACGGAGACAAGACCGATACATTCAAATCTTAACTCGAAGAGCTCCAACAATAACCGCCATGATGTTAGCCGTGAGGCTTCATCACTCTTCAGGGAACTTAATTAGCGACCAAACAGTCAGAAACCGCTTGCATGAAGTGAACCTTCATTCCCGAAGACCGCTACGGGTACCACCTATAGCAATGCACAATCGTAGGATTCGATATCAATGGGCTCTTGAACACAGAAATTGGGCAGAAGAACAATGGCGTTTCGTGTGCTTTTCTGATGAGTCTCGTTTTGGTATGAGACCGGATACAAGACGTATACGACACTGGAGAACCCCTGGACGCCAACAGCGATTAAAATCCTGCCAGGAAGTCCATCCTTATAGTGGTGGAACCATCATGGTATGGGCGGGTATTTGGATCGGCGGAAGAACTGAGTTGATTTGGATCAGAGGCAACCTCAACGCTCAAATTTATGCTGAGACGATTGTATCAGACGTCATCGTTCCTCTACAAGTGCAAATCGGTCCCTTATTTCAGTTAATGCATGATAATGCACGACCGCACACCGCAAGAGTTGTAAGACAGACTCTCGCCGCAGCTAACATCAATGTCCTGCCCTGGCCTGCTCAGTCGCCAGACTTGAACCCGATTGAGCATGCATGGGATATGCTACAGAGAAGAGCTCTGCCGAATATGGAGGGTATCCAGTCGCAAGAAGACCTTTTTTTGTTGTTGCAACGAACATGGGCGGCCATTCCACAGCGTGATTTGGATGAACTCATTTTGAGTATGCCAAACCGATGTTCTTGTGTTGTTAGTGTTCGCGGTAGAAACACGGATTATTAATTGTTTAAGTTACCCAATAAAATTTTAAAGAAAACTGTTATTTCAGTCTTTTTTTCGAACTTTAATGTTAGTGGTTCAAATGTCAAAAATCCCTTTATTAGGAAAATGGCAAATTTCTTTATTAATGCAAAGGTGACTTGGTTTATCGTTACTGTGACAAACGAAAACACTTTATTTGATGAATCCTTAAAGAAAATTTTAATTAATATCAATCAGGAGAAAAGTTATTGCAAAAATATATGTTGATCCCTAGATACTTTTGATGTGTGTAGTTCTAAATGTGTATATAAACTGGCTGGAATATTTCAGCTTCGAAAACGATTGCTGCCACTGCCTGTGATTTCTTTTAGCGCTTTTTCTGAGATTGAAGGAACCGTAAATCAAATTAAGTTAAGAATCAAGCTTTTTAACAAACATAACATTAAAAGAATAAACAACCTGATAACTGTATAAAAAAATGAAATAAAATTTATTTGCTAGAATTGTAGTACAACATTCTATACTATTTGGTCGAGTTTTATTACAGTTGCTCACACAGTTCGCTAAAACTAGCATGCAAAATTAAATAATACATTAATTAATATAATAAGTAAGTGAATCTAATATTATGATAGGTAGGTATATAATCTAATATATAGGTAGGTACCTATATTATTGTTACATCAGCAATTCACTGATACTGTGTGTCGTATGATGATAATAACCACAGATAAATATATAGGCATCCATAGATGTAGCTGCATGTCGAATATTATTATCGGCCTTGTGTTTTCCCAACAATGTTACTTTGAGCACTGTTTTAAGCTTTCAAGGTTATTAGCTAAACTTAAAATGTCACCTAAGGGTAGGGTTGCCACCCGTACTATAATAATATATATTATCGTACTATATTTCAGTCAAATAGGGAATATGCATGAAATACAAAACTCTTTTTATTTATTAAAAATGCCTTGTATTGGCCCATAAAAACATTGTGGTAAGTACACTTGTTTAAGTTGCTAATACATCACTTATTTCATAATTTTCTGTTTTATGTAGCATGTTTTTGGTGAAACGGAACGCACTCTCGCGTCGTCCTCGATAACGCCGATAGTGACGTCAAAGTCTATGTGTACAAAAAAAAAACATTTAAAAAGTGCATAAAGTTTCACTAAGATTTTATTTTAATATTGGTAGGTATTGCAATTTTTACTTGACTAGAGCACATACAATTAGTAAAATTATTCTGGGCAAAAAATTTGATGTAAACAAGGCAGATTGTGGTAAATGTCGTCACATCATGTCCGCGACAGCTTCGAACGTTTGAACTGTCATAGAAATTGCAGGAGTTTAATATTATTTTTAAGCGACCAGCAGTAGTTGAACTTAACTTTTAATACTTTTCTTGAATTGATAGTACTGTATTTTATTGATATAAGTGAAGAAAAATTTACGTGCATATTCTCTATTGTACTATATATTATAGAAAAATAATATAGTAAGTACGAAAAATACTATATTTTTATCCCTAATTCAACTGTCGCGCTTTTTTAAATTAACTGTGACTTGAAGTCTGGAACGTAGGTACCCGCAACGCTGCACGTGGGATTTCAGAACGAAACGCATTCGCGGCAACTAAACGTCAGCTGACATATTATGTTAATAATTTGTATTCAGAAATTATTACTGTAAATGAAATTATTTCAAAAATAAGCGAAGAAGAGGTGTTTTTATCGAAAAAACACTGCTGAAAAATGGCAAATACTTTTCGAAAGTACAGATACAAAATTTTAAATCATTTGCTTTCTTCTCTCCATTCCTGCAACTTCCGCTTTTACGGAAATATTTTTCTCCGTCATGAATGTAAAACGGAAAGAAATAATTATTAATTTAATTAAAAATTATATTATTATAAGCCTATATTGTCCCACTGCAGGGCAAAGGCCTCCCTTCCCTCCTTCCACATTTAGCGATCTAGTGCGATTGTAGGCCAATCCTTTGCGAAAGAGTCTAGCTCATCCCGCCATCTCCTTCTGGGCATATCTAGTTAATTAAAAATAAATTGTTAATTTATTTTAATATGAATCTAAATTGTTTGCAATTATATCATTGGTGGCCAAAACGAAGAGCATTATCAAATAAATATGGCAAAATAAATATGGGAAAATAAATGATGGTTAAAAATAAATGCGTACTTTTTTTCGGAAATTCCCAAAAGTACTATATTTTTGCAGCTTTTCAGCAGTACTAGAAGATCGCGGATGATGGCTTTGATGTCGTAGCGTTTACGTCACCGTTTGCAGACATATTTATGTCTTCAAACGGTGACGTAAACGTTTTTTATGTAACTTTTAGGGAGAATTTAATTAATGACAGCATTCAAGAGCTTGATCAGTGTCCAGCGACCCCTAAGCCGAGGCTCGTACCCCTCAGGGGGTGCCCTTAGCGTGTAGTCGCTTAGTTTGTAAGTTTTTTACCCTGGCTGGAGGGTAAAAAAGGCACTCAAGGCACCCACAGGATAGTCTGGTTAAGCAGACAACAACCTCCTAGGTTGAACTGCAAGATTGATACACAAAAAAAAGCTTGATCAGTGTTAATCAATCAGTACTGTGGAATATTGGCAGTTTGACATTGACCGTGCATTTATTGCGTCCTGTCTCATTCGTGTAACTCGTCCGGTTTTGTAAAAGTTTTAGATACGTTCATAATTACTAAGATCACACAAGGTACACAAGGAAGGGAACACCGGCGCGCGGAAACATTACATCATTGTGCTCCCCTCCATATCAATGCCCCTTTTTTTTTATTTTTTTTTTTTTCGGATGGGAAATCATCAAATGACTTCTCCCGCTCTGGGCGGAGCAGGAGGGAGTGTCAGACTTTTACTGACTAAAACCCATCCATGTTCCTTCATCGCCCTTTGTGTTCCGGGGCCACGGTATCTCTTTCGAATAGTCCCGCAACCCCGGCAGGCATCGGTCCTTTCGGACCCCTTCCTTTTTGCTGACTCTCTTTGAGGCGCGCGTGGAACACGAACGCGCCGTCGACACGGCCTGTCGTCATGAGACGGACGGACGGCGAGCTAGCCCATAGCCCACCGTCCACAGGCCCGCGCCTACGGTGGCCGGGGGCCACGTGGTGGCCCCCGACGCCCGGGGCGTCTCCCGCGGCGGCCGGGACGCTGTGAGGTTCTCTCCCTCTCACGTTCCGCCACCTCCTTCTCTAGCATTACTGCTTCGCAGAAGGAGGTGACGGCGTCCCATTCCGTCTCGCTCCGGACCATGGCTTGCACCAAGGCCGGACGCGAGAGGTCGCCGCCGCCAATCGCCGCTTCGAGGACACGGCGGTGCTCCGCCCACGCGGGGCACACCTCCACCGTGTGCTCCACCGTGTCCTCCGGTCGATCCTCGCAGTGGAAACACCCGGGCGTTTCCTCCCGCCCGATTCGGTGCAGGAACCTCCCGGAAACACCGTGTCCGGTGAGGACCTGCGTCAGGCGGAAGGTGAGGACGCCGTGGCGTCTCTCAAGCCACTCCTCAAAGAGGGGACTTACCGCCACTATTGTGGCGTGCCCTATATCAATGCCCCTTCACATAGAAATTATCTAACTGTAATTTAAAAAAAAATCAGTCCCTTTTATTTTGACTATAACAGAGAAGGTATTGCAGTTTTGTAGGAAACAGCTGTTTTTTTTTTTAATAACCGACGAAAATTGTCTATGGGTTCAGAATGAATTATAATTTATTTATTTATAGTTAATCAAAACGGTAAACACCAATTTTGTAACATAGAAACAAAACAAAAGTAAAAACATCCACGTCACGTCTTGACACCATTCAATGGTTTGAATTAAATTACTAACTAGTACTTTAGCACAGACCTGCAGTGGACAGTCTTGCTCTTGTATTGTAATGTACTAAATACTGTACGCGGTATCATAGGCCCTAATCCCTAACGCTTCGTCCGTATATTTGGATCTATCCGTCTCTCTCACTCGTACTCATCTGCAGACGTGCGCGAGAGAGACGGGTAGATCCGAATATACGGACGAAACGTTAGAGAGTAGGGCGCCTGGTTGTACGTGGTACCGTGCCAGCCAGTATACCGCCGTTACCGCGTATACTGACGATGTGAGTGTGACGATGCTCAACGCGCTCGTGGTGAACTGGTGACCAACCCTGGATGGCAATTGTTCGCTGATGAATGGAAGACGATAATGTTACAATATTTCTGACTGGTCCTGTGAGAAGACCGAGTAAAGGACCGATTTTGACAGGACTTTTACTGGCGGATAGCTGTTGTAGGTACTTTTATTTTAGAAAAAAATAGGGTTAAAAAAAACTTGAAATTGTTAATAATAATCGATTTGATTAAGGAAGTATTTTTTTATAATAATTTCACCTTGATAGATCGAGTCATCGAGCACACCTAACTAAATGTAAAGAATTAGTGTTGAACTGAAATGAAATACGTACTCTGAGCCAGGCTTAGGTCCTAGCAATCTCTGGTCTCGGTGTTCACTCAGCGATACTATGTTGGGTGGTTGAAATTGTTTATAATAATCGATTTGATTAAGGAAGTATTTTTTTATAATAATTTCACCTTGATAGATCGAGTCATCGAGCACACCTAACTAAATGGAAAGAATTAGTGTTGAACTGAAATGAAATACGTACTCTGAGCCAGGCTTAGGTCCTAGCAATCTCTGGTCTCGGTATTCACTCAGCGATACTATGTTGGGTGGTTCAAATCCATACATTTGATACTGCTGCTGTATTGACATGTTGGGCCGATGAATAAATTCCTTTATCTATATTATTGTAACGCGACGATGTGTCACAAGTATTATCACGCTACTGCAAGCGATACCACATAAGGCCGCAGATTAAACGGCTATCTAGGTAAGTAGTTTTGCACGCGACCTTGCCCGATTGTAGTTCGGAAATCCAACGGAAACTGATAAATGCACCGTAAGCACAGAGTATGACCGTAAGCACAGAGTATGACCGTAAGCACAGAGTATGACCGTAAGCACAAGTATGACCGTAAGCACAGAGTATGACCGTAAGCACAGAGTATGACCCTAAGCACAGAGTATGACCGTAAGCACAGAGTATGACCGTAAGCACAGAGTATGACCGTAAGCACAGAATATGGCCGTAAGCACAGATTATGACCGTAAGTCGTAACCTCGATCATGGTCTACTCTCGTGCCTTCTTTGACATCCTGTTAAGTATCAAAGGTTTAGGACGCCGTTGAGGACGCCGTATTACATAACAGCGGTGTTTTTCAACCCGGCGCGCCATCATGTAAAACGGCGTGTTATACGAATTGGCTGCGACATATCGATAAAATGGAAAAAATTTAATCGATTGAATATATGATTTTAAAACGCTTGGGAATTTCTGATACTCGCTGTATATTGATGACAGATAATAGGTATCTGTTCTCTTTCTGTAAGTTACACACAAACGGGCTGGCAATAGAGAAGTAGACGAAGACATGCTGCGCCGACAATTAATTGGACTAAGGTCTATGACACAGACGAATGAACTAACTGCGAAACACGTCAGAATTCCTACATCGCGCAAGCAGAGTTATCCGCGACTTAAGACTATATACGAGAACCCGACAACAACTGTCTGGCAGTGGCCCACCAGACATAACACCCGTCTGGTCGGAGGATCCTCCCTTATCCACGGGGGATGAAAAGCTTTACACCCTGTTCTTCTTACACCCAAATCTTGATTCTTTTAATCTTTAGGAAAGGCTTTTTTATTTCTGTACTTACTGACAGCCGACTCATGAGAAAAACGCTTCCTTCATGTTTGATTGGAAACAACAAATTGCCATTAATAGAGAAATCGAATTTTCCCAGATGAGATGAGACCTAGCTAGATCGATTTTTCACCCCTATAAACCCACATATTGCAACTTTCATCGAAATCGTTAGAGCCGTTTTCGAGAACGTGATTACAATAAGATATGTAGCAACGGTGTATTCACTAGGGGTCAAGCGTTGCGTGACACGTGTAACCAGGGATATCAGGACATGTCCCTCCTCGTCTCCTTAGAGAGAAAGTCACGGTGTCAAAGGAGGTCGGTCGGCGGAAAGGGTACGGAGGTAACAACCTCCCTATCTGTAGCAGAGGAAACAGAGCACAAAATCTATGTCAGTGTCCCGTGTATGCAGCCGGACTACAACTTCTTGTTTGAGCGAACTAGTTTTGAAGTTCAATGCACTTCTTAGCCTTTACAAAAATTACTGATTGATAGTCGTTAACAAAATGAAGAAATAGTACATTACTGCAGCGACCAGCAACAAAGGCATTGATGGACGAACGTGTAAATGTGGGCCGAGGCGACGCCGAGGCACACATACGTAAGTCCATCAATATAATAATAACCAATATAATAATAATAATAACCACCGTTGGCTTGGACCCTGCTCCCGACACCGGCGGACTACCTACTATTTTTTTTTATATTTTAAATGTTTTTATAAAATGTTTTTTTAAGAAATATTTAAAAATGTAAATAATAAGATGCTAAGATGAATAAAGGAGATTATAATATTTAGGTAATATAATATTTATTTACTTTTTAAATTAAAGGCATCTGTTAGACAATTTTGAGAATCTTTCAACTACAGTAAAGCTGCAATTGAGCATGAAGGTACTCCGCCGGACGGGCCCCTTTTCTACAAACTTTACAAACGCTAAAACTTCTTCATACTATCCAAACAGGAGCCAATTTTGAATATTCTCTAATTTCAGGCATATTTCTAAACAGCTCCCGCCATTGGCTTCGCCCGCGTAAATTCATTTTTACAAGCTTTTATTGAACTTTAAATGTTTGTGTTTAGTACTGTTTATGTCAAAACTTGCAATTCAATTTTAAAACAGCATACCCAACTGATTGAGCTGAAATTTTGCATACACGTTTAGTTTGGATAACAGTGTATGGTTAGCTAAGTGACGTTATTCTAAATCCAATTTGGCGGACTCCCAAAGATGGCAGAATAGTTATTTTTTATGCAACCCCATGACACGAATATCGCTCTCAAAAAAAAAAGTTACGTCACAGTGCTACTTATTTCGATGTACATTTGGTTAACATTTTATTATGTAATTTGCATGTTAAAATGTAAACCAAATAGCTTGGTCGACCGTACATAATGCTTGATTGAAGGGCCCGTTTACGCCCTGTACAAATAAAGTGATATTTGTTATGTGCTAATTACATTTATTCTGCATTTTCAGGTCTGGTGACTATAGCCATGGCGTCGCCTTTGGATTCTTCGGATTCCTTCGGCTTCTTCGGCCCGCCTACCTATGTAAAGACACCGCTTGGAGAGAGCATAGACAAATCCACCTTGAAACTTCTCAAGGTAATTACATACATACATACTCACGCCTTTTTCCCATGGGGGTAGGCAGAAACTTAAGAACGTCACCTGCTACGAACTTACTTACTTAGTGGCTTGCCCATTTCGCTATATTCACATGGGCGTAAGGTGAAGAAGTTATCTACTGTTCATTACTTTTGTGTTATAAAATAGTTCTTGTAGTAACGAAACGGCCAAGCCACATTTAGACTGAGGTGTAGAGTTTGTGAAGTTAGACCTTGTAGATTTAGGGAGTGTAGAGTTAGAAGCTTGGCTCTATATGAGATCTGATAACTTATAGACAGTACGAGTTCATGTCGTGTTGTTTGTGTGTGTTGTCGTGTTTCATGTTTTTTTTTTTTTTCATTTTTCTGTTTAATTTTTTATTATTTTTTATTATCTGTACTGTTAATTTAACCATTTTAATTTGTGTTTTGTCCTGTGCGGGCTAATAAATGTTTTTTCTTTCTTTCTTTCTTTCATTAAGCGCAGGCCACACCGCCAGCTAGCGAGCGGGCGAGCGAGGCGGGCGATGTTCTTTTCATACTTCGTTCGGCCTTCTTGATAGTTCGCGGTGTGAACCAAAGTATGAAAAGAGGTGAAACGATACCTCGCTCGCCTCGCTCGCTCGCTCGCTAGCTGGCGGTGTGGCCTGCGCTTTATGGTCTCGTCATGGCAACATTTTACATTAAAATGTTTTTGGTGGATTTCATTTCTTTTTGTAAGTTTATTGTGACATTTTTTTGGTGAATTTCTTGCACATCAGAGACGCCAGGAGTCCCGATATCAATTTTCAGACCTCTAGCGTCAAAATTGCGGAAATCTCAGTCAAACTTCCATCTCCTAGTTTAAAGGGTTGGGGGATAAAAGTTACAAGTTTTATTTATTTTTTGTTGTTTGTGTACTAATAATAGATGACTTACTCGTACAAACCTAATTTCAGCTTTCTAGGACATTAGGAAATACCCTAAGTATTTCGATGATCGTCAGTGACGAAATCAGGGTTTTTAGATATCAATAAAATCTAAAGCATAAGAACTATGCAATTAAATTTAAAACTTTAAATACGTTTAATAAGTCCGCTATTGACAACATATCCCGAAAATTTTGTTAATCTGGTACAATCCAAACCCAAGTTATAAGGGTTCAAAAAACCGACGAAGCGCTTCGAGAAAAGGTAGGTAGCGCCCTTGCGCTTCGCTTGGCTCGTCTTGGCGGGGGCACTCCCGTGCCCAGATACTTAATTGGGCCCAGAAAAAAATTACCGAGAAGTAAATAAGGAAAATGCGTCCATCCTTCTGTTACGAGTGTATGTGTGCTAGCAATTAATGACGTGAACTGATCAAGGCCGCTCCAATCACATCACATCACGCGTGGAATCCCCCAAGGGGTTAGGCAGAGGTGTACCCAATAGCACATGATCCACATTTCGCCAGTTATGTTTTAACTCCCATATAATAAAGGGGCGAGTCTATTGCCATCGACCGTGGCTGCTACTGACACATTCCTGATGGTAAAACATGCATGGGATGAACAGAAGTTCATCTAATACTGCTTGCAAGATTTGATCGAAAAAAACATTGCAAGTAAAGCTTTTATAAATAAATTAAACGTTTGTTTTTTTAAACAATCTTTTAAATACTTAACTCGTAAAAAAAAAAGGAAGTTTACAAAGTTTAGTGTCCGTGCTATTAACCGCTGAGGAGTTATGGCGTGTGGGTATCCACAGTAGGCAGTAGGATCACATCATGTCTACCCTAAAAACGTATTGTCACCAGACCTAAAGGAGTGTGCAAAATTTCACCTCAATCGGTTTAGGAGACATGGTTTAAAATTCAGTTGCAAGATTTGACCCATACATGATACTAATTAACCAGGCAAGTTAAATAAAAGCTTGTAATAAAGGAATGACTTTGGCAGGTGGCCTACGATTTGGCAGAGAACAAGAACGTGGTATCGTCTCCTCTCAGTCTCATGATCCTGCTGTCCTTGTTCAACTCGGGCGCAGGTCCCAACACCAAGGAAGAGATCACCCAATTCTTAGGTGGCACAGACTACCAAAAGGTTAGTAGACTATTTCATTTTTTGTCATAACTGGCCGGGTGTAGCATGCGCACCAAAGCCGAAATAGCACGGGTGGCTTTCTGCTACTAGGGAACACAACGATGACGATAAAAGCACGATGTTCAAAAACTCCACAGAATGTCGATAGCAAATACAATGCACACACGTACCTTGGACTGCAACGACACACGATGAGCCTTCCACCTCCGATGGTTCCAAGGGCAGGAACACAGGAATTCCGAGATGCGAGTCTTAGATTCACGCGCGTAGATAAATAAAAACGATGATTTGTCCAGTATTCGGATAAGAGAACCGTGAGCGCGAAAGGAGATGTTCTCACACACATGGGCTTTCGAAAAAAAAAAAAAAAAAATTGTTTTCGCTCCAACTTTCAACGAGTCACGGTATGCACCACAGACTATACAAGGTCTGCGTTTTGTTATCGCAAACTGATGGAGCGTTGAGCATCGATTACTAGGATTTGTAGAATTAGAATAAGTTACGTTTAGTTTTGTATACGGTGACGGAACACCGGGTGTTCATGTCCGAACTGACTGATTTTGTTTTAATGAATTACCTACGTACTACAATTATAGGTCAATTGTTGTATTAATGATGACTTGCATTCTGATTTCTTCGAGTATTAATGTGCTGATCTGATAAGCCTGAAAACGTTCAATAACATTCATTATTATTAACCGTTCCGGAACTTTCTAAAGAACGAGATATTTTTCTTCTGATTATTATTCAGATAGGTATTATTGCGACGCGTAAAAGTGTTCATATTTTTTTTTGGTTTTGTAAATATTTGTTTGTTTGTGACGGATTTTTCCATAATAAACAATCATTAACAACTTTCAATTAGGGTATCAAAATCGTGCAATACGAACTAGTTTATTATGACATGAGTCATTAAATGACGTGCGATCAAAAATGATAAAGCGATCTATGTACTTACATATTATTATACTCGTAAAATCAACAACAATTATGTAATCTTTTATGGGAATATCCTACTCATTTACTCATAATAAACTTAGGTATGTTATACAATACAGTGCGATCAAGTTCGTGAAGATTTAGTTAGGGTTTGGTAAAATTAAAGTTTGAAATTACTAAACGTTAAGTTTTAAATATTGATAACAACAACATTCACTTATTCTCAGGCAACTTTGACCCATAGATGATCAGGTATTAGGTATAGCTAATATGAAATGTCAGTCACAGTAGCCTAGGTATCTGTGGCCGTCTTTATAACGTACTATATAAAAAAAATCGTGACACATGAATACGAATAGAGAAGACTCTTTAAAAAGCCGAGCCAAATTGTTAAAACTCGATGCCATATAGTTTATACGGCATCGAGTTTTAACATTTTGGCACCACCCATCTTAGGATTTTAAGTCTCAAGAGCAGACGAGCCCCCGCTGCAGGTTGGAGTACCTTCGTTACCTTTCCGCAAACTAACTTCTCATATATTTCCAGACTTCCGACTCTTACAGGGAGTTGAGCGAGAGAATCTCCCAATTAAACCCTGAGGCTCTGACCGTCGCCAATAAGGTGTACGTATCCGACAAGTTCCGTCTGCAAGATTCCTTCAGTTCCGCCGCCCACTCTTACCGCAGCGAAGTCGACACCCTGGACTTCAGCCAAGCACAACAAGCTGCTGACGTCATCAACCAATGGGTAAGTCATTAACACAGAACAAGGTGATCCGACACACAACCAACGTTGACAACATACGAGTAGCTCACAGAATAAGCAAGATAAAGAGGCAACAGTCCGGCCATATTATCCGTAGAATCGATGACCGTGTTCTTGAGTGTAGACCGCGAAACGGTGGAGTGCCAAACTCCGCATTGGCTCCGGTTGGCTTGCAGTAGCTGGATGAGAGTTGCCGAGAATCTGCATATTGCCACTGCTCTTTAAATACATTTCTACTCCAGTAAATCACCTTGATTTATTTTACTGTGATAGGCTGACGAGAAGACCCGCGGCAACATCAAGAAGCCTGTCAGTCCAGACGTACTCGGCAGTGACGTAGCTGCTGCTCTCTTCAACGTCATATTCTTCAAGGTATGTAATTCATATTGCTTCTCTAATGCTTTAACCCTTAATTTGGCAAAGAATAAAATGCAATAAAATCCATATTTTATATCCATATTTCATTACATTGCCAAATGCACGTAAAAACATTGAGAAAATGTGTTGTATGTCGGGGCATACATTGCTAATTACAGTACAAAAAGAATTCTAAAAAAAAAAACAGAAAGAAAAGGCCTATATAGAAATTGCTAGCTTTAAAAAACACGCATATTGGTAGTTTAATTGTCAATTCCTAGGGCTTTTAGCATAAGCCAACATCGACCTCGAGTGCTCATCGTCATAAAATGGCCAACATTATCATAACGTGATGATTCAAATGGGTTGGCTTGGGGTACACGCTTTGTGTGTTTATCAGTGTTTTCACGGGTGCGTCCGAACTTTTTCCTGAAAATCCTTCATCAAGACATCAAATTGGCTACGTAATGGTATCTGTGCCGCAAACTCCAACAATCTATAATAATAATAATAATTTATAATCTATCTCGATGGCATGTTATCAACACCCAATCACCCATGATAAAAATATAGTTACGAGCTGGGTATGGGATAAATTAATTACTACCGATTAAACAACAAATAACTTTATTTAATTACAAAACGCTTATAACTCAATCACAAATACACTACTGATCACTATTCGCTTAGATATCGCACTTCTAGTTCACTTCGATTCGCTTCGTTGTGTAGCCAAAATCAGACTGACTGGTCTCGCAAACACGTCGACTATTTACATGGCGACCGAACGTTCGAGAAAAATCCACGACTTCCTTGAATCTTCTAGACAATTCCATAGTGGGTCATTTTCCTTCGAGAAACTTCCACAACTTGTACAAAGGAAAGAAGTAGGTACTTTGTGCCCTCGGCGTACGGTCGAAATTACAGTGCAAATTCCTGATGTTCTTTTGTAGGTAGTTTGTGAATTTATACCTACATCATTCGGGACTCGTTCTACCTACCTACTACTACCTATCTACCTACTTGTAGGTACCTACTACCGTAATTGTAGGTACGGGTACGACGTAACAATATGTATGGCTAGAGATTCCCGCAATTCATGTTCAGTCAATCCAAGAGAACGTCCGGTTTGAATATTGCGTATGCGTTTGTTTGCTCTATGACATCTGCTAAAACGTCTGGAGAAACGAACTTGTACAAATAATGAAATAACCTAGTAAAGTTTCATTTTGAACGTTGGTGTAATCTGAATCTTCTTCTATAGTTTCCCTGTGCCGCAAAACCACTTTTTCCATTGAAAGGTCTGAGTGAATTTTGTGATTAGTCTTGGTCGATTAGTAACATAAACAGTGAGACGTTGCGATCCGTTATATCTGGGACGCGACTTGGAAGAAGCCCTCGTGCGAGCTGCAGCTAAGCTAATAGTCGTGCAGCTAAGATAATAGGGGTGTAGGAGTAGCGGGAGTTGCTGGGAGTGACGGAATGTCACTCATTGTTGGCACTTTCTTACAATTTGGTTCTAGAGAAGAGTATAGTTGAATAAACGCTTTGAAAAATTGGTGTGAGTCGAACATTCTGGCTGGAGGGTCCTTCTTGGTCCTTCGTCACTTTCTAAAATATTGAGGCTTTCCATAGAATTATCAATAGAAGGTGCAGAAGTTGACATAGAAAGCGGGGTGTGCACACTTAATTTCACATCATCAAGATCAGAATGTTTACTATCGTCAGAGGGCGTATTCTCAACTGGCACTAGCGCTAAAATTCTACCACCACAAGTTTGAAACTATTGCTGCCGACATAGAAAAAAAAAGCGTGCTATAAAACCAAGTAAACCCAAAAAGCAACCTCAAACTGGCAATGTATATCGTGACATACACACAAACTGGAGGGTGTTACGTTACTAACTTGGCAGTGTATGGCACAGCATACATCATGTTAGAGATCGAAATAGAACCATTTAATACTATATAAACTTCACAGTTATTATCACATGCATTCTATAACACAATACAGCATACATTTTAGTCATTACACCTATCCTTAACTATATAATATTTATAATAATAGTATTAACATCTTGGACAACGCAGTTGACGTACGTCAAGTAACCATTTTTTTCAAGTTA
This sequence comes from Xestia sexstrigata, assembly GCA_941918905.2. NCBI lineage: Eukaryota > Metazoa > Arthropoda > Insecta > Lepidoptera > Noctuidae > Xestia > Xestia sexstrigata. The sequence goes on along the minus strand of OW799203.2, from coordinate 917,631 downwards.
TGTCAGAATAAATATTGCTAGATCCGTGTTTTATTTTTTCCATCAAATATAGTTAGTTTTTCAATTTGAAAATGTTGATTTATCACACGCAAGTTGTAATTTTTTTTAACAAATCTTTTTTTAAAGGTCTTGTATAACAGTACATACAATGCCAAATTAAGGGTTAAAACATCTCTTTATTTGAAGGGTTTGGAGGTTTGGTTTGTCGATTGGTTTTTTTTTTCCGCAAATTTCCAGTTGCATCACTGCCGTGTATTATTGAAATTGAAAGCGATCAATGATTGATGAACATTGTTGCGACGTTGGCAAAAAAATAGCCGCCCAAGCACAGCCCGCCGTTGTCTTATTAAATACTAAATAGGCTTGTGTTTGGCCGCAACTCGCCGGATGTGAAGCAAAGACGCGGCCTAGAGTAGAGCACGCCTAAGCAAAGGTCTACCCAGCTTCCCTAGGCGTTAGGGCCATACAGTTTTTATTCCATTGAATTTTGTGGTATAAATATGTTCATTTGTATACTTCTTCAACTTCCAGGGTCACTGGCACGTTCCTTTCAAAGCGGAGGAGACGAAGGACAAAGACTTCCATCTCAGCAAAGAATCTGTAGTTCAGAAGCCCACGATGCACTTGTTGCAATCTCTTTATTACACGGAGAGCCCTGAACTTGGTGCTCGGGTAAGCATCACTTTGTTACCTCTTAAGAACGCCTATATCCCGTGTCTTTGGAATCTTGGAAAACCTTTCAAATCAATTAAGGCCTTCGCAATCATTGAATTGTGTGTTGTGTGTGTTTACCAGATGGTTGAGCTACCCTACAAAGAAAGGGGCTTCCGCATGGTCGTGGTACTCCCCAACGAGGTAGACGGTCTACCATCAGTGCTCGAAAAAGCAGCGGAGAAAGGCCTTCTGAATGACGTGTTCAAGCTAAGCCCTGCTGGGTCTGAGGTGGATCTAGACATCCCGAAGTTTGATATCAAGAGCAAACTGGACTTCAATGAAATCTTACCAAAGGTGTGCTAAGTTTGTATATTTTTTTTTATTTCTTTCGGTGCTAAGCAAATGAGTGTATATGCTTACATAAATCCTAAGAAGAATGCTACGTGCCTTGTTCTTATTAAAAGATGGAAAATCTACAATCTTCCACAAGATTATAATTTATTCTTTGTCATTACAGTTGGGAGTCTCCAAACTATTTGAAGAGCCAGCGACCGGTATTGTACAAGATCAATCGGTGGTAGTGTCCAAGGCGTTCCAAGAAGCCTTCATTAAGGTCGACGAGGAAGGAGCCACTGCTGGCGCATTCACAGGTTTGTAGCATTAAAAGCTCGAGACAATTATTATCAAATGATCGAACAGTACACTATTACCATGTTATTCGTAGATATAGCCTATAGGTATGTACTTTATGGGACACGTATGGTAATGTCTTTTAAAAAAATGTGATTTGGTTCTCTTTCACAGGATCATTTTCAGTAGGAATATCTGCAATTTACCGACCACCGCCTGTTATGAAGTTTACAGTTGACCGTCCATTCTTATATCTTATTGTCTTCGAAGACGTAGTTCTTTTTGCAGGCACTTACTCGCATTAAAGAGGTAAAATATAGATAAACGACATGGTTGCTTTGATGGTGTTCGCAATGTTCGCATCGCAAGCTATTAATTTTGCTTTTCCTATTGAAAACCTTTATTAACTCCTTGGCTGCGGCATACCTGATAAACATACCTGGTTGTTACTGGCGCTGTGTATAAGTTGCAGTTTGCGCTTTGCAATCTATTTTTACTTCAGTCTACTGTTTTATTTAATATTATGTCCTCCTGTCTTCTTCGGATGCTTAAACCCGAATTTCAAATTTCTCATTCACAGTGTGGTTAAATAGCGATTTTTTTTCCGATATCACCTACAGTGAAAATAATTGTTGATTGTCCTCTCTTATCCAGATATTAGTATCAGAGATAGTTTAAAGCCCATCAATGGTAATAATTATCTTTTTACAAAAAATGTGTTCTGGATGTCTTTCGCAGGATTCGTTTTAGTGCCAATATCTTCAGATTCCAGACCTCCACCTCCTAGGAAGTTTACAGTTGATCGACCATTCCTATATTTAATCCTCTTCGAAGACCAAATTCTGTTCGCTGGCACTTACACAAACTAACGATGAGGTAAAATACAGATAATCGACAGGGTTGCTTTTTGTGGTGTTCGCAATGTTTGCTTCGCAGGGATTTTGCTTTTTCTATTCAAAACCCCTTACTTGCTTATATTAACTAGATTTACCTGGTTACATACATCTAAGTTGCATTAAGCGCTTTACACTTACAATATCGTCTTCTTTATTCCTCTTCACCTTTTTTAATTAACATGTCGTCCTGACCTCTTTGTATGCTAAAACCCGAATTTAAAATGTCTTCCCTGAACAATAGTCTAGACTTTAGAAGTATTGGTCTGATGAACTGCACCACCAAAATTTCCCGAAATGAACACAACTCAGAAAACAAATTTCCTTCGCTACAAAAAGCGTGGTTGCAGCAATTGATTGTTTGATTATCATCCATAGGATTGATTTTAAGGGTAATAACACTATATTTTTAGCCGCGTTGAACAGTTAAGTTCACAGTCGACCGTCCATTCTTATATTTGATCCTCTTTGAAGACAAAAATCTTGCTGGCATCTACACTAACTAAACTAATGCAAGAACCTAGAGGTCTTAGTAAAATTGGATATCTACGCATTTGGCTTTTCTTATCAAAGTCTCGGAGGATGGAGACGCAGAGAAGACTCTGCGTCTCCATATTTGTATAAACTTTGCCATCCGCCCTGTCTTGTAGGTACCTTAACTGAATTTTAAATAACTATTGACCTCTGACACTACGCAAGTTATTCCTTAATAATAATTGGCGTAAAGTCTTTGCACTGCTGACATCGAATTCAAAATTATGCTGCAATTCATTTTTTACATTGATTGTTATTCACAGGAATGGTTTTCATGTATACGTCGTCACTATCTGAACCACCACAGCCAATCAAGTTTATCGTTGACCGTCCCTTTTTGTATACGATTCTCTTCGAAGACAAAATTCTGTTTGCTGGCACCTACACCAACTAATGCGAAAAGTGTTAATAATAAAGTAGGTATAACTGTCTAAATAGCATGGGATTTGACTTTTGCATGCTTATCAAGATCAAGACCTGCTTAGTCTGCATTCCCATATTCTCATTCAACATTGACCCTTTAAATTGCTACAGGAGTAGCAGATCTAATTTTTTGGTTAGGAACCTAAAATATTCTTTAGTTTGTTTATATCTTTAATTTTTATTTTATGCTTTCTTCGCCTGTCTACTGTAATTAATATTTCTTATATCTCTTTCTAACAAACAAGACATGCTTTTCAATGTTGTTTATTTGTATTTTATATGATTCTGTAGGCGTGATAAGCTAAATAAAAACAACACTAGTTCCATCATGGAACTGTTAATGGTACTAGTGACAATGAAGGGGATTACTTTCTTTTTCAGGAAATACATACATACATAGCTAACACAGCAATTCTTGGAGAAAACTGAGCTTCCGGCGATTATTTTCACAATTAACAGACTGAATTGCTTACAAACTACCTAGTTTAGGAATTTAATAACTAATCCCTTTTGATTTGTATGTTTATTGTAATTCACTGGATCGCTAATAGCGATAACTAATTTCCTCGCATACCAACAAGATTTACTGTTGATCGTCCGTAGCAATGCAATTCTGTTTACCAACAACAGACTATTGATAAATTAGGTATTGCGTTTCGTCAGGATTTAGAATTTTAGATGTTGCTCTTGCTTCCTGCCCTATCATCTTCTCGAGTCAAGTACTAAGGAATCATGTTTTATTTTCAATGATCTTCCCTTCATTTGAACTTTTTCTTGATTTTTATTTTCTTCTTTATATTTATTCTTGATTCTTCTTCTTCTTACTTTTATTGTATTATAAGTTGTCTTTGATTTTTTCGTGACGTTGGTAACGTCTGTTTTAAGTCAATGCTGGCAAGTTCTTCACTCCTCAGTGGGGAGACAGGCAAAGATAATCTAAGATGGCGCCACCATAGCTGGTCTCAATCTGACCAATGAAATCTATTTTGAAATATAAAATGACATTAAAACATTTTCAACCAATGACGTTGGGAACCAGCTATGCTAGCGCCATTAGTTCCACAGTGTGTCTCCCCATTATTGATTGTCAGAGTTACAAGGGATGACGACTGACTAAAAAAAAAATGATTCTGTATAGTCCGTCAATTAGATTATCGAAAAATATTGGATGCGTGTTTTTTGTTTTATCAAATTAATTAAAAATTACGAAGATAAAACGCATCAAAGATCATGAGTGGGTGCTGGTGTTGTGACGTCACTTTAAGGTAAAAAATGTACCGAAATGTGACGTCACACGAGTTTTCGGCACACTGTATCGTATCAATTTTTGTTTACGTGAAAAAAGAAAAAATATGTGAAAAAATATGTATGTTTAATATTTACCGCAACATTCATACACGATAAAAATGTTTTTAAGCTTGTTTTAAGCGTCGTTTTCTTTTTTAGAAATCATACTCGTGATGAGTAATTTTAGTAGGTTTAACAAGTTATTATTTTTCGTATTTAGTGCTAGATAACCTATGCCACTCCTTCTGACCTCGAATTATTAAATATACAACTCGTATGTCACTCCTTCAAAATGTAATCATTTATTGGAATCATTTGTCATTTCCAGCGCTCCTTCTAACACAATCTTTACCACCGGAACCAGTGAAGTTTACCGTGGACAGTCCATTTTTATATTTAATTCTATTCGAAGATATAACTCTTTTTGCTGGCACCTATGTAAATTAAGGTGATATAAATACTCTACGATCAAAATAAGAATAGGTTTATCCTTGATTAAGAGTTCACATGTTATTTAATGATTTTAGACCAAACTGAAGTTTGTTTGCATAACAAAAACTTCAGAATTATGTGTAAGGTCAAGCCTATTCTCGTTTCGATCGCATAATACCTACACTTTCGAAATAAATGTATTTGATTTCAGCTATCATTTCTTTTTCTAGCTTTACTATTAGACAGATAGGTACTAACTCTTCATCAAGTCTAAGTTCATGTTTCAGTGGGGCGGATATCCCATTAACAAAAATGACAAACATGTTTCTAGATCCGTGGTCTAAGATTTCTGAGGTGTTCGGATTTGGCCAACGACTCGCTTGTCTAAATTCCCGTTATGTGCAGTGTGCTTTTGTTTTACGAATAAATAAAACGTTAACTGATCACTTTCTTTGATCTTTTATTTACACGCGAGTCACATAATACATGTTAGAATTGATTGGTATTGTTTGTCATTTTTCAGGAGTAATTTTAGTACCAGAATCGTTAGATTCTCAGCCACCAGAGCCCGTGAAGTTTATCGTGGATCGTCCATTTTTATTTTCAATCCTTTTCGAAGACAAAATTCTTTTTGCTGGCACTTACACAAAATGAGGAGATCAATAAACTTGTGTTATATTTTAGGTAATTTTTAATTTTAATTTTACATATAGTGCTTGCATAATGAAGTGGGTTTCAGTTTCCAAGTCTCGGCTCATTGCCGACTGGTTCGGATCGGTGCAGGTTTTATTTCATCAAGTGCATGAGACTATAATAACATGAATTATTTCGATACGGTTGAATAAAAACCGACAACTTGTTAGCCTCTTCTAAAGCACTCAAACTCAATCTCTTTATTGCATTCATGTGTTCCTACATTTAGTTGTTACATAATGATATTAAGTATGGGCTATGGTAAAGCAAGGTTAAGGTATTATGAAAGCATTATTTTCCTTAAGTGGTGACCTTTGTGGCCGATGTGGCCCTGAGATATGCTGAAGTATGTCTTGATCCAAGTGGGTTTGTCCATTCTCATTTAAAATTTTCTTATTGTTTGTACATTCATTTTTGTACGTACCTGTTTTACGTTTCTATTAATATTAGTACCTACGATAAAACGGAAAGAAAAAAAAGGATTTCATCAGTTTTGTAGTACCTAGACCTACACTACATAACTGAGTCAAAACGAATCCGGATGTTATAATTATGTTAACGTGGGCATCTATATTTACTACACATTCTAAGATTATACGCAAAATTAAGTTTGGTTAGGGATCTCTCATTACTTTGTTTAAAAAGTGTAACTAATATAGGTGTAACATTTCGACTGAACTCAACTGTCCCATTTCTATGACATCGGTTGTGTTTCACAGGAATCTTTGCCGTGGCAACATCTTCGATTAGTGAACCACCTCCGCCGACGAAGTTTACAGTTGATCGTCCATTTTTGTATGTGATCCTCTTGGAAGACAAAATTCTTTTTGCTGGCACCTACATACAATGAGGTGACAATAAATTGATTATAACATCACAAATCTAATTCAGGTTGTGGAAGCTTATCATTAACCGACTTCTTTTATTTTTTTTAACTTTCTATCCTTTCCGTTGTGTGCGCATTCTATCTAAAAACTTCAGGGCTATCTTGGTTCATCTCTAGTTTTAGTTCCCTAAAGGATTCTGGATTGCGGAGTGGCAGGCCCAAGTTTCGCCACAATGGTCGTTCTAGGAACATGCGCAGTGTAGCTTTAAGCTAAGAAGTATTGTGTGAAAGCCTACCACGTTCAATGGTTTCACTGACAATAAACCGATTGTGATTTACAGGTATTATTGCCGTGCCTCCATCTTTGGATTTTCAACCACCACCAACAACGAAGTTTACAGTTGATCGTCCGTTCTTATATTTGATCCTCTTCGAAGACAAAATACTTTTCGCTGGCACCTTCACAAATTAAGGTGATTACTTAATTATGTTTCTAATTGTATTTTCATTTTTCATCTTTTTCGGATCAATATCCCGTTAAGTCGACTAATTGTCAACTTAACCAAGTCTCATTACCGGTGGTCGACATTAGGGTTCTCCATGGTCTGTGGGTCTGTTTTTTTTCTCCAGTGAAAATCTTCATAAATAAATAATGATATAATAAATATCGCTGGACATTACACACAGCGCCATCTAGTGCCACACTAAGCAACGAGGCTTGTGTCGTGGACACCAGATAGTTGATATACTACATAGATACTTTTTTGTTTGTAAATACATACTTATTATACATATAAACATCCGTGACTCGGAAACAAATGTCCATGCTCATCACACAAACATTTGCTCCGATCGGGATTCTAACCCGAGACCCTAAGAACGTAAGACAGCCTCACTACCGCTGCGCCATTCGGGTCGTCAAACGTGTAGGTATCGTGGGTAAATTATCTTGGAAGTTGCTTCCGTATATTTTATTTCCCTTAACTGTTTTGTTTTGCTGTCGTGTTCTTTAGTCTCTGCATAATTATTATCCAGGAGAGGGTAAAATCTTGATGTTGCTATATTTGTTTTTAAACGTCCTCAGGAGCGGCAAGGGAACAATTTTTAATTTTATTTCGGTATGTGAGACAGAGCTGCGTCCAAACAAGTTCAATACACACTTAGGTAGCGCCAACCCATTTCGCAAAAGAATAGTGGGAAATTCTATGAAAATGCGACAACACGTCATACGAACGACCCAAATAACATTATAAATGTGAAATTTGAATGTCTGGATGTTTGCTATTTTAAACGGGTTAACTGATTTGTCTGAAATTTGGCATACAAATAGTTTATAACCTGGGTAACAAATAGTATACTTACTTTTTATCCCGGTACATGAAAAGGCGCAGACGAAGTCGCGTTCAGAAGCTGATGTTTCATAAATTATCTTTTATGGATCATTTTCATCAACAGGAGGACATATCATGCTAGCGGCGCCAGCGCTTCCACCGCCAACGCCTGAGGAGTTCACAGTCGACCATCCATTTTTATATCTGATATTATTCCAAGACAAAATTCTTTTTGCTGGCACCTACACGAATTGAGGTGATAATTCTGCATTCATATTATACTCTTTTTCTCGTAAAATAGGCCTTGATTTTTTTGTATGAAACTATGAAATCCGTCTTCTAAATCATATTGAACTTGAATGAACAAACCAATAAATTAAGACCCAAAGTCGATGATTGTAGACTTAGGTTTCTTCTGAGTATACTCTTGTTTTGATATACAGGGTCAAATTAGCTAGTGAAACTCGAAGACATGACGTGACTGACGCAAAAAAAATGTGTTTTTTTTGGTTTGTCACACATTTACATTTGTTACCCACGTCTCAGGCGTTTTGGTTGCTTTTTTTTTCGGATCAATATCGCGTTAAGTCGACACCCACCCGTACTAACTGGGTTGTGGAGGTCAGATAGGCAGTCGCTCCATGTAAAATACTGGTATTCAGCTGCATCCGGTTAGACTGAAAGCCGACCCCAACGTAGTTGGGAAAAGGCTAGGTAGATGATGATCCCGTTAAGTCGACGAATTGTCAACTTAACAAAATCTCACTAACGCTGGTGGTTATTGGTGGTCTCCATAATAATCAGCATTGATTTTCTTCTCCAGTGGAAATCTTTATGGATGTGTGTCGTGCATAATCAATTTATCTTGGAAGTTGCAGGTTCCTTATTTTTGCTATCGTCTTCTTTAGTCTCTGAATAATTATTATCCAGAAGAGGGTTACATCTTGATTAATCACGCAAGAACAGCGTAACGGATTTGGATGAAATATGGCATACAGATAGTTTATAACCAGGGTAACAAATCGCATACTTTTTATCCCAATTAATGATAAGGCGCAGACAAAGTCGCGGGCAGAATCGAATGTTTCATAATTAGATATCTTTTAAGGATTTGTCATCAACAGGAGGACGTTTCAAGCTAGTGTCAGCAGCGCCCCTACTACCACCGCCTAAGAAGTTCACAGTCGATCATCCATTTTTATATCTGATATTGTTCGAAGACAAAATTCTTTTTGCTGGCACATACACGGATTGAGGTGATAATTCTGCAGTAATATTATACTTATTTCTGGTAAAACATGCCTTGATTTAATTTATGAAACTTCATTTTATTATATGTATTTCTTCTGGCTCAAAAAAAAAACTGGAAATCTGTCTTCTAATCATATTGAACTTGAATGAACAAAACCACTTATTAAGACCAAAGTGGAGTGCCTCAGTTTTCTAGTAATAAGCAAAAATGCTCGATAAAAACTTTAATTTGCAGTGAAAAAAAGACTTTGAAAATGAAAATTCCTTCCGGAACCCTGTCTGGGCGAGTTACTATATCTATACCTCGTATGTCTACACATTCACATCATTCGCCTAGCAGAATTTATACGTTATCAGGTTGTTCCGAGTAGCCAGAGGCCCGGACGTCTGACAACAGTCTTGCCAAGGGGTATCCTGTTCGTGTGTTGTGTGTTGCGCTCGGATAGGCAGTCGCTTCATGTAAATGACTGATATTAAGCTGCATCTGGTTAGTCTAGAAGCCCACCGCAGAGAAGGCCACGCAGATGTCATTGAAAGTTCGCCTACTTCAAGTTGTATTTTCAGATGATGGATGGTCTAGCTAAACATTATATTTGTTCCGCAGGACTTATTTTGCAGAATTATTCTTCTGTTAGCATACCGCCGCCCGCTGTGAAGTTCATAGTGGATCATCCCTTCTTGTTTCTAATACTTTTTGAGGATAAAATCCTCTTTGCTGGCACCTATGTTTGAGGTGATGTTTCAATGCTTAATTTCTTTGTTACATCAATCATTATCATCAGCAACTGCCCTTATGTTTATATTCTATTTACGTAGGTTGTATCTTTGTTTATTTCATCCATATAAATATAGAACGCTTTCCTCGGTTTGGTAGAATATTTTCAACACTTTTATTACCTAGCATATCATGCCAGAAAAGAACTCGGTAAATCCCCATTTATTAATAAACCACTTTCATTTTAAAATAAAGTTTAATAAAGGTATGACTGATTAGTTGTAGTTGAATGTACAGTCAACTGCACTTCGATGGTAACAGTTTCACATCGATAGCGCCTTTATTGCTTAGCAGTAAGTATGTGGCTTTGATTGTTAATGTTGCTATTGACGTGCGTTTGACCATACCTTACCACATTTACAATGCCGCGGAATAGAAAGGGAGCGAATATTTCAACGAAATCTTACAAGGCATAATAAACTTTATATCAATTATGTAATGTAGTTACAACCTAGACAAGAACTGTGCGAATGCCCGAGAAAGCGATGGATTTCGCGAAAAGGCGAGAGAATTCTCCGGAAGACGCACGACTTGTTTTTTGGCTCGTATCTAGTCTACACAACTAATATAAAGTTCAGTATGCTTTGTAAGAATCCGTTATAAAAATTCGCTTAAAACAGATTCTGCTGCTATGTAAATTGATCCTTAGCGGCAATTAAATTACGCATCTAATGGGATCGGTTCATTAATGGGGACATTGTTCCAAAGCATAGCCCTTTGGAACAATGTCCCCATTAATGAACCGATAAGCTTTGCTTGGAGAACTAAATATGGGACTTATTGACAAGTAAATAAGAGCATTGGTTTGCACGAAATGGCTGCCCTGCGATTTCCTGGTGTTCTTTGGTATTCATCTGGGCATCATTGACATAACCAGACAGATAGTAGTTGAGTACTTGGTTTAAAATACATGGCACATTAAGGTTTTAGAAAAAAGATTCACTCTAGGGAGTCTGTATTTTCAAAAGCTCAATGAGTCATGTTAATTCCTGGGGAATGTGCTATGCTTTCACAAGTTATTTTACCTCTGACATCAACCAAAGCAGAACCTTATTGCATCTGAATAAAGATCACTTGGATATTGACAGTGAAGGAAAATCAGAAGTAATTTAGCTCTGAAGGACGTAATTTAGCTCTGAAGGACTGTATCCCCTTTTCTCTATTCCTAGCTGGGATAATACAAGCTTACTTACTATCTTACTTCTAGGTCCCAAAGAGGATGGCAGAACTAACATTGCTTTTCAATTACACAGGTGCAGTAGCCGTTCCAATGTCATCACTTTCAAGACCACCACCTCCAATGAAATTTACTGTGGATCATCCTTTCTTATATGTAATACTTTTTGAAGATAAGATTCTTTTTGCAGGCACCTATGCATTGTAAGAATAATGTGGAAATAAGAATAACTGAAAGTTTCTAAAATGTCACTGTCAACACATTGTATTTTGATCAATGATACATTTCAATTTTGTCGTATGGTTATTCTGCCAATTTATTGAAGTGCATTTATAAAATAAACATTATTATATGATCATTCAGTGTTTTATTTAACCCAGTAAGATGATATTTGTAATTTAATAAACATTATTATATAATCATTCAGTGTTCTATCTAACCCAGTTAGATGATATTTGTAATTATATGATCATTCAGTGTTTTATCTAACCCAGTAAGATGATATTTGTAATTATATGGTCATTCAGTGTTTTATCTAACCCAGTAAGATGATATTTGTAATTAAATGATCATTCAGTGTTTTATCTAACCCAGTAAGATGATATTTGTAATTATATGGTCATTTAGTGTTTTATCTAACCCAGTAAGATGATATTTGTAAATAAGTGATCATTCAGTGTTTTATCAAACCCAGTAAGATGATATTTGTAATTATATGGTCATTCAGTGTTTTATCTAACCCAGTAAGATGATATTTGTAATTATATGATCATTCAGTGTTTTATCTAACCCAGTAAGATAAAATATTTGTAATTTACCCAGTACCTACCACCACAACCCTGTTTTTGGTCGTCAGTTTGTTTGAAATATTGGTATTCAGTTCCAACCAGAAACTGTAGGCCATCCCTAACATAATTGGGAAAAGCTTATGCAGGTGTTTGCAGGACATGATTGGATTTTTTCCTTAAAAAAATGGATTAGTCCGGACTTGACTTAACATAATTCAAAGCCTTGTGCCATGAAGTTTTTAATTATAAAACAGCATAAAACATAGAGGATAGAGTAGATGAGATTTTTTTTTATTATTTTTAGTTTTGATGTTTGTTAATTCATATAAATCAATCAGCTGAAATAAAACATTATTATTACTTGAATAAAATTTATAATAAATTATTCCGACAACAATAATTTTTTAACAAAGAAAAGATAAGACCCTCTGACCAGAATGTATTTTTCTTTGTGCGCGGCAACGCAATTAGATTTTCACTAAAACCTTGAAAGTTTTTTTTCTTTGAGCATTGTAAAAAAAACCCGCACAGCAAGTCCGTGCACTGTTGGAAATGCGGCCTTGGATTTCACAAACTACTTGGTACGTGTTCAGGAAACCGCTTTGTTTATACTTAAAACAATGAACATAATCGTCACTTACTCTGCTGTGCTCACATTTTGCTGCCAATATTTGTCCGATATTGACAATTGATATGACATAGGTACTTGGATAATTTCTTGATTCACATAAACTTTTCACTAATAAAAAAACTCGTGAAAAACTTTATCGATTGTAACTGTTTAAATGTTTTGGAAAACAGACAAACTTCGAAACTCGGGAAACTTTTGTTTTGCACAGATTACTAATATGTTGTTTTGGTTTGTTTTTGTTGTTTTGACACAATGACATTGACATTTAGATTTTTGAAGTTAGCTTCAGTTTATTTTTAAAACTACTAAATTCATTTTTGCAATTCAAATCAAACGTTGTCTGCAATTTGCAGGGCAGTGTCTCAGGTTGTATGTTATTAGAATATGATGAGCGACCCGGCGACGCATTACAAATATGGCCTTGTGTACTTTTTCATAAAATGGTATTTTTCATACAGCCTGAAACTGACCTGCAAATAAAAAAATTGAATTTCGCGGCCTTTAGAGGTGGAACTTGGAGAGTTTATGAACTTGGAGGGTTGTGTAAGTGTACCTACTGCGTACCTGTTTATTGGGTGTTGTGAGTCGCAACTGTTGATGACGATGCACCACAGTTGTATTGATGATTTTCATGATTATAATTCTATAACTACATACGCTTTGCAGTTGCGAACAATATTTTAAACATTTAACATAACACGCCAGCATATTGTAAAAAACGTAATAAGAATATTTGAATTTCGCGGGCTACCCAGGAGCATCCACCTTTAGGTGAATGCTCCTGGCATTACCAGCCCGCGAAATTCAATTTTTTTTTTTTGCAATTTGCAGGTCAGTTTCAGGCTGTATGAAAAATACCATTTTATGAAAAAGTACACAAGGCCATATTTGTATTGGGTCGCCGGGTCGCTCATCATATTCTAATCAACATACAACCTGAGACACTGCCCTGCAAATTGCAGATAACGTTTGATTTGAATTTGGATTTGCAGGCCAGTGCTAGAGTATATAAGTATATGTTGATTAAAATATTATTCGCGGCTGTAAGACGTATGTAATTACAGAATTATTATCATCAAAATAATCAATACTACCCTCAAGTTCATATAGGTGCAGGAATGACTTTGACCTTTAAAAAGTCATTTTTTCCACCTTAAGAACTTGGAAGGTTGTTTTAATATCGCATGCGTTATTGCGATAATGCATCCCGATTCCTTGCACACAACTGAGTTTTTATCGTCCGAAATTTCTATTTCTTAGTTGTGTTTTTAGCAGGTTTTTTACCTAATGTCGGGCACGGGGCAGTCACAGTTACTTGTACTTTGTACCTATTCCATTTTGACCGCGCTCATACTAGGGGGGAGGGGGGCGCTAGGGTAATGTTTGCACACGGGCGCTACATGGGCTAGAGACGCCTCTTGGGGCAGATTCGCCATTTTTGTATCGAATATTGCAGGACGCAAAACGCAAGCGTCCTACTTCTATTGTGTCGATATTATCGCAGCAGTGTGTTACTTTGTAGCCGTCCTAATACATAATGTACTAAAAATGGATATCGCAATAACGCATCCGGTATTATTATCGACCGATAAAAACGCGCATGTGTGGTGGAGCCTTTATTCGTTTTTTTTTTGTTTTTTTTTTTTTTTTTTATGTAGGTACCAAACGTACTGTATGGTTTGGGTACTGTATGGTGTCGGACGTAAAGAATAGCACCATCACATATCTTCCCGTGAGTGTCGTAAGAGGCGACTAATGGACTTACCAGAGAATGGGCAGCAGCGTTCTCTATGCTTTTGTAACAACCGGGCAACCGTACTGCGATCGCCAACCCGCCTGCCAAGCGTGGCGATTATGGCAAAAGCCCCCTTTGGGAGAGGCCTATGTCCAGCAGTGGACGTCTTTCGGCTGAAAAAATGATGATGTACCAAACGAATAGCAACGGATCAACTCGCTGAGTGCTGACGGATGATACTGTGATAGAAATTGACTTTTTTTTAATGGTATCTCGCAGTTCAACCTAGGAGAGTGTCGTCTGCTTAACCGGACTATCCTGTGGGTGCCTTAGGCCTCCAGCCAGAGCATGGAAAACTTACAAATTAAGCGACTACACGCTAAGGGCACCTTCTGAGGGTACGACCCTTGGCCTAAATCGTCGCTGGGGGAGGACAGCAAAGGGACAGGCTGGATCTGAGCATGAACTGAGTGATAGAGATAGACTGACAGACATCAGTATATTACAGAGACTGTGTCAAAGAGTATAATAATAATAAGGGAGGACTGTGTCATTGAGGTAGGAAAAACTAGTTTGGACTGGCGACTCTATGTCTGTCACTCTCTGAGTCTCTGTCATAGAGCGAGCATCATTTATATCGGTCACTGATGACTAGGCAGCATGGTCTCAGACCTTAGCCTGTTCCGTCAGGAACTAATGGGGAATTTTCCAGTGCTTTTTATGAACGAACTAGATGGCGCTGATCAACTTTTGGGAATAATAAAATGGAGCCCGAGCCGAAGGCGAGGGCTGTTAGTAATGTCGAGGATAAAAGGGTTTGTGGGCGAGTTATAAACTCTGCTTTTCACTTCGATTGCGAGGAAATAAAACAGTAGTATAACATAACATTTCTTTAATTAAAATTCAAAGTAAAATTAGTACAGTTTTGAATACTGAATGTAATTGTTTTTCCCGGCATATCACCGCTTTATTTTTTTTTAATCTTACGACATTAATATTAGGCTTGGGCTGCAGACCTATACAGCCAAATATTAAATTAATTTTGTAATACTTAATAATTTTCCTAAATTAACTAATTAACCTACCGTACTTGAATTTAAATTTTAATATCTTTTATGTCTTAAAAAACACAGGGCAAGGCAAATAAATTAAAGCAAATATTATAAAATAACAAATTCTATTTAGGGACTTCTTATTGTGTTTGGCTGCTCATTTTCTTTGCCTTAGTAATTAGACATTTATGAGTAGATACGTTGATGCACTTGTGCACAAAATTCGATTTTATGCAGCCTATATCCTGCACAAATAAGCACTTTATGAGCATGAGAAGTGAAAATAAATTTTATTAAACAATGAGTTCGACATGTGTTTAGGACAGTTTTTTTTGCCCTGTTAAAAGATTTTACCATTGGCCTTTCTAAACGTAGTAATTTTTTTTTTCATTGGATTTTACTAGAAAACCGAGGTTAAAAATATTGCCAAAGCTGATCAGCGCCATCTATTGATATATACTGAAGCGTTGTGACCACAGAGAACGTTGTGACCTAGAGTGAGTATATATTATGTTCTGTGGATATCACAGGCTGCATTCCGTATTAGAAAATAATCGCTCATAGCGCTCACATCTTTAATTTGCGTTCCAATTTAGATAATTATCACGATTATGACAGCTTAGAGCTGTCATCAATTCGAAACACTCGTGAACGCGTTGACAGTGAACATAAACCCAAACCAAAATCTTTCACAAGACCCTATTTTTGAATATGGAAATTATGTTGGTTGACTCAATCGACTCTTATCTCAGATTTTGAGATAGAGAACGACGATTCGTCCAGTGATGAAAAGGATGACGGAAGTGTTTTTATTAGCGTATTTTGCCCCCGGCAAAGATTTACCCCTTAAAAAAATACCACGAATTACAAATTACATAGATGCAACGATAATTAAATATAATGTATTGGCGACGCAAAGATTCTAACTAACGCCTCAAGTGTCAAAATTGTGAAGCTGTATAAGAACGACAGTTTGACAGTTTTCGATACAATTTACGTCACGGAATAATTTATTAATATAAATCAGATCTAAGTGGTTTCTTGCTGGACGAGACAATAATTATGTTGTCACTAATCGATGTTAGAGCGTCTGCAGGATACACAAAATCAATGCGTTATGGACAAATCTAGACGGTACTGCTATGGATATGGAAGGAAATTTAAAGGATGAACGAAAAATGTGATTATTTAGTTTATTCTGAAATATTAAAATATTTAGCGATAAGAAGTGTTTTTTAAGACGAAAATCATATTTTGGAAATTTGTTTATGTCTTGATAATGTGTTTAAAAAAAAATCTAAATAGTACCACCAGTATGATCTTTTATTTAAAATTTGAATAAAAATAAATTCAATATTTATTGATTTACAGTATTTATTGATTGTAAAAATATATTACAACTCTTGCTTTCCTTTACGCTTTTATAATTGGACCGAAATTTGTAAGACCACCAACTTTAAAATATCATCAAAATAAGGAACCAATCCAAAAAAAGTGAAATTGGCTTGCCTATTAATTTTTTCTTCCTAATTTTGTCTTTTGGAAACAAGCAAAGTGTCGTTCTTAGACAACTTCTAAATTTCGCCGCTAGAGGCGCGCGGATAATGTTTGCATCGCCATAGTTAGATGCGACTCCTAAGTTCTTATCAAAACAACACAACCTGTCAACACAACTGTCATTTTTGACAGCGCTCACGGTGATATTTATTTGGGGCATGGTCGGTGTAATCGCAAGATGGCGTATGTCATGACGTCATCTATGACGATTCAAGCGACATCGATATCGCGCTATGGACGCTCAAATCGATTACAGCGCAATGGGGCGGGCAACTGGTGGAACTAATGGCGCTAGCACCGCATGAACCAAACACCGTCATTGGTTGAAAATCTGTCAATGTCATTTTATATTTTAAAATAGTTTGTCAGATTGGGTCAAAGCTATGGGCGCGCCATCTACAATCAGCTTTGACCAGCCTTTCCCATTCGGAACGCGGCCACAGACAGAGACAGATGGAGATGGGATGAGTACTTTGTAAATTTTGTACTAAGTGCATCTAGTCCGATTCCGTAAAAAAACTTGATCCAAATACCTATTCCACCTAGTCCATTAAGTAGGTACTGCTTAGTGTTTGCATACCACCGATACGTGCAGGTACAGGGTATAGTTCGGTTCAAACTTAATGGCGGCTCGGAAGTTAGCTGCAAGTGAGGGTCTGCGCATTATACAGACAAAATGATGCGTCATCTGTGCCCCGTCGATACCTAAAATTGTTCTCTGCGAAGCTTTAGATTAGATGTTCTGAATCGCCATAAAGTTTAAAGCGTTATTCCTGCGCAGACCGTCACTCGCAGCTAACTTCCGAGCCGCCATTAAGTTTGAACCGAACTATACATACGTAGTTATTAATTGTAATCTTCCCGTCATACTTTACACAAGTTTACGACTGTCAGAATAAAGGTTTATCTACTTTGTAGATTGTTGGCGTATTTAAAAGATTCAATTCATTTTTCAAAATACTATACCATTTTTTTGCCTTTTTTGTACTTTTTTTTTTGTTCTTTTTTTTTCACCTTTCTTCAATCATTGTTTTAATATTTTAATAAAACTAAAATCAAAAGTTCTTTAAACAAACCTTCGTTACAAAAAATGTTTGCTCCAACCAGCTGAAAAAAGGTGAATGCTCCAACCAGCCCGCGAAATTCAAATTCGACCTTTAGTCAACATACAACCTAGCACTGGCCTGCAATTCGGAAAAAACGTAAGAAAATTTGAATTTCGCGGGCTACCCTGGAGCATCAGCCTTAAGTCCGATACGCGTATCGCGTACGCGATACGAGACGTCAAGTAGTTATCAATATGGCGAGCCGGCAGCCACCACCGCGGGTGCCGAACGCCGCCGCGTAGGACTAGGTATATAGTATAATGTACTCTGTGGACCAGGTGGATCGAGTATAGAGTAGAGTTGGGAGTAGGTCCTAGTCTCCTTAAATACCTAGTGCCTGGATCTGTTCTAGTATATACGCTTCATCTCAGATGAGCAATGTGAGAGATGTTAAGGAAGCACTTCTAGAATAGAGCGCATCCAGTTGCTTTATTTACGTTGCTATGGGTTGTTATTTTTCTTCTAGTTTTGACTTCTCAAATATACATTTCTATAAACAACATTTTATTTCTTATTCTTTAATATGGTAGCAGAGCGTTAACAATTAACATTGTTTAGTTGCAATAGTGAAAAACCAACGGGTTCTCAAATATGCAATCGTCCGGCGTAAAAATCGAGATTGGTCGACTCGATGGTATCACTAACTGGCAAACATGGAGATACAAGGTGAAATTACTACTGAAGAGTACTCCAGGTACGCTAGAAGCAATTGAAGGCAAGTTAATTAAGCCGAAAGATCCAGGACAAACGGCTAAAACTGAAGAATTACAAAAGTTTAAGAATGAAATGGAAATGTTTCAAAAATGTGACAGTCAAGCACTTCTAATTCTTACTACGAATATGACTGAAGGAACTTTACAAAAGGTAATGCGATGTGAAACGTCATGTGAGATGTGGAAAGAGCTTCATAGGCTTTATGATGGAGCAAAGGAAGACAGGAGTTACGATCTCTGCATGAGGTTCTTCCGCTACCAGAAAAGCGAGGAACATGATATGGCCACGCATATTTCGACTCTCAAGACTGTTTGGTATGACTTGAACAATGAGATTGAAGGAAATGATCTACCAGAAATTTTATTGATATGTAAAATATTGGATACACTTCCTGAGCAATATTTCAACTTTAAGTCGAGCTGGCTGTTGATGAATAAGAGTGACAAAAATATAGAAAACCTGACGACACAAGTATGTGCTTTTGAGAGGTCTTTAGATCAGAAGAATTTAGAAGAAAGCGGAAGTAGCAATGGACTTCTTATGTTAATAGGAGAGAAGCGCTACGAAAAACAAGGGATTAGCAAAAAGAAATGGAAGAAATGCAATTACTGTGGAGAAGGCTTTCACAAAGTCACATCTTGCAAGAAGTGGATTGCGGACGGTAGACCTCCAAAACCTCCAAAGCAATCTTCAAATATTGAGATGCTGACAGGCCTAACTCTAGCCTGCGATAGTAAGAAAACAGATAAAGACTTGTGGTATGTGGACAATGGCGCGACAAGCCACGTCACTAATAGATGAGATGTATTTCGCACCTTCGAAGTTTTTGACGAGCCTCATACAGTTATGACAGCCAATGGAGAGGTGATTGAAGGCATAGGAAAAGGCTCTATTCAACTTGAAGCTGATATAAACGGCCACAAAGAATTACTGGTCTTAACAAACGTATGGTATATTCCAAGCATTGAACGCAATCTATTTTCTGTGCTAGCTGCACAAGATACGCTAAAGAATAGCATCTTTCAGTCAACTGCTCAGTCATGTTATGTGAAGAACGATGACAAAGTCATTTTAGTCGGGAATCGCGACAAGTATGGTGGTCTGTACAAACTTAAAGTAAAAGTACTGATGCCCGAGCTTGAGATAAACCAACTAACGACGTCACAGAATCTTCAACTCTACCATGAACGCCTTGGACATCAGAACAAGAGACATGTAGCAAAACTGATACAAAGGGAGCTTGGAGTGAAGCTGGACTCAAGTTCTGCTGATATCTGTGAAGGCTGCGTCTTCGGCAAGAGCCATAGGCAGAAGTTTGGAGAGAGACCAAGAGCAAACAAACCTGGAGAGCTAATCAGTACAGACGTATGTGGTCCATTCCCTTACTCAATCTCTAAATTCAGATATTATGTTTTGTTCAAAGACTCTTTCTCAAAATATCGATGGATCTACTACCTGAGACAGAAGTCTGAAGTTCACGCTCGCTTAAAGGACTTTCTAGCAGAAGCAAAAACTTCCAGACACGTCGTGATGGAGATGCTAAGCGATAATGGAGGGGAGTTCTATAACGAACAGGTACGTAAGACTTTGAGAAAATATGGCATAAAACAAAGATTTACGATGCCATACACTCCCGAACAAAACGGATCCTCAGAAAGAGAGAACCGTACAATCGTGGAGATGACAAGAGCACTAATGCACGCTCATGAAAAGATACCAGAGGGTTTATGGGCATGGCTTGAGAGACGCCACGGCGTCCTCACCTTCCGCCTGACGCAGGTCCTCACCGGACACGGTGTTTTCGGGAGGTTCCTGCACCGAATCGGGCGGGAGGAAACGCCCGGGTGTTTCCACTGCGAGGATCGACCGGAGGACACGGTGGAGCACACGGTGGAGGTGTGCCCCGCGTGGGCGGAGCACCGCCGTGTCCTCGAAGCGGCGATTGGCGGCGGCGACCTCTCGTGTCCGGCCCTGGTGCAAGCCATGGTCCGGAGCGAGACGGAATGGGACGCCGTCACCTCCTTCTGCGAAGCAGTAATGCTAGAGAAGGAGGCGGCGGAACGTGAGAGGGAGAGAACCTCACAGCGTCCCGGCCGCCGCGGGAGACGCCCCGGGCGTCGGGGGCCACCACGTGGCCCCCGGCCACCGTAGGCGCGGGCCTGTGGACGGTGGGCTATGGGCTAGCTCGCCGTCCGTCCGTCTCATGACGACAGGCCGTGTCGACGGCGCGTTCGTGTTCCACGCGCGCCTCAAAGAGAGTCAGCAAAAAGGAAGGGGTCCGAAAGGACCGATGCCTGCCGGGGTTGCGGGACTATTCGAAAGAGATACCGTGGCCCCGGAACACAAAGGGCGATGAAGGAACATGGATGGGTTTTAGTCAGTAAAAGTCTGACACTCCCTCCTGCTCCGCCCAGAGCGGGAGAAGTCATTTGATGATTTCCCATCCGAAAAAAAAAAAAAAAAAAAAAAAAAAGGGTTTATGGGCAGAGATAGCCAAAGCCTCTGTTTATATATTAAACAGAACGGGACCTACTCCTATAGAAGAAAAGTCACCACATGAGCTCTGGTACGGCAAGAAGCCCAAGATTAATCATTTGAAAATCATTGGAAGCGATTGCTATGTGCATGTCCCAAAACTAAAGAGAGAAAGTAAGGTTGGCAGAAAAGCTGAGAAAGGCATTCTTATTGGGTACGACGGTGATGAAGGATATCGAATTTTCAATGTAAAGGGATTGAAACTGATCAGATCTCGAGATGTTGTGTTTGATGAGTTACCTTCACTTGAGAAAACTAAGATTGACACAACTTCTGCAATACCTGAACCAAAAATAAACACCTACGAGCTGCCAATGCCTCTTACAGATTCTAAAACTGTTTACGAAGAGAGTCACTCTCGTCCACCTTCAGAAGCGAATGAAAGCGTCGAAGAAAATTATGAGTCCTTAGAGGAAGATGAGCCTGTAAATGATGAACCTGTAAATACGGAACCTATGACACGACAACTGCGTGATCGAAGCCAGATCAGACCTCCACAACGGTTTGAGCAGTTTGTTAGCGAAGCTGTATCTATTCCTGAACCGACTACATATCAAGACGTCTTGCGAAGCTCTGAAAAAGATAAATGGATCGAAGCGATGAACAATGAAGTCAAATATTTACAAGATAATCAGACCTGGGAATTGACGAACCTACCTAAGAATAGAAAAGCACTAAGATGCAAATGGGTATTTAAAATAAAAAAGAACCCTGACGGTACTGTCGATAAGTACAAAGCACGATTAGTTGCTGTTGGATATTCTCAGAAGAAGGGAATTGATTATGACCAGACATTTAGCCCTGTCGCTAAAATGAGCACAATTCGAATACTACTAAGTATTGCTGCCAATGAGAATTTAGCACTCAGACAGTTTGACGTCTCTACAGCCTTCTTATATGGCACGGTCAAAGAGGAAATCTTTATGAGACAACCGGAAGGATACGATGACGGGACTGGTCGCGTATGCAAACTGAAAAGAAGCTTGTATGGGTTGAAGCAGGCACCTAAATGTTGGAATGAGTGTATCCACGACTTTCTTATGGAGATAGGTTTCATCCGGAGCGAAGCAGACCCCTGTGTCTACATCAGAGAACGTGGACAAAAGAAGATAATACTCGTGCTTTATGTAGATGATGGACTGGTGGCCGCGTCAGATGAGAAAGAGGCTGACGATTTCATTGAAAATGAATTAAAACGGCGATTTAAAATCACCACGAAAGTACCGTCCTATTTTCTTGGCCTGGAGATAGAACAACACAAAGATTGTACTATAAAAGTTCACCAAACTGCTTACACTAGAAAATTGATAGAAAAGTTTGGAATGAGCAATTGCAAGACGGTTGGGACACCAATAATAAAATCCGGGAAAGGAGATGAGGAACAAGAAAATCCAGAAATGCAAGTTTTTCCTTATCGGGAAGCTGTTGGATCTTTGTCCTATCTGATGGTTGGAACTCGACCTGACATTGCGTATGCGGTTGGAGTAGTATCTCGAAACCTAGATAAACCTACCAAAGGCAATATTCAACAGGTGAAGAGGATATTTAGATATTTGAAAGGGACTATTGATACTGCACTTGAGTACAAGAAAGGTGAAAAGCGGCTCATCTGTTATAGTGATGCAGATCACGGCGGAGACGAAGCGAGCGGATGCTCAACGAGCGGGATTGTATGCCTGTATGCTGGCTCAGCAATATCCTGGCGAAGTTCGAAGCAATCCATGGTTTCCCTATCATCCACAGAAGCGGAGATAGTTGCAGCCAGTGAGGCTAGTCGTGAAATGGTTTGGTTGAGGAGATTGTTCCAAGATCTGAAAACTAATCTAGATACGCCTACTTTGCGAATCGATAATGAGTCTGCAATTAAGCTCGCATATAACCCTCCATACGAGCAGCACCGCAAGACTAAACATATAAAACTGAAACACTTCTATGTGCGACAGTGTGTATCCGAGAAGGATATAACCATAGAGCAAGTACCGACTGCAGAACAACTTGCTGACATTTTTACGAAGCCTGTTTATAAACCGAGACTGGTAAGGCTCTGTGAAGAGTTCGGCTTGAAGAAGAGGGAATGTTAAGGAAGCACTTCTAGAATAGAGCGCATCCAGTTGCTTTATTTACGTTGCTATGGGTTGTTATTTTTCTTCTAGTTTTGACTTCTCAAATATACATTTCTATAAACAACATTTTATTTCTTATTCTTTAATAAGAGAGTCTATTAATAATGATGAGGCAGAGCATCTGATACAATACTTATTTTACTCCAATATTACTATACTCTTTGTTTTACTCTTTACTCTATGATCTGATATTATTGATGGAAGATAAAGTTTTACTATCGATTTGCAAACTTTATTCCCTGTCGTTGCTAAGTAATAATCACAGAGTACTTTTTAATAATTAAGATTAACTGCGGTAAGACAATCCCCTGACCGCGCTAATTTCCATGAAAAGAATGACTACTACGATAAGGAGATACATTGGTAAGTTTAATAAAAAACGCTCTAATTATCATGTTTGTTGTCAATATTTCTTAAAATATTCTTAAAAGTCAATATACAAAGTCAATATTTCTTAAAATATTATTATATTATTTAGTTAAATATTATTACCTATTATATTATTTCTGAAAATATTCCCAGAATAACCTTGTTTTTTCATGAATAGATTTGCAAATACATTCAATAGAATAAGTAGGTGCTCACCCGACTGCGGGAAAGCCAAAAAAAGGGAATATTATATGTTGTTCAGGCTATATATTTCTATCCCTGCACCTTTTTTCTTTATCACAGATATTGGGGCAAACCTTACGGATGAAATGTATCAGGGCGTGTACCACGGTTCAAAGAAACACGATCCTGATTTAGATGTGGTGCTGGCACGTAGCTGGGCTGCAGGGCTGGATAAGATGATCCTCACTGGAGGCTGCTTGACGGATAGTTTTAAAGCTATTGAACTGGCACGGTCAGATTGTAAGTTTTTATTGGCACAGGGGCTTAGCATCTGATACTGAACTATATGTAAGATATCAACCTTAATAATTATGTACCATCACATAGTTTCTCATGGAATAATTATTAATGTTTATTAACTCTTTAGTCTACTGATCATTTTACAGGTTCTGATTGTAAGAGCACTATAGTAAAGACCATCTCACAAAAGAAGTGTCCCAAATGCTACACTACTGTCATACAATATTCTATGTAGTGTTTGCGGCTTCTCTCGTGAGACAACCTCGAAAGACAAATAAATGCCCAATCTGTTGCTGTTTCTCTATTCCTGTTGGTTATTCTTTTAGTCTGATTTCAGCCAGATTATTTACAACAGTAGGTTGTCATCCAACCAGGTGTAAAGACTTTTTGCCTGATGCTGAAGCCTACCTGCAGTGCCTCCGAGACCTAATAACAGAGAATAAAGATAAAGTTGTGGCTATAGGAGAGTGTGGACTTGACTATGACAGGCTAAACTTCTGCGATAAAGATGTTCAGCTAAAGTAAGTGCTTCAGGATGTGTTAAGAAGCAACATCAGAAATAAATTACTAATTTTAAAAGAAAGAGTAGTTTAGAAAGATAAGGCAATCAAGCAAATAATTTATTTGCTTGTGTTAAACTGATAACTTGAATGTGCATAGTAAATTTTAGTAAGTATATAAATGTGAAAGTCTGGATGAATGGATGTATGTTTGTTACTCAAACACACCAGACCGGCTGAATAGATCTGGATGAAATTTGGCGCAGAGATTGCGGCATCTGCCAAAATGGGTTTGATAGCTTCCTGCTACCCTGGCGAGACAGCTTTAAGGTGGATGCTCCAGGGTGGGCTACCCTGGAGTATCCACCTTAAAGCTGTCTGTCTGTCTGCAAAATTCAAATTTTCTTACAATTTTTGCAATTTGCAGGCGTATTTAGTTAAAGAATTATAATCATCACAATCAATACAACCCTCCAAGCTCCTATAGGTGCAGGAATTTCTTTTTCAAGGTCAAAGTCATTGCTGCACCTGACAAAATCTAAATTACCAATATATTCCAGGTATTTCGAGTACCAGTTGCAACTGAGTCGTGAATTCAGTCTGCCGTTGTTTCTGCATTGTCGTGCGGCTGCCGACGACTTAGTCGCAATTCTGGAAAAAAACCGCAATTCGGTCGTTGGCGGAGTCGTACATTCTTTCGACGGAACCGAAGATGCTCTACAAAAGATACTCGACTTGGGGATGTACATAGGTATTAATGGATGGTCAGTTGACGACTGTGTATAATGTACTACACACCATAGCCGCCGACATGTCGGACGCGTCAAGTCGCCTAAAAAACTGCATTTATTCAAAGCTGACTTACTTGACAGAAGGTTGTATGTGTGTAATGGAATGCTGAACCACCGCCGCCGCGCCGAACCCGAATCCACAATTTCTTGGCTTTGCTAACTTAATGTCTGGCTATTGACTGTATCCCTAATCACCTTTCTGCCCTTGTTCCATGTTACTTGGGGTCGGTCGGCGCAATACGGGTTTTCTTGAATTCCCCTACTTTTCTGTGGCTATTTACTATTTCAGTAAACAAATATTTATTTTCAGCTCGTTAAGAACAAAAGAAAATTTGAAAGTAGCATCAAAAATACCTCAAGAGAAGCTTATGATCGAGACCGACTGCCCGTGGTGCGAAGTGAAGCCGACACACCCTGGCTACGCCCATGTGATGACGAAGTACCCCACAGTAAAGAAAGAGAAGTACTCTCTTGGTTCTGAAAGTCAGGTGAAAGGCAGGAATGAACCAGTCAATATTGTGTAAGTTTTATTGGAAACGGAATTAATTGTGTTTGAAAATTGCATAAAATTTTTTTCACTGTTCGACTTTAGTGCAGCATTTGAGAATAATCATAAAATAATGAAACCTTTAAACGTGTAAATAAGCTCGTCATCAGTGTCAGAGTTAATTTTTAGCTTAGGGTTGCGTCTCATCTAGCAGCACGGAATGGCACTGTTCCAGAAGGAATCGATTTTACCTTAGATACCCCGAATTTAATTAGAGCGTGCTTTTTCAGTAGTCTGGTTTCCAGTCTGTTGTAGCACACAAATTCTTGTTTACTTTTCAGGCAAGTTCTGGAGATTTTAGCAGCGATACGAAAAGAAAATCCAGATGAGTTAGCAACAGCAATTTACGCCAATACTAATAGATTATTTTTTAATAAATAAATATTGTACATAAATACAGTAAGTAACTTTATGTTAATAAATAAGCGAAAAGTTTTGTTACAAAGGTTGTTTTGTCTTATTGACTGGTCTTTTTATTCTCCTAAATCAGAACTTGATACTTAGCAGAGGGCAATGCCTCATTAAATAGCTAATAAAATGAGTATTTGAACAATAATTGATACAAATTGAGTTTCGTAAAAACATTTTGAAAATAATTGCCTTCAAGGGCAAGTGCCAAGGTGGACTGCAAAATTCAAATCTTACGTTTTTAGGGTTCAAAAAAATAAATAAACCGCACGATGTCACAAGAGAAAGTAACTCAATTTCTTCGACCCGATCGTTTTGACGTGGAGCCTGCTGCACCCGGTGCCTTATTTTATCGCACTACAAGGATCGCCCGATGAATCGCTCAAACTGAAGATACTTGTCACTCACATTTCGCCAACAATCTTCAGCAACATACGCTCCTCCACTAAGTACAGCGACGCAATAAGCAAACTTAATGATGCCTATGAAAAGAAACAGCAACAAAACACCTTGGAAAGGCATCGACTTAACAACAGCCTGGAGAAAACATCGCAGAATACTCTCGAGCGCATAACATCCTTGCTCATGACTAATTTTAAAGCAGTGACAGCGGAAGAACATCAAAACCAAGCCATACGTGGGACATTTATCAGCGGGATCTTATCAAGCAAAATAAAGGAACGCTTGTAGAAAAATCTCTGACACTAGTAGAGATTTTGAACCTTGCGATTACCTTGGAAACTGCCGAGAACACCTCTCAACTACTAGTAAAATCTGGGATCCTTCAATCCTAACCCTGTCAATGCCTATGGTCAATGCTGGCTGCCACTGCGGCAGAAACACGAACGCAGCCGAAACTAGCAACAAACAACTCATCACCGTCATTGTTTCTTTTGTGGGGGTAATATTCATCAAAGATTAAAATGCCCCGCCCGCAACGCTGAATGCCAACTCTGTTCGAAGGGTGGCCCTTTTGCCAAGGTCTACAGAAGCTCTAACCGCGATTCTACTAATAAATCTACAAATGCAGCTGTTACAGATGATGATACGCAAGTACAATCTGCCGGCTCCCAACTATCAGCATTTTCTGCCGCTGCTCCTTCTAGTCTCAGCAAAGCTACAACTCCCATTACTCTCAACAACTACCGTGCTGATGCACTCGTCGATTCTGGCAGTTCCATCAGCTTCATTGACAAGAATCTCGCTCAAATTTTGAAACTCAAACTTATGCCTTGTAGACAAGCTATAACACTCGCATCTCTCAACAACGTTTCCTACGTCGATGGATTATGTTATTCGACAATTCAAATAGGTGGCCATATTCACCGAAACCAGCCTTTATTAATCATCAATAATCTTTGTGCCGACGTTATTATTGGACATGACCTACTCCAAAAGCACTCTTCTCTTGAACTTCAGTTTGGAGGTAATAAACAACCGCTAAAAGTCTGCAACGTACTAGAGGCTTCCGTTCCGCCTGTATCAGTATTTACGAATCATTCTCCAAACATCAAACCAATCACAATCCGCTCAAGACGCCACTCACAATCAAGATTTCATATCGAATGAAATAAACAATTTGATCAAGGATAAAGTTATTGAGTGAGTTAGTGTGTCGCCCTGGAGGGCTCAGGTTCTTGTCGCCGGAGGAGGACACCATCGAAAACGTCTTGTGATCGACTATTCACAGACTATAAACAGATTTACGGAACTTGACGCATACCCCCTTCCAAGTATCGATTCTATTATAACGCGAGTATCACAGTACAACTTAGTTAGCCAAATAGACCTCAAAAGTGCATATCACCAGGTGCCCATTCTGGCCAAAGAACGAAAATATACAGCTTTTGAAGCATGCGGGAACCTATATCAGTTCACACGGATTCCCTTTGGAGTAACAAACGGCGTGGCAATTTTTCAGAGAACTTTACAATATGTCATCGATTCGGAGAACCTCAAAGGCACATTCGCCTACCTGGATGTCACTGTATACGGTGTCAATAAAGAGGACCATGAAGAAAATCTTCGCAAGTTTACGGAAGCTGCTGCCCGCTTAGCATGAACGCCGTAGAAACGAAAGAGCCTTTTTATCTTTGTTATAAACTCATTTTGTCGAGAATGACTGTCAGATTTAACGAATCGATTCCTACGTACTTGCACGGCAGATGAGAATCGTCTTGAACCCCTGATGAATCTTCCTGTTCCAACTGACTCGGCAACCTTGAAAAGAGCTCTTGGCCTATTCGCTCACTATTCGAAATGGGTAGAAAACTTCTCATCCAAATTACGACCACTGGTCGAAGCAATATTTCCCTTATTTCAAGACGCTATTAATTCTTTTAACGACCTTATGAAGGACATTGCTAAATCGGCCTTGGCTAGAATTGACGAGAAGGAAATATTCTCGGTCGAAACCGCTGCATCGGAGTTTGCAATTGCTGCGACACTATCACAAAAAGGAATACCTGTAGCATATTTTTCGCGGTCGCTAAATGATACAGAAAGGCGACAGCCATCAATAGAAAAGGAGGCCTGCGCTATTATTGAAGCACTTCGAAAATGGAGGCACTTTCTGATTGGACGTCATTTCCTTCTAATCACAGACCAACGATCTGTAGCATTTATGTTTACCCAGACGCACTCTAATAAGATAAAAATCGAGAGATGGCGCCTGGAGCTCTCCTGTTTCAAGTACGACATAATCTATCGGCCAGGCAGCCAGAATTTTGTTGCTGATGTCTTATCAAGAGTTTGCATGCACATCGACAGCAACTCTCCAAGCAAACTCATTTCTCTACATAACTCTTTGCCACCCTGGTATTTCACGCATGACTCATTGGGTACGGTCCAAAAATCTACCCTATTTTTTTTTAAAATATCTCTGGACATTAACACACAGCGCCATCTAGTGCCACTCTAAGCAACGAGGCTTGTGTCGTGAACACCAGATTGATATACTACATACTTAGATAGTTTTTGTTTGTAAATACATACTTATTATACATATAAACATCCATGACTCTGAAATAAATATCCATGCTCATCACACAAACATTTACTCCAACCGGGATTCGAACCCGGGACCCTAAGAACGTAAGGCAGACTCACTACCGCTGCGCCATTTGGGTCGTCGATTCAATCGAAGATATCAAAAGAATGACCGCTGCCTGTCCAGTATGCGCCGAAATCAAACCCCGATACATAAGAAATGAAGGGCGTCTCATAAAAGCTACATCACCATTCGAGAGATTAAACTTAGATTTTAAAGGCCCACTTCCCTCAAAAACTTCAAATAACTTCAAGAAGTTATTTGAAGATAATTGATAAGTTTAGTCGGTTCCCTTTTGCTTATGCCTGTAAAGACATGACGTCAGCAACAGTTATAAAATGCTTAGTTGATCATACATACATACATTCCGATATAGGGACGTCGTTCTTATCGAATGAGCTCAGAAAGTACCTGACGTCACTTGGTACTGCATGCAGTCGCACTACTCCATATAACCCACAAGGGAATGGCTTGGTTGAACGCTTAAACAACACCTTGTGGCGTACGATCCAGCTGTATCTTCGCTCCAACAACGCTGACATTAGTGACTGGGTAAAGGGCTTGTCTCCAGCCCTACATTCTATTAGATCCTTGCTTTGCACGGGAACTAACGCCACTCCTCACGAGCGCATGTTCAGTCATCCTCGTCGCTCAGAAAATGGACAATCACTACCGACATGGCTCCACTCTCCAGGGCCAGTCTTTATGAAGAAAAACGTACGAAACTCCAAATATGAACCTGCGGTAGAAGAAGTGGAACTACTACAAAGCAACCCTGTATACTCATATGTACGCCTACCTGATGGCCGTGAGACAACTGTTTAGAATCTCCCTGAAGATCCCTGGCTCCTCTTCCATATACAGTAGATGACGAAGAAAACTCCGACGATGAACCACCACGTGGACCATTTACTGCACCTACAAATGAGGACGAGCCTGTTTTAGCAGCTGGGCCAGCTGAAGTTGAAGACATAGAAGTTCCTCGTCGTTCTACTCGAGAAAGAAGGCCTCCGGCTTATCTTCATGACTACGTTTCTTCATAGAGCATGGGTGAATGATATGAAACCTTATGTAGTAAGGAGATCATATCGATACTCGGTCAGTGGGTCGTCTTAGGGGCGGAGTGTAGGAGTTGGTATATATGCTTAGGGGCACTATGAGCAGCAAAGAAAACACAAAAAAAAAATTTTAAGCTAAAAAAAATTTTTGGGACAATTTTTTTTTGTAATTTTTTTTTTCGGAAACTCCGATTTTTTTGCAGTATCGGGTTGTCCTTGTCTGTAGCAAGTAAAAGGCTCATAACTCGGAAACGGTGCGTCGTAGGGCCATGTTTCTAAGAGCATAAATGGTTGCTACAGATAAGGTCAACCCGATTCTGCAAAAAAATCGTAGTTTCCGAAAAAAAAAATCACGAAAGTTTTTTCAAGTCCTTGCTCCATAGTGCCCTTAAGGCTACACTCCAACCCGATACTCCATAATATACTATATTGTCTTATTTATGTCAAACCATAGTTTCAAACGATTTGTCTACTTATAATACGCTATGTAATTTTATTGTGGAATAAAACAACAACAAACAACTAGTTCAGCCAGGTTTCCGACTCGCTAAAGTAGACTCATCTTTCATGGGGTACTGTTTGAGATGCTATAATAAAATTCCACAAAGTATTCTTGAACTGAATGAGACGAAATTTAAAACATGCATTAAACGCACACTATGTAAGCAAGCATATTACAAGTTGAGCGATTATATCGCTGATAAAAATGCTTGGCTCAATGCTGGTCCTGCTCCACAAGGACAGGGGCGCATAAATTGATAGCATTAAAATGTATTGTTGGAGCTGCTGAAGATTGTACAACTATCTTTGCATTGTATAGATTCAATCTCCTTAGTATTATATAAATGCATAGCCCATATTGTGTGAGTACTATGTACTAGAAAGCTATCATTTACTGGAAACCTACGTCTTTTCTTGACTTGAATGTGCCCTGGCGGTTTAGAGTATGTCATGCTCACTCAAATGTCTCGCTGATGGTGGCGCATGTGTCGGATCATTTAGTTCCCTTCAAAATGGTTGAGTTGGATGGTGCTGATCCATGCGTCATGTCCGTGAACGGGCGCTGTCAGTTGTGACTGGTCATCTCTTAGTTGCCATGGCTTATTTGAATGAATTATTTTGAATTGTATTTTTTTTGTTTGTGTGTTTTTGCTGTGGACACTTTTAACGTGCACATCTTGCTACATTGTTCTCACATAATATACCATCTCAACATGAATGATGTAACCAAGATTTTGTAACAATATTCTGATTTAAAAGAGTGTCCATGGAGTTTCTTGCCCGTTCTTCTCCATAGAGATCTACGCTAGGGAATGGGCAACTACAGTACTTTCACAGTTTTTATGTCTTGTGACTGGGACTGTAGCTACATTTAATTTTCATCTTTGTTTCGACAATTCAAAAGTGCCTGTAACTGGCTTACTTGAAATAAATGCTTTGATTTTGATTTTTGATTTTTGAAAACCAAGATTTACTTTGGTTTTGTCTTTATTCTGTATCACAGATTGTTGCCTAATGTTACAGTGTTGCTCCACAAAAGATAAATGTGGTGTTGCATTTTTTTCTAATGGTGCATACCATTAGAAAAAAATGCAACAACGCGGTCAACCATTTACTGTGTTCCCGTCTGTGAAAAATTTATGTATAACCACACCACACCACCACCACCAACCACTGGCGAAACAAGCACCTATAACCCGTATATGTGCTTGTTTCGCCAGTGGCACACAGGCCAACAGCGTACGCGACGCGGTGCGCGCCGTGCGCGATTATGTTTGGATCGTGTGGTCGGCATAAGATGCGTCGTACTTTTTACAGTGCTGCCTTTGTTTGTTCATTTGGCGCGTGGCCACCGACCCTAAAGTATATTATAATCCGACATTTTCACAAATGCTCACCAACAGCGCCCTCCTGACAATATTGTCCTTCGAGCGCCAATATCTGTAGTCTGTGGCCAATATCCACAAAGCAAAAAAAAAATGAACGCAGTTGAATAACGTTCCTTAACATTTCCAATTTCATGAAATTGCATAAAAATAATCATGCTAATTTCGACACTAAAAAATTTTAAATTTTCCCCATAGTCTCAAAAATAAAATCTGATTTTATTTTTGTACTATTTTATTACAGACACCCAACAAGCGCTAACGTGAAATGAAAAATAAATTTATTGTTTATTCCCATGTGGTGGAAAAATGGACGCGCACATGATTCTGTGAGGTTTTGAAAATGTTTTCCTTTAATGTTCGCGTTCGTTGAGCGGTAAAAATTGACAAATTAGTGACAAAGTGTTGTGTGAAAATGACAGAAATGCCTCCTTATCTCGCGGTTAAAGATGAGGAGAAAAACAGTGGTCAGGGTGACAGTGAAACTTCTTCAGACGTAGACGACTGGGATTTACCTTTGAGTTTTGATAAACCTAGGCATCTTGAGCCTATAAAGGGCGCTGAGCGCGTGGAGCACACGTGGAGAGTCAAAGAGAAGGTGAGACAGTGACTTCCAATTAAAACTTGTGTACGTTACTGCGTAGCTGAGTAGGACGTAAGTGCGATGAAAACAAACGCACATGGTTGATTGAATGAATGCGTCGTTAGCTCAGCTTAACTCGATTAAAAAACAATATCAATAACAATATCATCATTTCCGATGCTGATTACTGTTATTTTTATGTACCTAGTTGTTGCCTGCATCATTACAATGTTATGAAACTGCTAGTGCTAACTTTTGGATGTAAACAATAATAATCAATAAGAAATAGTTTTTTATTTTGAAAACAACAAATCAAAGGCATTTTACAAAATGATTTGTTATTGGCGTAGGTCTTTAAAATAATGTTAACAACTAAATAATAATAAATGTATTTCAAACTACTTAGAATAAGTCACAATAAAGTGTTTGTTAGTAATGTTATTTCATTCCTAGTATGGTTTGCTAATTTTAGGGTTTATTCTTGCCAAAAATGTTAGCAATAAAAATTTAATAATATCTTGTTTGCAACCCATTCATTTTGACTGCATGATGTAAGAATTGACACAACTGGCCAATATTGTGTAAAATAAGATGACTTTAATACTACAATTCCAAAAGTGAAAAAGACTTTTACTAGGCTTTAGAAATTATTTACTTTCTTGTAGTTGAGACTACATGATACCTCAGATTGTTGATAGTATTGTAAGCTTATCAATTACTGATAATGCACCAAAACCCTCAATAACCACCCTAGACAGCCACTAAATGCAGTTGCTGTGGTCTAAATCACCTGGATGGCATCATCATCAATTACAGATAAGACAGGTTAAGGTCTCGCCTTTCATGCACGAGGCTTTGGGTTCAAATGTGGGCAAGTATTTCACCAAAACCACATGCACATACACTGACAATGTCATAAGACTTGCAACAATTGACATGTCTGGAAATTCATTTGATAGAAGAACAAGAACTTTATTTCTATACTTTTCATTTCATGCGTGTTGTCAGTGACTTGTCATTTGTTTTTTGTCGAACTTGAAATACATAATATAAACTATCAATGTTGCTTAGCCCTTTATAGGTGGTTACTCAACGTGAGCATTTGCGTGTTATGAACAATGACTGCTCAAGGAGCATTCGCTTGTACTAACGAAACTAAACTTTTATATGCATAACATCGATTCAGTTGAACTTCTCAGTTGTAATGATCTGTTTTCCGCACACACTGCTGTACTGTTGGAAATAATGTTAGCAATACAAGTTCACTGATGTAACGCTCACTCGCTTGCGTCGACTTCGAAACTCCCATGCAATGGGTGACTACCTTAAAAGGTATGATTGTTGTGATGACAATTCATAAATTATGTCAGTCTGACAAGTAAGAATAAATAGGTAGTCTATGACACTACATTTTCAATTAAATACTTATTTCCTACAGTCTTTTAGATTTGTTCACTATTATAGCCCATTCCCTCACATAGAGAAGAGGCCATGTGTCCCAGCAGTGGGACCATTATAGGCCGATTATCCTAATTCATCATTCATCTCTTAAGCAGTTCATGTAATACCCTTTTCGTTATCAACGTTAAAGTTAATCAACATTCATTATTAAAAAAAATGTTTATTGAGAAAAATGTGCCTCTTCATTGTAGTATTCCTAATTTTTTAATACAACTTCAGAAAAAAAATTCTAGTGGGTTTAATAAAACAAAATATAATTTTGTATGTGTTTAGTACAAGACACACTGTGTGGCTCTGGTGCTGTGTCTCAATGTTGGAGTGGATCCGCCCGACGTGGTAAAGACGCAGCCTTGTGCACGCCTTGAGTGCTGGATTGGTATGTAACCATTTCTTATATTTTAATTATAAAACAGACAGACAGACAGATACAGGTTGGAAACAGTGTTTAAAGACCGGTACTTCTGGGAATGACCTCGTATTGTGTGTGTCAAACACATGGTAGTGCAGTACTACAACCTACTCCTTTGTCTGCGTAATTTTCGTAAAAAGGGGTAATTGGGTACGAAGTTTTTGCTTTACGTATGAATATTTGTTTTAAGTATATATAATTTTTTATAAGTATTTATAGTTTTTTTTTATAAATAGATTATGTTATATTTAGATCAATGAAACATCGCACTATAGGCAGTGAGGGCTGAGCGGGTGTGCGATTCGATGGCG
The DNA here is from genome assembly GCA_941918905.2 of Xestia sexstrigata. NCBI lineage: Eukaryota > Metazoa > Arthropoda > Insecta > Lepidoptera > Noctuidae > Xestia > Xestia sexstrigata. The sequence continues at coordinate 882,629 of OW799203.2, read as the reverse complement.
CGAACACGGCGTTATTTTTTTAAATAAAACTAAGTGTGCCAAGATTTTGTAAAAGTTGATTTCCGAAACCATAAATTTGTCGCCATCGAAACGCGGAAAACCGCGGGGCCACAGAGATCTTAAGCATTGCATAGTCCTGTTTAGGTAAATAACAGATTGAATTTAAAAATCCTAGGTTTATATTTTCGGAGCTGTAAGACTAAAACCCCATGGCCGCGCCATTAAAACGGTGAAAAACACGTTATCGCCGATATCTCGCTGAAAAAGCATCGCAGAAGTCTGAAGTTTTATTGTAAAACCTAGATTTGAATTTTTGTCAAAATTTGTAAAAATACACAAAAAAGTCCTAGGTTTGACAGGAAATGCGCCGTATGTATAATGCGCAGTAACTGTTGTCGCCGTTTGCGGTTTGTTCGAGTGTCGCGAATTAATCACGTGCTTGGCATGCATACCAGTGAGAGTCGGTAACATCATGACTGTACATTGTCAATACATCTACGAAAACATAATGTACCTACGTAAGAAAAAATCTACAATTTTTGGTAAAAGAGGTGACAGACACAATTACAGTACTAGAAATAGGGACTAATTAGTTCAGACTCGCTAAAGTAGACTCATCTTTCATGGGGTACTGTTTGAGATGCTATAATAAAATTCCACAAAGCATTCTTGAACTGAATGAAACAAAATTTAAAACATGCATTAAACGCACATTATGTAAGCAAGCATATTACAAATTGGACGATTATATCGCTGATAAAAATGCTTAGCTCAATGCCGGTCCTGCTCCACAAAGACAGGGGCGCATAAATGGATAGCACTAATTGTATTGTTGGAGCTGCTGAATATTGCACAACTATCTTTTTATTGCATTAATTCAATATCTAGTATTATATAACCGCATATCGCTTATTGTGTGAGTGCTATGTACTAGAATGCTATCAGTCGCTGGAAACCTACGTATTTTCTTGACTTGAATGTTCGCTCAAATGTCTCGCTGATGGTGGCGCGTGTTTCGGATCATTTAGTTCCCTTCAAAATAGTTGAGTTGAATGGTGCTGATACATGCGTCATGTTCGTGAACGAGCGCTGTCAGTTGGGACTGGTCAGCTCTTGTTTGCCACGGCTTATTTGAATGAATAATTTTATTTCTGAATTGTTTTTTTTTTGTTTTTACTATGGACACTTTTAACGAGCACACCTTGCTACATTGTTCTCACATAATGTACCATCTCAACATGAATGGTGTAACCAAAGTTCAAATATTCTAATTTAAAAGAGTGTCCATGGAGTTTCTTGCCTGTTCTTCTCCATAGAGATCTACGCTAGGGAATGGGCAACTACAGTACTTTCACAGTTTTTATGTTTTATGACTGGTACTGTGGCTACATTAATTGTCATCTTTGTTTCGACAGTTCAAAAGTGCCTGTAACAGGCCTACTTGAAATAAATGCTTGGATTTTGATTTTCAAAATGGCGGGTGTACCATAGCAAATCAAATTATACCAATTACCAAAAAAATGTACCTAAAACTTATTTAGTACCTAGCTCTAAAAAATCTGTACCTCCTTCAGAACGAAATTATTTCGAAATTAAGGTACACCCGCTATATTGACATCAAGATGGCGGGTGTTCTAAAATATTTAATTATTTAACCTTTACTCATAAAATATTTTTACACCAAAAAAATGTACCAAAAAAGTACCGCACATTAAAAAAGACACACTTGATCAGTTGGATAGTTCTTGAGAAATACAACAACCGTGTCTTGTATATGTTACAGTCAAAACTGTTAATCGGTCAAAACCACTTTTGACTGGTGTCAGTCATCAAAATCCTATGAAGTTAAAATGCGTTTTCTGCATTAAAAATATGTTGTTTTAGAACACCACATTCTAGGACTAATAATTACAACTGAGGCGAGTTGTAATTACTAGTCCTAGAATGTGGTGTTTCAGGGCCAGCTTCCACGAAAAAACGATAAATGGCGCTGTGCAAGACTCGGTGTAAAAACTTTTTTTTGGCTATATGGAGTGTACCTTTTTTTATTTTTTCTTTTTTTCGGATGGGAAATCATCAAATGACTTCTCCCGCTCTGGGCGGAGCAGGAGGGAGTGTCAGACTTTTACTGACTAAAACCCATCCATGTTCCTTCATCGCCCTTTGTGTTCCGCGGCCACGGTATCTCTTTCGAACAGTCCCGCGACCCCGGCAGGCATCGGTCCTTGCGGACCCCTTCCTTTTTGCTGACTCTTTGAGGCGCGCGTGGAACACGAACGCGCCGTCGACACGGCCTGTCGTCATGAGACGGACGGACGGCGAGCTAGCCCATAGCTCACCGTCCACAGGCCCGCGCCTACGGTGGCCACCACGGGGCCACCACGTGGCCCCCGACACCCGGGGCGTCTCCCGCGGCGGCCGGGACGCTGTGAGGTTCTCTCCCTCTCACGTTCCGCCACCTCCTTCTCTAGCATTATTGCTTCGCAGAAGGAGGTGACGGCGTCCCATTCTGTCTCGCTCCGGACCATGGCTTGCACCAGGGCCGGAAGCGAGAGGTCGCCGCCGCCAATCGCCGCTTCGAGGACACGGCGGTGCTCCGCCCATGCGGGGCACACCTCCACCGTGTGCTCCACCGTGTCCTCCGGTCGATCCTCGCAATGGAAACAGGGCCGGGCGTTTCCTCCTGCCCGATTCGGTGCAGGAACCTCCCGAAACAACCGTGTCCGGTGAGGGCCTGCGTCAGGCGGAAGGAGAGGACGCCGTGGCGTCTCTCAAGCCACTCCTCAAAGAGGGGACTTATCGCCACTATTGTGGCGTGTCCTTAGCGGGTGTACCTTAATTTCGAAATAATTTCGTTCTGAAGGAGGTACAGATTTTTTAGAGCCAGGTACTAAAAAGTATGTTTTTTTTGGTAATTGTAATATGTAGGCATTGTACCGACCCATCTCGGTCCTACAGTCCTACTCCTACCAGTCACTCGTGCCGTGCATACAAAAGCTACCCTACAGAAGTATTACCATACCTACATGTGGAACAATAACTTCTACAACAAAATAATGCCACGCCTGTCCCAAATTCTTCCGGAGTTCCGAATCTAAATGTTTCCCACGCTGACAATACTTGATCGCGTGTTGAGCCCTAAGGCGTGCCGTAGGTTCGTCCACCCGCAACCAGGCTCTTGCGAATTTAATAAAATTATTAAGTCTTTTTGACTTCACTAATTAACACTTCGTGCCGTGTGCGTGTGCGTTTCTAAATAACGCTTCAATGGCCATGCCCCATTTCCTAGATCGCCGAGTTCGATATTTTTGTTTCACTAACAAGTTTGGCTAAATATACCAAAAACCAGGTTTTTTATGAAGGTGGAAAGGTGTTTCGTTTCACAAATTGCGCCACCGAATATGGTTATAACATGTCTTCAGCGCGGTTTTGTGTGTTATGTATCTACTTGAAGGCTGTCTTCTGTTTTGTGGGGCAATGTAACTAGCGTTAAGGATTTTTTTGTGAATAAATCATTCCAATATTTTTGTCCCGAGTAGGTATTTGTCGGGGAAGGGGCTTGGCTTTCGATTTGATTTGTTTTGCTTTGTAGTTATTCTGCCGAAGCTATACTTAAAAAACAACAATGATGCGCTACACTCTTGAGCTTTCAGGATATACACAATTAAATAGATGCATGAAGGTATATTCGCATTAAAACCGGCCAAGTTTCCGTTAAGTGATGAGTTGATGACTCGGGCAATGTGGAACGCTTTGAGGTCAAACGCCAGACAATACAGCAAACAGCTGATCGTGCTAATAATACTGCGTAGAGCATAAAACGTTATTAGAAAATAGATACTGCTATTTTGTGTTGATTAGCACAAATGAAAGAGGCTTAAACCACAGTATAAATATGGACAGTACGGAAACTACTTACATATACTCGAAACCGCACACTCACACAAACATGCGCATCGACGGGGCCCCTAACGGACGTTGCGGTGCTGTCAGTAGTAAGACTAGTGGACGATATATTGATAATAAGAAACATTTAACAATTTATCATTATTTTTTTACCTACATGTTGAGAATTACGCGACAAAGGTTTTATAAAAGGGGGCAAATTTTTCATTATTTTTGCGATAGGACGCACCGTTTTCGAGATATAAGCAAATTTAGAACCTGCTACGACTCCAAGGCGCGCGCTTGCTACGCTCGCATTTTACATTACACACCCACTTTCTGTCACAAATGTCATCGTCGCCCCTTAGGCCAGCTAGCAAGTTTTTCGGACTAACGATCCATCGGACATTTGATTCTTCGGAATTATTACAATTCGAATTTATGACTTTCGGAATTATGAATTCCGGGATTTTAAATAGTAGACATTATAACTCTTCGGAATTATGAAATTCGGACTTTTGAAATTCGGAATTGTGACTTTCGGAATTTAGTTTTTCGGAAATTTTCTGTGTTCCCCGCCCGCTCCGACGAGCGCACGAAACGTTATCGTCCAACCGCGGCTCGCTCCCGCCAAAATTTGTAAAAGGTTACGTGATTATTTCTACAAGTTGTTGTGTGTTAATATACTTTAACTGTTTCCGTGTTTAAACTATCGTCTTTTGTTGAGATTAACCGACGCCATAAGATAACCTATTTAAATTGTATTTGTAAGCTAGTTCCAGTCGATTGATTAATCACAACGGAATAAAAATGTTTTAATAAAAAAAAACAATATCAGCAACATTAAAAGGAACAACCCTATGGCTTCAATGGACCGTAGGTAATTATTGCATCAACTAGGCTTAGTTTCGGTACTGTCCATATTTATACTGTGCCTAAACCCAGCGGTGGGTGAATTCAGGGTGTGGATGATGAGTTTTGGATTACCGTTCACAGGAAAAGCTTTTTGACATTGCAAGAGCAAACCTGCAACGATTTACTAGTTCAAGAATTGGTATTTGGTTGTACAGTTGTACCTGACTTATAACGAATTGCAAATAGTGAAGCTGTAGGTAATCACGCATGGATAAGCTTACTTCTCTCGTACCTACTTTGAGACTATTATATTCAATGCTTTTTTAAGATAACCGTAGGGTATCATAATGATACAATGTTATTTCAGACTCTCTAATTGTCTTTGTTTTTGTAAGGAAACGTTCACATAGACAATCCACGAAACACGGCTTACGTTATGTTATTTTTTCTACTGCCGCAATTCGGACGAAGCACAATCAAAATAACTTCTTGTCTATGGCTATCTATCTATACTAATATAACAAAGAGGAAAGATTTGATTTTTTGTTTGTTTGTTACGATTTAACTCTAAAACTAAACGACCGATTTTAAAAATTCTTTCAGTAATGGATAGCTACATTATCAGCGAGTAACATAGGCTTTTTTATCCCCGTACTCCTACGGGAACGGGGACATCCGCTAGTAAATTCCGATAATACCGTTAACGATTAATATTCACTAGTTCCACAGGCTACTACAATATTAAAGCCATCAGTCTTGATGTTCAAAAGAGACTGAACCGATACACAAGTCTTTTTACATGTAAGACGTCTGTGTAGTAAGGTGCTTATGATTGCTTGCTCTGTTCCTCAGACCCGCAGTCACTGTCGCCGAGCAAAGCGCTAGAGAGTATCGGCCACGCGCTGCAGTCGCAGTACGAGCGCTGGCAGCCGCGCGCGCGCTACAAGCAGAGCCTCGACCCCACCAGCGATGAGGTAAGCGTTCTCATCATCTGGGCTCTCACAAGGTTGCACGGCGCTGCTGATAACCCGGTGGAGGTCACGAGTATCTGCTGAATGCGAGAAGCCTAGAACTGGTCGATGTGACGTTGCCCAACGTGCAGCAGTGAGTCATCGTTTTTTCGGACTATGAACAATTTAACGTTAGGGCTTTGCAATTGAGTTGTTTAAAAGTAGTTCGATTTGCGATTAAAAACCTCGTACGTATCATGCAACAAAGCCGATGGTCTTTGATATGCCATTCAAACAAATCTCAATCATGAATTGAGTTCCAATTGAATCCGAATCTAGTCAGACTCAGGCACTCCACAGTGAACAGACAGACAAATTATTTTGTGACTATAAAAGGAAGTTTAGTGTCGTCGCGAGGTGCGTAAATTGACGTAGTAATTACTAATTAGGTTTGGGGCGCGTCGGCGAACTCCGGCTTAGGCGCTCGACCTTGGGATAATTGTCGCGATGTTCCTGGGCTCTGTTTCATATACGTGACAAGTTGACAATTTGACAGTTTTTGACAAAATTGTCCAATTGTAGCTACAAATTCTCTTTCATAAACGTGACGAATGTGTCCGACTGCGACAGGTAAATAGTTGACAAAATTGTCAATGTCAATCGCGTCTCATAAAGGTCTAGAATTGTTAGTTTTAAAATGTCAGTATTTAAGAAAATTGTCAAGACTTTTTTGTCATGGTAATCGACATAATTGTCGTAAATTGCGACAAATATGCAGTCACAGCATACATTCAGTCAAAAAAGTATCGGGAATGGATGATTTGTTTATGGTTCCAAATTAAAATTTTAGTTTTTTTGTAGTTGTTAGATTGGCACAACTGTTTTCCATTTTGGCGCGGAGTTTAAGTTGCATCTGTTATTTATATTAAATACAGTGCTGGTTTTAGTAATATCATATATAGTGTGTATTGCGAATTTCATAATGGACAAAAATATCGAACAAAGAGTTTGTCTTAAATTTTGCATCGCCAATGGAATTTCGTGTTCGGAGTCACTGAAAATGTTACAGAAGGCTTACGGTGAATCGACTTTATCAAAAACTCGTGCTTATGAGTGGTTCAAAGCGTTCAAAAGCGGTCGAGATGTGATGGAAGATTTGCCTCGCTCTGGTAGGCCGTCAACGTCTGCAACTGAAGTTAACATCGCAAAAGTGAAGAAAATAGTGACTGAAAATCCCCATTCAACTCTGAGAGAGATAGCCGCCGAACTTTCTGTATCTCACGAGTCGATCCGCACCATTTTAACTAATCATTTGGGTATGAAACATGTTGCTGCTCGGCTAGTCCCAAAAGATCTGAATTTTCTCCAAAAACTCAATCGCATGAAAGTCGCTGAGGACATGCTAGAACGAGTCAGTTCGGACCCAACATCGAAACGCATTGTTACTGGTGACGAGACGTGGGTTTACGAGTTTGACATGCAAACTAGTCAACAAGCTTCGGAGTGGCGCCTTCCAACTGAACCGAAACCGAAAAAACCACGCCAAAGTCGATCAATAGTCAAAGTCATGTTGACTGTTTTCTTTGACTATCGCGGTGTTTTGCACGCTGAATTCTTACCGGAAGGTCTAACGGTAAATAAATAATATTATTTGACCGTCAAAAGAGCTTATAAAAGACTAGATTCTAGTAAAAAATGGATTACACAACTTACAAAATACAGACATCAAGTAACGGACAGAAATCATATATTAAAAATTGCGACAGAGTTTTATGCCAAATTATATGAACATCCTGCCTCTCTCGAAGACTCATTCCGAAATATGGAGTCACTGAATACAGACAGTGTACCAGAATTTTTGGAGTACGAAATAAGCCACTCCATTCATCAATTAAAATCGAAGAAAAGCCCTGGAGAAGATCGCATAACAAATGACATATTAAAAGCCATCAGAGAGCCAATAAAACCTCTTTTAACTACAATATTCAATGAAATCTTGAAACAAGAGTCGATACCACCTGACTGGAATACGGCAATTATAACCTTACTCTATAAAAAAGGTGATCCAGGCCAAATGGACAACTACAGACCACTGAGTATGCTGCAGTCACTTTACAAATTATTTACAAGCCTTATTTTAAAAAGGATATCAAAGACATTAGACGAAAACCAACCTAGAGAGCAAGCAGGATTCAGATCGCGCTTCTCTACAAACGACCACATTTTCACGCTAACACAGATTATCGAGAAGTACAATGAACACAATAAAGAGCTCTACGTGGCTTTTGTAGACTATTCCAAGGCGTTTGACTCTATCTCCCATGAATCTCTATGGCGCTCTCTTTGCGAACAAGGAGTCCATATTAAGTACATAAAACTTTTGAAAGAAATTTACAAGAACAGCAGAGCCATCATTAAACTTGAGAAAAAGGGAGAGCCATTTAACATTCAGAAAGGAGTCAGGCAGGGTGATCCCATCTCACCAAATTTATTCAACGCCGTTTTAGAGCATGTCTTCAGACAACTAAACTGGTGCGATGTCGGTATAAAAATAAACGGTGAGTTTCTCAACCATCTCCGCTTCGCAGACGACATTGTTCTGTTAAGCGAAACACATGCAGATCTTGAGCGCATGCTAAAGTCTCTAGATGTGGAGAGCCGAAAATGTGGCCTTCATATGAACGCTAAAAAAACATGCCTGTTAACCAATAGCATAAGAGTACCTACGATGATACAAAGCACATCAATCGCATACGTAGACAACTGTGTTTATCTTGGGCAAAGCATTTCGTTTAATAGACCGACAGAAAATGAAGTAGATCGTAGAATAAACAGTGCATGGAGAAAATATTGGTCGTTGAAAGAAGTATTTAAATCACGCATTCCGATTCGCTTGAAAAAGAAAGCTATGGACACCGTTATATTACCTACTCTACTCTACGGTTGTCAAAGCTGGACACTAACAAAGGCAGTCACACACAAACTTCAAGCCTTCCAACGAGCAATGGAGAGGAATATGTTGGGAATTAAACGCCGAGACCGTAAAAGAAGCAAAGACATACGGCAATGCACTAAAATAATAGATGCTGTAGAATTAGCTTGCAAGTTGAAATGGCGATGGGCAGGACACGTAGCCAGAGCGACGGATGAACGCTGGAGCCAGAGGGTTCTCCATTGGTACCCTCGCGATGCACCACGCACTCCAGGCAGACCCAGGCGTCGGTGGTGCGACGATATTGTTGCCGTGGCCGGCCCCACCTGGACTAGAATAGCCCAAGATAGAGAGAAATGGCATAAAATGGAGGAGGCCTTCGCCCTTAAACGGGCACCCAAAGCAAATTAATTTTAAAGATAAAGATAAACATTAATTTATTTGCAAATTTTATTTAATTTTAATTTTATTTTGTTTATTTTAATTTTAATCTATGACATCAATCTATTTATTTAAAACATTTTTTATTTTTTTTTTTTTTTTTTTTTTTTTTTTTTTTTTTTTTTTTTGCTTATTTGATTATTTCTAAGATGCATGTAGAATTATTACGAATGAATTTATTAGTTTTAAGAACCAAATGAATACTTTATTTGAGAGATTATGTAACGAATTTTAAAATGTACTTTTTTGGGAATAAAAGGCTTATATAATATAATAATAATATAATAATATAATAATTTGAGCGTTATGCGGCGTTTAAGAGAGCAAATTCGACGAAAAAGGCCAGATTTGTGGAAATAAAATTCTTGGATTTTGCACCACGACAATGCGCCTTCGCACAAGGCTATCGTTGTGAACGAATTTTTGACCAAACACTCAACAAATACCATCCAGCAACCACCATATTCACCAGATATGGCTCCTGCTGACTTTTTTCTTTTTCCTAAACTCAAATTACCAGTTCGTGGCACCCGTTTTCAATCGATAGAAGACATAAAGGAGAATTCGCGGCGAGAACTGAACTCAATTCCGGAAGCAGCGTTTAAAAAATGTTTTGATGAATGGATTATTCGTTGGCGCAAGTGTATCGTTTCTAAAGGAGCATACTTTGAAGGTGATAAAATAAATTTGGATGAATAACAGACATTTTGTGTATTATTGATCTTTTCCGGTACTTTCTTGACAGAGTTGTACATTTTTGTTAAAATGATGTAGCAGTATGAAGGTAGCAATAAAAATGTTTGTCTTACATTATAATTTTGACTAGCATTCTAGGATTTGTTCGGTACTAGTACTTGCAACAAGTAAAATGGACACGAAAATATCAATTTTGGGTGATACATAATTATGTATAATTATAGCTGAATGCTTGTAGGGGGTAAATATTGAACAAAAAACAAACGAATGAACTTTATCTTTCAGTAGAGGCCAGGGTTCAACATGCGGCACTCAACATTTATCAGTTTGTCTCTCTCATTACACTGTAAGCCAATGTAGCAACAAAATATTAAGTATTAGGTAATCTATCTACCTATAATTTATATATAACAAAAATGCCGTGGTAATGTAGTGGTTACGTGTGAATAGCGTCGCTGCAGCTTGCATTGTGGTAACTACGGAATGTCGATCTGGTTGCGATGTCGCTAGTAGTTGCGATCCGTTTGCGCTGCCAGGCCCGGACTGGGACCTGAAACCGGCCCGGGCATTTTAGAGACGGTCGGCCCTCTACTATCAAGAGAAAGGAAAACTACTAATGTAAATTTTCAATCGACCGAAGAAAATATCTGAAATATAATGTTAGGTTGAAATGCTAGGCTGTGACTGTGACTGTGACTTTGATAAAGAGGAGACTAGAAACTAAAAGAATAGCAACGCTGTCGAACAAGCAGGGGGGGACGCAGAAAGGTAAAAACGGATTTGTAAGGGTTAAGTTTACTAGTTACAGAAGCAGCTGAAGTTCTTCTAAGAATGTAAAATACATAAGAAATAGATGTTACTTAATCGACTTGGGGAGACAATTTCCAAAACAAGAAGAAGTAAGGCTCCAAGAGCGAGCGAAGCGAGCTCGGAAATTTAAACACCCTACCTTGGACAGGTTATAATTGTTTCGATCCTTCATACAATAGGTACTTGGTCGACTGGTAGATAAAACCAAGATTCTAGAGAAAGTAGTTAGCAAGAGCGAGCGAAGCGAGATCGAAATTTTTTTGACACGTTGCCTGACACAGGTTAGAATTTTTTCGACTTATTGGAGTTACTTGGTCGACTTGTGTAAAGATTCAAGAGAAAGTAGGAGCGAGCTCGAAAATTTTTACATCTTGCCTCGAATAAATTCAGATATTAATAATATATGTAAGTAATTAGAGATCAAAATGACCACATGCTCCATTTTTTGCAACCTTGTGTACTATGCATGCCAAAATTGCCTCGGGGCAGGGGGTTCCTAATTTATTTCAGCCTCTGTCTATACCGGTCGATTATGCGATAATCCTATAGGAGTGCCAATCCAGAGACAGAGAAAAGGAACCTTTCTTTTAAAAGTTTTTTCGCAGGGTTCAAAGCAAGAACGGCGCGAAATGCATAAACTAGCGGTAGTACGAATTCTCAGAGGCTCCTTTTTAGCCTTAGAAATATTTTATTTTGAGAGTCATTCTACTGTACGCTACGATTTACTATGTTCTTACTAATTCTGTGGCATCAGGCAGGAAAATTAAAAACTATTAAAAATCCTTGGTAAGCAGCGGTAAAAAATCGAAGACATGTGACATCTCCCAATCCGCACTGGGCTCGCGTGGTGGATTATAGCCCATTCGCTCTCATTGAGAGGAGGCCTGTGTCCCAGCAGTGGGAACATTAATAGGCTGATGATGATGATGATGATGAAAATCCTGAGTCTGTAGGGGGTACTATTACTACAGATAGAGTCCAAGAGTAGAGAACGTAATTTTAATCAGTGATAATTTCCGATCACAATGCGAGCGAAGCCGCGGGCAAAAGCTTTCATACAAAACCTACTTGACGTCTAGAACACAAATGCATTTACATCGTCCTTTGAAGAAGTTTACGGAATATTTCATCCGTCTAATCTCTCAGTACTCGATTTATATTACTTTTGATTCGATAAAATGTTTGTACCATTAATGAACCCAGTCGCTATAGGTGTCGGTTTCTTCTTTCTGTTTGTGTTGGTGACAATGTGTGTGCTTGCGTGTGAGCAGGTCAAGAAGCTGTGCTGCTCGCTGCGCCGCAACGCCAAGGACGAGCGGGTACTGTTCCACTACAACGGGCATGGCGTCCCCAAGCCCACCGCGCAGGGGGAGATCTGGGTCTTCAACAGGGTAAATTCAATACTTGTTTGATTACATTCGAAGACAACTCCATCTGTCGTGGTCAGCGAGTATCTTGTTAACCGAAATAGTTAGCCCTGGGTGATGATGACTGTACAAGCCAGTAGTAACGTCTTGTATCTATGACCTCTGTCATGGCTAATAATATTAATACAACATCGAGAATTCTCGTATGTGAACAAAATGTAGAAGGAACCTTCGATTTTTTTAAACTTCTTGTTCCATGTCTTATTTATTTACTTTTACACCCCTTTTATTTTAAGTTTGTTCAGTCCGTCCAAAGGTGGTCCGGAAAATATGGCTATCGACGGAGGTGCCTTTGAATCTATACAGGATGACCTTTTTATCACTTCACACACACCAAAAAAAATGGGTATAAGTAGTAGGTAAACGGAGTAGAAGCAAATGGCATACCTACTTAGTTATGGTTTTATTTTTTTGAAAAAAAAATTCGAAATTCAAATCATAATAAATTTGTAGCGTTTTTTGATGATGGATCAATTTCTTTCTAAGCTGCCATAAGCTTCAAACTTATGGCATACCTATTTTTTTTTTCCCGTTCACCTAATATACCCATTTTTTTGGAAAATGATACAAAAGTTATCCGGTATAATTACACAATAGGCTAGTGTCCACCATCAATAAATTGCAAATCTGTTTAGTCCGTCAGTTAGAGTATTGGAGAATAATAGACACGTATTTTTTGTTTTTGTAAATCAATGAATATTGAGAATTTTAAAAGCGTCGTATCTTTTTCAATTTTGGTTTACGTAAAAAAAGAAAAAATACGGATCAAATATTTTTTGATGATCTAACTGACGGACTAATTAGACTTTTTTTGTCATCTATTACAATTATGTGAAACTCCTTGATAATTAATAATTGTGTTAGACTCCTCGTTGCACGTTCCGGTCGTGTTACACGTATTGTATATTAACGCAGAGTGTGTCTGGCAGGCCTACACGCAGTACATCCCGCTGTCGATGTACGACCTACAGACGTGGATGGGAGCGCCGTCGCTGTACGTGTACGACTGCTCCAACGCCGGCGTTATCATCGACAACTTCAAGCAGTTTGCCGAGCAGCACGAGCGCGAGTTTGAGGTCACTACCTAACACAGAGTCAACTTTAATCATTATAACACTTACTTTTGTAATAATATCATTCAATACAAAAAGATAAAGCCACAGTCCCTGCGGAAGGCGTACTGTGAAAGCTCTGTAGTTAAGTGTGTAGTTCTCAATGGAGAAGATCGGACAAGAAACTCCACAGACATTTTTTTAAATCAAAACTTTTCGGTGTCTTAAACATGTCAGCTCTTCACCCCATATAAGTAAACTTGTTTTTCATCTAAATAGTTATTACAGTTAATTATGTATTAGAGTGGTCAGAAAAAGTAACCATACCGACCTCTTTTGTAAAAATAATATAACCCGTACCAGTTTAGTCTGTTTTCATCGCCAAGTGAAACAAATATAGATCAGTTATATCGCCAATAGTCATCGGCCTCACTGTATAGGCCCAGTCGAGCTCGAAGCCGGAAGAGGGTGCGGGCGGTGCGGGCGGTGCGGGCGGTGCGGGCGTGTCGTACAAGAACTGCATCCAGCTGGCGGCGTGCGCGGCCGGCCAGGCGCTGCCCATGAACCCCGAGCTGCCCGCCGACCTGTTCACGGCCTGCCTCACCACGCCCGTCAAGATGGCCATGAAGTGGTTCGTGCTGCGCGAGCGCACGCGCGTCGCGCCCGCCGACGTGCACGACCTCATCGACAAGTATGCGACCGACTAACTGACATTACATATGGAATTAGGCGTTCCTTTGTGGAAAACTATGACAGTAAAATTATATATAATTATATTTAAGATTTTAAGTTTTTTTAAACTTTACTAAGATAGCGGAAGGAGTTGGATGTCTTGCATATAAATTTGCGATTGCTTTTTTTAAGAATGTAGGTATATTTAAAAATCGTCAAATATTATTATTATATACTTACTTAGAACTTAGAAATAATCTGGCAGTGTCATCGAAAGTCTGGATTGAAATATTAAAGATATATTATGGCGTCAGGATCCCCGGTCAGGTGACCGACCGGCGCACGATGCTGGGCGAGCTGAACTGGATCTTCACGGCCATCACCGACACCATCGCGTGGAGCTCGCTGCCGCCGGAGCTGTTCCAGCAGCTGTTCCGCGCGGACCTGCTGACGGCGTCGCTGTGCCGCAACTTCCTGCTGGCCGACCGCATCATGCGCTCGTACAACTGCACGCCCGTGTCGCTGCCGGCGCTGCCGTCGCTGGCGGCGCACCCGCTGTGGGCGGCCTGGGAGCACACGCTGGACCTGGCGCTGGCGCAGCTGCCGCGCCTGCTGCGGCCGGCGCCGGCCGAGTACGCGCACGCGCCCTTCTTCCGCGACCAGCTGACGGCCTTCCAGGTGTGGCTGGCGCTGGGGCGGCGCGGCTCGCGGCCGGCGCCGGCGCAGCTGCCCATGGTGCTGCAGGTGCTGCTGAGCACGCTGCACCGCCTGCGCGCGCTGCGCCTGCTGTGCCGGTTCCTGGCGCTGGGCGGCTGGGCGGCCCGCGCCGTGCTCAACGTGGGCATCTTCCCGTACATGCTGAAGCTGCTGCAGGCCTCCGCGCCCGACCTGCGCGCCTCCATGGTCTACATCTGGGCCAAGATCGTCGCCGTCGACCCCGTGAGTGCGTCGTCATAATTATCGGCAGTAGGACTCGGCTTAGGGGTTTGAATATTTTGCCTACCTCCGTCCTCGTCCGCCAATTTAATATAGTTTTCGAAAACTCGTTAGCCGAGTCCTACGACTGATATAGCATGAGAGTCGATATACATCGCATGTTTATGCTCTCTCTCTCTCTCTCTCTCTCTACTCCATTCTATCCTTGTTGCAGAGCTGCCAAGTGGACTTGGTGAATGCGAAGGGACACAAATATTTCCTATCAGTCCTGCAAGACCCTTCAGTTGACGTAAGTTGTAGAGGTAGGCTTACCAAATAAAGAGCTTTCTGAAGTAATGTCGTAATATTAACTTATGAACGTTTTGCAGAGTGAGCACCGAACGCTGGCGGCGTATGTGCTGGCAGGCATTGTGGACAACTACCCCGCTGGGCAAGAAGCTGCCTTGCAGGTATGTGATCTGTAACATCTTCTTGTAAGATGACTTCAGGTCTTTACTTTCTATCTATCATAGGGTTTAGGTTTCCGCACTTAGTACTTGAAGTGGACCATTGTGCGTGAGCCATGGTGGCCGATTACTCCAACCAGCCTCCCTCCAGCAGCAGATCAAACTTCCCCGGTCTCCTCAGGGCATCCGCAAGGGATCTTGATGTTCCCAGGGTCTCCTCACGAATCTTGGTAACGCCTGTGCACTCTTGGAGCAATGCTCTGCACAGGGGACTGTCAGTGATTCCTAGGGTGTGGAAGTGTTTATTCAGTGAACAGTGTCCAGTGATGGTCCTCGCCACATTTCACATTTCTGTCCAGGCGCAGTAGGCGAATAACCTACACCCTGCCCGCGTAGCATGAACGCCGTTGAAACAAAAGAGAATCGAGAAATCTTTTGTTCATCTGTCATTTTCAAAAGATTTGTCGATTCTCTTTCGTTTCTACGGCGTTCATGCTAAGCGGGCTGGTGTCGAGGTCCACCATCTCTCCGCTTGTATTCGAGTGTGTTCCTTTAACCAGCTTCTTAGTTGCTTGAAAGGAATGGGCACAATGGGCTCGGGACCGCAGGGTTTTGTGCTGGATCCTCTTCTGGCAAGTTCATCAGCCGCATCGTTCCCAAGTGATCCACTGTGACCTTTGATCCATTGTAGTGTTACCGTGTTATGGTTTAGTACCGTGATTCGTTCTAGGGCAGGTCTTTACTTTGTATTACCCTACTTGGTTTTCCAAATTGAAAGTTTTGTACCATTTCTGAATTCGAATGTTTACGTGTATGACTTCCTCGCTGATGTAGTGCTAGCATGCGCGACTGCTGACCACGAGGCCCTGGCTTCGATTTCCAGGTCAGGCAAAGTGCTATTGGGTTTTCCTATTAGGAAGTTCTCAATTCCGAGCAGTTCCCACGAGTCTAGATTTGTGCCCGGTTGATGGCAATAGGTTCCTTATTACATGGGACTAAAACATAACTATCTAACTAACTAACCAAAACAGCAAATAAAAAATGGACATAATATCAGCACAAAGATTGTCCACAAAATTTTTGCCGGTTTTGGAAGTCGACATCCCGACTTCGTCTTAAACCAGCTTTGCCCGTGACAGTGGCGGACTGTAGTGCACCAGAGGATATTTATTTAAATAACATGGGAGACTTACAGCTAAAACAAACAGATCAAGGACAGTACAATAGTCTGAAAGCCAATTACAGGTCTCCACTTATAAAATACAGAGAAAAAAGTAAATTCTATGGACATACACACCGAGTTACTATATACTACAGCATAATTACTATGTTATTCACACTGCATAACAGCCATCATAACAAAATTAACTACATGAAAAAGCTTCGACTTAAGCTCTTCCTGGCTGACGACACACTAGTTTGGAATGGATCAATATTGTTACGAGCTGGGTATGGGATAAATTAATGACTACCGATTAAACAACAAATAACTTTAATAATCACAAAACACTTATAACTCAATCACAAGTACACTACTGTACACTATTCGCTTAGATATCGCACTTCTAGTTCACTTCGATTCGCTTCGTTGTGTAGCCAAAATCAGACTGACTGCTCCCGCAAACACGTCGACTATTTATATGGCGATCGAACGCTCGAGAAATATCCACGACTTCCTAGAATCTTCTAGACAATTCCATAGTGGGTCATTGTCCTTCGAGTAGGTACTTTATGCCCTCGGCGTACGGTCGAAATTACAATGATGTTCTTTTGTAGGTAGTTTGCGAATTTGTACCTACATCATTCGGAAAACTGTAGGTAAGTACGGGTACGACGTAACAATATCATACTGTTTACAAAGCTTGTTTAAATTTCTGCTTGCAAGCACTATGTACGAATTGTGCCTATAATTGGTTGAAGCAAATGGCACACACAAAGGTGGATTGTATCGTTTAGACTTCAAGGGAGTGTTGAAATAAAATTTTGACAAGATATCGCTACAGTTTATGGTGTTATTAAAATTTTTCAACTAACACACACAGTCAGAAATCTCGCGGCGGTGGAATAAAGGTAATATATAATATTTTTTTACATAGGTTATGGTAGTTTTCCGAATGATACGGTACTTTTTGATGGTAACATAGATACCTTATGAACCTTCGTTGGAAAAGTTTGGATGAAGTCAAGCAAGATTCGATATCGTTAATGTAGATTATAAATAGCAAAGGACCAAGTAATGAACCCTGCGGGACTCCACTAGGAACAGGGACTCGGCTAGATATATAATTATTAAGTACCACTGCTTGGGACCTGTTGACAAGGTATGAAGAAAACCATCTGAGTAGATCGCCACGAATTCCCATGCTATTTAACTTGGCTATCAGAATGCTATGATCGATTCGATCGAAGACTTTGCTATTGTCCGTATAAACGACGTCAGTCAGCTTACCGTTGCACATGGCATCGGTTATAAATCGTTAAGGAGAATCAAGTTCGTGGCAGTAGACCTCCCATTTAGAAAACCGTGTTGGAACGGGCTAAATGAATTTTTCAGAGCAGAATATACCTAATTATATATTATCCTCTCAAAGACTTTTGCTATGATACACAGTTTAGATATCGGTCTGTAATTTGCTGTCTGTTTTGACACCTTTTTTATGAATAGGCGTTATAAATAAAGTTTTCCTTATTGGTAAGATTTTCTAAATAAAATTGAAATAGGTTGTGCTATCGAAGGTGAACACCGAACAAGAAGTTTGGATGGTGCCGATTTGCATGTATCCAACTTACGAAGGAAGTTAGTAATTTCATCAGTTTCAACAATGATACTGCAGATATCAGATGTTAGGTTCAATGAATCGTTAAAAAGAGAAGGAGAAGAGATTGGATGACTAAGACTGGGATTGAGGAAAGTAGAGTGGAAGTATTTCGAAAAAGCCTCACAAATAGATTCCCCCGTCCGCAAGGTATCGCTGTTATAGTTCAAAGTGCTTGGGACTGCGTTTGAGTTATGACGTTTTTTACAAAAGTCCAAAAGTATTTTGGGTTATTGTTAATTGAATTTTCTGTAAGATCCAAATAGTTTTGTTGTTATATATGGATTTTCTGGGAGCGTAATAATGTTGTGCACTAACATAGTTCTTTAAGTTTTCTTTGTAACTAACACATGGATCTTTGTTGTCTGAAAAAATAAATTATATTATTATGACTGGCGAAATGTGGGTGTACTGTTAGTTTCACCTCTGCCTCGCCTTTGGGCGTTACAAGCGTGATGGTTAGGTGCAATAGTCGACTTACACGCACTCCGGCTAGTCCAAGATCCCAGAGCCCGACCTTACTTATTTTCTCACGAACAAAATGTGTGGCATCAAGTAGTATTAGTATGTACTGTGTACGTGCTAACTTATGCCGACGGCCAATTTTAAGATATTAGTTGCTAAAGTTGCCTAAAACTAATATTATTTTTTCTTAAAGCCCGAGTGCTGATTTTGAAATAATTATGTTACAATATTAATGTAATTGTAATTGTATGTGTAATTAATGTTGACAATATTGTTAAGAGTCCCTATCAATTTCGTCGCAGTACTAGTTTAGGTAATTTCGGAGCAATGTGCGCGTGTATCGAAATATCTCGAAATATCGCTAACGATCGTAGTGCGCGTAGTCTCATGCAGTGCAGCGGGAACAAACAATCTTGGGCCGTAACCGTATTATGAGGAAATCAAATTTGCATTTATGCTGCATATTATATAATGTTACCTAGATCGCCAAAAAAAAATTAAAAAAAAATGGAAAGTTAAGAGTAGACGAAAGCAAATTTTAGGTAATAAAATATGTATAAAAGGTTAGGTGATAGTAAGTATATTTTATTTATTTTGTGTGGTTTTTTTTTCAATACTTCGAATAAACTGCTAAAATTGTCGTAAAAGTCTTGCTAGCTAGCATGAGGAGCTAGCTAGCGTAAGCCGAAGGTAGGTGGCGGAGCGACGACCACATTTGTGACAGAAACGGTGTGTAATGTAAAATGCGAACATAGCGAGCGCGCGTCATGGAGTCGTAGCAGGTTCTAAATTTGCTTATATCTCGAAAACGGTGCATCTTATCGCAAAAATAATGGAAAAATAGCCTCCTTTTATAAACTCCCTGCCGCGTAATTCTCAGCATGTAGGTAAAAAAAAAATTGTTGTGGGCTAATGAAATTCGGTATTTTAAGAATAGCAATTACGAACGTTCGAAATATTGAAATTTCGGAATTATGAAAATAGGATTAATGAGAAATCGGAATTGTTATATTCGGAATTTTGAACCATTCGGAATTATGAAAATCGGTATTTTGAAATTCAGAATTGTGACTTTCGGAATTATGTAGTGTACCCAAATAAATACATACATTTTAACCTCCTTTTTGACTTAAATATATTAAGCAGTGCTCCGAATATCCGTGCTTTTCTGGAATCAACGATTTCGGGCAATAAACATTTTATATACAGGATGTTAGTGTGAACACCGTTATTCTTCAAACCAGTGGTTTGGTTTCATTAGGAGAACCTAAAACCAAAGAAAAAAGACAACCCGGCCGCGTAACTGACGAGCGATGAGTCACGACCTCACTTCCTCAGTCACGTCAGCTGTCGCGTAAGTGAGCGCACATTATCCGTAGGAGCGCGCGCCGCGGGCCGAGCTAATTGTTCTTGCGCGTAAATTGAATGTACTTATTGAGTGAGGAGTGCTATGTCTTACACATAAGAACAGTGGACCAAAATGGTACGGGTTTACGCCATCACGGGTGATAACCGGGTCTCAAGACGAAAGTCTATGACCAGTGTGTGTTGCCAGTGATTACATACGGGACCGAAACGTGGTCGCTCACAATGGGCCTTATCAGAAGGCTTAAAGTCACCTAAAAGGCAATGGAGAGAACTATGCTTGGAGTTTCTTTGCGTGATCGAATCAGAAATGAAGACATCCGCAAGAGAACCAGGGTCTCAGACGTAGCCCGAAGAATTGCCAAACTTAAGTGGCAGTGGGCAGGGCACATTGCTCACAAAACGAATGGCCGATGGGGCCGAAAAGTTCTGGAGTGGCGACCGCGTACCGGAAGACGATGCGTTGGACGATGCGTTGGTCATCGGTCCACCTAGTGGGAGGTCCCCACTAGGTGGACCGATGACCTGGTGAAGGTTGCGGAAATCCGTTGGATGCGAGTCGCACGGGACCGGTCAATGTGGCGACACTTGGGGAGGCCTATGTCCAGCAGTGGACGTCTTTCGGCTGAAATGATGGGTGATAACCTGAACCAGTCTCGTAGGTTAAAGCAGAGGTCAGATTCTCGAAGACCTACGAAATGTGTGTGTGTAACCTTGTGTGGCCGTAAATGGTTCCTAATTTGAACAGTTGTTGAGATAGGTAAGTGTATATAGGAATTTAATCGGTGATTTTTAACTGTACCTACATAAAATTGTGATGAACTTTTAACCAGACCTTGTATTTTGATCTAACTAAATCAATGCGAGTCGAATATGAGACATGATCAACTTTTCCGTTAATCAAATTCTAAAAAAAAATGAAAATTATCATTATTCTTGAATTTATATTAGTATTGAAGACGAAATAAATTTTAACAATCTTAATAAACAACTAACGTAATAAAATAATTACTGTATCAAAATGTAGTCGGTGTATAATCTCTGAAATATATTTACGTAAAACTCGCGAAGCAAAGTGATACGTGCTCACGCTGGGAGAGCCCGGTCGTTACTGATGGGATCGGGTTTGCGCGGTCGATAATATAGTTCACTTTGCCTTTAATTTACGAATTGAAGTTATTGTTTATTTATAAATTAAAATTCAGATTCTATTAAAGGGTTACCTTGAGATTAACGAGTAATTTTTACATTTTCTTTAAAGGTATAAAAAAAAATACTAATTTATCCCGACGTTTTCCATAAATTACGTTTTTCAATATTTTTTTCTGCTATATTTCCTATTGAAATCAATAATGTTTTCTGCTACTTTACGTGTATACCATATAATGATGTTATTCATATTTTTTAATGTTCAGAATATTTTGTAGTTCTTTGTTCAACGAACCCCAAACATCACTCGCTCGTTACTTTTGAGGAAAAGGGGTTTTGAATATGGGTGATTGCCATTAATATATACATTATTTAAAAAAATTGTTTCCGCAGTCGACAAGAATATGAACTCGACTCTTATAATAACAACAAAGAAGGTTCAAATTCTTCTTGCCTTTCTCACAAGTAGTGATCAAAAATGTTCAAAATAAGTTAATTTCGTGTAGGGACTCTTAAAACTAATAACCAACATTGCCTGACACCGCCCATTGACGGAAATTTCTGCCAGACGCTTTAAAGCGCGGAAAAAATATCGTGAAATATTACGTCAGAGTCTATTTTTTTACTCGACTGTGTCAGAAGGAGGATTATGTTTTTTAAAGTTCTTAAACCATAGTAATACGAGGGCTGCACTAAAGTATCGGGAATGGAATATATCCACTGTTCCTGTCATATTAAAATCTTTTTAATTGAAAACTCCTTGGTTTTAAAAATCGAATACCATTTATTTATTTAAAAAAAAGATTCTCGGTCTTGTCACCAGGTTTTGTCAAACTTGTTTAGTCGTTGAGAAAATGGAATTGACTCGAGAAAATTCAAGAGCGATGATTTATTATGACTTTTGAAGTGGTTTAACACAAAAACAGTGTGTTGACCGGATGATTTCTGCATTTGGTGATGAAGCCCCATCCAAAACCACAATTTATCGCTGGTTTGCTGAATTCCAACGTGGACGTGTCAAGCTCAGTGATGATCCCCGTCAAGGTCGTCCAAAAACTGCAGTCACCCAAGAAAACGTTGATGCTGTGCGTAAGCTGATTGAGGAAGATCGACATGTGACATACCGCGAGATTCAGGCAACTTTAGACATTGGCATGAGTCAAATACAAATAATCTTGCATGAACAATTAGGTGTAAAAAAGTTGTTTTCCCGATGGATACCGCATTCGCTCTGTGAAGAGCAAAAAGCGGCTCGCGTTACTTGGTGCGTCATAACTCTCGAAAGATTTCACGCAGGATCCTCAAATGCTGTATACAACATCGTATCAGGTGACGAATCCTGGATATACGCGTACGAACCCGAAACAAAAAACCAGTCACGAGTTTGGGTGTTCGAAAATGAAAAAGCCAACAAAAATTGTTCGTTCACGGAGTGTTGCAAAAAAAATGGTGGCCACGTTTGTCTCCAAAACCAGCCGTGTTACGACTATTCCTCTTGAGGGACAAAGAACTGTTAATGCAGAATGGTATGCTAGCATTTGTTTGCCACAGGTCGTTTCTGAACTCCGTAAAGAGAACTGCAACCGCCGCATCATCCTCCATCACGACAATGCGAGTTCTCACACCGCGCACAAAACAAAAGAGTTTTTAGAGCAAGAAAACATAATATTATTAGACCATCCGCCGTACAGCCCCGACCTAAGCCCTAATGATTTCTATACTTTCCCTAAAATAAAGAATAAATTGCGTGGACAGAGATTTTCATCTCCTGAAGTAGCTGTGGACGCCTACAAAACGGCCATTTTGGAGACCCCAACTTCCGAATGGAATGGTTGCTTCAATTATTGGTTCCATCGTATGGAAAAAAGTGTCAAATTTCGTGGAGAATACTTCGAAAAGCAATAAAAAGATTTTTAAATAGTTTAAAGTAATGTTGTGTCACTTCCTTGATTCCCGAAATCAAGGAATTTTCAGTGCCGCCCTCGTATTTGATCCTTAGAGGGTTTTTTTTTAATAGTCATTGTAAGCAGTCAACAACTGTAGAGTCCCAATTCATCATTTTTGTATGAGTTCAATAAACCAATCCGCTCATACAGCGACATTTTAATTGTGTCTGGGGGATGTTTGGCCCGAGACGGAATGGGACGCCGTCACCTCCTTCTGCGAAGCAGTAATGCTAGAGAAGGAGGTGGCGGAACGTGAGAGGGAGAGAACCTCACAGCGTCCCGGCCGCCGCGGGAGACACCCCGGGCGTCGGGAGCCACCACGTAGCCCCCGGCCACCGTAGGCGCGGGCCTGTGGACGGTGGGCTATGGGCTAGCTCGCCGTCCGTCCGTCTCATGACGACAGGCCGTGTCGACGGCGCGTTCGTGTTCCACGCGCGCCTCAAAGAGAGTCAGCAAGGGGAAGGGGTCCGCAAGGACCGATGCCTGCCGGGGTTGCGGGACTGTTCGAAAGAGATACCGTGACCCCGGAACACAAAGGGCGATGAAGGAACATGGATGGGTTTTAGTCAGTAAAAGTCTGGCACTCCCTCCTGCTCCGCCCAGAGCGGGAGAAGTCATTTGATGATTTCGGATCCGAAAAAAAAAGGGGATGTTTGGCCCAACTATGATTGGTAATATTTAAATCATCATCATTAGAAATCATTTAAAATTAAATAATTGGGAAATGATTTCCTGAGTATCAAATATAAAAATTAAGTGTCAGACTATCGATCAATTTCTGCCGTCCTTCAGGCCAAAAAAATTTTGCCAAGCACGACGTATGTAGTTACAGAATTATAATCATCTATATTATCAATACAACCCTCCCAAGTTCATCAAGGTCGAGGAATGACTTTGACCTTGAAAAAGTACTTGCGTCTTAGTCGTGAACAATATTTTAAACAACCTACAAATTGCAAAAAACGTAAGAAAATTTGAATTTCGCTAGCTGCCCTGGAGCACCTTAATCATAGGTTATAAACTATGTCTGCTGAATTTCATCCAAATCCGTTCAGTAGGTTCTGCATCCATCCACCCTCACAAACTTTCGCATTTTTAATATTAGTAGGACTTATAGTGTAAACTTCAGATACATATTTACAATATTGTCCCTAAAATTAGCAAGCATGAAACGTTTAAATTTCATTAATCTTTCAAGTACTAACAAATTAGATGCTAACTTGCCACTGAAGCCACCTCCTGATTCCTGATTAATTATGACCTGAAGATTCTATCTTCAGGTCATAATTAATCAGGAATGGACCAATCTTGACCACAATCGTGAATATTGGTACAAATTCGTAATAAAAACCTGCAACGCGCGAACATCTGACATTTCTGAAGACCCTTAACTCCTCAAAATCCCCTCCAGCGGCGAATTCCCATTCTAAACGATAGCTATCACTACCCCATATTAATTGTCGCTAAATATCATATGTCACGCGTATCATAATACAGGACCTGTGTATACGAGTAGCGATAAATATCGTTTGCAATTGCGAGTTTTTGGTACAAGTTTACATTCAATTGTGTCGGCTTAAAACGATTCTACTATAGCTACGCCATCGTCAGTTATCTGATGTAACGTGGTTACGTCGCACAGGGCTCGATGATCTCGATCTGCCTGGAGCAGCTGGGCGACGGGTCGGCGCTGGCGCAGTGGGCGTGCGTGTGCCTGGGCCGCCTGTGGCGCCACTACGACGCCGCGCGCTGGGCCGGCGTGCGCGACCTGGCGCACGAGAAGCTCTACCCGCTGCTGCAGCACCGCCATCCCGAGGTCAGACGTGCACTCGTGTCATGTCACGTGCGTGTGCTTACGCCGCGTTTTGGAAGGGTGTAGCTATTTGTATTTTACACACGCTTTGCATTAGTTAGACTGACGCGGTTTTACCGACTTCAACACGTTATTAGAAAGATTACCCACAAACTTATTAAAAGAAATAGCTGTCGTGACGTGATGTTTTCCATTCTAAAATCGAGTAATCGAATCTAACTTTCAGTTGTCAATTTCAAGACACAATTCGCGTCAACTTGTCGATTCAGCTGATGTGTCAAAATGTGGTCGTGCATAGTCGTTTAGACATGCAGAAGTTGCGTATAATCGAAGTAGTATAAAGTTAATGTATGTGTGTGCAGGTGCGCGCGGCGTGCGCGTTCGCGCTGGGCACGTTCGTGGCGGCGGGCGGCGCGCGCACCGAGCACGCCAACGCGCTGGACCAGCAGGTGGGCGTGCAGCTGGCGGCGCGTCTGCAGCCCGACGCCTCGCCGCTCGTGCGCCACGAGATCCTCGCCGGTACGTACCTGTGTCACTGTGCCGGTGCACGTCCAGCACGCCAACGCGCTGGACCAGCAGGTGGGCGTGCAGCTGGCGGCGCGTCTGCAGCCCGACGCCTCGCCGCTCGTGCGCCACGAGATCCTCGCCGGTACGTACCTGTGTCACTGTGCCGGTGCACGTCCAGCACGCCAACGCGCTGGACCAGCAGGTGGGCGTGCAGCTGGCGGCGCGTCTGCAGCCCGACGCCTCGCCGCTCGTGCGCCACGAGATCCTCGCCGGTACGTACCTGTGTCACTGTGCCGGTGCACGTCCAGCACGCCAACGCGCTGGACCAGCAGGTGGGCGTGCAGCTGGCGGCGCGTCTGCAGCCCGACGCCTCGCCGCTCGTGCGCCACGAGATCCTCGCCGGTACGTACCTGTGTCACTGTGCCGGTGCACGTCCAGCACGCCAACGCGCTGGACCAGCAGGTGGGCGTGCAGCTGGCGGCGCGTCTGCAGCCCGACGCCTCGCCGCTCGTGCGCCACGAGATCCTCGCCGGTACGTACCTGTGTCACTGTGCCGGTGCACGTCCAGCACGCCAACGCGCTGGACCAGCAGGTGGGCGTGCAGCTGGCGGCGCGTCTGCAGCCCGACGCCTCGCCGCTCGTGCGCCACGAGATCCTCGCCGGTACGTACCTGTGTCACTGTGCCGGTGCACGTCCAGCACGCCAACGCGCTGGACCAGCAGGTGGGCGTGCAGCTGGCGGCGCGTCTGCAGCCCGACGCCTCGCCGCTCGTGCGCCACGAGATCCTCGCCGGTACGTACCTGTGTCACTGTGCCGGTGCACGTCCAGCACGCCAACGCGCTGGACCAGCAGGTGGGCGTGCAGCTGGCGGCGCGTCTGCAGCCCGACGCCTCGCCGCTCGTGCGCCACGAGATCCTCGCCGGTACGTACCTGTGTCACTGTGCCGGTGCACGTCCAGCACGCCAACGCGCTGGACCAGCAGGTGGGCGTGCAGCTGGCGGCGCGTCTGCAGCCCGACGCCTCGCCGCTCGTGCGCCACGAGATCCTCGCCGGTACGTACCTGTGTCACTGTGCCGGTGCACGTCCAGCACGCCAACGCGCTGGACCAGCAGGTGGGCGTGCAGCTGGCGGCGCGTCTGCAGCCCGACGCCTCGCCGCTCGTGCGCCACGAGATCCTCGCCGGTACGTACCTGTGTCACTGTGCCGGTGCACGTCCAGCACGCCAACGCGCTGGACCAGCAGGTGGGCGTGCAGCTGGCGGCGCGTCTGCAGCCCGACGCCTCGCCGCTCGTGCGCCACGAGATCCTCGCCGGTACGTACCTGTGTCACTGTGCCGGTGCACGTCCAGCACGCCAACGCGCTGGACCAGCAGGTGGGCGTGCAGCTGGCGGCGCGTCTGCAGCCCGACGCCTCGCCGCTCGTGCGCCACGAGATCCTCGCCGGTACGTACCTGTGTCACTGTGCCGGTGCACGTCCAGCACGCCAACGCGCTGGACCAGCAGGTGGGCGTGCAGCTGGCGGCGCGTCTGCAGCCCGACGCCTCGCCGCTCGTGCGCCACGAGATCCTCGCCGGTACGTACCTGTGTCACTGTGCCGGTGCACGTCCAGCACGCCAACGCGCTGGACCAGCAGGTGGGCGTGCAGCTGGCGGCGCGTCTGCAGCCCGACGCCTCGCCGCTCGTGCGCCACGAGATCCTCGCCGGTACGTACCTGTGTCACTGTGCCGGTGCACGTCCAGCACGCCAACGCGCTGGACCAGCAGGTGGGCGTGCAGCTGGCGGCGCGTCTGCAGCCCGACGCCTCGCCGCTCGTGCGCCACGAGATCCTCGCCGGTACGTACCTGTGTCACTGTGCCGGTGCACGTCCAGCACGCCAACGCGCTGGACCAGCAGGTGGGCGTGCAGCTGGCGGCGCGTCTGCAGCCCGACGCCTCGCCGCTCGTGCGCCACGAGATCCTCGCCGGTACGTACCTGTGTCACTGTGCCGGTGCACGTCCAGCACGCCAACGCGCTGGACCAGCAGGTGGGCGTGCAGCTGGCGGCGCGTCTGCAGCCCGACGCCTCGCCGCTCGTGCGCCACGAGATCCTCGCCGGTACGTACCTGTGTCACTGTGCCGGTGCACGTCCAGCACGCCAACGCGCTGGACCAGCAGGTGGGCGTGCAGCTGGCGGCGCGTCTGCAGCCCGACGCCTCGCCGCTCGTGCGCCACGAGATCCTCGCCGGTACGTACCTGTGTCACTGTGCCGGTGCACGTCCAGCACGCCAACGCGCTGGACCAGCAGGTGGGCGTGCAGCTGGCGGCGCGTCTGCAGCCCGACGCCTCGCCGCTCGTGCGCCACGAGATCCTCGCCGGTACGTACCTGTGTCACTGTGCCGGTGCACGTCCAGCACGCCAACGCGCTGGACCAGCAGGTGGGCGTGCAGCTGGCGGCGCGTCTGCAGCCCGACGCCTCGCCGCTCGTGCGCCACGAGATCCTCGCCGGTACGTACCTGTGTCACTGTGCCGGTGCACGTCCAGCACGCCAACGCGCTGGACCAGCAGGTGGGCGTGCAGCTGGCGGCGCGTCTGCAGCCCGACGCCTCGCCGCTCGTGCGCCACGAGATCCTCGCCGGTACGTACCTGTGTCACTGTGCCGGTGCACGTCCAGCACGCCAACGCGCTGGACCAGCAGGTGGGCGTGCAGCTGGCGGCGCGTCTGCAGCCCGACGCCTCGCCGCTCGTGCGCCACGAGATCCTCGCCGGTACGTACCTGTGTCACTGTGCCGGTGCACGTCCAGCACGCCAACGCGCTGGACCAGCAGGTGGGCGTGCAGCTGGCGGCGCGTCTGCAGCCCGACGCCTCGCCGCTCGTGCGCCACGAGATCCTCGCCGGTACGTACCTGTGTCACTGTGCCGGTGCACGTCCAGCACGCCAACGCGCTGGACCAGCAGGTGGGCGTGCAGCTGGCGGCGCGTCTGCAGCCCGACGCCTCGCCGCTCGTGCGCCACGAGATCCTCGCCGGTACGTACCTGTGTCACTGTGCCGGTGCACGTCCAGCACGCCAACGCGCTGGACCAGCAGGTGGGCGTGCAGCTGGCGGCGCGTCTGCAGCCCGACGCCTCGCCGCTCGTGCGCCACGAGATCCTCGCCGGTACGTACCTGTGTCACTGTGCCGGTGCACGTCCAGCACGCCAACGCGCTGGACCAGCAGGTGGGCGTGCAGCTGGCGGCGCGTCTGCAGCCCGACGCCTCGCCGCTCGTGCGCCACGAGATCCTCGCCGGTACGTACCTGTGTCACTGTGCCGGTGCACGTCCAGCACGCCAACGCGCTGGACCAGCAGGTGGGCGTGCAGCTGGCGGCGCGTCTGCAGCCCGACGCCTCGCCGCTCGTGCGCCACGAGATCCTCGCCGGTACGTACCTGTGTCACTGTGCCGGTGCACGTCCAGCACGCCAACGCGCTGGACCAGCAGGTGGGCGTGCAGCTGGCGGCGCGTCTGCAGCCCGACGCCTCGCCGCTCGTGCGCCACGAGATCCTCGCCGGTACGTACCTGTGTCACTGTGCCGGTGCACGTCCAGCACGCCAACGCGCTGGACCAGCAGGTGGGCGTGCAGCTGGCGGCGCGTCTGCAGCCCGACGCCTCGCCGCTCGTGCGCCACGAGATCCTCGCCGGTACGTACCTGTGTCACTGTGCCGGTGCACGTCCAGCACGCCAACGCGCTGGACCAGCAGGTGGGCGTGCAGCTGGCGGCGCGTCTGCAGCCCGACGCCTCGCCGCTCGTGCGCCACGAGATCCTCGCCGGTACGTACCTGTGTCACTGTGCCGGTGCACGTCCAGCACGCCAACGCGCTGGACCAGCAGGTGGGCGTGCAGCTGGCGGCGCGTCTGCAGCCCGACGCCTCGCCGCTCGTGCGCCACGAGATCCTCGCCGGTACGTACCTGTGTCACTGTGCCGGTGCACGTCCAGCACGCCAACGCGCTGGACCAGCAGGTGGGCGTGCAGCTGGCGGCGCGTCTGCAGCCCGACGCCTCGCCGCTCGTGCGCCACGAGATCCTCGCCGGTACGTACCTGTGTCACTGTGCCGGTGCACGTCCAGCACGCCAACGCGCTGGACCAGCAGGTGGGCGTGCAGCTGGCGGCGCGTCTGCAGCCCGACGCCTCGCCGCTCGTGCGCCACGAGATCCTCGCCGGTACGTACCTGTGTCACTGTGCCGGTGCACGTCCAGCACGCCAACGCGCTGGACCAGCAGGTGGGCGTGCAGCTGGCGGCGCGTCTGCAGCCCGACGCCTCGCCGCTCGTGCGCCACGAGATCCTCGCCGGTACGTACCTGTGTCACTGTGCCGGTGCACGTCCAGCACGCCAACGCGCTGGACCAGCAGGTGGGCGTGCAGCTGGCGGCGCGTCTGCAGCCCGACGCCTCGCCGCTCGTGCGCCACGAGATCCTCGCCGGTACGTACCTGTGTCACTGTGCCGGTGCACGTCCAGCACGCCAACGCGCTGGACCAGCAGGTGGGCGTGCAGCTGGCGGCGCGTCTGCAGCCCGACGCCTCGCCGCTCGTGCGCCACGAGATCCTCGCCGGTACGTACCTGTGTCACTGTGCCGGTGCACGTCCAGCACGCCAACGCGCTGGACCAGCAGGTGGGCGTGCAGCTGGCGGCGCGTCTGCAGCCCGACGCCTCGCCGCTCGTGCGCCACGAGATCCTCGCCGGTACGTACCTGTGTCACTGTGCCGGTGCACGTCCAGCACGCCAACGCGCTGGACCAGCAGGTGGGCGTGCAGCTGGCGGCGCGTCTGCAGCCCGACGCCTCGCCGCTCGTGCGCCACGAGATCCTCGCCGGTACGTACCTGTGTCACTGTGCCGGTGCACGTCCAGCACGCCAACGCGCTGGACCAGCAGGTGGGCGTGCAGCTGGCGGCGCGTCTGCAGCCCGACGCCTCGCCGCTCGTGCGCCACGAGATCCTCGCCGGTACGTACCTGTGTCACTGTGCCGGTGCACGTCCAGCACGCCAACGCGCTGGACCAGCAGGTGGGCGTGCAGCTGGCGGCGCGTCTGCAGCCCGACGCCTCGCCGCTCGTGCGCCACGAGATCCTCGCCGGTACGTACCTGTGTCACTGTGCCGGTGCACGTCCAGCACGCCAACGCGCTGGACCAGCAGGTGGGCGTGCAGCTGGCGGCGCGTCTGCAGCCCGACGCCTCGCCGCTCGTGCGCCACGAGATCCTCGCCGGTACGTACCTGTGTCACTGTGCCGGTGCACGTCCAGCACGCCAACGCGCTGGACCAGCAGGTGGGCGTGCAGCTGGCGGCGCGTCTGCAGCCCGACGCCTCGCCGCTCGTGCGCCACGAGATCCTCGCCGGTACGTACCTGTGTCACTGTGCCGGTGCACGTCCAGCACGCCAACGCGCTGGACCAGCAGGTGGGCGTGCAGCTGGCGGCGCGTCTGCAGCCCGACGCCTCGCCGCTCGTGCGCCACGAGATCCTCGCCGGTACGTACCTGTGTCACTGTGCCGGTGCACGTCCAGCACGCCAACGCGCTGGACCAGCAGGTGGGCGTGCAGCTGGCGGCGCGTCTGCAGCCCGACGCCTCGCCGCTCGTGCGCCACGAGATCCTCGCCGGTACGTACCTGTGTCACTGTGCCGGTGCACGTCCAGCACGCCAACGCGCTGGACCAGCAGGTGGGCGTGCAGCTGGCGGCGCGTCTGCAGCCCGACGCCTCGCCGCTCGTGCGCCACGAGATCCTCGCCGGTACGTACCTGTGTCACTGTGCCGGTGCACGTCCAGCACGCCAACGCGCTGGACCAGCAGGTGGGCGTGCAGCTGGCGGCGCGTCTGCAGCCCGACGCCTCGCCGCTCGTGCGCCACGAGATCCTCGCCGGTACGTACCTGTGTCACTGTGCCGGTGCACGTCCAGCACGCCAACGCGCTGGACCAGCAGGTGGGCGTGCAGCTGGCGGCGCGTCTGCAGCCCGACGCCTCGCCGCTCGTGCGCCACGAGATCCTCGCCGGTACGTACCTGTGTCACTGTGCCGGTGCACGTCCAGCACGCCAACGCGCTGGACCAGCAGGTGGGCGTGCAGCTGGCGGCGCGTCTGCAGCCCGACGCCTCGCCGCTCGTGCGCCACGAGATCCTCGCCGGTACGTACCTGTGTCACTGTGCCGGTGCACGTCTCTCCTTCATCCTGGCGAAAGCAAAGCGCGAAAAAAAAAAAAGAAAATTTAAATCATATTTTTTTATTTCATGACAAAAATATTTTTCGTTATTTTATTTTAATTCTTCAAAAGTGTATTTAAAAACGTCGTTTGATACGCGTGGATGTTTTCGTTATTGCAGTTCTCGGCTCAAAAACACCCTCGCCTACGGCTCGTGTGTTAATACCGCCTCAAATACAATAACAAACTTTCTCCACTTGTATCAAAATGTACTATAACAAGCATCTGGGAATCTACAAATCCTTTAAGCGCAAAACACACAGGGGACGGGTGCGGGTCGGGCGCGGGTCTATTCTGTATAATGTATATGGACAACAACACATGGAACGCGTGCGCGTCACCCGACCCGCGCCTGACCCGCGCACGCGTTCCGTGTGTTGTTGTCCATATCGTATCGTATCGTATCGTATCGTATCGTTCTATACAGTAAACGAGTTTTTGACTTATAAACCCATTTGTAATGGGTAACCCAAGTAACAAAAGGTTCTATAACCAAGGCGTTCTATCACCAAAGAGTGATATAGTAGGCCTATGACGGTAACCATTGTGACTGCCTTTACTATAAAGGTTTGTAACAAAGCATTTTAGTTCTATAGAGCATTTAAGTTCTATAATTTAGCTCTTAGAACGCTTACAGTACCATACAAAAGAATCTTTAAAGTGTTGCACTGTAATAGAAATGAGAAAAGCGATTTTAGTACTATTTAGTACCATATGCGTCCTAACTGACACTTTTTTGTATCTATTTTGCTCTAATAATGCGTAAAAATAACTTTTACAGTACTAGTATTGAAGCAGTATCGAAAACACTATTACAGGATCAATCAGCAATGCACAACCATTACGTAACCTTTTAACTTCATAAAAGATCGTTCAACATCGCTATGGGGCTAATTCTGTTATAGTCATGAAAACTCTTCCATAGTACCATAGCGACTCCTGGTACAGTTGCAAAATAACTTAAATTCTAAATAGCTCTAGAAGTGAGTTTGTGTTACTGCTACGAGACTAAACCGTGACATAAAAGCACAAAAATTAATAATAAATGAACTAATTAGATCTATACTAGCTTTTCAGTATCAATTATACCACTAGTATTTCATAAATGGTGGCACGCACTGTCGACTGTCACTGAAAATATAGCACATGGTTCTGCACAATATATTTGTTTGGTACCAGAACAGGGCTGAACAAATAATGTTCCTTTTTGAACATTCGTCTTAAAATATGGCCTATTTTTTTTTTTGGGACAAGCCCGCCACACTGTTCCCAAACCACTGTATCTCCTGAAAGCCAGAATCGACAGTGGCGACCACCAGCAAAGCGCCGAGATAATGAAGCTCGACGAAGTCCCAGAGAATGAATTTAACTGTCTTGGATCCCGCAACGAAATTAATCAGAAAAGTATAGTGGAGGAGTAGGAAAAAACCGTAATTTCCACTTCCCTCCATTTCAGCAGGAGACAGAACGAAACAAGGCCAATAGGCACAAAGGGACGTTTACAACTGAGATAGGCCCAGTTGCCTAGCACCACGGATAAATATTAACATTAATGGGTCCTAAGTTGTGAGCTGTTATATTTGATTCCAATAATAGGTATGGCAAAAACGCTTGAACGCACGGAAATTTGTTCTAGTTTCCACAAGGTCTGTATAGTAAATAACTCCAGATGTAACCTGTACACTATCCAACATAATGTTGCGTTCATTCTGCCAAAGACTGCACTCCCATAAAATGTGATGTGTTGATTGTTCATATTCGCAGTCAGATGTGGAACATTGACAAAAAGGCGAGTCAACAAGCTTGAAGGAAATTAATTTACTAAAGAAAATAAATTTACTATAATTTTAAAGTTACCATGACCGGTGAGAAATTGGGCAACACAGTGATCAACCTCCAACCATGTCCTGGCCAGCCGTTCTCGAACGGATGGAAAGAACTGGTGGAGGTGTCGGCCCTTGATGGAATTATCCCACCTACCTTGCCATTCAGACAAAGGTTCCTCCCAGACGTCGGTCTGTGGTTTGAATGATCTAGCAATCTTAACACGGTCACGTAGGGTTAAAAAGTCTGCGTCCGTGGTCTCACGTGCGTTATAGTACATTGCAGCCCGTCGCTGCACTTCAAGATCAACTGGAAGTACACCTGCAAGTACCGGTACGGCTTCAGTACTAACCGTCCTATACGCTTTGCATAAGAATATCAAAGCCAAACGCTGGCTTTGAAGCAATTTACGTCGTGCCGCTCCTATGGTGGCCCTATCGGCCCAAACAGGTGCCCCGTAACACATACACCCCAAGTAAGTAGCCCCATAAATGGTCTTTAAAGTTATAAATGACAGACCCCACGTAGATTTTGATATTCTCGTTAAGGCATAAAAGTTCTTTCTAGCTTTTTCACCGACAGGTTTTATATGATCTATGAATGAAAAATTTCTCTCTAAGACCAAACCAAGGTAGCACACGGATTGCATTCTTTTCACGGGAACGTTATTAAATTTAAAATATGGACTGTTGACCATACGCATTTAGGTCTGCAACTGTTTTACCTATCAAAGAACCAACTTTCTTGCGCAGCTGATGGGGTATTGGGCGTGCCCATATGCAATGGGATACTTAGAACTTTTAGTTTAGTCAAAATAACTTGTGAGGTTGCATTAAAGACACACACAGGAACATTGTTTTTTAATGTAACTATTGTTTTTAGCTACACATTCGTGGTGATTTCGCGGCTGAATTGTTCGAGAAACTGGAAAATACCTACCTAAAGTACAAAAATACAAAATCTTTATTTCTTAACCAAAAACTTTTACATTAGTTGGTGATTGGAGCCTCCTTTTAAGCAAGTAATGCCTGTGTTAGGAGACTCCGCTCTTACACAGCAATATACAATTTATTTAGTACCTTAGATATAAACAGTGTTTGTGTGTATGTGTTTGTGTGTGTGTGTGTGTGTGTGTGTGTGTGTGTTTGTGTGTGTGTGTGTGTGTGTATGGGTGGGTGTTTCATTTTGTGTGTTGCAATAGTGCCTCAGTATCTGCGTAATTTAGTGTCTCTATCCAATTTGTTAGATTTTTTTTGCACTCGTGTAATTGTTTATTGTGCACATATATTTTTTTATTTATTCTATTATAAAGTTGGCATGATAGTTTGTTGTATTGAATGGCAGCAAATTTTGTTTTAGTTTGAGGAACCTGTGCTATGGGATCTTTCCATCTTCTTGTTATTGCGGTTTGATCATATGGTAGATTTTTATGTTTTTTAAAGTTGTGTTGTTACTGCTCTAATTCTAATAAAAAAAACACACAAGCTGTATGTTAAAACTGAGAATTATCTTTAAATCTTTCAACTGTGGTAATAATTAATCTCTTGGTTTCCGGATGGTATTTTCAAAATAACAATTTTTATCTTAAGATTAAAAAAAACGACCTACTTACGTTTTCTAGGTACATATTTACCATACCTATCCCAAATTATGCCCCAGTATGCATTGAATGCAACTCCAAAAACATCACTGAAATCGTTAAAGGTGCAAAATAGCACTATAAACAGGTTTTGGTTATTTTTGTAGCGCAAATTTGTGACTTAAACACTACAGATAGCACTATTTTAGTACTAAAAAGCGGCTCACTACACTTTTACATTTCAACTATCGAGCTGATTTATCACCTTATGAGCCTCTCAGTAATGTTTATAGAATAAATCAGTGACAAAACTCGGGCCTATTTGGGGTTTTGTAAACGTTTACAACACCATGAAGCCTTATAGCACGCTCCAAAACGTTCTCACGACTTTTATAGTACCAAATTTTGTTACTTGGGAAGTAGCTCATATTCTTATTTTATTGATGTTACCCTAGTCTTTTGCCTTTGTTATTTTTTACTTACGAGTATTTTTAATTCTAAAATAATATTCTTGTCAAAGATAATTCATATTTAAACTACGAGTACAATGTGTTAGGTATTTTAATTCTTAAGACCATCATGATGGTACATGATGGTCTACCATACTACCATATTTCATGCAAATAAGAATGGATCTTGAATATACCCCAACATTCGCCGACTAAATATTTGTTATAACTTTCAATAGAATAAAACTTTTTGTTGCAGCTATACAATGGATGGTGTTAATATTTGAGCAGCACTTCATTGCCGTGTACATACAAGAGAGAGTACGGAAAAGTGACAGGTGAGATCAAGTTAGTTATTTTATTTGAGAACCAAAATATAAAAGACACATTAAAGACATAATATTTTGGAAATGTACGAACTAAAATTCACTATGACGTGGACAATATACTTTATACTGAATCGTATTATAGTCGTTTAAAATTGTGTAGTATATGATCGATTTTCATTCATTTGTGTATACGTGTGCGCACGTGTCTAGCCGTGGCTTAAACGGTATTTTTTGTTGTGTAGTCTGTGCGTGTGATCGTGCTACAAATCATATTCGCTCACTCCTTCAGCGAATACAGGCACGATTCTGTTATCGATATAATACGTTCTGGGTCAGGGAGAGCGGGCGCGGCGGGCGCGGCGGGCGCGTGGACCAGGGCTGGGACGCGCTGTCGGACGTGCGGCCCGCGCCGCACTGCGCAGCGCTCGTGCGCAGCGCCGCGCTGTCGCTGCCCTCCATCGGCTTCGGCTCGGTGTACATGAAGCTGTGGCTCGCGCTCACGGCCATGGCGCGCGAGCCGCACCCGCACACGGCGCAGCTGGCCGCGCACATCGTGCAGCACGTGGCCGCGCAGGTGGACGGCGAGCTGGACCCGGCGCCGGCCTCGCTGCCGCCCTCGCCCAACACGCGCACCTCGCACACCTCGCACACCTCGCACACCTCGCGCCGCAAGGGCCTGCCGCACACCATCTCCGAGGACTCGGTGGCCCTCCGCAACAGGGACCTGCGCGACAGCACCTCTTCTAATTCTAGTGAGTTCTGATAATGTTTCATTAAATTTTCATGTTTTTCGGTGTCGCCGATAATGCAAATGGACTCAAAATCAAATTTTAAGATGGCGCCAATGAAAGCTTCCGATTTTTGTCATTCTAGAAGGCTTCTATCTGAAGTTACTATGTACGAATGTTTCTTTTTGTGCAGGTCAACCGGCGAAGAAGGCGATAGTGACGACGCAGTTCGTGGAGTGGGCGTCGTCGGCGTTCGCGCGGCCGTCGGACGGCGACAGCTGGCGCGCGGACTGCGAGAGCCGGCCGCACCACGAGCGCGTGTGGCGCTACGCGCGCAACCGCTCGCTGCGCCGGGAGGCCGCCGGTGAGTGTGCGCGCGCCGGCGGGCCAGGGCCGCGACCGACAGTGACGTCACGTCTGCCCGCAGGCCTGCGCGCGCGCGTGTCGCGGCTGGAGACGCAGGCCTTCCACTCGCGCTGCCCGCTGCCGCCGGCCGTGGTCCTGTTCCACCCGTACGAGCAGCACGCCGCCGTCGCCTCCAAGGACAACTTCGGGTGAGTACCTCTGCGCCGCTGCCGACCGAATGTCACCGATTATGTGTGTACAAAAGGTTAAGCGCTCTTTTTAACCGACTTCCAAAAAGAGGAGGTTATCAATACGTCTGATTTTTTATTTTTTTTGTATGTATCTTCAGCCTTTTTTTCGCCAATTGTGAACCGATTTCGATGAATCTTTTTTTGTTTGGAAGCAAATTACTCCGCGGTGGTCCCGTTTAAAATTGGTGAAGATCTGATGGTGATCTTCGGAGATATGCAATGGAACTCTTCAATTATAGACAGCAAATCGGTCGTGATTGCTGCAATCGCTTGGATGTTTGTTGTTTTCACAAAATCATAACATAACATCACACCTGTATGCTCTGAGGGGGTATGCAGATGTGTACAGTACACCCACATTTCGACAGTTCAGTCTGTTAGGTTTCATTTTATTGGGGATAAGCCAAGAAATACCATGGCATGTATTGTTAACAATATGAAATAATCGACTGCCTCGTTGGTCTAGTGGTGGCGACTACTCAGCATGAGGTCCTGGGTTCGATTCCCTGGTCGGGCAAAGTGTTATTGGGTTTTTCCATCAGGAATTGCTCATTAGCAGCCAAGGAGTCTGGATTTGCGCCAGCGCTTGCCCCCATGGGACTTAAACATAACTGGCGAAATGTGGGTGCGTGTCCTACTGGGTACACCTCAGCACAATTCTTCGGAATTACAGGCGCGATGTTATGTTATGTTAAAATAAATGTATAGCTAATATTTGTCTAAGATATTACAACTAAAAATGGTAAAATAAAAAATAAAACCGACTTCAAAAACACAACAAAGGGAAAAAATTTTTTTTTAAAGAAAAACAAAAAACCCGACTGCGTAAAAACTAATTTAAAAAAATACGTGAAAGAATTAACTTAAATAAAAAGAAAGAAACAAGCCCAGTAGTTTAGAATTCTGTTAAGTAATACTAAATAACTACACAATTTAAATAGTTTTATAATCGATACACACATAATACAAATCATAAATTCTAATGCAGAACAGAACGACTCACAGTCGGGGCCCATTAAAATTTTACCAATCAAATCTTCCCAAGGGGCCCCGACTGTGAGTCGTTCTGTTCTGCATTAGAATTTATGATTTGTTTTGATTTGTTTGTTGTTTTGTGTTTTTTTGTTTTTCTTTAAGTTATTATTTTTAATTTTATACTTTTTAGTTGGTAAATTTCGCAATGTAAGAATTAGCGAGAATGATTGCTTTGTTAAACAACTTTAAATCGTTATATATCCTAAACTATTATTTATAATGAAAAATGATAAAAGGAACCTACTAGATGAACATACTAGATGATTTTAAAATACCTATTCAACGACACCCCACTTGACATAGTTCATCAATTTTTTTTTTTTCATTTTGACAATATTTTATTTTATTTTATTAATTTTAAGAAAACTTACAGCTAATACATTCGAGTAGTCAGAAGTAATACGTAGAAGAAAGCCAATTACAAGTTTCCACTTATTAAACTTATGGATAAATTGACAAAACGGTAAATAGCGTGAGAGTTATACAAAGAAACAACTGTAGAGAATAATCAAAATAAAGTACATTACACAAAAAAAGTTACAATTCAAAGAAAAATTTACTTAACGTTTTTTTTAATTTCTGGACACTATTCGTAAATAAATCAAGCTCAACATCCCGGCACACCATGTTGAACATTCGACATGCTCTTATAATATATGTGTTTTGCCTGTAGATAGTTTTCACAATAGGTACATGAAGGAGATGAGGTCTCCGAAAAAACACAGACGGTGCACGAAGTCCAATCTTGGCCACCAGCTCAGGGACGTCAGTAGATCCATTCATTATATTAAATAGGAAAGTGAGATCTGCAATTTTTCTTCGCTCGTGTAACGGAAGAATATGATTTTTTTTACACCGACTAGTATAGTTAGGAAGATAAGTATTTGAACGATATTGAGTGTACCTTAAAAATCGTCTTTGTATGCTTTCGAGGCGATTAATATAAATATTGTAATTCGGATTCCAAATTTGAGAAGCATATTCGAGATGGCTACGGACAAAAGCACAGTATAGAATTTTCATCGTTTTGACGTTCTTAAACTCAGAAGAGACCCTAAAATTAAAACCCAATGCTTTAGAAGCTTTCTTGACTATATTGTCAATATGCGCATCAAACAAAAGCTTCGAGTCAAAAGTTACCCCAAGATCCTTGATGACGTTGACTCTGGCAATTGACGTATTCGATAGTTTGTAATCATACATAGTAGGGTTTGGCTTACGAGTAAATGTACACACATAACATTTAGAAATGTTTAAATCCAACCTATTTCGATAGCAGTAATCTTGGAACCGGTCCAGATCCTCCTGTAATAGGTATGCATCCTCAATGGTTGACACTTGACTCAGAATTTTCATGTCATCAGCATATAATAAAATTTTAGAGTTTAGGAAGCAAGAGGCGATGTCATTCACCAAGATATTAAATAAAAGGGGTCCTAATAAGGATCCTTGGGGAACCCCCGACGGAATGTACATCGCTCTCGAGGTATAACCGTTGAGGACTACAGTCTGGCATCTATTTTCGACATATGATACAAACCATCTGTACAAGCTACCCCTCACACCAATCCCTAACAGTTTGCGCATTAGAAGTGTATGATCTATTCGATCAAAACATTTACTGTAATCAGTATATATAACGTCGACCTGAGACCTCTTGGACATATGCTCTGAAAGATAGTCACTACAGACCACGAGATTGGATGTGGTGGAGCGACCTTTTAAAAATCCATGTTGGTGTTCGGAGAAACTTAATTTAAGAGAAGAAGAAAGTTGTACGTGTACGATTTTATCCATAATTTTAGCGAACACGCAGAGTTTGAAGATCGGTCTATAATTTACAACATTGTCCTTAGGTCCTTTTTTATGAACGACGTTATATACGCTGACTTCCAGATTGTAGGCATCACTCCCAAGTCAAATGACCGTTTGAATAATATTGTTAATGGGATGGATAGACACCTGGCGCATTTGGTTATAAAAATTGGTGAAATATTATCCGGACCAGCGGATTTATTGATATCCACTTGCTTTAGCAAGCGAAATACCTCCTCCTCCCGCACATCGATAGAGCAGATGTCTGATACGAGACCAGTAGACTGATCCACTCTCACAGAGGCTAAGAATTCATTCGCGTCGCGTCGCACTTGGAAGTTTGAAAAAAAAATAGTCGCCAAACACATTACAGATTTCCTCCCCGTGACCAGACGACACTTCACCAAATTTTAATACAGATGGGTAACAGTTGGTATGTTGTTTAGATTTAACATATTGCCAAAAAGCCCTGGGATTTTTAGAATTGGCTAATTCAATTTTTGCTATATAGTCGTCAAACATTTCCTTCTCCAGGTCTTTAGCCCGTTGACGTAAGGTAACAAAAGATTGATAGTCCGAGAGATTTCCATAGATTTTAAATTTTGAATGAAATTTTGATTTTTCTTTAAGTATTTTAATAAGAGGGCTTTTGTACCAAGGAGGATACGTAGCCCTTGGAGCGATAGTTTTAGATGGAATATGTGTATTATGAAGCAAGTTTATAGTGTGATAAAAGAAAGAAAGAAATTAACAGCTTCTTCAAGAGGCCTACAATTTACCTCAAATGGCCAATCTATTGCCATCATTTCTTGAATGATGGCGTCATAATTTGCCTGAGCATACAAGAACTTGACTCGAGGTCGAGAATGCAGCTGATGAAGTTGAACGAAGTCGGCAGAGATACAGAGTGCCTTATGATGTGAGTCCTCGTGCACTAGGGGATCCAGGCTGCAAGTGACAGCTACTTCACTGTTAGACAAGACGAGGTCAAGAATCCTGTTGTTTACATTACGATGTGAGTTGTACTGTAGCAAATTGCAAGCGGTGAGAGTATCACAGAAGCTGGTTTGAATGGGACTATGCAAGTTACCAGGACATAGATGATCAGCGTCTGCCGCAGCGTGCCAGTCGATATTCGGTTGGTTAAAGTCACCAAGCACTAAAAACTTATCTGCGGGATGTTTAAGAACAATATCTGATAAATTACTAGAAAACTTATTGAGTTGTATCATTAAAGAGTTGCCAGATTGCTGGCTACATATATACACAACACATAAATGTATTTTATAGGTTACTTTAGGTTTCTTTTGGTGCAAAGTTAAGGTAATCCACAAATCCTCGGCAGACGAGTACCATTCATTGTGGACATCGGCAATTAGTTCTCGACGTATAGCTATTAAAACCCCCCCACCCATAGTTTGATTAGTTTGCGAGTAACTTCGGTCACGCCTCCATACAAAATATCTATCATCAAACAATTCGCTATCAGAGATACCATCAATAAGCCATGTTTCCGTCAGACAAATGACATCAAAAGAATTTACACAGACATTTCTGTAGAAAACAGATGTTTTCGTCCGTAGCCCCCGAACATTTTGATAGAAAATACTAATAGGCACCATAATAATTCAAAGGTAACGCCAGACAAATACACACATCAAAAGTATCTAGGGATCAACATATATTTTTGCAATAACTTTTCTCCTGATTGATATTAATTAAAATTTTCTTTAAGGATTCATCAAATAAAGTGTTTTCGTTTGTCACAGTAACGATAAACCAAGTCACCTTTGCATTAATAAAGAAATTTGCCATTTTCCTAATAAAGGGATTTTTGACATTTGAACCACTAACATTAAAGTTCGAAAAAAAGACTGAAATAACAGTTTTCTTTAAAATTTTATTGGGTAACTTAAACAATTAATAATCCGTGTTTCTACCGCGAACACTAACAACACAAGAACATCGGTTTGGCATACTCAAAATGAGTTCATCCAAATCACGCTGTGGAATGGCCGCCCATGTTCGTTGCAACAACAAAAAAAGGTCTTCTTGCGACTGGATACCCTCCATATTCGGCAGAGCTCTTCTCTGTAGCATATCCCATGCATGCTCAATCGGGTTCAAGTCTGGCGACTGAGCAGGCCAGGGCAGGACATTGATGTTAGCTGCGGCGAGAGTCTGTCTTACAACTCTTGCGGTGTGCGGTCGTGCATTATCATGCATTAACTGAAATAAGGGACCGATTTGCACTTGTAGAGGAACGATGACGTCTGATACAATCGTCTCAGCATAAATTTGAGCGTTGAGGTTGCCTCTGATCCAAATCAACTCAGTTCTTCCGCCGATCCAAATACCCGCCCATACCATGATGGTTCCA
The DNA here is from genome assembly GCA_941918905.2 of Xestia sexstrigata. NCBI lineage: Eukaryota > Metazoa > Arthropoda > Insecta > Lepidoptera > Noctuidae > Xestia > Xestia sexstrigata. Next base: position 840,534 of record OW799203.2, on the reverse strand, counting down.
CCACTATAAGGATGGACTTCCTGGCAGGATTTTAATCGCTGTTGGCGTCCAGGGGTTCTCCAGTGTCGTATACGTCTTGTATCTGGTCTCATACCAAAACGAGACTCATCAGAAAAGCACACGAAACGCCATTGTTCTTCTGCCCAATTTCTGTGTTCAAGAGCCCATTGATATCGAATCCTACGATTGTGCATTGCTATAGGTGGTACCCGTAGCGGTCTTCGGGAATGAAGGTTCACTTCATGCAAGCGGTTTCTGACTGTTTGGTCGCTAATTAAGTTCCCTGAAGAGTGATGAAGCCTCACGGCTAACATCATGGCGGTTATTGTTGGAGCTCTTCGAGTTAAGATTTGAATGTATCGGTCTTGTCTCCGTGTGGTGCAGCGATACCGTCCTCCATGGCGCTCAGCCACGGTACCAGTGCTTCGGTAACGTGTCCAAAGTCGACTGATAACACTCTGACTTGTATTCAGAGCTAAAGCTACAGTACGTTGCCGGGAACCAGCTTCTATCATTCCCACGGCTCTGAGCATTTCTTCCCTGCTTAAATGACGTCGCCGCTCCATAATAACGTTGGTTTTAATCAGTAGTAGGGAAACAGTAGCACTAATAATGTCTTCAATGCGTTGTATGTTTTTATAGGGAAAATATTGACAGCTTATTTTCATCTTTTACTCGAATTTGATTGAGAGTTCCTGATTCAAATTATGAAATGCACCAAAAAGGATCCATATAAATTTATAAAATCATAAATTTATTACAAAGCCACATCTCAATCTCAAGAAATCCGCATAAAAATGCTTGATCCCTAGACATTTTTGATGTGTGTAGTTGAAAAAATATAAGGTACTACTCTGTCAAGAAAGTACCGGGAAAAGATCAATAACACACAAAATGTCTGTTATTCATCCAAATTTATTTTATCACCTTCAAAGTATGCTCCTTTAGAAACGATACACTTGCGCCAACGAATAATCCATTCATCAAAACATTTTTTAAACGCTGCTTCCGGAATTGAGTTCAGTTCTCGCCGCGAATTCTCCTTTATGTCTTCTATCGATTGAAAACGGGTGCCACGAAGTGGTAATTTGAGTTTAGGACAAAGAAAAAAGTCAGCAGGAGCCATATCAGGTGAATATGGTGGTTGCTGGATGGTATTTGTTGAGTGTTTGGTCAAAAATTCGTTCACAATGATAGCCTTGTGCGAAGGCGCATTGTCGTGGTGCAAAATCTAAGAATTTTCTTTCCACAAATCTGGCCTTTTTCGTCGAATTTGCTCTCTTAAACGCCGCATAACGCTCAAATAATATTCTTTATTTACCGTTAGACCTTCCGGTAAGAATTCAGAGTGCACAACACCGCGATAGTCAAAGAAAACAGTCAACATGACTTTGACTTTTGATCGACTTTGGCGTGGTTTTTTCGGTTTCGGTTCAGTTGGAAGGCGCCACTCCGAAGCTTGTTGACTAGTTTGCATGTCAAACTCGTAAACCCACGTCTCGTCACCAGTAACAATGCGTTTCATGAATGTTGGGTCCGAACTGACTCGTTCTAGCATGTCCTCAGCTACTTTCATGCGATTGAGTTTTTGGAGAAAATTCAGATCTTTTGGGACTAGCCGAGCAGCAACATGTTTCATACCCAAATGATTAGTTAAAATGGTACGGATCGACTCGTGAGATACAGAAAGTTCGGCGGCTATCTCTCTCAGAGTTGAATGGGGATTTTCAGTCACTATTTTCTTCAATTTTGCGATGTTAACTTCAGTTGCAGACGTTGACGGCCTACCAGAGCGAGGCAAATCTTCCATCACATCTCGACCGCTTTTGAACGCTTTGAACCACTCATAAGCACGAGTTTTTGATAAAGTCGATTCACCGTAAGCCTTCTGTAACATTTTCAGTGACTCCGAACACGAAATTCCATTGGCGATGCAAAATTTAAGACAAACTTTTTGTTCGATATTTTTGTCCATTATGAAATTCGCAATACACACTATAATTATATGATATTACTAAAACCAGCACTGTATTTAATATAAATAACAGATGCAACTCAAACTCCGCGCCAAAATGGAAAACAGTTGTGCCAATCTAACAACTACAAAAAAAAACAAAAATTTGAATTTGGAACCATAAACAAATCATCCATTCCCGATACTTTTTTGACTGAATGTATACTCAGACTTATTGCCAAGTAAAAACTATAGGTAATAAAAGTCGGCTTAAATAGCGAGTGGTGGCAAGATACAGCGAAAACTATATTAAATAAATCAGATTTGATAGAATAAGCGCATGAAATCGTTCAGCTCAGCTCCCCGCCCGGCGGCGTCATGTTCATGTTTCGACAACCAGTGTCATAGTAACCATAATCATCCAAACGGGTGTTATAATGTTGTATTAAATTTCATTAAGGTGACACAATTCACGGGCTCGAACTCATTGGTGGGCGTGGCCAAAAAGCACGCTGTCTCACCTGGCATCGTGCCCGACAGAGATAGTATCAGTGATGAGCAGTTAGTCGCTAGTCTTCACGCACATCTAGTTCGTACACACATACAGCGTTCCGAACCGTGCCGAACAAAAACGAAGTTACACCAACGACACATAATGCTATTCGACGCCGCTCAATTATTACATATATTTATTTATTTATTTTTTATTTATTTATTTACTCTAAACATACAAATATCCTTACAGGCTAGACCCAATGCGATATTGTAGCACACTTATAATTTAAATAATTTAACTGTTTTTGTCATAGCAAACTCTATAAGTAGCTGTCCTTGTAAATTCACCCAAAGCGCAACAGAATATGTCTAAGTCCTCAGCAATGAGGTTGAGAGTACGGAGCGCGCTCGTGAGCGGCGCCTCTCGCAGCAAGTTAGTTCGCGCGCGTGGTTCTACCAGCAACTGTGGCTGACGACGACGACCCACATACCCGTCTGGCACAGCTAGCTCCACTCTTCGCAATAAATCCGCATTGTGTATCTTCCCTCTAATTACCTTAAAGATATAATTCACTAGTGTGATTTGCCTCCTGACCCTTAGTTCATTATATCCGGCCATTCCCAAGACAAATAGAGTTGGATACATCAATGGATAAAATTGATATACCCCGATATATTAATTATTATTATTATTTAATATATATTATATATTTATATATCTTTACAAATAACTTTTTCTTATAATACTTTCGTCTGACCTTTTATTTATATGCGCTAAAAAGAATAAAATGAACTTTCCTTTAAAACTTTTACTATCAACTTATAACGTCATTACACAATTCGCGATATTAGTGGCAACAATAATATTGTATAACTATATTGTAAGTTATTGTTGGCCTGGGGTCACGATGTCCTGGACGCTTTCCGCCAGGTCTGCTAATCCCTCGAGAGAAGTAAATGGCTGTGAAGCCAGCAGGGTCTGGACGTTGGTCGGCAGACGACTGCTTTATATTGTCATCCTGGTACTGTGGATTTCCTTGGCCTGATATAATTTAGGATTTCCTTTTCAGGGCGTATCACGTCGGGGTCACCAATTTAGTGGTTGTTGTACACTAATTCAATTAAATTAAAATTTTTCATCATTCAATATAAATTTAGTCAACACAAGACAGAGAAGTGACAGATCAGTAGAAAAGTAAAAATCATATCGTGAAGGTTTTATGTATTTAAAGTTTCTACATGTAGGTCGCTACACCATATTATAGGGTGTGCGTTTTCAAGGCGCGACCACGGCGTTTTTTTTTTTTGTAAAAATATGGAAATTTGATTCAAATTTCCCAAAACCTTAAATTTGTCAAAGTTATGGTTCAAAAATTATAAGGGTTTAAACGTGGCCACACCATCGAAACGCGGAGAACCACGCGGCCACGGAAATCTTAAAAACTAAGCGTTGCAGAGACCTGAAATTTAGGTAAATAACAGATTGAATTTGTAAAAAAATTGAAAAAATAAAAATAAAATGATAAACCTAGGATTGCCTAGGTTTATCATTTTAGGAACTGTAAGACTAAAACCCTATGGCTGCGCCATTGAAACGGTAAAATACACGTTATTGCCGATATCTCGCTGAAAAAGCATTGCAGAGGTCTAAAGTTTTTGTAAAACCTAGATTTTAATTTGTCAAAATACATAAAAATCCTAGGTTTATAACCTTCAAAACGTCCTGAATGTAAAATTTAAAATTGAAATTAATTATATAATTAATTTAATTTTAAATTCAATTTTTTACAAAATCTTGCCCTTGTTTTTTTTAAAAAAAAAACGTCGTGGTCGCGCCATCGAAACGCACACATTATAGGAGTGCAATAAAAATGCACAGGCCCTTCAACTTCAGCGAAAAACAAATGACCCGTCACTGACGTCATGCATGAAATGACAAGGACAGAAATATAGTTCTTGTTCTTCTATCAAACAAAGTTAAATGTGGCATATTGTTCATATGTGAGAGTGAGCGTCGTCCTCCCGCACCGCACCAGGGGGGAAACATTCAATGAGAATGCATCAAAATTCATAGTAAAAGGCGCGCGCAAAAGAATATGAAAAGGCCTTTGGGAAATCGAATTTTATGAAAAAACCACTGCATGAATCATTTACAAATAAAACTTATTGAATTCTTCGATAATTGTGCTGTGTCCGGACGGACTTTGTTTTGGAAATTTGACACTTTGTTTATTACTAATTTACGCCCAAATTTGCGTTAAAATTGGCAATAAAAACAAATATTTGGTACCTTGTAACTTTTGAATGGCTTTTTATTTTACTATTCTGTTTCCACACAGACACAATTAATAATGAGACAAAACGATATCATGTTTAACTTTAGATGTACCATGTCAAACAGTGGAGTAATAGCCCCCCCCCCCCCCCCCCCCCCGAAATTTGTATGGAAAATATGTTGAGTAGTTCAACCTTAAGCAACTCATTTAGAACCACCATCACACAGCCGTCATTCAAAAAAACTTATAGGTTAATTCATTTCGAATTCATGTCGTATCTCGCCATTTTTGTTCGATATTAGTATTGCATTAAGCAATTTCAAATTCGATAGAAAATAAAAATAATGAAGTGGTGAATATAAATATTTTGAGTACATCATGATCTGCCAACATTCAACAAGGTGCAAATATTCAAGTGCATTTAATTAATTGTACGATCCAAAATGTAAATATTGATTACAATAAATAATTCTATTATTACTTAAACATAGTTCGTTTGTATTAAATACTCAGCAATTAATTAACTTTCCATGAATTTACATAGAATTCTTACAGCACTACAACACCCTATGGTTTCAGAACCTTTTATGGAGGATTCATGTAGATAAAGTCTTGTATGCATCTGTACATAATTAGGTATTAAAACACTCATGTGATAGTATCACATGAGTTTTTTAATACCCTTTATTATATAACAGTTGCATAAATAAGTATATCGGCGCAGGATCTGGGACTGGGGCACGGCGGCCAAGCTGTGCGTGGGGTCGTGGCGGCGCGCGTGGGGCCGCATCACGGCGCTGGCGTACGTGAACGCGCAGGCGCACGCGCTGCTGGCCGTGGCGTCGCACAGCGGCACGCTGGCGCTGTTCCGGCCCGGCGCCAGCAGCGCGCCGCCCGCGCTGGTGTCGGCGTGGCGCGCGCTGGACGTGCGGCCCGCGCCCGACTACCGCCCGCCGCCCGCCCAGGCCGTCTACAGTATGTGTGCAGACCTGACACGAACTACAATCTTTTAACGTCTTTTCAACGAAAACAAGTTGTCGGCTAGTCGCTTCTTCGGCGGAGCTCGACGGTGGCAGAGTGACGGTAGCCTTCGGCTGCTGTCTCCTCGAAACTTGATGAGGAATCGTCATGTTTTCAATGGGGAACAACTTGCTCAGTGAAAGTGTGTGTGAATGTGTTTGCCAATTATTATAAATAAATAAAATGTCAATAAAAGTCAACACTTCGTAGACATTTTCACTGAATACTTGTTACTTTTGGTTCTGGTGCAGTAAACACTGCACGATGGAGGTGTTGTGACTGTCCGTGATGTTGGGGCTCACTAAATTGTTATTTGGTTCATGCAACACTGTGTTACAAACGAAACTAACAAGTTCATGTCATTCGTGTTACTAAACCAATTCGACTCCATTACTGTGTGCATGTCCATTACATTCAAAACATTTCACAAACATTGGCGATCGTTAGACAAACGGTCTTTGGTTGTAGTTTCTTATTTAGATGATCTCAACATACAAGCCTTCACACAGAAGGTCAGTGTTAGCTCTGATTCTATGGCGCACCGACTGATCTGATGCCTACACTCTACATGTTATTATATTTTCTTACATACGCCGAAAAAGTTCATATTGACGAGTATCGGACTAGTTCATTATGGTGGCGTGTTGTCACGCGACATTATAGAAACGTTTCGATGAAAAAAAAAAAAATAATGTAGTTAACAAGATTAAAGGCTTAATAACATTGACAGAGCAGGACAGCTCATCATTGTAAACACATCTTAGTGCGATTATCGATTATACGCATCTCACACATATCTCTTAAAAAAAGATATTTTAAAAACAAAATATTTATTTCACATAGGCCTAGATGGGCACTTAAGAAACGTCGAAAAAGTTGCACATCAGTAATACCGGTAAGTTCGGTCGGCGCACACAGAATCAGTGCTCAATGTAAAGTAGTTCGGTTGCGTGTCGATAGTGACTGTTGCCGTTGGGTGTCAGGTCTAGCGCAGCTGGTGTCGGAGCAGTTCGCGTCGGCCGAGGACAAGCAGGCCAACACCAAGGGCAAGCAGGACGGCAACCGTGAGTACTGCTCGTGGCGTCTCACACACACACACATACTCACTGCCCACATCGGACTATCGACAGTCCATGCAGACTTGTTTTACCTCTGACAGCACCAACCCAACAGTCGCCCTATTGAGACGTGAATAAAGGTCATTGTACTTTCGACACTCTTGTCACTGGCAGCGACCCAAAATCAACCTTGGTGCAATGAGAATAAAGATCGCTGCTCTTTTGTAGTCAGAGATAAAATAACTGTGCAAGCACTGTACCGCAATGTTGGGATGACGATTTATTGTCGTTTGTAATCCCGGACCATAAGTAGGCATTCTTATGGCATGTCTATATGCACTTACTATTCCGATCACTGGTCATTTCATTCCGTGTTATAGTCTATAATATCTAACTTGGTTAATTCGACAGTTGCCAAACTAAAGGGACTAGTAGCTTTGGTCATATCGAAATAAATAATTACAAATGCATATTAAATTTATGCAGTCAGTACTTTACGGTATGCAAATATGGGTTTTGATTAGGGCCAATTAAATTAAACTACAAAAACGTAATATTAATAAAATTATCGGGGTACATCCTGCCAGCTGTCATCTTAATCAAGTTAAATTTTAAGAACTATAACTACACCGTAATTGTCGTTGTATGTGAACACCTCGCGCCTGTAGGTATCACTGTTGTAACATTAGGGTGGAACGTCAAACGAAAATCTCTCTATACATTGGTATAGAGAGTTTTTTTTTAATCCAATGAATCTCGAAGAGTAACACGAAAACATATATTCGAACTTGCTTTTGGCCCCCTACCGCCATTCAAATATTTAGCGTGTCGATGGCAATCTAAATTGTGTCGGTCCAGCTCCAGAACTGAGCCACAAGCTTTCTCATTTACAGTAGTAGTCAGTTTTTTTTGTGTAATAATTACTAAATAGCAGTGGCGAAGAGTGAAAATTGAGTCAGCGGAAGCCGAGGAAAAATATGAGAATAGGTGTATTTGCAATATGGCCCCAAAAACCACGAAAACGATACCCATGAAGAAAAATCCGAAAATTTTTGTCGGCGCCATATTAGATTTTCATTTATACCTCATTTTCATTATCAGCGACCCGAAAAACCACGAATACGTCACCCATGAAGAAAAAAACTAATAAAAAGTAGGTAAAGAATAAAATGCATAGGAAGTATAATAAAAAAAATAAAATTGATTTTATCCTATGTAAATAAGTCAACAAAATAAATACTATAATTTAATGTACCAAATCGACATTTGACATTATCGACCATTACTAATTCTATCTCGTTCTCCCGTACATACTTGCTTTTTCTGCCCCTGTCGAAACTAGATAATCTTCGGCTTAATAAAACCTAGATCCCTACAAAACAAAATAATGTCATCAAGCATTGAATGATTTCCGATTCTATACGAAATTCAACGAGCGATAACGATATTTTCCCATCTCGCTCACGCGCACGCATTTTATATTACTTTGTCGGCTTACCAGAGTCCTAATATAGGCGGGCTGGCTAGTGACGTCATGACGTTTATTTTGCATAGAAATTTAGCTGCCAAAAAGCCGATAGCGCCTGCGGGTTATTTTATAGCAATATGTTGTTGAAGAGCAAATTTTTGTTGATTGAGTACAAGTAGGCGTTTCATGATGCTTGTAAAAAAGTACTGATTGTGCCATTTTTCAATTACGGTAGAGAGTGGTTGTGTTCCAAACTTCTGAAGGGAAGCGAGGAATCGAGTTATTAGGAACCTACGCCACTGCTAAATAGGCTTGCGTTTGGCCGAAACTCGCCTGATAAATAAATATTGCTGGACATTAACACACAGCGCCATCTAGTGCCACACTAAGCAACGAGGCATTGATGTAAAGCGATGTTGCGGCTTAGGCCTAAGATTAAGCAAAACAGTTTTTTTTTATTTTCCATGACCAAATGCAATTTTCCGGGACTATTCAGAGTTGAGATTTTTTTTTTCAATTTGAGAATAAAAATAAATAATTTGTCGGTTCACCCTAGTAGACATTAGGAACTTTTCATGTTCACATTCAAATAATTTACATGTATCTAAAGTTGCTAATTTTCCTTAAAAAGTAACTCGTTTTTATTTGAAAGGCTAATTACAAAAAAAATAATTGAAGATCCATAGCAGTTTTTAGAAACACTTAAAAAAGCTTATGCTACCATTTTTTTTCTTGATTCGAACTTCTTGGCTATTAAGCTTGAATGGTAATTAAAACTACTGAATTTCATTCATGTCCAGTTTTTTTCGGGCGCAGTTAGACCACAATCAGGTGGTCGTCGAATTATGCACTGAATTTATGGTAACCGGTTGCTCCATACTGTCGATAGCTTTAAAGGTTCGTCCATTACCGGTGGATACGGTGGTCGTGGATCTAAATACACGTGAGCGGGAACCGGTCTGTCGGTCGCTATAACGGTTGGGGTGTTCCGTGTGGCAGTGGGCGCTGCGGTGGCGGGCGGGCCGGCCGCGTACGCGCCCACGCCGCCGCCCACCCTGCTGCGCTACTGCGCCGCGCGCCGCACGCTGGCGCTGGCGGGCCGCGCGCCGCAAGTGCGCCTGTGGGACGCCGCCAGCGAGCTGCTGCTCACCGACATCGACACGGGTGCGTACTGCGCACAGCGCGGCGCTGCAGCCTCCTGCGCGCTGCGCACACGCGCTCACGTCACCCTACCTGTGCAGAGTGTGAGGCGGCGGCGACGTCGCTCTGGCGCGGCGCTGCGGACGCAGAGGGCGGCGCGGGCGACGGCTCGGCGCTGCTGCTGTGCGGGTTCGGGGACGGCAGCGTGCGCGCCTGGGACGAGCGGGCCCCGCGCGCCTCGCTGTGGCGCCTGCACGCGCACCACGCGCCCGTGCTGCAGGCCGCACACCGCCCCGACCAGGACATCATGCTCACCGGCTGGTAAGTAACACTGACACACGACGGGACGAGCGGGCCCCGCGCGCCTCGCTGTGGCGCCTGCACGCGCACCACGCGCCCGTGCTGCAGGCCGCACACCGCCCCGACCAGGACATCATGCTCACCGGCTGGTAAGTAACACTGACACACGACGGGACGAGCGGGCCCCGCGCGCCTCGCTGTGGCGCCTGCACGCGCACCACGCGCCCGTGCTGCAGGCCGCACACCGCCCCGACCAGGACATCATGCTCACCGGCTGGTAAGTAACACTGACACACGACGGGACGAGCGGGCCCCGCGCGCCTCGCTGTGGCGCCTGCACGCGCACCACGCGCCCGTGCTGCAGGCCGCACACCGCCCCGACCAGGACATCATGCTCACCGGCTGGTAAGTAACACTGACACACGACGGGACGAGCGGGCCCCGCGCGCCTCGCTGTGGCGCCTGCACGCGCACCACGCACAATTATATATTATATAATTATTGTCATCGAAACTATGTAGTTTTTTCTTTCTTGACTAATGATGAAAATAGAGGGGGTGAATTTATAGTTAGTCCCGGGCGGAATAAACCCACGCTACGCCACTACTATTGGATTGAAACTATCAGAAGTGAAATAACTGCAAAAGTAAATGATTACCTAAGTGACCTCCACCCTCCCCCCTCCATTGCAGCATGAACGGCGAGGTGCGCATCTACGACACGCGCAAGATGGCCGTCCTGGAGACCGTGCGTGCGCCTGCGCCTCTCGCTGCCATCGACGTGCACCCGCTCTGCAACCTCATCGCCTGGTACTACACACTACACACCACACACCACACATACAAGCTCACGTGCAACTAGCGACGCGACGCTCTGATGCGTCTGACGAGTGGTGGATTAGGATATCGATATCTACCTACGATAAACTTTAGAGAAATATTTAATGATTTTTTTGGGGTTAATAACTCCCGAAACTTCACATATTTGAAGTACGAGTTTATCGATCCCGATCATGTCGGTAAAGTTTACAGTGTTACACAATAAAGAACAGATATTTTTAACTAATAGTAAACGTTACTACATTTGCGGATTTTGACCTCAAAAACCAATCAATATTTTTTGTCAAGTTTGAACACCGTGACCCAGCCGAGTTCCGCTAGCTAGCTATAGTTGGTGCCAGTTAAGATCGTAATAGAGGTCATTGCTCCGACTTTCATCCCGATATCTAAATATTAGCGATACTGTCGCTCTTTCCGTACAAACCTGTCGCAAAACTGATATCGCTTGAGTCTCATAATACATCCACAGTGTCCCACATACATAACGCAGTGCACAACCCAAAAAAATAAGAAATCGACCAAACGTACCCTACGAAATTAATTGTTTTAAATATTGTATTTTCGTTTTTAACACTATTTAAAAATACTGAGACAATTTTAAAAAAGTAAATATATTATTATGCATCTTAAAATTAGGATCTGAGACTTTTGCGCGAAAGACATTTGTGCGAAGGACACTTGTTGCGCGCACCCACTTGCGCGAAAAGACATGCGCGCATGGACTTTAGCTGCGCGAACGGACTTTTGCGCGAATGGACACTTGTGCGATTGGACTTTTGCGCGACTTAATGGCCACTAAGGTTTACTCTGTAGAGTAAACATAACATCACGCCTATTATTACTTAAAGATGTTTTTTTTTTTGTTTTTCCGTCGATGAGTGTCGTTTTCATGGTTTTCGGGGTCGCTGATAACGAAAATGAGGATGATTTTTGAAGTCTATCAGATTTAACTAAAGGCAAGGTAAATTATTGAATCCATTTCCATATTCGTCATTCAAAAGTGCCTTTGAATAACCTTATTGAAATAAATAATTATTGACCTCATTTTCTTTATTCTTTAACCATGAAAACGACAGCCATAACGGAAAAACCGTAAATTTTCCTCGGCGCCATCTTGGTTTTTCATTTTAACCTCATTTCGTAATCAACGACCCCGAAAACCATGAAAACGACACCCACGATGAAAAAAACGTAAGTATCTATTATAAATATTCTTATGACATCACAAAAACTATCTCATCACAGAAAATGATATTTCTGATCTTATGCCGTTTTCGCATTATGGTCAAGGTGCGGGGGCCGCCATTTTTTAAATGATTCCATTGCCCAAGTAACTAATATTAAGTGGGCTAACTGTGTGGAGCACATAAAAAAATAGAAACAACAATGATGGGTCTTGACCACGACACCGACGAAACAATCGATGAATTTATTATCCATGTGTCTGACAAAGTTTTCTAACAAAATAAAAAAATAATAATAATCGAATTGAAACAACACGATTCTCAACCCCTGTATGTCTAGCTGACTGGTACTACGATACTCTAGCGATATAAGCAAAGTATAGCTTATCGGTCGATTTAGGTAACTAGTAAGTGTCGTTATCGCTTTGTGATGAAAAACTTGGTAGGTAGGTTAATGACCTCTATTACGATCTTAGCTTACCTACAGTTAATTTTGACCTTGTACATGTTGTGTTATTACAGGACAGCTATTCAATAATTATAATGATAACTAATGATACGTTCACCTGGCAGTGGGTCCGTGAACCAGAGCATCAGCATCTACGACCTGAAGGGCACCGCGCTGAACACCATCAAGTTCCACGAGGGCTTCATGGGCGCGCGCATCGGGCCCGTCTCCTGCCTCACCTTCCATCCGCTCAGGTACTCCGCCGCTCAGCGTCTCTCTCAGATATACATGTTTTTATTTATGACGGTTCTTATGAGTTGTTGAGATGGGAAAATCCGAATCGGATATACCGGGAAAAAATCTCAGGAAACTAGCTCTTTTTCCATCAATATAAAAAAGGGTAGCAATAAAAGCACCGAAAAAAAATATGAGCATACTCAAAATATGAAATTTAACGACCGAATAAAATACTCAAAATTTCGATAAATCAAAACAGCATTTGCTGATGTAATGTACAGGGCGTACAGGACAGCCCTCCGCAGACTGATGGGGATTCAGTACATCATACTAAGATGACCGGTGTACACGAAATTATTTTAGGAACATTATGGGAATCCAATAAATTCGATTTGTTTTATTTCATCGTTACCGTGTGTAACAAATCTACTTGATCCTATCAAAATAAATGGCTATAAGCAGACTTGTTCAATTAAAATTTAATAAGGGAAAGATATTTACAGGTGAGATAAAAAATACAGCTAATTATAAAAGACCTTCCTAATACGCACTCTAGGATAGTTTGAAGTAGGTAGTTTTATAGATCACGCACTTAGTTGGCGACAAATCAGTTCAGCACTGTAGGAGAGACAGGAACAGGCGTTAGGGTAGCACTGCAGGTCAGTTAGCAGGACAACTTCAAGAATCGAGTTTGAGGAAATCTCTGTTGGAAGGGCGTCGTGCAGTTCTCAGTCACGCACCTGGTAGCTCTGGTAGGAAGGCACCAGTGTAGTTCTTTCACGTCAGGGTAGCTCTGCGAGACAAGCGGTAGCCAGGCACGAAGATAGCTTCCGAAGATCGGGAGTAGAGGTCCCAGATCACGTAGATAGCTTCCGAAGATCGGGAGTAGAGGTCCCAGATCACGTAGATAGCTTCCGAAGATCGGGAGTAGAGGTCCCAGATCACGTAGATAGCTTCCGAAGATCGGGAGTAGAGGTCCCAGATCACGTAGATAGCTTCCGAAGATCGGGAGTAGAAGTCCCAGGTGAATCTTTAGCTGGATCCCCTGGGTAGTTTATGTATGTGACAGCAAAAACCAAGCTGTCTTCTAATGCTTCTCATATCAGATCCAATAGTAGACCGCTTCCAGCGGTTCGTAAGCTTGTTTTCAAAGCAGTCTTCCTTTTTTCAATTTTTAAATATTAGTTTTCTCTAAGAGGAAGTCTGAAAGTGGCGCCGGTGACTGAAAAGTTGTGGTAATCGATTGTCGTGGTATGTGAGAAATATTGAGCTGATTACTTATTTATGTAAGGTAACAACAGCTAATCCAAAAGACGTTTAATAGCAAGTGGCCAAGACAAAACGTATCGACAACTACCTTCTACTTATAACTAATTTCTTAATCATTTTATACTAATACCTTACACCTCCACCCTTAAATTAAGACACACTTACATTGAACATAATACAAAGAGTAGAAATACACAAATCATTCGACTCGAAATCTTATAACTGGCTTGCGGACTCTCGTGGGGCGCGACACGGATGGCGAAGACTTAGCCTCAGGTATAGCCTGTGCAGCAGGTGGAAAGGATCGTGGAGGTATACTAAAAACCTTGTCCGATTCCTGTATCACGGTGTCGTGCTCACTACTAGTCGTACCTCCTCCCCTCTCAATCTCGCCCTGCTCGTTACTAGTCAAACCTTGTTCGATTGTAGGGGTAACGCTATCTTGTCCCTCTTGCCTCTCGTGAACCCTCGTTATGCCCTACTGTTCCTTTTTCCCACTTTTGTTGACCTCTGTAATCCCTGAACCAAATCGGTTCACCTGCCTCTAGTTCGCGCATCCTACCACCAGCGTACTCAACTTGACGGCGCTGCGCCTCACTCACCCGATCGACAACGGCTCTCTCTCTTCTTAATAAATCTAACCGTGATCGTAATGGACGTTTTTGCAAAATTTGAGCTGGTGACTCTCCCGTGGTACTGTGTGCCGTATTCCTATAGGCTAATAAAAAGGTTTGTAATGCCGCGTCGATATCTAATCCATCTGTAAAAGCCTTCTTTATTGCATTCTTACAAGTCCTCACCGCATTTTCCGCTGCACCGTTCGACGCCGGATGATATGCCGGGGAAAACGTTTGTCTTATACCGTTGTCCCTTAGAAAATCTTTGAACTCGGCACTCGTAAATGGTGGACCCTGGTCAGATACTATTTCCAAGGGAAGCCCAAACCTAGCAAACAAACTTCTCAAAACTTTAACTACTGCTCCCCCTTTTTTTTTTTTTTTCGGATGGGAAATCATCAAATGACTTCTCCCGCTCTGGGCGGAGCAGGAGGGAGTGTCAGACTTTTACTGACTAAAACCCATCCATGTTCCTTCATCGCCCTTTGTATTCCGGGGCCACGGTATCTCTTTCGAACAGTCCCGCAACCCCGGACTACTGCTCCCCCTGTGGTGCGTACCATATTAAACACTTCTAACCATTTTGAGGTTGAGTCTAAAATAACTATAAATTTCATTCCCTTTATTGGTCCTAAGAAGTCAATATGCAGCCGTGACCATGGCTGTGTAATGTACGGCCATGGCTGCGGCGACGCGCGTGGTGGCGCCGGCAACTCGGCCGCGCAGGTGACGCAGCTTCGGCACATGTTCTCAATATCAGCATCAATTTTGGGCCACCACACGTAGCTACGAGCGTACGATTTGGTTTTTACTATACCCATATGGCTACTATGTAACTGTTTGAGTATTTGAGAACGCATGACAAGGGAATAATTAATCTATAACCCCACATTAGACAATTTCCTTCAGAATAAATTTCGTTACGCTTAGTAAAATACGGCTTTAATGTTTCGTCGGTACAATGCAGTGGCCATCCGGTTTGAGTATATACAAGGACCCTACTCAATACGGTATCAGTAGCAGTCATCTTCTTTACTTCATTGTGTGTAACTGGTAAAAAATCTTCGACAAAGTTTAGATATGTTACCTCAGTTACGGGATAGGCCTGACTGTGGTGTTGTGGTAACCGCGACAAGGCATCTGCACAATTTTTAGAGGATGAGACATATTCAATATCATAATTATATCCTGACATCAGTACTCCCCATCTCTGCATACGACTGGCGGCCATCACGGGAATACCAGCCTTGCTACCAAATATGCATGTCAGCGGTTTATGATCTGTTCTCAACTTAAAACGCCTACCATAAAGATATTGATGAAACTTCCTAACACCATACACTATCGCGAGAGCTTCTCGCTCTATTTGGGCATAGGCACGTTCAGCCTTCGTAAGAGATCTCGAAGCATAAGCCTATCGCTTATGCTTCGAGATCTGCGCCGTCCGGTGTGATGTGTGACATCACCGCGCCCAGCCCCACGCTGCTTGCATCCGTTGTTAGAATCAGTGGCAGGTCGGGAGAGTAGTGCGCCAATACTTCACTAGAGGATAACAACACAACCCCTTTACGGTGGTAAATGCGGTTTTGCATTGTTCGTTCCATACAAAACTTATTCCTGCTCATAATAAATTATAAAGTGGTGCAAGAATAAAACTTATGTTCCTAATAAACTTTGCATAAAACATTACCATTCCTAAAAATGACCTTAATTCGCTTACGTTTGTAGGAGTGGGGGTTTTCATTATGGCCTTGACCTTATCAGGACAAGTGTACGCCTTCCTTCGATATGACATATCCTAAATACGTAATTGTTTCGGCAAAGAAACTGCATTTTTCTTTTTTAACCTTTAACCCATTTGTTTTTAATATATCGAAAACTTTACGTAGGTTCTCTAAATGCGAAGGGGTGTCTCGCCCGCTAATAACAATGTCATCTAAAAATACACCAACATATGGTAAATGGGCGAATAATTGCTATAATTTCTTCTGGAAAATTCCTGGACTTGACGCAAGACCATATTATTTTTTATTTTACGAGACAGTTATACCGAAATAAGCCCTTGTGGGTATTAATTACCGTGAATTCACTACTTTCATCTAGTTCGAATTGTGCGTAGGCCTGAGACAAATCAATTTTTGAGAACCGCTGTCCACCATGTAAGCGAGCCAGTACATCTTCTACCCTTGGCAATGGGTAACGGTCGACATCTAACACTTTATTCAAGGTTAATTTATAGTTAGCACAAATCCTAATGTTACCGTCCTTCTTGACAACGGGCACGATGCAGTCGGAGCGGTCACGGAGTGAGCACGCCATCACGCACCAGCCGGTCGAGCGGCCGCTCCACAGGCTCGCGACGCGCACGCATGTACACCGGCCGCGCTGGTGGTGACCTTGCCACCCGTGAAGCGACCCAGGCCGTCCTCGAACACCTCACAATATCTGGAACTAAATTCCTTTAAATTAAAATCCTCACAAGACACACTGTTTACATTACAAACGCTGCTACTGACTGTGGGTATATTTATATCTAATTCAATTATCCACTGTCTACCTAACAAAATAGTCTTCCCGTTATAAATTACAAACAAGTTTAAGTTTTTACTTGTATCTTTGTATCTAACAACCGGTTTTATGACACCCAATGGGCGAATAGTTTCACCAGTATAATATCTCAATGCCAAGTTACATTTTTCTAACTTCATATCAGCAAAATGTTTTTTGTAAACGTCATAATTAATGCAAGATACGGCGCTACCGGTGTCACATTCCATCTTAATACATTTGTTAGCAATCTCTAGAGATATATAAATTGGGGGATAATTTTCTAAGGATAACTGATTAATATTTGTTACCTCATCACTGCCACCGCTACTGAACTCGGTCGCGTCGTCGATAAAGATATGTCCAGCATTATTGACTACCGGACACACTGGTTGCACACTACACGACGGGTAGCCGCATCCCGTTGGAGCGCGTGTTGCCGCTCGCCGGCACTCGTCCGCTGCCTCGGCCCCGTGGCATCACCGCCTCCCTTCTCCTCTGCATCCCCGCAATCGCCTGGCAATCTGCAGATGCAATCTCGGCCCCGCCTTTGGATTCCATCAAGGCTGCGTCCTTTTCTGCTGACTCCATACTCAAAGCTAAAGTGCATGCCTTATGGAAATCTAACTCTCCTCTGCGAACAATCGCTGTCTTATCGTTTCACTTGCTAACCCGCATACCAGCTGATCGCGTAAACCTTCGTTCAGCCACTGCCCAAAATCACACGTCCTAGACATTTTCTTCAGTTCTGCTATGTAATCAGTTATTCTCTCGCCCGTATTTTGTTTCCTATGATGAAACTTATAACGTTCCGCTAAAATACTGGGGCGTGGTTGAAGATGTTTCTCCAATATATCCGTTAAATTTTTAAATGTTTTGCTGGTTGGTTTTTCCGAAATACAAAGATTCACCAAAAGTTCGTAACCTCTCGCTCCCATCACAGTCACTAATGTAGGCACCTTTAACTCTTCACTTATTTTATTCACGATAAAATATTGTTCCAACCGCTCCACGTACCGCCAACCACCACCACCACCACCAACCGCCAATTGTCCACTTCCACATTAAACTCGGTAATTTTTCCGATTGACATATTTACGTTCTCAATACGCCTATATCACACTCGATTAATGTGAAATCCCGTATTCTCGTCGCCACTGAGAAATATTGAGCTGATTACTTATTTATGTAAGGAAACAACAGCTAATCCAAAAGACATTTAATAGCAAGTGGCCAAGACAAAACGTATCGACAACTACCTTCTACTTATAACTAATTTCTTAATCATATTTTATACTAATACCTTACAGTATGGACATGTGATGCGGAGGAATGAGGAAAATGTCGTGAAGAAAGTTTTGAGTATGAATGTGGATGGGTATATGAGTAGAGGAAGACCAAAGAAACGATGGATGGACTGTGTTAAGAATGATATGGCAAGAAAAGAAAAGAAGTGTCTGATGAGATGACGAGATGAGTAGTAGAGAAGTATGGAGGAAGAAGACATGCTGCGCCGACCACTAGTGAATTGGGATAAGGGCAAGAGATTGATGATGATGATAGTTTTCTTGTGGCCATCATCTCATCTGACAAGTGTAGTCGGCCAGGACATATCCATGAGTGCTTAAAGAATTTTATAAATATTATTTAAAATTAAGCTACAACAAATTACCTCGGCATGTGAAAGATCAAAAATCTATGTATGTTGTAATAAGGCGTAGTCGACGTAGCCCCGCTACGCAGGGCTTTTATTTCTGTCTGCAGGGTTGAAAGTCGAAGTGTCCCAAGTCCCGAGCTCGCCCGGTCTTGCATCCTGAGTTAAAGAGCTTTAAAAAAACGGTTATTTTAACAGAACATAATTATGATTTCGGAAACTTAGTATTTTTTTCGGAAGTTTGGTATTTGTTTTGTAAATTTAGTTTATTATTTGAAGTCATGCGTGTTGTACAGATGCGCGATGGGCGTGGGCTCGAAGGACTCCACGGTGTCGGTGTACGTGTCGGAGGCGCGGCGGTGACCGTCGCTGTACTCGCTGCCCTCGCTGCCCTCGCTGCCCTCGCTGCCCTCGCTGCCCTCGCTGCCCTTCCAGCAGTGAGCACAGGTAACAACACACGCCAACAGAAATAACCTTGTTTCCCTTTTCACATTATAACTGACTAGCTGCGACCTTCGTGTGCGTCACATTATTATACAAATATTACCTACTTCCATATTTGAATCGGATTTTGTTAACAATTTCAAGGGTTTCAATTTTCGTTTTCACGGAACCCTAATCCTTTGTCTAAAATAATAGGCTAAGCCTACTCCTTATAACATTAACTATGTGTAAGTAAAAGTCCCATCAAAATCGTACCGTTTCATATAAATTCAGTAAAAAGCTAATAGATTTCGGTTTCGCTTGGCAGGTGTGGCGCGGCGAGACGGTCACTCGACACATGTACATAACTGTATACAAGTATCTGTTCACTGACACGGTCTACTCCTAGCCTGGCTACGCTCTAAGCGACGCGTGACGTCAAACCGTTAGTAATGCTTTCTGTCTAGTCTCATACATTATCCATTTAGAATGTCTAATCTAAACTATACATTTAAATAGTCTTTATTTTGTTCGTCAGTACGTCATTGAATACTTATTTAGTCTATAGGTATTTTAGGGTTGTCCTGCAAGTCGATATAAATGGTAGTATAATCGTACAACTATCATGTATGTTGATTCGTGGTTATATTCGCATCTACCCGACGAAATATAGATCTAACGGCGTTCGAGTGCACACTACAGGTGTCATCAAAAAGTTACCAAAATAATACTCAGAACTTTATACTGAATAGTTACGGGATAAAGAATAGTGTATCGTATTACGATTTATTTTTATTAGTAAAACGCAATGTTCAATTGAATAATTTGAGCAATGTTTAGGGAACACATTCGTATGTGCTGGTGCTGTGCTGGTGTGAATTCGAACGCCTATTATGAATATTTGGTGCTACATTATACCGATATTGTAATATTAATGTATTGTAAGTAAGCTCGGGCCGGCTCGCTAGCGTGTGAGCGTGTGCGTCACGTGTCTGTGGGCTATTCGTGTTTTATTCAACTACATCGCTAAATAATTAGAATTGGTTGTGCCTTCTGTTGGACCGATACACTCAAGTGGATACAAATCTAGAGCTACCTCAAATAACCGTAACAATCTATTTATGTATGTATTTTATTTCGCACACTTCCCACTTACATGTGAAATGAAGAATGTTTGTTTAATGAAAACATACATTCTAAGAGTTTTTGAGTTTCCGAGATAATTAGAGAATTTTAAATAGAGCGCTTGACGCGGGCCCCCACCG
This sequence comes from Xestia sexstrigata, assembly GCA_941918905.2. Classification (NCBI taxonomy): domain Eukaryota; kingdom Metazoa; phylum Arthropoda; class Insecta; order Lepidoptera; family Noctuidae; genus Xestia; species Xestia sexstrigata. Next base: position 820,340 of record OW799203.2, on the reverse strand, counting down.
GCCGGTACCCGACGCGTGTCACGAAATATTACAACGCTCGCTCAGTCAACATTATATCAATAAATCAATAAATGCTTAATCCAAACACTAATTTTATAGATAATCATTGTGCAAAATGCACATATAACCGATAGCATCATTACCATAGTTGTTTCTTGCCGGTCTGAAATAAGTCACCAAGAAAAAAATATATAATAAAAAGACTTCTTACGTATTTTACTAAAAATACATTAATAAAAACTTTTCTGGATAAAAAAAATAAGCACATCTTTAATATAAAATGAATCGCTGAATGTGTTGCTGAGCGAAGCGCAAATCTCGAGAGCAGCTGAACTGATTTCGCTAATTCTTTTTTTATAATATTCCTGGAAGTACGAGGATGGTAATTACGGAGAAAAAATTAAAAAACTGCCTGAAATAAAAAAAAAAAAAAATCTATATTCCATTAAAGAATCGACTGTTAGGCGGTACGAAGTTCGCCGGGTCAGCTAGTTTTAAATAAATAAAAGTTGGAAGCCAGAGACAAATCGAGACCCATTTTAAAACAAATTATAAAAAAATGGAATGGGTCCCGCCTGCTTCCGGGCGGGCTACAACATTAGTTGCGCAGTCGGGTAAGAACGGTTCAGTACATCCGTTGAACACACACTGCATTTGTTTAGTTAAATCAAGTTATTTCGTTTTTACTGAGTATGCTGCGTGTAGATAAAACATTACTACTTATTTGATGTCTGTAACGTAAAACTTGAGGTTTGTTAAGTACCTACTTGCGTTGCAGCACCCATGAAATTCTATATTTTAGAATCTATTTTCGAAATAGCGGTATTGGTCAGACAGGAAGGACTTATCTTTGCATTGTTGCTCCTCCTGTTTCGGTGGCAATGAAATCACTATTCGTCGATAAATAGTGAGCAACCATAAGTCCATCTATTTTACGTAGAATATCCGACTGCCCTTTTTGAAATCCTTCATTCATTGTATTGTACTTAATACACCTACACACAGTATGAACGTAATAGTAGAATAATGCACGGATGAAACAACAAAATACGAGCCACTAATAGCGCATGATAGCTACCACGCGCTCTGTTGTACTCGCTCGGAACGGAACGTTGGGTACTACCGCACTTCTGAGGTACTCGATATCTTGGGCAATTTTAAATGTCTGTAAAGTTACTAGTTAGTTACTTGTTTGCGTTTTAATGAAACAAAAACTAGTGTATTTGTTAACTTGTATACATACAAGCTCTAATGTGCTTCTAAGCGATTTTGTACCTACCTATTAACATCTCTTATTATCTGAAATAGGGAATATGCATAAATTTTATTTTTTACGGAATGTTAAAAGCACTATAAAAATAATGCCAAAAAGCGAAAACAAGACGTAAATCGGTCAAACAACACAAAAGTTATAATCATATAAACTTTTGTTTCTATCTCCTTCTAGATAAACGGAATTTTGTATGGATTATGTATGTACACGTATATTTATATTGTATTATTCACAAAATGTAACGCTTTAAGTAGGTATGTAATTATCGTGTAAATAAGATAGGACAATATACCAGCTGTACTGTGTGAACTTGTGTGTTTGTAACATGTGCGGGCGGCAGGCAAGAGAACGCAACGACCGACATACCATTATAGCAGCACACGCGTGTCTGTAGTAACTTGTGCGCACACACTCGACGCCTGCACACGAGCTTCACGGCTGGCTTCCTCCGTAACAGTATAGGGACGATAAACATATGTCACAGACTCGGCTTATGACGCCTGAACCCTGTACTGGATCAGAATCAGAGAGGCCCGAGTTAAACCTATTGTAGATCATAAAATAATGTACCACTAATGCAATATTTCATAGTTTATTTTAGTTTATGCGTTTGTTTCGGCTGTCATTATATCGATATCGTGGAAACTCCTGAGACCCGAGTGTCGCACATATACAACAATAGGGAATATGCACGTCATTTTTTTTTCACTTAGATCAATAACATACAGTACTATTGTATTGTATTAAAAGGTTAAACTACTGATTGTCACTTAAAAATAATATTAAACTCCTGCAATTTTCTATGACAGTTCAAACGTCCCTAGCTGTCGCGGCCATGATGTGACGTCATTTACCACAATCTGCCTTGTTTACATATTTTTTTTTGTCCTTAATAGAATTATTTTACTAATTTTATTTGCTCATTGCAATAACAATATAATAATAAAATCTTAGTGAAACTTTTAGCACTTTTCAAATAAAAGTGTTTTTTTGACACAGACTTTGACGTCACTACCGGCGTTATCGAGGACGACTTGTTTTGAGAGTGCGTTCCGTTTCACCAAAAACATGCTACATAAAACAGTAAAATAAGTGATGTATTAGCAACTTAAACAAGTGTACCACAATGTTTTTATGGTATTTCATGCATATTCCCTATTATCAGACTGCGCGCGGATGCGCGAGACTCCTGGATTAATTGATTTTGATTTTAGATATGATTTCAATGAGGACAATGTCGATAATAGTTTGACAGTGAAAAAAATGCTCTGCGCTGCGCTCCGCCATATGTGCGCCGGCCCTAAGACGTATCTCTAAAATTGACCATTGTAATAATGTAAAATTATTATTGTATTATTTGTTTAATTTCCCAGTTTGTGTTCATTACTGTTCATACAAGACGGCGCAGACGCAACAGTAGCACGCCACCTAAGTGTTCACGAGGTGCTACCTAAATACAACGTTGTCATACAAATTATATTACTTAGTTGTTACTTATACACACATACTCCGGCGCATACTTCGTATCTGTACATATTAGTGAGCTTCTCTAAAATAATACGCCCAGATAACGTGTATATTTGTTTTCGTTCCAAATGATTTTTGTCTTGTGATTTACAGAAAGTTCCTAAGACTCAATAAGTAATAGCTGCCATTTTTAAATTATATAAGGTTTTGTTCACTACGTAAGTTAACGATTTTGTGTTCGTTTGTAGAATATATATTTAATGTAACAAATTACGCCCAAGTGTAAATCTGAGGATTTTAATATTTATCATTTCACATTTGTACCGCAATGAAATGAGGGATATAGGTAGCTATAGTGTTAAGTGATATAATGAACATTTAACTGTAACGAGGAATAGATTGTAATATGTGATTGATGATTATGTTCATTTTCATTAAACAAAAGTTTGTTAATATTGGAGATGTATTGCAGAATTCACTTATGAAATGTGTGGCCATAGAAAATGATAGTTAGTTGTAAGCGGTTGTCACGCGTTGTGATCAAACCTCAACTATGTCAACACGATGAACAAATGGACAAGTTGCCAATCGGTTGTTAAATATATTGAAACTTGCATTTCATCTATGAAGTAATCGATTTTTGCTTTTACGTATTACTTAGGTAATTTAAATGTACATTTTACGTAATAATAATTGTTGTTGTTAAAATAAAACATGGTTATTATTTCGATCTTTCAATTATGCCTGTTTACCAAAAACAATAAAAAAACATTACTTTATTCTTTTGGATAATGCGATCGAAAACAATAAAGTAATATCAAAAAGATGACATCCTTCATAATCTGCCCGGCGTGGGCCTTGCCAGGGGAGGGCCTTTACCTAGCCTCGCTCAGCGCAGCTCATGTGGAAACGTGAAGCGGAGCGGAGTGAAGTTTTTGTACATACAAAACATTTCTTCTTAGACTTTCAAAAAACTCAACATAATTTGTAACTTCTACACAGTGGCGGATTATCCCTCAGTTTGTTATTTAGCCGAGAACTGCAATAACAAATGTCCACGTGTATCAAACGACGTTTTTCAATACACTTTTTAGTCGAGTGCAATTAGACAATAGAATGGAACGAAGTTTATAGTGGACGGATTTTCATGGGATTTTTTTGTTGAGTTCGTAAAGAGGAGAAGAAAAAAGTTAAACGACGCTCGCAACTTTTTTTTTTTTTTTTGTATATATTTTTTAATGTTTTTTTTACGATGTTCTATTTTACAGTTATTTTTGTGTGTTCCATTTGCCATCTATTAACCCTATATAATCTTATTGATCTACGATAGTTTCCGAAAAATGGTCATTTTTTCAAATATACCAATTTTGCTTAATATATTTGTATTATCTCCAAAGTACCGAGTGCAAAGACCATACATTCTATTTGAATAACAAGTTCATACTTTTTCGAAAACTTATAAGTCATCAAATATATATAAAAATATATACAGTTTTAAATACTGATCAAAAATGAATATAAAAAATTAAAAACATCGTCCAGGTACAAGCATAAAAACGCTTTTTTTATTGTTATAGTAATAATAGTAATTTATTTAAAAAAACGCCTTATTTGATCAGCTTCCTAAAAATAAATAATAATTGTCAACAAAATATTCAAAGAAGGCGCATAAATGTAACAAAAGCAAAGTGAAAATTCCTGAAGAAAATCTTGAAAATCATCGATTTCTATCCAGAATACCTAATGCAACAGCTTTAAATTCTACAATATGCAGGTCATATTTCTTTGAGAAGTTGTAGGCATCCAAATGTTTTATTAAGTTCAACAGTTAAAAGAAATGCCAAAAAACAGAACATCATCCAGGTGCATGCTCAGACATACTTCTTTTTTCAAAATTCCAGCAAAGTTTTTTTTTATTGTAGTAACTTCCCGATTTCATCAGCTATGCAAATTGTAAAGAGATTCATGATTAACTCATGAATTGTGATCGAAAGAAAGGAAAAAATAAAAAAATCCCTTTATATTATACAATGTGGGGAGGACAATATGATCATAAATGAAACTTCGTATAAGTCATGATATTCCCAACCGTCACACAAAAAATCAAATGAATATATCCAGTAGTTTAGCCACAGGACATTATTTTTCATTTTAAGTATTTTCTACATGATGTATTGTAAACAGATGAGCACGCGACAGGTTAACGACACACGTTGCCAGTTCGCTACTTTAAAAACCTACACCTTTTCTTTCAAATTTATTTTCTCAATGCAAATTATACTTTATGCCCGAGCCATAAGAGTCATAGAGCGTGTCATCACAGCTAGATAAGAAAAAATGCATGCGAAAGTTATTACTTTCCTGTTACGCACTCATGTCAATCGCAAAATATGTATGTGCGAAAGAGATAGGTAAGTTTGCTTTTTTCTACCTTGCTTACTTGTTGACGTGTCTAGGTTACGCGGTCAGTGTGTCACCGGACCTCCTTCCTGCCTGTGACGCGTTTTGTTTTTCTCTGGAATTTCGGTTGCGCCCGCGCCCGTTTGAAGTCGCCGCGCGAGTGTTATCGTATCTTTGTTGTGTGTTGTGTTGTGCGAAATTTGACGCTTTGTTTTAATAGTGACAGGACACATAAACGTATTATAGGTTCATAATTAAATAGCTAAGTAGCTTTATCACGAATGAAACCAAGCTGCGTTGCCATTCTTATCGCAGGTCAGTGTACCAATTTTATAAATGGTGTTATATTTTGTTTGCAGTTTTAAGCTATTTAGTTTGTTAGAAAAAATTGTTTTTTTAATTTCGATGTTCGGATTAATTTGATAGTTTACAAATGTTTCTATAAACCAATATTGCCAGTGTTTTCATTTAAAGTCATTGTCATCCCCACATTGTATATATCTTACCTGCTTGTCCAGGTGTTACTTCTATTGTAGACTTTTGCACTATATTGTAGCAGTCTCGTCATCTATTAACGCCAACGATAGCAAACATTTCACTCATCATCATCATCATCCTATAATGTTCCCACTGCTGGGACACGGGAGGGAATGGGCTATAATCCACCACGCGGGCCCAGTGCGGATTGGTAGATGTCACATGTCTTCGAATTTTTGGTTCTAGGACATGCCAGTTTCCTCACGATGTTTTCCTTCACCGTTTTGAGAGCAGTGGTGATGAAATAAATTACACAAAGTAATGCGCCTGTCTGGGTTCGAACCCACGACTTACTGTTCGTAAGTCGGGGCCGCCACCACTGGGCCACCGCTGCTCTCAAAACATTTCACTACTTTTTAAATATTATGTTAAATTAGGAGAATAGTTAGGCTGAGCCTGTTCTAGGGACCCCGATAATTCAAAATAAAGAAGGCGTTTATATTAGTCGTTGCTTGCGTCCTCGACCTCATTTGTAAGTATCACTGGTGCTGCATTTAAACACCCATCGCCATTACATTACAGACATGCTGGAGAGCAATTCAATCGATTCCGCAACTGTTCTACTAAGACCGATTCGCCATTGGACTGTTCGCCGACAGGGTGATTCATTTATTTCCGTTTCCCCGGCAGAGTCTTTCACCTGCGGACATTTTACCGACAGAACCTTTCATATTCGTCACTTTCCAGCTAAAGAATATTTCACCGACACGACGATAAACCTAGTAAATCTTTTAACTACAAACCTTTCCATCTCCGGACACTTTTTCTACAACCGCAAGCAGGTCCTCTTCCAGGTTTACACGTACAAAAAATGATTTTAAGTAATTTTTGTGGGGCTGGTGGTTGCGTCATTGTTATCGGCTGTAACAAGTTTCCTTCAGATTTCTAGCCCCATTGTTCGGATGGTGTATATGTATATTAACCTGCGTGAAAAATATCTTTGGAAATGGCATTTGGATTTTTAAATATTTTAGCTGCATCTTGCAAGTTTGTAGACTTTTCAAATCGTTTAGCAAATTTGTTCTTGCCCTTATTATAAAATGCAGATGTCGTGTCGCATTCTGTAAATGCATGTAAGAACAAAATGTGTTCTTTACTCATAGGATTTATTCTCTAAGCTCTAATTTGAATACAGTTCTTGAGTTACACGGCCTCTAGCTGGTTTTTATAAAATAATTTTCTTCTCGCTAGTTGTTAGCGCTGTTAATAAAACTAAAACGTCAATATCTTCAGCAACAACTGTTACATATTCAGATTCTATATTATTTGCTGTTTGTACAATTAACACGTCTGCATCACCATCTGCCTGACAACTAAAAATATCATTATCAGTAAGATGTTTTCTGAGCATTTTGATTAACCTGTCTTTGTTTTTACTGTTCGCTAGAAACTTATCCTGGTCTTCTTGAAAAATCAACTCAATTGACGCATGTTTTAATGATCGACGATATATTTCTGCTGATGCCCATTCGATCAGCAGCAATAGCATCTTTTGAGATGGAGACCATTTTTGAGGTTTTACTTTTCTTTTCTAGCTGTAGGAAAGAAGATTCGTAAATATCATTATTTTTTTTACTTTTTCGCTCTTTTGTGTTTCTGTGTAATTAAATGTTTGGAAAATATCGGAATTGTCGTCATCGGAATTGATTAAACCAGCAAATACTTACTTCATCATTTTGTTCAAGATAACGAATAATTAATCTTGATAATGCCAATTGAACCAAAGTATGAGCACGAACAGCTCGTGCATAGGCATGTCCAGAGTCCAGATGTTATATGATTAATGATGTTTTCAGCATACACTGTCATGAGAGCTTCTTTGAGTCCACTAACATGTACCATTATAAAACCAATAGAACCTAAAAACGACATCATAGTGGAAAGGTACCTAGCCGAACAACAACTAATATTTCGTCTGATAAATGCATTCCCAAAGCTGCAACGATGTCCATCGATTTATAAAACAGAGGTTGATCAAATGTTAAAATGCACGTTCTCATGTTAACTAATTTAACATTGGCTATTGAAGTTTGGATTGCAGTGTACAGAGTATTGTAATTACTTGGCGCGTCATTTATGAAACGTAGAAAAATAATAGTCGAAACTTCGTAATCGTGCGTATTGGTTAACATCTCCATATAACTATTCCAGCCTGGAAAATCATCAGACTTATATCGTTAATACATCCAGAGCGTATTCAATTTTGAATTGTTAGTTGATTTCAGATCCTTCTCCTAATATTTTTACATGAAGCTTTTCCAATCCTTGACCAACGCCAGCAGGGTAAATTTCTACTGGAATATTTGCTTGTTCCGCAATTATTTCTTCCGGTGGAATAGTTTTAAGACGCTTAATAGGTTTCCTTGGCTCAATACCACTGCCCGGAGTAACAATCGCAATAGAACCCAAATAATGGAATGTTCCTTTCCCATCAAGCGTGTTTACATAGAAATCTGCATTATCATGCACAAACTGGACAAAAGTACCCGGCTTGATTTGGTGGATGTGCAAATATTTGCTGAAGTTTCATAAAGTTTGGCTTCTTTATATGAACTACAAAATCCTAGCGCATTACAAATCTTAATGATTTTTTGGACCCAAATTTGCGATGTAGATAGTGTCACTGATAATGCGACTTGCAGAGGTGACAAAAATGCTCGCGGTCGCGACGCCATAGGTTATAGCGTGAGCTATAGATGTACATTTCGTCTTGTAATAGGTAATCAATATTTCCTGAATTATTTTTGTCTTTTAAAATTATTTTCGTCAGAATATAAAGCAACGTTTCTGGGATCGATGTATTTATATTCTCAAACATTTTATCGCTAGGCAAGTACCCATCACAAGTCAAAACTTTTGTTCGTATATATCACGTCGAATAATGTCACTTGCAGCCTTCAAGACTCGACGTTCGTCTTCTTGTTCGTTATTAAGTAGATCTATTATTGTACCAAGCTTCGGTTAAGATGTTATGGCTTGTATTTCTAAAACACAGTATGGTGTCTCTACCGAATTTGTTAGAAAACACAATTTAACTCCAAAATGTGAAATGAATCGTTTCTTTATTGTACGATTATCTGGTAAGTACCCCGTTGTTATAATATTCTTTAGCTCTTGGCTTGTAAATTGGCAATCATCGTTGTTCTCTATACAGGATGCCTTTTTTATCACTTTCCAAAAAAATGGGTATAATAGGTGAACGGAGTAGAAGCAAATGGCGTACTTCGTTTTAATATTTTTTTGGTTTTTTGAAAAAAAAAAAAAAAAAAATTAGAAGAACAAAAATGGCGGGTTCGACTTGAATTCTAATTAACCTATAAGTTTTTTTTAATTACGGCGCTGTGGTAGTGAATCGCACGTGCTAGACAATGTTCTTTTTTTAAAACGAGTTGCATAATGAAATTTAGTAGTTTAGATTATTATGACACTGGCTGTTTTAATGTTGGCCATAAGCTAACTGTTTCAGATACTTTTATAGAGGATTTATATGGCATGGGTGTAGATAAAATAATTTAAATATTATAAAAATAAAACATTCAACAATACTAATAAAGTAAATTATTCGCCGTCCACAAGAACATAGTTTAAAATTATTCTATAATTACATAAAATAATACAAAGTTGTAATTGACTCACCAGTAATCTCTATTAAATCCGCAAATCACTTAAAAACTGCAATATCGCGCATACAATTAATTATACTAATATAATAATTTAACAGCAATACTAATCTTGACAGTTTTTTTAAATTAGTTTTTAAATGAAGATAGCAGGGTTGTAAAAGTTCTAATTTCAAAAATATAGTTCCTTAGTGACAAACTTTTACTTTATCCAAGTACAACTCTATAATTTTTTTATAAAAAACGATACTTAATAAAAAATAAATAGATCAACATTTTTACCTTTTAGTGACTATTTTTGTAATTGTTTTTTAAGCCCTTTATTTTGATAACCCACATGACCATGTTTAAAAAGTCTTCTACATAAATTGATAGCGGCCGCCATGTTGTTTTTTTTTTTTCAAAATTCGTATACCATACGTAGCGCGTATGCAAAGACAAATCTTATGATACCCTTATTGTTAAAATCCATCAATCCGTTTAGGGTACAAAGCTTGCCAAAGTATGGGTATTTTGACATAAAGACACATCACAATTTTTTTTTTTGTCGCGAACGTCGCATTTTTTTTTACTTTTTTCTCCACACCTCTAGGAACTCAATAAAAAAAGTCCCATGAAAATCCGTCCATTAGAAACTTCACCTTTCGGGTACTTTGTGTCTAATTATTGCACATCGACTATTTGAAAAAATAAAATAAAAACGACAAATATTTTTGTCATGAATGATTAGGAAACTATGATTTAAATTTTCTTTTTTTTCGCGCTTTGCTTTCGCCAGGTTGAAGGAGAAGCAAAGGTATAACGCCGCTATACAGCCTAATATGAAAATTGCATGTTGAACCTAATCGTAGTGCGATAACAACCAGTTTTTGAGGATGTGTATTGAAAAATATTTTTGTCATGAATTAGGAAACTATGATTTTAATTTTATTTTTTTTCCGCGCTTTGCTTTCGCCAGGTTGAAGGAGAGGCAAAGGTATGACCCCATTTTTTTTTCGGAGGAAGGGGTGCCCCTTCCTTTTGCTGACTCTCTTTGAGGCGCGCGTGGAACACGAACGCGCCGTCGACACGGCCGGTCGTCATAAGACGGACGGACGGCAAGCTAGCCCATAGCCCTCCGTCAACAGGCCTGCGCCTACGGTGGCCGGGGGCCATCACGTGGCCCCCGACGCCCGGACGTGAGGTTCTCTCCCTCTCACGTTTCGCCACCTCCTTTTCTAGCATTACTGCTTCGCAGAAGGAGGTGACGGCGTCCCATTCCGTCTCGCTCCGGACCATGGATTGAACCAGGGCCGGACGCGAGAGGTTGCCGCCGCCGATCGCCGCTACGAGGACAAGGCGGTGCTCCGCCCACGCGGTGCACACCTCTACCGTGTGCTCCACCGTGTCCTCCGGTCGATCCTCGCAGTAGAAACACCCGGGCGTTTCCTCCTGCCCGATTCGGTGCAGGAACCTCCCAAAACAACCTTGTCCGGTGAGGACCTGCGTCAGGCGGCAGGTGAGGACGCCGTGGCGTCTCCTAAGCCACTTCTCAAAGAGGGGACTTATCGCCACTATTGTGGCGTGCCCTGCACGGGGTTGCGACAGTCGCTCTCTTCATGTCGCCATGAGATCACGCCGGAAGTCTGTCCGCTGCGCGACAATTTGCCGCGGCAACGGAGTTTTCCCCCGGCGTAGCGCCTCCGCACGCCATTCGTGCAGGCGCGCGAGGACTATCGCTTCCAGATCCCATGGCGGCAATCCGGCTCGCCGCCTCGCTCCCAGATCGTGCGGTACCCCCGGGCCAGCCTTACGGCTACCACCTTTTGGGGCGCGTTCAGGTAGTGGGCGGCTCGCCGCCTCAAGGAACGCGCCCACACCGGGGCCTCGTAAAGGGCCATGGACCGCACAAGGTATGAAGCCCTTAAACAGCCAAGCACAAATAAATGTTAATTTGTTTAAAATAGTAAACATTAGTTTTAAATAATCATGTTTATTTATAATATTCTATTTATAAACACAATTTGAATAATCAAAAAATATTGTTGCCTTATAGACGCATACAATTAAAAGAACCGGCCAAGTGCGTGTCGGGCCACGCGCAGTGTAGGGTTCCGTAGTAGCCCGTTATATTTTAGATTTTGTTTTTCAATGCAAGCCTTTACCCGTTATAAACAAGCAATTTCTCCATCTTAGTCACTTTAAAGGATTTATTCTGAGGATTTTGTTTTTGGTACAAAATTATCCAACACCCAAGTGTAACGACTGTTACTGCTAAACTAATAAATGTATCCTAACCGCTATAGTTTTGCTTTAAAGTTCATGAAATGCACTATCATTAATAATTTTTCCAGATTTTTCAATCCAGCAGTTTAGCTTTTAAAGGGGGAGGGAGGACGCCCTACTAGAACAAAAATTTGCTTTAAGGTTTATTATTTCGTATATGGAGCATTAAATCGAAAAATAGTATTAGTTTATTAATAGTATTAGTAAAGACCTATTCAACGAAATCCCACACAATGGGGCAGATGACAAAAAAAAATCATCCCCACTTCACATCTAAGGGAGCTACCCTAAAAAAAATGTTTTCCGAAATTTTATTTTACCACTTCATTGGCGTAATTGAAATACATACCCTTACAAAATTGCAGCTTTCTAGTAGTAACGGTCTCTTAGCAAAACCTCGGACAGACAGACAGACAGACGGACATGAAGAAACTAAGGGTTCCTTGTCAGGACTACGGAACCCTAAAAAACATTCACCTCCGACTATAGGCATTGAACCGAATCCTATTTCTGACTATAAGGACTGAATAAAAGTTAACTTGTCTGAAGTGAAGACCGTCAATATTCTTTTAGTTCCTAGACATTAATAACTTCAACTTGTATAAATACAAAATAATCTAAAATCTAAGCCATCCCAGGTAACCGAGGTACCTACTAACTTTCTTGAAGTAGCTATTGCACTTTAGATTCTTTGAATAACTTCAGCTGCATCCGTAAATAGTAAACTGCCCCCCGCCCCCTCCCCCCCGAGGCCCAAAAGCTGGCGACGCCCTTATATCTTGTATATCATGGATTTCCGTAAAATATAACGCCTGATTCCATTTACTATCAAAAGTTTATCCTTTTTTTTATTAATTTTCCGGAAGTTAGGTAAAATCACACAAAAATTGCACAAAATCCTGTATTCGCGCCTGGCTTCGACCGTTGGTAGAATAGAGTTGTGTCACCAATAGTACTAGTTCGCAGATAGTTGTGGATAAGAGTGTTTGCACTCTACTAACGCTATGTGCGCCTTCTCAATCAAGCTGGGGCGACTCGCTTGTGCGAGACCAACTAGACCGATTCACTAACGTTATAGTAATAGAGACACTCTGCACACTTTAAGTATATCCGGCTCGAAGGACCACTTTTTATGTACGGCTCAGAGTGGTCAAGTTGCAGTGTAGGTGAGTGGACGAAAACCACAAACTTCACGATCCCAAGTTTATTGTAAAGTTCACACAAGTTATGTTGGATGCTAATCCGTGGTATTATCGCTAAGGTAGCCAATGGTCACTAACGTTTAGTATAAGAAATAAATATAAAGTTAATTACGAGAAGTAGGTCGCGGCGTCTGCAAATTACTTGCCTGTACGTGAACCGTACAAACACAAAGGGCTAAGAAGGAACATGGATGGGTTGTAGTCAGTACCTACAAGTCTGACACTCCCTTCCGCTCCGCCCAGAGCGGGACCTCGTCATTTGATGAATCCCCATCCGAAAAAAAAGGCTGTAAAATAGCCTCCGAGTACCCGTACTACCGCTACAAACTTACACATTTTCTTTAAACCAACACGCGCTCGGTACGCGGTTCCTATTTTTAAACCCTAAAATACTTTTATTACTAATAGTACCTAACTACTAAATACCTACTTACAATATCCAAATTAGAAAAAATAAAACTAACAACAAATATTACCTACATCTTTAAAAACACAAAAACATAGCTTATCATAATTACTAGTAATAACATAACATAGTACAAAATTAAAGTTAATGTTAAGTATTATTTTACCTGTAGCGTAGTATAAATAGTAATAGGTACACTTGCGAATTCACTCAAACAACATGTAAACACATCAAACATCATCTCTTGCAGCCTAGTTTCTCTTAATCTTTTACTTTGTCTATAAGTCACCCAAGTAACTCGGGTAGTTCGAAACAATTCTAAGGACAGGTACGAAGTACTGCTTGCCAAAGGCTGTTCAGACTAGTTTTTCTAAATTTTGCCTAAAAGATTGAAGATTGAGAAATCGCCTGCAGGGACAGAAGGGCAAGGCTATAACACAGCCCGATGTTAAGTTTAGAGCAGCGGAAATTAAAGTTCCGCTTTTCATAAATCATGTTAACCAAGCGACCAGGCCAACAGATATTATTGAGTACATACAACAGAAGACGAATGTATCTGTAACTCTGAAGAAAATTAACATGGTTAAACAAAAACGCTATGATGCGTACATGATCTTTGTACCACACGCAAAAATGACAATGTTTCTGGATGACGGTTTATGGCCGGAGGACATTCAATTTAGGAAATTTAGTTATTATAATAGAAAAACTTATGACATGAATAACGAAAATAGGATAATGCGCAATGACGAGATACTCAATGACGATGGATAGCAATATTAACATGACCAAACACAACACAAAGTTTGTTACTTTCAACTGTAGACTCATCACTCGCTCAGTCGAACGCGTGAGAGGTTTATGCAGATCAGCTGACATCGTTGCGTTACAAGAAACTTGGTTGCAACCGCAAGATATCCCTTTCTTGGGCACTATTGACGCTGATTTCGAGTGTACGGGAAAATCAGCGATAGATACCGGCGTTGGTGTACTGCGTGGAAGGCCATACGGAGGTGTCGCCTTACTTTGGCGGAAAGATATCTTCCAAGCGGTATCTGTCATACAGTGTACTAGTGCGCGTATATCAGCGATAAAAGTGATGTCATGTGAAAATACAATATTAGTGTTCTCAGTGTACATGCCGACGGACTCAGCCGAAAATCTTGCCGAGTTCACGGAATGTTTAGGCGAGATTGCGGCTATTATTGAGGAATATAGTGTAGACTCTTGTGTTTATATTGGGTGACTTTAATGCACAGCCTAGCGGGCGGTTTGGAGTGGAACTTTGGACTTTTGTGTTGAGCAGCAATGGCGTTGTGCGGATATTGAAATATTATCTTCGGACTCATATACGTACGTAAGTGACATTTATGGTTCTCAGAGTTGGTTAGACCACTGTGTAGTATCTGAAGCGGCGTGGAGGTCAGTGGTTGATGCGAAGATATTACACAACGTTTATTGGTCTGACCATATTCCATTAGAGATAACGTGTAACTTTAATGCACTTAGAAATAAGTCCAAAAGCGTTTTATGTAAACGCGATAAGGTCATGTGGGGTGAAAGGGACTTGGAACAAACTGACTTATATAGAAACATATGCACGACGAGACTAAGACTGGTTGATTTTCCTTCTCAATTTAATAAATGTAGTGATAAATTGTGTACTGATGTGGAACATAGATCCATTATTGATAAAATGTACTATGAAATTGTTAACATATTGTTACGAGCTGGGTATGGGATAAATTAATTACTACCGAAGAAACAACAAATAACTTTAATAATCACAAAACACTTAAAACTTAATCACAAGTACACTACTGATCACTATTCACTTAGATATCGCACTTACTAGTTCACTTCGATTCGCTTCGTACTGTAGCCAAAATAAGACTGCTTGCTTTCGCAAACACGTCGACTATTTATATGGCGATCGAACGTTCGAGAAATATCCACGACTTCCTAGAATCTTCTAGACAATTCCACAACTTGTACAGAGGAAAGAAGTAGGTACTTTATGCCCTCGGCGTACGGTCGAAATTACAATGATGTTCTTTTGTAGGTAGTTTGCGAATTTGTATCTACATCATTCGGGACTCGTTTTACCTACCTACCTACTATTACCTACCTACCTACTATTAGGTACCTACTACCGTAACTGTAGGTAAGTACGGGTACGACGTAACACTGCCCCCTCCTTAGACATGCTCGTCCCGAGCATCATTAGCCCCGTAGTATCGCGCCAATCGGTCTACGTGGACAATCTTAGGCGCACCTCGTGGACCCTTCTGTATTCGGTAGGTGACATCGTTGATCCTAGTCACAACTCGGTATGGTCCATCCCATTTTGCTTGCAATTTCGGAGACTTCCCCTTACTCCGTACTGGGTTATGCAACCACACCAGTGAACTTTCGTCGAAACCCCTACTATTTGCCTTCCGGTCATAACGGGTCTTCATCTTCTCAGACATCTGTTGGCCGGATTGTCTGATATGCTCATAAACATCATTCAACTTGTTACGCAAGTCATTCGCATAATCTGTTACACTAAGTGGAGCATCAGGGGGAGTTCCATTGATTAAATCAGCAGGCAACCGTAATTCCCTTCCAAAGTTCGCGAAGGCTGGCGTCACAGTCGTACTTTCGTGGACGGCGCTACGGTAGGACAGAAGAAATGGCTGTATATGCTTGTCCCAATCCCTTTGTCTGCTTTCCACGACTTTTGCCAGATATCTTTCCAACGTTTGGTTGAATCGTTCCACCATTCCATCAGATTGTGGGTGGTAAGAGGTGGTTCTGGTTTTGTGGGTACCCATTAATCGACAAGTCTCCTGAAATACTTGCGATTCAAAATTCCTTCCTTGATCGCTGTGTATTTCTAAGGGCACTCCAAAACGACAGAAGACTTCCTGAACTAATTTATCTACGACAGTTGTAGCTTCTTGGTTAGGAATAGCGAAGACTTCTGGCCACTTTGTGAAGTAATCCATGACCACCAGGAAGTACTTGTTTCCGCTCTCACTTTCTGGAAATGGTCCCGCAACGTCTAGTGCTATCCGTTCCCAAGGGGCTCCAACGTTGTACACTTTTAATGCACCTCTACTGCGTGTGTGGGGCCTTTCACGGCCGCACAACTGGTACATTTGCGACACCAGTCTTCACATCATCTCGACAGTGGATCCAGTAAAATCGTTCTCGAATTTTTAGTAGAGTCATTTTTACCCCCATATGTCCTCCTGAACATCCATCATGGTAGAGCCGTAAAACATCCGGTACCTTAGCTTTAGGGACAACCATTTGTAGATGACAGCTGTCCCCTCGAGCGTTTTCCTATTATATA
Source organism: Xestia sexstrigata (assembly GCA_941918905.2). NCBI lineage: Eukaryota > Metazoa > Arthropoda > Insecta > Lepidoptera > Noctuidae > Xestia > Xestia sexstrigata. The sequence continues at coordinate 803,830 of OW799203.2, read as the reverse complement.
GGAAAACGCTCGAGGCATCGGCTCGATATATTAATAGGAGATGGAATCTATACAAAGCAAAGATACTTTTACAATCTTCTGCAGCTAGCACAATCATTTGCCCAATTAATTTTCCCCTATGGTTGTGGAGCAGGACCAGCATTGAGCCAAGCATTTTTATCATCAATGTAATCCACCAACTTATAATATGCTTGCCTACATAGTGTGCGTTTTATACAAGATTTAAAGGAGACCGATACGCTTTCATACAACTTTGGGCCTAGTATGTAAAAAGATGAAATTGGTGTCAATTGATAGCTACTATATTAACAAACAATCACTGAAAATTTTGCAGATTTTAGCAATCTGGGAGCCGAGATAAAAGAGATTTAAGAAAAGTGAGGTTACGTTACAATCTATACATAATAGCCAATTTTCGAAGTGCGATTGTCATTTTTTACCCGATTGCCGAAGGAGGGTAATGGTTTTATCAGTACACGTGTGTATATTTGTATGTATTTATGTTTGTTCCTCTATACCTATCGTTCTAGAGAACAAACTCGTGAGATTTTGATGATTCTTACGTCAATCGATTTGTCTTAATCTTGCGAGTGTCACTGGCTACATTAGAATGGAAAAAGTGGCGGCTTTTCGACACCATAGGATTTTGAGGGTCCATATTTACTTTCTTTCTAACTGATTTAAATTTCGTCTCATTCAGTTGTAGAATGTGGGGAGGCATTTTATTGTAACATTTTAAACAGTACCCCATGAAAGATGAATCTACTTTAGCAAGCCTGAAACCTGGCTGAACTAGTTGGTCCCTATTTCTAGTGTTATAGTGGTGTCTTTCACCTCTTCTACTGAATAAATGCCGATTTTTCCTAACGTACATGATGTTTTCATATATGTATTGACAAGGTACTGTCATGATATTAATTTCCTTAAACAGTTCTCTTAGAGAATCGCGTCTACGTAATTCATAAATGGCTCTGATGGCTCTTTTCTGCAAAAAAAATATAGACTCGATGTCTGCAGCCCGTCCCCATAGTAAAATACCGTATGACATAATACTATGAAAATAACTAAAATAGACTAGCCTCGCGGTATCAATATCAGTAAATTGACGGATTTTTCTAACAGCATATGCTGCTGAGCTCAGCCGTCCTGCAAAAGATGTTAAATGAGGACCCCATTGTAACCTTGAATCGAGCGTGATTCCCAAGAAAACCGTTTTATCGACAAATTCTAGTTTCTCTTGATTCAATATTATGTCACAATCACTACTTTTGACATTTGGTAGAGCAAATCTAATGCACTTAGTTTTTTTCCCATTTAGTACTAAATTATTAGCGGTAAACCAATTGTGGACCTGCAGCAGGGCGTTATTTACGTCTTCAAGATTAGTGGCACGTCTGTTTATCCTAAATATTAAAGAAGTATCGTCAGCAAACAACACCATATGCGGATGGTTGTTAAATAAATGGGGTAGGTCATTAATATACACTAAAAAGAGGAAGGGACCCAATATCGAACCTTATGGTACACCCATGTTTACTTTTAAACCCATTGAGTTGACTCCATTTATTTGTACCTGCTGCTGTCTATCATTCAAATACGATTTTACTAAACTGAGCGCAAGTTTACCTAAACCGTAATGCTAAAGTTTCAAGATCAGGGTTTCGTGATTTACGCAATCAAATGCCTTCGAAAGGTCACAGAAGATTCCTATGGCATCTTGTGCCTCTTCCCACGCAGTAAATATGTGTTTTAATAAAGTGTCACCGGCGTCAGTCGTACAACGTCCTTTGGTGAAACCGTACTGTTGCTCGTGTAAGATTTTATTGGTGTTAAAATGGTAAAGCATTTGATTGAGCATTATCTTTTCAAACACCTTACTGAAAACCGGCAATACGGATACGGGCCTATAGTTATTGGTCATAGTCATCATTATGCTGATCTTACATTGTGAGTACGACATGGTAGCCTGCTATCATTTAATACAACGACTGAACCCTATGTGCACAATACCCGCTGCCTTATACATATTTATGTTAAGATTTTTGTGTAATGGATAATAACGGCATAGCTATTTACTACCAAAATTGCAGAGGGGTGAGAACCAAATTGCAAACCCTGTATTTGAGTATTCTGTCATTTTCATACGACATAATCATATTGACTGAGACGTGGCTTATACCCGATATTGCTAGTGGCGAGTTTGTGTATCCTCGATATGTTGTGTACCGCTGTGACCGAGATCGCGACACAACTCGTAAACGTGATGGTGGTGGGGTGCTGGTCGCAGTGTCGCGTGGACTCCGGTCATGTTTACTTGACATTTCTGGTCGGCCGACGTGCATTGAACATCTTGCGGTTGGTATTCCGAGTAAGGACAATAGCTCTAAAATGCATGTACTTAGTGCTGTATACATACCACCCTGGGCTAGTGCTGATGTATATACTACTCACCTTGATACACTGCAGGGCATGTTAATTGAACCTTATGTCGAAAATATATTTATTATAGGCGATTACAATCTTCCGGAAATTACATGGAAGGATGGGAAGTCTGACGGGGCACATCAGCTTGCTGGTGTGTCATATTCTGGAACGTCACCTGTATGTTCACAATTGGCACAGCTTATGTCAACCCTGAATGCAAACCAATTTAATAACATGCCCAATGCTAATGGGAAAATCTTAGATTTGTTTATTTCTAACACCACTTGTTCTATAAGCCGTCCATTAGACTCACTGCTACCCATAGGCACACATCATCCTCCGTTTGTTGCTACAGCATCCACAAGTATATCCACACCAGCCCTGAAACGAAAACCGTTGACTAAATATGACTTTCGCAAAGCAAACTATGATGTGATTAATGAGCAAATCAGTGACGTTGAATGGGTGAAACTGTTGGAGAACCTTCCGTCACAGGAGGCCGTGCAACGCTTTTATGATGTCCTCGGTGGCATTACTGAACGCAATGTACTGCGTGTCAAGTCCCGGACACTTGATTTTCCGGTTTGTTTCTCAGCACAATTAATAAAAATTTTCAAGAGAAACAGCGTCTCTGGGTTCAATGGAAGAAATTTAAGAACATCAAAGACTACATTGAGTTTTCGGAATACAGAGTAACCTTTAAAGATGCCTGTAATACCTGCTATTCAAACTATATTAAATCAGTTGAAGACAAACTTACCACAAACATTAAATACTTCTGAACATATATAAATAATCGCAAAAATAAATCAGGTATTCTATCCACTATGCACTATCAAAACTTTAAATCAAGCTCCCCGAAGAGATTTGTGATATGTTTTCAGACTTTTCCAATCTGTGTTTGAACCTTGTTCACCATCATTGTCCGCCTGGACCCCACACCTACACACTGTAATGCCAATGCTGGGTTGATCGATAACTTGCATATTGAGGAAGACAAAATACTTAAAGAGTTAAAATTACTGGATCCTTCCAAAGGAGCAGGTCCCGATGGGTACCCAGCCTTTTTCTTTAAGGCCGTCGCTGGTAGTATCTGTAAGCCACTCTTTATCATTTACAATAAATGTTTGAGCGAGGGTGTTTTCCCGGATGAATGGAAACGGGCTAACATCACGCCTGTACACAAGAACGGTTCAAAACATGACGTAGAGCTATACTATCTCGATTCTGTCGGCCTTGTCAAACTTTTTGAGACTCCTACACAATGAAATCTATCCAATCTTACACAGCGTCATCATCCCAGAGCAACATGGGTTTGTTCAGCGACGTTCGACTGTTTCTAATTTATTAACTTTTTCCAATTACCTTTTTGAAAACATGGACAGGCGATTACAAGTTGACGCTGTTTATACAGATTTCCAAAAAAGCTTTTGACAAGGTCGACCATGTAATCCTACTGAATAAGATTGCTTTTAACGGTATACGAGGAAATTTGCTTCGCTGGTTCTCATCTTATATTAAAAATAGAACACAAAGGATTGTCGTGAATGGTCATCAGTCTGATGCAGTGCATATAACCTCGGGTGTTCCACAAGGTTCAATATTGGGACCACTATTGTTTATTTTATATATCAATGACATAGAAAAATGTTTTAAAAATACTAAGTTTCTTGTATACGCTGATGACCTAAAATCTTTTAGATCTATACAAACTGTAGAGGATTGTCGACTGTTCCAACAAGATCTTTACTGACTACTGTCAAAACCATAAAGTACACTTTAGGCTCTCCAAGTGCAATTGCATCAATTTCACAAACAATAAAACAGTTATTAACTTTAAATACTCATTGCATGACACAGTACTCAGTAATGTATGATCTATTGTGAAAGATCTTGGTGTGTTGATTGATAGTAGGTTGTCCCTAAACCAACATGTAGAAAAAATTGTAAATAAAGCATTTGGGATGTATGGTTTCGTTATGAGGTCGTCCACTGAGTTCAGTCGGGTCTCCACATACCTTTACCTATATAAAACCCTTGTACGATCACAATTAGAATATGCCGTCCCTATCTGGAACCAGAAATACATAGACGAGATTGAAAAAGTCCAGCGCAAGTTTCTACGAGCCATGCATTATAGATGCCATAAAACGTATTTGTCGTACTCTCAATTACTGAATAAATATGGGCAGGTCAACCTAGAATCTAGACGTAAGTATCTAGAGGCTTCTGTACTGCATGGTTATTTCGACTGTATTGATCTCACGAGCAAACTATGTTATGTAGTCCCACGCACCGTAAATATACGTATTTAGTACCCGTGCAGGTACCCTATTTGCTGTTAATACCTGTCGAATATTATTAATTTATTTGTTTATTTATTTATGGTTGAATCTTATAATTGTAATTTTGTTAATATTGATATTTTTGTATGCTCAAAATCCAAATTTAAATCCAATGTCATGAAAATTATTATGAACCAATAATGTTATTAGGAATGTAAGCTAGTCTAGATTTTATTATTTATTTGTTTTTAGTTTTATTATTACTCTGTTGCCAGCAATTAAATCAAATTGAATTTATAATTTGCATGATGTAATTCATATTTTGTTTATTTCATTTTTAGTTTAATTTGTAATAATTACTTTAATGGATATTTCTATAATTATTTATTATTTCTATAATTATTTTTTAATAATGTGATGTAATTATTATCATTTTTTTTTCTCTTACCTATCTAGTGGCACTCATCATATTCTCTGATGTTAATATGCGGATAATGTAGTGGGATGCAATATTGTTAATGTTTTGTATTATCTTTACTCTGTTCCCACACATATTGTAGCTGTTTATTGTCCCTTAATAAATAAAAAAAAATAAAAAAACATTTTTTTTTTTCATCTTTTGCTCAGAATAGTTACAGCACTGATGACAATATTTGTGTCACTTGTTTAATTTTTTTTTTTTATATACAAATTTTCTTACCCTTCTATAGATTCTTTTTTTAACTTTTATTTGTGAATGAGTTAACATTTGGCTTTGTAGATCCCCAGATGCTTGTTAACTTTTGTCAAATATTTTTCTGTTTTATGTTTTTTGTTTTTTGTATAGTAAGCAACAACCTATTGTCGGGCCTATGCTGTCCCCCCTTACTTAAGGTTCATTTTTCCATTCTGCTTCTGTCTGAACTGACCCTAAGAGTGGATAAGGTAAGAGTTTTTTTAATATTAAATGGGCCTATTCTTGACATCAATTTTGTCCTGAGGACAGAGATGAGCTCAACGATGCAATGAGCTAGCCCAAAAAAAGCCTAACCTCGCGGCTTAAATACATCCTCAAGTAATATGAACTCGGGAACACACACATTCCACTCCCTGACTGTGCGCTTAATAAAAGACGTAGTGAAGTGCTTCATGCAAATGTGTGGAATATTAACAAGGTGTAAGTGATAACCTGCAGTACATCTGGACTTCCGATGGAAAAAGGGAGATGGTGGAATGAGCTCGCAGAGCTCACATAGGCCTCTTGGCTACACTGATAAAAACATGTATTTATTAATAGTATTAATATTTAATGTGCTACAAAGCTCTTGGTAACCATTCTGCTAACAATTACATCAGTCAAGTCTTGATCAGTGGGTATATTATTCAATTTATATGTACTATTCAGAGTCTTCTTACATGTAAACTCATTCAAGTCACTCATAGGTAACAAGTCACCCTCAATTTGTGGTAAAATCTCTATACTATCGTCTGATTCTTCAGTCACTAAAAAACAAACTAATATTTTTGTGTCCTTCTCTATTCCAAACTTGCTCAAACTTTGTGTGATGTTTTTCGAGATTGATAAATTATACAAAATCTCGGAAAACACTGTTTTGGTGACCATTGTGTTTTGTTTCTGAGACAGGACAGCTCTGTTTGCTGCAACCGCTACTTGGAAGGGTTCTACTATTAATTGGGGCTTGATAGCAGCGCAACACCAAACACCTTGCACAATGTTATTTCTTAGAAGTTCCACATTCTGTACATTTTGGAATAGATACATCTTCAATGTAGTTTTGGTGTCTGGATCTAGTTCAACAACATAGGGATCTCGCGTCATGGTTGTCGCTGAAAAAAAAAATGTTTTATTTTTTATTTATTCAATAAGCTAGAGCCATTCTAAACTAAAAGTAAGTAAGCAAAATAGGTATATAATAAACCGGTGTCAGTTACGGAACCAGACAAACAATCATAACCATAATGCCAGAATTCTGTTTTATCACGCACCGTTCCTTGCTAATCAATGTAACTCTAATAATAGCAAGTTACTAGTACAACCGCAGTTCAGTTTTCGTGTTTTCCTTCCAGTTTCTTTTGCGTGCTTCAATTAATTATTTAGGTTGCTTTGATCCACACCACACAAGGGTTAGTAACTCTAACTAACTTAGTATAAGGTTATATTACTTTACTCTATGGTCTATGTAAGTTATTAATATCACATATCACAAACATAACCCTGCTGATGTCAACTTGTCAATGTCAAATAATTACTCAAATCTATCAATGTCAGTACCTGTGGGTGTGGTCAGTACAGCAGTGTGACTGGTCCTTTCGCCGTAGCATAGCAAGGGTGCATTCCGTATTAGAAAATAATCGCTCACAGCGCTCACATCGATATTTTGCGTTCCGATTTAGATATCACGATTATGACAGCTAAGAGCTGTCATCAATTCGGAACGCTCTTGAACGCGTTGACAGTGAACATAACCCCAAATCAAAACATTTCACAAGACCTATTTTTGAAAATGGAAGTTATGTAGGTTGACTCTATCGACTCTGATAACTCAGATTTTGATATAAAGTACGACGATTCGTCCAGTGATGAAAAGGATGACGAAAGCGTTGTTTATAATAGCGTATTTGGCTCCCGGCAAAGATTTACCCCTTCCCACGACTTACAAATTACATAGATGCAACGGTCATTAAATTGTTCATGAATTTGAAACTCGTCTAAATTTTTTTCAATCAAACAAAACAACACAACCTGTAAAAACAAATGTCATTTTTGACAGCGCTCACGGTGATATTTATTTGAGGCATGGTCGGTGTAATCGCAAGATGGCGCATGTCATGACGTCATCTATGACGATTCAAGGGACATCGATATCGCGCTCACGGTAATTCGGAACGGGTTTGTGGACGCTAAAATCGATTACAGCTTAATTCGGAACGCAGCCTAAGTGTGCAGGTGACATTATCTAATGTCACCAAAAAAACACCAAATGTGAAATGTCTCATGTGTGTGTGTAATGGGGGCTATCGCGCATGAATTCGCCGCTAGAGGCGTTCGTGTAGAGTAAGGTCTTCCGAAATGTCAGATAGTTTTGTTGTTCGCGCATTATTTTCACGACTTTTTACTAAATTTCACGATTGTGGTCAAGATTGACCCATTCCTGATTATTTAGATTATAAGTAGCAAGTTAGAAACTAATTTGTTTTGTACAAACAAATTAGTTAACGATGTAGAAAGACGTGCACATTAAGAGCGTCCAGAGTAAAAAAAGACAACAATTTAACAATTAACAAAATGTTTGGTGGGTTAGTAGTAACTGTAATAAATTAAATAAATTTACCCTGCCAAAATGTTATTGTCTTTAAATAAAATGAAATTAAAAGAAAAATTAAACAACGTGAAATACGTAAAACCTAAGGCCATGATAAGTTTAAGTTTAGTGATGGGATGTATTGCTACGATGGATGGTCGAAATTTTTTTATAGAAAAAGAAGTTTAAACATAATGAGGTAATGATTTTTTTAGACATCTATTGCGGTATATATATAAATGCTATAAACCAATGATATTCTAATAAACAGATATGTTATACACCTACAAATTTACAAAACCACCGAAAAAAGTGTTCCGCGCAGCAGCGGCACCACACTTTTCATTCGTTCTACATTTCAAATGATACAAAAGGGATAGCTCGATAAAACCAATAAGAAAAGAAAGAGACAGATAGTGTTGTTCTATGTATGTCTGTAGTGCAACCGACCTTGTCGTACTCACGACAAAAATGCATTTCCCATCTCTTTCTTTTTTGTATCCTCCATTATCAGAATATTAGGAAAATAAATGAGAAAATATTAATAAATAAAAGTATATTGCGCAGTTATGTGATAAGAGATCCCTTGTGTTTTAATTACTTTGGTATCATAATTGGTACACTTTCGGAACACGCACGATAGCATTTTTACAATTTTTATCTAAATTCGTAGCAGAGTATCGCTCGTCGCCATGCGTGTTGCAGAATAAAGGCAATACGGGCCAAATGGGCCGTTTTCGAGTCTTCACGATTGCGCGCTCACAACATATCTGTTTACTAGAATATCATTGGTATAAACTGATATCAGAGTCAGAACTGAACAACGTGGCGTTGCTTGTCCATGTCATTAAAATTTTCATGGACATGTCAAACTTGGTAAATTTATTTTAGTTCTTGGTGAACGTCAGATTTGCAGGTCAATAGTCGTATTTAGCTTTGAAATTGGGCCTAAAAATTACTTATATTTGCTTACCATGATGAGAGAATTGCTTATTTCATACCTAATTAAAAAGAATTAAAACATTTAAGGTTGACCAGCCATTCTGATATCAGAATGGCTGGTTAACCTTAAATGTTTTAATTGGTTGGTTTTGGGTTTCTACTGTCCGAGGTAAAATAATTACTCTCAACAGCGTTGGACCACACTTGTTTCACGCCGCGCGCATGCCTAGACAGCGCTGAGCCACACTTGTTGCGCGTTGCGCCTGCCTTCAGAAAACTGTACTAAAAACCGTCTAAATCTGTCAACTCGACTGTTTAATACTCTGTGTTCAATTCGATACTAAATTTCTCAATTTTAGAATCGATCATCCCCACACTATTCTATAGACATTTTCTCAGAAAAAAATAGAAACTCGTTCACTTGACATCGTACGACTGGCGGGGAATCCACGATTCCTCCTGCGCAGCAACATGTCGTGAGTACTCTGCTAATATTAATGCTAGATATTACTATTATATATCAAAATTATCCTTGTGAACCGTGCTTCGTTATTTTGTAAACGTAATTTCGTTTTGGAATCTCGAAGTTGCAATATTTCGCCCGTGAAAAAGTCGTTATTTCCGTTGTGATCGATGGCGGCCGTTTGGTGCTAAATTAAAAAGTATTTCTTGTGTATTTTGATCTAAATGTGTGTTAAAATGGTGAAATGGTTAATAATTAGTATACTGTTAAATAGTTACACGCAATAACAAGTGATTTTGTGATGATTCAGTGATTTTTCGAAATGTTTCCAACGGTTTTTCTGTCGTGCAACAGGTGTTGCACAGCGCTGTTTAGGGTTTTCGAAGAAATAAGGGTTTGTGCAGACGTCTGAACGTAACGTAAAATAAGTATTTATATTGTATTCTGGTGTTTTTTTGCTTGTGATAGTTAATGAGTGCTGTAACCGTTTTATTTTAAATTCACGCATGAAGCTTACTCTAAAACATGGTGTTATTATTCCGTGATTGATATTTTCGTAATAAAAATTTCATTTAATTTTGTAAAACCACGTACGTAGGTACATAATTCTATTATCTAGGCTATTCACGTTTGAGGAATCTAGATTTCAGTTGTGTTGTACCTCTTTGTCGTTTTTTTTTTCAAATTCAAAAATAATTTTTTTTTTCGTAATAAAAATTTCGTTTAATTTTGTAAAACCACGTACGTAGGTACATAATTCTATTATCTAGGCTATTCACGTTTGAGGAATCTAGATTTCAGTTGTGTTGTACCTTTTTGTCGTTTTTTTTTTCAAATTCAAAAAAATTTTTTTTTCATTTAATATTTCGTAAAGTCACGTACCTACCTATTCAGAAATATGCTATTCACGTTTGAGAAATCTAGATTTGAGTTCTATTGTGAGTACCTTTTTGTCGTTTTTTTTTTCAAATTCAAACGGTTTTTTTTTTTTTCATTTATTTCGTAAACCACGTACCTACCCTATTTGGAACGACACTATTAACGTTTGAGAAATCTAGATTCGTATTGTTTTGTGAGTTTGGAGACTGGTTTTTGTTTTTTTCGTACGCGATTTTGTTCCTTATTAATAGCATGTCAAGGGTCAATTTCCTATGCATACATTTTTTGTGGCTAACTCTCATGTCGCTACATTGCGCTACAATTTTCTGGTAAAGGAATACGCCAGCGCATGCACTGCACCAATTTATTGTCATTCAAAAGTAGTTGAAATTAAACTACATTAATTTATTTTAGTGACACTGAATTCATCGATGGGGACGACTCTCCGGACTATGTACCGGAGGTCGGTCGCGGGCGTGGTCGCGGGCGCGGTCGCAGCCGCGGCCGCGGCCGTGGACGCGTCCGCGGCAGTCGGGGCGGCAGCCGAAGCGGTGCTGGAGACCAAGCGCCGTATGTATCGTTGTGATTTTATTTTTATTCTTCTTCTAGCCAGACATAATAAATACGGATTTTTATTTCAGCTCTAGCCTTGAGGAGGCGAGGGCGGCTATAGCCGCTAACAAGCGGCTGTTGGCGTCTATGACGCCAACAAGCAAGAAGCTGCATGTGAAGAGGCAGCGCGAGACCCAGGGCGCTCGGCTGTTGATGCCGGGATACGTCGAACCGAAGAGGAAGCGAAGGTTAGTTTTTTTTTAATGTTTCCATCTTTCTGTGTTCAATGTGCAATTTTGTTTTATAATTTCATTTAGAAGCCCATCGCCGGCTCGCGTACCCCCGGTTTTCCTTCCGGGGGTGACGCTGCCGGAAGAAGAGGACGAGGGGGAGACGCTGGTGGCGCCGGCTTACCGGCCGGCCACTTGTGAGCCCCGTGCGGGCCCGTCATGGGAATCCCAAGCTGGTCCTTCTGAGGAGGAGGCCCTTGGAGGACCGTGGGAGGCCCGTGCAGGTCCTTCTAGGGGGGAGCCCCTAGTAGAACCTTCACGGGAGCCCCGACCTGGTCCTTCTTGGGCCTCCCCAGAAGGACATTGGGAGCCCCGTGCGGGGCCCTCACGGGAGCTCCCAGCGTCTCCGGACTTGCTGCTGGCGCCGGGAGTTGAAGAATTAATTGAAGAATATATCGGTAAGTAATTATGCTGATCCACCCTTCCTTTTTCCTATTTCTAGGTTGCGTGCGTCCTTCTTAAAAATGTGTTTTGTTTCAGTCTCTGAAGATGGATCTGGTACGTCGCCCGGGTCAATTGACACTGCAGATGCAGACACAGTCTCCATCTCCCTGTCACTGTCGTCTGCCGATAGCGACTGGTTCCCCGGTCGCTTATCGACGGACCTGAGCTTGGAGACTGCGTCCTTAACCCCTGTTAAGAGGGGTTATTTTATTAGAGACGAATCCGAGGAAGAATGATGTCGGTGATAAAAAATCCCCTCTTCACACAGTCACTTTTAGTATTACAACTAATAATTAATTATTTACACAGCGCTGCAGTTACCGATGGGCGTAGCTGCAGAAGTTGATGTCCGCAGCACACAGCTGCCGAAGCGGACGACGATCGGTAAGTTTTATACTACTTTAAATATAACAAAGTGAAAGCTTTTGTTATATATTGTGATATATATGTTGTGTATAAATTTTTGTCTATAGCGTTACAAGACCCCTCTTTGGAGCAAGTCACGACCGACTGGCTCCTGGAGGAACTAGATAGCGACGACGACGACGACATTAACACTGACTTCAACACTGACATAGACACAGACCAGCTGTTCGAGCCTTCTGCTCGAACAGCTACCAGTGAAATTGTATCAACGACTAATTTCACACCGGAGCAATTAGAGTTTTTAGAGCGCGAGGACGCACTTAATGACGAGGCCTTGCGTAACATAGCCCCGGCGTCCGCCTACGAATTTTCGTGGGGGAACGACGAGGCTTTGTTCCAAGGCCAACCAGAGGTGTTCACTGGCATACCAGGCCCCACTTTTCCCATGACCGACCAGACGTCCATTCTCGATGTCTTCCACAAGATGGTCGACGTCGAGTTTGTTGATATGCTGGTCGACGAAACAAACACATACGCCACACAAAAACTCCACAAAATGACTGCACATAACACACTTCAACCACGCTCACGCTTGCGCCAGTGGACACCGACAGATAGAGCCGAGATGTATTCATTTCTGGCAATACTGATTCTTCAGGGACTGTATCCCCTCCCTGAAGAAGAATTCTACTTTAAATACAACGGGTTTGGCACAATGCCATTCTTCCGTTCCATTATGACATACGACCGTTTTTTTCTTATTAAGTCGTTGATGCATTTCATTGACAACAACACCGCAGATAAGTCGAGCAAGACATGGAGGGTAGATAGAGTGGTGGACTACTTTAACACAAAGTTTGCCTCCTTATATTATCCATCAAAGGAGATAGTTGTAGACGAATCCCTTTTGAAGTGGTCCGGGCGACTGAACTTCGCTCAAAAGATTTCGTCGAAGGCTGCAGGGGTCGGCGTGAAAACGTACGAACTCTGTGAGTCTTCAACCGGCTATCTTTGGAAGTGTATGTTATACGCTGGCAAACAAACACATGAGTCACACTCACAAACGCTCGCGACAGACAACATACCAGATGACACCACACACACACAAGACGAAGCTAGGCCGGTAGGGACAACACTAGGGACACACACAGAAGACAACTCAACAGATAGGCTGGTAGGGGCAATAAACACACAAGAAGAATCCTTAGATAGGCTGATAGGGACACACACACAAGAAGACGAATCAGATAGGCTGGTAGGGGATAGGCTTGTAGGGACCATACACTCGCAAGACAACACTACACACACACACGACGAAGCATCAGACAGATTGGTAGGGTCGTCTGATGACTTACGTCCGAGTAATGCCACTGCACTCATTGTGTATCAGTTGGTTGAGCCATTGCTTCACCGAGGACACACGTTAATAATGGACAATTTTTACAATAGTCCATTGTTAGCACGTTGTCTGAAACGCCAGAAGACAGACGTGTTTGGGACATTGCGCTTGAACAGGGAGTTTGTGCCCGAAACGTTCAAGACTTTGTCCAAGTCTGACTTACGGCAAGGTGAAGTCATGTTCAGTTACTGTTCCGATGTAATGGTGATGGTATGGCGAGACTCAAACTTAGTTAGTATGATCTCGACGTACCATCGCATGCGCATTGGCCTTGCTCGTAACTACAGACGGACTTATAAACCCAGCATTGTCCTGGAATACAACAAGTCCATGGGGGGAGTAGACAGGAAAGACCAGTTTCTGTCTGCTCAGCCACTGGAACGTCCGCGCAATCGTGTGTGGTACAAAAAGGTTTTTCGTCGGCTTTTCAATGCGGCCATTTTTAACGCATTTATTATTTATGGCACTTGCCATCAGAATGTATCACACCGGCGTTTCAGGACTTTGCTGGCTGAGGACATATTAAGAACTTACAAACGACTGGACCTGCCCACCATGGCCAGGGCCGGTCGTTGGCGTATTTCAGGTACTACCACTACAAAGAAGAGGTGTCCTATAGACGGCATGCACTTCCCGGAGCACTCGAATTCGAGGTATTCGAGTTGCTGGTTTTGCAAACAAGACAACATAAGACGTCGGACAACGTGGCGGTGCAGGTGAAACTAAAATCATTTTACCATGATATCATGTAAGCACCTCTAATCTGGCAAATAAATAAATTTAATTTCATTTCAGGGAGTGCAAGCTGAACCTCTGCATGCCCGACTGCTTCCGTATCTACCACTCAAGATAATGTCCTATTTCCTTGTTTCAGCCTAACTTTTCTCTTTTTGTTTCAGCCTAATTGTTCTCTTTGTTTCAGCCAAATTTTTATTTTATCTTATGATTGCTTTTTATTGTTCCAGAAACCTATCTGGTCAAGGTTTTTGGTGCAATGCAATACGTGTTGTTCTTGTTTTCTTTCTTACGCACACGACAGCTTGTGGATTAGGCCTACTGGGGAAACCACGTTAAAAAAAACGCACCAAGTACACTACCTCACAGGTGGCGTGGAAACGTGTACATGTTATAGTTCGGTTTAAACTTAATGGCGGATCGCCATATACATAGTTTAAAGCGTTATTTCTGCGCACTTGCAGCTAACTTCCAAGCCGCCATTAAGTTTGAACCGAACTGTATGAAATTAATGAGAACCTCCCTTTTTTGCAGTCGGTTAAAAAAAAACTTGATATGTGTAATGTTTTATTTAGTACGTTTTGACTCTCTCTGTATTAAAGAAATGAATATTGTTCATATTCATGATAGTTTTTTAGCCCCGAAAAGAGCTTTTTTTTTAGCCCTGAAAAGAACTTTTTTTTTTAGCCCTGAAAAGAACTTTTTTGTGTGTGCTTCTTCATCTTCGTCTTCGTGTGCTTGGAGAGCGCGCATGGAGGAGCTTTTTTTTTAGCCCTGAAAAGAACTTTTTTTTTAGCCCTGAAAAGAACTTTTTTGTGTGCGCTTCTTCATCTTCGTCTTCGTGTGCTTGGAGAGCGCGTATGGAGAACCTAAAAAAAAAAAGTCGAGAACCTCCTCTGTCGGTTAAAAAAAAACGACACAAATATTGTTAGGTACAAAAATATCTCGTCACCTTTTTTTTATTTTTATTATAATAATTAACTAATTCAAAGTTAATTAAAGTCAATATATATTAAAATTATGTAAATAGGCAAAAAAAAAATAATCAGTAAAAATAAATGTTGTTTTATTTCCAAACTACGTCTGAACGACACCCTTAGATCGGCCATCTTGCCGCGCGAAGGTCAACGAACGAGAGCGGGCGGCCGCGCCCGAGCCAGCTGTGGAGAGGTAAGTTCGTCGTCGATTTTCTTCATGATTTTGAACTAGAAGCCTAGTACTTTTTGGTATTGTTGGAAAGGAAATTGAGTCTAGTTTATTTCTATATTATTAAAATGGATAAAAAACTAAGAGAAAACTGATATTTCTAGCGAAATATCAGTTTTCGTAACTATTTTTCAGCTTTACATTTAAATTTGGAGTATTAAATTAAAGTATTTTAACGTGATGTTTAGTTATGTAGATTCCTTATCTAATCAGCTTTACGACAGTATATTTTAAATAGCGCTAGCACTTGTAGTTTTTGAACTACAGGTGTTTTTATCGCAACGGTCGGAATTGTTTTGAAAATTGCGAGATTTTAGAAACATGAGCGCGGTTGGGCGTTTCGCGCGGCGCGGGGCGCGCTGGTGAGAGGATCAGTATTTCAGTATCAACTTTCCAAAGTTTTGAATCAAGTATTAAAAACTCAACTAGGCTGACCATAGACTTAATCCAAAAAGAAATTTACCTTTTTGGTTCAAAATGTTTGAACAAAAACAGCAAACTGTTTACAACAAACGGGTTTCGTTTTCAGCTATTGTTGGATCAGTATAGTAGAGGAAAACGTTTTGTTTATTTGTCAAAGAGATATCTCGATAACACGAAAAGTCCATTACCAAATGGGGTGGGCAACTGGTGGAACTAATGGCGCTAGCACCGCATGAACCAAACACCGTCATTGGTTGGAAATCTGTCAATGTCATTTTAAATTTCAAAATAGTTTGACCTCATTGGTCAGATTGGGTCTAAGCTATGGACGCGCCATCTACAATCAGCTTTGACCAGCCTTCCCCATTGTTATAAGGGTCAATATTCGGTGACAGTTGAGGGCTTTTATCAAATATGGATGCGTGTCAAATAAACTATTTTCTTGATGACATGAAACAAGGTATTTCATGATGTTTTGTTAAATATAGAGATGGGTTTCGACTGCGTATCGAAAGATCAATACTGAGAACCATTATTTTGCTATATTGAATTGAAACATACACCTTTAGGGTGAATTTTACAAGTGGGCGTGTGGATGTACAAATCCAAAACTAATGAGGAATAGTGTTTTTCCATTTTAATGTAGAACTTGTTTATCTAAAGTTTATGTCTTGCGCTAGCAGAGCACTGTAAATTATTAACCTTGTGTAATGTATTGTGTCTGGGTCACCAAGATGTGCCTAGTTTGAGACCCGTTGTTAAACCTATCTCAAATACTCATGTAATAAAATAAAATAAAATAAATAAAGTATTATTACCCTACAGAGATTGGTCAACCTTAAATGTTTTAATTCTTTTTAATTATGAAATAAGCAATTCTCTCATCATGGTAAGCAAATATAAGTAATTTATAGGCACAATTTCAAAGCTAAATACGACTATTGACCTGCGAATCTGACGTTCACATGTTTTCCCGCCTTTGGTTGAAGTGTATTCAGTAGCACGGGGCACCATAGGTTATACACATCTCATTAATTTGAACTGCGTTCGCACTGGCAAAAAGTCAGGACACTCGGGATCACCAGCATAACGTGCCTTAATGTGGACGCGTTGCAAAAAAGCACAATAGGCTCGCGAGGCCGAACCTCGCGGCCTAAAAAGCCTCGCGCGCGGCTCTTAGCCGCGCAGCCCGCCTTGCTCACTTTTTCGCGCACTTTTATCTGCAAACGTGTGCGAGAGAGACGGATAGATCTGAATATACGGACGAAACTTTAGAGAGCCGCACGGCTTCCTTTGAAGTAGACCGGCAACCGTTGGGTTGCGCGAGTCTGGCCGCGCAGTCCAACATAGTAAATAAATATCGTTGGACAGACGTCGCTGCCTCCCGTTTCGTACAGATTCAGAACAATCTCCCAAAAAGTGTAAATTCCGACGGCTCACCTTGCTACGTTGCCGTCACCACATGACTCCAGCAACCGTCGATCGAACCGTGCGATTAGTATAATTTAGCCACGAGCCCCCGTTAGTTCCATGCCTAAAATCTTTCTGGGGCGATAGATATGATAGACTTAGTAAATATAGACCAACAAAGCGTGCGAGGGAGAAGAAAATCCCTTATGGAAATATAGCAAGATGAAAAAGGATCGCGAATCTAATATCACTGTGACCGGTTTTGAATGACAGGTCTGCACAAGTCGGCACGCGGGGAATCAACTCCTCAGTATTTTGGATTTTTAGCGTACATCGTGGTTTATTTTCAGTGAATACAGTAGTATTAAACAATGGTTACTTGTTCTGTGCGTGAATGTGGTGTTAATCATAGAAATAAACCTGAAAATTTCACATTTCATAAGTAAATACTCAGGACCACTCACTGATAAGACGGGTTTATTTTTGGTTAAAATTTGCCTTTTTACCTGTTTAAAATATAAAATAATACCATTTGTTTACTTTCATATTTTGTATAGCTAAAAGTCCATTTGTTGATAATTTACATGATTTTGGTGAATAGATTGTTCATCAATCTATTTTTACATGTACGCTAGGGATTGACTTCTCTCTTGATCTTGAATGTTAACTATGAAAATAAATGCTACCTTACGTTTACCGTCTGTTAACTGAACAATTTAATCAGGAAAAAGTTAATTAACTTTTAACAAATACATAAACTAATTGTTTTGTACAATTTGTACAACAGATTCCCTTTACGTATATATACTATACGTATAATTCGAGGAAAATGGTTGAGATTCATTGGGTGCGTTGGTTGAAATCCAAAGACGTGATACAACTTTGTTTACAGATTGAAAATTTTATTCTTGAAAATAATAAAATCAGTCAAGGTCAAAATCCACAAAACAAATCAACAAAAAAAAAACCAACCACAAAATCGAAACGTTCCGTTGTTGAAATCTACAATTTGCCAAGCTGTACTTCTTATAATATATTAGAAGATAATTTCGGCTTATTTTTGAGTTTGGAGAGCCAAAATTTGGACCAAGATATTTTAAGTGGTCGTAGATATTTAATAATGGAACACATTATAGAAATTTACTTTGACATTCGACTTAAACATGAATGTAAACTTAATAATCTATGAAAGAAAACTGTAAGGAACCAGTTAAATAAGATTTTTCTGTTTATAGGTCAGTATTGAGCGATTTTTAATAAAATGTTGGCTGTTTTATTTTTTAAATGTATTTACACTTTTTTAACATAATGTAAAAATTATAATCTAGACAAAGGCAGCCTATGGAACATCTTCCTCCAAGGGTCGAACTTCAACCACTTATCGATAGTCCTCCAAAGTAAAAGGTACATCGCTAACTAACGCACACACTGACAAATCAAAATTGGTCACGCTTTATCTAGCTGTCAGTTCGTCTATACGGCAGTATATATTATGTCTATGATAGATACTATTAAATAAAACTTAGAAAAAACAAAAGATATTAAAAAAATAAAAACTTTTCTGGTTAACTTTGACTTTGACAAATGAACATGAACGGGAAAGGGCGGGAAAACGTGAAAGAGTGAAGGCGCGCTTTTTTGATTTAAAATTTTTGATTTAAAATTTTTTATTTGTAAATTTTTCACAATTTCTCTGTAAATATTTATTAATAGTTAGTGTTAAGCGTTAGTTAGAAAGAATAATTAGATATAATATATAAAATGGTTAAGAAGAGAAAAAGGAAGGAGGGGGAACCGCCTCCGGATCCCCAGCAGGTATTATCCACCGATTCCGACTCAGCGGAATCGGCGGTAACTTGCTTTTCTTTTAAGGAAACGATAGCAGAAAAGGATCCAAAGGAAAAGTACAAAATTTATAAGGTAAAGGGATACACCCGCAACTATCCTGAGGATATTAATCAACAAAAAGAGCTGGTTGTATTCCTCAATCATACTGAAGAAAATAAACCTTTTAGTGATAGGGATCGTATGGCTCTATCTAAAGGAATACGTGAGCATGGAGTTTCAGGAGTCATGCATTTGCGCTCCATCAATAAATACAAGGTCGGCATCACTTGTGATTTGCCGAATAACGCTATGTTTATTAAAAATAAAAAGTTATTGGATCAGTTATCACTAAAAGCATCCATCCCTGCTGCAGACACAAGAGGTAACTGGGGTTCTCACCTCAGTCCCTGTCGACATGGCCAAAAAGGAAATATTTTCATTGATCGGCAGCTCTAAAAATGTAATTCAAGTCAGGCGCTTCATGCGCAGGGTAAATGGTTTCGCCGGCGGTTTTGAATTTGTACCAACACAGGCAGTTGCTGTTACCTTCGCCTCCACCATTCTTCCTCCTTATATATACCTCGACTCATGGCGCCACGAGGTAAGCAAATATATTCCACCGGTAAAACAATGTCTAAAGTGCCTTCGGTACGGACATATAGCTAAATTTTGTCGCAATACTGAGGTTTGCTCAATTTGCACTCTAAATCTTTAAGAATTGTCTGGTTGACCCAAAAGATGCTAAGTGTGCAAACTGCAAGGGCGATCACATAGCTATCTCCTCATCCTGTCCTTTAAAAAAACAAAAAATAGAAGAAAACAAAATAAAGTCAAGAAGTGCCACATACTCTGATCTTTTTAATAATAATGCTTTTCCAGCTCTAACAGCAAAAAATTTAGATGTACAGATTAATAATTTAATGAAATCCGATAAATTTATAAATATTTTAGTAGAAACAATTACCAAAATAGTTAGCAATAAAGATGTCCCTATAAACACATCATCAATTAAAGAGGTTTTAAAAAAAAACTTTAAGTACTAAAATTCTTTCACCTCCATAATGGATATTTCAAATTTAAACATAATGCAATGGAATGCACAAAGTCTTAATAGCAACAAACATATATTTACCAATTTCCTCTATACATACAATATTCACATTGCAATAATTAGTGAAACATGGTTCAAAACTGATCAAAATTTTAAAATAAAAAATTATAATATTGAAAGGAATGATTGTGGTAACAAACACAACGGAGTTGCCATAATAATTCATAAAAGTATTATTTATAATAAAATCAACACTTATTTTGGCCATTCTTTACAAAATATTTGTGTAAAAATCACAGTTAATAATATGGAGATGAGTATAGTCAGTTTCTATAGTCCCTTAAATTCTAATCCAGCTTTCAATAAGGATGATTTTGATTCATTGGTTAAGTCTATCCCTGGTCCTTTTATATTTGCTGGGGACTTTAATGCTCATCACACATCTTGGGGTTGTGGCTCTGACTCTCCACGTGGTCGAAATGTCTTAGAAGTCATTGAAGAAAATAATTTAATTTTGCTTAATAATGGTCAGGCAACAACTGTTGGTTCTCTAACATGGCGTCCTAATGCACTGGATTTGTCTCTAGTCTCTTCATCATTGGCACTTAATTGTGAATGGCAAGTACATGATAGTCCTCTTGGTAGTAGTTATCACATCCCTGCAATTATAAAAGTAGTGTTTAGTAATAGTCAAAACAATGATTCTTCTAGAAATTGTTCAAGCACTGAACATTTGCCCACCTACCCAAATTACAAAATGGTAGATTGGCAAATGTATAGTAATAATGTGGATGAATTGTTAGTTGATTTCAAAACAGTTAATATATGTCCTCTTGATTCATATCATCATTTTTGTACAATTTTACATACAGCTGCTGCTAATTCCATTCCAAATTATAAGGTCAATAAAAATACAAACAATCATGCATGCCCTACAAATAGGATTAGAAGAAATTCCCTTCCTTGGTGGAATCAAAAGTGTACAGAGGCTGTATCAAATTTTAAAACAGCTTACATAAATTTTAAAAATAATCCATCAGAACAAACTTATATTCAATTCAAAAGCCTTCGAGCACTTAAAAAAATAATTATAAGAAAGGAACGTCAAAAAAGTTGGATGTCTCTATGTGAAACTTTCAACAGATGCACGCCAATATCCATTATATGGAAATTCATACGCAAATATAACAAAACATACAATTTTAATAATCATGAAAACGATGCATGGATTTTAGATTTTTTGAAGAAATACACTGCAGATTTTGTGTCACATGCCCCAAGATCTTTGTTTAATAATAGTACTAACTCTAGTCATAGTTTTCTACTTAATCCTTTTACAATCAGTGAATTAATATCTGCCATCACCTCTTGAAGAGACACTACTTATGGTCTTGATGGACTGCCATACATACTTTTTAAAAAACTTAGCATTACTGGTTTAAAAACATTCCTTATAGTTCTGAATATGTTATGGGAAAATAATATTATACCCCAAGAGTGGAAAGTGGATTGTCTTGTAAGTACCAATTTTAAAACCAGAAAAACCCAAATTATGTCCCGATTCTTATCGTCCCATAGCACTTACTTCTTGTGTTGGTAAACTATTTGAGCAATTGTTGAAGCAACGTTTAGAGTTTTATGTTGAAAAAAATCATATTCTACCGTCTAATCAATTTGGTTTTACATAACTCTTTATTGGCCAATAATAATTTGGTTGGAGTCTTCTTTGATGTGGCTGGGGCTTTTAATAGTTTAAATATAGATATTTTATGCCATGAACTATTACAAATAGGGATCCCTGCAAAAATTATAATATGGGTTAGAAATTTTCTGAGCAATAGAAAAGTGTTCGCTAAATTTAATGGACATCTTTATGGTCCTAGACTTGCTTCAAAAGGAGTTTGTCAAGGAGGTATATTATCTCCCTTATTGTTTATATTGTATATAAGTAGATTAAATTTAATTTTAGGATCTCAAGTAAAAAATTTACAATTTGCAGATGATTTAGTTGTTTATGCTTCTGGAATCAATTTATCACAGGTCGTTCATACAGTCAATGATGCATTGTCAAATCTGTGTAAATATTTCTCTTACCTTGATCTGAATATCAATCCATCAAAGTCCAAAGTGGTTGTGTTTGGTAAACAGTGTCATAATATTCCTCCCGTGCAATATAACAATTGTGCATTGCCCAATTCACAAGAAGTAAAATTTTTAGGGGTTCTTTTTTCACATAATTTAACCTGGAACAATTATATCAAACAAATAATTAGTAAAGCAAATAAAGCTTATAATATATTGAAATCTTTGGCTGGTTCATACTGGGGTGCAGACCCAAAAATTTTGCTATTGCTGTATAAGTCTCTGGTTCGTAGCCATTTTGAATATGGTTTTTACTGTTTTGCTGCAGATACCAAAATTGTAAATAGTCTAGATGTTCTACAAAACAAATGCTTGCGTGTTATAACTGGGGCATTCAGAAATACTCCTATAAATGCAATGCAGATTGAATGTAACATTCCACCATTAAGAATCCGGTTTGATTACTTAAAAGAAAGATTTATACTAAAACTTTTTAGTGTAACTAATAATAGTCTCTTGGACAATTTGTTGCATTCCAATTCTAGATTAGGAATAAAGCCATTTTATATGTTACAAGATATTCATAGTTTTATAAATTTCATTAAAAATATAAACATTTATCAACCATCTCATATTTTGCCCTGTTATCAAGGAGCCTATAATGCAAAATTTCCAGACATTAATATAATTATAAAAAATAAAAAGGACCTGTCCTCAAAAGAGGAAGTTAATGCATTGTTGTCAGAGTGGTCAGATCATAAATTTGTATATAGTGATGGTTCCAAAAATGATAGTGCAGTGTCTTTCGCTATTTATGAGCCAACCTCAAATATAGGTCTTGGTCGAAAAATTGATAAAAATGCCAGTATTTTTACAGCTGAAGCTGTTGCTATTTTAAGTGCTTTGAAACATATTAAAAATTGCAATTCAGGTCACAGCAAGTGGGTTGTAGTAAGTGACAGCATGAGTGTTCTGAAAAATTTAACTATTATTAAATTACATGCTAACACTAACTACATAATCTATCTAATAAAAGAACTATGGATCGAATTGACTCATTCCAATATTGAAGTTAGATTTGTTTGGGTGCCTTCACACATAGGCGTTGCAGGAAATGAAAAGGCTTGATTATCTGGCCAAAAAAATTGTTGATCTAGGTGAACTAATTCCAAATGCTGACGCTGATATGAGTGTTTCCATACCGCATACAGACGCTGTTAGTCTTATAAGACAGCGTATGTGTCAATCGTGGGGGAGACATTCATATCAGTCCACACAGATTGAAAATAAAGGCACTTGGTATGCCTCTTTAGATAAACAAATAAACTCCACACCTTGGTTTTGCAGAAATAGTAGTTTTATAAATAGAAAATTTTATTCTTATATTTGCCGTATGCGTTTTGGTCATTGTCGTTTAAATTATCATCTTCATCGTCTTAGAATGGTCAACTCTCCTTATTGTGAGTACTGTCAATCGCAAAAAGTTCAATCTTTACACCATATCTTCTTTGAGTGTTCGTCTTTCAACATTCAGCGCCTTGTGTTGTCGGATGAGCTTCTAAAAATTTATAAAAAACCTGATAAGGTCCCGCAATGCTCTAAGGAGCTACTTAGGAATGCCTCAACTTATCTATATTTGTACAAATTTATAACAGAGACTGTAAATAACATTTAGGTTACATTTCGTGTTTTTTTTTATGTTTATATTTATTAGTTGATAATATTGTTTTTCAATCATAGTATTTTGTAGGTTATGTTTTTTCTATGAGGAGATAGCTAATTGCAAATTTATTTGACAAGTATGTTCAAGTCATTTGACTTGACAGTAAAAACTAAAATGACGTTTACTATCTTGGATTTGACAAAAATGGATATGACAACTTTCACGGACTTACTAAAGACAGTTTAAAAAAAAACTAAAAATGAAAATTTAAGTTTTAATACGAAAGACGTTATTGTATAAAACCTATTACGAAAGAAAATACTTGGACGTTAGACTAGGCAATATGGTCGAAAGACTATAGCCTTCCCTTCGGGGTAAAATTAAAAAAAAAAAAAATGAACATGAACATGACAGTATCACAGATCGGTCTGACGTCTGTACAGTGTACACAAACGTCACGGAACTTAGTGTAGCACTTAGTAGTTGGTGGAATTGGAAACAAAGTTTGTTTATCTTGTATGGTGATAAGATTATAAGTCAAATCAAAAAAGTTATTTGCTCTCGTGATATATAGCTCTAGGTGTTACTTGGGTTGTTATTGTGTAGATAAGTCTGGAAGTTAACTGTTTTACTGTATCATAAATGAAAATGTTGATTCCAAGGCTTTCTAGATGCAGTCAATTAATAAAAAATGGGTCGGTGCGTTTATTAGCGACTCAGACACAGCAGTATACCGAGAACGTGAGTCCTGTGGTGTACGAGAAGTTATTGGGGACGGACAGGGGCATCGCGCTGTACGGACTGAACAGTCCCAATGACCGCAATGCGCTGGGCTTCGACATGATAGAGGCCATGCGGGAAGTAAACCAGTTGATCAGGGAGGACACCAAGGTGTCCGTTGTCATACTGCACAGCATGGTGCCTGGCATATTCTGTGCTGGTAAGAATAAAACAGGATTTTAAATTACCTCATGCAAGTTAGTAACTTGTCTTCCATCATCATCTGCCTAGCCTTTTCCCAAGTTTTATTGGGGTTGGCTTCCAGTCTAACCGGATGCAGCTGAATACTAGTATTTTACATGGAGCGACTGCCTGTCTAACCTCCACAACCCAGTTAGTACTGGGTAATACGATACCCCTTGGTAAGACTGGTTGTCAGACTTTTTCCACTGACTACCCGTAACGACTGTCAAAGATCACAAATGACAGCCGGGACCAACTGCTTAATGTGCTTTCCGAGGCATGGAGGAAACTCGCTATGTAATGGGTAGTCACCCATCCACAGACCAACCTAGGCAAGCACGGCTTAACCTAAAGATCGACCCGAGTGGCTGTTATTATTTAGAGTTATCTTCCAAAAGGAAAAATTAACTTAAAGCCAATAAAATTTCATAACATCAGTCAGTAATCTCCGAAGGTTTAGGTTACAAAGTCCCTTGTGGACCTTGTAGTACACCCACATTTAACCAGTTAGGTTTGTAGTCCTATGTTATAGGGGGCAAGTACATTGCCATCAACCGGGCACAAATATACTCTGTGGCTGCTACTAAGAAATTCCTGATGGAAAAAACCCAGTTACACTTTTCCCAACCTGGTAATCATACCCAAGACCTCATGTTCAGTAAGCAATAGACTAATGAGGTAGTCACCAATAAAATTTGTTTCTTCAAATAGGTAATGTCACCAACTGAATAACTGAATCAGTGCATAATATTATTTAAATACAAAGCTTTATAAGTCAATTCACACATTTTTGAATATATGTAATATATTTATTTGGCCTTGCCTAATACTGTTTAGTTACAACTTGTTTGTAGGATTCATTTCACTTGGTTTATTTTAGGGGCAAATTTGAAAGAACGCTTCAAGATGGCAGATGATGAAGTAGCCAGATTTGTCAAAGGTCTGCGAGGCACATTCATAGAAATAGAAGACCTGCCCATGCCAACAATAGCAGCTATTGAAGGTGTAGCGGTTGGGGGAGGCTTGGAGCTAGCTCTGGCTTGTGACATCAGAGTGGTGTCTGAAACAGCCAAGCTGGGGCTGGTTGAGACCGGCCGAGGGCTAATCCCTGGTGCTGGTGGCACTCAAAGGCTTCCGAGAGCTGTCAATATCAATATTGCAAAAGAACTCATATACACTTCAAGAATAGTTAATGGCACTGAAGCCAAGGATTTAGGTAGGTGTTACAGAATACCTGTTGAAAATAAAACCTTTTTATTTTATATTTCCTTATTGAATGTTATGTTATCATTTGCAGGCATTGTAAACCATGTAGTACCACAGAGAAGCTCAAAAATTGCAGCACTTGAAAAGTCAATAACCATTGCAAGAGAGATCATCCTCAATGCGCCGATCGCTCTCCGATGTGCCAAGCAAGCCATCAACCAAGGTATACAGCTCAGCATCAAGGATGGCTATGAAGTGGAACAGAAGTTCTACGAAATGAACATTCCCACAAAAGACCGTCAGGAAGGCATGATATCCTTTATGGAGAAGAGGAAACCCATATATGAGGGTCACTGAAGCTCAACTATAATTATTATTATGTGTAAGCAAATCCAACATATCAATAAGTGTTATTATTGAAAATTCATTCATAATGATCTTGTGTAAAACAGAGTACATATTTTTGATGATTATAAATTAATTATCTTTTATACATATTTACATATTTTTTTTTAAATAAATTGTTGAAAATTACTGTTAATTTATTGTTTCTCAATTTAAATAAAGTCATAACCTTCCTTTTGACTTTATGTAAAAAGAAGATGAATCATTCCTACCTGCAATCAACATTACAACAAAAATAAACATCATATTTGTTAGAATCTCCACACTAAAATATAAATTTGATATGTAACCAATACTCATTTGATATTATAGAAAACAACATTAATCCTGATACACTTTTATAAAAGGTTATCAGTTGCAGTAACTGTACTTATGAAGAGCTATAAGATTACATAGTAATTGTCGAATAAAAAAAAATACAAACCAGCTCATTGATGTTAGTGATGTAATAAAATTATATAAGATACATATTATACATAGACGAGTTATTTAATATTAAGGCACTTCAGTAGTTGTTCTTTGGTGTCATCAGGTGATGTAACCTTGTAGCCGATTGTCCGTGAGTCATTGTAGATCTCATAGTCATTACCTCCTGGCATAGTTTTATCTCCAAAGAAGTGGATTTCTTCAAACTTCTGGTCCGCTACATGGTTGAGGCAGTAGGTCTTGTCCCAGCCAGTAGGGAACACATCAACACTGATCTGCCCTCCAAGAGCAAATGTCAAGCCTGAACCTCCAAACTCATTTTGTAATGCATCTACAAACTTTTGTCTTATTGAATGCACAGAGTCAAACCTTACAAAATCTTCTCTCTCTGCCTGGCTGCAGGACCGTCCCACCGGGCAGATATTAATCATGCTTGACCTGAACTCGACAAAGTTTCCCCGCTTGGCAGGTAATTCAATTTTGGACATATATTCAAGAGAGAAATTGATGACTCTCTGCAGCAACTTCTCTCCCAGATGACTGAGAATACTTTCCGAACTAATTAGCTTGCCGCCTCGGTACTGCACCACACCATTTTCACAAAACACATAGTCGAACTTAGCTGCCACCTCGGCGCCATCCATTTGTTCAGCTATTTTAACATAATCGGATCCACTGACGAGTCCTACGGCAACTTTAGATTTCACCTTATCTAACAAGAAGTGCTTCAGTTCTTCTGTGATAACCTGGCGGGGCTTCGTGAGAGTGCCGTCCACGTCGAACAAATACAAAATAGATTTCCGACTAGCCATTGTATTTTGATTATTTATTTTATAAGCTCAGATTTGAATTTTGGAGGCAATGCGAAGCCGGTCTCATAAGTAGGCCACCGACAGCGATCGTAAAGTGCCAACACTTCACACGTCAAATAACTGCTTTGTTATCAGCCGGACCGGACAACATGGCGAGCGCGCCGGGTTCTGTTTACGTACTGTTATTATGTGTGTTTGTCACTGCAACCGTATTATCAGATAACAATATTAAACCGGGAAATGTTCTTATACTATTTGGTGAGTAACACTCAAATCAAGTTCTCAAATATTCTCAATTCGTTTTTATAAAGCCCATGATTAATGTTATTATCAGTTTGACAGCTATTACGTGTCATTTATTCATTGAAGAGGGGGTCATATTTTATACTTTGTCAAAGAGGACAACAAGGGCGTTTTTTAAATTTACATTGTGGCAATTTAATACAAAGTGAAAATTATGAAACTCGCAGCTTGGTCTAGTCTAGTTATTGGCGCTGAGTGATAAAAAAAAAATGCTTGCCCCCCGCCATCTTTTCAAGATAACTGTCAAGAAGGGTCAAGTCAAAGTCAACAACACACGCCAAAGGCTAGTTTACATCCTAATTATGTAAACATTGATCCAATAGCTGGATCCAGCTTCATTGGATTCCAGCGCACGATTGGCATTGACACTGGATCATCTTACATTCAGTCCTACTTTGTTGAGGTAATTACGCGGCGACGACTGGCCGTTGCCTTTACACGGCGTATCCAGCCTGGGCCTCTGGCAAAGGGGGGAGGAAACTGGATTGAAAAATAGGAACGTAGTCTATTCCGATCCAGTGCTGGATACTGGACACTGTACTGGATTGTAACATGTTTACATTAACCCAGTGCCGATCCAGCGCTGGAATCCAGTGAATCTGGATCCAGCTACTGGATCAATCTAAATCAGCTTTATAATAATAATTTAGCTTTCTAAAGTATAATAAATTGTACATTCGGAGACATTTTACTACCTACCAGTAGACATTTTACGAAAGAGACATTTAAGGCTGATGCTCCAGGGTAGCCCGCGAAATTCAAAATTTCTTACGTTTTTTGCAATTTTCAGGCCAGTGCTAGGTTGTATGTTGATTAAAATATTATTCGCGGCTGTAAGACGTATGTAGTTATAGAATTATTCATCGTGTTTGGGCTCTCTTCATGCACCTTGATGAAAACTTAAGACTTGCCTGGAGTATGACTGACATCGAATCGAAGGTCTGACGATGGAGACGAAAGGCAGTTGCAAGAGGTCCTCAACAGTTTAGAGCAGCTATATCGTGTTTGGGCTCATCTCATGCACCTTGGTGAGAACTTTCGATATAATGGTGTATGTATGACATTATGACTGTCATCGAGTGTCTAAGGATGAAAACGTAAGGCTGTCGAGGGCACTCGAGGGAAGCCCCTAATTGGAAAAATATAGTAGAATATTTTAGCGATGAATGCAAATATTTCTGAGAAAAAAAATATTGTTACCTACTTGAATCTATAGTAATGTTATAAAGCTGAAGAGTTTGTTTGTTTGTTTGTTTGTTTGTTTGTTTGGTTGGTTGAACGGAGGTTGAACGCGGTAATTTTAGGAACTACTCTTTCAAATTAAAAACATATTTTAGTAATGGACAGCCTATATAACGAGGAAGGCTAATAAGGCTATAAGTTATATAACATCACGCTACAATCAATAGGAGCGGAGCATCGATGCAAATACAGGGAAAATGTATTCCTTTTGAGAGCTTCCGTTGCGTGTGCTGCGTAAACGGTTAAAGTTACTCAACAATCAATGTATCTCCTCTTAAAAAGTTCTAATAAAAAAGTCCTCGATAGCAACAATCGCGCTAATATGTCTATCTTTTAAGGTTGACTCACACTCTCTCTAACCCTCTCTCACTTTCTCTCTCATGTGACGGGGCTGCGTTTAAGTCAATTATCCAGTTTAAAATTTATACTGACTAAATGTCAAACACCCCGTTCAAGCACACCGCGAGGTGAAAAATTAAACTGACTAAAATTTAATCTGCCCCGTTCACGGTCGTGCGCTGGTATAAGTTTTCGCCTGACTAGGATAAATTTTAGCGACCTTTTTACTTCGCTAAATTTTAGTCTGCTGTCAGATTGACATTGACATTGAGCTGTTTGTTGTTTTATTTGCTCGATTCGCGCCTTATAAACAAATATTTCTACCGAGTACTTTAATTCATCGTCTCCCGTGAATTTTATTTGTGGATGATGGACTGTTGAGTTGAATTGATAGTTGTTACTTGTTTGACAAGCTGGGCTGTCAATTGAATTTGATAATTAACATTGATTTAGTTAGACCATAGTAGACCTATGACTCCGTTCAGCGAACCCTCGCTAGTTTAATTTTTCCCGGCGAAAATTTCGCCGGCTTACTTAAACGTACCCCAGACGAAGTTGCGCGGGTCAGCTAGTAAATGTCTAAGTACCATGATGACAGGATTGACAATAATTGACAGGTGACAATCAATATGTAATACGTTTGATATTGTACCGGTATAGTATCTATCTCGTATTATAATATTTGAGTCTTCGGTACCGGTACGTTTTTTTATGACAGACATAAGATAAAGATTTAAGATAAGATAAAGATTTATTTCTCGCCACAATACATAGGTACATTATTGGGTTTCGTGAACAATACATGCGTTTTTTTTATATTGTGGGAGACTGGTGCCTAAGCTAGGCGAAAGCCTGTATTTCAGGACACCAGGTCTCCACCCCTTTGGAAGTATGTACATTTGAACAGAATTATGCACTCGTACACAAATTAATACGGTAAGTAATATTGAGCAAAAGACAAAAGATTATAAAAATACACAAATCAAAACAGTGGTGATTATGATTACTAATTATACAATCAGGGTTAGTACGTGTGTATGCGGAAGTGAAGGATGTAATGTGTGTGTGAGTGATGGGTGTGTGTATGTGATGGGTGTGTGTGTGTGTGTGATGGGCGTGTGTGTGAGTAAGGAAAACGGAAAATTGTTAATAGCTGGATGCACAGAATTGTGATGTATCTAGATAGTATCCTTCGACACGCAAGTCATTTCGGGGCAGCTAGAAGTTTTTCCGTAGCGTCATAGCTTAACTCCAGAAGCCAGCTCGTAATTTTCGATTTACACTTGGTTTTGGCAAGTTCATAGATCGGGAGCGTCCTATTTATTTTGTTATAGAGAAAACGACCAAGGTAACAGAAAAAACGTTTCGAGAACATGGTAGTTAGTCGTTTTCCATGGCGATCTACTGGGTCAAAACGTCTTTTATTTAAGAGTGAGGAGTTAAAGATAAGGAGTTCATGCTGTTTTAAGGCTGTTTGTAAAACAAACAACTGACGTACAGTTAGGACTTTAGCCTCTTTATATAAAATTGATGTGGGATATCTAAATGGTAGAAAAGAAGATACCTTCAAAATAGCTCTCTGCGCTCTTTCCAGTTGCAATATTGTGTATTTAGGTGCACCGCCCCAGGACGTTATACAGTAAGTTAATAAAGACTGGGCGAGGGCAAAGTAAATCGTTTTTATCAGCTTGACGTCAGCTACACTTCTGAGGGTCTTAAAAACAAATATTAATTTACGTAGTCTATTGCTGAGGGTGTTGATGTGTTCATTAAATCTCAGGTTGCAATCAAGTATAATTCCTAGGTACTTTAGACTAGTTACTTTTTGTAGGCGGGTGCAATCTAAAGTATTTTGATTTGAGCAAGAGTGGGCCACTATAGAATATAATGGTGTCGTTTGAGATACGTGTGTCGACTTTAGGGTAAAGGCAATATACTTTGTTTTGTCTGTGTTTAGTGTAAGTACGTTGCTGTGTAGCCACCTCATTACAGCGTCAAAACCTGCCTGTGCATGCGTGTAAACTTCATGCCATGAATTTGCGCTAAAGAGAAGAGCAGTGTCATCTGCAAAAGATACAATTTTACCATTGGGGACAGTGAGCATACCCAGCTCGTTAATGTATATGAGAAAAAGAGTCGGCCCAAGTACGCTACCTTGTGGCACACCATAGGTGACGGTGCGCTCTTCACTGACGATATCATCCACCTTAACGATCTGTGTACGCTCACTCAGGTAGTCCTCAAAAAGTTTGAGTTGAATCCCCCGTACGCCTATTTTTTCCATCTTGTGAATGAGCAAGGGTACAGAAACAGTGTCAAACGCTTTGGCAAGGTCCAGAAAGATACCCAAGACCTTCTGCCCTCCATCCATGTTTGTGACAACAAAGTTAGTCAGATCATGAACAGCATCAGACGTCGATCTACCAGCCCGAAAGCCATATTGTGAGTGTGACAATATGTTGAACTTTTCTAAGTAATCAACGAGCCTTTTGTTCATGATCTTCTCTAGAATTTTAGATAAAGCGGGGAGTACAGCAATAGGTCTATAGTTGTTAACACTGTTTCTGTCACCACTCTTAAAAATAGGATGAATGATGGATTTTTTGAATGGTTTGGGAAATTGTCCTAGTTTGAGAGCGAGATTGCAAATGTATGTTAGTGGCGGTACAACTATAGCCACATACTTTTTTAGTAGACCAGTAGAAATTCTATCCCACCCCGCAGAGCAGTCGTTACGTAGAGACATTATAAGATTAGCTACTTCATTTTCGTCCGTAGGTAATAGTGACATAGAATGTGTCAAGCTGTTGTTGATTGCCTGTGGTGTTTCAAGAGTTGGGCTAGAGACTATTTTTCCTGCCAGATTTTTGCCAATTTCTGCAAAAAATTTGTTTGCCAGATTAACAGATTGCAGCGGTGTAGGTGACGTATTTAATAATTGAGATGAGCTGTTTTTCCTATTAGTACGATTGGATATTGTGTTAATGGCTGCCCAGATTTTTTTAGTATTAGTGCCTGCATCGCTAATTTCTTTTTTTTCAAATTCTTGTTTAGTCTTTTTCAGTATCCTGTTGCAGAAGTTTCTGTATCTAGTAAAAGTTGTTTTTAAAATTTCGTTTTCAGGTGACTTTTTAGATTTTTTGTGTAGGTTATCTCTGTGCCTAATACATCTGAGGAGGCCCGGTGTTAGCCATGGTTTTAAGATTTTTTTCCGATTTGCTATTTTAACTATTTTTGAATTAGAATCAATCACCTGTGTTATAAGGCTGATCATCAGTTCTGCAGCTATGTGAGGGTTTTCAGTTCGATAAACCGGTTCAAAGTCAATTTGGTTAAATGCAGCGTCTAGTAGGTCATAATTGGTTCGAATAGATGTTTTTTTTACACAAATTTTAGGCATTTTTTTGACTAGAAACAGTAACGTAGTATCATGATCAGTCAGTGCAGAGTGGGCAACATAAGTTAACGCAGGTAGGGTAGTTTTTAAAATAAAGTGGTCAAGGCAAGCTTGAAGTCGCGTGGGCAGAGTGTGTGCTGGTAATAAGCCATGTGAAGCAAGTAGATTTAGGTAGCTATGTTTGGTTGAGTCAAGACACTGATCATTGATGTTTATGTTTAAATCGCCGGTGATAATTATGTTTTTATAGTTTGCGATACTTAATAGGATCATATCAAGTGAGTTAAGAAAGTTGGTAATATCTTTGTTGGCCGGCCGTCGATAGATAGCCAATAGGATAGTGCTGACATCGATTTTTATTAGTAGGCAATTAGCGTCTTCAATCGATGGTTCTTCCACGGACACGTTCAGATTTTTATTGACATAGACAACTACCCCCTCATTTTGTGTAAGATTGTTATCAGTTTGGAAGTTGTTATACCCTTGGAGGTCTGGAATATACGTAGTATTAAGAAGCCAGCATTCCGTTAAAGTTATTACGTCCCATTCGACCTTTGTTCTGGCGAGAACAGTGTGTAGCCCTGCCATATTTTTTGTGATACTTCTAATATTTTGGTTAAGGATTTTGAGCGAATGATTTTGATTGAGGTTGGGTGGGACACAGTTATCTAAATCACAGATAAATGAGTCAGACACAGAGACAGAATCTATGTTGTTTATATTATTTTGTGTATTATCGAATTATAGTTGTTTTTATTAACATTTGCTTTTTTTGTGTATTGCTGGGTTTTGGGCAATTCATTCTATTAGCACTACTAGGGCATGTTAGGACATGGACAATGAGTGCCACTAGATCAGAATTTACAGAACAGTTTTTCATTTCTAATGAGTGTTGTGCTTTGAAAACATCCGTGAGTAATGAAACAATTGTATATTTTGTGTATATATGTAGTTGTATTGTAGATGTGTTATAATTGTAGGTGAAGTATTGTAGATGTGTTTGTAGGTAAATAAGTGGGTTAGTTATTAATGTTTGTACATTTAGAACTAACGACAATAGCAGATTGCAGTTAGTAGTTGTATTCAAATATGTATGACAACTTTGTAGGTATTTGTAAACAGATAAGGTAATAACAGATTTTAACATAGGTACATAACATATTAACAGGTAAAGGAGAACATTTTTAGAGAATATGGTATGGACAAGTACTAGTCATTTAGTTTTTTCGTGACGTAATTTGGCCAGGTCATCTTCAGATTTTATGAGCCGGCTAGGCATCCCTTCTTTTTCGCGTACATATACCTTCCCGTTTGCAGTCCAGCATTGTTGATACTCACTGCTTTTTATAAACTCTCTGGAGAGATAGTACAGGCGTTTGGCTGCAGAAGTTAAGGCTTCCGATACATAGATCGGTTTCATAGGCCCTGCAGCTTGCAAATGGGTAGTGTTAAGTCGATTGTGTATATTTTGTTTGTTAAAGTTTTTAGTGGACTGTATAAATTTTTCTTTCAGTGATGCGGATGAGAATTCAACAATGATTGTATCCATTGGGTGTTTTTTGGTTCTTAAGCGAAACACATTTTTGACCTCAGATGGCGACACTGGTTGGTTAATAATAGTACCGAGTTCTTCGATTAACGCAGTCAGGGACTCTTTGGTCTCAGGGTTTGAGGTTGGGATATTTTTTATTTCAATTGTTGCAGCTTTTAGGTTTCTCTCCAAAAGATCTACCTTCAGTTCTAGTGTTTTTATAATTCTCTGGTTGTCTTTACACTCCGTCTGTAGTTTATTTATTTCTACCATGGCAACATCGTATTTATCGGACAAGAATTGCACAGCGTTTTGGATTTGATTATTCTGAGTTCGGATCTCATCATTCTGGTTATGAATTTCCATGTTTTGGGTACGAATTAGGCTGTTTTGAGTCCTGATTTCCTCAAGGGCCGAGTGTAGGGTGTCAATTTTATTGTTGTGGTGTGTTTGATCACGGACAAAATCAGAGAACATAGGCTTCATCTCCATCATCATAGATTCTATGCGTTGTAATTCAACGTCATCACCTCGTTTCCTTTTTCTCTGTTGTTGTTCGTTGGTTTCTGTATTGGAACTCGTAGTTAAATCAGGTTCCGAGCTGTGTAAAGGTGATGATGTAGTGTTTCCAGGTGAACGGAACATTTTGGTTATACGGTTTGCAACTAATTAATAATATTTTAATGTGTATATGTGTACTCAGGAATAAGCACAACTCGTGAGTAAAATCGTCTAGTGTACCCGGTTTACTGTGTAAATGAGGCGCCTTACTCACTCAGCGATCACAAGTTCACAACGAGAACTTGTTTATTGCGCGCGAATATCGCACAGAGTCCTGTTGTCAACACGTTCGTAGATCTTCGGCTCCCGATGCCGGCCGAGCGACAGCTGATCGGCGATTGGCGCTCGTCCTTGAGTGACTGTCGAGGACGGACTTTGACCTCGGTGCGGTGCACGTTGGAGTCGTTGACAAACGAATAGCACGTTATATTTCACAGCCCGTAGTATTTAAAACTTTGTTTATTGAGTTGCCACTTTGCTGAATCGTAATTAGAATCGCGCACTGGATGGGTCACACACTTGGCTTCACAGACAGGTACATTATACGGATAAACAATTACTTTCCAACTAGCAAGGAATTATTGTGTGCGAGCGCAGTAGATTTGCATGTTTACGTGTTTGGGTCCGCGGGGGGAATCGACATGAATAGAAAGATGAGAGAACATCGAATACGTTTGCTTTTATTCAACTTGCCTTGTTTAAGTTGTTTACCTTGTTACTAAGTACTTATTTAGTAGGTATGCATTGGTCAAATCTTGCAACTGAAATTCAAACCAGTTCCTCCCTACCGATTGAGCTGAAATGTTGCATAACTTGCAAACACCTTTGGTTCAGGTGACAATTCATTTTTATGAAAGAATAAAAACAATAATATTGTTGTGAATGAATGCAACGGTAAGTACATAACTACATTTTTAAATGAACCGGACCAAACAGTAGGAAACCTACCTTTACTTTTTGTGGTCCCGGACGTCCGTCCGTTATGTACACCAATCGCCGTTATTGGCTGCTGATCGTAATTCTCAACTTGAGTAATAAATTATTGTTTCTGTTGCAGCGGACGATGGAGGTTTCGAGCTAGGCTCGTACATGAACAAGATAAGCCAGACTCCGAACATCGATGCGCTAGCCAAGCGCGGCCTTGTCTTCAACAATGCCTTCACTTCGGTCAGCAGCTGCTCGCCAAGGTTTCTGAACAATAAGCTTACCCATATTAATTAGTAGAGTAGGTACCTAGATACCCAGTCTAAGAATCTTATTGAGATATCCAGAAGTATAAGGGTCGTAGGGACCTACATACCTACTTAGGTCAACTGTGATGATGGCTGTTGTAAGTTGAATAAAATAAATAAAATACTGACTTCTAACTTTCCAGCTTCTCAGGTATACGGCTTTACTATACCTACAGTAAAGCCGTATAGGTATGTACTACCTAGGTAGGTACCTACTTACTACACAATAAAACATCAAGTGATAAAAACCTATAGAGATATCTGCCACGAGGAATCCTGCCATTTTGCCAAATTGAAATTTTAAGAAACTTTTTTATACCACTGCAATATTTGGAATGATTTTAGTAGACACCTTTCATTTGGTCAAATAAACTTGGCAAAATATTATCAAGAATAATTTAATTAGTTTTTTTCTTCATGGATGTCGTTTTCGTGGTTTTTGGGGTCGCTGATAATGAAAATGAGGTCAAAATGTAAATCTAAGATGGCACCGACGAAAATTTTTTTTGGTCCGAGTTATCACGGCGAGACGTAATTTGACGGGCCTCACTTTGCTGTTCGCAGAGCTCCGTCTTTACCTTTTTACTTGGTCTGAGGTTCCCAGATATGGTCTAGATTCTAGACCCCCGTTCAATTCAGTTCGTTTGTACAGTTCTATTCTAAAACAAAAAAAAAATCGCAAAGACGGGGAGAACAAAGTGGCTGTTGGCTACATTAAAGTGGAAGCTCCACGGTCGCGGTAACCCGAGAAACTTAATGTTTCTTACGTAACGTACTTACGTGACGGACGTAACCCTCGCCACGGATATAGGTAATCGTTCCGATGATGCGCAACACATTCTGCACACAAGTATGAAAACTGCGTCAGCTATGCAAGCTAAGCTTACTTTTTGGTCTGCAACCCCCGCCCGTTTAGTTACATTACTTGCATAATGCATTACTTGGATCCCAAAACCAGGTATTCATCAGATGCTTTCAGACATAGTGTTTTAAAAAGAAGCTGCCACACAGACTGGTATCGGTTGCATAGATCTACGATAGAATCGAATGAGACTGTGTTACGACCACAGAACAGATATTATCTATTCCGTGTTTACGACGCATTAGAAAGCCATAGTTTTTCTATGACGAACTGAAAGTTTAGCTGTACTTGAGCTCAGTTTTGTGTCGTGTTATGTATCCAGCCGCGCGGCGCTGCTGACGGGTGCGCCGAGCCACCAGAATGGCATGTACGGCCTACACCGCGCCGAGCACCACTTCAACTCCTTCGACAGCGTCGCCAGCATGCCCAACTTGCTCCGCAAACACAATGTTATGACTGGTGAGTGGCTGGAGCGTTGCTAATTGATTGATTTCTTCATTTTAAGATAAGAGATCAATTTTAATTCTCGCAATCTTGGTAAATTATTGTCCTGTTTCGATTGACCTTGAAGATGGGAGAGTCAACGACTGGCGCCTGAATAAAGAGTTTAATTCCAGGTATTATAGGTAAGAAGGACGTGGGTCCCGGCGCGGTATACAAGTTCGACTACGAACAGACGGAGGAGAACAACCACGTGAACCAAGTCGGCCGCAACATCACGCACATCAAGCTGCTCGCCCGGGAGTTCCTTGCTAAAGCCGACCAGCACAACAAGTAATCTCATCAAATCAACCATCCCAAATACATTAAATAATAATCGCGACTCGGCTATATGTAGTTCCTCTTAACTGTCTGTCAGGCCATTCCTCCTGTACGTGAGTTTCCACGACCCGCACCGATGCGGGCACACGGACCCGCAGTTCGGTCCGTTCTGCGAGCGGTTCGGCTCCGGCGAGGAGGGCATGGGGCTCATACCCGACTGGCACCCGATATACTACCAGTGGGAGCAGGTGCAACTGCCGTACTTTGTCCAGGTAACGACGGGACCCAAATATAAAGACAAAATGAAACAAAAATTTCGACATGCATGAGTAATGATTGTTTTTGAATGCGGTCAGGACACAGAAGCAGCAAGAAGGGATATCGCCGCACAATACACGACCATGTCGCGACTCGACCAAGGTATGTTCACAGTTCACTCACAAGGGCCGAGGCGACTCATGGCCGTCATCACTCGTGCTCTAATCAACTTTATGGTCCGATACTAGTAGTTTTACCAAAAATTGTTAACACAGGTGTAGGACTAGTGCTCAAAGAGCTGCAAGACGCTGGACACTTGGACGACACCCTGGTGATATACACCTCGGACAACGGCATTCCCTTCCCGTCTGGCCGCACAAACTTCTACGACCCTGGCCTCCGGGAGCCGATGATAATCGCCTCTCCGAAGCCTCGCTCGAGGAAGAACGAAGCTTCCTACGCCATGGTTAGCCTGTTGGACGTCATGCCCACCGTGATGGACTGGCTCAACATCCCATTTGGAGAGGACAGCAATGATATACTGCAGTCGGACAAACCAAAGAGTTTGCTTCCTATTTTAGAAAAAGGTAATTAACTGCCTACCTTAATAGCATCAACACTTATTAGCTGTGGCTACTTATATACAATATAAAAATAACAATTTTCATGTGATATCTAATTCTTATCTAGAACCACCGTACTCTGAAGATGAAGCGATATTTGCGTCTCAGACTCACCACGAGATCACGATGTACTACCCGATGCGCGCAGTGCGCACGCGTCGGTACAAACTGATACACAACCTCAACTTTGGGATGCCCTTCCCGATAGATCAAGATCTGTACGTGTCGCCTACGTTCCAGGTAAGTGTTCAGCCAGCTTAGGACTGGTGTACATACTTATTGATACGGGACCTTGTACAACAGTCAGTATGGTCGTGGTTCCAGGACGTGCTAAACCGCACGCGCAACAAGCAGCCGCTGCCGTGGTACAAGACTCTGCAGCAGTACTACTTCCGGCCGCAGTGGGAGTTCTACGACATCCGCGCCGACCCCACGGAGAGCAGAAACTTGCATGGTATGCCTTTTTTTTTTTTTCGGATGGGCAATTATCAATTAATGACTTCTCCCGCTCTGGGCGGAGCAGGAGGGAGTGTCAGGCTTTTACTGACTAAAACCCATCCATGTTCCTTCATCGCCCTTTTTGTTCCGGGGCCACGGTATCTCTTTCGAACAGTCCCGCAACCCCGGCAGGCATCGGTCCTTGCAGACCCCTTTCTTTTGCTGACTCTCTTTGAGGCGCGCGTGGAACACTCCTGCGCCGTCGACACGGCCTGTCGTCATGAGACGGACGGACGGCGAGCTAGCCCATAGCCCACCGTCCACAGGCCCGCGCCTACGGTGCACGCCCAGGGCGTCTCCCGTGGCGGCGGGACGCTGTGAGGTTCTCTCCCTCTCACGTTCCGCCACCTCCTTCTCTAGCACATCTCATCTCTCTCATTCTTCTCTGCATGGTATGCCTGCCATCTTCATTTCAATAAATTTCCCATCATTTAAAATGCATTCCCGTTCTTCTCTTCTACCCACTTCAAGCGAATTATGTACCTATGTCAATAATGCAGAGAGGTCTACAATTGTTTCAGGCAAGCCATCTCTGCAGCAAGTGGAGGAGCAGCTGCGGGAGCGCCTGGCGCGCTGGCAAGTGCACACGGCAGACCCGTGGCAGTGCGCGCCGGGCGCCGTGCTGGAGCGGGAGGCCGGCGGCGCTGCCAGCTGCCGCAGCCTCGACAACCAGCTGCAGTAGCACACGGCAGACCCGTGGCAGTGCGCGCCGGGCGCCGTGCTGGAGCGGGAGGCCGGCGGCGCTGCCAGCTGCCGCAGCCTCGACAACCAGCTGCAGTAGCACACGGCAGACCCGTGGCAGTGCGCGCCGGGCGCCGTGCTGGAGCGGGAGGCCGGCGGCGCTGCCAGCTGCCGCAGCCTCGACAACCAGCTGCAGTAGCACACGGCAGACCCGTGGCAGTGCGCGCCGGGCGCCGTGCTGGAGCGGGAGGCCGGCGGCGCTGCCAGCTGCCGCAGCCTCGACAACCAGCTGCAGTAGCACACGGCAGCCACCAGCCACAGCTACATGCTAACGGCGGACGTCGTGTGGACGAGCACAGAATCTCATTTTTTACTTGTTTTGTCTTGTAGGAAGTAATTCGCCGTTTAAAGGTGGTTGATTTATAGGTACTTTATTGCTATTACTTGTGAATACTGAGGATAGGCGCCAACCTCAGTGGAAGATGGGAAACTATTTTCAATGCATGACATAACGCGCGTCGCTCGTCCTCATCGTGCCAACAAAGGGCGCCATCCGCTCGACAAATGATCTGAAAACGTTCTGTAAAATCTTTTTAAAATTGAATTTAAATGTAGTAGGTCTAATTAGTAGATCCATGACCTGTATTGTACTGCATCACATAGAATTTAATGTTGATGTACTTATGTAGTTATGTACCTATACTACGTATAATAACCGGCATGAGTCGTGAGCACAAACTGACATCTTAATGAATTAAATTCATTCCGAATTGTGCCCCCACTACTGCCATGACTCGCGGCGATGATTATATAGCTAATCAATAGAAAATATTAAGGTAAGTATTTATAAGTACGGTCGAACAAGCTATTGGTTTACATTTCCAATGTAATTTGTGGGTCAAACTGTAAACCAAATAGTTTGTTCGACCGTACACAAATCTGGACTACGCTTACAAAATATACCTAAGTACTTGATTGAAATAGTGTTTTGTGACGGCCAAATAACGCGAATAATTGGACAACTAGTAACATCTGGTTAACAAAATTATGGTGATAATAATAGAATAGAATCTATCCATTTTCATAATAAAATCGTTGAGAAAAAAAATCTGTACCTACATTGAAGATTTAAAAAAATGCCGACCAGGGCGACTTAAAATAAGTAACTGAATATATTAAAACCATTTTTTTAATTTTTGTTTGTTTGTTTGATTGTTTGACCGCACATCACGTGAAAACTACTAAACGGATATTGTTGATGTACGGGTAAGGTACACTTAAATGATAGACTGATATAATGATTAATCGTGTATTGAAAGAACACCCAAAACTGATAACTGATCGACTCGCGGCGAATGAGTCCTTTTGTTGTTAGCCCGAACGGTGCTATGCGACTACTCCTCGTCGACTTAAAATTGTATATTTTATTCATTCGCTGCGCGTCGATGTCAGCATAAAATTGATACATAATTATGCTTTATTACGGGTTTGCTCGTACATGCTCCCCTAGGAAAAGATATAAAAATACAATTGATTAAAATGAAAAACAAATAATTAAGTATAATACATGATTTGATGTTAATCTAATTTCTTAGTGTCTCTATCGTTAACACACTGTTCACAAATTAGATATGCTTGTATAAGAACCTAACATAGGGGAGGTGGCTTTGTCTAACACTCGCGCACTAGTTACCACCTTCGCCCTTTCACTGTCACACTGATACACTACACTGTCCCCAACACACGCACGTTGCGTAGCCGGGTGCGCTCCACGCGAACACTCCGAGACCTGCTGCTACCACGGCGACCATACAGTAGATCGCGGTGTAATGATGAATGTCATGGGATGACAGACTGACAAATTATCAATCCGTTTTCTTTCATGATCTTGATTTTGTCCTCAATTGTTTTAAACTCTCGATCGCTCTGTGTGCTGGAGTCTTTCAAGACAAATAGACACGTTAATTACGTGATTTATGGATGCAATGACTGGTGAGTATAGGTTAGCGCTAATACTAACATCGCTCGTTCTTTGTTGATGAGCAATTACTTCAAAATTGTCTGATTTGATTATGCAGCCGTAGTCTATAGTTATAAGTCCGGAGTGAGTCAGTTGATGCGCGGTAACTTGATCTCCACATACTGTTCGTAGGTTACATTGACCGCAGCAAAAATAAATATAATTGTTGATAGAGTGGCTTTCTATCTAGGGCTTTCAAATACCGGATTTTGTCAATACCGGTATCAATACCGGTATTGGAAAAGTCAATACCGTGATCCCGGTATCAATACCGGTAGTCCGGTATTGAACGCAAGTTCAATTAGGACATTAATAAAACCAATAAATTACGCCTTTTTATATTTTCAAATATGTCTTTACTGTTCTTAGTTATTGAAAATAATAAAATAAATACGTTTTATACATACTTACCTATCTTATATAATAATTTGGTATTGGTTGATTATTTCGGTAGGACTAGGAATTGGGAACATAATGAAAACTTAAA
This sequence comes from Xestia sexstrigata, assembly GCA_941918905.2. Lineage (NCBI taxonomy): Eukaryota > Metazoa > Arthropoda > Insecta > Lepidoptera > Noctuidae > Xestia > Xestia sexstrigata. The sequence goes on along the minus strand of OW799203.2, from coordinate 761,479 downwards.
CTTAATCTACTCTTTTTGCAGGAAGGTATTTCACACAGAGTTTGTTTGTACAATATTAAAAAAATATACATTTCTTATTATTATCTAATTGTCATCATGTCTCATACTCTCATGTAAAAATCAACATAGGTAGGTATCATTATTTGTAAAAATGTAAGTAAGTTAGTAAGTAAGTAACGACATAACTACAGCTCGATTTCGGGCATTGTCTCAGGCGGGGTAGGGAGGGTGAGCTTAAGATCAACAAGAACAGCGGGACGCTTGTGCTGGAGGAAACAAGTGTGAGAATAAGATCACATAATTTTCAGATCTAATGTTTGTAATACCACCGTGATCACGGTATTGGGGCGACAATACCGGTATTGTAAAAGGGCCAAAATAAAATCCGTGATCACGGTATTACGGGATCCCGGAATACCGGTATTGAAAGCCCTATTTCTATCCAAAGGTTTTGACAGGGATCAATGTTAACTTCACATGCTGATGCCTTTGATAGGCAGAAGTCTTTATCTCTGCTTAGTTTGTAAATAGGAGAATGAATGTTGCACAAGTGTACGTTTGTCACTAGGCAGGAATCGATGATATTTTCTGTCAAGATTATGTAGGCATCCTTTTTCAGGTTTACAGCTATGAAATCTGACACTGGTTTTATTGATAGCATTGTGTTGTTGTTTTTCTTCGCAGGGATTGGTATGAGTTTGAATATTTCGTAGGTGTCCCTGCTTATCAAAGGTATTTGTACCTCAAATATTGAGTAATTCTTAAGCATTCTTGCTTTGACTCGTAGAAGTTTAAAAAGTTGTGCAAGATACGTATGAATATTTTCTACAGGTAAGGTGACGTCAGTAGACAAATGACTTGCTATAGTGCTCAGCTGATCCTGTAATTGTTCGGCGGTTATTAAATGTGGATTAAATCGCCCATGATAGATGTCTGTAATTGTATCCACTAAAGCGTTCTGTAAATATTTCAAGTCGTGTAGTAGATTGCTTGTGACTATAGCTCCCATTGAAACTTCACTTGCTCTTGAAAGATTTCGAGTTTCAGCCTTTAATACTTCTAATGTATTTTCGATGTTTGAAAACTGTTGATGAATCATTTTATGTTGTTTGTGCATTGTAGCCTCCGTCCTCTTTAAGAGACTGAATTCTGCTTCTATGACCGAGGTTTGATTTTGCCTAAATGAGACAATATGCTTTTTATTATTGCGAAGTAGAGTGATATCTTTCTCGTACCGTTCCGCGAATCGAGCGTCCAATATTCCAAACAGCCCGTTTGCTATGTAACCGACACCGTCGATAAAACCTCGTCGCCACCTGTTCGCTGGCCTTGCAAAATGTTGACTGAGTAGCAAATGATTATTGTAATCCAGTTCGTTGTACCCGTGACGTAATTGCAATAATATTATGTCACAACATGATTGTGCTTTAATGTTGCTGCATGTTTGTTCTAGCGATATGATACTTTTGTTAAGTGCGGTAATTCCTTCCCAATAAGGCTCTAAGTCGTAGTATATGATTAATTTCCAGTTGTCTCTTATGATTTGCATGTTTGATAGTTTATCGAAGTAAATATGCTGATTACTTCTAAATTGTGTGATGTTAAGTGCGCATTGGGAAGTTGCTATGATGCTAAAAAATAGCATGATTGCTGTAAAAACTGATGCTATATTGTAACGATTGCCTGCTTTTCTTATTTCAGACTGCTTATTTGTGTTGGACTCTCCCGAATCCGTCGTTTTTGCTTGCTTGATTTGCGAGGATTCATTGTTAACTGGGAGTTTTGATAATTTTGTGATAGGACGTTTCAGTGTTCCGTTTTTGGTTTTTACTGTAACCACGCGAACATGACCATCGGAACCGGGGTGAAGCTCGATGATTCTGCCCATCAGCCATTTTCCCGGTGGAAGATTGTCATAATGAATCATGACAATATCATTTACATTGAGGTTCCTTTTTGCTTGTCTCCACTTACTTCTTTCTGTAAGTTGTACTAGGTACTCATTCTTCCATCTTTTCCAGAGGTCTTGTAAATTTTTTTGTGTCAACTGCCAACGCGTTCTTAAATCCGTTTCAGTCTCGTGTACCTTTGATCCACCTGTTAGGAAGTGGGCAGGTGTTAAAAAATCCAAATCGTCTGGATCTTCTGATATAGCACATAATGGTCTCGTGTTGAGACAGGCCTCAATCTGTGTAAGCACCGTATAAAGTTCCTCAAATGTAAGAATCTGGTCTCCAATAACCCTCTTGAAATGATATTTCAAGCTTTTAACTGCCGCCTCCCATAGGCCTACCGCGGATGGCCATGAGGGCGCATTAAAACTCCATTCGATTTGCATATTTAAAATTTCTGCTTTTAGATCTTTGTCTTGCAGGATATTCATAAGTGCTTGATATTCCTGTTGTAGTACCTTGTTGGCACCGACAAAGTTGCGACCATTATCGCTATAAATGTGACTAGGCGTCCCTCTGCGAGCTGCCATTCTTCTTAATGCTGCTATGAATGATGTTGTGCTTAGATCACCAACTAGTTCTAAGTGTACTGCCTTGGTGACCATGCACACAAAAACAGCCACATATCCTTTTGTGCTCTTAATGCCTCGTCCTTTGCTTGCTTTGACGTAGATGTGACCAGTAAAATCTACGCCTGTGTGTGTAAACGGACGTGATGGATTACTTCTGGCCTCCGGCAGGTGCCCCATGATTTGCTGTTGGCTGTCTGGATTTTGCTTTTTACATATTACGCAACGACGAAGCTGCCTCTTCGTAGCCACGTTCCCTCTTAGAATATTTTTGTATGATAAAGCCCAATGTCAGCCGGGCTCCGGCATGTAACATGGTTTGATGAGCGTCCTCTATTATTAATTCTGTCAGACGTCCACTGTGCAGAATAATAGGGTGCTGCATGTCATGGCTGATATGTGCCTTTTTGAGTCTTTCTCCAACTCTTAATATTATTTTCATCCAGGTAAGGATTTAATTTTGATAATTTGCTTTTTGTATTTAACTTGCCTTCTTGCTTTAAGTCTTTTATTTCTTTCACGAATTCATTTTGCTGTATATGCTTGATTATGTTTTGCCTTGCTTGACTGATTTCTGATAATGATAAATATTGCTTTTTTGCTTTTCTTTTGTAGGTTGTAATCTTCATCACTAATGCTAGAATACGTGTGACTTTGCTGATTGATTGATACTTGCTTAACAGGTCGGTCATTAATGAATCTTCTTTATTTCCTCGTTTGTTGTATAGATTGCTTGATTTCCTTTTGTTGCTTCAAAAGATTGTAACCATGTCGGTCCTTGCCACCACAAACGATAATCAATTAATTGAGTCACTCTGAGTCCTCTGCTACCACAGTCAGCGGGATTTTCACTTGATTTCACATATCGCCAAGATTGTGATTGAATGATATTAGTTATTTGTGTTGTTCTATTTGCTACGAACGTTTTCCACCGACTTGGGTTTCCTTGAAGCCATCCCAATACGGCAGTAGAGTCACTCCAACCAAATATATGTAGGTCATGACCTGCTAGACTTTGCTTGACTTTAGTCATGAGCTTGGCCAGTAACAGTGCTCCACACAATTCTAATCGAGGTTATTTGTTTTTTCGTAGGAACCAATTTTGATTTAGCGGCTAATAATATTGCTGATTTATTGCTATTTACAACTCTGCAGTAAATGACGCAAGCATAAGCTTTTGTTGATGCGTCACAAAAGCCATGTAACTCTACGCAGCTTGCTGATTCCGTACCGTACCATCTTTGTATTTTAAATTGATTGATACTTTCTATTTCCTCTTTGATTTTGATCCATTCTTTGCTGATTTTATCTGGTACGTGTTCATCCCATTGAAGATTAGATAACCATGTTTCTTGAAAAAAAATCTTCAATTTTGTTGTTACGGGCACGATCCATCCTAATGGGTCGAATATTTTAGACATGTCTGATAATATGATTCTTTTAGTGATATTGGTGCTTGATGGCTCAATTTTGGATACAAATGTGAAGTTATCATGTGTAGGGTTCCAGCGGAGTCCTAATGTTTTAGTTAATTCTGCTTGACTGAAATTCTTGCTTTCTTGTTTATAATAGTCTTGATCTTCTATTTGCAGCAGACGACTATCGTTTGACATCCACTTTCTCAAGTTGAAGCCCCCTAATTTCAGTAGATTCATTAAATCTTGCTGCAACTGTAGTGCTGATGATAGAGAGCAGGCTCCATGTACTAGATCGTCCATATAGAATGATTCTTCGACGACTTTAGCAGCTTCTGGGAATTTGTCCCGTTCATCAGTGGCTAACTGTCTCAATGTCATCATTGCAAGAAATGGAGCTGCTTTTGTGCCGTATGTTACGGTTGTTAATTGATATTCTTGTATTGTTTGAGAAGGGTTATCTCTCCACACAATTTTTTGTAAAGGTTGATCTTCTGGGTGTACCCAAATCTGCCTAAATATTTTTTCTATATCAGCTGTGAATGCGTACTGATATTGTCTCCATTTAATGATAAGAGACTGAAGGTCTTGCTGTGAATTGGGCCCCGTGTACATTAGGTCATTTAAACTTTGATTTGTTGATGTTTTTACCGAAGCATTGTAAACAACTCGTAATGCAGTCGTTGCACTATCTTCGCGCAATACGCAATGATGCGGTAGGAAACATTCCAGTGTCTGATTGCAAGGTGAAGGTTTCATGTGACCTAAGGTTTTGTATTCGGTAATGAATGATTTATATGCGTTGAACAAAGTATTGTTTTTATGTAATTTCTTTTCTAAATGAATGAATTGAGCAACAGCCTTGTTTTTGGACTGCCCCAATTTCTCCTCAAATTGTGGTACGAGTGGAAGTCTCACTTCGTATTTTCCGTCATCCAAACGAGTTGTGGTTGCTTCATAGTATTGAATGCAATCATGATCTTCTGATGATAATGTTTTTTCTTCTGTAATATCTTCCATCTCCCAAAAGTGCTGAAATTTGTCTAAGTCGAATTGTACCACGTTGCACATTAATTTAGTTTTCATATTTCCACATAGTATCCAACCCAGACGAGTCTCTTGAACAAGCGGAAGTGATTCGCTTAATCTACACATGCCTGCTAAAAGAATATTCGAGTATACGTCCGCACCCAACAGTATGTCAATGGGTCGGCTGATGTTGTACTCAGGATCTGCTAATTCTAGATTATCCAGAAATGGGCATGCTATTTTAGGGTATGAGTATGATGGTAAATATTTTGTTAAGTTGTTCATAATGTAAACATCGATATTAAATTGATACAGCTTGATTCTTGAGCTTGACATACAGTTCAGGTTCAGCATTCCTTTGCAACCCTTTTTTTCCCTTTGTCCTATGCCTGTGATTATGCCGTCACACCTGGATCGCTGTAATCCGGCTCGAAGGACCAAAAATGTACGGGTAAGGTACACTTAAATGATAGACTGATATAATGATTAATCGTGTATTGAAAGAACACCCAAAACGGATAACTGATCTACTCGCGGCGAATGAGTCCTTTTGTTGTTAGCCCGAACGGTGCTATGCGAATACTCCTCGTTGACTTAAAATTGTATATTTTATTCATTCGCTGCGCGTCGATGTCAGCATAAAATTGATACATGCTATTGTACGGGTTTGCTCGTACAGTTGAAATGTTCACAAATCTATTTAAATAAATTCAGAATAATATCTAGGCTATAGATATTTTGGAAAAAGGGGGTGAAAAGGGGGGGTAAAGTTTGTGTGAAAAAAATATTTTTGATTGTTCTAGAATCGTGAAACTCGGAATAAACACTTATTAATAAATATAAAGAAAAACCTGTTTTAGCATTTTTTTTAATCTCATCCAGAGACGAAAAAAAGAGGGTTTTGTTTGTGTTTAAAATGTATCCGTAGGTATATAATAAAGACGTAATGTAGTCATGTAACCTTTACCTGCTACATATACTTCAAATCTAATTCGACGACCCAAATGGGGCAGCGGTAGTGAGGCTGCCTTACGTTCTTAGGGTTCCGGGTTCGAATCCCGGTAGGAACAAATGTTTGTGTGATGAGCGTGGACATTTGTTTCCGAGTCATGGATGTTTACATGTATAATAAGTATGTATTTTTACAAACAAAAAGTATCTACGTAGTATATAGCACTAGATGGCGCTATGTGTAATCTCCAGCGATATTTATTTATTATATTATATACAGGTAAATATAACTTTTTATGAATAAGGCTGGTGTCTCAAATCGTACCACAGTCGTATACTTTGCCTTCCCTGATATAACCTTAGGCAGTACTCCGCTACAGAAAATAGATAGGGTCACCGGGTAAACGGTGGGTCGGTTGGGCACACTGGGTCGTGCACACATTGACAAAACTAGTGTAGATAGCGTAGCTTCTTGTCGGATCGAGTGCGGGGGGGCGTTAGTGTGTGAACACTAACGCCCCCCCCGCACTCGATCCGCTCTCGGTCTCGACTAGTTCGCGCGTGGGCGTGCTCTTCGTTTGACGTACGACGCCCGATTTTGTTGTGACGCTGTGAAAATATTTTTATGAGTGAGTATAAGTTTTGTTTATAATTCATATCTTAGTTTAAATATCGATAAAATTGTATTACCACACTTTGACCCTGTTAGTATGCTGTAATATCTCACTTAGACAATTGACTAGCTATTTATTCTGAACAGGTTTATCCGTGTTTATGTTTAATATTGGCCTATGGTCAAGGGTGGGTGCTATTTGCTGTGTAACATTATAAGTGCAGGAGGTTTTGCACTTCCTCCCGCATTGGTCATAAATCCCCGCATGGCAGTAGGAACACCACCTGGTTCACTTATTCTCGTGTCTCCAACAGGGTGGATGAACACTGAGATTTTTATAGAGGTGATGAAGCATTTTGTGCAGCGGTCAGGATCTACGAAAGATTCTCCAGCAGTCCTCATAATGGACAACCACGAATCACATTTATCAATTGAAGCACTTGATTTGGCGAAAGAGTCGGGGGTGACTGTGCTCACTTTACACACGCATACATCAGCGAAACTTCGGCCGTTAGACGTTGGCATCCATGGGCCGTTTAAATCGTACTATGCATTAGCAATGGAGTCTGGATGATGCGAAACCCTGGGTGTCCAGTGACCATTTATGAAATTGGAACGCTAGTTGGACAAGCTCACGACAAGTGTATGACGCCAGTAAACATAAAAAAAATCATCAGAAATTCATTCAAGAAAACCGGTATCTACCCGTTTGACAGAAATGTATTCTCGGATGAAGATTTTATGCCGAGCAGCGTCACTGACAGACCTGCTGTTGTACAACCGACAGGTATGCAGTCCCACTAATTACTTATAATTATTAATAGCAACTAGCAGCCATACATAGCAAGTTGCAATTATTTTTGTTTTGTTGTACTTATTGTTTAGTAATGTAAGGCGCTTCTTTCAGATTTTGTCGTCGACAGTAATGAAAATACAGTACCAAATCAAGAAACGGAAGATATTAATGAAATGTCAAATCGTGATGAACATACTCCAAGTCCCTCTGTAATAGACGCCATTCAACAATCGATTTTTGAATCTTATGTACAAGGCACCAGTGCTGCGTCATTGCCTGTTACGTTATATTCAGAAGTCTCCACCTGCCCTGTCTCAACTATGTATGGCTGCATTAATGGAACTTTGTAATGCAATCCCTGCAGTTCATTCACAAGATGACTATCTAGAAATCTCACTTTTTTCATCCCCACCATCAGCATCAAGACAAGACTCTAATGAATCATCTGTCAGGTCATTGCATGCCAAAGTAGTAGTTACTCCAGATGAATTCCGAAAACCCTTAAAAGTAGCTGCAAGAAGCAATAATAGTGTTACGTCGTACCCGTACTTACCTACAGTTACGGTAGTAGGTACCTACAAGTAGGTAGGTAGTAGTAGGTAGGACGAGTCTCGAATAATGTAGGTAAAAATTCGCAAACTACCTACAAAAGAACATCAGGAATTGTCATTGTAATTTCGACCGTACGCCGAGGGCATAAAGTACGTATTTCTTTCCTTTGTACAAGTTGTGGAAGTTTCTCGAAGGACAATGACCCACTATGGAATTATCTAGAAGATTCTAGGAAGTCGTGGATATTTCTCGAACGTGCGATCGCCATATAAATAGTCGACGTGTTTGCGGAATCAGGCAGGGATTCGCTTGTGACACACACGAACGTACATAATACGTGACCCAGTTCCGCGAAACCGCGACCGCCGAACAATACCGAGCGCCTCTGTTATAACGCGCTCCGTGATTGGTCGTCCCCACAAAAAAAATCATCGTGTTTGTGGGTAGACACCAAAACCGCGCTCTCGACCTACCGCCCGAACCCGTGATTTTTCCTACGTTGGAAAAAACCGTCGCCAACGGCCACTTACGCGACGGAATATTCCACTCCCGATGGAATAACAACACCAAATTGAAGTTTCATCGTAGGGCTGCGGTGTGTCACACTCAAGGGACACCGCAACATGAATAAAGAAAACCCACCGCCTTCACCCACGAACCACCAGCCCGGGGACCGGGAGACGTCGCTCCCGAACATTGGGGGCTCGCCGCCCGGTGCCCGACCTGCGAGCACAGAATCTACGGGAGCTGCTCAGCGCACCCCATCGCCACCATCGCATACCCCGCTGTACCAGGCGCAGACAGCGAGCCAGGAACCAAGAACCCCGCGCCAACCTGCAGTGCCGATTAGGCCCCCCGCGTTCCGTCCCGTGCCAACCCAGGTCCCGGGGCCCGCGGGGACCGTAAACCGTGCACCTTCCGCCCGCACCACCACCTCTGCCGCGCGCCCTATCGCACCAAGCGCGCGTATATCGGCCTCGCCCGCGCCCCGTCCGGCGCCCGCGCAACAGACCGCCGCTACGTCGCGCCCCGCGCCGCCCGCTTACACCTCCGCGCGACCCGCCCGGCCGCCGCTACGGGCCGAGCTGTGCGCAACGCGTCGCCCGCGCCTCACCGCTTGCTGGCAGGCTCAGCCGCCGCAACAAACACAACAACAACTGTGCAAGACGTCATCATGTCGCCGCCGCCGCCGAGGACCTCCGCCCGGGAGTCCCCAGCTGCGCTTTCACCATGCTCGTCGAGGGAAGGGAGCGACCTCTCGACGACATCGGACATCGCACCCTGCCACCACGGTCCACCTGTTGGATACCCGGATACGGAGGTCAGTAACAGTGCACTTATTGACGACTCCGGTAGCGATATGTGTACCGAGGAGGCGCTGGCCCTCGGCTACGACTTTCAGTCGGAAGCTAGGGTCCAGCGCCGACCTAGAAGCTCCGACGGCGAGGCCGCTGAAGAGGCCAAGCGTCTGTGCCCCGACTACCCGCTCCCGCAGCGCGACGCGCGTGGAAGAGCGGGAGCGGGTTCGCCGACTTTCGCTGAAGCGACTCGCCGTACACCCACCGGACTGGACTCAGCACGCACAGTGCCACCACCCGCCGCAGCCCCTGCACAAGGTGCGAGCGCCACCGCGGCTGCCAAAGGCAGCAAGGAGAAGAGGCCACGCTACCCTCCGCTCATAGTGGAGAAGCTGACTGGCTGGGCCGCCCACTTTAGGGCCCTCAGCATAAAGTTGGGCCACCCACCCAACGCCCGACCCTTCAAGGGGGGATTTAGGTTCCTCCCAGAGAGCGAGGACGAATACAGGGTGGTCCAAAGCTATCTGACGGACCTGGAAAAGTCGGACGGCACCAGCTGGTTCGCGTACTCGCTACAGGCGGAGCGTAGCCTAAAGGTGGCCATCAGGGGGCTGCCGGCGGACACGGACCCAGCTGACATCACCGAGGAGCTCAGCCTGCTGGGGTATGAGCCGGAGTACGTGCGCAATATTAACGCACGCGGAGGACGACCCGGCTGCATATTTCATGCAGTGCTGAGGAGGCAGACGGACATCCGTAGGATTTACGACACCACGACTCTAATGTGCATGCGTGGTGTCCGCGTCGAAGCGTGGAGAAGCAAGCGTGGGCCTGCACAATGCCACAGATGCCAAAAGTTCAGGCATAGCTCGCACCAATGTCACCGCCCTCTCGCCTGCGTGAGGTGCGGTGAAGGACACGTCGCGCGCGACTGCCCGCGCCCCAGAGAGGAGCCGGCCACCTGCGCCAACTGTGCGGGCGACCACCCGGCCTGCAGCACAAGGTGCCCGGTCCTTAAGAAAGAAGCCAAAAACAGGCGGGCGGGCACAGTCGCCACTTCAGCGAGCCAGCGCCGGCCTAGAGAGGGGCCGCCAACCAACGCTGAGGACCATGAGGCCCCCAGCACCACGCTGATGGCGGCAGCAAACGGGCCCACCTCCACCGACACAAAAGACGCTACTGCCTCGAGGCGGAAAAACAAGAAGCGCGGGGGAAGGAAGAGGGGAAAGAAACCCCAGCCCCCCGCGACCCAAACAACAGAGGGCACTGTCCCTGTCGCGGCGCAGGCGCAGCCCACTGCCGCACCAACAACATCTAAAGTGACTCCTTTTGTTGCCGCTGCTGGCGCTAGTGAGCCGAGGAAGGGGAAGCGGGAGGAAAGACCCGCCCCTCCCACGAGCGCGGCCCCGGCCGCCGCTAAACCCAAGGCACCAAGGCTGCCGCAGCAACAACAACAACAACAACAGCAACAGAAACAACAACACCCAGCTGTCGCCCGCGAGCAGCGGCAGCAAAATCCACCACCGGTTGGCGTCCCACAGACTGAATGCCAACAACAGCAACAGAAGGAGTTCACCGCCTGCGCCATCAACCTGCTCATGAGCCTAATTAGGGCCATAAGACAGGGACAGGACGCGGGCATAGTTATCCTCGACGGACTGGCTGAGCTACTAAGATTGTACAATGTCTAGTTCGTTGAGGGTACTTCATTGGAATGCCCGCGGCCTTAGAAACAAGGTCGCCCCATTCCGCCTCCTCCTCAAGGAACAACGGATCGACGTGGCGCTCATAGGTGAAACACTCCTGGGGCCTGCGGACAAGATCAGGTTCCCGGGGTACTTCATCTATAGGAGGGATGAGAAGTCGCCGCTCGGCATTACCTACCGCGGGCTGGCGGTGCTGGTCAGCCGAAGGGTCGTCCACCAACCGCTCCCAGAGATCACCCCTACGACCTTCCAGGCGCTGGGAGTCCAACTCCACGTCGCCGGCAAGGACATGAACATCTACGCGGCCTACCATCCACCTGGCACCGACTTCAGTCTCACAGAGCTGAAAAACATCTTGCAGTCGCCGAACCCGACACTCCTTGCCGGCGACTTCAACATCAAGCATCCGGCCTGGAATAGCCGGACGCAGAACACCTGGGGCGGACGACTCTTCACGGACGCGGAGGCCCATGGATACAAGGTGTCCGGCCCTGACACACCAACCCACTACCCAGACAACCAGGCGCACTCTCCGGACGTGCTGGACATCGTGATCCACCGGGGCCTCGGTTGCCAGCTCACCCAGCAGGTGATAGACGACGAGTTGCAGTCGGATCACCAACCTGTACTCGTCGTCCTATCAGAGATGCCGACCAGACTCTCGCCTCCTGCGCCACGTCGCATCATAGACTGGGACACTTTTAAAGGAAAGCTGGAGACCACCACACCCACTTGGCCCTGCGAGACCGCCGCAGACGTTGAGAGGCTTGCGGAAGAGGTCACCGCCTGCATCCAACGCGCCTTGGAAGAGGCGACTACAACATCGCCGACGCCGCCGGGGGGGTTTGTTTACAAGCCCCTCCCCGCCCACATCAAGCACCTAGTCGCCCAGAGAAGGCGCCTACGCAGGCGGTGGCAGGACACAGGCTGCCCCACAATCAAGCGCGACCTCAACCGTCTGGCAGAGAAGGTCAGGGTCAAGCTACAAGAGTTCAACGCCGCGGGCTGGGAGGAACGCATCGACGCCGCAGAGGGAGACTGGCCGTCGATTCACAAGCTGTGCAGGACACTCACGAACACCCCAGCCCCGGTACGTCCACTTCGCCACAGCGACGGGGCGCCCAGATATGCTGCAGCAGACCGAGAAGAGATCTTTGCTGAGCACCTGGAGCGTCAGTTTCAGCCAAACCCAACCACCGACGCCGAGCACATCGCAGCAGTCGAGAGGCACCTTGGAGAGTACTTCGCCTCGCCGGTAGCTCCCGATGAAGACCCGATCTTCTTCTCACCTTGTGCAGTTAGACGCGCCATCCTTAGGACAAAGCCAAGAAAGGCCCCGGGGGCGGACAAGATCACCAACACCGCGCTGCGCCACCTGCCGTACAGAACGGTAGCGGCGCTAGCGCGCTTGTTCACAGGGATACTGCGCACCGGGGTTTTCCTGGCTGCGTGGAAGGAGGGGCGCGTCATCATGCTGCCCAAACCTCACAAGGACGTCCTGAAGCCGGAAAGCTACCGGCCCATCATACTACTTTCCTGCATCTCCAAGGTGTTTGAACAACTCCTGCTGCGACACCTTTAAAAACATGTGGGTCCACGCCCCGAGCAGTTTGGGTTTCGCTCGGAGCACTCAACGACGCTCCAGCTGTCGAGGATACTGCACCTGCTCACGGCGGCGCTGAACAAGAAGGAGCGAGCAGTTGCAGTATTCCTCGACATGGAAAAAGCATTTGACAGAGTGTGGCATGCCGGTCTGCTCTACAAACTGTCGAAGACAGACGCGGCCTCGTCGCTTGATACAGGTGGTCTCCTCCTTCCTCTCGGACAGGACTTTCAGGGTGGTGGTAGACGGCGCGATATCGAGCGCCCGTCGCATCGCAGCTGGAGTGCCGCAGGGCAGCTGTGTCTCCCCGTGGTGTTACTCCTGCTTCACCGACGACATCCCCACCACTCCAGACACCACGCTCGCGCTGTACCTCGCCACTTCACTCAACGTGCATCACGCGGCCGTCATGATGCAGCGCGTGCTAGACCTGCTGCCAGAATGGCTGTCAAAATGGAGGTTGTCGGTGAATGTGGGAAAGGCACTGACTGTCGGCGGCTGCAAAAAGCCACCACCCCTGAAACTGCAGGGAGCCGACGTCGGGTGGCTCGGCGAGGCCAAGTACCTGGGAGTCACCATCGACAGTCGGCTCTCCATGGCGCCACACGTCCGTACGATAATCGCAAAAAGCAGGAGTGCCCGCTACCTGCTTCACCCAGTGCTCTCGTCCCGCCTCCCGCTGCGTGCCAAGCTGGGCGTGTACAAAACGTACATCCGACCCCTGCTCACGTACGCCACCCCAGCTTGGCTCGCCCTCACGAGCGGGAAAAGCAAGAAGGCTCTAGAAACGCAGCAGAACATCACGCTCCGCAAGATTGTCGCCGCCCCTCGCTACGTGAGGAACACAGTAGTTCAGCGGGACCTCAATATCGAGAGCCTGGAGGACTTCAGCCGGCGCCTCACGTCCAACATGTTTGCGCGCGCCGACGTCTCTGCCTGGCCGCACATTAAGGAGATTGCGCCATGGCACACGCGCCCGCCTGACGCGGGGCGCCCCCCGCGCCTACCCAGGCGCCTACCACGCGACCTAGTGACGGACGTGTGACGTCACATCACCGGATTGACCAACCGAGTATGTCGCTTCACCTACACGCGACATACTCGTACAATAAGACTCCACAACACCACAGTACACACACATCGGTGCAACGCCGCGTTCTAAGTTAACATAGGCGCGGCGCGCACCCCTCCATCTCATACCCACACGACTCCACAACACGATGACTCACACGACGGATAGCGGCACGGGCACGCCATCTACTCGCAAACATGAGCGGTGTTACACAACACAATACCGCTCACACATACATACATGGCCCCTTAGCCCGGAGCGCATCGGCTAGCTTCGATAACGCTGTGGGCGGGGGCCCTCTGCCCGGCAGGGGCAGCCCCAGCCGCCTCTGGCTGGTCATCATCCGCCGGGCTTCACCCGGGGCACCGGGAGTTCCACCTGGCGGTGACAGACCGCCGAGGCGGCGTGAAGATACGGTTAACACCGTGGCGCCCCTACCGACACAAAATGACACTAACTCACAGGCGAGCGGCGAAAGCGCGCTCGCCGTTGGCCGAGGCCTACATGGCCGCCACAACGACGGTGCCCGTATGTTTACGGGCACAAAGAGATCCCGCGGGACAAAGGGCGCTGCCCATAACCCGCCGGCCGCACCCCCCTACGGGGATGCAGCGACTACTTCGGGAATCAGGCAGTCTGAGTTTGGCTACACCAAGAAGCAAATCGAAGTGAACTAAAAGTGCGATATCTAAGCGAATAAAGTACACACAAAAAAAAAACCGTAGTGTACTTGTGATAAAGTTTTAAGTGTTTTGTGATTATTAAAGTTATTTGTTGTTTCTTCGGTAGTTATTAATTTATCCCATACCCAGCTCGTAACAATAGAAAGCCGAGGCGATTAGGCAAATCTCTTATTGCAACTGACACTTCTGAAAAGGATGAGATTGAGAAGAACAAAAAAGCAATTAAAAAAATAAAAATAGCGCAGCCACAGAAAAGAAAGCCACAGGAAATAAAGCTGTTAGAAAAGTTCTTCAAAGCGACTCTGAAGATGATTGAGAAATTGTCTTAAATGATGACTCACCAGACGAAGGGAGTTGGTTGAGTGATGAAGAAGGTAATGTTAATATTATTACGCAAGAGTCATTGATAAAACCTTTGCCAAGAAATCCAAGAGAGGGAGATTATGTTTTGGTAGAATTTTCGTCCAAAAGACAATTGTTGTACTATGTAGCCAAAGTACTAGAAGAACGAAATGATTCACTTGAGCTCTATGTAAGTTATTTGAGACACAAGAAAGGACGTTTTTCCCTGCCAAATACTCCAGACTTGGCCTATGTCAAGGATGATAATATTAAGCTTTTGTTACCAACTCCTGCGTCAGGTGGTAGTACTGCTCGTCAGCAGGCATATCTTACTTTTAGCGTTGACCTGAGTGGCATAAATATTCGTTAAATTCAAGACATTATTCATGGATATGAGTAAAGCGTTTGATCACGTCTCTCATGAACGATTATTGGAAAAAGTTTCCAGATATGGAGTCAGAGGAACAGCATATAACTGGCTGGAATCTTATTTGTCCGACAGAGTACAATCAGTGGAAGTAACGAATTATAATGAACAAACTAAAACCTTAGAACCATTCCAATCTTCATTTATGTGTAATAGATATGGCGTGCCACAGGGCAGTATTTTGGGGCCGCCATTGTTTTTGCTCTACATTAATGATTTCCCAGAAGTTATAAATCATAAATGTGTACTGTTCGCCGACGTTACTACAATTATAATTAAAGGACGAGATAGAAATTCGTACGAACAAGAAATAAACATCGTTCTTGAAAAAACTATAGAGTGGCTAGAGGCTAATAATTTAAAAGTTAATATTAATAAAACTAAATTCATGCAATTTCATACCTTTCGATCAAAACCGCTGGCCCTAAATATATCTTATAAAGGGGTCGCCCTGGCAGAAACTGAGTCTGTTAAGTTTCTTGGAATCAATTTAGATAAATTTTGTTCATGGAAAAATCATTTAAATGACATCTGTGTTAAAATAAATAATTTTACATATCCTCTGAGACGTATTAGCTGCGAGGTATCCAGAAATGCTGCAATAACGGGTTTCCATGGCTATATAACCTCCACTCTAAGGTATGGTGTTATCCTGTGGGGTCGTTGTGTGGAGATAGATCAAGCATTCGTAATGCAAAAAAAGTGTCTAAGAGCTATATTTGGGCTGAAGCAAGTAGAATCATGTCGTCCATTCTTTAGGAAATATAAAATACTAACGCTACCGTGTATTTATATATTAGAATGCTGTATATTTGTTTTCAAACATAAGAGACTTTTCCAGCAAGCGACAAACTACTATGCCCCACGATCTATGTATACTAATAAGTTATTTAAACCAAGGACGAATCTCACACTTACAGGTAACAACAGCTATATTATGTGCATAAAATTGTATAACAAAATACCGAATTCCATAAAAACGCTACCATTTTCTAGATTTAAAAATAATTTGACGAGGTTTTTAATGGAAAAATGCTTTTACAGTGTACATGAGTTTTTGGATTATAAATTGTAAGTTTTGTTAATTGCACGGTCATTTTAAATAATTATTGTGGCGAATCTCTCAATAATGACATTATTATGATTGCCATTTATGCTTATTAGTTTTTCATTATTATATAGACATTTATTTAATTCTATAAAACAATTTTAATGGGATTATCGGTTTAATGACTGCATGATTATGATCAAAAAATTAATTTAAATAAAAATACAGTGTACATGAGCTTTTAGGTTATAAATTGTAAGTTTTATAAACTGCACGGTCATTTTAAATTATTTTTGTTATATTATTGGGTGGCAAATCATTGTTATTGAAATGATTATTATTGACATTTATGATTGTTACTTTTTCTTTTTTTTCTTTTTCGACATTTATTTAATTCAGTAATACAATTTTTAAGAGATTATCAGCTTAATGACTGCATGATTGTGATATATAATTAATTTAAATTAATAATAAATATGTAACGTTAACTTTAGCTTATATTTGCACGCCGAAATTAAAGGCAGAATAAGAGAACTATTTCATATATTGTACCAACCTTCTGTACCATATTTATGCAAATAAATGATTTTTGTTTTTTGTTTTTTTTTGTTTTCGATTCCTGTGTTAAAGTTACTTACCTTAACTGTTGATTTTATAAGACTGAAATGAATGTTCCTAACGATTTTATAGCGATCTTGGTATAATTTTTGATTATTAACTAGTTATTAAGAAAATAGTTATGATTCGAAGACATGTGACATCTACCAATCCGCACTAGGCCCGCGTGGTGGATTTATAGCCCATTCCCTCTCATTGAGAGGAGGCCGTGTCCCAGCAGTGGGAACATTATAGGCTGATGATGATGATGAGTTGTGATGACTATACCTACATACAAGAAAACAAAGACTATTAGGAGTAGGTAGGTTAAAACGACAAGATGTTGGTACTACAATTAAATCAAGACTGAAATTTGACTCTGTGTACCAGAATAGGTAGCTGATTAACTAGGCGCTTACCGATCTCCTATTTCTAATTTTTAGGATTTTGTAAGTTTTGTTAGTCAGAGGACTTTATACAATAAAACATAAGTTGGTTATTCGTTAGAGCTGTGCCTTACACTTACAGATGTGTTATTTTTTATTATGTTATTTTGAGGTTTTAGGAGTGGCTGATAATGAAACAGAGGTCAAAATGAAAATCCAAGCTGGCGCAGACGAAATTTTTTTTTTTGCTATCATTATTTCGTGGCCTACCGTCCGTGGAGAACCACTCCACGCCACTGCTTGGGTTCCAGGGTCCCAGTACCCTGTTTAGAGTAGACAGTCCCGCGACCCCGGCCGCATAGATAATACACTATATAATACAAGATAGATGTGCAACTGAGGTTTTCGGTTTCAAAAACTTTGTACCCCAACTGTTAGATGGCGCTTTTAGTTTTCGTTTCTAGTATTAAATCCTTTTATTGAAAAAAGCTTGTTATTTATTTGTGTGGAATAAACAAATGTGTATAAAATAAACTATGATGACAACATCATGATTATTCTAGTCTTGTCTTAAAGAAAATATAGAATTCGAAACATACACATGAGAATTTACTTAGTGGGGTGGGCAACTGGTGGAACTAATGGCGCTAGCAGCGCATGAACCAAACATAGTCATTGGTTGAAAATCTGTCAATGTCATTTTATATTTCAATTTAGATTGACCTCATTGGTCAGATTGGGTCTAAGCTATGGACGCGCCATCTACAATCAGCTTTGACCAGCCTTCCCCGTTCTCAAAATAAATAACAATCATTCGTCAATAAAAGGAAAATCATTCTTCGAAATCTTAAGCTAGAAATGACATCAATAAGAGCCATATCAATAAATGAATGCTAAATAGAAATGAAAAAATATGTATTTGTTGTTGTTGATGTTTTTACAAATACAATACAATACATCCAAAAAGCACTTTAAGGCCGTCTTTCTCGGCATTTTGCAAATCAAAAAGGTTTCAGAGGGTCCAAGGGAGAGGGTCCAACGTTTATAGCAGGTATCAAGAAAACAAGCACAGTATTATCTTGCAGTAGAAAGATTGAGCGTTATTGTTTTTGTATTAAATTTAGGAATGCATGTGGAAATAAATAGTTTTAAATTTAAAAAAAAAATTTTTACGTCGTAAAAGAGCACAAAACAGATTACCAGAACAATACGAAACGACGAACGTAACATAAAAAAGTTTTTAAATGTACCTACTGTTACTACTTGAAGTGAAAACGAAAAGGAGTTATTTATTTTGCTATAATATTTTTAAATTTATATGTAATACTAGCTGTTGCCCGCGGCTTCGCCCGCGTAAAGTTCGGTAACCGTCCCACTGGATCATATTAAAGGGATAAATAGTGTCCTACGTGTTAATCCAGGTTATGAACCATCTATGTGCCAAAATTCATAATCATCACAATCATCATCACTATCACAACCACCATCATTATCACAATCATTATCACAATCACCATCACTATCACAATCACCATCACAATCACAATCACAACCACAATCACGATCACCATCACCATCACCATCACCATCACAATCACCATCATCATTATCATCGTGATCACATCCATTATCACTATCACAATCACCATCACTATCACAGTCACAATCACAACCACTATCACAATCACCATCACTATCACAGTCACAATCACTATCAGCATCACAATAACCATCACCATCTCTATCACCATCACAGTCACCGCCATTATCACAATCACCATCACAATTACT
Organism: Xestia sexstrigata; assembly: GCA_941918905.2. Classification (NCBI taxonomy): domain Eukaryota; kingdom Metazoa; phylum Arthropoda; class Insecta; order Lepidoptera; family Noctuidae; genus Xestia; species Xestia sexstrigata. The sequence continues at coordinate 742,649 of OW799203.2, read as the reverse complement.
ATCACAATCACCTTCATCTCTCTTCTTCATAAGGAACGTATGTGCCAAATTTGGGATCTCTAGACTCGGCGGTTTAGGCTGTGCATTGATTTTTAGACTTTGTCACCCCATTTCCCCCTCTTAGGGGTTGAATTCTGAAAAACCCTGAAACCCGTTTCTACTCATTTATCAAAAGGAGCACTTCTGTGAAGTTTCGAATAAAATAGTCTAACTAATCTTGTTTCCCCATACAAACTTTGGAGCCCCGTTAAACCCCATAGGGGGTGAATTTTGAAAAATCCTTTCTTAGTGCACCCCTAGACCACACAAGGATCCTACTTACTACTACTTATTTATTAATATTTAGTATTACTTTTATTGTATTGTTATCAACTAGCTCTATCTATTGGCAAACATATAAAACTATGGCCAAACTTAGCGTACTTAACCACACAGATGGCAGCACTGTCTATAAAAATGTTGTTTGAAGCCAATGTATGGAAGTTATATTTTTAAATTTGGCACATAGCTGGATTAACATGTAGGACACTATCCCTTTTTTTTCTTCGGATGGGAAATCATCAAATGACTTCTCCCGCTCTGGGCGGAGCAGGAGGGAGTGTCAGACTTTTACTGACTAAAACCCATCCATGTTCCTTCATCGCCCTTTGAGTTCCGGGGTCACGGTATCTCTTTCGAACAGTCCCGCAACCCCGGCAGGCATCGGTCCTTGATGAGAGTCAGCAATAGGAAGGGGTCCTTCCTATTGCTGACTCTCTTTGAGGCGCGCGTGGAACATGAACGCGCCGTCGACACGGCCTGTCGTCATGAGACGGACGGACGGCGAGCTAGCCCATAGCCCACCGTCCACAGGCCCGCGCCTACGGTGGCCGGGGGCCACGTGGTGGCCCCCGACGCCCGGGGCGTCTCCCGGGGTGGCCGGGACGCTGTGAGGTTCTCTCCCTCTCACGTTCCGCCACCTCCTTCTCTAGCATTACTGCTTCGCAGAAGGAGGTGACGGCGTCCCATTCCGTCTTGCTCCGGACCATGGCTTGCACCAGGGCCGGACGCGAGGCACACCTCCACTGTGTGCTTCACCGTGTCCTCCGGTCGATCCTGGCAGTGGAAACACCCGGGCGTTTCCTCCCGCCCGATTCGGTGCAGGAACCTCCCAAAAACACCGTGTCCGGTGAGGACCTGCGTCAGGTGGAAGGAGAGGACGCCGTGGCGTCTCTCAAACCACTCCTCAAAGAGGGGACTTACCGCCACTATTGTGGCGTGCCCTGCACGGGGTTGCGACAGTCGCTCTCTCCATGTCGCCATGAGATCACGCCGGAAGCGACAATTTGCCGCGGCAGCGGAGTTTCCCCCCGGCGTAGCACCTCCGCGCGCCATTCGTGCAGGCGCGCGAGGGCTATCGCCTCCAGATCCCAATCCGGCAAGGAGGCACGCCGCCTCGCGGGAGATCGTGCGGTACCCACGGGCCAGCCTTACGGCTACCACCTTTTGGGGCGCGTTCAGGTAATGGGCGGCTCGCCGCCTCAATGAACGCGCCCACACCGGGGCCCCGTAAAGGGCCATGGACCGCACGACTCCCGCGTAGAGCTTCCGGCAGGATGCGTTTGCCCCCCCCCAGGTTGGCCAGGAGCCGCCTAAAGGCAGCCCCGGTCCGGTTCCAGTTTGGGGGCCATACGTCGGAAATGCTCCACGAAGTTCCATCGGCTGTCAAGGACGAGTCCCAGGTACTTCAGCGTCGACTCGACGCCGACGGATACCCCTCCTAACGTCAGTGAGGATCCCGGAGGTGGCGCATTCCGAGGCCCATGAAAGCACATGGCCTCGGACTTGTGCAATGCCACCTCGAGACCCAGTTGCCGGATCCTCTCGACGACTATCGCAACCCCGCGTGTCATTATTTCGGCCGCCGCCTCGTGCGACCCCCCTTGTGCCAGCACCAGCGTGTCATCTGCATAGCAGACCACGCTGACGCCGCTAGGGAGGTCGGCGCGCAGCACCCAGTCGTACCCGATGTTCCACAAGGACGGCCCTAGAACCGATCCCTGTGGAACACCGCACGACATCTCTCGCCGGTTCCATTCTCCGCTGCGACCGGGGTAGATAACGGCTCTGTCCGTTAGGTAGTCCCCGACCACACGACGAAGGTAGGTCGGCACCCGGTGATACCGTAGTGCCTCCCTAATGCAGCTCCAGGGCATGGAGTTGAAGGCGTTGGCGATGTCAAGAGACACCGCCAAGACAACCCCACCCCGGGACACCGCATCCCCCGTCGTGAGGGCTCTCACGCGCATGATGGCATCCACTGTAGAGCGCCCCTTGCGGAAACCAAACTGGTGTTCCGCAAGATCCGGCCCCGTCCCCGCAAGGTGCTCGGCGAGGCGGTTTGCAATTACTCTTTCAAAGAGCTTGCCCACCTCGTCGAGCAACACTATGGGCCGGTATGCGGACGGAGAGTCCGCAGGGCGCCCCGGCTTCCGAATGAGGACCAGCTTCCCCGTCTTCCAACGAAGCGGGAACTGGCCCCTCTCCAAGCATGCGCTTAGGAGCCACTCTCAGGTCTACCCCAGTCACTTCCGGTAGGACACTATCCCTTAGGTATGATCTAGTGTTACATAGTTACCGACCTTCACGCGGGCGAAACCGCGGGCCACAGCTAGTATAGTTATATAATATAAAGTTCGATTACCACTGACTCACTCAATCACTGACTGACATAATTGTTTTCCCAGATGGTGGAGGGGGAGGGGGTATATTTTGACAGATTCGTAAACAAGTAACTCTCACGAGTAGGGGAAAAGTGCCAAACTACCCTTTTTTGCCCTCCTCCCATCGTATCTCGGAAACTAAGAGAACCATGTTCTGGTTTTTTTACGGATTCGTATAGAGGAGGCTCAGAAAAGTAAAAACCACTTTTCAAAGTTGCCCCCCTTGCCCCCTATAAGCGGATCTTGGAAAATTTGAGACTTGGAACCTTTTTTTTCAGATTCATAAAAAGGGGCCTAAAGTTAGTCAAAATCATTTTTCAAAACGCCCCCCTCTCCCCATCGTATCTCGGAAATTAGGACACGTTGCGGCTTTTTGATTTTTACTATACTTTATTATTGAAATTTGTATAACCTCCCTACCTCCCCTCCCCAAACTCCCTTAAAATTGAAAGAGCTGTAACTTAAGGACGCTGTTACGTTTTCGATGAACGATGAGGTATCTAAAGTCGCACACAGCAACATCACGCGTACGCACACATTGAACCACTCTGAGCGTTCGATTTTTTACTTCACTTATATAATCTTGGTCCTTGATATTATTTTTTAATTTTATTGTGTTAGGTAAATGCGCATGTTTTGAATTGAATTTTAAAATTCATTCTGCTATTTTATGAACTAAAACTAACGTTTTCCGACTGCTTTTTGCCTAAGCTATCATTGATTCCTGAACATTACTTGGACCTTTGAAAATGCACTTGGTATTCTGTTACTTAGTACCGTCGCGTCGCACAGTATGTTATTTTGCCTTAGTTGCGGACACGCCAGTGTTAAGTTTTTTTTTGGAAATTGTTAACCAAACAAAACACCTATTATAACTCCGCCAGATTTAACTACTCTAAGTAAGAGAAAATAAGAAAATCGATAAACATCCTTAAAACCATATAAACACAATATTTTGTTTTTGGATTTGGTTTTTACACTAAATGTTAAGTTATTATAGGAATTCACTAGGAACCATTTTTTTTTTATTTATCTTGCTCACCCATGTGGGTTTTTTTTTCTATGACTTAGTAATTAATTCTTTGTCTGGCTCATAATGGTCGTGTTTTCTTTAAAAATCGAATTATTGATTACTGTAGTGACTATCGCCACACAAAAAACCGTATGCAGCAAACCCAAGAATTCAAAAATGTTGAATTTTAAAATTGTGGGTACAATACTGTTAGGAAGAAATGAAGTTTTACGTACTATTATGAAGAACTGAGGTTGTGCGCAGCATAAGTTACTCGCGAGAGACTCTTGTAGGGAATATTGCTCCGATTTATCATTTATCCTATTTTCATAATTACTAAATTTCAATATTCCGAAATCCGAACGTTCATAATAACTATTCTCAAAATACCGAATTTCAATAGTCCGAGTCCGACTTGATAAAATGAAACATTATAATGTTTTTATCATTTTTTTTACCTACATGTTCAGAATTACGCGGCACGGGGTAGGATAGGCAGAACGCACTCGTTGAAGACCTTAGGTCTTTAGGCTCTGTAGAATACGCAACGACAAGATCCGACAAAGTTTTCCAAATGCTGCCCAGCCCAGCTGGATTCTTCTGGTAGCCTTCCTCTCAAAGTTGTTCTTACTAAACTGTACAGTTTGCCCGATGTAAGTATGTTCTCGAACAACCTCGAGAGGACCACCATAGACAACAATAGATCCTGGGGTGACGTGTTCGTAGAATATAATCTGGGTTTTGTCTAAGTTCATCCTGAGACCAATGAGTATTGAAGAATCTACTAGACCATCTAGCACTTGCTACAAGTCGTGCTGCGATACAGCCAATATGACGATATCATCTACAAATCTCAAGTGTGAGATGTAGTCGCCGTTGATGTTAATGCCACGTCCTTCCCAGTTCAGCGTCTTAAATATATCCTCCAGTGTGTTGGTGAACAATTTCAGGGGAATTACGTACCCTTGCCTCAGCCCCCGATGCAATGGGATGTGCTATATTTGTGGTTCTCAGCACGATGGATCGCTAGTCTATTTGGCACTGCTGCAGAGACTCCAGGACTGACCAGGTTTTGATAGAATCAATAGCCTTCTCATAGTTCAAAAATGCAAGACACAGAGGCCAATTATAGGTACTCTTCGGACTGTATAATCTGCCGCATTGTGTGGATGTGGTCTAGGGTGCTGTATCCTGCTCGAAACTCGGCTTGTTCTGTTGGCTGAAAGTCGATTCGCGTTATTCGCGCTAGACGATTCATGACGTCTTTTGAAACCAGCTTGAACACGTGGCTAAGGAGCGAAATGATATCCATTTCGCTCCTTCGTAATTCTTTAAATGGTCTTGTTCCCCTTTTTAAATAAAAGAACGACGATAAATTCGAAACGATGATATCCTCATTCCCCACTAGATTTAGTCAACTTCGTCAGGTGGCTTCTCCCAAGTAATTAGACGGACACATTGGACCCCCAGTTTTGCTCAATTGCTTTTTCTATTGAGCGTGTGCTGGAGTATCGAAAATCGCGTCTTACCAATTTTCTTATTATTTCGCTGAGTGCCTGTAGTTCTGTCGAAGTGATGAGTGGGTTTTCACGTCGTTCCGTCATAAGCTCCAGAATCTACTCCGAAAGTTTGGACTTGCTGCCCGTATGCCCAATTTTGCAAAAACGCGTCTAGAGCTTCTTCCCTGAAGATTTCCACCATTTGGTGGAGCGCCTGGTCAATATCATAACCTTTGTAACTGTTCATTAATAAATAGAGCAAGAGCATTTTGTATTAAGCAAAAAAAAAAACCCGAAAATTTCCGAAAAGCCCGGGTACCCAGTTTTGGAAAAAAAAACCCGAAAACGAAAAACCGGTTCTGGAAAATAGCCAGTTTTCGATGCCCTTGTGGTAACTAATTTGAAAAAATTTCATTAAGTAAGTAAGGGGGAATAATGTGGGCGGGAGGAAACGCCCGGGTGTTTCCACTGCGAGGATCGACCGGAGGACACGGTGGAGCACACGGTGGAGGTGTGCCCCGCGTGGGCGGAGCACCGCCGTGTCCTCGAAGCGGCGATTGGCGGCGGCGACCTCTCGCGTCCGGCCTTGGTGCAAGCCATGGTCCGGAGCGAGACGGAATGGGACGCCGTCACCTCCTTCTGCGAAGCAGTAATGCTAGAGAAGGAGGTGGCGGAACGTGAGAGGGAGAGAACCTCACAGCGTCCCGGCCGCCGCGGGAGACGCCCCGGGCGTCCGGGGCCACCACGTGGCCCCCGACCACCGTAGGCGCGGGCCTGTGGACGGTGGGCTATGGGCTAGCTCGCCGTCCGTCCGTCTCATGACGACAGGCCGTGTCGACGGCGCGTTCGTGTTCCACGCGCGCCTCAAAGAGAGTCAGCAAAAAGGAAGGGGTCCGAAAGGACCGAAGCCTGCCGGGGTTGCGGGACTATTCGAAAGAGATACCGTGGCCCCGGAACACAAAGGGCGATGAAGGAACATGGATGGGTTTTAGTCAGTAAAAGTCTGACACTCCCTCCTGCTCCGCCCAGAGCGGGAGAAGTCATTTGATGATTTCCCATCCAAAAAAAAAAAAAAAAAGGGGGAATAATGTTAAAGTATTAAAAAACATCATCAAGAAAACCGGTAACTTAGTCTTTTGCACAAGTTACCGCTTACCTATTCCTCCTCGTCTTTGTTTCCGTTTCCTGCGCGAACCTCACACTAGCGCGCATACACATAGACACTTTCCGTTCAAACACCAAATCAAAACGGCGGCGGCGCGCAGCGGCATGCGAGCCGGCTCCGTGATAAACTAAGAAAACACAAGAACCCCTCAAGATAGTTGTGTAAATATCAATCAAGGGACGTCCCAAACTATTTAACGTAGTGCACTGGAAGAATCTCTCTCGGCAAACAACTCTCTTTCGAGAATAAAAGTAATGACCAGGAAATTGAAAGAAGGATAAAAGGGTCATGGAAAAAAATTTGGAGCTTGAAGGAAATTTTAAAAGTCAAATGCCAATCAAAATTAAGAGAAATGTCATGAATACCTGTCTCCTACCGTCACTCACATACGCTTGCCAAACGTGGAAATTCACACGCAATGTTAAAAACAGAATAAATTCATGCCAACGGAGCATGGAAAGAAGCATGATGAAAATTCGAAAAATTCAGAAAATTCGCAACTCTACTATAAGAGAAACAACAGGAGTAATAGACGCACTAAATTATGCTATGAGTTTAAAATGGCGATGGGCAGGCCATGTGGCAAGAATGAGCGATGATAGGTGCACTTCTCGGCTGACATCATGGCCAGGCCCCCAAGGAATTAGAAAAAGGGGAAGACCTAGAAGCAGATGGGCTGACGACATTGAGGGGACGGCTGGTAAACTATGGAAAGAAATCGCCACAGATACAGATTTCTGGATATCTTTGAAGGAGGCCTTTACCCTCAAATAATTCACGCTAATTAATTCAATTCAAAGTAATTTAATTTAATAATAATATTTTAATTTAAAAAAATATTTTAATTTAATAATAATATTTTAATTTAATAATAATATTTTTTATTTTAAAGTAATTAAAATGAACCTTGGCAGCTAAGAGATGACCAGTCCCAACTGACAGCGCCCGTTCACAAACATGACGTATGTACCGGCGCCATTCAACTCAACCATATTGAAGGGAACTAAATGACCCAACACACCCGCCACCATCAGCGAGACATTTAAGTGAGCATGACATTCTCTCCGCCACCAAGGCATATTCAAGTCAATGAGAGATAAATAAATGTAAATGGTGGCTGAACAGTACAAAGTACTCACACATGTGCTATGCAATTATATAATACTAAGAACTGGAATCTATATAATGCAAGTTTATTTTTACAATTTCTGCAGCTTCCACAATACATGAATATGGGAATCAATTCTTCATCTTCTTCTTTACGTGTCGATGGACTCAAATAATGCCCGACCCGAACAATCAATAAATTTGCCCCCCCCTATGGTTGTGGAGCAGGACCAGCATTTAGCCAAGCATTTTTATCATCAATTTATTCCCCCAACTTATAATATGCTTGCCTACATAGTGTGCGTTTTATACAAGATTTAAATTTCGTCTCGTTCAGTTGAAGAATGTGGGGAGGTATTTTATTGTAACATTTCAAACAGTACCCCATGAAAGATGAATCTACTTTAGCAAGCCTGAAACCTGGCTGAACTAGTTGGTCCCTATTTCTAGTGTTATAGTGGTGTCTGTCACCTCTTCTACTGAAAAAATGCCGATTTTTCCTAACGTACATGATGTTTTCATAGATGTATTGACAAGGTACTGTCATGATATTAATTTCCTTAAACAGTTCTCTTAGAGAATCGCGTCTACGTAATTCATAAATGGCTCTGATGGCTCTTTTCTGCAAAAAAAATATAGACTCGATGTCTGCAGCCCGTCCCCATAGTAAAATACCGTATGACATAATACTATGAAAATAACTAAAATAGACTAGCCTCGCGGTATCAATATCAGTAAATTGACGGATTTTTCTAACAGCATATGCTGCTGAGCTCAGCCGTCCTGCAAAAGATGTTAAATGAGGACCCCATTGTAACCTTGAATCGAGCGTGATTCCCAAGAAAACCGTTTTATCGACAAATTCTAGTTTCTCTTGATTCAATATTATGTCACAATCACTACTTTTGACATTTGGTAGAGCAAATCTAATGCACTTAGTTTTTTTCCCATTTAGTACTAAATTATTGGCGGTAAACCAATTGTGGACCTGCAGTAGGGCGTTATTTACGTCATCAAGATTAGTGGCACGTCTGTTTATCCTAAATATTAAAGAAGTATCGTCAGCAAACAACACCATATGCGGATGGTTGTTAAATAAATGGGGTAGGTCATTAATATACACTAAAAAGAGGAAGGGACCCAATATCGAACCTTGTGGTACACCCATTTTTACTTTTAAACCCATTGAGTTGACTCCATTTATTTGTACCTGCTGCTGTCTATCATTCAAATACGATTTTATTAAACTGAGCGCAAGTTTACCTAAACCGTAATGCTCAAGTTTCAAAATCAGGGTTTCGTGATTTACACAATCAAATGCCTTCGAAAGGTCACAGAAGATTCCTATGGCATCTTGTGCCTCTTCCCACGCAGTAAATATGTATTTTAATAAAGTGACACCGGCGTCAGTTGTACAACGTCCTTTGGTGAAACCATACTGTTGCTCGTGTAATATTTTATTGGTGTTGAAATGGTTAAGCATTTGATTGAGCATTATCTTTTCAAACACCTTGCTGAAAACCGGCAACACGGATACGGGCCTATAGTTATTGGTGTCCTTACTGTCCCCGGATTTAAAAAGCGGTTACTGAATTTCATTAGATCTGGGAAGACCCCTTGATCCACGCACAAATTAAATATTGAGGCTAAATACGGCGCTACAGTCTCAATAATTGAGGTACAAGCTTTGATAGACATACCCCATAGATCTTCTGTTAATTTGATCTTGATTTGCTTAAAACCTTTTATGTCTGTTAAGGGGTTTATATGCTGAAATTTAAATTTATTTGGACAGGCTGAAACGTTCGCTTTCAATAAATCAATAGAAAGCAAGGCAGAGGAATTTAAGGTTTCTGTAGTTTTAAGTGGGATACTGGTAAAGAAATTTACAAATTCTTGAGCAACTTCATTGTTGGAGCTCACAAGGCCACGCGATGTCTTTAGTGTGAAGTCAAAGTTTAAAATCTTTAAAATGTATAATATATTATTGCATGTTGATTTTCTTTTACATATTGATTAATTATATTATATTATAATACAAAAACTAAATCTGTAAAAGATATTAATTAACTTAGGTGTGAATTAAAAGGCTTTTTTATTTTTATTTATTTATTTTATTTACTGGAAGAATTCTAATCGGGTGTGAAGTGAATAGGTGTGCAGCACTCCACAGCCACGTGAGTACCCAACTGCATCATTTCCTTCGTTCCCCTTGTTAAAAGGCTATTTTACCGGTGGGTTTACAGTCATTATAACGAAGGGATAGAAACACAACTGAAGGATCAGTCCAGGATTACTTGGTTAAAACAGGGATTGCGTAGAAATATATAGATTTAATCCGCACGGTTCTATGGCTGAATATCAAGTGAGCTACTCAAAATGAAAATAACAGTTGTCATTTTAAAAGTGACAACTATAACGGCACGTCAGTTGAATATCGATACTAAAACGAATCGATTAAAGCGACACCGATAGGTATATATGAAGTCGAATAAATATTATAAGGCTAACACAACATACAGGGTACGGAAAAAACGCCGCTACGCGCTACGAACTATGTCGTAGTAAATCCCGAATCATAAAAAACTAAAAGTAAAAAAACTTTTTTAAAAACTAGCTTTTTTTTAAAATATGCGCTAAAAAGAATAAAATAAACTTTTACTTTCAACATGTAACGTCATTACACAATAAAATTTATATGATATAAAAGCTTGTCGCGAGTTTCACCTGTGTAGATAAGCAAGTAGGTAAATTAAATAACTTGATCTAATTCATTTTATTTTTTTTATTTTATTCAATATCAGCGTAGGCTAACATAGGCTATATTTTATCCCCGTACTCCCACGGGAACGGGAATTACGCGGGTGAAACCGCGTGACGTTCGCTAGTTACCTATATTTATGTATAATTATTATGTTTGGGTTTAGATTTAAAGTTTTTAGTAAGTAGTAGTAAGTATACATAACACGTCAGAAATTGTAGGTCATCAATATTAAGTTGTCATAATTGAATAAAACTTCAGTCTACATTTCTGTTGTTTTATTTATGTTTTCATTATTATAGTAGATATACCTACCTGCCAAATACCTAATTCCTATAGCTACATTTAGGAATATTATTTCAGTAGGTAAGTACTCTAGGTAACCCACGGTAGGTAGGTAAGTAAGGTAACAGGTAGGTACACTTCTCACATGTATTTGGCTTGGTCTGTACGTCGCCTGCTGTACAACTTCACTGGGCTTTGGTTAGATTTATTAATCTCATTTGAACACAGTCTGACTTCAACAATGTATTAATCAGTCAAATAATATTATTATTCGTTCATTTCACAAAACATTTATTTTTAAATATAATTTAGCTTTTTAAGTAGGTACCTGCTACTGTAAAATCCAAATATTTTATTTCACATAGGCCTAGATGGGCACTTAAAAAACGTCGAAAAAGGTGCACGGTTCGCGTTGGTCGTTTCCATGGAGAAGAACCGGTAAGAAATTCCATGGTTACTCTTTTCATTTCAAATCATTAGGTAGGTATTACAATATTATTTATGTGTCGTGGTCTCTTCCTCCTGATCAGTTAACATTTTTTTCGCTATAATGTGGATGCATAGATAGACCTCGCCATACATTTTTCAGGAGTTGTAATCTCTGTAAATAAACGGTTTCTGCAGAATAAAAGCAACTTTAATGAGACTTTATAATGTATTGTGTCGCGTATCGCCCAAATTTTATATAAAAAAAAAAACAGGATTTTAAGGAGAATTTAGACCCAATAAAAAACGAAAAATCTTTACATGTGTGAGTGACCTGAATCGCGCCATCTGACAGAAATTTATAGAACTACCGAGAAAGAGTTCGTTACTGTTGTGTTACGAGTTAACGTTCGGTAATTCTGCTGTTCGAAAATATGAACAAGCGCCAAGGTTACCATCGAGTGACGCGGCGATGCGACGTTGCTATTCAAGAAGCAGCCCGCGTTGTTGCCAAATTGCTCCAGTCAGTCTATGCGTGATTGTCTTGACAACTTGCGAATCGTTTCCAAAATTGTGTTTCTAGCAAGTTAGCGCTGGCGCGCGGGTTTGCCCGCGGATTTTACATTTTATGATTGATAAAATGTTTTTTATTAGGGAATGAAAGAATGCTAGAAAGCAAAAAAAAATATCTGCGATCTGCCTTTGGTTCACACAGATACAATACTAATGTAATTATTGTATTATCTACTTTAAATACAAAGATTTAAAAATCTTTCCACTGTAAGTAGTATAGTCTATGTAAGTAGGTACTGATAATACATTTTTTGACACGGTTAGGTACTAATTCATTGGTTTGGGTTGAATAAAATCAGAGAATAGAAGTTCATGTAGGTAAACTTAGGGTATACCTAAATCAGGCGATCAGCGTAGGCAAACTTACCTATTTTTTTCCCAACTACCTACGCAATGGTGAAACGTAGGTACCTACTACTTACATCTATTGATTGAATTATAATTAATTCATGTGAAACCCGCAAGATAAGTGAATACACAGACAAACCACTTTGATTATATATATCATAAACATAAATGTTATGGTTAGCTAGCAACCACTTGTGTTGTTGTGTAAGATACTTACATGTGCCGTTATATACACTTAGGTACGTGTGATGTTATATATATTGTAATCTACGTACCTACATAATTCTTTCTAATACTAAATTCAGAATCATAGGTTATTGTAAATATCAAAATATTTAAAAAATATGTTATCTTTGTATGGTGGTACGAGTCAATGGTTCGAATCCAACCAAAAAATATTTAGGTAAATGTAGTGAGAGTAATTAAAACGATATTTGTATGAAAATATTAGCCATAGATAAATATTATTACCTACTTTATAGTAAGGTACAATATAAAGCTCTACAATTGAATAAATAATCTTTTATTTATTTAGTACACGTCACAATTTATTTACACGTTAGGTACAGTAAGCGTTCATAAATGCATAGGCACGCTAAGCTAAGGATTATATTGCTGTGAACGCACGGTCGAGCGTCCGTGCGTCTGATGTGTAAGTGGTCTCTATACAGTACGCACACTACAGCCACAGAGTTCGCCCAATGGCATGTCGTCGCGTCACACTTCACGAAACATAAAAATATATTTCTGTCTCTTTTGTTATACACGAAGCAAACGCATGATCTTATTTGTGTGACGACCTGTTCTTACCATTGGATAGCTAAAATTCACATATATTTACCAAGTGTTAGTAGCTGTTTGGGCTAAGCAATGGGATTACGATTGAAGAGATCCGAGTTATAATCCCGCTTACAATGTGTGGGTTTTTTGTTTCTTGGTGATATTAGTTTAGTATAATTATTATTTTGTTTTATGCAAAAAAATGTCAGTTTTTTTATATAATGGATTTGTAAGATATTAGTAAAAAAAAAAACTATAGTATTATTTTAACTATATAAGTGATTGTGTATTATCTTTTCGGTGTCGTGCTGAAAAAGTCGTGCTGAACGATAACAAAAATGTTTACTCGTTTTATTTATTTATAAAATTCCAAAACCAACAACTACCTAAATTCATTTCGATCAAGTTAAATATTCATAAAACTCATGTCTACCTCACAGAAATCTAAATTCTTGACTTATTTTTTCATGATCTACCTTCTTATCTTTACAAAATGTGTGCACAAAGCGAACAAGATAAAGAATATAATATTTCTGTACCTATATAGGTACAATATACCTATAATACCCAAAATAATTTAGCAGAATAATTTGTTAAGGTGAAAAGATATTTGATATCGAGCCTAGAAACAAAAGTATGCTTAGACCAATAATTATATTAATAAGAAATAGATTGGAACATAACAATTTAACCTCTAGTAATATATAGTATGCTTAATAAATAAATAAATATTTGTTTTTAGTTTTTGATATAATGTAAGGACATTCATCTTATAAATAATTTGGTCCTCTTTCTTTAAATTAACGCTATCTGGACATTTGAATTTCCATGTTTGAATAAAACGACATCTAGTGGTGTCGGAAGTTACTACTATTTACTTTGCATGTGTGTGTAAAAAGTAAATTCATGCGGATATAATATCTTTATTATGTTCTAATCTTTGTATGATACCAGTTAACAAGCACAGTGATTAACTAAAAAAAATCAAGTTAATGCCCAAGGTGGCGCGTATATTATAGTTATTAAACATTTCTATGTTAGTTAAAAAAATTGAAAATTTTCTAAACTGTGGATGTGTCGTCATCTAGCGACAAAATGGCAGTGAGATCATCTATGCATCCACCTTAAATCATGCGGAGGCGCCGAGCCACGCCCCCTTAAAGTTTAAGCGGCCTTTACATTAATTTGGCTAAATTTAGTTCACTAAATTCAGACAGTGAGCGTTGGCGAAAAATAGCTTGCTCTTTACACTTGATCTAATTAGCTAGCTAACTCAGTATAACAGCGAATTCCAAGCGTGTCGTGCGTATTTGTCACTCTCATGGCACTCGCATGGCACCATCAAAACGTCAAAGGCTGTGTCAAAGGATAGGGCTCGTTTTAGCTATGGTTGCGTCGAGCTCGATTTTAATTACTAAAAAAAGAAGCAGGAAGTGTTGGATGAAAAATATTTGCTTTTAAGGCTGATGCTCCAGGGCAGCCCGCGAAATTCAAAATTTCTTACGTTTTTTGCAATTTTCAGGCCAGTGCTAGGTTGTATGTTGATTAAAATATTATTCGCGGCTGTAAATTATTATCATCAAAATCATCAATACAACCCTCCAAGTTCATAAAGGTGTACGGAACAAAAAAAATGCAGAAAAAGTAATTTCTACACCTTTATTCACCTAATGCCTTCTAACGTTTTCTTAGTTGATGAGGAAGTATTGAGAAAATTTTCACTACAAAATTCATAGTTTTCTCCGCTGAGAGTAGCAGACAACTAAACGCATTTCTTGTCTAAATCGGTTTACACTTGGCTAAATTCAGCATGTTAACTGATTTAGATCGGCAGACACGACTATGATTGTCTAACTAGTGTGTCTAACAGTCTGAATGTCTTTACACTTGTCTAAATTCAGAGTCTAATTCATTTAGCTAACTGAATTTATCCAAATGTAAAGCAGCCTTTTTTTTTTTTTTTTTTTTCGGATGGGAAATCATCAAATGACTTCTCCCGCTCTGGGCGGAGCAGGAGTGTCAGACTTTTACTAACTAAAACCCATCCATGTTCCTTCATCGCCCTTTGTGTTCCGGGGCCACGGTATCTCTTTCGAACAGTCCCGCAACCCCGGCAGGCATCGGTCCTTGCGGACCCCTTCCTATTGCTGACTCTCTTTGAGGCGCGCGTGGAACACGAACGCGCCGTCGACACGGCCTGTCGTCATGAGACGGACGGACGGCGAGCTAGCCCATAGCCCACCGTCCACAGGCCCGCGCCTACGGTGGCCGGGGGCCACGTGGTGGCCCCCGACGCCCGGGGCGTCTCCCGCGGCGGCCGGGACGCTGTGAGGTTCTCTCCCTCTCACGTTCCGCCACCTCCTTCTCTAGCATTACTGCTTCGCAGAAGGAGGTGACGGCGTCCCATTCCGTCTCGCTCCGGACCATGGCTTGCACCAGGGCCGGACGCGAGAGGTCGCCGCCGCCAATCGCCGCTTCGAGGACACGGCGGTGCTCCGCCCACGCGGGGCACATCTCCACCGTGTGCTCCACCGTGTCCTCATGTAAAGCGGCCTTAAGGCCTATTAGGAAAGCGTCAATTTGGCGCGCAAAATAACGTTTGGCGTGCGTCGTCAGTGCGCTCGGCCGATCTGTATTTAATTGTCTTTCATTCATTATTTCTATAAAAAGTCAAAGAGGCGGGGCTAGAGAGCGTTTCTATGTTGCGAGTGCAAGCAAAAATTAGCTTAGTTGTAGTCAGGCGGGAGTGTCCATGATAGTACCTATAGGTACACTGTTACAGGTACGACAGTCGACACCTGTCCCACAGGTGGCAAGCAGCTAAACACGGTGCGCTGTGTACAGTCAGCGTCTCAGCGATCAACTATAGAATTATGTGTATGATGTACCTATCTCTTTTACTGAGGGGACCTAAAACAACTGTGGGACAGTGCCATAATTATAAGTACACGTCCTACCAATATAAATTACCAACATAACTTAGTGAAAACCGCATCAAAATCCAATACTTACTTAATTCGGTATGTAAAGTATTTTTCAGGTATTTTTTTTATATTTTTATTTCGTAAAACATTTAATTTTAAGCCACTAATTTTAAGCTTTTTTTTTTCCAAGTAACAGTTTTTTTTTTATTATTTTTTAAAGTATTATTCGTGATGACGTCATTTCGTAGTCTGAATAGCTTTAACTCTTTGCCACGTTTTCAGCACATGCAAAAAACTATTAGATAACTTCAAACTTGACACTGACAGCAGTTGACACTTGACAGATACGATTTTTTGTTTTGTTGTGAAATGTGAATGCTGTGCTGTGGTCGAGGCTGTGATTTGAACTTTTTGTTTCGAGTTACTTTTCCTACGATTTTTAGCAATCCGTGCAATGAATCTGTCATCGACAACTGGTGCTAAATGCTTCGTACCATCATGTAGAAACACTACAACAAATAGCCGACACAAATTGTTTGTAAATGTGAAAGAAACGCTAAAAAAGAAGTGGTGCGAGGAGGTAAATGTGGAATACAAGCCTGGGCGTCGTCTTTTTTGTTGCGAAGATCATTTGAACGTAAGTGTTACAAAGACGGTACCTATGTAAGGACGAAGGCGAAAAGTAGGTAATAGAATCCTACAAAAAAAATTGAGAGAACATGGTCAGGGCTCTCGAAATGAAAATGAAATCTCGTGAACTATTTGATATTAGAACAATTTCAGCTTTCAATTTACTTCAAGCCATGTTTAACATTCAATCTTTTTGCAGTTGGAAGAAGATCTAGAAAACTACCAATATTACAAATTAATGAAAGGAAGACCTGTATTAAAAGCAACTGCTAAGCTACATAGAACACATGATTTGCCATCATGTAGTAAATATGTAAGTATCCCATCCCACATGAAAAGGTTTAAGTAGGTACAATGTTATGAGTTATGTTAATTCGGACATCAACATTTAATTACTGTTTTAGGAAACAAAAACTGTTGCGGGGGAATCATCTAGCTTAAAATCTCTCCTACTGAAACCTATTGTGACCTCACAGATGCATACCGAGAACTGTTTTACTAAGATGCCTACTCAGCCTACTGCTACATCATATGCCTCAACACATGCAATAAAAGTAAGATTTATTTATTTATACTATTATTAGTCCATATTTTTTGTTTATAAATGTTTATTTTAGATGTATTATAATAATTATAATGTTTTTTTTTTTAATTTTAGATTGATTCTTCTACTCAATGTCACGTTGAAATGATGGACAGGAGTACCTCAACTAGAAGGTTAATGCAGGAAACAATGGATTTGCCTTCACTGGCATCTTCAGCATCCTCGGCATCTTGTGAAATTACACCAGTGCCCTCACTTTATGGCTTTACATCTGATACAGAAACCACTGCATTATTAAATAAAGATCACAGTTCCCGAAACCAGATGATGAAATTTATTGCCGAAGACCCAAAGGCATACTTAGGTTTACCAAAACAATATTATTGGTTGATTAAACACATTGCAACTCAAAGTGTCACAAAAATAAGTGAACTCTTTATCATTATAGTGTTATTTAAAATTAAAATAAATGATCCTGTAAATATAATTTGTGACCAATTCCAGATTTCAAGAGTAACATTTTCACAAGCACTTTATACAGGACTACAAGTTCTAGCAAACTTTTTCCAAAATTGTAATTTATATACCTACTTTGTTACAAATTAAACAGAATCTTCCATTAGCATTTAAAATTAGATACTCAAATGTATGCATAATATTGGATGCATTTGAAATAGAAATTCAAAAACCACATAACCCCATACGTCAAGCACAGACTTGGTCCCAATACAAGAATGCTAACATGGTAAAATATTTGATTGGTAGTACCCCTATGGATTTGTATCTTATGTCTCAAAGGGTTATGGTGGTAGAATATCAGATAAAGCTTTAGTAGAAAAAAGTGACTTAATTGAATGTTTACCTGACTGTGCAGTCATAATGGCTGATAGGGGTTTCAAAGAAATCGAATCTCATTTAATGGCGAAAGGCATAAAGCTTCTGCGCCCTCCAAGTGTTTATGCCTCGAGTAAACCAACGAAAGAAGAAGTTATTCAAAGTAAAGTTGTGGCAAGTTTAAGGGTGCACATAGAAAGAGTTATTAGAAGAGTTAGGGAGTTTCGATTTCTAAAACCTCATTCAGTAGTCAGTTACAAACATGTTGGATACCTAGATAATGTAGTGTTAATTGCATGTGGTTTAATAAATTTACAAAGTGAAATAATAAAGACTGATTAAGTAACATTATCATTTTATTTGTAATATGCACTAAACAGTAAATACTGTTGAATTTACAAGAATCAAGCAGTTAGTACAATACCTTACACTTATTTTACACCTTATAATATGTTACTATTATTTTATACATAAAACAGTAAGTTTTATGTCTTGGCACTAATAATAATCTTTTTGTATATAAACATTCTCCAAAACATCAACGCTTTATCAATCAGGTCCCTAGTGTATTGAGCGTCGTAATTTAGCCAATACAGGGTAATCTTTTTATTTTCTTCAAATTTTGGATCAGCCACACAGAATACTGCTTTTTGTTTTTTTGCTGCATGCATTTGGGTTTGCATTTGAGCAACATATCTATTTTGGATTATACCATTATCAACATGTTTTCAGTTTTTTCTGAAGATGGACATTTACATTCTATTATAAAATCCTCCCCTACTCCATCAGGTGAAGCACCTACTACTCCATTAATTAGGATAAAACCAGATTTTTCTATTTTGAAGTTCAATTTTTTTTCTGCCTCCTCAATAACACTTTGTTCCAAGATTTTGCCTCTTTTAATAAATTTTGTTTCTGGTACTTTGTAACCACCCAAAATTTGTTGCACTAGTGTGCCATCAGTTTTGCACCTTGACGCTTCATATATTTTAGAGGCTGTTATTCTTCCTTGTCTAATATTATGCCACAGTTTTGAATTAATTTGTGATTTTGTTTTAAGTTTAATTTCACTTAGAACACTTGGGGTTACTTTATTGTTTAAAAATGACATGTATTTATCAAAATCTTCATTTTCGTTTTTTAGATACTCCACAGTTAAATCAAATATGTTAAAACTTGGCTTTTCATTTGAAAAACATGTTGCCAATGAATTTGATACCCTTTGCTTTCTACATTCTTGAATGAATTTTATTAAAACACTTGGATCCTTCAAGCCCGGGTGACACGAGGCTAGTAAATCAAGCTAGTGAGCCAAGCTAGTGCTGCCAAGCTAGTAAGCTAGTGACACTAGCTTCGTGTAGACGGAACTAGCTTCGTTTACAAGCTAGTAAGCTAGTGTGGAAGCTAGCAAGCTAGTGCCTCAAGCCAGGATAGTTTTAATAGCTTGGGGTTCTATTTTTCAAGCTAGTAGGCGCCCCCCACCACCCGTTTTACTATCCTGGCTTCGTTACTAGCTTCGTGTCAACCGCGAAGCTAGCGAACCTAAGCTAGTGTGCAGTCGGAGAGCGTGGTGAGAGTGCGTGCAATTTGTTAAAATGCCGAAATTAGCGGACAAAATTAATTTAAAATTCGTTCAACTGTACAGAGAAGAGGAATGTTTGTGGAATGCAAGTATTCCATCTTACAAGGACAAGCAAATGCGAGACTCGTCACTAGAAAAAATACGCGACATACTAAATAAAGATGGAATAGAAATGTCGATAAAAGAGATTAAAAATAAAATTAAAAATCTAAGAGCTACATATTGTCAAGAATTAACAAAGATAGAAAACTCTGAGAGGTCTGGAGCAGGAACTGCAGAAGTCTATAAGGCAAAAATTATTTGGTTTGAGGAAATGCATAATTTCATAAAAAAGGTGCCAATGAAGAGAAAAACTTCGGTAAGTTATTTTAATATTATTTACTCTTTACAATTATTTACCTTAAAAGTACTTATTGAAATATTAATAATCGTCGGCATTTTTAATTTTTCTTGTAGTTTTGTCTGAATTAACGAATCATTCTTGCTTGCCATGGTACTGCTCCATCATTGTTGAAACATCTCTTAAATTTCTCCCTTTTTTCGATAGCTGACAGAGAAGAGTGGTTACTTCCCTGTCGACTGATACTGGGTAAACATAAATTTTCCATTCTCCATGAACCGGGAATAATGTTTCCCGCTTCAATGTCTTCTTGGTCGACATCACTACTAATGCAATAAGTGCTTTTTTGCTCTTTTCGTAACCAATTATGCAAGCACATGATGCTAGTACAATTTTGTCTACTGTTTTTACGTCAACTGCGATTGGTCTTTGATAAACACGAAATCGGCTTGCCAATATGCCAAAGGCATTTTCTACAGTTCTTCTGGCTCTACTTAGCCGGTAGTTGTATACTTTTTCTTCATGTGTTAAATTGTCACCTGGGTACGGTTTCATAATATACGATTTTAATGGGAATGCAGCATCCGCCAAAATTACTCCGCCTTGTGGTATAAGGTTATTTTCTAGTTGATTATATATGGAGCAATTCCTAAAAACACTTCCATCAGATGCCATTCCACAGGCGCCGACGTCAATATAAATGAAATTATAATCGTAATCAACAATAGCCATAAGAACAATACTGAATGTTTTTTTGTAATTAAAAAACAAACTTCCACTGTTGCCAGGAGCTATGATTTGAACATGCTTCCCGTCGACGGCGCCATAACACGCTGGAAAGTTCCATTTCACTCTGAAACCATTTTCTATAGCTGCCCATTCTTCAGTTGTAGTTGGAATCTGTAACAATATTTTTAACAAATTTTTTATTTTCAGAACAATCAAGATTCTCCAAACAATAATAAAGATGACAACAGTGCAAGCAACAGTCAGTCATTAGAACCACCCGTAGCAGAAAATCTGTCAGAAAAGACAGTTGAAATGTCTCAACCTGCAAGCGAAATGTCGTCTATTCAAGATAAAACTTCTAAATTTATTTCCCCCGGAAGTAACATTCCGCAATTTAAGAAACGGAAGGTTTCGCAAGTGAGTTCATTGATTGATAAATGAAATTAAGGTGATTAAGGAGGATTTAAACAGTTCACGAGAATTTCAGGAACCAGAGCTGGATGAACATGAGATATTTGCAAAATATGTAGCAAGTCAGTTGAAAAAGCTTTCACCCGGACAGGCCATTTTAGCTAGGGATCAGATCAACGCAACACTATCCCGCTGTCGGATGTATGATTTAAACTTCGGAAATACTACATTTTCGTACCAGTCACCTATCAATTCTTCAGACTCCAATATGTCAACCACATTTTCTTACAATAGTTCTGCAGCAAGTCCACTCTACACTAATCCACCATCACAACTACAACAGACTGAGCAACGTGATGAACCCATCATCCATCCGCCACCACAGCAAGAGTTGGAGCAAGATGAAGATCCCATCTATCAAGCATTTCAAAATGCTTGATACATTTCTCGCCATTTATGTAGCGTAAACATACATTTTGTCGTCATTTATGATTTCTCATTTTGTAATTTAGAATTTAATCTCGCCATTTATGTAAGCGTAAAAGTACCTACTTTAATTTGAAATAAATAAAATTCTACATACCTGTATATCTTTCTTTAATGCCTTATAAATTTCACTGCAAACTTCTGGTATAAATCTAGATATAGTAGATCTTGAAACACGATACATGTGACTTAACTTCCTGTAATTGACACCAGATGATAGAAAATCTAGAGTTATTTCCAATTTTATTTTAGCCGGTATGGCTTCTCTCATATTAGTATTTAATTTTTGTATTTGTGGTCCCACTAGATTCAGTAAATTGTCAAAAATATTAGGTGTCATTCGCAAAATACTCTTGAATTCGCCGGAATCCTCAGATCGCAGTTCTTTTAAAAGTAATGCAGATGCTCCATGACTATGTCTTCTTAAGATCCAGGGTCTTGTCCAAGTACGCTTTTCTTCTAGCAGAGCTAATATTTCATCTAGCGCATGTTGACACAACTTCCGAATTAACTTTCTTAGTAGAATTGCTTTTCTCTTACGCACACTGTTCATTTTTACGTATACGTGTTATCAGGTTAAGCACAACTCACTACTGACTTGACTAGCTTGAAATTTCCTAGCTTCGTGTAGACAGCACTAGCTTGGTTACAATCCAGGCTAGTAGGTAAGCTAGAAACCAAGCTAGTGACCCCTTACTAGCTTACTATCCTAGCTTCAAAATACTAGCCTCGTGTCACCCGGGCTTCAGAGATAATTTAATCTTTTTAGATTTTGGAAATATATCTTCGCATTTTATTGGGTCTGATCGGATACCAGATAGGGTGGGTTTTTTCCAATAACATTGGACAGAAGTTGATGATGGTTCACTGCTCCTTTTTTCCAACCAAAATAAAAACACCAGTGTATGTTTGCATCCACCAGCAGAAGCAGCACAGCCATCACAAGTTGCTTGCAATATGACTTCATCCTTTTCATTGAGAGTTACAGTTACTATATACTGCTTATTTGACACTCGGTGTTCTGGAACTACTTTGGCCCTTACAATGCACTTGACTTGGTCTCTTTTGACTTCAACATAGCCAACAGCAGAGTCCACATAGGAAGCGCGAGACGACCTGGATCACCAAAAACATATTAGGTAGTAACATTACTAATGTAAATGGGTGCAAGGTTTAAATAAAGGTAGTTACATCAGTAGTTACATTGATACTTACATTAGAGCTTTAGTTCCTCGGATTTCTGCGATGTTATATTTATCATCATTTTTCATGAACTCCAGGATCATGCCATTATCCAATTTGGGCAAGTTAGTGGAGTCGCTGCGCACAAATTGATCCATATTTAACTAATCCAAACAATAGGCAGGCAGTTCCGTAAAGCGTGCAATGGTCGATCAATGTTGCAGTAAGTATCAAAGTCATCAAAGTCCAACGGGAAAGCAAGGTCTGTCGTGTACAAAGAATAAAATTAACGTAGAGAGAGAACGATAACGCGCGTTGCCAAAGTTATAACTTAAACTAGAGATGGGTGGCTATTCCAATAACTAGCCAAATAGCGACTATTAATGAAATAGCCACGGCTATGATATCCGTCAATACGATAGCTAGCTATTGGCTACTGGCTGGCTAGAATACGGCACAGCAGCGGATAGCTGCCCCAGAGTATAATATAACTACTGCGTTTTGCAGCCGTCGCGATATTCGGTAGCCGGCTAGCCGGAGTAGCCGTTGGCTAACTAGCTGTGTGCGTGCTCACTGCGCTGAGTAGGTAGTGACGTAATGTGAGACGCGAGTGCGAACTTCATTCACAACGCACATCTCTTTCTCACAATAGTCACAAAATAGAATAAAGAAAGAGAAGGCATTGTACCTTAGTAATTTCGTTCGGTTAGTGTGAATTTACGAAATACGATAGTTAGAAAGGTAGTAGCTAATTACAGTTAGATGTGAAGGAATTTGATACTAACTATACGATTTTAAACCTAATTTCAGTCAAGAAATGGGTTTAAATCGTTTAAATTATCAGAAGCACGACATCTGTACTTTACTTGCATAACTAAAGTCTGAGTCGATTTAAAGTACGTAAAGTAAAAGTTTTTTAGTTCATACAAACAGAGATGACGCTACTGTAGATTTTCGTTTTCCTAAAATAATAATACGTACGACCTACGAGGGGAAGTCAATTCTTTTCAAAAGATTATGAAATAAAATAAAAAGTAAATGAAAAACGAAATTATGACATTACCTAACTTATTGACATCTAGACTTGTTGCCGCGGCGAGGATCGAACTCGAATCGCAGGGCAGTTGACTGTTATTCCCGCTGCGCCGCTAGCCGCTAGCGAGCGCTAGCCGTTATTGTTCAATAGCCAAGTAGCCAAAATAGCTGGCTATCTAGCTGGCTATTCCACCACAAATAGCCGGCTAGCTAAGCTATCGAAATTTCGGCTAGTTACCCATCTCTAACTTAAACTAGCATTGACAATGACATTGACACTGACGGTATGACGGACTAACAGCCGTTTTTTTTTAATTTATCTTTAAAAGCACGAAGGAAGTAGTCTGTTCTGACTACGTTATGACGTCATTTAGAGGTCAAATGAAAGTCAAATGGTTACAAGTATTATTGTGAAAATAAACACAATCTTGTGATATAGAGAGCTAAAAATGGAAAAATAAAGCATAAGACCCTAAAATCTCCAAACGGTTTTGGAATCAGCGTAGGTTAATTTTTACTTTACATACCGAATTACGTTGGTAAGTTAATTAAGTAGTTTATATGAAGAACTAAGGATACGCTCACACAAACACGTTAATCGACATTGTTTTTTATTATAAGATTAAGTTGTGCTGTTAGGGTTTTATTAACAACATTTATAATTAGTACCTACCTACCTATTCAGCCCGTCTCCTAATCGAAAGCGACTGTCCCGGAGTGTCTCGCGAGTCGCGAGTAGGTACGCGATGCTTGCGCTCGCAATCGTCAGAGGGCGCCTTCCGGAGTTCCGGATTTCCGTATCAATGAGTGATATACGAAGGTGCGGTCGTCCAGTCGCTTTGGTTAGGAGATGGGGTACATAATATTAAGAACCTAAACAACGTTGCCAAATCTTACATAAATTTAATGTTAAACCAAAATAACACTGTACATAATGGTTTTAATGTAGGCTAATAAAATAACTATATTTATACAAATCAGCCGAAATGATTGTATGTAGATACTTGATAATTATAGTCAGGATCACAAGCACAATGTTAGGAATGACCGAACAGCTCCGTAGTCGAAAGCAAACTTTGCTTTCGACTTGCAAGCGCCATCTGTCGGCGTATGGGGTAGTTTGCGGCCAAAAAGCACGGAAATATTATAATACAGTAGTGTAACTCGGCCGCATGATAGAAATAAATGCCTACAGCCGCGCGGTACGTAAACATGCGTCAGGGCTGCGTCTCCAGAATTTTAATTACATTTGCCTACTTTCTGTTTCTATTTAGTTTTGTGATTGTAAATATCCTTTCTATATAAATAAATGAAATACTTTGTATATTGAATAGGAAGTGTTCAATAAAAATGCGTGTTGTTTTTTGATTGGTAGATTTAAAAAAAATTAAAAATAATAAATATTGAAGTCCATTCAAAGCAACAAAACAGCACTTAATTTAAATGCCCCAATTACTTTATGCATTTATTAGCCGCTCATTTGTTCGTTTCTTTATTTCGATTTATACAATAATAAAATACCACGTCTTTACTTTGAATTATGCAAACTAACAAAACACACATGCACCGAAGTTTTAACACAAGCTTAAGTAGGTAGGTACCTACCGTATCATGATTCATTCAGAACCGCATATAACTACCTATTTCACTCGTCTCAATAACTTTCCGTTACTCTATTCGCTTTATTTATTAATCCAAACACCTTTTTTTTCGTGAGATAAAAGGAAATACTTAACCATTAAAAAGACACACATTATGTACCTACCTACTAGTAAGTAAAATTATTTTATAGTCTTACCTTTCAGAGTTTCCAGGTAATTTAAAAAAACTTATGTATGGATGCGTTATTGACGAATTCATACAACCAAAAACAGCACAATATTTCCTACTCGTCATATTAACTGATTTTTAGAGAAAAAATCGCGCGGTTATTGTTAAAAAAACAACACACCGTCCGTTCGACACTGCGGTACAGCCGTGACTGTCTGCGCCCCGAGCGCACCCCGAGATCGAGGCGCGTAGGTATAGCTCGCGTTTCGTCTGTTTGTATGAAGTTGGAGTACTGTATTATAATATTACCGTGCGAAAAGTGTTGCCAGCGATAACACTAACATTATAAATTTTCAACATACTATTGTATCACAAGACTGGTAAACGTATAAAACGTGCATCTCCACGGGCGTGATACTACCGAAAAGGCATTTATGTAACCTTTTTGCTTTTTTTGGTTTATCGCTTGTAAAATACTAAGAAATAAATACCACGAGGTAAATATAACATAGAAGTATGTACCTAGGTATGCTATGACACTTTCAGGTAGTTTTACCCGATTCAAATAATAATATTTCCTTTCCTTCTACACAACAGATTTGAAAGGGACCACTGCTCTTTGTGCCTTTTTTTTTTGCTTTGATTTGCCTTTAAGTTAGGGACTTCTTGGCGGGAAATAACAAAGAGTTCAGTTTTACTGACCCATTTGATGTTGTCTTGTTAACATAATTGTTATAATTTCCTTGGCCTTGTTTACGATATGCGCTCACAAGTTTAATGATGAAGTTCGGCCATCATACACTTTGCTCTGAAATGGTGACTAGTTTGATTGTTTGACACTTTTTTCACCCGACTGCGGCGAAGGCCAGAGGGTTGTGTTTTTAACAGACTTCTTTAATTTTTAAGTCACATTTATTTGTGTGTTAGATACAGCTTGCTCAATACCTCCATCTTCTACCTAAGTGAGTAACTTTTTTACATAACTAGTTAGGTTTTTTCTTATTACATAAAAGTAGTTTTTTTTTAATACTGTAAGTTATTTTATAAAGGAACATTAAATACTTTTTTACGTAAATTAAATAATTTAGAGTAATTTAAGGAGATTCTCTCCGTATTGTTGCGACATTTATAACGCCATTTTTGAACTACACGACGCTTCATACCTGACATCACACAGTCCTGCATCGCTCAAGCAGAGTTATCCAGTCTTTAACCGACTTCAAAAAGGAGGAGGTTCTTTAAATTACATACTTATAGGTAAATGCTGCGCCGACCCCAAATGAATTGGGTTATGGGCAAGAGAATCATGATGACAGGTAAATACAACCAACAACCTCTTTCTACGGTTGATCAACAACTTTACACCCTGTTCATCAGCTTCTGTAGAATTTAATTAAGTATAATACCTAGTTGATTAATTATATAAGAGTCCTTAATGATTGCAATTATTACCTACATAATATTAAATTCTTAATCTTTTGACCGCCATTGTCACATATACATAAGTGACAAGCAAGTGCGTGCCCTGTACACCAACAATACCAGTGACAAAAAAATGTGCAGTGCACTATAAACACGAAATAAATAGTTCTATCCTTTTTGTAGGTATTTGCGGTTGAAATTGTGGCTTGGCGTGGAGGGCACGCGCGTGCGTTTATGCTCTGGCGTTCAAAAGGTTAAGAAAGAGGTACAGTCACAAGCACTAATAAGTATGTGTTTAGGTACTCAGCAAAATTCAAAAGCAACTTACTTGAGTAATATCAACTTTTTCATAATAGTGTTCAAATCCAAGTTCACAGCAACATGAAATTGCAATCAATACAATGGGGGAAATCACTTTTAAAAGTTGATTTTTGTATACATATTCGTGCTTGCGACTGTACACAGTACATGGAGTTACTTAGGACTGTATTAATTTCAGAACACATCATCCTTTAAAATAAATTGAGTTGCCAATTAAACGGGTTGTTCTGCAATAAAGTACTCTTTATCCTTGGATATAGTTACAAGTCAGTGACACTGTCATGTTGTTAAAACAGCCAAAGCACAGGTCACATGCCTAAGCAACACACAACCAACACTGCTCAACATATAAAAGTTTGATTTGCAAAAATGTCTTGTGGCATTATGACCGCGCGGCGCCTTGCAAACTGATACAAAGGCAAATAATACTTTATCTGCAGCTTTTCCTTAATAGTCCCCGTAAAGTCGGTCAATTTGGGCCATCTGCATTGCCAGTTTTTTGTCTAAGGTGTGGACATTCAGCATCTCTCTTTCAGTTTTTAATGCCTGTAACAATGGGATATCGGCAACTGATACAACTTTTTACAATAATATATTTTATTTCAGATTTCGAATTGTACTTCATGAAGTATTGTAAAAATGAAGCTAAGTATTTTCCTTTATATTCTATGCTATAAAAATAAATAAACACCTCCTAAGCAATAAAGAGTTAAATTGAATTTACTTTGTACTTAGTCTTAGGGTCTAAAAAATATTTTGGTGAGCATTTAAATTGTAGGTACCCTTTTATTTCATGCCATAAATAACTTCACAGTTCTAATTTTGTTTTCTTATATATGACTATACATAGGTAATTAAAATGTTACTTACCACTGCCATTATCTCATCAAGTCTTTTATTTCTTAAGTAGATGCTTTTCAAGTACACTAAGAGGTAAACATATAACATCAGGACAGTCGCTGCTAGGATGGCTTTCATTTTTGAAGTTGAAAGGTTGATCATCTTGCCCTGTAGAATATTTCAATTGATAAAATTAATTTGATTCAAAAACAGACTTAAAATAGTGTATTATCATACAGCAAGATACAATTAGTATTGTTTAAACAGCATAGCTGCCTACACAGAAAACAAGCAAACATTTTGTTTGCTGTTTTGACATGTTTGCTTGTTTTCTAAGTTGAAGGATCAGCACCGTCGCTTTATTAGGTAACAGACAATAACTAGATACAAGAGAATGAAGTTGAAGTTAGACTTATCTGGCTCCTAAACTGATTTTGGTTCATTTTATTTTTAACAATGTTATCAAATGTGTATGTTAGCTCACCGGTTTTACGACAACCTCAGGCACTTCCGCCACGAAGTAAGACATTCAGAATATGTAGAATAAGGAAGTTTGTTTAAAAACTGCACCAAACACCACTGCTGCCTCTCCCTCGTACAGTGCAACAAAACGATTACCTATTCAGAGTAACCGAAGCTTTGTACTATATTGAAGAAATCGATACCTATTAGACAACTGCTTCGGTTATAATCATTCCTTTTTGAAACGGTGTTTGTCACTCAAGAATCCCTATATTACTATGATAGCAAAATAATTTGCTAATTGCTATCACTGTTTGAATATCTGCTGTTTATCAGAATTGTCAGCGATAGCGTAACAGATATGTATGTGTATGTCATTCATAAGTCATTAATTGTCAGCTCAGCGGTGTCAGCCTGCCCTTTAGGGACGATCGACATTCATCGATGGTAGATAAACATCGATGTTTCTTAATGGTCCAAGATCTTATTTTGTATTTTCTCACGAACAAAATGTGTGGCATCAAGTAGTATTAGTATGTACAGCTTGGCAAAAAAGAGTAGAAAATCCGGGGGCCGCCACTGCGCTGTTCATTATGGCAACCCGCTGTGACCGTATAGCGTACCAACCTATCGTCTTGATACTTTTGTTACTATTTTTTTATACATATAACTTATTTATTATAATCAGTATCATTTAATTGAATTCTTGTTCAATTATTCTCCTCATGTAACTGCCTAAAAATAAATATATGCTAGTAATACTGTGTTTTTTAAATTTTCAGGGATAAAAAAAAGACGTAGCTAGAATTATATTGTAATTTAGTCTGATATATTTTCCTCCAAATATTCCACCCCATCCATGTCATCCGAGTCTTGGCTAGAGTTAGCCACATATTCTCAATTCTCAATTCTCAATTCTTTATTGCGTACCATAATGTATACAGTTGGTGGGAAAACAGTTACATCAGTCTCAATTATGGACCCTGTCGGGCACAGCATAGATAAAAGTAGGAGAGAGGAGGAAGAACGCTTGGCGTTTAATAAGTCAAACTATGAGTACATGTATTTATTAAAAATATGAGTAATGTTGAAAAATATTAATTATTGTTTTAAATACTAGTTTATTATTAATTTTATTTATTATGTCAGTAATTTATTAATTATTAGTTTTATCAATTATTTAAGGTATTTAGTTATTATTATTTTTATTTACTACGTAAATAATTCATTATACTATTTTATTATATTTAAAGTAACTTTAATTATTATTATCCTACAGGGGTAAGTCATTTATTTCATATTTATAATTTATCATCTAAGTATTCGCTTAGACTATAGTAGCATTTACTTTCAAGGAAGATTTTTAATTTATTAATAAATATATTATAATTATCTAAATTCTTAATTATTGCGGGTAACTTATTATAAATTTTTATGGACATGACAAACGTACTATCGGAGTGCATTTTTAATCGCGATAGTGGTAAGTTTAGTCTGTTTTTGTGCCTTAGAGCAATTTTCTTTTGAATGTCCTCTCTTTTTGTAAAGAAATCTGGGTATTTACGTACGAACTTACAAACTTCAAATATATACAAGCATGGTAGGGACAAGATCTTTAGCTCCCGAAAGTGGGGTTTACAGCTATCAGTGACTTCAATATTTACTAAGATCCTAATTAGTTTTTTTTGTAATGTAAGTAACGTGGGCGCGTCAGTACTGTTGCCCCATAAGATGATACCATATTTGAGCCATGCGTGGGCATACGCGTAGTACGTTACTAATGCTGTTTTTAGGTCTGTGGTTTTTTTGATCTCGCGGAGGGCGTATGAAAATCTTGATATTTTTGATCTTACTTTCTGGATATGAGACTTCCAATTTATGTGTGTGTCAATATCTAAGCCTAGTAGGGTGAATTTATCAACTACGTCTAATTTATTATTATTGAAGCTAAAGTTAATATATAATGGGGTTTTTTGACGTGGGTGAAATGTAATTATTTTAGTTTTATTGAAATTTATTTCTAGATTGTGTTCAGTCATCCAATTTATTGTAGAATCTAATATGGAGTTTAATTTATCATTTAAATTGGTGTTATTTTCGCATGAGGTAAGTATAGATATGTCATCCGCAAACAGGACACATTGCTCATTTATATTTTTTGGAAGGTCATTTACATACACCAGAAATAAGAAACACCCCATTACGCTTCCTTGCGGTATTGAGGCGGTGATTTGTTTGCTGTGAGATCTGATTAATTGTATTTCATTTGTACTATTGTTGCAATGTTCGATTTCAACTACTTGTTCCCTATTTTTCAAATAAGATACAAACCAGTCGTAACATTTGCCGCGGAGTCCTATACTATATATTTTATTTAATAATATTTCGAATTGTACTTTGTCATATGCCTTCGTCATATCAAGCAAAAGTCCTATCGCGTACTTTTTATCATTGATGATATCAAGGGCTTTTTGAATGTATTTGTAAACGGCCAAGGTAGTGGAGCGGTTTTTTCGGAAACCGTTTTGGCAGTCATTAAATATATGATATTTTTCACAAAAAGCATATACTCGATTGCACATGGCTTTTTCGAATATTTTGGAAGCTGTCGGTAAGAGGGCAATGGGGCGATAATTATTAGGGTCGGTTTTATTATTCTTTTTATGGATTGGTTTTATGAGGGCTTTCTTTAAAAGATTGGGAAAAGATCCTTCTTCAAATGATTGATTTAATAGTTTAAAGAATGGCAATGTTAATTCATCTGCACATTGCCTTAATAAGGTAGGTGGTAGTTCGTCAATGCCATGACTTTTTTTATTTTTTAAGTTTTTTATTAATGAATTAACCTCGTAGGGATCAATTGGACTGAGGAAGATTGAGTTTTCTGTAGGGCATTCGACTGGAGAGAATCTTTTCGGTTTTCCGGTCGAGTTGTTCGTGGCCTCTCCGATAGAAGCGAAAAAAGTGTTAAATATGTTAGCTACCTCTTTGGGTTCAGAAGTCACACTATTTTTTGTTTGAAGGGTTATGTTAGATTTCTCACTTGTTATTTTTTTATTTGTACGTTCATTTACTATGCTCCACATTGTCTTAACTTTATTATTATATTTATTCGTCTGAATCGTTCTCCGATTCAGAGGAACTACTATCGTCTTCGAGGTTTATCACTATTCGCTCCATGTCTTCGTACATAGTTAGTTCCCACTCGTAATAATCTTTTTCAATTTGATGAATTCTTCCAATCCTCCTCCGTAATTTATTGGAATGCGCGCTCAGCTGTTTCCTATAAAGACGAAACATTTGATTAAACCTCTATCAATATTAAAAGTAAAACAACAATATAACCTCTCAACTGTACCTATAAGTCGATCGAGCCTACCTTTTGGGCTGCATTTTATGTAGAAATCAAATTTTAATTTACATAATTATTGCTAAGTACGCCACGTATCAACATTAATCTAGCGCGCTATACCAAAGTAATGGCAGACAAAATGTAAACATAACCTGTGTGCTCGATGATTATTGTTAAAAATTCCACTTATTTCGTATGCAAGCAATTCAAAACAGAATGGGGTTAATCAATTAACACTTAATTCATCTAAAAACAACAAAACAAACGGTTATCTAACCATATATCAGCGGTTCTTTGGTAAACATCGTTGAGATCGGTGTAAGAATGGTTTTGGCCTCTTTTTCTGCCAAATATCGCCCATGAACCTTTTAAATAATCTCTCTGCCAGCACTTCGGATTAGAGATGGGTAGCTATTCCAATAACTAGCCAAATAGCGGCTATTAATGAAATAGCCACGGCTATGATATCCGTCAATACGATAGCTAGCTATTGGCTACTGGCTGGCTAGAATACGGCACAGCAGCGGATAGCTGCCCCGCTGCGTAGCCGGCTAGCCGGAGTAGCCGTTAGCTAACTAGCTGTGTGCGTGCTCACTGCGCTGAGTAGGTAGTGACGTAATGTGAGACGCGACTGCGAACTTCATTCACATCGCACATCTCTTTCTCACAATAGTCACAAAATAGAATAAAGAAAGAGAAGGCATTTTATCTTAGTAATTTCGTTCGGTTAGTGTATGAATTTACGAAATACGATAGTTAGAAAGGTAGTAGCTAATTACAGTTAGATGTGAAGGAATTTTAACTATACGATTTTAAACCTAATTTCAGTCTAGAAATGGGTTGAAATCGTTTAAATTATCAGAAGCGCGACATCTGTACTTTACTTGCCTACAACTAAAGTCTGAGTCGATTTAAGTACGTAAAGTTAAAGTTTTTTAGTTCATACAAACAGAGATGACGCTACTGTAGATTTTCGTTTTCCTAAAATAGTAATACGTACGACCTACGAGGGGAAGTCAATTCTTTTCAAAAGATTATGAAATAAAATAAAAAGTAAATGAAAAACGAAATTATGACATAATACCTAACTTATTGACATCTAGACTTGTTGCCGCGGCGAGGATCGAACTCGAATCGCAGGGCAGTTGACTGTTATTCCCGCTGCGCCGCTAGCCGCTAGCGAGCGCTAGCCGTTATTGTTCAATAGCCAAGTAGCCAAAATAGCTGGCTAGCTAGCTGGCTATTCCACCACAAATAGCCGGCTAGTTAAGCTATCGAAATTTCGGCTAGTTACCCATCTCTACTTCGGATGGTTTTGTTCATTTTTTATCACTTTACGTTAGTTTAATCACGCTTTTAGGGCACAATTATAAATTTTATAAACTTGTGAACTTTGTTTACATCAAACGTCATAAGTTTTTAAAAATGTTGTCATCAAACAATAAAATTTGTTCCGTTTCTAGACTTTTTTGCCAAGCTGTACTGTGTACGTATTGTACGTGCTAACTTATGCCGACGGCCAATTTTATGATATTAGTTGCTAAAGTTGCCTAAAAATAATACAATTTTTTGCCTGAGTGCTTTTTATGTAATTAAGTTACAGAGAATATTGTTAAAAATTAATAACCAACACTGCCTGACACCGCCCATTGACGGAAATTTCTGCCAGACGCTTAGAAAGCGCAGAAAAAATAACGTAAATTTCAGAGTTTTTTTTTTACATTTTGATTATCAGAGGGTTTTTTGAAAAGTCATTAAAAGCAGTCAGAACAATTGTACGGTCGCAATTCATAATTTTTGTATGAGTTCAATAAACCAATGCGCTCGTGGGGGATGTTTGGCCCAACTATGATTGGTCTGGCTTAAAATAAGTACCTCCTGAAATGATTTCCTGAGTATCAAATTTAAAAATTAAGTCTCAAGCGGGCTACACATTCGCGCCGCGAACAACTCTCAAATTCGGGCCCATAATTTTGTCGCGGAGTCGTCGCGAAAAACATGTCCCTCCACAGTCGCAATCGTTCACAGTTTAGTTCACGCGCTCGTCGAGAATAGACGCCAAATGGGGAAGAAAACTGTGAAACTAATGGCGCTAGCATAGCTGGTTTCCAACATCGTCATTGGTTGAAAATTTGGTAATCTCATTTAATATTTCAAAATAGCTTTAACCTCATTGGTCAGATTGAGATATATAATATAATTTTTAGATTTCTCTATACTTTGTGCATTGCATATTGCATGTGCATTTTTCCCATTTTGACAAGTGGACATCCCAGACTTGGTCTTTGACAAACATTCAAAAGTCAAGCTCAAGGTTTGCCAACGTGCAATGGAGCGCAGCATCCTAGGCGTCAAACTTACCGACTATGTACGCAACACCACAATGCGCTCCAAAACACAAATTACTGACGTTGATCAAAAAGCCGCTAAGCTAAAGTGGGACTAGACTGGCCATGTCTGCCGTATGCCTGACGAGCTGTGGGCCAAAATAACCACGATGTGGAGCCCTGATACAGCCAGGAGGCGACGCGGCGATGCGACCTCGCAGGAGATAGCGGGACGAGGTGGACAAAACCAACGACCAGTGGTCCTCATTGGCCCTGGATCGAAGAATTTGGAAGTCATGGGGAGAGGCCTTTGCCCAGCAGTGAGATGACACAGGCTAACAGTAACAGTAACTTTCTATATTTATAATAAATAAATATCGCTGGACATTAACACACAGCGCCATCTAGTGCCACACTAAGCAACGAAGCTTGTGTCGTGGACACCAGACAGTTGATATACTACATAGATACTTTTTGTTTGTAAATACATACTTATTATACATATAACATCCATGACTCGGAAACAAATGTCTATGCTCATCACACAAACATTTGCTCCAACCGGGATTCGAACCATTTACATCATCATTTATATCATGTAGGTACCTTCGTTTTTAGGGTTCCTTACAAAAAATGAAAAAACAGAACCCTTATAGGATCACTCGTGCGTCTGTCTGTCACAGCCAATTTGCTCCGAATCTTCTGGACCAAATCAGATGAAATTTGGGAGGATGGTGTAATGCCAAACACATATGTGCACAGAAAAATATTATTTTTTTAAATAAGGGTCATTTTCGGGGGACAAATTAGGAAATTAAAAAAAAAAGTTTTGCAAACCTTACTGTGTCATATATCAGATGAAAGGGGTCGTTACTCGTTATGAGGATCTCAAATATATTTTTGTTATTATTGTAAAATAAATAGTTTTGATTTTATTCATGGAAGAAGACGAAAATTGGCCATAACCCCCCCTGATCTCTTATACTAATGAGCCTAAAATTTTGAAAAAATTACTAAATAAGTATAGTTCATTGCTTGTAGATTATAGGAAAACCTACTTATAAAAATTCTATCAATTGAAAATAAAGTGGTAAACTCAATATAAGACTGGCATTGTACGGAACCCTCTCCTCGCGAGTTCAAGTCTCACTTGGCCGGTTTTTTTTTTCTTTATGTTCTTTGTGTTTAGGATCCCATATAATGGGTTCGGCATGGTAGCATTCTATCAATACGAGTTCCAGCTCATTCGTCCAACTGACGCTCATTTTAACGCAAACGTAAACAAATACAAATGAGCACGACCTCACGCCACCGAGTCTGGCGCGTTACTGAATTCACGCGCGAGTGTGGATGCGCTTGCGTTCACGGGAGGTTCGCGCTTCGCAAACCCTTTGAAGCGGGCGCAGATACCGACACTGAACGGGGAACAAGGCGTGAACAAAGGCCCTACTCTCTAAAGTTTCGTTTGTATATTCAGATCTATCCGTCTCTCTCACTCGCACCCATCTGCAGACGTGCGCGAGAGAGGCGGATAGATCCGAATATACAAACAAAGCCTTAAGGGCCCCCTAAGAGCGAATGTGGAGCCTTAAGAGCGAATGTGGAGCCCGCTTCAGACTATCGGTAAAATCAGATATTTTTCCGTGCTTCGAAGTACTTGGCAGTAATTTCTGCCGACCTGAAGCATTTGGAAGTGTTAATAATATTTTTTTAACAATTTTCTTTTCAACATATTAAAAAAAACCCGGCCAAGTGCGTGTCGGGCCACGCGCAGTGTAGGGTTCCGTAGTAGCCCGTCAATGCAATGCCGTTATAAACAAGCAACTACTCCATCTTAGTCATTTTAAAGGACTTATTCTAAGGATTTTGTATTTGGTACGAAATTATCCAACACCCAAGATCAACGACTGTTACTGCTAAACTAATAAAGTTATCTTAACCGCTATAGTTTTGATTTAAAGTTCATGAAATGCATTATCATCTTGAATTTGTCAAGCCCGCAGTTTAGCTATTAGAGGGTAGGGAGGGGGGGAAGACGCCCTACTACTAAAAATTTGCACTTTAAAGTTTAATATTTCGTAAATAAAGCATTAAATCGAAAAGTAGTGTTACCAACCCCTGAGTCATTTTAAAAGACCTATTCAACGATACCCCACACGGTGGGGTAAAAAACAACATCCCCACTTCACAAATAAGGGAACTATCCTAAAAAAATTTTTTTTTCCAAAATTTTATTTTAGCACTTTGTCGGCCTTATTGATATACACACCTCTACAACTACTACTACAACTACAACTTTCTAGTACTAACGGTCTCTTAGCAAAACCTCGGACAGACAGACAGACAGACAGATAGACGGACATGATGAAACTATAAGGGTTCCTTGTCAGAACTATGGAACCCTAAAAATCAGCACTCGGCCTTTAAGAAAAAAATGCATTATTTTTACGCAACTTTAGCACCTGATAACTAAAAATTGTCCGTCATCGGCACAAGTTAGCAGATTAGCACACGTTCACAGCATACCTACATATAAAACTACTTGATGCCACACATTTTGTTCATGAGAAATTATGTAAGGTCTGGCGGCCCTGGGATCTTGCTCGTTAAGTCCTCTAAAACATCGTAATAATTATGGTATCAACAAAGGAACCGACTTTTTTTAATATAAATATTTTTCAAATAAGAAGTTCATTCATTTAAAAGCGGCGGAGGGAGAGAAAGGCTGATGGCAGGGCAGGGGGTTTTTTTTAAATAAACAATTCATTCTTAGTGTTCTTGACCTAACCAAATCATAATTTGCAGTAAACCGAAACAAAAAAAATAAATGTGTGCTGGGAGGACTGGGACACATAGTAGAAGTGAAACTTCAACGGACAAGTGGAAAAACGAATCGCAACGGACAAGTGGAAAAACGAATCACAACAAAATTTTAACTTGAAGCTTTACGGGCAGGTTTTCAAATTGGACTAGTACTTATGATAAATGATAAATGATGTTTATTTTGCAAGTAGGTTTTTACAAACACTTTTACACGTCACTTTTTAAAACTAGATGGGGCCGGTGTTTCGTACCTGACTACTCTGAGAAGAAACAGCCGAAACAAACTCAGAGGTCATAGTCTCTTTTGAAGTCCAGACATAATCTTGCTCAATTCACATGAGGACTATGCAGATTAGTGTCTGAGATGGTCTTTTGAAGAAAGAACCACACAGATTTGAGTGGACCTGTCCAGTCATTGCAAGCATTTGTCAGTTATCGTGTAGCTCGACTTATAACTCAAGGAGCTCAACGACCTACATTACAATCTGCCCGTAAAACTCAAGTTAAAATTTTGTTGCAATGGTGGTGCCCCATGTGCCCTGGCACCACTCCCATGTAAAGGTGACGCACCGTTCTTAAAAAAAGCAATTATAGTAACCTAACCTCAAAACACTTTATATTCGCCTAAAAAGCGTTAGTAGTCGACGGAGCTCCGCTGCGCGGGGCTCCTATTTCTGTCTGCAGGGTTTAAAGGAACCTAACATCAGGGTGCCCCAAATAATAATAATAATAATACGCCCTGACCGCCGCCGCCGCGCCGCGGCCGGTAGCTTGGACCCTGTTCCCGATACCGGTGGGCTACAATTTTTTATATCTATAAATGTTTTTTATATATTTTTTTAATTATTATTTAAAAATGTTACAAATTTGTTTAAAAATGAATAAAGACAATAATATTTTTTGTATTTTTAGTTGTTTTTTATATATTTATTATTTTTTTTATTATTAGCCGTGTGGTATCCGGCAAAGTAGAATAGAACCAACCCATTACACTCACGGGTGTCGTATAAGGCGACTAATGTCTGAGGCAGTTCACCTTGCGCGTCTGTAGACCAGAGAATGGGCAGCAGCGTTTTCTGTTAGTCTTTCATCACTGCGATCTCCAATCCGCCTGCCAAGCGTGGAGATTATGGCAAATTCCTCCCATCATGGGAGAGGCTTATGTCCAGCAGTGGACGTTATGCGCTGTTGTTGTTGTTGTATATTTAAAAAATGTAACGAATTTGTTTAAAAATAAATAAAGGAAATAATAATTATATTTTTTTTTAAACGGGAAGACCCTTCACATCTGCGAGCTGTGCAGTCTCAGAGAATATTTTTTAAAAGGCGAGATAGGTATGCACCGAGATGTGGTCACAGTGGACAAGGGGCTCACCCCGCTGTCCATGGCCAAAGGGAACTGGTACCCAAAGCACTTTTACCACCGATGACTGCAAGGAAGTATGGCAATGCAAAGAGCTTCACGGGCGCTTCTACTGGGCTCTTCGTGGGCCCGATGTAGATTTTCTAGCGTCCGTGTCCTGGTTACGTTTCGGCGACTTCTTTGGGGAAACTGAAGGTTTTATCTGTGCGATTATGGACGGAAGTTATGTTGACGAACAACTACCGGAAATATATTATGAATGACGGGACGGTTGACGTGTGTCGGGCATGCCACCTTCCGGGTGAGTCCATCAGAATTCGTTGTTCTCGTCTGGCTAACGGCGAGTACTTGCACAGGCACAACCAAGTAGCCAGGATTATACATCAGCAACTTGCCTTGAAATATAAACTTGTGGAATCTGAGGTACCGTACTACAAGTATGTGCCCGACCCAGTTCTCGAGAAAGACCATGTCACGCTGTACTGGGCACAGTCTATCATTACTGACAGGATTATTGTCACCAATAAGCCTGACATAGTGATGATAGACCGATCAGCCGCGTAATAATCGATGTTACTATTTCACATGACGAGAGCCTCGTGAAAGCTGAAAAAGAGAAACAATAAATAACATATCTAGACTTGGCACACGAGGTTCGCGACATGTGGAATATGAACTCGGTTATCATTGTGCCGATTATCATGACGGCGAATGGCCTTATAGCCAAGAGCTTCGATGACCATAATATATCAAAGCTCTCTGTGCTTTAGGCGGTTGGATCAAGGGCCTGATTCAGAAGGCAGTACTTCTCGACACGGCTCGCATTGTGAGGAGGTTCCTGTCTCTGCAGCCCTAACCACCGGTGGCTTGGACCCTGCTCCCGACACCGGCGGGATACTATTTTTATGTTTTTATATGTTTTTTTTTTTAATAATAATAAGATGATATGAATAGAGGAGAGATTAATAATAAATCGTTTATTTATAAAAAGGGGTACATTTACAATTAAGTATCTTGCAAATAAAATAGAGCACTGTTGCTTATTGCCTGAACTAGGTGGAACCTGTGTTTCAGGCGTGAAGGTGCTTAAATACTTACCTACTTAAAATAATAGTGCATTTTGATACAAGCGGAGAAAGTTTCAGAATTAACTCCCGAGCCGCAGGCGAGGGTGATTTTGCGGCAAGAACTGCAATAACAAATGTTCACGTGTAATAAACGACGTTTTTCAATACACTTTTGAAGAAATAAAATATAAGAACGAAACATATTTTTGTCATGAATTATTAAGAAAATATGATTTTAATTTACTTAAATTTTTTCCGCGCTTTGCTATCGCCAGGAGAAGCAAAGGTATGAAGCCGCTAAAACAGACTAATATAAAAAATAGTTA
Source organism: Xestia sexstrigata (assembly GCA_941918905.2). Taxonomy (NCBI): domain Eukaryota; kingdom Metazoa; phylum Arthropoda; class Insecta; order Lepidoptera; family Noctuidae; genus Xestia; species Xestia sexstrigata. The sequence continues at coordinate 703,221 of OW799203.2, read as the reverse complement.
TAAAAGTATATATTAGTTTTAAATAATCATGTTTATCTATGATATTCTATTTAGAGACCCAATTTGAATATTCAAAAAATATTTACACCGTAAAGACGCATTATTGCTTTGCCGAAATTAATAAAAAAACATTCACCTCCGACTTTAGGCAAACCAGTTTGGACTAAGTATAGGTATAGTTATCTGTGGCCAATTTTCATTCCACACGCACACGTGTTGGAAAAATGAAAAAAATCGTACACGTGTGAAATACTTTGCATGTTGAACCTAATCGTAGCGCGAAAAGAACAGTTTTCGAAGAAGTGTATTAAAAATAAATTAACTTAAGAAAAATAAATTACTAAAATTGCAACTTATGAACTTAGAAAATAAACAATCAAAATATGTCAGCCGTTTACTTGCAGACAACAAGTAAATCTTCTGTCTGTGTATAGGATATGGGTTGTAAAAAGATGAAGATGTTTGATGGTCGCTATTTAGTGTGGAGGCGTGATCGTGATTACTCTCGAACCTCTCAAAAGCGGGGCGGTGGCGTTTTGATAGCGGTAAAAAGTGAACTTACTGTTGTAGAACGACATGATTGGCGAAGTTCTGCCGAAGACATTTGGGTCTCACTTATCTTAAAAAGGTCTAGACCTGCGGTAAATTATAATTTGCATATTTGTGCCTTATATCTTTGTAAACAAAACCTTGGCAATTCATATTATAATCAATTACAAAATTTTAGTGTAAATGCTAATCACCTAATCTTGACCCACCCATTGGATAAATTCATTATTATGGGTGATTTTAATTTTGGTAATAATGTAGACTGGATAAATTCTGAATATAATGAACTGATCCCGCAGAATGTATCATGTAATTACTTAAGCGAGTTTTTTGATGGAGTTCTCACTTCTAACCTGTCCCAATATAACGGTGAGAGAAACAACAATGGTAGATTATTGGACTTGGTTTTTTCTAATGACTCAGTCAATGTTACTGAATGTCACGATCCTTTAGCATTACCTGTAGACCTACATCATAAACCATTGACGATTGCTGCCGACTTTGTTGAAATTCATAAATTGACTGATAAATCTACTAAGAAGTATGTATTTTCTAGGGGTGACTACACAGCTATTAAGTCTGAACTGGACAAAATCAATTGGAATGAGTTTTTACTCGTAGATTCGTTGGATAGTGCTGTTGAACTGTTTTATAATAAATTGTATGAGCTTAGAGACAAGTATATCCCAATTAAATCAGTTAGACAATCATCTTATCCGCCTTGGTATAATTCGGCTTTGGTAAAAATACTGAGAGAGAAATATAAATATCATCGCAAATTCAAAACGTACGGTAATATGTCCGACTTTCACTCTTTCTCTCTTTTACGGAATAGAGCACTTAGCTTGGAGAAAACTTGTTTTGAAACATACATGGATAGAATCGAATCCTCGATCATTGAGAACCCAAAATATTTTTGGACATATGTGAAGAGCAAAAGAAACTCAGGTACTTTTCCTAAAGTAATGCATTATGGTGACAGGATTGCGGGTACAGGTGAAGAAATCAGCAATCTATTCGCAACATATTTCCATTCAACTTTCCAGGAACCTGATCCTGTGCCCGCCGCTACTTCCGGTGGAATTAGCGTTGAAGATGATGTGTCGTGCATCTGTTCGATTGATGTATCTCTTTCTCAAGTTTTAAAGTTATTAAAGACCTTGGATCTCTCCAAATCGGGCGGTCCTGATCTTATACCTCCAGTATTTATCGTAAATTGTGCCGACAGCCTTGTTGTACCACTATGCATTCTATTCAGGCGGTCACTTTCGGAAGGCATAGTTCCGAAAATTTGGAAATCGGCATTCGTTACCCCAGTTTTCAAAAAAGGTAATAAGTCGGATATCTCTAATTATCGTCCAATATCCAAGATATGTCTGTTCTCCAAAATCCTCGAACGCATTGTGTTTAATGACGTATACGCTGCTATGAAATGCAACTTTGGTGATGAACAGCATGGTTTTATTAGGAAGCGTTCCACTACATCTAATTTAATCTTGTCCCATGAATTTATATCCGAAGGTATGGAACAGCGCGCGCAAGTTGACGTTATTTATACTGATTATAGTAAATGCTTTGACCGTATTGACCATAGACTGCTCTTAGAGAAGCTATTAAAAGCCGGAATACACGGAGATTTGTACCGTTGGTTCTCCTCTTATATTGATAACAGGACGCAGGCTGTGGTTCTTCAGGGGTACACATCTGGATGGAGTTCTGTCCCCTCTGGAGTTCCTCAGGGTTCGATTTTAGGATCCCTTTTATTTACTCTATTTATTGCTGATGTGAAACACTGTTTTGAAACTTCTTATATTTTACTTTATGCTGACGATATGAAGGTTCATAAAATTATCCGAAACATATCTGATACACACTTGTTACAAAATGATTTGAATAGATTTGAAGATTACTGTATACGTAACCGGCTGGAACTGAATGTTTCAAAATGCTTCCATATGACTTTTACTCGTCAGAAGTCTATAATTGATTCCACATACAAACTTTACAATATCGATATAGGCAAAGTCAATAGTATTAGGGATCTTGGTATTATACAAGACAGGAAGCTACTCTTCGATCAGCATATTAATAGTATAGTAAATAAGGCGTCAAAAGCACTTGGGTTTATAATGAGAACCTCAGCATGTTTCCGATCGCTAAAACCGATCAAAGTACTGTATTGTTCGTTCGTACGTAGCCACCTTGAGTATGCATCACAAGTCTGGAACCCTCAATACGGGATCTACAAGTCTCGTATTGAGGGCATCCAGAGAAAATTTCTTAAATACCTTGATTACAGGGCAAAGCAAGTGTCTGTTGATTACACTCACCGATGCAGGAGGTACCATTTTCTACCACTTGACCGAAGACGTCATATTGGAGATGTATGCTACTTGCTTAATATCGCAAATGGTTCAATCGACTGTCCTGAACTTGTTTCAAAACTAACGTTGCGCACTAATCAGATGGGACTGCGACAAAGACCACTCTTACATGTGCCTTTTGCGAACACTAATTATAGGCGTAATGCGTACTTTCCAAGAGCCAGTCGCAGTTTTAACGAAGTTTCTTGTGAGCCCGGTATTGATCTATTCTGCACCAAAGCCAGCACCGTAAGAAAACTATTGGCAAAGCCATTTTTTGTACAGAAGGCACCTTCTTGCTCTTGAACCGTTTATTTTACAAGTTAGCTTAAGTTATAAACAATTAAATTAAATAAACCAACCAACCTTTGAAATTGGTCAATAATTTGACAGTACTATAGTGTTAGATTATTTTGTAATAAGGAACTAATATATTTTCTTTTGTATCTATCTGTGGAAGCTTGTAATTAGCAATTTAGTTATATAATTTTGTTACTATTATGTTATTAGTCTGTAAGCTTTCCTAAAATAAAATAAATAAAATAAATAAATAAATAAATAAAAAAGGTAATAAACTAATAATACCTAGACTTTTTACAGCTAAAATAGTTTATCTTATATTTACATACTTAGTTTTCTATTTTTTGTTTTTTTTTTTATTATTTTAGTTGGTATTGTCAGCATTGTACGTGAGCTGTGCTGTTTTAATACTACGTGCATAATGAATACCTTGCGCACAGTCAGCACATTGCAGGATTTATACAGCTGTTCTGTGGGAAAGTAAAAGGCATGGAAATTTGCTAGCTTTAAAATTGTACAATAGATTAGTAGCAAGCTGGCTTCGCTCGCTCTTGCATCCGAGTCGAGGGAGCCCCGGTCGACGGAGCCTCGCTTTGCGGGGCTCCTAATAAAGCGGCGTCCCAACTAGGCTCCTAAACTCACGAGGCTCGGCCGCGCGGCTTTAGTGGGGACGCGCCGCTTGATTCTAAATGGTTTTTTTTTTAGAACAAATTCAAACAACAACAACAACAGCCCATAACGTCCACTGCTGGACATAAGCCTCTCCCATGATGGGAGGAATTTGCCGTAATCTCCACGCTTGGCAGGCGGATTGGAGATCGCAGTGATGAAAGACTAACAGAAAACGCTGCTGCCCATTCTCTGGTCTACGGAGGCGCAAGGTGTTCTGCCTCAGACATTAGTCGCCTTATACGACACCCGTGAGTGTAATGGGTTGGTTCTATTCTACTCTGCCGGATACCACACGGCTTGAAGAGTCAAAACATTTATTGCGAACCAAAACGAAAAGAGGTGTGTAAAGAAACAAATTAGCACTAATTCCTGGCATAGTTTCATCAAATATTATGAGGTGGCCGCGCGCTTGAAACGGACGTTATAAAAAAGGGTCACTTCACTTGGTCCCGCCATAATTCCTGAAATGTACTAAGATGCCATTTATCGTTACAGGATATACACAAATAAAAAGAAACAAAACTGTTTTTACACGTGTGTTATTGATTTTCTAGAGGAGTGGAGAAGAAAGTTAAAAAAAATTTCGTCGCTCGCCACTTTTTTTTTTTTTGTAAGTAATATTTTTTTTCGTTCATGAATAACTTCAAATTCGACGAATTCATATTGTAGCGTAATAGTGTGACCTGCGTGCATCCATTAAACGCTAATTTGGTCTGTTTCTTTGTTAATTGTTGTCACAATTGCTTCACAAACGCTGCAAAAAGGTCTAAATAAAATATCTGACTGGCTCCAAAAGTGGCGAATAGCAGTCAGCCCATCTAAGCCGGGACAGGTCACTTTTACGCTACGCAGAGGCGATTGTCCGCTAGTAAAGCTAAATAGCAACTTACTACCACATAAAGATTGTGTGAGATACTACAATCGATACTAATCGATTGACAACACGCCATGAGAAATGGCAGACATGTCGTGAGCCACTCTTATTTAAGATCTTGCATGCATGTATTATTTTAATTCTGTATGTAAATTGTAAACACATGTTAGAGCAAATAAAATTTCTTATTCTTATTCTTACAACAAACTCATAATACATAAAACTATTCTGAAGCCTGTCTGGATCTACGGCATCCAACTATGGGGGAGCGGTAGCAACTCTAATATTTTCATCATACAGCGAATGCAAAATGTGATTCTGAGAACTATATAAAATGGGCCTTGGTTCATTTCAAATGCTGAAATACACAACCCACTTCAGATGAACTCGGTGAAAGAGAAAATCTTGGCCATAACCAAAACATATTTGGAAAGGCTGGAAAGGGTGGACACGCACGTACCAAAAACGTCTCAAAAGAAAAGACATCCTGTCTATACCCTTTTGGGAACGCATGAAGAGAATGTTCGTTCCCTTTTGTTCGAGTACTCACGACCTGAGCTCACGACGGCTATGTTTAACGAAAATAAAATCAAGCGTAGATTACGTAATAATGAAGCATATAATATTGAAACTTTCTAATGTATACGGTACACGTTTATCACTGTGAATATTGGAGGAAGGGTTACAGTCTCAAATATTAAGTTCTAAGCAAATCAGAGTTTTTTTTTTTTTTCTCGTTTTGGCATTGCACTATTCGTGCTTATTGCCACTGACAATATTATAATTGATAACAAAACGTAAGAATCAAGTACTCGCGAAATGATAAATATAACAACGGAAAATTTGGAAATGGAAAGGAGATTAGTTGGTAAATATAAATATAATAAAACACGTTAACAGTAGGGAAATATAATACAACATAAAACTAACCTTAACGCAACCAGGTGGCCCAACAAAAAGGCCGACTCGGTGCCTATGAACTACATGGTAAACTATCTAACTTCTAAAAAATGTTTAAATAGCTATATCATTATTTACAAGGAAAAGAGCTATAGTTTTATAAATATCTACATTAAAATTAAATAAAATACATGAGATAGAAGTGGGTAAAGGGACTCGGAGGGAAACAAGACTTTGGAAAAGTGAGGAGTGGTCATAGAGGGGGCAAGAAAAAATAAGGTGGTTCAGATCTCCCACTTCAGCGCCACATTCACAGGCAGGGCTCTGCACGATGCCAAGCCTGGCAAGATGAGCAGGAGTGCACACGTGGCCCAATCGCATACGTATGAAAATTGTTGTAATCTTTTTGCCTAACTTGTACTTGCTAAACCAAGGTTTAACAAAAATGGATGGCTGAATATTACGATAAAATTTCCCTTTCACCGATTGCTCGGACCAAAGCTGACCCCAGGATTTCTGGAGATAAACCTTGGGCAGAGCTGCCAGATCTTGGGTGTTATTTTTGTACGGAAAAACGTCTCCACACAATACGGCATCATTAGCTAACTGGTCAGCTCTCTCATTACCTAAAATGCCACAATGCGAGGGTATCCACGCAAAATGCACTGAATACCCCTTAATAGAACACTTTTAAAGGTGTTCACGTGTTTCAAATACACACATCAAAAGTATCTAGGGATCAACATATATTTTTGCAATAACTTTTCTCCTGATTGATATTAATTAAAATTTTCTTTAAGGATTCATCAAATAAAGTGTTTTCGTTTGTCACAGTAACGATAAACCAAGTCACCTTTGCATTAATAAAGAAATTTGCCATTTTCCTAATAAAGGGATTTTTGACATTTGAACCACTAACATTAAAGTTCGAAAAAAAGACTGAAATAACAGTTTTCTTTAAAATTTTATTGGGTAACTTAAACAATTAATAATCCGTGTTTCTACCGCGAACACTAACAACACAAGAACATCGGTTTGGCATACTCAAAATGAGTTCATCCAAATCACGCTGTGGAATGGCCGCCCATGTTCGTTGCAACAACAAAAAAAGGTCTTCTTGCGACTGGATACCCTCCATATTCGGCAGAGCTCTTCTCTGTAGCATATCCCATGCATGCTCAATCGGGTTCAAGTCTGGCGACTGAGCAGGCCAGGGCAGGACATTGATGTTAGCTGCGGCGAGAGTCTGTCTTACAACTCTTGCGGTGTGCGGTCGTGCATTATCATGCATTAACTGAAATAAGGGACCGATTTGCACTTGTAGAGGAACGATGACGTCTGATACAATCGTCTCAGCATAAATTTGAGCGTTGAGGTTGCCTCTGATCCAAATCAACTCAGTTCTTCCGCCGATCCAAATACCCGCCCATACCATGATGGTTCCACCACTATAAGGATGGACTTCCTGGCAGGATTTTAATCGCTGTTGGCGTCCAGGGGTTCTCCAGTGTCGTATACGTCTTGTATCCGGTCTCATACCAAAACGAGACTCATCAGAAAAGCACACGAAACGCCATTGTTCTTCTGCCCAATTTCTGTGTTCAAGAGCCCATTGATATCGAATCCTACGATTGTGCATTGCTATAGGTGGTACCCGTAGCGGTCTTCGGGAATGAAGGTTCACTTCATGCAAGCGGTTTCTGACTGTTTGGTCGCTAATTAAGTTCCCTGAAGAGTGATGAAGCCTCACGGCTAACATCATGGCGGTTATTGTTGGAGCTCTTCGAGTTAAGATTTGAATGTATCGGTCTTGTCTCCGTGTGGTGCAGCGATACCGTCCTCCATGGCGCTCAGCCACGGTACCAGTGCTTCGGTAACGTGTCCAAAGTCGACTGATAACACTCTGACTTGTATTCAGAGCTAAAGCTACAGTACGTTGCCGGGAACCAGCTTCTATCATTCCCACGGCTCTGAGCATTTCTTCCCTGCTTAAATGACGTCGCCGCTCCATAATAACGTTGGTTTTAATCAGTAGTAGGGAAACAGTAGCACTAATAATGTCTTCAATGCGTTGTATGTTTTTATAGGGAAAATATTGACAGCTTATTTTCATCTTTTACTCGAATTTGATTGAGAGTTCCTGATTCAAATTATGAAATGCACCAAAAAGGATCCATATAAATTTATAAAATCATAAATTTATTACAAAGCCACATCTCAATCTCAAGAAATCCGCATAAAAATGCTTGATCCCTAGACATTTTTGATGTGTGTATAACATAGGGATTAAGAGAATAGAAAGGGAATCTGGCCAAAGATTGTAAGGCACTCATTGCATCGGTTAAAATGAGTGAATTCCGTAAGCCCATCATAAGTATATATTCGACAGCTTTGAATAGACCGTAACATTCTCCCGTAAATACAGATGATTCGGGCGGGAGCTTTATTTTTTGGACAATATTATATTGGGAGTGGCATACGCCTACTCCCACACATGAGTCTCTTCCATGCTTCGAAGCATCTGTAAACAAGAGATGGCAGCCCTTCCAGTCTCTATCCATAGTGAAGTTATGTTAAGTTAAGTTAAGTTAAGATTATGACATACGTCATCTCGGAAAATGTTAAGGTTATAATGTATGTTTGGTGACATAATTAATGAACTGTAATTACAGTGAAATAAAGGAAGAAACTCAGATTGGTGACAAGGAGCTTCAATTAAATTGTATTTTCTAAAGCTTTTAACTAAACACGGAGTAGCTTTGTGCCTCCAGTAAGTGGATCAAATTACTTCTTCAGTGAGAATGGAAAGTTTATTTCGCAAAGGATGATACGTAAATTGCAAACACCGAGCCATAAATCTATCAGCTAAAAATTGACGTCGTAAATGAAGTGGAGGGTCTCCACATTCCATCTGAATACAATTAATAGGACTGCTTTTCATTGCACCTGAAACCACTCAAGTGCCTTGGACTGAACACTGTCCAGTTTCTTAAGACCAGCAACATTAGCAGGTTCCAGCAAAAAAGTCCCATAGTCCAATACACTTCTAATCAAGGTGTTGTACAGTAATTTTAAGGAAAAGGGATGTGCTCCCCACCAAACACCAGCAAGACATCTAATTATGTTGATATTTCGTTCGCATTTTGCAGCTATATAATCACAGTGTGGTAAACCAGTAAGATGTGTATCCAAAATAAGACCTAAAAATTTTACTTGGTTTTTAATGGGCATAGGGATATTATTATACCTTACTGTAAATATAGGAGGCTTACGCATTCTAGTAAACAAGACAATGTTGCTTTTATCAATTGACAGGTCTAGACCATTAGTTTCTAGCCAAGTCTTCAGTAAGCCTAGAGAAGAGGTTAAGGAAGTACAAATATTTGCAACAGAGTGACCAGATAAATAAAGAAGTAAATCATCTGCATATTGAAGGACTTGTACTGATTGATTTAGTGAGGATTCCAAATCATAAGTGTAAATATTGTAGAGAATTGGACTAAGTACAGAACCTTGAGGAAGACCTTTCCACACTAAACGGGTAAATGTATACCCTTCAATATGAAGATGTAAAGATCTCTCTGAAAGCATGTTAATTATGAACTTAGACAGCATTGTTGGAACTTGTAATGAATTCAACTTTTGTTCTAGGATTGATACCAGGACATTATCGTAAGCTGAGCTAATGTCCAGGAAAGCAGCAATTACAGAGTTATTAGAAGTGAAGGCTAAGCGAATATCAGTTGTGAACACACTAAGGCTGTCCATCGTACTTTTACCCTTCCTAAAACCAAACTGTGATCTAGCTAGCAAGTTTTTGCTTTCCAAGAACCACTCCAAACGATTCTTAACGAGATGTTCAGCAATTTTAGCAAGAACTGTAGAAAGTGCTATTGGTCGATAAGAAGCAACATTAGAAGAAGGTTTGTTTGGTTTCAGAATAGGAATAATTGTTTGAGCCTTCCAACTTGATGGAATGTTGCCAGATATCAAAGCTGTATTGATGAGATTTAAGTATATTAAGAGAACAGAGTCGGACAGATTAGCTATAAATGAATATGGTATACCATCTTCACCAGGAGCTGAATCCTTAACATGTGAAAGGACTCCTTTCAATTCATTTAGTGTGAAGAGAGAATTCAACTCAGAATTAGGAATAGGAACATAGGAAAAATGCATTAAAGATCTCTGTTCTGGGGCTGAAGGAGGAGCTAAATGATCCATAAACTCATTGGCTAATTCTAATGGTAGTTTTGAGGCTGTTGTGTCACTGAATGCTGACCTGAATCGCCTAATATTTTGCCATACTAGAGATGCGTTAACTTCTGGCGAGATAGATGCACAGAATCTTTGCCAACCTTCAAATTTCTTTTTCCTAAGGAGCTTACGAGTTGTACGAGCAGCTTCTAGGTATATCTCAAAATTGTGACGAGTCATAGTATGACTATAATTTTTTTCTGCTTCTTTTCTTGTTTTAATGGCCTGAGTGCACTCAGCATCCCACCAAGGTGGTGAAGGAATTTAGCCTGTAGCACCATTCTTAATAGGAAAAGTATTATCTGCCACCTCTATTAAAATTGTTGTTATTTGATTAGATAATACCTGAGGATCATGTAGTTGTAAGGAATTAGTTAAAGCAAGAATTCTTTCTTCTACACAGTTTTTGAATGTATCCCAATCTGCGTTTTGAAGTCTATACTTTAATCGTGGTGTTGGATTAAAAGCAGCTGGTTTTTTATGTAGAAAAGAAATTATTAAAGGGTAATGATCACTACCATGAGAAGATGGTAAAGGAGACCAGGATAATGTTGATGCTAAATCAGGTGTGCAGATTGAGAGGTCAGGGGCACTTACTCCCTCATCTGGATTCGTTTGGCGTGTTGGGAGACATGTATTTAAAATACACAAATTATTAGAGTCTAGAATTTCTAGTAACTTTTCCCCATAGTGATTGGAACTAGAACTACCCCAGGACTGATGTTGTGTATTAAAGTCGCCCATTACCAAATATGGTTTAGGTAAAACTGAAAGAAGATTACTTATTTCAGAAAGAATATTTACAGTGGGACGCGAATAATATATACATACTAAACAGATTTTATTTACAATAGCAGCGACAGCAGATATATCGTCACTGAGACTTGGAAGAGGAAAAGATTGAAAAGACAAGTTATTTTTAATAAGTATGGCGACACCGCCATACCCATCGCTTCTGTCTGTTCTTAGACACGCATAGCCAGGAATTTTAAAAGAGAACCCTGGTTTAAGCCATGTCTCACAGAGAGCGACTGCAAAGGGATTGTGTTTGTTCAATATGTAGGACAGATCAGATTTTTTATTCACAATGCTGCGACTGTTCCACTGGACAATCTTGAGTAGATTTGGATCCATTATGATCAAGGTTAAATAAGTTAGACAGCGTATCAATTAAAGTGGCAACGTTGGACGGTTCAATATTATTATTTTTAGATAAGGTATTAATTAACATGATTATTAAATTTAAAATTTGATTCTCATTATTATTTGTTGTTTTATTTTGGAATGCAACACCATTCCCTGTTAAAGAAACTTCATTACTGATTAATGCTTGATGAGCTGCCCGGTCATACCCCTTGGCTGTTTTTGGGAGATCCCGAGGTTTAAGGAATACCGTTTTTCTTTGTGATGAGACAATTGGTGTGTTACGTGATTTGGGGGGTGAATAGTAAGAATTTTTAGTGGTGTGTGATGGGGCAGATGTTACCACATCTGCATACAATTTTGAGATTGGTGGATGAAGCTGTGACGCTTCAGCATATGACACGCAGCTATGGGCCATATAATGCTTAATTGATTTTTGTCTTTCAAATTCTGGGCATTTTTTATTGATGGCGTAATGAATGCCACCGCAATGACAGCATTTACTATTACTCTCGTGTTCAATACTGCAAGTGTCAGCAGAATGCTTCTCCCCACACTTGAAGCACTGAGGGTTCGACCTGCATTGTACCTTTGTGTGGCCAAAACGACAACAATTATAACATTGAATTGTTGGGAATGTATACAATTCCACTGGCATGGAATTGTAACAACAAAACACACGTTTTGGTAGAATTTGTCCGTCAAAGGTGAGCACGACTGTTTGGGATGGTTTCCACACAGGGGTCGGTTCGTGTATTTTATAGTTGAGACGCCTTGCTTTGATGACTTTCCCGCATCCAGCGGGGACAGATATATTTTCCATTATCTCCTCCGGAGACCATTCGGTAGGTACGCCTTTAATAATTCCAATGCGACACACATTAATTGATGGAACAAATGCCTTCAATTTCTCCTTGGCCAAACTTGGGTCATTTATAAAAGAGTTAGCATCTACGTAACGGGAGAAGCTTATAGATATTCTGTTTCGACCAATGCGTTTTAGAGAACCGTTAATAATGTTGTTGTATCTGCGGTTTTTCAGGAAATGCCCTAAAGTTACTGGGTGTAATGTCTGAGCCGAGTTTTGTGTATCAACATTTTTTTGGATGTGTACAACGTATGGTGACAGGTCTGTGGCTTCGTACAAAGCCCTAGAAACCTGTGGTGCCTTCTGGGGAAGATCTGACTTTAAAAGGTTTTCAGTCTGGGGACCATCCACAGAACGTGGAGTGGCTTCTTCGTGAACTAAAATTGAGTGTACCGGAACGTCTGAAGTTATTTTTGGACTGACTACTGATTCATTATCACAATGACAATTTGTTTCGTTATTTAATCCTGTTGAATGATGACCACTTCGCCTTCTTTTATTACAATTTTTACAGATTTTGCGTGGAGCTCTAGCCCTTTTCCGCTCCGATCTGGTTAAGGACGAGTCTGTATCCATACTGGATTCATAAATTGTAATATTATGCCCGACCGAGGGGACTGTGCCCCCCGGATCAGGCGGTTCATTGTCTATTGTGGCCACTGGCCAGAAAAAATAAAATCTAAAAAACTTACCCTAATAAATGAAGAATTTTACCTACAAGCAATAAAATTAACTAATCTAATCAATATTTACATAAATCTACACAACTTATCTCCAATCTCAAACGTTTTTTAACATTTATAAGAAAACGAAAGAAAAATTACGCCCGCCGAATTCGATGATTCCCGCGCTTTTTTTCAAAAATCAGAGTTGTAATGTTACTTGTAACGGCTGCCTGATCCTGCCCAGTGGTTCACAGACCATCAAGGCTGGTGTTGCCAGCGCTTATCGTTGCGTTCATAAACGCCACACCCTCTTGAGTAGCATAAATATAATTATGCTACACCTATGAGTAGTTGCTCTCGCTGAAGAGCACACTCCAACTGCCAAATGTCACTTACCACATCTGCTTAAAGCGGCGTTCTGCTTAAAGCGATCTGCTTAAAGTCACGAGCCGCGCGGCCCTTGTGGGGACAAGGGCCGTGCGGCTCGTGAGGCCGAGCCTCGTGAGTTTATTTTATAAGTCCACGCTCACGAGGCTCGGCCGCGCGGCTCGGCCTCACGGAGCCGCGCGGCTCTTGTGGGGACGCCGCTTTAAGTACACAAGACTGACTGATGTAAATACAAAAGAATTAAAAAAAAAAAAAAACTAGGAACACAATAAAAAAGTTGCATGAAAATCCGACCACTATAAACTTCGATAATACTACTGACTCTAGCATCGTCATTGGTTGAAAATCTGTCAATCATCATCATAATCTGCCTAGCCTTTTCCCAAGTTGTATTGGAGTCGGCTTCCAGTCTAACCGGATGCAGCTGAATACCAGTATTTTACATGGAGCGACTGCCTATCTGATCTCCACAACCCAGTTAATACTGGGTAATACGATACCCGTGAGGAATACCTTCTTGGTAAGACTGGTTGTCAGACTTTTTGGCTTTTAGGTTGAAAATCTGTCAATGTAATTTTTTAAGTATTTCAAAATAGTTGACTTCATTGGTCAGATTGGGACTAAGCTTTGGACGCGCCATCTCCAATCAGCTTTGACCAGCCTTCCCCATTGCACTCGGCTAATTCTTTCTTTCTCAATAAAAAATATTCTTCTTCTCAAATATTTTTCTTCTAGTCTTCTCTACCGAGTGATATGATGTCACTGTCAGTGTCATAAGTCATTCAATTCAATTGTCATAAAATAAATTCACTGTGATGTGATTACCGCTAGGTTATTAGTGTTCTGTGGATTAGTGTTCTGTGGTGATGTGAGTCTAGACTCTAGCATCTGTGAGCGACTGAGCGTTCTGCTACTTTTAAGAATTAAGTGGCACTTATTTACTCTTTTTTTTTAAATTTAATTACTCAAGTTGGATTAAACGTTACAAGCAGAAAGGTAAATTAAAAAAATGTTTCTTATCCACCCGCATATTATAATTATTACTATAGATAACCTAAAACGATTAGTATACTGTCTTTCTGTTGCAGGTAAACAATGGCTACAAGCTACGCTAAATATTCTCAATTAATAAAGGCAACGACAAACTATGCACGTCGTATGCAGCGCCTGTCTAATAGGATCTTCGGCGAGGTCGCAATACCCACTAATTCTAAGTCCATGAAAGTCGTCAAAATGTTTTCTGAGCGGCCGCTTCATTCTAACGAGGCGATCATTCATTACTACCCGCGACACGTCGAGACCCACAGCTTGATGCTGAAGCTGCGAGAGTACGGCTTGTTCCGAGACGAGCACCAGGACTTTAAGGATGAGATGAAGAGGTTGCGCGAGCTGCGGGGCAAGGTCAAAGTGTGGAGGAGAAAGCTCGACCAGAAAAAGGAATGAAGTACAGATTTCTGACAATGACGGCAATTCTATTAGTGTTGTCTGTTTCTTCCAGATCATGAGCTATAGAGGGAGACCCTATGACTGCTTAACCTATATTATTTTATAAAAGGAGAAACTTGTCTGGTGGGGGCTTTCCATCACGCAAAGTGTCTGGCAGTAAAGGAGGTGAAACATTATACTAGCCCTGTATTATAAAAAAATCACACTTTTTAGTATGACATAACTTAGCAGCTGTTTGGCATCTTTGTTACCTGATATCTGCCAAAGCCACCACAACCAACTTTTCATATTCTTAAATACAGTAAGGTACTGCATGCTTTTATAAAATGATGTAGATCTGTCGTTCATGGGATCTGGATCTGAGTTGATCCACTACCTGATAACTTCATTTTTATCTCATTTTCTTGTTTTAATATGTCAGCAAGTAGTTAATAGAAATGCCCAAGTTAGTGTATTTGGATTGGCTCCGTATTGAAATGTCTTATTAGCAAAATGCATAGACTTATTTTGTAGACATAAATCTTCTGTGCACAAAACTAAATTATATGCTTATTGTATTGTATTTTTGTCACCTTGTTCTGAACTGTCTGTGTTTATTATTCGGATAAATAAAACAATTTTTAGCAAAATGGTTCTAAAATCAAAGGAATGGGAATTGTAGTGATACCTCACATACTAGGAAGTGAGCCCAGTACGGGTTGGCTGGTGTCCTTGGTGTGTACTGTGATGAACGCACTGATGGTCAGTGGAGACCTAAAAAAAAATCAGCTCTTCCATACATTTTAACCATAGGTGTACACTTTTGTGTACCCCGTACATTTATTTCTTTACAACAACTTGTATGTGTGGTATGACTACAATTTCCATTCCCTTGTTTTTAGGACCCTAGTTATACTCACGTTTTGTTAATAGGACATTGAAATACGAAGCCTTTAGATTGACTAGGTCATCATATGATTAGATTTAGATTTAATAGGTAATATTGTTTAATTGTTTGTAAATAAAACACTTAGTAAATAAAACAATTTTTTTAATAACTTTAATGACAAAACCTATAAGTGAGTTACTTTCTTAGAATAGTGCGGATCAGTATAGGAGCCTGTTTTACCAGTTTGGTACGAGGTGCCCGTGTAGAACGTAATATAAACGAAGAACAAGAGGTACAGCACAGTGGGCAGCATCATTGTTACAGAGAAGTACCAAAAGGGATGAAGTAGAACTATCGAAGGTTTTTGAAGTCTCGTATGAATATAAGGGTTGCGACTAAGACAAGGGGTATTCATGTAAGATTTCATCCACTTATACACTCTGAAACAAGTTGTTAACTTAGGTTAATAATAAAAAAATATTAAGTATACCTACCCACATAATTTCTGAAGGCATTACAATTAACGAACCACCAGATTTTTGCCAAAATTAGTAAATATTCACCAAAATTAATCCCCATTTTATTGTGAAATAAGGACCAAAAATTTATTTTTTTTAGTTAATGACCACCAGAAATTGAACTGTTATGCTCTTGCATCCGAGTCGAGGGAGACCCTGTCGACGGTGCCCCGCTCTGAATGGTTTATAAAAAATCCCACATAATAATATCCCATCCCACGTGTCAGGGTGCCCCGAGTCGGCCTAGGCAAAACTAGTTAGTCATCAACCTCCTCATTAAAATTTGGTGCTCAATCTACTAAATTTGGTGATCAATTGATATTTTAGGTAATAGTAGTGGTTACAAAGTTATTTTTGGTGGTCATTATATTTTCCCCCATTTCTGAAAGAGGCAGTTGTGCTTATTTTAGAAAAGTAAAGAATGTCTATTATTATTTATATCGAACACCAGTGATTCATATTGTTGTTAGCAATACTTACAAACTATGTTAGTAACATTCTCATTAAAATAATATCAACCATTTTCATCAAAATAAAATAACAATCAATTCAAAAACCTATAGCTTTATCTAAGTCCGCCTCCCGCTGCACCAGACCTGCAGCTGTGTATACGGGTCCAGTGCCTCAGGAACGGACAGTCGGGTTTATCCACTATAGATGCTGTTGGTGCTCCCCCGAAGCCGCCGTATCAGGGATGCTGTTCTTTTTCGCTTTTGCTTGAAAGCTGCTGTTAGTGCTCCCCCGAAGCCGCCGTATCAGGGATGCTGTTCTTTTTCGCTTTTGCTTGAAAGCTACCTGCTTCAGCAAACATGCCCGACGCGCTACTGAACCGCGGGAGCTCCAACAGCACCTTAAAAGCGTTATTGTACTGGATGCGAAGAGCGTTGTAGGCCCACAGGCTGCACGTATAAAATGACTGGCAAATGAGTTTCACTTTTCACAAACCTACGGGCCAGCATATTAGGTACCTACATCGGACCGTCAGCGCTCTTCGCTCCCGCTCCACGTCACTATGACAGTGACGTGGAGCGGCAGC
The DNA here is from genome assembly GCA_941918905.2 of Xestia sexstrigata. Lineage (NCBI taxonomy): Eukaryota > Metazoa > Arthropoda > Insecta > Lepidoptera > Noctuidae > Xestia > Xestia sexstrigata. The sequence continues at coordinate 686,375 of OW799203.2, read as the reverse complement.
GAAGAGCGCTGAACATTCAAGTCCTCCGTCACTATATGGCCAAGATGCCTAAAATGCGACACTCTATTTAGTGGTACCTACGTACTATTAGTCTGCAAGAATACGCAAAATAAGTAAACACCCTGACTAGTACAAATACTTCAGTGTCTCAGGCTGTTTTGCACATTATACTGCAAACATCTTTTATTTCACACATTAGATATGTATGTGTTGGTTACCTACCCGTGTGGACGCAGCCTGTTGTTGATCTTGGTAATGTTGGCATGTTCGTCCACCTTGTAGTAGGGCGTATTCACGATGAGCAGCGCTAGGTCGGCCCACGGGTGCAGCATCAGTTCGTGCACGCGCCGCGAGGTGGCATGATTCAAGCTACCTCCTGTGCGAACATAATAACATATACATACCTAACACGCCAGATAGGAAATATGGTCAGAGGTTAAAGCGCATTACATTTCACTGAATTTAGTCGCCTAAATTCAGAAGCAACTTAAGAAACAAGTTAGAAGCTTCTGATCACACTGACTTAAATTTAGTTACTGAATCAGTTACCAGTTTTAAACAGTGTACTTTGTGGTCGGACGTGTTGTGTACGAGGATGGCTCCAGTTGTCCAAGTTCATGAAAGTCGATTGAACGACTATTTCATGAAAAAGTCATTCAATCGACTTTCATGAACTTGGAGGATTGTATTGATGATTATAATTATGTAACTACACATGTCTTAACCCGTGTTCTGTGAACGAGAGCCATTTTCACTCCTATCTATAACTATTGTGCCTACTTCGTTAACAGTTAATGAATTACAGCCGCGAATCATATTTTAATCAATATACAACCTAGCACTGGCCTGCAAATTGCAAAAAACGTAATAAAATTTGAATTTCGCGGGCTACCCTGGAGCATCCATCTTAATATCCCAACTCCTGACAAAAATAAAAATAATGACAAAAATAGCCCTGAAACATGTTGGGCTATATACAAAAGTCTGGCACATTATAGTGAAATACGTATTTTTTTTTATGAAAAAAATACCCAAAACTTTTCCTATATTTCCAAATAACTTTTTGTTTGTACCAAAACATTTTTCCTTTATTTCCAAATAAACACCCGTCCGTAATGTCACGGTTGGTTAAACATATGTTTTTTTTTTAATAAAAAAAATACTCAAAACTTTTCCTATATTTCCAAATAACTTTTTTGTTTGTGGGTGCTAGGGCACAAAATATTTTGTTGCATTCTCCAGTCTTAAATCTAAATGAATCTTTGTTTGATTTGATTTTTAGGGTTCCGTACCTCAAAAGGTAAAAAAAGGAACCCATAAAAGATCACTTTCTTGTCCATCTGTCCGTCTGTCAGTCTGTCCGTCCGTCTGTCACCACCGATTTTCTCAGGAATAGGTGGACCTAGCAAGTTGAAATTTATACCAAATACTGAAGTCTATAGTCCATAAAAGTGTATAAAAATCAAGATCCTGAGTCAAAATCAAAAAGATATGGGCAAAGGACCACGATGTCATGCTGGTCAAAGCATGGAGGTAGGATTCCTTATTCAGAGGGTCAAAGCTGATTGTAGATGGCGCGTCCATATAGCTTAGACCCAATCTGACCAGTGAGGTCAAACTATTTTGAAATATAAAATGACATTGACAGATTTTCACAACCAATGACGGTGTTTGGTTCATGCGGTGCTAGCGCCATTAGTTCCACCAGTTGCCCACCTCATTCCATTGCAGAAAAAAGATATGCACTTAAATAGGTTTTGTGGAAAAAGACAATTGGTAGTCATTTAAATGTTATTGTAACAATAATTAATTCATGCTTTAAAATAATGTTAAACAATAGATGTCATCATAATCATCATTTCAGCTGAAAGACGTCCACAGCTGGACATAGGCCTCCCCCAAGTGTAGCCACATTGACCGGTCTCGTGCGATTTGCATCCGGCGGATTGTCGGTCCAACTAGTGGGAGGCCTTCAAACGCAAAGTCTTCCGGTTTGCTATCGCCACTCCAGAACTTTCGGCCCCATCGGCCAGCCGTTCTGTGAGCAATGTGCCCTGCCCACTGCCACTTAAGTTGGGCAATTCTTCGGGCTACGTCGCGTCGCGTCGGTAACCTTGGTTCTCTTTGAAACTCCGAGCATAGCCCCCTCTCCATTGCCCTTTGGGTGACTTTAAGCCTCTGATGAGGCCCGGTGTGAGCGAGCACGTTTCGGTCCGTATGTAATCACTGGCAACGCACACTGGTCATAGACTTTCGTCTTGAGACACTGGGGTAAGTTTGACGAGAAGATACCGCGCAACTTCCCGAATGCTGCCCAGCCGAGTCGAATTCGATGATTGACTAGAAGGTTCCATGGTCTAGAACAAAAAAATGATCGCAAAGACGGGGAGAACAAGTGCCTTTCGGCTTCGTTATGAGTCTTTTTACACTCTTTATTTTATAAACATTAGTATAATCATAAAGTATGTCTACCAAACAAAACGAACAACGAATGAGCGTGCGAAGCCGCTGGCAAAAGCTAGTAATACACTATGGCGGTAATAATTTGAACGAAACATGAGCGAAGATGTTTAATTTGTTATTAAATTTATACCTACATAATTTTTTTTTTTACCTTTGTTTCTTGTCTAGCCCCAAAGAACTTTTATTTCATCAATTTAAACTGTTAGTTTTTGAAAGTAATATACCTATTTAACATAACTTACGGAGGTTTCCCAGTTTGGTGAACCATTGGTACACTATTCTATAATCATTCTTAGTTCACCAATTAGGCGAACAGTTCGCCTAATTGGTGAACTAAGAACTAAACCTCCGTAAGTTATGTTAAATAGGTATATTACTTTCAAAAACTAACAGTTACTACAGGTACATTATTTTGTATAAATACCCATGGTTCACTCATTAGGTGAAACCAAGGGTACAGAAAGTTAACCGTGGAACACCTAGGTGAACCAGGGGTACAGAAACTTAACCGTGGAACACCTAGGTGAACTTTGGTGTTCCACGGGTCAGAAAGGTATTTTTCCACCAAACTGTCTCTCGACAAGTGAATGAAAAGAACGAAACTTATTTTTAACTTCAGTTTTAGAAGATAAAATACACAAAAATAAAACGTGTAGATATAATCATCTACAAAAATAATAAAATATCTATTAAGTACCTGTAAATTATAATAAGTAGAAATAGGTCCACAAACATCGGTAAGCTTATGAATCAATTCAAGCGACGATGTAGCCCCTATGCAGGGTATGCATGGTTTTTTGTCAACTTCCGTGTACTCTACGCCGATAGCCTGACCTTTTCTAAGCAGATCCATGCCTATTCGACATAAATGTCCTAACCTCTTATGCCAAAGTTGGAAGTTGGAACAATCAGAGTGCACAAGTTTAGCTGAAACGTTATTGAACATATTAATTGAACAATCTAAAGTAGGTATACAGCCCATTACATAGAGAACCATACACTAAAACATTATTACTATTTGCTAAATCACACATTGTGTTATAAATAGTACCTACCTACAGCCTTCTTTGTCGAAAACTACAGAGAATTTTTTCTTTACTACTGTATTCACTGAAAGTAAACTACAGTTCAAATCAGGAACATGAACTACATTCTCTATTTTGTTCGCCAACGTATCCCTATCAATGAATACATCACCAATACCAACAGCCACAGTAATCGTTCCACCTTGTACTGGCTGATAACTGCTGAACCACTCATGCGTCATATGAATGGTTGCACCGAAATCAATAATCCATCGCCCTTCATTTGGAGCTGGCGCAGAGAGAGCCATTTCCTTCAAGACAGCCTGTTCAACCTCCTTATTATGATGGCAATCTGTTTCTTTGAAAACCTTTCCCGACACACTCATAGCCTTCCTATCCTTCTTATTGGGACATGCGGGGCTTTTATGTCCTGGTTGTCTACACTTAAAGCAGATTATAGGCTTCGTCTTTTTGCTTGTAGAACCTGTTGAACGTAACGCAGCCACCTCGTCCTAGTCCATAGAAAGCTCGTTTAATAGCTTTGCCTACTGGTTACTTCAACATTCGAATTCTCTAAAGCCATGATCAGCAGTTCGTAGCGTGATGTCAATCCTCCGAGAATAATCGCAGCCAAAGATCCATCGCCGATCTTCTTACCAATAACTTCAAGATCCTGAGCAGTACTCATAATGGCGTTGATATATGATTCTATGTCTTGGAAATCGATCAAGGTATTTCGGCAAACGTAAGATGGAATGCCCTGATACTCGAGTGACTGGAGTGACGATCTAAGCAGCGTGGCTGGTAGCCACTGGATGACAGCTGTTGCTGAGAATCAAGTTGAGTGGCATGCCATTGAGGAGGCCTATGTTCAGCAGTGGTCTGCTGTAGGCTGATGATGAAACATTATTCTTGCTTTTCTTCTTTTATCCATTTTCTTTTTAAGCAGCCTCTTTTCATTGGTCTGTTTTGACATTCTAAAAAGCAACAAAATAAAAACAAGAACCTTGATCTTTAGTATGCTACCCTTTTAATAATAGGTCTTATTTACTCCCAAGTACATAACATTTATTTGTTTGCTAATGAAACTGTATTGCAACGTAAAAACTGGCTATTTATATACAAACAGTACGTGAAAACGCCACCAAAGCCACCAAAATTGAAACCAGGCATAAAAAATAGGGGTTTTAAGTTACAATTAAATTAATATCACTGATTTATGCGTTACCCAAATCACTAGCTATAACGTGTAACTTACTATTAAAACACGTTGTAATCAACAGCCACCAAAATTGAACAATACTTGTCCCCCGTGCCACCCAAGATGAACGCAGCGCACGACTGAGAGGTGCGAAATACAAAAAACGCAATTGGTCACACACGCACGAAACGAAAATGTTATAGTAAGTTGAAAAAGTGCCACCAAAATTTTGTGTTTTTCTTGGACAAACTTTGATCGAGTGTCCTGTGCTTTCAAATTAGATTTTCTAATATGGTTTAATTGTTTTTAGATAATGGTGTCGATTCTGATGTGCACAAACTAATCTTAAATTAGGCTATTGCTATCTTTTACTAAAAGGCAGTGCGAGAAAAGGACGGCTATAGCTATGAACTAAGTTAGAGATGTCAAACTAGTTTATGCCTTGCGCTTCACCGTGTTTTTAGTCGATATGTTTTTACGTGCACCCTTCATTTGTATGGAAATATTAGTTCCAACTAAATTTGACAGCTCTAAATTACGTCCGTCTGTTTCTCGTTATATAAGAGAGAAAATGATAACAATAGCCTAAATTAGGTTTAGTTTGTGCACAACAGAATCGACACCATTATGTCTAATGCACAAACTAAGGAAATTGTTTATTTTTTATTATACCTTAAATTGTTACTTTGGTGAATGCAATTATATCAAAAAATGGAACTGGGACAAGTCACCAAACTTGAATTTTAAGGCTATTTTTTTCCTGATTATTTGTGAACACATAAAACAATAAAAAATGTGGCCCTAGTTGCACCAAGTAACGTAGTTTACTATAAAAAAAAATAAGAAACATCCTTTCATTTTACACATTGATTCTCAACGTGAACACGTAAAATTTTCAGCTTTGATATTCACCCATCTATATCATCACAACACGTTAACAGCACGAAGTAAAAAGAAATATAATGGCAGGGAGTAATGTGAATTTTCACGGAATTCAAATGTTAAGAAACCGAGAAAGTTACACAACATGGAAATTCAAAATGAGAATGCTTCTCATTCATGAGGAGGTGTGGACGTCCATCACTGGGTACGATGATTCTGATAAAACGGCGGAGGATGTGCGATCTTGTAATGACCAGAAGGTGTTGTGTGAGCAGTGCGAAAAACGCTAAGGAAGCTTGGAGTGCTTTACAAAAGGCATACGAATATAAAGGTATGGGTAGAAGGCTTATCTCTAGAGCGTAGACTATATTATTTAATGAAAAAGTCATTCAATAGGATTAAATGAATTTAGAAGGTTGCATATTTTACTTACTACAACAAGACTACTGAGTCGACTGATCTACAAATGGGAAAAAACGTGAGAAAATTAGAATTTCGCGGGCTACCCTGGCGGGTGGCGCTCAGATCATCCTTCAAGAGCGTGCCTTTTATCTGTTTAGTGAACGATGTTCCAGGTTATCTTGAAACCTACAGTAGTTTTGCACGCGTGTTTTGAGTACCCTGGGACGAATTTTAATATTTTGTTAGGAGAGTAAATTTAAAGAATTGAATGTTTGTAGTCTCGCTTCTACGTAAGTTTAGTTTCAACAGAACCCTGTAAGCATTGTCCGGTGCTAGCGATGTGATCGGCTCACCCGACGCGGCCAGGGTCTTGCAGCTGCCGCCGTGGGCGAGCCGCTCGGCGGTGAGGTTGGCGACGTGCGCGGTGCCGAGGCAGAGGGCGCGCGCCAGCACCCACTCGCGGTTGTAGAGCGCGCCGTCGCAATGCCGCCATCCGCTCGCCGTCCTCACGCATATCGCCATCTTGTTGCGTCCCTCCAGTCCGTACATGGGCTCCAAGATCGCATCTTTGTCGGCGTACGCTCCGCTTGCAATCACTACTACACAAATTACCTGGAGCCACATTTTAAGGGGTCTCGAACATTCAGACTGATTGACGTGCCGACAGACATGTTAGATTTGTTTCAAACTTTCGTGTGGCCAGTGTGATCGGTGTTGTAAAAAGTTATAATGTAGTCACCATGAGAAAAAGTCATGATACGAAACAAGAATTTGTGTCGTATGCTACAGCTAAAAGACCCGACTAGGTACTGAACAATCAATCTCTCGTTAAATTCTGGGTATACAAGTTAACACCGACTCTTCCTATTGTTGAAGTCGGTAAAATGTAGCTAAACTTACCCGCTACTATGGAATCGATTGACACCTTATTCATCAAAATCGGATGAATAGTTTAGGCGCTACGGAGGAATATAAGTAAATACAAACATACATAGACTGCCAAAATCAAAACCGGTCCGGTAGTCGGATAAAAAAAAAAAAGGTTTGAACTAATAATGGAAATGTGTTCTATTACTGATACAGAACCACCAAATTTGAGGCACCGCGCACCGGTTTGTTCGTGTCGTACAATCCGTGCCACGAAAGATGAGACCTGACGTCTTACAGCCGCGAATAATATTTTATTTTTTATTTTAATCAACATACAACCTAGCACTGGCCTGAAAATTGCAAAAAACATAAGAAATTTTGAATTTGGCAGGCTACCCTGAAGCATCAGCCTTAAGGTGAATCATACAGGCTGCTCCCAGCCATTTTCCCGAGAGATGGCGTTGAATTTAACATTTTTAGTTTATTTGGGTTTTTGTGTAATTGGAAAATTATTAAGTCGTAGGAGTATCGCCCGCGGTTATCGGACATTACGCTTTATCAAACTGGGACATATCATTGCCACAAAATCCACCCAATTCGACACAACACCGCAATTTAACATCTGCCATTGAATTAGTGTCGTTTACACACACAGACGTGAGTGACCTTTTCAAAATATTTTGTTTTAAGTATTTCCAGCCTTCCTAAATTTTGTAAAAAAATAAGCAAGAAAAAAAAGGAAATAAGCAAGAAAACCAAATATCCTGTCATATAGAGTAGCTATTTAAATAATGTTAATAATCATGAACATTTTCCATATAAGGGGCCAGAAAACCTTTCTTTAAAAAATGGTTGTCTGTGTAGTCGGTTTACGGACGATAATTTTACGTGATAACATCATTTTTCATGACATTATTAATTTTAACTTAAAAAACAAAATTTCATCCCTGAGCGGAATAAAAAAAATCCACAGATAAGTACTTATACTCCAATATGGCGGTTATTTTTTATTTTATTTTAATATTGACAAAAAGATACGAGTCTTTACGGCGTAAATATTTTTTGAAGCCATAAAAATTACGCTAACGTAACATCACGCCTGTAATTCCCGAAGGGTTGGGCAGAGGTGTACCCATTAGTACACCCACATTTCGCCAATTATGTTATTGCGTACTGCGCAATAGGCTCGCTGTAAATAAAATAGTATTACTTTGTTCTTCGAGTGATCCCCAACATCCTGTCTCCTCATGAATGTTCGCTCTCCCACTCGATCTGTGTACAACTTGGCTGACAACACTTGCATAGCTACAGAAGTTGTCAAAAATAAAACTCACAAAAAATAGCCATCATTTATTTGATTACAAAATCTTTTGTCAGGAAATAAATTGCTACATAAAATATATAAATAAACATGAAATGCCTCAACTGTGTAACGACTGGTGTGCGCGCGCGGCGCGGCTGGCGCGTGACGTCACGTCTGCACGGCTGGCGCGTGACGTCACGTCTGCGCGGCTGGCGCGTGACGTCACGTCTGCGCGACACGACACGCGCCACCCGCGCCGCGACCACTACTATTGACAAACTCATATTTTGTGAAAACATGTACTTACTAAAAATCCTTAACATTAACTTTTACATTATTCAGTTCAAAATCTAAATTTATATAAGAAATTAAACTATTTAAGCCACAGACAATCTAGACAAAAACATGTATCGGTAGAATCGAATAAATAAACAAAAAATAATTCATGGTTCCGCAATACATTGGTTGTATATAAAATGAATTAGTAGCGAGTGCACGGTGTAAGCTCTGAGTGTACTCTGTGGTGTCGTGTCGCCGTGTCGGACTCGACACTGCACAGTTTACACCAATAATACCATCAGAATATCATATCGGATGCGGCCGACTGACGGACTAGCCCGTCGGGAGCAGAGTCGCGCGACAACTAAACTCCCAAAACTGTCCACTCTTACTCCAGGCGGTATTCCTCCTTATTTAAACCACTATATTTATGTAAGTCGCGAGATCCCGTAAGCAAAGCGATGTGTAGAAAACTTGCCAGTTTTAAATATATTTCTCATATTTCTATTTCGTATTTAATTGTTACGCTACTATCACATCTCACAATTTTTTTTTTGTAAAAAAAATGACTGAGATACACGGTTATAATATAATAAGGTCGACAAGTAGGCGCGCGTCTCACGTATCGTCGCAGTCGCCTCACCGAGACCATCGAGCGAGCGGTACGTGAGTACGTGCGCTCCGGTCCCGCGTGCGACGGGCGACCGGCGCGCATGTATCATCGCAGTCACCTCACCGACACTATCGAGCGAGCGGTACGTGAGTACGTGCGCGCCGGTGCCGCGTGCGAGCGGCGCGCACGTATCGTCGCAGTCACCTCACCTCACCGAGACCATCGAGCGAGCGGTACGTGAGTACGTGCGCTCCGGTCCCGCGTGCGACGGGCGACCGGCGCGCATGTATCATCGCAGTCACCTCACCGACACTATCGAGCGAGCGGTACGTGAGTACGTGCGCGCCGGTGCCGCGTGCGAGCGGCGCGCACGTATCGTCGCAGTCACCTCACCTCACCGAGACCATCGAGCGAGCGGTACCTGAGTACGTGTGCGCCGGTCCCGCGTGCGACCGGCGAGTGTGTGGCCGCGGGTGGAGCTCCGCGACCGGCATGTAATACATTATATAAACACCGACCAAATAGTTACAGTACATTGTGGTGAGGCTCAATTTCGCTAATTTGGATATACAGTTATATACAATTGGTGAGGCCACCCAGTGAGGGGGTCCTTATTATTCTTATGAATATAATGTAGTGAGAACTCTACTGCTCATGTGAGCTTTTGTGATTCTTTAAAGTTCATAGGGTAATGATTCTTAATCTTATTTATTACAATTTCAAATAATATTAGAGTAATCTACGTTTCGTCATCATCGTTCAAATTAGCGAAATTCAAGTCGTATCACGCGTCGTAAGCATAAAAATTACCAAAAAAATATTGAATTTCATCGAATCCTTCCATTCATCAATACGTAAGGAATCAGGCGCGGTCGCCGACAGCCGCCCTAGGTGTAGTCGTTGAAGTCGTCGATGGCCACGCGGTGCGCCAGGTCGGGCGGGCCCGCGTAGGGCTCCGGCGGGCGCGCCGCTGCCGCCAGCCGCTCGGCCTGCGCCCTCACCCGCAGCCGCTTGAGCAGGCGCAGGCGCTCCAGCGAGTTGGACGCGTAGGGCGCGCCGCCCAGCGCCAGCGACTGCGAGATGTGCGACGCGAGCTGCGGACAGGCAGACTGTGACTGTGTGACCCGCGACTGGGACTCCCCTTGGGCCGACTGTGACTCACCGCGCAGTGCAGCGCCTCCTTGGTGGAGATAGGGCCGAGTGTGACTCACCGCGCAGTGCAGCGCCACCTTGGTGGAGATAGGGCCGAGTGTGACTCACCGCGCAGTGCAGCGCCACCTTGGTGGAGATAGGGCCGAGTGTGACTCACCGCGCAGTGCAGCGCCGCCTTGGTGGAGCGATAGGGCCGAGTGTGACTCACCGCGCAGTGCAGCGCCGCCTTGGTGGGGCGATAGGGCCGAGTGTGACTCACCGCGCAGTGCAGCGCCACCTTGGTGGAGATAGGGCCGAGTGTGACTCACCGCGCAGTGCAGCGCCACCTTGGTGGAGATAGGGCCGAGTGTGACTCACCGCGCAGTGCAGCGCCACCTTGGTGGAGATAGGGCCGAGTGTGACTCACCGCGCAGTGCAGCGCCACCTTGGTGGAGATAGGGCCGAGTGTGACTCACCGCGCAGTGCAGCGCCGCCTTGGTGGGGCGATAGGGCCGAGTGTGACTCACCGCGCAGTGCAGCGCCACCTTGGTGGAGATAGGGCCGAGTGTGACTCACCGCGCAGTGCAGCGCCACCTTGGTGGAGATAGGGCCGAGTGTGACTCACCGCGCAGTGCAGCGCCACCTTGGTGGAGATAGGGCCGAGTGTGACTCACCGCGCAGTGCAGCGCCACCTTGGTGGAGATAGGGCCGAGTGTGACTCACCGCGCAGTGCAGCGCCGCCTTGGTGGAGCGATAGGGCCGAGTGTGACTCACCGCGCAGTGCAACGCCGCCTTGGTGGAGCGATAGGGCCGAGTGTGACTCACCGCGCTGTGCAGCGCCACCTTGGTGGAGCGATAGGGCCGAGTGTGACTCACCGCGCAGTGCAGCGCCGCCTTGGTGGAGCGATAGGGCCGAGTGTGACTCACCGCGCAGTGCAGCGCCACCTTGGTGGAGATAGGGCCGAGTGTGACTCACCGCGCAGTGCAGCGCCACCTTGGTGGAGATAGGGCCGAGTGTGACTCACCGCGCAGTGCAGCGCCACCTTGGTGGAGATAGGGCCGAGTGTGACTCACCGCGCAGTGCAGCGCCACCTTGGTGGAGATAGGGCCGAGTGTGACTCACCGCGCAGTGCAGCGCCACCTTGGTGGAGATAGGGCCGAGTGTGACTCACCGCGCAGTGCAGCGCCACCTTGGTGGAGATAGGGCCGAGTGTGACTCACCGCGCAGTGCAGCGCCACCTTGGTGGAGATAGGGCCGAGTGTGACTCACCGCGCAGTGCAGCGCCACCTTGGTGGAGATAGGGCCGAGTGTGACTCACCGCGCAGTGCAGCGCCACCTTGGTGGAGATAGGGCCGAGTGTGACTCACCGCGCAGTGCAGCGCCACCTTGGTGGAGATAGGGCCGAGTGTGACTCACCGCGCAGTGCAGCGCCGCCTTGGTGGAGCGATAGGGCCGAGTGTGACTCACCGCGCAGTGCAACGCCGCCTTGGTGGAGCGATAGGGCCGAGTGTGACTCACCGCGCAGTGCAGCGCCACCTTGGTGGAGATAGGGCCGAGTGTGACTCACCGCGCAGTGCAGCGCCACCTTGGTGGAGATAGGGCCGAGTGTGACTAACCGCGCAGTGCAGCGCCACCTTGGTGGAGATAGGGCCGAGTGTGACTCACCGCGCAGTGCAGCGCCACCTTGGTGGAGCGATAGGGCCGAGTGTGACTCACCGCGCAGTGCAGCGCCGCCTTGGTGGAGCGATAGGGCCGAGTGTGACTCACCGCGCAGTGCAGCGCCACCTTGGTGGAGATAGGGCCGAGTGTGACTCACCGCGCAGTGCAGCGCCACCTTGGTGGAGATAGGGCCGAGTGTGACTCACCGCGCAGTGCAGCGCCACCTTGGTGGAGATAGGGCCGAGTGTGACTCACCGCGCAGTGCAGCGCCACCTTGGTGGAGATAGGGCCGAGTGTGACTCACCGCGCAGTGCAGCGCCACCTTGGTGGAGATAGGGCCGAGTGTGACTCACCGCGCAGTGCAGCGCCACCTTGGTGGAGATAGGGCCGAGTGTGACTCACCGCGCAGTGCAGCGCCACCTTGGTGGAGATAGGGCCGAGTGTGACTCACCGCGCAGTGCAGCGCCACCTTGGTGGAGATAGGGCCGAGTGTGACTCACCGCGCAGTGCAGCGCCGCCTTGGTGGAGCGATAGGGCCGAGTGTGACTCACCGCGCAGTGCAGCGCCGCCTTGGTGGAGCGATAGGGCCGAGTGTGACTCACCGCGCAGTGCAGCGCCACCTTGGTGGAGATAGGGCCGAGTGTGACTCACCGCGCAGTGCAGCGCCACCTTGGTGGAGATAGGGCCGAGTGTGACTCACCGCGCAGTGCAGCGCCACCTTGGTTGAGATAGGGCCGAGTGTGACTCACCGCGCAGTGCAGCGCCACCTTGGTGGAGATAGGGCCGAGTGTGACTCACCGCGCAGTGCAGCGCCACCTTGGTGGAGATAGGGCCGAGTGTGACTCACCGCGCAGTGCAGCGCCACCTTGGTGGAGATAGAGCCGAGTGTGACTCACCGCGCAGTGCAGCGCCGCCTTGGTGGAGCGATAGGGCCGAGTGTGACTCACCGCGCAGTGCAGCGCCACCTTGGTGGAGATAGGGCCGAGTGTGACTCACCGCGCAGTGCAGCGCCACCTTGGTGGAGATAGGGCCGAGTGTGACTCACCGCGCAGTGCAGCGCCACCTTGGTGGAGATAGGGCCGAGTGTGACTCACCGCGCAGTGCAGCGCCACCTTGGTGGAGATAGGGCCGAGTGTGACTCACCGCGCAGTGCAGCGCCACCTTGGTGGAGACATAGGGCCGAGTGTGACTCACCGCGCAGTGCAGCGCCACCTTGGTGGAGATAGGGCCGAGTGTGACTCACCGCGCAGTGCAGCGCCACCTTGGTGGAGATAGGGCCGAGTGTGACTCACCGCGCAGTGCAGCGCCACCTTGGTGGAGATAGGGCCGAGTGTGACTCACCGCGCAGTGCAGCGCCACCTTGGTGGAGATAGGGCCGAGTGTGACTCACCGCGCAGTGCAGCGCCACCTTGGTGGAGACATAGGGCCGAGTGTGACTCACCGCGCAGTGCAGCGCCACCTTGGTGGAGATAGGGCCAAATGTGACTCACCGCGCAGTGCAGCGCCACCTTGGTGGAGATAGGGCCGAGTGTGACTCACCGCGCAGTGCAGCGCCGCCTTGGTGGAACGATAGGGCCGAGTGTGACTCACCGCGCAGTGCAGCGCCGCCTTGGTGGAGCGATAGGGCCGAGTGTGACTCACCGCGCAGTGCAGCGCCGCCTTGGTGGAGCGATAGGGCCGAGTGTGACTCACCGCGCAGTGCAGCGCCACCTTGGTGGAGATAGGGCCGAGTGTGACTCACCGCGCAGTGCAGCGCCACCTTGGTGGAGATAGGGCCGAGTGTGACTCACCGCGCAGTGCAGCGCCACCTTGGTGGAGATAGGGCCGAGTGTGACTCACCGCGCAGTGCAGCGCCACCTTGGTGGAGATAGGGCCGAGTGTGACTCACCGCGCAGTGCAGCGCCACCTTGGTGGAGATAGGGCCGAGTGTGACTCACCGCGCAGTGCAGCGCCGCCTTGGTGGAGCGATAGGGCCGAGTGTGACTCACCGCGCAGTGCAGCGCCGCCTTGGTGGAGCGATAGGGCCGAGTGTGACTCACCGCGCAGTGCAGCGCCACCTTGGTGGAGATAGGGCCGAGTGTGACTCACCGCGCAGTGCAGCGCCGCCTTGGTGGAGCGATAGGGCCGAGTGTGACTCACCGCGCAGTGCAGCGCCACCTTGGTGGAGATAGGGCCGAGTGTGACTCACCGCGCAGTGCAGCGCCACCTTGGTGGAGATAGGGCCGAGTGTGACTCACCGCGCAGTGCAGCGCCATCTTGGTGGAGATAGGGCCGAGTGTGACTCACCGCGCAGTGCAGCGCCACCTTGGTGGAGATAGGGCAGAGTGTGACTCACCGCGCAGTGCAGCGCCACCTTGGTGGAGACATAGGGCCGAGTGTGACTCACCGCGCAGTGCAGCGCCACCTTGGTGGAGATAGGGCCGAGTGTGACTCACCGCGCAGTGCAGCGCCACCTTGGTGGAGATAGGGCCGAGTGTAACTCACCGCGCAGTGCAGCGCCACCTTGGTGGAGATAGGGCCGAGTGTGACTCACCGCGCAGTGCAGCGCCACCTTGGTGGAGATAGGGCCGAGTGTGTCTCACCGCGCAGTGCAGCGCCACCTTGGTGGAGACATAGGGCCGAGTGTGACTCACCGCGCAGTGCAGCGCCACCTTGGTGGAGATAGGGCCGAGTGTGACTCACCGCGCAGTGCAGCGCCACCTTGGTGGAGATAGGGCCGAGTGTGACTCACCGCGCAGTGCAGCGCCACCTTGGTGGAGATAGGGCCGAGTGTGACTCACCGCGCAGTGCAGCGCCACCTTGGTGGAGACATAGGGCCGAGTGTGACTCACCGCGCAGTGCAGCGCCACCTTGGTGGAGATAGGGCCGAGTGTGACTCACCGCGCAGTGCAGCGCCACCTTGGTGGAGATAGGGCCGAGTGTGACTCACCGCGCAGTGCAGCGCCACCTTGGTGGAGATAGGGCCGAGTGTGACTCACCGCGCAGTGCAGCGCCACCTTGGTGGAGATAGGGCCGAGTGTGACTCACCGCGCAGTGCAGCGCCACCTTGGTGGAGATAGGGCCGAGTGTGACTCACCGCGCAGTGCAGCGCCACCTTGGTGGAGATAGGGCCGAGTGTGACTCACCGCGCAGTGCAGCGCCACCTTGGTGGAGATAGGGCCGAGTGTGACTCACCGCGCAGTGCAGCGCCACCTTGGTGGAGATAGGGCCGAGTGTGACTCACCGCGCAGTGCAGCGCCGCCTTGGTGGAGCGATAGGGCCGAGTGTGACTCACCGCGCAGTGCAGCGCCGCCTTGGTGGAGCGATAGGGCCGAGTGTGACTCACCGCGCAGTGCAGCGCCACCTTGGTGGAGATAGGGCCGAGTGTGACTCACCGCGCAGTGCAGCGCCACCTTGGTGGAGATAGGGCCGAGTGTGACTCACCGCGCAGTGCAGCGCCACCTTGGTTGAGATAGGGCCGAGTGTGACTCACCGCGCAGTGCAGCGCCACCTTGGTGGAGATAGGGCCGAGTGTGACTCACCGCGCAGTGCAGCGCCACCTTGGTGGAGATAGGGCCGAGTGTGACTCACCGCGCAGTGCAGCGCCACCTTGGTGGAGATAGAGCCGAGTGTGACTCACCGCGCAGTGCAGCGCCGCCTTGGTGGAGCGATAGGGCCGAGTGTGACTCACCGCGCAGTGCAGCGCCACCTTGGTGGAGATAGGGCCGAGTGTGACTCACCGCGCAGTGCAGCGCCACCTTGGTGGAGATAGGGCCGAGTGTGACTCACCGCGCAGTGCAGCGCCACCTTGGTGGAGATAGGGCCGAGTGTGACTCACCGCGCAGTGCAGCGCCACCTTGGTGGAGATAGGGCCGAGTGTGACTCACCGCGCAGTGCAGCGCCACCTTGGTGGAGACATAGGGCCGAGTGTGACTCACCGCGCAGTGCAGCGCCACCTTGGTGGAGATAGGGCCGAGTGTGACTCACCGCGCAGTGCAGCGCCACCTTGGTGGAGATAGGGCCGAGTGTGACTCACCGCGCAGTGCAGCGCCACCTTGGTGGAGATAGGGCCGAGTGTGACTCACCGCGCAGTGCAGCGCCACCTTGGTGGAGATAGGGCCGAGTGTGACTCACCGCGCAGTGCAGCGCCACCTTGGTGGAGACATAGGGCCGAGTGTGACTCACCGCGCAGTGCAGCGCCACCTTGGTGGAGATAGGGCCAAATGTGACTCACCGCGCAGTGCAGCGCCACCTTGGTGGAGATAGGGCCGAGTGTGACTCACCGCGCAGTGCAGCGCCGCCTTGGTGGAACGATAGGGCCGAGTGTGACTCACCGCGCAGTGCAGCGCCGCCTTGGTGGAGCGATAGGGCCGAGTGTGACTCACCGCGCAGTGCAGCGCCGCCTTGGTGGAGCGATAGGGCCGAGTGTGACTCACCGCGCAGTGCAGCGCCACCTTGGTGGAGATAGGGCCGAGTGTGACTCACCGCGCAGTGCAGCGCCACCTTGGTGGAGATAGGGCCGAGTGTGACTCACCGCGCAGTGCAGCGCCACCTTGGTGGAGATAGGGCCGAGTGTGACTCACCGCGCAGTGCAGCGCCACCTTGGTGGAGATAGGGCCGAGTGTGACTCACCGCGCAGTGCAGCGCCACCTTGGTGGAGATAGGGCCGAGTGTGACTCACCGCGCAGTGCAGCGCCGCCTTGGTGGAGCGATAGGGCCGAGTGTGACTCACCGCGCAGTGCAGCGCCGCCTTGGTGGAGCGATAGGGCCGAGTGTGACTCACCGCGCAGTGCAGCGCCACCTTGGTGGAGATAGGGCCGAGTGTGACTCACCGCGCAGTGCAGCGCCGCCTTGGTGGAGCGATAGGGCCGAGTGTGACTCACCGCGCAGTGCAGCGCCACCTTGGTGGAGATAGGGCCGAGTGTGACTCACCGCGCAGTGCAGCGCCACCTTGGTGGAGATAGGGCCGAGTGTGACTCACCGCGCAGTGCAGCGCCATCTTGGTGGAGATAGGGCCGAGTGTGACTCACCGCGCAGTGCAGCGCCACCTTGGTGGAGATAGGGCAGAGTGTGACTCACCGCGCAGTGCAGCGCCACCTTGGTGGAGACATAGGGCCGAGTGTGACTCACCGCGCAGTGCAGCGCCACCTTGGTGGAGATAGGGCCGAGTGTGACTCACCGCGCAGTGCAGCGCCACCTTGGTGGAGATAGGGCCGAGTGTAACTCACCGCGCAGTGCAGCGCCACCTTGGTGGAGATAGGGCCGAGTGTGACTCACCGCGCAGTGCAGCGCCACCTTGGTGGAGATAGGGCCGAGTGTGTCTCACCGCGCAGTGCAGCGCCACCTTGGTGGAGACATAGGGCCGAGTGTGACTCACCGCGCAGTGCAGCGCCACCTTGGTGGAGATAGGGCCGAGTGTGACTCACCGCGCAGTGCAGCGCCACCTTGGTGGAGATAGGGCCGAGTGTGACTCACCGCGCAGTGCAGCGCCACCTTGGTGGAGATAGGGCCGAGTGTGACTCACCGCGCAGTGCAGCGCCACCTTGGTGGAGACATAGGGCCGAGTGTGACTCACCGCGCAGTGCAGCGCCACCTTGGTGGAGATAGGGCCGAGTGTGACTCACCGCGCAGTGCAGCGCCACCTTGGTGGAGATAGGGCCGAGTGTGACTCACCGCGCAGTGCAGCGCCACCTTGGTGGAGATAGGGCCGAGTGTGACTCACCGCGCAGTGCAGCGCCACCTTGGTGGAGATAGGGCCGAGTGTGACTCACCGCGCAGTGCAGCGCCACCTTGGTGGAGATAGGGCCGAGTGTGACTCACCGCGCAGTGCAGCGCCACCTTGGTGGAGATAGGGCCGAGTGTGACTCACCGCGCAGTGCAGCGCCACCTTGGTGGAGATAGGGCCGAGTGTGACTCACCGCGCAGTGCAGCGCCACCTTGGTGGAGATAGGGCCGAGTGTGACTCACCGCGCAGTGCAGCGCCATCTGGCGGGCCAGCAGCGCCACGTTGGTGTCGGAGACGCAGTGCGTGTCGAGATGCGCCAGGAACTTGGTGCGGATGCGCTCGTCCTTGGTCTTGATGAAGACGCGGTTCATGCCGTGCTCGTACGGCTCTACCACCACGATACAGAAGTTCAGCTGCCCCTGCGCACACACGATATCTATACTGATGATTGTTCACTTCGCGATGCGACTTTATGAGCATTCCCTGTTACTTGACACCCGGCATTTGATTTATACTCAAAAGTTTTGTTCTGAATCGCGAACAATAAATCTGACAGAATTGAAAGGGTCCGCTCACAACGATGCTGTAACAGGCTCGTAGCTGCGAGTTGTGCACCGAAACGCATCGTGAAGCTGCGTGCACTCGAGCTGCATCGCATCTCGGTGTCAGCTGACCTAACATTCTAATTTACTCGTCATCGAGTAACGGATTCATACCGGTTATGTTGTAACGTACTGTCACTTTTAAACATCCTAAAATTCATTGGTTATCCGAAAGCACACATGATAACAAAACAATGCGCGGACCTTGATGGTGTGTATATTGAAGTCGGCGCCCGAGTCGTTGTACACGATGGACACGTAGTCGTTGCCGATGTACTTGCGCTTCTCGTTGCACGTGGGGTCCTTGGCGGACGAGGGCATCGCCGTCGCCACGTGGAACAGCACCTGCCACACCAAAACAGACTTTACTGCTACTATTTTTAATAACCAAATGCGCCAGGTGTCTATCCATCCCATTAACAATATTATTCAAACGGTCATTTGACTTGGGATTGGTGCCTACAATCTGGAAGTCAGCGTATATAACGTCGATTCATAAAAAAGGACCTAAGGACAATGTTGTACCGGGGTTGCGGGACTTCCGGGGTTGCGGGACTCCGGGGTTGCGGGACTATTCGAAAGAGATACCGTGGCCCCGGAACACAAAGGGCGATGAAGGAACATGGATGGGTTTTAGTCAGTAAAAGTCTGACACTCCCTCCTGCTCCGCCCAGAGCGGGAGAAGTCATTTGAAGATTTCCCGTCCGAAAAAAAAAAAAAAAAAGACAATGTTGTAAATTATAGACCGATCTTCAAACTCTGCGTGTTCGCTAAAATTATGGAGAAAATCGTACACGTACAACTTTCTTCTTCTCTTAAATTAAGTTTCTCCGAACACCAACATGGATTTTTAAAAGGTCGCTCCATGTCGAATCGCCACAGCGAAATTTAGTGTTAGCAGCCTATACATAGCTGTTCATATGTACCTATGCATGTATTTACAGTCCACATTACTTTAAATTAGTCAGTGAGAAATAAACCGTGAAACAGTCCACACGTAGTTTTCATTACGAGTAACTCCAACCAAAAATCAATCTTATCGCGTGTACATTTGGTCCTATTTCGAGCGGATGATTGCCGGTAACCGGCTGTAGACGGACGCGTCGCGAGAACAAATACAAAGCGATAAGGATTCTTAGAAGTGTTTTGTGATTGCTGATATTATTGAATGGGAACTGTTGTGAACTCGTGAGTTATAAGAACAGTGTTAAAAATACGAACATAACTAAGTACTTATACTATTCTGTGAGTGCTGAAATTCTGTGTTATTAGCTACGGCTAAAGTGTTAGTAAGTAGTAAGAACTGTTACGAACATATCATTAGGGAGTTGTTAGACCAGGGGTCGCAAGCGTCATTCATATCTGAGGCGACCGTTCAGCTACTAAATCTTAGACGTAAATCAGTGAGTGGTTGGGTGTCAGGTCTGGGAGAGGGGCAAACGAGAATCAAACACATGGTTTCGCTCTGCGTGAAATCACGCCACAATCCCAGAGAGTCAGTTCAAGTAAATGCGTATGTATTGCATACCCTAACAACGCTGCTACCAACCATTAATCTTAAATTGACTGATTGGTCTGAACTTAAGGAACTTGAGTTGGCTGATCCAGGGTTTACAACACCAGGTAGAATAGATATTCTACTTGGAGCTGAGGTATACGGCGACGTTCTGTTAGACGGCGTTCTTAAGCACCCCAATGGAAATCTATTGGCCCAAAACACAGTCCTAGGATGGGTGATATCGGGAAAGATGTTACAAGCATCTACCTCAGCAAGGAGACACATTACAACCTTACACGCTCAAGTTAGGGAAGACGAGCTATTACGACAATTTTGGGAGATAGAAAGGGAACCAAATAGCATACGAAAGATATTATCAAAGGAAGAAGAAAAGTGCGAAGAATACTATGAAGCCACAACAGTTAGAGATGAAGAACGAAGATTCGTGGTAAGATTACCGTTTCAAACTGAAGATCCGGAATGTCAATATGGTGGGTCGAGAGAAATAGCAGCAAAAAGATTTAATTTGTTAGAGAAAAGGTTATCAAAAAATCCTAAGCTTCGGGAAGAATATCATAAAGTTATGGAGGAATATATAAACCTAAATCATATGGTGCAAGTTAATTCTTCAGAGATTGATAACCCAAAGGCTGTCTATCTTCCTCACCACGCCGTAGTCCGAGAGGATAAGACTACCACAAAGCTTCGCGTAGTCTTCGACGCTTCTTGCAAGGGTTCAAATAACTTTTCTTTAAATGACGACTTACGTGTGGGTCCTCAGCTACAGCAGGAATTACGTCATATATTAATTAGATGGAGAACACACAAATTCTGTATTACAGCAGACATCATTAAAATGTACAGAATGGTTCGTGTAGCGGAAGAGGATACGGACTACCAGAGATTATTATGGAGGTCTGCACCTCATGAGCCAATAAAACACTTTAAACTTTTGAGGTTAACATTCGGTACAGCATGTGCACCGTACCTTGCTGTAAAATCACTTTAGACACTTGCCAACGACGAGAAAACGAAGTATCCTATTGCTGCAAATATTACCGAAACTGATTACTATATGGATGATCTCCTCACAGGATGCGAAACAGAGAAAGAAGCTGTCGATATTTATAACGAGATGAACAACCTTATGAACTCAGGAGGATTTCAACTACAAAAATGGAGCAGTAATAGTGAGGCTTTGTCACAGTACATTGGAGAAAATAAGCGAAATGATAATGAGTTGCCTTTTAAGACCAATAGTGTTGTCAAAGTATTAGGTTTGAGCTGGAATAGGGAAGCTGACGCCTTTGAATATACAGTCAACCTGCCAGAACTAAAGCTGCCCATAACCAAACGCCATATTCTTTCAGAAATAGCTAAACTTTATGATCCTTTGGGATGGATAGCTCCTGTTGTGGTAATAGCAAAAATGATCATGCAGAAATTGTGGAAGGCAGGTCTAAATTGGGATGAGCCTATTCATGGTGCTTTACAAGCAGAGTGGTTACGATATCGAGAGAATTTGACGCTTATCAAAGGCCTAAGTATACCTCGATGGTTGTACTACACACGTGTATCAAGGGTGGAGTTGCATGTTTTCGCAGATGCATCACAAGCCGCATACGGAGCAGCAGTGTACATGCGAGTTATCAGTGAAGAGCGAGTCTACGTAAGCCTAATATCCTCCAAAACCAAGGTGGCTCCAATAGAGAAGCAAGTTTCCATTCCTAGATTAGAGCTTTGTGGTGCCGCATTGGCAGCCAAATTGATGTCGGAGACGTCTCAAGTGTTAGGTGTACCTAAAAATAGCTTATTTGCGTGGACCGATTCCACTATTGTTTTGGTTTGGTTGAAAGGTGGACCAAGCCGATGGAGCACATTCGTGAGCAACCGAGTGTCAGACATATTAAACATTATAGATTACGAGCAGTGGGGGCACGTGTCTACAGATACGAACCCAGCTGACTGTGCGTCACGGGGCTTTCAAGGTCCAGAGTTGTTAAATCATTCAATATGGTGGAATGGACCGGCTTGGTTGTCTAACTTAAACATAAGTATTAGTGTTCCTAATATCGAAGATACACAAGAAGAAGAACGTGTGAGATCTTTGGCTACTATAAGTAATGTCAATGAGGAATTTATTTGGACTAGGTATTCTACTTTATCAAAAATGTTGAGAGTTATTTCATATTGCAGACGATTTATTAATTTTAAATTACCTAAAGATAAACGTGAAAGTTGTTCTAAATTAATTACACCAAGAGAAATAAAGGAAACATTAAACAATTGCATTAAACAAGTCCAAGCTACTAATTTCAAAGAGGAGATGAAGCAGCTAAATTCGCAAGGCCATGTACCTAAAAGAAGCAAGCTTCGGAATCTGTGTCCCGTTATTGATAAAAACAGGATTTTAAGAGTTGGCGGACGCATCCAAAAATCTCAAAAATCCTATGATATTCAGCACCCTATAATTTTACCCGCTACGAGCCATCTTAGCAAACTAATAATTCAGGATGCTCATCACAGGACATTGCATGGTGGTCCTCAAGTAATGCTAAATTATTTAAGAACAAAATACTGGATTTTACGAGCCAAAGATCTAACAAAAAAAACTTATCGAGAATGTGTTACGTGTATTAGGTATTCCAAACAGAATACCAAGCAACTGATGGGGCAGCTGCCAGAAGTGCGAGTTAAACCCGACCGAGCTTTTAAATCAGCTGGTGTGGAAACTCAAACTCAAACTCAAAGCATTTATTTCAATTAGACCATTACGGCACTTTTGAATGTCAAAAATACAAAAAAGAAAATCAAAGCTACAGTCCCAGTCACAAGGCATAATAACTTGAGAAAGTACTGTAGTTGCCCATTCCCTAGCGGAGATCTCTATGGAGAAGAACGGGCAAGAAACTCCATGGACACTCTTTTAAAATCAAAATATTGTTACAAAATCTTGGTTACATCTTTAATTTTGAGATTATACTTATATGTGAGAACGATGTAGAAAGACGTGCACACTAAGAGCGTCCAGAGTAAAAGATTAGATCAACAGTTTACGGATAAAGTAATTAAAATGAACCTTGGCAGCTAAGAGATGACCAGTCCCAACTGACAGCGCCCGTTCACAAACATGACGCATGTACCGGCGCCATTCAACTCAACCATATTGAAGGGAACTAAATGACCCGACACACCCGCCACCATCAGCGAGACATTTAAGTGAGCATGACATTCTCTCAGCCACCAAGGCATATTCAAGTCAATGAAATATAAATAAATGTAAATGGTGGCTGAACAGTACAAAGTACTCACACATGTGCTATGCAATTATATAATACTAAGAACTGGAATCTATATAATGCAAGTATATTTTTACAATCTTCTGCAGCTTCCACAAAACATTCACATGGGAATCAATTCTTCATCTTCTTCTTTACGTGTCGATGGACTCAAATAATGCCCGACCCAAAACAATCAATTAATTTGCCCCCCCCCCCCCCCCCTATGGTTGTGGAGCAGGACCAGCATTTAGCCAAGCATTTTTATCATCAATGTAATCCCCCAACTTATAATATGCTTGCCTACATAGTGTGCGTTTTATACAAGATTTAAATTTCGTCTCGTTCAGTTGAAGAATGTGGGGAGGTATTTTATTGTAACATTTCAAACAGTACCCCATGAAAGATGAATCTACTTTAGCAAGCCTGAAACCTGGCTGAACTAGTTGGTCCCTATTTCTAGTATTATAGTGGTGTCTGTCACCTCTTCTACTGAATAAATGCCGATTTTTCCTAACGTACATGATGTTTTCATAGATGTATTGACAAGGTACTGTCATGATATTAATTTCCTTAAACAGTTCTCTTAGAGAATCGCGTCTACGTAATTCATAAATGGCTCTGATGGCTCTTTTCTGCAGAATAAATATAGAATCGATGTCTGCAGCCCGTCCCCATAGTAAAATACCGTATGACATAATACTATGAAAATAACTAAAATAGACTAGCCTCGCGGTATCAATATCAGTGAATTGACGGATTTTTCTAACAGCATATGCTGCTGAGCTCAGCCGTCCTGCAAGAGATGTTAAATGAGGACCCCATTGTAACTTTGAAACTACGCGGAACCTTGGACTACGCGGGTCCCATAAACATTCGTTTTTCACCGGGTAGAGGAGCTAAATCGTACAAGGGTAACATATGTTTATTTATCTGCATGATAACGCGTGCCATACATCTGGAAGCAGTCACTGATATGACAGCGAAGGGGTTCATCGCAGCCTTCCGGCGATTCACCTCAAGACGAGGTCATTGTTGCGATCTTTATAGTGACAATGGTACTAACTTCGTGGGAGCAGACAAACAACTCAGAGAAATGTTCAACAGTGCCAAATCTTCGATTCCTGGTAAAGTGGCAGAGTTGTTAGTCCTGGAACGTACTACATGGCATTTTATACCTCCTCATGCACCCAATTTCGGAGATTTATGGGAGGCTGGAGTGCGCAGCACAAAAACTCATCTTAAAAAAGTAATTGGCGATGCTACTCTCACTTATGAAGAACTAGCCACAGTATTGGCACAAATCAAAGCGTGTTTGAATTCTCGACCCATAACTGTGCTAAGTGATGACCCTAATGACCCTCTACCGCTAACACCCGGCCACTTTCTGATTGGCGAGCTTTTGTTAAACTTAACTGATGAAAACTATACAAATTGTAATATTTCTAGTATAGATAGATGGCGACTAACGCAAAAAATGGTCAACGATTTCTGGAACAGATGGCATAAAGAATACCTCGTAAATATGAACCAAAGATATAAGTGGAACACCAAAACCACGGAGCCAGAAATCGATGACGTAGTGATTTTAAGAGAAGACAATGTTCCTCCAAGTAAATGGATATTGGGACAGTGGCGTAGCTACCTAGGGGCTAGGCGGGGCAGTGCCCCGGGGCCCTCAAGCTCAGGGGGCCCTCGAATCCTTACCAGAAAATCTCGATCGAACTAAACTTTTGAAAATTTCTCCCATTTTCAAAATGGCAACTCAGTTGAGCGAAATTTGAAAGTTATACCTAGGGAATTCCCCTAAATTCTTTCTGTGGGTTAGCAGTGTTGTCAATTTGACGGATAGCGATATGTGCGTTTTATTATTCATCGATTTGCGATTTATTGTGAATTCGAGCAAAGTTTTTTTTTTCGAGAACGGTTAAAAAATTAATGCTGTATCAGGAGTAAGTAATCTAATGTTAATGAACTTTTTAGTACTGGTCAATAGAGTGGTTCAATTTTATTTGATTTTAGCACCACTCATAATGATGTCCGTTAATAGATTTCGGCTACTCATTGTATATTATAACGCGAAGTATCGTGAAAAAAATTTAGGTCACCTGCAGTAGGTGCATTAATTCAGGCCCGCGCGCAAGGAGATCGTTTTTGGTCTCCACCGTTAAATGTGGTAACACTAGCGGCGATAAAATGTTTGCTGGGGATTCCCCAACGACGTCTTGTAGCGTATCATTACGTTTCTCCTTCCTTTTACTTTTAACGTCGACAGTGAACAGTGAGTACCTACTCGAGCACAGTCTAATATAAATATTGCATAAATAAATTAGAAAACTAAAACTATGGACAAAAAGAAGAAACCCAGTGGTGCATATAAACTCAAACAACGCCAAGAAAGAGAAGATAGTTAAGGGGGTACCCCATGCACACTAGCGCCACTTTAGTAAAAAAATCAGAACTCGTTAAATACACAATTAATATAAAATCTGATTGACCAAATCAATCTTTTGGTCTTCCAAATTATTTACGTCTGCTTAAGTCATTGAAACATAGCTCGCTGTCTTTACAGATACAAAATGGAAAAAAACGGCCGTTTTTAGCAATTTTTCTAACTGTAACTACAGTGAAGTATATTTTAATGAATTAAATAGACGTAAATAATCTAGAACTCTAAAGCATTGATTTTGTCAATCCGATTTTATATGAATTGTGTATTAAAACGATTTCTGTTTTTTTTACTAAAGTGGCGCTAGTGTGCATGGGGGAGCCCCTTAACAAAAATTGCCCAAAATTGACAAGTTTTTTAGTCAGCCTTCTGCAAGTACTCCTGGACAAAATATTTCTATTGATAGTGACTCAAATAATGTGGTAACTGCAGTGTTGGTTGAGAAGCCTACTGAAGAAGATTCGACAATTATTGCAGTTGAAGATACCTCCGCCACCGATCATGTGAACGTGGATGATGTTTGCATGGCACACATAAGAGCGGAGGATTTGGAGGAACCACAGACCTCTACATTTTTCGAAAATGTGTACGATAAATCTTCTTATGACTTGGGAAACTTCACGAACAAAATATTAAGTGATAGCGAAAACCGTCAAATTCTTGATATGGGGCCTTTACGTACATTGTGCCACTCATAATTTAAATTTGGTGATAAATGATGCCGTTACAAATACAGATTTTTTTCGCAACGTTTCAAGAAGATTTGTATAACTTTTTCGGAAGCAGCATCAAACGTTGGGATCTATTGTCAAAATTCACAGGCGAATCGGATACCACTCAAAAAAAACTAAATCCAACTAGATGGTCCAGTACACATGGTATGGATGGTACAGTATACGATATTTGCAATAAAACTTCGTTTTTTTGATATTATCAAAGCATTATCAGAAATAGTTCTAAAGAGTCCTAATAAAGATAGCGTAGTGAAGCAGAGAGTATTAAAACAAAAATGCTAAATTTCGAGTTCGTGTTGCTTTGCGAATTCATGCACAGTGTATTGAATGACATAACTTATGCATCCAAAACTTTACAAAAATGCGACGTCAATTTGGGCGAGGCAAGTAAAGCTTTAGCAGAGACCAAAGCAAAGTTGCAAATTTATAGAAATGATTTCGAATTATTCAAGTGCAAAGCCAGTGAAACTGCAAGAAAATATGGTTTACGATACCCATTTTCAAGAAAAAAGGCAAAGGAAAGTTAAAAAACATTTTGATGGATTAGCTGCTGATCACCGAATTCCAAACAGAGAAGAAATATTTAAAATTGAGATTTTCAATGTACTAGACACATTAATAGCTCAATTAAATACACGTTTTACTGGTATGAGTGCAGTCTGTCAAATATTCGATTTTCTAACACCAACATTTTTATTACATGTTGATGAAGCAACTTTATTACAAAAGTGTGACGAATTCCAAAGAAAATATTCAGATATAATAGACCCTAGCTTTTCACTTCAATTTATTAATATTTACCACCTAGTTTTACCTCAATTAACTCAAGCATGGACTGTTCGCCAATTATGTAAGGAAATAATGAGCAAATATGGAGTGCTAGAACGCGACCTAACGGAAGTATTTACAGCAATGTTATTATTCTTCACAATTCCTGTCACTTCTGCAGCAGCTGAAAGGTCATTTAGCAAATTGAAAATTATAATAAAAAAATTAAGGAATAGTATGGGCCAAACTCGACTCCGACATTTATCGCTAATAGCAATTGAAAACAAAACCGCATCAAGCCTGGATTTAACCGAAGTCATTGATACTTTTGCGAAAACTAAAGCTAGAAAAAGATTGTAAATATAATTGTTATTTAGTCAGTTGGTAGGTCCGACCTATATATAATAAACCTTTGAATCTTTTCTATTTCGTTTTATTGCTCAATGCCTACACCAAGTATCAATTGTAATTTATAATGTTACTGTTTAATATTTTTATTACCTGCCCTGCAGTGCACGAAAAAGAGCTGATGATAAAATTTAGCATTTTTAAAGTATTTGTATATTTAATATTTTTACTTGATAAAACCTAACCAGTTTAGATAGCACTGGGGCCTCATTTTTTGATTTGCCCCAGGGCCCTTGGTTACCTAGCTACGCCACTGATTGGGCAAAATAATAGAAAAACATGTGGGCCCTGACGGCATTACTCGTGTGGTGTCAGTCAAATGTAAAAATAATGTTTATAAGCGACCTACAAGTAAATTATGTATCCTACCTAAAAATAGTCCTCGTGATAAGCCTAGTAGTTAATTTTAACCTATTCTTGTTTACCTATTTTACACTTACTTAAGTATACCTGCGTATTTTGAGAACTTTCCTGTTTACGTTGCTTAAAGTGTGAATTGACTTGGTTAAGCATTGCTACTTAAACTTACAACTTCATACAACCTACCCACCTACCTACCTGTGTATGTGTAAGTGAGCACTTACTTTATTATTAAGCTATAATGGAACGGTGGGCGGTTAGAGGTTGGGAATGCAACAACCTTACTTATTTTGTACCTCATACCAACTATTTCTAGTTGCGCAGTATATTATCAGTGATGTATGTACCTAGACCTAAGATATTCATAATGATACTTACATAATTACGTTTAGTTACTTATTTTTTTTATAATCATTTATCTTTATGTTTCGGGAGTTGTTGTGATGAAGGTTACTTTCTGATTTCTTTTGTTGTTCAACTAACATCGTGTAGTACCAATTTTATTTTTTTGTTTTTGATTTTATTGAAAGGATAGATCCTTTGGTGGGCGGTATGTCGAATCGCCGCGATCGATGTTTTGATCGTATAGATCATACACTTCTAATGCGCAAACTGTTAGGGATTGGTGTGAGGGGTAGCTTGTACAGATGGCTTGTACCATCTGTACAAATGTCTGTGAAAATTCTGAGTCAAGTGTCAACCATTGAGGATGCATACCTATTACAGGAGGATCTGGACCGGTTCCAAGATTACTGCGATCGAAATAGGTTGGATTTAAACATTTCTAAATGTTATGTGTACATTTACTCGTAAGCCAAACCCTATTATGTATGATTACAAACTGTCGAATACGTCAATTGCCAGAGTCAACGTCATCAAGGATCTTGGGGTAACTTTTGACTCGAAGCTTTTGTTTGATGCGCATATTGACAATATAGTCAAGAAAGCTTCTAAAGCATTGGGTTTTATTTTTAGGGTCTCTTCTGAGTTTAAGAACGTCAAAACGATGAAATATGCTTCTCAAATTTGGAATCCAAATTACAATGTATTTTTATTATTATATTTTATTATATTAATCGCCTCGAAAGCATACAAAGACGATTTTTAAGGTACACTCAATATCGTTCAAATACTTATCTTCATAACTATACTAGTCGGTGTAAAAAAAATCATATTCTTCCGTTACACGAGCGAAGAAAAATTGCAGATCTCACTTTCCTATTTAATATAATGAATGGATCTACTGACGTCCCTGAGCTGGTGGCCAAGATTGGACTTCGTGCACCGTCTGTGTTTCTTCGGAGACCTCATCTCCTTCATGTACCTATTGTGAAAACTATCTACAGGCAAAACACATATATTATAAGAGCATGTCGAATGTTCAACATGGTGTGCCGGGATGTTGAGCTTGATTTATTTACAAATAGTGTCCAGAAATTAACGAAACAAAATGTTAAGTAACTTTTTCTTTGAAATGTAACTTTTTTTGTGTAATGTACTTTATTTTGTTTATTCTCTACAGTTGTTTCTTTGTATAACTCTCACGCTGTTTACCGTTTTGTCAATTTATACATAAGTTTATATAAGTGGAAACTTGTAATTGGCTTTCTTCTACGTATTACTTCTGACTACTCGAATGTATTAGCTGTAAGTTTTCTTAAAATTAATAAAATAAAATAAATAAATAAGGACAATATTAGGCCAGTATTTCAAAGGTTAGGTAGCATTTCGCCAGTTCCGTTGAATAGGCACGTAACAGAGAGCTTGTGGTACCTGCATGATGTCGTCGTTCCACACGTAGGTGTAGTGGCCGTCCTTGCCGCCCTTCTCCAGGTTGAGGAACAGGTGCGGCTGGTCGTCGTCGCCGCCCTCCAGCGACACCAGCGTGCCCAGCTGCGTCAGGAACTCCGCGTACCTACGCACGAGCGACACTACATTACGCACTTGCAGCCTTATTCATAAAAAGTTAGAGCTTCCTTGAAGGCTCCTTGAAGGCCCGATGCTAAAAAACATGATTCATAAACGTCTGTTAACGCTAATCAGTCGATCAAGGCTCTGCTAAAGTTAGAGGACTGTTGACCCTCCTTTATCTCCCTGCTAAGTCACAAAATGGCCGCCGAAAATTTGAACAGCTGACTTTGACAAGAGCAAAAAACCATACCGAAGATAATTTTAGTGAAGGAAGGGTTACACAAACGTATAAAAAAAAAACCAGAAAAATTTATTTTCAGGAATTTGTATTTAAAAACCTCATAATTAGGTATTTAAGATGATAGTTGTACTAACAATAAATAAGAAAAAAATAAAATTAAGCTGAATAACATAGTTACGGCTTTTTGCACGTAGGTACATGCGGATCGGAAATGGCGGGAAAACAAACATATCGCGTTTTTTTTAAAGTTGATCTTGTGGTTGTATCGTCAAATTTTATCTTTTCGTGACAATGCAAGCCATCCAGGCAATATGGGCTATGGAAGCTGTTAATTTACAACCACAACCGCGGCGTCGCAAGTTGTCTAATCAACGGGCAGATCCTCTATAGAATCTACCCGATATAGAATTTCGGCGACGGTACCGGTTTGACAAGGGGACTGTCCAATTTATTGTTCAATTGGTGAGGGTGGACCTCACCAAGGACCGGAGAGGCACCAACCTGACACCAGAGCTGCAGGTTCTTACTGCAATAAGATGTCGGGGGTGCAAAGAAGTAAGCATAATAAAACATTGTTTTTTTTTTTAAGATCTCTTGCGATCTCACCCAATTATGTTAATAAATAACCTGTGCCCAGGACCTAACTTTACATGCTGATAAAACACTTCACACATAATACGAAACAAAGGTAAATGAATTGCTTTTCTTACGGTGGCATTCATTTTTAAAATCGCATGAAACTAAACTAAGCTCGTTTGTCTTTGTAAAAATTTGCGTTTTCCCTTTTTTTTTTTAGTTCCTGACGGAACAGGCTAAGGTCTGGAACCATGCTGCCTAGTCATCAGTTAGCATGTTTCTTGAGTAGGGTAGATCCAGTTCAATTCATTTGTATGTAAATCCAAAATTTGGTACTTCCTACTGTCTGCTGAATCATCGGAATCGGAATTGCGTTTTCCCGCTAATTTGCTGTCACTGCTGTCAATTTTTTTTTTAATTCTCGGTGAGGCCATTTTTTGTCTTTGGTTTGTCAAGATGGCCAACATAACGCGTCTAATCCGTCTATCAGCAGCTCATTAACTAGCAAACTGCTAGCAAGCGTTTATGAATCATACTTCTTGACAACCGTCTAACAAGCTTAATCAGTCCTCCAAACCTCAATTAAGGATTTTTTATGAATAAGGCTGTTGATATTTATCTGGTAATCCTTAAATAAATATATACAATAAAACACATTTATTTAATGCCTTTCACGAAATGTTGTCCACTTAATCTACAAGCAATGAACTATATCTACCCTTTTCAAAATTTTAGGCTTAGTAGTTTCAGACATCAGGGGGGGGGGGTGCGAATGGCCAATATTCGTCTTCTTATTACTACTATTTATTTTACAATAAATTTGTATGAAAATATTACTTCGAATTAAATTTGACAGCTCTAAATTACGTCCGTCTCTTTCTCGTTTTTTTATAGAGAAAAAGATAGCAATAGCCTAAATTAAGTTTAGTTTGTGCACAACAGAATCGACACCATTGTGTATCGTTTAATGTCGCAAACAAGTGGTCTGTAAATGTTCAATTGTGCGTTTTCCTGTTGTAAAAAACGATCTGCCACTTCAAACCTGTAAACTATCTGTAAAGCCACTGCCGCCAAATGATACCAGTTTATTATTATTTTCAATAGGGTAAATGGCAAAAAAAAATCTAATTAGTCCGTCCGATAGATTTCCAAAAAATATTGGACATCTATTTTTTTCTTTTTTCTCGTAAACAAAAAATATGAGCCTCACTGAAGTGCAAAGTCCGCCATAAGAGGCACCCTATGCTCCCTACAATGCTACACAAGTCAGAAGTACACGGTCGCGGTGCCTCAGCTCACACATAAGAGGCTCCCTATGCTCCCTACAATGCTACACAAGTCAGAAGTACACGGTCGCGGTGCCTCAGCTCACACATAAGAGGCTCCCTATGCTCCCTACAATGCTACACAAGTCAGAAGTACACGGTCGCGGTGCCTCAGCTCACACATAAGAGGCTCCCTATGCTCCCTACAATGCTACACAAGTCAGAAGTACACGGTCGCGGTGCCTCAGCTCACACATAAGAGGCTCCCTATGCTCCCTACAATGCTACACAAGTCAGAAGTACACGGTCGCGGTGCCTCAGCTCACACATAAGAGGCTCCCTATGCTCCCTACAATGCTACACAAGTCAGAAGTACACGGTCGCGGTGCCTCAGCTCACACATAAGAGGCTCCCTATGCTCCCTACAATGCTACACAAGTCAGGAGTACACGGTCGCGGTGCCTCAGCTCACACATAAGAGGCTCCCTATGCTCCCTACAATGCTACACAAGTCAGAAGTACACGGTCGCGGTGCCTCAGCTCACACATAAGAGGCTCCCTATGCTCCCTACAATGCTACACAAGTCAGGAGTACACGGTCGCGGTGCCTCAGCTCACACATAAGAGGCTCCCTATGCTCCCTACAATGCTACACAAGTCAGAAGTACACGGTCGCGGTGCCTCAGCTCACACATAAGAGGCTCCCTATGCTCCCTACAATGCTACACAAGTCAGGAGTACACGGTCGCGGTGCCTCAGCTAACACATAAGAGGCTCCCTATGCTCCCTACAATGCTACACAAGTCAGAAGTACACGGTCGCGGTGCCTCAGCTCACACATAAGAGGCTCCCTATGCTCCCTACAATGCTACACAAGTCAGGAGTACACGGTCGCGGTGCCTCAGCTCACACATAAGAGGCTCCCTATGCTCCCTACAATGCTACACAAGTCAGAAGTACACGGTCGCGGTGCCTCAGCTCACACATAAGAGGCTCCCTATGCTCCCTACAATGCTACACAAGTCAGAAGTACACGGTCGCGGTGCCTCAGCTCACACATAAGAGGCTCCCTATGCTCCCTACAATGCTACACAAGTCAGGAGTACACGGTCGCGGTGCCTCAGCTCACACATAAGAGGCTCCCTATGCTCCCTACAATGCTACACAAGTCAGAAGTACACGGTCGCGGTGCCTCAGCTCACACATAAGAGGCTCCCTATGCTCCCTACAATGCTACACAAGTCAGGAGTACACGGTCGCGGTGCCTCAGCTCACACATAAGAGGCTCCCTATGCTCCCTACAATGCTACACAAGTCAGAAGTACACGGTCGCGGTGCCTCAGCTCACACATAAGAGGCTCCCTATGCTCCCTACAATGCTACACAAGTCAGGAGTACACGGTCGCGGTGCCTCAGCTCACACATAAGAGGCTCCCTATGCTCCCTACAATGCTACACAAGTCAGAAGTACACGGTCGCGGTGCCTCAGCTCACACATAAGAGGCTCCCTATGCTCCCTACAATGCTACACAAGTCAGAAGTACACGGTCGCGGTGCCTCAGCTCACACATAAGAGGCTCCCTATGCTCCCTACAATGCTACACAAGTCAGAAGTACACGGTCGCGGTGCCTCAGCTCACACATAAGAGGCTCCCTATGCTCCCTACAATGCTACACAAGTCAGGAGTACACGGTCGCGGTGCCTCAGCTCACACATAAGAGGCTCCCTATGCTCCCTACAATGCTACACAAGTCAGAAGTACACGGTCGCGGTGCCTCAGCTCACACATAAGAGGCTCCCTATGCTCCCTACAATGCTACACAAGTCAGGAGTACACGGTCGCGGTGCCTCAGCTCACACATAAGAGGCTCCCTATGCTCCCTACAATGCTACACAAGTCAGAAGTACACGGTCGCGGTGCCTCAGCTCACACATAAGAGGCTCCCTATGCTCCCTACAATGCTACACAAGTCAGGAGTACACGGTCGCGGTGCCTCAGCTCACACATAAGAGGCTCCCTATGCTCCCTACAATGCTACACAAGTCAGAAGTACACGGTCGCGGTGCCTCAGCTCACACATAAGAGGCTCCCTATGCTCCCTACAATGCTACACAAGTCAGGAGTACACGGTCGCGGTGCCTCAGCTCACACATAAGAGGCTCCCTATGCTCCCTACAATGCTACACAAGTCAGAAGTACACGGTCGCGGTGCCTCAGCTCACACATAAGAGGCTCCCTATGCTCCCTACAATGCTACACAAGTCAGAAGTACACGGTCGCGGTGCCTCAGCTCACACATAAGAGGCTCCCTATGCTCCCTACAATGCTACACAAGTCAGAAGTACACGGTCGCGGTGCCTCAGCTCACACATAAGAGGCTCCCTATGCTCCCTACAATGCTACACAAGTCAGGAGTACACGGTCGCGGTGCCTCAGCTCACACATAAGAGGCTCCCTATGCTCCCTACAATGCTACACAAGTCAGAAGTACACGGTCGCGGTGCCTCAGCTCACACATAAGAGGCTCCCTATGCTCCCTACAATGCTACACAAGTCAGGAGTACACGGTCGCGGTGCCTCAGCTCACACATAAGAGGCTCCCTATGCTCCCTACAATGCTACACAAGTCAGAAGTACACGGTCGCGGTGCCTCAGCTCACACATAAGAGGCTCCCTATGCTCCCTACAACGCTACACAAGTCAGAAGTACACGGTCGCGGTGCCTCAGCTCACACATAAGAGGCTCCCTATGCTCCCTACAATGCTACACAAGTCAGGAGTACACGGTCGCGGTGCCTCAGCTCACACATAAGAGGCTCCCTATGCTCCCTACAACGCTACACAAGTCAGAAGTACACGGTCGCGGTGCCTCAGCTCACACATAAGAGGCTCCCTATGCTCCCTACAATGCTACACAAGTCAGAAGTACACGGTCGCGGTGCCTCAGCTCACACATAAGAGGCTCCCTATGCTCCCTACAATGCTACACAAGTCAGGAGTACACGGTCGCGGTGCCTCAGCTCACACATAAGAGGCTCCCTATGCTCCCTACAATGCTACACAAGTCAGAAGTACACGGTCGCGGTGCCTCAGCTCACACATAAGAGGCTCCCTATGCTCCCTACAACGCTACACAAGTCAGAAGTACACGGTCGCGGTGCCTCAGCTCACACATAAGAGGCTCCCTATGCTCCCTACAATGCTACACAAGTCAGGAGTACACGGTCGCGGTGCCTCAGCTCACACATAAGAGGCTCCCTATGCTCCCTACAACGCTACACAAGTCAGAAGTACACGGTCGCGGTGCCTCAGCTCACACATAAGAGGCTCCCTATGCTCCCTACAATGCTACACAAGTCAGGAGTACACGGTCGCGGTGTCTCAGCTCACACAATACAGTACGAGTACGTACCTCACGCTGCCATATTCGTTCTTCAGAATGAACACTTCGTTATCTTGTTGTCCGGGCCCCACGTACAACACTCCGATCTGGTGAACATATTACGCATTACTTTACAGTTTACACACTATCCTACCATGATCAGCAGTTTTCAAGAGTCGTCAATATTCTATAGCAATTATGGCATTGACAGTTCTTGAAATGAATGTTCGTGAAATGTGGTGAGGCATACTGAACATGAAAAACTGAAAACTGGCTGGGAAAACTGTAGTTAGAAGAAGCGGGGAGCAACGGGCTAGTATAGTAATACATAATGGAATGCAATAAAATATTGAGTATAATAAGTTTTACTTTGTATGTTTCTACTGGCGGCACGAGGTCGAGGTTCTTGATGGTGCGCTCGTGCTGCACGCCCGACACGCGCAGGGGCCGCTCCGCCAGCGGGTTCAGGATCGTCGGCGTCTCGCCTG
The DNA here is from genome assembly GCA_941918905.2 of Xestia sexstrigata. NCBI lineage: Eukaryota > Metazoa > Arthropoda > Insecta > Lepidoptera > Noctuidae > Xestia > Xestia sexstrigata. The sequence goes on along the minus strand of OW799203.2, from coordinate 650,880 downwards.
CACACACGCCGACCTTACTTATACGAGTACCTACGACGACGAATCGCGAAAAAAATATCTGCTGTTCCATACATTTTGACGACATTATATTGTAGGAAACAGCAGTTTTTTTTTCACGATTCATAGTTTGGTCCAATAGTAGAAGTTGTTCATAATGATGAGTACAATGACCGTTTGAAGTTTATCGATTTCGTCCGGAAACACGGTGTATATTTCCCCATGTATATTTTTTCGCACGTTTTTAATACGCTCGTAATATAAGGTAATCCTCCACTATTATACTGCACCCGTTAGCACAATGTTTTGAGTGCGTTACATTGAGTGCTAACCTAAATCATAATTTTTCAGACAAGAAAAACCTTTCCCCAAATATATTTTTGCGCAGTTACTTAGTGTGATGTACAGAATGCTTAGGCCCCGTTCCCGCTATGTCGTGACGACAGATAATCGTGTAGTTTTAAGTGTCGTGGCCTGTGTATTTAAAAGGAGGTTTTCACATATAGGACGACGCGATTACTGTCGTCCACGAGTTTTGTCAACTAAAAACCAACGATAAATTAATCGTCACGACATAGTGGGAACGGGGCCTTAGTGAAGGGTTTATTTACACCTTGTATTTAATAATAATAAAGAACATTCCTGTACATTTAAGTGTACATTTATAGTCTTCTTCTCTCCGCTGGCTTTTTTTTTCTTTCGTTAAAGCGATTTAGTGACCGTGAACTGTGAGCTTCATGTGTTTTGTTATTAAAGAACGATTAAATATTAGCTCGATAGGAATAGTCGACAAACAAGCTTTACTTGTTTGGGCAAAGATTTTAGATATTTAGTTGCAGATGATTAATGAATAAATAGTAAAATGTCACCTGGCACGGGCGGCGTGATGGGGTAGGTGCTCATGTTGTGGTACAGCTGCAGGAACACGAAGGCCGGCGTCACGCCGCCCCCGCCGCCGCCCCCCGCCGCTGCGCCGCCCGCCCTGCCCGCGTACGTACTGTATACGTGTTCGTGTTCGCGTACGTGCAGTGCCACCGCGCCGACATCGACACACGCAACAACAAACCAAACAAAACAAAAAAAGCATCAAAAACAAGCGCAAACGTTTCATTAATAAAGAAACAAAAAATGAAGGACAGAAAGGACAGTTAAATCAACTCAAATTATAAAGAATAAAGAAATTCGTTGTGAAGCAAAACAAAGTAAGACTAAAACTAAAAGATCATGCACAATACAGAGCAGCTAGTTTCATAATAACATCACTCGGGGTGTCAATTATAGGTGCTTTTGCAGGCGAACCGTTACATTTGTTGCTATGTTTATTTGAGGATACAGATAGCTTTGTGGCACAGAGTCGGAGTTTCAGGAGAAATATGCGTTTATACCAAAACAGATAAATCAAGCCTCAGGATTCAATATAAAAATAGCTCCAACTATGAATGTGAGTGTGTCTGCCGCTTTCTAGATAGTGAACCCAGATACAAACATGAGTTAGCCAGCCAACACTGAGCATCACTATGTACACGTACAGTGTCAAACAGAGCTCGTCAAAGGTGTAATGAAGTATATTTAAATCCTTGTAACTTGCGAACATTCAATTAAAATTAAACCGGCCAAGTGCGAGTTGAACTCGCGTGGAGGGTTCAGTACAATGCCAAAGTCTTATATTGAGTTTACTACTTTATTTTCAATTGATAGAATTCTTATAGGTTTTCCTGTAATCTTACAAGCAAAGAACTATATTTTGTATTTTTTTCAAAATTTTAGGCTCAGTAGTTTCGGAAATCAGGGGAGGAATGGTAAATTTTAGTCTTCTTTCATAAATAAACCATTTATTTTACACTAACAACAAAAATATATTTGAGATCCTCATAACGACCCCTTTCATTTGATATAATATATGACACAGTAAGGTTTGCAAAACTTTTTTTTTAAATTTCCTAATTTGTCCCCAAAAAATGACCCTTATTTGAAAAAAAAAAAAAAAAAACTTTGCACATCTGTGCATGGGTCAGAGGATTACACCATCCTACCAAATTTTTCTTGATTTAGTCCAGTAGATTCGGAGCAAATTGGCTGTGACAGACGGACAGACAGACACACGAGTGATCGTATAAGGGTTCCGTTTTTTTCATTTTTTGTACGGAACCCTAATAAGCTCGCAAAGATATTCATATTGCAGCAGAAACTGAACTGTTTGCGTGGGTATTTTAAGTAAGTTTTCGTGTATACCTGTGTCGTCTCGTGGGGCTCATGACGGAGATGGTGTTGGAGCGCTTGGAGCGCGCCAGCGGCGGCAAGTCATCGCGCTCGCGGGCCCCGCCCGAGCCTCCGGGCCCCGCGCCCAGGCCGGGCCCCACGGAGCCGGGCGGGGCCCGGCGGCCGGCGCGGCCCTCAGGCACGGTGCCGTCGCTCGCCGTCTGCGCCGACCGGGGAGCAACACGGCTTTTATGTTCGGTTACAAATACAACAAACTTGAAATAGCATTAGCATAATGATCGTGCCCAGCCGGGACACGGGCCGTCTCTCTGTGACACGGAGCGGGTTATTATAAGCCACTGCGCATGTCTTCCAAGTTTTGGCTCTAAGACTAATCGGATGTTTCATGTTTTCGTTCGTCATCATTCTCTTGCTCTCGCAAGAGATGTAGTGATGAAATAAATTACACAAAGCAGGCTTCTCGGCCGGGCTCGAGCCCTCCCCGGCTCCACAGTGACGTGAGCCGGAGCCGTCACTACTGGGCCACTACTCGAAAAACACCCTTTTTTTTATTTGACACGATAATATAATAACGGGGAGAACATGTACCTTTCGGCTTCGTTAAGAGTTGTTTTACACCCTTTGTAATACATGGTTACTTTACGTCTGACTATTGTAACCTTCGATCAACAATTAGCAACTAGATATCGGGTCGGCGCAAAAAATACTTCCCGGTAAATAAGAGCTCACTTGAGAAGTGAGATCTTATTTTGTTTAGTTGGCTTGAAACACAGCTAATGTAAAAACGTCTCACAATGCCGCAGTGTGTTTTCAAAAGTTCCAAAAATAATGCCCGAAAAAGCAATTTAACGGCCGAAGTGAGTTACTTTCATGCTGAGATACCTTTTGATATAAACCTTTTGGCCTCGTACAGGACCAATTTAACGGCCGGAGTGACTTACTGTCATGCTAAGATACCTTTTGATATAGACCTTTTGGCCTCGTACAGGACCAATTTAACGGCCGGAGTGACTTACTGTCATGCTAAGATACCTTTTGATATAGACCTTTTGGCCTCGTACAGGACCAATTTAACGGCCGGAGTGACTTACTGTCATGCTGAGATACCTTTTGATATAGACCTTTTGGCCTCGTACAGGACCAATTTAACGGCCGGAGTGACTTACTGTCATGCTAAGATACCTTTTGATATAGACCTTTTGGCCTCGTACAGGACCAATTTAACGGCCGGAGTGACTTACTGTCATGCTGAGATACCTTTTGATATAGACCTTTTGGCCTCGTACAGGACCAATTTAACGGCCGGAGTGACTTACTGTCATGCTAAGATACCTTTTGATATAGACCTTTTGGCCTCGTACAGTACCAATTTCGTTTCTCTTTATTTATTTGTTTACTTTTTCTCTTTGTTTAATTTTTATTAGTTGTACCTACTGTTTATTTCACCATTTTAATTTGTGTTTTGTCCTGTGCGGGCTAATAAATGCTTTTTCTTTCTTTCTTTCGATAAGTACATGAAGAATAAATTAGATTTTATGCTTTAACATCAAACTGAACAAAATTACCGATTTTAAACCACTGCTACAAATGTTAGCGCGTGTGTTGGCGAGCCTTGGCCAAAGGCTCACCAACATACGCACAAACTTTTGTTTAACAGAACAGTAGATGCATGGAGTAGATTTGTGTTGTAATAATTTGTTACCAGCACTTCAAAATTGGTTGGTTAAAATTGGTTTATGCTACTTTTGTGTCTGTTTGTTGACTCTAATTAGATACTTAGCTTTCCAAGCAATCCATTTACGTGTGCAGAATGGATCTCAAATGTCGTCAGAGAAAGAAGATGACCAAATTAGTAGTTGAAAAATTTATTGACGTAAGATTACATTACATTATGTAAAAAAGAAACTGGAGATATCAAAAACAAATCAAAACGACAATTGTATAACAAACTCAACTTATCAACGTTATACAACTTATTAAGGACATTAATTATTCAGGTACGTAGAATGGAAAAATTCTTCAATGTTGAATCGTTAATACTGAACTAATAATAATAATAAATATCGCTGGACATTACACACAACGCCATCTAGTGCCACACTTAGCAACGAGGCTTGTGTCGTGGACACCAGATAGTTGATATATTACATAGATACTTTTTTGTTTGTAAATACATACTTATTATACATATAAATATCCATGACTCGGAGACAAATGTCCATGCTCATCACGCAAACATTTGCTTCCACCGGGATTCGAACCCGGGACCCTAAGAACGTAAGGCAGCCTCAATACCGTCAACTGCACTTGTATTATAAACATTGAAAAATGATTATAAAGATGTGGAATTAAGTGATATTTTTATTTGTGACATCCAGCAATAGACACCTTGGCCGGCCCGGATAGATTTGATAACAACAAGCGTAAGTACTTACATTTTAGTGTACGACACATAAAAACATTGATAAAGCAAATAAACATTTTACTACTTACTTATACACAAAAACGGAACGCTAATAAAATAATAAGTAATGTATCATTATGTAAGTAATGTATCATTATGTAAGTAATGTAACAAACATAGATGCCCAAAACATAAAAAGTAAACAACTAAACTTTTACGATCGTATTATAAATTATTTTAGTGTTTAACGCGACTCCATACCTCCTACAGTAAAAATCAAAGAAGCAACTTTGTTCTTTTTTTAAATTTTCTTTAAACGAAACAATACGATGCAGCTCGCAAGGCAATATAACGGGAACAAGTACTTTATTTGTTACCACATGAGGTTGATTTCACTTAACTCATGTCTTTTCATTTCTAAGTGACAGGAGTAATGTATTGCGTTGCTCGTTTTTTGTGACGACGTAAGTATTAGATAATATTTTGAAGATTTGTGACTTTATTACTAAATGCCATGGTTGTAATTAGGTTGAACTTAAAACTGTTAAAACATTTTTCTCCGTTTGTTAGTAAACAAATGTAGCTGTCAGGCGGACAGCATTTAGCTTTGATTTTGTACGTGACACTGTATCTAGTAGCTAATTGTTGATCGAAGATTGTAACGATCTTAATGTTCAGTTATCGATCAGAGCTAGTGGGGCACGTACCTTTTGCAGCTGGTGGTGCTGGTGCGGCAGGGGCGGCGCGGGGCCGGGGGCGGGGCCGGGGGCGGCGCCTGCGGGCGGGCGCGACCGTATAGCTACAAAGGGGCCGTGTCAGCGCCACAGGTTACGTGCTCCTCGACCAGGCCGCACCGGTTACTGAGTGGAGGCTTACTACGGTAGTCTTGACTACGGTTTGTTATTATATCCAAGAAAAGTTCTCTTTTACTGAAAGCCACGTAATACACATGCCAATAACTGGCACAAAAGTATGCAAGTAGCCAGGCAAGCCGTTGTAACATTCACCAATGAGAATTTGTAAAGGATCAATGGCATGCAAGCTTCTTGCATAGTTTAGTGCAAGCTGCTGGCACGGCATCTCGGCGGCAGAAGTTAAGATAGCGGTACCGTGTCGCATGTAACCTGCCGCGTGTCGCACTCGACACTCTGACACACCACAGCTCCACACAACCCTGCAGTGGACGCGCAGACACTGATCTAGTCCACGTTACTATTTATCCAAGTTACTTACTAACTAGCTTACATACTTACAGCCACACTCAGAGTCAATTAATGGTTACTAAAGCGGCTCCTTATTAAAAAAAATAAAAAAAAGTTTACCATCAGAGTCAGTTAACGGTTCATTGGCGTCCCTTAATGACAATTAAAAAAGTTAAGTAAAGCAAACCTTTAAACTATTTACTGGCTGATTTTGACATCTACATTTGGGGTTATATTTTTACCCGCGAATTCGCTTTCATAATAAACGCTTATTAATGAAAAGAGAATAATGTCTGATTTGGCAGAAATTGAGTTTGTAGATTATGCCAGAAGATATATAGAGAAGTGAGGCCAAGGCGGTATTTACAAGATTATTCTGATCCTTTACAAAATTCGCGTGGTGTCTTTGTAGATCCTCCCAAATAGAAATATAAATATGATTGGAAGTTCTTCGGTTACACAAGGTGCGTGTCGTTGAATTTTATTGTTATCACATTTTCACTGAAAGTACTTATATTCTTACCATAACGTAAATTAATACAGATGAAATTTTAATCCACGACACAAAACTTTCCCGCCCGGTAAATACGATTTGACATTGACAGTTGACAGCAGTGATGCCATAGAAAAAAGATCGCAATCGCTTTATTTTATTTCAATGAAAATAACTGTTCCCCTTTGCAATTTGGTGAAAAACTTACAGTTAATTTTAAAATAAAGTTTAATGTTATTTAATATCAACACTTTTTAAATGTGGCTACACCAAGGCTTTATCGATGTGCAATCGATAAGATGATTTTAGATGCTCTGCCCTACGTATACTTAAATCTGTCATTAGCTGAAACCCTTAAATTATGTCTCTGGGATGTACCGTTGATTAACGGATTTAATGCTAATTAGTTAAGTAGTCATTAGGACTAATTTAATGAACGATGATTCTGAGTGTGGCTGTTACTGTAGTATGTGTAGCGTAAGTGCAGTTTATGTTGAGTTATCGTGTGTTAGAGACATTATCATGTGCGTGTTCAAAGTACAAAGACACTTTGTTAAATGTTTCATGATTTGCCAAAATCAGTAAACAAAAATATTTTTGTTATTTGTCTGGAAAAATAGGTAGTGTAATAATAATGTTGTATATCATTCTCATCATTATCGTTTTTGATAGGAAATAATAAATCCTCCGAAAAAAAAACGAAACTTCAAACAATCTGTGGTTGACTGTAATACTAAACTTGGTTAAACTTAAAATGAATTACCGAAAAATCAATTCAAAATTACCAAATTTGTATTTAACAAAAAAAAAACATGAGCTTATTCAAATTACAATTTTACGAAAAATAATGAACTTAATTAAAAAAATATACCGGATGACATTTTTATAACTTTCCAAAAAAAATGGGTATAATAAGTAAACGGAGTAGAAGCTTATGGCATACCTAGTTTTTTTTTAATTTTTTCACAGCTTAGATAAAAATTGATCCATCATCAAAAAACGCTACAAATTTCAAGTAAACTTTTCATATTAGATCAAAGAAAGAAAAATTTTGAAAAACAAAATGAAAAATGTCGAATTTCAAATCATACAATGCAAACAACGCATTAAGCGTATGATTTGAATTTCGAAATTTTATGTTTTTTTTTTTCGAAATGATATAAAAAAAAACCAAGTATGCTTTTTTTGCTTCTATTCCGTTCACCTATTATACCCATTTTTTTGGAAAGTCATTCTGTATAACTAAACTTCCGAAAAAAAATACTAAGTTTCCAAACATATTCTGCTAAAATAGTCGTTTTCTTAAGCTATAACTTAGGATGCAAGAGTAAGAAAAGCGAGCTCGGGACTTGGAGCACTCCGACGTTAGCTTAGATTACTTTACTTTAAACCCTGCAGACAGAAATAGGGATAATTCCCACTAGTTCTATTACACAGTTCTATGGTAGAATTAGTGGGATTTTTTTTCGGTTTTTGTCCTACGATTTAAGGTGGTACAAAATCGTAGAACTAATGGAAACAAAAAGTCCTAAAGACAAAGTCAGTGGGACTCAAAAGGAGGTATTTTAAATACATTTCGATTATTATACCAACTAGCAAAATCAGTACTTATAACGCTCTCACGCTCTTTTATTTTTACTTATAAATTGTTTATAATACACTACAAGCCTGGATTTGGGCGCAGTTATAGGAGCATTTAGTCCTAAGACTATCTTATAATCAACTTATTAAATGTTACTGAGACCTATAATATACTTGACAAAGCGCAATAGCTTCTATAATGATCTGAGACTACACAATTACATGCACAAACGCTTTTGTTAGTATCTGACATATGAATCTTACTAAAGCAATCTTGTTTGCACTATGAACGTACTTAGTAAGTAAGTTATAAGTATTTTATTTTTGTTCAGGTTGGTTTGTGGTAAATACTTAATAAAAACATAAGTTTCTATTACTATCATTTTGTATTATTGTAGAATATGAATTATAAAATATATTTCGTAATAAAAAATAAAATAAATGAAGTGTATGAATTCGTGGGGAAGTCATTTTTACTGTAAATACGTACAGCAATTTAGTTAGTTTTTACAATCCCCTCCGAAAAATAGCACATTAGTGTATTGTTGTAAATAAAATATTTTGTCAATTCTTATGAATATTCGCCATAATTTGAAAATGCTCTTCATTAAGTACTTTGTAGAAGTTTATAAGTAACCTAGTATTTGCGTCGTGCGCGAGCTTCGCGCAGCTATTTCCTACTACGTTACCTTCGAGAGCAAACTCGCACAGTAACCTGAGGCTATTTGTGCCATTACTACTAGCAAACCCAAAGCGGGGTAAATTCGCATTAGTGCGAGTTTTGCAATGTGAATGTACGACCTACGTCAAAACGTAGTACTAATGAGAACAAAAACCCCATTAGTGTTTTGTGTAACAGAACAGTAGAACTAATGGGACTTTTTGTTCCCATTGGTTCTACGATTTTGTACGACCTTAAATCGTAGGACTAGTGAGAAAAAAGTCCCACTAGTTCTACCGTAGAACAGGGTAGATGACAAAAAAAATCTAATTAGTCCGTCAGATTGATTTCCAAAAATTATTGCACACATATTTTTTCTTTTTTCACGTAAACAAAAAATGAAAACAGTGCATCGAAAACTCGTGTAACGTCACATTTGAGTACATTTTTTACTTTACTCATGATCTTTGACACGCTTCTTTATCGTCAATTTTTATTAATTTGATAAAACAAAAAAAACGTATTCAATATTTTTCGACAATCTATCTGACGGACTAAACAGAATCATATTTTTTTTAGTCAGTCATCATCCCTACTGTGTATTAGAACTAGCGGGAATGATCCAAAAAGCGGAGCCCCGCGTAGCGGGGTTACGTCGACCACTCCTTATTACATTTTGATTTTTATCTTCACGTTAAAACGCAATTTAAGCCGGTGGAAAAATATTACGTCATCAAATGTAGTATTGATTTTAGGAGTTTTCAGTATTTTATTCGATCGCATCTTTGTCCTTTCAGTTGTCGCAAGATTAGTATTTAAAGCAGTATCTACATATTATAAGCTCATTTTTTTTCGGAGCTTTTATTACTAACCGTTTCTAATCATCATATTGGCAGGCTCATCTTATCCACAGATCAGAAATAGCCCTTCTATATTTAGGTGCAACACCACTGTAGTCTACTTCGATCGATGACATCAACCGTGCTACCTTTTATAGCAGTATTTTTAATAGCTTATTTATAGTATTGAATAAAAGTTGAATTACATTCGTCAATCTGTGATCGATTGAGATGATAAGAATCGAGTGATCTTCAATCTTTAAATTCTGTGAGGAACGGGATAAGCCTGGAATATTGATCTGCAAGTGAAGGTCGGTATAGCGGGTGTGGGTGCGTACGTACCGGGGTCGGAGTTGTAGGTCATGAGGTGCGGGTGGTGCGGGTGGTGCGGGTGGTGCGTGTGCGGCGAGGTGCCCGACATCTCCTCGGGGATGGCCTCGCACGACACGCGCATGTCGCTCTTCTTCGCCGCCTTCTTCGTGGCGTGCAGCGACAGCGCCGTGCTGCTGTACACACACACACTTACACACCGCACGTCACTGATCACCAGGCCTCTCCGCCTGCACTCCGATCATCGGCAACTGCGAAGACTCTTACCGGCGAGGAGTCTTACCGAACGTTCGTTGCTTCTACTACTGATACGCTTTACTATATTGGGCTTATAAAGATTATATTCAAGTGACGAGAAAATTTGTCTATATCTATCTATGCCTAGTCAAATTTCCGTTCGTAAGTAGCGAGCGAATACGCACGTGGGCTCGCAGCTCGGCAGCAGGATCATCTCGTCGGGGTCTGTGGGCAGGGCGGGCAGGGCGGGGGGCAGGGCGGGCGGGTCGGGCAGGGCGGGCGCGCGCTGGGCGGGCTCGCGCGCGGCGCCCTTCCACGAGGACGACATCTCCGGGGACGAGTTGGAGCGCCGCACCGGGTGCCGCGACTTGCTCTGCGGGAGGTGTACACAGTCACACGTCACACGTCACACAGGGCGGACACAGGTGCATTAACTCAACTGTGCGCACATGTACATAGTATAAATGTGCGCGCAGTGCGAGGGCAGCTGTGCGATGTTCGAAGATGATTTGAGACTGATCACCACCTTTATTGTTGCATTGCATATTTTTTATGATCTTAAATGATCTTTTAGTTGACTAGCTTTTGCTCGCGGCTTCGCACTCATTATATACGGCAAGAACAATGGCGAGATCTTAGCTGAATTTTATTTGAGCGTCTAAAAGTGACATATTTACGTTTTTTCAAAGTTTCACAATATCTAGTTAAGACCGGATAAAGAATTTATGATAATTGAAAAGTTATTTGATTTTTTCATTGAGGTTTTTAGTGTTGCCATTTTATATGTCTCTGCCTTATTAGGATTTTCAGATTATATTAATGACTGCCTAGACTCTGGCAAGCAAGTTATAGCACTATTCATAGACTATAAGAAAGCGTTTGACACTTTAGACCATGACATCCTATTACAGGCAATGGACGAATGTGGAATACGCGGACCTACTAATAATTGGTTCAGAAACTACCTCACTAATAGACAAATAAGCAGTTATCTCCCGTGTGGCTGGGAAAGAGGCGAATGTCGACTTGGGTGTGCCTACTGGATTGGTGTACGGCCCGGTAGGATATATTATGCATGTGAATAGTGTGTCAAACGTCGTACGTAAATGTAAGGTGTTCATGTACGCTGACGATATGTGTCTTGTTTATGCCTCCAAAGATTTAGCTGAGGCCCAAAAGTGTATACAAGGTGACTTTGAAAATATTAGTAAATGGGCACACGACAATGGCATAATATTAAATCTGTCAAAAACCAAATGTATGTATGTACACTCGCCATATAATCGAAATGCTAAATATGTAAATAATGAACATCTTACAGTGACAGGACATACGAGTACATACGAATGTTTGCATAGAAATAAATGTAACTGTAACTGTGCAAAATTGGATTGTGTTGATAAATTTAAATATTTAGGTCTAACGATCGATAAGAACTTCAATTGGAGATTACATGTAAATGATATTTGTAATAAGCTAAGATCGGTGCTAGGTAAGTTTTACCACTTAAAACATGTATTGAACAAATAGACGTTAAGAATTGTGTATTTCGTACTTGCCGAATCGCTAATAAGCTATGGACTCCTTGTGTACGGGCGAACCTTTATTACATATTTAAGAGATATTAAAGATATACAAACAAGACTGTTAAAGTTTCTGGTTAGTAAAAATGTTAAAGATAAGTGCAACAAAGAGTATGATAAGTTATTTCCCATCTGTAAAATTATCCCCATAGACAAAAAAAGTAGAATATTTGGTAGGTTTAGAATATTATTATAATGATGACTATAAAGTTAATGTTAAAAACAAGTACAACACACGTAGGGTTCGAGAGAACAGACTGGTTCAACCACAGATAACAAATTATTATGGTAAGAGAACATCCAAGTATTTGGTACCTAAAGTGTTTAACAAAATAGATTTATTAAGAGAAAAAGTAAAAGTTAGTAAAGGATCACTTAAGACAAAATTAAAAAACTTTATACAGGATAGCAAACAGGACTAAATACCTACATTGTATAAGATTTAAACATATTTATTCATTCACTTAAATGTATTATAGATATTTAAAAGTATTAGTTATGTAAGTAAGATGGTTAACTATGATATAAAAGAGCGCCTCTCGCCATCAAACGTAAAAGTTTGGCGAGTTTAGAATTAAGCAACACCTCTGTATTAGAATTTCTTTAAATAAAAAAAATAATTATTCTGCCAAGTGACAGTACCGACAGTGGCAGTAAGTACAGCATCAGTATTAGTTTGTTATTGTAATTAAACGGAATAGATGAATTACCAATACTGTTTATTTCTAAGTGGAAGTGTTCCTTACAGGGAGGTAAAAATACTGTAACCTAATAATTCCAATACTCTAACTGTAAGTTAGAGTATTGGAAAATAATGGACACGTATCTTTTGTTTTTATGAATCAACTAGCTGTTGCCCGCGGCTTCGCCCGCGTGCAGTTCGGTAACTTTCCCATGGGATAATACTAAAGGGATAAATAGTATCCTACATGTTATTAACTATTTGCCAAATTTCATAATCATCACAATCACCATCACTGTTACAATCACTATCACCATCACCGTCACTATCACCATCACCGTCACTATCACAATCACCATCACAATCACTATCACAGCCACTATCACAATCACCATCACCATCACCATCACTATCATAGTCACTATCACAATCACGATCACCATCACCATCACTATCACAATCACAATTACAATCACTATCACTATCACCATCACCATCACTATCACTATCACAATCACTATCACAGTCACTATCACAATCACTATCACAAACACTATCACAGTCACTATCACAATCACTATCACAAACACTATCACAGTCACAATCACAATCACCATCACAATCACAATCACTATCACTGTCACATTCACAATCACTATCACAATCACCATCACCATCACATATCATCGTTATCACAATAATTATCATCGTTATCACAATCATCATCATCATTATCACAATCATCATCATCGTTATCACAATCATCATCATCGTTATCACAATCATCACAATAAATCAACAATAACCCTGTATAGAAGTCGAATCCGCCATCTTCTGGATCTCAAAATAAATGCCATATTCGTAACCAGCACCCCTGATAATCTCGGAATCGACACCCATATTGATTTTAGACATTTCTACCCCAGCGCACCCCAAGGTCCGCCACATTAAATCTTAAAATCGTTGTTTTTGTAATACACCCGACCCAATACACCATACAAACAATAACCATGTTGATTTTCAGACTTTGTCACCCCATTTCCCCTTTAGTGGTTGAATTCTGAAAAAACCTAAAACACAAATGTTAACTCATTTATCGATAGGAGTACTCCTGTGAAGTTTCGAATAAAACGGTCTAACTAATCTTGTTTCCCCAGACAAACTTTCGACTCCCGTTTCACACCCTTATGGGGTAACACCTTAGGGGTTAATATTGAAAAATCCTTTCTTAGTGCACCCCTAAACCTCACAAGGAACCTATGGGCCCAATTTGGAATCTCTAGACTCAGCGGTTTGGGCTGTGTATTGATTTTAAGACTTTGCCACCCCATTTCCCCCTTTTAGGGGTTGAATTCTAAAAAAACCTGAAACCTGTTTCTATTAATTTATCAATAGGAGCACTCCTGTGAAGTTTCGAATAAAATAGTCTAACTAATCTTGATTCCCCATACAAACTTTCGAGCCCCGTTTCACCCCCTTAAGGGGTGAATTTATAAAAATCCTTTCTTAGTGCACCCCTAAACCACATAAGGAACCTATTTGCCAAATTTGGAATCTGTAGACCTAGCGGTTTAGGCTGTGCGTTGATATATCACCCAGTCAGTCAGTCAGTCAGTCAGTCAGTCAGTTTACCATTTTATATACAGGGCGTCCCACGGATATGCCACATGGAGGGAAAGTACCTTGAATATTGTAGATGGAACATTTTACTGAAAGAAGACATTATTTTAATTTAAAAAACAATTAAAACTGCATTCATAGATATTTAAATAATTACATGGTCGAACCCGTTACACGAGAAAAATAATCATCCTGTAGCGTTATCATATCGATTGAAAGGCTTCATCATAAGGATTATTTTTTGCTAAATAACATAGTGTCAGAAATAAAGAAAAACCATGAATTTTAACATTTTTAATACAAAATCAATCAATTTATCAAATGCTCAAAATGAGTGACTGATTTTTTTTAATGGGGTTATGTAAAAAAAATTGTTTACAAGAACCAGTATGAAAGTGTCCACGACCTAGCAGAAGTTAGACGTATTATTCTAAATATTATTATCCACCACAACAAGATCAAAAAATCGGCAGGGAGCGAAATAATCAAAAGAGTGCGACTTTGTATTCAACAGGGACTCATTTTATATAATATCCTTTTTGCCCTGTTGGTTGGTTGTTAGTGATACTCATGTCACAGATGCTTGCGCATTGTGCTGAAAAAAAGTAAAACAAATGGATCCACGGCTAACATGCCCACCGCACAGCATGCGCCGCGGTGGGCTTGCGCTTTATCTTCCTCGAAATTGAATTACCATAGACATAACCTACAAAAGTTCATGACTGAATTTCTATTTATCTAGGCCTTCTCGAACCAAAATTCTTGCACAAACTAATTCCGAAGTTGACGCCGAGTTAAACAAGATATTTTTTTATTTAAAGACGCAATAATTTAATCTCAGCTAAATCAATGTATGGGCGGCTGCCATTGTTCTTTACCCACGGAAACGTTTTAAAAGTAGCCTATGACACTCAGGGATAATGTAGCTTTCCGTTAATGACAGAATTTTCGGAAATGGATCGCTACAAAAAAAACGTACTAACAAATTTGAACTGTTTATAGTAATCGTTAGGTAATATTCTCACCTCGGGTACGATGAGCAGCATGTCGTCCTCGTCGGCGGTGGACGAGGAGCTCTGTCGCTGCGGGGAGCCCGGGATGTTGATGGGCTGCGTGCCCATGCGGCTGCTGGACATACATCACTATATTAACGATCTGGGTAACGATCATCATCATCATCTGCCTGCCTTCTCCCAAATATATTGGGGCCACTTCCAATCTAATCTAATGCAGCAGAGTACCAGTTCACCACTCTGTTCACCTAATATACCCATTTTTTTTGGAAAGTGATAAAAAAGTCATCCGGTATAGTCCATAACTTGACACGATAAAACAAAAAAAAAAGACTTTTTAATAAAATTTTACAGACCGAAACTGAAAAGCGAAAAACAACGTGGAACGTGGGTTCCGCCCGTTTCCAATAGGCATGACGACAGTATAAAAAAATTGCAAATCTATTTAGTCCGTCAGTTAGAGTATTTTGTCCTCTTATTATAAAACGTGGTCTTAAAAAAGTACCGGCTTTAGTACTAGGTTTAAACCATGAACTTGTATAAACGTTATTACAAAATAAAGCTTATCGCTAGTCCTAGAACTATCTATGATACCAAAGTTAGACCATTGTGACCCCTAGTTTAACTATGGTACTAAATTGTTAACTCGTTTTTTAACATATTTATATTGGTTTTCGTCGACTTATCTTCAAGTATTTTAGCCGACTCGGCAATAAGTTGACGCAGTATAAATCCTAGAATGAAATTTGTATTAATGTAAGTAATGTGGCATAGGTACATAGTTTAGCTTATTGCATCATATACTGAGTGTAGTTGTGTACGTAATCTAAGTTGTCAGTTATCACTAACCTTTTCTTCTGAACTCCAATTTTCACCTCTTTTTTTTTCTTTGTTTGTTCCATTTTTTTTAAATTGAATGCACACATGTTCTCACCACAAAAAATACTGTGCCCAAATTACTGTGCCTTTACTTGTATTATTACCCTTGAAGGGAAACCGGACATTTAGTTTACTTTAAGATGTAACATAAACATTTCGATAACATTACTCGAATTACGCGCGCCGCCCAGTTCACTCCATTATATGCGCTAGCTCGATAGTTGTTCCAAAACAGAACAATTGGATGCATTCAAAAAAATACAAGTCGGAATATTTAAATACCTTTAAATAACCAAGCTTTATATTTTGCCACTACAAATAACAATTTATAAAATATTTTTTCTTTAAATTACGTAACAACATTTTGTAAAAAGGAACGGTGCAGAGAGTTTGTTGCTTATAATCTGTGTATAATGTTTAGACCAGGGACTATCTTTGGTACTAAGTAGTCCTTTGTTGGTCTACGATTTGTAATACGAATGAAAGAACTAACGTTAGTACCGTAACAAACCTAGACCTTTTAGTCCTGGTTTAAACCTGGTATTTATTGGAAGTTTTATAATAAGACGGTTGGAAATTAATGGACGCGTATTTTTTGTTTTTCTGAATCAATGAAAATTGACAAAGATAAAACGCATCAAAATTCGGGAGTCATGGCTCGTGACGTCAGAACTAGCTAAAAATTATACCTAGGCGTGACGTATTGAGAATTTTAAAAGCGTCATATCTTCGTCAATTTTGGTTTACGTAACAAAAGAAAAAACACGCGTCTAATATTTTTTGATAATCTGACAGACTAATTAGTTTTTTTTTGTCGTCTCGCCTATTTCACTTGTTTTTTGATTTGGAATTTATGGAAATATAATATTCATACGGATTAAGTCGCGGGCGCAGAGCTACTTTGTTATAATTTTATAAAAATTGTTTTTCTTTTACCAGTATGTATTATTAATTTATCTATACAAATATCTCTCTCGATAACAGGCACGTTTACCTAATGACATTTTTGACGTTGACATAAGATTTTGAAACCTTTCAAAAACATTTTTTTGCTGCACTGTGCTTTATTTTTTAATGTAAATTTCATATGAATAATTTCTTTAGAACAAAACGTTGTGAATCGGGTTTTCTGCGCGAAAACAAACAAATACGTCCCCCCCGTCTGAAGGCCAAGGCCACACTGACAGGTTGAGCATGAGCATCGGGGTCCTAGCGAGGGCCGGGGGGCAAGGCGGTCTGCGACTGGTTAGAAAGCTTCAAATTTCAGAGAAAAGGCTTACGATGAAAACAAAGGCTTTAAAAAAACGAAACAGATGAACGCAGCCAGTCGGGCACAATCAGCCGACTATGCAGCCTATAGCCAATATAGAAATAGTGGTAAAGGCAGGTATGTCCATAGGAATGAGCATTGGTGTTTTGACCTTCGTTTGATTGGTCTCTTCTATCATTGGAGAAACATGTTCGTTTCTGGTGGTTGCGATTCCTTTCGTTTTTGACACGTCTTATTTAAAAATATTATGTTCCCTTTGTTTAATCGTCAGTAGTGTTTGTTTCACCGTTAGTTTCGCTAAGGTTACATATTTCCTGGGTAGCTTTGAATTTTTCTCTATCTGCTGCTAACTGAATCCATTATTCTTTGCTTTTAGTGAAATATTCCTGAATGTCTTGTTGGAGTGACTCGTTCCATGTATACATATGGTCTTCCAACTTTTCGCAGTTTCGCCTTGTATCTAATAGCTGCGTGTAGTAAGTGAGGTTCTGGCCATCGGAGGATGTGCCAGTAGTAGCATAACCGTAGGCATTTGATTTTTTGGTAATTGTCTACCGGTTGAATACTGGTTCCTCCAATTCTAATAAGACTTCGGGTTTCGGTGCTGTGTGGGTGGGTCTCTGATTACTAGTTTTGTTTTCGTTTCATTAATGTGGAGTCCGACTGATTACAGTAACGGTTCGATTTTGGTGACTACTTCATCGAGTTCACTAAGATTATCACGTCATCTGCAAAGGACAGTATAATAGGGAGTTGAATCTCATGGTCCTAGTCTAGATGAAGGCATTTTATTTCTTCTTCTAATGTTATGAGAACGTCGTCCATTACTATGGTGAACAGCCGTGGGGATAGCGGACATCCCTGTTTGACTCCTTTGCCTTTGTGCGTCGATTCCGTGTGCTGGCCAAACCATTTTATGCAGGTGAATTCATTCATGCATGCCTTAATAATTCTATTTGTTAGTGCTAGTAACTAATATGCGAGAGTTTAAGTCCAGCGTATCGAAAGCTTTTTCGATGTCTAACGCTAGCACATAGGTTTTTGAGCCTGCTTTCCATTCCTCGTCAAGAATTCTCCTAAGTGTGTACACTACATATGGTCGTCGGTCGATCTATTGCGAAGAAAGGCTGCTTGTAGTTTCCTAGTTGTTTTATTTTATATTAAATATTTTATTGAAGCATCCAGTTTGCTTAGAATTAAGCTCGCATACATCCTATATCCCACGTTACACATAGATAACTTTCTATAGTCATTAATTCCGTCTGGCTTTGCTTTTTTAGGCACTGGAATATGGATCGTTTTGTTTCAAGACATTAGTATGTCATTGCTTACCCATGCTGCCTGCATGTGTTTTATAACATCCGATAGCATTTTTGTTGGCAAAGCTTTGAATAGCTCGGATGGTACTTTGTCAGTACCTGGTGCTTTGCCGTTGCTCATGCTTTTAATGATATCACATATTTCCTCTTTTGATAATTCCTCTTTTACGTCTGATGGGTTCTCATTGGGTAGGAGTTCTATGTGTGGGGTCTACGTTGTTTGTTGTTGCGCTTCATGTTCATTTTATGTCTCCTGAAAAAACCATATTCGACTCTCATTCGTTGTGATGGATGAGTTCTGTTTACGTTTCTAAAAAATATTTCGCATTTTTTACTTCTTTATTTCTAATATATTTCAGATTGTGTCTTGCGTCGCTTAGTTGCTTGATTGCAAATGCTTCTCTAGGGTAACAGATTTTGACAATCTTGTCTTTTTGCAGTTTTGCGAGCGCGATTCTATGTTCCCTGGATCTAATTGGCCTGCTTATAAGAATCTTTGCCGCTGCTGATTTCATGATATTCATAAGGCAATCCCATGGGACTACTTGGCTATTTTTCTTGTTTTGTTGGCTTGGCTACTTGGCTTATTACCTGAGGTTGGTTTTTAATTTCCTTTTGATATTCTTTCATTACTTCCTCACTTTGGAGTCGGCTATAGTCGTAATTTCTGTAGTTGAATTCAAGCTCAGATTTGTGCATTGGTTTCTCGTTGGATTTCTGCATTTATGCAGTGTCGGAATTTTTTCCTCCCCCTTGAGGTTCAGAGTAATAATATCCGCGAGAATAATTTTATGGTCTGATTTATTCTCTCTCTACTTGAATGTAGTTAAATATATTTGTCTCGTCGTTTGGCCGCAGCAGTTAGCATATGGTCAATTTCAATTTCCTGTTTTCAGACTGCCACGTTGTTTTGCAGCTAGATCTGCCTCGTGATGTATCAATCTAAGATTTCTGTTTTTATTATGTCTAATAAGATTTCACCATTGTTATTCGATACTGTGTGCAACAGTTTGGAACCAATATTATTAGTCGTTTGGTTTACATTGGTGTTTATGTCTTGCTTTTCTATGTGCGCATTAAAGTCTCCTAGGATGATCATGTTTGACCCTAAACATAGAAATAGGTAACACGCGCTTTTAATAGTAGGTATAAGCGTATCGATTATGTGGAGTTCTGGTTTTCTACAGAGGTATTCATCATGCACAATAATATATTTTGGTTATTCGAGAGTTAATCGTTTAAATAAATAGTATTTCTAGCTAGGTAAACTGGGAAACCTCAGACTTGTACACAGAAATGACTGCTAGTTGGCTGAAAAATAATCTGTGCTAATTCAAGATCAATAATTTCAACAAGTTCACCGAGTTTCAGCTTCAGGCGCAGGATACACTGCTGGTCGTTGTGCTTTGCTCTCGATGGTATCTTGGGCGTCGTGCTAGTCAGCAACTTAGGGTGCTCATATGCACAGAGTATCTAAACACTACACTGTAACACTGTATTTGGATACGTAAACGTTTTAATTCTAATCTTACTATTCTTATTTAAGTTCACGATATGCTACTTAAATGTATGGTTAAGAGATCACACTATTCACAAATAGACACGATTATTCAAACGAATCAAACGGCTTGGGGCTTGGCGGCGACGGCCGGGTCGCAGAACAATAAAATTTTCGTAACAGATGGGCGAGCGCAGCTCACAAAGCGACCGTTCCCGACGACGGTCAGCAAGCTTTTCCAAGCTCTTTAAGTATATGTACTAATAAAAAATTAGTGCTGTATGTTAATCACAATGTGAATGCTTCATTAATATTAAAACGAGACCCATTCAAAAATCACAATTTGGGGTTATTCTGGCCCTTATTCAATTAAAATTATTTGCAGCCATTTGTGGTGCCACATGACGTCACACGTCAGCGCGGTCGCTTAGTCCAATTTCGCCGCGGACGGCCGTACTTTAACGTTTAATATCATTTTTGAAGATAGGAAATAAATAAAAACAGTTTCTTTTTTCTTAGACATGCTGATAACAAAAAAGGTTGGTGTGACTCATTGAGAATCTTTTCTTTTTTTCGTTGATTAAAAAGTCAAAGATGAAAAAATAGGTTATATATGTTAGTTAACGTCGCTGTGACTTACTTGTGCGGCTGCAGGACGGTATGCTGCGGCCTGCGCTCGCCGCCCACCACGCTGTCGGAGCTGGACTTGTGCAGCTCCTGCGAGCACTCCGAGCCCTGCACACACCACACCATGAGCTGGAGACCCGTAACTGTTGCAGACTTACAACTGATAAACTACATCATGTATGAGCTCACCACGTCCTGGCGCGAGTCACCGATGCCGCTGGAGGCGGAGGAGGGCGGCTGGGAGGCGTGAGGCCCCGCCCCCGCCCCGCCCCCCGACAGCAGCGCCGCCACGTCCTGCAGCGGGGACTCCAGCAGGTAGTCCCAGTTCATCTGCGAACACCGCGTGCGAGAGCGTTAGTAAGGGAACTTCACTGCAACCTCCCTTCAGCATCATTCAGATCCGGCCCATCCCTTTGCTACCCTCCTCCAGCGACGTTCTGAATCGAGGCTCGCACCCCACAGGGAGTGCGCAGTCGCTTAGTATCTAAGTTATTAGCCTCTGGCTGGACAGTCCGGTTAAGCAGAAGCCAACCTCATAGGTTGACCTAAAAAAAAGACTTTTGAACCAAGATTTAGTGGTAGTGTCGTTTTAGCTGCACGGCTAATGTGGTGACGCCAAACATAGATATGGAAGAAAAGGACTGCTATATTATTATAAGGTGTATCTATTTATACACGAAATCTCTTAGGGGTCATTGTACTCACTGTACATTGTACTAACAACTTTTACTATAGGCCCAAATGCAGAATCGCGAAAAAAATATCTGCTGTTCCCTACAATATGTTCGCATAACTCGTCAAAATGTTTGGAACAGCAGATAATTTTTTGTTTGGTTTGTTCCCATAGTAAAAGTTCGAGCGTTCGTTCGTTGCGAGCGCACGTGCACCTCGGCCCAGCCGGCGCACCAGCACGGACACTGCCCCGCCGCTACCAGCTCCCCACGTCCTGCTGTCAGAGAGCTGTGCTACCTGGTTCTGCATGCGCATGACCCAGCTGACGTCGCCGGTGGGCGAGCGCACGTGCACCTCGGCCCAGCCGGCGCACCAGCACGGACACTGCCCCGCCGCTACCAGCTCCCCACGTCCTGCTGTCAGAGAGCTGTGCTACCTGGTTCTGCATGCGCATGACCCAGCTGACGTCGCCGGTGGGCGAGCGCACGTGCACCTCGGCCCAGCCGGCGCACCAGCACGGACACTGCCCCGCCGCTACCAGCTCCCCACGTCCTGCTGTCAGAGAGCTGTGCTACCTGGTTCTGCATGCGCATGACCCAGCTGACGTCGCCGGTGGGCGAGCGCACGTGCACCTCGGCCCAGCCGGCGCACCAGCACGGACACTGCCCCGCCGCTACCAGCTCCCCACGTCCTGCTGTCAGAGAGCTGTGCTACCTGGTTCTGCATGCGCATGACCCAGCTGACGTCGCCGGTGGGCGAGCGCACGTGCACCTCGGCCCAGCCGGCGCACCAGCACGGACACTGCCCCGCCGCTACCAGCTCCCCACGTCCTGCTGTCAGAGAGCTGTGCTACCTGGTTCTGCATGCGCATGACCCAGCTGACGTCGCCGGTGGGCGAGCGCACGTGCACCTCGGCCCAGCCGGCGCACCAGCACGGACACTGCCCCGCCGCTACCAGCTCTCCCACGTCCTGCTGTCAGAGAGCTGTGCTACCTGGTTCTGCATGCGCATGACCCAGCTGACGTCGCCGGTGGGCGAGCGCACGTGCACCTCGGCCCAGCCGGCGCACCAGCACGGACACTGCCCCGCCGCTACCAGCTCCCCACGTCCTGCTGTCAGAGAGCTGTGCTACCTGGTTCTGCATGCGCATGACCCAGCTGACGTCGCCGGTGGGCGAGCGCACGTGCACCTCGGCCCAGCCGGCGCACCAGCACGGACACTGCCCCGCCGCTACCAGCTCCCCACGTCCTGCTGTCAGAGAGCTGTGCTACCTGGTTCTGCATGCGCATGACCCAGCTGACGTCGCCGGTGGGCGAGCGCACGTGCACCTCGGCCCAGCCGGCGCACCAGCACGGACACTGCCCCGCCGCTACCAGCTCCCCACGTCCTGCTGTCAGAGAGCTGTGCTACCTGGTTCTGCATGCGCATGACCCAGCTGACGTCGCCGGTGGGCGAGCGCACGTGCACCTCGGCCCAGCCGGCGCACCAGCACGGACACTGCCCCGCCGCTACCAGCTCCCCACGTCCTGCTGTCAGAGAGCTGTGCTACCTGGTTCTGCATGCGCATGACCCAGCTGACGTCGCCGGTGGGCGAGCGCACGTGCACCTCGGCCCAGCCGGCGCACCAGCACGGACACTGCCCCGCCGCTACCAGCTCCCCACGTCCTGCTGTCAGAGAGCTGTGCTACCTGGTTCTGCATGCGCATGACCCAGCTGACGTCGCCGGTGGGCGAGCGCACGTGCACCTCGGCCCAGCCGGCGCACCAGCACGGACACTGCCCCGCCGCTACCAGCTCCCCACGTCCTGCTGTCAGAGAGCTGTGCTACCTGGTTCTGCATGCGCATGACCCAGCTGACGTCGCCGGTGGGCGAGCGCACGTGCACCTCGGCCCAGCCGGCGCACCAGCACGGACACTGCCCCGCCGCTACCAGCTCCCCACGTCCTGCTGTCAGAGAGCTGTGCTACCTGGTTCTGCATGCGCATGACCCAGCTGACGTCGCCGGTGGGCGAGCGCACGTGCACCTCGGCCCAGCCGGCGCACCAGCACGGACACTGCCCCGCCGCTACCAGCTCCCCACGTCCTGCTGTCAGAGAGCTGTGCTACCTGGTTCTGCATGCGCATGACCCAGCTGACGTCGCCGGTGGGCGAGCGCACGTGCACCTCGGCCCAGCCGGCGCACCAGCACGGACACTGCCCCGCCGCTACCAGCTCCCCACGTCCTGCTGTCAGAGAGCTGTGCTACCTGGTTCTGCATGCGCATGACCCAGCTGACGTCGCCGGTGGGCGAGCGCACGTGCACCTCGGCCCAGCCGGCGCACCAGCACGGACACTGCCCCGCCGCTACCAGCTCCCCACGTCCTGCTGTCAGAGAGCTGTGCTACCTGGTTCTGCATGCGCATGACCCAGCTGACGTCGCCGGTGGGCGAGCGCACGTGCACCTCGGCCCAGCCGGCGCACCAGCACGGACACTGCCCCGCCGCTACCAGCTCCCCACGTCCTGCTGTCAGAGAGCTGTGCTACCTGGTTCTGCATGCGCATGACCCAGCTGACGTCGCCGGTGGGCGAGCGCACGTGCACCTCGGCCCAGCCGGCGCACCAGCACGGACACTGCCCCGCCGCTACCAGCTCCCCACGTCCTGCTGTCAGAGAGCTGTGCTACCTGGTTCTGCATGCGCATGACCCAGCTGACGTCGCCGGTGGGCGAGCGCACGTGCACCTCGGCCCAGCCGGCGCACCAGCACGGACACTGCCCCGCCGCTACCAGCTCCCCACGTCCTGCTGTCAGAGAGCTGTGCTACCTGGTTCTGCATGCGCATGACCCAGCTGACGTCGCCGGTGGGCGAGCGCACGTGCACCTCGGCCCAGCCGGCGCACCAGCACGGACACTGCCCCGCCGCTACCAGCTCCCCACGTCCTGCTGTCAGAGAGCTGTGCTACCTGGTTCTGCATGCGCATGACCCAGCTGACGTCGCCGGTGGGCGAGCGCACGTGCACCTCGGCCCAGCCGGCGCACCAGCACGGACACTGCCCCGCCGCTACCAGCTCCCCACGTCCTGCTGTCAGAGAGCTGTGCTACCTGGTTCTGCATGCGCATGACCCAGCTGACGTCGCCGGTGGGCGAGCGCACGTGCACCTCGGCCCAGCCGGCGCACCAGCACGGACACTGCCCCGCCGCTACCAGCTCCCCACGTCCTGCTGTCAGAGAGCTGTGCTACCTGGTTCTGCATGCGCATGACCCAGCTGACGTCGCCGGTGGGCGAGCGCACGTGCACCTCGGCCCAGCCGGCGCACCAGCACGGACACTGCCCCGCCGCTACCAGCTCCCCACGTCCTGCTGTCAGAGAGCTGTGCTACCTGGTTCTGCATGCGCATGACCCAGCTGACGTCGCCGGTGGGCGAGCGCACGTGCACCTCGGCCCAGCCGGCGCACCAGCACGGACACTGCCCCGCCGCTACCAGCTCCCCACGTCCTGCTGTCAGAGAGCTGTGCTACCTGGTTCTGCATGCGCATGACCCAGCTGACGTCGCCGGTGGGCGAGCGCACGTGCACCTCGGCCCAGCCGGCGCACCAGCACGGACACTGCCCCGCCGCTACCAGCTCCCCACGTCCTGCTGTCAGAGAGCTGTGCTACCTGGTTCTGCATGCGCATGACCCAGCTGACGTCGCCGGTGGGCGAGCGCACGTGCACCTCGGCCCAGCCGGCGCACCAGCACGGACACTGCCCCGCCGCTACCAGCTCCCCACGTCCTGCTGTCAGAGAGCTGTGCTACCTGGTTCTGCATGCGCATGACCCAGCTGACGTCGCCGGTGGGCGAGCGCACGTGCACCTCGGCCCAGCCGGCGCACCAGCACGGACACTGCCCCGCCGCTACCAGCTCCCCACGTCCTGCTGTCAGAGAGCTGTGCTACCTGGTTCTGCATGCGCATGACCCAGCTGACGTCGCCGGTGGGCGAGCGCACGTGCACCTCGGCCCAGCCGGCGCACCAGCACGGACACTGCCCCGCCGCTACCAGCTCCCCACGTCCTGCTGTCAGAGAGCTGTGCTACCTGGTTCTGCATGCGCATGACCCAGCTGACGTCGCCGGTGGGCGAGCGCACGTGCACCTCGGCCCAGCCGGCGCACCAGCACGGACACTGCCCCGCCGCTACCAGCTCCCCACGTCCTGCTGTCAGAGAGCTGTGCTACCTGGTTCTGCATGCGCATGACCCAGCTGACGTCGCCGGTGGGCGAGCGCACGTGCACCTCGGCCCAGCCGGCGCACCAGCACGGACACTGCCCCGCCGCTACCAGCTCCCCACGTCCTGCTGTCAGAGAGCTGTGCTACCTGGTTCTGCATGCGCATGACCCAGCTGACGTCGCCGGTGGGCGAGCGCACGTGCACCTCGGCCCAGCCGGCGCACCAGCACGGACACTGCCCCGCCGCTACCAGCTCCCCACGTCCTGCTGTCAGAGAGCTGTGCTACCTGGTTCTGCATGCGCATGACCCAGCTGACGTCGCCGGTGGGCGAGCGCACGTGCACCTCGGCCCAGCCGGCGCACCAGCACGGACACTGCCCCGCCGCTACCAGCTCCCCACGTCCTGCTGTCAGAGAGCTGTGCTACCTGGTTCTGCATGCGCATGACCCAGCTGACGTCGCCGGTGGGCGAGCGCACGTGCACCTCGGCCCAGCCGGCGCACCAGCACGGACACTGCCCCGCCGCTACCAGCTCCCCACGTCCTGCTGTCAGAGAGCTGTGCTACCTGGTTCTGCATGCGCATGACCCAGCTGACGTCGCCGGTGGGCGAGCGCACGTGCACCTCGGCCCAGCCGGCGCACCAGCACGGACACTGCCCCGCCGCTACCAGCTCCCCACGTCCTGCTGTCAGAGAGCTGTGCTACCTGGTTCTGCATGCGCATGACCCAGCTGACGTCGCCGGTGGGCGAGCGCACGTGCACCTCGGCCCAGCCGGCGCACCAGCACGGACACTGCCCCGCCGCTACCAGCTCCCCACGTCCTGCTGTCAGAGAGCTGTGCTACCTGGTTCTGCATGCGCATGACCCAGCTGACGTCGCCGGTGGGCGAGCGCACGTGCACCTCGGCCCAGCCGGCGCACCAGCACGGACACTGCCCCGCCGCTACCAGCTCCCCACGTCCTGCTGTCAGAGAGCTGTGCTACCTGGTTCTGCATGCGCATGACCCAGCTGACGTCGCCGGTGGGCGAGCGCACGTGCACCTCGGCCCAGCCGGCGCACCAGCACGGACACTGCCCCGCCGCTACCAGCTCCCCACGTCCTGCTGTCAGAGAGCTGTGCTACCTGGTTCTGCATGCGCATGACCCAGCTGACGTCGCCGGTGGGCGAGCGCACGTGCACCTCGGCCCAGCCGGCGCACCAGCACGGACACTGCCCCGCCGCTACCAGCTCCCCACGTCCTGCTGTCAGAGAGCTGTGCTACCTGGTTCTGCATGCGCATGACCCAGCTGACGTCGCCGGTGGGCGAGCGCACGTGCACCTCGGCCCAGCCGGCGCACCAGCACGGACACTGCCCCGCCGCTACCAGCTCCCCACGTCCTGCTGTCAGAGAGCTGTGCTACCTGGTTCTGCATGCGCATGACCCAGCTGACGTCGCCGGTGGGCGAGCGCACGTGCACCTCGGCCCAGCCGGCGCACCAGCACGGACACTGCCCCGCCGCTACCAGCTCCCCACGTCCTGCTGTCAGAGAGCTGTGCTACCTGGTTCTGCATGCGCATGACCCAGCTGACGTCGCCGGTGGGCGAGCGCACGTGCACCTCGGCCCAGCCGGCGCACCAGCACGGACACTGCCCCGCCGCTACCAGCTCCCCACGTCCTGCTGTCAGAGAGCTGTGCTACCTGGTTCTGCATGCGCATGACCCAGCTGACGTCGCCGGTGGGCGAGCGCACGTGCACCTCGGCCCAGCCGGCGCACCAGCACGGACACTGCCCCGCCGCTACCAGCTCCCCACGTCCTGCTGTCAGAGAGCTGTGCTACCTGGTTCTGCATGCGCATGACCCAGCTGACGTCGCCGGTGGGCGAGCGCACGTGCACCTCGGCCCAGCCGGCGCACCAGCACGGACACTGCCCCGCCGCTACCAGCTCCCCACGTCCTGCTGTCAGAGAGCTGTGCTACCTGGTTCTGCATGCGCATGACCCAGCTGACGTCGCCGGTGGGCGAGCGCACGTGCACCTCGGCCCAGCCGGCGCACCAGCACGGACACTGCCCCGCCGCTACCAGCTCCCCACGTCCTGCTGTCAGAGAGCTGTGCTACCTGGTTCTGCATGCGCATGACCCAGCTGACGTCGCCGGTGGGCGAGCGCACGTGCACCTCGGCCCAGCCGGCGCACCAGCACGGACACTGCCCCGCCGCTACCAGCTCCCCACGTCCTGCTGTCAGAGAGCTGTGCTACCTGGTTCTGCATGCGCATGACCCAGCTGACGTCGCCGGTGGGCGAGCGCACGTGCACCTCGGCCCAGCCGGCGCACCAGCACGGACACTGCCCCGCCGCTACCAGCTCCCCACGTCCTGCTGTCAGAGAGCTGTGCTACCTGGTTCTGCATGCGCATGACCCAGCTGACGTCGCCGGTGGGCGAGCGCACGTGCACCTCGGCCCAGCCGGCGCACCAGCACGGACACTGCCCCGCCGCTACCAGCTCCCCACGTCCTGCTGTCAGAGAGCTGTGCTACCTGGTTCTGCATGCGCATGACCCAGCTGACGTCGCCGGTGGGCGAGCGCACGTGCACCTCGGCCCAGCCGGCGCACCAGCACGGACACTGCCCCGCCGCTACCAGCTCCCCACGTCCTGCTGTCAGAGAGCTGTGCTACCTGGTTCTGCATGCGCATGACCCAGCTGACGTCGCCGGTGGGCGAGCGCACGTGCACCTCGGCCCAGCCGGCGCACCAGCACGGACACTGCCCCGCCGCTACCAGCTCCCCACGTCCTGCTGTCAGAGAGCTGTGCTACCTGGTTCTGCATGCGCATGACCCAGCTGACGTCGCCGGTGGGCGAGCGCACGTGCACCTCGGCCCAGCCGGCGCACCAGCACGGACACTGCCCCGCCGCTACCAGCTCCCCACGTCCTGCTGTCAGAGAGCTGTGCTACCTGGTTCTGCATGCGCATGACCCAGCTGACGTCGCCGGTGGGCGAGCGCACGTGCACCTCGGCCCAGCCGGCGCACCAGCACGGACACTGCCCCGCCGCTACCAGCTCCCCACGTCCTGCTGTCAGAGAGCTGTGCTACCTGGTTCTGCATGCGCATGACCCAGCTGACGTCGCCGGTGGGCGAGCGCACGTGCACCTCGGCCCAGCCGGCGCACCAGCACGGACACTGCCCCGCCGCTACCAGCTCCCCACGTCCTGCTGTCAGAGAGCTGTGCTACCTGGTTCTGCATGCGCATGACCCAGCTGACGTCGCCGGTGGGCGAGCGCACGTGCACCTCGGCCCAGCCGGCGCACCAGCACGGACACTGCCCCGCCGCTACCAGCTCCCCACGTCCTGCTGTCAGAGAGCTGTGCTACCTGGTTCTGCATGCGCATGACCCAGCTGACGTCGCCGGTGGGCGAGCGCACGTGCACCTCGGCCCAGCCGGCGCACCAGCACGGACACTGCCCCGCCGCTACCAGCTCCCCACGTCCTGCTGTCAGAGAGCTGTGCTACCTGGTTCTGCATGCGCATGACCCAGCTGACGTCGCCGGTGGGCGAGCGCACGTGCACCTCGGCCCAGCCGGCGCACCAGCACGGACACTGCCCCGCCGCTACCAGCTCCCCACGTCCTGCTGTCAGAGAGCTGTGCTACCTGGTTCTGCATGCGCATGACCCAGCTGACGTCGCCGGTGGGCGAGCGCACGTGCACCTCGGCCCAGCCGGCGCACCAGCACGGACACTGCCCCGCCGCTACCAGCTCCCCACGTCCTGCTGTCAGAGAGCTGTGCTACCTGGTTCTGCATGCGCATGACCCAGCTGACGTCGCCGGTGGGCGAGCGCACGTGCACCTCGGCCCAGCCGGCGCACCAGCACGGACACTGCCCCGCCGCTACCAGCTCCCCACGTCCTGCTGTCAGAGAGCTGTGCTACCTGGTTCTGCATGCGCATGACCCAGCTGACGTCGCCGGTGGGCGAGCGCACGTGCACCTCGGCCCAGCCGGCGCACCAGCACGGACACTGCCCCGCCGCTACCAGCTCCCCACGTCCTGCTGTCAGAGAGCTGTGCTACCTGGTTCTGCATGCGCATGACCCAGCTGACGTCGCCGGTGGGCGAGCGCACGTGCACCTCGGCCCAGCCGGCGCACCAGCACGGACACTGCCCCGCCGCTACCAGCTCCCCACGTCCTGCTGTCAGAGAGCTGTGCTACCTGGTTCTGCATGCGCATGACCCAGCTGACGTCGCCGGTGGGCGAGCGCACGTGCACCTCGGCCCAGCCGGCGCACCAGCACGGACACTGCCCCGCCGCTACCAGCTCCCCACGTCCTGCTGTCAGAGAGCTGTGCTACCTGGTTCTGCATGCGCATGACCCAGCTGACGTCGCCGGTGGGCGAGCGCACGTGCACCTCGGCCCAGCCGGCGCACCAGCACGGACACTGCCCCGCCGCTACCAGCTCCCCACGTCCTGCTGTCAGAGAGCTGTGCTACCTGGTTCTGCATGCGCATGACCCAGCTGACGTCGCCGGTGGGCGAGCGCACGTGCACCTCGGCCCAGCCGGCGCACCAGCACGGACACTGCCCCGCCGCTACCAGCTCCCCACGTCCTGCTGTCAGAGAGCTGTGCTACCTGGTTCTGCATGCGCATGACCCAGCTGACGTCGCCGGTGGGCGAGCGCACGTGCACCTCGGCCCAGCCGGCGCACCAGCACGGACACTGCCCCGCCGCTACCAGCTCCCCACGTCCTGCTGTCAGAGAGCTGTGCTACCTGGTTCTGCATGCGCATGACCCAGCTGACGTCGCCGGTGGGCGAGCGCACGTGCACCTCGGCCCAGCCGGCGCACCAGCACGGACACTGCCCCGCCGCTACCAGCTCCCCACGTCCTGCTGTCAGAGAGCTGTGCTACCTGGTTCTGCATGCGCATGACCCAGCTGACGTCGCCGGTGGGCGAGCGCACGTGCACCTCGGCCCAGCCGGCGCACCAGCACGGACACTGCCCCGCCGCTACCAGCTCCCCACGTCCTGCTGTCAGAGAGCTGTGCTACCTGGTTCTGCATGCGCATGACCCAGCTGACGTCGCCGGTGGGCGAGCGCACGTGCACCTCGGCCCAGCCGGCGCACCAGCACGGACACTGCCCCGCCGCTACCAGCTCCCCACGTCCTGCTGTCAGAGAGCTGTGCTACCTGGTTCTGCATGCGCATGACCCAGCTGACGTCGCCGGTGGGCGAGCGCACGTGCACCTCGGCCCAGCCGGCGCACCAGCACGGACACTGCCCCGCCGCTACCAGCTCCCCACGTCCTGCTGTCAGAGAGCTGTGCTACCTGGTTCTGCATGCGCATGACCCAGCTGACGTCGCCGGTGGGCGAGCGCACGTGCACCTCGGCCCAGCCGGCGCACCAGCACGGACACTG
The DNA here is from genome assembly GCA_941918905.2 of Xestia sexstrigata. Classification (NCBI taxonomy): domain Eukaryota; kingdom Metazoa; phylum Arthropoda; class Insecta; order Lepidoptera; family Noctuidae; genus Xestia; species Xestia sexstrigata. Next base: position 620,191 of record OW799203.2, on the reverse strand, counting down.
CCCCGCCGCTACCAGCTCCCCACGTCCTGCTGTCAGAGAGCTGTGCTACCTGGTTCTGCATGCGCATGACCCAGCTGACGTCGCCGGTGGGCGAGCGCACGTGCACCTCGGCCCAGCCGGCGCACCAGCACGGACACTGCCCCGCCGCTACCAGCTCCCCACGTCCTGCTGTCAGAGAGCTGTGCTACCTGGTTCTGCATGCGCATGACCCAGCTGACGTCGCCGGTGGGCGAGCGCACGTGCACCTCGGCCCAGCCGGCGCACCAGCACGGACACTGCCCCGCCGCTACCAGCTCCCCACGTCCTGCTGTCAGAGAGCTGTGCTACCTGGTTCTGCATGCGCATGACCCAGCTGACGTCGCCGGTGGGCGAGCGCACGTGCACCTCGGCCCAGCCGGCGCACCAGCACGGACACTGCCCCGCCGCTACCAGCTCCCCACGTCCTGCTGTCAGAGAGCTGTGCTACCTGGTTCTGCATGCGCATGACCCAGCTGACGTCGCCGGTGGGCGAGCGCACGTGCACCTCGGCCCAGCCGGCGCACCAGCACGGACACTGCCCCGCCGCTACCAGCTCCCCACGTCCTGCTGTCAGAGAGCTGTGCTACCTGGTTCTGCATGCGCATGACCCAGCTGACGTCGCCGGTGGGCGAGCGCACGTGCACCTCGGCCCAGCCGGCGCACCAGCACGGACACTGCCCCGCCGCTACCAGCTCCCCACGTCCTGCTGTCAGAGAGCTGTGCTACCTGGTTCTGCATGCGCATGACCCAGCTGACGTCGCCGGTGGGCGAGCGCACGTACACCTCGGCCCAGCCGGCGCACCAGCACGGACACTGCCCCGCCGCTACCAGCTCCCCACGTCCTGCTGTCAGAGAGCTGTGCTACCTGGTTCTGCATGCGCATGACCCAGCTGACGTCGCCGGTGGGCGAGCGCACGTGCACCTCGGCCCAGCCGGCGCACCAGCACGGACACTGCCCCGCCGCTACCAGCTCTCCCACGCGCGACCACGACGTCTCATCCGTGTCCTGCAACGACCCAGCACAAAATCAATAGAATGCAAAATAAGCAGGCTTCTAAGAAAGTAATCAATATATAATTTTAAAGTTATGCCAACTGTCTATTCCGTTACACTAGACTGCCGTGATTCTTCATCAATCTTATTACAGTAGTTCAATTCTCCCTGAGTTGGAATCGCAAGCAGAAACTGCTATACCGATAATACCGATAACTTTGGAATGGCAGAGCTAAATGACATTGAAACGAAACACATACTAATCGCCTAATTAGAACCGTGCACATAAGTGAAATAAAATATTGTCAATAGTTGTTACGATTGGATAGCTAACAGGAGCAAGGCCAGCACGGACAGCACAGACACTCACCACCTCTTTGGAGATCCTCTCGAAGTGCTGCGAGAACTGGTTGAGCACCGCCACCAGCGGGTCGTTGCTCTTGTTGTTCTCCGACGAGTTTTGTCTGAAATTATTACATATAAGTGTTACTGTGTGACGCGGTAGCGGGGGGACTACGTGCTAGTGCTATGTACGAGTACATGTGGACGTGCTATATGTGTCGCTTAGATATTAGCATTCGACAATACATGGAGCGTTATGAAATGAAGTTACTGCAATATGGTCAAAATGTAAATCCATTCTCTAAAATGTTTATTTTACAAGGACTATCAAACGTGCTTCAAGTCAAACACTATCTGGAATAAATTATTTGAGCGCATACAACTGGTGCTACCTAATTAGACAGAAACAGATCGGTAAAATACCTATGCGCAACAGAAAATGGGGTGTAACATTTCGATGATAAAACGGCACCGCTAGTAAGTGTACACAAACAATGTAGTGCGGTGGGGTGCGGCGTGTGGTGAGGGGTGCGGTGCGGGGTATGGTGAGGGGTGCGGTGCGGGGTGTGGTGAGGGGTGCGGTGCAGGGTGTGGTGAGGGGTGCGGTGCGGGGTGTGGTGAGGGGTGCGGTGCGGGGTGTGGTGACGGGTGCGGTGCAGGGTGTGGTGAGGGGTGCGGTGCGGGGTGTGGTGAGGGGTGCGGTGCGGGGTGTGGTGACGGGTGCGGTGCGGGGTGTGCTGAGGGGTGCGGTGCGGGGTGTGGCGGCGGCACCTGGAGGCGTGGCCGCTGGGCAGCAGCGGCTCGGACATGCTGAGCGACGAGCTCGACGTCTCGGCGGAGCGCGAGTGCTGCAGCGAGTACTTGCTGTAGCTGCACACACGTCAGAGTCACGCGGGCTACTCGAATGTGCCGTGCGCTGCCCTACGCCTACGTGATCCTCATCACACTATCTATACTTGCATTCAGAATCTTACGTGTCATTGCAACTATCCACTTGATTGATTTTTGAGGTTGCCATTTGCTGATTTTGGTTGCAAAGGAGTTGAAATTTTCTCTTGTCTAAGATCCTGAATACGAGTGCACATGGTCGAGGGCCGGGAAGGTGACATCTAAGCGACTCGTTCCGCGAACAGCAGTCATGATCGTCAAGTATTCTACTACAATTCGGGAAACAATTTTGAAAGCCTTGTAAAGTACAAGCTGCTACGAAAATTCAATACAGAAACAAATTTAAACGTCATTGTAATCAGTAATCATTCGAGTAACCCAGTGGTCAGTAGTATAGAAGAGCAAGCGTTAGTCACAGCACGGTATCGGTACTGTATGCGGTAAGTATGCTGTAGTACAGTTGGCACTGTTAGTAGTGAAGCAGTCCCGGACACCGGCACACCGCTCAAGCTGACCGGTGGAATGTATTGTTGATAGCCCGCGATGAGATCGGTGTGGAGCGGGAACCCACTTTGTCGTTACAAAGTGAGTTCCCGCTCCACACCGATCTCATCGATGTTGGTGAGGCGTTTTGACAGCTTTTGTTAGTTTGTCATTTTGTAATAGCGTGGATGTTGGAGTTATAAATATTACTCCAACATCCACATCCACATTTACAACTGGTATTGTAAAGGTCCAATTTAATTTTTTATCTAAAATCACCTGAGTCTAATGCTACTGGTAATTACGTGTACAATATGTCAGGCATCAACAATACATTCGAGTTATCATCACGTCACTAACTCACACACAACAATTCAACACTCTATCAACACCGGCACATCGAGTATCGGAAAAGGTTCAGTTTTCACTCGAGTGTTCTCTGTCACTCGTACATGTGACTAAAGGCGTATCCGGGACGACGACGACGACGACTACTAGCTCCTCTACCACTCCCTGGATTTTAATTCAGAGACAGCTGTTCAAGGTTTATCTCCTAAGATGTTTAGAGGCCTTGAGAAGCATTTAATAAAAAGGTTTAATTTCATGTTTACAGTTTTTCAAAAGTTGTGCCTTTCTTAGTCAGTGCTGAACTTCCCTACCTTTTGAGCTTTGATTTGAGATTTATTACAATTCTGTTGGTATCACGCAAGTTTCAAGCGAGACCCTTCCTGGCTACGACTTTGGTGCAGTATGACCGGACGGTCCGGTACAGACGGTACAGCGCACTTACCGCTTCACTTCGGGCGGGTTGTTCTGTGCGGGCGGCGCCGTTACTTGCAGTTGGCTGATAGTCGCGTGTGTTTGGTTTTCACTCACTCCATCGTTCACTTGTACCTGGCAAGGAAGAAGTGGCTTGTTAACTTATTTTAGTTTTGAAATAATAAATGTAGTTCAATGGACGGACATAAGATAGGTACAGTAGTATTTTTAATCTAAAACAGTGGTGTCTAAGATTGTATCTCTTACAGTAGCTACTCAACAACAATCTTATTGTAAATACATAAAAATAAAGATCATTGTAATTTTGATAGGCTCGTCAGTAGCAGTTCAGCTAGCCAACAGAAACTTTATTGTAACAAGATCACTGTGACTTTGGCAGTCCTTCTGGGTCAATCGGGTAAATAGCTGTGAAGGAGCTATAAAGTGGTGAAAGTGTACTCCCGAGCAGGTCAGTCGTGTGAGAGTGGCGCCTAAGGTGTGGCAGAGACCCACGCAAGGGCGGTACGAGCCCTTGCAAGGGCGGTAGGAGCCCTGCAAGAGCGGTAGGAGCCCTAGCAAAGGCGGCAGGAGCCCTAGCACGTTCTCGAAAACCCACGGCTGTCACAAGCAGTGGAGCAAAGGCACAATTCGAAATTGTGCCTTCTTTTTCTTCGGACGGTATTGAGACGCTGAGTGTTTTTATATAATTTCTGGACATACATTTCGAATCGGAAAGAGAAACCTGGTATACCAGCTAAGCTTCAATATAAAAACTCTGAATCTAATGATCCTATTTCTGTCAATGTATTATTGTTCAACAACAGCATTGTTTTGTTAAACGGCGGTCCACAGTCACTAATCTCTTGCTGTTCACAAGCTTTTTATTTGATAATGTTGACAGCCGCGTTCAGGTGGACGCAGTGTATACAGACTTCTGCAAGGCTTTCGACAAGGTAGATCACGTAATATTACTCAATAAATTAGCGTTTAATGGAATCCGTGGAAACTTACTTAGGTGGTTTGCTTCCTACATCACTAACCGTAGTCAGAGAGTTGTAGTTAATGGTCATTCTTCTTGCATCGCGCAGGTCACCGCTGGTGTACCACAAGGTTCTATTCTAGGTCCTCTTTTATTTGTTTCAGCCAATGTTTTGTTAACACCAAATTCCTCTTATACGCCGATGATTTTAAGGTATACAGAACAATACGCGACATAAATGACTGCCTTATGTTAGACTGTCAGACTACTGTCGTAGAGATAAGTTGCAGCTTAGTTTATCTAAATGTAATTTTATTAACTTCACCAAAAATAAAAACATCGTAAAACATGTATGCTGTGCGATGTTCCCCTAACAAAAGTGGACTCTGTCCGTGATCTCGGCATTATCCTAGACTCCAAGCTTTGCCTAGACCTTCATATTAGCATAATAGTTAATACAGCGTACCAACTTTATGGATTTGTTATGCGCTTGACATTAGATTCTAAGCAGCCTTCTTCATATATTTGCCTATATATGTCTCTCGTACGCTCGCAACTGGAGTATGCCGTGTCCATCTTGAGTCCATACTATAAGAAATACATTGAGGCGATTGAGTGTTCAACAGAAATTCCTATGTGCTATGCATTTTGGGTGCTTTGGATATTACTTGCCATATCAGGATTTACTTGAAAAGTACAAACTCACAATACTTGAAAGTAGACGCAAGTACTTGAAGGCCATGAATCTTTATAACATTGTTAGAAATAGATTTGACTGCATTGAGTTAATCAATATGTTATGCTATGTTGTCCCTAGAACAGTATACAAGCGAAAGGTGCGCGCTTGTAGTGCACCCGTGAGTGTAATGGGTCGGTTCTATTCTACTCTGTTCTCTCAGTAAGTTCAAATGCCTTATACTCAAGGAGCTCTTTTGATTGATGTGTAAAAGTACAGATAAACACGATAGTTAAGTAAGTTTAGTTTTTAATTTTATTATGTATTAACCCTAGCGTTTAATTAATTGTTTATTATTCCACAGTTAATCTGTGAACAGCGTTGTGTTGTGGGCTACAATATTGCTCAAATGTTATGTGTATCTCTTTTTTATCCGATTGCGGCGAAGCCCAAAAGGAGGGTAATGTGTTTGACCTGTATGTATGTATGAATGTATGTCCGTTTCTTTGTTCCCTCGTAACTCCTCAACGGATGGAGGGATTTGGATAGATTATATGTCGTTAGATTCTTCTTGATGGCGCAAATGTCACTGGCTACATTATAATTAAAATAAACCAGCCAAGAGCGAGTCGGACTTGCGCACCGAGGGTTCCGTACAAACTTTTTAAAGGACAAACTTAACTTTGGTGTTTAATCCCATGAAACGGCTATTGCACCAACCAACCGCAATTAATAAGTTTGTAATGGTAAAATCGCTTTTTTTGTCATTAAACTACATAGTAGAATTGTCAATTTTGGTTAAAAGCAAGGTCTTACAGCACAAGTAAAGGCAAAAGTCCGAAAAAGTTGAAAATTAAGGTAATTTTTTCTTCTAGTACCATCGAGTGGGGTATCAAAATGAAGGGTTTTAAAATATGATTACAAAAATATACGCAACTTACATGTTTGAATGTAATTGGAAATGACAATTAATAGTATAAAAGTAAATAAAATTCAAATGTTTGGCACGCTCTGCAGCCTGAACGGCTAGATGGATTTTAGCTTGAGAGGTGTCGCTAGATTCGTATTTACTGTGAGAGTGACACTGGGTATATAAAAATAATAGAAAATCAAAATGGCGGATTTTTAGTGCAAAATTCACATTTTTAATGATTTTTTTTGTACGTATTGACAATACCCTAGTGAGGGAAAGGGAAAAGTCAAAAAGACATCAACGCGGTTTTTTTGTGCCATTTTACGTAAACAACCAGTTTAGCTTGTCACATACACGCGTAGCACCTACACCCGTATTACCGCGGAGACACGAGACGCCGACGCAGCTCAACGTGATGCCGGCACCGGACATTACGGTCTTACAGAAATCGACACTTTTGGCACAGCATCGGTCGACTGTTGACTATCTAGCTTATAATTAATATTGTAATTTTCGTAATTAAATTAAGTTTTAGTAAAATTTGTATTTCTTTCATAATAGAATTCGTAAGCTGATATTCGTATTCAAAAAACTACGATTTATTACAGATCCAAAAATACTTAGGCAAGTATATTTTGCTCTTTGTCAGTCAATTCTAACTTACTGCATTACTTCATGGGGTGGGGCAAGTAAAACTCTGTTATTGCCCATTGAAAGAGCTCAAAGAGCTATTCTCAAGGTGGCTACTTGCCGCCCTTTCCTTTTCCCCACTAACCTCCTGTATAAATCTTGTGAAGTATTAACAGTTCGACAGTTATTTATTATGAGCACTGTACTAAAACAACACGCAGCACTTCCATACAGCACTGAATTCACTAAAAAAAGACGGAAAGATATAGTTTGCCCTCAAAAAAGTACAAAACACGCTTTCACAGCCAAGTTTTATATGTACCTCGGACCCCTACTCTATAACAGGCTAAATGAAAAAGTAAGCATCTACTCTTTAAATCACAATAACTGCAAGAAAATCCTTAAGAAAGCTCTTCAAACTATGTCCTATGAAGATACAGAGAAGTTATTACTTGTGCTAAAGTAAATATTGTCCATATTAATGTTATTTTTTATATTAGCTTAGTTAAAATAGTATAATTTTAAATACCTTTTTACATTGGTACCAATAATATTAATATGATTTATGATTATTTAATAAATTAATATTACCTCAAAGCGCCTGAAACACAGGATTACCTAGTTCAGGCTCAAAGCATGGGTGAACTTGTCATAGATTTAAGAAAAACTGTAAACGTTTACCTCATATATTTTTGAATAAAATTTTATTTTATTTATTTATTTCAATCCTCCGGCTACAGCCTTCGTAATAGCTTGAGCCCTGCAATTATTCATAATATTATTATATTATAAATATATTTTTAATACGCCTACGGTGGCCGGGGAAAACCACGTGGCCCCCCGGTCTGCGGACGGAGAGCTACAGAGCTACAGAGCTACAGAGCTACAGAGCTACAGAGCTACAGAGCTACAGAGCTACAGAGCTACAGAGCTACAGAGCTACAGAGCTACAGAGCTACAGAGCTACAGAGCTACAGAGCTACAGAGCTACAGAGCTACAGAGCTACGGGCCAGCTCGGCTGTTCCACGCGCCTCTAAGAGACTCAGCAAAAGAAGGGGTCCGAGACTGCTCGAAAGAGATACCGTGGCCCCGGAACACAAAGGGCGAAGAAGGAACATGGATGGGTTTTAGTGAGTAAAAGTCTGACAGTCCCTCCTGCTCCGCCCAGAGCGGGAGAAGTCATTTTATGATTTCCAAAACGACAAATAAAAAAAAAAATGGATCTTATTTGTTAGTACTTGGAGGTAGAATGATTTTAAAATGTTTCATGCTTGCTAATTTTGGGGAGAATATTGTAAATATGTATCTGAAGTTTACACTATATTATTATTATATTATATTATATTTTATTATTATATCATACGTAATATTTTTTTTGGCGCCATCTGGTGAGCTTAAAAACGATAGCCCTCATTGAACAGGAACTCATAATTGTTTTTAATTTTAAATGTTAAAAAAAGTTATCAAAATAACCGCGTGTGGAGAGATCCAATAACTGGTGAAAACTAAAATGGCAACTCATACTTTCATCTAAAATAAGTGCAATTTTATTTAAGTGTCGTGAGCCTCAGCCGCCATCATTAATCTATCAGTCTCATTGTTTTATATAAATGGTAAAGTGAACAACATCGCGTACCTGCACGGTGACGGGCACCGAGTTGACGACGGCGCCATCCTGGGGGTCGCTGGCGAGCGACGCGCCGTTGTTGTTGTTGCTGTTGTTGTTGCTGTGCACCGACAGCGGCGGCAGCGGCGACGAGACGCTGTCCGCGTGCTGCTTGCACAGGACGGCGCAGCTGTAACACAACACATCATTGCGCTAAACTTGACAAATGACTGCGGCAGGTCGGGCGGAGGCTGTGACAGTTACCGGTCGCACAGCCCTTGCTTGATGGAGTTCTGCAGGCAGCCCGACGTGGTGATGGTGACGAGCTTGTGGCCCACCAGCCACGTGCAGGCCTGGCCGCCGCCGAACAGGAAGCGCGCCGTGTGCGAGCGGCGCGGCTTCACGCTCACGGCCGAGCTGCAGTAGCGCGCCAGCAGGTCCAGGCACGTCTCCGTCAGCTCCACGTGGAAGGCGGCCGACGCCGAGCCCGAGCCCAGCCCGCCCAGTCCGCCCAGCCCGCCCAGCGGAGCGCGAGGGACGGCGCGGGAGCCCTACGGCAGCAGGGCACATATAATAATTCAAATCATCAATACAACCCTCTAAGTTCATTTAGTCCCATTGAATGACTTTTTCATTAAATTATCATGTCGTAGGTAATAGTCGGGAGACGAGACCGATATTGTACGTTTCTTGAACGAGAACATAGTCGTTGTAAAAAGAATTCTCGTTGGAACAGAGACAGTGGAAGTGTTTCAAAATCTCTATTAGTGACACCAATATTGTAACATTATCTGAATAAAAGCTTGCCATTAAAACAAATTCTCACCAGACTAGAGCTGCGCTGCCTGTTGGAGGAGTCCTCGTTGGCGCTCTGGAAGTGATTGCTCTTGTACTGCAGCTGCTCCTCGAACGGCATGATGATGTAGTTGTGCAGGCCCTGACGGGAAGCGGTCAGTCAGTATGCGGAGCGCGACGGGTCGCTGTAGGGCAGCAGGATGTACTGCTCCAAGTGTTACTCACATGTATAATAAAGCGCACAAAGTTCCGTCGGTAAGACAGGCGGCACTTGAGGAACCACGCGGCGATGACGTGGTGCGCGAGAGACACCACGTAGTGGTTGTAGCGCGACGGGTTGGTGTAGGGCAGCAGGATAGCGAACACCGACATGTACTGATCCTCCACGAACGACGCGAACACCTTCGGGAGCCGCGTCAGCGCTGCACACATACAATATCATTATGGGTTATCAAAGAAACCGATCAAAATAAACACCTTCAACCAAAGATCCAAAAGATGTTAGTCGCAGTAAGTCACTGGCCCCGAGGCATACCCTATTGGGCACAGGCTTCTCCGCGAGATGTTTGTCTCCTGTAGGCCTATTACGTATCTTTGTGTTATCCAGTGACTATCAAGCTTCGGTTGTACACCGAACTTTGATGACAACCGAGAATGTCATAATATTGGTATTACGTATCGCACTGAATGGATATCACTTTACGGTGATTGGCTCGGGTACGGTGTAACATCTTTCAAGAAAGCCACTTCAAACTCAGTTGTCATCAATTTGTTGTCCACTATGCTTACATAATCGAAATAATATAAGTATCGATACGAAAGCGTCTGTCAAAATGAGTTACGGTGACTATCAGCCACGATGACAACCAATGACGTCATTTTTGATCGCGACTGGTCATACATAATACGAAACTAGCATTTAGCCCAATTACTATCATTTCGAGCTGTCAACAGAGATACTTAATAGCCCTACTGGTCCAGAGCTTATCTGTATAGTCGTTGGACGTCGGTTCTGTCAAGCTCACCTCAACATCTTGTTCGACGGCTTCTGGCATTGTGGTCCACAGCTCATTGGGTACGGCCAATCTATCTATTGGGTAGGTATGGCTAATCCTGACCTGATTTGTGTTTGGGAGCGCTGCATTAAGGTTGCGTCACATGTATCGCAGCACGTTTTCCTTTCGCTCTAGCAAATGACCGTTTCGAGCGACACAAAAAGCTAGGAGCCAAGTGCGATACTGTGCTGCTCGATGTGGCGCAACCCGAGTGTTAAGGTGACACAAGTTAGGGGCTCGAACTCATTGGTGGGCGTGGCCATAAAGCCCGCTGTCTCACCTGGCATCGTGCCCGACAGAGATAGTATCAGTGATGAGCAGTTAGACGCTAGTCTTCACGCACGTCTAGTTCGTACGCACACACACAGCGTTCAGAACCGTTCCGAACAAAAACGAAGTTACACCACGCACACATAATGCTATTCGACGCCGCTCAACACTCGCCAACAATATCTTTACAATATTTTAAAATAACGTTTTCATAAAATACTTTCGTCAGACCTTTTATTTAAAAGCGCTAAAAGGCATAAAATAAACTTTTCCTTTAAAACTTTAATATCAACTTATAACGTCATTACACAATTCGCGAGATTAGTGGCAACAATAATGTTGTATAACTATATTGTTTGTTATTGTTGACCCTGGGGTCACGATGACCTGGACCCTGTCCGCCAGGTCTACTAATCCCTCGAGAGAAGTAAGTGCCTGTGAAGCTAGCAGAGTTTGGACGTTGTTCGGCAGACGACTGCTTTATATTGTCATCGCGGTACTGTGGATTTCCTTGGCCTGATAAATTACGACTTCCTTTTCAGGGCGTATCACGTTGGGGTCACCAATTTAGTTGTTGTTGTACACTAATTATATTAAATTATTTTTTTTTATCATTCATTATTTTAGTCAACACAAGACAGAGAAGTGACAGATCAGAAAAGTAAAATATAATATCGTGAAGGTTTTATGTATTTAAAGTTTTTAAATAAGTAGGTCGCTACACCATATTATTAAAGGAGTGCAATAAAAATGCACCAGGCCCTTCAACTTTAGTAAAAAACAAATGATACGTCACTGACGTCATGCATGAAATGAAAAGGACAGAAACATAGTTCTTGTTTTTTTATCAAACAAAGTTAGAGACATGTCAATATCGTGTGTGACATATTGTTTGCATGTGTGCGTGAGCGTCGTTCTCCCGCACCGCACCGGGGGAGAAACATTATTCAGTGAGATGCACGAATTTATTGTAAAAGGCGCGAGGAAAAAAATACGAAAAGGCCTTTGGGAAATCGAATTTAATAAAAAAAAAACTACTGCTTAAGAGCCATTTCACATTTTCGCGCAAATTTCTAAGACTTTAGTCGCCTAATTTACTAACTTAGATAACACCCTGGCATTTTTGAATACATGTTAAAAATAGACTAGTCTTTCTTATTGACACTTTATGTAACACATTTACAAAAACTTATTTATTTAGTAAGTAGTGATTAATCTCCCACAACTAGTTTACTGAAAAATCATCGCAGAGTCAATTTCAGACTCCTATATCTATCATAAATATTTATTGGCATGATACGCTCCCGCGTGACTAGATCATGTTTAACTTTAGATGTACCGTGTCAAACACAAACGGAGTAATAACCCAGAATTTGTATGGAAAAAATGACGATTAGTTCAACCTTAAGAACACGGTCAGTTAACGTAAAGCCCAGAATACTACTCTATTGCACTAATCTAAATGGATACCGCAGAATTTGCATTCTTAATAATTATTTGCATTCGTCTTGATAAATGATGTTTGATTTTGCAAATAGGTTTTTACAAACACCTAATACACGTCGTCTTTTATTAAACTAGATGAGGTGTGTCGTACCTGACTCTGAGAAGAAACAGCCGAAACAAATTCAGAGGTCAAAAAACAAACTGAGATGGTCTTATCGACATTCACAATTATGTGAAACATGATAATCGTCGGTACTCACTGGATAGGAATTCGAGCATGGGGCTGGCGATGGCCTTGGTGTCGGAGATCTTGGACAGGTCCAGCAGCACCTCAGGCAGCATCTTCACCATCGTCTCGCGCGTCTCCAGCGTGAAGATCGTAAGCGCGTTGATGTACGGCTGCGGCGTGCGCAGTACTGCAACATGGCACAGCTCGTGAGGCATGGTATCTGGCCGGACTCTGTATGTTGTGGTTTCATGAGTGAAGTATGTCGTACTCACCCATGCCGTACTTGAGCAGACAGCGCACTATCCTCTGCTGCGTCTGCGGCTCCAGGTAGCTGTGGTAGGGCGCCAGGGCGGCCAGGCCGGGCAGGGCCGTGCTGTGGAACTCCGACACCAACAGTTTCTGGCCGTTGCTCACTCGGAGGCACTCGGGGAAGTTGAGGCTGCGGTCTGATATCTGCAACATGTCAAAAAATTGTTGACGAGGTCCTGCGTCCTCCTGCCTATGGCCAGCGCCCTGGCCTGCAGCAGCAACGGCAGGGCCCGCAGTACTCGCGCCAGCACGGCCCAGTCCTTGTTCCAGTGTGGTCGTACTCACCATGGAGCAGAGCGTCGAGGCCAGCATGTCGAGGTCCTGCGCCCTCCTGCCTATGGCCAGCGCCCTGGCCTGCAGCAGCAGCGGCAGGGCCCGCAGTACTCGCGCCAGCACGGCCCAGTCCTTGTTCCAGTGTGGTCGTACTCACCATGGAGCAGAGCGTCGAGGCCAGCATGTCGAGGTCCTGCGCCCTCCTGCCTATGGCCAGCGCCCTGGCCTGCAGCAGCAGCGGCAGGGCCCGCAGTACTCGCGCCAGCACGGCCCAGTCCTTGTTCCAGTGTGGTCGTACTCACCATGGAGCAGAGCGTCGAGGCCAGCATGTCGAGGTCCTGCGCCCTCCTGCCTATGGCCAGCGCCCTGGCCTGCAGCAGCAGCGGCAGGGCCCGCAGTACTCGCGCCAGCACGGCCCAGTCCTTGTTCCAGTGTGGTCGTACTCACCATGGAGCAGAGCGTCGAGGCCAGCATGTCGAGGTCCTGCGCCCTCCTGCCTATGGCCAGCGCCCTGGCCTGCAGCAGCAGCGGCAGGGCCCGCAGTACTCGCGCCAGCACGGCCTAGTCCTTGTTCCAGTGTGGTCGTACTCACCATGGAGCAGAGCGTCGAGGCCAGCATGTCGAGGTCCTGCGCCCTCCTGCCTATGGCCAGCGCCCTGGCCTGCAGCAGCAGCGGCAGGGCCCGCAGTACTCGCGCCAGCACGGCCCAGTCCTTGTTCCAGTGTGGTCGTACTCACCATGGAGCAGAGCGTCGAGGCCAGCATGTCGAGGTCCTGCGCCCTCCTGCCTATGGCCAGCGCCCTGGCCTGCAGCAGCAGCGGCAGGGCCCGCAGTACTCGCGCCAGCACGGCCCAGTCCTTGTTCCAGTGTGGTCGTACTCACCATGGAGCAGAGCGTCGAGGCCAGCATGTCGAGGTCCTGCGCCCTCCTGCCTATGGCCAGCGCCCTGGCCTGCAGCAGCAGCGGCAGGGCCCGCAGTACTCGCGCCAGCACGGCCCAGTCCTTGTTCCAGTGTGGTCGTACTCACCATGGAGCAGAGCGTCGAGGCCAGCATGTCGAGGTCCTGCGCCCTCCTGCCTATGGCCAGCGCCCTGGCCTGCAGCAGCAGCGGCAGGGCCCGCAGTACTCGCGCCAGCACGGCCCAGTCCCTCTCCCGTGTGAGCGCCGCCGTAAGGATGCGCGCCGCCCGCCCCACCGGCAGCAGGCACACGCCCTGCGCACAGTTACACGAGACGCAATATCAACATGTGAACATATCAAACGTTACTGTTAACAAAACATTATATTGTTTCGAGCTGGGTATGGGATAAATACACCACCAATTAAACACCAAATCTCTTTAATAATTACAAAACACTTATTACTCAATCACCAATTCAGCACTAATCACTTACATTTCGCACTTGTAGTTCACTTCGTTGTGTAGCCACAATCAGACTACTTGCTCCCGCAAACAGGACGGCTATTTATATGCCGACCGATCCTTCCGCAAACTTCCACAACTATCTGGAACCTTCTAGTAGAATATTCTAGGAAACCATGCAGCATGTCTCCTGTCTGGAACTGTGCTTACTGTCTTCAGGTCAAGGTCTTCTTGACATTGCGTCAGTGTTACCGTGAGTTCTCCACTGTTGTAGGGCAGTCATCTCAGCCGCCTCTCCCTGCTGGGATTGATCTTCTCTCGGTGTGCTTCGATTTTACAGTTTGATCGAATATGACCCCTTTCTCCACCCCAGCGGACGCTGGCGTACAGGTGATGCCACAACGAATGGTTAGGGAATGGTCTCGGAGGCCAAAGATGAGCGCGATTCATGGCTTGGGCTTTAGTCCACCCATTCGCCTTCATACGGCCTCAAATTGGATCTTATAGCTGACCACGAAGATGTTTCGGCACCACCTTAAAACCACGTGCTGAAGAAGGTGCAGCAACCACTGAAGCCACTGTCCTGTCGCTAGCCTTAAGTTCACCTAAAGCCTGCTACACACCAGCAATCTGAACCATACCAACCTGCTCCTTCATCACCTTGAGATATTTACCAAATGTTGAGTGTAGATCCTTTATGGGGAGCATGTGTTCTTATTGGCTGCGGACCTGCTTCTCTTTATCCCTTGACAACTGCAGCAGCGCCAATGAAACAGATAAATCTGGCGCCGCGGATGTTCGAGAAGCCCCGGATGGAAAGCGACTGGCTCTGGCGTAGGCTGGGCACCACCCGGTGTCTGTGTCGGAGAATCTCCAAACCGCCTTTGGTCCATGTCTTGCTGTCGATGACTTCTGGTCCTTTGGTAGAATTAGCTTAATTTATCCCTCACTTCTGACACCAAATTGTTACGAGCTAGGAGGAGGGTATGGGATAAATTAAAACACTACCAATTAAACACCAAATCTATTTTATAATCACAAAACACTTACAACTCAATCACAAATTCACCACTGATCACTATTCACTTACATTTCCCACTTGTAGTTCACTTCGATTCACTTCGTTGTGTAGCCAAAACCAGACTGCCTGCTCCCGCAAACACACCGGCTATTTATATGCCGACTGACCCTTCCAAAAAGTTCCACAGCTTTCTGGAACCTACTTCATAGTTCCACAGTGGAACATTCTAGGATTATTTATTTTGGTTAACCAACAATTGATTGCACAATACATTTACAAATTAATGGTTGTAGCTACATTTATCGAATCTTCCAGAATCTAGGAGATTTGAGAAAATGTGTACGCGTGTATGTCAAAGTCAAAGTCAAAACATTTATTGCGAACCAAGTGTACAATGTGGTGTTAAGTTATGTTAGTACTTATGACTTAGCAGCCTTTTACAGGCATTGCAATTTCATATTCGAGTGGGACTATCTAGAATCTAATTAGTCCCATAGTGGACCAGATTCGAACGTTATCTAGAATATTCTCGTAAAACAGCCGACGTAATACATATAAATTATCTTTTTACCATTGCCACTCGAAAAAGGGCAATTTAAGGTGAACGCACACTTATCCGCGCCGAAAGAACCGACCGCGCCGAAAGAACCGACCGCGCCGAAAGAAACATTTTTTCATCCGTATAACGTTATCTATTCGTCCGATTCAACGCGGTGTTGTGTGCGAAGTTTTGTAGAATTTCATACAAGTAATTCTAAAATTCGATTCTTTCGGCTCTTTCGCTTCCTTCGGCTCTGATAAGTGTGCATTCACCTTTATTCATCGATAACATCGAATAAAACGGTATTTTACTCACTGAGTGAATAATATAGTAGATTGTATCATAAGGGAGCAAAATAATATTTTTACGGTGAGGGCGCTTTTTTGAATCCAGAGCGAAGTGAGGGATTCTAGAGTAGAATCCTGAGCGTAGCGAGGGATTCTTTAGTAAAATCCTGAACGTAGTGAGGGATTCAAAATACGTCGCCCGAGCCAAAAATCTATTTTGCGCCCGAGTGATACATTCTACTTTTCATCACCCACTATGAGAAAATAAAAGGCGCCTCATTTATTATTCACTGTCACTCGAAGAACTCATTTTTCAAAACAAAACCATGAATTTCTAACAATCCGTGAAAATTAACGAAAACGCGGGCTGTAGTTCGCGCGGATTTAATTTGTTTTTTTTTTTTTATTCAGCCGGCGGCCTGACTATGGGCCGTCGTACCAGCCTGTCTTTATTCAAACAATATTTGCGTTCGATTTCTTTAGCGCTGAACACTAAGATGTTCCAAATTAAAAAAAGTGAGCGGCAAAGATAATTGCAGCGCACTTATAAAGAGGATTAAAAACTCATTACTGCCCGCTAAAAGTTTATTTGGTGAAATTCAAAAAGTGCGCGGCAAAGATAATTGAAGCGCACTTATATATAGAAAACAGCACCTTTGGGTGCACTTAAAGGCAAACCAAGTCGTCCTTTTCGAATAGATGGGATGAAAAGACATTTTGAATTTGGAGCAAGGACTAATCATGAACAAATAAAACGTGCCGACAAGAATATAAATTAAATTTCGATGATTGTTCTAATTTCAATCAGTATTTTACATGGACCGACTGTCTTTCTATCCTTCACAACCCAGTTAGTACTGGGTGCGTAATACGGTACCCCTTGGTAAGACTGGTTGTCAGACTTTCAGGCCACTGGCTTCCTGTTACGACTGTCAAAGAACTACAAATGACAGCCGGGACCAAGGGTTTTACGTACTTTCCGACGCACGGAGGAAACTCGGTTTGTAGTGAATTAGTGGTCACGCTTACCAAGGTAGGTCTGTGGATGGGTATCCACAGACCGACCTTGGTAAACGTGGATTAACCTTGAAGATCGACCCGATTGGCTCTTATTATTAACCAATGAGAAACATAAATACTATTCTTCTATGTATTTTCTTGCACTCAATGGTAAACAGTAGAGTACATAACTCGTGAAAAAAAAAACATCTCTGTGTATCCCTCGCTCCGCTCAGGATTTTATTCTACTCTTTTCACTTGTTGTATAATCTACTATTTCCTAAAATCTAATTATTCAGCTTTTTTGGATAATCGATGATATCGTCATCTACATGTACAGGACGTTATGTGATGGAAGTACCTTACATAATAATGTAATGATCGTAGTGCAAGTAGAATGTACGTTATACCTGCGGCAGGTCCTTCGGCTGCAGCGCGGCGGGCGGGTGGCCGCGCTGGGCGGGCGGCTCGGCCATGAGGAAGGGCGAGCAGACCGGCTTCAGTCGCATGCCGGCGGCTCCGTACACCGGAGCGCCCGAGCTGTCGTAGCAGAAGCCCACGCAGTTGAACTGGTTCGCGCGCAGACCGAACAGCATCTCGAATATCTGCGGGTGGAAGCAACATACACAGTTATTAACTAAACTTACTATGGCCCCTCCCCCCCCGGTTTGGAATGGCTTGGCAGAGAGCAGCAGTACATACGGTCCATGGCGCCAGTATGGGCGGACTACCTGACGGCCCGCAATACGACCACCCGGGGATTTTGGCATTAAAGTCGTCGAGTTAGTTTATACTATCGGGAAGCGCTGGAGCGGGCCGCACACCTGATGACTCACCAGCTCCAGGTGTACAGGGCCGCACTGGTGCTGGAGTGGCCGGAGAGACGGCACGCCTTCACTTTCCGGCTGACACAGGTGCTCTCCGGGCATGAGTGCTTCGGAAGAAACCGGTGCAGATATATCTGGACGGGAATCGACGCCCGGTTTTTACCGCAGTGACTACCCCGACAGTACGGGTGAAAGCTGTAAGGGCCATGTTCACCAACAGTAAAATAACCGACTGTTTCGTAATCGGCCCGCTAAAGGTAAACAGTTTTTTAAACATGAGGCGGGAATTTTGGTGTTCACAACAACTTATTCTAGCTCGGTTAAGTTAAGTAAGATCTAGTGAGGGTAGTTGAATAAACACCTTCGCTTTGTTGTGGCGGTACCTCCAATACTTCAGTCTTCCCGCGACCACGGCTGGTGCAATTTGGTCGAAACGTTGGGCTTATATTAAAGGTAAAATTCGCGATAAATACCCGTTTACATGTGCTTTATAATGTGTTCTGATCTGAAAATGTTGGTTGGCACCACACAGTTGTTGTAGAATAAGTGTCTTCTATGAACTGCTACACAAAACTGATGACTGTGCAATTATCAAAAAGTTAAAATAGGGCTCAAGCTAAGTTTGAAATGAGAGCTGAAAAAAAAAATGCCACACAGTTATATAACGGTGTGGCTCCTGAAAAGTGATATCGAGGTTCCTAAAACACCGGGGTTGCGGGACTGTTCGAAAAGATACCGAGGCCCCGGAACACAAAGGGCGATGAAGGAACATGGATGGTTTAGTCAGTAAAAGTCTGACACTTCTTCCTGCTCCGCCCAGAGCGGGAGGAGTCATTTGATGATTTCCCATGCGAAAAAAAAAAAAAGGAAAAAGGTTCTTAAAACACTTTTTTTTCTTAAAGTAATCGTTGATAAGATGTACGTTTCTAAAGTTGTAAAAATTTCGCCCCCCCCCCCCTCTAATTTCTAAAGAGGAAAAATCTGAAAAAATGTAGGTTGCTTGTTAAGATTTGAGGTTTAGTTCTTGAGATTTTTCGTCAAACTGCAGCAGTTACTTTGTTTTTTATTAACTAATTATGAAAAACAAGTTTAGTTTTGCTGTTGAGTGTTAAGCTCCCCCTCGACACTTGTATTTTTTCTGACCGGCGTAGATCAACAGCGCGTCGCTAAGGTCGCAGTTGGACGACGCCGAAAATTTCTTGCGGCCAATGCGCGGCAGCCGCGTGTTATGTGTTCAGGCATAGCAATTTATGTTCTATTAACTAGGATACAACATTGACCATTGGTTGCCCACACGGTCGATCTCGCTCAACCAGTCGCACGACTCGTACCTTGACCCGTATGTCGGGGAGGTGCGCGAAGAGCTTGGGGCGCTTGTAGTGCGTGTCCAGGTGGTCCAGCAGCACCAGGAAGCAGCGCGCCGCGTGCGCCGCCGGCGCCGCCAGCAGCTTGGCGTGCAGCAGCTCCAGCAGCCCGCCCGCCGCCACGCCCAGCTCCGCCGCCTCCGCCGACCACGCCTCCGCCGCGCTCTCGAACGGCCGGTTCAGGATCTGCAACGAGCGCGGGACGACGACATGGCGGCCGAGGACGCAGCGTCACACCGCCTGCCGACCACGCACCTTCTCCAGCAGGTCGATGAGGTCGGTGCAGGCGTCCGCGCCGGAGGCGCGCGCCAGCTCGGTGAGCGCCCGCGCCGCCGCCGCCCGCAGCGCGCACTCCGCGTCCAGCGCGCACGCGCTCAGCACCGGGATGCCCACCAGCTCGATCAGCTCCTCGCCGTACAGGTACCTGAGGGCGCCGACACCGATAACTTCCGACGATGTTCGATATGAACTTTTCGGGCGAGCAACGAGCGGACGGTACGGAACCTGTTGCGCTTGATGAAGGCGAGGATGCAGGCGAGCGTGTGCAGGCGCACGGCGCGGCGCGGCTCGCGGCGCAGGTAGCGCTCGGCCAGCGCCAGCGCGGCGCCCGCCCAGTCCGCGCCGCCCGGCGACAGCGCCGCCGCCCGCGCCGACACCAGGCGCATGGCCGACGCCTCCTGCGCACACACACACACGTAGCTGACGCACCGGCATTCATATTGACCGTGTCTTATGCGCGTTTCGATCGATGATGTTCGCCACTGGACCACAGCGACACGACTTATTTATATTATTAAACACAAATTTGATTTTTGCTACTTTCAAAATTGTTATAGTAATTATTTTATGTGTTTTTACTTTTATTCTATGCAATATTTGTAGGTGTTCAAGACTTAATTATTTGTAAAGCTCCCGGCATGCTCGATAGATGACCATGGGCGAAGAGGCAATTAGACAAAGCCTACCCTACCAACTGGTGCAATTATTATAACTAATGAACTATGTAATAAAATAACACTTTGTACAAAATATTAAAAAAAGTTCAAACTCCTGTTCGAATACTTAGAGCAATTTTTCGCGCCCGTGTTACGTAACCAACACTACTGAAAGTTGCTACGAAGCTCGACGCTCACCCGCCGGACGCATCTTATAGGCAAATAGTCTGCTGGCCTACAACCCATTGATAAATTTACGCACACAGCGGCAAATTGGTGCATATTTTCGTGTATGAACCGCACACATGTATAGATTGCAGGCATTTTTGGGCGGTAACTCCTGCGAGTGTAGCTGGGCTATGATTGGCTGCTACATACAACACAAGGCCAGGATTCAAGGTGAATGTTCTTTAGCCCGCGTAATTCAAATTTCCATAGGTTTTTTGCAATTTGCAGGCCAGTGCTAGGGTGTACTCGTATGTTGATTAAAATATTGATTCCTGGGGGTTATTGGCGCGTATTATTATTATAATAATTAATAATATTATTGATATTATATTTTTCTTCATGGGTGTCGTTTTCGCGGTTTTTGGGGTTGGTTATAATGAAAATGAGGTCAAAATGAAAATCCAAGATGGCGCCAACGAAAATTTTCAGTTTTTTCTTCATGGGTGTCATTTTCGTGGTTTTTGTGGTCGCTGATGCTGAAAATGAGGTCATAATAAAAATCCAAAATGGCGCCGACGAAAATTTTCGGTTTTTTCTTCATGGGTGTCGTTTTCGAAAATCCAAGATGGCGCAGACGAAATTTTTTTTGCTATCATTATTTCGTGGCCTACCCTTCGTGGAATACCACTGCACGCCACTGTAGATGACGTTGTAGTCGAAATAAAAGTCGATATGGTTTCGTTACCTCGATAAGTACATAAGCAAAAAGTTTTAATTTTTTTATGAGAATAACGGTACTGCCTTGTTTTAATTAAATGTATGAAATAATTTCGTTCTACAGCAAAATTATTTTTTTCTTACATGTTTTATAATTCCTAACTCGATATAATAATAATAATAATAATAGTTCTTTAATTCCACTACAATGACAAACTTAGTCTAAGTTTCACATTATTATTTGTTTTTGATATGATGAAAAAATTTGATTTTCGATTGTAACAAACACGTATTTGTCCTGTTTTTAGAAAATCAATAAATACGGTAATTAGCGCAGCAAGTCCACCAAAGATCGAGTTTTCCACAGCTGGAGAAACTCCATGCAGTGATCTTCTTCGTAGGTATATAATGGTAACTCACGGGCCGGTCGTATCCGCAGCAGTCCACGAGGTCCAGTACGTGTATAGTGGTAACTAACGGGCCGTTCGTGTCCGCAGCAGTCCACGGGCTCCAGTACGTATATAGTGGTAACTCACGGGCCGGTCGTGTCCGCAGCAGTCCACGGGCTCCAGTACGTATATAGTGGTAACTCACGGGCCGGTCGTGTCCGCAGCAGTCCACGGGCTCCAGTACGTGTATAGTGGTAACTAACGGGCCGTTCGTGTCCGCAGCAGTCCACGGGCTCCAGTACGTATATAGTGGTAACTCACGGGCCGGTCGTGTCCGCAGCAGTCCACGGGCTCCAGTACGTATATAGTGGTAACTCACGGGCCGGTCGTGTCCGCAGCAGTCCACGGGCTCCAGTACGTATATAGTGGTAACTCACGGGCCGGTCGTGTCCGCAGCAGTCCACGGGCTCCAGTACGTATATAGTGGTAACTCACGGGCCGGTCGTGTCCGCAGCAGTCCACGGGCTCCAGTACGTATATAGTGGTAACTCACGGGCCGGTCGTGTCCGCAGCAGTCCACGGGCTCCAGTACGTATATAGTGGTAACTCACGGGCCGGTCGTGTCCGCAGCAGTCCACGGGCTCCAGTACGTATATAGTGGTAACTCACGGGCCGGTCGTGTCCGCAGCAGTCCACGGGCTCCAGTACGTATATAGTGGTAACTCACGGGCCGGTCGTGTCCGCAGCAGTCCACGGGCTCCAGTACGTATATAGTAGTAACTCACGGGCCGGTCGTGTCCGCAGCAGTCCACGGGCTCCAGTACGTATATAGTGGTAACTCACGGGCCGGTCGTGTCCGCAGCAGTCCACGGGCTCCAGTACGTATATAGTGGTAACTCACGGGCCGGTCGTGTCCGCAGCAGTCCACGGGCTCCAGTACGTATATAGTGGTAACTCACGGGCCGGTCGTGTCCGCAGCAGTCCACGGGCTCCAGTACGTATATAGTGGTAACTCACGGGCCGGTCGTGTCCGCAGCAGTCCACGGGCTCCAGTACGTATATAGTGGTAACTCACGGGCCGGTCGTGTCCGCAGCAGTCCACGGGCTCCAGTACGTATATAGTGGTAACTCACGGGCCGGTCGTGTCCGCAGCAGTCCACGGGCTCCAGTACGTATATAGTGGTAACTCACGGGCCGGTCGTGTCCGCAGCAGTCCACGGGCTCCAGTACGTATATAGTGGTAACTCACGGGCCGGTCGTGTCCGCAGCAGTCCACGGGCTCCAGTACGTATATAGTGGTAACTCACGGGCCGGTCGTGTCCGCAGCAGTCCACGGGCTCCAGTACGTATATAGTGGTAACTCACGGGCCGGTCGTGTCCGCAGCAGTCCACGGGCTCCAGTACGTATATAGTGGTAACTCACGGGCCGGTCGTGTCCGCAGCAGTCCACGGGCTCCAGTACGTATATAGTGGTAACTCACGGGCCGGTCGTGTCCGCAGCAGTCCACGGGCTCCAGTACGTATATAGTGGTAACTCACGGGCCGGTCGTGTCCGCAGCAGTCCACGGGCTCCAGTACGTATATAGTGGTAACTCACGGGCCGGTCGTGTCCGCAGCAGTCCACGGGCTCCAGTACGTATATAGTGGTAACTCACGGGCCGGTCGTGTCCGCAGCAGTCCACGGGCTCCAGTACGTATATAGTGGTAACTCACGGGCCGGTCGTGTCCGCAGCAGTCCACGGGCTCCAGTACGTATATAGTGGTAACTCACGGGCCGGTCGTGTCCGCAGCAGTCCACGGGCTCCAGTACGTATATAGTGGTAACTCACGGGCCGGTCGTGTCCGCAGCAGTCCACGGGCTCCAGTACGTATATAGTGGTAACTCACGGGCCGGTCGTGTCCGCAGCAGTCCACGGGCTCCAGTACGTATATAGTGGTAACTCACGGGCCGGTCGTGTCCGCAGCAGTCCACGGGCTCCAGTACGTATATAGTAGTAACTCACGGGCCGGTCGTGTCCGCAGCAGTCCACGGGCTCCAGTACGTATATAGTGGTAACTCACGGGCCGGTCGTGTCCGCAGCAGTCCACGGGCTCCAGTACGTATATAGTGGTAACTCACGGGCCGGTCGTGTCCGCAGCAGTCCACGGGCTCCAGTACGTATATAGTGGTAACTCACGGGCCGGTCGTGTCCGCAGCAGTCCACGGGCTCCAGTACGTATATAGTGGTAACTCACGGGCCGGTCGTGTCCGCAGCAGTCCACGGGCTCCAGTACGTATATAGTGGTAACTCACGGGCCGGTCGTGTCCGCAGCAGTCCACGGGCTCCAGTACGTATATAGTGGTAACTCACGGGCCGGTCGTGTCCGCAGCAGTCCACGGGCTCCAGTACGTATATAGTGGTAACTCACGGGCCGGTCGTGTCCGCAGCAGTCCACGGGCTCCAGTACGTATATAGTGGTAACTCACGGGCCGGTCGTGTCCGCAGCAGTCCACGGGCTCCAGTACGTATATAGTGGTAACTCACGGGCCGGTCGTGTCCGCAGCAGTCCACGGGCTCCAGTACGTATATAGTGGTAACTCACGGGCCGGTCGTGTCCGCAGCAGTCCACGGGCTCCAGTACGTATATAGTGGTAACTCACGGGCCGGTCGTGTCCGCAGCAGTCCACGGGCTCCAGTACGTATATAGTGGTAACTCACGGGCCGGTCGTGTCCGCAGCAGTCCACGGGCTCCAGTACGTATATAGTGGTAACTCACGGGCCGGTCGTGTCCGCAGCAGTCCACGGGCTCCAGTACGTATATAGTGGTAACTCACGGGCCGGTCGTGTCCGCAGCAGTCCACGGGCTCCAGTACGTATATAGTGGTAACTCACGGGCCGGTCGTGTCCGCAGCAGTCCACGGGCTCCAGTACGTATATAGTGGTAACTCACGGGCCGGTCGTGTCCGCAGCAGTCCACGGGCTCCAGTACGTATATAGTGGTAACTCACGGGCCGGTCGTGTCCGCAGCAGTCCACGGGCTCCAGTACGTATATAGTGGTAACTCACGGGCCGGTCGTGTCCGCAGCAGTCCACGGGCTCCAGTACGTATATAGTGGTAACTCACGGGCCGGTCGTGTCCGCAGCAGTCCACGGGCTCCAGTACGTATATAGTGGTAACTCACGGGCCGGTCGTGTCCGCAGCAGTCCACGGGCTCCAGTACGTATATAGTGGTAACTCACGGGCCGGTCGTGTCCGCAGCAGTCCACGGGCTCCAGTACGTATATAGTGGTAACTCACGGGCCGGTCGTGTCCGCAGCAGTCCACGAGGTCCAGCAGTGCGTCGGCGTCGCCGTAGTACTGCCCCGCGTCCTGCAGCTGCTCGATGGACGTGATCAGCGCGTGCACGCGCGAGTGTATCAGCTCGTTCGGAGGGTCGTAGTTCTCTGCAAAATATTTATTACCATGTACTCGAATTTAAGCGTCCGTATCCCACCAAAACCAACTCGAACGTAGACAATACAAATGACATTGCCGCTGACCGTATTCGGTCATGGCGACCAATCTCGACAGAGTCGAGCCATTAACGCGGGAGATATAGTAGTGCACGATCTCGAGCGTGGCGAGATAGTAGTGTACGTACTGTCCTGCTGCAGCACGGTGCGCAGGATGGCCAGCAGCACGTCCCAGGCGGGCTCGCCCAGCTCCAGCGGCACGCGCGACACCACGCTGGCCACGCTCACCACCACCTCGTACGTCACCACCGGCTGCGAGCCGCGCAGCGCCTGCGGGACACACGTGTTACAGCGGCACGACGCGAGGCGGGCCTGCCTGCCCTCCGTGCGTCACCTTGAGGAAGGCCGGCAGCACGGCGAGGAAGGAGACGCGCAGCGTGGGCACCCGGCGCGGGCCCCACAGCGCCATGTTGATGTAGAACACGGCCCCGCGCAGCAGCCCGGCCGCGCCCTCGCCGCCCTCGCCCTCGCCGCGCAGCAGCTGCACCATCTCCTGCAGCGCCGCGTGGCCCAGGTCCGCGCCCATCACGTTGCGCATCAGCTGAGGACGTGATACGTTATGTATACAAGTGGAGGCAGAGCCGAACCCGATCCCACGACCGGGAATGCGTTCAGTTACCTTCCAACTGTTCTGGCAGTAGTGCTCCAGGTTGACGGTGCGGCAGAGCGCGGACACGAAGGTGCGCAGCGCGGCGCGCGGCAGCAGCGAGTACGACACCACGGCCTCCAGCAGCGACAGGCAGCACTGCACCACCGCCGTGTCCGCGCAGTACACGCACAGGTGGCACGCGTTGCTGCAACACACACCAACCATCAATCCGACTAACTCTTAGAGCGTTTCCAGACTATAGGCTATTTTGTAGCGCATTTAAGTACGTACCGGCGCCACATTCCACGCTTCATCAAATCGAGCGCGCGTACACGCCCCAATTACGTGTTCGCTTAATAAATGGCAGCTGTCAGCAAAAGTGACGACTTAGCTCGCGACACGCGTATTATACGTGCGCGCTCGAATGAGTTTCACGTGTGGCGAAAGGCGTGCGTATACGCGCCCACACGCGCGTCCGAGAACTAGCTTATACGCGCCCAAAACCGCCCTTAACCTAAAATGATCGCCATTCTTTCCTCAAAAATTCATAAATCACTGTATTGATCACGGCTATGGTACATACGATACTTGTAGCGTCGGCGATCGGTCATCACATCATACGACTACATCATGCAGCTGCGTCACGCCAAGCGATTGCTTTGATGCTGCTTTACATTTTAGCGGCTTGTGTGTTTGTGAGTATATCAGCAACAACACGTGTTCCGCAGACGTCAAAGCCACACCAAATCACAGCGACGCATCCGAAATCCGAATATGTTGCACGATCGCGAGTTCGCGACGTAAATTCACCGAGATGTTTGCGACAGTTCGATACCATCTTTATTAATAAATCACCAATACACTGACGTCATAATAAAGACACGCCCACAACATCCTATATTTAACATCAAAACTGAATGAGCAAATAAGTAAAGTAAGGGGAAATGAACAATAGTTTGATTTAGCTGCTATCTGAAAATGGACTGAACTGGACTGGACATGGACTGACGGAATATCCTGTTTATTCTGAAACAAGGATTGTTATGGAAGGATATGATTGAATAACTAAATTTTGTAGATGAAGGTATTGTAAATAAACAGTGAATGTGTACTGTGCGGTGGCATCACAACACTGATACTACACGGCACGGGTGTTTACTAGCTCTCTCATTAACATGCTTCGACGGTCTTCCTCCATTGTACAGACGCCAGCACATCCCACTACAAAAAATTTAAAGAGATTAATATTCTTACTGTGCCTTCTCAGTTTCTTTATGAAAACCTTTTGTACGCACACAAAAATATTAATTTGTTTAAAAAATACAGTGATATCCACAACATAAATACGAGGAACAAACACAAATTTGTTGTTCCTGTAACAAGGCTCAAAAAAATAGGGGGTACGTTCAGATGCCAATGTATACGTTTTTACAATAAACTTCCGAGCCAAATTCAAGCACTAAGCCTAAATAAATTCAAATCGTTTATAAAACGGAAGCTGAGCCTGAAAGCCTACTATCATGTTAATAACTATCTCGAAGATAAAAAGGCTTGGGATTAAGCTGCTCCAATGAAATTTGCTCTGTGAATGTCGAAATTTCGGACTTCGCTTGTTTATTATTAATTCCTTTCTTTTATACACTCTGACATTGAATGATTTGAGATGAATACTTATTTCAGTACTTATTTTATTATTATTTACTTTTTATTTTATGTTACATTTACCAACTGATTTGAAAGGAATATTTACGTATCTTACTTTTTATTATTTTTGACATATGATTTTTGAGATTTTTATTGACATTTATTTTGTAAATTTTTATTAATTTTATTTGATTATTGTGAATGTGGGGACCATGTGGGATTCATTTTTATTTATTTTTTGTTTGTTTTCTTTTTTTTTTCCCACAACTGTCTGGCAGTTTGAGTACTATAAGCGACCTACCCAAATGTCCTTTCTTTGGTATTGCTCGTCGTTTCGTTGAGCTCCTTGTGTTATGAGTCGAGCTACACAATAACTGACAAATGCTTGCACTGAATGGACAGGTCCACTCAAATCTGTGTGGTTCTTTCTTCAAAAGACCATCTCAGACACTAATCTGCATAGTCCTCATGTGAATTGAGCAAAATTATGTCTGGACTTCAAAAGAGACCTCTGAGTTTGTTTCGGCTGTTTCTTCTCAGAGTAGTCAGGTACAAAACACCGGCCCCATCTAGTTTTAAAAAAATGACGTGTAAAAGTGTTTGTAAAACCTACTTGCAAAATAATCATCATTTATCATTTATTATTATTATTAGATTTGACACAAGTGACATGACATTAATTTTTAAATCCTTTTTTTAATATTCTTTTTTTTATTATTACTATTATTATTCTGATTTTATTTTAATTTAATTTGGGTAATTTGATTGTAATTATTTTAATATGAGTTGCATGTATAATGTTTGATGTTTTGTTTGATGTTCATTAATAATTTAGAGACATTCAGACACGATGTAAAAGTCGTTATTGAATAAATGAATTGAATTAAGTTATCTATAAAGAATATATAAGACAGACGACTTTAAGACGTCGTCAATTACACATTAAGAATTACAAAAAGATAAGATACAAAAATGATACAAATGTGAAATCAACCACGTTCTCCACAGATACACAATGAGACAATTTGGTAAATTTTAAGATTAGCTTTGTAAACAATAAAAAAGATTAATAGTAAAGTAACAACAATACATAACATAAAGCTGCCAATAGTGCCGCAAAAGTGGAACAACAACAGTGTCAGACTAATTTTCCAATATTTTTAGTAACATGACTCTAAACTTTCCTTGCGGTAAAGCAAACAGATTCAAATTACTGAAATTCTTATTAAAATTGCTCGTAAGGCGACGAAGAGGTGCACGCAAGCCGGCATTTGTACGACTGGTAGTAGTAGCGAATACAGGTCGTGCGCGCACCTCGCGTCCTGAAAGTACTAACATTTTATTAGTAACTAATGTTCCACTTAAAAATCCCTATCCAATGGTATATCAAATGTTACTATTGATGGGTGTACATTTTAGGGGTTCCAAAAAAAATTAATGTTTATAGGATCATTTTGTTGTCCGTCTGTCTAAACAATTGCATAACTGTTAATCACAATCAAATGAATAATCTTCAATTTTACAAATTCAATATGATTTTGATTTGAGATGAGACTATAGTCTACGCAAGATAAGTAAGAATTAAAGGTCATTGCTCTTTCCTTAATTTCTCTGCGTAAGTACCCCGACAATACATTATCAATAGTTTTTTATTACTAGAAAAGTCAAGGATCACTATGAAGGTCGGTTTATGTCATAATTACTGTTTTCGGAATTATGTATTTGAATAAATGTATGATTGGCGGGTTAGTGACCTTTAATTCCTACTTATCTGGCACAGACTATAATTCAATTCCATTTTTATAGCTTCCAGCCAGATGTTCATACTTGTACTTGATTTTCTTCAGGAGCTGACATAATAATAGTTGGGTTCAAGATTACTTGAATAAAATCTAGTACTTGATCAGAGATAACAAATACTTGATTTGGGGTTCTTTACATTTGAGATAATTTCTTGCATATCTTGTGCAGAAGAACTACTCAACACTTACTTGACAATTCCATGAACAATCTGTTCATCTAAGTATGTGGCATTGAACTTGACAACGTTGATGATGAGGTGCAGGAACTCCACCAGTTGCGCTGGCGGCTGGATCTGTGGCAGCCACTCCAGCAGGAATGGACCAATCTGGAACCCACAAGTCTTTTCATGGCATTGTTCCAGTCACTGTTTCAGTGACACTACAATGTTGCAATGCCACAAAATTTGCTGATTATAATTTCTACTTATTTGCAAAATATGCCAGTACAAATGAAGAATTTTCTTGTTGATAGTTTTAAGTAGTGTTGAGCTGTGATTATATAAGTTGGTCCATGGATGGGTGACCACCCATTACATACCGAGTTTTCTCCATGCCTTGGAATGTGAAGCCATTGGTCCCGACTATAATTTGTAGATCTTTGACAGTCATTATAGGTACTCAGTGGCCTAAAAGTCTGACTAACACTCTTACCAAGGGATATTGTATTACCCGGTGCTAACTGGGTTGTGGAGGTCAGATAGGCAGTCAGCCTATGTAAAATACTGGTATTCAGCTGCATCTGGTTAGACTGGAAGCAGATCCCAACATAGTTGAGAAAGGGCAGGCAGGTAACAGGTTTTAAGTAGTGTTAGGTTAAAAAATAGAGATGTTAAGATAACTATTATAAAACACCACAGCCTGACCTCTTCTTCAAAGCAGTTGATATTCTTCCCGGTGTTGGTCAGTGTGTGCAGTAACTTAAAGCGTAGCTGTGTGTCCTCTGGAGGATGGCGTGCATGTGTCTCTCGCAGGTAGTGGAACAGGATAGTGCGCATGATCTGCAGGTGGTCTGCCTGCCCCTCGGCCAGGCACCGCAAAAACCACAGTGCCGCATGTCGAGCCTCCACATTACTCTCTTCTAGTAGATCTCTTGTTAATGACCAAAGCTTTTCAACTCCACCCTAGAAACAGTGAAGTTTTTATTATGTTTGTTTTCATAACAAACAAAGGATTTGTTATGTAAATTATGTGAACTTGTACAGTAACAGCTGTATTAGAAAACAGGTTAAAATGATTTGTTTGGAAAAATACAAATGGTCATAAGTAAGCATGTATCAATTTATGATGATGTTTTTAGTGCAAAATTCCTCTTTCAGTATGTTTGAATGTCTGTGTGGTTTACCAGTATTAATTTTCAGTAAGTTGAGCGCAAGTAGAACAAAATTAAGAGCTCACAATAAAACAGCATAATGGTAACATTTTGTCATGACCCAGTAACAAAATATAATGGTCAAGTGACAGCCAACACAAGCAGCTGTTCCTAGAGAAGCGAAAGAATGTTGTAAATAAATCATATCAAAACAAACAATTCACCCAGATATTCATAATCAGATAATGAAAATGATAATACAGTTTTTAAGTTGGCTCTGCTTGACAATAAAACAATGTGCAAGAAATGCACTCAACAAAGAAGTTTCAACCACAGAGAAGAAGAAAAGAAAGAAAGTTGCATTGTAATGTATTTATGAGGGTACTAATATAATAAGTGTGGTGTGACAGGCTCACCTCCTGCACGCGGACGTGGATGGCCTTCTCGCCGAGCTCCTTGAGCGCGCGCAGGCGACGGTGCAGCGGCGTGTCGGCGCCCAGCTCGCGCTCCACCTCGCCGCTCACCACCAGCTCGTTGCGTGCCGGCAGTTGCGCTGCACACAACCAGAACATGCACTAGTGAGCGCCCCGCCGACCGCAACACTCACACGTCATCTCACCCGACAAACCAGCCCCAATACTCACCCGATGAACCCTTTTTGAAGAGCACTTTCAACTTGTCTTGCAGCGACCTATCTCTCGAACTCATTTTACGACGATGCCGGTATTGGTTTTCGTTTGTATTTACGCTATGGCTTACGGCTAGGCGCGGCGATTACCTATTACTTTGATATTGCCAATAAAAAGACATATTTATTAGGAAATATTCTCACTACCGCTCCTGCTTTGCTATTTACCATTTGACAGCTTCCCAACCAAAGTACTTGGTCTTGTACAGCTGACAGGCGGCCATTCTATTTATATTTTTTGTTAATGGCAAGCAAAGCCGATGTCGACCATTCTGCCAATGTCGAAAGTGAATTGGAACGGCAAGTGTGTCTAAATGATATAACACAATGCTGTCCTATTTTAACCCAAAGGTTGACTGGTAGAGAATGCCTTGTGTGAATGCATTAAGTCCGCCTATGTACCACTCTTGTACATGAAGTTTAAATAAATAAATAAATGTAAAATAGATATTATTATTTAAAAATCTTGTGGGGCTCAGGACTGAAAAAAACAATAAAAAAACAATAATGTAAATGTTAGACTAATAAAAATATACTTAAACCACATCCACACACAGAATTTATGGGGAAACAATTATTATTATAGTTTTATATTATTGTGACGGATGAAAATCTTCAGCGCCACAAGCAGTTCAGGAAAATGATTATGTTAGAAGGGAGGGGAAATTAATAGAAAGAGGAATTTTAAATTTAGAGGTGGTATGTTGATAAAGCATTCAAAAAATAGGTGATCCAGGGTGACCTCCTCCAACCCGCAGACGGCCTTTCAATTTTTATTTTGCCCTTCGTTTATATTTGTGCGTCTGACAATTTCTTGAAATATTTGTTGAAACGGAACGTAACTACGTCAAAAATGACAATCACAATGAGAGGTTTTCTTTTTGAGGGATTAAAAAAATAAATAGTTTCCAAATACTCTCTAGATGGCGTTGAACTGACTACTTTAGTTGGTGCCAAAGCCAAAACGCTTGGAAAAAAAACATTGCGTCACGTCACATACGTTTGTTTACTGACACTTTCGTTTACTTAAGCTTCCAAATATTACCTAGTTTTCTCGCGCTTTGTTAAAATCAATGACTAATCTTTAGTCATTGGTTAAAATCAGTTTTTTTACGTTCCGTTCCTTGCAGTAACGTGCCAAGCTCAGCGCCATCTATCCAGCGACTAGAGAAGAGCTAAAAAGAAAATCCCTCATTCGGTTAGGGGGTGGCATATATGTTACAATACTCTTTGGGGGGTGGCAAGTTCTTTAGGGCCACTGACAATATATACAGTGTACTCTGTGGCCACTGACGTATAAATCATATTGACTTGGCATACTTATAAGAAAAAAAAAGATATAATGGCGCTTAGGGCAGCCATATGGGTTTTTCTCTACAATAACATCGATAAAAGCATAGATAATACACTATTTTAATAAAAGAGATGTGCAACTGAGGTTTTTGTTTTAAAAAAACTGTGTACCCCAACTGTTAGATGGCGGTACTTGTCTCAATGTCTCCTCCGCTTAGACTATCGCTCACTAGATGGCGCTTTTAGTTTTGGTTTCTAGTATCCTATTATTGAAGAATGATTGTTTGTTTGAAGAATGATTTCCCCGTATATATAGATGCACTGTGGATTGTTATTAATTTGTGTGAAATAAACAAATTCTTATGTGTATAAAATGGACTATGATGACAACATCATGATTATTCTATTCTTGTCTTAGAGAAAATAAAGAATTCGAAACATACACAGATACACTTATGAATTTACATAATTCACAAAATAAATAACATTCAGTCGTCAATAAAAGGAAAATCTTTCTTTAAAATCATAAGCTAGAAATGACATCATTATGAGCCATATCAATAAATGAATGAATAGAAACGAAAAAAATATTTAGTTTCTTACAGAATTTATTTCCTTTTTTACAATGTGTGTTATAATAATATACATACAATACAATACATCCAAAAAGCATTTAAAGGCCGTCTTTCTCGGCATTTTGTGTTAAGGAAGTACTTTCTAGAGAGCGCATCCAGGTGCTTTTATCTTTATATTCCTCTGTGTTACGTTGTTATTCTTCTAGTTTGACTTCACAAATATACATTTATTATTATTATTTATTTATTTTATAAATTACATGTTCAAAAACACATAAACAAAGCACACAAATAGACCTCTGGGGTCGGTCTTAGCATGCCATGGCCTGAGATTTGATCAACGCGCTAATAAAAGTTAAGTTATGATCGACTTGATGTAATATTCTTTTAGCTTACGCTTTATGTTTTTACTATTCATTGAGTCTCTGATGTCTACAGGTATTTGATTTAGTAAAGTGGGTATTGCGAAAGAAGCGGTACGCCTGCCATAAAAGTTATTTTTGCGTAGCACTTGAAGTGACTTTGATTTGGTTTGTCGTGTATTCACGTCATATTTAATTGGAATTTGAAGATCACTGTTATCATAATGTCCCAAGAGGAACAGATACTCAGCGCGCGCTAGAATAGGTAATACTTTGTAATGTTTAAATAACCCTGTGTAATTGTCTTTTTATTTATTTTTAACATAGTTTGGAACTACAAGTTTCAGCAAACGTGTTTGCAAATTATGTATTTTGTCTAGGTATGTTTTAAATGTGCGTCCATAACTGGTGAGTCCATATGAGATTATCGACTCGGCAAGAGCTGTGTACATTTGAAGGAGGGTTCTGTATGGTATATTGCGCTTTATTATTGAAAACTTGGTGAGTATCGCACGTAACTTGCCGCAAACAGATTCCACCTGGTAGCTCCAGTTGAATCGGTTATCAATTATTAATCTCAAATAGGTATGATATGGGACTTGCTCTATAGGCGAGCAGTGGCAGTCTGGTACGTTTTTATGCAAACAATCATGACTATGAGCTATGATTTGAAAGGGATAGGAGGTACATATGTGACTTGAATGTACGTGTGTAACTTTAGTTTTTTGTGGATTCAGAACAAGTCCATTATCATGGGCCCACTTAGTCATAGAGGTAAAATCTTTTTGCAAACATTCTGCGGCCACATTAAGGTTTTTGTTAGCAGAGAGTATACAGGTGTCATCAGCGTATTGATAAAGGGAACAGTGTTTTATAATATATATATAATATATTGAAACAACATTTGTATTTATTCTTTAATATGGTAGCAGAGCAATAACAATTACCTAACATTGTTTAGTAGCAATAGTGCAAAAACTAACGAGTTCTCAAATATGCAATCGCCCGGCGTAAAAATCGAGATCGGTCGACTCGACGGTATCATTAACTGGCAAACATGGAGATACAAGGTGAAATTACTACTGAAGAGTACTCCAGGTACGCTAGAAGCAATTAAAGGCAAGTTAATTGAGCCAAAAGATCCAGGACAAACGGCTAGAACTGAAGATTTACAAAAGTTTAAGAATGAAATGAATATGTTTCAAAAATGTGACAGTCAAGCTCTAAATCTTACTACGAATATGACTGAAGAAACTTTACAAAAGGTAATGCGATGTGAAACATCATGTGAGATGTGGAAAGAGCTTCATAGGCTTTATGATGGAGCAAAGGAAGACAGGAGTTACGATCTCTGCATGAGGTTCTTCCGCTACCAGAAAAGCAAGGAGCATGATTTGGCCACGCATATTTATTTTATTTTAGACTCTCAAGACAGTTTGGTATAACTTGAACAATGAAATGATTAAATGAAATGATCTACCATACATTTTAGGCTGTTGATAAGTAAGAGTGACAAAAATATAGAAAACCTGACGACACAAGTATGTGCTTTTGAGAGGTCTTTAAATCAGAAGAATTTAGAAGAAAGCGGAAGTAGCAATGGACTTCTTATGTTAAATAAGTAGAGAGAAGCGCTACGAAAAACAATGGATTACCAAAAAGAAATGGAATTACTGTGGAGAAGGCTTTCACAAAATCACATCTTGCAAGAAGTGAATTGCGGACGGTAGACCTCCAAAACCTCCAAAGCAATCTTCAAATTTTGGGATGCTGACAGGCCTAGCTCTTGTCTGCGATAGTAAGAAAACAGATAAAGACTTGTGACTTGACTATGTATTTCGCACCTTCAAAGTTTTTGACAAGCCTCATAAAATTATGACAGCCAATGGACAGGTGATTGAAGCCATAGGAAAAGGCTCTATTCAACTTGAAGCTAATATAAATGGCCACAAAGAATTAAAGAGTCTTAACAAAGGTATGGTATGTTCCAAGCATTGAACGCAATCTATTTTCTGTGCTAGCTGCACAAGATACGTTAAAGAATAGCATCTTTTAGTCAACTGCTCAGTCATGTTATGTGAAGAACGATGACAAAGTCATTTTAGTCTGGAATCGGTACAAGTATGTGTTAAGTGGTCTGTACAAACTTAAAGTAAAAGTACTGATGCCCGACCTTGAGAAAAACCAACTAACGACGTCACAGAATCTTCAACTCTACCATGAACGTCTTGGACATCAGAACAAGAGACATGTAGCAAAACTGATACAAAGAGAGCTTGGAGTGAAGCTGGACTCAAGTTCTGTTGTTATCTGTGAAGGCTGCGTCTTCGGCAAGAGCCATAGGCAGAACTTCGGAGAGAGACCAAGAGCAAACACACCTGGAGATCTAATCAGTACAGACGTAAGTGGTCCATTCCCTTACTCGATCTCCAAATCCAGATATTATGTTCTGTTCAAAGACTCCTTCTTAAAATATCGATGGATCTACTTCCTGATACAGAAGTCTGAAGTTCACGCTCACCTAAAGGACTTTCTAGCAGAAGCAAAAACTTCCGGACACGTCGTGATGGAGCTGCTAAGCGATAATGGAGACAAGTTCGATAACGAACAAGCACGTAATACTTTGAGAAAATATGGCATAAAACAAAGATTTACGATGCCATACACTCCAGAACAAAACGGATCCTCAGAAAGAGAGAACCTTACAATCGTGGAGATGACAAGAGCACTGATGCACCCTCATGAAAAGATACCACAGGGTTTATGGGCAGAGATAGCCAAAGCCTCTTTAAATTAGCATAGCATATTTGAAAATAATTTGAAGCGATTGCTATGTGCATGACCAAAAATAAAGAGTGAAAGTAAGATTGGCAGAAAAGCTGAGAAAGGCATTCTTATTGGGTACGACGGTGATAAAGGATATCGAATTTTCAATGTAAAGGAATTGAAACTGATCTGATCTCGAGATGTAGTGTTTGATGAGTTACCTTCACTTGAGAAAACTAATATTGGCACAACTTCTGCAATACCTGAACCTAAAATAAACACCTACGAGCTGCCAATTTAAAAAGAGGAAATCTTTATGAGACAACAGGAAGGATACGATGACGGGATTGGTCGCGTGTGCAAACAGAAAAGAAGCTTGTATGGGTTGAAGCGGGCACCTAAATGTTGGAATGAGTGTATCCACGACTTTCAGACAGTTTCTTTTGGAGACAGGTTTCATCTGCAATGAAGCGGACCCCTGTGTCTACATCAGAGAATGTGGACAAAAGATGATAATACTCGCGCTTTATGTAGATGATGGACTGATGGCCGCGTCAGATGAGAAAGAGGCTGACGATTTCATGAAAATGAATTAAAACGGTGATTTATAAACACCACGAAAGTACCGTCCTATTTTCTTGGCCTGGAGATAGTACAACACAAAATTGTACTATAAAAGTTCACTAAACTGCTTACGCTAGAAAATTGATAGAAAAGTTTGGAATGAGCAATTGCAAGGCGGTTGGCACACCCATAGTAAAATCCGAGAAAGGAGATGAGGAACAAGAAAATCCAGAAATGCAAGTTTTTCCTTATCGGGAAGCTGTTGGATCTTTGTCCTATCTGATGGTTGGAACTCGACCTGACATTGCGTATGCGGTTGGGGTAGTATCTCGAAACCTAGATAAACCTACCAAAGGCAATATTCAACAGATGAAGAGGATATTTTAGATATTTGAAAGGGACTATCGATACTGGACTTGAGTACAGGAAAGGTGAAAAGCGTCTCATATGTTACCGTGAT
Organism: Xestia sexstrigata; assembly: GCA_941918905.2. NCBI lineage: Eukaryota > Metazoa > Arthropoda > Insecta > Lepidoptera > Noctuidae > Xestia > Xestia sexstrigata. Next base: position 583,369 of record OW799203.2, on the reverse strand, counting down.
GCAGTTCACGGCGGAGACGATGCGAGCGGATGCTTAATGAGCCGGATTGCATGCCTGTATGCTGGCTCAGCAGTATCCTGGCAAAGTTCGAAGCAATCCATGGTTTCCCTGTTATTCACAGAAGCGGAGATAGTTGCAGCCTGTGAGGCTAGTCGTGAAATGGTTTGGTTGAGGAGATTGTTCCAAGATCTAAAAACTAACCTAGATACCCCTACTTTGCGAATCGATAATGAGTCTGCAATTAAGCTCGCATATAATCCTCCATACGAGCAGCACCGCAAGACTAAACATATAAAACTGAAACGCTTCTATGTGCGACAGTGTGTATCCGAGAAGGATATAACCATAGAGCAAGTACCGACTACAGAACAACTTGCTGACATTTTTACGAAGCCTGTTTACAAAACAAAGAGTTCGGCTTGAAGAAGAGGGAATGTTATGGAAGCACTTCTAGTGTAGAGCGCATCCAGCTGCTTTATATCTTTATATTGAAGAAGAGGGAATGTTATGGAAGCACTTCTAGTGTAGAGCGCATCCAGCTGCTTTATATCTTTATATTCCTATATCTGTGTTACGTTGCTATGGGGTGTTATTCTTCTTCTAGTTTGACTTCACAAATATACATTTATTGAAGCCATATTATACTTTAGAAAGCTTTTGTATTTATTTTTTAATATTTTGCAAGTTTCGTCGGGTTCAAACGATGATAGAACGATTAGCGCACTGCGAAATGATAGTTGATGTAAACATTCCCCGTGACAAGACACTTGTGAAAGCTAAGAAAGCGAAACAAAACAATATCCCGACTTGGTTACGATGAGATTGTCGAATCTCACTAGTTCAGTTAACTGAACTGGTCAGCTGAACTAGTGTGAACAGACGAATATGCGATATGTGGACTGGCCAACCAATGGCCTGATGGCCAAGAGCTTCGACAAACATTTTTCAATACCTACACTTCCTCGAAAACAGGTTCTTATCGCACATACGATTAGGTTCTTTTGCCCATACACTGACTCGTAAACTTTTTTTACTATATAACAAACACTATATGCTGATTAGGTGACGTTCATACATGGGACAAGCCCGCCACACTGTTACCAAACCACTGTAACTCCTGAAAGCCAGAATCAACAGTGGCGACCACCAGAAAAGCGCCGAGACAATGAAGCTCGACGAAGTCCCAGAGAATGAATTTAACTGTCTTGGATCCCGCAACGAAATTAATCAGAAAAGTATAGTGGAGGAGTAGGAAAAAACCGTAATTTCCACTTCCCTCCATTTCAGCAGGAGACAGAACGAAACAAGGCCAATAGGCACAAAGGGACGTTTACAACTGGGATAGGCCCAGTTGCCTAGCACCACGGATAAATATTAACATTAATGGGTCCTAAGTTGTGAGCTGTTATATTTGATTCCAATAATAGGTATGGCAAAAACGCTTGAACGCACGGAAATTTGTTCTAGTTTCCACAAGGTCTGTATAGTAAATAACTCCGGATGTAACCTGTACACTATCCAACATAATGTTGCGTTCATTCTGCCAAAGAATGCACTCCCATAAAATGTGATGTGCTGATTGTTCATATTCGCAGTCAGATGTGGAACATTGACAAAAAGGCGAGTCAACAAGCTTGAAGGAAAATAATTTACTCTTAAAGTTACCATGACCGGTGAGAAATTGGGCAACACAGTGATCAACCTCCAACCATGTCCTGGCCAGCCGTTCACGAACGGATGGAAAGAACTGGTGGAGGTGTCGGCCCTTGATGGAATTATCCCACCTACCTTGCCATTCAGACAAAGTTAGGTTCGTGCGGTCCATGGCCCTTTACGGGGCCCCGGTGTGGGCGCGTTCATTGAGGCGGCGAGCCGCCCACTACCTGAACGCGCCCCAAAAGGTGGTAGCCGTAAGGCTGGCCCGTGGGTACCGCACGATCTCCCGTGAGGCGGCGTGCCTCCTTGCCGGATTGCCGCCATGGGATCTGGAGGCCACGGTGGCGCACACGGTGGTGGTGTGCCCTGCGTGGGCAGAGCACCGCCGTGTCCTCGAAGCGGCGATTGGCGGCGGCGACCTCTCGCGTCCGGCCCTGGTGCAAGCCATGGTCCGGAGCGAGACGGAATGGGACGCCGTCACCTCCTTCTGCGAAGCAGTAATGCTAGAGAAGGAGGTGGCGGAACGTGAGAGGGAGAGAACCTCACAGCGTCCCGGCCGCCGCGGGAGACGCCCCGGGCGTCGAGGGCCACCACGTGGCCCCCGGCCACCGTAGGCGCGGGCCTGTGGACGGTGGGCTATGGGCTAGCTCGCCGTCCGTCCGTCTCATGACGACAGGCCGTGTCGACGGTGCGTTCGTGTTCCACGCGCGCCTCAAAGAGAGTCAGCAATAGGAAGGGGTCCGTAAAGACCGAAGCCTGCCGGGGTTGCGGGACTGTTCGAAAGAGATACCGTGACCCCGGAACACAAAGGGCGATGAAGGAACATGGATGGGTTTTAGTCAGTAAAAGTCTGACACTCCCTCCTGCTCCGCCCAGAGCAGGAGAAGTCATTTGATGATTTCCCATCCGAAAAAAAAAAAAAAAAAGACAAAGTTAGGTGACGTTCGTCGCAAACATTTCTCCCGTCGTGTAGTGCAGTGACGACTCGCTGCGATGTCGGCGCGGCGCTACATTATGCCGGCGAGCGACGACCGTAGTCGTGACTCCCGCCGTCACGATGCTCACCGCCTCGACGTCCCGACGTCTGGATTATTTTGGTAGTGGGACGAGTTTCTTCACCGGACGCTTCAAGGTACCGCCGGAAGTGCGTACCTCAGCGGTCCGGACTTCTCCGTCGCCCCCAGGGAAGACGGCTACTATGCGGCCTCGCGGCCACGTGTTTCGTGGCAGCTGGCCGTCCGCTATGAGGACGGGGTCGTTGACCTGTAGTCCGGGTCCGCGGCTGTGCGGCTCCCACCGGTTCTGAAGCTCCGGCAGGTACTCTCGTACCCAGCGACGCCAGAACATGTCGGCGAGAATCTGTGAGCGCCGCCACATCTTTAAGCTGTCGATATCCTGTTCGGTGAAGGTGCCGGGTGTTGGCAACCTCGCTGACCCGCCGAGAAGAAAATGATTGGGCGTGATGGCTTCGTCGTCGTCGCTGTCTACGGATAAGTGTGTGAGCGGCTGGCTGTTTACTGTGTACTCCGCCTCACATAATAGGGTAGACAACACCTCTTCGTGCAGCTTCACGCAGCGGACGAGGCCCTCCCAAGCGCCCCCCATGAAGGGCGCTGACGGCGTTATAAAGCGCCACACGATGCCACGGCGACTGGTCTCCCAATGGAAGGCGTCTCGGAGCTCCCTGTCGGCACCGTGCTTATTGGTGCCGTTGTCGGAGTGGATCTCGGCAGGGCAGCCTCGACGCGCAGCAAACCGGCGCAACGCCAGTATTGCGGAGTCTGCGCTGAGGCTGGCGGCGATCTCGAGGTGGACGGCTCTGGTTGTCAGACACGTAAATAGTGCTACGTACCTTTTTTGATGTTGACGACCAACGGTTACTGACAGTGGCCCGAAGTAGTCAAGCTCGGTATAGGTGAACGGCCTCTGATGATGCGCCAGGCGCGTTCTCGGATGGTCGCTGGTCGCAGGCACGGAGGGTTGCGCCTTGCGAATACGACACTGTAGACATTGTGCCAGTATCTTCTTTGTGGTTGGTCGCATTCTGATGACTCAATAGTGTTGCCGCACCTCGTTGATGGTAAGCTCTGTACCGCTGTGCTGTAGGCTCCTGTGTGTCCAGTCAATATATAACTGGGTGATGCGGTGGTTACCGTCTAAAATGGGTGGTCGCTTCGCATCGTCGGCTATTTCTATGACGGCGGCGATACAACTCTTCAGCCGTATGACATTATCTGTAAACTCTACACGGAGCGGCTTCAGTCGACTGTCTTTCTCCACGGACTTCTTCTGCTGTAGATTCGGTATTTCCCGAGCGAACGACTGTTGTTGTGAGACCTGTATAAGTAATGTCTCTGCTCTTCGGAGAAGTTCCGCTTTTAGGGTATATCCCTCGACTTGAGTGCCGGTTGTTTTCGCCGTCGTTTTGGGAAGGGATTTGGTCGCCTACTTCTGTTTTCTCCAGTCCGGATCCTTTTCTGCATTCTTCTGCGTTCGTTTGTAGAACGTTTTCTCTGTTTTCTTTCGGCAGAGATCTATAAAGCGTAGGACGCTGGCTGTTGAACGAAGTAGTCGCTCCCACTTCGAAAATCGTGTCGGATCTGGAATCACTTCTATAAGAGAAAGGCTGTCGTTGCCCTTTCTTTCTGTAACTGTGAGTGTTCTTTCTTCCCCTGTTTCTGTATTGATTGGAGGTTTTTCTGTTGGCCATGTCGACGGTTCGTCGTACAGGAAACCTGGCCCACGGAACCACTCGTGACTGAAGTCAAAGTGGTGTGCCGATACACGCGTCATGTTCGTGATCAGGCGCTATCAGTTGGGACTGGTCATCTCATAGCTGCCACGGTTCATTTTAATTACTTTATTTTTTATTTGTTGATTTAATCTTTTACTCTGGACGCTCTTAATGTGCACGTCTTTCTACATCGTTCTCACATAATAATATATCTATAATCTCAACATGAATGATGTAACCAAGATTTTGTAACAATATTTTGATTTAAAAGAGTGTCCATGTAGTTTCTTGCCCGTTTTTCTTCATAGAGATCTACGCTAGGGAAAGGGCGACTACAGTACTTTCTTAAGTTATTAATTATTATGTCTGGTGTCTGGGACTGTAACTTTGTTTTTTTTTTTTGTATTTTTGACATTCAAAAGTGCCGTAATGGTCTAATTTAAATAAATGCTTTGAGTTTGAGTTCCCTAGATGAAGTTCAAATCGGTTCAATGCCTATAGTCGGAGGTGAATGTTTTTTTTTTAAGGTAATCTAATATGCGTCTTTACGGTACGTGTACGTAAAATTTTTTGAATATTCAAATTGTGTTTATAAATAGAATATCATAGACTTTTATAAACACATTAACATTTAATTGTGTTCTAAATTCAAAAATATAAAAAAAAAAACATTTTTTTATATATTAGGCTGTTTAGCGGCACGCAAAGCGCGGAAAATTTAAATTATAGTTTCATGACAAAAAAAATTTCGTTCTTTTACTTTATTTCTTCAAAAGTGTATTGAAAAACGTCGTTTGATACGCGTGGACATTTGTTATTGCAGTTCTCGGCTCAAAAACAACCTCGCCTACGGCTCGTGTGTTAATTCCGCCTCAAATAGGCACAAACAAAAATCTCCACTTGTTTCAAAATGTACCTACTATGTATTACGAGCCTCTCGTTTATTATGCGGGTGAATCAAGGGCACTCAAGGGCCTGATTCAGAAGGATTTAGATTTTTTTCGGCTAAAGGCACTTCTCATTATCTTTATCCGGAAATTGCCCGTGCGAAGCCGTGACGGGTCTCTAGTACTTAAAGGAAACAATAATACTTAAACGTTCTTTATTAATTTGGACTACAATTATTATTTATTTATTTGCGAGACTACAGAGAGATCCGGTGTGTTAGTAACAATGTAACTTAGCCTATGTTAGTACTTAATAACTAAAACAGATCGGTGCGATTAGTTAACGCCCACACTAGCGGGCTGTCTGCCTGGGCGACCATCCATTGCAGGATAGTGTTGGGACTGCCACGCAGCCTGTGGGGTAGCGAGGCAGATTTTTTACGCCACAACTCATCAAAACATTCAGTGCGTGCCTCGGCAAACATTGCAGAGACACTACTGAAGCGTGGCAGTCGCAACAATACCCTGTACGCATTATTATACTGGATACGCAGAGCATTATAAGATTTTTGGGTATATGTGAACCACAGGGCTCCCGAGTACAGCGATGTGCAGTATGCCTAAAAAGGACAATTTTAATTGCAAAGAGAGAGACGGCGTGTTATTTGCGCCCTAACTGATAATGGCTGCGTTCCCTCTCTAAATCCAGATCATCTTTTAGGTCATCCGTCACCAGGTAGTCCAGATATTTTAAGTATACCCTGATTATCGGGTGACCTTTCATGAAAAGAGTAGGGACCGTAGTGGGACACCTGGTGCCAGACCTGAAGACCACGAATTCTGTCTTACTGCTGTTGTAAATCAATCCATTGTGCTACAGCGTACGACTCGCACACATTGAGTATCTTCCGGAGAGTACCGATCGAGGAAGTTCAATCAGTGCGTTGACATACAGACCGAAGAGCAAAGGCGAGGATAGACCCCCTTTTTTTTTTGTTTTTTCGGATGGGAAATCATCAAATGACTTCTCCCGCTCTGGGCGGAGCAGGAGGGAGTGTCAGACTTTTACTGACTAAAACCCATCCATGTTCCTTCATCGCCCTTTGTGTTCCGGGGTCACGGTATCTCTTTCGAACAGTCCCGCAACCCCGGCAGGCTTCGGTCCTTACGGACCCCTTCCTATTGCTGACTCTCTTTGAGGCGCGCGTGGAACACGAACGCGCCGTCGACACGGCCTGTCGTCATGAGACGGACGGACGGCGAGCTAGCCCATAGCCCACCGTCCACAGGCCCGCGCCTACGGTGGCCGGGGGCCACGTGGTGGCCCCCGACGCCCGGTGCGTCTCCCGCGGCGGCCGGGACGCTGTGAGGTTCTCTCCCTCTCACGTTCCGCCACCTCCTTCTCTAGCATTACTGCTTCGCAGAAGGAGGTGACGGCGTCCCATTCCGTCTCGCTCCGGACCATGGCTTGCACCAGGGCCGGACGCGAGAGGTCGCCGCCGCCAATCGCCGCTTGGAGGCCACGGCGGTGCTCCGCCCACGCGGGGCACACCTCCACCGTGTGCTCCACCGTGTCCTCCGGTCGATCCTCGCAATGGAAACACCCGGGAGGATAGACCCCCTGCACTCCGACAGCTCATCTGCCCATCGCACCTGAGTCTCCTGGTTCAGATACCAGTGCTTGAGGAGTAATGTAAACCTTGGGGGCAGTGTCATCTCGTCTAGCTTTTTCCAAAGAAGATCGTATGTAAGACCTTGCTTTTAATCAAAATTGACAATTCTAGGTTGGCATCTAGGCAAGAAAACGAACAGCAGCTTTAAAAACATTTTTATGAACCACATTAAAACCTATAAAGGGTGTAAAAACCCTCTTAACGAAGCCGAAAGGCACTTGTTCTCCCCATCATTGCGATCACTATTTTTGTTCTACGCCATACCTGGGAACCTTCTAGTTACGGAGATGTTGGGGGTCAAAGTTCCAACTTTTTGACAAGTTTTTTTTAAATACAAGTTTTTAATATTAGTGTTTTTTTAATACCTCCACGACCCCCGTACTCTTCAATCCATCCATCAGCACAATGTTTTGAGTGCGTTACATTGAGTTCTACCACAAAACAAGACATTTCAACCAAAAAAAAAGTCGTTTCCCAGCAATAATTTTTGCGTAAAGTTACTTAGTTTGATGTACAGAATGCTTGGTTGATATACTCACACGCTTTGACCCCGGTGCGAGTAGCTACGGATCTTGTGAAGCTTTCATTCAGTGACCGTACCTCTTATTTCTTTATTCAAGCTATTGCGTGTCGCCACGTTTCTCTATTCGGGCAAATTAATGTCGAATAATTATCTATAAAAAATGTGTGTACAGCGTGTCGAAGGTAGACTATCAAGCTCATACATAATAGTGCGGGTAGCCCTCAACCCTCAAGCCCTCAACCTTCAGGCCTCAGGTAATGTAGGAGGGTTTAATCTGCCACCGTTGACGAGGGTCGACAATTTGCTGCCACCTGTGACAGCAAGACACCGCGGCCCGCCAACAGCGCCATCTACGGACCTAAATACTTGCGTGACGTCAATTTATTGTGAAAGAATTACAACACACTTGTATTCAAACATGGCGGCTTTGGGACCTTTGTTGTTACGGGGCTGTGAATGCTGTGATGTGTCGCTGACGGTGACAGCTTACTGATAACGTTATTGTGCGATAGCATGAAAGTTGTTTCAATATTCAGAGTAGTTAGGTGAATAGCTCTGGTAACTGGTAGGTACTTACACTTCGCTGCTAAGCAGTGATGTTTGTGTATGAGCTTGTTTAGTCAAATCTTTAGTAAGAGCATAATCACTACATAGTATAAAACATAGTCACTTCTCGCCGTCTGTCTGTCCCTATGTATGTCCGTTGCGTAGTTTTAAAGATCTAAGCAGATCTTTAAAACTACGCAACGGAATTTGATACGGGTTTGTTAATAGATAGAGTGATTCAAGAGGAAGGTTTATATGTATATAATATGCATAATATAGTAGAGAAACAATGATAATTTTAGAGGTTTCTAATGTGATGTCGTAAATAAACACATTTTTTTGCGCTTACATTGCAAACGTAGGCTGAACCCTACGAGATAGATAATAAAAAGAAAGAATACAAAATAATGAATTACAGTATTGTACACCTTAAAAAGATCTACAAAAAAAATTACAATGGTATATGTCTATCTCTTAGGGATAACCCACAATAACCATTTTTTATCCTTTGCTTTTTACGAGAAATAATGGCTTATTTACGAAGCGATTTTAAGCAATACAGCAATAATCCTTATCCAATACAGTACCATAGGGTACTGTATTGGATAAGGATTATATGATATATATTATATATTATATGATCTATATTAAATGCACAATGTATATAGATACATTGTGCATTTAATATAGATCAATATGGCCCTTTACAGTATATCATTTAAATTAATAATTTAGAAGATATCACAGAATTCAAATTACGCGCGACTGAAAATATCATTCTCAGCGAAACAAATGGGGTCGCAGTGTAACAGTTGGTCACTTTTACCATTTTCATCTTTTAAGTTTTGCGTAAAAAGTAATGCATTATTTTAGAAGCTTATTTATGGTGTATGTGTAAATCTACACAGATTGTCTTAAATATCTATTATAGAACGTATTTACACTAAACACTTTCAGTTTAAATGAATTTCTTATGTAAGACTAACAGCTTTATTATATTCACGATATAGGTTATCCAATTGTTATTATTAGTAATTTTTTTTTTTTTTTAATTTTAGTAAATAATAATATAATAAATTAGATAGCTAATTTCAAATTTATTTGACAAGTATGTTCAAGTCATTTGACTTGACAGTAAAAACTAAAATGACGTTTACTATCTTGGATTTGACAAAAATGGATATGACAACTTTCACGGACTTACTAAAAACAGTTTAAAAAAAACTAAATATGATAATTTAATACGAAAGACGTTATTGTATAAATCCTATTACGAAAGAAAATACTTGGACGTTAGACTAGGCAATATGGTCGAAAGCCATGGCCATCCCTTCGGGGTAAAATTAGCTATCTCCTCATAGAAAAAACATAACCTACAAAATACTATGATTGAAAAACAATATTATCAACGAATATATACATAAAAAAAACACGAAATGTAACCTAAATGTTATTTACAGTCTCTGTTATAAATTTGTACCTACAAATATTGAGGAGAGAAAAGTTGAGGCATTCCTAAGTAGCTCCTTAATGCATTGCGGGACCTTATCAGGTTTTTTATAAATTTTTAGAAGCTCATCCGACAACACAAGGCGCTGAATGTTGAAAGACGAACACTCAAAGAAGATATGGTGTAAAGATTGAACTTTTTGCGATTGACAGTACTCACAATAAGGAGAGTTGACCATTCTAAGACGATGAAGATGATAATTTAAACGACAATGACCAAAACGCATACGGCAAATATAAGAATAAAATTTTCTATTTATAAAACTACTATTTCTGCAAAACCAAGGTGTGGAGTTTATTTGTTTATCTAAAGAGGCATACCAAGTGCCTTTATTTTCAATCTGTGTGGACTGATATGAATGTCTCCCCCACGATTGACACATACGCTGTCTTATAAGACTAACAGCGTCTGTATGCGGTATGGAAACACTCATATCAGCGTCAGCATTTGGAATTAGTTCACCTAGATCAACAATTTTTTTGGCCAGATAATCAGCCTTTTCATTTCCTGCAACGCCAATGTGTGAAGGCACCCAAACAAATCTAACTTCAATATTGGAATGAGTCAATTCGATCCATAGTTCTTTTATTAGATAGATTATGTAGTTAGTGTTAGCATGTAATTTATTATTAGTTAAATTTTTCAGAACACTCATGCTGTCACTTACTACAACCCACTTGCTGTGACCTGAATTGCAATTTTTAATATGTTTCAAAGCACTTAAAATAGCAACAGCTTCAGCTGTAAAAATACTGGCATTTTTATCAATTTTTCGACCAAGACCTATATTTGAGGTTGGCTCATAAATAGCGAAAGACACTGCACTATCATTTTTGGAACCATCACTATATACAAATTTATGATCTGACCACTCTGACAACAATGCATTAACTTCCTCTTTTGAGGACAGGTCCTTTTTATTTTTTATAATTATATTTGTGTCTGGAAATTTTGCATTATAGGCTCCTTGATAACAGGGCAAAATATGAGATGATTGATAAATGTTTATATTTTTAATCAAATTTATAAAACTATGAATATCTTGTAACATATAAAATGGCTTTATTCCTAATCTAGAATTGGAATGCAACAAATTGTCCAAGAGACTATTATTAGTTACACTAAAAAGTTTTAGTATAAATCTTTCTTTTAAGTAATCAAACCGGATTCTTAATGGTGGAATGTTACATTCAATCTGCATTGCATTTATAGGAGTACTTCTGAATGCCCCAGTTATAACACGCAAGCATTTGTTTTGTAGAACATCTAGACTATTTACAATTTTGGTATCTGCAGCAAAACAGTAAAAACCATATTCAAAATGGCTACGAACCAGAGACTTATACAGCAATAGCAAAGTTTTTGGGTCTGCACCCAGTATGAACCAGCCAAAGATTTCAATATATTATAAGCTTTATTTGCTTTACTAATTATTTGTTTGATATAATTGTTCCAGGTTAAATTATGTGGAAAAAGGACCCCTAAAAATTTGACTTCTTGTGAATTGGGCAATGCACAATTGTTATATTGCACGGGAGGAATATTATGACACTGTTTACCAAACACAACCACTTTGGACTTTGATGGATTGATATTCAGATCAACGTAAGAGAAATATTTACACAGATTTGACAATGCATCATTGACTGTATGAACGACCTGTGATAAATTTATTCCAGAAGCATAAAAACTAAATCATCTGCAAATTGTAAATTTTTTACTTGAGATCCTAAAATTAAATTTAATCTACGTATATACAATATAAACAATAAGGGAGATAATATACCTCCTTGACCAACTCCTTTTGAAGCAAGTCTAGGACCATAAAGATGTCAATGAAATTTAGCGAACACCTTTCTATTGCTCAGAAAATTTCTAACCCATATTATAATTTTTGCAGGGATCCCTATTCGTAATAGTTCATGGCATAAAATATCTATAATTAAACTATTAAAAGCCCCCGCCACATCAAAGAAGACTCCAACCAAATTATTATTGGCCAATAAAGAGTTATGTATATCAAGCTGCAATTGACAGACACTTTCCCTAGCAGACCGGTTTCTACGAAAACCAAATTGATTAGACGGTAGAATATGATTTTTTTCAACATAAAACTCTAAACGTTGCTTCAACGATTGCTCAAATAGTTTACCAACACAAGAAGTAAGTGCTATGGGACGATAAGAATCGGGACATAATTTGGGTTTTTCTGGTTTTAAAATTGGTACAAGACAATCCACTTTCCACTCTTGGGGTATAATATTATTTTCCCATAACATATTCAGAACTATAAGGAATGTTTTTAAACCAGTAATGCTAAGTTTTTTAAAAAGTATGTATGGCATTCTATCAAGACCATAAGTAGTGTCTCTTCGAGAGGTGATGGCAGATATTAATTCACTGATTGTAAAAGGATTAAGTAGAAAACTATGACTAGAGTTAGTACTATTATTAAACAAAGATCTTGGGGCATGTGACACAAAATCTGGAGTGTATTTCTTCAAAACATCTAAAATCCATGCGTCGTTTTCATGATTATTAAAATTGTATGTTTTGTTATATTTGCGCATGAATTTCTGTATGATGATATTGGCGTGCATCTGTTGAAAGTTTCACATAGAGACATCCAACGTTTTTGACGTTCCATTTTTATAATTAATTTTTTAAGTGCTCAAAGTCTTTTGAATTGGATATAAGTTTGTTCTGATGGATTGTTTTTAAAATTTATGTAAGCTGTTTTGAAATTTGATACAGCCTCTGTACACTTTTGATTCCACCAAGGAAGGGAATTTCTTCTAATCCTATTTGTAGGGCATGCGTGATTGTTTGTATTTTTATTGACCTTATAATTTGGAATGGAATTAGCAGCAGCTGTATGTAAAATTGTACAAAAATGATGATATGAATCAAGAGGACATATATTAACTGTTTTGAAATCAACTAACAATTCATCCACATTATTACTATACATTTGCCAATCTACCATTTTGTAATTTGGGTAGGTGGGCAAATGTTCAGTGCTTGAACAATTTCTAGAAGAATCATTGTTTTGACTATTACTAAACACTACTTTTATAATTGCAGGAATGTGATAACTACTACCAAGAGGACTATCATGTACTTGCCATTCACAATTAAGTGCCAATGATGAAGAGACTAGACAAATCCAGTGCATTAGGACGCCATGTTAGAGAGCCAACAGTTGTTGCCTGACCATTATTAAGCAAAATTAAATTATTTTCTTCAATGACTTCTAAGACATTTCGACCACGTGGAGAGTCAGAGCCACAACCCCAAGATGTGTGATGAGCATTAAAGTCCCCAGCAAATATAAAAGGACCAGGGATAGACTTAACCAATGAATCAAAATTATCCTTATTGAAAGCTGGATTAGAATTTAAGGGACTATAGAAACTGACTATACTCATCTCCTAACTGTGATTTTTACACAAATATTTTGTAAAGAATTGTCAAAATAAGTGTTTATTTTATTATAAATAATACTTTTATGAATTATTATGGCAACTCCGTTGTGTTTGTTACCACAATCATTCCTTTCAATATTATAATTTTTTATTTTAAAATTTTGATCAGTTTTGAACCATGTTTCACTAATTATTGCAATGTGAATATTGTATGTATAGAGGAAATTGGTAAATATATGTTTGTTGCTATTAAGACTTTGTGCATTCCATTGCATTATGTTTAAATTAGAAATATCCATTAAGGAGGTGAAGGAATTATAGTACTTAAAGTTTTTTTTAAAACCTCTTTAATTGATGATGTGTTTATAGGGACATCTTTATTGCTAACTATTTGGGTAATTGTTTCTACTAAAATATTTATAAATTTATCGGATTTCATTAAATTATTAATCTGTACATCTAAATTTTTTGCTGTTAAAGCTGGAAAAGCATTATTGTTAAAAAGATCAGAGTATGTGGCACTTCTTGACTTTATTTTGTTTTCTTCTATTTTTTGATTTTTTAAAGGACAGGATGAGGAGATAGCTATGTGATCGCCCTTGCAGTTTGCACACTTAGCATGTTTTGGGTCGACCTGACAATTCTTAAAATTATGATTTAGAGTGCAAATTGAGCAAACCTCAGTATTGCGACAAAATTTAGCGATATGTCCGTACCGAAGGCACTTTAGACATTGTTTTACCGGTGGAATATATTTGCTTACCTCGTGGCGCCATGAGTCTAGGTATATATAAGGAGGAAGAATGGTGGAGGCGAAGGTAACAGCAACTGCCTGTGTTGGTACAAATTCAAAACCGCCGGCGAAACCATTTACCCTGCGCATGAAGCGCCTGACTTGAATTACATTTTTAGAGCTGCCGATCAATGAAAATATTTCCTTTTTGGCCATGTCGACAGGGACTGAGGTGAGAACCCCAGTTACCTCTGTGTCTGCAGCAGGGATGGATGCTTTTAGTGATAACTGATCCAATAACTTTTTATTTTTAATAAACATATTAGCGTTATTCGGCAAATCAATGTGATGCCGACCTTGTATTTATTGATGGAGCGCAAATGCATGACTCCTGAAACTCCGTGCTCACGTATTCCTTTAGATAGAGCCATACGGTCCCTATCACTAAAAGGTTTGTTTTCTTCAATATGATTGAGGAATACAACCAGCTCTCTTTGTTGATTAATATCCTCAGGATAGTTGCGGGTGTATCCCTTTACCTTATAAATTTTGTACTTTTCCTTTGGATCCTTTTCTGCTATCGTTTCCTTAAAAGAAAAACAAGTTACCGCCGATTCCGCTGAGTCGGAATCGGTGGATAATACCTGCTGGGGATCCGGAGGCGGTTCCCCCTCCTTCCTTTTTCTCTTCTTAACCATTTCATTTATTATAGCTAATTATTCTTTCTAGCTAACGCTTAACACTAACTATTAATAAATATTTACAGAGATATTGTGAAAAATTTACAAATAAAAAAATTTAAATCAAAAAAGCACGCCTTCACTCTTTCACGTTTTCCCGTCCTCCCCTTATTATTTGTAATAGTGACGAGTATCTGTCAGCTGTCACAGACACATAAACAGTCTTGTATTTTTCGCCTGGTAACATTGACAGATACCCGTCACTAAAGTAGTAATCGACTAATTTAAAATAATATTGTTTTTGGCTGTATAGAGTTGAGGCTTTTGCCACCGTTATTTGAAAGTGTGACAGTTTTCACTTTTGCACGTTGGACACGACACTTGAGATTGAACCGTTGAACAGAGCGTTGATATTTTTGCTGTGAAAATTACATCGAAGAATATCCTAACAATCGTCGTTTTATTTCTGAATTGAGGTTGAGTTCCTACAATTCAGAAGTGGGATATATACAACACACCCACAAGTTTTGGAAAATATTAGTAAAAAAAGGACTGTGACAGTAACCAATCGCATAGGAGCCGGTCTCGTTTTACTCCACCCATTGTGAGCATGAAACATAAGCGTCGCCGTGATAATGAAGTCAGTGAGAATCGTCTGAGTAAGAAGAAACGTCGCAGGCGGCATGGAAGTACATCTAGCGAGTCGAGTGACCAGGACGAGAGGAGTCGACCGACTGATGGGCGGCGTCAACGAAGTCGGAACGGACGTAGCTGCGAAGATGATCGTCGCTCGCGCCGAAGCCGGACGAGGAAGCGGAGTAAGCAGCGGCATGGGCATACCGGACGCCGTAGACGGCGGTCTGACCGAAGTTGCTCATCAAACACCGCAGTAAGTGATGAACCACGCGGAACAATTCAGGTAAAAAAATCTATTTTTACTAACAGTGAGACTCAGCTATTTTTGAACGAGTTAATTAAATCTTTGTCGGATGCGAAGCCAGAGGGCAATAAATTTCCGATGCTAGGCAACGTTATTCCTGAATTTGACCCCATGGTCAAGGGCCAGACGGTCAACATGTAGCTTAATAAGGTCGACGAATGTGCGAAGCTGTACCGTTGGGGCGATGATCAGGTTATACACTACGCACTGCCCAGACTTGCTGGTGTTGCTCGTACATGGTACCAGGCCTTGCCATCAATGTCATTTTCGTGGCCTGAGTAGAAAATTAAATTGATTGATTCCTTTCCTAGTAGTGATGATTACGCAGAATTACTCACCGATATGCTAAATAAACGCGTGAAATATAGTGAATCGTTAGAATTATATTATTATGAAAAATTTAATCAGTTGAATCGATGCCAGATTTTTGGGAAGCGTGCCGTTGATTGCTTGCTCTATGGCATCGAGGATCGTTCCTTGAGACTTGGTGCTAAAGCAGCCAAGTGTCAAGAGCCTGAAGAGGTTCTTAATTATTTTCAGTCTATTAAACAAAAGTCGCGATTTTGACAAGTCTAAGATTAGCCAAGATAAAAAGACTTTACCATTAAGTAATATGAATTCGAATACTAAGCAGTCCGTTGGAGATGATTCAAAGTCTAAGCCACGATCTAGTGCATCTATAACTTGTTTCAATTGTAAAGAAGTAGGTCATTTTAGTTATAAGTGTACACAAAAGCTACTGAGATGTAACATTTGTAAAAAGCTTGGTCATGTAACGATCGATTGCCCGCAGCTGTCCAGCGAAAAGACTAAAGATACTTCTAGTACAGAAAAGAAAGTTATGAAAGTCGATGTTGAGGATACTAGCAATGAGAAATATATGATCTCGCTAAAGGTTAACGATATTCTGGTTAAAGGGTATGTAGATTTAGGCAGTCAATGCACGTTGATACAATGTAGCGTAGCAAAATCATTACGAGTTAGTTGGTCGGCAGGCGAGTTACCCGTTATGAGGGGATTAGGTAATAATATCGTTGTACCAATAGGAATGGCGCGTGTAAAGATAGATATTAATAATATCGTAGAGATGGTTGACGTCTATGTGGTTGAAGATGGCATAATTAAATATCCCGTTTTAGTAGGTCACAGCTTTACGGAAAAACCCGGAATTATTATTACAAAAACCACTAATTCCTTGATCTTTGGCAAGGAAGAGATTGACAAATTGTGGTTATTCCTTAAGGCGGATGTTGAAATTCAACTAAAACAAATGACTATGATTCCTGTTTTTTCCGTTCAAAGCTACTCTGGGTCTGTATATGTCAGGGGTTGATTAAGAGGTCAGCCTGGTAAGGAATTTTACTTATTGCCAGGTGAATACTCCTTTGAAAATAGTTTTGGAGCACTTCTAGTCCAAAATTTTAGCGACCATTTACTTTTATTAAACAAAGATACATTGGTTAGTCGAGTTTACAGATCTGAAAAAGGTTTTGAAATCAACATGTTAGATTTTAGCAACCATGATACGTGTTCCGATTTGAATTATGGCAGTCACTTATCGGATGATGAGATATTTAGATTGAAGTCTCTTCTAAAGAAGTACGAGGATTGTTTTTCCTCTTGTTTAGCTGATTTAGGGTATACTAACATTGTACAGATGGAAATAGAATTGAACGACGCGAAGCCGGTGGTTTACAGACCTTACAGGCTTTCATATCCGGAACGTGAATTGGTTCGAACAATGGTAAAGGAAATGATTGACGCCGATATCGTTTGTGAGTCTAACTCACCCTATGCGAGTCCTATTCTTCTTGTGAAGAAGAAAACGGGTGAGAAGAGGCTCTGCGCCGATTACAGAGCCCTAAATAACAACACTCGTAAAGAGCACTACCCTTTACCGCTGATCGACGACCAATTGGATAGGTTGTCAGGCAATTCTCTTTTCATTAGTCTTGACCTTGCATCTGGGTACTACCAGATTTCGATATCAGAGGATTCACAAGAGCTCACTGCCTTTGTAACACCTGACGGTCAGTACCAGTATAAAAGAATGCTTTTTGGATTAGCGAATGCCCCTTCTATATTCCAAAGAATGATGAATAAAGTTCTCTCTGACTTGAAATACGTTGTTATCTACATGGATGATATCCTAATTCCTGCTAGTACATTTAACGATGGTCTAACTCGTTTAGAGGAAGTTTTTCAACGTTTGGCCAATGCAGGGCTAACTCCCAAATTAAATAAGTGCCTTTTCTTCCAAAAGGAGATAGATTTTCTAGGGTTTTGTGTATCTGGAGATGGCATACGTCCCGGATCGCGTAAAACAAATGCAATTTCCAATTTTCCCGTACCCAAAAACGTACATGATGTAAGACGTTTTATAGGACTTGCAAGTTTTTTTCGCGGATTCGTAAAAAAATTTGCAAAAATAGCATGCCCATTAACGAATCTTTTAAAATCCAAGTTTGAGTGGAAATGGACCGCCGAATGTACTTCTGCTTTTAACACGCTCAAAGAGAAACTCGTAGAACGACCTATAATAGCCTTGTTTGATGCACGATTAGAGACCGAGTTACATACCGACGCATCTAAGATAGGCATCGCAGGCATTCTTATGCAGCGAGGCAGTGACAGCCAGTTAAGGGCTGTAGCCTACTACAGTCGGAAAAATTCAGTAGATGAGCAAAAACTCCACTCTTTTGACCTCGAGACGTTGGCTGTCGTTGCCTCGTTAAGTAGATTCCGTGTTTATTTGCTGGGATTACAATTTAAAATAGTAACTGATTGTAATGCGTTGAGGACGACTTTGACTAAGCGTGATCTCATACCCAGGATCGCGCGATGGTGGGTGCAGCTACAGGAGTACGACTGTACCATTGAATATAGGTCAGGATCACGTATGGCTCATGTGGATGCCCTGAGTCGTCGTCGGTAGCTGAACACACTAGCGATTCTAATACACATGTAATTGACGTATTGCAAACAGAGACAACCGATTGGATTGCGACCGTACAGAGTAACGATGAAGAGGTAAAACGGATTAAAGAAATTCTTCTTAACGATGAAACGAATTTCATTGCCGATGTACGAAAAAATTATCAACTGAAGGGTAACTACTTATACCGTATCTTAGATGATGGAATTCGTTGGGTGGTACCAAGGGGTGTTAGGTGGCAAGTTTTGCGCATGAACCACGACCATGTAGGGCATTTTGGTTTTGATAAAACGCTGAGTAGGTTAAAAGCAACATTTTGGTTCCCGAAGATGCGTCGATTCACGAAAAAGTATGTTTCATCATGCTTACAATGTGCACATCATAAGGCACCATCAGGCCAAAGGGAAGGGTTATTACACCCTATCCCAAAAATAGAAATCCCGTTTCGTACATTGCATGCGGATCATCTCGGTCCGTTTGTTCGTTCTAGGAGGGGCAATATGTATATTTTGGTATTTGTAGACGCATTCACAAAATTTGTCAATATACGTGCCGTGAAGGATACGAAAACGTCAACCGCAATCAAAATATTTCATGAGTACTTTAGTTACTTTGGTGCTCCGTCCAGGCTAATTACAGACCGAGGTACGTGTTTTACTAGTGAGAAGTTCAGAGAGTTTACAGAAAAACTGAGCATAAAACACATACTGAACGCGGTAGCTACTCCTAGAGCGAACGGGCAGGTCGAGAGGTTCAATCGAACTATATCTGATGCATTGAGTACAAAATGTCATGGCAACAATGAAAATACATGGGACGATTATGTAGGAGATATTCAATTAGGTATAAATACGACTGTGAGCAAAGCGACAGGCAAGAGTCCCTCAGAATTATTATTCGGGTTCAAATTAATTTCAACATCGGAAAATATATTAGGAGACGCGATTTCTAAAACAACTCAATTAGTTAGTGGTGACGTCCTAATGCAACTGAGGTCCGATGCTAAACAGAAAATCGATAAGGATCAGGAAAAGGCGAAGGCTAAGTATGATAAGAACAAAAAGAAACCGAAATCATACAATGTAGGAGATCTTATTAGAATTGAGAGGACAGTCATTGATAAAGAGCACCTAGGTAAATCCAAAAAGCTTATACCAAAACTTCAGGGCCCGTGCCGAATCGTAAAAGTTTTACCAAGCGATAGGTTCTTAGTAGAGGACAACCCACTCACTAGAAAATGAAACAAAAAATACGAAAACATAATAGCTATTGATAAAATCCATCCTTGGCTTAATTTTAATGATTATTCCAGTGACGATGGCAACGAAAATGATAATAATGACAGTGAAACTGATAATAAATAATTAAAAAAATAATATTACATTACTATTGTTATTACAATGTAAAGATATTAAATAATGTATGAATTGTTCAGATGATTAACCGTATTTTGTATTATTTTGCATTGTAATATATATTTGGTTGTCGATATGGAATTGATTGAGATTGAGACTTGGAATGATTCGTGCAGATAATGAATGGTACTGTGACACAGTTCAGCACAGAGTATGATCATAGATTGAAATAATGATATGAGCACAGGCTATGAACAATCAGTACAGAAAAGAATGGTATCGTACAAATGATTGTAGACCGTAGAAAGTAGTAATCGACTAATTTAAAATAATATTGTTTTTGGCTGTATAGAGTTGAGGCTTTTGCCACCGTTATTTGAAAGTGTGACAGTTTTCACTTTTGCACGTTGGACACGACACTTGAGATTGAACCGTTGAACAGAGCGTTGATATTTTTGCTGTGAGAATTACATCGAAGAATATCCTTACAATCGTCGTTTTATTTCTGAATTGAGGTTGAGTTCCTACACTTATGAGTTAAAGTTGACAACCCGCGATCATGGGAGCTCAAAACAATTAATGATCACGGAAGATATCCCGTAAGTGACAATATAAGTTTAGTTTTAAACCGTGATAGCTTAAAACAGTATCTTAGGAGTTATCGCAACTAGGGCACGCCACAATAGTGGCGGTAAGTCCCCTCTTTGAGGAGTGGCTTGAGAGACGCCACGGCGTCCTCACCTTCCGCCTGACGCAGGTCCTCACCGGACACGGTTGTTTCGGGAGGTTCCTGCACCGAACCGGGCGGGAGGAAACGCCCGGGTGTTTCCACTGCGAGGATCGACCGGAGGACACGGTGGAGCACACGGTGGAGGTGTGCCCCGCGTGGGCGGAGCACCGCCGTGTCCTCGAAGTGGCGATAGGCGGCGGCGACCTCTCGCGTCCGGTCCTGGTGCAAGCCATGGTCCGGAGCGAGACGGAATGGGACGCCATCACCTCCTGCGAAGCAGTAATGCTAGAGAAGGAGGTGGCGGAACGTGAGAGGGAGAGAACCTCACAGCGTCACGGCCGCCGTGGCCACCGTAGGCGCGGGCCTGTGGACGGTGGGCTATGGGCTAGCTCGCCGTCCGTCCGTCTCATGACGACAGGCCGTGTCGACGGCGCGTTCGTGCTCCACGCGCGCCTCAAAGAGAGTCAGCAAAAAGGAAGGGCCGATGCCTGCCGGGGTTGCGGGGCTGTTCGAAAGAGATACCGTGGCCCCGGAACACAAAGGGCGATAAAGGAACTTAAAAAACCAACCGGTTTTAGTCAGTAAAAGTCTGACACTCCCTCCTGCTCCGCTCAGAGCGGGAGAAGTCATTTGATGCTTTCCCATCCGAAAAAAAAAGGAGTTATCGCAACTGTCTAAACAGGGTACCGGGGCCCTGGAACGCAAAGGGCAACCGAAAAAACATGGTGTCTTAGTCAGTGTGTTTTAGTCAGTAAGTCTGACGGTCCCTTCCGCTCCACCCAGGGCGGGAGGACTCATTTAATGATTTTACCAACCAAAATAAAATGGAATTATTGGAAAATAAAGGCAGTGCATTACAAAATATTTTTAGAGTAAGCGCCCTTCTTTTTTTGTTCTAAATTGGTCTCGAGCGAAACCGGGGCGGGTCTCTAGTATTATTAAATGTCGACCGTACCTGCCTACTTAGGTAAAGAAGAAGAAAGAAAGAAAAAATATTTATTTGCCGCAGGCACATGACGTGCAAAACATACAAAGCATAAAAGACGTATAAAATATAACAGAACGGAACAGAAACAAAAATTAAAGAATTTGACAGCTACTACTAAACTCCCTCTCTGGTACTTCTACAATATCGACGTCCTGCAAGAGCGTTCTGATTTCAATGCTAGGTACAAGTAGGGCGTAAAACAAATCTGCCCTTTTAATGAAGGGTTTTCTTTTTGACTACTTATTAAAAATAAACATAGTTTTCAAGAACTCTGTAGATGGCGTTGAACTGACTACGTTACTAGGTGCCAATGCCAAAACGCTTGGAAAAAAAAACATTGCGTCACGTCACATACGTTCGTTGACTGACACTTTTGTTTGCTTAAGCTTCCGAATAAATATAACCATTACAGAGTCATCCAAGTGAAATGATGTGACGTTCCGTTCCTTGCAGTAACTTACCAAGTTTAGCGCCATCTATCCAGCGACTAGGGACGAGTTTAAAAAGAAAATCCCTCATTGCAAACGCCAAAATGGCGGTTTGGAGTTAAACGCGGTAAAGGTATTTTATGATAACAGCTTGACAACAGCGCCGCGGTTTTCTTGCGAATGACGGCGTGGAAGCCGTCAGTTCGGTTTGCCGCAAGCATAGCAGAAGCGCTGCATCATCGCGGCAGTCCCGACAGAATCCTAAAAATATTATTGTATTGTATGCGTAGGTCATCCAACGTTCTTTTAGTATAGTTGACCCAAAGAATCTCCGAGTAAAAACTCGGGCAATATGCCTTGAACAGTGTTACTTTTACTAAACTGTACACCGAGCGAATCTTTGGACCAACATGTTACCTCGGACCGCCAGTGCCCTACGCCCCGCCGCCTCGTTCAATATCAACATTGTCGTTAAGGTCGTCAGTGAGAAGATGCCCTAGATATTTGAATGTTGTCACTCTTTTGACGCTGCATCCCACCCGCATATTGCTGAGGTCCACGATTAGGCCATCTATATAATTATGTGCTAAAAAGCCTCGGAGATGTCAGACCACCCTGCCTCACACCGCATTCCAACCTGTATGTATCAGAGAGTGCATTGGACTACCTTACAGCATTTTCTTGATTC
Organism: Xestia sexstrigata; assembly: GCA_941918905.2. NCBI lineage: Eukaryota > Metazoa > Arthropoda > Insecta > Lepidoptera > Noctuidae > Xestia > Xestia sexstrigata. The sequence continues at coordinate 560,938 of OW799203.2, read as the reverse complement.
CCATCCCAATACTGTAGGATCCTAGGCACTCCTGCCGGTACACACTATCCTCAAGCTCTCTCCAGAGTACATCATAATTTACCAGATCGATTCTGAATTAGTTCAATAGAAGAAGACAGAGTGAGAATTAGCAATGCTTTAAGTTAGCAGACTATTATGAATAAGGGGGCCTATCTTGCCGGGGTTGCGGGACTGTTCCAAAGAGATACCGTGGCCCCGGAACACAAAGGGCGATGAAGGAACATGGATGGGTTTTAGTCAGTAAAAGTCTGACACACTCCTGCTCCGCCCAGAGCGGGAGAAGTCATTTGATGATTTCCCATCCGAAAAAAAATAAAATAAAAAGGGCCTATCTTTAGTTTTTTCCTATTGATAAAAAATACCTAGGTACTAAGGTACCAATTGGGAAACTTTGCACTTGGTTAAGTGAGTAAAGTTGACTTCATTTTCTCATCAAAAATTAACAAAATAAAAAGACATACAATTCAGTAAATATCAAGTTTTATTTATTACAAATTAGGTACTTAAGTCTTAAAGAATCTTAAGTAGGTAGGAAATTATATTTAAAAAAGTATTAATTCGCAAAGAGAAAATAAAACATTCAGTGTGATGGATGAACCTGGTGACTATGTACCAACCTAGCTACATCCGGTTCAATATTGGTGAGTTGCAGCCTTAAATCTCCACGTTCGTTGATTTTCAAGCGGTTTCTTTGTTTCGTCAAAATGTTTGTTACCACACTGAAGCTTTTTTCAACTAGGTATGATGATGGAAAAGTGATAAGGTAGTTTTCAGCAATGTTCCACAATGTAGGATACCACTTCCCGCCGCGCACTCGCTCGGGTTGGATGCGATCTATTTCGCTGTTGATTTTAATGTTCGTGTTCCGTGATCGATTCCCGGCTCGTGAGTTGTTACTAGTTGTGTGCTATTGTGTTAAGTGCTGGTATCGTAAGTTTTTTAGTGTTTTTACGTCGGTTTTACTGGTATTTTAGTTAATTTCGTTTACTTTCCGTGAGTACATTTACTTTCTTTACGGGTACCTCTAAATAATTTTATCGTCCGTTAATTCTGTTACTTTGCTTACATCAACACGGTCTAGGGATATTTTTAAAAAAGCGAATTACTATCAATGTGTAAATTATTTATATGACATGTATATATTTAAAAGATACGTTATTTAATATTCTACCATTTTGGTTGGTTAATGGTTAAGGTATAGATTAAAATTTCAGGATTTTATGGAAAAAAAATGAAGCATGGACGGAAACCGTATATGAATGAACTTTTAATTTGTGAGTAAAAACTGAAAAAAATAGAAAAATCATTTAATTTGTGTTTATAAACTTGAAGTTAGTAGTCTGAGAAACCGCCCATGATGTTCATAACACATCGGCAACGATTCGGCATGCTCAGAACAAGGTTGTCAATGTCTTGCTGCGGAATATTGTCCCATGTCCTTCTGAGGTGCGCAAAAAGTTGATCTTCTGTAGCCAGATTTTCAGGAACTTCCTTCAGAGCTCTTCTTTGCAGCATATCCCACGCATGCTCAATGGGATTTAGATTTGGCGATTGAGCAGGCCAGTCTAAGGCCCTAACATTATGTGTATGTAACCAAGCTGCTACCGTTCTCGCCGTGTGTGCCCGGGCATTGTCGTGCATGAGCAGGAAATCTTGCCCCATTTGTGTTCTGTGGGGCAAGATTACGGGCCCCAGCACCTGTTGGACGTATCGTTCTGCCGTCATATTGCCCCGCACCCAAACGAGATCCGTCCGTCCTCCAAGACGAATTCCTGCCCAAACCATAATTGTTCCTCCTTGGTATGGGTGAACTTCCTGAGGGTTCTGGAGACGGCTCCATCGTCCAGGAACTCGCCAAACACGCGTCCTTCATGAATCTGGATGGAAGCCGAACCTGGATTCATCCGTGAACAGCACATTGGACCATTGGTCACGGCCCCAGTCCACGTGGTTCCGAACCCATTCTAATCGTCGTCCACGATTGCCTCTCCGTAAAGTGGGACCCGGAGTGGTCTACGAGAGCGTAGATTGCTTTCATGCAGTCGCCTTCTTACAGTTTGGTCACTCACAAGCACTTGGTGTTCCACTCGCAGCCTTTGGACCAATTGAGTCGCCGTTGCATTTGGTTGTGCTCGCGCAGTAATTTGCAAAAATCGGTCTAGTCTGGGGGTAGTGATGCGACTTGGCCCCCGGTGCCTCTCCGCTACTTCACCTGTGGCACGATAGCGTGTCCACAATCTTGAAATTACATTTTGATGGGTCCCTATGGCCTCAGCAACATTACGCTGAACAGATCCAGCTTCCAGCATTCCCAAAGCTCGTAACATCTCCGCCCTCGTCAAATGTCGGCGTTGCATGGCTACAATACCTCAATTTTAACTTTATCTTTCGTTTAAAAATGAAAAAAAAACTGTAACTAAACGTAATTCGTATTGTATTCTAAATTTCGCACAAATGAAAATTCCCTCTCCTATACATCAAGACATTTTTATGCCACCGAAACAAAAGAATTTTCAAAAATTTGAATTTGGAATTAGTCTGGGATAAATTACAAACAAATCGGTGTATAAAAGATTCCAATGCGGCCAGTACTTTTCGAGTTATTTAATTGAGTATGAAATATCCCTAGACCGTGTTGATGTGTGTAGTTTGTTTGAATTTCATAATTTATAATATGTTGTCCATTAATGATGACCCGCCTGACCGTGGCAGAGATGCATTCCATAAACCCGGGTCGCCGACGACCTCCGCTAGCTTAACAAAACGTTTGTTTCGGGAAATGTCTCATCGTACATCTCGCCCAAGGATAGGTCAAAACGGCTACACACATCCAATTCAATTGAGAAGCCTTCGCCAATATTAGACGTCAGTACTGCGAGCAATGACAACTATTGCGATTTAGTTTCATCGGCGTCTGCATATCTTTCAAAAATTAACGACCTTGTTAATGATCAAGGGTCCCGCATTAATGTCGCAAATAAATCAGCCGTCATCGACATGACTCAGCGCGTAACGGCCATTGTTTCTTTGTTAGCCATAAAATCATCCTCCAACGAAACCAAATTAGCCAATACGAAACGCGAATTGGATAAAATTAAATTAAATCCTAATACTAACGTCAATACTAGTGATTATAACAAATCTTCGTATGCGGATTCTTTGAAACTTCGTCTACCTAAAGTTGGGCCAGCTGTTAAGTCGCGCGCCCCCCTTCCGTGCGTCGTCGCCTACCCTACCGCTGAGCGGTTAGCCGATTACTCGTCATCGTCCGCGACTAAACAAGCGCTTATGAAAGCGATTAAGCCTAGTGATGACGGATTTCAAATAGTAGGCGTTAAGAAAACCGCGAAATCTGGCGTTGAATTACGTGTCGCTAATGACAACCAAATAAAAAAGTTGCAATCGGTCGATGCTATTAGGTCCGCCGGCTTAAGACTTGAAAAACCGAAAGGCCGAAGGCCTCGTATATTAGTTAAGGACGTCCCATCCTCAATGGAAGACAATGCTTTTCTGCACGCGCTATACCGTCAAAACATTAAAGACGAGCTGCCAACAAATGAGCATGATTTTATTAAGTCAATTAAAATTATTCGTAGGCGTTCCTTAGATAGGCGTTGAAATCGAGTCCACAGTTCGTAAACATTTAGTGTCCACCAAAGATAAATTATTTATTGATTGGGTAACTTGCCGTTTCATCGATGATGTCAAAGTAGTTCGTTGTTTACATTGCCAACAGTTTGGTCACGTTAAGAAACACTGCATTAATAAATCATCTACTTGTGCTAACTGCTCCGAAGCAAATGAATCAAATAACTGCCCGCACAAGGATAATTTAAATTTTATACCGACTTGCGTGGCGTGTAAACGTTTTAAAAAACCGTTTGACCATCGTTGCGGGTCTCCCGAGTGTACCACGTACAAACTTAAGCTCGAACAGTTAATCCTCAACACCAACTACTAAAATAATGGATAGTTTAACTATAGGACAATTAAATCTCCACAACGATAGGGTGGCGACCTCTGGATTAGACAAATTAATTATCGATTATAACTTAGACATAGTACTTGTTGAAGAACAATACCAGAACGCTCGCTTACGTCACAAAGTAGTTCAGCTGGACAGCAAAGCACGAGCCGGAATTTACATGGCGCGGTCTTCTAACTTTACAGTAACGTCTTTGTGTAACCTCATGACGCCCCACTGTGCCGTTGCGGAAGTCTCATCAGCTTCTTTTAAAGTTTACGTTGTGAGCTTTTACTTTTAATACTCAGACCCTTTTGCTCCTCATATACATAACCTCCGTCATGTCTTACAGTCACTCGCGGGCTGTAAAGTTATCGTTGGCGCTGATGTTAATGCGTCATCGTCTCTGTGGTATAGCATGGTTAGGTCTACAGATTTCGACCGTCGTTGTGCTGTTGAAGATTTTATAGCTGAAATGAACCTATCAATTCATAATTTCCCAGATGCACCACCTACTTTTTGCAGCACAATGGGCAGATTCGCCCATCACACTTTCTAGTGCAGACGTACGCTTGGATAGGTGGCGTGTCCTACCAGATGCGTCTTGTAGTGATCATCGCCTGATCGTGTACGAATTTGTTCCGATGCCTTCTCAAGGTCCATCTCATATCACTGGTAATTTTAGATATAAAAGTAAAGGCGCGAATTGGGAATTCTTTAGCTCGCTTTTTGCGTATCACGCCAAAGACTTCACTCGTGAAACACACAACGTAAAAGCTATCGCCGAGCGCGTAGGCATTTAAACAATCTTAAAAAACAAAAGGTCACCGGAGACCCACTCAACTTTGCTTTAAATGCGTTTAGAGTTGCCAAGTCCCGCTACAGAGCATGGAAAAATCTAAGGGTAATTTACTGCGAAAAATAGTAGAAAAATTAGATAAAGAAGGTCCGTGGTCTCCTTTGTATCACGAGTTCAAAGCTAATCGATCAGTCGACCTGTCGTTTGTCCAGAACATTAAAGTAAATAATAAACACACCACCGGTATTAAGGAAACAACCGAAGTTCTATTAAATAGTCTGATACCTGATGATTCGCCGGTAAATGACAATGACTGCCATCAACAGATCAGAGCGTGGGCTGCTGTGCCACCTGAATCACCAGCGTCATACCTTCCATCCATTGACGAATTCATTAATGTTGTCAGGAAACTGCCTCTTAACAAATCATCAGGTGAAGATAAAATATCTAATCGGATGATAATAGAAGCGTGTAAAATAGCGGGCGACGCCATTCTATCTGTTTTCTACCGATGTATTGCGGACGGCGTTTTCCCTCGCATATGGGGACGTGGCTTTATACGAATAATTCCAAAAAGTGGTGATAAGCCACCGGACGACCCTAAGTCGTACAGGCCCATAACCCTACTGCCATCTTTGGGAAAACTCCTGGAGCGCCTTATCGTTCCACGTTTGCTGCCAGACGGGCCAAAGTTTCATAACAACCAATTCGGTTTCACCGTGGGAAAATCTACCGTAGACGCGGCACTTTCTGTTAGAAAAATTGTTAATAACTCGGAACACAAGTACGTGGTTGGAATCTTTTTAGATATTTCCGGGGCCTTTGATAACGCATGGTGGCCGATGCTACTACTTAAACTGAAGAATCGTGGCTGCTATAAAAATATATATAATCTTGTTTATTCATACTTTTTAAATGGTTCCGCGAAACTCAAACTCGGTCATTATTCTATGTCAAAGCCCCTTACCATGGGATGTCCTCAGGGGTCGGTAATCGCTCCGTATGTATGGAATTTAGGTTTTGATGATTTTCTCGCGATTCCCCTTCCTCCCGGCTGTTCATTAACCGGTTACGCGGACGACGGCGTGCTGCTCATTCAGTCGAGTACTCGGGCTGGTCTCGAGAATTTAGCTGACACTTGCCTACGATTAATATCTCAGTGGGGCGATCGAAACCGTCTGACCTTTGCACCGCAAAAAACTTATCTACTAATTTTAAAGGGTATTCTTAAATCGTGGCCTAGTATTAAATTTAATAACGTTCCGGCACGGCACGACGGGCCGACCCTGCGAGGATGGATCACAAATATGCTCAGACTGAAACCCGTACAAGTTACGGTAAACGACACCCGACTAGCCATAGTGGCGAAGAGCTGCCCTCAAGGTGGAGTCCATTCACCACTGCTATGGAACCTCGTAGTAGACAGCCTCATTAAGCGTCTCAATAGCAGAGGCTACTATACGGTGGGCTATGCTGATGATATTAAACGGCACACACAAAAACACACTATGCAATCTTATGCGCCAAGCCTTGAGGATAGTAGAAGACTGGTGTAAGGAATACAAACTAGCAGTGAACTCTACTAAAAACGAACTCGTCCTCTTCACAAAGAAAAGGAAGCTGGTAACTTTACAATTACCAAGCTTCTTTGGGACCAACCTAAGCCTATCGACTGAAACCAAATACCTGGGCATATTTTTGGACAAACAGCTGAACTGGGCAAAACACACTGATTACATCACCACAAAAGCCAGATAGCCCTATGGCAATGTGAGACTGCTTGGGAGAAATTGGGGCATAAGCCAAAATCACCTGCTGGCTATACACCACAGTTATCCGATCAATCAATACATACGGCTCTTTAGTTTGGTGGCCCAGGATCAACTAAGTACGACCCAAAAGGATCTCGAGAAACTACAAAGATTTGCCTGCGTAGCAATCACCGGCAGCATGAGAACTTCCCTCACTGCTGCCTTACAGGTGATGCTGGGGCTACAATCTCTACTCCTCGTCGTAAGAGAGGAGGCGGCCATAGCGACTTTCAGATTCGAAGTATCAGGCACCCTAAGTAACGATTCCAGAATTAAACACACACGCATCAGAGAAGATGCAATCAAACAACAGCCCATGATGGCATCACCCAGCGACAGAACCCTGAAGACCTACTGCTTCCAAAAACACTATAACATAGAGCTCACACCGGAGTTGTGTGACTACTCTGGTACAAATGAGCTAAGAATCTACATTGATGGATCAAAAACCGACGACGGGACAGGTTATGGGGTGTTCGACGACCTAAACATTAAAATATTCAAACCCCTTGGAATACTCAACTCTGTTTACCAAGCAGAGTGTGTAGGTATTATCCAAGTGGCACACGCTATAGAGGGCAGGGAGGTTACGGATACCAATATTCGAATACTCTCCGACAGTGCCTCAGTCCTTCAATCCTTAAAGTGTAATCAGATAACGCCGACGCTAATAATAGAATGCCTTAATGCCCTAGAACGAATCACGGTACTAAACCACAACACGGTAACACTACAATGGATCAAAGGTCACAGCGGATCACTTGGGAACGATGCGGCTGATGAACTTGCCAGAAGAGGATCTAGCACAAAACCCAAACTCATTGTGCCCATTCCTTTCAAGCAACTAAGAAGTTTTTTTTCTTACTCCTCCACTATACTTTTGTGATTAATTTCGTTGCGGGATCCAAGACAGTTAAATTCATTCTTTGGGACTTCGCCGAGCTTCATTGTCTCGGCGCTTTTCTGGTGGTCGCCACTGTTGATTCTGGCTTTCAGGAGTTACAGTGGTTTGGGAACAGTGTGGCGGGCTGGTCCTAAATAAAAAAAAAAAACTAAGATGCTGGTTAAAGGAACACACTCGAATACAAGCGGAGAAATGGTGGACCACCAGGAGCACCAGGGTGCAGGCAATCCAAGGAAGCTATGCCATCCCTGGACACAAAGCTAACCAGGTGCCTTCTGCGTCTGGACAGAGATAGACTACGACTGATGGCGGGGACCATCACTGGACACTGTTCACTGAATAAACACTTCCACACCCTAGGAATCACTGAATGTACGCTTCGCTAGAATCCCTGTGCAGAGCACGCATGGAGGCAGAGGAAACGGTGGCAAATGTGCTGCTTGAGTGCACCGGCGTTACCCAGATTCGCGAGACCCTGAGAACACCAAGATCCCTTGCGGATGCCCTGAGAAGATCGGGAAGTTTGATCTGCTTCTGGAGGGAGGTGGGCTAGTTAGAGTAAACGGCCACCATGGCTCACGCACACTGGTCCACTTTTAGGACTAAGTGTGGAAACTTAAACCCTATGACGATGATGATGAATACGTCAAATCGCCGTGATTCTCTCGCTCGTGGAGGTGGCCCCTAAGTGTGCAAACAGTGGGAGCGGTGCGGGCGGCGGAATCCACTAGCGGGTGTCGTTAACACACAGCTTCTTGGCGTGTGAACACAGTTACAGCGGCGTGGGTGAGCGGTATCCGCAGCGGGACAAGCGGGCGTCGGCGCGGCGCCGGCGGCGCGAAATACGCAAACCAGTTTGCGTTTCCCGCTCGTGGCTGCCGATCATGTCTTTCTCGACAGAAGACTTGACTACTGCTACTACGCGTTTACGCTGGGACGCCCCGCGAAGTACTGTGTTCACGAGTAGGAAATAGCATTTACCGCCCTTCCCGCATCCGCTCCCGCCGCCCGCGCTGCTCCCACTGTGTTTTGCACACTTATAAGTTCGTCGTTCGTTCCTTATCTGCCCGTCCGTCTGCGTGTATCAGTAATAAAAAACAATTAAATATATTAGTAATGCTTTTGTACAAAAAAAAAAATGGCATTATAATCTTGTCCGTTGCTTTCAGAACGCTCACGGTTCAAGCAAAATACTTCTGAACTAGAATTTTATTAGAAAAGTTGGGAACTTGAGAGAAAAATCAAAGAGGAGCGTCGTTGTCGGCTCAGATAATGGCGGCGCTGTTTGTTGGCACTTTATAATTTACGAGTGTTATGCTATTCAGTCAGCGGGGGCCAGCGGGTTATATTTTAAAGTAGCTGTCAATATAAACTCCATTACCAGTCGGCATTTTATTTATTTGCAGGATGAGCACCGACTCTCGATACGGAACGCCTCCAAACTTTATTTAAGGTCGTAAAGAACAAGAAGGGAATTGTAAGCCTATAATGCAAATGTACTTAAGCGATATACTTAGTCAAATTGAATTCTCCCCGAAAAAAAAATTAAGATCTCAAAGTTGTGTCGTCACGGAGCGGCGCGGGGCGGCGGGCGGTGGGGCGCGCGCTCAATGGCCAGCCGCGCAAACTTTTAAAGGTCCCAGAAACGACTCAGTCGTTCTTTAAACTTAAAACGCTTACATTGTTTTTCCATTAAGTGCTGATTTCTAATAACGTATCGATTACCGTGTAGGGACAAGCCGATATTTTTTTTAGTACCTGTCTAAGTCTTCTAAGTTCGGATCTGGATGGTTTTGTCAGAGACAAAATGATCCACATCTTCTTTCGACACATTGAAAATGTAGGCCGGCTTGAGTCTGTTTAAAATAATATACTACTGATGTTCGCAGCGATAATTTGATGTTGTAGAACTTGACGTAGCGCTTGATAACTCCATGAGGTATGAACCTCATGGCGGTGTTAACGGGGAACGAACTGTATCGTTGCGCACGAAAACATATCATCAAAGACAATTTAGTCTTAAACTCTATGAATGAGCGGCCAGCTACTGATTGATACAAACTAAGTAATGAATGAGCGGCCAGCTACTGATACAAACTAAGTACTGAATGAGCTGCCAGCTACTGATACAACTAAGTACTGAATGAGCGGCCAGCTACTGATACAAACTAAGTACTGAATGAGCGGCCAGCTACTGATACAAACTAAGTACTGAATGAGCAGCCAGCTACTGATACAAACTAAGTACTGAATGAGCGGCCAGCTACTGATACAAACTAAGTACTGAATGAGCGGCCAGCTACTGATACAAACTAAGTACTGAATGAGCGGCCAGCTACTGATACAAACTAAGTACTGAATGAGCGGCCAGCTACTGATACAAACTAAGTACTGAATGAGCGGCCAGCTACTGATACAAACTAAGTACTGAATGAGCTGCCAGCTACTGATACAACTAAGTACTGAATGAGTGGCCAGCTACTGATACAAACTAAGTACTGAATGAGCTGCCAGCTACTGATACAACTAAGTACTGAATGAGCGGCCAGCTACTGATACAAGCTAAGTACTGAATGAGCGGCCAGCTACTGATACAAACTAAGTACTGAATGAGCAGCCAGCTACTGATACAAACTAAGTACTGAATGAGCGGCCAGCTACTGATACAAACTAAGTACTGAATTAGCGGCCAGCTACTGATACAAACTAAGTACTGAATGAGCTGCCAGCTACTGATACAACTAAGTACATAGCCCTGTTTAAACAATAAAATAATATCAGTATAAGTGACTTCGTCCGTCCGCGTGAACCGCCCTTGTCACCTAGGGGTATAAAAATGGCCTACGACTTGTTCTCTGACCTACCAAATATACACAAAACATTTCATTAAAATCGGCTAAGCCATAAGAAACTCCATGGTTACTCTTTTCAATCAGATACACTGGGTAAACTAACAAATTACTTGACATTACACTTTCACACAATAACACTAGGCACAATGAATCGGGTACAGTTTCAAGACGTCTTAACTCCGCTGCGATCAGACCCAGAATGTCCGCCTCGCCGCGAGGTGTTAACATCAGGACTCTGTAAAAGCCGCCATGGTGAGGCAAACTGGTAAGAAGGTGGCGTGATGTCACCACTGGCGCGTTTTCGATCCATTCGCCCGTCCTTACTCATGACCGGATCCTTTTTTTTTTCTTTTTTTTCGGATGGGAAATCATCAAAATGACTTCTCCCGCTCTGGGCGGAGCAGGAGGGAGTGTCAGACTTTTACTGACTAAAACCCATCCATGTTTGTGTTCCGGGGCCACGGTATCTCTTTCGAACAGTCCCGCAACCCCGGCAGGACTGGACCGGATCCGACATACATATCCAGACGTTGCTCATAAATTGGTAGGTTTCAAACTTGTTTCAAAGCAGAACAGAGGAACTTTGCAGAAGTATTTTATGTAAAGCCTAAAATATTGTCTAGGATGGAAGTACTATGGCCGGTAAATTACATAACGATTAACGCTTTAGAGAGGTTGGTCATTTCCCATCCGAAAAAAAAAAAAAAAAAAAAGAGAGGTTGGTCAGTGTTAGTAGTAATACCTAATTATTGTGATTCATTAGCAGATGAACAAAATTCAGTTTACATTTTGAGAACCGGCAAAACTATTGAATATCATTTAATTTTGGCAGACATAAGGATCGAAGACTTATCATTACTTTTACAATTATTAGGCCCAACGGCATCGGGGAACGTGCCGATGAGATAAAAGTTACTTAATTAATGGCCTTATTAAAGTATCTGTGCACTACAGTCACAACAGTAGAAGATTACATAATAACAATTACTTATATTTCATGTTGTTTAGCGAATAATGACGAATAAAACCTATAATTATAAGTTGGTACTTAAGATTGTTTGCATTTCAAATAGAATGCAAGCCTAAATTTATAAAAAAACAAACAGACCACCACCAGAGGTGATTAGTACAATTCAAGGTGCTGCACGAAGCAGCACCTTGAATTGTACTAATCACCGATGCAGAAAGTTTCCCGATGACTACTCCTCCCATCCCGTCGCGCTGCCCGTGCCACGTGGTAGCGCCCGGCCACCGTAGGTGCGGCCGTAGGTGAGCTATGGGCTAGCTCGCCGTCCATCCGGCGTTCGTGTTGCACGCACGCCAAACGCACGCGCAAGGGCTGATGCCTGCCGGGGCTGCGAGACTGCTCGAAAGAGATACCGTGGCCCCGGAACACAAAGGGCGAAGAAGGAACATGGATGGGTTTTAATCAGTAAAAGTCTGACACTCCCTCCTGCTCCGCCCAGAGCAGGAGGAGCGGGAGGAGTGATGATTTCCCATACAAAAAAAAAACAAGTTGGTGAATTTTGAAAAATCCTTTCTTAGTGCTCCCCTAGACCACTTAAGGAACCCACTTGGAATCTCTAGACCCAGCGGTTTGGGCTGTGCGTTGACATGTCAGTCACTCAGTCAGTCAGTCAGTCAGTTTCTTCTTTTATACTAATTAGATTAACGCTGAAAACAAGATATTTACCATATTTATTATTTGTTTTGAGTTCTCTATGTCCCGTTGTCGCAACCAGTCGCAAGCACCATGATCACGGATAAACTGTTTTGGAGTTTCGTGATCATGGTGCTTGCAACAGCACCAAAATATCGGGAACAAACAAATAGTAATCAAGGTAAATATCCCGTTTTGCAGTGTTAGTGACTACTTAGTCAGTTTTAAAAACGTATTCTACTTCGTATTATAATATTACTAGCGACCCGCCCCTGCTTCGCACGGGTGCAATGTAGATACTAATGTGGGTAATTTATACATGTATAAACCTTCCACTTCAATCACCCTATCTATTGCTGAAAACTGCATTAAAATCCATTCAGCTATTAGCTAAACAGTAGGCAAGACGGTGCGGGGGGAGGGTCGGCGATTGCATAAAACGAAGCGAGGCGCTTGAATTTAATTCTCGCGTCCGTATTTTTTTTTCGAAAGATATTCGTTTTAATTAAATGGTTAAAAGAGTAAAATAATGTGCATGAAATGCTTAAGGCCTCTAATTTATTTAAAATGGTAAGGATTAATACCGTATTTGTGTAAATAGCTTTCCAATTACCGCTTAATAATTGCCCATTTTTAAAGTACTACAATGGATAAAGTATATTATCCTTAAGAGATAGACATATGCCATCGCAGACTTTTCTGTACACATATTTAAGGTACACAATTCCACCATACATCATTTTGTTATATCTCAAAGGGTTTAGGCAGCGTTTTCGTTGAAAGCTCCCAGACGGCTTATTTTTTTCCGACACCTCTAACAAATATCATTATATTTTAGCCAATGTATATAAAAACTTGACAAATTATATACTAAAACCTTCCTCTTGAATCACTCTATCTATTAAACAAACCGCATCAAAATCTAAGCATACATAGGGACAGAGAGACGCAGCGGTGGACTTTGTTTTATAATATGTAGTGATGTAGTGATAGTGATAAAAGCGAAAGTTTGTGAGGATGGATGGATGTTTGTTACTCTTTCACGCAAAAGCTACTGAACGGATTTGGATGAAATTTTGCACACAGATAGTTTATAACCTGAATTAATACGTATGATACTTTTTATTCCGGTAGTAGGTATATTCTCGTGGGAAAATTATCGAACTTCACGCATTAACACTTAAGCTAGTGTTATAATATTGTAGTTGTAAACGCAGATTTTTCGTCTATTAAAATCAATCTCTCATTCAGAGACAAGAAGTGAATCTAACACCGCTCTTACGTTATGTAATAGAGTCTATACACTTTGTTTATACCCCTGAAAAACTGACGTATCATCCGTCATCAATATTAATTTATACATACATTTACTCTTAGTCACCACAGAGTACTTTTTATATATAGGTTAGTCACTCACTATATTTCAGAATGAATTTAAGATTACTCATTTTTAGGGCCCGATCTAAAGGTGTACCGGTTTATTGCTTTTTCCTCTTCCTGGTATACTTAGTATATAACAGGTTTTACCCGAGGCCGCCAGAGCTGGCGCACGTCCCGACAGACATGCAGAGATATGCGAAGTTCAATGAACCGGTGAGACTCCCCGAGCAGGCGCTGAGCAGGGCGGAGATTAACAAGCTCGTCAGTATCACAGAGATGATGAACTTCGAGCGCGAAGTGCTGCTGGCGTGGCGCTTCGGCCCCGTGCGTGCCGATACCGACTTGCTGGTGGTGCAGGTGCACCGCGACGTGGAGCGCCTGCAGTTCCTCATCGTGTCGCTGGCGCAGGTGCGTCACATCCAATCCATACTGCTCGTGTTCTCGCACAGCTACTACGACGACGTCATCAACAAGCTCGTTACCAGCATCACGTTCTGCAGAGTCTTGCAAATATTTTACCCCTACTCACTTCAGCTGTATCCTAACCGTTTCCCCGGCATCGACCCCGATGACTGCTTGAGCGGTTACGGGATGGCAGAGTGCAGCACCCGCGACGGACGCCTCACTGAGCATAAACACCACTGGTGGTGGAAGGCTTTCTTCATCTTCAATAAGTTAGAGTGGTCGGAAGGTTACGAGGGGACGGTTATATTCTTAGAAGAGGATAATTATGTTTTACCTGATTTATTGCATATGCTACGATATACTAGGCGCACCTCTAAGGCATACCTCCAAGGGATCCACGTCATGTCCTTTGGGAGGCAGTACGGAAAAGATTTTGACTATGACCTCCTGTCGGTGAGCGCGTGGCGGCCGCCGTATGACAAAGGACTGGCGTTCAACAAGACTGTGTGGCAGAAGATCGCGGCGCTGTCGTCATACTACTGCACGTACGACGACCTCAGCTGGAGCTACTCGCTGCTGCACGCGCTCGGCCAGCTCCGCGGCGGCCGCGCCGAGATGGTGGCCGCAGAGGCGCCGCGCGTGCTGTCTACCAGCATGTACCCGAGCGGCCGCGCCGCGCACCGGCAGATCAAGTTCCGGGTGGGTGACAGTCAGATGTTTCCGGTGAGAGTGAAGGTGGTGATGCTGTATAGCAGTGCGGGTCGCGTGGACACGAGGGTGAAGCTTCCCCCGGCGGGGAACGGCGGCTGGACCGACCTGCGGGACCATTCGCTCTGCCAGGACCTTTTCCGGGCCTCCGCCGCCACGATTGCCACCTTTTATAACAACTTAACAGCAAATTTCAGGGAATATACGGGCACTGGTCAACGCTGATAACTCAGATAACTTAACTTTGAGCTAAAAACTCAAGCATTATAACTTATGCGTTACGTAAGTCCTCGGCAACCGCGATGTGAATTGAATATGAGTTTTTTACTGCTTTATTGAACTGCGTATCTATCGTGGTTGGCAATAGCAGCCAGCCTACGCGTACATACAGAAGATAGAAGAGAGATATACATAGAAGCAAGACCACCGAGTAACCATTTCTGAAGGCTCCAGTACAGTTACATGAAATATTAAGCAGTCTGTGCAAAGCTGCACGAAGCTTGCCGCGTTACTATTTAACGAGTGTGTACTCTTAGACTCACAAAGAGTAAAGCTCGAGAGCTAAGTGCATTTCGTAAGCGTTCAGGAGGCGGGATTGCAGACTCGTTTATTGTTTTGCGTGGGAGAGGCACTGCTCGCTGCGGCGTCCGCGACGTACACAATATGTCGTTCTACTCCGCGCCGCACGCACATACGCAACACGTTATTGTAATCTTTATAAGTTTTTCTTACTTGCATGGTTGCATGTCGTTCCTTTTTGTTTCCTGCGTGTGCACTGTGTGCAGTGGTGCAGTGGTGCAGTGCTGCCAATGTGTGCTGGTAGCCTGGTACTCTGTTCTGAGTATGTTCTACTGTGTCAACTGTTGTCTCTAAAATGTCAAACGCGCTAAATAATAATAATAATAATAATTTATTTAACAGATCATACAATCCAATTTGTTAGTAGTACAGTCATACACATCTTAAACACTAGTGTTACTACATAATTATATTTCGTAAAATGTTGTTAATAATTATTAATAATGTCAAAATAATTGATAATAAAAATGTCAAAATCATAAAACAATAATGTCAAAATCACCGTTAATCATTTCAAAATCATTAATAATACATAGATAGATAGATAGATAAACCATTTATTTAGTGCACACAAAAGACATAGCACAACACACAGAAGTACAATTTACATGATTATATAAAACAAGGTGCCAATATACAAAAACATAAACATATTTACGAAATTAGTATAGTAACACCATGACACACTTCAATTAAACTAAAATAACAAGTTACAAGGTGCGGTGTGCGTCTCAAGGTTGCACCAAATGGGAGTCCAGCTCAGCATGTGTCAGGCATGCACCTGACGCTGATATTCTGCTGGATCCCTGTAGTGACATACGGACGTCGAGCAGACGTGATAAATACATAGTCAGGAAATAAAAATAAATCATTAAAATCGTCTATACGTGCCTCTGTGAACAACCCTGATGCGCTACAGTGTCGTGGCAACCTCAACAACGCCCTGTATGCGTTATTGTACTGGACACGTAAGGCGCTGTAAGTCTTTTGCATGTAGTCAACCCATATACTGCTGGTGTAAGAAGATTGGCAGTTTGTCCTAAACAGAGTAGTTTTTACACCCCTCGAACACTTTGCAAACCTCGGATCAACATATTGCTCCTGACTGACAGCGTCCTACGCTCCCTCTCCATGTCAAAATTGTCCGTCTGCGTTGCAGTGACCCAGTGCCCCAGATATTTAAACGATTTGACCCATTGCAATTCAGTCCCAGCGAGTGTGACAGGCGGCACTTCGCGATAGTCCTTAATGCCTGCTTTGAACAACAGACACTCGCTCGTTTTCGAATTATATCTGAGACCTTGGGCTTGCACAAGAGCTTCCTGGGGGCGCTGATCGAAGGGGCCAGCAGCACCATGCCATCGGCGTAACTGATGTTATTGACGAGTGTTCCGTCAATGGAACAGCCTACCATAGTACTGCTGAGCTCACGAACCTGCCCATTTCACCATATTTGTCTGATGGCCATACCAATACCTCAGCAACTCAATAATCTCACCGGGAAGGGTTGTATCCTCATACAGCTTCTTCCATAAAACACCATAGGACACCAGATCAAAGGCTTTCGATACATCAAGAAAACACGCGTACACGGGAGTGTAAATAAAGTGTTGCGAGGGGTCGCCGCCGCGCCGGTCACTTGACCGACCCAGCGCGGCCGCGCGGTGGCGGCGGCGGCGAGGCGGCGCGTGTAATCTGCCTCACTGCTGCTGCTAACCGCTATAATTAATATAAACCACCTACGTTGAGTAACCGGCGACATGCTACATGTGGGATTAATAGGAAACTCGTTACAGTCATAATCAAACATTATTATTTAAGGGGCTTGAATTGGACTAGAAACCACGATTTATTATTTATTTTATAGTTCTGTACCGTATCCGTATTGTATCGAAATTATTTTATTTTTGTCGTGAAAAATCAAGCATTCGTTTGTGTTGTTGACAGTGTCTCTGTCTAGTAAATAAATGTCTAAGGCCTTTATAGCCAGGCACTATACCTGTGCAATCATGTATGAGGTAATCTTGCCCAATGATCGAGGCCAAATTAAAGTTTCAAGCATAATGTAGCCTCCTTACTTTCATAGCAAAACATCCCCTTTGGGGGAGGCCTATGTCTAGCAGTGGACGTCTTTCGGCTGATATGATGATGGTGAAGAAAAATTACACACAAGTCATCCAATTTTTATTGTTTTTTTGGTAGTCGGTTGTTTTTTTTGCTAAAAAGTTTTATATACTATAAAGTTCAGAAGTAAGGAGGCGAAATAAGGCACCGTAAATTACTTTTCTATTTCTTCGTAGTATATTTCTCAACAAATATAATTACACTGGTTATTATAAAATACTGTAGAAGTGGCAACGGCTGGAGAAAGAATGACCCGCGCTCAGTTCAGAACGGCTGCCACCTAAACTATTCCCGCCATTGCTTTACCGCCAATTTTATTTAATTTATTTAAAAGCGTAACTTCCGGAATCAGTCATTTTACAAACACTTTTAAATCAATTGATCAACTGATATGAAACTGCCACAGATAAAAATAAAACACTTAATCAATTGAGCAACTGATACTAAACTTAGAACAAATAAAATATAACAGTCGGCCATTCTGAACTTTGCGAGTCCTCTCGTAACTGTTAATTAAATTGAATTTTAACAATACGATAATGAACCTTAAAGCATGAATTTTATTAAAGTAAACAATCAGAAACTGAAATCGTACAATCATTCATGTTTCTGTTTTCATCAAACTTTACTGCTTCGGCCATCTAACAAAACTAAAATTGTTCCATCAATTTAAAAATGAAGTGTAATTCTTATACAAAATGTGCCTAGTAAAAAAAACATAGGATAAAAAAAAATATTTTCATCTATACAAATAATTTTCATTTTAACAAAATACCGTACTCAATACAATATGTGGCTAGCAAATAAAAATTAAACAAACTATAAAACATTTGTTTTTTCAATATCTATTCCATTTCATTTTCATTAGGTATCACTCAACGTATTCACACACTCCCATATTGACTTATCGGCCTCATATGTGTGGAAATACCGTTGTCAAAATATCTTACATACTCCTTCGTTTGGCTTATCGGCCTCATGTGTATGCAAGATACTCTACTTACTTTACTTAGATACACGGATGCTCCCAAAATTGGCTTATCGGCCTCATATGCATCTTGTACCTTTCAAACATAGGTTTATAATTTTAACTCTACACGGATGCTCCCAAAATTGGCTTATTGGCCTCATATGCATCTTGTATCTTTCAAACTTATGTTAATAATTTAAACTCATTTAGTCTGTCGTAAAACTTATCAAAGTACTTCCAAATATATTCATACAATCAATTTCATTTGCAAGTTAAAAAAACATTATGTTAAACAAAATATTAATTTCACATCTCAATTATTAGTTATGTCTTGATTATAGTCATTGTCTACTTCAGATTCTTTGTTGGACTGATCTGAACCCTCATCTGTGTCATCTAAGTACTTTTGGGTATATGTCAACCAAGGATAAATTTTATCTATTGATATAACTGCCTCATACCTTCTATTTTGTTTTCGCGTCAAAGGAGTGTCCTCCACGACATATCGATCATGATCTAATGCTTTAATTATTCTATAGGGACCTTGTATTTTTGGTAAAAGCTTTTTTGATTTTCCGTTATTATTTGTTATTTCTCTCTCTATCCTAACCAAGTCTCCCGTTTTATAAATTGTAGCCTCTTTTCTCTTTATATCAAATCTGTTTTTCTGCTTAATTTGTTCATTCGACACCCTTAAATTTACTTCGTTCCTAACTTCACTTAATGTTTTTGATTCGTTTCCATCGCAATCTAACAATGAAGCTATCATCCCATCTCCCTTAGTTCGTACCCTTATACCAAATAATATTTCAGATGGACTTTTACCTGTAGTTTTGTTAACCGTTGTATTTATAGCTAACTGTATCTCCTCTAAGTGTCTATCCCATTCGTTTTCGGAGCAATTATGGTTTTTAGTGGCAAGTGAAGCTAAAATTGTACGATTGAAACGCTCAACTTGACCATTCGCTCTAGGTGTTGCAACCGCATTTAAAACATGTCGTATACCTAGTTTATTTATATAATCTTTGAAACCCTTACTAGTAAAGGACGTTCCTCTATCACTTATTATCCTACTTGGAACACCAAACAGACTAACGTAATTGTTTAAAACTTTTAAAGTGGTCCTTGTTTTAGTATTTTTAACGGTGTATAGATTGATATATTTTGTGTATGCATCGATTAAGACTAATATGTAGGTATTTTTAGATTTACTTTTCACAAACGGCCCTAAATGATCTAAATGGATGGTGTGAAAAGGTTGGTCGAGTTTTGGGATAGGATGAAGCATTCCCTGTTTTTTACCGCCGGGTATTTTGTGATAAGAACACTCCAGACAAGATTGAACATATTTCTTTACAAATTTCCTCATTTTAGGGAACCAATACAGATCTTTTAATTTATCTAGAGTTTTCTCCATACCAAAATGACCTAATTCGTCATGATTTTTTTTCAGTAATTGCCACCTTACCCCTTTTGGCACCACCCATTTAAGTTGGTCATTAACCACACGATAAACCTTTCCATTTTTAACCTTGTAATTTTGATAGATATCCATTACATTTTTAGCGTCAGGATCTTCCAATATCTGTTTAATTTTTTTAATCTCATCATCAACATTTTGCATAGTAGCCAACCAGTCCTCTGTCTCAACCGCTAGAATATCGAATACAGGTTCCGACTCAAAATTTTGTTCGATCGCATTTCTGCTAAGCGCATCTACGTGATTCATTCGAGTTCCTGGCCGGTATTCGATACTGCAGTCGTACTCTTGCAATTGTAACCACCACCTAGCTATTCTGGGTATAATATCTCTTTTGGACAGGGTTGTTCGCAATGCATTACAATCTGTAACTATGGTAAATTTTATACCTAGAATATAAACGCGGAATCGATTTAAAGAGCCAACTACCGCTAGCGTCTCTAGCTCAAAAGAATGATACTTTTGCTCTTCGAAATTAGTCTGGCGACTGTAATAAGCAACAGCTCGCCACCTACCCGACTCGTCTTCTTGCAGAAGTATACCAGCAATGCCAGTCTTACACGCATCGGTATGAACTTGAGTTTTAGCCAGGTGATTATATATTGCCAAAATTGGTCGTTTTATTAGTTCTGACTTTAATAAGAGAAATGCTTGGTCTTGGTCTGGGCCCCACTCCCATTTACTATCCTTTTTTAATAATTTTGTTAGAGGTGAAGCTATTATTGCAAATCCTCTGACGAACCGCCTAAAAAAACTTGCAAGCCCAAGAAATTGTCGTACTTCATGTTGGTTTGTGGGTGCTTTGTATAATCTTACGGCTTCGGTTTTCCCAGAACCAGGTCTAACGCCATCCTCCGAAATTTCGAACCCCAGATAGTCAATCTTAGTATAAAAGAATTTACATTTGGCAACTTTAAGAGTAAGGCCAGCATTCCTTAATAACTGAAGTACAGCTTCCAATCGCTCCATTCCTTGTTGAACATTTTGTGACGGTATTATAATGTCATCCATGAAAGCAAAGGCCTCACTGTTTCTAGTGTTTTTTAACATTTTGTTGATAGTTTTTTGAAAAACAGACGGCGCATTGGCTAACCCGAATGGCATACGAGTAAACTGATACTGCCCATCAGGTGTTACGAATGCGGTTTTGTCCTGAGAGGAAGGAGCGATTGGTATCTGGTAATATCCAGACGCCAAATCTAATGTAACAAAATATTTAAAACCCCCGAGGCTGTCAATTTGGTCCTCCACTCTAGGTAACGGATAGTGCTCTTTGACAGTCTTTGAATTCAATGCCCTGTAATCTACACATAGGCGCTGGTCGCCAGTTTTCTTTTGTACCAGTAATATCGGACTAGCGTAAGACGAGGTGGACTCCGTTATAATTCCGCTATCTAACATTTCCCTTATCATACCCTTAACTTTCTCTTTTTCAACATGAGCTAACCTGTATGGTCTGTACACAACAGGAGTCGTGTCATTTAAAGTTATGGTCATTTCTGTTAAATTTGTCAATCCCAAGTCACTTAAACCAAATGAAAAACAATCGCTGTATTTTTGTAACAAGGTTTTTAATTTTAAAATCTCGTCAGATGTTAATTCATCTCCTAACGAGATCTGATTTATAATAGCGCCAGGTTCCTCGACTTCGACTTTGTTTATATTTAAAATATTTTTATCTTTAATAATCGGAGCTCTTGTCAGTAAGATGTTTTTAATTAATCTTAAGGGTTCCAAACCCAAATTTACTAAAAGAATACATCCAAAACCATTAGTGATTGTATAAGCGCCGGGCATTATATAATAATTATGTTTGTTTACCGCACGTACTGACCCACGTACATAAACAGAGCAAGTCCTATTTTCTTCAACCTTTATTGGAACAGCTGCCATAGAATTAATGCTTGTATCTGATTCAATAATTAATTTTAGTTTTCTCCTAAATTATCGTACATTTGCTTTTGTAAAATTAAATGCTCATCAGTCTTAATAATGATTATGCCGGCTTGTTCGGTAAATGTATGACCTAGTAATATTGGGTACTTAAGCAGGTCGTTTCTTACTATCAATACTTCTGTTGCAGCAGAAACGCCTTGAACAGTTAAATTAACAATTGATTTACCTATAGGACTAATCAATGTCTCACCAAAACCTTTAAGGGATGGCAAATGTGTATCAGTATATGACACTCCTAATGTTTCAAAATCGCTTTGTCTAATGAGAGTACTCTGACTTCCAAGATCAACATAACAAGTCATTAATTTACCGTTAACATTAATGTCTAGTACGTATTTACTGTCTAAGTCGCCTGCTATTTTCACTTCAGACACCGCCTTGTCAACATTTTTAATGCTAGTATTATTATTACTACTAGTAGTATTATCAACGGTGTTCCTCAAGAGTCGTCTACAAGAAGATGACTGGTGTCCAAGTTTTTTACAGATGTTACAGGTTACAAGAGGTTTTGAGCATTTAAAACTAGGATGACCTAATTCACCGCAATTAAAGCATTTGATCGTACTACTACTATTACTACTCTTATTGTCACATTGCCCTTCAAACCGCTTCTTTAAGAATGGTCTTCTAATTTCTTTACTATCTTCTAATTTAACCGTTTGTAAATAAGCTAATAACTGTTCAGGCTGGTTATAGTTAGCTGCTTGAGCACCTAATCTCATACTCCTATCTTCTAACCCGTTTATAATACAGTCTATCGCTTTTTTATTATATATTTCACATCTGTTTAATAGATTCATCTTGTGATAAAAGTATGTCTCTAATGTTTCATTGGGTTTAACTTTCCTATCTAACATTTCTTGTAATAATTGTGCATAATTTTGAACGGATGGAAATGTTTTAACTAATTTATCTTTCCATTCCGACCAAGTGAAATTGACAGAAGGAAGTCCCTGATACCACACCTTTGCTAACCCCATTAACTTGGGTAGGGAATAATGCAACAATTGCGGTTCACTCCATCCATACAATTTAGAGCATTCTTCTAATTTATTTATCCAAATATCAACAGTCTGTTCTTTGTTAGAGGGGTCAAATTCAGGAATAGCATTATTATTTATTGAAAAATGATTCTGTGAAGTAGGCAATGACTTTAACAAATTTAACAGCTCACGGGCAGAAACATTATTCACAGTTGCCTCGGTTCCTTGTTTAGTGTTACGTTTTTTTGAACGTCTTGCACTAGATTTTGTAGCAGACTTGCTTCTTGAAGAGGCACTATCAGTAGAAGAAGATAATGTACTTACAGTCGAAGACCGCCTCTTGTTCCGCTGGTGTCGATTGTGATGCTTCCGGTTTCGGTCATCACACCTGCTGCGACGATCCTTGGGTGTTCCACTTTCGCGACGCCTGCGTCGCCTACGTGGCGAAGATTCATATTCGCTGCCACGATCGCGACGTCTTCGTGAGAAACTCCGCTTTCTCGATCGACGATGATGCACTGGATTAGGAGGGGTCCCCGACTCCTGGATGAATCCTCGTTCAGCTTCCTCAACTTCAAACATCACGACGACCGTTAGATCTTGTGTTAATATTCCGCTTCAAGTTTTAAGTTTTTAAACTGTCACTAGTTGTAGGCGCGGTAGGAATTAAATCCTTTTACAATCCCACTTCTGAACTATAAAGTTTAGAAGTAAGGAGGCGAAATAAGGCACCGTAAATTACTTTTCTATTTCTTCGTAGTATATTTCTCAACAAATATAATTACACTGGTTATTATAAAATACTGTAGAAGTGGCAACGGCTGGAGAAAGAATGACCCGCGCTCAGTTCAGAACGGCTGCCACCTAAACTATTCACAATTTTTTGTGACCTCTCCAAAGCGTTTGATTGCGTAAATCACGACACATTACTTTTGAAACTTGAGCATTACGGACTGGGTAAACTTGCACTTAGTTTGGTAAAATCTTATTTGAATGATAGACAACAACATGTTCAAATAAATGGTGTTAATTCACAGGGTTTAAAAGTAAAAATGGGGGTTCCACAAGGCTCAATATTGGGTCCTTTTCTCTTTCTAGTATATATAAATGATCTTCCCTATTTACTGAAAAACCAACCGCAAAATATGGTGTTATTTGCTGATGACACTTCCCTAATTTTTAAGATAAATAGGCGGGCCCAAAATCTAGATGACGTGAATAATGCCCTACTTCAGGTCCAAAATTGGTTCACAGCAAACAATTTGGTATTAAATGAAAAAAAAACCAAATGCATAAGATTTGCTATACCGAATGTTAAAAGTAATGATTGTGATATAATATTGAATAAAGAGAAACTTGAATTCGTAGATAAAACGGTTTTCCTGGGGATTACGCTTGATTCAAGGCTACAATGGGGTTCTCATTTGACTTCTCTTGCGGGGCGGCTAAGTTCAGCAGCCTATGCCATTAGAAAAATCCGTCAGTATACTGATGTAGATACCGCTAGACTGGTTTATTTTAGTTACTTTCATAGTATAATGTCTTATGGCATTTTACTGTGGGGACGGGCTGCAGATATTGAGTCTATATTTATTCTGCAGAAAAGAGCCATCAGGGCCATATATAATCTTCGTAAGCGCGATTCTCTAAGGGAACTGTTTAAGGATATTGGCATCATGACGGTACATTGTCAATACATCTACGAAAACATAATGTACGTCAGAAAAAATCTGCACCTTTTTGGTAAAAGGGGTGACAGACATAATTACAGTACTAGAAATAGGGACCAACTAGTTCAGCCAGGTTTCCGACTCGCTAAAGTAGACTCATCTTTCATGGGGTACTGTTTGAGATGCTATAATAAAATTCCACAAAGTATTCTTGAACTGAATGAGACGAAATTTAAAACATGCATTAAACGCACACTATGTAAGCAAGCATATTACAAGTTGAGCGATTATATCGCTGATAAAAATGCTTGGCTCAATGCTGGTCCTACTCCACAAGGACAGGGGCGCATAAATTGATAGCATTAAAATGTATTGTTGGAGCTGCTGAAGATTGTACAACTATCTTTGCATTGTATAGATTCAACCTCTTTAGTATTATATAAATGCATAGCCCATATTGTGTGAGTACTATGTACTAGAAAGCTATCATTCACTGGAAACCTACGTCTTTTCTTGACTTGAATGTGCCCTGGCGGTTTAGAGTATGTCATGCTCACTCAAATGTCTCGCTGATGGTGGCGCATGTGTCGGATCATTTAGTTCCCTTCAAAATGGTTGAGTTGAATGGTGCTGATCCATGCGTCATGTCCGTGAACGGGCGCTGTCGGTTGTGACTGGTCATCTCTTAGTTGCCATGGCTTATTTGAATGAATTATTTTGAATTGTATTTTTGTTGTTTGTGTGTTTTTGCTGTGGACACTTTTAACGTGCACATCTTGCTACATTGTTCTCACATAATATACCATCTCAACATGAATGATGTAACCAAGATTATGTAACAATATTCTGATTTAAAAGAGTGTCCATGGAGTTTCTTGCCCGTTCTTCTCCATAGAGATCTACGCTAGGGAATGGGCAACTACAGTACTTTCACAGTTTTTATGTCTTGTGACTGGGACTGTAGCTACATTTAATTTTCATCTTTGTTTCGACAGTTCAAAAGTGCCTGTAACTGGCTTACTTGAAATAAATGCTTTGATTTTGATTTTGATTTTGATTTTAAAAAGTAATTGACAGTTTGACAATTTGGCGTGTCATAACATGAAAATTATGATATTTTATTTCAGCAATTTTTAAGTTAATGAGTAGTAATTACAACAATTTGTTGAGTGTAAAAATATAGGTAAACAAATAAAAAGGATGATAAATAGTAAATGATGAATATAAAGTGTAAGTATAGCATAATACTATAGTGTATGGGTGTACTCATAAGAGTATATGTTGTCGTGTGTGTTACAAAAATTATGTAGTGAATGCGTGGGTATGAGTAAGCAGGAGTGTAAGGGTATGTAGGTGAGCTATGTAGAGAGTGTATATTTGTTTTCTGTGCTCTTAGCCGCATTCTTAGAGTTGTATGGATAGTAGATGTTTAGTCTCCTCGTTGCTTAATTTCTGCAAATATTGGCTTACTTTTAGTTCGCATTGTTTTTTAGTCAAGGGATATATATTATGTATTGTTTTGTTAAGCTTATTATAGAGGTAAGGGCCTAGAAAGCTTACAAATCTTTTACCAAAAGTTGTTTTAAATGTGGTTAAATAGCCGCAAACATGATATTTACGACGTCACTATTATAACATTGGGTTGTAGGGCTGTTTTTTATGTTGTTGCAGGATAATTTTATGTAGGTATAAATAACTGTCTAACTGTCACCTGTAACCTCGCACAACTGGAACAGTGAAATAGTAGGAAAACGCATCGGTTTAAACGTGCTAACTTTTAGTATAGCTCCCTGGGCGACTTCAGCTGCCTTTAGCGTGGTTTTGCAGATACCTCCCCAGGATGAGATGCAGTAGGTAAGAAGGGACATACACAGAGCCTGATATATTCGCTTCAGCAGTGCAGTGCAGTGTGATTTTTAAATACATAAATTAATTTTCGTACTCTGTTACAAAGAATTTTGACATGTTCTTTAAAGATAAGGTTTTTGTCTAAAGTAATACCAAGGTACTTCAGAGTATTAACGCGTTCCAGAAGTGAGCATGCACTACTATCCGCAGAAATGCACTCATGTGAGACAATTCGTAGGTCGCCTCGAATATTCACCGCCTGCCTAATGCTATACTTTATAGTTTCATCTACGTTTAACGTAAGTATGTTATTCTGCAGCCATCCCTTAGTCGCATCAAAGCCATTTTGTGCGTTAGTGAAGACCTCCTCCCAACTATCACCCGCAAACACGAACGCGGTGTCATCCGCAAAAGAGATAATTTCACCTTTGGTGAGTTTAAGACAGGTAAGCTCATTTATGTACACGAGGAATAAGGTGGGCCCCAGTTTACTTCCCTGAGGCACGCCGTGTGTAACAGGAAGGTGTGTACTTTTGTGTTTATCCACTCGAACACACTGAGTTCGCCCAGAAAGGTAGCTTTTGAAAAGTTCAAGCTAGGTGCCCCTGACTCCCAGTGCCTCCAATTTATTGAGTAAGAGGGAGACAGAAATCGTATCAAATGTCTTTTCCAGGTCAAGAAAAATAGAGAGACATTTTTTTCCTTTGCCCAGATTAGAACTAATAAAATCTATAAGTTTGTTCACTGCCTGTTCTGCAGATTTCCCTTGCCTAAACTCGTATTGATTTACTGAAAGCAGTTTATTTTTTCGAGATATAGACGGATGTTTATAATTTTTTCTAGATATTTTGATATTGTGGGAATTTTGAATATTTACTGTCCACAATTATTTCACTTCACTTAATCACGTCGGGGTCACCACTTTAGTGTTTGCGTGTTCTTATTTAAATCATGAGTTCTGTGACTTTGGAGATGGGTGGTGACCTTGAAGAAATCAAATAACTTGTTGCGAATATATACTGAGTTTAATACGTTACATAAAATACATGTTAATTGTACCGCGATGGGAGACCGACTGTGGCGACGCGACACGGTGTGTGTGGCTTCTGGCCACTTTTGCTGACTCGACTTCTTGCTACGTATAGGGTCGCCACAGTAGTATGGAAATTGGTCTATAGTTGTTTATACGACTTCTGTCTCCGTTCTTGTAGATCGGGCACACTTCTGATCGTTTTAGGGAATCGGGGAACACTCCAGTTTTTAAACAATCATTGACTTTTTTCTCCAAGGGATGTACGAGAATATTTTTATGTTGTTTTAGAAATCTACTGCTAATGTGATCCCACCCTGGTGCACTTTCTGTTTTTAGACCCATGATAAGATGTCCAATCTCGTATATGTCTGTCTCAGTTAAGACGAAAGAATAGGGGACATTTAGAACTTTATCTTGGGTATTACTCAGTGATGGTTGATTCCGTAAAGTAAGATTTTGTTGACAAATTTTATCCGCCAGTGAGCTACCCACATTAATAAAATAGCTGTTTGCTTCGTGAAGTGATTGGTCAGGAGAAGATGAGAGAGTTAGTAGATCTTTATGGTTTTGTGTAGATTTTGTTGTGTGTGTGATGTTTTTGATGACTTTCCATTATTTTTTATTGTCGTTATGTGATTCCAGGAGTTGGTTTAAAAAAAAAAAGAAAATTTATTCATATTCCCTATTGTGTGAGGAATTTGTTTGTAGCATTTTGGAGTTTACGCGGGCACAATCACACACGGGACATAAACACTACTGGCGAAATGAGGGCAACAATAATACCTTTGTCTAAGTGACTACCCCTTCGGTGATTACAGGCGTGATGTTGTGTAGACTTGGATTCTCAGATAGACGTAAATAGATCAGGTACTAGTTCCCCAACTGCTGGGGCACATAGTAACTTCGCAATCTTGCTCAGTACCAGCACAAACACAGCCTGGAGATAGTTTCTAGTTTAGTATTGACATTATTTTTGTCTTACCCCCGAATACTGAAACGTCACTCAAAATTTAAGGGCTGCTTAAAATTTGAGAAGCTCCTAAACTTTAAATTTTGTATGGCCAAACGTCACTTTTGAGTATCTGTTAAATATAAGTGCAACTTAAATTTTGAGTGACGTTTCAGTATTCGGCCATTAGTCTATTTGATTGTCCAGCTGCTGCTCTCTCGCTCGCTCGCTGCGCTCGCTCCGCCGTAAACGAGATCAGATCAACACCCTACCTTCACCGCGGTCTACCTCGACGGCGATTTCCTCCGATAGGCGTCTAGTGAGTGAAAATTGTTGCCCGGGCGTATTCCTGCTAGGTACGTGGCCAGCCCACTCCCACTTCAGCTTGCCTGTTTTTTCTCCAACATCTGCAACTTGAGTGATGGAACGCAGGGTAGTCGGTGACCTTTGTTTGATTGATTTAGTGTTTTTGTCACCGACTTTTGAAGCTTGACCTTTGTTTGATTGATTTGGTATTTTTGTCACCGGCTTCTGAAGCTAAAGTTACTTTTTTCCACATTTTTTTCTTTGTTTTTTTTTTTTTTGTTTTTCTTTTCGTGTTTTTTTTAAGTCGGTTTTTATTTTTGCAAAAACGTTTTTTTTTTTATACTTAAATTTTTAGTTGTTCCCAAACAAGTCGCCATGAATTTATTTTACATTATTAAAAATACATGTCATGGTAATAGGCTTATCCCCAATAAATGGAACTTAACATTTATTTAATTACAACGGTTTTATTTAAACCAATTACTGTTACTAAAATACCGAACTAAAACTAGAACTAAAAGAGTAAGAGATAACATACAATTAAAATATACAAAATAACAAGGTTGAAAGGTTCACACATTCATAAATTCCTCTCACAATACTTCTGACATGCTAATAAAATGTCGAAATCTAGGTGTAATGTACACATCTGCGTACCCCCTTAGAGCATACGGGCATGATGTTACGTCATGATGTTGTATACAATAAACATCGAAGCGATTGCATCAATCATAACAAATTTGCCGTCTATTTTTGAGGAGTTCCACTGTATATCTACGAAGATCAGCATTATATCTTCACCAAATTTAAATAGAACCACCTTAGGAGTATAAATAAAAAAGAATTTCGAGAATCGTGCCACAAATGGGGAAGGAATCGGGTCACATACAAAAAAAAAATACATACACACGAACAAATAACCTCCTCTTTTTTGAAGTCGCTTAAAAATATAGGTATAATTATATCGTTTCAAATGTTTCGACTTCGAAGTTACTTTTTTTCCCCTTTAACGAAACCTACCACAAGTTTGGCTAGTAACGCGGGCCTGGGACAGAAACCATCACCGCCACTTATGATAAAATATTAACAGAGTGCACCGTTTATTATCTGCCATAGTATCAGCGCCATCGCGTGCGGCCGACGAAGTCGGATAGCTTCGTACCCTCACGCCACAGCCGCAAGGAGCTAAACTACATGCTCGCGGTATTTCTGATCCATTACCGTCATTATGTTAACAATTCATAAAGAGCCTTAATCTTAGTGAAAGAGTTGTATATATGCTGGATACTGTTTCATTTCTGAATTTTAATTGAAATATAAGTGAACTGTGCATCAGTGGAAACATTTTGACAGGCAGTTTAATTGGTGTAAATTTTCCCACTGATAATTATGTGCTTGTCCTTCTCATCTTAATACCCCCGCGTTGCGTATCGTTTGCTTGGCAAGCTATAACACACAAACGTTCAGTGTTACGACTCACAACTCGCTGGAGGTATCGTGCATCTATTACATGTTATACTTTTATTCCCAGTTCAGCGTATAAATGCTCTTATTTGTTTGTGTCATAAAACCTCTCGTAATATAGGTTTTGTCATAAAAAAGTGAAAAGATTCCGCTTGTATTTTACGTGCATGCCTTAATAGAACTGGTTGCGGAGTTTTATTCGCGTTCGGACAGGCGCTAGGGGCCTGTGGGTGCAATAAAACGAGCCAGCGGTTCATAGCTATTCGGTATTACTTATGTAAAGTTATTTGCGTATTTATCCCGTTGTGTCATAAATAGAAACTCGTAGCGTTTTTCAAGCTCGTGGCCGAATGTTCAAAGCATTGAGTGAGTCGCGTGGGTAGTAGATTTACCTTTACACTCCAATAGATAATTCTGAAACTTGACTTTCGTTCGGTTTACCAATAGATCCTAAGATTAGACAACTTGTGCGGAAAAGTTCCACTATCACACGAAATAAATCATCGATTTGCCAGATTCGAAAGAAGGCAATGGATGGATATGTCTCAATCTCAATTCGTACCAACTGTAGAAGTGTGAACTAAATAAAAACAACTTATTATTAGTTTATTGGTAGATTTTGTGTTAAAGTTGATGTTTTCAGTGACCTTCATATCTTTTAAAGCTATATTAATAGCTTGCTGTTCCAAGGAATAACCTCGAAGTAATACGGTGCTTACGATTGAGAATATTATTCTTCTGGTTTGAATAGCGAGCGGCGCTTTTTAATATTGGCGGCATTTGAATACAGATGAGGCGATGTCACGGCAGCGCCTTTGAGAGCGCCTTGGGCTGCTAAAGGCTCACATTACGCATTTACCGTTGGCGCCGGCGTATCGCTGCTGGCGAATTCTTTCTCAAGTTCCCCTGTTGTGACATCACTATTTACTATGTTAATAGTGTGCGTACCACTAGTTTGTCTTTGTTTCCGGTTTCCATCTGTCACTCTATTGAGATGCTCACTGCTATGTCCGATCCCGTCTGTGATACTGCATGTCTTATATTTTATGTCAGCGTCAAATTGTAAAACCCGTTAAATTGTAATCTGTCTAGTCAGATTGTAAACTGTCGAAATATTGTCGTGTTAATAAACCAAGTGTACCTTAAGGTATCTTTCTTTCAACCAACCACCATAACATAACACCTGGTGACCGCGATTTGTGTCGACGATGAGCGAAAAGCGACCAATGTTTATGGATATGGACTTACTTTCAAGACTTTCTTATCGTTCGTCATTATTTAAAGATCTTCAGGAAAATGTTAAGCGAATTTATATTAATTTCAGAAAAGAAATACCCACAACGCAAGTTAGGCCTGTCTCCAAACATACATCGACACATCGGTATCAGATGGAAAAAATTTTCAAACATTCCTAGATGCAACAAGTTAACAGGACGGGTTTTTCTTTCACAATGTGTAAGACAGTGACTTAATTTGCTGTTGTTGACTTTTGTCCTCAGGGAAATTTATTACAAAGATTAGGTTATGAACTTTAACTTTAGTAAACAAAGTATCAAACGCCTCAGCTTGTGACAGACACCGCGCAATCGATGAGTCAACTAATCAAAAATTATTATCTTTTCAGAAATCACTCTTAATGCTGATCTTGTCGGAATATATTGAGGATAGATTTTCTGACCGAGATGACAACTTACTGACGTCGATAGCAGGGTGTTGCTGGAGCGCAGTGTTTCCCAGGGCGTTTCATCTTGTGCCTATGTCTAAAATTGGATTTCGTGCTACATAAATCACACTCGATAAATCAACTCTATAACGTTAAAAGTTTTCAGTTCATCTGTGAAACACACCGCGAGGCAACAGTTCAACGAGCCATGTCATTTAGTAGTTCGCGTAATAGATGTCTCGACAAATCGCCTTTACTCTCACCACTCAAACTTTGCTAACACTAATTACGGAGACCGCTCTTGTGTACATAGATAGAGCCGAGCGAAATGCCTGCACACGCTACGCTTCCCGCTCGCTTCGCTCAATGAGCGTGGTGTGAAGGAACAGTTCTTACCAAAACAAAATCCCACCTTTTCAATTTGTGAAGTTGTCCCGGTACTGCAGGTGCTGCTACGCTACTTATCCTACCTAACCTAGGCACAGGTAATCCTAGGAGGATATTAAATAAAAAGTAGGTAGGCAGTAAACTGGAACATTTTTTATGAATTAAATGACTCGGTAGGCAGACGAGGGTCGATCAAAGTTGGGTAAGGGCCTATACAGCGATTAACCTCCTCACTGGTCTAGCACTCCCCTGACGTCACTGGCCGCTGCAGGAGACGAGTGCTCGCGCGTCGATCGCCAGGTCAACTGCTGGTGTAGGTTCGCTGGTTGTCCCGCTACTGTCCACCACGGGGAAGCCGGGAATAAATGTGTACATGAAACCCTGTAATGCGCAATAAGCGAAAGCATTACACGCTGGCCGTAGACGGTGAGCACCCACAGCAACGTTGAATAGGGAAGCACTAATATGTAGATGTGTTGCTGTGGATGTTCACTATCAGATACGGAGATGACAATAATTTCGGTTACTTAGCCGTTAATTTAAACATTTGAAATTTACAACGGAAATAAAATAATAATATGCAAGAATGATATAATTCTGAAAATGTGGGGTAGAACTACAAAGAGAAAACAAGTAATGAGCGTCTAATAGAAACAAAGATAAGCAAGAACACAAATGAAAAGATCACCAGGTAGGCAACGCGAAAGAAACCGTTACGGTTTGCTAAGCTACTGGCTAATTATAATTGTGCAACACTTACCCAATCGGGGTTTAATTCACACACACAGAATATGTTTTAACGTTGAGTATTGTTCAGTATATTTCTGAATTACGATTAAATGTCGAGGGAACGGTAGGGACGCCTTCGAAAAAAAACTTAATCGCGATTACGATATCAATTCGTATTAGGGACCGTGAAAAAGCCTGACGTGCGCTCGCCTCGACAACCAGAATCGTCCTGCCGGCGGCGACGTGGAAGTGTCTGTCGCTATGGACCTTGCCCCCGCGCCGAGAACAAAGGAATTCGTTTCTGGGTGCCTAATATGTCGCTCGTTTAAACATGCGTGGTGATAAACTGTAGCTGGCCAGAAGTCTGATTTGATGCGTTCATTATTAGTTTATTTTTTATTTTAATATTGTAAATAGTTTTTTTATAAATAATATTATTGTAAATAACTTTCTTATGTTTATTATTTTTATTATTATTATATATTATTAAGAATTAAGACATGTAACAATTAATGTTACAAAGTATACACACCTTCTTTTAGTACATGGAATACAAAGTTTATCAGATCAACACAAACAAACGTCATAACAAACATCACGCAAGCAAGTGACTATTACGTTTGACGATAAAAAAAGAGATAACCAGCTCAGTGATACAGACACCGATGATTAAGATGACAACGGAACTTCATCAACACATTTAGATGAAAATACTCAACGGATCGAACCAGTAAACAATGAAAGTGACTACGAATCTCTTTCCGGGTTATCCAATGATGACGATGATGATGAACCTGTACATAATGATGTTGCTCAAAACGTGACTAATGAAGCGAGATCTTTGAGAGATAGAACTAATATCACAGCTCCTAAGAGCTACGATGATTTTATTTTGGCAGCTATTGAAGAAATTGAAAACCTTCACAAGCCTATGGAACCTATCACCTTTAAAGAAGCATTAGAATCTCCTGACCGAAACAAATGGCAAGAAGCTATGAAAAATGAAATGGCATCTCTGAACGATAGCCAAACCTGGGATCTGGTTGATTTACCTAAAGGACGAAAAGCCCTACCTTGCAAATGGGTATATAAAGTTAAAATGAATCCTGATGGTTACGTCAAAAGGTACAAATCCAGGTGGTTATCAAGGGCTACTCTCAGTAACATTTTCACGTGGTGGCCCCCGACGCCCGAGGCGTCTCCCGCGGCGGCCGGGACGCTGTGAGGTTCTCTCCCTCTCACGTTCCGCCACCTCCTTCTCTAGCATTACTGCTTCGCAGAAGGAAGTGACGGCGTCCCATTCCGTCTCGCTCCGGACCATGGCTTGCACCAGGGCCGGACGCGAGAGGTCGCCGCCGCCAATCGCCGCTTCGAGGACACGGCGGTGCTCCGCCCACGCGGGGCACACCTCCACCGGGCGTTTCCTCCCGCCCGATTCGGTGCAGGAACCTCCCGAAACAACCGTGTCCGGTGAGGACCTGCGTCAGGCGGAAGGTGAGGACGCCGTGGCGTCTCTCAAGCCACTCCTCAAAGAAGGGACTTACCGCCACTATTGGGGCGTGCCCTACTCTCAGTAACCTGGAGTAGACAACGATAAAACGATCAGTCCAGTGGTTCGCCTGAGCACTGTGCGAGCACTACTTGCCATGCTTCGTCAACAGCTTCCCTAAACGGCACAGTTGAAGAAGAAATTTATATGAAAGCCTGCTGGTTATCAGGATGGCACAAAACGAGTCTGAAAGCTGAAACGCAGTCTATGCGTTGTTGGAACACCTACATTACAGAGTTCTTAAAGAAATCTAAATTTCAACAAGGTGAAGAAGATTCATGCTTGTATGTTCCAGTTAAAGGACAATCCAAAGTCTTTATTAGTCTTTACGTTGGCGATGGACTAGTAGCGTACAACACAACCAAAGCAGGAGACGAGTTCATGAAGGACTTAAAAGCACGATTCAAGATAACTACTAAACCTGCATCATATTTCCTTGGGTTAGAAATTGACGTGCGCAAGGACCAGACCATTACATTATGTCAGAAGATCTACACAAAGAAAGTTTTGGAAAAATATGGAATGTTCAATTGCAAATCAGCACCAACGCCCATTATCAAAGAGCATGAGACGGGAGAGGATAAGAACACGAATTTGCCGTACAGACAAGCCGTGGGTGCTTTAGCATATTATCAGTAGGCACAAGGCCTGATATTTCATATGCTGTAACGTAGGTGTCGCATCCAGAAATTTTGGAGCACCCACTAAAAAAGATGTCATGCTGGTAAAACGCATGTTTTGATTCTTGAAAGGGGCCCAACAGAACGGGCTGACTTACACGAAGGAGTCACCCTCATATTTGGTCTGTTATAGTGACTCAGATCACGCAGAAGACCAGACTACCGGCAGATCGACATCTGGAACGATGTGCTTATTCTCTGGAGCTGCTATTAGCTGGAGAAGCCAGAAACAAAAGACTGTCGCCATTTCCTCAACGGAAGCGAAAGTGATAGCAGCCAGTGAAGCTGCTCAACAGATTATATGGTTAAATAGACTATTGTTACGAGCTGGGTATGGGATAAATTAATTACTACCGATTAAACAACAAATAACTTTATTTAATTACAAAACACTTATATCTCAATCACAAATACACTACCGATCACTATTCGCTTAGATATCGCACTTCTAGTTCACTTCGATTCGCTTCTTTGTGTAGCCAAAATCAGACTGCCTGCTCCCGCAAACACGTCGACTATTCAAAATCAAAATCAAAATCAATTTTATTTGTGTAACATAGGTAATGAATATAGTTCTTAAATTAAAATAGGTCGCTATGTTATGCCAAGAGGCGTACAAATATTTGGTTGCATGCGAATCAAAAAATATAAATCATGCGAGTGGTAAACACAAATTATTTAGTAGGTATGTCAAAATTAATAGCATGATGATAAAAAAAAAAAACAAAAATGATAAAATGTCACAATATAAAGTAATTACTACAGTCAATGTTTAGTTAAATAATCATATCATAAATTACCATTGCTCTCAATATTCTACTAGAAATTGTCGATTGCGTGTATTCTCCAGTCAAAAATAAATAAATAAGTCTACATTAGTTTATCATTCAGAAATTCATCAATCGTATAATAACATTTTTCAATTAACAACAGTTTTATTTTTTTTTTGAATTGTGTAACATTCAATTTTTTTATTACATCTGGCAATTTATTGTAAATGCGCGGTGCCATGCCTAAAACACTCTTTCTCACTAAGGCCGTCTTACAGCGCTGATTGCTTAAAGAGTTTGCGTATTGGCTACGAATCGCAACATCTCGTAAAGTCGACCCTTTTTCGAACAACCTCATGTTTGTTTTGACGAAAAGACTTATTTCAAAAATATATAATGATGGTAAGGTAAGTATTTTCAGCGATTTAAAGAATGGTACACAACTATCATCAATTTTCAGACCACACATCGATCTTATGCAGTTATGCATCTTTTTTGTGCCTTAAAAACGACATCTTTATCTGTAGAATTGCCCCAAAAAACAATACCATATCGCAAAATTGAGGCTACTAGGCCGTGATATGCAACTAGTAGCGCATCCATATTTATTTTTCTAGCAATTTGGAAAAGTGCGTATGCTGATTTATTTATTTTCTTACTTAGGTCATCTATGTGGGCCTTCCAGTTAAACTGATTATCAAGCAACAAACCTAAGAATTTTGCTACTTTAACTTCTTCAATGTCACAGTTACTATGTCTAATATTTACTTTTGGTACTTCAGTTCTTTGGTGAAAGTGCATTATTTTGGTTTTCTTTAAGTTATTAACTAAATTATTTTTATTAAGCCAATTAATTATGTCAGATAGTGTATTATTTATGTCAACTTGATAAATATTGCGATCAATACATTTCACTATGGCAGTACTGTCGTCTGCAAACATAACCATTTGATGTTGAGTCACCTTTGGCAGATCGTTTATATAGATCAAGAAAAGAGGTGGCCCAAGGACGCTACCCTGTGGGACACCAAACTTGATTAATCTAGAATGAGATAAAAACTCTTTTCAACTTTTGTTTTTTCACATATTCTTGCAATCTCTGTACATTGTATTCTGTTGGAGAGATAGGATTCGAGTAGTTTTAAAATGTTACCTCTGATACCGTAGCTACGCAGTTTCTCCAACAAGATGTCGTGCTGTACGTAATCGAAGGCTTTGGTCATATCTGTGTAGATGGCACAAATAGGAGCTTTTTGGTCTACTGCCAACATAGTGCTACGTAAAAAAACAAAAATAGCCATGTTGATCGTGGTATTCTTTCTAAAGTCATATTGTTCCTTGCATAATAAGTTAAATTTGTTGAGATAGTTATACAGAGACTTATAAATATTTTTTTTGAAAATCTTGGAAAATACAGAAATTTTAGCTATTGGCCTATAGTTCTTTATATCAGTTTTATTATCTTTTTTATGAAGTGGTTTAATAATAACTTTCTTCACGTCGTCTGGATAAACCCCGTCAAGAATGCAAAGGTTCACAATATGCGCTAATACGGGTGCTATAAGTTCATTTACAAATTTTATCACCTTTGTTGACATACCGTCAAATCCTATAGCACTTGTATTTTTAAGTGATCTTATAGGCGAAATCATGTCGTTTGTTAGAACCGGCTGCATAAACATTGATTGGCTTGTCAGATTAACTAATTTACTGTCGAATTCTATGTCAGTTTTAATATTATTCTCAATGTCATCTATAAAATAATTATTAAATGCATTTGCAATGTCAATAGGTTTTGAAAAGGTGTGGTTACATTTATTAATTGTTATTATTTGTTCTTTAGGAGAATTATTTTTAGGTCTATTGACAATTTGCCATGTAGCTTTCGACTTATTCTTCGAGGTTTTTATAAAGTAATCATTTTGAGCTTTTTGTGTGAGTCTTATAATTTTCCTATATTGTGAAGAGTATTTTATAAAGTTGGTTTTATTTTTTAATACAGGATTTAGTCTATATGTCCACAGTAATTTTCTTTGTTTTTTACTACAGCTTTTTATGCCGCTCGATACCCATTTTACGTTTTTATTAGTATGAATAGTTATTATTTTATTAGGGAAGCAAAGTTTGTAGAATAGGGAGAACGTTTCATAAAATCTTTTGTAAGCTATATTGGCATCGTTACTTGCATATACATCCGTAAAGGTTAAACTTCGAATGCATTCTCGGAATTTTTTGAGGTTCTCTGTGGAGTAGTCTTTTTTTATAATTTTCCAGAATTTTAAGCGGCATGTTCTATTTATGGGAACCCTGAGTATCTGTGACGTGTGATCAGAAAGGATAAGATCTATAACTTCAGCTTTACACCCTCTTCGCAAGTTATGCGCAAAATGATCGATACATGTGTTACTACTGAGCCTGGTAGGTTGATTTATTTCTAATGTCAAGTTGTAACTCAGTAAAAAATTCTCTAGTTCCAAAGTAATCCTATTCTTTTTTAACGTATCAATATTTAAATCGCCAAATAAAACAATTTTTTACTATTTAACAAACATAACTTATTCAAAACAATGTCAAGCTTATCATAAAATGTCAAGTAATTGTATTTAGCAATTCTATAAACACAAATCACAATAATAGAATGAGTTGTCAGTTCAATTCCAGAAATTTCAAAAACGCCTGACACAGAGTGCCTAGCAATATCTGGCAGTTCTTTATATTGATGCCCAGTTTTAACTAGAATACAAGTCCCTCTGCGATTTGATTTGCGACAAAAGAAAGCAGCGGGATGGAAACCAGGAACGTACAACAAACTCTCATGGCCAGATGTAATAAAATGTTCAGTTATACAGAGAACGTCTACAATAGTTCCTTGATTTTCAAGGTTTTTCAATTGAATAGTCAATAAGTCCGATTTGTTCAGCAAACCGGCAATATTTTGGTGCATAATATTGAGAGAATTACGTTTGTTTATTATTGTTTGTATCACACTGGAAACAATTATTGGGCAGTAAACACTTCACTATACTTAAGTTTAGTGGAAAAAATATAGTTTTTATAGCAGATAATTAATTCTACGACATTAAATTACTAAGGGCACAACTTAGTGGTTATTGTATATGGCGGCCGAACGTTCGAGAAAGATCCACGACTTCCTCGAACCTTCTGTAGGTCCCTACATCATTGAGACTCGCCCTTCCTTCCTACCTACTACTACCTACCTACCTACCTACCTACTTGTAGGTACGGGTACGAAGTAACACCATTCAAGGATATGTCCAAGAACACAGAGAAGCCGGTGCTATACCTAGATAATGAGTCAGCTATTAAACTTGCTAAAAATCCGCAATACGAATATCACAAACGGACTAAGCACATCAAGCTGAAACATTTCTTTGTGAGAGAATGTGTTAGCAACGGAGACTTAAATGTCCAGCACGTTCCGTCGGAGTTGCAGTTGGCCGACATGCTAACGAAGCCACTGTTTGGCCCTAGGCTACTAGATCGGGGGGCACGGCAGTGCCCCCGCCAAGTCGAGCGTGAAGCAAATACTGCCGTACCATCCTTTACTGGAACCATTTAGCCGCATTTTCAGGCCCCTATTTGAGAACCTCTGGATAAGACCAGAACGCAGAAATTTTCGTCATCCAGTAAGCTATAATGACATACTTAAAATCCCAATTTCAAGTCTGTAGGTCATTTAGTTCCGAAGTTAAGCGAAAGCAAAGTTTCGCATTTATGACACTCACTCACTCACTCACTCATGATCATATTGATCATCAGAATAGAACTAGTACTTCCTTTAAACTCAGAGAGCTGAAATTTGGTACAGAGTTAGGGTTTAATGGCCACATAAAGGGAAAACTATAAAACTAGGATAATCGAAGATCTGGAGTACCTGGTGACCCTGATTAGAAAACACAAGAGCCCTTTACAAAAAATATTCAACTTGGCAAGCCGCTTCATTTGATGTCAAAAATCGAAGGTCTGAAGTATCTGATGAAGAACCCTCAGCTGGTCTCAGCTGTATTAGAGATATGGTTATGCCCCCTTCTACTATTGGTACATAAAAAAATCGAATGTCATTGCAAAAATTCAGCGTAGTGGGACACATCTTCTAATCTAATTTAATCTAGCCTATAGCATCCCACTGCTGGGCGAATGCTTCCCCTTCTGCTTTTAATACGCATATAAATAAAATTTAAGGAAAACTCTGGATAAGACTAGACTGGCTTTTATACTTATACTTACAAGTTTACAAGAAGAAATAGTCGCACGATTAACTTTATTCTAATCGAACATTACACAAATTAAATAAACAAATTACACTAAAATATTAATTTCGCTCAAAATTTGGTTAAAATATAATGCATTGGACTAAGAGTGGCGGTGATACCCTCACACTTCGCTAGATAGCGCTGACTGTATTTTAAAACGCGCTTACGTTTGTTTTTCCGATAACCTTATATGGCGAAGTGGCAACCGGCCGCGTTACAGTCGTTTACGACATTCCTCTACTGCGCTTGAAAACGTTTGCTAGGGATTAGGAGGGATTATTTGCATTTCGTTGATTTCGCTTATTATTTCGTGAGGTTTGCTAAGGTTAATTAGCAGGTTGTTACTATAACAATTCGAAGATTTGAATAGGTTCGGAATTTTATGATTAGTGACGGATTACTGATTAATCTGAGATCATACCTATACTATAACAATGTAACTTGTGGAGATGAATAAACGTTTTTATTATTATTTTTGGAATGTGCTTTTGCTTCTCAGCTTACTGGTACTTCCAACTACATGTACGGGTCGAGACCAAAGTAAATGCAGCGTGTGGTGTGTTATGTTGAGAGTGTGTTGTGATGAGGACCTATTTCGTTTTCTTCTATTTGCATGAACTTTTTGACAATTCGGCATGTATTTAAAATTACGGCTTTTTGTAGGGTAATGTAGAGCGTTTCTTTTAGACTAAGTAATTTAAGGCTATGGAGAAGGTGATTCGGAATAACACCAGTTGTAGAGAGAACTATAGGGACGACATAAACTTTTTCCTGTCGCCATATTCTTGTTACTTCCTGTTTGAGTTCTGCGTATTTACTAATCTTTTCGGTGATTGTTTTTTGTATGTTGTGAGTGTTGGGAACTGCGATATCTATTAGGTAAGTGACTTTATTTATTTTATCTTGCAGTATAATATCTGGTCTATTATAGTGAATTGTCCTGTCGGTAAGAATGGCGCGGTCGTAGTAAAGTTTATGACTATCATTTTCGAGCGTCGCTTGTGGTGTGTAATTGTAGTATGGAGTGTTTGTGTCTTGTATGAGTGAGTATTGAACTGCCAATCTTTGGTGAATAACATTTGCTACCTGATTATGCCTGTGTGTGTAGTCAGTCTGCGTCAGAGTTGTGCATGCTCCTGTTATGTGCTGGATGGTTTCTCGCTGCGTGTGACACTTGCGACATTTATCATTTCTTACTGAAGGATCTTTGACAATGAATTTTCTGTAGTTTTTGGTATTAATAATCTGGTCTTGTATTGCGATGATAAATAAATCCTTCAGTTTCTGGGAATAAATTACCTATTTTGAGCCTTCTATTTGAGGCAACTGCGTTGACGTGTGATTGTTCTAAGTCATGGGGATGTCGGCCATGAAGAACTTTTTTCTTCCAGTCATAATTTTTTTGTGTCTGCGGGTCTTCGTTAATAATGTGTGAAGTGTCTGATTGTTCATATAAGTTTAGTGGAGTGTAATTATGATCATTTTGGGCTATGGCTTTATGGATGTTACTAGTTAGAGATTTTGTGTGAAAGAAAGTTTTTAATCTAGAAACTTGTTTCCACCATAGGTACTGTATGTCTATTAGGCCTCTCCCTCCGTTTTGTCTTTTTATGGTAAGTCTCTCTATGGCAGATTTAGGATGCAAATTATTATGTTTTGTAAGAGTGGTGCGTGTGGTTCGTTCTAATTGCTCTGTGTCTGTTTTTGACCATTTAATAACTCCGAATGAATATGTTAATATGGGGATGGCAAATGTATTTAAGGCCTTGATGAGATTTTTTCCAGACAATTGGGTTTTACATACAGCGTAGAGTCTCCTCTTGAATTCTGCAGTAAGTGTCTCTTTAATCGTGACGTGATCTAGTCCCTTCAATTGTGTGTACGCTAAATATTTGTATAAGTCGGAGGGTTCCATTGCTGTTATGGTGTCTGTGTTATTTACTGCATAGTTGCCGGGTCGTATCTTGCCGCGTATAATGTGAAGTGTTTTACATTTATCCAGACCAAATTGCATATTAATATCTTGGCTGAACTCTGCTGTAGCTTCTACTAATTTCTTCATATCTTTTTCGGTTTGTGCATATAGTTTAATATCGTCCATGTAAATGAGATGTGAGATTGTTGTTTGTTCTGTGGTGTGTTTGAGACAATATCCGGCCCCGCAACGCTGCGGCAGATGAGACAGAGGGTTAAGTGCGAGGCAGAACCACAGGGGACTCAGAGAGTCACCTTGGTAGATACTTTTCCTGATAAATATTTGTCGCGTAGTAACACTACTTTGATTACAATTTATTTGAAGTGTGGTTTTCCACTGTGTCATTATGTTGGATAGGAATTCTATTATTTTTGAATTTACTTTATAAATTTTTAGCATCTGTATCAACCAGGAGTGAGGAACACTGTCAAAGGCTTTTTTTTTATAGTCAATATTGGTGCAATGAAGGTTTCTATTCTTTGCAGTCGCATGTTTATGTATAGTGGAATCTATTATTAACTGTTCTTTACATCCCATGTGGCCCCGTCTGCCGCCCTTCTACTCCTCCGCCATTATGTTGTGGTGTTCAATGTGTGTGTTGATTTTCATTGTTATTGCTGATGTCAATATTTTATATATAGTAGGTAGACATGTGATGCACCGAATCGGGCGGGAGGAAACGCCCGGGTGTTTCCATTGCGAGGATCGACCGAAGGACACGGTGGAGGTGTGCCCCGCGTGGGCGGAGCACCGCCGTGTCCTCGAAGCGGCGATTGGCGGCGGCGACCTCTCGCGTCCGGCCCTGGTGCAGGCCATGGTCCGGTTCCGAGACGGAATGGGACGCCGTCACCTCCTTCTGCGAAGCAGTAATGCTAGACAAGGAGGTGGCGGAACGTGAGAGGGAGAGAACCTCACAACGTCCCGGCCGCCGCGGGAGACGCCCCGGACGTCGGCGTAGGCGCGGGCCTGTGGACGGTGGGCTATGCTGGCTAGCTCGCCGTCCGTCCGTCTCATGACGACAGGCCGTATCGACGGCGCGTTCGTGTTCCACGCGCGCCTCAAAGAGAGTCAGCAAAAGGAAGGGGTCCGCAAGGACCGATGCCTGCCGGGGTTGCGGGACTGTTCGAAAGAGATACCGTGGCCCCGGAACAAAAAGGGCGATGAAGGAACATGGATGGGTTTTAGTCAGTAAAAGTCTGACACTCCCTCCTGCTCATCCTGCTGGAGAAGTCATTTGATGATTGCCTGTACTGGGAAGGGTGTGGTGAATTTTTAGTTTTAGGCAGCATGTATGTTATGCCCGTTGCAATAAATTCTGGTGTATTTTGTTGTCCTAATATGATTTGTGTTAAGTTTCTTGCTATTGGTTTGTATAATGAAGTTAACTTTTTGAACCAAAAATTGTGTACTTTGTCTATACCACGAGATTTCCAATTATGTAATCTGCCTGTTATATGTGTGATATCGGCCTCTGTAATCTCTACGAACTCCATTTCGTCTTTTGCTCTCCATTTTGTTTCTTCCTCTGTAATCCATGTCGCTTCTTCATTGTGTTGTGCTTGTTCTTCCCAAATACTAGACCAATAAGTTTCCAATTGTTCTTTTGTAGGTTGGTCAGGTGTGTCTGTGTTAGTGTAGTGATTTGTGTCAGTTTTTGGTTTATTTAGGTTTCTGTAGAATATTTTTTCATTGGTGGCAAATATGGCGTTATAATTTTTGCGCTGTTGTGCTTTTTTGTATCTTCTGAGCCTATGAACTTTAAGCGCTAACTTTTGTTTTATATTGTCTAAGAACTTCTCTGGTTTTTTGTTGTTATGCTCGTGCCTCGTATGAATCAAATGGCTTCTAAAAATTGCCTCAACTCTCCTAACCACTTTACTTGATCTGTTGTTGTTAATGTGTTGTGTAAGTCTACCAATATCGGCTCTTAATTTTTCTATGTCTTTTTCTAACCTCTGTTGCCATGCTG
This sequence comes from Xestia sexstrigata, assembly GCA_941918905.2. Lineage (NCBI taxonomy): Eukaryota > Metazoa > Arthropoda > Insecta > Lepidoptera > Noctuidae > Xestia > Xestia sexstrigata. Next base: position 517,076 of record OW799203.2, on the reverse strand, counting down.
GCTTGATATTCTGTTTTGGTCTTGTGTTTCCCGTGTTTTGTGTGATTTTAAAGTTAAGTTCTTCAGATATGACTACTGCTGTGCAATATATAAGTGTGTGTATATCATTAAGTTGTGTTTCGTCGGAAATAAATGGGTTTAAAATGTTTTCATTAAATAAGTTAACTAAACGGAAAAGATTAGGGCTATATCGGAGTTTAGGTAGCCTTGGTCGAATTGCTGGGTCCATCTCAGAGTATTGTGTAAGAGTTATTCTGAATTTATCATGTATTTATTGAATGTATGTATCTGTGGTTAGGTTATGATTTTCGACGATTATTGTCTCAATATCATTTTCTAGGGTAAGGGTTATACTCAGCGGCGTGCAGTCGTCCACCAGGGTGGGCAGGCCACGAAATAGTGATAGCAAAAAAAAAAACGCGCAACTCCACAACGTCCGTCGCTCTACATAATTATGATGGCCCTCAAAGTAGTCACATTTATTGATTTATAACATTTGAAAATAAGCCTGTAAAAACAAAAGTTATAAATACAAGAAGTAAAGAACTCACCACATTATTCAAGGTTTAACTCACGATTTTCTAACGATGCAAACAGAAGAAAGATTCGGCTACCTCTAATATCTTATCCAAGTGAGTGGGTGATAGTTACAGAACACGTCAGTTAATTACCATATATTATTTTTAGATTAATTCTCGTAATTCGGGTACAAATCTACCTTTAGACACAACTTGAAGCTTGTCATTATACGATAATAGAGAAAACTTATTGCCTTTAACTTCTAACAAACACACATTATCAGCACAAACTTCACAAGTAAACACCATCGTTAGGTGAATAAACAATTAATACACAACAAAATTAATATTTTTACACTGCTGTTACTGTTAAATGTACGTTTTTTGTTTCAAAACAAATGTGTAAATAACTTAATATGTTAAAATTAAAACGTTCAAGATCGCGATATAAATTGCTTGTCACAATGAAACAATAATGGCTTCCTTCAGAAAAATATAATTTCTAATTTGTCGATGGATAAATACGACCAAATAAAATTGCATCATTTTCATATCGAGTTGCTTCACAACAGTGATCAACAAAATTTTGCAGGATAATACGAAATTCCACTAATTTATATTTAATTTGGAAAGGAACCGGAACCAACCCTGCTTAGTGCATTGCTGCACGGTAGCCCGCGAAATTCAAATTTCCTCACGTTTTTTGCAATTTGCAGGCCAGTGCTAGGTTGTATGTTGATGATTATATGATTTGCGGCTGTAAGACGTATGTAGTCATATTTTAATCAACATACAACAATTTGAATTTCGCGGGCTAAAGAACATCCACCTTGAATCCTGGCCTTGTGTTGTAGCAGCCAATCATAGCCCAGCTACACTCGCAGGAGTTACCGCCCAAAAATGGCCGCAATCTATACATGTATGCGGTTCATACACACAAAAATATGCACCAATGTGCCGCTGTGTGCGTAAATTTATCAATGGGATTAAGGCGAGTAGACTGCTTGCCTATAAGATGCGTCCGGCGGGTGAGCGTCGAGCTTCGTAGCAACTTCCAGTACAGTGTTAGTTACGTAACACGGGCGCAAAAAATTGCTATAAGTATTCGAACAGGAGTTAGAACTTTTTTTTAATATTTTGTACAAAGTGTTATTTTATTATATAGTTCATTAGTTATAATAATTGCCCCAGTTGGTAGGGTAGGCTTTGTCTAATTGCCTCTTCGTTGCGCACGCCCATGGTTATACTATATATTCAGTTCGTGTGGACGTGTGTGATGTTTGCGTGTTAGCTTGCGATTGATTGTATAGTTGAGATTGAATACTAGGTAGGTTGGATATGTGGTTGTGTTTGTGGTTGTTGGGTAATTTCGGTTTTATTTTGTAATAGTGTTTGTCATTGTCATCTGCTTGTAGTTGTATTCGTGTCTCTTCTTTTAATTGGTCTAATATTTCTTGAGATAAAAGCTTATTTCTAACTATAGCTCTTCTCTGATCTGAAGTTCTTTGTTCTGATACGGTTATCTCGGGGTAGTGTCGTGTAAAAAGCTCATGTAATTGTTGTCTATAGGTGGTCATGTCGGTCTCTAATTTACTGATATAAAAGTAGGTTCGCATGACAAATAGATTTTCTTCTTTGCTCCATCTCATGCGAACTCTTGCTTTTCCAGCCTTGGTGGACGCGGGTAAAAAGGTACATACCCCCCGCGCAGCAGTCAAGGTCGGAGTGGGTGAAACTGAATTTAAACTAATAATGGGGGGTGATGAAAGTGTTGGTGACGATGGTATGGATGGTGATGATCGCCTAGAAGGTGTGTATGATACTGTGCTTGGACTATACGGTTCTACAGGGGTGTCTGTCCTGTCTGTCAGTCTGTCACCATCGTCAATGATTTCGGCTGTAGTATCTTTGTCGGTGGGAGCCCACCTGTTCAACTCCTCACCGCTGACGGATCGCATGCTGTGACACCCAGCGTCAGCTCCAGGTGCGCCCCGGCGATCGCCACCGGGCAGCGGCCCTATACGTTTACTTTTTGAACGAGTCTCCATTTTTTATGGGTTTCCAGAGCCACGATTAGCCATGCCAGTAATTTCAATTTCGTGTGTCCGCCCCCCACGTGATGAGATGTTCAATCAGGACGAGTGGTTGTTTGGGGGGCTTATTATTATTATTATGCCAAAGGATTGTTTATTGGTAATCTGAGATCATACCCCGGGCATACGTGTACAGAGAATGAATAAAGTAAATACGAAAAACTGTTGCTACTGTACAAGAATCAGAACCGGAAAAAAAGAAAAGAAAGATTTGTAATAATAAAAAAACTACTCCTAAAAAGAAAAAAAACTGTGTCAAATAAGAAAATCTAATAAAATAAATCAATACCACGTTTCTACAAAAAGAAGTGAAATCCCACCAAAAACATTCTGTAAAAACTAGCCAAGTCTCGATGGAGCTGCTTGTTTATCTCTAAAAAGTAATGAAATCTAGACAAAGTCGTGCCAAGTCTAAGGTTCCTTACTGCGATTTCTTTATTATTATAGTTAATGTTGTGTGACTTGGCCGTTGAAGGGTACACAAGGGTACAAAACCAGATGCTCCATGACACCATTGCACCAATCTGTCGCCAGAACCGCTACCCATTGACGATGGAAAATGGCCACTTGGAAAGTTGATTCAATAACCAGTCAATTGTAGGCTTGATAAAGCTGCGTATTTCAATAATACTTATGTATGGGCGAGCCTGAAACAAACAGTATAAAAATTCCAGTACAGACGGACTTCTAATCATTGATAGAAGTCCGTCTGTACGTCTATTTTATGTTAGATCGGTGGTCGATTTGACGCTCCAAAAAGAAGAGAGCAGAAGTCAGCATTGTCAATGCTGAATGCATGTGTTGCACAATCAACAACAGCCTAAAATGAGACACTAGCGTCCAATTACCAATACCAGTATGGGCTATTATCTCGCTTAACAAACATAGGTAGTTACAACAGATATAACATTACGTGTAAACAAAATTGACTTGTACCCACTAACGTATGAAGAATGTTCAACGGCCAAGTCACACAACATTAACTATAATAATAAAGAAATCGCAGTATGGAACCTTAGACTTGGCACGACTTTGTCTAGATTTCATTACTTTTTAGAGATAAACAAGCAGCTCCATCGAGACTTGGCAAGTTTTTTTACAGAATTTAAGTTCCAGAATGGGACTCAAGAATTTATTTATAAATTCTTAAAAACGTGAGAGGATGTAAAGTATACACACCTTCATATAGTACATAGTGAAAACTTTATGGACTACCTTATTGCTACGCAACACTATTATCTTTTCTTTCGTGTATTTCTATTGTATTTAACAATTAAACACAATTCAACTACAAGTGAATATAAGTTTTGTGATGCTGTTGTAATGGTTAGTTTCATGTGCTATTTGTTAGGGGTTTCAGCGGTGTTCGTATTGTTGAGCAATGCATTGAGCTGCAGATTGAAATTATAAAGCCTTTTGTTTCATGTGTTCTTTCTAATATTTCCTCCAGATTATCTGTACCTCCGAGGAGGGAAGTAGTTTATGTTCTGCTTCAAATATGGAATAACTCCTAACTCTCTTGTTTGCTTATGCAGACAAAGTTATACCCGGTCGCGCGAGCCTTGCCACTTCTTTTTATTTAGTCCATTATCTTCACTCGTCCATTTTACATTCTGAAAGTCTATTTCTCATTCCGAGTGTAATGTAAGCAGTTATTTGGCCAGGTTCCATCCCCTAAATCATAATCAGACAAGTTAGCTACAGGCTGCGACACAATCTCGGGACGGCGCGCGGCGGTAAACTCGTTGCGCCCACCTGCAAGCATTACCGACCCAATCCGATTCCACATCGCTACCATTGCGAGCGAAAAAAGCGCCCGCAGACCGGCCATGAATATTCATAGCCGATGGCCCGCGCCCCGCACCCCGCACCCCGCCGCCGGGGCGGCGTACACTGCCCACGTGAAAACAGACTCGAGCGTCCTTCGTCTGACTTTTATTAATTTGTTTGTTGAACGAGTTTTGATGTCGATATTTACGTGCCAGACCAATATAATAATTTCACCACACGCTGTGTGAGGACATCTGATATAATATTGAGTGCGAGCCGTTTCATTTGTGGCGAAACGATACACTTCATTCACGACGTTAACTTAATTACACAACAGATAAACTATGACGGTAATCTTAAATAAAATTTATTTATTTATTTTTCAACACACTTGCTCGTAAAGTGAGCCTTATTACATCGTTCTTAGGGCCATAAACCGAACTAAGTATAACTCACACGTGCATAATAATATTACACACTAGTGCATAATAGAATTATCCCTACAAAGTTAAGTTAGTTGATCGTAACTGCAAATTATTTGTTTTTAAATATTTGCATTTTATCACAAAAATTATATTTTTGAAGTAGGCTGTATGACTAGGTATATGTAATCAATCACCTTACATATGGCGCGTGCAACAAAAAAACAACTTGCGCGCCATTTCCCATGATTTTCATATTTTGTTTGTATCGCATTTGTTGCTGTGTAGTAAAACGATTTATGCAATACATATTTGTTTTTTCCTCGTAAGTGTGTTGAAAAAGTGCGTATGCAACTTGCTCACTAGACACTCGGCTGATTTACGCCCTCGCCTACGGCTCGGGCTGCAACCCACAGCCTCGTGTATATAATGAGCAACTTTGCTCACTTGTATCATAATATACTATTTTATGTTGGTACTACTTAGTTTTTCTTCTCAATCTTCATACTGTAAAGTTGAAGCGAGCAAGTAGATTCATAAAAGGTTTCGTACCGTGCGTCGTCACTGTCGCGTCCCAGGGAAACCGCGCGGGGAAACGAGCTTGCGTGTTTGTTTATTCACAGAGAATTGCATTTTATATAGCTTCTTGCAGCAATGAGAAGCAACAGTGTTTTAAAAACCGCTACAAGTAAACACCTGGATATACGTTTCAGAATCAAAATCAGAATCTTTATTTGTTAAACATAAGTATTTACTTATAGGTGATAAGATAACATATTTGAGCGCAATGTTTTGCCGCGAAGGCATACAAATTTTAAATAAAATGTAATTAAAAAACAAAAATACTTAAAATCGAAATAAAACAAACAATACTCATTTCATTACAAAAATTATCATTTATAAAATATGGAACACACATTTTTCTATTAATAGACAGGAGCGAGCTTTTTTTAAATTTTGATAGGGGCAATGTTCTTATACTGATAGTATATAAGCATTGGAACTATACTATATATTGAGAACGCATTGGAGTTTTTTTTACATCGGAAATTTTCGTAAAAAGGTTTAAATTAGTTTTAACAAACAAAGCAATCTCGTAGATGTATATAGCTGGCATAGTTAGTAATTTTAAAGATTTAACCTCCTAGATCAGCGTCATACCTACACACATACATCTGCCTAGCCTTTTCCCAACTATGTTAGGGTCGACTTTCAGTCCAACCGGCTGCAGCTCAATACCAGTATTTTACATAGAGCGACTGCCTATCTGACCTCCACAACCCAGTTAGTACTGGGTAATACGATACCCCTTGGTAAGACTGGTTGTCAGACTTTTTGGGCCACTGACTACCTAGCGTTATACCTATATTACATAAAGATTTAAACGTCATTTTAATACCATTTCTGCAGCCCAAGCATTAATCTTTGTCGCATGATTATAGTCAGGAATGACGCTGGCATCCAGGAGGTTAAAATGGGGTGCACAAGTTTCGGTAGTTTTTAAGCCACACATGGATCGAATACATCGTTTTTGCGCTTTAAAAACAGTCTCTCTTTCAGTAGATTGCCCCCAAAAAAATAACACCAAACCTCAGAACTAATGAAACTAATCCGTGATCAATACGCTATTAAAAGTGTTTGTGTAATAACTTTTTTGCAAGCTGAAATAGTGCGTAGGGTAGCTTAGCCGGTTTGCCGGCCACCTCTGGTTTTCGGACAGTGCGTTATTTTATTTACTTCTCGGCCGGCCGACCGAAAACTAAAAGAAGACCGTTTACATTTAATTGATTCTTTTGATTATTAAATTAGGAATTCTTTGAAAAGAAGTAATTTTGCACAAAGTAGAACCGCTTCTCATTTGTGTAGTTAGATTTCGGCCGCATGTTTTGAGCTAATTATGTGGTAAAACACTTTATAGATATTGAATATTTGACGGCCGAAAATTGGAATTTTAATATTTACCTTTCGGCCTAAGCTAATCGATGTGTCCGAAAATTAATAATTTGCTAACTGATTCTCGGCCAGTAAAAGCTGACGATAATAAATCAACTAATTGAATGGAAATCTTTACTCAGACGAACAATACAGACATAAAGGGACTTCCCCAAAATTTGTTTTATGAGCTAGTTAGAAAATTAAGCAAGTTGATCAACGGCCGAAAACTAATCAATATAAATTTGGTTTTCGGCCGTGTTAAATAGAAATAAAATTAAAAATATTGATCAAGATGTAGAAATCAATACTAAGAAGAATAATAAAGTTATAAATGAGACTGATAAATATATTATAAAGACTGATTTTGAAAATAATAAAGAAATAAATAAGGAAAACGAAACTAGAGTCATTATTGAAGAAGAAGATGATGATCACGAGTTAGACATTTTCCCGTAATCTCAATTATTTTTGTTATGCCATATTTTACTTTTTTTTTATTAACCAATGTTCCTACTATTATGTTTAAAATGTTCTATAATTATGTTTAATATTTTAAAGATTTTAATTAAAATCGTTGATTCATACGTATTTTTTGCTTTTAATCCATTATAGAACCTACTACATAGCAAATAGAGATCATTTTTAGATATGATATCAAATAGCAGATTAGTGGCCGAGAAGTAGCAAAATAATGGCCGGAAACTAAAACAGGTGGCCGAAAACAGGCGAAATCGCTATTTTCAGAGATTTGAATTTTTAGTAATTTTAATGTGACGTTCACGAGTAAAAGGTCTACAAATATTAAAACTTCAATATATTTCGAATTCAAAAATATTTTAGAAACTAGTCTGCGACTTTAATATCATGGAGAGAAATCGTCACAAAGTCATACGTTCGCTTAAGTGGCCGAAAACCGGCTAAGTTACCCTATGCAGATTTATAATTTTAGACAAATTTCTTTTAGTTTAGTAACAATCTTTATACAATAGCTGTACTGTCATCGGCAAACAATACCGTATTCTGAGATATGACTTTTGGGAGATTATTGATATATATTAAAAAGAGTAGCGGCCCTAGCACGGTACCTTGACGTACCCCGTATTTTATAGCGATTGCTTCAGATGTGTGAATGGTTAATAAATTGCTTTTTGGACAGAGTTGTGATATTTATGTGCACTGGGTTTTATTATGCAGATATGACTCCAAAACTTTCAAAATTTTAGTTTAAAACAAAATCTTTTAAACTTGTTGTGCGTTGATGACGTAATATCTAAATGTTTTGTAATATTGTAACTAGTGTCTGTTTTCGACGATACGAACGATAATTAAACAAAAATCTTTTTAAATCAGTTGACGAAACATTTGTTATGTTTCGTCAAATGTGATTATTTCTTGCATCCATAAGTAAAATCATGTCCATTTCGGCCCCGCGGGTGTTGCGGGAGAGCGGGGAGTAGAACGCAGCGCGCTGGCTCAAACAGACCATTATCGGACTTGCGCATATTCCGAGCTGCTGGCAAACTTGCACCCAACGATCCATCACTGATACTTCTCTCCTAAACCACCAAACAGGGAAGGACAGAAGGTCTACGGTGAAACCTATTTAACATAAAGGCTTGCTATTTTGCCAGTGCCATCTCTAAAATGTCGGCAGACGTCAAGCAAAAACAATGAGTAGCAAGTCATTGTTTACGGGAGAACCGAGTTTTTGGTCCGTTCTCTCGCGTGGTCCCACCAGTATGTTTAAAACTGCAGCAGCTGGTCGCCCTTTGTTGGTTCTCATGTCTCGAACTAGCCAAGTATACAATTGATCTATTCCTATAAACTATGGTTTAGCTAATCTTTGCGAGGCAACTGATGTGGTACTTCTGCGAGTATTTGTGTTTAAAAACATCGGCGCATTAGTAGCGTGGCGTGGCATGGCGCAGCGCAGGTAGAGCAAAACATTCGGACATTATCCGTGTGACGAGCGAGTTTAGTTGTTGCTGCAACAAATCATCGTGTGGCGAGTGTTGCGCGTGTTGCGAATGCAGTCCCTAACTATCCCTAGTTAAACAACGTAGTGCTATCTCGGGTAGGTTTGTTTTGAATACGGTTGAGTTATCTGAGGCGTGGTTCATCCAATGTATTCGTAGTGAGCACATTGTTGGATTTCTATAAGAGAGGTTTTTCATGGAGTTTCTAACCCATTCTTCTCCATAGAGATCTACGCTTTGGAATGTGCAACTACAGTACTTCCTCAAGTTATTATGTCTTGTGACTGTGACTGTAGCTTCGCTTCACTTATTTTTGTTTTTAGGGTTTCGTACTTCAAGGTAAAAAAAGGAACCCTCTCTTGTACGTGTGACCGTCTATCCGTCTGTCCGTCCTTCTGTCACCACCAATTTTCTCAGCAACGGGTGGACTTAGCAAGTTGAAATTTATACCAGATGCTGAGGTCTATTAGTCCCTGATAAGTATATAAAAATCAAGGTCTTGTACATGATAAAAAGATATGGGTAAATTTCGCTAAAACTTATAAGTACCAAAAATTTTCCGCAATTTTCAACTTTTTTTATTTTTCCAAATTTTCCCTTTACTTGTGCTGTAAGACCTTGCTTTTAACCAAAATTGACAATTCTAGGTCAACCGTATATGGTAGTTCCCGTTGACCTAGAATCACGAAATTTGGCGAGAAGCAATGTCTTACAGCACATGTAAAGGGAAAAATCTGAAAACCATAAATAAAAAGATTAATGACAAAAAAAAGCGATTTTACTATTACAAACTTATGATTTGCGGTTGGTGCAATAGTCATTTCATGGGATCGAACAGCAAAGTTAAGTTTGTCTTTTAAAAAGTTTGTACGGAACCCTCAGTGCGCGAGTCCGACTCGCTCTTTGCCCATTTTTTTTTTACTTGTAGTGCCGTAATGGTCTAATTGAAATGAATGCTTTGAGTTTTTAAGTTTTAATTATCGTTGTTGAAATGTTCGCTCCCCTCCTAACCGGGCACTTGGAAAAATATGATGTGAATTATAATTTTAAATTCACATTCCCAGGAACATTTCCTGAACATTTGAGTAGGGCAGCTGCGTCACTTGCGTCAGGTACTAGTGTTCTATTAGTTACGGGCACGTCGTCGTCGTGTCGACACGACACTCGACACCTTCACGTAGCCAGCGGGTAGCTGTTCCTACATCTGTGCAAACTGAATTACAATAACACTCACTGCATATTTTTGAGTCATAGTTATCTAAAGAAAGCGTAGACATGGGTTTCAAAGTGTTTTAACAGGCTAATTTTTAAGGTCAGTATAAGTGGTGTATAGTCATCTGTAGCCGAACTAGGCAGAGTTGCCTGTATTTCGACTATTAGCGCCAAACCCCTCGAGTATTAGACATATAAAATTGCCAGTAACATTTAATTTGTTTCTTGTACAAAATCATTTTATGAATGTATAATATATTTACTTTTTTATTTTTTTTATAAAGCGAGGTGGCTCCCTATCTGACCTGCACGACCCAATGGTCGTGCAGGTCAGATAGGGAGCCACTCCATACAAAATACTGAACCATAGTTGTGAAAAGTCTAGGTAGATAAGAATTTAACAAACCCAGTTGTTGCCAGAGCGAACTGCATCGTGCGCACCTACCCATTATCTACTAAAATGCAGATGAATCACTTCGGCAACTGAATGTGGACGCTAGTGACTGCGACCGATCGCTCTTATTGTCACGTCTGAATGTATTTGGGTCGTAAGAATACATTCTTATTGGTTGAGTCAGAAACGTGCAATAAATGTACCTGCACATAGTTATCAGAATAAAAATCTTATATACTAATTGGATGTCCGTCCCAAATTGGTTGTTTCAGTAACCATATCGAAGGTGCCAGTAAATTAATAATTGATTAACACTCTCACATGATTTCATTCTCTTATTAAAGAGAATGAAATTGAAATCAATTTATACAATATAATTATCATCCATGTAATTACAAATAAAGTTTACAATATAATCAAATTAAATCAAATTGTGTTAGTTTAGTATAGGTCAACTTTAAATCTTTAATTTGTGTATATTTGAAAGTATTATTGCATGAAATAAAAGGCTTTTTTATTTTTATTTTTATTTTATTTTATTTTATTTTAACACTCTCACCGCCATACGGTCCGCCGGGCGGGGCGTATCTTTTCGAGTAAGGTACGCCACCTACATGTTGCACTAAGCGGCAACAGTCCGTACGGGCCGCCGCACGCACCGTATCTTGCGCGCCAAAATCGATCAAAATTTCCGTTATTAAAAACAAACAGTGAGTGCGCCCGGCGGCCCGTACCGCCTGCTTCACTCGTTACAAATTTTTCACCGCAGCCTGCACGGGCAAAGTTGCGGCCGCCGGCAGACCTCATGGCCTGCTGCACTGAAAAATTCTATATATGGGTGGCGGTGAGAGTGTTAAATTCCGATACTCGCTTGATACGATGGGCTACTGCACTGTGTTTGAAAGCAGAGGAAGTTACGTCTATTAGCAGTAGTAAGTCGAATGAATTAGTGATCGCAAGAGCCGAGGGCCTCATTGATACCCTAACTAATGTAGTTAGTTGTCGTTCTCTGAATCGATGGCTGCGTTGAGGGCCTGAGGCCACAGATAGCTAACAGCTCCGCACAGTCTCGGTAGTAACAACAACTCGCAAGTTTCGGGAACTTGCTCTGTTACCACAATGTGACTTTGAAAATCTGAACAATGACTGCGAAATATTGATTTTAATAGTGTGTACGATAATAGAATAAATCCAAATGACCTCATGAATTATTTTATTCAAAAGTTGCTAAAAAATATAATAAGCAATACAATAAATATCAAAACTCTTATAAATAAAATTGTCATAAAACCGTGGATTACTGCAGGCCTCCTGAGGTGCATTAGAACAAGAGACAGAATGCATTATAAGCTAAAACAAATTTTTGTAACGACATAATAAAAAAATGTAAGAGATAATATGACAGGAATATACTTGATTCGGCTGGAAGTGAAAACAAAAAACTTTGATCCGCTATTAAAACTATTACCAATCTGAAAAAATCAAACGCACTACCTTTGGAACTTTTACATATTAAAACATCCCCACAAGATTCAGTTAACGCAGTAAATTCCTATTTTGCAAGTGTGGGCATGCGCATGGAGATGCAAAGTAAAATTCCAACTGGTCTTTCACCACTCCCAACGAACGCGGCAAATGTCAAGTCTCTTGTAATGCTTTTGGAGACATTTGAAGAGGAAGTAGAAGGAGTAATCAGCAACCTTCGCTCAGATTGTGGAGCAGGGTCGGACAATATTATGTCAACAGTCCTTAAAAATTAAAAAAAAAATATAGTCCCACCCCTCACCTGCATCCTGAATAGATGTTTAGCAGAAGGTATTTTTCCAGAATCCCTTAAAAAATCAATTGTTATCCCTATTTTTAAGAGCGGTAGCAAGGACGAAGTGGCCAATTATCGGCCAATTTCGTTGCTCACCTCTATTTCAAAGGCATTTCAAAGAATTAATAATAACAGATTTGTAAAATTCTTAGAAGACAAAAACATCTTATCACCTAACCAGTATGGCTTCAGAAAAGGAAAATCCACAACTGATTGTATTAATACGTTCACTGAATTCATTGTATGTAAATTAGATAATAGAAAAAAAATTTTGACTATCTTTCTAGACCTTCAGAAAGCTTTTGATACTGTTTGCCCACGCATATTAATTTCCAAACTAGAACAAATGGGAATAAGGGACACACAATTAAAACTATTCGAGAACTATTTACAAGATCGTTATCAATCAGTTCGGATAGGCAATACGCTGAGTGAAGAAATACCAATGAATATTGGAATCCCACAAGGCAGTATCTTAGCCCCTCCCCCCTATTCCTTTGCTATATCAATGATCTTTGCCAGCTAAACATTAGAAACTGTCATGTAATGTCCTATGCCGACGACACTACCTTAACATTTTATGGTGACTCTTGGGACGAAACTTTTGTTGCTGCCCAAAAAAGGTTCAATATTGTAACTTACTGGCTTGCTCTCAACAAACTGACCTTAAATGCCACCAAAACTAAACATATAGAGTTTACAATACATAATGTAGCATCAAACACTCATAATTTCAACGTTTATGCACACACATGTAATCCTGTAAATCCAACTGTACCATGTGCCCAATGATATCAAAAACTGAATCAATAAAATACTTAGGCATAATGATCGATAAAAACTTATCTTTCAAACAACACATTGCACATCTGGTTCAGAAAACTAGAAAACTCGTTCATATATTTAAAAATCTTAGGCATGTTGCAAATTGGAAACTGGTTAAAAATGTGTACGAATCCCTTTGCCAATCAATCTTATCGTATTGTATCTCCACCTGGGGCGGCTCGTATAAAACAAATGTCCTAAACGTTGAAAGAGCTCAACGACTTTTCTAAAAGTTGCTCTCTTCAAACCACGTTTATACGCTACAACAACCCTCTACGACGAAGCAAAGGTATTAACAATTAGACAACTTTATATACTGCAAACGGTTATTAAAAAACATTCCTCTAGAGACGTTTCTACGGAAACTAAACAGAACTTTAATACTAGACGATTCTATGAAGTCTGTGAAAGAACTCCGGTAAAAACCTCTTTTGCCAATAATTTATATAATTTCAGATCAAGCAGGCTGTATAATAAAAATTAATAAGATTCTTGAAATTGTTAATCTGTCTAGGGTAGAATGTAAAAAGAAGCTGAGACAATGGCTTTTAGAACTTGATTATGAAGAAACTGAAAAACTGCTTACTATAATATCCTAGTCTAGCGTTTCTCATAGCTACATACTGCCCCCTCACGCACACATTTGTATACACATCCATTTTTAGACGTACACACACATTACACTATTTTACTCTATCTCTCACACACACAACACCACACCACATTATGTGTTCATTGTTTTAGTATTTAATGTTAGTATAATACCACCTTAAATTTGTAAAATTTGTTACTTTTTATTTCAATGTTATTATTTTTTTAAAGTGTAAGTGTGTGTGTGTGTGTGCGTTTAAGTGTGTGTGTGTAGTGTAAAATTTGTTACTTTTTATTTCAATGTTATTATTTTTTTAAAGTGTAAGTGTGTGTGTGTGTGTGCGTTTAAGTGTGTGTGTGTGTGTGTAGTGTTTATTAAGTATTATTGGAACTATTTGTTTTCTTAGTTATAAGTTTATTTACTTTTTCTCATAGCAGGAAGGTTTATTTTTGTGTACTATACATTGCTTTAGTATTTACGATAAGTTAGATAGAAATAAATAATACCGAACAGTAATTGTGATTTTTCTTAGTATTTATTTATTCTCTATTTCTCCTGAGTGCAGTTAGCACTCAGGAGAAATGGAGAATGGTACTTGTCGAACAAAAAGTTTACCAAATGGGATTTAATTTATGAAGATCAAAATAGTTACAAAATGGGATTCAATGTATGAAGTTCAAAATAGTTACGAAATGGGACTTTTGTGAAGCTATTTTGTTAGTCGAAATGGGAAAGTTACGAGATTGGCCGGAGCCACGACACCTTCCACTTCACACTCACACTTCACACACAAACACACAAAAGCATCTTTATTTTTATTTTTTGATTTTATTTCATTATTTCTTTAGTACTTTTTCTTGTAATTCTATTTTACAATAGTACTACAATGACATGTCGCTCTAAAATGTCATAATACCAGTCAGAATCTTAGTTTGAACTCCTGACTCTCACAAACCTTTGTACCTCCAATGTTTGTTACACCTCTATATTGTAACTTTACTGTAATTTGTGGGAGAAAAATAAATTTATTATTATTATTATTATAATGTTCATAATTATGATCATGTCGGAGTTGTGCCGACCGGTACCGAGTGCTTAACTAGCTGCCTGGCCGAGATATGAGTTAGTTGAACAGCCGACATGTACTACAATTAACGTACCGGCAGTGCAAGTACGTAGCACTCGATTCGATACAATTCGATAAATCTGACAGTTATTCTCGATAAAATGAGTTTTTAACCAATCGAAAAGTCGGATTTATCGAATCGTATCGATTCGATCGTTATCGATTGCTACGTACTTGCAGTGCGGCTTCGACTCGACTTGAGCCGATCACGAATCATTTGCCGCATTAACGACGTGTTTTTCGCTTGAACTGCGTGGACAAAAGCTCTTTCTGCCCAACTCATCCCGATTCTGAGTCAACAGGTGTGCTCACTGGGGTTAGTCACCAACATTCGCACAATATTTCTAAACGTCCATTTTTTCAAATTTTAAATACGTTAATGTTATTCTTCAACTGACTCAAACCTATATATCACAAACTTGTCAAATTCAGCACAACATGTCAATATGTACATATGTATGTATGTAAACACTTATATTGTACATATTATGTGTCAGAAGTCAGTAGAAAATCATTTCCAATCACCGATTTCTAATGGTGAAAGAATGTTTAAAACCGGACGCGTAGTTTTAGAGTTAAAACGTAACAAACACACAAACAAACAAACCAAAAATTCAAATCTTTCCTGTTTATAATATTATTATACGTAGCATAGATTATCGCCTTTGTTTATTTATTATTTTACAATCGTATTTTTTTACATTTTTAAACAATTCTTAAAAAAACTTATTAAAAGAAAAACATTTAAAAATTATTATTAAAAGTAATTAGTAATATTAGTAATTAGTATTAGTATAGACTAGTATAGATATCTAAAGACACGTAACAACTTACACGTGTACAATAGCGTGTACCTACTTGTACCAACCAACTGAGCATGTTGTTCTGTACCGCCGCCCGCCGCCGCCGCCCGCCGCCCCCGCGGTGACTCGGGTGACACAGATTCACTTTGTAAGCGATACACATCTGTGTGGTGTGATGGTATCGATAGCGGACTACTAACTGTGACAACTTGGAGGACAAGCCCACTAGCTCGCCGCTAAGCTGTACAGCTTAGCGGCGAGCCGAAAGTCGAAAGTCGAAAGTCTAGTCGAGAGTCGAAAGTCTATTCGTAGTAGTGTCCTCCAATGAGTACTCATTGGAGGACACTGCTACGAATAGACTTTACATATGTATAGCTACTTTAGGGGCTCATTTACGGAGACGCGGCGCGTCGCGCGGAGAGCGTTTACGGAGAAGCGATTTTACGCGCGTTTGCTGAAAAAGTGAGTACTGACTGCGATTCGAATCTGCGACGCCTGGTTTACAAGGAGGTCACTAAACTGTCGGGCTAATTAATCCGGTGACAATTGGTCTGAAATAGCCGTTCTAGTCTAATGCTTGTTACGACGCGCCGCGTCTCCGTAAATGAGCACTAAAGGTTCCTGGTTTCACTACGGGATCGCAACATGCAGCACCTCTCACCTTGCGCTAGATATTGTTCTTTTGAATGCTTTTGTTTTGCGACGTAATCAGCTTAGGGTGTTATCAAGCGCGCCCGACGGTTCCGTACGATGCACATATGCACAAAATGTTGTCTAAATACCTCGTGTGCTTGTATGTACACAGATTCACAGAAACTTTGGCGTTCCTTTTAAGTGACACGCTCGGATTTAGAGTCACCCAATTGTTTACTACAAGTGTCGGTGCTCGTGTGTTGTGTTCACTTCCTTGTATGGGACTCGTTGTGCAGTCCGCTACTTGCGACAAGTTATTGTATGTAGAGTATATATAGTTTATTTTATAGTTTTTTTGTAATATATACGGGGCGTCCCACGGATATGCCACATGGAGGGAAAGTACCTTGAATATTGTATATTTAACATTTTACTGAAAGAAGACATTATTTTAATTTAAAAAACAATTTAAACTGCATTCATAGATATAATTCTCTCTCTGCATTCATTAAATAATTACATGGTTGAACCGGGAATCGAACCCGTTACACGAGAAAAATAATCACCCTGTAGCTTTATCATACCGATCGAAAGGCTTCATCATAAGGATTATTTTTTGCCAAATAACATAGTGTCAGAAATAAAAGTAAGACCATGAATTTTAACATTTTTAATACAAAATTAATCAATTTATCAAATGCTCAAAATGAGTTTGAGTGATTTTTTATGGGGTTATGTAAAAAATTTAGTTTACAAGAACCAGTATGAAAGTGTCCACGAGCTACAAGCAGAAGTTAGACGTATTATTCTAAATATCCACCACAACAAGATCAAAAAATCGACAGGGAGCGAAATAATCAAAAGGGTGCGACTTTGTATTCAACAGGAAGGGACCCATTTTGAGAATTTGATAAATTGATTAATTTTGTATTAAAAATGTTAAAATTCATGGTCTTCCTTTTATTTCTGACACTATGTTATTTAGCAAAAACTAATCCTTATGATTTAACCTTTCGATCGGTATGATAAAGCTACAGGGTGATTATTTTTCTCGTGTAACGGGTTCGATTCCCGGTTCAAACATGTAATTATTTAAATATGTATGAATGCAGTTTAAATTGTTTATTAAATTTAAATAATGTATTTTTTCAGTAAAATGTTCCATCTACAATATTCAAGGTACTTTCCCTCCATGTGGCATATCCGTGGGACGCCCTGTATAGTTTTGATTTTCTTACAAAGCACCTTTCTTTGCAAAACACTTGGTTCTAATGAAAGCATCCAGTATGCATGACATGTTACAGAGCACACTGTCCCACAATCGATCACCTCTGTCTATAACAGAGTACGTAATCTCAATACAGAGCGCTCCCGGAAGCGAGCCTCACTTCCGGCGCGGCTGAGCTGTTGCGTCGCTTCCGGTGACAGTCACCATTAACTAGCAGCTTGCAGCTTTCATTATAAATGTACAGAATAAGCTGTTACTTGGAGCATGTACGGAGTGGAGTCAGACATACTGATGTTTGCTTATGAAATATAATATGTATAACGTAAACATTTTGTTTTAACCGGTATTTTTGTTTTTTTTTTTGCATTGATCATGTTGTGACGGAAAGGGAACCAAGCGTATAAAGGTATTGTAACGTTGTAGAAACTCAGGAAAGTTTCTACCGTTACTTTGTAAACGTAACCTATTCAACACTTTAGTTAAGTTAAAGGTCAAAACAAACGCCACAGAGTATACATACTCATTAGGCCGTTGATGTGCTCGCGTTACGTGTCTCCGAACGAGTGAGTGAGGACTTGTCTATGCGTAAACACGCCAGTATAAATGTCACGGATTCGCGATGACGAATCCTTTGTGGAAATATTCTGCTCCCAAAGATTAGACGCGTTTTTTTCATCGGAAATTAAATCTCGAGAAAGTATTCGTGTTCTAGAATATTCGGGCTTGAAGCAGGCAGCTTTAATTTTTATTAGTAACCTAACTCTTTTCGTAATCTGTGTCGACGTAACCCCATACTGGGTAAGTGTTGAACAGCAATTCACAGCATACATACCGGCTGCTTTCAGAAGCATCGGCTGGCAACCATATTATCGGAATCCGGTTAACCGCGGGCTCCGCAGCGGGTACCTTTTTACCTGCGTGGCCGCGACGAGATTCTACGGGTCGGCGCGATCATCTGCCGTCCGTCACCCTACCTGGCGTCTGCAGCGTGGCACACCGCTACGGTCATCGTCACGCCGGGCTGAGCGGAGCCCGCGGTTAACCGGATTCCGATAATATGGTTGCCAGCCGATGCTTCTGAAAGCAGCCGGTATGTATGCTGTGAATTGCTGTTCAACACTTACCCAGTATGGGGTTACGTCGACACAGATTACGAAAAGAGTTAGGTTACTAATAAAAATTAAAGCTGCCTGCTTTAAGCCTGAATAGTCTAGAACACGAATACTTTCTCGAGATTTAATTTCCGATGAAAAAAACGCGTCTAATCTTTGGGAGCAGAATATTTCCACAAAGGATTCGTCATCGCGAATCCGTGACATTTATACTGGCGTGTTTACGCATAGACAAGTCCTCACTCACTCGTTCGGATACGCGTAACGCGAGCACATCACTGGTAAAACAGCTAATTTTAGTCGTTTAGTAACTGAACGGCCTAATAAGTATGTATACTCTGTGGCGTTTGTTTTGACCTTTCACTTAACTAAAGTGTTGAATAGGTTATGTTTACAAAGTAACGGTAGAAACTTTCCTGAGTTTCTACAACTTTACAATGTAATGGTAACCAAGACGCCGTAGCACTGCTACGACGCAGCATTAATACATCGTAGAAACACCAATTCGTAGCAATATTACGACGTAGCATTTCTGCGACGCAGCAATCTAAGCAATCATTTCTGTAATGGGCAACGAACGACTGCACTGATGCTACGACGTAGCCGCTATGTAAGCTACGAAAGTGCTACGAATCATTACTTATTCTATTAGTTTCTTTAACAGCCGTCCACGACTCTATTGTGGCCGCCTGTTGATCGGCTGCTATAAGACTGAAGTTGTTTTAATGCCTTGCACTATTTACGTGCCTTAGTAAAATATAACTACTGCTCAGATTCATCTCTGTTCTACGGTATTAACAATGTCTTTCATGCATTACACACGTACCTCTACATACATTCAATACGTACATATTGAATGTATGTACATAAATGTAAATCACGAGTGCGGCATTATTCCTTAATTTTGCAGCGAGCAGTTCGGATCACACGGACATATCGTGGATATCCTCATGTACGAGTACATGTATGGTGCGCTGCCGCACCGTGCCGCAGCCGCCATCAAGTCATACGGATATAAAATGTCGAGTACCTACACTTCCTTCAGTAAAATATACATAAAATTGAGGCATGTCTTACTGATAGTGATCCCGTAGCGAGCCGAGCGGATCCCATCAATAAACTTGTGTGATAGCCGTGTTACTACCGGACGTGGACCGGCCGGGTCACGGCACTATCGGGCGCAGACCGCACGGTGGTGGATCATCCCAATTCTATGCATTTAGAAACAGCGGCGTCCCGCGCGGACCCCTGGCACCCTCGGACCCGCAGGGCTCCGTAACATACATTATTGAGATGTGAACGCTCTCCGCGCCTACTATGACATCACAGTGCCCGGTTCCGTTGTGCCCTACCGAACACTTCGCTCTCCAGTGCACACACAGATCATTTGGTCGGTACAGTTTCCATTATCACCACATCTGGCGAATTTGTTCTCTTCTCTGTTCGCCACCGACCTCAGACATCAGGTCGACAGTTACATTAAACATTTAGTAAAATTCTTCGACACAATAGAGTAAAATAGGGTTATCGTCCTTCGATAACTTATGTTAAGTAAAGAGTTGAGTGCTTCATATTTGATATTGCAAGTGGTATACTTTGTGTTACTTCTGCGAAATCTTCCCAGTTCGCCCGTAGACATCGTTCGTTACCAATCTGATCTCGTTACTCGCTTGTTGAACATGTTTGTGCAGGTTGAGAGTCAAATTCTGTCTTCTATCTAAAGTATATAGCTCCCGCACAAATCCGGGGCCAAATGCTAGTGTAAATATAAAGGAAGGTAGAAAAATGGTAATCCCCGTATTCTTGAAAAGCCTTATAAGAGAAAACCAATCTCAACGTAAGGCGCCGCGCGACGCTGCACGACGCGCCGCGGGGCGGAGCGGAGCGGGCGGACGGGGCGGTGCGGGGCGCGCTACGCAGACACATTAAAACGTTGCAGTCAAAGATATTTAAAAGAGAGCGGACATTGGGAATATTTTCGTAAATATTTGAATGTCTTTGGCAGGTGAAATCCCACCGCAGAGATACTGCACATTAATTAAATAACCCTATTGTTCTTCGCCGCAGTCGGGTAAAAATAAATAATGCACATTTTTCATCGTTCTATCGTTTATCCACTACGAGTCTCGGTAACGTACTATATATTGCAGTTATTGGTCAATACATTGATGCATTTAATCGGTGGTAAAGATTATACTGATTTGAATGTTAGCGTAGCGGAATATACGCTAGCACGGAGCACGGTGAAATAGTGCTAGTTTATCAACAACAGTCGCGCGATCCAAACGAGGCGCTTGTAATGCAAACATTAGCGCAACATTTACCTTCGTGACAACGTAATGTGTTGTTGTGTGCCAGCCAGTGCTGTTGACTTAGCTATCAGCTACGGGTACCTACAACATCAGCTATTTGCTACACCAAGTCATGGTTAAGTGTCTAGAATACCTTTTTATAAGATCTAGATATATGTAGATATTAAAGGGCTATTAATATTCTTGCCATCAATGATGATGATTGATGGCATGCTACGGCGTTGGTCGGTGACGGAACGGTCTAGTGGGCGTATTCTCATACTTTTCAATACAAAGAATATTTTTGCCTGATACGTTCATAGCAAGGTCATGATATGGTACGGTGTAGTGGGCAGACTCCTTTAGACGTAATGCATCGTACGTTTTGCGTCCTAATAACACTAAGTCGTTCGTTTCGGAATTTATTCGTTGAAGTCTGCAGAGAACGAGTGCGGGGGGCCATGCAACTGTAGGAATCAGTGTTATTACAAGAAACACGTCATACCGACGTAGAAGCGGAATGCTCTCAAGACCAGCGCGCACAGTGCTTGCAACACTTGCAAGATAATTATGAGATAATTACTGTATACGACTGATACGCACCGCGCTTGCGCCGCCAGCAATGTAGCAAACACGATTGAGCCCCAGTGCTCTTACTACCATGACGCCTGTAGGCACATTCCTCTGAAGCCTGAACTTTACAAAAATTAAATGTGGATGTTTGTCAAGAATACTGTAAGAATACTTCACATACCTTACAAAGAACTCAACCATAAGGCCAACCACAACATAACCACTCAACCATAGGGCCGGACTCCACCAAAGCAGAAACGAGCGGAGCGGAAAGGAGACGTGCGGACAGTAGATAATCACATTGGTTGTAATCTACATCACGTCCCTCGTCTCTCCTGTGATTGGTCGAATATTGCACATCCGCTCGGCGATGCTCATGTCGGCTTTGGTGGAGTCTGGGCCTTAGATCTTGATTTGTTTTCCATGAAGTGGTAAAGGCTAAAGGCATCAAAGAAGAAATGAAGACAGTGTAGTTAGAGAGTGCTCCAAGCAGCCGCGCCGTGTGAGACCCGCGGTGGCGGAGGCGGCACTCTCGGTCGCCAAGTATCCTATATGAACGTTAACAGGCAATCAAAGTTGCGTCCGCCTCCTTAAGAGTGTAATGGCTTAAGAGTTTAGTGGCGTGCTAAATTGAAAAGTTAAGATTTAGAACAATATTCGCCGTCGGGGTCTGATTGACGGCACAACTTTCATTCTCAACCGTAGTTGCGGAGTTGTGAGTGCCGAGCAATGGTTATTAACGCGCACCTATTGACGTGGCGTGACGCCGGCCGACACCGGATCGGCTCCGCACCGGGCCAGATGTCACCAGACGATAGCCGCTCGAAACGTTACGTACGTTGCACAAGTTGCAGAACGGACGCGGCGGCGGCGCTCCACGATCCGCACTTTTCTTAAACTGTGCATTTTGTGCAGATGTAGAACAATTTTGGTGTATTGTGTTCGGCGGGAGATTGCTCGCTCGCTTGCTCGACGAAGCGTTCTTAGATAACCAGATATTTTATTGTCGTAACCGGAATACAATCAGTTGTGCGACAGACTACACTAAAGTTATTTAGCGGTGGCCGGTTAGTGCGCCGCGACGTAGATTGAATTTAAATCTTTCTGGGAACGGATATAGTTAAGGTTGGATATTGTTTATAGTTGGGCTTACGGTACAAGTGTAGGGGAGGAAAAGGAGGGGGGCACGTAGTGTTGCGAGCCGACGTTGATTCACGTCGCGCGGCGGTGCGCTGCTGCGGCATACTCTGACGAACAACTCATTAAGCTGTTCTCCAAGATGACATCATAAAGTGCATAATTATGATGTCATGTATGTTGCGTTCGACGTCGCCTTCCGGACCGATGCGCCGACACCACTCATCACTAACAGTAGGCCACTAGAAGTAACGCCGGACACGTAAAGCTTATATTGAACCTGTTCCATCTGAACGAGCTCAGTACACACTAGCGCGAACATCTCCCCGACATTGTACCGGCGCGCGGCGCGGCGCTGAGTGCTAACTGTTCACACCCCCTCGCCGCGGATGGAGCGCACTCAAGGCGAGTGGCTGACTCGACTCAGTCGACTGGCCCGAGTACTGACGCGAGCACTCGCGCGGTAATCGAGCACCACTGACACAACGAGCTGCAACGCTCTCGTGTTTTGATCATAGTCATGTGGCACTTTTAACAAAAGTTTGTAAACTTGAGTTGTTGTTCGCTACACTGTGCACTGACCAGGACTTAACTAATGACGTTGAGACAGATTACATTCTATCAAATAGCTTACATTATTTTAGATAGTTGTTTCTTAACCATTATTTATAATAATGTCCCCAATTGTCAGAAAAGGGTACGCTCTTTTGAAAATGGGTACTTTTTCTCTTTTAGAAGTTTGACTTATTCTTATTCTTTATTGCACACAAAAAAAACAAATATAAATATTAATTGCAATTATATAGCATAGGTACAAAGGCGAGCTTAACCCAGAATTGGGTTTTCTTACAGCAAACCTAATTTTGATAGCAGAAAATTTTATAATAAATTAAATTAATTAATTTTATAAACTAAACTACAAACATACAATATAACATACGTAATACATACACACAAATATTAATAATGCGAAAGTTTGTAAGGATGAATGGATGTTTGTTACTCTTTCACGCAAAAACTACTAACTGGTTTTTTATTTTTTTATTTCACTTTATTGGGACATTTACTTTATTGGGTTTGGATGAAACACGCGCTTTTGGATTCGCACACGGATAGTTTATAACCTGGATTAACACATAGGATACTTTTTATCTCGGTAGTATGATCCTGTGGGACAATTATCGAACTCCACCCGGGAGAAGCCGCGGGCAAGGTATTGAGATAACCGGAAACGACATACATACATATCATTGATCCGTTGTAGGGACAGTGAAGCGGCGTCATATTGACATCGAGCTCAACAATGCCTCAAAAACAACAGCGGCTGGCTGCGGGAGTGCGGGGATAGGCAGCGTGCAGTGTCGCCTCAATAATCGTATGCATGGCTTGCAGGGTCTATCATCCTATACGTACATGTACCTACGTCTGCCAGATGGATATGGATCTTTCTGATAATTTGATCGAGCCCCAGATTAATGTTGTTTTCAAAAGACTAGGTCAAGATTGGCACATGGAGCACCTGTACCGGTATGAGGTGATGAAGTAGCCTGCCTATAACTATTTTACTGAACCCACATCAAAAATTCATTACTCAAAAACGTCAAACGCAAACCCGCGCACTAGGCCAATAAAAGGCTTTTTTTTAAAACCTTTTACAAAATATGCATAGTCAGTTTAGTAAAGTTTCGGGCAGTACCCGTTCATAGATTACGTGCCACGACACGCTGCACATAACGATGTATCGATGGGCCAGTGTCGATTCTATTGAACGATCACTAACGCTAGATTACTTGTCCCGAGCGATTCGCAACTAGGTACTCTTTTATTATTTACGGGATGTCCGATTGATGGCTATCAGTGTAGCTGTGAATATAGCTTCTATCTGAAAAGGTACATTCAATAAGTTGTGAAGGCTTAATAAAGCACTGTATACCTACCTATACGTACATACGTACATGAGCTATTTCAGACTCTAAGGGTTTCATAATTATTGCGACAAAATGTCAGCATGGGTGACACGGGTGTATCGATTCAATGCAGTGAGCAATGAGTCCATATCGTTGTCCGCGTTATTACTGCCACGAGCCGTCCCGCTTGCGTTCGCTAAATGTTGTAGTGTTCCGTTCTGATAACGGACAAATAAAACCGAACGCATTATTGCGTAGAATGGCGAACAACTCCATAAAATAAAACTACACTGAAAGTAACATTGTAACGGCTAACAGACGGAATTTGGGTAGGAAGAGGGTTTTGTGTACGTCGTGCAATGTACACAGGAAATTGTTTTCTCACTGCCGATCCTACAGACTCATCGGACCGGTGATGGCTAAAGGTGTCTTGGCCACAGTGAGAGGAGGTATAGGAGATAAATCACACTCGACTCCAGCTTGATGACTAACTTATTACAATAATGAACTTAATTATATACAATTTTTGTGGTAAATACACACTGATACCTATTTAAATGTGTGTCATGTGTGTATCGAGCCGATGAAGCGAAGATCTCAGTAGGCCACCTCTTAGCGCTGACGGTGTGCTGGTGTTGCCGGCACGTGGAACGTATGTATAACACTCTTAATGCTGACGCTGTGATGCTGTTGTTGGCGCGTGTAACTATGGTATGTTCACGGTTGAACAGTAAATGACAATGAGGGAATCATCAAACAGAAACACGTCCAGCCGGCACTAGACAGCGGCGCGCGGCGGTCGCGTCCCACATAAAGATAAGCGGAACGCGACCCGCTTTTATTTCCAACTCGCTATCAGATCCGTGTATAACTTTACACCAAGTTTGGGAAGTAACTTGCAGTTTTTATCTTTATCCATCGCGGATTTACGAGGGTAGCAGTACCGCGCCTACCGTCGTCTCACCGGCTGCCTTAAAAATTTAAAAAGCTTCCTGACGCAACTCGAGGGAAATCAAGGCGCCTTTGATTGGCTACTTAAAAATAAAACGCGTGTTGTTGCTCAGGTGTGAAGTCCTGTGGTACATGTGAGAGTGTGGCGGTTAAAGTTTCATGCGGCCGAAGGACGCGGGGCACGCGGGGGGGGGGGGGGGGGGTCGGGGATGCGGTAAGCTGCAAGGTTTCCACAAGTTGACGGTTGTGCTCACATGACGTAAAGTTGTTCAGTATGGCCTCAGCAGGTTTTGATTTGTTGGAAGAATTAGAAAGTGACTTTGATGACACTTTACTTTACTTTGGTAACCTTACTTTCCGTCTCAAAGCATGATATGAGGTAAGGTACTACTTCGCTCTCTTCATGTTGATCCTATCCGGTTTTTTGTTCTCTTATTATTTTGCAATTGCGTCAAACCAAATCCACGTAGGTAACATCATTTGTGCATTTTTGTGTACACAGGGTGTAAACGGTCCCTTCACGAAGCCGTTAACCAAGCATTCTGTACATCAAACTAACTCCACGCAAGAATTATTGCTGGGAAACGGCTTTTTTTGAGGTGAAAATTCGCGTTTTACGGTTAAACTCAATGTAACGCACTCAAAACATTGTGGTGATGGACGCATTTAATAGTAAACGGGTTATAGCGGCATTTAAAGTAAAGTTATGATCTTAAAAACTAGTATTTGAAACTTATGAAAAAGTTGGAACTTTGACCTCCAATATCTCCGGAACTAGTAGGTTCCCAGGTGTGGACCAGAACAAAAGTAAAATCGTAATGACGAGGAGAACAAGTGCAATTCAGTATTATGACGTTTTCAGTTACTTAGTTTGATGTACTGAATGCTTTGTTGACAGCTTCGTGATGAGGTTGTTTACACCCTTTAGGAAGTTGTAGCCTCTTCGCGGAATGACCGGTTTATCCCGCATATAGCCTACTACCTTACTTTTTACAAATTAGCTGCCAGCGCCGCGCCGTTAGTTGAAAGTCCTGCCGGCGCTGACTTTGGAAATAAAGCGGAAAAATTAGGTTGCAAGAGTGACCGAAGCGAGCTCAGGGCTTGCGCCACCTCGACTCGGACAGGGTGGGTTCGATGGGGATGGCTTGGTCTGGTAAGCGAGCGAGGTGAGCGAACCCCCCTTTCCCCCCCATCCCCTTCGTGTAATGTTACTTTACACCCTGCAAACAGAATGATGCAGAGTGTGGTGTTCCTTATGAGGTAGGTAGGGGACGATAGTCTTAATAAGTCAAAGACATGTTGACGGTTTGATGGCGATTTATTGAATGTTCTCAAAAGTACAATTATTTGCTTACAAGAAAAATGCTTATTCGGCCAAACGTTACGATTGCGCGGGTGTATGACGCAGATATAAAGTGATTTGCTGAGTAAGGTTCTTACATACTTCAATGATGAGCCTAATTGCAAAATATTGATATTTACCTTGAACTTTAGGTCAAGTTAACTTACTGGCCAAACTCCGATTTAATCGTATTGAGTTTCAGAGTTGGACTGTCCCAGTTGGTCTCTCCTAAGATTAGACTTAATTTCGTTAGTCAAGGCCGAAACACGCTAGGTTTGAACTTTGACTTGTTGTCATACCTGAGGTTTGGCTAGCCAAACCTAGAAGCGCCGGAGCTTCGAAGTTTGACTATAACATATACGTAACTAATGTGGAGAACTGTATACTCGTAGGTCTCACATCTGTCTCGAGCGATGTATTACATTCATAGTTATTTTGTATAGCACAGCGTCACATTTCAGCCGCAGCAGGTACGCCGTATGTTGACATACGGCCTCCCCCACCCGGTACGAGTATAAGATTATACAGTAGCTAAGTGTATCGGTACATCGGGGCTATCGTAAAGTACCCGCACAAGTAAGTATCGGCACAATGGCCGATGTTCGGCCACCCTCGCTATAACTGCTTCGTTTCGATAGCTAAAGGATAATGCGCCGTGAGCCCATCCGGGTATCCGCGCGACGGCGGCCTGGCTTTACGACGCCATCACTTTGTATCATCCGCTCAACGCGTACTTATGAGCGTAATATTTATATTATTCGCGGTATATTAGCGAACGGTCGGTACACGAAATATCCATATCATCGTTTTCGGCTTTTGTCAGTTAGGCATCTAGGCATACAGTTGCTGCCTTGATTATTCGAACCGGAAGATGATGCTCACCAGTAATAGGCTGATTGCTGCCTGTCATCATTATCATGGACTGCGCGATTCTCAACCAGATCTAGCGCATGATATGACTTCTTTTTATTTTTGTTGTTGGTTTTTTTACAGGTGAAACAAATGAATTAAGCTAATGTCCAAAAACTATTTTTAGAAGTAAAGCGAGAAGCTTGTACAAGACCATGGAACGATCGTGCAATATTTCTCTCCTACAGTCCGTGTACCATGAGACTATACACTGTCAAAGTTAGTAACAGTGGCAGCCGGATAAAAAGTTCGGCACTGGGTAGTGCAGCCGAAGAGGTGATAAAGCTGTACCGGGCGCCGGGCAGCGAGCAGCGCCCGAGGAAATTGAACGCGAGACTTGATTTATGTGTGCCAGGAGCCGCTGGGCCGCGCGGTCTGACCGCTCACTGTGCGAGGTATTGTACTCATGGAAAGAAAAGGATACGTGTATTTACGCTTCAGCTAATGATTTGACATAGATTTGATGTTATAAACAATAGAAACCATTGCGCATATTATAACAATTTAAATTTAATTCGCAACTCATGCGGTGGTTGGTCTGTTAAATCCAGAACCTCGCAAGACTAAGCGGAATTATTCATTGTATTACTGCTATTTGTATTAATACATCTCAAGCAGTATTTCATGTGCAAACTGTATACATTGCGCGGCGCCGTTTTGTCGCGATCTCATGCTAATGTAATCCGACCATGTACACGATGTACGCGATGTAGAACAGCCCCGTGTCGTTTGCAAACACTAATGAACACGGGGTTCGCATTAGTTTTCATTTAAATGCGGCGCCTAGCAATCTGTCCGCCACGCGCCGTGATGAGGGTTCCTCGGACCAATAATCAACCAATTAGGCTCGCCCCGACGTGACCGACCTCCAGTTTACATACTCTTTTGCAATTATAGTTGGTCATTATACTGATGAAAAGAACTGGAACTTCGCAAAAAGGTTTATTTTGTTTATTTCAGAGGTCTTCCTTGGTTTTACAGTATTTTCAAGGCTGTCTTGCGTTTGACCGAATTCATGCTTTTTAGAAATTGCTCACAAAATACGATCCTATTTTTGTAGTACACAGAGTGACGGAAAATATTTACGAATTACTTACTTACTTACTCGACGTAGGCATCGATGGTATCGATGATCGCGTCGCATGTATGGAGCGCGGCCGGGTGCGTGCTGGGCACTGTGTGTGCAAGGCGACGCGGGGCTACGCGGGGCGACGCAATCTCACGGCTCATTTGAAGCGCGCTGATCTACGACGACGACTAATGTGCCGCGCACTCGCTCAGTGTAAAAGACTGACTCTAAGCTTTAATTGAACTATTGTCTTATTTCAAATGGAGACCCAGTTCAAGTATTTCATATTAGAGTGTTTTAGTGGAACATTCTAAACTTGAACGTAATCTAGCATGTTCTCGTAAAGCAGCCGACGTAACCGACGTGCTATTCAATAAATAATAATGATATGTTTATTTTCTCATCACAAACGTTACAGTGAACATAAGTTATTTAATCTAACAACAAAGGGTAAACATTTGTGAGAGACTGGCGCCCGAAATAGGTATACAGTACCTGTGTTAAGGGTCACCAGGCCCCCAAGACTTAAAGGTATAAAACTAATTTAGATTAATAACTTAACAACTAATGCGTGATGCGTGGTGCTTAAAAAATAAGTACAGAAATTAAAATCAAGAAAAAAACAAAAATTATAATTTCTCTAGTGGGACATACTGTATGTGTGATTTATGTGTATGAAATAGTGTGTGTTTGTGTAGAGATTGAACTCAAAAATAAACAAAGAAATTAAGAAGAGAGTGGCAACCTTTAATTAAGGCTACACTATAAAATGTAAAATTCAACATGAGTTCTTAACATGTATTTTTGGTGTATGCTTTGTTGGTTGTCCTTAAATAAATAAATAAATAAATAAGAAAAAAGGTCCAATTTCTCTCTTGAGATTGCTCAATGCACTAGTGAAGTTAGAGCATGAAAATGTACTGCAGAGAGATTTAGAAGATATGGAAAGACGACAAGGGTATATCGATGATGACGATTTAATTATGCAAGCACAATTAGAGCTTTTGCATAATGAGATTAGCGTCGATTTTTTTTAGAAAAGCTTCGTTAAATTAAATAAAACCGTTGTTTTGGACCATTACGGCAATTTTGAATGTCAAAAATTTTGAATGTCAGAAAAGCTACAGTCACAGACACAAGGCATAATAACTTGAGCAAGTATTAACGCCAGATGTAAACAAGCGATGCGTAACTCTAAGGCTTATATGTATGGCTAATAATGTACTTCAAAAAGAAATGATACCCAACTGAAAGTCTTTTCCAATTGAGTGGCCTGCTTTCTGTCAGAAAACTATACATCTCTTACACTGTCCTAAAAAAACATATGGCACTTCCTTATAATGCAAACACACTATCAAAAAGAAGGAAAGACGTAGTTGCTCAAATCCCATAAATTTGTGATTAAACGAACTTACCTGTATGTGAAGTTCGATCATAATTATACGATGGCTTCGTCCGACGAGATTAGCAACCTACCCTCCCATATTTACTTTTTTTTTTTTCTTTGGATGAAAGTTTATTAAGTAATGCATATAAATTATGAGAATTACAATGTGAGCAGTTGCTTTAACCGAATATCTAAGATGCGTGGGGATTAATCCTAGTCAAAAATTGAATTAAATCTAAGTCTCGTAATGATATAGTTGATCTATCGGTTGAACGTCGTGTTGAGCTGGATAAGCATGTAATAGTGTGCGTTTCTACTCTATCTTTGAGTCAGTAATGGAAGATGCTTAGGCAAAACTTGTAACTGGTAATAAACCAATAATTATCTGTGGTGACTTTAATGTTAATATCTTAGAGAATAATGTAAATAGCAGTAGATTCTTAAGTCTGTTTAAATCATTTAATTTGTCAAATGTGTTTTCAGAACCAACTCGAACTACTACAAATACTGCTACATGTATAATAATGTTTTTTGTTGCTGCGAATACTTGGATAAATCCATCGTAAATTACCTGCCTTCAGATCATAGTGGTCAGACTGTTGCTTTCGCGTACAATATACAAATACAAAGAATTCAGATACAAATTAGACAAATAACACCCAGCAATCTAGACAAATTTAATAATAATTTAATTAGTAAGTTAATTATACCGGGTCATATTAGAGACTATGTAAATGTATTTTAAGAAGAATTATTTTCGGTGGTGCACACCGAATTCAATAACACTTTAAAAAAAAAACTAAAACTATTGGCCCAAAGTTTATTTTCAGTGACTGGGCAACACAGGGTATTAGGAAAAGTAGGGAACGATTGTTTGAGCTGTACGGCCTTAAGCCTTACATCAACACAGAATCTTTTAATAAATATGTTGCTACTTACTCGAAAGTTTTTAAAAACACTTGCAAGGTAGCCAAATCCTTATTCATTAGCAACAAGATTAAATCAGCCAATAACAAAATAAAGACGGTTTGGAAAATTATCAACAGTGAAACAAATAGAAATAAAAAACAAAGTAATGACTTCACACTAGAGACATCACGTGGCCTTGTGAGCTCCAACAATGAAGTTGCTCAAGAATTTGTAAATTTCTTTACCAGTACCCCACTTAAAACTACAGAAACCTTAAATTCATCTCCCTTGCTCTCTATTGATTTATTGAAAGCGAACGTTGCAGCCTGTCTAAATGAATTTAAATTTCAGCATATAAACCCCTTAACAGTCATAAAAGGTTTCAAGCAAATCAAGATCAAATTAACGGAAGATCTAAGGGGTATGTCTATCAAAGCTTGTACCTCAATTATTGAGACTGTAGCACCGTTTTTAGCTTCAATATTTAATTTGTGCGTGGATCAAGGGGTCTTCCCGGATCTAATGAAATTCAGTAAGATAATATCGCTTTTTAAATCCGGGGACAGTAAGGACACCAATAACTATAAACCCGTATCCGTGTTGCCGGTTTTCAGCAAGGTATTTGAAAAGATAATACTCAATCAAATGCTTTACCATTTTAACACCAATAAAATATTACACGAGCAACAGTATGATTTCACCAAAGGACGTTGTACAACTGACGCCACTGGTGTCACTTTATTAAAACACATATTAACTGCGTGGGAAGAGGCACAAGATGCCATAGGAATCTTCTGTGACCTTTCGAAGGCATTTGATTGCGTAAATCACGAAACCCTGATCATGAAACTTGAGCATTACGGTCTAAGTAAACTTGCGCTCAGTTTAGTAAAATCGTATTTGAATGATAGACAGCAGCAGGTACAAATAAATGGTGTCAACTCAATGGGTTTAAAAGTAAAAATGGGTGTACCACAAGGTTCGATATTGGGTCCCTTCCTCTTTTTAGTGTATATTAATGACCTACCCCATTTATTTAACAACCATCCGCTTATGGTGTTGTTTTGCTGACGATACTTCTTTAATATTTAGGATAAACAGACGTGCCACTAATCTTGACGGCGTAAATAACGCCCTACTGCAGGTCCACAATTGGTTTACCGCCAATAATTTAGTACTAAATGGGAAAAAAACTAAGTGCATTAGATTTGCTGTACCAAATGTCAAAAGTAGTGATTGTGACATAATATTGAATCAAGAGAAACTAGAATTTGACGATAAAACGGTTTTCTTGGGAATCACGCTCGATTCAAGGCTACAGTGGGGTCCTTATTTAACATCTCTTGCAGAACGGCTGAGCTCAGCAGCATATGCTGTTAGAAAAATTCGTCAATTTACTGATATTGATACCGCGAGGCTAGTCTATTTTAGTTATTTTCATAGTATAATGTCATTCGGTATTTTACTATGGGGACGGGCTGCAGACATCGAGTAGAATTATTATTATTTATTTATTCTGCAGAAAAGAGCCATCAGAGCCATTTATGAATTACGTAGACGCGATTCTCTAAGAGAACTGTTTAAGGAAATTAATATCATGACAGTACATTGTCAATACATCTATGGAAACATCATGTACGTTAGGAAAAATCGGCATTTATTCAGTAAGAGAGGTGACAGACACCACTATAACACTAGAAATAGGGACCAACCAGTTCAGCCAGGTTTCAGGCTTGCTAAAGTAGATTCATCTTTCATGGGGTACTGTTTGAAATGTTGCAATAAAATACCTCCCCACATTCTTCAACTGAACGAGACGAAATTTAAATCTTGTATAAAACGCACACTATGTAGGCAAGCATATAAGTTGGGGGATTACATTGATGATAAAAATGCTTGGCTAAATGCTGGTCCTGCTCCACAACCATAGGGGCAAACTAATTGATTGTACTGGTCGGGCATTATTTGAGTCTATCGACACGCAAAGAAGAAGAAGAAGAATTGATTCCTATGTTGATGTATTGTGGAAGCTGCAGAAGATTGTAAAAATATACTTGCACTGTGTAGATTCCAGTTCTTGGTATTATATAATTGCATAGCGGTTCCCTATCCATTTGCATACAATTTTAAGACCTAATATAACTTGGCATACTTTTGTTACTCCTAATTATATTTTCGTATAATATTATTTACGCATAACAGCTAACGCATAATTTTTTTAAGCATAATTTCTCTAATCATAATAATGATTAAGATTAAGATTAATTACAAAGCATAAATTCATTTACGCATAATGATATTAAAACATACTTTCTATAGGCATAACAAAGGCATAATTCCCCGGCACTCCGGGGCTCCGGCGGTCCCATGCGAGCTTATCGTTGCAGATGTGATTAACGCTCACCACCGGCGAGTGTTACAACCACCTGCTCATCAACTCGCGGGCCGCCTCGCCCCTCCGCGTCTACGCGATTCTAAATTACACTCTCGGGGTAGGGCAGATAAGACTACGTGGAATCGGTTTTTGCAGCGATTCGTTTCTGTCACTGACTTTTATAACACAACTTTATGAATTTTTTGTTTAAAATAAATACGTAAAAATAACTTAAATTTGATTTCGGTATTTATATTAATTTGTATGCCTAAATACTATTATGCTAATAGTCACTATGCCTAGTAACATTATGCAAAATTCAATTTATGCCAAAACAAATTAGCCTTCAACATGATTATGCCAACATAAACAGTATGGCAAAAAAAAATTCGCAAAGTATTATTATAGCAAAACAAATTATGCCAAAACTGTTATGCCAAAGTATATTAGGAAAAAGAACATTATGCAAAAAGAAGGGATCCCTTGCATAGCACATGTGTGAGTACTTTGTATTGTTCAGCCACCATTTACATTTAGTTATCATTAATTGACTTGTGTACTGTAGTAGTAGTAGTTGTAGACTTGAATATGCCTTGGTGGCTGAGAGAATGTCATGCTCACTCAAATGTCTCGCTGATGGTGGCGGGTGTGTCGGATCATTTAGTTCCCTTAAATATGGTTGAGTTGAATGGCGCCGATACACGCGTCATGTTCGTAAACGGGCGCTGTCAGCTGGGACTGGTCATCTCTTAGCTGCCAGGGTTCATTTTAATTCGTTTGTTTTTAAATTGTTGTCTTTTTCTACTCTGGACGCTCTTAATGTGCACGTCTTTCTACATCGTTCTCACATATATGTATAATTTCAAAATTAATGATGTAACCAAGATTTTGTAACAATATTTTGATTCAAAAGAGTGTCCATGGAGTTTCTTGACCGTTCTTCTCCATAGAGAGATCTCTCACGCTAGGGAATGGGCAACTACAGTACTTTCTCAAGTTACTATGCCTTGTGACTGGGACTGTACCTTTGTTTTTTAGGGTTCCGTAGTCAACTAGGAACCCTTATAGTTTCGCCATGTCTGTCCGTCCGTCTGTCCGTCCTCGCTTAATCTCTGTGACCGTTAGCACTAGAAAGCTGAAATTGGCGGCGTGATTGATATACATATTGGTACCAATATGTATATCAATCACGCCGACAAAGTGGTAAAAAAATGTTTTATTATCCTATAATTATGTAAAGTGGGAAATGATTTTTTTTTAATTTCAACCCTAACGTGTGATATATTGTTGGAAAGGTATTTAAAAATGAATAGGGGTTTCCTAAAATAATTTTTTGATAATGTCAATAATTTCGGAAATAATCGCTCCAAAAGTAAAAAACTAACCCTCTAACTTTTGAACCATAAGTTTAGAAAATATGAAAAAAATCTGAAAAGTAGAACTTTATAAGGACTTTCTAGGAAAATTATTTTGAACTTGATGAAAACAACAGTTTTTGTACAGAAAAGACAAAAAGTTGTACAAAATAATTTTTACAAGTCACATTACAATCTTGTGAATTTCACTTTCTTCTTGTATAGGAATAGGGGCGAGACCCTCCTCTGTCTTCACGTATACCTTACCGTAGGACGTCCACGTAGCTGCGAGTTTTTTGGTTTTAACATATCCCCTTGTCATGTAGTACAAACGTCGAGCTTTAGTGGTAAGGTACTCGGAGATGAATATTGGTTTGGCTGGTCCAGGTACTAGGTATAAGGGCTGTATTTAGTTGGGGCTTTTTTGCTTCGCGCTGCGATTTATTAAATTTTTTCGATGTGAACACCATTGCTTCTTTCCTAGTTACGGAAGTGAAATCAACAATAATATAGCCTCAGACTTAGATCGGTAAATATCTCTGATTTCCAGGTCCGGGATAGTAGTTTCCAATCCCACAACCAAGCCGATATCTTTGATAATATTGGTCAAATCCTTTTTGTGTTCATTGTTTTGCTTTGGGATATTTCTTATCTCCACGGTAGTGGAACGGACATTATTCTCAAAGTACTCTAACTTTTTTTCCAAGATCTTAATGCGGGTTTTGTAATCAGCGTTTTCTTGAACCAGACTATTGATTTTAGACAATAATTCGTCATATTTGCCTGACATAAATTGAACTGATTTGAGTGCGTTACATTGAGTCCTACTGATTTTTCGTTCCCCCATTTTTTACGTAGAGTCACTTAGTTTGATGTACAGAATACTTGGGATACGGCTTCGAGAAGGGTCGGTTTATATCTTGTATGTAGCGGAGCTGTAATTGACGATTCCTCCAATCTTCTTTGTTTCATCAGTTTTGGCACAGAAAGTAAACACTTCTTTATATTCTCTTTCTTAATCTATCGACTTAGCAGTGTAAACCAAATAGCAAACAGTTCTACTGCACGCAATGGCCGATACAACCAACAGCTCATGGAACGTCCACATAATCGTTACCAAGCCCATTTAAATGTAACACACGAAACATCCGGCTGTAAGTCTGTAACGCGTTCATATAAACTTTTATTATGGAATGTGCTCGGAACTGTGTACTGTGCTGTGACTACTGTGCACACATCGGGCTCCACACTGCTACACAGCCCATCAATCGACATCAATCGGAATTCAATTCGCCGCCGAAATAATATTTATATCGGAAATCCATTAGCGGGCGAGGTAGCTACGTGCTCGATATTGTGCTGTTGTGTACCCAGCGATAGCGAGGTAGCGAGGGAGTACCTGCACGGATTACATAACTAGTACATTGACGTGTCTCTTAATGGTATTTATAAGCTTGGATGTGCGCACTCTTTTAAACATTTTTCGTGTTTTGGACGGTATTTGTGGTTTACCAAATGTTATTAATGTTGTCAAATCAAAACATTTATTTTTTTGCAAACATGAGTAATAGGTACTATATGCACTTTTATGTTACGGTTCTCCATATTATACCGTCACATGGGTATGCAAATAGCCTAGGTTTTTGTTTTCCTGTGTTGACAGGTTCTTGTTACTTATCAACCTTAGACTGTTTATCTGGCAAAAGCAGTAAACAAAGGTACAGTACTACATCGAACTAATATTTGTATTCCTTGGTAAACAAAATAATCCATAGTTGTTGTAGTATTAATTTTCCGTTTCACAGATAACGTTTACGTTTCCGTGCCGCAGTGCACTAACCGCGCAGCAGATAGCGATCTAAACGAAAGTTTAACTTTAACTGTTCGAGCCCAATACAGTTAGTTATAGCGGCATGTCTTTGTTGCCAAGTAATTACGTCGCTTCGCGTTATGCGCCGCGCGCCACGCTGCTCGGGATTCTTTGTTTTGTAACATCGCCGGCACGAATGTAATCTGCATGCAATTGCTTTTAGATAACTATCTATTGTGCTGTTTTCTTATTATCTCACGATTGGAACACGATGGCATTTTGTCGTGCAACTGAACGTGCAGCGAACATTGCTACATAAAGGTAACTTTTAACGGTATTGCTTTAAGTAAAGCATTTCGAAAGCATACAATTTTGGAAACAGTGTGATAATTAGAAAAGAAAATACGGAATCTAGCTATCGAGAAAAGTCCATTTACTTGGGATCGT
Source organism: Xestia sexstrigata (assembly GCA_941918905.2). Lineage (NCBI taxonomy): Eukaryota > Metazoa > Arthropoda > Insecta > Lepidoptera > Noctuidae > Xestia > Xestia sexstrigata. Next base: position 480,157 of record OW799203.2, on the reverse strand, counting down.
GCGTACTTCTGAGTATTATAGCCTGTAGTATTGAGAGCAGCGGTGGCCCAGTGGTGGCGGCCCCGACTTACGAACAGTAAGTCATGGGTTCGAACCCAGACAGGCGCATTACTTTGTGTAATTTATTTCATCACCACTGCTCTCAAAAGGGTGAAGGAAAACATCGTGAGGTAACCGGCATGTCCTAGAACCAAAAGATCGAAGACATGTGACATCTACCAATCCTCACTGGGCCCGCGTGGTGGATTATAGCCCTTACGCAAAATACGCGCTTTGACGTGGAGTTGCGGACACCAGCCCGTTATACAATACAATAGCCTGTAGTATTCCGGGCATGCCCAGTGCCCGGCGCGCGGCGGGCTGCGGGCGGGGGGCTGGGGGCTGGTAGTTAAAGTGTGGGTGCCGTGAAATGAGCGCTCGCGCTGGGTCGTGCAGCAGAATGTGTCGACTCATCATATTGTCGAGTTCAGGCGAGGTGGCGCGCCCGCGCGGCCTAGTAAGTACTCAACGGTGCAGTTCGTGAGTCATGCATGACTACATTCATGAAGAGAACAGACTGTGGCTTGAAGAAATAATTAACGAAATAATTTAGAGTTTCTTGCAAGTCTACTTTCCTAGACAGGTGTAACTTTCAACTGGTAAGAATAAACTTCGAAAAAAGATATAAATTGTTATTAGCTACAGTTTTCGTAGCAGTATGTGGGTCGTTTTAATAGCAGGCACAAAGGTCCCCTTTAGTGTGTCGGCAAGAGCTGTGCCTTAAAGATTAAGTGATCGCTATCGACCGGCAGGATGCTGCAAACACGATCCATCTCGTTTGTGCCCCGTTCGTAACTTCACACGATGCCGCGAGCTCAACCAATAAGCGGTGAACGATGTTCCAAATAATACTTTAGGATTGATACTACACCACAGTACGGCGTTCAGTGTGTGGACAGAAACATGTAGAGGGTGATGTGACGTGTGCGTCGCGTGTGGTCGGAGCTCATAATGCTACACGCTGGATATCTATACTTATATCTATTGATACTATCTATTCTTAATAAGATTTGTATTTATGTATGTAACGAATAAACATAAAAACTACTGGACCGACTTGAAAAATTCTTTGAGGAATAAATAGCTACATTATCATTATTATTAATTGTGTACCACAAAGCTCGCCGAGTGTCAAAATGTAGAAGAATACGTCAGTAAAGTAGTCACTACAGCTCATAAGCTGCGTAATATCGGATTCAAAGTGGATGATGAGTGGCTGGGAACCCTGCTTCTCTCTGGTCTACCCGAGATGTACAAACCAATGATTATAGCAATCGAAAGTTCTGATATGAAAATAAGTGCCGATTCAGTCAAAGCTAAAATTCTACAAGATGTAAAAATGAGTAATAGTGATACAAATGCCTTGCCTTGCAACTAATTTGAAGAAAAAGGTATCAAACAAGCCATTTCAAAAGGGTCCACGTTGTTTTAAATGCAACAGATATGGCCATGTAAGCACAAAGTGCAAGTCTAAGCAATAACAGAAAGATGAAAGTCCTAGCTATGCCGCTGCATTCATAGCTTCTGTCAGTAACAGCTATGCCTGGTATATAGACTCCGGTGCCTCAATGCATATGACCAGACACAAACAATTATTGCATAATGAAACAGTGCCACAAATTAAGACAATTACAGTTGCAAATAACAAATCCTTACTAGTAGAGAGCTCTGGTCAGCTAAGTTTGGAAATCTGTGACGACAGAGGTCGGAATAACAAAGTTTTATTCCAAAATGTTTTATATGTGCCTGAGTTAGCAACAAATTTACCATCAGTCAGTCAGATTGTAAATCACGGTGGTGAAGTAAAATTTAATAATAAAGGCTGTGTGATGTTAAACAGTCGTAAAAGAATAGTTGCATCTTTATCAACAATATGTACCGGCTAAATCTGTTCAATGTTCAAGCATACATATCTGATGTTGATCAGCAAGATATTTATCTCTGGCACCAGCGGTTGGAGCATCTCAACTTCAGTGATTTAAAGAAAATTTAAGAAAATACAGATGGTGTGCAATTATCTCAGAAATATGACAATCTGATCTGTGTGACTTGTTTAGAAGGAAAATAAACACGTTAGCCATAGCTGCACAATTACTTGAAACCGTGCATTCAGATATATGTGGACCAATGGAGACCACTTCCATTGGGGGTGCAAAATACTAAATTCGAAGAATTAAAATGTCTAGTTGAAAATCAATTGGAGTACAGTATAAAATGATTGCGTACAGACAATGGACTTGAATATGTAAACAATACGTTTTCTGAGTTCTTAGCAACCGCTGGTATCATTCATCAAACTACAGTGCCTTATACACCCGAGCAAAGTGGTGTCTCTGAAAGAATGAATCGTACGTTGGTTGAAAAAGCAAAATGTCTGTTGATTAATGCAAAACTTCCTAAACTGTATTGGGCAGAAGCAATACACACAGCTGCTTACCTCGTTAATAGAACTCCAACACGTTCACTAGCTTTTAAAACTCCAGAAGAAATTTAGTCTAAGAAGAAACCAAATATAAGCCATTTAAAAATATTTGGCTGTGAAGCAATGATACATATCCCAAAAGAAAAACGCAAGAAGTGGGACAGTAAATCAGAGAAAGCTATATTTATTGGATACTGTGATAACACTAAAGGGTATAGGTTTATAATACCTGCCTCTAAAACTGTAATTAAAAGCAGAGATGCTGTTTTCTTAGAGGCCACAGTACAAAAAAACGATCTTCGTGTAAATCTGACACAGAAAGAAACAATGTGTGATCCATCATTGGAACAAAATTATAATTATACATCTCTGGATTCCAATAACACATCAGATACTTCAAACACAACCAGTGTGTCAGATCAAGAAGATAACTTAGATCCTGAGTGTAATCCAAATATAAATGTTCAAATATCGTCAACCCCGTCCAAAATAACATTGAGACCAAGAAACAGAGAATTATCTTTTGATAATTCTCTGTATATTTATTTCTGTGTGTATTTATTTGTGTGTTTGTGAGTGTATTTTGTGTTTGTGTATTTTTTAAATGAAAATAAAGATAAAACTTACCTGTGCTATAGTGAAGACTAGATAAATCCCATTCCTCAGAATTATAAAAGAAGCTTCAACCTCAGTTGAATCAGAAAAGTGGAAAACTTCAATAAAGAAGAATTAGAATCACATTATAAAAATGGAAATTGGACATTGGTACAAAAACCTCAAAACACCAAGCCAAGATGTAAGTGGGTGTTCCGCATCAAAAATTAACCAACAGGTCCTCGATATAAATCAAGACTCTGTGCAAAAGGATATGCACAAACAGAAGAGATAGATTTTGATGAAACTTTTGCGCCGACAATGAGGTATGACTGTGTACGATTATTATTATCACTTGCAGCTCAGAAAAATTTAGAAATAATCCAATTTGACATTACCACTGCTTTCCTGTATGGTGACCTGGAAGAAACAATATACATGACTCCACCTGAGGGATTGGACTGCAACCCAAACATGGTATGTAAACTTAACAAATCCTTATATGGACTCAAACAGGCTCCAAGATGTTAGAATACCAAATTTGACTCAGTTTTACGGAAGTTTGGGTTTGAAAGATGTACAGCAGATCAGTGTATTTATATTGGGAAAACCAAAGGCACCACATGTTACTTGTGTACATGTGACCAAAGGCACCACATGTTACTTGTGTATGTATGTTGACGATGGCTTTTTATTTTGTAAAGAGAAATCAGTTTTAACTGAAGTAATCTATGATCTTCAAACTAATTTTGATGTCAAGACATAATCTCTTTCCTGTTTTGTAGGAATGCAAAAGTTTAATAATCATATTTTCATACACCAGACCAAATAATATAATAATAATAATAATAATCGACCTATCACCACTGACAGGACTGTTGCTGCCAATAGGCCTGACATAGTGGTGATAGATCGATTGGAGCGTCGCACAATGATTGTTGATATAACGGTCCCGCATGATGAGAACCTCGTGAAAGCAGAGAAAGATAAACAATTCAAATATCTAGATCTGGCTCGCGAGGTTGTTGACATGTGGGACGTGAATACAGCAGTCATTGTGCCGATAGTCGTGTCGGCCAATGGCTTAATAGCCAGGAGCCTCGACCAACATCTTAGGAGGCTCTCGCTTGGCAGCTGGATCAAGGGCTTGATTCAGAAAGCAGTACTTCTGGACACGGCACGTATTGTTAGGAGGTTCCTCTCTCAAGAGCCCTGACCACCGGCAGCTCGGACCCTGTTCCCAGCGCTGGTGGGCTACTATTTTTTATATTTTTAAATGTTTTTTTATAGTTTTTTGTATAAAAATATTTAAAAATGTTAAAAATATGTAACATAATGAATAAAGGAATAATGACTTTATTTAAAGAAATATTAGACATAATTTACAAAATGTTTAACAGGCTAATTTAGGTCAGTCTAAGTGGTGTAGCCATCTGTAGCCGAACTAGGCAGAGCCTGTATTTCGACTTTCAGCGCCAAACCCCTCGAGTATTAAACATATAAAATTGCCAGTAACATTTCATTTGTTTCTTGTACAAAATCATTTTAACAATTTATACTATATTTACTTAAACAAAGTTTTTTTTTTTAAGACAAAAAATTCAAAAGAAAAAACGTTTGTGTAGTGTTTGCATGCAGGGCCTCTTATTTGTGTGAGATGGGAATGTACGTGTCTGATGTGTAAGAGGATGTGTGTGGTATTGTCTAGTGTTCTGTTGTGAGTTGTGGTGTGAGTGAGTGTGCGCGCGTTTGTGTGTATGTTATGAGAGATGTATGTTATATTGTACGTATTACTATGGTTTTTTTATTAGGATGCTATGTACAAAAGAAGTTCTGTCTGTTCGTAGGTAAGACTTTTCAGGTATTCGGTAAGTTTCTTCTTGCATTGCATTTTTGTTAACTATATTAAGAATTCTGTTTAACCTATTGTAAATTAATGGACCAATGGAGTGGGCAAAACGTTGGCTGAATTTAGTTCTAGACTGCTTAGTTCTATCGCATACAATGTCTTTTATTCGTTTTTGGAGGAGTAGTGGGTTGTATTTTAATTTACTGTGTTGTAGGAGGGCAACGTTTAGTATGTATAATTGCCTCACGGCCATGACCTCCCATATCTCGTATAATGTTGTTGAAGAGAATCGGATAGGCTTGAACGATGCAACCTTCAGTATTGCACGCTGGGGCTACCTCAATAGACTTCAAAGTTGTTTTTGATGTTCCTCCCCAGGAAGATATACAATATGTAAGAAGCGATTGACAGAGAGCGTAGTATATCTGCTTTAGCAACTTAAAATCAGCAATGTGTCTCAGTTTTTAAAAAATATATATGAGCTTTCGTATTCTTCCGCAGAGCAGCCTAACATGTTTGTTTGCGCTAATTTTAAATCATAGTTTAAATTTAATTATTTGGCAACATTACGAATTGGTTGGTAATACATCCCTATCTCCCATCCCTTCCTTACACGGAACCTATCGTACTCGTTAAAGCGAGATGGCAAACGTACGGCGGAAGTGAGCCATCATCAGACATTCACAAAACTTTTGGTTCGTTGGCTATAAATCTGTGTGTCGAGAACATTGCGTTCCTAAGAAAAACTGGAAAACTGGTGAAACTTAGTTTTTGTGCGTGAAAACCGCTGTGAATCTCGCTGAGGAGCTGCCGACGAGGAAATTAAGGTACCGTGCACCCCTGTAACCCTTAAGAAAGACCGATTTCACCCTGTGTCTCCACGCGGTCTTACAACGTCCCGTTTCATTATTTTCCAAGTTGATTTTGTTGTCTTATTTGCTTTCCGCGTAAACAATGTTCCTTAAAATTGAGATTGCTGTCTATGTTTACTCATTGTATGCACGCGTTCCAGTGAAGGACACTTGCAGTTTCTTCCGGAGTGACACTCGTGCGACACGATATTTCGCACGATGCCATCTCCAGTTACATTTTGTATGCTAAAGCTGTAGTACTTGGTTTTGTCTACATTTAATGTAAGTACGTATATTACTCTGAAGCCAATTTTTCACGATATCGAAAGCCCCGCTGTGCAGCACCGAAAGCCTCTTCCCATGTATCAGCAGCAAAAGAGAGGGCAGTATCGTCCGCAAAAGATAAGATTTCACCATGGGTAAGTTCCAGACTCGTGAGACCATTTATATACACAAGAAATAAACTGGGTCCCTGTTAGCGACGATATGTAATTAATTATTTAAATATTTTAATGTCTAATTAGTTTGATTAATCTGTCTTTCATCGTGTTATTTTCTATCATCATCGTGGTATTTTCTGTCCTCATCGTGGTATTTTTGCAGAGCTAATAGATTCTATGTTAAAGTGTTTAGTCATGGTATTTTTCTAGAGTTAGTAAGTAGATTCTATGTTGAAGTGTTGTGCATTCCTCATGGTATTTTTCTAGAGCTATTAACTAGATTCTATGTTATGTTAAAGTATTATGCATATTTTAAGGTGTAAAATAAGGTTTTTAAGACTTTATTGATTAAGATAGAAACATAAGGAAATATTGTAAGGGGTGTTTTACCACAGAAAAACAGCATGTTAAATTTATCATACAAAAGCTACCTGCGCTCTGATTGGTCGATGGGTGGGTCATTAGTGCCGTGTGCAAAACTGAAGGGCTGTGATTGGTCAGAGCTGCCTATAAAAAAGGGGCATTTTCTGTGGTCAGGCATTCCAAACCCAGCAGTGTAAGAAGCAACATCAAGAAATAAATACAAGGAAACTCTGAAGAATTAGCGTTATTATTCGCTCCTACTGTGACCATCGTACACTCTCCAGTCGACATCCCGCCAGCGAGCCCGCTCCACAACAACACACAAAACAAGAGCGTCAACAGTCCCAGTATGCTACCTTGTGGTACGCCGTGAGTAATCTGGAGGTGAGAACTTTTACAATATCCTACACGAACACACTGAGACCGGCCATTCAGGTAACTATTAAAAAGTCGCAAGTATGTACCTCTAATTCCTTATCTTTCGAGTTTGTCCAGTAAGAGGGTTACAGAAATCGTATCAAATGCCTTTGCGAGATCTAGAAAGATAGTGAGACATTTTTTCTTTTTATCTAAATTGGAAGTAACAAAATCTATAAGTTTACTTACGGCTTCCTCAGTTGATTTTCCTTGTCGAAAACCATCTTGGTTAGCTGAAAGCAGTTTTTTTTTCTAAATATTAAACTAGTCGTGAATTTATATTTTTTTCTAGTATTTTTGATATCGCTGGTAAGATAGATATTGGTCGATAGTTATTGATGCGAATTCTGTCCCCACTCTTATAGATTGGACAAACTTCGGCTTTATTAAGGACGTTAGGGAACATTCCGTTCTGCAGACAATCATTTATGATCTTAGTAAGAGGTGGTACAATGATGTTTCTATAGGTTTTTAGAAATTTATTACTGATATTGTCTCCACCACTGGCACAGTCTGACTTTAGATCGAGGATGAGACGTTCTACCTCCTCTTCAGTTGTGTCTATGAGAGCAAATGAATGCGGACTACTCGTAGCTGTAAATACATTGAACAACTATTGAAGAAGTTCAACATGACTGAAGCAAACTCTAACAGTGTACCAGCTGATCCACGTGAAGACTGATGGGCTATCTGAAAGAAAATATCCCTACAGAGGAGCTGTAGGATCTCTCATACATGCAGCAACAGTAAGCCGGCCAGACATTTTGTTTGCAATCAGGTGAGTAGATTCCTAAACTGTCATGATGAATCTCACTGCAATGCTGTCAAAAGAATACTCAAGTAAGTATCTAAATGATACTAAAGATTATGGATTGTACTACATGTCAAAGCCAGACAGCACTGATGTGGTAGGGTACAGTGATGCTGACTTTGCCAATGACGTTGAAACAAGGCGTTCAACAACTAGCTATGTTTTCCTTAAAAATGGAACTTCTATTACTTGGTCATCCCAAAGGCAACAAACAGTGGCCTTGTCTACAACAGAAGCCGAATTCATGGCTGCTTGTGCTGCCACTAAAGAGGCCAATATGTGGTTAAGATAATTCTTACAGGAAATAAGTGGATATAAACAATAGTCTGTGATCATAAACATTGATAATCAAAGTGCAATTAATGTTATCAAAAATAGTGAGTTTCATAAGCGTTGCAAGCATATACCTACTGATATTAGATACAACTTTATTAAAGAAAAATATTATGAGAATGTTATCAGTCTTAACTATGTAAACACAAACTATCAACATGCTGATATTTTTAATTTCATATCTATGAGAAGTAACGTAGGCATGTGTAAACTTAAATAATTGTAAGTAGTTCAACTTTGTTTTGTTTATCAACAGAACTTGTAACTAGATATTATTCGTATTGTGTGTTTAAAATAAGGCTTTGTCCTTTATGCTATATTACTATGTAAAGGAAGGCTCTAATTTGAAGAGAGTATTGAAATGTTAATTTAAATTACGCGCCTTCTAATGTCATCTTCTTAATTTGTTAATGCTCTCTCTATTCTCTGCTCTATGCCCTCTCTATTCCGTGACACTACGAGTTATGTACATGATTGATGTAATTCCGTTTAAATACATTTTATTCACACTTAAAACCTGACTTCCACTTATTTCAAATCATCCAAGTTTAAGAACCGCTGGTCTAGCATATCCCTAGGCATCGCCTGTGCAGCTCGGAACCCGACGGCTCAGTTCCTGAGCGGTTACATCGCAGACGGCATGGCGGCTGTGGGGTATTTTGATAGTGCCACGACCGCTCGCCACCAGTCGCTCCTCTGGGCTGACACGCCCCCGGCGCCAGGCACCGCCTGCTTATTGTGTCACACACGTTGCGGAATTAGATATAAACACTATACTGGACTGTTTCTGTTATTAATGTATGAGAAACATGGAGGAACGTTTATTAGAACACATTAAAGATAGCTGGCTTGTGTTTTGAAGGGAATTAAGTCTTACTAAAGTATTTCACACCGATTTTGATGTGAATAACTTGCATAGGGATGCACTAGGTTTTAAACTGAGCTTGCTTTACACACGGTTTACGACAAACACTGATCGGTAGTTGACGTTGCGCTCAAAGGTTATATATTATTATACTCGGTTATATCACTATTACTTCACCATGCAACACAACGTTACTGTTCGTGTACACTGTAGAGGTTCTGTCGTAATCCTTCAGCCCCAAATAAATGTGAATCTCGAGCTAAATAAATCTGGTATTCAGCTATTCGTATCTGTGAGCTGTGTGCCGAGGTAAGGCACTATCTCATAGGTCGAGGCGCGGGATATTGCCTCCTTCGTGCCAAATGGAATATTCGTCGCCGCCACATGCCCGCAGCCAGGGATGACAGGTTTATAACATATTAAATGAAACTTTGAATGAATACTCTAAATCTGAAAATGTACCTAAAATTTGCGTTTTAGATGTGGTAAATAATAAGAACAGCATTCTAAAATAAAACAAATATAAAAGGTGTTGCTTTGGAACCTGGTTAAACCAACCGTATTACATAACGCAGCCCGTCTACATCTGTAACTGGCCCTATATGAAATGAAATAAATGAAATGAAAATATTTATTTCAGACTAAGCATACATTAATTATATTGATACAAGTCCATATTGTGTTAGTATTAGGTAGACACTTTTAACTTATATGTTAGTAACTATAACTAAGTATAACCGCGCTTTCACACACAAATAAACGCACACAGAGACATGTCGCGCGATTGGTGATTATTCTATTACTTTCGTGTGATTCTGAAATACTGCCAAATGAAATAGCAGCTTTATTAATTATTTGACCGGGTATCATAATTTAAATTGATTAAATGTCTTTTGTGACAAGATCCTGAATTTTGAATAAACTACACTTTGTATGTAAATAGCATACTTTACAACAATACTTATCGTTTCTTAGTAACGATGTCCTATTTCTTATCTATCTACCATTTGTCGCGCCTTTTCCACGAATGTGACAAAAAATCTTGGGAAGTTATCGATACCGCGTGCCGACAACAACTTGGGAATCCTATCTAAGTTTGTGTTGAGTTATCTGTCAGTGCAGAACTACTTCTAGTACAAATCATTTGCACGTATATGTGTGCCCGATACGATCAAACGCATTTACATTTTTAGATAGTATTGCCCCGACAACAATAGACTTTCAGCTTCTAAGCTGGAATATAGTGTTTGTAACGAATGGAATTCATTAATCTAAGATTGATGTAAGATGAGGCAATTTGCCACACACTGGGTAAACCAGAAGGTCAATGATCCCGGTAACCTTTGCAAACTTGTAACATACACTTCATACCAACTGTAGGTCAGTTGCGGACTGTTACTGTTAATTTATTTATTTATTTATTCATTTATTGCATCAAATATGGTAGGTACATGAAGTTTTTGTATAAAATATTTAGTAACACACATTTGGCCAATATATAGCATGCAATAGTACAGGTTTTTACAGTTAAGATAATAATTACTAGGTAACTACATTATTTTTTTTAGTTTACGTCCACTTAACAGTTAAATAAGTAGTAAGTGTAGTTTTAAACTTGTAAGAAATAAATAAATATTTAAATAGCAGCTATAAGAACCAGATTAAATAGATTCCTGGTGGTAGAGAGTGGTAGTCTTACAACCCTTGCAGTGTGCGCTGAGCGGCGGGCGCTATTAGTTTTGTTCGCATCGCTCAGGTGCTGCACATCGCCGCAAATTGTGTTCCTCGGCTCAGCCGCCCGGTCGCCAAGGAACGGGGGCGCGGGGGATACTGCAAAAATAATATTAGTTTAAAATAGTCAGAGAATCAACATGTTCTGTTCTGTCCTAATCAAAGTTAAACCACTTCTTGTCTAGTTTTAGATACACAGAAGACGCCCATCTACGTGGTCAACAATGCAAAAGCTAGTGAGTCACAGAGCCAGCTTGTATTCGCCGTCATCAAATAAATTGAATCGATGAATGGGTCATTATCAATTACATTTGTTTGTTCTGCCTTAATAGAAAATGTTATTGTCCGTCCGTTTACTTTGCCGACTTTTTATGTTTTCATTTCATATAATTATTAACTCCACACCCGCGGCTGCACGTCGCCGCCCCCGCCGTAGCGCGTCGGCCGACTGGTGCGAGTTATGTTTACGATCTCAATCTAGGCTTTATTGGGATTGATAAGAGTGTGTTTATTGGACCAATGAAATAATTAAAACTGTTTATTAACTGCAGACTTTACCGCTATATGACGAATATATCTGGTAAGTCTACCGTTCCACCACATCAAACATAAGCAGCTCACTAGCACCACGTCGTCACAGGACGTCCTCACATGTAACCGGCACATAATATAATAACGTGAGCGGCTCTCGCATGTCGGCTCATAATAACTCTACCAAGCGATCAGCTCGCTAAGTGTTTATGTGCTCCAATTTGTCGGCACCGCGCGGCGCGAATCAATCCTGCCATTACCGCCGTAAACTATCAGACGGCAATATCCGTCGCCGGCGATAAACCGGCCGGCTTTACGACGGGTCTATTGCAGTGCGATCAACGACGCCCGAATATGAATAGCTGCTTGTCACGTGCACTACAATTTGAAATTATTGTGGCCGCTGAGAGAATGCGTTCCTGACGTCTGTCAGTTGGTCATGACTAGTGATGGGCAATAAGTAACACTATTACAATAATTGTAAAAGATATAAAACATAAGATTTTGACATTGGCCTCTTTAAATGTATATCCTGGAAACAGTTATGTTCATTAAATCAAATTCTCATTTATTTCAGCTATTGTCTGATGCTGTCCCTAGGAATAGAAATGATAATTTCAAACTGTTAAAGTGTTGCGCTAAAACAACTCTTATGCGTAAGAGCATCTTTTGCATGGCGCCTACCATTTTTAATAAATTGTGGAGAACAGTAAATAAATCTGCTCTTAAAAATAAATTGAAGAGTTGACTCACTGAAAGAGCATATTACAGTATAGCAGAGTTTATGAAAGAGGACAAGTTTCTTCGTTCTTGAGATGACAATGTTGTATTTTTGACATGTTATTGTAATTTGTTGTATTGTAATTTGGAATTGACATTTTAATGATAGTATTGTATTAGTGGTATTGTGTATTGTATTCATATTTTTATTGACTAATGTATTTAATGACTACTTTGACATTTAATTTTATCTAAATAATATTCTTGCTGAATTGTAATGATACCTAATCGTTAATGAATAATGATGATATAATAAGTACATAATTTATATAACGTAATTTTAATAAATAAAATAAAATCATTTAATTCGAGTATCATAGACTCATAATAGAAATCATACAAAATCATAGTCACATTACATTATACACAATATGTTCAATTTGTAACAATTTCATTTACTAAATTCAATAAAATTAATTAAAAATAAAAACACCAATAAAAATAATTATAATTAACAAATTTACATAATAAAATCAGGTCTGTAAGTCGCATCAGCCTGCCACATGTCGCATGCAACAGTGGGAGATGATGGAGCAATCAAGCCTTCCCGCGAGCGTGGCCAGCATTCTGTTAGCGCTCCCCCGCACTCGCCGCACCAGCGACGTGCCTCTCTTGCGCATAGTGGCGTGGAAGCAATCCACGCGCGCGCGTGCAAACATAGTCGATGCGCTGCAGAAGCGGGGGAGCGCCAACATCATCCTGAACGCGTTGTTGAACTGGACACGAAGGGCGCTGTATGACTTTTGCGTATAGTCAGTCCACAAGCTGCACGTTTACAGTGTAGTGCAGTAGCAACAAAAACCCAATTACTTTCAAAGTAGAATAATAATAATAATGTGTAATAGAACAGTAGAACAAATGGGAATTTTATTAAAACTATTAGGAATATTGTTCCCACTAGTCCAACGATTTGAGGTGGTACAAAATCGTAGAACTAGTGGGAACAATATTCCTAATAGTTCTATCGTAGAACTGCTTAGAACTAGTGAGAATGAACCGTTCCCTACTTCATTTCGATCCATCTCTGATTTTTTACAGTTTGTGCTTCTCGTTGTGGACCATAATTATCATGTCCAACACATCTGCATTTAATTATTTTTGTGTAAGTTATGCTCTCTTATTTTCCTCCGATCTTTAGCTCTCTTTTTTAAACCCATAAATTGATCTAAATCCGTCATCTGAAAGTTTGAAGCTGAAAGCCGCCGTCTATAACCGATAGCGAAAGACATCCATTAGAAGCGCGGCGTAAGCAAAGTGATCGAGTATTAGTGCCCACCGCACCGCTACCCGCCGCTACCCGCCGCTACCCGCCGCTACCCGCCGCGACCCGCCGCTACCCGCCGCCGCCGACGATGACTAATTGACTCCACGAAGGTTTAATTTAACCACTTCTTTATTAGAAACAGAAGGTTCACTGTCTACGAGTCTATACATATACATTGTTCTCACCTAATATACCATCTCAACATGAATGATGTAACCAAGATTTTGTTTAACACTCTTTCCATCCCATTCCATATCTGTATGGAGATACAGATATGGAATGGGAATGGGCAACTACAGTACTTTCACAGTTTTTATGTCTTGTGACTGGGACTGTAGCTACATTTAATTTTCATCTTTGTTTCGAAGTTCAAAAGTGCCTGTAACTGGCCTACTTGAAAGAAATGCTTTGATTTTGATTAGAAATAGCAATTTTGCAGTAATCATCACATCACCGGTGATTCATCAATTTTGCAGTAATCGCAGGGGGCGAGTGTTGACTGGGCCGAAGTCTCTACGTAGGCCCAATCAACACTCGCCCCCTGCGATTAATGCTGCGGAGCTCACATTCAGTCAATAGGTTCTTTGCTTATCCACAGCTGTGCCCGCACGCAATATGCAATACGCAAGCTTAGTATTAGTTGGCTGGTTGATAGTCGTGTGATGGAATGAAACCTTGTGAGGGAACCTGCACGTCCTAGAACATACATTCAAAGACCCGCAATGGGCTGGCGCGTCGTGGTGAATGAATGAATGATATATTTATTTGCTAGAATATAGGTAGCTAACTTAGGTTCTTATCATAATATATGGGATAATCGGTATTTCAGCCGTATAAATATTTAGGTTTTTATGTCGGTTATACTTATAGCATGCAGTATACATTTAGTAATTACCTAAAACACAAATAATAATTTCATAATTTAAATTTAGTTTACAATACAATTAATAAAATCAAATTAAATACAATTCTATTCATTTAAAATATGGTGAGTTTATAATAAGGTGGATCTCTTCTTAATTGAGTATCGTGTGAAAATTATAGGCTGATGATGAGACATAGTCATCACGATCGTTTGATTTGGGGTGCCCCTTCTGCACCCGTATAGGTACATGGTGTAGTTCAAAAATAGATGTTGTTGCAAGTCGGGTTCGCGGCGCGTTCAACTTCGGACGCCGCTATATTTCGAACTCCCCGTTACAACAGCCGTCTATTATGAGCGGCTTTCAAAATATATGGATATCATCCAAACTATTATAAAGATCGACATCATTTTATCCGAGCTGATTCAGACTGTTTTTAGATTTGAAAGTCTTATAATGAAAACATTTAATTCCAGTTTCATTTCATAACTATCAATAGGGATGACTAAAAAAATATGATTCTGTTTAGTGTTTTTTGTTTTATCAAATTAATAAAAAATTACGAAGTTAAAACACATCAAAAATCATGAGTGGGGACCCATGATTTTTGATGCGTTTTAACTTCGTAATTTTTTATTAATTTGCTTGTGACGTCACTTTATGGTAAAAAATGTACCGAAATGAGACGACACACAAGTTTTCGACGCACTGTCCGTCATCATCTACCTAGCCTTTTCCCAACTGTGTTGGGGTCGGCTTCCAGTCTAACCGGATGCAGCTGAATACCAGTATTTTACATGGAGCGACTGCCTATCTGACCTCCACAACCCAGTTAGTACTGGGTAATACGATACCACTTGGTAAGACTGGTTGTCAGACTTTTTGGGCCACTGACTACCTGTAACGACTGTCAAAGATCTACAAATAACAGCCGGGACCAACAGCTTAACGTGCAACGTGCTTTCCGAGGCACGGAGGAAACTCGGTATGTAAGGGTGGTCACCTATCCACAGACAAACCTAGGCAAGCACGGCTTAACCTAAAAATCGACCCGACCAGCAGTTATTATTCAGCCACGAGCTCTTCTCTTTTAAGCATTGTACCGTCTTAAATTTTTGTTTCCGTGAAAAAAAGAAAAAATATGTTTCCAAATTTTTTTGAAATTTATCTGACGGACTAATATGTTTTTTTTTGTCGTCTCGCCTATTGCTTCTCAAATATAAACTACTTGCATATCTATGCCAACTATACATCGAGCTTAAGATATATTATATAAAGCTGTTTTTGCTAGGACGTAGCAGCGTAGGCAAAGCGTAACTAGAATGTCTTTACGCCTATTGCGAAAACGGCCGGAGGGATACATGTGTGTTGTGTGTGTTCACATTTTAATTAACTTATGGAACACCTGATTTTTTTCACATTTCAAAGTTGGTTTCTTTCGGTTTAGAGTAAACAAATACTAAGCTTGTAAAAGTAGTAATATTAACTGTAATACCGGCCCGGCAACACAAACTTTAATGTTACTTATTTCTGCTGTGCATTAGATTCTTACATCTTGTCCGACTCGTAGGACAGCAATATATTCATCGATAGTCTAACATACTACAAAAAACGTTACTTTTGTCGTATTTATGAATGGTTAAAAAAAATGCATGTTCAATTACTACGAATTAATTAATTAGTTTTAAGAACCGAATGAATATTTTATTTAAGAGATTATGATTGTAACTAATTTTCAAATGTATTTTTTTTAATGGGAATAAAAGGCTTAATATCACTAGCTTCTGCCCGTGACTTCGTATGCGGATCCTGTTGCTTATGCCAGCGACAACGGGGTCGTCAAAATCGAAGATCTGAAACGTTATCCGTGAACGTCTCCGACTCGCGAGACAATGCGTGACGTTCACGATCAGCGGTCAGTCGCGCATCATATTCTTCACTGGTCTCTAGCGACCCGGATGTAGATGCGTAAATACGCTGAGAACGCAGGCGTGCTTTGCGATCCGAAGAGGTTTCCACGGAGCGAGTTGCAGCCTGATGTTCTCGAACAGCATCAAGTCTCTCCTGACGCTTTTCGGTAGATTCTTGGGATCTTATGATCCTCAATCTTTTAGCTCCTTTGGAACATTGGGAAAGATTTGACCTCTTTCTAGGCATGGTTATAGTTTTATTGTGAAGATACCTTATCAATTAAAATCTAAGTGACTGCTCCCCTGCGTTACCGGGTAGGCTACCGTCATACCGTGTCACGAAGATAAATGGAAAAGGAAATTTAACACTCAAATAACATAAGCCCGAAGGAATACTTATTCGATAAAATAAAAAAATAAATGGGATTTTTGGCCAGTAGAGTCAAATTTTCAATGATATACCATCGTCATCGAAAATCAGTCCTAAACTGTTACCGCCTTCACCGCGTGGAGGTACTCCCAGCTTATGTTATCTTATAATTATGCATTGAAATTAGTGACAGCTTTGATTGCCACATCAGATGTTTCTGATCTTCGATTTTTATAAGTCAACAGGAAATGCTCATCAGACCGAACAATTTTTGCTAAAACGTCATTCCTATAATATGTTATAGTGTAGCTGGGCTCTTGGAGTTCCACATCAGATGTTCCAGATCTTCAAATTTATTCTCTCAGCATAAAATGCTCGTCACGTGGAATTATTTGCTATGGTATCATTTTTGTATCTCTTATAGTTTAGCTGATCTGTTGCGGTTCTGCATCAGGTGTTCAAGTTTCCAAGATAAATTATAGCCTATATGTTTCCCAGACTTAATACCTATACAACAAAATCATTCAAATCCGTCCAGTATTTCCGAAGATTAGCGTGTACAAACAAACAGACACACAGACAAACAGACAGATTTTTTTTTTGGATTCGTGCTCTATTACTGTTTCTAAACCCCCCTCAATTATTTCTTTTTTAATATATTCAATGTACAGACAGTTATTTTTACTGTTTTATTATATGTATACATTTAGATTATATAATAATGAATAGTTAAAGGTCCTGTGGTGACAATGTGTTTTACTTATGCGTCAATTACTCCAAGCATAATATGTAAGGGTGAAGCAGCCACGTTTGGTTCAGGTATAACAAAGGTGCGCCGCAGCGCTGTCATAAGCAACCGCCACCCTTTGTGGCGCCGCCCTTTGTCGCGCCAGATAATAAGTTCTTAACGTTGAGCGCGCCGGTGCCGGTGCACGGTGCACCGCTACACCAGTGTCACATGCAGTCAGGAAATTGATATTTTATTTGTGTTTAAGCGCCGGACAAAGGCGCCAGGATACATGTTGGGCTTGGAGGGATCAATGTTATTGAAACATTGCATACGTTTTACATAGGCAGTTAGGCACATATCGTTTTGGTGTTTCGTGAAAAGTCGCCACATTCATTTGTTGTCATGACTTTTGTCAATTTAGCCGGTTTCCAAGTCATAGAGAGAGCTTTAGCGCAGCACTAAGATGACGCCGCCCTAAAGTAACAGTGGTCGATTTCCAACGAACAATGCACCTGAGACGGAGCTCATCAGGTTTTCATAAGTAATGTGCTTTTTTAAATAATTACGTTTTTGTTACCGCAGGTTCGGTGAATGAATATAGTTTGATTATTGTAGAGCAGCACTGCAGTAACACGATACATAACGTAGTCACACTAGTCACCGGGCGGCGGCGGTTTATTGTAGAGCAGCACTGCAGTAACACGATACATAACGTAGTCACACTAGTCACCGGGCGGCGGCGGTTTATTGTAGAGCAGCACTGCAGTAACACGATACATAACGTAGTCACCGGGCGGCGGCGGTTTATTGTAGAGCAGCACTGCAGTAACACGATACATAACGTAGTCACACTAGTCACCGGGCGGCGGCGGTTTATTGTAGAGCAGCACTGCAGTAACACGATACATAACGTAGTCACACTAGTCACCGGGCGGCGGCGGTTTATTGTAGAGCAGCACTGCAGTAACACGATACATAACGTAGTCACACTAGTCACCGGGCGGCGGCGGTTTATTGTAGAGCAGCACTGCAGTAACACGATACATAACGTAGTCACACTAGTCACCGGGCGGCGGCGGTTTATTGTAGAGCAGCACTGCAGTAACACGATACATAACGTAGTCACACTAGTCACCGGGCGGCGGCGGTTTATTGTAGAGCAGCACTGCAGTAACACGATACATAACGTAGTCACACTAGTCACCGGGCGGCGGCGGTTTATTGTAGAGCAGCACTGCAGTAACACGATACATAACGTAGTCACCGGGCGGCGGCGGTTTATTGTAGAGCAGCACTGCAGTAACACGATACATAACGTAGTCACCGGGCGGCGGCGGTTTATTGTAGAGCAGCACTGCAGTAACACGATACATAACGTAGTCACACTAGTCACCGGGCGGCGGCGGTTTATTGTAGAGCAGCACTGCAGTAACACGATACATAACGTAGTCACACTAGTCACCGGGCGGCGGCGGTTTATTGTAGAGCAGCACTGCAGTAACACGATACATAACGTAGTCACACTAGTCACCGGGCGGCGGCGGTTTATTGTAGAGCAGCACTGCAGTAACACGATACATAACGTAGTCACACTAGTCACCGGGTGGCGGCGGTTTATTGTAGAGCAGCACTGCAGTAACACGATACATAACGTAGTCACACTAGTCACCGGGCGGCGGCGGTTTATTGTAGAGCAGCACTGCAGTAACACGATACATAACGTAGTCACACTAGTCACCGGGCGGCGGCGGTTTATTGTAGAGCAGCACTGCAGTAACACGATACATAACGTAGTCACCGGGCGGCGGCGGTTTATTTAACTTGCACGTTTCCGCTGCGAGCAGCCTGCCTCCGCCCCGCACAGCACGGCTTCCACGAATATCATATTCAACGATCATTTCAGATTTCTTTAGCTTGTTTCTATAAAGAATAATTAGCCAAGTTTTGCGTAGGTACACATTTTATAAGCCTTTATATGATAATCTCCTGGCACATACACAGAAAACCTTAGATTTCTACTAAAAACACAATCAGAAACATTTATGGAGATAAAAATGCGCTAGATTTTTACTTAAGGCCCACTTACAGATCGGAGGTCCAACTGTGGGAACTTTATTGGCTGATTATGTTATACTATGTTTATGTTAAAGCTTACCTGTATACCCACTTAGTGCATTCCAAAATGCAACACAAGGCACTGTAGGTCAGTAGATCGTGCCATGCCTAACAGACGCAGACGTTTGGCGCACGTCCAGGCCTCGCCCTTACCTCGCCCCTATCGTTGGCCACGCAGCGCAGCGCCACTGCCGTGCTGCCACAGCGCCACGCCGCACCCGTCACATACATAGGCGCGCGCGCCGCACGCTCTTTAAGCGCTGGCAGATAAAACTACGCTCTGTTTTGTACTGTCTAGTGATAGATTGAACTAACTTGAACTAACTACTGTGGGGGGGTCTGTTTTTATGCTTTCGCGGTTGCACAACGACATGCTTTGCTTATGCTTTGCTTGGTAGTATAGATGCAGGCCTACCTTACTGCCTCCCTCAGAGGCGGTAGGGTGGCGGGGTCTTGAGGGGGAGCGCTATGGTCGTGTAGATCCTCATGGCAAGTCTGGGGGATTCACCTTCACGAGGTTGCCACCCTGTTCTTGGTCTAATTCCATAAGAAGTAGACGCAACCAAAACCCCCGGGCGCTTTTTCGCTTTTTCCCGAAAGCCAAAATCCCGGGCCCAGGGGAATCCTACACCACACTCCCATGATCCTACGCCCAGTCTCTCCCTCCTTTTCCCTTTTCTCCTTTCGGTCCATGAGGACGGGTAACCTCAACTCCAAAAAAGCCCACACACCCTACAACCATGTCGCAGAATGGAAAAAAATATATTCCCCAGGTGGGTCCCGGCAATGCCGGGGAATCCCACACCGACTCGTCGGTCTGCCTCCACCGTAATCTGGGAGGGGGCACCAATCTGCCTAGTAGCGCCGCGCCTTCTGCGCGGCTGGCCGCTTCGGCGCCAACAACATCGGCTGCGACTCACGCGCCGTCCGACACAACCATGGCTGCGACTTCTGCGCCTGCTGACTCTAAGACGGCTGCGACTCCCGCGCCGATCACTTTGACGAATGTTACACCTTCCACGAGGGCCTGGCAACAGAGCATCGTACGGAACAGTGTGACAAATAATCCTGACAACGACAGCAACAAAGCTCGACTCTCCAGTCTTAGCAGCGAACTTCGCGCGCTGGCACTCCAGCGCGAGAAGATCGAGGCAAGGCTGAAAGACATGAACTCTCTCGGGACGGGAAAGGAAGCGGAATCTGGTGGTTCTGGTTTCATCTCTGTGGACGAAGTACGCATGCTGAAAACCAAGCGCGGAAAGATCCGTAACAGAGAGAGAGAACTCAACAACCGTTTGCGCAAAATCCGCGAAGGCAATAGCCAGCGCGAAGCACAAACGGTTAGTTGTAAGGGAGTACGCGACCGGCTACAGACACGCGAAGGGGAAACCCAGCGCGAAAAGCAGTCGGACGCGGAAACGTGCGGGCAGGGAACAGTACGCGAAGGGGAAACCCAGCGCGAGAAGTCACTGCCCGCAACAGGACCATCCGGAGGAACCGACCGGAACCGGGACGAGACGACCGAAGACCGACACCGAACCAGACAGAAGCGAGGCAAGCGGTCTGGGTTCCTACGCCGGGTGTCCCTGGCACAAAGCACTGTGCCAAGCCCCTCAGAACCGCAACCCGGCCCAAGTGGACAGGGAGCGGCGAAGAGGGAGCGCCCGGATGACACGGCTTCACCAAGTACGCTCCAGGGGGACGCCAAGCGTGTTAGAACCCAGGCCGCTCAAGGGGAGCAGAGAACCTACGCGCGGGCCACTAAGGATATCCCTGCGCGACTCGCCGTAGCGATCTGCCTCTCGCCTCCGTCCCGTGATATGACGACTGACGAGGGCGAGCATATCAAGCTCAGCCTCGAGGACCTTATTGTGGAAACGTGTCGAACCAACCCCTCCAAAGTCCCGGCCTTCCGTGGTTACCCAAGGGTAGCGGATGGCACGGTTCATATGTGGTGCGAGGACGACAACGCCCTGACTTGGCTGACCCAGAACGTGCCTAAAATAAGACTGCCGAACACTGACGCGACACTGACAGTTATGAAACAGTCCGACGTACCGACTCGGGTTCGAGCGGCGCTCTTCGTACCCAGGTACAATGGGGACATAGCGCTGCTCCAGACGGTTCTGACCTGCCAGAACCCCTGGTACGACATCGGCAGGTGGTCCCTGTACAGGGCGACATCGGTCGCTGGTGATAACTACGGGAGTTATCTAACCCTAGGTATCCCACCGGACGAGGTCGAAAAGGTCTTGGGGAGGGAGCGACGGATATCGTACTTACTTGGGTCGATATACGTGCGTTTCTTCCCCAACACCCATCCCTCCGACACCAAGACTGACACTGAACGGACGAAACCGGCTCCGACTGAACTTGACCTGACGATGACGCAACTGGAGGAGGAGATGGCCAAAACGGCGATGGCTGATGCTGACGCTGTGAGGATGCCAACCTCACCACCAGGGTGGACGGAGCAGCTGCTCTCAGCATCACCGGCACTCAGCGAAGTCCAGCATGGGCTGGAAGAGGGGGGGGAATCATCCGATGGATCAATCTCCTCCTAATTCCACCCCACTGCCGCCCCCATCCCGTCCCGTAAATATCATCCAGACCAACCTCCAGCATAGCCAGACGGCTACTGCCTGCCTGCGCAGGGCACTGGAGATGGAACCTCGAACCATTGCACTCATACAAGAGCCGCGGATCCGAAATAACAGAATATGCGGCCTTGGTAACATTGGAGGTAAGCTGATCCTCGACACACAAGGCACAGATAAACCACGAACCTGTGCCTACATACCCAAGGATGTACCCACCACCACACTCACGCAATTATGTTCCAGAGACCTAACAGCCGTCAGGCTCAAAACCGACGGCGACGCACCCGATATCGTCCTGGCCTCGTTATACATGCCTGGCGAGGATGAAGACTGCCCACCAAAAGGGATGGCCGACCTGGTAAGGTATTGTGAAGACACCAACCTCGACCTGGTCATCTGCACAGACTCAAACGCCCATCACCCGCTTTGGGGTTGCAACAAAGCCAACACTAGAGGTGAGGTACTATGCACATACTGGTTCTCAACTAACCTTAACATCGCAAACCGCGGTTCGGAACCCACTTGGGTCACATCGCGCGGACAAACAATCATTGACTTAACGCTGGCTTCGGAAAGCGCGGCAAAACTTATTTCTGACTGGCACGTATCCAACGAGCCTTCCTGCTCTGACCATAGAAGGATTCGCTTCTCATTAGTGGCTAACCTAAAAAAACCCGGACCTAGACGCAACCCACGCCGTACCAATGTACCCGGCTACAAACGGCTGTTGGCCTCCCTACTAACGCAGCACCAAACGCCTCAAATTCTAATAGACCCCAAACAACTTGAAGACATCGTAACAAAACTCTCGGAATTTATAATTGAAGCGTACCACGCCTGCTGCAAACTAAAAGACCCAAACACCAAGAGCAAGGGTAACTCCTGGTGGAATGCGGAACTTAGTAAGCTCAGGCAAACCATGCGCAAACAATTCAACAGAGCCAAAAACTCCAGATTACCAGAAGACTGGGACTCATACAAGAAAACACAATACACTTTCAAAAAACAAGTCAGGAATGCCAGCAGGGCAGCCTGGCGGAAATTCTGCGAAGAAATTGAATCGAACAGCGAAGCCGCGCGTGTGAGAAAGATCCTATCTACCGATCAAGATCGCACCCTCGGGTCGCTGAAAACCCCAGACAACACATACACCAAGTCGGATCAGGAAACAAGTAAAGTCCTTTTGGAAACCCACTTCCCAGACTGCAATCTCTCCGAGGACAGAACCTGGGCAAGTGAGCCAACGCACACACCAAATGACCAAGACTGGGCCAGAGCCCGCACCATAGTAACCGCAGAGAGAATAAAATGGGCAATAAAGACTTTTAAACCATATAAATCCGCAGGCTTAGACGAAATTTTCCCCGCCCTGCTACAATGGGGAGTAGACGTTCTAACGCCATGGCTGATTGTCATCTACCAAGCCTGCATAGCACTGAAATATATACCACTTGCATGGCGTGAGGTGAAAGTCATTTTCATCCCTAAACCAGGCAAACCAGATTACACACAACCAAAGGCGTACAGACCAATAAGCCTAACATCTTTCTTACTGAAAACCCTCGAGAGACTCTGTGACCGGCACATTCGGGACGGACCTCTTCGGGAGCGACCACTCCACAAACAACAACACGCGTATTCCTCAGGAAAATCAACAGAATCAGCGCTGCATAGTGTGATCTCCAAGATCGAATGTGCAGTGGACCACAAATGCTCTTCACTAGCTGTCTTCATTGACATAGAAGGCGCTTTTGACAAAACCATCTTCCATAGCATCAACGCAGCCCTCGAGGAACACGGTGTGGACTCGACCCTGCGAGGATGGATCACAAATATGCTCCGACTGAGAGCCGTACAAGTTACGGTAAATGACACCACTAGAGCCATAGTGGCGAAGGGCTGCCCCCAAGGTGGTGTCCTCTCACCACTACTATGGAACCTCGTAGTAGACAGCCTCATCAAACGTCTCAACAGCAGAGGCTACTACACGGTGGGTTATGCTGACGATCTGACCATAATAATAAACGGCACACACGAAAACACACTATGTAACCTTATGCGCCAAGCTTTAAGAATAGTAGAAGACTGGTGCAAGGAATACAAACTAGCAGTGAACCCTACCAAAACCGAACTCGTCCTCTTCACAAAGAAAAGGAAGCTGGCAACGCTACAATTGCCAAGCTTCTTTGGGACAACCCTAAGCCTATCGACTGAAACCAAATACCTGGGTATCTTTTTGGACAAACAGCTGAACTGGGCAAAACACACTGATTACATCATCACAAAAGCCAGTATAGCCCTATGGCAATGCAAGAGACTCCTCGGGAGAAATTGGGGCATAAGCCCCAAAATCACCTACTGGCTATACACCACAGTTATCCGACCAATTATTACATATGGTTCTTTAGTTTGGTGGCCCAGGACCAAACTAAGTACAACCCAAAAGGATCTCGAGAAACTACAAAGATTTGCCTGCGTAGCAATCACCGGCAGCATGAGAACTTCCCCCACTGCTGCCTTACAGGTGATGCTGGGGCTGCCTCCCCTACACCTAGTCGTAAGAGAGGAGGCGGCCATAGCGACTTTCAGACTCGAAGCATCCGGCACCCTAAGAAATGACTCCAGGATTAAACACACACGCATCAGAGAAGATGCAATCAAAGAACAGCCGATGATGACATCACCCATCGACAGAATCCTGAAGACCCACTGCTTCCAAAAACACTACAACATACAGCTCATAGAGGAGTTGTGCGACTACTCAAGTACAAGAGAGTTAAGGATTTATACTGACGGATCAAAAACCAACGATGGGACAGGCGTCGGAGTGTTCTCCGACGACCTAAACATTAAGATATCCAAACCACTTGGAATGTTCAACTCTGTTTACCAAGCAGAGTGTGTAGGTATTATCCAAGCGGCACACGCTATAGAGGCCAGGGAGGTTACGGATACCAATATTCGAATACTCTCCGACAGTGCCTCTGTTCTTCAATCCCTAAAGAGTAACCAGATCACGTCGAGACTAATACTAGAATGCCACAAGGCCCTAGAACGAATCACGGTACTAAATCACAACACGGTAACGCTACAATGGATTAAAGGTCACAGTGGATCACTTGGAAACGATGCGGCTGACGAACTTGCCAGAAGAGGATCCAGCACAAAACCCTACGGACCCGAACCCATTGTGCCAATTCCTTTCAAGCAGCTGAGAAGCTGGTTAAAGGATCACACTCGTATACAAGCAGAGAAATGGTGGACCTCGACACCAGGATGCAGGCAATCCAAGGAAGCTATGCCATTCCTGGATACAAAGCTGACCAGGCGCCTTCTGCGCCTGGACAGAGATAGCCTGCGTCTGGTGGCGGGGACCATCACTGGACACTGTTCACTGAATAAACACTTCCACACCCTAGGTATCACTGACAGTCCCCTGTGCAGAGCATGCATGGAGGCGGAGGAAACGGTGGCGCATGTGCTCCTTGAGTGCACAGGCGTTAACAAGATTCGCGAGGAGACCCTGGGAGCACCAAGATCCCTTGTGGATGCCCTGAGGAGACCGGGAAGTCTGATCTGCTTCTGGAGGGAGGTGGGCTGGTTGGAGTAATCGGCCACCATGGCTCACGCACAATGGTCCACTTCAAGGACTAAGTGCGGAAACCTAAACCCCATGATAGATAGATGATAGATAACTACTGGCAATCACTTGTGCCAGTTCTAAAGCATGTGTCTGTTTAATTAAACTAACGGCAAAAACGACGTTTTTTCAGGACAATAACTTGTTTGTCTATATTCAAAGATTGTCTGGAAGATATCAATACCAGCGAAAAGACTGCCGCTGTACCCATTCATTTAAGAATATAGTACTTGAGCTGTGTTTTAATTTTGATGTATAGTAAAACATATTTTATGAAACTATCATCATCTGCCTAGCCTTTTCCTAACTATGTTGGAGTCGGCTTCCAGTCTGACCGGATGCAGCTGAATACCAGAATAATAATGAGATATTTTATGAAACTATCTAGCTAAGATAACAGTTTGGGTAAATATCCAAATTGAAATCATTTTTATTCAAGTATCCTGAATTTCCGATGTCTCTGGCACGAGCAGCACACGCACAGTCGCACACCGCCACCGGATGTAAACAGCGGGAACATTACGTTAAGTGCAGAGAGTGCGTGAGTCGAATCTCACGGCGAGGTAATGTGTGGCGAGACACTCGCGAGCGCAGGTGTGTGTACAGACCCTGTAATGAAGTCGTTTGTATGTGTACCCCGGCCCTCACGCCGCTAACGCGATATATCAGCTACATCTTCTCACTAAGTGTAGCGGCTGTTCGCCTGGCTATACAATATACGAAACGGCCAAGCCACATATTTTGAAATTTTACAAATTTCAGCTTTCTAGGAAATTAGGCGATACCTTAAGTATTTTGATGATCATCAGTCAGTGACGAAATCAGGGTTCTTAGATATCATTCAAATCTAAAGTAAAAGAGCTTTTAAATTAAAACTTTAAATGTTTAATAAGTCTGCTATTGACAAGATATCCCGAGAATTTTGTTTATCTGGTGTAATCCAAACCCAAGTTATAAGGGTTACAAAAAAAGACGAAGTGCTTCGAGAAAAGGTAGGTAGTGCCCTTGCGCTTTGCTTGGCTTGACTTGGCGGGGGCACTCCCTTGCCCCCAGATAATCTCGGGGATTCTAGTCATTCAAAATAAAAAAGTGATATAGCAACCGTACAAACAGGTTTCTTCAAAGAAAGAATCGACAAATCTTTTGTTCCTCTGTCATTAAATCGACAAAATGAGGAGCAATAGGTGAGTTTGCATTAATGCTACGCCGTCTAAGTACGCTTTGTTCACACTGCTACGCCTGCTGATGTAATGTGACGACGTTCATGCTACGGTGCTACGTCGTAGCAACCACGATGACGTTCGTGCTACGCCGTAGCAGACGTGGAGTTTAGACATATTGCAAGGTAGGCATTGTGCTTCCTAGTCAATATAAGGTTTAGGCATTACTTGGCATAGACATTTTGATTTCTAGTCAGCATGATCATAAAGGGTTATGACTATTGCTACATTGCATGCTACGCCAAGTTTTTATCCTTTATTTGCAACCAAGGTGCGGTTAAGGAAAAAGTTTCAAAAAGAATAAAAATTTCTAATTCGCAACTGGTTGCGAATCGCAGTTGCGAAAACGGCCGGAGGGCATGTTTGGAGTAGCTGGTTATTAAGTAAAAGTTGTTCATAATTGTGAGTACAGTGACCGCCAGCCAGGTTTAAGATAAACAAAAGCTAAGTTCGTTTACAAACTTGTTAATTAAAATAGAACGCTTCAAAGTGGGTACAAAGTAGTGGAACTTATTCAGACAACTTGATGCAATCTTGTGCTAATGGTAATTGGTTCCTCGCTGCCTCATTCAAGTCTGTTCTTAAACATTCTCGTGCGGCGGATATCTACCCTGGGATCCCGGCAGGTAGTGCCACCACGTCACTGAGGCAGAAGGCTCGCTTCACGCATCACGTTAGTTAACGCTTTCGGTAGCCGCTAGCCGGTAAGAAAGAACGTTTGGAAACAGCATGCACGTTGAGACCGTGTCGACAGTGAATGTTATAATGTTCTGATGAACTATTTAAACTGATAAGGTTTTAAACTGTCACGGTCACTAACACTATCAATCATTTACACTGAAAACGATTCACATGTTTACTGTTTGTTTTGAGTTCCCGATATTACGGAACTGTTGCAAGCACCATGATCACGGATAAACTGAAGTTATTGCGGGTGGGTGTTTATGACACAAATCGATCTACCCTCTTTCCTGTTCATTTTTCGTGCTCGGTAACGCTACCACTGTCATTCATGGTACGATTCGATTCTGTTCCCGATACATGAAACTCACTGTTCGCTCGCAAACTTTTATACGGCACTTTTTTTAACAGCGCCGAAATAGGGGAAACTCAAAACAAATAGTAAACTTGGTAAATATCCCGAATTCAGTTTTAATGATAGTAAAACTTAAACTATAAGGTAGGCAATGAGTCCGTTCATCACTTAGATATAAAACTTAAACTATACAGAATAGGACAGAACTCTCTCGATAGTTGAGGACTTCTGTACTTTGTTGCTGGGTGGCACTGTTCCGGTATGCGTCGTGTGTGCCTCGCACGTGCGCCGTGTTTGTATTCCGCGGAGGGCGCACCTCTGGCGGGAGGAGTGCCATCAATCTTTCGCGACAAACGCTGATAGGTCCCCCTCCCCGCACCTACTCGCGCCTCACCCCCGCTCTTACCAAACTCAAACTTGCGCTTAACAAATTGACTTTGTTCAACTTTTCAAAACGAAGTATCTCCTCCTCACGATGACTTGGTAAAAATTGAATTTGGAACGTGAAGGAATCGGAGGTAATGGCATCCGAGAGATTTATTTGAGCGGTAACGTAGAAGTGGTTAATGGACGGGGAGTGAGTCTCCGTGACCACAGCCAGGTCGCCGGGTGAGCTTGTGAGGAGTAGGTCTTTACATATAATTGATTATGACGAGAAATTGTTCACAAGAAAATGTCGCCTTTATTGTCATTACTTCGGAAGTTAAAAGCTCGACGTTTGTTTACGCCCTGGTTTGTCAACTCAGAATCATGTTGACTCTGTTAATTACGTCAATTTAAATTGAGTGTGGGCCAACGACCGCGTAACTAAATAGCTAAGCGTCAAGCTAATTAAACGTTTAATTAATGAGTTTATTTCAAAAGAGCTTTCATTACGACCATCGTTATTACAAGCTCACTAGTTTTGTCTGCGGATCTACCTGCCACAATGTTATGAATTTACTGGGATGATGATTGTAATACGAGCCAATTCGATAACTTAAAGCTTAACACAATAATATGAAAAGCTCAGTGAACAAGACGTTGAACTTCATGATCTTATTTCATCATTTAGAAAATTACTTAAAGTTGGATAAATTAAAATTTGAGACAGCTCATAGTCTGTCTGAGCGGAAGGGGCAAGCAGAACAACAAGAATTTCTATATTGACATCCTTTTCCCAACCATGTTTAGGACGGCTACCAGTCGAACCGAATGCAGCTACCTGTACATAGCTTTACCTACGGAGCGACTGCCTATCCGACCTTTCAAACCCAGTTACTCAGTAACACGATACAAACATGTAAGACTGGTAGTCAGACTTGAACGTGGTACATCATCGATATTAAACAAAGAAGAAGCAACACGCTCGTCGTTCTATGCGAGCAATCGTGGCGAGATATAATTCACGCACAAAGTTGGCCGTCTTTATATCTCTCTCCGCTAACTTCAGATAATTAGGTAACTATGTGCCGCACTCGTTACTGTAACGAGAGATGTGCGACTCCCGCCGCAGGTGCCAACAGAAGTAGCTCTACTATCAAGTAGTAGAAACAAATCAAAAAGTAAAGCTGCACCTATAGGGGTGTTTATATTTATATTTATCCTGAAACAATAGATGTGTGGTTTTAGAATTCAAAATCTAGATGCTTTACACATGTATAACTACTTAGGCCTACTTGCTCTACACACTTGATACGTTTAACGTAAAACATGTTGAATGATGTCCTCGTCATCTTCACACGATTGCCTGAAACAAAACAATGTTATAAATACGTTTAAACAGTCTTATTACAAAAAGCGGTTTAACTAATAAACCTGGTTTAAACCTCCTTAAACCACGGTTTACACAAAAATGGTATTACAAATCGTGGTTTTGCGATAAACCATAGACTAAACCATGGTCTAACGACCTCAGCGACCCCTAGTTTAACGATGGTCTAAATCACTAAATCGGATCTGCCAGTTCCTCTTGTAGGTTAATTATCACCTTTTGCATTGTGTTGTGTTGTTTTAGCTTAAAATAAATAACTTAGAGACGGATTTCAAGTTAAGAGAACAAAACCGCCGTCAACGAAATAACTAAACAATGTTTGTATCCATGCAAAATAACCAGGTCTCAATATTTTAAACACTCCTAAACATCATCTAATCATTAGCGTATTATCAAAACGTTTTCTTTTCTGGGCATACGGAACGTCGCAATAGAATGATATCATAGTGAACGAATGATATTTGTATTAATCTGTGGTTGATATTTAGACAATGGTTTAAATTACGGTGCTAAGAAAACCACGGATTTTTTAGGTTTTGTAATACGGACAAATTTAGACCATGGTTCTACAGATAAGCCTGGACTTGATAGTCCAGGTTTAAACCAAGGTTTATTTAGTTTTTTGTAATAAGACTGTTAGTGATTTGTTTTTGTATTCTTATTGTGGCAGTATCTGATATTTGTGTATTTAATAAGGCACTTCAACGACTAACTCACAAAATTATACAAAAACAGAAAACATTAACAGTTTTAAGTAGGCTAAGAAAAAACAGCCGAATCAAACTCAGAGGTCATTTTCTCTTTTGAAGTCTAGACATAATCTTGTTCAATTCAGATGAGGACTATGCAGATTAGTGTCTGAGATGGTCTTTTAAAGATTAATTATTTATAGAAGTGCACAGCACTCGCTGAATAATAAAGGGACAAGTAAGATACCATTACACAATTTAAGTTATATAATAAACAAATAATTAAAATAGGCTTACTTACATAAAGCTGGTGGAAAATAAAAATTATTTAACAACAAAAAAAAACATCAATAATATTTATGTAAATCAAACTTGCACTGTCCACTGTATAGAACCAGAAAAAAATCTCAAACTTATGAACCACAGCAGCAGCGCACAGAATTTTCTGGCCCGGTCTTTGCCACCACATGATCGTCTGCCTAGCCTTTTGCCAACCATGTTGGGGTCGGCTTCCAGTCTTACCGGATGCTGCTGATACCTCTTGGTAAGACTATGATTGTCAGACTTTCCGGCCACCGACTACCTGTGACGACTGTCAAAGCTCTACAATTGAGAGCCGGAAATAAAGGCTTAACGTGCTTTCCGTGGCACGGACGAAACTCGGTATGTAATGGATGGTTACCCATCCACGAACCAACCTAGGCAGGAGCGGCTTATCCTGAAGCTCAACCCAAGAGGCACTTATTATTTAGCCGTGAGCTCAATGATACTATATTTGATATGTCGGCGAGTAATTCTATGCGCTCTATACAGTGCTATTCGTACACAAAGCGCGGTTTTATGTGAAGAGTAACGCCCCCTTTTACATATCGGCGCGTAGGAAGCTCAAGTTCGGTTCATTTGGGAGGTGATCTAAGTTCCGCAATTAACTCGCGCGTAATAACCTGAGCAATGCGATGCGAATAGTTCACGTTGCGACTTCATTAGCGACCTCGAACAACTTGTGCTGAACGAGTTGCCAGTTACCAAGGAAGGATCTTATCGCCGCAGCGCGGGCGGGTAGTGCCACGGAAAATGTAAATGCTTAAAACGTTGTTTCACAGTGTTCTCGACGACGACGGTGCACTCCACACTGAACCTGCACCGCGATGCACCTGCACCACACTGCACCTGCACTACACTGTACCTGCACAACAGTGAGGCGGAAAGGTTTTCTTTCCTGATCAATATATTCTCTGCTACCTTTACGAACATAATTGAAACTGCATTGTATTTTATTTCAATCTTTTGGCACCCGTAGGTACTCGTACAGCTCGTAAGTTTTTATAATAATTTCATGTTCTTTTCATCGCAGCGATTTTCCCTGGCTCAAGTCCAACCCCTGTTAATGAGTTATGTTGTATTTAGTGTACCGTGTACTGTTGTGTACAGAACAGGTTCTGGTACCTACTTCACATTGCTCGTTTTGTGCTAAAATATGAAAAACTATAAACAAATGTAACTCAGATTACCTTTCCTTTATTTCTTACCTTTTCTTAGTTTAAAACTGTGGTCGGTCAAGTGTGTATCTCTGATAGCGCCACCGCGCCCCCCCCCTGCGCCTCTCCGCGCTCTCTCTCCAAGTGCCCGATTGGAAATTTTTAATTGCAACTTGTATTGAATTCGAAGTTCAATTTGCGCCGCTCGCTGCACTTCCGCGAACGCATTTTGTCCTTACCAACTACTCCGGACCAAGAACAGGCGCGCCTTTGTTTCATGTTTCGAGGTCCAGGGGGCAGAGCTGTTTGTTTCTTTCTTGTAAAAATTCATAGTATGTAGACATAATAATATAATACATGCATCATGGGCCTCCACCTGAACCATCCCGATTGAGAAACTAAGTCGCAGAGCAGTTCGACGCATCGATTCCACCTTCTCCACATGTATCGTTGCTACGCAGCCGCGCGGTCTGTAGTGCAAGACAACACTTCCATATGTATGAGCCGCAGGTGCGACCAGCGGGCGCAACGAATGCCTCACATTTGTGATGTACTACGGCTTCGTCGCCAGAGACACAACTACACGATGCCACGTTTGGCGCGCTTTGTCGGTGCACGTGACATGTATACTGCTTAATGTCAAAAAGTTAGGTCTGCCGACTGTCTATTGAAGCTAATCGAACTACACTTATTTGCAGTTCCTGCTCAAAATAGCACTAACTGTTTCAGTGCTTGTTAGGCCACAAGTTTGCACAGCACAAGTTTAAAATTTAAATTTAGTCATAGTTTAAACCCAAGTAAGGCTTTCCATCTGTAAGCAGGTACCCACATACATCCAGTGAGCTCGGGGTCAATAACCCGTCGCGCACAATGCGCTCATATCGGCACATATTTCACGGTTAGTATAAAGTCTCATGGAGTGGTTACGGCGGCCATTCTGCTAGATTTTCCTACTCGACTCGAATTTCAATCGGACGGCAATTTAGCTTCCTCGCTTCCCGAACGATTTTCTTTACAACCGCCGGCGGGTCCGGCTAACTATTAATAATATACTCACCTCCATTTATATTTGGCTTCCTTTCAAGCGACGTTGTGCGACTGCGGCTGTAACACTATCCAATAGGAACGGACAGAAGGTTCTCAGCACACGGTATGTATTAACAGACTGTATGTATCAATGTAGCACAAGTGGGGAAACGGAATGTAATGATTGCTAACAGACGAAATTCATGTAACATTTTGATAGTCAAGTTGCGTTAACGTTTCCCGTGGCGAGTGTATCTTCGGCTCCTACCTGCTGCATGACAACGGGACAACGGTGCTCACTGCTCGCTGGCCGCGTTGGCAAACGCTCAAAAAATCACGTCCTTTGGAATTATTGAGTTAGTGCACGCTTTATTGTTTTCCGCCGCAATATTGCCATCGATAAATGGAGCTGAACTCACTACAATACAACTGGAAATATAAACGTATTTCTGCTGAGGTTTCAGAAATCTAATGGAATGGCATTGTTCTACGGTCCAAATAAAAGGAAAATATAGTAAGGCGAGCACCTACATCACGCGCCCGTTTCAATGAGCTGTAAAGTTACCAGGAACACATGTTTCTTCAGCAGGCTGGTGGTGTCGATACATTTAGCTAGAGTTCGCGTGACTTCTAGCAGTTCTGTGTGGCTGGTGCCTCCCGAGGGCCGTGGATTGATACGTAGCCGTACGATTATTACTTGTACAAGTATGTGTGTGTGCGTGTGCGTGTGTAGCAACAGGCTTCGCAGTCGGCTATAATAGTAAATGACACGTCCGCAAGTGAGCCGCTAATTGTCGCCGCATGGCTTCAGCTGATACATGCTTTTGTAGCTTTTTAGCTTACTTTATTAATAAACTAGTGGACGTCACGCGGTTTCACCCGCGTAGTTCCCGCTCCCGTGGAAGTACGGGGATAAAATATAGCATATGTTACTCAAGGTGAATGTGAAGTGTGAGAATTTTTGAAATCGGCGCAGTCGTTTTTGAGTTTATTCATTACAAACATACAAAAATACAAATCTTTCGTCTTTAGAATATTAAGTGTAGATTATATTATATTATATTATATTATATATTATTATATTATAAGCGTAGATAAGGAAACATAACTTTCGTAACTGGCATTACTATTAACACAAATCTGCCGCCTCCCGGAGGAGCAAATCAAACGATACCAAATACCAAAACTTAGACAGAAAACGACAACGCGGCAGGCCCAGAAGGAGATGGCGGGATGAGCTGGAATCTTTCTCACAGGATTGGCCTACAATCGCACTAGATCGCGAAATATGGAAGGAGGGAAGGGAGGCCTTTGCCATGCAGTGGGACAATATAGGCTTATAATATAATAAACATTACTAATAAGAAGGCGATTAGTCTACGACGACTCTGTAATTAGGTGGTCACTCAGATCTGTGGAACTTGTGACTTGTTTGAGACTATTGAATATTATCATTATCACTTATTCACAATATCAGTGTCATATCATTGTTAGATATTACTTTAACTCTTCGTAATATTTGCGACTGTTGCGACAGACGAATATTATGGGGCGCCGAATAGTGCTCGTGTAGTGACACGAAGATAAATGAATGTTGTGAAGCGGGAGCGAGCTGTGAGCCAGTGAGCTTGTCTGCGGCGTGCCCCGGCGGCGGCGGGCGGAACTACGGGATTATGAATAATCACGACGTCGCCGTAATACTCTCCCCACTCCATCCACAATGTGACACGAGTTTAGAAGGCGTCAGCCTTCTTAACTGAACAGCACAGTTGTCGCTGCCTGACACACACTGCCAGCCTGCATCTATGCTGGAGTCGGCTTCTAGTCTAACCGGACGCATCTGAATACCAGTATTAGTCGTAGAGCCCATCTGACCTCTACAACTCAGTAGCCGGGTAATAATATGATGCCCCTTGGTACGACTTGTACAAAAGTACCAGTCGACAAACAAAAAAAAGAAAAGAAAATTTTGTTCTTACAAACAGATTTTATTTTCGAACTTTGTTGTAATCCGAATTGCTATAGAACTGCAACCTCCGTATAAAATCTAGATGCTATTATATTCAAAGCAGGCGAACGAGTCGCGAGTTATTCGAGAGACGAATGGCGGGATATATCTTACGACGCGACGTATCGAACGTTTCGCTTATCCGCGGATAGCGACGTGCCGCGTTGGCGGGAATATCGCGCGCTGTGCACCCAGCCGGGCCCCAAGGTACTTGCTATGACAACTGGTTTCATATTGTGCGCGGAATAAGATTTTACTTTGACTTCACAACGCTTTCAAACAGAATGTTTTTAAAATCGAAAATGAGTTGAATAATATTTTCTTCGAGATCTTTTTGGGTTTACTGAAGTTTTCTTTCCGTGATATCGAATCTCGTTGACAAGTTGTGTGAACTATTTATTTAGTAGTCTCGCACATATTTGTTTGTTCTTTAACTTAATTAATAAACTCCAATGCGGGATCAACTTTTTACGCGTTTGAAGTTACGTATTTCTAATTAGTGGATAAAACTTTAGGTTTTTATAAGGTACTGTTTAATTGTCTTTATAAAGAGATAGCGTGTATCGTATAGTAAGAACACATATATCGGATGAATTTTTTATCACTTTCCAAAAAAATGGGTATAACGGAATAGAAGCTTATGGCATACCTAGTTTATTTTTAATTTTTCCACAGCTTAGAAAAAAAATTGATCCATCATCAAAACAACGCTACAAATTTCAAGTAAACGTTTCATATTGGAATAAAAATAAATTTTGAAAAAAAAAAAAAAAAAATTCGAAAAAAAAAACTAAGTATGCCATTTGCTTCTACTCCATTCACCTATTATACGCATTTTTTTGGAAAGTGATAAAAGAGTCACCTTTATGTAGGTCAAGAGCTGCTGTTTGACGCTCCAGTTCCCGAGACGATACACGACAAACAATATTTTACCCAACTCAGCTGCTGATCTGTTAAGTCGATTCACTTTTTCAATGGTGCTGGTAACTGACGTTTTCTATCAAGTCACTGATAACATCGTCTATGTAAATGCCGGGAGTAATCGCTTGGCTTATATTAGTTTAGTATAAATACAGCGCACATCAACATGAGCGGAGACGACAGAGATTGATTTGAGCGCCAAGTTCGCGCGCTAACTCCGACAGCCGGCTTAGTTGTGAGTCGTGTACAGCGTGCATGTATCGCCGTGATGCATTGGATGATCTTCCAAGTATAGACAGCTCTGACTCTCTGTGTACTGGACTATAATACTACGTATTCGTAGAACTTTACATCATCCTCTCATCCTCTGATCCCTAAAGGTTTAGGCAGGGATGTATACAATTTCGTTGTAAAGTGAACTTGTATTGCTGTGTCGAGTAGGTGTCGGATTATTTTAAATTCAAGGGTGCGTTTTACAGTTCACCGTTACACTAAGAATATACCATGCTGTTTGAGAACTGTTGCAGTCAGTTGTGGGAATGTATTTGCTGCAGATAAGTCTTTCGTGGCTCTTAGGAACCCCCAAGCATAACTTTTATGCAGTAGCTTAGGTATCACTAAATTTTTCTGTGGTCAAATAAAACAGATGGTTAAGGCCCTTCTACCCTAAAATTAGCAACTCTATTTGTGGTGGTTCAAACTTCGTTTGAAATACTGTTAGAATCAAGTTCTAATCAGCTTGCACTACAAAGCGGTTGTTACGTCAGTCATTGCGGCCGAATAGTGTGAAATGCGTGGTTTTTTGCGATTTACATAAAATCTATTGATTGAACTAAAAAAATAAAACATAAGACCTGCTTTATAGTTAGTTCAGTTAGTATGCAAAGTTTCATGATCTAATTTCAAGTACTTTTTTAATAAAAGCGGTTTATTGTTCGATTTGGAGGTAACTTTGGACTTTTTTCTATCGAGAAAAGTTTATGGAATCATGTTTTCGTCACACATAGGACTTAGCATTAATCCTCAACTTTAGCATATATTTATTTCAAAATTAATGCTGCAGTGCTTTAGGAGTAACGGAGGATCATGCTAAGCCATTTGAGGGGTATATAGCCCTTAATTAAATATGCGTGAATACCTACATATACAAAAGCATAGTTAGTGAATTCCGTCACAGTCTAGAAAAGTTTCATAGTTCATCGTTCAGCAGAAAACCATAACGACTAAAGAAAATTGGATAATTTCTAAGTGAACACACAGAACATAACATCACGCCTGTACTCCCCGAAGGGTTAGGTTTACTAACATAGTTTACATCTTCTCGATTAGTCGAAGACGCGCCGGATCTCTTTTGGCATGCTGCTGGATATGTAAACATTTTAGTAAGAATTGTTTTTACTTTTGGTATCTCAGTTTGCACGCACATACTTGTCATATAATTTTACTTCTTGTAATTGTAAAATAGCAATCTAATGTCTTAGGAATTTTAGTGAATTGAAGACTCCTAAATGCTAACGTACTGCGTCTTAGCCAGTCTTAGCTCGTAGCGTGTCTGCTACACAACTCTTCAAAGCGGACACAGAGCGTGCCCCGCGGCGCTGCTTTGTAGTAGCCGCTGAGTTGCCACCCTATCGACACCATGTTGCCACTGAGCAAAAGGAAGCTTTGACGTTTGACGAACACTAGGAGACGCAATTTAAAGCCTGCTCCCAGCCCAAGAAACAGGTGGTTTCGGTAGGTAGGTAGGAACCTACTTGGTTTCAAATGAAGTTTAAGTAAATGATTCGACTTGGTAGAGATACGTTTAATAAATATACCTGCCAACAGTCCAACACGGTTTACAGGTAAAATGTCTCTATTACAGATGGGTTCCTTCTATCTGGCAGAATCTTGATGCTCCGAAATTGATTTGGCATAATCTTCTCTAAAGGAATATTTTTAAGGCATAAAAATAATTTAATATAGTTATTGTTTGGCCGAATGTTTGCATGTCCGAATTTACAATGGCATACTGTTAAGAAGGCAGAATTTTATTTGGCATAATTACCTTTGGCAATGTTCTATTTCCGCATAATTTCGTTTAGAATAACTTTTATTTAGAGCGATGATTATTTCGTACAATTTCACTTGGCACAATAAGAAGATGGTAGAATTTCATTTGGAAGAATTTTATTTGGCATTATTGTCATTTCTATAAAATAGCATTTTTAACCTTAATTAGAATAAAAATACTGTCTTAAAAAGTCAATATGTTATGCTACAAAATTTAGTGACAGAAACGTATTCCTCCAAAACCGACTACACGTAGTCTTGTCTGCCCTACCCCTAGAGTGTAATTTAAATCCGCGTAGGACCACCGGAGCCCCGCAGCGCCGGAGCCGTGACAGAAACCATGCCTGCTGCATATTGCATGCTTGCTTGCTTGTTTGCATGCTGCATGCTTGTTTGCATGCTGCATGCTTGTTTGCATGCTGCATGCTTGTTTGCATGCTGCATGCTTGTTTGCATGCTGCATGCTTGCTTGCATGCATGGTGTATGCTGGTTTGCATACTGCATGCTTGTTTGCATATTTGTTATAGAGGCTTTCCATTATTATGCATATGAAATTTATGCCAAAAAATGATTCTGACTGTGAACTTTCTGCCATAAGATGGTTTTACTTTTAAATCTTATGCATATGAAATTTATGCCAAAAGATGATTCTGACTTACAAAATTATGAGGTTTGAATGTATGACAAATGAGTGTCTGCCAAACGATTTTCTGCGAAATGAAGTTTATGCTATCCGCTGTTATCCAAAATAAAATTATGACATAAAAAGTTCTGCTATAAAGGGTAGACCCATAAAACTTTACACCCTAACCAACACGCCTACTGCGAAGGCAAGTCAACCTAATCCGCTCTCCACTGCGTGGTCACACGCATAGGAAACGCTCTAAAAACCAAAAACCCAACACTGGGCGCCTTCATAGACATAGAGGGTGCTTTTGACAAAACGAACTTCACCAGCATCAGCCAGGCATTAGTTGTGCACGCTTATACAATGGATTCACAACATGTTAAAATACCACGCTGTTCAATTCACTGTGAACACCATCACACGAGGTAACGTTAGTAGTGGCTGCCCACAGGGTGGGGTGCTGCCACCACTACTGTGGAACCTAGTAGTAAATGAGCTCATTACAGAGCTCAACGCTAGCAGTCTTTACTCGGTGGGTTATGCAGATGACATAGCAATTCAAATCACGGGGAAATTTGAAGGCGTCTTATGTGACCTCATGAGGAAAGCCTTCAAAATAATCGAGAATTGGTGTACAAAACACGAACTATCAGTTAACCCCACCAAAACAGAACTAATTATGTTACAAACAAAAGAGTCCTTGGACCACACAAACTTCCCAAACTATTCAACACGCAACTAACACTTAAAGAAGAAGTCAAGTACTTAGGAGTGATCCTTGATAGCAAATTGCTCTGGAATAGGCATCTTGACTACAAACTTAACAAAAGCACAATCGCACTGTACCAATGCAAAAAAATGTTAGGAAAACGTGGGCTCTCTCCAAAGATCACGCTGTGGCTTTACACAGCGGTGATAAGACCAATGCTGACTTATGGCGCCTTGCTTTGGTGGACGAGAACTGAATTCTCGACCACCGTCTCTAGGCTTCAGCGGTTCCAAAGGCTGGCCTGTTCCGCTATCACGGGCTGTATGAACACAACCCGAACCGCGGCAATGGAGATAGCCCTACAATTAACTCCCCTTGAATTGTACATACAGCATGAGGCAGCACTAGCAGCTATCAGGCTTATGCACTTGGGCATATGGGGAAAGAACCACACCAGTCCCCACGCAGGCATCCTGGACCGGGCGATTGAGTATCAACCTCTTATCGCTGCCCCGTGTGATAGGACACATAATAAACCTATGTTCAACAAAAGCTATAGCATACAAACAACAGAGGAATTAAGGATAGTCAGATAAGGATCAGTCAGGAGTCAATGAAGTATGCATCTACACAGATGGCTCTAAAACTCAAAACGGCTCAGGGGCTGGCGTACACTCCCTAGACCTCAACATTAACTTTCACCTACCACTAGGCGAACACAGCTCGATATTCCAATGCGAGTGTGTCGCCGTCACACAAGCTGCAACAGCCGTAAAGCGTCTGGGGATTCACAAATACGCAATCAGATTCGTATCTGATAGCCTAGCTGTGCTTAAAGCCCTAGAAAACAAACAAACCATCAGTAAATTAATATTTGAATGTCACCTCGCCATGGAGAGTATATCGCTGTCTAACAGAATCACCCTCCAATGGATTAAGGGGCACAGTGGATCCCTAGGCAATGACGCCGCAGACGAACTTGCTAAGAGAGGTTTCCAGATGGCAGTGCTAGGCCCGTACCCACTCCTTCCCTTATCTTTCGCACAATTCCATACGTGGATTCGCCAGAGATCAACAACAAATGGTCACGGTCTACAGACTGTAGGCAGTCAAAAATGGCGATGCCAAGTCTACATCCACGACTAACAAAACGATTGCTCAGCTTAAGCAGAAATAACCTCAGAATAATAATAGGGACAATAACGGGCCATTGCCCCCTTAACAAACATCACTTTAACATAGGCGCCACGGCCAGCCCACTCTGCAGGGGCTGCTTTGGCGCCGAAGAATCAGCTGCCCACGTCAACCTGGAATGCGAGGCCGTGGCTACCCAACGCAAACAAATCCTCGGAACGGTGAGGTTGCTCCGCGAAGCCTGTGAAGATCCCAGGAAACTTCTGTGCTTCTGGACGGAGCTAGGCTGGCTACCTTAGCCAGGACACCTACGCACAACGGACCGAATGAGAGTCTAAGTGCGGAAAATGAAGTCCCTACTGTCTAAGGGTAGACCCATTACAGATCCGTATTTCATTCTCATAGAGTCGTGATGACGATCACTGGTATAACTCGATGTGGCGCGCATAGTGTTGCCCAAATGCAAGACCAAGGCGAGACCTTAGCCAGTCTTGGTCTGGAGTCAATACACCTGGTCTTGGTCTCGGTCTTGGTATTGCGGTCTTAGTCTTGGTCTTGGTCTTGCAGCAAGTCTCGCAAGTCTTGCGAGACTCTACTACTTAGACTGGACTACTTTAAAATACCTATTAGCCTATTGCTATTATATAGCAATAGACTAAACTAAATCTAAATCTAATTCTATACATATGATCTTAGAACAACGTAACAGAGTAGGTACATGTTGAGCTTAATTGACTGCATAGTGAACCACCAAATTAATAAAATTAACTTAACAATAATTAAAAAAATGACGCAATGTAGTACCTAAGCGTATTTACTAACTCTATGTAGGTACGTTTAATGATTTTCTGAGTACTGGCTATCCTAAACTCTTCACAAACAGCTAGCGGTTAAAATAGTTATCACATATACTTTCATCTTCATCTGGACTTGATACTTCTAACTAACAAAATTTGTCGTCAGCTATACTTTTAATTACCAGCACAAACATCTAAAACATGAATTAAATTTACTCGACTCGCTGGTAGTTTTAAATTTTGCTGAATAGAAGAATAATATAAACTTTGAAACATAAGTACCTACCTACATAATGTTTACCAACCTACTAACGTTAGATCTGCACATTAGACTTATACAAGCATAAGTATAAGCATAAGGCATAAGCCAGGCAGGCAGGCCAGGCATAAGCTTATAATACTATAGGTAGATAAATACCTACAAGGTATGAAATGAACTTTGCTAGAAAGTTATGCTAGGTACATTTTTATCACATGGGAACATATTGGTAAGTAACACGCTACCTACTTAATAAATAGTCGAAATATATAATAAGCAATACAATACCTTTTAGTGTTATGACGATACGGTTTTGATACTGGGGAACGTCTATAAAAATCGGGATTGAAACCAAATACCTACTATAACGCCCAAATCTCAGTTTGACTTAACTACGAGACGCAAGAGTGTTGTAGGCTTAGTCTTGTTCTTGCTCAAGTCTTGCAGGGTTCATTCAGTCTTGGTCTTGGTCTTGCTACAATAAGTCGGTCTTGGTCTTGGTCTTGCTACAATAAGTCGGTCTTGGTCTTGGTCTTGCTACAATAAGTCGGTCTTGGTCTTGGTCTTGCAAAAATGTAAGAACAAGACCAAGACCGATTTTGGGCAACACTAGGCGTGCAGGCTTTACGACGCGGTTCAATCAGTATTCAGTATGAAGCGACGGCCATCTGCCCTCCACAGCCCAATCACTGAGGAATCGCAAATACAAGCCTTTCATCTTCGAAAGACGTGTGAACGGGTGTAATAAGTAACTGTGTGTTATAGCATTCCCTCTGTACACCAGGGTCTGTACTATCACCTCTTAGAACAGCATTTATATTAAGTGTGGAAAATAGATATATTGTAAATAATAGGTGAAATTGAAATGAAATTGCCGTTCTGCCGTACTGGTTATTTCTAGATAAGAACTGAACATAATGATGGAGAAGCTCGCACATCTCCAACCAGCTTTGGTCAATCGTTCGGCTCCGCTGCTCCTGCACGACAACGCGCGACCTCATACTGCACAGCAGACGGTCTCCAAGTTACAAGAGCTGGGGTTGGAAGTTCTCCGTCATCCACCGTACTCACCAGACCTTGCCCCCTACAGACTTCTACTTTTTCCAGAATTTGGATAACTTCTTGGCGGGGAAAAATTCAATAACCGAGAGGCAGTTCAAAATGCCTTTGAAATAAGCTACCACTACGTTGGCAAAAATGCATTGATTGCATGGGTAATAACTTTGATTAATAAAAATAAAAAAAATTAGAGAAAAAAATGCGTTAACTTATTTCATGAAAAACGGTAATTTCATACGTAAAGACCTAATATTCAAATCGTTTTAACTTGTCATACAGGTCAGTCACCCTTCCCTACCAATAAGCTCATATTTGCGTAAAAGACACTAACATTGTTCCGCGTATTGAGTCATTTCACTGTCGGTCGTTTATTGTAGTAGAAGCCACAAAATCGAAACTCCGTAGCAATAGGATCGCCCCTGTTACGTACGTACATGGGACCTAAACTTAGTTAACGACACGTGGGCAGTAGGCACATCTCTGCCGAACCCTTCAGGAGTATACAGGCGTGATGTTATAAAAAGTTGAGGCAGTTTTATAGCGAACAAGCTGAAAACTGCAATCCGTTTGGCTATCTCAAGGTGACGTCACCTGCCGTAGTGATGGGACAATGACATTAAGAGCCATTTCACAAAATTTCAACGCTCGAGTTTAGATAAAAGACCGCAGCTTTGTGTATGTGTGCGTAGCTATCCACACACACACAACGCAAACACAGTGCAGCGCGAGTGTTGAGACGGACTAAACAATCTTGAGCAGTTATAATCGTAATGCACCTTTATTTTATTTTTTTCAGATCTGAAATCATCAAATTACTTCTCCCGCTCTGGGCGGAGCAGGATCCCGAGTGTCAGACTTTAACTGACTAAAACCCATCCATGTTCCTTCATCGCCCTTTGTGTTCCGGGGTCACGGTAACTCTTTCGAACAGTCCCGCAACCACGGCTGGCATCGGTCCTTGCGGACCCCTTCCTATT
Source organism: Xestia sexstrigata (assembly GCA_941918905.2). Classification (NCBI taxonomy): domain Eukaryota; kingdom Metazoa; phylum Arthropoda; class Insecta; order Lepidoptera; family Noctuidae; genus Xestia; species Xestia sexstrigata. Next base: position 436,892 of record OW799203.2, on the reverse strand, counting down.
GCTGACTCTCTTTGAGGCGCGCGTGGAACACGAACGCGCCGTCGACACGGCCTGTCGTCATGAGACGGACGGACGGCGAGCTAGCCCATAGCCCACCGTCCACAGGCCCGCGCCTACGCGCGGTGGCCAGGGGCCACTTGGTGGCCCCCGACGCCCGGGGCGTCTCCCGCGGCGGCCGGGACGCTGTGAGGTTCTCTCCCTCTCACGTTCCGCCACCTCCTTCTCTAGCATTACTGCTTCGCAGAAGGAGGTGACGGCGTCCCATTCCGTCTCGCTCCGGACCATGGCTTGCACCAGGGCCGGACGCGAGAGGTCGCCGCCGCCAATCGCCGCTTCGAGGATACGGCGGTGCTCCGCCCAATCGCAATGCACCTTGATTTGAAATTTATGCAAAAAGATTATTTATTTATTCAGTTTTAATCTATTAAAGCCTTCTAGACTAATAGAACACAAATATATGTTATGTAAATATGTATTTCATGTGTATGTTTCTATTACATATATGTATAGTATACTTTTTCAGTACTTTCACAGTTTTTATGTCTTGTAACTGGGACTGTAGCTACATTTAATTTTCATATTTGTTTCGACAATACAATAGTGCTTGTAACTGGCCTACTTGAAATTAATGCTTTGATTTCGATACTGAATAAACTCATGTTTTAAACATAAAATTGTAACCTAAACAACAATACAACACAATACAATTACTGTTGTCGAATCAGACTTTCTATTAGTACCCAGCACAGCGTCTCTTCTAAAAGTCCTCTATTCGATTCACGCGATTTCTCATTCTAAAATGAAAACAAAATGGCTATCAAAGGGGTTTGAATGTTTTGGCCGGATTAATTTCCGCCATTTTTTTTTTCAAAGTGGACGCCACTCATAAGACTAATCGACAGCTGGTATCAATACTAACAAGTTTTGTGTGAGACAAAATGTTGTAAAGTGTCACGTTTCCGAGATATGAGCTATCAAAGTTAAAGTCCAACCACTGATAGCATCTACAGTACAACTTTGATTTGATTAGACACGCATAAATCATGTATCAATTGATACCTAGCATCAATACGAACAAGTTTTGTCTGAGACAACTTGTTCTAAAGTGTCACGTTTCCAAAATATATGTCGTTGTGATCGCTACTAGCACAACTTTGATAGCTTAAATCTCGATAACATGACGCTTTACAAGATTTTGTCTCAGATAAAACTTGTTTATGCTAGCTTGCTTATGTATCGATGCTAGCTATCGATTGATAACCGTTTTATGCATGTCTGATCAATTCAAAGTTGTGCTGAAGATTCAGTGAATGTACTTTAACTTTGATAACTCGTATCTCGGAAACGTGACACTTTAGAACATTTTACCTCATACAAAACTTGTTTCTTTTTGCTATCAGCTATCGATTAATATAGGTCTTATAGGTGGCCACTACTTTGAAAAAAAAACAAAATGCCGTAAGTTAATCCACCCATGCTTCATACAAAAATCTTCCAAGCCCTTTCGACACCGAAATATTTTTAAAGGAGTGTTAAGTGTTTTCAAACCCTTCGTTCTTAATTACGGTTCTATATTCCATGACGATGACGATATAATGTTAAGGTGAAAGCGTCAGGGTAGCCAGCGAAATTCAAAATTTCTTACGTTTTTTGCAATTTGTAGGCCAGTGCTAGATTGTATGTTGATTAAAATATTGTTCGCGACTGTAAGACGTTAGATAGAATATAATCATTAAAATCATCAACACAACCCTAAAAGTTGTTAAAGGTCGAGAAACAATTTTTTGAAGGGCAAAGTCGCCGTCACTCCTAGTCGCACGAATGCAGGCTTGCGGGCACCTCTACGTCGTCTCACAGCCAATTTCAATAAGTTTTTCTCTAACTTGGATGTATTTGCTCTTTCTGTTGGATCATTTAGAAAAATATTACTTAACACAATCCAGAATCTATGTGAATAATATATATGTCTTTAGTGTTCCATAATGGCTGTACTGTATTGTATCTTATGAATTTATCTATTCTGTTCGACTTTTACTTCATCAACATTATCTTTGTCTTTTGTGTATCTGTGGAGAACGTTGTTGGTTGCACATTTGTATAACTCCTTGTATTCTATTTTTTGTAATATATAATGTGTAATTGTCGGTTCTTCCAAATAAATAAAAAAAATAAAACTTCTGGACACGTTTCTCTCCTTAAAGAGAAGGTTATTTGGACTGATTTAGCTTCATTTGCCTTTATACGCCAGTCTTTCAGCCAGTTCGAAATATCATTTTCGTCGTTCCTCCAGCTGCGGTTTCATCAATGGCAAGAACCGTTGTATCGGCAGCAAATGTTCCTGTCATTGTGTCTTGTCTGTTTGGTAAGTCAGAGGTATATATAAGATAGAGCATTGGGCCCATTACACTGCCCTGCGGGACTCCTGCTCTTGTTTCGTGTAAATTTCTTGGCAATGTCGCCATACTTAACATAAAAGTGTCTGTCGCTAAGATAGGACTTGATAAGAAGGTAGAAATTTATGGGTAAGCCTTTACGGATTTTGTACAAAAGTCCATCATGCCAAACACATCATCGAACGCTTGCGAAATGTCTAGGAAGGCGGCAGAACAGAGTTGTTTGCTTTTAAATGTGTAATTGATCTTTTCCACTAGCCTATGTACTTGCTGTATTGTACCATGGGATTGTCTGAAACCGAACTAATGGTCGGGGATAAGCATGTTGGCTGTAATTTCCGGTGTAAGACGTTTCAGTATTAGTATTTCCATGACCTTGGATAGAACTGGAAGAAGACTGATCGAGTGGTAAGATTTGATATCAGTAGGGTCTTTGCCAGGTTTAGGAATGATAATGATTTCTGCAACCTTCCATTGTGGCGGAATAAAGTTTTTCCATAGACATGCGTTGTATAGATAGGTAAGGAATGTAATGCCGTCAGGTTGCTCTCGCAAGATCTTGGCCGAAATAAGATCATACCCCGGTGCCTTATGGATGTTGATTTTTTGGATTGCTGTTGGTACTTCCTGCTTAGTGTTTTTTTATGGGTTTATCCAGTTGATGTGGTTTATCTAGTTCAGATTTGATTAAACTGGTTTTGCTAGATCCATGGTCAGTGTTTGGGGTAAAAACTTCAGAAAGGTGTTGGGCGAATACATTCGCCTTATCTTTGTCGCTTTTCGCCCATGTGCCATCTGGCTTTATAACAGGAGATCGATGTATTATTGGTTTCTTAAGTTTTGCCGTAGCTTTCCAAAGAGAGTAATCGGTGGCTTGGGTCGCATCAAGACTTCTGAGGTAGTTTTCCATTTCTTTGTTTGTGGTCGTTTTTAGGGCTCTTTTCAATTTACTTGTGATATTATTTAGTATGGATTTATGTGCCGGATTTTTTGTTTCATGCCATAGTTTTCTGGCTTTGCGCTTCAAATTTACCTGTTCCAGGATATATTTGGAACACGGACTGCTGGGTTTCAAGTTGAAGCGGAGTTGCGGCCCATGCGGCTTCCTGTATATTCTTATTAAAATACTCGACTGCTTGAATAATATCTTGCTGTAGGTTCTTTTATGTTGTGGGTTTTTTGTATTGTTTTGTGTTAAAGGCTCTTCAGCATTTTCAGGGCTACCCTTATGTTCAATCTGTTTCCTTCGTATGGGTGGAAATTTTTGTTTTTGTAAGTCCTTGTATACGCTACAACCTTTATAGTTTGCTGGATGGTTTCCATCACAAAGTGCGCATTTCACTAAATCAGAACGTTCTTTTCGGGTACAATTGACATCAGTCAATTGTACCCGAAAAGAACGCCACTTATCAAAGTGGCTGCCTGCATATTTTATGCACTTTGGTGTACGATGGCAGTATGCTTTTGTGTGCCCATATTGCTGGCACTTGGCACATTGAAGAGTCTCAAGACGCCATAGGAATATTTTGTGACCTTTCCAAAGCATTTGATTGCGTAAATCACGACACATTACTTTTGAAACTTGAGCATTACGGATTAGGTCAACTTGCACTTAGTTTGGTAAAATCATATTTGAGTGATAGACAACAACGTGTTCAAATAAATGGTGTTAATTCACAAGGTTTAAAAGTAAAAATGGGGGTTCCACAAGGCTCAATATTGGGTCCTTTCCTCTTTCTCGTGTATATAAATGATCTACCCTATTTATTGAAAAACCAACCTCAAAATATGGTGTTGTTTGCTGATGATACTTCCCTTATTTTTAAGATAAATAGACGGGCCCAGAATCTAGATGACGTGAATGATGCCCTACTTCAGGTCCATAATTGTTCACAGCAAACAATTTAGTATTAAATGAAAAAAAAACTAAATGCATAAGATTTGCTTTACCCAATGTTAAAAGTAGTGATTGTGAAATAATATTAAATAAAGAGAAACTTGAATTCGTAGATAAAACGGTTTTCCTGGGGATTACGCTTGATTCAAGGCTACAATGGGGTTCTCATTTAACATCCCTTGCGGCGCGTCTAAGTTCAGCAGCATATGCTATTAGAAAAATTCGTCAATTTACTGATGTAGATACCGCTAGACTGGTCTATTTTAGTTACTTTCATAGTATAATGTCTTATGGCATTTTGCTATGGGGACGGGCTGCAGATATTGAGTCTATATTTATTCTGCAAAAAAGAGCCATCAGAGCCATTTATAATCTTCGTAGGCGCGATTCTCTAAGGGAACTGTTTAAGGATATTGGCATCATGACGGTACATTGTCAGTACATCTACGAAAACATAATGTACGTCAGAAAAAATCTGCATCTTTTTGGTAAAAGAGGTGATAGACATAATTACAGTACTAGAAATAGGGACCAACTAGTTCAGCCAGGCTTCAGACTCGCTAAAGTGGACTCATCTTTCATGGGGTACTGTTTGAGATGCTATAATAAAATTCCACAAAGTATTCTTGAACTGAATGAGACGAAATTTAAAACATGCATCAAACGCACACTATGTAAGCAAGCTTATTACAAGTTGGGCGATTATATCGCAGATAAAAATGCGTGGCTCAATGCTGGTCCTGCTCCACATGGACAGGGGCGCATAAATTGATAGTATTAAATAGAATTGTTGGAGCTGCTGAAGATTGTACAACTGTCTTTGCATTGTATAGAATCAATCTCTAGTATTATATAATCGCACAGCCCATATTGTGTGAGTACTATGTACTAGAAAGCTATCATTCACTGAAATCCTACGTCTTTTCTTGACTTGAATGTGCCCTGGCGGTTGAGAGTATGTCACGCTCACTCTAATGTCTCGCTGATGGTGGCGCGTGTGTCGGATCATTCAGTTCCCTTCAAAATGGTTGAGTTGAATGGTGCTGATCCATGCGTCATGTTCGTGAACGGGCGCTGTCAGTTGTGACTGGTCAACTCTTAGTTGCCATGGCTTATTTGTATGTTTATTTTTGAATTGTATTTTTTGTTTTTACTATGGACACTTTTAACGTGCACATCTTGCTACATTGTTCTCACATAATATAACATCTCAACATGAATGATGTAACCAAGATTTTGTAACAATATTTTGATTTAAAAGAGTGTCCATGGAGTTTCTTGCCCGTTCTTCTCCATAGAGATCTACGCTAGGGAATGGGCAACTACAGTCCTTTCACAGTTTTTATGTCTTGTGACTGGGACTGTAGCTACATTTAACTTTGTTTCGACAATTCAAAAGTGCCTGTAACTGGCCTACTTGAAATAAATGCTTTGATTTTGATTTTGATTTTGATTGCGGTATGGTGCGCACTGGTCTTGGTGGTTCGACTTTTATACGTATGTGTAAGAGGCTTTTTTTTTTTGTTTGTTGTTACTTTTCGGTAGCAGTTCAACAATGAACATATCCAGAGGCTTTTTGTTGTTCTCTGCATAATGTTCCAAATGTTGACAGTGTCATGACCTATTTCTTTTAGGGCTTGGTGAATTTGTTGTGTGTCAATGGACGGGTAAATGTTTATATGATTTATGTTTATTTTAAGACTACTTTGATATTGCGTTCTTGCTTATGCTTGTATGTGTAAAACTCCGTTTCTTTGTTTTCTAGCTGTTTTACAATTTCTTTATAGGTAGTATTGTGTCATAGTTTGAATTTTGACCTTATTACTATTTAGGGTTTTAATTTCGTAGTCCCCCTTAGTATGTTGTTCAAGGAGTTGTTGCAGCGGCCGTATGTTTTCGACCTTTTCTACGAATATAGGTGGTGGTTTGGGAATTTTCCCATTATCTTCTTTTTATGCAGCATTCTCTGGATTTGGGTAAACCGCTAGTTCCTCAAACCTGTTTGATGTCAGTACTGGTTGGCTGCTGAGCCAGTAGCTACTAAGTTTGGTCTGCTTTTTTATCTTATTTTAATTTTGATTGAATTTTAAATTTTGTTTATTTTTATTCTGATTATTTTAATAACTGATTATTTAATTGATTTTAATAATTGTTTGTAATTTATTATGTATTTGTTATGTTTTTTGATAATTTATTTTATTTTTTAATACTAATTTTCATTTCACTATATGGATCATGACGTTATCTGAATTATATTAATTTTACTTTAATTATTTATAATCATTTAAATCATCAATGAAATAATCATTGAATGGGGTAATGCGGGCGGTGGCGCGGCGCAGCGTTAGAAAATTTGAATTTCGCGGGCTACCCTTTCCGCGCTTACACCTTATGTAGGGGTTTTTGATCACGCCTACACTTGGGTGATAAATGATATATGACTGCTGATAAGAATATTGGCAGAAAGATCGCGTAATAAATGATAAACGACTCAACTTCCTGTGCTAAGTATTTAATTGATACTTATTGATAGAAATGATAAAGTGCAGTGTACATATTGCTACAGTTACAATATAAATACTATGAAAAAGTGCTGACGCACGCCGCGGCGGAAATTATGTATATAAAACTAAATTAAACCTGTACAGTTGTCTGTACATGCTGCCGCGGGCGAAAAGAAGGAATAATTACATAACAAATTAATAACATAAAATGAACCCTTTAACTTTCACATAAAGGAATGTTAAACTTAATTGACTGCAAGTTAGGGGTTGATGTGCTCTCGGTGATCTTCCGTGGGGCAGGCTGCGGATTGGTGATAGTCTGAAGTCCTGCTAGTTCCAATCTTGACTCCAATGTCGGCTGCTGTCTCCGCTTTCGTCGGATCCACATGACGACTAAGATGAAGCCCGTCAGGACCGCTCCACCCACCAGCAAGTAGAGCACGCTGTACTGATGCACGTCGTGGACACTGATTGTTTGTGTCGACTGTTGCTTAAGATCCTCTGTTTCAGATCTCAGCTGATTCCACATAATGTGATGATTCTCTGGTACAAAGGGCTCAACAGAGGGAATGCTTGTGTTGACTATTTCATTGACTACAGACATCTGTGGAAGCTGCATCTCTTCTGTATAATAGTCAACGTGATTGATGAAGTTCTTATGAGAGTAAATCTTGAAATGCTCTCCTTTAAGTATGCATCCTGGACAAAGGCTGATTATGCCATTGCCTGTTAAAGTTTTTACTTCCGTGTTACGGGTGCTAAATATGCGTATAGTGCATTGCTGACAACATTGATACAGCCAGTCGTTCGGGCGCCGTAATTTGACCCACTTATTTTCACACCTTGCTTGTTTGTATATACAGGCCGGTGTTATTATATCATAAATTTTAACATCACAAATGGATTGTCTTTCTTGTATTTCATAGATTGGCTTATCAATGGAACATAATATCTTCTCTGGGTTTGCGTGAAGGCACTGCTGTAGGTCGTTTTCTGTGAAGAATAAAACCAAGTCCTTTCTCAAATTAAATGCCAAATATGGATATGTCGATATAACTTGATAGGTTTGTCCAGATTCTTCTCTTTGTAGGGGAATAACTTTATCCAGTTCATATTTTTCTGTAGTAACCAGAGGAATCTTGATTTCCATTATAAGATAGTCGTTATATACTTGAGCGTACACTCGCAGTAATTTATACAGACTTCTGATACTTGATTTGTCAAGTGGCACATTGAGATCATCCTGTACCTCCCGTGTAATGATATTTATCTGTGCTTCCAATTCTTCAGGCGGGAGCAGGTGAGTGTCTATGCGACCATGATAGATATCGGTGATCACATCGATGAGGCCTTGCTGCATACGTCGTAATGTTGATAAAACGGAATATGCTGATAGTGCTGATGACGTTAAATAAAGGCCTTGCGCTGTGTCCGCATGCACGTTGTTTAATTCCTTTAATATAGTCTTCATTTGTTTATCCATAGAAGTAAATTGTTGATTCATTATGGCCTCGTTTCTTCTAATAATGCTGTATTCCGATTCAATTATGAGAGTTTGATTTTTGATAAGGCTCTGTAAATGATTTTCATTCAGTGATATTTGCTCAATATCTCGTTTGTACTGCTCTGCAAACTTGTCGTCTAAAACCCCAAACAAGTAGCTAGCCAGGTTGCCAACCCCATTTATTAGTGCTCTCTTGTATCGTTTGTTAGGGTTTCGCAATAAAGAATTATAATGTTGAAGTTCGTTCAACTCATGTTGCAGTTGTAATATGATAGCTCCGTACGGTATTCCTGATTGTGGTAGGCACGTACTCTGACACAGTTGATTTAAATGTCGAACATATGTTTCCAAGTCAGTGAATCCAGACCAATATGTAGACATGTTATAGTAGACTATTAACTTCCATTCGTCCTTGATGTGTTGGAGTTCTGATACCTTGTCGAAAAACATATTCCTTTGACTGTCCAGTGACGTGATATTGTATGATATAGTTGATTGCTGTATGCTTGGTGATATTATCATCATTATCAGAATTAGTGCTGATGTTAATAATGATTTCATGCTGAATTTTGACCGATTGCGATGCCCGTGGGATGTTTCTTGAGGCCCATTCGAAGAGGGTGTTCGCATGGTACTATTTTCTTGTACTGGTAAAGGAATAAGTTTGTTGACCGGACGTTTGATAGTATTGTTGGCAGTTTTCAACGTTACAACTCTTACACACCCATCTGAACCGGGATGTAGAGCCTGAACTCGCGCCATCGCCCACTTGCCAGGTGGTATGTTGTCTTCTTTGATAAGAACCACGTCATCTAGTTTAAGGTTTTCCTTAGTAGTACGCCATTTTGTTCTTGACTGAAGCTGTTGAAGATACTCCGTGGACCACTTTTTCCAAAACTGTTTGTTTATTGCCTGAATCAATTGCCAACGTATAGTCAGGTTCATATGATCAGGATCAGTCTGAGATCGTGTTAGCAAGGATCCACCGATAAGGAAATGCCCAGGGGTGAGATACGTATCGTCTGGATTTTCAGTGAGCGCGCAGAGAGGCCTCGAATTGAGGCAGGCTTCAATTTGACACAGCAGCGTGGTGAACTCCTCATAGGTTAATTTTTGATGGCCAAGCACACGCTTTAAATGATATTTCAAACTTTTCACCGCCGCTTCCCATAGACCTCCTGCATTTGGCCAGACGGGAGCATTGAAGTGCCAATGTATCTCCATGTTGTTGATGTCACTGATAGCATTTGGGTTGATTGAGGCAATGATCTCTCTGTACTCTTGATTCAGGAGTCGTGAAGCGCCCACAAAGTTCGTACCATTATCGCTATAGATATTCTTGGGTACTCCACGCCTGGAGCACATTCTTCTTAATGCTGCCAGAAAGGATGCTGTGCTGAGATCAGACACCAGTTCCAAATGCACCGCCTTGGTGGCCAGGCAGACGAATACTGCAATGTATCCCTTGGTAGTCTTGATGCCGCGTCCCTTGTTGGATTTTATATCCACATGCCCTGTGAAGTCTATACCCACATTAGTAAAGGGCCGGGACGGTGTGATTCTAGGCTTTGGAAGGTCAGCCATGTGTTGTTGATATGATTCTTGGCTATATCTCCGGCACTTAACGCATGATCTGATTAGTTTTTTGACGCTGCTGATGCCACTAATCAGCCAATATTTCTCCCTGATGAATGATAAAGTAAGTCGTGGCCCGCCGTGAAGCGTAGTGATATGAGCTTGCTGAATGATTAACTCTGCCAAGCGACTTCCAGGTGATATTATGATAGGATGCTTCGCCGCGTATGTGATATTCGCTTGCTCAAGGCGTCCGCCGACTCTTAGTATTCCGTGATCGTCTAAGAATGGTCGCATGCAGGACAATTTGCTGTTGCTGCGGACGAAGCCCTTTAGCTTCAGATGATGTATATCTTCCTTGAAATCTATACCTTGCACATTTTTGATAACAAGGTACAATGCGCGTTGTATTTCAAAACCGGACAGTGCACTTGTCGCTGCACGTGAATTTTTATTGGGCAGGCTAGTGATGAAACGTGACACCCATGCCACTGTTCGTGCAACCTTAGTTAGCGAATTGAATTTATTTAGTAATTCAATTACCCATGAACAGCTGGTTTGACATAAGGCTGTGTGTACAATGGGTTTTTTCCTTTCTGCTGTTGGAGTTTGATATTCGGTTGTAGGGGTATGATTTGAGTTAAAATTAAGAAGCCATTCTGGCCCTTCCCACCACAAGCGATCTCTTGATAGACCTTCAGAGCTCAATCCACGCGTAGCACAGTCTGCTGCATTGTCACAGGACCTGACGTGACGCCAGTTTGATGCGGGGATGATCCTAGTGATTTTTAGTACACGGTTAGCCACGAATTGCTTCCATTTTGATAAATCCCCGTGTAGCCAGCCCAGTACAACCATCGAATCAGTCCAGGCGAAGATCTCTATTGGCTCTGAAGAAAGTGTCTGAAGAAATTTCTCCATCAATTGTGATAATAAAAGTGCTCCTAGTAGGTCAAGCCTAGGTAACGTAATTGTTTTATTAATTGGCGCTACCTTTGTTTTTGCTGTTACTAGCTTCGATGTGCGCTTGCCTTTATGATCATTTGTTATAATGTAAATTGCGCATGCATAAGCCTTTTCCGAGGCGTCACAGAATGCATGTATTTGTATGTTTTTTTCCATTTGACCTAGATATCTAGGTATTTGAAAAATGTTGATATTTCTTAGGTCATCTCGCAACCTTTTCCATTCTAATGATATGTTGGCCGGTAATTCTTCATCCCATGTCAGTTGCGCAGTCCAAGTGGTCTGGAATAATATTTTTGCTCTGATAGTGAGCGGTGATAACCAGCCAATAGGGTCAAATATTTTTGAAATATCTGACAGTAATTGCCGCTTCGTAAATGGCTTATCGCTGTCTTGATGTTCGATTTTAGTGTCGAAGGTAAACATGTCACTTGAGGGAATCCATCGCAGACCTAGTGTTTTTCGAGATTCGCTATCCTTGAACTCGAATGGAGCGTTTATTTGTTCTGGTTGCAAGGTTTCGATTAGCTGAGGTTCATTGCTAGACCATTTCCTTAGATTCATGCCAGCACTCTTTAAGACTGCTATTAAATCGAGTTGTAGTTGTCTGGCATGCTCGATAGTATTGCTTCCTCCCATAAAGTCATCCATATAGAAAGATGATTCCAGGGCGGCAGCTGCTAAAGGATGCTGTTCAGCATTATCGATACCAATTTGCTTCAAGGTTCTCATCGCCAAGAACGGAGCTGCTCTTGTTCCGTATGTAACAGTCGTAAGGTTATATTCTTGAAGTAATTCACGAGGATGACTTCTCCACAATATAGATTGAAGATGCTGATCTTGAAGTCTTACAAGGATTGCTCGAAACATTTTTTCTACATCCGCAGTGACTACGTACTTATATTGTCGCCACTTTAGAATGAGATTTTGAAGGTCTTGTTGAAGGTTCGGTCCGTTATACATCAAGTCATTTAAGCTGCGTCCAGATGACATCTTAGACGACGCATTGAAAACAACACGCAGAGCCGTAGTTGTCGAGTCTAATTTCAGTACGCCGTGATGAGGTAAATAGCATGCTGTGTGATCTTGTTGCTCGACTTGGCGCATGTGACCTAGTTCTTCATACTCGCGCATGAATTTGCGATAACCTTGTTCTAGTTGTTGACGCCTTGCATGTGTGCGTTCATCAATGGCTCACGCACACACGCGTACACCGATTACATAAGACCTTTTCAACAGACCTACAATACTGGCCGGAAGCGACGATGTAGTGTCACTCGCATAGTATTAATTTAAAATACTGTCACTCGCTGATAGATCGTTGTATCCGCCACACGTACTTATTGATTTATAATTTTTTCTTATATTAAACCAATTTATTGGAACTAAGTTCGCCTCATTTTTCCACCCCACTTGATTATCCACGTGAAGCTCAGTACCGGCGTCTTCATTTTGGTCCCTACGAGCCGGATTGGCCCAGCGACCCCAGATTATTGAACCACTAACAAAAGAAGAAGAACAAAAGAAATACTGCGCTGACGTGGATGGCGGCCGTCAGGTGGAAAATTTATACTACGAGCATACTACGGGTTCAACATTCAACGAGTCATCATACAACATTTCTACGAAGAATCTCGTCATTATAGAAGAATTTCTTAAACATCGACTTATTTGGAGTTGGGAGCTGAAGGCAAAGAGAATTACACCTACAACGAAGGTCACTCGTGAGTCCTGAGGGTAGCGTTACTGTAAGTTCGTTCCAATTTGTCCATTATATTGCCCCGTAAATCTTCTAAAATTCCGCCACAAATCCTTCATTTTGTGAGCCTTTAATCATAGTCACAAATCCTTTATTTTGTGATTCTTGCATTTATTCCCATTATAACAGTCACTAATCCTTCATTTAGTGCTGTTAAATTGATTATTAAATTCACAAATCCTTTAATTTGTCATTCATTTCGTACGTTAAAGATCCGTTATTTCCGTAACAAGGCTTATTCTTATTGCATTGCGCAACATCCCAACCAATACTTAAAACTTATTCCATTTCAGAGGTTCCAGATATTCCATATTCCCTTTGGTGTGTATATGGACTGTATCATATCGCGTATTTAACTATTATTATCTCGTATGTTCTAGTGTAACGGGACCGGGCTGCATCGGCAAGCTGCGTGATTGCTGCTTTTGCGCTCCACCCGCTGCTTGGCTTATTGCATATTTTACGCGTACCCTTACTTCGCTCCATTTATGCTGATTTAAGTAATCGTTCCATTGTATAAATATCCTTCTACCTGCTTCAGCATGGCAGATAAAACTTTAATTAAAAAGCGTGCATCATACAAAGCTAAGCTTACGCTATTTGAAAATTATTTGCAAACCGTCGAGAGTTGTGACAGTTTGAGTAGATTACAAATAAATGAATTGAACATCCGTTTATCTAAAATCGAAGAAATTTATACCGATTTTGACTCGATTCAATGTGAAATAGAAAATTCCATGGAAATTCCAGATGAGCAGTACAAAGAACGTGAGGCCTTCGAGACCAAGTACTTCAGGATGATGGCGCGCGCTCGTGATCTGCTGGCTCCAGCAGCTGACCAAGCGGGCATCGACCGCTCGGGGACAGGTTCTTGTTGCACTGCGCTTGAAGGTGGGCCAAAACTTGCACTTCCTACTATCCATTTGCCTAGTTTTTCGGGTCAGTATCATGACTGGCTGGAATTCCGTGACACATTTAGTAGTCTCATACACTTCGACAAGTCGATACCTAACATTAACAAATTTCATTATTTACGTGCCGCGTTAAAAGACAGCGCCGCTGTAATAATTCAGGCATTAGATTTCTCGAGTGATAATTATGAAGTAGCTTGGGAACTTCTTTACGATCGCTTTAACAATGAAAGGTCATTAGTAATCAATCACATTCAATCCATTCTTAACTTGGAACAATTAGCGAAGGAATCATCTAAGTCTTTACGTAACTTAATCGATACAGTCAATAGGAACCTCGGAGCTCTCAAAAAACTTAAGCTCCCTACTGAGCACTGGGATGTATTACTAATACAGATAATTTCAAACAAGCTTGATACAGACACGAGCAAAAAGTGGGAATCCTATCGTAATAAGTTGAAAGAGTTGCCTACACTCAAAATGTTTAATAGTTTTCTAAAAGATCGTGCTGATTTCTTGGAAACAATGGAGAGTGCTCATAAAAAGCGTAGGTCAAGTGACACTACACATGTTCGTCAAAAGACATTTGTGGCCAACTCATCTTCTCCCCCAGCTCGCAAATACGTTTGTCCATATTGCAAAGGTAATCATGCACTTTATGTTTGTCAAAAGTTCAAATCATTACCCTTAGAAACCAGACTTGACAAAGTTAAGATACTTAAATTATGCTTAAATTGTTTACGTCAGGGTCATGCTGACGATGTATGCAAGTTAGGGCCATGTCGCTTCTGCGGCACACGGCGCAACAGCTTATTACACGAGCATAAAATTCCTGCGCCGTCTGAACCTGTACCTTCAACAAGTAACGTCATGTTACACGCTTTGCCACAGCCTGTCGTTCAAGGACAACTTCCCAGTCCTCCTCAAGATATTGCTTTGTCAACCATTCAAAACAATTGTGTTCTACTGTCCACGGCCTTAGTCCATGTGACAGACAATAATGGTAAATGCCATAAAATACGTGTTATACTTGACAGTGGAAGTACCTCAAGTTTTATAACTGAAAGCCTATTTGCTAAACTTAACTTACCCACTTCTGTCACTTCGACTGTCGTTGAAGGATTAAATTCTCAAATATCATGCTTAACAAAGCGTTGTGACGTACTTATATTGTCATTATACAACAATTATAGCGAAAGCGTCTCCTGTTATGTCGTTCCTCGTATCACTCAATTATTACCAACTACAAAAGTTGACCATACAACATTAAATATACCGCCGCACCTTACGTTGGCGGACCCTAATTTCCACATACCTGCTCCAGTCGATATGCTTCTTGGAGCTGATATATTTTGGACATTAATTGGTTCTCAAAATATACCGTTGGGTAAAAACAAACCAACATTAAATAAATCTAAACTGGGTTTCTTAATATCAGGCCCAGTGCCAATACAACGTTCTAAAATTATTAATACAGTCCACTGCAATCATCTTATTCTACAAAATAATGACGATCAATTACATGATAAATTATCAAAATTTTTTGAATTAGAAACTGTCTCTACACGTAAACAAATATCTAAGGAAGAGCTCGAATGTGAAAAAAGCTTTATACATAATACCACTCGGTTGCCTGATGGGCGATTTGAAGTGACGATTCCATTAAAGGATTCGCCTGATAAGCTGGGCGATTCTTACGAACAAGCTTTGTCCAGATTCTTGTCTTTGGAACGTAGATTCAAACGTGAACCACATTTCAAAGAGCAGTATTGCAATTTCATTAAAGAATACATTTCGTTAAATCATATGTCATTAAATGAAAATCCTAAAAATGATACTCACACTTATATTTTACCACACCACGGTGTCTTACGTGACTCAAGCTTATCGACAAAATTACGTGTCGTATTCGACGCTTCTGCAGTGACGACCTCTGGTGTTTCATTCAATCAAATTCAAATGGTAGGTGCAACAGTTCAAGATGACCTTATCAGTATCTTAATTAGAATGCGCCAGCATAGGTTTCTCGTCACTGCAGATGTTGAAAAAATGTACAGGATGGTGAATGTTAAACCATCACAGCGAATGCTTCAGCAAATCTTATGGCGATTCGAACCTCATGAACAGTTAAGGCAGTACAAACTGCACACGGTCACGTACGGAACCGCGTCGGCTCCTTATCTCGCGACAAGGTGTTTGACGCAGCTTGGTAACGAATGTCCTGACCAAACAGTCTCGGAAGTCATCTTACATGACTTCTACGTCGACGATTTGATTACAGGCGCCGCTACTGAATCGGAACTCGTAGACACATGTAAGGGTGTGATTGCACAGTTAGAAGGTAGTAAATTTCATTTACGTAAATTCCATTCAAATAATGCTCACGTTGTTACTGAAATCGTCGGTGAAAATAGTAGCGACGAATTGCTTAACTTATGTAATAATGAATATTCTAAAACTTTGGGACTACTTTGGTCATCTAAAGAAGATAATTTATTATTTTCAGTCAATCTTGATGAACATAAAATCCTTACTAAACGTACTATTTTATCGCTTATGTCACAAATATTTGACCCATTAGGTCTAATAAGCCCATGTCTACATCTAGCAAAAGTTATCTTACAAAAGCTATGGTCTTCAAAGATAACGTGGGATGAATCCGTGTCATCGGATATTGAAAACATGTGGTCTAAATTTATAACGTCACTCAGACATATAAATAATATTCGAATTCCAAGATATATTCTTTGCGATTGTCCTTCATCAATCGAACTTCATGTATTTAGTGATGCTAGCACACAAGCTTACGCCGCATGTGTATACATAAAAAGTGTCAATAACGATAATTGTGTGTCTGTTCATTTAGTGACGGCAAAGGGCAGAGTGGCTCCTTTGAAGCCCATGACCGTGCCTCGGCTGGAGCTGTGTGCAGCTCTCCTTGCCGTCCGCCTGGCAGATAAAGTGAAATCATCACTTAGATTAAATATAAAAAAATGTACTTACTGGTGTGACTCCACAATTGTCCTTGGTTGGATACATTCATCTAAAGTACACCTGCTTAAACCGTTCGTGTTTAACAGAGTTAGTGAAATATCTGAGAAAACTGAATCATGCAGATGGCGCTATGTGCCCACTAAAAGTAACCCAGCTGATATTGGGTCACGTGGGACAGATGCCAAACAGTTACAAATTAATAACTTATGGTGGTCAGGCCCACAATTTCTTCTACATGACGAACAGTCATGGCCTAAACAACCGTCACACCTACAAGAGCCTGAATTACCAGAATTCAAGGTCGAATGTCACCTAACTGCTGACTGTACCGATTATGTCACTTATTACTCTGACTTCATAAAGAGATTCTCCAATTTTGGTAAATTACAACGTGTGATTGTACACGTGCATCGGTTCATTCACAATTGTTTACACCCACAAAACAAACGCAATGGCTTCATAAAAATCCATGAATTAAATTCATCTTTAAACTCAATATGCAGATTTGTACAACTTGAAGTTTTCAGTTTAGAATATAACTTATTGAAAAATAACAAACAATTGTCAGTTAAAAATAAATTACTTCAACTTAACCCATTTTATAACGTAAATGATGCATTATTACGAGTAGGTGGTCGACTTAAAAATTCACTTTACGACTTTAACACGAAACACCCTATTCTGCTTGATTCACGGCATCATTTTGCCACATTAATATTTAGGCATTATCATATAATTTTATTGCATGCACCACCGCAATTATTACTTTTTACACTTCGTCACAAATTCTGGTTTATCAATGGTCGAAACCTTGCCAGACAGATTGTTAAAAATTGCATTAAATGCTGTCGTTTTGCAGGAAAAGGCATTCAACCCATCATGGGGAACCTTCCTTCCAGTCGTTCGCATACGGACTATGTGTTTGCCAACACGGCGGTCGACTACGCCGGTCCTGTCATGATACTGAACCGAAAAGGCAGAGGAAGCAGACTAATAAAGTCGTATCTCTGTATATTTGTTTGTCTGGCCATTAAAGCAGTTCATATAGAACTTGTCACCGATCTGAGCAGCACAACATTTTTAGCTGCATTAGACCAATTCATTGCCCGCAGAGGACGACCGCAAACCATTTACTCTGATAATGGTACCTGTTTTGTCGGTGCATGCAATGAGTTGGCTAGATTTTTAAAGTCGTATTCCGACGAAATTAGCTCTCAAGCATCTAATTCACATATTAACTTCAAATTTTCACCTGCATACAGTCCACATTTTAATGGATTAGTCGAGGGTTCCGTAAAATCTGTAAAATATCATTTAAAGAGGGTTTTAGGTTTAGCTAACTTAACATACGAAGAGATGAATACAGTTCTTGTACAGATCGAGGGGATTTTGAATTCTCGGCCTCTTACTCCGTTGTCTTCGGATCCTTCTGATCTCATAGCGCTCACCCCATCACATTTTTTAATTGGACGTACGCTGACAGCTTTACCTTCTCCTCAGGACATTGAACCTTCGTCAATACCTACTCTCTCACGGTATATGAGAATCCAGCAATTAAAAGCCCATTTCTGGAAACGTTATTACATAGAATATATTACAGAGCTTCAAACACGACAGAAATGGCGCAAACAAGGAAAACAACTCCAGCTCGGAGAAATGGTGCTGGTGAAAGATGATCGGCTGCCACCCACCCGATGGATGTTAGGGCGCGTGGTGCGCTTGTACCCCGGCTCCGACGGCGTGACCCGTGTGGCTGACGTGCTCACCAATTCGGGCACTCTTCGACGAGCATTCAACCGACTGTCCCCACTGCCAGTCATGGACCAGAACTGCGTTCCTGGGGCGGCAACATGTTGACGCCTTGCATGTGTGCGTTCATCAATGGCTCACGCACACACGCGTACACCGATTACATAAGACCTTTTCAACAGACCTACAATACTGGCCGGAAGCGACGATGTAGTGTCACTCGCATAGTATTAATTTAAAATACTGTCACTCGCTGATAGATCGTTGTATCCGCCACACGTACTTATTGATTTATAATTTTTTCTTATATTAAACCAATTTATTGGAACTAAGTTCGCCTCATTTTTCCACCCCACTTGATTATCCACGTGAAGCTCGGTACCGGCGTCTTCACTAGTGATGGATTTTTGCTCATCTTCTTTTCTTGTTGAATAAATTGAGCGACAGCTTTTGATTTTGATGCACCGATCTCTTGTTCGAAGTTAGGTTTCATAGGTAATGCGACTTCATACTGGCCCGAGTTCAACCTCTTAGTGGTTGCTTGATAAAATTCCTCACAATATTGATCTGCAGATGATAATGAGGCTGTGGACTCGTGTATGTCTTCAACCTCCCAAAACTTGGAGATGCTGTCTACATCGTTGATGACAGCATGACATGAGAACGTCTTTACGTTGCCTGATAATATCCATCCAAGTTTTGTTTGCTGCGCGATAGGAGCTTGGGCTGGTCCTTTGATAAGACCACTCATGATGATAGCTGAATAGACGCTGGCATCCAAGAGCAAGTCAATTGGTTTAGAAAGGTTATACTCAGGATCTGCCAGTCTAGTGTGTGATAAATGGGGCCAAGTTTGCTTCTTAAACGAGGTATTAGGCAAGTTATTTATAACTCGGGATACGACTAGGGCTTCCGTTCTAAAATGATAGTCGTAGTAAATTGATATGCAGTCAAGCGACACTAAGCCTCTGCTTTGTTTTTGTGTCGACCCAATTCCTGATACTGCTGCTTGATATGATTGCCTTTTCAACCCTAATAATTGGGCGGCATTTTCTGATATAAGTGATACTTGCGATCCTTGATCTAGGAGCGCTCTGAATTGCATATTGCTGCCATCTGCAGCTCTGATGATCAATGCTACAGTAGTCAAAAGGACTTCTTCATTTTCGCTGGCAACATGGTTAACATTGTGGTTATTACGCGATGCTGAAGTGGAGTCCGATGACGAAGGAGACTGCTGAGTCTGAGGTTTGTCTGTTTGTTCCAGCGGGTCACGTTGCATGGTCGAAAGTGCGTCATGCATAATCGAATTATGATCACCGTTGCATTCTTTGCACCTTTTTGTAGAAATGCACATGTTGTCATAATGCTTGTATAGGCAGTTACGGCAAATATTATGTTGTGTTATTGTCCTCATTTTCGCGTCCGCTGATTGCGCAAGGAAGCGCTTACATTGATACAAATTATGAGGCTGCTTACAGACTGGGCAAAATCTCTTATTATTGGTAGCATTTGACTGATATTTCTTGTAATAAGATGTATTCCCTGAGGAGTTGGTATGATTATGGTGTTTGGGTTGACTTGAGCTCGACTTATAAGAATCTGATGTTGCAGGCTTCTCCTTCTTGCCTACAGGCTCTCGGGCCATAAATTTGTTTTCAAGGAACTTCAGGAACTCGGTACATGATGTGAGATCTCGAGGCGACACACGCGACTCCATATAGTCAGTACGCGTTTCGTCGTCCAGTTTCTTTGATAAAAGATGAACTATAATCGGGTCCCAGGTAGTGATGTCAATGCCTAGGTTCCGAATGCTGTTGATACACTGTGTCGTGGTATCGTGTAGCTTCTTAAAGGCGTGATATGATGATTGCTTGTTGATCGGCGGTTGATTCAGGAAAATATCCATCTGAGTTGAAAATAAAATCTGTGGATTGTTATAACGATGAGTGAGGATATCCCATGCCGTATCGTAATTTTCTGCAGATATATTAAGATGCTGGATTAAACCTTCTGCCTCACCCTTGACCTTTCCTTTCAGATGTTGCATTTTCTGCGCTTTAGAAATACATTTGTTATTATGTATTGTTTCGACGAATAGGTCGAAGAAGGTCGGCCACTGCGTATATTTTCCGAAAAATGTAGGGACTTCTAATTTGGGCGTGGCCTGCTCAAGGTGAGTAGTGGAGTTTAATTTTCTGTTCAACTCCCTTTTGATGGTAAGGTAGCGTTCTTCAATCTGCAGAAACTTGGTTTCATATTCATCGTTGCTCCCTTTTAATTGGTTATCGAGACGTAGATGAGTAGTGTCAATAACTTTCCATAGATGCTGAAGATTGTTTAGTTCATCCTGAAGTTCCCATTTTTCCTCTAAGTCTGCAATGTTGATTCGATTCATTAGTCTTTCCAATGCTCTAATATTGGTGTTCTGCTGACCAAGCAGGTCATCCCCTTGATAAGAATATTCTTCAAAGGTGGGTAAGGAAAAAGTCGGAAGTTTAGGCTCCTTGTATGATAACACCATTTCCTTGGTTTTGATGTAATACTCCTTCATGTACCCATAGATATTTTTTGAGAAATATTCATATTGATCATCTTCAAACTCCAGCAGTTTGATGTGGTTTTCTTCAAACTCCTTCCAGCATTTATCCAGCGCGGCTAAACGACTGTGAAGGTATTCAGGTGTCTTCCTGCTCGAACTGTCTTTCCGGAAATTGGTGTGTATTCTCTCAATTTCCTTGGTGAGGAAGCTCTGGCGCTCGAACATTGATTGTAGGCCTTCCATGATAAATGATAAAAATTAATTGATAAATACCTGAAGTTATGCTGATACTGATAAATGATATTCTTCGATAAATGATTTCTCCTCTGATAGTGAGGATAAAGTGATAAATTCTTGATTGATATTGTTGCTTAGTGCTTCTGTAATCTCCAGCACGATATGTGCGCCTTCTCAATCCTACTGGTGAGACCCGCTTGTGGGAGGCCAGCGGACCGATTCGCTATCGTACCGGAAATCTTCAGAACACAAATCTTGATAGTGATACACTTGATAACTGGATCCGTAGGTCACTGCTTCAGATCCGGCTCGAAGGACCAAAAAATGTAGGGGTTTTTGATCACGCCTACACTTGGGTGATAAATGATATATGACTGCTGATAAGAATATTGGCAGAAAGATCGCGTAATAAATGATAAACGACTCAACTTCCTGTGCTAAGTATTTAATTGATACTTATTGATAGAAATGATAAAGTGCAGTGTACATATTGCTACAGTTACAATATAAATACTATGAAAAAGTGCTGACGCACGCCGCGGCGGAAATTATGTATATAAAACTAAATTAAACCTGTACAGTTGTCTGTACACCTTACGTGGTCGATAACTGTGTATATGAATTACATAATATCCACCTCGTTTCTGTTGCTTTCAGCTTTTGCAGAATTTTTCTTTTTTTGACACAATGGTAATACAACAAGATTGCTAAAACTAATAAAACAAATGTAATAATTAATCTACAAACTACTAAAATAATAGACTTTACCTAATAATAAACGAAATTCTAACCTAATAAAAAAAGGGGATCAAAATGTTGTACTCGTAGTATAACAATGCGTTTACGATAGATACGCTCGCCAATCGGGACGCAAAAAAAATGGCACAGGTCCTTCGTCGATGGGCGCTTGCGCCGTACTAATTGGTGCTCGCTTATGCGTCGTAATTTATTCTAATTTAGAGTGATGTTAAAAATTATATTATGTCTGATTTAATGAATTGATTTTAATAAAACTTTGGAATTCGTTTAGTATTTTAATGTAATTACGCTTTATTTTAACCAAAAAATCACAATAAAATAGCGATATAAAACGTAAAAATTGACCTAAGACATTGTTTTTTTACTAATTAATGTTATTAGTTTTCGATATTCTAGTAAATTAGCCGTGTGGTATCCGGCAGTAGCCGTGTGGTATCCGGCAGAGTAGAATAGAACCAACCCATTACACTCACGGGTGTCGTATAAGGCGACTAATGTCTGAGGCAGAACACCTTGCGCCTCCGTAGACCAGAGAACGGGCAACAGCGTTTTCTGTTAGTCTTTCATTACTGCGATCTCCAATCCGCCTGCCAAGCGTGGAGATTACGGCAAATTCCTCCCATCATGGGAGAGGCTTATGTCCAGCAGTGGACGTTATGGGCTGATGTTGTTGTTGTTGTTGTAGTACATTATGTGTCGACAAAAGTATATGTCTGATGCTTTATGTATTTTTTCAGTAAAATTTATAAATATTTATGATAGATATAGGAATCTGAAATTGACTCTGCGATGATTTTTCAGTAAACTAGTTGTGGAAGATTAATCACTACATAGTAAACAAATAAGTTTTTGTAAATGTGTTGCATTAAGTATCAATAAGAAGTAAGAACTAGTAGTGGTAGTAAGAAAAGACTAGTCTAGTTTTGACATGTATTCTAAAATGCCTGGGTGTTATCTAAGATGCTAAATTAGGCGACTAAAGTCTTAGAAATTTGCGCGAAAACGTGAAATGGGTCTTAAATATACATCTGACGTGTCGATATATTTTATTGTTTAGTTAGAATAGAATAGAATACTCTTTATTATGTACACCGTAAAAACTACAGATACAAATGTAAAACATTTTACAAGGGGTGACACAATGAGCGGTCTTATCACTAAAAGCGATCTTTTAAAGACAACCTGTGGATGGATTTATGGGGGAAGGAGAGACAATACTGCAGGTAGCCTGTGGTGTACCATTTAGATTTATACAATAAATACATACATAAAACATATTACACTTAGATAAATACAGAATTTTGAATTTAGTTCTTCGCACTTGTTTCTTGATAATAAAAAAAAAAACAAATAGTAGAATGTAGAAGCAAATGGCATACTTAGTATTTTTTTATTTATTTTTTTCTAAATAAAAAACACAAAATAAATGGAAATGAAATTCGATATTTTTCATTTATTTTTTCAAAATTTCTCTTTCTTTGTTCTAATATGAATAGTTTACTTGAAATTTGTAGCGTTTTTTGATGATGGATACCTTTTTTTTTCAAGCTGTGGAAACAAGAAAAAAAACTAGGTATGCCATAAGCTTCTACTCCGTTCACCTAATATACCCATTTTTTTTAGAAAGTGATAAAAATGTCATCCGGTATATACAACTTTTTTTTTTTTTTATCAATAAACAAGTGAGAATGATCTTGGTTTTGTTCATGTTCATTTTAAGACCCACTCTTCCCGAAGCTCTACTGAGGTCATCGAGCATTGTACTGAGAACTCCATGGTCTCAGCCATGACCACTATATCGTCGGCAAACCGAAGGTGAGTGATGTACTCGCCATTGACGTTGATGCCTAGCCCTCTCCAGTCCAGAACTTTGAAGACATCCTCCAGTGCAGTGGTGAACAGTTTCGGAGATGTGACGTCTCCCTGTCTCACACCTCGCTGCAGGAGGATAGGTTCTGAGGCTTGGTCCCGAAGTCGGACTGACATGGTGGCGTTTTTGTACAAACACTTCAACACCACGATGTATCGATAGTCGATTTGGCACCGTTGGAGAGACTGCAGTACAGCCCACGTCTCCATCAAATCAAAGGCTTTCTCGTAGTCCACAAACGCTAAACAGAGGGGCAGGTTATACTCTTCAGTGTCGACCAGACGTTAGGGCCGTGTTGTTCCAGTGCTGTAAGACCTTTTGAACCAAAATTGTTAACTCCAGGTCAACCGGAAGTACCCTATAGGTTTTGAGTCGAAAACATAAATGATAGTTCCCGTTGACCCAGAATCATGAAATTTGGCGAGGAGCAATGACTTACAGCATAAAAATCTGACACCCGTAAATATGTAGTTTAATAACAAAATAACTACAAGAACCCTTGGTGCGCGAGTCCAACTCGCACTTGGCCGGTTTTTTTTATTATGTAACTCGAGGTCCTAGATAAATTTCCACACCAATTAACAGCAAAGTTTATGTAGTAGTTTTGTTTATTTTTTAGTTAGTCTTTTTATAAAAGTATAACGTTAAAATGTTTTTTTCGTAAATAATTTAATCTCGAATACCACGGCTCTAACGTCTGGTCGACGTTGAAGAGAATGATACGAGCATCGAGTTATATTTGAACTCATGGATGTGCGACGCGCATAAGTTGCCTTCTATACGGCCTCTAGAGGAGGTAGATAACCTCCTCTAGAGGCCGTATAGAAGGCAGGGGTTGTGCAGTGCCTCGGTGTCCTCACTGCGTACGACTGCATGCCACTGATGCTGCGCTTCATCAGCATGTACTTCACAATAAGTGGTGCATACTTACGTCTTTGCCTACAGGAAAAAAATACACGTTGCAATCGTTATTTTTTGTCGGTTTAAAAATAACATAAGACTATGATAATATGTTATGTTTCCAATCAAGTCATTACTTACTATAAAGCTAGTAGTAGTAAAAGTACTAAAGATTAAATTTAGTTACCTACTTTTCAATTAAATATCAGTCTATCTAATTTTTTTGCGTTCACCCGAGTAGGAATATTTCCCTATAAATATTGGGTAGGAAAAGGTAGATAGTCGCGACTTACTCATCCCGTCATCCGCCTCCCGAACATAAAAATGTAAATAGATAGGGAAAACTGTAGGATGTCAGAGCACCCAATTATACAAATTAATTTGAAAGCACTTTAACAACCAACTCAATTATACTGAATATTTTGTCACAGTAAAAAAAAAACAGAAAAAACTTTAACAAAACGAGAATCGTCCCCGGAAGCCGTGGAGTGCCGGAAGGCAATACTTGTTCATTAATATAATTTCCAGTGCGGGGGCCTTTTTCACAGCCTTTTCAATAACAGTGGAAAACAAGGGCGCGATTGTTCCGTTCCGGACGGGCGGAGGTGCGGGGTGGGGGGGGGAGTGTTGCACGGGACAACTCCTTCAAAGAACAATAAAAGTTAGTAATGAGGCTGAGCTAATGGCCGGCAAATTAGGAGAACGTTTGGAAACAAAAATAACGAGCAGTGAGCGCCGAGACTGCTGAGCTGCCCCCCTCCCCATCCCGGGAGCCTGCCGTGGAAGGGCCGCCTTTGTCCCGCACAGCAGACACACCAAATATTTAGGAATCCTAATTAACACCTACAAGAATACGAGAGTGAAGTTTCAGACTCGTTATAGCCTGTTGACAAGACAAGTGAAATACGACAATTAGAAGCAGTGTGCTGTGGATTATCACATGAGTAAGAAATTGTGTGTCAAACCAGTTTTTAAATAGGCATCAATAAAATATTTTATAAAAGCTTTTCAAATATGAGGAATCATAACAGTTGAAACTATCATTTCCATTTATAGTCATCCTGCCTGCTGACACAGAACTTTGGAAGTTGGAGCGCCAACAAACAGAGCTGCGAGAGATGCACAAATTGGGGAGGTCAGGCAGTTCACACCGGTATTCCAATTGACAGCGGTTCAATCCAACTGCAACTGGTTCGCGCCAGCTGGAATCAGATCGCACACGTGTTAACACAACAAAACACTCAGAGGATTAAGTTCTCGTTACGCTCACTTGTTTGTAGTGAAATCTACTGCTCTGTCACAATATTGTGCACTTTCCACTCACTCGGCTTCAGGCAAAAAGCTCTTGGGTTTAATTTGAGATTTTAATTCATTAATCAGAGATATAATTTTCTTTGGATGGGCATGTGATGTGGAGAAATGAGGAAAAGGTCGTGGGGAAAGTGGTTTGAGTATGAATGTGGATGCCTACAAGAGTAGAGGAGTACCAAAGAAGCGATGGATGAACTATGATAATTATATGAAGAATGATATGACTAGGAAGGAGGTAACTGCTGAGAAGACGTGTAATAATATGGAACAAGAAGACTTGCTGCCCCGACCACGAATACATTGGGATAAGGGCAGGAGAATAATGACGATGCTTCTGTTTGGATAACGAGAGGTGACGCACTATTTAAATGTTCTTCGTTAGCTTTTTAGGAGTTGTCCAGATGAAGACAGTTAGTGTTATTCCTAAAAACAACCTATCCTTCACCAGATTGGCTTTGTGGCGGGACGCAAGAAAACAATAATGTTGAGGGACAACCAGGAAAATAATCACGATAACGATGACAGAATGTTATCGCGATGTAAATGAACTCTCGAGCAGCGCCGCCATTGAATGTGTGTGTCAGTGTGAAGGCGTGAATGTGCCGCGCGCGTGCCGCCTGTGTGCCGCGTGTGTGCTGATGCAATGTTGATAGCGCGCTGTTTGCTCAGACCTCGTCTCGCGGAGATAGTATTCAATGGTTGGCGCTGCTCTCGTTTTTCTTCAATATCGCATTGTACATCCACGTACGTATTGTGTGACAGTTGCTATATTTGAAGGGATGTTGATGACGACGTACGACGGAAAAACATCTTAAGATCAGTAAATTTTGGCTATAGTAAAAACGATTATCAACAAAACTTTTTTTTATTACAATATGGGCCTGCTCTTGACCTCGATCACACCTGATGGAAAGCGATGGATGAGATCTATGATGGAACGAGCGTGCTCAGAAGATGCCTGTTCACTCTTGCTTTGAAGGCAGGCGGGTCAAATGTGGGTGGGAACACAGACGCAGGCAGAGAGTTGCACACTTTGGCTGTGCGCATAATAAAAGTGGAGGAGAAGCGCTTAGTACGACACGACGGGATATCAACCAAGTGCGGATGGTACGCCGCAGTACGTCTGCTAGTCCGGTGGTAAAAGGGTGAAGAATTATCTAATAATATAATATCTGACTATGTATAGGTAGCTCAACTTACTTTAAGACCAATATGTATGTACCAATTCTTATTGCCAATAAATGCTCATGATTACTAGACATCGGATTATATGCATTATCAAAATTTCGAAATATGCATGCAAATATGCACTGCAAAAGGGCGAAATATGCACAATCACAAAACCATTTATTATAAGAACTAGCTGACCCGCGCAACTTCGTCTGCGTCACATAAGAGAGAGAGGGTCAAAAAGCCTTTAAACCATAATGATAGTCTAATAAGTAAGTAGATTATATTATAACATTTGGACGCAAGTTTGCAACATTATTTTTTTAATCGGCCATGCTTGTCCATTGGCGTGCGGTGCGCGGGGAGGGTCGGCGATTGCATCAAGCGAAGCGAGGCGCTTGAATTTTATTCTCGCGTTTTTGCGGTTACTCTATTGTTTAAATTATATGGTGTAAAAGAGTAAAATAATGGCCATGAAATGCTTAAAGCCTCTAACTTATTTAAAATGAAAAGAATTTAAGGTGGATGCTTCAGGGTAGCCCGCGAAATTCAAATTTTCTTACGTTTTTTTGGAATTTGCAGGCCAGTGCTAGGTTGTATGTTGATTAAAATATTGCTCGCGACTGTAAGACGTATGTAGTTATAGAATTGTAATCATCAAAATTATTAATGCAACCCTCCAAGCGCTTAAAGGTGCAGGAATGACTTTGACCTTGAAAAAGTAATTCCTGCCTTTATGAGCTTGGAGGGTTGTATTGTGAAATCGGTGCAGGAGTTTTTGAGTTTATCGGGAACATACAGACTGACGCGGAGGAGGACTTTGTTTTATAATATGTAGTGATAGTCATAGTGATGTATATGTTACACATAACTATATTAAAATAAGTTACAGATATTTAAATATAAATTATTATTATTATCATTAAACTATAAATCTAAATATATAAAAGAAGAAACTGACTGACTGACAGACTCAACTATCAACGCACAGCCCAAACCGCTGGGTCTACAAACTCCAAATTTGGCAAGTAGGTTCCTTATGTGGTCTAAGGGTGCACTAAGAAAGGATTTTTCAAAATTCACCCCCTAAGGGGATTTAACGGGGCTCCAAAGTTTGTATGGGGAAACAAGATTAGTTAAACTATTTTATTCGAAACTTCACAGTAGTGCTCCTTTTGATAAATGAGTAGAAACGGGTTTTAGGGATTTCAGAATTCAACCCCTAAGAGGGGGAAATGGGGTGACAAAGTCTAAAAATCAATACACAGCCCAAACCGCTGAGTCTAGAGATCCCAAATTTGGCACATATGTTCCTGAAGTGGTCTAGGGGTACACTAAGAAAGGGTTTTTCAAAAGTCACCCCCTAAGGGGGTGACGCGGGGCTCTGAGTTTGTTTCTGAAAAGAAACAGCCGAAACAAACGAAACACCGGCCCCAACTAGGTGATGGTGATTGTGATGGTTATAGTAATTGTGACTGAGATAGTGATGGTGATGGTGATGGTGATTGTGATTGTGATAGTGATTGTGATTGTGATGGTGATAGTGATGGTGATTGTGATTGTGATTGTGATTGTGATTGTGATTGTGATGGTGACGGTGATTGTGATAGTGATTGTGATAATGATTGTGATAATGATGGTGGTTGTGATAGTGATGGTGATTGTGATGATTAGGAAATTTGGCACATAGATTGTGTGAGTGTTTGTGATAATGATGATGATGATTGTTATTACGATGATAATGATTGTGATTACGATGATGATGATTGTGATAACGATGATGGTGATTGTGACTTTGATAGTGATGGACATTGTGATAGTGATTGTGATGATGATGATTGTGATTATGATGATAATGGTTGCGATTACGATGATAATGATTGTGATAACGATGATGGTGATTGTGACTTTGATAGTGATGGAGATTGTGATAGTGATGGAGATTGTGATGATGATGATTGTGATTACGATGATAATGGTTGTGATTACGATGATAATGATGATGGTGATTGTGATGGTGATAGTGATGGTGATTGTGATTGTGATTGTGATTGTGATTGTGATGGTGATAGTGATGGTGATTGTGATTGTGATTGTGATTGTGATTGTGATTGTGATGGTGATGGTGATTGTGATAGTGATAGTGATGGTGATTGTGATAGTGATTGTGATAATGATTGTGATAATGATGGTGGTTGTGATAGTGATGGTGATTGTGATGATTATGAAATTTGGCACATAGATAGTTCATAACCTGGGTTAACACATAGGACACTATTTATCCCTTTAATATGATCCAGTGGGACGGTTATCGAACGTTACGCGGGAGAAGCTGCGGGCAACAGCTAGTTATACACAAGAATTAAGCCCGCCAAGGCAGAAGAAGGCATTAAGTCCGCCTTTGTACAGTTTTTTTTTTTTTACTTGTGCATAAAGTTTTAATAAATAAGAATTATACTTATTTGTATAATTCTTGTTACAATAAACAATAACATACTCGTATTTTTCCAGGTTTTCTGCAGCTAACTTGTGACGTTTGTCACTTAATATTAATTTATAGGCTGAAAATGACCTTTCGACGTCAACTAACGTTACCGGACAGAACTTTAAATTTGACGCCATTTCTGCAGAGACCTCTTCAGGCAGTTTGTTCGGTGCCGTTGATAAATGCGTCAATTTAACAGCTTAATGCAACACGCCTAACACGTAAACCACTAAAATAAGCACTGTCAATGAAAAAGTCCCAAAATATGCAATAACGCTATAAAAATATAATTATATGCATTTGCATATTATGCAAACATGCAAAAACAACAACAACAACAGCCCATAACGTCCACTGCTGGACATAAGCCTCTCCCATGATGGGAGGAATTTGCCGTAATCTCCACGCTTGGCAGGCAGATTGGAGATCGCAGTGATGAAAGACTAACAGAAAACACTGCTGCCCATTCTCTGGTCTACGGAGGCGCAAGATGTTCTGCCTCAGACATTTGTCGCTTTATACGACACCCGTGAGTGTAATGGGTTGGTTCTATTCTACTCTGCCGGATACCACACGGCTTTCTGCCGGATACCACACGGCCACGCTCCCTGCTCGGTCATGCCCAGGTGGTTGTCGCCTGATCGCTTCAGGTCTAAGTTTGCTTTGCCCTCGCTATACGACTCTCATGCATGCATACTTTTTGCCTCCAGCGGGACTTCGTTACCTGGTTTTATTGGCGTAACACTCGTAACCTCGCTCCTTGCTTGATATGCATGCGTGGCAGGTTTTTGCCAGCTTGTTTTGTAGCATGTGCGGTCACTTTGTATGCACGACCGCGCGCCGGACTGCGGGCTGCGGTCGCACGCACCCAGTTGTGTCGCCATCGTGACCTAAAAACGTTTTAGTGAAAATGATTTAGTGCGACACTCCTTGCTGGATAACATTCCCACCGGGAATATGTTTCGCCAAACTTATGTTTTTAACGTGATTTCGTCTTATAAATTGATGAACACCGGCCACGCACGAAAAAGTGTCACACCGTTCCGCGCGCCAGTCGCTCAACGCCCAGCCCAAACCCTTGGACCTAGAAAACTGAAATTATGCACAGTGGTTCCCTTTATAATGTAGACAAGGAATAAGGAAGGATTTCTCGAAATTCAACCCCTGAGGCAGTTAAATAGGGGATGAAAGTTTGTATGAAAGTCGTTAGTTTTAAAGTTAGGATCTTAAAATTTTGTGTTTAGGCTGACGATTGAAAATTAATTAAAAAAAGGGTTAAAAAAAGTTGTTGTTGTTGTGAGTTTCCTCTGTGCCTCGGAAAGCACGTTAAGCAGTTGGTCCCGGCTGTCATTTGTGATCTTTGACAGTCGTTACAGGTAGTCAGTGGCCCAAAAAGTCTGACAACCAGTCTTACCGAGGGGTATCGTATTACCCAGTACTAACTGGGTTGTGGAGGTCAGATAGGCCGTCGCTCCATGTAAAATACTGGTATTCAACTGCATCTGGTTAGACTAGAAGCCGACCCCAACATTGTTGGGAAAAGGCTAGGCAGATGATGAATAATTCAATTCAATAAAAGTATGCAATTTTTCGTATTAAACGTTATTACGTAAAATTATCGTCCGTAAACCGACTTTATAGAAGACCATATTTTTTTCAAAACAGAGGGCTCCCTCAGGAATTCCAGGTATTTCTAGATATTTTTGTGAAGGAAGAATTATTGTAGGAACACATCAAACGCCACAATTCCTTAACGGTAAGGCTTAGACTATGGAAACTTATAACGTGCACGCCTCGCTACATCGTTCTTACGTTATGTACAATTTCAACATGATGATGTAACAAAGGTTCTGTAACAATGTTCTGATTTAAAAGAGTGAATGGAGTTATTTGCCTTTCTTCTCAATAGATATCTACGTTGTAGAATGGGCAACTATACATTACTTTCACAGTTATTATGTCTCGTGACTGGGACTGTGGCTTCATTTTATTGTTGTGTTTGTTACAACAATTCAAAAGTGCCTGTAACTGGCCTACTTGAAATAAATGCTTTGATTGCGATTAATTTTAATTGTTATACCAAATGGTAAGCAAACCTAGTATAAAACTTCCCTACCCGCAGAAGTACACCCACGCAATTTGATGAATGATGCGAATTAAGTAAGTAGGTAGCTTCCATAATGCCCACCGCTCAATCGTTTCAAGTCTCCGGCTGTAGGTGACATCGCGTCGATGACGGGTCGGATAGATTGGCTGATTGTCGGCGATGTCGACCGGGAGCCGGGCAGGGGGGAGCCATTAAATATTTAGCGGGTATCGGCTCATCAGAACTACTCAGAAATTTCCATTGTCATGCGGTCCGCCTTTGTTCCGCGCGCACGGAATTATTAAATACATTCAGTGTACATAGCGGGACAGTGCGAGAGTACGACAGAATGAGATGAACTCAATTATTCCGTCGAGTAAAAACTCGTCTGCGAAGTTATAGCGGGTATATTTGCCTAAAGCCTTAATATCAGTAGTACGTACGGCGTACGGCGGCGGCGTTCCTACGAAATAAGTTCCATTTGGAGAGTATGAGGATTACGCGAAAGGCGCATTCGGTAAAATTGAAACGAGATTGCATGTAAATGTGCGCGAGGGGCGCTGTGCCGCGCGGAACCGCACTCTGCCGCGCTGTGCCTTACGGGTGCGTACCATTTGATATAATAACAAAAGTTTTAGTGATCACATGACCTAATTTCGGTGACCGGTCAGTTCACCAAAAATTATTTCAAAAAACTTTTACTTGACAAGCAACGATTGGAAAACACATTATTTGTCATTTCATCATTATACAACAACAAGTTTTGTGTGAGAATGTGTTTGTTAGAATTTTTTCATCGAGACATATATCGAAAACGGTCGAATGATTCAGGAAAAAAATAGGTTTTTATTCAACTTTTCATGCAATTCTATTGAACATCCTGTGTAGTATATGCACATTGAATGTTCTAAACAATTCTATTTCGTTGTTCGCTTGTAGCCCGGAGCCACATTTGAAAACATTTGTTTCGGCTCGACGCCGACGCTCGGGGTATAAAACTGTATTTCCCAAGTAAAGATGAAACGTTTGAGACATAAAGCGACGGCTGTTATAAAAATTCAAATGAGAGCGACTTGACTCGACCTCATGAAAGTGACATTACACTCGGCTTCAGATTAGCGGAATAACTATAATAATAATAATAAATTTATTTGTTAGAATATTGTTGTTACACAGATGTTACACATAATTCGAAGTCCATAATATTCTGCTGTTTCCAGCGTACAAATATTTCAAAGAATTAAAATTAATAATAAACAATACAAAGTCGAGAATAAGAAAAACGTTAACTACTATCAAATACAATCTCAAGGGTTATCAATTAAAATGTTAAGAATTATTAAATACAATGTCAGGGGTTATCAATTAAAATGTTAAGAATGATTAAATACAATGTCAGGGGTTTCTAGTAATAATGTCAAGAATTATTAAATACAATGTCAGGGGTTTCTAATTATAATGTCAAGAATTATTAAATACAATGGAGAAAAAAGAAAAGTTTCAATACTAAAGAAATGAAATTTCATTCAATTATTAGGAGGTAATTCATCGTCTAATTTGAATTTTGAATCAAATTTTTCATTTAAAAATTCATTCGTTGAGTAGTAACACTTTTGCAATAGAAACTTAAAAAGTTTGTTTTTAAATGTCATGAGATTAAGACTTTTAAAAACATTAGGTAATTTATTATAAATTTGAATTGCCATACAGTAAACGTTATTCGAAAATAGTTTAATTCTTTGTTGGGGTGCACATAATTTGTGGATATTTCGACTTTTCCTTATAACAACATCATTATGTACTTGAAATAAAGCTAAGTTTTTACGTACAAAGATACGTAGAGTTCGAATATATATAAAGATGGGAGTGGTAATATTTTTAATTTTTTAAAGATTGGGACACAGCTTTGTAATGGTTGGGCTTTAGTCATTGATCGAATACATTTCTTTTGGGCTCGAAATGCTTTAATAGTATCAACAGAATTTCCCCATATAATGATACCGTAGCGGAGAATTGAAGCTACGTAACCATGATAAGCATAAAGTGCTGCATTGATACCAGCTACGCGAGTTATTCGGTTTAAAACAAATACAAATCTTTGCAGCTTAGTGCATAACTTATCAATGTGCTCTTTCCAGTTGCAGTATTTATCTAATATTATCCCCAAAAAAGTAGCACTTTCAACCTCTTCTACAGCGTTATTTGCATATTTAATTTCCAATTGGTGACGTTTGCTATTGTAAGTTTGGAACTGCATAAGTTTGGTTTTACTAATATTGACATGTAGATTGTTGTCTTTTAGCCATTCTATTATTTTATTTAATGTGTCATTAATCTCTTTTTCGTATTTGCTGATATTGTTATCGGTGAGTTCAATACTAAGAGTTGTATCGTCGGCGTACAAAATGCAAGAATATGGGGTTACGTTGGGCAAATCATTGATATATATCAAGAACAGAAAGGGTCACAAAATACTGCCCTGGGGGACACCTTTACCTGGGGAACTACTTTATATTATTTCTCGTTGTTTATTCTTGGAGGTGTTATTTGTTTCCCAAGTTCGTAAGGACTGCTTGGCACTACCTGAAAAGGACACTTACTACTTCCTGTCTTCTAAGTAACCATGATGAGATGTTAATTTTAAGGCGAAATGATGAGCAGCCGCCCTCGACTCTAATGGGATGGCATTAGAGTCGAGGGCGGCGCTGGCGTCGTCCGCAATGAGTGCCTCCCTGCCCGCTGTGCCCACTCAGTTTACACTGTTAGAACATCGCACTAGTTGAAAGTTGAAACTCACTGGAGCCCTATTTCCATCAGATAAGTGAGATCAGCGTGGGTCGGTGTCGTCCGGAGCTCAGCGGGTCCGTGCGCGTCTGTGCGGGTCCGTGTGGCGGGATGCGGTTAAGACTATTAGTGATAGTTTGTCGGTGAGGTGATGGACGCATTCGTTCTGCTCTTATAGTATTTATGCTATACTTACACTTTTTATTTATCATTCATAATACTATATAACATCCTTTTTTATTTGTTTCTATGTTAACACTCAACAAATCAATCTAAATACGATTCATTAACATAATAATAGCTGAAATAATACTTATTTATGCAACTGTTGTCTAGTAAGGGGTATTAAAACACGAATGTGGGTTTATCACATGAGTGTTTTAATACCTAATTATGTACAGTTGCATACAAAACTTTATCTACATCCATAAAAAACAATAACGAATTAACGTATAGACTATGTTTCTGGGTAAAAGTTCGACGGAACGGTTGGCGCTGGGTGTCACGGGTTCGATTACCGCCCGGAAAATATAATTGTATGGCCCACGGGTGGTTGTTCCGGGTCTGGCTGTTTGTGTATGTGATTTTAAATATTCGTAACGTAAACCCACGATACAGGAGAAAGTCTTAGTGTGGGGCAACGTATTTTAATTAAATAAAAAGTAAAGATACTGTGGCAAGTGGTCAGGCAGAGACAGTCCTTCAGAGCTTTAGTCACGGGTAGCACTCGGATACGTTACATAGATAGATCCCACCCCGGAGTCGCGCTGCACCGCCGCACGCGCCGCACGCCGCCCGGCTGTAGTGCCGTATGCCGGCGTGTAATGACTCCCGGTAACACACACGTACTACGTGCGAGCAAACATCTTACAGATATCATCTGTACATGTTAGCTCAGAAATTAAAAACGCTGCAAAGTTAAACGCAATTCAAATTAAAAAGCTATAGAAATAAATTACACAAAGTAATACGCTTGTCTGGTTCGAACCCACGACTTACTGTTCGTAAGTCGGGGCCGCCACCACTGGGCCACCGTTGCCCTCGGTTAGGCACTAACCACACGCTAAAGAAAGAAGAGATTGTGTATTTCACGTTTTCAATTGTATTAAGCAATTTGAAATTGTAATGAATTTCATAATAATTGTTTGTGACAACACTTTGCAGAACGCGAGGTTATTTCACAAACGACGCTATTCGTGTACATACTATCAGTAACCGACTCGCGACGCGCTTGTCTCCGGTTATAACTACCAGCTTCACGTGCACCTGGCACACGCGGACTTGAACCCTAGTGTTAGCGGAATAGCGGTGGCGATGAGTGCAACACAGGTGGTGTAGGTAGGCTCCGGAGGTACTAATTAGGCGAAGTCGTGTGCGCCTGCTAACCGTGTGCAGTCACAACAGCGCGCGACAACGCACAGAGAAGCACAGAAGTGCCACACAGTACCGTCACTAACATGGCCAACACTCGCTTCTCATGCTAGTGAATGAGCAAGAATTTGTTTAGGTTACGCTGTTACCTGGTGTACCTACCACTAACTTCAATTTCCAATTTTCTAGTTCTGTGATTGGATGTGTGGTTTAGTAGTCCGCATCTAAATATATAGTATCTTCTGTCGCACTGCATGCTTTATGGTTGAGGCTTTCGTTCAGTCGCTCATTTTGTAATTGAAAATGATACCAGTTTGGTGAAGTTTGTAATGTGGGTTGTGTTTATCAGTTTTCGACTAACATTTCGTATAGAATTACACATTTCGAGCACCTTTGTAGTTGGAAATAAAGAAAGTAGGCTCTCTATGAAAACTAACTCCTGGGGGGGGGGGGGGATTCGATTCTTCTCCCTCTGGAACGTGCTCACAGAGCAATTCTAAAGACATACACATTATACTACAGCAGCACTCTACCTTTCCCTATGACCTTCCTTATGTTATAGGAAATGTAGTTTTGTAATATCAGATTATTTAGCGATACTTAATCACACGGACACAGAAAAACTTCCAGAAGTCCTGGTTTGATTATGTTATTCCCTCGTCTCTAATTATTGTACATATGTATTTAATTAATTTAGTTTTAATGTTTAATGTTTTTTGTACCACTTTGATTATTCATATTGTTGTTTACATGTAGACTTATTTTATTTTTTTACTTTTACTGTCCTAGTTAATTTGTGCTATGTGAAGTTATGGCCTGAAACACAGGTTTAAATAAACCTAGATCGGGCAAGTCGCTACCAAACATTTGAATTCCACATTATCGTTTCTTGCAACTGTTTAATATGTTATAGTTTACTTTTATGCACTAATTATACCATTGTCTGAGAAATAACACTACTGCACCTAAATATACACTTTTGTAATACTTTTTTAAAATAAATTATTCTTATTCTTACTCTTATTCTTAACTATATTTTCTTTATTTAACTTTTTATTTTGCGTGCAATAAATAATAAGAATAAATGTTTTGTTCAAAAGAGAAGATGTTTACTTACCCTTTACATAAGGTAAAGCTGGATTAGTCGTGTTTAAATTGTTTGTTCCTAGGAACTAGCAGGCATCATAGTCACAGATAGGTAGCTCACACTCCGCGAGCACTCGAGCAGTGTGTGAATGTAGTATTGTGACGTCATGTTTGTAGGTAACTGGTTTCAGTTAGCTATATGACAATGTTCAGAGCATCCCATTACAGTGTGGCCATATTGGCGCACCACTGTGTACAGGCTCGGGCCATTACCTGCGGAGACACTCGTGTGCACATAAATATCTATTACATGGAGTCGGCATTAGCATGCAGGCGCGGTGCGCACACAAGTACTGCGAGTACGTCGGACGGTCCTCGCGTAGTGGCTGGCTGGCTGCAGCCGTTATATAGCGTGTGTTGTCCCTTTTTACGTGGAGGGGAGACAGGGGGGGCGAAGGGGAGATAAACTGTATTAATTCCAACTGTTTTAGTGCCAAAGTTGGAGATAGCATGTAATTGTATTAATTTATAAATTCAGTTCTGTAGCACTGCGTAGTGTTTGTCTGTCTCATTCCGCGGCACTCCGCCACACGTGTTGTTACTACGACCTGCCGGGAACTCCTCACTTTACCGCAACTCGTTCATCTTGTACCGTCCCCAGCTTCCCAGAAAGGAAAAGGTTCTCCAAGAAAGGTATTGTATTGTATAGCGGGCTGGTGTCCGCAACTCCACGTCAAAGCGCGTATTTTGCGTACGGGTGGGAACTTTATTCGATCCACCCTAACTCCCCGAGAAAGGCCAGCAGCGCCTTGGTGTTGCTGACAATCTCGCGGAGAGTACCTGGGTTACCGAAGTACTTTGCCCTGTATGTTGCAACCACTGGGCAGTGCAGAAGCACGTGGGCTGCTGTCTCGTCTTCCTCCATGCAGGCACCGCTTCGCCGTGGCCTCTAACGGGACACTGTGGCCATTTCCCTACCCTTGGCTATTGGGTAGGGCCACCGGTTCGCTTGAAATCCAGACCAAAGAGGGCGTGTTGCCTCACGGCTCAACCCTCCAGGACTCCTTCATCCCCGCTTACGGCGCTCATCTACGCAGGTCCTAGCGCAGGTGACCAGATTTACCTACTCGACGCCAGCTGGGTTTAGTGGCGACCGAGCCCACGCCCACTCGGTCACGGAGGGTCGTGGTTAGGTTAAAATGCGCCTGGTGATTTTCGTTGCGTCTATTTCTTAGGGAAATAGACCAAAAGCAGGGCGGCAACCACGTGAAGGAGAACGCACCAGACTTGCCTTGAGGATCTACACGACTGTAGCGCTCCCCCTCAAGACCCCGCCACCTTACCGCATCTGAGGGAGGCAGTAAGGTAGGCCTGCATCTATACCACCAAGCAAAGCGCAAGCAAAGCATGTCGTTGTGCAATCGCAAAAGCATAAATACAAGCCCTCCCCTATCCCTCCCCAAGAAAGGTTCTCACGTGTCGATGTGTTAGTGTCCTCAGTCCGGTTGCTAATGGAAAGGATTTTTAACTGGAAACTCAATTAGCCATGATCCCGGTTGAACCGTGGCGTTTGTTCTCGCCGAGCTGGTCGCAGGCCCGGACCGGTGGGTCGGTCCCGATTTAACAAGCGTTAATATGCTGAATTATTAATGAGAGCGGATGACCCGAATATGTATTTATCGAGGGTGTTAACAGGACGTTTTTAATTACTAGGTTAAGTATAGCACCCACACAATATTATCTTTAAAATACTGAAGTAGGTACTCGTATAGAGGTTGAGTGAAATGTGTGAATTATTTTAGAACTCATTACCAAGATAGCTTCAGTGACACGTACGTATATACCGTATACTTACAACTGTTCTCTCGCTTCACTAGCAACATACTCTTACAGTAACAGAACAAGCGAGCAGTTATTGGCGTCCGTCGCCGGTGCCGCGCGCCCTGCGCAGCGCGTACTGATACGCGGAGCAAACTTTATTCAATCGCAGCCGCCATTACTGCTACACAGCTCTGTGCCACACAGAGCCAGACGGCGCGGCGGTGCAAGTGGCGCTCGGGGACTCGTTGCAGCAACAACTGTCGCAACTGTCCGGCGGGACATGCGGACAACACTGTTACATGAACTGGAGACGGAATTGTACACCAAATCAGTTATGTTACAAGGTCCCATTAAACTAACTGAACACACATTTAGAGCATCAATGTTCGGCGCATGCGAGCTAGACTAGTCGAGATTTTACATTTCATTACCTTGTGTGGAACAGGCTTGCTCTGGCTGGAGAAGACATGATGCACATTCTTCTTTTACACTTGTACCGAGACGTTTTACTGAATGGCTGGAAAAGAGAATTCTACAAGTACAAGTATAAGTTTTTATAGGCGTTCTGTATCTACGAGTAGGAAACACCTGCATTCCACACGGTGAGCAATTCACGCTGCACACACTGGACAATATTCAAAACCATTAAGCCGGGTACAGACTGCTGTAACGTAACTTCCAAGGTAACATGAAAGGGGCATTTCATAAGTGTGGACGCAACGCGCGCACGAACCTAGCATGTAACCACGCCTGTACCTACTTGCATCTGCTTACAGCATGCGCGCGGCGAACATAGCTCAGTCTGCCGAGAATACCGAGATGTTTTTTTTTTTGTAAACATATTCATTTTGTGGATTCCACAAAATTTCTCTTGTTCTGTAGGTACACCTCAATTATTAACTGCATCACTTTTTCTTCACTCCATGATTCCAGTGTAGCTTCGTCTTCTTCCTCCATAGTTCGCGCGCGTTTCGCAAACGATCCAGTGGTAACAAGGGAAGTTTTTTTTATCCGTGGTACCGCTGGGATTGATACTTAGGATCAACAATCATAATCTCAACATTGCAAATCTCAAAACCATAATCGTAGTCATAAATAATATTATAGAATTACAGATTGAAAAAAAAAATGTTTTTTAAGTATAAGTTAATACGTTGAGATTATAACTTGTTAACTTATTAACGTTTGATATTTTGAAGTGTTGAGAATTTGAATCGTTGAGATTTTCAATGTTAAGATTATGATTGGTCAAGGGCAATAAACCGTAAATGCTTGTTCAGTATGTATGGTGCACACATGTGACGGGCACAAACAACTTGTTTGTAGTGAGTGTCAAAGTGGCTGCTAATCCTGTGGGCCCCACGCCGTTGTCCTTTGTGCCGGAGTGTCGTTGTATCGGGGTGCCCTGACCGGCCGGGGCCGGGGTGGGCCCACTGTGTCGCGGTAATTGTGCCCAGTCTTACAACTACCAGGCGTCCACTGTGCCGGACAATTAACTGCAGTGGGTTTGCCGTTATTGTGGGCCGTTCTTATATCTTTGCATAAAGTTGTCAAATATTTGATTATTTTCTGGCTGTTTGTAGCAATGTGAAGGGTGTTGTGATTTTGACAATATTTACTGACTAGTTGTTTTGGTTGCTCTCGAATTATAATGCTAAGATGAAAACATGCTAATGGTAATAAAATCGGCTCATTTATAAGTTATCAAGTATATTATGTTATCTAATTAACGGTTATCGGTAGTAAGAATTACAAGTTTGCGCCAGTTCCCTTTAGCCATGGACATTGGTGTGAGTCCCTTGTCTACTGCGACGTCTAGTTGTCCACCTCGGATTTTAAATAATATTCCATTAGACTGCTCACCTCAAGGTTGTAAGACAAGCCCTCCACACTATTCTCAAACCACTGTAACTCCTGAAAGCCAGAATCAACAGTGGCGACCACCAGAAAAGCGCCGAGACAATGAAGCTCGACGAAGTCCCAGAGAATTAATTTAACTGTCCTGGATACCGCAACGAAATTAATCAGAAAAGTATAACGGAAGAGTAGGAAAAATCGTAATTTCCACTTCCCTCCATATCAGCAGGAGACAGAACGAAACAAGGCCAATAGGCACTAAGGGACGTTTACAACTGGGATAGGCCCAATTGCGTAGCACCACTTAACATTTATATGTCCTTGTGTAGTTGTGAGCTGTTATATTTGATTCCAATAATAGGTATGCCAAAAACGCTTGAACGCACGGAACTCGTCAAATGTGTGGAACAGCTGATTTTTTTCGCGATTCAGGGTTTGGTCCCTTAGTAAAAGTTGTTCATAATGATGAGTACAATGACCGGTTTTAGTTTCTACAAGGTCCATATAATAAATAACTCCGGATGCAACCTGTACACTACCCAACATTTTAAATTGCTTTTATTCTGCCAAAGACTGCACTCCCATAAAATTCACGGTAGTAAAGGGCATTTAAAAAAAGATATTTAATAGGCAACCAAAGAAGTGCTACGATTGCTTCATGTCAGTTAAGTTACTACGCTTCTCACATACCTCAATACTTTTAGATTTCGGATGAGAAAAGGGATCTTAGGTGTATGGAATCCGAGAGCTAAATTCCCTCCATGATTATGGAATCTATAATTTCATAATCTCCTCTCGCTTTTTCATACACGACTGCACGTTTGTCAGCACCGAATTCCATCCTGATGGCGCTACTAAAAGTTTCAGTCAGTTTCAGTAGCTCCATCAGTCGCAATTTGTTGGGGGCAGAGTTTCAGATCATCCATGTAAGAGAAGTTGCTCGTAATATATTTGAATTATTTTGAATGCCTTTGAAGAGAGGTCAGAAATGACCTGACCACCTCTTCTCAAATCTTCCAAAATCTAGAGAATCCAGGGGCCAAGCAGAACCAAAGTGGTGAGTAATTTATTAATCTGTTGCGGTTGAGTGCGCGCCGCTGGGATGAAAGGGTATGAAAAGTCAATATTTGACAGATTACCGCTTGCGCTAATTGTGACGCCGACCGGGCGGCCTGCCGCAGCTAATTACTCATTAATATTATATCACGAACTATCCATATAAAGATAAATACGGGCTGTTTATGCAGCGCGCTGATTACACTAGTGGGCTGGTTTATTGATGCAGGTTGTTGCGATAGTATACATACATAGCCATCACGGAAAGTTTGCGATTATTCAAATTAGATTTCTGGAACATTCGCCAAATACAAGTAAGAGCAGATTTCGCCCGCACATCTAACTGTTATCCCTTTTTTGTAGTTCGCTATGTTGCTAACGTGTTGCGCGCATGGACATGGAATACCTATGAATGGCTATCGGCGCCTCCAACGAAGCGATCGAGCGCGTCCGATGTGACGCGGGCACGTGCGGTGCCGTGTGATACCTTACGGTGAGGCGCAATGCCGCACCGCGATGTCAAACGTTTAAACATAGCCGTGGTTTCCCTCCCGTACACCATACACCGCGCCTCCCGACCGCCGCTGCCGGACGCCATTTAAAAATAAAATAAGTGCGTGGAGCGGCTCGCTAGCGCTACAAACGTAACATAATTTCATACATATTTATGAGTGGATTCTTTCTTGATCATGATAATCATGTTCGTTTATGCCAAACCTCGCCCCCCTGTCCCTCCCCCGGCTGCTTCGACCCCCCGATGCCCGCTCCGCTCACATGCGCATAATATCGTAACGAGCTACCACAATGTTAGCTGCGCGTCACAGCACTCGTTGCCGTGCGATGCGCACAATCTGCTCTCTGATATAATGAATGCCCACTCACTCAAGAAATATTTTAAAACATAAGAAGAAAATCTTAGATTTTTATGTAACAGAGCTACCGAACCGATTATTTTGTTCTTGCTCAACGTTAACTGTTGAATAATAGAAATCTGTCTCTAATTAGCATTCTGGTGTCATAGCGGTGCACGGTGCACGGTGGGGTACGACCCGTACAACAGATAGTCGGTTCTCACGCGTTCGTTGCTAATATAGCGCCGTGTTTACGTTACAAAATAATTAGAGTTTACATCCAGACTCGAGTGCTCGGGGTATGTGGGTCATGTTGATGCAGAATATTTAGTTAGCTTAAATAAAATCGCGTTACGAATAAATTCGTATGCTGATAGTGAAATTTCCCAGGGGTGGTCTGCTCGCGCGCCCTTAGAAGCACATAATGTACTCGTATTACATATGTACATACGGAGCGAGAGATTCCGTGTACAAATAATTTTCCGCGCCGCTTTCTTTTACATACGAGTACGTGCCTACGTTATCAAGTCAACCCGTGAATAATAAGCGCCGTGATTAACAAACCGGTTATCAGCAAGCCGAAGCTGCGACGATAAGACCGCGTGGGACCGCTGGACCCCGCAGTGCCGGAGCCATGACAGAAACCATGC
The DNA here is from genome assembly GCA_941918905.2 of Xestia sexstrigata. NCBI lineage: Eukaryota > Metazoa > Arthropoda > Insecta > Lepidoptera > Noctuidae > Xestia > Xestia sexstrigata. The sequence continues at coordinate 393,804 of OW799203.2, read as the reverse complement.
CTGCTGCATGTTGCTGGCTCGCATACTGTCTGCTTGCTTGCATGCTGCAGGCTTGCTGCGAGTTGCTTCATGCTTGCTGCATGAATGGTGTATGCTTGTTTGCATGTTTCTTACAGGGAAATAACAACCACATTTATGTTCATAATCAACTGTTATAAATTGATTAACGCTTTTAGTGACTATCGATGTGAAATGTATGCCAAAAGAAGATTCTGACTGTGAACTTGCATTGCGCTTGTACTGAACTAACATTGTTGTGCTAGTATGGGCAAATTAATATTATGGCGAATAAATGTTATGGAAAACGATATTATTGAAAATGAAAAATATAGCAAATAAATGTATGGATTAAAATTATTATGACACATGATCGATTATGACCAATGAAATTAGTGAAAATGATTTTATGCAATTTCACGATTATGGTTTTCTAGTGAAATTATGGCAAATAAAAGTATGGCACATAAAATTATTTCATTTTAAATTATGGCAAAAATTAGTAAACAAAAGATCCCCACTGTCTCAGCAAGAAGTCAAAAATCATTTAGTGCACATTGTTCCGCAGCCTATCTTGTAGCACCGTAGCCTGCTGCGTAGCACCGAAGCATGCTGCATAGTACCGTAGCGTGCTGCGTAGCACCGTAGCACGCTACGTAGCACCGTAGCCAGCTACGTAGCACCGTAACCTGCTGCGTAGCACCGTAGTACGCTGCGTTACACCACCATCAGCGATGTATCGCACGAATAATAAAGAGACAACACTAAGCATTCTGCACGCTGTCTGTACGAGTGCGCAGCTACAATTGTATATGTAACATTTGTAATGTGTATGTCTTTTATATGTTTTTTTACTTACATTTTTGGATATTATTAACCTGAAAATTTAAGCATTCGTCCTCCCTAGGTAGCTTCATGGTCATTTCTTGGAGGCTTAGCAACGGCTTTGGCCTTTTTACCTTTTAATTCATGTTATATTAAATCTTTGTTTACTTTTGTGATGTCAGTTAGTGGCAACCCTAGTTTTATTTTTAATTTATTGCTGGAGCTAGTTGTAGGTTGTATAGGTAAATCACATCGACCTCATTCGATTTTCTTTTTAATAATTTTCTAATTTTAAAATGTAAATTATCTGGAGTTGACAGGAGCCTGGTGGTAGAATGGGCAGTCTACGTTCAGAGCTGAGAGCAGAAACATCTCTGGGAAGCTTCATAAAAGTTTATTTAAAGGGCAGTTCCCCTTATTCTTGAGTTTTAAGTCGGCCTCTCTCCGCGCCGCACCCTCACCTAGAACACCTGGAAACCTTGCTGCTTGAGCTGCACAAGCCTGATGAAGATTTGACGCTCCTCGGCCCACCTCCACGGTCGGAAGACAGAAGTCCTCGGCCCTCCTCCTACGGCCTGAGGATTGACGGTCCTCGGCCGTCCACCACCGTCTGAAGACGGATGCCCTCGGCCCTTCTCTACGGCCTGAGAGTTGATGGTTCCTCGGTCCTCCTCCACAGTCTGAAGACGCGACGTTCTTCAGTTATTTATTCCATTCTGCGTTCATCTTCAGTATTTTCCGCCAGCTTCACTGGCATTAGTGATTTGAGTAGCTCCAGCTTTTAGGTTAGGATCTTTGTTAATAAATTCTTATAACTCGTTCCCTTGTCAATTTCTTTTAATAGTGCTCCCCTCCAGACTGAAAGTTAGGTAGGTGAGTGCTCAGAGTGACTTTACAGTTTTGTGGATCCTACCCAGGAAATTGTAACGTTACACATTCTCAAGGAGCTCCCTTCAGGAGGATGGTCTGATTTAACAAGATGTTTTATTTCTTCGGCTAATTTGTGTACAAATCTTCTACTTAAGGTGTTGGATGGAAGATGATAGAGTTTCCCATAACAGCATGCAGAGTAACACACACACTGCATATTATTTTATTGCTTTGCATGTTTGTTGCTGACGACGATAAGGATGCTCATGGTGTGAACGAAATACGGGTTTGTTCTCGGGTTGCTGAACGAGTATGTTATTCAGTAGTAATTCAATTGAAATAAACAATTGGCCAACTCATTGATAGCGTTAGTCTAAATACACAATCAATAGAAAAATCTACAGAAATGAAATATCACCAATGTTTCAGACATTTTATTAAACTTTTTCTTGAGAGAGACTTGACAAAGTCTAGACCTGCAAACGAATGAAATATAAAGTCGTTAATCATAGCCTATACGTAACGGTACAATAACGGAGGAAATTTTAATAAACATTTGACACTTAACAGCACTCGCGCATTTCGCGCCCACCGCCGCCGCCGACGCCATATATTACGTCACGGGAATAAACTGGGTTTTTCAACTTTCCCACTTTTTCACCTGCGCACACTCGCCCCTTTAATTGAATGTCAGTGTTACACCGCAACAACCTGTAGCTCCATCGCCCATACATCACGTCATGTACGCACGACCATACACGGCCCAAATGTGGGGCACGCCGAATAAAACAGATGGCAACTTGAATAGCGCCGAGTGGGTGAGAGGTGGAGAGAGCCGAGAGGGCTGACGAACCACTCATTGAAAACTTCTGGCAATGCGAGAAGTGGCGCTCCAAATACGATATTTTACGAAAAACATGGTCAGCTTTTTAGGAAATAGATTCAATAATAAAAAAAAAACCGCCATCCGCCTGCTTCCTTTTGAGAGAAAAAAACATCCTTACTGTTAATTTAAAAAAAAACCATCAGTATTTAAAATAAAGGAAACGAGCCAACACTTTAACCAAGTCGCAATCTATTAAGATGCCGCCGATTGAAACTATATGTATATATATAAGTATGACAGCGCCGCCGCCGTTGAGTCCGCGGGAGGGACCAACGTTACATTTTATCAACAAGACCGGTCACACATAAAAATAAGTTATTACGTATCGCGAGTCACTTTATAATCGTATATCACGGCTACCAATATACGCGCGGAATTTATTTCTAAATAAACTATCGATGGCCGCCCGACCGAGAATGATAAACACACTACAGTGACGACTCCGGAGTGGCGCAAGGGTCGAAGTGTCGGCGCGGGAACGTAACTTTGTGTGTATAACGGAGGCGCTCATCGCAAAGCGCCCCTAAAGTGTTTCTTATTCATAGAATTTCGGAACTCCAGATTGTTACCTACTTACTGACACCTCGTCTCACGTTGCTTTCCACATCGAGCTAAATTCAACTGTCACGCTACAAAATAAGGCTTAAAATACAATTTGCAGTAAGAACCGAGTCAAGATGTTTTTGTTATGAAAGAGACTTCAAAAGCAATTCAACTTTTCTACTTAGAAATATGTTTTTGATGAGCGTGTTTCTGTATATGATCGCTAAACGTTACGCAGTGTCGCCCCCTGCCGGCCCGGGCGCTCTATTACATATATATATATGTTGCTGTTTCACGGAACCTCTCATGTCACTACACTGGTAGGTGTAAATATTTAAATCTGACTCCTCTGACTTTACTTAACCAGAACCAGCGGCACACTAACATACCAAAAACCATCTTGCCGTAGGTACTCGTAAATACGGAACTAAACACCCACCTAATTTACATGTAATCTCATACGTCCGTCAGCATCGGAATGCGTGCTATATACCTAGATATAGGTGAGCCAGATGCATAAGAATTAAGTTCCATGGATTCACCTGTATTTGAGGAAACGACGAGAACTACGAGTACGTACACGTCAACACGTGTCGTACGACATTTTTGTAATGTAACATTAAGTTAAATAAATAAGTTGCCACTAACTAAGTTGACCAAACTGCTTCACAGAACTGCAACAGAACAAATGTTTTTTTAAAAACTTCAACAACAACATAATCACGCCGTGGTCGTGGCAGGAGTGCTCGACTCCCAGTTGATACAAACGTCACAGTCCACAATAATACAAATGGAAATTATAAAATTTGTAGTTTCCCTCAGGATCGGGAACGTCACAATTTCGTATAAATCCATCGGAAAGTTTAATTAATCAGATGCCATTAACGAATATTAAAAAGTAGCAGCCGCCGCCGCGCCGTGAGACCGAGCTGACGGAATACATGCACACAGACTACCGTCTACCTACATCATTACATCATTGTTTATTGATCATCTCCGTGTCGGTACAGAAGTATAAATAATTAATTGTAATGGAATATTAGACCACTCATGGCCGTAATAAGGAGGAGCTCGTGGCTAAATAATAACAACCAAACGAGTCGATGTTCAAGGTTAAGCCGCACCTGCCAAGTCAGTCCGTGGATGGGTGATCATTATATACTGTGGTTCCTCCGTGCCTCGGAAAGCACTAACGTAACGGAAGCTGACCCCTACGTCGTTGTAGGCAGGTGATGATGGCCAAATAAGACAAACATTGATCACCGCAGCACTTTGTGATTAGTCGATACGAGTAGTAGCTCTATATGTAGCACTGTGTTCCTACATATGGAGTAATGAACAACGTTTTACGTAACTAAGTTATCCATGGACACTTCAAGTTGGTGCCAATCCTCCGGTCAGCTGCGGACAGCGGACCGTTAGAGGCACTGGGAGAGCCTGAACGGCTGTTGGCAAAAAAACAAAAATATTAAAAACTTAACTGTGAACGCTGTCGGCGTTCACAGTTAAGTTTTTAATGTTTGCCGTGCCGTCTGCCGATCAGTATGTTAAAACGCGAAAATCTCGAAAAAAATCAGACGGGTTTTTATACGGTTTTAATCAATAGACGGAGTGATTCATGAGAAAGGTTGAAGTGTATAATTCATTGAGGTTTTATGTATATTGGCTGGAATATGATGATAATTGTTGAAGATGTCGAAAATATCATGTCAACTGGGAGCTTTACTGGCTTGCGTCGCGTAAACTTCCAACTTGAAAGATAGGAAAGTGGTGTACTCCATAGGTGCTGGTGTTCGCTAGTTGGCTGTAGCACACGGGATTAATCCGTACTTTAGTGAAGCAGTTAAATATAAACGTGTGACTATAGCTTCCTCTCTGAACTGGAGTGCGAACAGAACACTCGCCCGCGATGACTATTTCATGGCGAAATATTCTCTACACGAACACACGAACAGACGCGAACCGTGCGTGTGTGGGTGGACTCACTGGTTTATTTTCAATTAAATTTTTGTGATTGAAATACCGACAAAAATAGTAAGAGTTTAGAAAAAATGTGAGGTGTTACTCAGGAAGCTACGCTCTTCTTGATGTTATTATTTTGTATTTACAAGAAGAATAAAGTTTGTCTTATCGTTGTTAAGATAATGTACAATATTATGCAGGCAATCATTAGAGTTGATCAAGGGGTTTCTTTGTTTCAGCCACTTGTTTGTATGAGGCAAACGGTTGACGACACGCTGTGCTTATAACAACAGCTACATTGACATGTTCCCGCTCCCGCAGGCACCACTCGCGCTACAAACAATCTCGCACAACTTACTATTGTACCTTCATTACTACTTTTGGGGCCCTACTTGCTCGAAAGTAAGTCACTAGCCCATAGATAAGGGCACGTAATAAGTCGTTTAGCATAAGGTGGGCCCTCACGACAGTGGGGGTGAGGGGGGTGCCATTAGCGAGCCTAAACTAGAACGCGGCAACTTGTTGAGCGAGCACTGCCCGACAGTGTTTGTGCGCATCTGCGTGCGATAGTGCCGGGGGCGGGGAGGGGTTGCATATTCACTATACTTACTAGATGATGACTAACACGATAAGATATCATTAGGTTTCCAGTAGCAAGCTCGTGTTTAAAATATTCTGTGCGCAGCTGTGTTTGTCAAGCTTCAATAACCTGGGTGTAATTGGGAAGTTAAGATTAGCATATTGTGTACATTGATAACGTATGTAGTTACACTTGTTAAATAACACGCTTGAAACACATTGCCTCTATACATTCCTGTGATTATGTAACGCGCGACCATCGCGTCGTCGGCGTCGGGCGATACGTAACTATACACGTACCAACATCATTACATAAATATCGAAACTACGACTCATTGTTGCTTGCTTGTTCAGTTCCGTTGTACAAACATTCCTTTGAGTGCTCAAAAATAAGTTCATGCAATCGCAACCGCGGGAGAACATAGTTATAAAATAGAATTAAAGTGCGCTCCTTAGTTCCTCAGCAAGAGTACATAAGTATGCGATAAAGCTCGCAGCTCTGAGCTACTCGTAGCATAAACTCTTTGTCGTAGCGCTGCTACGAGACTACGCTACGTAAACGCGTTAAGGCCTACGCAGACCGGGATGGCATGGCAGTCTCAACTATTACTCAACTCTTTTACAACTAAACATCATCTAGGTATTCTTCATCTCACACACATTCCATTATCGAAAGATAATTGGCACCCTTTCGGCCTCTTGGTTGTGTTAACCCACTTGTGGGCATTGCCAAGGTTGGAGATTGGTTACTCTACGACGATTATTGGACAATATCTCGTAATCGTTCATCTCATATTATACTTACTCTCTACCAAAACATCGCTATACTGCATCCCACAGACTTGCACACCACTACGTTTACCCTCTGGTATTCGTACCCAATGGTCGCTTGATGTGTTAATCCATTCGTGGACACTCCCAAGTGGGTCGTTGGGACACTTCACGACAGAAACAGGCGAATAACCTGTGGACGTTTATACAACCCTAAAAATCTACGTTACACCCACTACAAATACTTTACTAATATATTCTGAACTATTACTTCATTTAGTTTTGATCTGATAACACGGCTAGTGCAATCTATACATTTTTACACTGAAAAATTACTTGGTCCTAGACTATAAATTTGTCATACGCAAATCTGGCGTAAAATTGAATCTTTAGGCTATAATAAAATAACTAAATCTAGATTTTTCTAAGAAATTCTAACGAATTAAATCTAGACTGAGTTATGTTAATTTTGGGTGATATACTTATTCAATAACACCAAAATCTTATAAACATACTCGTTAAAAAACCCTTCATTTAAAAACCGGACTAACATACATACAGATAATATACATAACCTCCTTTTTGAGTTTCGCCCTAGTCGGGTAAAATTGCATAAAATTATTTTGGGTCGACTTGTTATTTGTCACGCGTTGCTAGGTAACAAGCCCATAGAGAACTAATCCTTTTGCAGTAGCAAAAAGTTTTTTATCAAACTTTGCGGTGGCCAAAATAGGTACTAAAAATAATATTAAACTTTTTATGCATTAGTTCCAAATTTTACCACCATACAGTTTTTATTGGTTTACGATATTTTTTAATCAAACCTCTTTGTACCCTCTGTGTCGTACTCTTAATATTATTTTTAATCGAACCTCTTTGTACCCTCTGTGTCTTATAAATTTTTAAACATTCTTGGGCCCTCTCAAGTACTCAGACCCTCTTAATGTTTTATTCGGAGCTTACCCGACTACTGTATTACGGGAGCTGTCCTGACGTTTAGTGTTACGGTCCTGACCTGATCCCTCTTACCCTCCTTCTTCTCTCAAATGCTCTTTTGGACTTGAGTTCCCTTTCAAATGCTCTTTTGGACTTGAGTTCCCTCTCAAATGCTCTTTTGGACTTGAGTTCCCTCTCAAATGCTCTTTTGGACTTGAGTTCCCTCTCAAATGCTCTCTTGGACTTGAGTTCCCTCTCAAACGCTCTCTTGGACTTGGGTTCCCTCTCAAACGCTCTCTTGGACTTGAGTTCCCTCTCAAACGCTCTCTTGGACTTGAGTTCCCTCTCAAACGCTCTCTTGGACTTGAGTTCCCTCTCAAACGCTCTCTTGGACTTGGGTTCCCTCTCAAACGCTCTCTTGGACTTGAGTTCCCTCTCAAACGCTCTCTTGGACTTGAGTTCCCTCTTAAACGCTCTCTCTCGACTTGAGTCCTAACTCAAACCCTCTCTCGACTTGAGTTCTAACTCAAACACTCTCGGCCTCCGTAGACTTTTTTTTTTTACTTTCTTTTATCACTCTTATAAAATTGTATTTTTGCTATCTTTTACTTTTAACTTTGATAAAGTCTTATATTAATAATACACCTCATGTTTTCTGGAGTAATTTACGGTTAAATTATACGCAGATTATTTTATTTTCATTATATTTATCTTCAATGACTTAGCCTAGCCTCTCAACTCATTCCTTGTAAAACCATTTAGATTTAAGTTCTGTAAATACTCCACAAGCTTTACCTTCCCAAAAACTTTTGGCTTTGTTAGATCCCTTTATTTAATTTCGTAGAGCGGTGCACCACTCTTTAAATAAGCCATTGTGTTGAGCGGTGCACAACTCATTAAATAAGCCATTGTGTCGAGCGGTCGGTCGCATTAACTCGTAAAATAAGCCTTAGTGTACTTTTTTAACTTAGATAATATTTTTTTATCCTTGACCCTTGACTTAAAGCTTGAAGGCTTCTCTTAAGCACTTTATGCTCTTAAACCTTGGCTGCTTTTCTTAAGCAGAAAAACTTTGTAAATAATTTATTTTAATTTTAACGGGTTTTAGAACAGGTGCGGATTTACGACACCTAAATTAAATAAATAAGCCTTCGTAAACTTTAAAAATAATTCCTTGTGGAGTATGCGTCATTGAATGTGAACGATATCCCCTATGTATGATTGAGGAAGTGTGTAGGGTAGGTTGATGAAAGGTGTATGAAAGATCAAGGTCTTATTTACAACCTCGAAATTTTTCTAGTTATTTTTTTTTTTCTGGGGTCTTGGGGAATCTTAGTTTTAATTGTTTTTAAACTTACTGTATCACTGTAAATACTCATTTAGCTTAATTTTTTGTTGATTAATGCTCTCTTAATGCTAAATAAGAAATTTTTTTCATTGTATTCAAAAATTTTCCGGGGTTTTCGGGGTAATGTAATGTGTATGTCTTTTATATGTTTTTTTACTTACATTTTTGGATATTATTAACCTGAAAATTTAAGCATTCGTCCTCCCTAGGTAGCTTCATGGTCATTTCTTGGAGGCTTAGCAACGGCTTTGGCCTTTTTACCTTTTAATTCATGTTATATTAAATCTTTGTTTACTTTTGTGATGTCAGTTAGTGGCAACCCTAGTTTTATTTTTAATTTATTGCTGGAGCTAGTTGTAGGTTGTATAGGTAAATCACATCGACCTCATTCGATTTTCTTTTTAATAATTTTCTAATTTTAAAATGTAAATTATCTGGAGTTGACAGGAGCCTGGTGGTAGAATGGGCAGTCTACGTTCAGAGCTGAGAGCAGAAACATCTCTGGGAAGCTTCATAAAAGTTTATTTAAAGGGCAGTTCCCCTTATTCTTGAGTTTTAAGTCGGCCTCTCTCCGCGCCGCACCCTCACCTAGAACACCTGGAAACCTTGCTGCTTGAGCTGCACAAGCCTGATGAAGATTTGACGCTCCTCGGCCCACCTCCACGGTCGGAAGACAGAAGTCCTCGGCCCTCCTCCTACGGCCTGAGGATTGACGGTCCTCGGCCGTCCACCACCGTCTGAAGACGGATGCCCTCGGCCCTTCTCTACGGCCTGAGAGTTGATGGTTCCTCGGTCCTCCTCCACAGTCTGAAGACGGACGTTCTTCAGTTATTTATTCCATTCTGCGTTCATCTTCAGTATTTTCCGCCAGCTTCACTGGCATTAGTGATTTGAGTAGCTCCAGCTTTTAGGTTAGGATCTTTGTTAATAAATTCTTATAACTCGTTCCCTTGTCAATTTCTTTTAATAGTGCTCCCCTCCAGACTGAAAGTTAGGTAGGTGAGTGCTCAGAGTGACTTTACAGTTTTGTGGATCCTACCCAGGAAATTGTAACGTTACACATTCTCAAGGAGCTCCCTTCAGGAGGATGGTCTGATTTAACAAGATGTTTTATTTCTTCGGCTAATTTGTGTACAAATCTTCTACTTAAGGTGTTGGATGGAAGATGATAGAGTTTCCCATAACAGCATGCAGAGTAACACACACACTGCATATTATTTTATTGCTTTGCATGTTTGTTGCTGACGACGATAAGGATGCTCATGGTGTGAACGAAATACGGGTTTGTTCTCGGGTTGCTGAACGAGTATGTTATTCAGTAGTAATTCAATTGAAATAAACAATTGGCCAACTCATTGATAGCGTTAGTCTAAATACACAATCAATAGAAAAATCTACAGAAATGAAATATCACCAATGTTTCAGACATTTTATTAAACTTTTTCTTGAGAGAGACTTGACAAAGTCTAGACCTGCAAACGAATGAAATATAAAGTCGTTAATCATAGCCTATACGTAACGGTACAATAACGGAGGAAATTTTAATAAACATTTGACACTTAACAGCACTCGCGCATTTCGCGCCCACCGCCGCCGCCGACGCCATATATTACGTCACGGGAATAAACTGGGTTTTTCAACTTTCCCACTTTTTCACCTGCGCACACTCGCCCCTTTAATTGAATGTCAGTGTTACACCGCAACAACCTGTAGCTCCATCGCCCATACATCACGTCATGTACGCACGACCATACACGGCCCAAATGTGGGGCACGCCGAATAAAACAGATGGCAACTTGAATAGCGCCGAGTGGGTGAGAGGTGGAGAGAGCCGAGAGGGCTGACGAACCACTCATTGAAAACTTCTGGCAATGCGAGAAGTGGCGCTCCAAATACGATATTTTACGAAAAACATGGTCAGCTTTTTAGGAAATAGATTCAATAATAAAAAAAAAACCGCCATCCGCCTGCTTCCTTTTGAGAGAAAAAAACATCCTTACTGTTAATTTAAAAAAAAACCATCAGTATTTAAAATAAAGGAAACGAGCCAACACTTTAACCAAGTCGCAATCTATTAAGATGCCGCCGATTGAAACTATATGTATATATATAAGTATGACAGCGCCGCCGCCGTTGAGTCCGCGGGAGGGACCAACGTTACATTTTATCAACAAGACCGGTCACACATAAAAATAAGTTATTACGTATCGCGAGTCACTTTATAATCGTATATCACGGCTACCAATATACGCGCGGAATTTATTTCTAAATAAACTATCGATGGCCGCCCGACCGAGAATGATAAACACACTACAGTGACGACTCCGGAGTGGCGCAAGGGTCGAAGTGTCGGCGCGGGAACGTAACTTTGTGTGTATAACGGAGGCGCTCATCGCAAAGCGCCCCTAAAGTGTTTCTTATTCATAGAATTTCGGAACTCCAGATTGTTACCTACTTACTGACACCTCGTCTCACGTTGCTTTCCACATCGAGCTAAATTCAACTGTCACGCTACAAAATAAGGCTTAAAATACAATTTGCAGTAAGAACCGAGTCAAGATGTTTTTGTTATGAAAGAGACTTCAAAAGCAATTCAACTTTTCTACTTAGAAATATGTTTTTGATGAGCGTGTTTCTGTATATGATCGCTAAACGTTACGCAGTGTCGCCCCCTGCCGGCCCGGGCGCTCTATTACATATATATATATGTTGCTGTTTCACGGAACCTCTCATGTCACTACACTGGTAGGTGTAAATATTTAAATCTGACTCCTCTGACTTTACTTAACCAGAACCAGCGGCACACTAACATACCAAAAACCATCTTGCCGTAGGTACTCGTAAATACGGAACTAAACACCCACCTAATTTACATGTAATCTCATACGTCCGTCAGCATCGGAATGCGTGCTATATACCTAGATATAGGTGAGCCAGATGCATAAGAATTAAGTTCCATGGATTCACCTGTATTTGAGGAAACGACGAGAACTACGAGTACGTACACGTCAACACGTGTCGTACGACATTTTTGTAATGTAACATTAAGTTAAATAAATAAGTTGCCACTAACTAAGTTGACCAAACTGCTTCACAGAACTGCAACAGAACAAATGTTTTTTTAAAAACTTCAACAACAACATAATCACGCCGTGGTCGTGGCAGGAGTGCTCGACTCCCAGTTGATACAAACGTCACAGTCCACAATAATACAAATGGAAATTATAAAATTTGTAGTTTCCCTCAGGATCGGGAACGTCACAATTTCGTATAAATCCATCGGAAAGTTTAATTAATCAGATGCCATTAACGAATATTAAAAAGTAGCAGCCGCCGCCGCGCCGTGAGACCGAGCTGACGGAATACATGCACACAGACTACCGTCTACCTACATCATTACATCATTGTTTATTGATCATCTCCGTGTCGGTACAGAAGTATAAATAATTAATTGTAATGGAATATTAGACCACTCATGGCCGTAATAAGGAGGAGCTCGTGGCTAAATAATAACAACCAAACGAGTCGATGTTCAAGGTTAAGCCGCACCTGCCAAGTCAGTCCGTGGATGGGTGATCATTATATACTGTGGTTCCTCCGTGCCTCGGAAAGCACTAACGTAACGGAAGCTGACCCCTACGTCGTTGTAGGCAGGTGATGATGGCCAAATAAGACAAACATTGATCACCGCAGCACTTTGTGATTAGTCGATACGAGTAGTAGCTCTATATGTAGCACTGTGTTCCTACATATGGAGTAATGAACAACGTTTTACGTAACTAAGTTATCCATGGACACTTCAAGTTGGTGCCAATCCTCCGGTCAGCTGCGGACAGCGGACCGTTAGAGGCACTGGGAGAGCCTGAACGGCTGTTGGCAAAAAAACAAAAATATTAAAAACTTAACTGTGAACGCTGTCGGCGTTCACAGTTAAGTTTTTAATGTTTGCCGTGCCGTCTGCCGATCAGTATGTTAAAACGCGAAAATCTCGAAAAAAATCAGACGGGTTTTTATACGGTTTTAATCAATAGACGGAGTGATTCATGAGAAAGGTTGAAGTGTATAATTCATTGAGGTTTTATGTATATTGGCTGGAATATGATGATAATTGTTGAAGATGTCGAAAATATCATGTCAACTGGGAGCTTTACTGGCTTGCGTCGCGTAAACTTCCAACTTGAAAGATAGGAAAGTGGTGTACTCCATAGGTGCTGGTGTTCGCTAGTTGGCTGTAGCACACGGGATTAATCCGTACTTTAGTGAAGCAGTTAAATATAAACGTGTGACTATAGCTTCCTCTCTGAACTGGAGTGCGAACAGAACACTCGCCCGCGATGACTATTTCATGGCGAAATATTCTCTACACGAACACACGAACAGACGCGAACCGTGCGTGTGTGGGTGGACTCACTGGTTTATTTTCAATTAAATTTTTGTGATTGAAATACCGACAAAAATAGTAAGAGTTTAGAAAAAATGTGAGGTGTTACTCAGGAAGCTACGCTCTTCTTGATGTTATTATTTTGTATTTACAAGAAGAATAAAGTTTGTCTTATCGTTGTTAAGATAATGTACAATATTATGCAGGCAATCATTAGAGTTGATCAAGGGGTTTCTTTGTTTCAGCCACTTGTTTGTATGAGGCAAACGGTTGACGACACGCTGTGCTTATAACAACAGCTACATTGACATGTTCCCGCTCCCGCAGGCACCACTCGCGCTACAAACAATCTCGCACAACTTACTATTGTACCTTCATTACTACTTTTGGGGCCCTACTTGCTCGAAAGTAAGTCACTAGCCCATAGATAAGGGCACGTAATAAGTCGTTTAGCATAAGGTGGGCCCTCACGACAGTGGGGGTGAGGGGGGTGCCATTAGCGAGCCTAAACTAGAACGCGGCAACTTGTTGAGCGAGCACTGCCCGACAGTGTTTGTGCGCATCTGCGTGCGATAGTGCCGGGGGCGGGGAGGGGTTGCATATTCACTATACTTACTAGATGATGACTAACACGATAAGATATCATTAGGTTTCCAGTAGCAAGCTCGTGTTTAAAATATTCTGTGCGCAGCTGTGTTTGTCAAGCTTCAATAACCTGGGTGTAATTGGGAAGTTAAGATTAGCATATTGTGTACATTGATAACGTATGTAGTTACACTTGTTAAATAACACGCTTGAAACACATTGCCTCTATACATTCCTGTGATTATGTAACGCGCGACCATCGCGTCGTCGGCGTCGGGCGATACGTAACTATACACGTACCAACATCATTACATAAATATCGAAACTACGACTCATTGTTGCTTGCTTGTTCAGTTCCGTTGTACAAACATTCCTTTGAGTGCTCAAAAATAAGTTCATGCAATCGCAACCGCGGGAGAACATAGTTATAAAATAGAATTAAAGTGCGCTCCTTAGTTCCTCAGCAAGAGTACATAAGTATGCGATAAAGCTCGCAGCTCTGAGCTACTCGTAGCATAAACTCTTTGTCGTAGCGCTGCTACGAGACTACGCTACGTAAACGCGTTAAGGCCTACGCAGACCGGGATGGCATGGCAGTCTCAACTATTACTCAACTCTTTTACAACTAAACATCATCTAGGTATTCTTCATCTCACACACATTCCATTATCGAAAGATAATTGGCACCCTTTCGGCCTCTTGGTTGTGTTAACCCACTTGTGGGCATTGCCAAGGTTGGAGATTGGTTACTCTACGACGATTATTGGACAATATCTCGTAATCGTTCATCTCATATTATACTTACTCTCTACCAAAACATCGCTATACTGCATCCCACAGACTTGCACACCACTACGTTTACCCTCTGGTATTCGTACCCAATGGTCGCTTGATGTGTTAATCCATTCGTGGACACTCCCAAGTGGGTCGTTGGGACACTTCACGACAGAAACAGGCGAATAACCTGTGGACGTTTATACAACCCTAAAAATCTACGTTACACCCACTACAAATACTTTACTAATATATTCTGAACTATTACTTCATTTAGTTTTGATCTGATAACACGGCTAGTGCAATCTATACATTTTTACACTGAAAAATTACTTGGTCCTAGACTATAAATTTGTCATACGCAAATCTGGCGTAAAATTGAATCTTTAGGCTATAATAAAATAACTAAATCTAGATTTTTCTAAGAAATTCTAACGAATTAAATCTAGACTGAGTTATGTTAATTTTGGGTGATATACTTATTCAATAACACCAAAATCTTATAAACATACTCGTTAAAAAACCCTTCATTTAAAAACCGGACTAACATACATACAGATAATATACATAACCTCCTTTTTGAGTTTCGCCCTAGTCGGGTAAAATTGCATAAAATTATTTTGGGTCGACTTGTTATTTGTCACGCGTTGCTAGGTAACAAGCCCATAGAGAACTAATCCTTTTGCAGTAGCAAAAAGTTTTTTATCAAACTTTGCGGTGGCCAAAATAGGTACTAAAAATAATATTAAACTTTTTATGCATTAGTTCCAAATTTTACCACCATACAGTTTTTATTGGTTTACGATATTTTTTAATCAAACCTCTTTGTACCCTCTGTGTCGTACTCTTAATATTATTTTTAATCGAACCTCTTTGTACCCTCTGTGTCTTATAAATTTTTAAACATTCTTGGGCCCTCTCAAGTACTCAGACCCTCTTAATGTTTTATTCGGAGCTTACCCGACTACTGTATTACGGGAGCTGTCCTGACGTTTAGTGTTACGGTCCTGACCTGATCCCTCTTACCCTCCTTCTTCTCTCAAATGCTCTTTTGGACTTGAGTTCCCTTTCAAATGCTCTTTTGGACTTGAGTTCCCTC
Organism: Xestia sexstrigata; assembly: GCA_941918905.2. NCBI lineage: Eukaryota > Metazoa > Arthropoda > Insecta > Lepidoptera > Noctuidae > Xestia > Xestia sexstrigata. Next base: position 378,248 of record OW799203.2, on the reverse strand, counting down.
TCAAATGCTCTTTTGGACTTGAGTTCCCTCTCAAATGCTCTTTTGGACTTGAGTTCCCTCTCAAATGCTCTCTTGGACTTGAGTTCCCTCTCAAACGCTCTCTTGGACTTGGGTTCCCTCTCAAACGCTCTCTTGGACTTGAGTTCCCTCTCAAACGCTCTCTTGGACTTGAGTTCCCTCTCAAACGCTCTCTTGGACTTGAGTTCCCTCTCAAACGCTCTCTTGGACTTGGGTTCCCTCTCAAACGCTCTCTTGGACTTGAGTTCCCTCTCAAACGCTCTCTTGGACTTGAGTTCCCTCTTAAACGCTCTCTCTCGACTTGAGTCCTAACTCAAACCCTCTCTCGACTTGAGTTCTAACTCAAACACTCTCGGCCTCCGTAGACTTTTTTTTTTTACTTTCTTTTATCACTCTTATAAAATTGTATTTTTGCTATCTTTTACTTTTAACTTTGATAAAGTCTTATATTAATAATACACCTCATGTTTTCTGGAGTAATTTACGGTTAAATTATACGCAGATTATTTTATTTTCATTATATTTATCTTCAATGACTTAGCCTAGCCTCTCAACTCATTCCTTGTAAAACCATTTAGATTTAAGTTCTGTAAATACTCCACAAGCTTTACCTTCCCAAAAACTTTTGGCTTTGTTAGATCCCTTTATTTAATTTCGTAGAGCGGTGCACCACTCTTTAAATAAGCCATTGTGTTGAGCGGTGCACAACTCATTAAATAAGCCATTGTGTCGAGCGGTCGGTCGCATTAACTCGTAAAATAAGCCTTAGTGTACTTTTTTAACTTAGATAATATTTTTTTATCCTTGACCCTTGACTTAAAGCTTGAAGGCTTCTCTTAAGCACTTTATGCTCTTAAACCTTGGCTGCTTTTCTTAAGCAGAAAAACTTTGTAAATAATTTATTTTAATTTTAACGGGTTTTAGAACAGGTGCGGATTTACGACACCTAAATTAAATAAATAAGCCTTCGTAAACTTTAAAAATAATTCCTTGTGGAGTATGCGTCATTGAATGTGAACGATATCCCCTATGTATGATTGAGGAAGTGTGTAGGGTAGGTTGATGAAAGGTGTATGAAAGATCAAGGTCTTATTTACAACCTCGAAATTTTTCTAGTTATTTTTTTTTTTCTGGGGTCTTGGGGAATCTTAGTTTTAATTGTTTTTAAACTTACTGTATCACTGTAAATACTCATTTAGCTTAATTTTTTGTTGATTAATGCTCTCTTAATGCTAAATAAGAAATTTTTTTCATTGTATTCAAAAATTTTCCGGGGTTTTCGGGGTAATGTAATGTGTATGTCTTTTATATGTTTTTTTACTTACATTTTTGGATATTATTAACCTGAAAATTTAAGCATTCGTCCTCCCTAGGTAGCTTCATGGTCATTTCTTGGAGGCTTAGCAACGGCTTTGGCCTTTTTACCTTTTAATTCATGTTATATTAAATCTTTGTTTACTTTTGTGATGTCAGTTAGTGGCAACCCTAGTTTTATTTTTAATTTATTGCTGGAGCTAGTTGTAGGTTGTATAGGTAAATCACATCGACCTCATTCGATTTTCTTTTTAATAATTTTCTAATTTTAAAATGTAAATTATCTGGAGTTGACAGGAGCCTGGTGGTAGAATGGGCAGTCTACGTTCAGAGCTGAGAGCAGAAACATCTCTGGGAAGCTTCATAAAAGTTTATTTAAAGGGCAGTTCCCCTTATTCTTGAGTTTTAAGTCGGCCTCTCTCCGCGCCGCACCCTCACCTAGAACACCTGGAAACCTTGCTGCTTGAGCTGCACAAGCCTGATGAAGATTTGACGCTCCTCGGCCCACCTCCACGGTCGGAAGACAGAAGTCCTCGGCCCTCCTCCTACGGCCTGAGGATTGACGGTCCTCGGCCGTCCACCACCGTCTGAAGACGGATGCCCTCGGCCCTTCTCTACGGCCTGAGAGTTGATGGTTCCTCGGTCCTCCTCCACAGTCTGAAGACGGACGTTCTTCAGTTATTTATTCCATTCTGCGTTCATCTTCAGTATTTTCCGCCAGCTTCACTGGCATTAGTGATTTGAGTAGCTCCAGCTTTTAGGTTAGGATCTTTGTTAATAAATTCTTATAACTCGTTCCCTTGTCAATTTCTTTTAATAGTGCTCCCCTCCAGACTGAAAGTTAGGTAGGTGAGTGCTCAGAGTGACTTTACAGTTTTGTGGATCCTACCCAGGAAATTGTAACGTTACACATTCTCAAGGAGCTCCCTTCAGGAGGATGGTCTGATTTAACAAGATGTTTTATTTCTTCGGCTAATTTGTGTACAAATCTTCTACTTAAGGTGTTGGATGGAAGATGATAGAGTTTCCCATAACAGCATGCAGAGTAACACACACACTGCATATTATTTTATTGCTTTGCATGTTTGTTGCTGACGACGATAAGGATGCTCATGGTGTGAACGAAATACGGGTTTGTTCTCGGGTTGCTGAACGAGTATGTTATTCAGTAGTAATTCAATTGAAATAAACAATTGGCCAACTCCTTGATAGCGTTAGTCTAAATACACAATCAATAGAAAAATCTACAGAAATGAAATATCACCAATGTTTCAGACATTTTATTAAACTTTTTCTTGAGAGAGACTTGACAAAGTCTAGACCTGCAAACGAATGAAATATAAAGTCGTTAATCATAGCCTATACGTAACGGTACAATAACGGAGGAAATTTTAATAAACATTTGACACTTAACAGCACTCGCGCATTTCGCGCCCACCGCCGCCGCCGACGCCATATATTACGTCACGGGAATAAACTGGGTTTTTCAACTTTCCCACTTTTTCACCTGCGCACACTCGCCCCTTTAATTGAATGTCAGTGTTACACCGCAACAACCTGTAGCTCCATCGCCCATACATCACGTCATGTACGCACGACCATACACGGCCCAAATGTGGGGCACGCCGAATAAAACAGATGGCAACTTGAATAGCGCCGAGTGGGTGAGAGGTGGAGAGAGCCGAGAGGGCTGACGAACCACTCATTGAAAACTTCTGGCAATGCGAGAAGTGGCGCTCCAAATACGATATTTTACGAAAAACATGGTCAGCTTTTTAGGAAATAGATTCAATAATAAAAAAAAAACCGCCATCCGCCTGCTTCCTTTTGAGAGAAAAAAACATCCTTACTGTTAATTTTAAAAAAAACCATCAGTATTTAAAATAAAGGAAACGAGCCAACACTTTAACCAAGTCGCAATCTATTAAGATGCCGCCGATTGAAACTATATGTATATATATAAGTATGACAGCGCCGCCGCCGTTGAGTCCGCGGGAGGGACCAACGTTACATTTTATCAACAAGACCGGTCACACATAAAAATAAGTTATTACGTATCGCGAGTCACTTTATAATCGTATATCACGGCTACCAATATACGCGCGGAATTTATTTCTAAATAAACTATCGATGGCCGCCCGACCGAGAATGATAAACACACTACAGTGACGACTCCGGAGTGGCGCAAGGGTCGAAGTGTCGGCGCGGGAACGTAACTTTGTGTGTATAACGGAGGCGCTCATCGCAAAGCGCCCCTAAAGTGTTTCTTATTCATAGAATTTCGGAACTCCAGATTGTTACCTACTTACTGACACCTCGTCTCACGTTGCTTTCCACATCGAGCTAAATTCAACTGTCACGCTACAAAATAAGGCTTAAAATACAATTTGCAGTAAGAACCGAGTCAAGATGTTTTTGTTATGAAAGAGACTTCAAAAGCAATTCAACTTTTCTACTTAGAAATATGTTTTTGATGAGCGTGTTTCTGTATATGATCGCTAAACGTTACGCAGTGTCGCCCCCTGCCGGCCCGGGCGCTCTATTACATATATATATATGTTGCTGTTTCACGGAACCTCTCATGTCACTACACTGGTAGGTGTAAATATTTAAATCTGACTCCTCTGACTTTACTTAACCAGAACCAGCGGCACACTAACATACCAAAAACCATCTTGCCGTAGGTACTCGTAAATACGGAACTAAACACCCACCTAATTTACATGTAATCTCATACGTCCGTCAGCATCGGAATGCGTGCTATATACCTAGATATAGGTGAGCCAGATGCATAAGAATTAAGTTCCATGGATTCACCTGTATTTGAGGAAACGACGAGAACTACGAGTACGTACACGTCAACACGTGTCGTACGACATTTTTGTAATGTAACATTAAGTTAAATAAATAAGTTGCCACTAACTAAGTTGACCAAACTGCTTCACAGAACTGCAACAGAACAAATGTTTTTTTAAAAACTTCAACAACAACATAATCACGCCGTGGTCGTGGCAGGAGTGCTCGACTCCCAGTTGATACAAACGTCACAGTCCACAATAATACAAATGGAAATTATAAAATTTGTAGTTTCCCTCAGGATCGGGAACGTCACAATTTCGTATAAATCCATCGGAAAGTTTAATTAATCAGATGCCATTAACGAATATTAAAAAGTAGCAGCCGCCGCCGCGCCGTGAGACCGAGCTGACGGAATACATGCACACAGACTACCGTCTACCTACATCATTACATCATTGTTTATTGATCATCTCCGTGTCGGTACAGAAGTATAAATAATTAATTGTAATGGAATATTAGACCACTCATGGCCGTAATAAGGAGGAGCTCGTGGCTAAATAATAACAACCAAACGAGTCGATGTTCAAGGTTAAGCCGCACCTGCCAAGTCAGTCCGTGGATGGGTGATCATTATATACTGTGGTTCCTCCGTGCCTCGGAAAGCACTAACGTAACGGAAGCTGACCCCTACGTCGTTGTAGGCAGGTGATGATGGCCAAATAAGACAAACATTGATCACCGCAGCACTTTGTGATTAGTCGATACGAGTAGTAGCTCTATATGTAGCACTGTGTTCCTACATATGGAGTAATGAACAACGTTTTACGTAACTAAGTTATCCATGGACACTTCAAGTTGGTGCCAATCCTCCGGTCAGCTGCGGACAGCGGACCGTTAGAGGCACTGGGAGAGCCTGAACGGCTGTTGGCAAAAAAACAAAAATATTAAAAACTTAACTGTGAACGCTGTCGGCGTTCACAGTTAAGTTTTTAATGTTTGCCGTGCCGTCTGCCGATCAGTATGTTAAAACGCGAAAATCTCGAAAAAAATCAGACGGGTTTTTATACGGTTTTAATCAATAGACGGAGTGATTCATGAGAAAGGTTGAAGTGTATAATTCATTGAGGTTTTATGTATATTGGCTGGAATATGATGATAATTGTTGAAGATGTCGAAAATATCATGTCAACTGGGAGCTTTACTGGCTTGCGTCGCGTAAACTTCCAACTTGAAAGATAGGAAAGTGGTGTACTCCATAGGTGCTGGTGTTCGCTAGTTGGCTGTAGCACACGGGATTAATCCGTACTTTAGTGAAGCAGTTAAATATAAACGTGTGACTATAGCTTCCTCTCTGAACTGGAGTGCGAACAGAACACTCGCCCGCGATGACTATTTCATGGCGAAATATTCTCTACACGAACACACGAACAGACGCGAACCGTGCGTGTGTGGGTGGACTCACTGGTTTATTTTCAATTAAATTTTTGTGATTGAAATACCGACAAAAATAGTAAGAGTTTAGAAAAAATGTGAGGTGTTACTCTGGAAGCTACGCTCTTCTTGATGTTATTATTTTGTATTTACAAGAAGAATAAAGTTTGTCTTATCGTTGTTAAGATAATGTACAATATTATGCAGGCAATCATTAGAGTTGATCAAGGGGTTTCTTTGTTTCAACCACTTGTTTGTATGAGGCAAACGGTTGACGACACGCTGTGCTTATAACAACAGCTACATTGACATGTTCCCGCTCCCGCAGGCACCACTCGCGCTACAAACAATCTCGCACAACTTACTATTGTACCTTCATTACTACTTTTGGGGCCCTACTTGCTCGAAAGTAAGTCACTAGCCCATAGATAAGGTCACGTAATAAGTCGTTTAGCATAAGGTGGGCCCTCACGACAGTGGGGGTGAGGGGGGTGCCATTAGCGAGCCTAAACTAGAACGCGGCAACTTGTTGAGCGAGCACTGCCCGACAGTGTTTGTGCGCATCTGCGTGCGATAGTGCCGGGGGCGGGGAGGGGTTGCATATTCACTATACTTACTAGATGATGACTAACACGATAAGATATCATTAGGTTTCCAGTAGCAAGCTCGTGTTTAAAATATTCTGTGCGCAGCTGTGTTTGTCAAGCTTCAATAACCTGGGTGTAATTGGGAAGTTAAGATTAGCATATTGTGTACATTGATAACGTATGTAGTTACACTTGTTAAATAACACGCTTGAAACACATTGCCTCTATACATTCCTGTGATTATGTAACGCGCGACCATCGCGTCGTCGGCGTCGGGCGATACGTAACTATACACGTACCAACATCATTACATAAATATCGAAACTACGACTCATTGTTGCTTGCTTGTTCAGTTCCGTTGTACAAACATTCCTTTGAGTGCTCAAAAATAAGTTCATGCAATCGCAACCGCGGGAGAACATAGTTATAAAATAGAATTAAAGTGCGCTCCTTAGTTCCTCAGCAAGAGTACATAAGTATGCGATAAAGCTCGCAGCTCTGAGCTACTCGTAGCATAAACTCTTTGTCGTAGCGCTGCTACGAGACTACGCTACGTAAACGCGTTAAGGCCTACGCAGACCGGGATGGCATGGCAGTAGGACATAAATTTCCATGCTTTAAAATGAAGCCGTTGCATGCCGTGGCATCGAAAGGGATTTGCATTGAAAGACGCGCCACGGTCGTATTTCTATATCAATAGGTTTGAATGTCCATTGGCAAAAATTAAAATCCGATGCCATGCCGTCCCGGTCTGCATAGCCCATTACGATGTCTAGGAAATGAAAAAGTAAGAGTGTAATCAAAATCAAAAATCAAAGCAAACAAAGATGAAAATTAAATGTAGCTACAGTCCCAGTCACAAAACATAAAAACTGTGAAAGTACTGTAGATGCCCATTCCCTAGCGTAGATCTCTATGGAGAAGAACGGGCAAGAAACTCCATGGACACTCTTTTAAATCAAAATCTTGGTTACATCATTCATGTTGAGATTGTATATTATGTGAGAACAATGTAGCAAGAAGTGCACGTTAAAAGTGTCCACAGTAAAAACAAAACAAAAAAAATACAATTCAAAAAAGAAAATAATTCATTCAAATAAGCCATGGCAACTAAGAGATGACCAGTCACAACTGATAGCGCCCGTTCACGAACGTGACGCATGGATGAGTACCATTCAACTCAACCATTTTGAAGGGAACTAAATGATCCGATACATGCGCCACCATCAGCGAGACATTTGAGTGAGCATGACATACTCTCAACCGCCAGGGCACATTCAAGAAAAGATGTAGGTTTCCAGTGAATGATAGCTTTCTAGTACATACTCGTAATACTTACACAATATGGTCTATGCGATAATTTAACACTAAGATTGAATTTATACAATGCAAAGATAGTTGTACAATCTTCAGCAGCTCCAACAATACCATTTAATGCTATCAATTTATGCGCGCTGTCCTTGTGGAGCAGGACCATCATTGAGCCAAGCATTTTTATCAGCGATATAATCACTCAACTTGTAATATGCTTGCTCACATAGTGTGCGTTTAATGCATGTTTTAAATTTCGTCTCATTCAGTTCAAGAATACTTTGTGGAATTTTATTATAGCATCTCAAACAGTACCTCATGAAATATGAGTCTACTTTAGCGAGTCTAAAGCCTGGCTGAACTAGTTGGTCACTATTTCTAGTACTGTAATTATGTCTGTCACCTCTTTTACCAAAAAGGTGCAGATTTTTTCTGACGTACGAGTACATTATGTTTTCGTAGATGTATTGACAATGTACCGTCATGATTCCAATATCCTTAAACAATTCCCTTAGAGAATCGCGCCTACGAAGATTATATATGGCTCTGATGGCCCATTTCTGCAGAATAAATAGACTCAATATCTGCAGCCCGTCCCCATAGCAAAATGCCATAAGACATTATATTATGAAAGTAACTAAAATAGACCAGTCTAGCGGTATCTACATCACCATATTGACGGATTTTGCTAATGCCATATGCTGCTGAACTTAACCGCCCCGCAAGAGATGTTAAATGAGAACCCCATTGTAGCCTTGAATCAAGCGTAATCCCCAGGAAAACCGTTTTATCTACGCATTCAAGTTTCTCTTTATTCAATATTATATCACAATCACTACTTTTAACATTCGGGAAAGCAAATCTTATGTATTTGGTTTTTCTTTCATTTAATACCAAATTGTTTGCTGTGAACCAATTTTGGACCTGAAGTAGGGCATTATTCACGTCATCTAGATTTTGGGCCCGAATATTTATCTTAAAAATTAGGGAAGTGTCATCAGCAAATAACACCATATTTTGTGGTTGGTTTTTTAATAAATAGGGTAGATCATTTATATACACTAGAAAGAGGAAAGGACCCTATATTGAGCATTGAGGAACCCCCATTTTTAAATTTAACCCCTGTGAATTAACACCATTAATTTGAACATGTTGTTGTCTATCATTCAAATAAGATTTTACCAAACTAAGTGCAAGTTTACCCAGTCCGTAATGCTCAAGTTTCAAAAGTAATGTGTCGTGATTTACCCAAGCAAACGCTTTAGAGAGGTCACAAAAAAGTCCTATGGCGTCTTGGGACTGTTCCCACGCAGTAAATATGTAATGTGCTTTAATAAGGTTACACCGGCATCAGCTGTACAACGTCCTTTGGTGAAACCATACTGTTGATCATGTAAGATTCTGTTGGTATTAAAATGATAGAGCATTTGATTAAACATTTTTTTTTAAAAAACCTTGCTAAAAACTGGTAACACGGATACATTTCTATAATTATTAGTATCTTTACTGTCCCCGGATTTGAAAAGAGGTATGACTTTACTGTTTTTCATTAAATCAGGGAAAACTCCTTTGTCTACACATAAATAAAAAATTAAAGCTAAGTAAGGGGCTGTTAGTCAAGCGGCGATTGGCGGCGGCGACCTCTCGCGTCCGGCCCTGGTGCAAGCCATGGTCCGGAGCGAGACGGAATGGGACGCCGTCACCTCCTTCTGCGAAGCAGTAATGCTAGAGAAGGAGGTGGCGGAACGTGAGAGGTAGAGAACCTCACAGCGTCCCAGCCGCCGCGGGAGACGCCCCGGGCGTCGGGGGCAACCACGTGGCCCCCGGCCACCGTAGGCGCGGGCCTGTGGACGGTGGGCTATGGGCTAGCTCGCCGTCCGTCCGTCTCATGACGACAGGCCGTGTCGACGGCGCTTTCGTGGTCCACGCGCGCCTCAAAGAGAGTCAGCAAAAAGGAAGGGGTCCGCAAGGACCGATGCCTGCCGGGGTTGCGGGACTGTTCGAAAGAGATACCGTGGCCCCGAAACACAAAGGGCGATGAAGGAACATGGATGGGTTTTAGTCAGTAAAAGTCTGACACTCCCTCCTGCTCCGCCCAGAGCGGGAGAAGTCATTTGATGATTTCCCATACAAAAAAAAAAAAGGGTCTATTAGTCTCAAGTATGGATGTACAAAGTTTGACAGACATTCCCCGTAGATCTTTGGGTAGTTTGATTTTTATTTGCCGGAAAGCTTTAATAACTATCATAATGTGTTTAAATTTAAATTCAGCCGGGCATCTAGACACAATAGGCCTTTAATAAACCAATTGAGAGTTCAGGTGAGGAAATAAGAGCCTCCGTAGTTTTTATTGGTATATCGGTAAAGAAATTTACAAATTCATGAGCTACTTCCTGATTAGAGCTTTTAAGACCACATGCTGTATCTAATGTGTAGCTAGTGTAACGTACTTTCTTCCTGTTAGTCTCGTTATTTGTGACCTTAAACCGGAGGCCCCCGGTGATCCCGAGCTCTCCGAGATCCACCGTTTCCTTCGCCTTCGCCAGCAAGTCGCGGTAAGACACGCCCCTCTTTTCCGCTTCCGGCTGTAGTATTATCACTACAGCCGCGGTCTTCGGGGAGCGGAGCCTAGCCGCGATCTTTCGCGCCTTGTGCTGGCGCTGCCGCTCCTCATTTCGGGCCTTTTTGGCCGCCTTTCGCCCCTTCTTTTTCTCCCCGACCACCTGCCATCCGGCTTCAGCCGAGGGAGGTGTAGGGGGCTGGGAGGGCGGTGGTGACGGCGGCGGTTGCTGTGCCACAGGCACTGGCCCATTCGCCGTAGGCACTGGCGTTGGAACAGTGTCCACCTGAGCAGCTGCCTTGCCCTTCCCCTTTTTGGCCGCCTTTTTAGCCGGTGCCGGTTTCGCCGGAGCCGGCTGGACGAGCGCCACAGCCCTGCCGGAGGGCTGGCTGGACGGCCCGGGTGCGGTAGCCGCAGCAGCCGCGTAGGAGGCCGCCTTCGGGCCCGTGGCTGCCTTGCTTGCCGCCAGGGGGGGACGCAGGACAATTCCCTCCAGGACGGAGGACCGCGCCTGGAAGAAAGCCAGCTCCTGCCGAACCAGGTTTAGGACCTAGTTCTCCACCGGCGCAGGCTGGCTCTGTCGCTGCTGCCGGCCCCCATTATGAGGCGCCACGCGGGAGCCAGCCTCACGCAGACTGGCCAGGTCTGCGTGGAGCTTGGCGTTCTCCTTTCGGAGATCCTCTGTGGCGGCCGTCAGGCGGGCCACCTCCGCCCGCAGCTTGGCCAACTCCTCTCCGCCTATCGGAGAAGGAGGAGGAAGGGGTGAAGGCCCTGCGAAGTTGGCCTCTGCTGCCGCCAAGATGGAGGCGGACGCCGCGGGTATGGCCTTGAGTTTTGAAGATGTCTTCACCTTCAAGGCCACGCCCCTTATCGCTGCTTCCACCGCCTTTGCAAACCTGGTCTTACGCTCCGCCTCGGAGCCGCCAGGTGCGCCCGCCTCGTCGCCTGACCCGGGAGCAATGTTGCCCGGGTGGCGCCCCTCCTTGGACAGCTTTGCTGACCTTTCTGACCTCGCGGAGGTAGAGAGCCCTCTCCCCTTGCCCCGGATCCCACCACGCTTGTTGGTGGGGATTTTTCGGGCCGAGGCCTCCTCATCTCCGGATGACGACCCCCGGTCGCCATCCCACCTGGGCCGCTTGCGGAAGAACTTGCTGTTCTGCGCGGTCGACCCGGCCCTCGCGCGGCGGGAGCTCCCTGAGCCTCCCGTGCTCGCATCGCTGGATGCGACGTCGGATTCCGACGCCGCATCCCTCCTCTCCTCTACTATGCCGTTGCCGGCGGTGTTATTTTTTGTTTTTATAAAATCTTCCATTACTGATCCCACGAGTGTGGGGGAAATAAGGCTCAATCTAGGCAGAGACCCCTGTACCTAGAAGGGCAGATTTTGAGTATTTATTACTCGCCAGGGGGTCTGCAGGTACCCTGGCTAGGAGCGCACTAACGACTGATTCGTTCCATGGAACACCCGTCAGCCATACATCCCCTCGCGGTGCGTCGCCGCTTGGGATTCGGGGTAACTTTTTAAAGAGGTTTTCTACCTCGCGGTCCGGGCGGTTAAGCCAAGACCCTCGGTCCCTATCGAAGCCGCGAGACGTGATCCACAGCACTTCGACAATGGGATTACGAGACTGACGGTGACAAAGAAAGACGCAACCCACTCTGTCTGCTCGGAGGCAGGGTGAGTGCACACCGAGCCCGCCCTCACTCCTCTGCTATGCCCTCTGCTGTACAGAGGGTCACGCAGAGAAACGCACCGGTGGTCCTGGTAGGACCCCACCCATGTCAGAATAATAAGCCGCGGCAGTAACACTCCCCGAGGGATAAAAGGAAATTCTCATTTCCTCTCATTCCCCGAAGAAGGATACTGCCGCGCCCAGGGTGCACCGGCCCAGCAGCTGCTCTTCCCTCCAGACGTATCGAGAGGGACCAGCAACCGCCAGACACACGTGGAGGACTTCTGACATCGCACCCCGTTTTTGGAATACCTTGATTACCATTTTGTTAAATTTTAGTTTCTAAATTGGACTCTGACGACGTAATTGAGTGTAATTATAGCGAAACATCAATCGCTGAACAAATTCATTAGACATAAAGGGGGCGGTGCGATGCAGTGCGGTGGGGAGGGGTAGGGGTGCACTAATCACGCGAACGCTTTTTATAAGAGCAAGTGGAAGCCGAACAATCTGCGATTTAAATTGGTTCTACCGTCTCGTAGCTACGGGTACATTGGGTACCAACATACTTTTACTAAGATTAGTAGTTAGTTAAGTTTCCTTCTCTGCGAAACAATCCTTTTCTCCTTTCTTAATAATCTTTTAACTCAATAGTTGACCACTGAGCTAATGTGGCTCCACATACTAAGCTTTGTGAAATGTTTCATTACACAAAGTTATCAAGTCGCACACACACGAACTGATCCCGCCCCAGGGGCATCCGCTCAGAGCGAGCAGCAGCTCGTGGTACAGTGGCACACAGCGCCTTGCGCACAGAGGCACGACTGTACCGACGCGACGCAGACCAAGACGTTACTTTCTTTGAGACGGGAATGCAGCGTGGAATATATACATGTGGATATGTACAGATAATTAAAATTGTGGAAACTCGATATTTGTCATCAGGTATTTCTTAAAGCTTTGATGAGAAAAATATTTCACTACTTGTTCTAACATCGATAAGCAATCAATTTAAAGTGGACCCGTGAGCGTTTTGTTAATCTTATAAAAGTGACAGCAACATCGAGCTGGAGCTCCTGGATTTGATTCCCGAGCCAAATAAAATCGTATTAGATTTATTCGTCACTGACCTGCCTGCTATAATAATAACATTATTATTAAGCGACCAATTATTTTTTTCGAAAAAATTTTCAGTCCTTACCAGATCAGTATAATCCATCAGGGGGCCGTGGTGCCTCATGGCGACATGGAGAGAGCGACTGTCGCAACCCCGTGCAGGGCACGCCACAATAGTGGCGGTAAGTCCCCTCTTTGAGGAGTGGCTTGAGAGACGCCACGGCGTCCTCACCTTCCGCCTGACGCAGGTCCTCACCGGACACGGTTGTTTCGGGAGGTTCCTGCACCGAATCGGGCGGGAGGAAACGCCCGGGTGTTTCCATTGCGAGGATCGACCGGAGGACACGGTGGAGCACACGGTGGAGGCGTGCCCCGCGTGGGCGGAGCACCGCCGTGTCTTCAAAGCGGCGATTGGCGGCGGCGACCTCTCGCGTCCGGCCCTGGTGCAAGCCATGGTCCGGAGCGAGACGGAATGGGACGCCGTCACCTCCTTCTGCGAAGCAGTAATGCTAGAGAAGGAGGTGGCGGAACGTGAGAGGGAGAGAACCTCACAGCGTCCCGGCCGCCGCGGGAGACGCCCCGGGCGTCGGGGGCCACCACTATGGGCTAGTTCGCCGTCCGTCCGTCTCATGACGACAGGCCGTGTCGCGCCTCAAAGAGAGTCAGCAAAAAGGAAGGGGTCCGCAAGGACCGATGCCTGCCGGGGTTGCGGGACTGTTCGAAAGAGATACCGTGGCCCCGGAACACAAAGGGCGATGAAGGAACATGGATGGGTTTTAGTCAGTAAAAGTCTGACACTCCCTCCTGCTCCGCCCAGAGTGGGAGAAGTCATTTGATGATTTCCCATCCGAAAAAAAAAAAAAAAAAAAAAGGGGGCCGTGGTGCGGAGGATTCGCAGCGAGTCGGCGATGTTTCATTTATAAGTTCATTTCGCGTGTTGTCGAGCACCGCGCGCGCGCCCGCTCGGGGTCGGCAGTCGGCTCGGTGCCACGCACCTGCTGTGAGCGACAACTCATTGCAGAGACATTACAGTGCAGTTATTGATATTCTATATATGGTTTCATGGTCACATTATGCAGAATCTACACGAATATTTTTAAGAGGAAAGAATGTTTGTAACGAATAAACTCAAAAACTACTGGACTGATTTCAAAAATTCTTTCACCATTGGAAGCTAAACTATTAGGAAGTAACATAGGCTATAAATTATATTAATATCATGCAAATTAACTAAGCTATCATAATTTTTGCAAACGAAGTCGCAGGCGAAGTGCTAGTTCATTATAATTTGATTTGGGTGCCCGGTTTAAGAGTCTAGACGCGTACCTACGCGTCGCGCGCGCTGAACGGATGCGTACGTCTCATACAAACTCGTTGTTTTCTAGGGGCATAAGCTGAATAGAGCTGAATAAGTGTGAATAGTCCCCTAAGGCTCATTTACGGAGACGCGGCGCGTTGCGCGTTTTTTTGTTTACGGAGAAGCGGCGCGTGCAGCGGCCCGCGATATCACACGTCCAAACACAAACGTATGGCAATGTACGATGTTGTTTACGAATACGCGGGGCGTGACGCGGCGCTTGGTGCGGCGCGTGGGGAGCAGCGGTGCAGGCGTTATGTCATCTTATCTTACTCGGTCGTAGCCGTAGCCCGACGGTTTAGTGACCTCCTTGTAAACCAGAGGTCGTAGGTTCGAATTACTCACTTTTTTTTTTTTTTTTTTTAATGCTGTTAGATTTCCAAAAATAATAATCGTGGTTCGTTCATAGTTCGATCCCGAAGTTCGATCCCCAACCGGTTCTCACTTTTTGTAACTAGATATTTTATTTATGATTTTTAAATCATTACAAAATATATTTTAATTAACTTGTATTTATTTTAGAATAACAGCGCCCAAAAGAACACCTTTTGTGTTCATCACCCACATCATCACATTTTGATCAAGGAGTCGGTTCTCACACATAATCGAACATCGTAACATTGTTATGGCGTGATGTTTCACGCCTGTAATTCCCAAAGGGTTAGGTAAAGGTGTACCTAATAATAATAATATAATATAATATATCATTTACTTCAGGTAACAAAAGACCCATCAAACGTACACCTACATTTTGCCAGTTATGTTGAAGTCCAAACCAGACTCCGGCTGCTACTTAGAAATTCCTGATATAATAATACAATAACAATTTGCCCAACCCGAGATTCGAACCCAGGACCTCATGCTCAGTAGTTGCACTTGCAACCACTCGACCAACGATGCAGTCTCTTTTATAATATGTTACTGTAAAAGCCCGAATATTGCTTAATCTTAGGTTTTACCACGAGTTGGTATATGTAAGAATTTATACAAAAAGGAACGATTTTTTCGGGCTTTTACCATTAGAATTTGGTACATACTAGGTTTTACCAGTGACGGTTGGTAAATGTTGGTTTTGAGAATAAAACAATGAGTACTTCTCATGTATTTCAATTAACTATCTGTCAAAACTTTACTTATTTATATGTGTCATAAGAGAGTAATTTATAATATTACTAATCAGTGAAAACCTTTTTTTTTTCAATTTTCACTTATTAATTTTTAATAACAAAAAAAAATCCTCCTCACAAACATAACCCTTACGTTGGCTAATCGGCACGGGTTATGAGACCATACGCGGAACACGTTTTGACATAATTTATTTCAACATTTACGAGTACTGTTGGTGAGCAAATGTACTGTAGATATTTGTGTTTGTGTGTGTGATGGAAACATTTATTAGCAGAAAAGCGGGACAAAACTATGTACAAGGCAATGACACTTGACAAATAAAACATTTCTTCTTGTTCCAAAAGTCATTTAAAAAATATATTTCTTAAAGAAAAGATGGCATCCCAGCCAGTCGCTAACATACCGGACCCCCAGTGGAACACTCCACTAACAACCGGTGGCTACTGGCTGGGAAGCAGCTTCCATTAAAACGAGCTTACGGGCCGGTCGGCGCAGTATGCAGCCCCTCGTGCGGACGTCTGCCACGCCGACCGCTCCGTCTGGCCCTGGGTAGATCGACACTATTCTTCCTAACGGCCATAAGCCTCGAGGAAGGGTAGGGTCAGCGATCAGCACCACGTCTCCCTCACTGAAACTGAATGTATTGGTGGAGGGTCCCCTTGCTCGGAGCGTGGGCGGGTACTCGCGCAGCCATCGTGCCCAAAACTGATCTGCCAGACGTAAGCTTCGACGCCAGTCACACCTTCTGTCCAAGTCTGCGTCTGTAAGCGTGCTGGTCCAAGGTACGACTGAAGAGGAACCCAGAATGAAATGGAAAGGAGTGATCGCTTCTGGTGAGTCGGGTGAAGATGGCACATACGTGAGAGGTCTCGAATTTATTATGGCCTCTGCCTCAAGGAGTAGTGTGGATATTACGTCTTCTTTTAATACTTTTTCGGCGGGACAGGCTCTCAGGGCTGTTTTCACGGTTCTTACCAATCTTTCCCATGCTCCGCCCATGAACGGTGATGCCGGTGGGACGAAACGCCATTCCATTTTGTGGTTTGTGGCGTATTCTTGCACTGCGTCGCCTTGTAACGAGCGTAGCTCTCGGGAGGCTCCGACAAAGTTGGTGCCATTATCTGTAAATATTGTTAAAGGCGATCCTCGGCGAGCAATAAAACGTCGTAAGCTCATAATGGCAGCATCGGATGAAAGTGAGGTGACAAGTTCTAAGTGGATGGCTCTCGTTACTAGGTATGTGTACAGCGCAACGTAGTGCTTTTCGTGGCGTCGGAATATTGTGACAGTGATAGCACCGAAATAATCTAGGCCCACGTGCGTGAACGGCCTCTTGTGGTGGTCGAGTCGCTCTTCCGGTAGATTGCCGATTTGAGGTCGAGCAGGTTGGCCCTTCCACCTTCTGCATTGGAGACAGGCTTTGGCTACGCTACGGATGCTGTCTCTTGCTTTGAGTATCCAAAATTTCTGCCTGAGCTCATTAAGGACAAGTTCGTTGAAACAATGTGCGGCGTGAATATGTTCGTGAAGGATAAGGAGACGTGTGACGTGATGGCGACCATCCAGAATTGCAGGCGATATGGCTCTCTCACTTACTCCTGGCGCATACTTTGTCCGTGAGTCCAGTCGCAGCAAGCCATCCTGGCCAAGAGTTAGCGCGAGTTTTGCTATTTGGTTGTTTTTGGGCACGGGCTGTGAAGATTCGACTGCTTTCAACTCATCGGGGAAGGTGTCTCTCTGAGCTCGTTGGAGTATCATCTCTCAGCTGTTATGATGTCCGCCGCGTAAAGTTGTGAAGGAAATGTGGTGCTGTCGATGTATATATTAGAATTTTGATCTATTGGCCGAGACAGTTTAAGCCGGAACAATCGCGCATCCTGGAGAACACGAGCGGTAGCGCGCAAAAGGCGCAGCCAAGTGCTAAAACGCGTCGCGTCAGGTACTGGACTCGAAAACAGAACGTCAAGAAGCAAACCCCACCAGCACCGATTTGAACTCGAGGTCTGGTAGAGTCTCCTCGATGTCAGCAACTCGCTCGGCCAAGCGTATGGCGGCTGCAACAGAAACGGGGGACCCGTAAACCATCGATGAGACTGTGTGAGGTTTAATTTTTTAGGTTTTGTGGCATCGTCGGCGACGTTAAGAGAGATAGGGTATCCACCTCCAGTTAGACGGGTTGGTGGTTTCTAATATCTCTCCCAACCTGTGCGCCACGAATGGTTTAAACGCCCGAGCATCACTCCAAATCCATTTAAGGACGGTGGTTGAGTCTGTCCAAAAAATGATCTCGGAGGGCTTAATTCGATGAGCTTGCAAAATTGTTTGCGCGAAACGAGAGTTGTAGTTCAATGCGTGGAATTGAGACCGGCCCTAAAGGCGACACGCGTGCTTTACTGCCGATTAGAGTCGTAGACACGGAGTTGTCATCGTAACTTAAACGCCAATAGGCAGCACATGCATAAGCTTGTTCGCCACCATCGGCTACTACATGCAGTTGGTTATCTGCTACATTTGTCCTAGTCATATACCCTCCCAGCCAGTCGCCAACATTCACCGTGTCTATAAGGCAAATCCTAAGATTTACCAAGTGAATGGTGGTAAAAGTTCGAAATGAACGAAGATCCTAGAACAGTTCGGACTATTACCATTAAGAGATGGTAAATCTTAGGTTTTACTGGAAAATCTTAGGATTTACCGTAGTTCGGGCTTTTACAGTCACATTACACATCGAAGAACGAAATCGCGGGCAACAGCTAGTCTACCATAAATGTGTTTGCGCGTGTGAGGCCGCGCCGCACAATGCGCCGCGTCTGCGTAAATGAGCACTTACTGTGTTACAGGCACGCATTCTATGCAAATACACCAATGTCTTCGTAAGTAAGTTTTCTTGGTTTTTCCACTCAAAAATATCTTTAACAATAGCATCTACCTTCTTCACAACTGCTAACAGCAGCAATAGTGTAACTTTATTATCATCATAGTTAACGAGCATCAAGAGCACACGGAGGGACACGACCGACAGCGAGCGCGAAGAAGACGCGTGAAACGGAGTTATTACTAGACGTTGTACAGTCATTATTAGGTTTCAATTGTTAAAATAATCTTGGATAAAACCACGCTCATGCACTCACAATTGACTGATTTTCACACATGATTTTTTATACGCAGCTTCATAAATATGCACAACAAAGCGATATCCTATCGTGTAAGTGATAGAATGATGGTTGACAAGAGAAAATGGAAGGAAAACGTGTTGCGCCGACCCCAAGTTACATCAGACAAAGGCGAGAAGATGATGACGAGCTGCGCTAAGTGGTGGGCAGAAGGTGTGACAGTGCAGCCTGATGTCCCGAGCCAGACGGCAACTGTGACGTGAATATCTGTAGCAGTAGACCGTACGTACCTAACGATTTTACAAGTAACTCCTTCGAAAAACTATAAATCAGTGGTAATGCTCTTATGTGTCGCTCTACACTGATTTATTTTTAGAGAGTCCATTTTAGTAACCGCTCTGAAGGAGTTTTACTAAAAATGTATCAGTTCTACAAAATCTATTATGGAATATAGGTTGTGTCCACGCATAGAAATTTTCCAATTAGTAGTTCTTAGTTATCTACGTATGTATAAGCATATTACATTTTGAGAATGTTCGACAGGTCAGGCGAGTTGCAGTAACATGGGCAAAACAGTGTTTAAACACTCCTGTACAAGCTCACACCCCTCCCCTCCCCTGCCCCTGACAGACAGCGGACATCCGCTAACTTGCCTGAAACTGCTTAAATAATTAGTCAGTGGTTCTGCTGCAAGTTTACAGTCATAAAGAGTGTTGTGATAGTGGGGCTGACAGTCTGCAGCCCGGGACAGGGGCAGCGCCCGGTGCGCAGCCGGCGAGCGTATTCCACAGCGCTTCATTTACCGTTTGGAATTACGAGTCTTAAAGTAGCGTACTTACCTTCGTTAGTGTGTATACACATACAGAAAGCAACATTAGATTGCTAGAGCTTTGTGTTACGCGGATGTGCGATGTTTCCAAACTGAACGTTATTCTATTAATACTTAACTAAAGGTGACTTTATATAAAACATGGTGCTATTAGAATAGATTAATCTACTTTAGTACATAATATTTCACCTTTTATGTCAGGATATTATACCTATTAAAAGACACATGCAACGGTACTCGTTTTAAACTGTTTGAACAAGCGTGTGAAGGCACTCGTGGTTATTAGATGAGGTGTACAGCAGTGTAGTGGGGTCGTGTGGTGGCACACAGTGTAATGACAGGCCGTGTTGTTGGTAGATCAGTATCGGTAGTACCGGGTATTGGTGGTTACGAGTGCACATACAAACACGACACCATCGGCTCGCCACCGCGCTCGTCTATTGCACGACACAATAAAATGGTGCCATCGGCGTTGACAAACACGATCTCATGAACACGGAAATAAAGTGATTTCTGTAACTATTGTAACTCATCGTTCTATCTATTGTACTCATCTCAGCGTGTCGATGGCGACCTAAGTTGAGCCGGTCCGGAATTCGACTAAGAGTTTGGTGCCTTCAGTAATATTCATTTGTAGCTGACCCGCGCAATTTCGTCTGCGTCACATGAGAGAGAGAGAGGGTTAGAGGGAGTGTGAGTCAACCTTACAAGATAGACATATGCTATCGCAGATTTTTTTTTAGAACGTTTTAAGAGGAACAATTCCTTCATACATGGTTGTTGCGTAAATAAATATCGCTGGACAATAAATATCATTATCGTATATAATTTAACCGTTTATGCAGCGCTCGCAACGGAAGCTCTCAAAAGAAAAACTTTTTTTCTGTTTATGCAACATTTATCATTGATGCTCCGCTCCTTTTAGTTGTAGCGTGATGTTAGATAACCTATAAGCCTTCCTCGATAAATGGAGTATCCAACACGAAAAGATTTTTAGGTAGATTTCGTCAGAAAAGATCTACCTATTGGTAGATACGTAGTGGGCCACGGTATCTCTTTCGAACAGTCCCGCAACCCCGGAGTCCCGCAACCCCGGAGTCCCGCAACCCTCCCTTAGATAAAATTATCTTCGATATGGTTTTTTGCTCTTGTCATAGTCAGCCTGTTCAAATTTGCGGCGGCCATTTTGTGACTTAGCAGAGAGATAAAGGAGGGTCAACAGTCCCCTAACTTTAGCAGAGTCTTGATCGACTGATTAGCGTTAACAGACGTTTATGAATCATGTTTTTTAGCATCGGGCCTTCAAGGAGCCTTCAAGGAGGCTCTAACTTTTTATGAATAAGGCTGTAAATGTCTAGATATAGATTTAGATTATGGTCTTTGGTACATTGATGGAACCTTTACGTTGTATCGTACTGATGTACTCACCAGTATACTGGCGCGGGCGCGGTCACAATAAAGCGATCGCTTGTCTGCGAGCACGTGCCGGGGATCGCGTGTCGATCGCTTCCCGCACCCTTTCGTTATATCAACACACGCCGACAAATGGTAGCTTCAATCGAATGGACCGGGTATAAAGTACGTCTGTGTATTTTACTTCAGCCTGTCTTCATCCACTGTTGATTTCATTGTTTTAGTAGACACGCATCTGTACCTACATATTACAAAAGTCTGGCGCCATTCAACGGTTTCGTCATCAAACAAAGTTGTCACCATGATTGCGGCCGTCTCTGTCACTTGTCTCGTACTCTAGTTACCGACAGTCTTTCATCTTCTGTCGATTTACGTTATTGGGAACGACGTTTTTTCGAGTGTGATAACAGAAGGCATTCATGTCTGTCATTGAGGTTTGGCAAATCTTAAAAAAAACATGACACAAAAGTCTAGTTTGTGAATAAAGTGTGCCGCATCCAGCTTATTTCTTCCACGACCACGTCGATCCCGTGATCTGTGCGTGTGCTGTGGGGTGCGTTAAGAGGCGCCCCTGACCTTGCCGCCTCCTAACGTCATCACACGCGGGGCACGCGGCGCGTGGAACGCAGCGTGGGGCACGCAGCGCGGGGCACGCAGCGCGGGGCACGGGGCTCGTGGGAACAACAACTAGTTCAGTGGCGGTTTGTGTAATAATGTTGTTTTAGATAACGACGGCGACCGCCCGATAAGGGGGCTATTTGTTCATACGCCGGCAGTGGGCGCTCCTATATATTAGGCAATGTTAACATCTACAAGATTACTTAAACGATACGCAAGTAAGATAAGTAATATTATTTAATAACCAGAAAGTTGGCAACGAAAAATACGTTTTTAGCGGCAGCCGGTGCGGCGAGGACAGGCACCGTTTTATAGCGCGCACTGAACTGGTGCACGAGCACGACAGAGTGTGAGTTTAAACAAATGTGAATGATTTTTGTATAATTTCATTAGCGCGGTGCCTGGCTCCTGGCGACTCGCCAGACACCAGGGCTAAGGTGGGGAGCACAGCATCAGCAGAAGGATCACTTTGTAAAAAACTGTGACAAGGAGTAGTCTCGCACTAGTTAGCTTTCTTTGAGGACGACGTCTGATGTTCAGACGCGTTACTTGGGTGGTAACCTACATAGATGTGATTCAATAATTCGGGTAAAAGTTATCCGTGACAGCGGGTGGCACTACTGCTGCATGACCGTCGAAAGATGCGACTGACGTACCTTTTGAGTGCACCTGTGCAGTGATGCCGGTGCGCGGGCAGGCTGGACTCTTGCCAGCACTGCGCCTTAAACAAATTTACTCTTGGCTTTAGGCGACGTAAGTGTGCCTAACGACGTCGGCCCCCGCCCCCCGCCTGCACCCCCGCCGGGGCACCGGACAATGTGCCGAATGATCACACTCCGCACGGTACCACTCACACTAAAGTTTGCACTAAGTGCTAGGCGAGATTTGTGGTCGACCTGTTTTTAGGGTTCCGTAGTCCTTACAAGGAACCCTTATAGTTTCGTCATGTCCATCTGTCTGTCTGTCTGTCTGTCTGAGGTTTTGCTAAGAGACCGTTAGTACTAGAAAGCTGTAATTTTGTAGAGGTGTGTATACGAGTATCAATAACACCAACGAAATGGTAAAATAAAATATTGGAAAATATATTTTTTTAGGGTAGCAAAAAATCATCCCCACTTCACACGTAGGGGACATCTGAAGTGGGGATGATTTCTCATCGTCTACCCTATCGTCTGGGGTATCGATGAATAGGTCTTTTAAATGGCTTAGGGGTTGCTAATACTACTTTTCGATTTAATGCTACATTCACGAAATATTAAACTTTAAAGTGAACATTTTTTTTCCAGTAGGGCGCCCCCTCACCCTCTAAGAGCTAAACTGCTCGCTTGAAAAATCTGGAAAAATTCATGATGATAGTACATTTCATGAACTTTAAAGAAACATATATAGCAGTTAAGATAACTTTATCAGTTTAGCAGTAATAGTCGTTGAACTTGGGTGTTGATAATATTGTACCACACACAAAATACTTAGAATAAATCCTATAAAGTGACTAAGATGAAGTAGTTGAAAGACTAGCATTGAAAAACAAAATTTAAAATAAAAACACTAAAAAAACATAATAAATTACCATAAGTTTCACAAAGCTGCCGCTAGATGGCGCTGTACCAACGGGTTCTTTCTATATTGTGATAACGGGCTACTACAAAACACTACACTGCGCGTGGCCCAAAACGCACTTGGTCGGTTTTTTTAAAACTTCTTGAAGATTTCGGGAAGTGTTTTCTGCATTACGATCGCTGTAATGTATGTTAAAGGAATACACAGTGCAGCGTTTCGCATACATGTATCCTTAATACATTTAAAAAAAATCTTGGTAATTAAACCTTACTTTATATTTTTTTCTGCTAGACGTTGACATTTTTCAAAATTAGATTCGAAGAAAAATTGTGACACCTTGCCAATTTGTTTTGTGATTCGCATATGAGACACGACGACTAATACGACGATTGAATACCTAGTCTTCTTGCGCCGTTGGAACCAAACGATGAAAAGGATCAACTTAGGGAGCCAGTCCTTGGTTTTTGGCGTTGTGCGTAGGAGATTATTGGTCCTTACGCGTAGATCAGACGTCATGAAGGGGTAATAAATTGTATTATACATCAAACATCAATTTTATTTATTTGATTTATACATCAAACTACTACCTACCTACTACCTACCTACTACATACCTACCTACTACATACCTACCTACTACGATGTTGGTGGCAGAATGGTGATTTAGGTGCCAAATCCTACAGAAATTAAATAAAAAAAATAAAAAGAAACAAAAATAGTTAATGTCCTATTCTCAGCCCTACTGAATATACACACAAAATTTCAAAAGAATCGGTCAAGCCATAGCCTTATATTACCAGCATGACCTACTGTTGTTCGTTGAGTAATGTATCGCTCGACATGTTTACGAGCTTTTCGATAACATTTCACAAAATGATTTCAAATTGTTATTGAGAACAAACGGAAAAGTTCCCGCGATGCAAACTGCTGCAAGTTGCGCGATATTTTAGGGATACTCGCTGTAACAGAGTACCGCGACAGGGAGACTCGCTGTAACAGAGCACAGCGATCGAGTGCTCGCTGAAGCGCGGATGGAGTTATTTACCGCCGCACTCGCATACGTTAAGAAGTTGGAGTGGCGTACGTTCGTACCCCGCACCCCCCGCACACCCCGCACCTTAGCACCGGGCCACCGCCCGGGCCGGAAACAACTAGTGCAAACTGCAGCGATACTAAGCTTAGGCGCTATACATTTTTACAACGCCTTCACTGTGTGTACACAAGTTAAGAGTTGTGCTGAACCACATGGACATTGGCACATTTTATTCTAATTAACATCTAAGCAAAAAAAACCCACATTTTGTTCTGGCATAAAATCGAATGGCTAATATCGGCAAGACGTTCTCGCATAGGGCTCCAACACTCGATGTAAGCTCTGTGGCGCGTCGTACTGTTCTTCTGGCTCAAATGTTGGAAGACGACAAATTGTTTTGACATAGGTATGTATAGTTCGTTGACTTGATGCAACGCAGGTCCGCGAGAAGTTGAAACAGAGATATCGCGGAGGGGGAGGGGGGGGACAGTCTTGCGTGTCGCGGGTGCACGAGTAAACTGTTTGATGGTGAATACAAATAGTCCTTCTCCGCTCGCGAGCACACAGGTTCCAGCAGAAGGCTCACCCGCTCGTGCGCTGTGACAGCAGCACCAACATTGACGTCGGCAGACACAACATCAACTCTAGCATTTACAATCACTACAGCTCTCTGTTGCTAAATGTTCTTCCTTCCCTACATTTGACCAATTATTACGGCGCGTGTCTTAGAACGGCTCCTCGCCTTCTGTGTGGACGTTCTGGTCCTTGGTGTGGATATAATCTAAATCGTATTAGGCGTGAGAGCGCACAGCTGCGCCCGGCGCCCGGCCGCGCCGAGCACGCCACCCGCGCATAATCCGCGTCGGCGCCGCTGAGCACTGTACACTGGCAGTAACTAGTTGACACGCAGTGTCTGGTAAGCCTGCGATTATTGTTGTATTGAGAAATGTGAAGACCTGCAGACCTACTGCAGGTCTGCAGTTGGCATTCATTTCTTAGAAGGTAAAATAAACTAATAGCAATTTAAAACCTACTTTCACGTAGCTGTGTTGTAAAGCGTCGGAGCACTTGTAGTAAATGCTTACAAAAATCTTATGGTATATCTGTATATACCTTAAGATTTTTGCTATCATTTACCGGTTTTATCCATTAATTACCGGACACCCTGTGGTGTCCGGTAATTAATGGATAACCTTGAAATGGCTTAAAGTAGAACTTATGGCCATTTAGAAAAAAATACGAAAATAAATCCATCATAAGTAGTAGTAGTAGTAGTAGTAGTATCTCTAAGCAAGTTCATTTATTATGGAAAATTAGGAATTAATTTGTATGCATACATGAGTGTCCAATAATTTTAAAATAATGTCGGTTTCAAAGTAGATTTGATAATGGTACAATTCATAATTGTATCTGCCATAAATAGTGAATTATTGCTATGTAGACAAGGAGGAAAAAATACTGAAGCAAAAAAATGTAATGTGGCCCCCCATTCATAAGCAGGCCCCAATTTTTTTTTTCAATACACTTCCTCGAAATCTGGTTCTTTTCGCACTACGATAAGGTTCAACATGCAATGTATTTCACACGCGTGCGTTCTTCTCATTTTCCAACACGTGTGCGGGAATGAAAATTGCCACAGGTATAGTTAATACCTGTACTTGGTGCAAATTGGTTCAATGCCTTTAGTCAGCGGTAATTGTTTTTTTTTTAATCTCAGCGAAGAGAAGCGTCTTTGGGGCCTTAATATTTTTTGAATATTTATATAATGTTTATAAATAGAATATCATCAAAAACCATGATTGGAAAAAAAAAAGTTGCAACTTTGACCCCCAATAACTCCGTAACTAGTAGGTTCCCAGGTATGGTGTAGAACAAAAAAAATATTGCAGTGACGCGACGGGGAGAACAAGTGCCTTTCGGTTTTGTTAAGAGGTTTTTTTACACCCTTTATAAAATTTGCGCAATCTTTTAACCAAACATTCAATATGATACCTAAATGAGAGTGTGTCGTATTCGTATATTACAACCCCGAAGTATTTATTACTGGTTTTGAGGATATAAAAACATGTTGACATGTTGACTGACCGATTATCACATTGATGGGCATAATAGAAGTTAGCAGTGTTCAGCTGAGAAGTGAATGTATTTTGTCTTGTCAGCATTTAGTGTTAGTAAATTGCTTTGAAGCCAAACAGTCAATATGATCACAAACTGGCATAGCTTGTGTTTCGAATCAACTTGACAGCTGATGTGATGCAATATAATACTGATGTCGACGAATAAACTAAAGATGAAATATCGTATCGTCGTGACACATGATGTTCTTCTACACTCTTCAGTGTAGAACAACATCCTGTGTCACGGTTACTATGAGGGTAGCAGTCGAGCTGCACTTCGGCACATCAATCAGTCGAATCGCAAATATATAGCTTGTGACTCCATCGAGCTCCGTGATGATCGTTGTCTAAAATTAAAAAATATTGTGACATTCATTGCCAATTATATCAAAGGAACCGATGCGGTTTGTTGTGGACTGATATCGAGCGTGGTATATCACATAGTAGTTATCAAGTAGTAAGTCCACACCTGCACCGTGGCGTCATTACATCACTACCCGCCATCACAACACAATTATTCACTAAACTCACGCAGATCGTGACCGGCGACTGATCACTTTCTATTATTGTCGTGCCTTTGTTGTCTCGTTATTTGTGACAGCTATTGTGCGTTAATCACATTTTAATTTCATGACAAACGTGTACAGTTTATTTTCATGTATTTATTTTAAATTCAGATGCCTGAAACGTATCTCCCGATAAAACACATTGTATGAATAACAATGTAAGCAAAACTATGCTGTTGCGTAAACTGTAACTCACAGATAAATGTAAACATTACGGTTTGCCGATTGCGCACAGTGAGGGGCCGCGCGATGGCCAGGAGCACCCCATCCTAACAGCGTGACATCGATGCCGCACCTCATGGACTTGTGGCGCAGTGATATTCTATTGCTAACGCCGAGCATTGTCACGCGACTTACGTTAATTTTTCATTTTAGTTGATTGACTATTAAACGCTGATATCGTAGTTTTAAACTACTTCATAGTTTGCTCAAGACTGCTCAAGACCCATCCATTTGCATTGGTTTAATTACAGTAATTTGTGAGGACTCGACAGCGTCACGCGCAAATTTTTTGCATCGAACCGCGTTAAATTCGCGAACTAAACGCGAATAATTCGCAATTATTAATAAACACTTGACGATCGCAAACTACAAGAGATATAGCTAAATAAACTTTACAGTGGATAGCTGAATAGATGTGTTATCTATTTAACCAAATTTCAAGATAAATAATTATAATTTGATACTCAATAATAATGTAGAACTTGAAAAACAGTGATAAAAACGGATATTTTGCTAATAAAATATTATTTTTGCTCAACAACTATTAACTTCTTAACCATTTTTTTATATCAAAATAAACTAGATTATATTTCCTTTCCAACAAGACCACAATCTCATTAATATCTTATTAGCATCATATCAAAACATTCATTACAACCTAGATACTCACTGTTTGTTTACATCTGGGTACTAATTTAGCCAGCCGCGATTGGACGAAAAAACAAAAAAAAAAACACAAAACCACTTGTTTTTTTGGTGTAAATAGTTAAACTATCTAATCACCACACTAATTAAACACTCACTGTAAGCTTTCACACACGTTTTAATCACTAAATCACGTATTTCTTCACACTTCACAATCACTATAGGTATTTATACCTACGCGTTTTCACAGGCGAAATACTGCAACTTTGCGATTCGAAACCTAATTTGTGTTATCATAATACGATAGTACAACTTCTGACGAACATTCAAAGGTATAACACTATATTACAATAACAAATACGTAACTCGTAAACACTTGAACCACTTGACTAACGATAACACGATGACGCAAGAAATGGCGCGCTTTGTTGACAATAATTTGTTACTATAATGTGACACTTGTTGATGGAATAGAGCTATGATTTTTGGTACGGAGTTGAGGAATATTATAGAGATGGGAAGTAAACTATCCTATCCACGAACAAAGCACGTTTAGTCGATTTTTAATTAATTTATTAACGGGGGTATTTATCAAATGTTTTGGGTCAGTTAGTCACCCGGTAGCTTTGTTAGTTTCAACAAGCGGGTCACTAAGTCAACCGGTAGCTGTTTAGTGGCTGCCTTGCCCACAAACAACTGAGCTGGTTAACAAAACAATAGTCAATCATGTGTCGGCGCGGCGCGCCCTGTGGTAATGACGGTAGTTGTGAACTGTCTTCAGTCGGGCGCGCGTCAACAAAGCGCCGATTAGTGCACACTCACGCCACGTGGCTGTGGCGTGGCCGTGGCGAAGCAGTGGCGTGGTGGCGGCGTGGCACAATGGCTCGTTAGCAGGTGCCCGCTGACGCATACACCGCTGCTCCGCTGCGGTCCCAGTGTAATTGTCTGATGAACATTGTTACTTCAACATGCACCTGAACTGAACCAAAAGTATGTTATGTACATAATTATACAATTACACATGTTTGGTTATATTATTTATATCTCTTCTTGTAGTCCATTGTAACGGCTCCTGTTCTGCCCAATGAAGTAATAACCATTGTAGGTACCATTAAGATAAAAATTACCTTGTTTCACTTACAATTACTAAAACAAAGGGTACAAGTTCAGTAAGATTACATCGTAATGCCTTTTTTTTTCTGATTGGAAATCATCAAAATGACTTCTGCCGTAGCCATTCGTGGCACTGCGTAGCGCGGCGTAGCAGGCGTAGCTCGCATGTCTACGGCTCGTAGCACATACGTCACCGATAACGTTATCGTATATTGTGGTGGAATGCTCATGTATACACCACAAGGACACTTCACAAGGTTGATAAAACTTATTGATATTATACAATCTTGCAGTACTTTGTCAGAAAGTCGTTTAACTTAGAAATAAGTGATTTTCTTAAGCCTGTAATAATCTCTCTGACACCAACTAGCTCTTATATCGCATGAATGCAAGATAACTTTTAACGAGCTACCACAAGTACTAGTGACCAGTGCGATGGGTGATTATTACTCCTACTAAAGTTGTGGTGTTCTCTCAACAGTAGTTAAGTAAATCGGTGTGGTGAGTGTACTTGTGGTTGTAAATCGTCGTTGAATGCAGCAATTCCCGCACAAAGAGTAGCTTAGTGTCGGCCAGTTGCGGACGGTGCGCGGCGCCCGGTGTCCGCCAGTGTGTCGATACTCGGGACACTCACCACTGAGGCAATTGCAGACGGTGCGCGGCGCCCGGTGTCCGCCAGTGTGTCTACACTCGGGACACTCGCCACTGAGGCAGTTGCAGTCGGTGCGCGGCGCCCGGTGTCCGCCAGTGTGTCGATAGTCGGGACACTCACCACTGAGGCAATTGCAGACGGTGCGCGGCGCCCGGTGTCCGCCAGTGTGTCTACACTCGGGACACTCGCCACTGAGGCAGTTGCGGCCGGTGCGCGGCGCCGGGTGTCCGCCAGTGTGTCGATACTCGGGACACTCACCACTGAGGCAATTGCAGCCGGTGCGCGGCGCCCGGTGTCCGCCAGTGTGTCGATACTCGGGACACTCAACACTGAGGCAATTGCAGCCGGTGCGCGGCGCCCGGTGTTCGCCAGTGTGTCGATACTCGGGACACTCACCACTGAGGCAATTGCAGCCGGTGCGCGGCGCCCGGTGTCCGCCAGTGTGTCTACACTCGGGACACTCGCCACTGAGGCAGTTGCGGCCGGTGCGCGGCGCCCGGTGTCCGCCAGTGTGTCGACACTCGGGACACTCACCACTGAGGCAATTGCAGCCGGTGCGCGGCGCCCGGTGTCCGCCAGTGTGTCTACACTCGGGACACTCACCACTGAGGCAGTTGCAGCCGGTGCGCGGCGCCCGGTGTCCGCCAGTGTATCGACACTCGGGACACTCGCCACTGAGGCAGTTGCGGCCAGTGTTCGGCGCCCGGTGTCCGCCAGTGTGTCGACACTCGGGACACTCGCCACTGAGGCAGTTGCGGCCGGTGCGCGGCGCCCGGTGTCCGCCAGTGTGTCGACACTCGGGACACTCACCACTGAGGCAGTTGCAGCCGGTGCGCGGCGCCCGGTGTCCGCCAGTGTGTCGACACTCGGGACATTCGCCACTAATGCAGTTGCAGACGGTGCGCGGCGCCCGGTGTCCGCCAGTGTGTCGACACTCGGTACATTCGCCACTGAGGCAGTTACGGCCGGTGCGCGGCGCCCGGTGTCCGCCAGTGTGCCGACACTCGGGACAGTCGCCACTAAGGCAGTTGCGGCCAGTGCGCGGCGCCCGGTGTCCGCCAGTGTGTCGACACTCGGGACACTCACCACTGAGGCAGTTGACGGCTTGTACTCGATCCTGCCCAGAAGAGTTATATGATCTCCTAACATAATATTTTGTTGTTCTTGTATTATTATTATAATTTTTTATTTTTTCATTTCCGTTCATCTTTTATGTAATTCATCTTCTTTCGTTTAATGTATTTTGATTTGTTTAGATTTTTGACCTTATCAAATTTACTGTATGTACCTACCTAGATTATAAGTGAATGATGTGGTCTCCTATAATTGGAAGCGCACACTAGACATGTATTTGTCCCTGATCTATGTATACCTGCATGTAATTGTGTAGTTTCTGTTGGAGATCCAATAAATAAATAAAATAAAATAATGTGAATAAGTATGAATAAAGAGTGGGTGACAAGGTATCATATAAATCGTACTGGTTGCTCTTAGAGTACATACGAGTGTCAGTGGAGTTGTTCTTGTTTCCGAATAGAGCGACAACATTCTTTCTTTCTTTCACATTTCATGACTAAGCTATAAATAAATCACATTAATATATAAGAAAATGATGTTATATTTAAAAAAATGTTAACGTTTTATTTTTCGTTCTAGTTTTGATGTGTATGATCTTCAAACCTCATACAAACAGGTTCGTCAAGACTCACTAGTGGACGATTACATAATACCTTAGCTACGCCACGTTAAGTTGAGACATGAAATGCCACCCTCAACCCAAGCAATGTTATCAAGTTGTCATTAATTACCAGTTAAACTGATAATTAATGACAACTTGATACCAAAGAAGAAGCTGGCGCATTATACTGCGAAAATCACTTGTCGACGCCCATCAATAAGGTTTTGTGCGTCGCGGACTGATCGCGGATTACCGCGTAGGGCCGACGGGTGGAGACGCATGGGGGCGCGGAGCGGGGCGAGTGAGTGAGTCAAGGTGCTGTCAGACTGAGCGTACTGAACTCCACAGTGGATTGCAAACACCGGACCAGCCCGCCGTCCGATCCGAAAGCCTGCCACGACGCACTGCTTATCGATGGCACTAACTAGAAGGAGATCAAATAGTGGCGCTCGACGAGCTCAGAGCTCAGGGCTCGTGAACCTGACATCCAAATGCGCCGCTGTCACAAAGTGTGCCGCTGTCACAAAGTGTGCGGATGTCACAAAGTGTGCCGCTGTCACAAAGTGTGCTGATGTCACAAAGTGTGCCGCTGTCACAAAGTGTGCCGCTGTCACAAAGTGTGCTGATGTCACAAAGTGTGCCGCTGTCACAAAGTGTGCGGATGTCACAAAGTGTGCCGCTGTCACAAAGTGTGCGGATGTCACAAAGTGTGCCGCTGTCACAAAGTGTGAAGATGTTACAAAGTGTGCTGATGTCACAAAGTGTGCGGATGTCACAAAGTGTGCAGCTGTCACAAAGTGTGCGGATGTCACAAAGTGCGCCGCTGTCACATAGTGTGCTGATGTCACAAAGTGTGCCGCTGTCACAAAGTGTGCAGCTGTCACAAAGTGTGCTGATGTCACAAAGTGTGCCGCTGTCACAAAGTATGCGGATGTCACAAAGTGCGCCGCTGTTACCAATTTCAACTTTTGAAAAATTTAATATTGTCGCTTAAAATTGTAGACACAAATCATTATGAATTATGACTCGATTGAGGCAACAGCCAAGTTTATTTAATTGAACAAAGACAGGCGTCTATTGTAAGTCAGTGTTGTTCCTGTAAACACGCGGGGGTGGGTGAGGGGTGGGTGGAGAGGGTCGTACGATATTTCTCCCCAATCGAACAACAACAACGAGCTTGTTTAATGTAACAATAATAAGGAAGACGGCTTTATTGTGAATACCTGTCGCATGTCGGTTCTTTTAAAACAAAGATAATATTTGTTGACGGTAAACTGTCATCCCATCCATTGCAACTGTTGGAACGCGACTCGAGGGCAGCATACTCCTGCCACGTGTTGTGCTCCAGGTGATGACGCACTTGATAAGAGTCAATATTATTGTATAGCGGCTATACACAATTTACACAATAACATTGAGTGTTATCACCAATGTCCGGTTCTGTGCACAAACTGCGGCTCCCTTCCCGTTTGCATAAAATTTTAAGACCTAATATAACTTGGCATACTTTTATTACTCCTAATTATATTTTCACATAACATCATTTACAAATAAAAGATAAAACCTTTTTTTTTAAGCATAATTTCTGTAATCATAATAAATCTTAAAATGTTAGACATTAGAATTGTTAAAAAAAAAAAAATACATCATTTTTTTTATGTAATTTATATCTTTATCATAAATTATATTAATGGTAGAAGCGAAAAACTCTTAATTCTTTATTTTTTAATTGATGCTTTTTAAATGAGTCACGTGACTACAAACGTGCCAAAATCGGTCGCTATGTTGGTAACGTCACAATGTTATAGGAATTGCTCAACAACAATACGTTGTGAATTTTCGTGAACTTTCAGTATTCGATTTTATAATGAAAAATATGTCACGGCAGCTGTTTCATACGATAACTTTGTAGTTAATATCTACAATAACATGTTGAGGTCGGTAAAACGACATTATCTGTCGTCACAACAACGCGGCAACGCCGCCTACTCGACTAGTACCTCTCTTTTGTTCTACCGTAAACTGTGTGATACAACGAATGGGAATTTTTGTTCCCACTAGTCCTACGCTCGCGTACTCTTCTCGTTCTTATAAACTCATTGAATAGTTACTGTCGGAAACATTGAATGATGCGTAGTGAGGCTAATATAATATTACTATTTACTATACTATTATATTATTATACTTAAAATGTCACTTACGGGATAATTTTCTTCCGTGATAATTGTTTATTTTTGAGCTCCCGATATTTCGACGCTGTTGCAAGCGCCATGATCGCGAGTTAACTGGAGCATGCGGGTGGATGGAAAAAAATGTTAGGAGCAGACAAATCTGTCTACTCTCTTTCTTTGTTTTTGCTACGCGCACTACTGGAACTCGACACTAAGTCACGGCAAAACACACTTACAGTATCACCAGGTTTTGTGGAGTCCTTATTATGTTGCCGGCTGCTACTTTTGAGCATACTCAATACAGACTGGATTCCACGTACTTGATAATTTGAAGCTCCTCTCGATTGAAATTTTTATAGCCACCAACGATTTACGGATTACCCAAAATTCATAAGAAGGATGTCCCATTGCGCCCAATAGTTAGTCAGATTGATTCTCCAACTAGTGACTTAGCGAGACACGTTTCAGTCACGATACAAAAACTGGTGGGCCACACTACATCTTTCGTCAAGGACTACCGCCATTTTGTGAGTTTGTTGAAGCAGACCAGGGTCGGGGATGATGAAATAATGGTCAGTTTTGACGTCGAATCCATCTTCACCAATGTTCCCGTACTGGAATGTATGGAAGTTATAACAAGAAAATTTCCAGAACACGATATCCCGATGGATTATGCCAAATTGCTGGAGCACTGTTTGTACAACAATTTCTTCTTATACAAAGGCCAGTTTTATCAACAAATTTATGGTGTAGCCATGGGTAGTCCAGTGGTACCTGTGGTTGCCAACTTGTGGATGGAACACATCGATGACCTGGCTATTTCAACATGTCCGGTGCCTATCAAAGTTTGGAAGCGGTATGTGGACGACGTCGACGACGTCGACGTCGACACATCCTCAGAGGTGGAATACCAAAAGTTGAGAGATGTTTGAACCATTTGAATAATATCCATTCGGCCATGCGTTTCACAGCGGAAGTGGAGAAAGATCGGACGTTAGCATTTCTTGAAGTTAAAGTCTTTGCAAGGAGTGATGGGACCCTCAGCCATTCAGTGTACAGGAAGTCGACTCGTACGGACTGCTACTTACCTGCCACCTCACATCATCACTTCTGTCACTAAGCCCGTGGTCATGTAATATATTGACATGCCACCTATGAAGGTAGGACATAAAACAAGCATAAACAAGCAATTACAATGATGTAATTGCTTGTTTATGCTTGTTTTATGTTAATTTTGTACGCCATATATTGGCAAAACATAGTGCACCCATTTTAGACGATATACTATCTGTAACCATTCCTATGTTTCGCAAAATAAATGATTGATTGATTGACATCACTCACAAATCGTGCATTTCATCTGTAGGACTCGGAACATCTGGCTAGTGAATTATCCCACGTTCAAAATGTTTTGCATAAGAATGGCTACAAAACCAACGTTGGAGAAGTAGGACATATGTATAAAACATATGCGAGTCGCCCGATCTTCGGTGGAGCATCAACCAACTTTCTTGCCATACCTTAGATAAGTAACGGACAAGATAGGTCGTTTACTTAGTAAATACTCGATAAAGACCTAAGTGTTTACTCCTCACAATGAAGTTGCACAAAGTCTGCGTTCCTCGAAGGATAAGATCCCGTACGAAAATCCATGGGGTGTATAAAATCGACTGCAGTTGCGGCAGTTCATACATCGGTTAAACGGAGCGAACTATCTCATGCCGCATCAAAGAGCACATAAAGGCTGTGAAAAACAATGATAAGCAGAAATATGCCACAGCTGAACATCTACTGCAGTCAGGGCCCTATCACTGGATCGAATTCCACAAGACACGTATTTTGTCAACAGACAAACATTACTTTCCAAGGCTGGCAAGAGAAGCGGTATGGGTAAAGTATATTTAAATGATAGATTGATATAATGATTGATTGTGTATTCAAAGAACACCCAAAACTGATAACTGATCGACTCGCGGCGAATGAGTCTTTTTGTTGTTAGCCCGAAAGGTGTTATGCGACTACTGATCGTTGACTTTAAAGCGCAGCGAATGAATAAAATATACAAATATTTTATTCATTCGCTGCGCATCGATGTCAGCATAAAATTGATACACATGCTATTGTACGGGTTTGCTCGTACATGCTCCCCGAGGAAAAGATATAAAAATACAAGTGATTAAAATGAGAAACAAATAATTACAATACATGATTTGATGTTAATCTAATTTCTTAGTGTCTCTATCGTTAACACACAAATTAGATATGCTTGTATAAGAACCTAACATAGGGGAGGTGGCTTTGTCTAACACTCGCGCACTAGTTACCACCTTCGCCCCTTCCCCAACACACGCATGTTGCGTGACACGCATGCTGCGGGCGTAACGGCCGCACGGCGAGAGCGCGGGGTAGCAGCGCGCGCGCGCGCGCCTCCACGCGAACACTCTGAGACCTGCTGCTACCACGGCGACCATACAGTAGATCGCGGTGTAATGATGAATGTCATGGGATGACAGACTGTCAATTGACAATCCGTTTTCTTTCATGATCTTGATTTTGTCCTCAATTGTTTTAAACTCTCGATCGCTCTGTGTGCTGGAGTCATTCAAGACATCTTGAGGAATAGACACGTTAATTACGTGATTTATGGATGCAATGACTGGTGAGTATAGGTTAGCGCTGATACTAACATCGCTCGTTCTTTGTTGATGAGCAATTACTTCAAAATTGTCTGATTTGATTATGCAGCCGTAGTCTATAGTTATAAGTCCGGAGTGAGTCAGTTGATGCGCGGTAACTTGATCTCTGTGGAGTCCTACCGTTGAGGTGCAATGTGTGCCGGGAAATCTTATGTGTAATGTGGAAGAAAAACCCCAACATGTGTATTCACCAAGCAGCTTTATTGAACTAACATTAATTACAGTAATGCGCATGCAATAATGTATAAACGTAAGTAAATGTGATCGCGGGCGTCAGCATAAAATTGTCGAGTGAGCCCGTACCTACATCCCAAATCACAAAATAAACAAAATGTAAATATAATGTAAAAAGAATGTAAACACAGTAAAAGAATCGTAAAATTAAACAGTAAATAAGACAATGTCAATAAAGTCCAATGCTTATATAATCTACAATCCTGTTAAAAAAGCTGGAGAATATGGGGATTAGAGGTACTCAGTTGTCCTTACTCCAGAGCTATCTCAGCGAAAGAACCCAATGTGTAAAAATAGGGCCGCACACTAGTTCTGAGATGCCAACTGTTTACGGGGTGCCCCAGGGCAGCATCCTTGGACCTTTTCATATGCTATATAAATGATTTATGTAATCTTATACTTGAAAATGGGACGATATTTTCTTATGCGGATAATACAGCTCTCGTATTTTCCTCTAATAATTGGGCTGAAACTCTTCGCTTCGTTATTTTCTTAGCCACACTCATGCATAAACACACACGCACACTTTCTCATACACACACACACCTACACCACTTATGTAATTATTCAATTTTTTTTTGTTCTTATTAATACTTTATACCTTTATTTCTCATACGTTACCTATTTTTAAATTTGTAAACCAACCTTTAACATTGGTACCTAACAATGATACTGTAAATTGCTTTATGAGTGGTGACCTGTAATTCAGGTGTTTCATTACCTACCACAGGCACCAGTGATTCACGACCATGTAATGTCTTTTTTATGCCCATAAATAAATTTATTATTATTATTATATCTAAATCTAATAGCTTACCGGCGAGGTTGCTCTGTCGACCTTGTGCGCGCGGCTAGTGTCCTGGCTCATCTGTGGTTGCGGCTCGATGATCGCTTGCTCCTGCTCCGGGTTATCAGGTCTGTAGGTAACTCGAAGAACTGCACCATAGCGTTTCCTCAGTTTAAGACTGATCCATAGACAAGCCCCAACAACAACTATGAGCATAAAGCTATACATGAAATAGCGATGTGTGTCGTGGGAAGTTGCCACTTCGTTTAGAATCTCTTGATGCATCTTCACCTTTTCAATTTTGGCTTTCAATGTCTTCATCATCACTTCATGATGCTCAGTTTCAAAAGTATAGTTGTTGTCTGCTATGAAGTGATTTATAGTCGATTTTTTCAAGTAAAGCTCGTCTTCAGTCACGCTTATCTCACTGTGAAAGTTTTTATGAGAGCGAAGTATAATGTTATCTCCTGTCAACATATGGTTTAAGAACTTTATTTCTCAAAAAGAATTACATTCACTTATACAATTTGTTGTAAGGCTGTGCTCCTTCATACAGAATAGTACTCCTGCCGTAGTTTGTTCTAGGGGCCCGCAACGCAAATTTATTTGTGATTCTTTTGTAAGAGTTATGATGTTTTGTTTGTGTTATGTTGTTATGTTGTGTTGTGTATGTTTTTGTTTAAAATTTTATGTATAAGTATACAAGTGTTATACCTATATATCTGAGAAATATTCATAAGCTTTGTGTTATCGTACAGTTCGGTAGTTGTATTTAAAAATAACGTTGATAATTTAATTTTGAGCTGTTTGTAAGATTTGTAGGTTGGATTTATATGTACAGCCATACACTTCAATTAAGTAGTCCAAATGAGGTTTTACCATGGATTAATAAATCATATAGCACACTTTTGGTGTAAGACAACGAACAATGCTACACAGTGCGCCTGTTAAGGAAGAGAGCTTATTTCTTATTTTCTCGATGTGCGCTTTCCACGATAAGTCGCTATCCAGTAGAAGTCCAAGGTATTTTTCTGCTTTGGATTTTTCTAGGATTTTACCATTGAGGTTAAGAGTGTGTTGTGTTTGTATTTTTTTATTTTTAGCAGCAAATATTGTGTACTTTGTTTTATTAGTATTAACTGTCAGTAAATTACACCGGAACCAATCAAGCAATCTATGTCAAAGACTACAATGTGATCTATGTAAGTCGTCTTGTGCCTGTTCCATAAGAGTATCAATTTTATTACCAAAATAGAACAGAC
Organism: Xestia sexstrigata; assembly: GCA_941918905.2. NCBI lineage: Eukaryota > Metazoa > Arthropoda > Insecta > Lepidoptera > Noctuidae > Xestia > Xestia sexstrigata. Next base: position 340,246 of record OW799203.2, on the reverse strand, counting down.
TTGTATCATCAGCATAGAGTGACACATCACCTCGTAGTCCTATGTCTGTAATATTATTTATATATACTAAGAACGTAAATAATAAATAAATAACATGCATCCAGGATCAAGTGAGATAATACCAGTAGCACTTAATTGTTTCGATAATGTGCCAGATGGACAGAAAATGCGAGTCACGCATTGTTTACAACATGTGTAGAGCCACGCGCCATCATTGTGTAACTGTATCCACTTAACACTGCAACTTGATACAGTTGTGTGGCATAATCAGATGCAGGCATGATATGCTTTTCTGTCTGTCCTTGTATCGAAGGTATAGGTATGACTCGGCTTAGCTCGTTCTGTTCGTTGTTCACCAAAGGCAACTTAACTTCAAAAAGGAAGAAGTCTCTCGTCAGCTTGACGTGTACTCTTGACAATTTATACATCTGTCGAATGCACTGATGGCTGTTTGTGCAGGGTAGCGACAGGGCACTTGGTAATTGTCCAAATATTATGTTTAATTGGTCTTGTAACTGATCTGGCTTCAGTAAATGTACATCGACGCGTCCGCCCTTTACATCAGTCACTAAGTCGAGCAGTAATTGTTAAACTCTCCTTATGTTGGATATTATTAAGTTGGCAGCTAAGGCAGATGACATCACATTGAGTGTATTGCTACGTTCCACTTGTATGCGCTCGTTGGTTTCTTGGAGCCGTTTGTTTTTAGCGTGAATTTCTTGTTCATGATATCCTCGTTTCTCTTAAAAATATTGTATTCACCTTCCACAATCGATGTTTGTTCACAGTTGTTGGAAAATAAGTTAGGCCTTTATTGTGGCAGGTGAAAGCCAACCTAGTGGATCGTATAGCTTCGACAGTTGAGATAGCAACGATCTTTTTGTAACGATAGCGCATGTGTTTGATGTTTCCACTGCATGATGAAATGTAAATTGATCTGTAGAGGGATTCCACATAACTCCCAATGTCTTGTTTGTTTCAGCGTGCTTGAAATCTATCATGTTTTGACTAATTTGATCGGGTCTAAGATCTTCTAATATGCGTCCGTCGTTGCTCGCCCACTTGCGCAAGTTGAAGCCACCTCCTTTGAGTAGGTCTATTAACTGCTGTTGAGTTGTTTTGGCTTGTTGGATATCATTACTACCGCCGAGGAGGTCGTCGACGTACAGCTGACTGTCCAATGTGTCAGCAGCAAGCGGGAATTGAGCACCATCGTCATGAATTAGTTGTTTCATTGTGCGCATTGCTAAAAAGGAAGATTTAGTGTCGTACGTTACAGTGCACAGCTGGTACTCTTGGATCTTGTCTTCCTTGGAATCTCTCCACAGAATCTTCTGTAGAGGTTGATCTTGTTCCTGTATTCCGACTTGTCTGTAATAATGCTTGTAAGTCCCGTTGAAGGTTTGGCCCACACTCCATTAGCTCATTAAGATGGTTGCCCGAAGTTGTTTTGTTTGAGGCATTAAACACAACTCGGAGTTTTGTAGTAGTGGAGTCCAATTTCATAACACCGTGGTGTGGTAGATAGCAACTTGGCTCCAGTGGAATTAAACTTTGTTTCATGTGATTGAGACGTAAATAGTCAGCCATGAATGCCTTGTAACTTTCAGCTTGTCTCTGGCTAGCCGTTTCTCTATTTGTCGGAATTGTGCCAATGCCTGTGATTTTGAAGAACCTAACTGTCTCTCGAATCCCTGTTTCATGGGTATTCTGACCTCATATCTGCCGTCAGACTTCCTGTTAGTTGTAGTTGCGTATAATGTTTCGCAATATTGTTCGTCTGACGTCAGCGTTGTAGACTGTTCAGTTATTTCATCTATTTCCCAGAAACGCGAAATGTCTTCCAGGTTGTTGAGCACTGCATAGCATTGAAAAGTTGTGGTGTTGATCAATAGAACCCATCCGACCTTAGTCTGTTGAGCTATTGGCGCATGTATAGGTTCCCGCAGAATCCCATCCATGATTATTTGTGCGTAAACTCCTGCGTCCAGTAAAATGTCAACTGGCCTGGAAATATTGTAGTTATGATCCGCGAGACTGATGTTTTCTAAATGTGCCCACTGTTGGAGCTCAAACGTATATTTGGGTAAACTGTTCAGTATTCTTATCATGACAAGCGCCTCAATTGTGAAGTTGTAGTTTTGGCATATGGACTCGCAAGTAAGTACTACGGTTCCATGGCTTTTGTTGTTCGAGATGCCAACTCCTGTGACGATTGCATCTTGTTTGCGCCTGTGTAGTCCCAATCGCTGAGCAGCTGATTCCGTAATCAAGTTGATTTGGGACCCTTGGTCAAGTAGAGCTTTAAGTTTTGTAGGCATTCCGTTTTAAGCCATAACATACAGTTCAACTGTGGCTAGTAGAACTTCGTTCACATTCCCACCAACGTGATGTGATTTATGTTGTGCTACTGTCGGAACACTTTTAGCTGTCATGTTATTAGCAGGAATCGTATGTTGAGCCTTTTGTTGTATAGCATCATGTTCGTCGCATGATGCTTGTTATTGCACACCTTACATGTTTTCACGGAATGGCATTGTTTGTCATTATGGCAGTACATACAATTCTCACAGACTTGCAATTGTGCAATTGTATTTATTTTATCTTCTGGCGGCATACTTTGGAATGTTTTATATGAAACCAATATGTGCTCCGACTTGCATAATGGACATTTTCTTTCAGATCAAGCATGATAGGTCTTTGCCCTGTTGTTGAACTTCTTAGGAACGTGATTTGAAGAAAATTCCTTATCTCTCCTCTCTTATCTTGTTCCTTGTTTCAGACTGCTTATTTGTGTTTGTTGGATTTCTAACCGCTACTCAATGTTTTTCCATCTGTCACAAGTGTCACCGGCTGTCAATTGATTTTGACAATCTGTTGTTTCCTTGGCTATAATGTACTCTCTGGTATCGTTCGTGTTTTAAATAAAATCCATGTTTAATCATTACAATCGTTTGATTTTGCACATAATCCATCTGGTTATGGGCCCAGGGACGAACTATGCGCCCTACAACAAATAAAGTTTGTCAAAAGTATGCGTAATTTACTTGAAATAAATTAGAAAGTAAATCTGTACGATACCGGCCGGCTAACCTCAATTTTTCAACATGGCTGCATCATCCGGCGTTTCCATAGGTTATATTGGAATTCCCGTGGAAAAATTACAAGGGATCGAGAACTACAATAATTGTAAATTTATGGTAAAAATGATATTGATCCACGAGGACTTGTACGAGTGTATCGAATCAGAAGATGATTGTAAGGACGAGAAGAAGAAAAGTAAGGCTCTGGCAAAGATATGTCTGTCAGTCGGGCCGTCCGCCTTGCATCATGTTCGCAACGCGAAAACACCGTATGACGCATGGACCAGCCTACAGCGTGCCTACGAAGACAAAGGACTGTGTCGGCAACTTGGGTTGCTCGGCACGTGGATCATTGTTCGGCACGAAGTTGAGTGAAGCGGAGAACATGCAGAGCTACCTGACACGTATTACGGAGCTCGGGCAGCAGTTAGATGATATTGGTTCCGAACTTGCAGATGAATTTCTGTTAGTCATCATGCTCAGTGGTTTGACAACCGACTTTGACCCATTAATAATGGCGTTAGAGAACTCGAACGTGAAGTTGACCAGCGAGGTGGTTAAAACAAAGTTAGTACAAGAACAGCATCGCCGTGTTGAGAAGACTGAAAACTCGGATATCAATGCTTTAGCGGCAAAGAAAGTCTTCAAATGTTTCCAGTGCAAGAAGACGGGTCACATGAAAAAGGAGTTTGTCCAAAGATTCAGAGGAGTGAAATGAAGAAACCCATACTTTCCAAGGACAAGACATTGTTATCAGCATTGTCAGTGAATCTTCAGAATGATGTTTGGTACATAGACTCTAGTGCGACCAACCACATGTGTAGCAGTAAAGAACTGATGTTTGATTTTCAGTGTTCAAAGCCATTGGAAGTGAATATTGCTAATGGGGACAAAGTGATGACTGGTGGACATGGTAAAGTGCATGTAAATTTGAAAAACGGTCTAAAGACAATTAGTAATGTATATTTTATTCCTAAGCTTTCTACAAATTTACTATCAGTAAGTGAACTAAATAGGAAAGGTTATAATGTTGTTTTTAAGCCTGAAGGATGTTATGTTTATGATGGTAGTGAAATCATAGCTACAGGCACTTGTAATAATGGAATTTATCAGTTAGATACTGTGGGTCAAGCCTTGAGTTGTAGGGTAGGGTCAGAAATTGCCATGAAATCGGTTTGTGATGGTCCTATAGCTAGAGAATCAATGCAAGAAGGGAGTGCATTGATATCAGCAGAGAAGGTTTCACAAGATGTCTGGCATAGACGGCTAGGTCACCTGAACTCAAGAAGCATGAATCTCATAAAGGATGGAATGACAACAGGTATGAATTTTGATTCTACTACATTCAGTTCCTGTGTTGCGTGTGTTTTAGGAAAATAGACCAAGATGCCATTTCCTAAGAAGAGTCAAAGTAGGTCTAATGAATTATTAGGGCTGGTACACACAGACGTGTGTGGTCCTATGCAGACTCCTTCTTATAGTTGTGCGAAGTACTTTGTTATATTTGTCGATGATTTTTCACGGAAAACTTTTATATATTTCATGAAAAATAAAAGTGAAGTTTTTGAGAAATTTAATTTATTCAAAGCTTTGGTGGAGAATCAGACTGACAAAAAGATAATAATATTACGCAGTGACAATGGTGGTGAATTCATTAATCTAGTTTTTCAGGAATACTTGAGAACCTGTGGGATTCAACAACAAACAACAGTTCCACATTGTAGTCAGCAAAATGGTGTTGCGGAACGAGCTCACCGGACTATTATGGAGAAAGCTCGCTGCATGTTGGAGGATGCTGCTCTTAGGAAACGGTTTTGGGCTGAAGCTGCTAACACGGCTGTTTACCTGAAAAACCGGTCGGCAACAAAAGCTGTACGAGGAGCCACTCCAGAGGAAGTGTGGACTTCAAAGAAAGTTGATGTAAGTCATTTGCGTATTTTTGGTTGCACTGCATATGCAATAGAAAATTGTCGAAAACTTGATACAAGAAGTAAGAAAGATATACTTGTAGGATATTGCAAGGATTCAAAAGGTTTCAGATTAATAGATCCTGATTTTCCTAAGAAGAGTGTTAAAGCACGCCATGTTACTTTCTTTGAAAATGAATTTGTGAATAAAAGAGTGTCACATGATGATAAGGAAAGTGAAAATACTACACTTTTGCTGGGCAACTCATCTAGTGAGAATGGCAAGATAGTTTCTACTGAAACTAATTCAGACATTGTAGACTTAACCTCACCAAGGTCAGATTCATCTTTTGACCTGCGATCTGATGGCACTTCAATAAACTCCCGTTGACTAACAACCTTCAGTCTAAATGACACGGATGGTATTGAAAGCACGGATCCGCTCGACCGTACATACATTCCAGGGAACTCCAGCATGAACTCTGAAAACTCCAACACCATGTCCTTTGAGGATGCAGACAACGAAGACTTGCAGTTTGCTGGGCTGACTGGAATCGTAAATGAAGAGGATCTACCGAGCACTGTGCAGGAAGCATTAGGCAGTAATGAGGCTGAACAATGGAGAGAAGCCATAACTGATGAGTATGAATCATTTATCACTAATAAATACACATATGCAAATTGAGCATATGGATGTAAAAACCGCGTTTCTTAATGGTAATTTAACAGAAACAGTTTTCATGGAACAACCAGAAGGTTTTGTTGTTAAAAATAAGGAAAAGAAAGTTTATAAACTTAACAAAGCAATTTATTGCCTAAAACAAGCAGCAAAAGCTTGGTACGACAAAATTGATGATGCTTTAACCAATAAATTGTTGTTCAAACGGTTATCATCAGAACCATGTGTGTTTATAATCATAATGGTGAAATGATGATTATTTATTTGTTTATTTATTTCAGGCCAACCAACAATTATTTATACTGTTACATGTTTAAATTAAGATTCTTAAATCAAAGGTTAGTATAACAATTTCTTATAGGTTAGCACCGCATCCCCCATAAATAATAAATGTAACCAGATAAGAACAGAGTTGAAATCAAAATTAAATACAGAATTTAAAAAACAAAATCAAAAATTAAATACGAAATCAAGATTAAATACAAAATCAAAATTAAATACAAATTCAAAATTAAATTTAAAAATACAAATACAAAATCAAAATTAAAAACAAAACCAAAATTAAATACAGAATCCAATTTGACTACAAAAAAAAAAACAATCAAAATAATGCAATACAAAATCAAATTCTCAATTAAAATGTCTTATAAGCAACACGAACCAAAAATAACATAAAAATCAAAATCAAATTTAAATTTAAATTACAGCCATAGAAATGCATTATTACACACTACTAAATGTTATTCTGTGGAACTTGCCAAGCGAGTCGAAATGCACGTCAATAAGATGACTGTATTCGTTTAGCTGTTTACAGAGGCGAGGGACAATAGAACTTGTGCCGAGAACCGTTCTGCGTGGAGTCTAGCAGGAGCACGAAATCGGAACTTGCTTAGCAAGTGGGGACAGTCAATTTTGTTCCGGGGAATTTTATGAAGAAAAATGGAATCCGCGATTCTTCTGCACTTCTCCAATGACACCATCTTAAAATGTGCGAGTCTGGCTCCATACGACCGTTTCCTTCTGGCGATTTCACTGGCATAAGCTAGATGCCACAAAAATCGTTTCTGAATCCGCTCTAATCTCAGATTGTGCGTTGCTTAGTGAGGTCTCCAGATAGTGCTGCAGTATTCCAAGATACTTCGTACAATGCTGTTGTACAGCAAAATCTTGGTACCACTACGCCTGAAACCGGCAACATTCCGAATAACGAACCCGAGCATTCTAGAAGCCTTTTTGATAATATATTCTACATGAGGGATGAAAGTCAGCGCATTATCAAAAATAACACCCAAGTCCCTTATTACATTCACTTCTTGGATAATATTAGAGCCCACACGATATACACTAGCCGTTATTTTCTTTTTCCGAGTGTACTTCACGTGGTAACATTTTTTGACATTTAATAACATTTAATTATCGTTACACCACTGAAGTAACGAGTCAACATCTCTCTGAAATAGTTCTGAAGTAGTCACTGGACTCAATTATTCTAGAGAATTTGAGATCGTCTTAACTGATCGACTCGCGGCGAATAAGTCTTTTTGTTGTTAGCCCGAACGGTGCTATGCGACTACTGATCGTTGACTTAATTATATATTTTATTCATTCGCTGCGCGTCGATATCAGCATAAAATTGATACATAATATACTATTGTACGGGTGGTTTTCTCGTACACAAACAATTGAAATAAGAAAACACAAAAATTTCAATCGAGAGGATGGCTTCAAATTATCAAGTACGTGAAATCCAGTATTGAGTATGCTCAAAAGTAGCAGCCGGCAACATAATAAGGACTCCATAAAACCTGGTGATACTGTGAGTGTGTTTTGCCGTGACTTAAGTGGATAAAAAAAAATTTGGAGCAGACAAATCTGTCTACCCTCTTTCTTTGTTTTTGCTACGCGCGAGTTCCAGTAGGGAACTCGACACTAATGCCCGTGCCAGACTGCTGTTAAAAAGCCCTCCACACAACTCCACATCGGTCTCCACCGGCGGTACCAAAAGTGCGTCAACAGTGCGTGCTGTTGTAAGCCGCCGGTGGAGACCGATGTGGAGGTGTGTCGAGTGTATTTGTCTGCTCCTAATTTTTTTTTATCCACCTGCATTCTCCAGTTAACCCGCGATCATGGCGCTTGCAACAGCGTCGATATATCGGGAGCTCAAAAATAAACAATTATCACGGAAGAAATCCCGTAAGTGACATTTTAAGTATAGTTATGAACCGTGAAAGCTTAAAACAGTGTTCGAGAGCAATTGTTTAAATGTCCAGACAATGTGCGCGCTGCCAGTTATTGTTGTAAGGAGAGCAAGATTCGGAGAAACTACGGTTTTCTCGGAAATGGTAGAGCTACGGAACTTCTTGGAAATTATAGGGATTTAATATAATTTGAGCTGCATTCGTATCACTGAGCGGAAACAAAAACCCGCGTTGGACCGTTTCTCACCGAACGCCGCGCGCCGCCGCCGCCGCCGCCCGTACGTACACTAGTTACGTTGTTCGGACAAGTTAACAAGAAAACTAGTTTGTTCCGTGTACGGCGTGTACTGTGTAAGTGTGTAGGTACCCTCTGTATGTACTCCGTGCATTGTCCGAGCGTGTTGTTCTCCGTGTACGGCGTGTGCTGTGTACTGTGTAGGTACCCTCTGTATGTACTGCGTGCGTTGTCCGAGCGTGTTGTTCTCCGTGTACGGCGTGTGCTGTGTACTGTGTAGGTACCCTCTGTATGTACTCCGTGCGTTGTCCGAGCGTGTTGTTCTCCGTGTACGGCGAGTGCTGTGTACTGTGTAGGTACCCTCTGTATGTACTCCGTGCGTTGTCCGAGCGTGTTGTTCTCCGTGTACGGCGAGTGCTGTGTACTGTGTAGGTACCCTCTGTATGTACTGGGTGCGTTGTACGAGCGTGTTGTTCTAAGCTATCATGTTACAGATGTACCAAATGGAAATGAAATTAGGTATAACATTAATTGTCAATATTATATTTTTATATTACCTAAATATATCACGGCACCTTGAAAAAATCGTTTCTCGACCTTTATGAACTTGGAGGGTTGTATTGATGATTTTGATGATTATAATTCTGTAACTACATACGTCTTACAATCGCGAACAATATTTTAATTAACAAACAACCTAGCACTGGCCTGCAATTTGCAAAACACGTAAGAAAATTTGAATTTCGCGGGCTGGTTGGAGCATTCACCTTAATTGACAGATGAATTAAGCGCCATCTATTGTCTTAAATAGTACTTAGATAGTTCGTGGTTTCAAATAGTAATTTGCTAAACAAAAGTCTCTAGCTAGATCCATAGTTATAATTAAGATAAGCAAGTATTGTATGACAATTGGGATTTGTAATTATCAGTGTTCATTTGACATTTGTTTATGAGGCAACGCTCCACATTAAGGTGGAAGATGGCGCCGAATACGATTTGATCAATAGCTAAATTTATAATTTGAAACTACAACTAAATCAATTTCTCTTACTAAATTACAAACTAAAAAGTAACAAGATTGTTTTACAGAACAATTTATTAGTGAAAGACTTCTTAGGTCTTCTTTGAATTAAATCCTTTGATTTGCCGGAAATGGTTTTAAGCAAGATCGAATATTGTTGTAAAAAGTAATGAAGTGACTAATTAGCTTTAAATAGATAAAACCTTTGCATTTGTATTGTTTAATTATTATAATGATTAATTGTGAATAATTCTAGTATTTTTTGTAAGTTTTAATGAACTTATTATGTTATGAGTAAACTGTACTGAGTGGGGGACTTCCGCTCACTCAGGACAGACGCGTGAGCAACGAACAAAGTGTCTCGTTAGCTTACGATGAGAAAAACAATTGAAGTATATTATTATGAGTCGTTTTTGAAGTGAACAATATTAAGTTGTGTAAATGAGAAATGTAACACGATTTAAAAGAGTGTATGGAGTTTCTTCGTTTGTTCTTCTCCATATCAACCACATGCGAACGGACGGCTCAATTCTAGAATGTTTATAAGTGCCTGTACCAAATGGTTTAGGTAATAGAAATAAACGTTTGGAGTTTGAGTCAAGTGTTGTGTGTGATTTCAACTATCCACCTACCTATCTACCAACAATGAAGAATCGTATCGCAATTCGCAAGGCGATGTGATATTAGGACTGAGAGACAATATGGCGGCGGATTGCGCCAATATTTGGGTACAGGGTTCCTTTAGGCTTTCTCTCAAAGTCATTGCTAGACCTTTATGAACTTGGAGGGTTGTATTGATGATTTTGATGATTATAATTCTGTAACTTCATACGTCTTACAATCGCGAACAATATTTTAATCAACATACAACCTAGCACTGGCCTGCAAATTGCAAAAAACGTAAGAAAATTTGAATTTCGCGGGCTACCCTGGAGCATTCACCTTAATGTAATAATTGTAATATCGAGCAGAGATGGCAGGTTCATCAATATTAACATGGAATAGAATGATGAGTGTTATTAATTAGATTAAATCTTAGCAGATAGAGCCTCTTGCGGCGACATATATATTTACGTTGCACATCTTTGTTTGGGTCATAGGATGACACCATTCTACCAAATTTTAGCTGACTTGGTCCAGTATATGCGGAGCGAATTGGCTGTGACAGACGAACGGACAGACTCACGAGTGATCCTATAAGGGTTTATTTTTTATTTTTTACGAAACGCTAAAAACGAAACGATAATAGTTAAAAAGTTTTAGGTGAAATGAATTTGGTCAAATATTTTTCAAACTTATGATATGTATTTTATTTTACAAACCCTTGTAATATTTTGTTTATTCAGCATCTTTGAACAGCTGTATCTAAGGAATTATCAAGTCTAGATAGACCAAATTGGTCTTGATTTGATGCAAATTTTGTTTAATTTAATAACCTATAAGTACTTATTCTGTAAAATGGGCCCAAAATTGACCACATTGACGAAAATTAAAAAAAAAAACATCTAAAATTGCATTTAATAACTAGAAGAATAATCAAACTGGTACAAAAACAATAAACATTAAAACTAAATTAACTAAATTATATATGTACAGTGTCGACCAATAGTCCATAGGCAATCTCACAAAGCAGTATTATAATAGCTTGACGTTTAGTTTGACTTACGACCTTCTACTTTCAAGAAAATAGACATTGGTGCCGATTCTCTTGCCACAAAAGTCTCTAAACTAGAGTAAAAATCACTAAAATTTAGTTTGTTCCTGTCAAACGACGTTTCCCATTCTGAAATTGATTAAAATGACATAACTTAAACAGATTATAGTTTGACAGCACTAAGTTGTTCAATTTGGTGAAAATGGCAATTTAACTATTCTGAAATTGACGTTTTTCACCTAAAATTCAGATTGTCAAACTAAATCAGACTATTTATAATCGCGATTAAAAAGGTGTGGAATAAAATTAGTTGTCATGAACTAAAATTTACAAACCACATTTCTCTCGTATTTCATAAAAGTTTGGATGATTTTGAGTTCAATATGGAAGCACGATTGCAGTTGTTGTCTATTCGGCAGAAAGGTAAATTTAGTGTTATTTTATTTTATTAGGATACAAACAAAATGCATTCATGAAAACTTACCAAAGGATTTTTGTACTGAACATGTATTGCACTTGCTACATTATTAGCTGGAAAAGAAGTGGATAAATTCACTTCTCATACTCAAAGCCACTTCCAGGTTCTGTGTCTAATAAGAAATAACAATTTTTTAGAAACTTTCAAGAAAGAATTAAAATATTTTAGGTTAAATCTTTTTTTGTGTTCTTTGGCTAATTATCTTGTTTTAATTTATACATAGATTAGAAGCGTATGATCGAAACCAGAACTTTGCAACGGCCAAGACGACATCGTATACCAGTGTCCACCCTGTGATACATTCAGTGATATAAATGCGGATTCTCCACTTCCCATCACCAGACAGGCAATCCAAGAATATTTTCATAGGTACCTACATGAATACATTTGTTGGTAAAATTTTTAGAAAGCTCTCCATACTAACAGTGATTATAAATAAAATACTGTTTCATCTGATCACAGTATACTCTAAAAAGCTTCTGAATATATATTTTTGTTATTTGTTTTCAGCTGTAACACTCGGCGTAAAGGACAGCATTTATATGAATATCGCCATCTTTTGACCGCCTGCTTTACCTCCGATGGCATTTACACCTATTTACGAGACCAGTGTAAAGCAAACAAGGACAGCTATATTGCTCCCGCAAACAATACTGTAATTTAGTCATTTACACTTTTAAGGAAAGAATTTAACATGAAGGCGAGATGATGCATATTTTAATGAAATGTTAACTCATTTAATTAACTTTTATGTACATTGTACATCATTTAGAACCTGCAATTCTAAATAAATACCTACATATAAGTATAAGCACTATTTGAAAATAGTAAAAAGGCAGAATTAAAAGTATTCTTTTATTTAATATCCTTCATAATACACTCTCCAAAATTAGATATACCATTACACTTAGAGTTGAGTAAACTAACTGATTTTTTTTATAGGATTTGAAACCTGTGTAAAACTTTATGGATTTATCATACTCTTTGTATCTATTAATAGACCCGTAGACATACTCGTAGTCAATTTGAATACTTTTAGATAAAAACTTAGGTGCACTGTACACATGCTTGTTCACTGTTGTTTAATGTGTTTACTTCTTCTTCGAGACCTATTTCTAATGCTTAATGTTTGCTGTTGTATACTTGGAAGTAACACTACTGGTTGAAGGTTGCGGTTCTAGTTCAAAACTTTCCTGAAATAGTTTTTTCTGCCCTTTTTCTCATAACGATGCTGTCGTTCGAGGGCGGCTGGATTTTCTGGCTTAGCTTCAGTGAAACAGAATACCCATGGTACAGCTGTCTTTTTATGGAACTTGGCTTCTGAAATAATAACGAAACCACATTTAAGTTAACTTTTTTGTTACTTACCAAGAATGACACAAATTCGTAAGTAATGCATAAAAGTATGTGACGTTACTGTGTTATCTCACCTGTATACTATGAAATGCACTCCACAATCGTGCGGTAAACACTCCTTGACTTTTTTAATGCGTGAGGCAGACTTCCATTGTTTTTTGAGTTTGCTGTCCTTAGGAAACTAATGAACTCCCCTATTTTTACAATTTAACGCGCTACATTAAGGCATTATTACAATAATTGCGGCAATTAATAACGATAAACAAAAACGATTGAAGAAATCCATACGATTTGACAGCTCTTATTTCAAAGCAGGGTATGGTCGTAGAAAGTGCCCATGGCAGAGGAGTTAAGTTCATTATTTTTTTAAACCTATCGGTTGATTGATTCATTATTTATAAATTTGGGTTGATTTTTTGTTTGTTTGAGGTTTCAAGCAAACAAAAATTCAATCCAAAGGACATGGCCAAAAATAGTTTTTTATTAATCAAATATTCAAACCAGGAAAATATGTGTATAGACATCGCAAAAAAGAACTGTTCGTTCTTATTATAAAATACATATTCAGACCTCCAATTTTGAGGAAAATCGTTTTTTATTTAAGTGTAACATATTACTAGTTAAAACGAACAAACCTTTTCCAAACATCAAGGATAATAAAGCGAACACACCGGGAAAGAAGTAAACCTATACTTGACAATGTCACTGTCAGATATTGACTGAAAGTGTCAGTCATAGTGTCATTACTCAGGCTTTTTTTTGCAATTCAGATCATTTTCTTTCATTCAGCTGTTGTCAATGGTCTAGTGCAATCTTAGTCTATGGTTTACTCAATTTGGTGACTGTCAAACTCGAATTTAAATGTGTCAAAACTTTATCTAAGTTTAGAGAATCTTGTTTTCAGAATAACTTAACAAAACCAACTAACTAAAAATAAGAAATTTTAGTTTTAGTTTAGGTTAGTTCGGTGTACAAGAGAATCGGCACCATTGTCGTCTACAAGTAATATTGTGGTTCATAATTTCAACGTTGTAATGATTCGAGATGGCCTAGGGGTTAGGCGCGTGCAGATAGATCTAAAGTGAATCAGTAAGTCGTGAGTTAAAATCTCACGTTGTTACTATTAGACTTTTTGTAAGTTTTTACTCGATTGGAAGTAGGTAATGGGACAGAAATATTATATTCTTTATCTTGTCCGCTTTGTGCACACATTTCGTAAAGTAAAGAAGGTAGATCATAGAAAAATAAGTCAAGAATTTAGATTTCTGTGAGGTAGACATGAATTTTATGGAATATTTAACTTGATCGGAATGAACGTTGTCGTTTGGTTGTAGTTGTTGGTTAGTGACGTGTGGTTTAATAGATAGCGGTATTGTTGTTGGTATTTCTCAAAATGCAGGCAAATCTAGGCGACTATATTATCGTGCTCCATAAAAGTGGTCATAATAGAACACAAATATCTGAAGAAACCGGGCTGAATGTGAGTATTATATTAATTATGAATTGTAACTTAAAGTTTTATTAGAAATTAAAACCTAATTTATTATTGTTTATTTATTTGGTGACATATGGATTAATTGATTGTTTTTAAATCCATCACTAAGCTTAAAAGATAAATAATTAGTGTTAATTATTAGTCCCTCCATGTAAAATACTGGTATTCAGCTGCATCCATTAGACTGGAAGCCGACCCCAATAAAACTTGGGAAAAGGCTAGGCAGATGATGATGTTAATTATTGGACTTATCAGGTCGAATTACGGTTAATATGTGGGGATCATGTGGGTATGGATAAGTGCAGCAGGGCCAGGAGAACTGGCTTTAATTCCTCCACGCGCCAACAGTTCTACTTATGTAGAAGTATTAGAAGATGTCATGCTACAAAATATTAATCCCAAGATGTTTTAGTTTTAATTATACGTGTAACAAAATATTTTTTTAACTTAACTTATCCGTAATTATTTATTGATCTTAAATTGAGGTTTAGTTTCAATCTTCTTTTCTTTGAGAAAATGAACACTTAAACTATGACCTCAATACGAGTTACATTTATTGTCACGTCACATAAAAAAATATTAATTATACTGCCTTCACCTTCAGAGAAATTCTTACTTGTAGTACGTAGGTACGCTAGACTACATCGCACAAGTGTTTATAGGTAAACAGAGAATGAAAAAATAAACACCGATCTTACCTCGCCACTAGCTTACTAATTCTTGTTCGTGCGCGCACGGCGTTCGCACAGGTGATAACAGATTTTTTGTTTTCTTCCCCGTTCGAGCAACGTAGTATGCCCAAACGTAGACGTGAAGAAACCAAGGAAGATAGGTGGACCCGGAAAATGAAGAAATATGAAGAGAAGCTGGAGAAAAAGTGGAAAAGAAGACGGGTTATATATTCCGATGATGAGGACGATGTACACTCTCAAGGTGAATTTTGTGCATATTTTGTGACCTACTTTGAAGTATCCGTTGTATTCTTTGGATATTCTCGATGCATTCATCGAGTCTTTGCACTATAATAATGTGTAATATCTAGCTGTGTTTCGTTGCATTCAACGATAACGCACACCAAGGTCCCCTTGTGTTCTTGAGTTATGCAAAACGGTATATTTTTTGTTCGTTGTATAATTGTTCTATCGGAAAGTATTTTAAAAATCACGTTAGCAGCACTCCGTTTATTATTTTTCTTATGCGGGTATTTTTTGACTGCTATTTCAGAACATATCAATCCATCGGTTGATTGTTCTCTTCATATGAATCTCGAGGAAGGGCTTGAAAGGGTATCACCGGCACAGCATATAGTGGATATGTCAAGCTCCAAGGCCGGGTCAAGTACAGAAGGCCAACAGCAGGTTGGTCTTACGGTGGCCCAGAACACTGCCGACGAAGACAATTTTAATATATTCAAGTTGAATTAGCTTCTAGATTAAAAAAAAAATGCTTAGCGGCCTACTATACCCTAAAAACTTATCGTTTGCTAAGGATCTTTCTTTAAACCATGAGATTGGTGCTTTACTCGACGATACTTGCAAACTTAGAGACCAACGTTTGCTTACCAAGCAAGATCAGCTTGGTAAAGCACTTTCAATAGAATAGAATATAATAGAATACTCTTTATTATGTACACCATTAAAATTACAGATACAAAATAAAGTAAAACATACAAGGGGTGACACAATGGGCGGTCTTATCGCTAAAAGCGATCTTTTAAAGACAACCTTTGGATGGATTTAAGGGGGAAAGGAGAGACAATACTGCAGGTAGCCTGTGGTATACCATTTACATATATACAATAAATACATACATACATAAAACTTACACTTATATAAATATTTATTTTTAAAATTAAAATACCCAATAAAAAAGCTTAAGTAGAGAGATACAGGTTTTTTATCATGCTTTTAAAAATTGGCAGAGATTCAGCACGCCTTATAGACACTGGCAAGGCATTCCATTACCGAACTGCTTGAACTGTAAAAGACTTGTCATAGAAACCGGTGGAATGCATCGGCATCTCTAGTCTTAAGTTTTCCGATGACCTCAGATATCTATTATGTGTGTCATGAAGGAACTATAAGAGGGGGCTGTAGGATTAAACAGAATACTGTAGAGCTGAAACAGGATGTGAGAATTCCGGCGAAGAAATTCAGAAATGTGATCATATTTGCGCAAGCCAAATTTGAATCTTATGCAACAGTTTTGAAGTCGCTCAAGTTTATCTAGCTGTGCCTCAGTGAGATCGAGATAACTGACATCAGCGTAGTCAAGAACAGGAAGTAAAAGAGTTTGAGCCAGCGCAGTTTTAGTGGCAGTTGGAAGAAAGTTCCGCAATCCTCTCAGAGACTTGGCAGATGCGAATATTTTGCGACTTACGTCCTGCAGCTGGGGACCCCAGGAGAGATTCTTGTCAATCCAAACCCCAAGGTTCTTGACCTTCTCACTTATCGGAATAGTAATTCCATTAAATTTAACTTGGGGAAGCTGCAACCAGTTTATCTTGGAGATCATTCTTGAGCTATCAACAACAATGACCTGAGTCTTCAACGGGTTTACCTGCAACCCATGTGCCTCACTCCACTCGCAGATTGAAGCCATTTCCTTGTTGATTATATCAATTGCATCAGCCAAATCTGAAGATGCAAATGCTTGCCGGTAAATTTGCAGATCATCTGCATAAAGGTGGTAAGAAGAAAGAAGTCTTGTGGAAATAGAATTTATAAAAATTGCGAAGAGTAAAGGAGATAAAGCGCCACCCTGAGGTACACCCGCAGAAATATAACACAAAGAAGAGCAAACCCTTCTATGCATACACGTTGCCGGCGCCCATACAGGTAACTACGAAACCAGTCAATTCAATCTTAGGTAAGGCAATGACAAATCTGGTGAAAAAGAACTCTGATATTCCGGATGTCATCCGTACGCTAATTGATGCAGGCAGAATTCTATCCGATTCTCATTACGCAGAAACCGATACTCGTCGATCTATCATCCCGCTAATAGATAAGTCCCTGATAGACAATAAATATAATTTTAAAAAACACTACATAACATTTTATCTGATCAAGTCACGGGTATTGTTGTGGTACCACTCTGGACGTCCCAACCATGGTACCCTCTCTACAAGTCACTATACGTTGCAGAGATATGGATACTGCCTCCAAGTAAATATCTTCTTCTCTCTCCTTTCAGATCATTACACCCGCTGCATCATCAGCTTTCCCTTGCAGTGTGTGTGTTATCCGGGAAGCCTTCTGCAGACAATCTGTCCCGGAATCGGCATTAGTCGTGATGCTCTCTTCTATTTCTCTGAATACTAGATCACAATATAATGGTAGTCTCAAACAATGGTGGGAGTTTTGTTTAATAAATAATAACCATTTTTATAACGTTAATGTATCATCTCTTTTCGAATTTCTCACAATTTGTTTCAAAAAAGTTTCATCATAATGGTACTTTAGATAATCATAGATCTGCTATTTCTTTAATATCCTTAAACAAAGTAGGTGAAGATATGTCAAGCGGTTCTTTAAAGGCATTTTTAAATTGAAGCCAACTTTTCCTCGTTAAGAGGTTACTTGGAATCCGATTATGGTTTTAGGTTATTTAGATAAACTTCAGAATGGTACAATTAATTTAGAAGCATTGACCAAAAAATTAGTTATGCTATTTGCATTATCAACCGGCCAGAGGATGCAAACATTATCTTTGATTTTGATTTCAAATATTAAATGCTTTAACGATCGAATTGTCATACCAATAACAAATTTGATTAAAACTTCCGGGGTTGGTACAATGCCTTCTTTAAATTTACCTTATTTTCATCAAAGACCAGATATTTGTCCCGCTTCTGTCTTGCTGAAATATTTATTAATAACGTCTTCTATCAGATCGGAAACAGAAGATCGTCTTATTTTAACCTATAAAAAACCTAACAAACCTGCGTCCCCACAATCTATCGGACGCTGGATTAAACAAACGCTAACTGATAGCGGTATCGACACTTCTGTTTTTGGAGCTCACAGTACGAGTCATGCTACTACTTGAGCTGATTCTCGATCTGGGCTTAGTATTGACGTCATAAGGAAGGCAGCTTGTTGGTCTGCACAATCAGCTGTTTTCGCAAATTTTTATAACAGGCCGATTGTTGAGTCAAACAACTTATTGAGTTCATTAACCTGATTATTACCAATATTAAAATGAATTAATATATTAAATTGTATCTAAATTTATGGAAATAAATTATTTACATAGAAGGTACCAAAGTTCCTAATAAGGAATAAGTTTGGTTTTCTACTAAAGAAAAGTCAAATATTTTTATTTTGAGTTATTGCTTTGGTCAAGCTTTTACTATGATTGTTTACAATAAAGTTATTATTTAATTCATGTTTCTTTTGTTTTTGATTTCTCTTAAATAATTATATATCGATTATTTTTATACCGTCATCAAAAATTTAATTAGTGCAACATTGATCATGTTCTCTAAACATCTACAAGTAAAAATTATTTCTCTTCGGTGAAGGTAGTATATATCAAGATCGAGCTTTACTTCAGGTAAGCTCGCTTGATCATTTAGTAAAGTCTCAATAATTTATATTAGTTTTCAACAAACTCTGCTGAATACCGATACCTATAATAATAAGTGGGTCTGAACTATCAATAATAATTATTATATTTGTGTGATTACAATACAATATCCTTTCCTTGCTACTTATGATAATATGCTATTATGAATTGACTTAGAGTAAGTGGGTTTAAGGTAGGTGGACCATGGAAGACCACGCTCCTTTGAAGGCCAACTATTAAAAAGACGTAGTTATTGACATGTTAGGACATCTTCCTTTTACACACACTAAGATCCATCAAAATCAAGGCCACAGACGCGGCGGCGGCGAGTCGCTTACGCCGATATTTTGACAGTGCGAGCTCACGCTTCGTAGACTTCGGTCGTCAACGTTAGAATTGTAATTTGCGCGCATAAAAAACTTAAGTTTTTAGTTAAGTAAACTATTATTTTCTCATATTTTTTTACTGTGAATTGTTGTATGGCCTGTGGACGGTGGGCTATGGGCTAGCTCGCCGTCCGTCCGTCTCATGACGACAGGCCGTGTCGACGGCGCGTTCGTGTCCCACGCGCGCCTCAAAGAGAGTCAGCAAAAAGGAAGGGGTCCGCAAGGACCGATGCCTGCCGGGAATGTTCGAAAGAGATACCGTGGCCCCGGAGCACAAAGGGCGATGCAGGAACATGGATGGGTTTTAGTCAGTAAAAGTCTGCCCAAGTAACACATCAAAGCAGTATATCGGCCGACTTACAGCATTTCTGTATCGTTTTCGCTTTTCGAGTTAGTTCTATGATAGCATTACAAACGTTTATACGACTGTAATGCTTATTTGGGCACAAATTGTACGGCTTTAGATCATATTTATGATCTAAAGCCGTACAATTTGTGCCCAAATAACAACGCAATTAAACAACTAATTGTGAACTTATTTAAGTTCACAATTAGTTGTTTAATTGCATTACAGGCGCATTACATTAGCATTAGTGTGACCAACTAAGTTGCGAATCGCATTAAAGAAACATTACGGTCAATGAAGTTGCCAATCGCATTACAGAAACATTATATTAGCAATATTATTGACAATGAAGATGCTAATTGCATTACAAAAGCGTTAGACTAGCATTAGATTGTTCTAAAAGAATGATTGAGGCTATTTAAGTGTTCACAGTTAGAACTTAAATAAACACTACATCATTGCAAAAACATCTCTAATACTATGGTACAAATGTTATTATACAACTAACGTTGTAATTTAACTACTTTGTCTAGAATATATTATGGACGAAGACAGTCAAAACTGAGTGAATGACACCATATTTGTTTGCATCAAAACAAAAATTATAAAACTGGATACGTTTTTGACTCTTTTCTTATTTTATGCCTTCAAATGTTATTTGCAATGTAGTTTACTGTAAATGTCTATATTAGTTTAATTGAATATTTTCATGCGCCTTCGATATTTTGTGGTTTTCATATAAAATGTGTGAAATGCCCAAAACAATTGTGTATTCCTAGTATAGAACGAATTTTGCATAATTAACATAATAGTATTGGTTGGGCAGTATTAAATAAAGTTATATTATTATGTTATAGGTCTATTGCTTTTATAAATAAGTCCGAATGATAATATTTTGTGGTTATAAAATATTTACAAAATGGTGTCGATCTATAGCAGCCAGGTGAGCCCTTAAAAACTAAAATTACATAAAAAAAAACAATATCACACAATCTAAGAAATAAAAATAAAAATAAATTACAACGAAGACAAGCTCGGACTAACTACGGTAAAAAAACCATATTGTTCGAAGGAGCACAGCTGTTTAACGACCTACCAAATGACGTAAAAGATTGTGATAATATTAACAGATTTAAACTAAAACTGAGAAAATACGTTTATGAAATGTTATATAATACGTTTATGAAAATACCGCAAATTAAATGTTAGCAATGACACACTTCCTATATATTTGTTTTGTATAACTTCACCAACACACATCGGAATCAAAATGTCTTTATTTAGATTTATAAAAAAATATTTTGTATCTCATTTTAAGTGAACTTATGTATTGTTCTTATGAGAATAAATTCTTTAAACCGAAAACCCTAATTAGTGCCCCCGGCAGTATCAATACTCACACGTGAACAATCATTAAGCTAGAGGCCCGAGAGAAGACTTTTAAGTGCCACTGTAATGCCATTGTCTAATAATAAAGAAGTTCTATATGGGTTCACCGGTATACCAGTAGACTTGAATAATCCATAATGGAGAAAAATCAGACACAGATTCGAATGACACAGGCATGGTTGGACCGCGGACGACCGTAGTTCAAATTCAACAAGAAATGAAAATAAAAAATCGTCAAGATGCTCAGTGAACTCAAATAAGAGTTTATACGGACTTTAAGTTCTAAATAAGTTTACTATTCGTTTGTTAAAATGCTTCCTGTGGTACTTGGGCTGACACTCCCTCCTGCTCCGCCCAGAGCAATCTTCTCAACAATCCTTTTTTTTGTTTTCGAAAAAAAAAAAAAAACGACGATGGCCTAATTACGGTACATGAGCCTGACAAGGAATATCTACAAATCATGAACATTATAAACACTTAGTTTTTAGTTAGAAATACGTACCGTGAAAGTTAAAACAATGTTTTATATTTATAATATTTCTATTTAGAACCCTTCTAAATAAATAAATTCTAAGGTTAGAAATGAAAATAAAAAATCCACCCCTAACAACTGCTGTTGTTTTGTTGATCATACTCGTATAATATGTGCTTTTCCCCAATATGGCTGACAAATGGTTTTACGAAAACAGTAAAATGAATGTAATACAGCTTTATGCATTACAATAACTCACGTGTATTTGATTAAAGACCTGTTAGCTGTACAACAGAACTAAGTTGAACTTTATAAATGCAAGCATTACATTGATTCACGTTGATGCTGTTCAGCGGTACTAGGTTTTTACTTACAACTTAAGAGTGCTATTACACAACAAAGGGCACTAAAAACGGCTTAAAAATGCTATTGTAGATCCAAACGCAATAAAAACAGCTGCAAGCTTTACAGCTGCCTTGTGGTTTGCTGTATTCAAACTAAAGGCTTCACAAAAGCATTTTGATATGCCAAGAAGCAACCGTAATACATTGTAAAGCATCATAATGGTTTTGAAATACCAATATAAAGCGTCAAGATGCTCAGTGAACTCAAATAAGAGTTTATACGGACTTTAAGTTCTAAATAAGTTTACTATTCGTTTGTTAAAATGCTTCCTGTGGTACTTGGGCTGACACTCCCTCCTGCTCCGCCCAGAGCAATCTTCTCAACAATCCTTTTTTTTGTTTTCGAAAAAAAAAAAAAACGACGATGGCCTAATTACGGTACATGAGCCTGACAAGGAATATCTACAAATCATGAACATTATAAACACTTAGTTTTTAGTTAGAAATACGTACCGTGAAAGTTAAAACAATGTTTTATATTTATAATATTTCTATTTAGAACCCTTCTAAATATATTTATATTCAACTTTTCAACTCAGATTGAAATTTTGGCCTTACAAAGAACAGACCCCTAAGAAGGCCATTTTATGTAAAAAAAAGTTTTAAATTTCATTATAAAACGCATTAGCAAGTTATTTTATATCAATATAATAATCATTACTACTATTTTTAAATAATTTCTTTTAATAATATTCTTAGTTATACGATGGTGTTCAAGAAATGTTCTTTGAGTTTTTTAAAGATGATAAAAATATATTAAGCATTTAATGTTTCGCTTAAATGAAAGAGCATATTATGTAGTTTTAAGAGAAGCCGTGTATTAATTGTACAACTCTATTTTTAAGTTGAACACCTGATTTATAAAATTGGCCTTGTTTGGAGCCCTGTTTCTTGCAAGGCCAATTGGAAGAGCTTTATAAAACTTAAGTTTAATAAAAATAGTGATTAAAGCTAGGTTAAAAAAAGTGATTTATATGGTACACAATAAAGCAAAGTATTACTTAATCATTTGTTCCCTTCATTTATCCAGTAAATAAACGAATAAATAGTGTTTATTCGTTAGCGTGGCCTTCCATGGTCCACCCAACTTACAAAAATTAATCTTATGAACGGTTACAAGAGAAATTCTTTTATATCTACGTAGGAATGTGTCGTTACAATTCTCATGAAAGTTTGTCAAGTAATTTTATAAATAAATTAAACGCATGAACATTTTTGTTATCAATCAGAACAACTTTTTTATTTCCACCTTCCAACACCGAAAAGATAAAACACAATCACATAAATAGTTTGAAAGCGTAGGAGATCTGGAACAATTTAGTTTAAACAAAACTCTGTAGCACTTTCATAAAAAAATATTAAAAGATAGGTCGTAGATCACTAAAATATCCCGTCATAATTTTTACCGTAATATGGAGGTAGGCGCGTAAAGTACTGCCCTGGAGCAGGATGCAGGACCCGCAGGGTTGGCGGTAGTGATGCCGGATGCCCGATGCCCGTAGAGGCGACTGGTGCTCGATGCCAGTAAGAGTGGCTCATCTGCGGCGTTTGTCGTCAACAGGCGACGCGGCAACGGTACCCACGGACTCCGAGATAAACCCGGATGGAAAAAACCCGAACTTTGGTTCCTGGAATTAATTGTCCAGAATGAGTGTCCAAGTCACCTTCAGAAACGGAGTTTACAGAGTAAAAAAAAGAAAAGGGTGTAAAGCACTTATAGAATTAATATTTACGAACATAAAACATTGATGTACGAGTAGCAAGTTTTGATGGAAGTAAGTACAATAGTTGAAAGAAAAGATAAAATTATGTCTAGAAAAAGATGATGAAATAATTTGCAAATCATTGAAATGACATTAAAAAAAACACTCCGTGAATTTGTCAACACTTAGCCACTTACCCGATATGGGGAAGTAAAACACAGAAGTTATTGGTGCCGATTCTCTTGTACACCGAACTAACCTAAACTGAAACTAAAATTTCTTATTTTTAGTTAGTTGGTTTTACTAAGTTATTCTGAAAACAAGATTCTCTAAACTTAAATAAAGTTTTGACACATTTAAATTCGAGTTTGACAGTCACCAAATTGAGTAAACCATAGACTAAGATTGCACTAGACCATAGACAACAGCTGAATGAAAGTGAACGAAAATGATCTGAATTGCAAAAAAAAGCCTGAGTAATGTCACTAATGACTGACACTGTCAATATCTGATAGTGACATTGTCAAGTATAGGTTTACTTTTTTTCCGGTGTGTTCGCTAATTTATCCTTGATGTTTGGAAAAGGTTTGTTCGTTTACTAAGTAATAGTATTTTTTTTTAATAAGTAATACTAGTAATAAGTTACACTTAAATAAAAAACGATTTTTCTCAAAATTGGAGGTCTGTTAAATATGTATCATAAAATAAGAACGAACAGTTCTTTTTTGCGATGTCTATACACATATTTTCCTGGTTAGAATATTTGGTTAATAAAAAAACTATTTTCGGCCATGTCCTTTGGATCGAATATTTGTTTGCTTGAAACCTCAAACAAACAAAAAATCAACCCAAATTTATAAACAATGAATCAATCAACCGATAGGTTTAAAAAATAATAATAAACTAAACTCCTCAGCCATGGGCACTTTCTACGACCATACCCTGCTTTGAAATAAGAGCTGTCAAATCGTATGGATTTCTTCAATCGTTTTTGTTTATCGTTATTAATTGCCGCAATTATTGTAATAATGCCTTAATGTAGCGCGTTAAATTGTAAAAATAGGGGAGTTCATTAGTTTCCTAAGGAAAGCAAACTCAAAAAACAATGGGAGTCTGCCTTACGCATTAAAAAAGTCAAGGAGTGTTTACCGCACGATTGTGGAGTGCATTTAATAGTATACAGGTGAGATAACACAGTAACATCACATACTTTTATGCATTACTTACTAATTTGTGTCATTTTTGGTAAGTAACAAAAAAGTTAACTTATGTGGTTTCGTTATTATTTCAGAAGCCAAGGTCCATAAAGACAGCTGTACCATGGGTATTCTGTTTCACTGAAGCTAAACCAGAAAATCCAGCCGCCCTCGAACGACAGCATCGTTATGAGAAAAAGGGCAGAAAAAACGAATTCAGGAAAGTTTTGAAGTAGAACCGCAACCTTCAACCAGTAGTGTTACTTCCACATAAACAACAGCAAACATTAAGCATTAGAAATAGGTCTCGAAGAAGAAGTAAACACATTAAACAACAGTGAACAAGCATGTGTACAGTGCACCTAAGTTTTTATCTATAAGTATTCAAATTTTGGAGTGTATTATGAAGGATATTAAATAAAAGAATACTTTTAATTCTGCCTTTTTACTATTTTCAAATAGTCCTTATAGGTACATATATGTACACACATCAAAAATGTCTAGGGATCAAGCATTTTTATGCGGATTTCTTGAGATTGAGATGTGGCTTTGTAATAAATTTATGATTTTATAAATTTATATGGATCCTTTTTGGTGCATTTCATAATTTGAATCAGGAACTCTCAATCAAATTCGAGTAAAAGATGAAAATAAGCTGTCAATATTTTCCCTATAAAAACATACAACGCATTGAAGACATTATTAGTGCTACTGTTTCCCTACTACTGATTAAAACCAACGTTATTATGGAGCGGCGACGTCATTTAAGCAGGGAAGAAATGCTCAGAGCCGTGGGAATGATAGAAGCTGGTTCCCGGCAACGTACTGTAGCTTTAGCTCTGAATACAAGTCAGAGTGTTATCAGTCGACTTTGGACACGTTACCGAAGCACTGGTACCGTGGCTGAGCGCCATGGAGGACGGTATCGCTGCACCACACGGAGACAAGACCGATACATTCAAATCTTAACTCGAAGAGCTCCAACAATAACCGCCATGATGTTAGCCGTGAGGCTTCATCACTCTTCAGGGAACTTAATTAGCGACCAAACAGTCAGAAACCGCTTGCATGAAGTGAACCTTCATTCCCGAAGACCGCTACGGGTACCACCTATAGCAATGCACAATCGTAGGATTTGATATCAATGGGCTCTTGAACACAGAAATTGGGCAGAAGAACAATGGCGTTTCGTGTGCTTTTCTGATGAGTCTCGTTTTGGTATGAGACCGGATACAACACGTATACGACACTGGAGAACCCCTGGACGCCAACAGCGATTAAAATCCTGCCAGGAAGTCCATCCTTATAGTGGTGGAACCATCATGGTATGGGCGGGTATTTGGATCGGCGGAAGAACTGAGTTGATTTGGATCAGAGGCAACCTCAACGCTCAAATTTATGCTGAGACGATTGTATCAGACGTCATCGTTCCTCTACAAGTGCAAATCGGTCCCTTATTTCAGTTAATGCATGATAATGCACGACCGCACACCGCAAGAGTTGTAAGACAGACTCTCGCCGCAGCTAACATCAATGTCCTGCCCTGGCCTGCTCAGTCGCCAGACTTGAACCCGATTGAGCATGCATGGGATATGCTACAGAGAAGAGCTCTGCCGAATATGGAGGGTATCCAGTCGCAAGAAGACCTTTTTTTGTTGTTGCAACGAACATGGGCGGCCATTCCACAGCGTGATTTGGATGAACTCATTTTGAGTATGCCAAACCGATGTTCTTGTGTTGTTAGTGTTCGCGGTAGAAACACGGATTATTAATTGTTTAAGTTACCCAATAAAATTTTAAAGAAAACTGTTATTTCAGTCTTTTTTTCGAACTTTAATGTTAGTGGTTCAAATGTCAAAAATCCCTTTATTAGGAAAATGGCAAATTTCTTTATTAATGCAAAGGTGACTTGGTTTATCGTTACTGTGACAAACGAAAACACTTTATTTGATGAATCCTTAAAGAAAATTTTAATTAATATCAATCAGGAGAAAAGTTATTGCAAAAATATATGTTGATCCCTAGATACTTTTGATGTGTGTAGGTATTTATTTAGAATTGCAGGTTCTAAATGATGTACAATGTACATAAAAGTTAATTAAATGAGTTAACATTTCATTAAAATATGCATCATCTCGCCTTCATGTTAAATTCTTTCCTTAAAAGTGTAAATGACTAAATTACAGTATTGTTTGCGGGAGCAATATAGCTGTCCTTGTTTGCTTTACACTGGTCTCGTAAATAGGTGTAAATGCCATCGGAGGTAAAGCAGGCGGTCAAAAGATGGCGATATTCATATAAATGCTGTCCTTTACGCCGAGTGTTACAGCTGAAAACAAATAACAAAAATATATATTCAGAAGCTTTTTAGAGTATTTCAGAAGCTTTTTAGAGTATACTGTGGTCAGATGAAACAGTATTTTATTTATAATCAGTTAGTATGGAGAGCTTTCTAAAAATTTGACCAACAAATGTATTCATGTAGGTACCTATGAAAATATTCTTGGATTGCCTGTCTGGGTGATGGGAAGTGGAGAATCCGCATTTATATCACTGAATGTATCACAGGGTGGACACAGGTATACGATGTCTTGACCGTTGCAGTCGGCACCAAAGTTCTGGTTTCGATCATACGCTTCTAATCTTTATATTAAAACAAGATAATTTGCCAAAAAAACACAAAAAAAAACTAACCACAAATATTTTTATTCTTTCTTGAAAGTTTCTAAAAAATTGTTATTTCTTAATAGACACAGAACCTGAAAGTGGCTTTGAGTATGAGAAGTGAATTTATCCACTTCTTTTCCAACTAATAATGTAGCAAGTGCATTACATGTTCAGTACAAAAATCCTTTGGTAAGTTTTCATGAATGCATTTTGTTTGTATCTTAATATAATAAAATAACACTAAATTTACCTTTCTGCCGAATCGACAACAGCTGCAATCACTTGTGCTTCCTTATTGAACTCAAAATCATCCAAACTTATAGGAAATACGAGAGAAATGTGTTTTGTAAATTTTAGTTCATGACAACTAATTTTATTCCACACCTTTTTAATCGCGATTAAAAATAGTCTAATTTAGTTTGACTATCTAAATTTTAGATGAAAAACGTCAATTTCAGAATAGCAAAATTGCCATTTTCACCAAATTGAATAACTTAGTGCTGTCAAACTATAATCTGTTTAAGTTATGTCACTTTAATCAAAATCAGAATAGGAAACGTCGTTTGACAGGAACAAACTAAATTTTAGTGATTTTTAGTCTAGTTTAGAGATATTTGTGACAAGAGAATCGGCACCAATGTCCCTAAATTGAAACTTCTAAATAAAATAAGAATTAGTGTGAAAAAGTTTTGGAAATTAATCGAAGTTCAGAAGTCTAATAGGCGAGGCTGCGCGTGTATCGTCTCGCATAAGTGAAGTGTACTGGAGCGCGGACCTCGACCACAGAATGGATAATAGTAGTAGTCGTTAGATTTCGCATTTATGCTGTTATTTAATTTAATAAGTAATCGTTATTTTAGAGAAGGCAAGAAATATATGAGACATTATAATAGAGTAAAACAATTGTAATTATATAAGTTTTAAATAACATTTAAATAATAATACTTACATTAAATACAAAAATGTTGGTAGTATTTTATTCTTAGTACCTACTTGAGGCAACCCTACCGATTAACCATTATGCAGTGAGACGCCGAATAAGATACGCTAACGCGGGGCGTCAAGGGCAGGTGTGTAGGAAATCTAAGCGGACGAAAGGCTACCTTTAGAATTGCTCTTTGAGCACGTTTTAGAAGGTGAAAAATCGAATCAAGGAGTTTGTTTTCATAGAGAGCCTACTTTATTTATTTCCAACTACAAAGGTGCTCGAAATGTGTAATTCTATACAAAGTGTTAGTCGAAAACTGATAAACACAACCCACATTACAATAGTCTTTACAAACGTCACCAAACTGGTATCATTTTAAAAATTGAAATTAGTGGTAGGTAACAGCGTAACCTAAACAAATTCTTGCTCATTCACTAGCATGAGGAGCAAGTGTTGGCCATGTTGGTGACGGTATTGTGTGGCACTTCTGTGCTTCTCTGTGCGGTGTCGCGCGCTGTTGTGACTGCACACGGTTTGCAGGCGCTCACGACTTCGCCTAATTAGTACCTCCGGAGCCTACCTACACCACCTGTGCTGCACTCATCGCCATCACTATTCCGCTAACACTAGGGTTCAGGTCCGCGTGTGCCAGGTGCACGTGAAGCTGGTAGTTATAACCGGAGACAAGCGCGTCGCGAGTCGGTTACTGATCTAGTATGTACACGAATAGCGTCGTTTGTGAAAATAATAACCTCGCGTTCTGCAAAGTGTTGTCACATACAATTATTATGAAATTCATTACAATTTCAAATTGCTTAATACGATAATTGAAAACGGGAAATACACAATCTCTTCTTTCTTTGGCGTGTGGTTAGTGCCTAACCTGACGTCAGAGTTATTAAAGAAGCTTGCTTACTGCATAAACAGGTCATTATGTACATTAAAGCCATATTTAGAGTCCTTTACACGAAGTATCAACAAGAAATTGGACCTATGAAGGTTTGTCATAAACTAGGCTAAACCTTTCTGTATGAGCTCTCATCAGGTATGACCTGACGTCCTGACTCTTACCCAACATAAAGATTTATGCCACTCCAAGTTAACAATGATCCGGAGGGTTTCTGAGGTCGAAAAATTGGATCAACTACCTTATTTGATGCAAGGCAAAATGTACTAATTCCATTGACTAGGTATTTATGTAAACTCTCGCGTGATTCGTGTACAGACAGCAAAAGCATAGTAGGTATGTAAATACCTACATACATAATTATGTATGACAACAGTGGTCATGAGACGTATTCGTTACCTACGAGTAGCACTATGTAGGCTAGTGCGGTGTCGGCTGTCTGCCCTGACTACACTTATTGTTAATCGGAAATGCAACAACATTACCAGATACTAAGTGACAGTACAACTAAAATAAAGATAAAGTGAACTGTACGAGATAGGAAGGAACGCAGACCGCAGCACCGCAGCGCCAACAAATCTTGTGGCGGAAGCGCCGCGCGCGCCTTCTCGCGCGCCGGAATCATGCGTATTACCGGCCGGAAGTGGTGCGACGCCTCAATATCCGGCGAGCTCATAATTCCAGCGCTACTAGCGATTCCACGCGAACACATTTTTATTTGATGTAATTCGTATGAAGTGGAGCTCGGTGGACGCTTGCAAATGACGAAGTAAAAAAGAAAGATAAAAGACGCGGGTTTGTATGAAGTGGAGCTCGGTGGACGCTTGCAAATGACGAAGTAAAAAAGAAAGATAAAAGACGCGGGGAGATCAAACACATCCGGATCTGACGAGCAGGTCCTGTACCTACAGCACTAAGAACATTATACAGATTAACTAGTTATTATATTTAGGTTCTAGTGTTCGTGAAAGTGATTGACTGACTGACCATTCATTCTAATTGCACGTCACGTGTTGGAAGGATACCTAGCAAGCTTTCCGTGGGCGTTACGAGCTACCTGCTGCGAGCCTCACTTCAGCGAGAAGCGCATCGTGATGATACGTGCATAGAAATCGCGCTGAGATCACGCTGTAATTACGGCGCTCTGAGTGCCACACGCGCAACGCAATGCAATTCTACTACGTCCTTAAAACCTTCGATAATTATGTTAAACAACAGTGCGCTGCGTGGCGTGCTTGGCATGCGTGCCGTGCACCTGTTAGCGTGCGCTCTAGCGACCTCTCGCGGCTATCACAATCAGCCCAATCAGCTACTACCTATTACCGGTTAAATGTACTAAAATGACAGACTACCCTCATTATCTCGCTTGATTGTTCGTTCACGGCGTGCTACATTGTGCAATGGTCGTGTCAACGTGACTGCGATTCCCGTAAACTTAGTGACATTCTGAGGTTTCCTTCCACTGTTTGTCATTTTTCAATAAAATCTCGTAACAGATTTAATTTTAAAATTGGCAGCATTTTCTGCTTTTTAGAACGCAATAAGTGCCTGAATTATTTAATTATGACAAAACATTTTCTACATTTTACGCAACCACCAAACTGTGTAACAGTTTGTCGGCGGGATTAGCGCTAGTTATTATTATACTATTTAAAGCTCGATTACCACTCACTGACTCACTCACTGACATAATTGTTCTCCCAGATGGTGGATGGGGAGGGGGGTATATTTTGACAGATTCGTAAACAAGTAACTCTCACAAATATGGGAAAAGTGCCAAACCTCCCCTTTTCGCCCCCCTTCCTCCCCCTCCCTATTGTATCTCGGAAACTAAAAGACCCATATTTTGTTTTTTTTTACGGATTCATATAGAGGAGGCTCGGGAAAGTAGAAACCAGTATTCAAAATTGCCCCCCTTGCCCCCCTTTAGGCGGATCTCGGAAGTTGAGAGACTTGGAACATTTTTTTTTCAGAGAGGCCTAGTGTTGGTGAAAATAATTTTTCAAAACTCCCCCCCTCTCCCCCGCCTTTCACACCCCCTCTTCACCCCTTTTTTTACAACCGAAAAAACTTTTGATTCTTACCTAAAACTATTGAGGGGCGTTGAAATTTGTATACCCTCCCCTCCCCAACCTCCCCTAAAATTGAAAGGGCTGTAACTTCATAACGGTTAGAGATAGCCAATAGGTGTTTGAACAAATATTATAGTAGGCGTCGAAATCTGTCCGGTGGTGATAGGTCCTAAGTGGAGCGAACCTGCGAGACAGAGGAGCGAAGGGGGGAGGTAGCGAGCGAAGCGAGCCTGCGACTTCCATAGCGACTTCCGTAGCGTAACGAAGGTTGAGTGGGTGAAGCGTAACTCAGAGGCAACGACAAGCAAACTTTTGGGTAATGTTTTTTTAAAGGGAAACGATCTGAGTTTTTATATATTTCTTTTAGGTATTTTTTGAATGTTTTAGGGGTTCTTATGGGTTTTCAAAATATTTTAAAATTTACAAAATCGTTTATGGACTCTAATGGATTTTCCAATTCATTGAAGGATTCTTATGGATTCTCAAAATTTTATAAGGGTAAGGAATACTTCTCAAAAACACGAAGACACCACGAGCTGCGCGCAGCTCGCGCACAACGCAAATGCTAGTTATATTATACTATAATTATAAGAGACCCGTATTTTGTTTTTTTTTAAGGATTCTTATAGAGGAGGCTCGGAAAAATAAAAACCAGTTTTCTAAGTTGGCCTCCTTGCCCCCCTTTTTACCCCCTTTAGGCGGATCTCGGAAGTTTAGAGACTTGGAACATTTTTTTTATCAGATTCATATTATATAAAGGGGCAATGCGTTACTCAAAATCATTCAAAATTCCCCCTTCTCCCCCCCTTCACCACCCCCCCATCGTATCTCGGAAACTAGGACACGTAGCGACTTTTTGATTTTTACTATACTTTATTATTGAGGGGCGTTGAAATTTGTATACCCTCCCCTCCCCAACCTATCATAAAATTGAAAGGGCTGTCACTTCATAACGGTTAGAGATAGTACGGTAAGAGATTTGACCAAGATCCTCAGAGTTCTATCGTAGATGCATAAATGAACTTCCGTTTAGATGGCAACAATGTATATAGATAATGAGGGTAAATATTTTGATTAAATAAATATGTTATATCTTAGAAAAAAACGAGTTTCAATTTTTCAGTACAAATCGGCAATTTCATACTTTAACCCCTAATATATTTTTGGTTCAAACAGTAATAGCTAATACAGTATATTAAATACAGTATAAGTAACAAAATAATTAATAGTAGGTAGTAGTAATAAAGGTGAACGCACACTTATCCGTGCCGCAAGAACCGACCGTTATCTATTCTTCCGATTCGATAATTAGTGTGCGAGGTTTTTGAGGGTTTCGTACAAGTAATTCTAAAATTCGATTCTTTCGGCTCTTTTGCTTCCTTCGACTCTGATAAGTGTGCGTTCACCTTAAGAGCTGGCCCAACGGCAGGATAATTTCTGATTTCCCCCGCGCTTCTCGCCACACCCGCATTAGTGCGGATAATAAACACGGGCGGCGCCACGACGCGCGATGTGCGGGATCAAGCTTGCGTACAGCGTAATATAAGCAACACGGTTATATAAAACCACTATATTTTCTTTTTTTTTTCGTGCTAATTTTTTTAACACCTATAGAATGCATTCCTTTGTTATTTGTATGCCGTGAAATAAAGTTTTAAGTACTACATATTTTCATCTTATTTTTTTTATATTTGTAGGCATCGAATAGTTGGATGCATTTATCTACCTATTATTTTTGGCTAAGTAATTATGGACTACATATACTGGAAATGTAGGTAATGCTTGATCTATCGCCATGTGTACATGTGTAACTTAATTTCACCGCAAAAAACTGTCGAAAATACTTTGCAAGAGTGTCAGCTAGAAATTCGTCTCTATTGCTCGAGCTATAAATGTCTGATACACAGTAAGCGTTTATAAGTGCATAGGTACGCTAAGGATTGTATTGCTGTGAACGCACGGCCGAGCGTCCGTGCGTCTGTATGTGTAAGTGGTCTCTATACAGTACGCACACCACAGTCACAGAGTTCGCCCAATCGCATGTCGTCGCGTCACACTCCACGTAGGTTACATAAAAATATATTCTGTCTCTTTTGTTATACACGCAGCAAACGCATGATCTTAATCGTGTTCTTACCATAGGATAGCTTAAATTCACGTAAGTTTACGAAGTGTTGATAGCTGTTGGGGTAAGCGGTGGGTGGAAGCGGGGTGGGGAACGATCAAAGAAATCCGAGTTCGAATCCCGTTAACAAGGGTGTTTAGTCTGAACGGACCAAATCGAATGGACCGCGGTCCGTTCAGACGTAGACAAAAAATGTTTACGTCCAAACGGACCGGTGTCAAACAAAAACAAATGAATAAACTTCATCAAGTACATTCGGGTGCAAAAGTTAAAAAAAAATAATTAAATGTTAATTTATTGCCCGACTACGGCAAAGCCAAAAGGAAGGGTTGTGATTTTAACAGGCTTTTTATTATCATTTATTTTTTATTTCAGATTTGTATCATCTGCTTTAGAAAATTAGAGGTAACTTTGTGATGGTTTTCTATCATGAAAATTTTATCATATTATGTTTTTCGTCAGAGTCAACCTTCACATTTATAATGAAGTTTCCTGATATACTTTTTTTTTAATTTGAACATGATTTACTACTAGAAAAATCTAATCAAAGATTGAAGATTTTGCTAGCCCTCTCTTAAAAGTAGCAAATATTGTGGCAGCGCGAACCGCGCGGCCGCGGCGCGTGCCTGCGGGTGGGCCGAGCCGTCACAATTATTCAGAATTACAAAAAAAATGTTACAATGGAAATACAAACTCCTGACTTACACTTTAAAACTAAGCCCTCCCAGGGGACAAGCTTGGTTGCTCTGGGCACGAACTTGTTTTCGTATTAAAACGTAGACCTGAGCAGAGCAAGGATTAATCATGCGCCGCCTCATACTGTGCTGGGTGCACACACGCTACTGCGAGCGGTAGGAGCCACGGGGACAGTATGCGCTGCTGACTGATCGCACCCACCTTGAGTGTTAGCCTCAAGTGGTAGTCACTGACCAGCCAAAGTTTATTGAATTGTTTTAAGTACCCTCGGTGGTGTAGCGGGCGCAAGCTGTGACTGCTGAGCGTGAGGTCATGGATTCGAGTGTTATTGAGTTTTTCGATCAGGATTCCTCGGTAGCAGCCACGGTGCACTAAGAAGGATTTTTCAAAATTCACCCCCTAAATGGGTTAAACGGGGCTCCAAAGTTTGTATGGGGAAACAAGATTATTTAGACTATTTTATTCGAAACTTCACGGAAGTGCTCTTATTGATAAATGAGTAGAAACGGGTTTCAGTTTTTTTCAGAATTCAACCCCTGGTAAAGCGTTTTTTTTTTCTTTATAAAAAATAAAATAATAATATTTTAGGATTCTCCTATAGAATATAATATTAATAATTAATAATTCAAATTAAATATTTTAGTTTCTCAATAATCTTTACATAATTAATTAAAAACTAAGTATTAAATAAACTAAATTTGAATTTGTTTCTCAATTGATGAATCCCCGCACCAATATTTGTTACCAATGTTTGTTGTTGTTCTTGAGTATTCTCTCAACATGCCGATAGATGGCATTAGTGGTAGCAAAGTGACCTCTTCCCGCCGCGCGCCTCCGCCATTCGCAGACACTGTGTGTGCGCATCGCTTCGCCTTTTAAAAATTCCATTTTGGTGAAACCTTGAAGATATTCGTAAAATAAATGGACCTGCATTGTGCTTCATTGAGAACTTATAGAGCAGTGTTAATTTTTGGAATTTTAACCATTCTACTGGTGGATTTAAGAAGATTTAGCTCGCCGGCCGGCAGCGCATACCTACAAGCCATCACGCGTGCATGAACGAGTCAGCTACCCGCCTCCCTGGGTCTGAGTGGGATCTCTGGATTGCCGAGGTACGTGGGCAAGTTTTGCTGCTATTAATTATTTGATGTTGGTTTCTCGAGGATTCATCAATAGCTGACTTAAATTGGCTTTATTTTGAGGTCCGGTCCGCCATTACACCTTTATCATAGGTTCATATGGACGCGTTTGCAAAATTGATAGGTACAGAACTCCTTGACGTGTTTTATTAGGTGAGGAGAGTTTGGGCTTGTTTTGTTAGTCATGATGAGACCTTACCTCCGGACTTGATGAAGTGACCTGCAGGTGTATTTCGGTGACTGCTACTGGAACTCCTTGACGTGTTGTACTAGGCGAGCCGAGTTTGGGCTCGTTTTGTTAGTTATGATGAAACTTAACCTCCGGACTTGATGGAGTGACCTGAAGGTGTACATCGGTGACTGCTACTGGAACTCCTTGACGTGTTGTACTAGGTGAGCCGAGTTTGGGCTCGGTTTGTTAGTTATGATGAGACCTTACCTCCGGACTTGATGAAGTGACCTGCAGGTGTATTTCGGTGACTGCTACTGGAACTCCTAGACGTGTTGTACTAGGTGAGCCGAGTTTAGGCTCGTTTTGTTATTATGATGAGACCTTACCTCTGGACCTGATGGAGTGACCTTAAGGTGTACTTCGGTGACTGCTACTGGAACTCCTTAACGTGTTGTACTAGGTGAGCCAAGTTTGGGCTCGTTTTGTTAGTTATGACGAGACCTAACCTCCGGACTTGTTGGAGTGACCTGAAGGTGTAAGTAGTTACTTTCGTGATTATTAAAACATGTAATGTGTGTTTTTTCATGGTTTTTTTACTTACATTTTTAAACATTATTAACCTGAAAATTTAAGCATTCGTCCTCCCTAGGTAGCTTCATGCTGCACCATGTAATTCATGTTATTTAAGTTTTTCTTAAGATTTTTATCTCTCTTGAATCTTTGTTTACCTTTGTAATGTCAGTTAGTGACAGGCCTAGTTTTATTTTTAATTTATTGCTGGAGCTAGTTGTAAGTCGATAGGTAAATCACATCGACCTCATTTTCTTTTCTTTTTATTGTGTTCTAGAAATTCTTTCCAAATTATAAAATGTCAATCATCTGGAGATGACAGGAGCCTGGTGGTGGAATTTTCAGTCTACATCTTGAGCTGAAAGGCAACACAAGTCTACCACTAGAGCTGAAAGGCAACACAAGTCTACGTCTTGAGCTGAAAGAAAGGAAAAAACTGAAGTCCTCCGGCCTCTCCTGGAGGAAGATTGTCGGCCTTCTCTTCCTCGGCTGCAATGACGAAGAATGATGAACCTCGACCAGAATCCTTGAAGGAAGACTGAAGCCTGACGTCCCTCGGCCACTACTACAGCCCAGAGGCCCGCCTTTCTCCAGTCTATCTAACGTTTATTTTCGTTTTCATCCACCCGCTTCTCTAACCTAGTTTAGTTATCTTCTAGCTCCAAATAGGTAGGCCCTAGGTTCTTTAATAATAAATTCTTATAACTTGTCCCCTTGACTATTTCTTTTAACAGACTGAAAGTTAGGTAGGTGAGTACTCAGTGTGACCTTACAGGTTTCTGGATCCTACCGGAAAAATGTAACGTTACAAACAACAAATCAAACGTTTTTAATTTTTTATTGTGAGAATATTTTTTTGAAAATGTGAAGAATGTGCTCTCAGCTCCATATTTCTTGCCTGTCTTGGGTCAATCAATTCTGGTAGGAGACAGTTTTTGTAAAATCTAATTAAATATGTTTCCATTTTCTCCTTCCAAAATTGTGGATCTTTTTCTATGCACTGGTACTTTATTTTCCCAGGGCCTGTCCAAATAGCAAACACACAAGTGTCTTGCCTAGTAATGCGCAGGTGTCCTTGAACTTGGCAATACCATTTATGTTTTTTATTTACCACGAATGTATTATTTGCCTTATTCAACCAAAAAATAACTTTTTTAAGTTTGATGGCGTCGTCTGGCTCCATCTCATATGCCGAAGATGGGCATTTAATTTCAATAATGCCAAGCTCACATTTTCCATCTGGGGTTGCTCCTAAAAAGGGAAATTCTTGGTCTATGAATAACCCGCACTGTTCTATCCGAGTATTCAAAGCCTTTTCTAATTCTCGAATTGCAGCCTCTTCGTTACTTCTGCCATGTTTAATGGCCTGCACATTACTCAGATCTTTTCCATATAGTATTTGTCTAATAAGTGGACCACATTCAGTTGTTGGGCGACGTTTGAAGACTGTCGCGAACCAAGACGCTGTCAGGAGCTTTCTCCGCGTTTCTAACCATAACGGACTTCTGCTCTGTAATATGGTGTCTTTCTCTAAATTGTTTTTTCGACCTCTGAAAGTTCCAATGCATTCAAAAATTTTAATTTCGCCTCTTTATATTCTTCTTCATTCATGTCAACTTTTTGGCAATTTTCACCATAGTAAGCGTCTTGTTTCGTTAATGTCGGCCTTATATTTTTTTTCTTTTTTATTTTTCCCTCTAGTCTTGTTTGATTTCGTTTTTGCCGTATTTCTTCTAAGTGGACAATTTCGGGATTAGCTTCTGTATCAAAAATAAATTTGTGTACTGCCGACTGCAGGACACCTGTGTTGTATGAAACAACGGCTGCAGGACATCGAGCAAGATAGGAGCCCCGCTGGGAAAAGTTAACTCTTTTACCTCCAACAAACTTTGCAACTCGTGCATTGAAACTTTCTACCGCATTATTCGTTTCATTGTACACAAAACTGTAGCCATGCATTGAAAGACGTTGGGCCAAATCTTCAACTTTTGAAATACGCCGTACGCTCTCAGTTCAGGTACCAAATTCACATTGAGTTTTTTTATATCATCGGTACAAAAATACGATGCGCATTAGGAGTGATCACCGAAGATGTGGTAGGGACCATTCAGTATGTCATTTTTTATGCATCTGACTTTTTCTTCGAAACTAATGTCCTTACTAGTCCAATATTTGACGCTTCTGTCAATGCCCCAACGTATCCGCAAATAATTTTCCTTTTAGTATTTTTCTGGCCCTTATGTGGTAAGCAGCATTGTTAGAAACTGATAGCAGGCCCTTGCAGTAATTTCTTAATAGATGATTTTTGCATTCTATTTTGTTACGTTTACATATGGCCTTGCATTCCGGATACTAGCATATGTACTAGAATCACCATCTGCAACGTACTGGTTGTAAATAAGACCATGCATATCTAAAGATTTTTTAAAGCCCTCTGTTATTATAACAGCTTCCATGGCAGTGGAATTACCATTAAAATTTTTGAAGCAAGTAAGTTTCTGTGGGTGTGCACCTTTTGTTTGTGCTCGTGAACATATATTGCAGACCTTATTCTTCACTCCGTAGTATAGAACTTTTTTTGAGTACATTACTACGATTGCACCAACTCCAGAAGATGCACTATAATTAGTTCCATAAGAACACTTAGACCAACATGCATCACCCGTTACAGGTATCATTGCTATTCAATCTCCATTTGAGCTCCCAATAGATAAAGCATGATCCTTTTCTTCTTTACCAGCTTCGGCCATAAAGTCCTTCGCAGTTTTTTTCCACCATCGGCTAATTGTGTCGTGTTTAGATTGGTACAATCGTACAGACATTGGTGGCATATTTATATGACACAGCATAGTATTAAGCTGCGTAACCAGCCACGATCTCTTCGTTTACATCCATTTTATTTTCTGATTGGCTGGAAGATTTCAGCACGAATTTAGCACCACACATTTGGCACTTCATATTGAAAGTAGAGTTGAGCCCAACTCTTTTTTCATTAAATAGTTCAACAGAACTTAAATTACAACAAAACATCGAATTATGATTTCCAATTTCTTGCAGTTGTTTCATGAAATAATCCACTTCTAAGATCCTTCTTCCTAAAGCCTGAAACGGTTTTATTTCTTCATTTATGGAGTTCTAAAAACAAAACAAACATTTTTAGGCTTGTTTGTGAAAAATATAGTAATAAAGAGAAATAAATTACAAATGTATTATTAATAACTTACATAAGACGTCTCCAAATTGTTTTCATTGGAAGTACTCGTTTGATCACATCCTTCTGTATCACGAGGGCTGCGACTACCTTCAGAAACTCTGTAAAAAAATAAGTAATAATAATAATAGTTCCCAATTATGATTTTGACGCTTCAATAAACATATACTAACCGTCTTTCTTTTGATAGTTAAGAATACTGGCACGAACTCTTTTACGAGAGGTTTTGCCGAATTTCCAGTACCTCGGCATCTAAAACAGAAGTCAAGTAATGAAACTTACACAATATTCACTCAATTACAAACAAGTAGTATGCATACTAGAATAGCAGTTACCGAAGTACACCTTCAGGTCCCTCTATCAAGTCCGGAGGTAAGATCTCATCATAACTTACAAAACGAGCCTTAACTCGGCTCACCTAGCACAACACGTCAAGGAGTTCCAGTAGCAGTCACCGAAATACACCTTCAGGTCACTCCATCAAGTCGGAGGTTAGGTCTCATGATAACTAACAAAACGAGCCCAAACTCGGCTCACCTAGTACAACACGTGAAGGAGTTCCAGTAGCAGTCACCGAAATACACCTTCAGGTCACTCCATCAAGTCGGAGGTTAGGTCTCATCATAACTAACAAAACGAGCCCAAACTCGGCTCACCTAGTACAACACGTCAAGGAGTTCCAGTAGCAGTCACCGAAGTACACCTTCAGGTCATTCCATCAAGTCCGGAGGTTAGGTCTCATCATAACTAACAAAACGAACCCAAACTCGGCTCACCTAGTACAACACGTCAAGGAGTTCCAGTAGCAGTCACCGAAGTACACCTTCAGGTCACTCCAAGTCCAAGACGAATAGGCTTTTAGAAACCCTACTTACTGTATACTTTTGATAGCGAAAAAAAATAAAATAAAAATCTTACCTTGTCAAGTTTCAAATTTGGTTTATCGAATATTTTGTGTTTGTACAGCGATCTTTTTCAACTCGAGGCGCTCCAAATAGGCGATACGTGTCCACTCTCGACGGCGGCGGCGGTCGCGCGCGGACTAAAGTTTCATTCAAAATGCTTGTGCAATAAATCAAGACGGGTATCAAAAATAAAATAACCCCTAATGCAATCGATTAAGATTCGAGAGGAGCTCGTGGCTAAATAATAACAGCCGCTCGGGTCGATCTTTCGGTTAAGCCGTGCTTGCCTAGGTTGGTCGGTGGATGGGTGACCACCCATTACATACCGAGTTACCTCTGTGCCGAGGCACAGAGGTAACTCGGTATGTAATGAAATAATAATATGAAAGCACGTTAAGCAGTTGGTCCTGGCTGTCATTTGTGATCTTTGATAGTCGTTACAGGTAGTCAGAGGCCCAAAAAGTCTGACAACCAGTCTTACCAAGGGGTATCGTATTACCCAGTACTAACTGGGTTGTGGAGGTCAGATAGGCAGTCGCTCCATGTAAAAATACTGGTATTCAGCTGCATCCGGTTAGACTGGAAGCCGATTCCAATAAAACTTGGGAAAAGGCTAGGCAGATGATGCAATCGATTAAGATTCATCCAGAAGAGCAAAAAATGTGAAAAAATAAGTTTCGGTTTTCATTTTTTCTGCATTTAGATTTAAAAAAATCCTAGCATTAAGAATTGAATATGTTTGCCAACAAATAGTATTTTTAGAAATAGTAAAATATGTTAATAATAGCATAAAAAATGTACCTAAACTCAACCCGGCATCGTTAATTTTGGTGGAAAATGGCAACGACAGATCGATTTTACATTATAAAAAACTAAAATTTTCGATGATCAAGTACCTATTATTTTAAGATGAAGAACCAATCTATACGAGGTAGTTATTACTTATATTGGATTTTGTTTGGTTATGCCATAAAATGTACCGAAAAACAGCATAATTTTGCCTGATATGCAAACGTGAAATTTTTGGTTTGTTCCTAAAAACAACCGTCTCAAAGGTGCAGGCCATTTACACGCCTCAGCATATTTTTTGGTCCTTTCGAGTCGGATCAATGATCCATAGTTAGATTTTTACGTAACATTTGGTGAAAATTATAAATTCAATAACGCACAATAGGTAGGTATATTTACGTAAACTTTTGGTAAAATATCTGCATAGACAACGCTTCATAATTGACAATAGAGTTTACGTAATTTATTAGTAAATCTGTCAATATTGCTTCATAGAATTGGACGTGTTGCGTATTAATTGGTAAAGTTCATTCTTTTTATGTACACTTCATTTCATTTTGGTAACACGTAAAATAGTAAGTAGGTAGTTACCCATCATTTCGGCTTAGTGCGTATTAGTAATATTTTTATAGATACCTCCACATGTTGGTCATCATCATCATCATCATCATTTCAGCCGAAAGACGTCCACTGCTGGACATAGGCCTCCCCCAAGTGTCGCCACATTGACCGGTCCTGTGCGACTCGCATCCAGCGGATCCCCGCAACCTTCACCAGGTCATCGGTCCACCTAGTGGGAGGCCTTCCAACGCAACGTCTTACAGTTCGCGGTCGCCACTTTTCGGCCCCATCGGCCATCCGTTCTGCGAGCAATGTGCCCTGCCCACTGCCACTTAAGTTTAGCAATTCTCCGGGCCACGTCGGTAACCTTGGTTTTCTTGGGGTCGGTAACCTTGGCTTACATGTGCGGTTTTCTTGCGGATGTCTTCATTCGCAAGAAAACCGCACATGTTGGTAGTGCGCCACTATTGCGAACCGCCTGTTAGGTATTTACCGCATTTTAGATAAATTACCATTTTTGTTACAAAATGACTGATAAACAACTAAGGCCGGAAGATTTACTGACGATCCTTCATGAAAAGAA
The DNA here is from genome assembly GCA_941918905.2 of Xestia sexstrigata. Classification (NCBI taxonomy): domain Eukaryota; kingdom Metazoa; phylum Arthropoda; class Insecta; order Lepidoptera; family Noctuidae; genus Xestia; species Xestia sexstrigata. The sequence goes on along the minus strand of OW799203.2, from coordinate 298,350 downwards.
AGGATTGTTATATAAACGCCTTAATCGATTATATGATTTATCGAAAAACATTTCGTCGTTAAATTCGAGAAAGAATGAGAGTTTTATGACTGAATCGGAAACAATTGACGACATTAGAGATAAATTTGAATCATAGGTCGATCAAATTAACCATTTAAACATTAGTTTGAAACCTGGTTCAAGTCACGACTATGATTGTTTAGAATCTTTTGAAGGTTTCTATATTCATGTTAAACGTATTAGGAATAAAATCAACAGTAGTCACACTCCGTCAAAACAAAGTAGTTATTCAAAAACGCTTTTTGAACCGCGCACAATAAAGTTGCCTCCTATCGCGCTGCAATCTTTCGACGGGAAAACCGAAAATTGGCCGGTTTTCTTAAAAAAAAAAAAGCTGGCAACACTGGCAATGTTTACTAGACCTGCGTATTTAAAATTAGTAATTAAATATAAAATACATTCTGAATTGACTTAAAAGTAGTAGAACCCAGTGAAATAACTATAACTAACGAGTGACATTATTGGTGACTGTTAACGACAAGCGTAATATTAAAATAAATCAACAACATTATGTGACGGTTCAAAACACTTCACAAACAATAATACAATGTTACAACAACAAATCAATGCAACACCATCCTAGTTTATATCAAATAGTGAAGATGAGTGCAGTTTTGTGTTAAAAATAGTGCAATAATTATAAAAGACGACAATGTAAACACCGTTACGAAAAGATTTAAAAAATTTACCTTTGGACTCTAATGAATGTTCGACAACTAGCGCCAACACGGCACTGCGCGCTGAATAGACGAACTATTATAGTACCGCTGCTCGACACCAGTGGCACAAAACAAACGATTAGGGATACCACTTAAAGAAAAATATTTAGTATTTGGTAGAAAATAAATATTTTTTGAACACTTCGGAGGAAATTTGTGAGGAAAAATCTAAGATGAATTTCCTAGAAAATACCTACCGTCGTACTAGAAACAAGTCAGATTCAATACTAAACGATAGCGACGCATTCTCTGCAAAAACAATAAATGAAACCGCAAGCAGTGTCCCGGAATTATCGGATGAGGAAGACATAGGACCTATAAAAGAGGGGTGCGATGTCAGAAGTCCTCCACGTGTGTCTGGCGGCTGCTGGTCCCTTTCGATACGTCTGGAGTGAAGAGCAGCTGCTATGCCGGTGCACCCTGGGCGCGGCAGTATCCTTCTCCGGGGAATGAGAGGAAATGAGAATTTCCTTTTATCCCTCGGGGAGTGTTACTGCCGCGGCTAATTATTCTGACATGGGTGGGGTCCTGCCAGGACCACCGGTGCGTTCCTTTCCGTAACCCTCTGTAAAGCAGAGGGCATAGCAGAGGAGTGAGGGCGGGTTCGGTGTGCACTCACCCTGCCTCCGAGCAGACAGAGAGGGATGCGTCCTTCTCTGTCACCGTCAGTCTCGTAATCCCATTATCGAAGTGCTGTGGATCACGTCTCGCGGCTTCGATAGGGACTGAGGGTCTTGGCTTAACCGCCCGGACCGCGAGGTAGAAAACCTCTATAAAAAGTTACCCCGAATCCCAAGCGGCGACGCACCGCGAGGGGATGTATGGCTGACGGGTGTTCCTTGGAACAAATCAGTCGTTAGTGCGCTCCTCGCCAGGGTACCTGCAGACCCCCTGGCGAGTAATAAATACTTAAAATCTGCCCTTCTAGGTACAGGGGTCTCTGCTTAGATTGACCTTATTTCCCCCATACTCGTGGGTTCAGATATGGAAGATATTAAAAAACAAAAAAACAACACCGCCGGCAACGGCAAAACAGAGGAGAGGAGGGATGCGGGGTCGGAGTCCGACATCGCATCCAGCGATGCGAGCGCGGGAGTCTCAAGGAGCTCCCGCCGTGCGATGGCCGGGACGCCCACGGAGAACGGCAAGTTCTTCCGCAAGCGGCCCAGGCGGGATGGCTACCGGGGGTCGTCATCCGGAGAAGAGGAGGCCTCGGCCCGAAAAATCCCCACAAACAAGCGTGGTGGGATCCGGGGCAAGGGGAGGGGGCTCTCTGCCTCCGTGAGGTCAGAGAGGTCAGCAAAGCTGGCCGAGGAGGGGCGCCACCCGGGCAACATTGCTCCCGGGTCAGGCGACGAGGCGGGCGCACCTGGCGGCTCCGAGGCGGAGCGTAAGACCAAGTTTGCAAAGGCGGTGGAAGCCGCGATAAGGGGCGTGGCCTTGAAGGTGAAGACATCTTCAAAACTCAAGGCCATACCCGCGGCTTCCGCCTGCATCATGGAGGCAGCAAAGGCCATCCTTGCAGGGCCTTCACCCCCTCCTCCTCCTCCGATAGGTGGAGAGGAATTGGCCAAGCTGCGGGTGGAGGTGGCCCACCTGACGGCCGCCACGGAGGATCACGAAAGGAGAACGCCAAGCTCCACGCAGACCTGGCTAGTCTGCGTGAGGCTGGCTCCCGCGTGGTGCCTCAAAATGGGGGCCGGCAGCAGCGACAGAGCCAGCCTGTGCCGGTCGAGAACCTGGTTCGGCAGGAGCTGGCTTCCTTCCAGGCGCGGTTCTCCGTCCTGGAGGGAATTGTGCTGCGCCCCCCCCTGACGGCAAACAAGGCAGCCATGGGCCCGAAGGCGGCCTCCTACGCGGCTGCTGCGGCTACCGCACCCGGACCGGGGCTGTCCAGCAAGCCCTCCGGCAGGGCTGTGGCACCGCCCCCCCCGAAAAGCCGGCTCCGGCGAAACCGACGCCGGCTAAGAAGGCCAAAAAAAGGAAGGGCTGCACAGGTGGACACTGTGCCAGCGCCAGTGCCAACGGCGAATGGGCCAGAGCTTGCGGCATGGCAGCCGCCGCCGACACCACCGCCCCCCCAGCCCCCCACACCTGCCGCTCATTTCGTAGAGAGTAAAACCACATTCAGGACATATTCACAAAGATTAAGAAAGATTATAAAACTGACACAAAAGGCTCAGAATAATTACATAATTAATAACTCTCAAAATAAATGCAAAGCGGCATGGCAAATAATTAATAAGACCAAATATATTAAAGAACCAATTACGAAAATAAGTAAGCAAAATATTTTGATAACAGATCCCTATGACATAACAACATCTTTTAATGATTTCTTTATAGATCAAGATCAAAATACATCTGAAAAAAATCATCCGATGGAATTATTCGTTTAGACACCATCCCGAATTCAATATTTATGTCACCGATAATACCAGACGACTTAACTAGAATAATCAAAAGTCTTAAAAATGCAAAAAGTCACGGTTATGACGGTATCACCACAGAGGTTCTTAAATTCGTTATTGATATTATAGCTCCACCTATATGTCACATCATAAACAGGAGAATTGTTTCGGGTATTTACTCTAATTGTCTAAAAAGAGTTATAGTAAAACCTTTACATAAAAAGAATAGCAAAGAGGAAATGTCTAACTACAGACCTGTAGCTTTAATCCCTATATTATCTAAAGTATTTGAGAAGATTATTTACGAATCATTAGACACATTTTTAAATAAACATAATATATTATGCAACGAACAAATGGGTTTTAGAAAAAATATTAATATTAATATGGCAATATATAATTTCTTATGCAATATAATACCAAGTGTAGATAATAAGACTCCTGTGTGTGCTATATATACCGACATGACCAAGGCTTTCGACTACGTAAACCATGACATCCTTTTGGAAAAACTATATAATTACGGTATACGGGGAAATGTTCTAGACTTAATGAGATCCTATCTTACTGGACGAACTCAACATACGGAGATGTCCAGAATATGCCTTGAAACCAAATGTGAGCTTAGATATACATCAGCCAGTAGGGAGGTGAAATACGGTTTACCGCAGGGGAGTGTCTTGGGACCTCCTCTATTTCTCCTATATATAAATGACTTGCCACGTCAGACGCGACAACTCATGGTATTATTTGCGATAGTTAAGTGCACCAATAAAGAAAACTATGAAAGAGAAATTAATAACACTTTAGAAACAATTATACATTGGCTTATATATATACAAATAACTTAATAATAAATTTAAAAAAGACAAAAGTAATGCACTTCTACCAAAGGATAAGCGCTGATGATATAAATGTTAGTTATAATGGTCAAAAAGTTGATACAACTTCTGTAGCGAAATTTCTAGGTATCCTGATTGACAACAATTTGACATGGAAACCGCATGCCGATGACGTATGTAAGAAGTTAAATAAATCAGCCTACGTACTGCATAACCTATCACACAAAGTTAACAATGATACACTTATAATAGCTTATCATGGATTGGTTGCGTGAGTGTTAAGATTTGGAATCATATTTTGGGGTAACTGTAGTGAGAGGGAGGAGATTTTTAAGGCCCAGAAACGGTGTATTAGATCAATGTCAAACCTTAAAAGCACAGATAGCTGTGAACCTGTGTTTCGGTCTCTGAGGATACTGACTTTCCCATGTTTGTACATATTGGAGGTGGCAATATTTGTAAAAACCAATTTAAACTTATTTCCTTCACTGGCCAATATAAGAACACGCAATGGCCCCCTGAGATCCCAATACAAGAGCTTGCTACATTCGGGTAACTACAAAACAGCACTGTTAAGGAAAAGCATTATGACAATGGGTCCTGTCATTTATACTAAAATACCCCATGGTTTTAAGGGCTGTTCTATAAACGTTTTTAAACCTAAGGTTACTGCACTATCGGGCGGGAGGAAACGCCCGGGTGTTTCCACTGCGAGGATCGACCGGAGGACACGGTGGAGCACACGGTGGAGGTGTGCCCCGCGTGGGCGGAGCACCGCCGTGTCCTCGAAGCGGCGATTGGCGGCGGCGACCTCTCGCGTCCGGCCTTGGTGCAAGCCATGGTCCGGAGCGAGACGGAATGGGACGCCGTCACCTCCTTCTGCGAAGCAGTAATGCTAGAGAAGGAGGTGGCGGAACGTGAGAGGGAGAGAACCTCACAGCGTCCCGGCCGCCGCGGGAGACGCCTCGGGCGTCGGGGGCCACCACGTGGCCCCCGGCCACCGTAGGCGCGGGCCTGTGGACGGTGGGCTATGGGCTAGCTCGCCGTCCGTCCGTCTCATGACGACAGGCCGTGTCGACGGCGCGTTCGTGTTCCACGCGCGCCTCAAAGAGAGTCAGCAAAAAAGAAGGGGTCCGAAAGGACCGATGCCTGCCGGGGTTGCGGGACTATTCGAAAGAGATACCGTGGCCCCGGAACACAAAGGGCGATGAAGGAACATGGATGGGTTTTAGTCAGTAAAAGTCTGACACTCCCTCCTGCTCCGCCCAGAGCGGGAGAAGTCATTTGATGATTTCCCATCCGAAAAAAAAAAAAAAAAAAAAAAAAAAAAAAAGGTTACTGCACTACTTTTAGACAAATGTTACTACTCAGTGAAAGACTTTTTAAATGACATGAATTTATCCATATGATTGTTTTTAATAGCAAATTTGACCATGTACCTGACTATAATATTATTAATTCACTTGACTTTAATTTCTGTTTTGTGTTGTTGACATTGTTTTGTTTTTATTAATATTTTAATTTAATTATGTAATAATTTGCATGCCGTAAGGTAGACTGTAGCCGATCTCATTAATTTATGTACAACATCTTATACCTGTACCTACATTCTAAGCAAATAAAGATCTGATTCTGATTCTGATTCTATGAGTCGTTCAAGTCGAATATTCACGACAATGATCAGCTGACTGACTCGCAGCGTATGCAGTACTTAATAGGTAGGCTTACACATAACGCATTGAAGGTTACCGCTGGTATTGTGCCTACGGGTGATACCTACAATTTTTTATGGGACAGTTTAGTTAAAAATTCCAGGACAAGCGCTCATTAGGTACACACTATTTAAAAATCAAAATTAAAGCATTTATTTCAAGTAGGCCAGTTACAGGCACTTTTGAATTGTCGAAACAAAAAGAGAAACATAAAGAATATTTTAGATTTAAAAAGTTGTTCTTTTAACGCAAATAGTCTCGATTCTTTCATTGAAACATTTAGTGCGTCTATTTCTGCCTTGAAGCAACTTGGAATTCCGGATCTTGCGGATTTTATTCTCTTGCATTGTGCTTTGAGAAAAGAAAAAAAGATTCACTGACTGGTCAATCGTTTGAACTTTCCATTCGCGATGTTGAAATTGACACTACTAAATTGTTGATTAGTTTTGTCCAAGATCAGGCAAAGATATTAGCACGCTTGAATTTGTCTCATTGGAATGCGAACTCAAAAAATAATAATAATAGACCTTATGGTTCCGCACCTCGCGAGTCACGCACGCAGACGAAAGTGTTTGTTGTGAGTGAATCGATTGATTTTTCCGCTTCTACCCCCGCAACTTCGATTTCGAGTTGTGCGTACTGTAAAGATATCGCTCATGTTCATTTGTATGACTGCGTTAAGTTTAAATCCGCGTTGACTCCTAAAACTAGGTTCGAGTTTATGAAATCCAAACGTGATTGCGCGAATTGTCTGAGCACGTCGCACGGTTCGAGTGATTGCAAGTCGACCTCAGTCTGTAACGTATGTAAAAAACGCCATCATACTTTATTACATTTCGATAAAGAAAATAAACACCCGCATACAGCTGATGTTAAACCGACGAATTGCAATGTAGTCGTCGCGTCCACTCCGTCTCCCGCCGCGGTGCCGTGCTCTTATTCTCATTGCGATAAGGTCTATATTCCTGTGACTGTGTATGATTCGTGTGATACTACACAAACGTCTCCGACACATAGTACAGCCGTGTTATTAGCAGCTGATACGAAGACCAAGGCCGCAATTCTGTTATCAACCGCTCAGGTTTGTGCACGATCTAATATAACAGTTCGGGCAATAAAACAATAGTGAGGTGCATAATCGACAATGGTTCGCAAAATAATTTAATAACTACAGCGTTTTTATCTCCTGAGGAAACCAAATGTGAGAATATTTTTTCCTCAACCGTGTCGCGTGACGATGTGGGACGTTATACTATCGCGTTACCCTTTAGTAAGGATCCTGCTGAGTTATTTAACTCCCGCACCGCCGCGTATCGTCGACTGATTGCTCTTGAGAGAAAACTCCGCCAATCGCCGATGTTGCGGGAAAATTATAACGCTTTGCTGCTATCAAAGAGTATATAGATAATGGATACTAAAGTCAAGTCGACGAATCTGCCATTTCAGATGAGGGGTACTACATCCCTCATCACGCCGTCGTTCGGCCAGACAAACCGATGCCGCGCATTGTATTGGATGCTAGTGCTAGAACTCATACAGGGTTATCTTTAGATGATGTACTCCATATTGGTCTAAATTTACAAACATATTTGTTTATTCTTTTGAAAAATTTTTGATTATTTCCCGTCGCTCTAAATGCTGATATTAAACAAATGTATTTACACGTTGGTGTACCCGTTGACCAGCGTAAATATCTACGCATTTTGTTTTGATTCAATGTGAACGAACCTGTGCTAACCTTTGCTTTTAATCGCTTACCTTTCGGACTTAAGTCGAGTCCTTACATAGCTATGCGCACTGTGCGACAGCTGGCCTCTGACAGTCCCCATTATCCCGAAGCTGCTAAAGTAGCAGAGACCGGTCTCTATATGGACGATCTGGTGTATTCTGCGAATAATGAAGACACCACCATGCAGCTATCGTAAGATCTTATAAAGATGTTTAAATCGGGCGATTTTGACCTTGTTATGTTATTTTAAACAGTCTTCCCGACTCGCATCGAAAGTCCCTCGATTTCCACGCTGGCAGTGATGTGTCTAAGGTTCTAGGTCTTTCGTGGGAACCTTCTCAGCATAATTTCTTCTTCACTTCCGCTCAAGGAGCTGAGAATTGTACTAAGAGAAATATACTCCCGATAGTCGTACGCTTATTTGATGTTCTCGGTTTGGTCGCCCCCGTGATCTTTTATGCCAAGTTACTCATCAAAGAGTTATGGCTGAGCAATATCGGTTGGGATGATTTAGCTCCTGACGATATACCTAGTTAAACGTTTTTCCCTTCTCATGCAGGAGTTTCCTTTGCTGAATACTTTAAGAATACCACGCCATGTTACCGATGATTGTTCTGTTCGTATAGTCGCATTCGCCGATGCCAGTATGGGTGGGTATGGTTGTGTAATTTATATACACTCTACTAGTCCGTCTGGTGTCGTAGTTCGCTTACTTTGTGCGAAGTCAAAGGTTTCACCTACTAAGGTCACAACTCTTGCACGTCTGGAGCTCTGCGCTACCGTGCTCATGTCAAAGATGGTAAAGACAGTTCGCGATACTTACGGTTCGCGAGTTCCTATTGCAGGGATTTACGCTTTTTCAGATTCCACGATAGCCTTATCGTAGATACATTCTTCTCCGTATCGCTGGTCAGTCTTGTCAGCAATAGCGTCGCTCAATGTCAGGAGAACTTGGGTTCTCAACATTTTTATCATGTGGCAGGTGTTGAGAAGGAGTCATTTGATGATTTCCCATCCGAAGAAAAAAAAAAAAAGGGGTGCTGATTACGTATAAGTTATTTATTTCGAGATCCAGAATATGGCGGATCGACTTCTATACAGGGTTATTGTTGATTTATTGTGATGATTGTGATAACAATGATGATGATGATGATTGTGATGATGATGATAATGATTGTGATAATGATTTTGATAACGATGATGATAATTGTGATAATGATGATGATTGTGATGATGAAGATTGATAAAACGATGGTAATGATTGTGATTACAATGATAATGGTTGTGATAACATTTATCGTGATTGTGATGATGAAGATTGTGATTACGATAACAATTATTGTAATTACGATGATAATGATTGTGATAACGATGACGGTTATTGTGATAGGTAGTGATTGTGATGGTGATGGTGATTGTGATGGTGATTGTGATGGTGATTGTGATGGTGATAGCGATGGTGATGGTGTTTGTTGGTGATGGTGATTGTGATGGTGACACTGATTGGATTATGATAGTGATGGTGATTGTGATAACGACAGTGATGGTGATTGTAATAGTGACGGTGATTGTGATAATGATTGTAATAATGACGGTGATGGTGATTGTGATAGTGATGGTGATTGTGATAGTGATGGTGATTGTGATAATGATGGTGATTGTGATAGTGATGGTGATTGCGATAATGATTGAGATAATGACGGTGATCGTGATAGTGATGGTGATTGTGATGATAATAATTTGAAGATTATGAAATTTGGCACATAGATAGTTTACAACCTGGATTAACATGTAGGATACTATTTATCCCTTTAGTATGGGTATCCGGTAGGACAGTTACTGAAATTCACGCGGACGAAGGCGCGGGCAACAGCTAGTATATTTTATATTGTAAGTGCTCAGTGCCATTCCGAGTTCCAAGTGTGTATGTTTCAGTTACCGAGCGAGTGGACGCAACAGCCAACAGCGGCTGTAGCTTGCGACAGGCCGCGCCCACGCCGCACGCGAACATACGACGCGTCACGCGACTCATACGTCCGCGCGGCGTGTCCACCGCCGCGGCCCTACGTCCCCGCGGCTCCGTGTCTAACAATAGTGGCGCACCAATATAAACTACTCCACTACTTAACTGTACTGACTCGCTGCTAGTGACAGACTGACAGCCAACCATAAAGGAGCGCGCACACATCCACAGATCCACTTAGCGTTTTGTTGTAAACATGTCGGCTAATAAAATACACAAATTGGGTCAATGGTGTGATGGTGTGACCTACGGATCAGGTTAAATTAACCATAGACACACTGGTGTAGCAATTTGGTGTGACTATGGATCGGTCATGCTACCATCTGAAATGGCTAGAAATTGGTTGACTGGTAGAAAATGCCTATGGCATTAAGTCCGCTTCTGTACTTTGTGCTTGAAGTGTTAAAAAAATAAACGAATAAATAAATAAATATTATTAGATACAAGTAGTTCTGTGTAGGTATTAGTTCGTGAGCGGTACGTGTTCAATATGACGTCGCTACCGCTACATGTTACAGTTACACCACAGTATAAATATGGACAGTACGGAAACTACCTACAAACACTCGAAGCCGCACACTCACACACACATGTGCATCGACGGGACCTCTAAGCGGACGTTGCGGTGCTGTCAGTAGTGCGTGCCGCGCTGAGACTAGTAGACGATATATTGAAAATAAGAAACATTAAGAATCATTTATCAATATTTTTTTCTTCTTTTTTTACCTACATGTTGAGATTTACGCGGCAAGGATGTATAAAAGGGGGCCAGTTTTTCATTATTTTTGCGAAAGAATGCACCGTTTTCGGGATATAAGTAAATTTAGAACCTGCTACGACTCCATGACGCGCTCTTGCTACGCTCGCATTTTACATTACACACCCACTTTCTGTCACAAATGTCGTCATCGCGGTTACAAAGTTAAAGATCTATAGTTGTACAAGTTGTTGTGTGTTAATATTAAACTGTTTCCGTGTTTAAACCATCTTCTTTTGTTTAGATTAACCGAAGCCATGAGATAACCTATTTAATATAATTGTATTTGTAAGCTAGTTATTTCAATTCGATTGATTGATCACAACAGAATAAAAATGTTTTAATAAAAAAAAACAATATCAGCAACATTAAAAGGGACAACCCTATGGCTTCAATGGAGCGTAGGTATTTATTGCATCAACTAGGTTTAGTTTCGGTACTGTCCATATTTTATACTGTGGTTAAACAGTGGGAGAGTGCTCGCTAATGCAGCGTATCGGCGCGCGGCGATCAGCTGAGAGCGGTGGAAGGTTCCGCGCGCACGTCACCGCCACTACGAGCAGTACCTACATGCACACTTTCACCTGCTTACCACGCCACACATTATAATAATAATACAAGTCCACGGCTGGGCGTAAGTGAATATAAGTCAAAGTACACAAATCAAACATGACGACTAAGAACATGATTTGTACAGTGCCGCGTGCCGCCGCTGATTTATATGAACACAGTTTAGCGTCGCGCGCGCTCACGGTCTCACATGCAACTGTTACCGACTTATTATTGTTTGCTCAAGTTTTTAATTAAACTTGTAATGTAACTTGCAGGCTGTTCCCTGCTAGTGTAAATTAAAACTGTGCACTCGTGCCCTAGATGTACCTAGGTACCTACTATAGAAAGGTACGTACGCTTGTAATAATATCGCTTGTGTTCCAATTGTAGTTTGTATTCTGAAAGCGCATAAAACATTACAATCAAAATGGACTTCAGTGTACTTATCTGAATGACACTCAAAAGATTTAAACAAATCAACCAAAATAAATTCAGCGCAAATATCAGTTAAGTACGAAGCTTGTTCATCTCGTGAATACCTACGTTTTGATATCGAGTGCCTTTCCGTGCAACCACAACTTTAGGTTCCATTCAGACGAAACGAAATCGAACTGCATTGAAAACAGGACACGCTCGCGAGTTCTCGAGGATACCCGAGACCACGTGAGCATAAACTGACGAACTGACGTACATGTACTAACGAATCCCAGTTTCGTGTAGGCTCGCGTAGACTCGCGCGTCCTCGGCCCCGAGTCTTCTCTCAATATCGCACTTTCCGATGCGTGTTTCTGCTTTAGGTTTGACATTTGCAGACAATCAATGTATCGGCCAATCCAATCCCCAACAGACTAAACAGTCAGAATAGGGTTTATGCATTTAGAGGTAAACGGCCCAGTAACCGTAAAGTTTTGAAATTCACTGACTTTGCAGGTCTGCTATGCTAAAACTAGAAGACTTAGAAAAAAAAGAATTACATGACTGAGAGATAATTTAAACTAGTTTTAGTGTATTTTTTTTTTAATTTTTTATTAGTATGAATTTTCTTTAACAATAATACAAGAAAATAAAATAAAGGGCTAATTGTACCAGTACCCGGTAGATTTGTACTAGTGAACGTTAAATTGTCCCTAAATCCGGTAATTTCCACCGCAAATTTGAACTGTATTGCTTTACGTTAAAGTTTACACAAATGCAATTTTTGCATTTCTGTGTAAAATTAATAAAAAGGGGCTTATCCAAAGAAAATACATTTTTATTAATGAAAAATTCTAAAATGTATTTTATACAAATTATAATAGATATAGCAGGTAATAGTTCCCAGAACTCTGTTATCAGACGGTGACAAAAAAAAGCGCTTTCATCATCATCATCATCATTTCAGCCGCAAGACGTCTACTGCTGGACATAGGCTTCTCGTAAGTGTTGCAACATTGACCGGTCCCGTGCGACTCGCATCCAGCGGATTCCCGCAACCTTCACCAGGTCATCTGTCCACCTAGTGGAGGCCTAAGAGGCCTACCAATGCAACGTCTTCCGGTTCGCAGTCGCCACTCCAGAACTTTTCGGTCCCATCGGCCATCCACTTAAGTTTGACAATTCTTCAAGCTACGTCGGTAACCTTGGTTCTCTTGCAGATGTCTTCATTTCTGATTCGATCACTCAATAAAACTCCGAGCATAGCCCTCTCCATTGCCCTTTGGGTGACTTTCAAGCCTTCTGATGAGGCCCATTGTGAGCGACCACGTTTCGTTCCCGTTTGTAACCTTGAGTCTTCAAGGTTCTGGACTGGAGAGGAGGATCCTCCAGTGCTGCGGTGAACAGTTTCGGAGATATGGACGTCTCCCTGTCTCACACCTCGCTGCAGAAGGATAGGTTCCGAAGCTTGGTCCTGAAGCCGGACTGACATGGTGGCGTTTTTTTACAAACACTTCAACACCTCGATGTACCGATAGTCGATCTGGCACCATTGGAGAGTGCAGTACAGCCCAGGTCTCGATCGAATCAAATTCAAATTCATTTATTGGGTGTGATTTTTGGTACATTTTTTACATGAGATCTTAAAATAAATAAATAGTTCCTCAAAAATCTACCTTAGAGGTGAACACTCTTTCACATTCACAGTCATTATAAAAAAAAAAGAATAATCAACATGTAAAAATCAAATAAATTACCTACAATAAACACAACATAACATAAGACAGGAACGTTAACAATTGAGCATACTCGTACATATAAAATAATGAATGAAAATAAATATTCAATGTCAATAGTAGAATATAATAGAATAAAATTTACAATGTCAATTAAATAAATATCTTTGTCAAATCAGTTACAATTTCTCATTAAAGAATTCGTCAATGGTATAATAACATTTTTCTAATAATAGATGACTTAATTTGTTTTTAAATTGAATAATGTTTAATTCAAGTCCTGAATTCCATTTGTAATTTATTAAATATTTTTGGGGCCATGCAAAGTATGCTCTTGTGTATCAAGGCGGCCTTTGATGGTCGAACGCATAATTCATGTCTATATTCTTGTCTAATCATTTAATAGCGATGTTCAGATGCTTTTTTGAATAGATGCATGTTCTTTTTAACGAATAAAGCAGTCTCAAATATGTACAAGCAAGGTAAAGTCATTATTTTTAACAATACAAAATAAGGTTTGCAGCTATCAGTTATTTTTATACCGGTAATAGCTCTAATGCATCTTTTTTGCGATTTGAACACCATGTCCTTATTGCAGGAGTTACCCCAGAACATGACTCCGTAACGTAGTATAGAATCGACATATCCATAGTATGCAGTGACTGCCGCTGCTTGATTGACTACTTTCTTTAATTTATTTAAAGCAAAAGCAAACTTACTATTTTTTTAAATTAATATTGAAGTATGTTGTTTCCAATTAAGTTGATTGTCGATTGTTAAGCCTAAAAATTTTGTATTTGCAACTTCTTCAATTTTTTTTATTAAAGCTTACATTTAGTTCTGAATTGGCTACTCTTTGACGAAAATTCATAATTTTTGTTTTCTTCATATTCATAATTAAGTTGTTATGTTCTAACCAGTTAACGGCTTGTTGTAATGCATTGATTATGTCAGCTTCAAAGTCATTATTATTTTTGTAAAGTTTAACAATGATAGTACTGTCGTCGGCAAACAATGTCATGGGATAGGGTATATTCTGAGGAAAGTCATTTATATATTATATGAAATAATAAAGGCCCTAGCACACTGCCTTAGGGCACTCCATAAGATACTTTTCGTTCTTTAGATATGTATTTTATAACGGTTTTATTTAATTTACAAATTCGACTTATTTCTGTATGTTGTGTTCTATTTTTTAAGTAAGAACTTATGAGTGATAAAACATTTCCCCTTATCCCATACGCATTTAATTTGCTTAGCAATATATCATGGTTGACCAAGTCAAATGCCTTGGTCATATCCATGTATATTGCTGATATTGGGACTCTTTCATTCATGTTAGCTACGATAACATTAAGAAAGTCGTGTATTGCCATATTTATTGAGTGGTCTTTCCTAAATCCTTTTTGTTCTTTCACAAGTATATAATGTTTGTTGAGGTATCCGTCTATAGACCTATAGATCCACTTTTCGAATATCTTGGATATTACCGGAATAAGAACTATTGGCCTGTATTTTTTTATGTCTTTCTCATCGTCTTTTTTAAATAAGGGTTCTCAGAGTAGGTTCCAGTCTCAATGCTTAATTTAATTATGTAGCTGAGAGGTTCTGATATTATTTCTGAGACAAACTTTAGAACCTTTGTTGAAATATCGTCGTATCCTACACTATTTTTATTTTTTAAGTATTTCATAATTCTGTTTACTTCATATGGTATGATAGGGGCTAAAAACATTGACTGTGCAGAGAAATTTATTTTATTGTCAGTGGTCAGTTGTGTCGAAGCAGTAGAAAGTTTTTCTGCTTGGCTTATGAAGTAGTCGTTAAAGGTATTTGCTATGTCTTTGGGTATAGTGAATGTAACTCCGTCATTATATATTTCTTTTATATATTCTGGTGGGGAGTTGCTTCCATTTCCATTTATTATTTTCCACGTCATTGTTGATTTATTATATGCTGTCTCTATTTTCTAATTATTCTTTGCTAATTGTGTCAATTTTATAAATTTCCTAAGTCTGTTTGAATAATTTTTAAGTTTCGTCACATTTATCTATGGATTTAATCTATGGTGCCACAACAGCTGTCTTTTTATTTGGCTACACCGTCTGATACCAGGTGTTAACCAATTTGGATTCTTTAATAAATTTTTTTTTGCACGTAACCGGAAAACATAAATTATAAAACAATTAGAATAATTCTAAAAAGTTGTTGTATGCTACGTTAGGGTCTTTAGTGAGGTAAACATCTGAAAAAGAAATTCATTTCAAACAGTCTTTGAATTTCATCAAGTTTTCATTACTGTAGTCACGCACTTTTGTATTCCAATTTTTGATTAAACATGTTTTTTTTACTGGAAGTTTTAAAGTTTGTGCGGTGTGATTCGACATTATGTAGATCTAGGACCCTATGAGTACAGTTTCGTGAAATATTATGTGCAAAATTATCAATACACGTATTGCTTTGTAATCTAGTTGGTTGATTAATTTGTAAACATAGATTGTACTTGAATAGGAAACTGGTAAATTCAAGAGATCTTATCTTGTTTTAAAATATTAATATTGAAGTCACCACATATAATTACATTCTTGTTCGTGTCGTAACAGTATTTTGATAATATAGTGTTTAATTTTGAGTAGAAAACCACTAAATTGTTTAACTTTGGTACTCTATATATGCAAATAATGATTGTGTCATGTGGCCTTCAATTGACATTTTACTGACATTCGTAAGCTCTTTATATTTGAGACCAAATTTTACCAAAATACAGGCTCCCTCTCTTTTCGTACTTCTTGTATAGTAAGCGGCTAATTTAGAATTAGGTATTGAAAGAAACTCCTCGTGTCCTCGCTCCATAAAGTGAGCATAATCGAAGGCGCTCCAAAATCGAAGGCTGTCTCGTAGTTCACAAACGCTAAACAGAAAGGCAGGTATATTTTTCGGTCTTCTGTATAGCCTGCCGCAGCGTATGTATGTGGTCCACGGTGCTAAGCCTTTTCGGAAACCGGCTTGTTCGGGAGGCTGAAACTCGTCGAACCTGCGCCGCGCGAGACAATTTGTGATGACTCTTGAAAACAACTAGTAGGCATGGCTTAGAAATGAAATGGGCCTATAATTCTTCAACCGGGCTGTACGAGCTCCAGTGCAAGTACGTAGGAATCGATTCGATAAATCTGACAGCTAATCTCGACAAAATGAGTTTATATCGAATCGAATCGATGTCGCAAGTACGTAACTACTATACTCTAAAATTTAACGATTTTAACGAAAATGCAAGTACGAAACGACATTTTGACAGTTGAGATCGACAATTTACGTTGTCGAGCTCGGTAATTTGTCGACACTATTAAAAGCGCGATAAGCTTAACGATCATTAATATAATGGATTTAGGCTTGATTTAGGACTTATGGTTTTATTGCTGGGTGATGAGGGAGAACGGCAGCACCATCACAATGTGATGCGTATTCGGAGGCGACGTCTCAGAGACACGAACAATCCTCTGGAACTTCCAGGAGATTTTGTTCGTCTTTTTCGAGTGACTCGAGAAGTGGCAGTCATTTTAATACAAAGGAAAGAGGTAGATTTACGGAGAACACGATCCACTGGATTCCCTGTCCATATCGTGGTAAGCACCTACTGCTTTAGGTTTTGACAGCCCTAAGGTTTTATGCAGTTGGGATTTACCAAAGGTGCATTGGGCAGGAGTACAATCTTGCCCTTGGCCACAAAATTGTGAGCAAGGTTGTGCGAGAAGTTTCGAGGGCAATAGTTTGCTGCCTCTTCCTCACCCACCTATATGAAGTTACCAGGAACTAAGAATAATAATAAGAATAAGAATACTTTATTTAAAAAAGTATTACAAAAATGTACATTTAGGTGCAGTAGTGTTATTTCTGAAACATATAATTAGTGCATAAAAGTAAACTATAACTAAAATATATTTAACAATTGCAAGAAACGATAATGTGGAATTCAAATGTTTGTTAGCGACCTGCACGATCTAGGTTTATTTAAACCTGTGTTTCAGGCCATCACTTTACATGCCACAAATTAACTAGGACATTCAATTTTATAAAATAAAAATATCTATTAACAACTACAGGAATAATCAAATTGGTACAATAAACATTAAAACTAAATTAAGTAAATACATATGTACAATTAGAGACGAGGGAATAACATAATCAAACCAGTACTTCTAGAAGTTTTTCTGTGTCCGTGTAATTAAGTATCGCTAAATAATCCGATATTACAAAAAAAACATTTCCTATAACTTAGACTATAGAAGTTAAGTTTCTTGTTGAGTCTATTATACAGAAAAGGTCCTAAAACACATAAAATCGACTAGCAAAAGCATGTCTAGTTTGGGGCTTTGTGCAAACCAGGTCCTTCCTTCTCCTAACGGAAGGAACTTCATCATAGGGAAGGGTAGTGTGCTGCTGTAGTATAGTGTGTAAAATAAATAATTGCCGTACTGTGAGCACATTACAAGCTCTGTAGAGTAGGTGTGTAGAAAATCTAAACGGACGAAAGGTAGCAACCTTTAGAATTGCTCTTTGAGCACGTTCTAGAGGGAGAAGAATCAAATTTCCTGCCCCCCCCAGGATGTTATGCAATAGGTTAGAATAGACTGACACAACGCTAAATAAACCTGTTTTATTAATTTATAGTCGGCTACATTACGTAAATACTTAAAAACAAATATTAGTTTGCGCACTCTAGCACATAGTAACTCGATATGTTTACGGAAATTTAGATTGGAGTCAATAGTGACACCAAGATATTTCAAATGGTCAGCTCTTTCTAAAGTAGGGCAACAACATGCAGTGTCAGCGTACGTGCTACAGGTATGCGCGTAAATGATTAGGTTAGTAAGCGGTGTGTTAGTATTTCTCATTGTAAATGAAATGTATTTTGTTTTATCAGCATTCAGTGTTAGAAGATTATTCTGGAGCCAATTAGATACAATGTTGAAACCATTCTGAGCAAATTCATAAGCCTCAGCTCTTGATTTAGCTGCAAACAGGCAACTGCAGCTAAAGGAGAGCCCTTGTGGAAGGATTCCAGCACTGGAAAGCGAGATTGCCTTGGTTGTGTTGATTGCACCCATGTTACAATAGTCACACCCTACAACAACAATCCCGATGAACCCTCATATGGGTATAAAAAGGGTACTACAGCAATAACACACAGTTTGTTAGTACTTATTTATTTTCCAATTTACTTTTATTTATTTAACAATCTTAAGTCACAGAAAAGCCATTATTAAATCTTCCAATATTTCTTTCCTTTCTAAATATTACAAAAGTGTACATTTAGGTGTAGTAGTGTTTCAGAACATTTTAATAACTCATTCAGAGGATATATTTATTCCATCCCAGTATCTAGGTACCCAACAATGTTCACAATCAATATATAGCTACTAAATAATTTTCCTAAACTGTTTTAGGTGTGTGATGATACCTGCAGGCTTTTAAATGTAAATGCACGATTCCCAGGGTCGAGCTCGAGCCCTCTTTGCATTCGCACTCTTGGCCCTTGATTTGAGATCACTCCATGTCTGTAAGAAAAGCATTAGCAGCATTATAACCTTAAACCTTAATCACAGTAATTATTATGACTGTCTCTGTGATCAGTCAGTCTACTACTCAGGTAGTGGACTGCTAACTCAGAGGTTGTGCGTTCAATCCCCATAGTAGACAATTTAATGTTGTGTTCATTATTATGATCAAACAAAAAAAAACATGTGATAACAAAAGTTAAAAAAATTATAAACAAATGATATAATATTAAAGAATAGTTTGTTATTAAAACATCTACAAATCACTCGCTGATCCATAGCCTGTTTGAGCCAAGGTTTGCCAGCTCTTCTGCCAATATGGCCCACTTTTCATTCTGTTGAACCATATAATTGACTTTAACATCTTTTTGTTGCATGTTACAGCACCGCCTAAAAGTAAACATAGGATTAATGACACAAACTATTGACATCCAGCAACGTTTTAATAGAGAAAAAGCTAATAGTGTAATCACTCTGTTGTTAGGAACCAATTTCCAGTAGTGAACATGCCACTGTGATGTGAAATGCTATAAGATGATGATAAATATTGTAAAAGTTGGTTGGATTGAATTGAACTGTTGAATTGAGAATTGAGCACTTGAATCCTTGCTTGCTCGTTACAGCTATTTGCTGGTTTTTCAGCCAAAATAACTGACTTATGACTGTTTATTACTTAACTAGAGAGTAGTCCCAAGATTTGAATATTCTAAAGAAACTCAAATAAGGATGAAGCTTTGGAACTAATAGAAACTGTTCAATATAAAAATACGTACCTTGCTCATTCAACCATCTCCGAGAACGTTGAAACGTGAAATATTCCTGTTATTGTAAAGACGAACCACTGACTGTATTTATCTTATATTGAAATTAAATTTTCGAAACACAAAACAAAAGTTTTTTTTCTCAAACCTTTCTAAAGTAATGTTATTGTAGTCAAAGTGTCAACAACAAACTTTTTTTTGGCAAAGGTAAACACGACGACGTTATGAAGATGGGATATTTTCTGTATTTTTACTAAAATAATTGGAAATTTTGGTAAATACTGGTAGTTTCTCTCAAATAAACCCTTATACATTGTTTACAATGCCAAACATCTATGAAAAAAGGGATTTTTTAAATATCTCTGACATCAGTCGTGCTACAGAAATCCCATCTTAAATGTTTTGTCTTTGGACGTCCTCAGTGTTGCCATTTGACAAGCGATCCTTATCGACTCGATTCGTAATACGATAAATCTTATCGTCGCGTGTTACGTACTTCCAAATTCGTTAACAAGATCGATAAAAATGACAACCTAAGCGATCTCGATGTCTTATCGATGCAAAGTTCGTACTTGCACTGCTCACTCGACAATTTTATGCTGACGCCCGCGATCACATATACTTACGTTTAGACATTATTGCATGCGCATTACTGTAATTAATGTTTGTTCAATAAACCCGCTTGGTGAATACACATGTCGGGGATTTTCTTCCACATTACACATAAGATTTCCCGGCACACATTGCACCTCAGCGGTAGGACTCCACATATTTTTGGTCCTTCGAGACTATAAGTGAAGTGTAAGAGAAGGTGTCTTCACCAATAGCGAATCGGCTCGGCTGGCCTCCCACAAGCGGGTCTCACCAGTCAAGTTGAGAAGGCGCACATATTGGTGAGGGGCATCTGCTCACGCGGAACTAACAGAACCAGTGGACACACAAGTCCACAACGTACTCTTCTATCAGTGCAGTGACAGTGATTACAACATACAACTAGGTTCTTCATCATATCTACAATGGAAGGGCTACTACAACGTCAACAAATCATTGCTGAAACTGTACAGAAGATTTCAACAAACATCAAAAAAGATTCTGCAATTCGGAAAACTGCCGAGTATACAAGCATGCGCGTGGGATGAATTCGACAACAATCACATAAAACTAAAAGTGCATTGTGATGCCAAGCACGAGTACTTTCAGTCTGGTGCTTACCTTTCCGTGAAAGAGCTCTACACAGCTACATGTGCTCTGCTGATAGACATAAAACAGACCGCAGCCATGGCTAAACAAGGTACAAGTAGTCAAGGTGACGAACAACACAGTGTCAGCACGGAAGAGAAAGGTATGTTATCCAAAACTGATGAGCTGATTAATCAGCAACGAACAAACTTTCAAGCTTTTTCAAGAGTCGTACGAGGTATTGACATAAACACTATCTCAGAAAAATGGGAACTACAAGACAAACTGCAGATGATACAGGCGCGTTGGAAAACTATTGACGATCTACACTGGTAAATAGATAATCTATTAATCAGCACGGAACTGGATTATGAACAGGAGTACGCAGAGCATGAAAATAAATATTTTCATGCTCTGCGTACTCCTCGTAAATACGAAGCCATCAAGAGACAACTAAACCAAAAACTTAGCCATACATCTCACCAACAACAAACCATGCCGAAATTGGAGATTCTGGCATTTAATGGCAATTATGCTCAATGGCTAACTTTCATGGACCTCTACTCTGAGGTCATCCACAACAATCCCACGCTGAGCAAAACACAAAAAATGCAGCACCTTAAGGGCAAATTGAAAGGTGAGGCAGAGCGTCTAGTGCACCATCTCAACATCTCAGCTGAAAACTACGACGCATGCTGGGGTATACTCACCCGAAGGTACAACAACATACAGCTGCTATTTACAAAGCAAATCCAAATATTCTTAAGCCAGCCGACTGCACACAAACATTCTGCTCAAGAACTGAAAAACCTTCACGACACGACCTTGGAAACGATTCACGCCATACGCAATCTCGGAGTCGACACCACTACGTGGATCCGTTTTTGGTGCACATACTCACAGAAAAAATGGATGCAGAAACCTACAGTTCGTACATGGAGTGCCGAAGAGCACCACGAAATCTGCCTTCATTCGACGAGCTTATTCGGCGGCAGCGGCATTTCTGGAGAGCAAATTTACAGCTCTCGAGCCAGTCAACAGGAAAAATTACAAGACCGGTTCCACGAAGCATGAGGCCAAGAACATGGATAACAGTGAGGATGAGGAATTTTCTTCAAAACACTTTCCTAAGAAGTTCAACGACAGGGCAAAGACCTATCATGCTCGATCTGAAAGAAAATGTCAATTATGCAAGTCGGGCCACATATTGGTTTCATATAAAACATTCCAAAGTATGCCGCCGGAAGTTAAATAAATACAATTGCACAATTGAAAGTCTGTTAGAATCGTATGTACTGCCATAATGACAAAAAATGCAATTCCGGAATGCCTACAAAACTTAGGGCTCTACTTGACCAAGGGTCCCAAATCAACTTGATTACGGAATCAGCTGCTCAGCGATTGGGACTACACAGGTGCAAACAAGGTGCAATCGTCACAGGAGTTGCCATCTCGAACAACAAAAGCCATAGAACCGTAGTACTTACTTGCGAGTCCATATACCAAAACTACAACTTCACAATTGAGGCGCTTGTCATGACAAGAATGCTGAACAGTTTACCCAATTACACATTTGAGCGCCAACACTGGCCACATTTAGAAAACATCAGTCTCGCGGATCCTAACTACAATATTTCCAGGCCAGTTGACATTTTAATGGACGCAGGAGTTTACGCACAAATAATCATGGATGGGATTCTGCGAGGACCTATACATGCGCCAATAGCTCAACAGACTAAAGTCGGATGGGTTCTATTGGGCAACACCATAACATTTCAATGTCATGCAGTGCTCAACAACCTGGAAGACATTTCGCGTTTCTGGGAAATAGAAGAAATAACTGAACAGTCTACAACGCTGACGTCAGACGAACAATATTGCGAAACATTATACGCAACTACAACTAACAGGAAGTCTGACGACGGAAGTATTCTGACCTCATGGTCAGAATACCCATGAAACAGGGATTCGAGAGACAGTTAGGTTCTTCAAAATCACAGGCATTGGCACAAATCCGACAAATGGAGAAACGCTGAAACGGCTAGCCAGAGACCAGTCTATTGCTGAAAGTTACAAGGCATTCATGGCTGACTATTTACGTCTCAATCACATGAAACAAAGTTTAATTCCACTGGAACCAAGTTGCTATCTACCACACCACGGTGTCATGAAATTGGACTCCACTACAACAAAACTGCGAGTTGTGTTTAATGCCTCAAACAAAACAACTTCGGGCAGCAGTCTTAATGAGCTAATGGAGTGTGGGCCAAACCTTCAACAGGACTTACAAGCATTAATCCTACGATGGAGGGATTTCCAATTTGTTTATTCCGCCGACATTGAAAAGTTTTACAGACAAGTCGGAATACAGGAACAAGATCAACATCTACAGAAGATTCTGTGGAGAGATTCCAAGGAAGACAAGATCCAAGAGTATCAGCTGTGCAATGTAACGTCCGGCACTAAATCTACTCCCTTATTAGCGATGCGCACAATAAAACAACTAATTCACGACGATGGTGCTCAATTCCCGCTTGCTGCTGAAACATTGGACAGTCAGCTGTACGTCGACGACCTCCTCGGCGGAAGTAATGATATCCAACAAGCCAAAACAACTCAAAAGCAGTTAATAGACGTACTCAAACGAGGTGGCTTCAACTTGCGCAAGTGGGCGAGCAACGACGGACGCATATTAGAAGATCTTAGACCCGATCAAATTAGTCAAAACATGATAGACTTCAAGCACGCTGAAACAAACAAGACATTGGGAGTTATGTGGAATCCCTCTACAGATCAATTTACATTTCATCATCCAGTGGAAACATCAAACACATGCGCTATCGTTACAAAAAGATCGTTGCTATCTCAACTGTCGAAGCTATACGATCCACTAGGTTGGCTTTCACCTGCCACAATAAAGGCCAAACTTATTTTCCAACAACTGTGGACTACAAACCTCAACTGGAACGATCCCGTACCACAACATGTACAGAAGCAATGGGAAGAGTTCAGGAACGACCTCAAATACATAGGTCAGATCGCTATTCCTCGATGGATGGGAGCTATACACACCCCAGTTGAATTACATGGGTTCTGCGATGCATCGGAAAAGGCATACTTATTGTAATTTATTGCCGAAGCATCAAAAACACAAAGTTTGGTGGGAGGGACCTACGTGGCTGATACACAACAACATCCCAGATCATTCGACAGACTTCGAAGCTCCTACGTTAGAACACAAGAACAAGAAGCAAGTCTGTGCATCTCAAACATCGTCATCGATCATCGAAGAGCTTCGATGCAAACATAATTCTATTACACGTGTCGTCAGAATTCTAGGTTGGATTTTACAAGTCAAGGCAAGCAAAGACAATACGCGATCGCCTTACTTAACAATAGCAGAACTTGAGAACGCATTGAATGTCGTTATCAAGGCAGTGCAAAATAAACACTGGCGAAGATATTGCACATTTACAGAAACATGGCAAGGTGTATTCAAAGAGTTGTCTACTTAATTTAACCCCATTATTGGACAAACAAGGTCTCTTGAGAGTTGGGGGACGTTTAACAGAATCAGCCTTGAAGATCTCACAAAAACATCCAATTATTTTGCCACACAAAGCACGGCTCACAAAACTTTTGATCGACAAGTCACATATTACGACACTGCACGGGGGAGCAAGACTCACCTTGAGAAGACGCGCCTACGGTGGCCCCCGGCCACCGTAGGCGCGGGCCTGTGGACGGTGGGCTATGGGCTAGCTCGCCGTCCGTCTGTCTTATGACGACAGGCCGTGTCGACGGCGCGTTTGTGTTCCACGCGCGCCTCAAAGAGAGTCAGCAAAAAGGATGGGGTCCGCAAGGACCGATGCCTGCCGGGGTTGCGGGACTGTTCGAAAGAGATACCGTTGCCCCGGAACACAAAGGGCGATGAAGGAACATGGATGGGTTTTAGTCAGTAAAAGTCTGACACTCCCTCCTGCTCCGCCCAGAGCGGGAGAAGTAATTTGATGATTTCCCATTCGAAAAAAAAAAAAAAAAAAAAAGACTCACCTTTACACATTTGTGAAACAAATACTGGATACTCAGAGATGTGAGAACAGTAAAAGGCCACATTCTCAAGTGTATCAAATGTCATCGCTTCAAGACATCTACTAGCAAACAGCTGATGGGAAAGTTAACAAAAGCCCGAGTCACTCTATCGCGTCCATTTACGCACACAGGTGTTGATTTTACGGGACAAATGGAAGTCAAGGCCAACAAGGGCAGAGGAATTAAGACGTCCAAGGCCTATATTTCAATATTCGTCTGCCTAGCGACAAAGGCCATTCATTTAGAATTGGTCTCCGACTTGAGTACTGCAGCCTTTCTCGGCGCATTCAAACGTTTCTGTGCCCGGAGAGGAACACCGAAGTGTATGTACTCTGACAACGGTACACATTTTGTAGGCGCTGCCAAAACACTCATACAGGAACACAAAGAGGCGTTAATGCACTACATCAACGAAGAACTCTTGAGTGAGCTAGGGAACCTTGGAGTTGAGTGGCAGTTCAACGCTCCAGTTTGGCCGTCAGCAGGAGGACTGTGGGAGGCTGCAGTCAAAAGCATGAAGCACCACTTAAGGCGCATGATTGGCGAACAAAAGCTGACATTTGAGGAGTTCTCCACACTGATAGCCCAGATTGAAGCGTGTCTCAACTCGAGGCCGTTGGTTCCTCTAACAGACGACATTGACGATCTGGACTGCCTAACGCCTGCACATTTTTTAGTGGGAGGGTCAATACTGTCAAGCCCACTCTCACCTGACGAGGACATCAGAAACATTAAAACTAGATGGCAGCTACTGGAAAAAATGCACAAAGATTTCTGGAAGAGATGGTCATCTGAATACTTTCAAGCACATCAAACGCGCAGCAAGTGGAATTATGCAACAAAGAATCTTGAGATCAACGACATCGTATTGATAAATATGATCACTTGCCGCCCTCTAAATGGCTCTTAGGAAGGGTTATGGAGACACATCCTGGTAAGGATGGACACGTTCGAGTGGTGACCCTGAAAACAAAAAATGGCACTATAAAACGCCCTATCATCAAATTACCACGACTACCTGTGATACAGGATGCGTAGAGAGTGAAGTTGACACAACAACGCCTATCGAACAACAGCAAACAGAGAGACCGGTGCAAAAAAAAAACCTGCTAAAACATTCCTAAACAATTACGTTTGCATATTTCTCACGTTTGCCTTATGCATAGCTACATCATTATCACAGCTAACAGTGAACGTCACCACATTATCGTCAGCACAATTAATCTACTTCGACAAAACTGCTGAGATGCAAATACGACAAGACGACTGGAAAATGGTTGTGTATTACAATATGACAACATACTGGCGAAGTTTACAAAACGTGGCAAACTACGTCACACATTTGAACAGTCTGACTAAGGAAAAGCCAACTTTGATATCCATCGCCTCTCAACTAGAACAAAATCAAAGAAATACTGCACTATAACGATGTTTTGCGATCGGAGCACGGAACGCGTAAGAAAAGGGGTCTGATAAATAGAATTGGTTATGCAGCAAATTATCTATTTGGAGTCCTTGACGAAAACTTTGCCAAAAAATACGATAGTGATATCAACCTCATGCAGACAAACGAAAACCACTTACTCAACCTCTATAAGGAACAAACATCGATTGTAGAAGGCGAATATTCACGCTAATAAACAAACGGCTCCAAGAAACCAACGAGCGCATACAAGTGGAACGTAGCAATGCACTCAATGTGATGTCATCTCTGTTGATAACGTCAAACGCTTTATCCAGTGACAGTCCAGTCCAGTGCTTACTAACAGGTGTTCTCGTTGTCAACTTATTTCACCATGAAAAAGAATCGGTGAAGTGCGAGTTGAACTCGCGGGGAAAGGGTTCCGTACAATAACCAAAGTCAAATTTTCCGTAAGTGAACGTATTATATTAAGTTTACCACTTTATTTTCAATTGATAGAAATCTTATAGATTTTTCTGTAATCTACAAGCAATTAACTATATTTTGCATTTTTTTCAAAATTTTAGGCTCTGTACTTTCGGAGATCAGGGGGGAATGGTAAATTTTCGTCTTCTTTCGTGACTATAATCAAAACTATTTATTTTACAATAATTACAAAAATATATTTGACATCCTCATAACGAGTCCTTTCATTTAATATATGACTCAGTAAGGTTTGCGAAACTTTTTTTAATTTCTTAATTCGTCCCCCGAAAATGACCCTTACATAGAAAAAAAAAAATTATTTGCACATCTGTGTATGGTTCATAGGATTACACCATCGTACCAAATTTCACCTGATTTGGCCGAGTAGATTCGGAGCAAATTGGCTGTGACAGACAGACGCACGAGTTATCCTTTATGGGTTCCGTTTTTTTTCATCTTTTGTACGGAACCATAAGAAGCTCGGAGGAGTTCGTGGCTAAATAATAACAGCCACTCGGGTCGATCTTTAGGTTAAGCCGCGCTTGCCTAGGTTGGCCTGTGGATGGGTGACCACTCATTAGATACCGAGTTTCCTCCGTGCCTCGGAAAGCACGTTAAGCAGTTGGTCCGGTTGTCATTTGTGATCCTCGACAGTCGTTACAGGTAGTCAGTGGCCCAAAAAATCTGTTAACCAGTTTTACCAAGGGGTATCGTATTACCCAGTACTAACTGGGTTGTGGAGGTCAGATAGGCAGTCGCTCTATGTAAAATACTGGTATTTAGCTGCATCCGGTTAGACTGGAAGCCGACCCCAATAAAAAATTTGGGAAAAGGCTAGGCAGAGATGATATGATGATGTACGGAACCATAAAAAGCTCAAAAGCAACATTCTATGTATTGCGTTGTACCTAAAATAAAAGCAATATCAAAAGTACATCTGATAAAGTGTTTTTTCGAGTCACGGTAGGTGCAAAAATACGTCATTTCTAACGTATTTTTGCACCTAGGTACCGTGACTCCAAAAAACACTGTATCAGGTGTACTTTTGATATTGTTTTTAAAGTTGTAAGGTAATGCCATTACAAGAATTAATATCAGCAACAACTTGTTATTGTTGTGAAGATTACTATAATGTAAGTATGACGTATTTCGATACCTTAAATCATAGATATATAAGTTACACTAGATTAGCATTACCGCGCCAAGACATTGCCACGGGACGTAATTATGACCCGAGTCATATGCGTGGCTAATGTCAGTTCAGTGTTCTGTTTGACGCCTACCGAAGTGACACGCGACAAAAAATGGTAAATGCGTAGTGAAAGAGTGCGATTCAAGATCACAAACACATAATAAATTAGCCGGAATTACTTTCCACACGTAATTTTATTGTTTCTGTGTTTTTAAAGTACTATAAATCAACGTAAAAACGAATTAATTGAATGAAATTTTGAATTTCGACAATTAAGTTCAGTGTGTTACCACTAAAAACTTAGTGTAAGTTTCCCACATTTGTGGGAGAGTTTTTAATTTATGAAATAACTAATTTTAATATTTTTTATATTGTTTTATATTGGAATACTTTAAAATGTAAATAATTTTAATATTTGTATATAAATTAATATGCAAAATAAAAAAATATTCAAAAAGAAAATGTTTTAATTATTTCATTAGTTATAGTCTTCTAATACATCCAATATGAAATACTTAATTCAAACATTTTAAAGTTAATTTAATTTATATGTCGCCGCAAGAGGCTCTATCTGCTAAGATTTAATCTAATTAATAACACTCATAAATTCTATTCCATGTTAATATTGATGAACCTGCCATCTCTGCTTGATATGACAATTATTACATTAATTGGCAGGTGAATTAAGCGCCATCTATTGGCTTAAATAGTACTTAGATAGTTCGTAGTTTCAAATAGTAATTTATTAAACAAAAGTCTCTAGCTAGATCCATAGTTATAATTAAGATAAGCAAGTATTGTATGACAATTGGGATTTGTAATTATCATTATTCATTTGTCACTAAAGATTTGTTTATGAGGCAACATTAAGGTGGAAGATGGCGCCGAATACGATTTGATCAATAGCTCAATTTATAATTTGAAACTACAACTAAATCAGTTTCTCTTACTAAATTACAAACTAAAAAGTAACAAGATTATTTTACAGAACAATTTATTAGTGGAAGTCTTCTTAGGTGTTCTTTGTATTAAATCCTTTGATTTGCCGGAAATGGTTTTAAGCAAGATCGAATATTGTTGTAAAAAGTAATGAAGTGACTAATTAGCTTTAACTAGATAAAACCTTTTCATTTGTATTGTTTAATTTTTATAATGATTAATTGTGAATTATTCTAGTAATGTTTGTAAGTTTTATTGAACTTATTATGTAATGAGCAAACTGTACTGAGTGGGGGACTTTCGGTCACTCAGAACAGACGCGTGAGTAACGAACGAGGTGTGTTGTTAGCTTACGATGAGTAAAACAATTGAAGTATGTAATTATTAGTGGTTTTTGAAGTAAACAATATTAGGTAGTTTAAATGGGAAATGTAACACGATTTAAAAGAGTGTATGGAGTTTCTTCGTTTGTTCTTCTCCATATCAACCACATGCGAACGGACGGCTCAACTTTGGAATGTTTATAAGTGCCTGTACCAAATGGTTTAATAGAAATAAACGTTTGGAGTTTGAGTCAAGTGTTGTGTGTGATTTCAACTACCCAGTACCCACCTACCTATCTACCAACAATGAAGAATCGTATCGCAAGGCGATGTGCGACGTACGTGTACGACAGAAAGACAATATGGCGGC
This sequence comes from Xestia sexstrigata, assembly GCA_941918905.2. Taxonomy (NCBI): domain Eukaryota; kingdom Metazoa; phylum Arthropoda; class Insecta; order Lepidoptera; family Noctuidae; genus Xestia; species Xestia sexstrigata. The sequence goes on along the minus strand of OW799203.2, from coordinate 269,093 downwards.
GGATGGTGCCTATAATTGGGGAGAGTGTTCTTATAGTTTTCCCTGCGGTGATATATATGTACCAAATATTTTTATGGCTTAAAAAAGTTGGGTAAAATTTTGCATGGGTAGGCAACCCCATCCCGCCATTGCAAGTTGATATTGCCGTCTTTGTCTAATCAATTCGACGGTATTGTTTTTGCGATTTGTGTAAACGAGACAGACATTATTATGTTCACTTTTAAATGTTTAGTGGTTTCAAAGCTACGTCGTTGCGTCGCGTTTAAATACTGGTTACACTTTTTTGACACATTTTAATGAGGTTTGCATCTCTAGTATATTTAGCTGCCGACAAACTGTCCTGCAGTTAGTCAGAAGTAAGTTTTGTATTGAAAATTCAATCACACAAGCAATAGATAACTGTATCTAAATCCAGTTTACAAAGTTTTGTGATTTCGTTTATTGTGTTTTCGTAAAACAAAAAAAATAACCATTCAGCTCGGTTCCTAAATTATACCACAGCAGAAACGAGAGATCCCTTCAGAAAAGTTTTTTTTATAGGTTCTTAAAATACGATTTGTTTAATTTATAATCACTACAACACGCCACTTCATACAAATATACCTTACCTTTAACTACAGATATAGGAGGATGCACAAAATTATGTTCAATACATACAACATTGTAACGTTACATTTTCCTGGTAGGAGCCAGAAAACTGTAAGGTCACAATGAGCACTCACCTACCTTTTTTTTTTTTTCCGATGGGAAATCATCAAATGTCTTCTCCCGCTCTGGGCGGAGCAGGAGGGAGTGTCAGACTTTTACTGACTAAAACCCATCCATGTTCCTTGTTTCGGGGCCACGGTATCTCTTTCGAACAGTCCCGCAACCCCAGCAGGCATCGGTCCTTGCGGACCCCTTCCTTTTGCTGACTCTCTTTGAGGCGCGCGTGGAACACGAACGCGCCGTCAACACGGCCTGTCGTCATGAGACGGACGGATGGCGAGCTAGCCCATAGCCCATCGTCCACAGGCCCACGCCTACGATGGCCGGGGGCCACCTGGTGGCCCCCGTCGCCCGGGGCGTCTCCCGCGGCGGCCGGAACGTTGTGAGGTTCTCTCCCTCTCACGTTCCGCCACCTCCTTGTCTAGCATTACTGACTACTTCGCAGAAGGAGGTGACGGCATCCCATTCCGTCTCGCTCCGGACCATGGCTTGCACCAGGGCCGGACGCGAGAGGTCGCCGCCGCCAATCACCGCTTCGAGGACACGGCAGTGCTCCGCCCACGCGGAGCACACCTCCACCGTGTCCTTCGGTCGATCCTCGCAATGGAAACACCCGGGCGTTTCCTCCCGCCCGATTCGGTGCAGGAACCTCCCGAAACAACCGTGTCCGGTGAGGACCTGCGTCAGGCGGAAGGTGAGGATACCGTGGCATCTCTCAAGCCACTCCTTAAAGAGGGGACTTACCGCCACTATTGTGGTGTGCCCTGCACGGGGTTGCGACAGTCGCTCTCTCCATGTCGCCATGAGATCATGCCGGAAGTCTGTCCGCTGCGCGACAATTTGCCGCGGCAGCGGAGTTTCCCCCCGGCGTAGCACTCACCTACCTAACTTTCAGTCTGGAGGAAAGTACGGTGAAAAGAAATAGTCAAGGGGACGAGTTATAAGATTATAATAATAATAATATAATAATAATAAATCGTTTATTTATAAAAAGGGGCACATATACAATTAAGTATCTTAACAAATAAAATAGAGCACTGTTGCTTATTGCCTGAACTAGGTGGAACCTGTGTTTCAGGCTAGAAGGTGCATAAATACCTACTTAAAATAAATAAATTAACATTAAAAGAAAATCAATTACTAAAATTGCAACTTACATAGAAAATAAACAAACAAAAGTCAGCAGTTTACTTGCAGACAACAAGTAAATCTTCTGTCTGTGCATAGGATATAGGTTGTAAAAAAGTATTAATAGACTTTTTACAGCTAAAATAGTTTAACTTATATCAAAAAAGTATCGGGAATGGATGATTTGTTTATGGTTCCAAATTCAAATTTTTGTTTTTTTGTAGTTGTTAGATTGGCACAACTGTTTTCCATTTTGGCGCGGAGTTTGAGTTGCATCTGTTATTTATATTAAATACAGTGCTGGTTTTAGTAATATCATATATAGTGTGTATTGCGAATTTCATAATGGACAAAAATATCGAACAAAGAGTTTGTCTTGAATTTTGCATCGCCAATGGAATTTCGTGTTCGGAGTCACTGAAAATGTTACAGAAGGCTTACGGTGAATCGACTTTGTCAAAAACTCGTGCTTATGAGTGGTTCAAAGCGTTCAAAAGCGGTCGAGATGTGATGGAAGATTTGCCTCGCTCTGGTAGGCCGTCAACGTCTGCAACTGAAGTTAACATCGCAAAAGTGAAGAAAATAGTGACTGAAAATCCCCATTCAACTCTGAGAGAGATAGCCGCCGAACTTTCTGTATCTCACGAGTCGACCCGTACCATTTTAACTAATCATTTGGGTATGAAACATGTTGCTGCTCGGCTAGTCCCAAAAGATCTGAAGTTTCTCCAAAAACTCAATCGCATGAAAGTCGCTGAGGACATGCTAGAACGAGTCAGTTCGGACCCAACATTCATGAAACGCATTGTTACTGGTGACGAGACGTGGGTTTACGAGTTTGACATGCAAACTAGTCAACAAGCTTCGGAGTGGCGCCTTCCAACTGAACCGAAACCGAAAAAACTGAGAAGAAGACTGTTTTCTTTGACTATCGCGGTGTTGTGCACTCTGAATTCTTACCGGAAGGCCTAACGGTAAATAAAGAATATTATTTGAGCGTTATGCGGCGTTTAAGAGAGCAAATTCGACGAAAAAGGCCAGATTTGTGGAAAGAAAATTCTTGGATTTTGCACCATGACAATGCGCCTTCGCACAAGGCTATCATTGTGAACGAATTTTTGACCAAACACTCAACAAATACCATCCAGCGACCACCATATTCACCAGATATGGCTCCTGCTGACTTTTTTCTTTTTCCTAAACTCAAATTACCACTTCGTGGCACCCGTTTTCAATCGATAGAAGACATAAAGGAGAATTCGCGGCGAGAACTGAACTCAATTCCGGAAGCAGCGTTTAAAAAATGTTTTGATGAATGGATTATTCGTTGGCGCAAGTGTATCGTTTCTAAGGGAGCATACTTTGAAGGTGATAAAATAAATTTGGATGAATAACAGACATTTTGTGTATTATTGATCTTTTCCCGGTACTTTCTTGACAGAGTAGTTTATTTAGTTTTCTTAAATAGAAAACTAAGTATACTACTCTGTCAAGAAAGTATATTGTACAGAAATGGGCCTAAAAATGAAAAGTATTTTTCCACAAAAGTATTTTTCCACAAAGGTATGTTTGGAGGTTGCATTAGAAAAGCATACTATATCTTTCCGTCTCTTGTTAGTATTGTCAGCATTGTACGTGAGCATGGTGTGCTGTTTTAATACTAAGTGCATTATGAATAGCTGGCGCACAGTCGGCACATTGCAGGATTTATACAGCTGATCTGTGGGAAAGTAAAAGGGATGGAAATTTGCTACCTTTAAAATTGCTCTTTGAGCCCTTTCAAGGGGAAGCAGGATAGTTTTTGATGCGCCACCCCATGAAATAATACAGTAATGAATTAGAGATTGACATAGGGTGAAATAAACTTGTCTGATTAATTTGGAATCTGCAAAAGTTCGTATTTTTTTAAATACAAATATTAATTTGCGCACTCTTTTAACCAGACTTTCAATATGATACCTAAAAGAGAGTGTGTCGTCTAATATAACTCCTAAGTATTTAATATTACTAGATGGGCATATACATGGAAGTTAGCAGTGTTCAGTTGAGGTTTTTGCATGGAGAAGTGAATGTATTTTGTCTTGTCAGCATTTAATGTTAGTAAATTGTTTTGAAGCCAATTAGTCACAGTATTAAAGCCAAGTTGAGCGTTTTCAAACAGTTCACTACTGTTTTCAGCAGAAAATATTAACGCCGTGTCGTCAGCATATGATATGATTTTGCCGTGCTTGATATTTAGGTTACACAAGTCGTTAATATAAAGCAGGAATAGGGTAGGGCCCAAAATACTCCCCTGGGGAACACCAAATCCAGTATTTTTCTGCTCATCGCTCTCGAAAATTGTCAATTCTAACACATTGGTATCGGTCGTTTAAGTAGTCAGCAAGCAATGTAAGCAGAAACAGAGTCAGTGTCAAAGGCTTTCGCTAAATCAAGGAAGACTCCCATGACCTGGTTTCCTTTGCCCAGCTCTTCTGAGACATAATCGGTAAGGCTATGCAGTATGCACCGCATCGGCTGTGGATAATTTGGCTCTGAAGCCAAATTGCGCTGGTGACAAGATGTCTTTTTCCAGGAAGTTAACTAGTCTGCTGTTTATAATTTTATCAAGTATTTTTGAGATTGAGGGAAGTAGTGATATTAGTCTATAGTTATTAACCAAGTCTCTGTCTCCAGATTTATAGATAGGGATAACAACAGCCTTTTTAAGACAGTTAGGGAAAATTCCTTTGAAAAGACATTGATAAATAAGATAAAACCTTTAGAATAAATGGTTTTAATCAGCAAAATACAGAGAAAAGATTACAGTCGTTTTGACACAATGACAACATCAAATTAACAGTTTTATCGAGTTTCTATATCACCACATTCTTCCAGGCTTAAAAGAGAACGATTCAGTTTAGAACGTAGTCTCTGTAGCGGTCTGGAAGCCTTCGATTTCTAGTGGACCTTCGTTGAAGAGTAGCTGGATTTTCAGTAGCCGTGTGATCAAATTCTACTGTTATGTGATCTGTCAGCTGTTCCTCTTCTTCGATCATACTTCGAGAATCGTAGAAGTCGTCTTCATTAGTCTCGACTGAATCTCGGGTCTCATTTAGTACGTCAGGCGTTTCCTGGATTATCTCACTATCTTGTCCTAATGGTGCTAAGTGTCGATTAGAGATAGTTGATTCTCGTCCTGCAAGACGCACATAGGAATAATCCGGATTTACATGAAGTAACGTCACTTCCTCAACGACTGGTTGATATTTATTATTACGGTTAAATTTTCGCATTAGCACATGTTCTGATTCTGTCAACCAAGTAGGTATAGAGACTCTATTCGATGATCGTTTAGTATGCGTGAACATCCGTTTATGTGGCGTACAATGAGTAGCTGTACACAGCAAAGACCGTATCGAATGTAAAGCTTGAGGAAGAACTTGTTCCCAATTTTCTATTGCTAGATTGCGTGAACGTAGAGCCAATTGTATTGATTTCCATAGAGTTCCATTAAAACGTTCTACTTGGCCATTTCCTCTTGGATTGTACGGAGTGGTTCTACTAGAAGCAATGCCTCGTGAATTCAAGAAATTCTTTACTCCTGCCGATACGAATGAAGTTCCTCGATCCGAATGAAGGTAAGATGGCATGCCGAACAACATAAATATCTCATTCAAATGTTTTATAACCGTTGTGGAACTCATATCAGCACACGGGAACGCAAACGGGAAACGTGAATATTCATCGATAACAGTCAATATATATTTATTTCTTGTATTAGATGGTACAGGACCTTTAAAGTCAATGCTTAATCTTTCCATAGGTGAAGTTGCTTTTATTAAGATTGGATCTGCTATGTCAGATCTATAGAATTTCGGTTTTATTTCGGAACATATCCGATAGGAATTAGTCATATTCCTAATTTCTTCAGTAGAATAAGGCAAATTTTTAGACTTTACCCAGTGATTCATGCGCATTATTCCTGGGTGACACAAAGCTTCATGCAATGAAATTAGTTTCTCAGTTCGTACCGGTACCGAAGCACAGACTCGCGAAAGTGCGTCAGCCACATCATTCTGCTTTCCGGGACGGTACACTATGTCGTACTTGAAAGGTGCTAAGTCTAAGCGCAATCGCTGTATTTTCTCATTCTTTATTTTGCTAGTCAGTTTATTATCAAACATGAATGATACAGATCGTTGGTCAGTAATGAGACGAAATGATTTGCCAATGAGAAAATGACGCCATTTCCTTAGCGATTCCACTATAGCGTAAGCTTCTTTTTCTATAGCTGAGTGGTTAAGTTCGCTATTATTTAGCATTCTGGAAAAAAATGCAACCGGTCGATTGCATTGTGACAAAGTTGCTGCGATAGAATGATTGGATAAATCTGTTTCCACAGTAAAAGGCGCATTGTGATCGATAGCGTGAACAGCTGATTTTGCTATATCAGATTTTAGTCTTTCGAAACTTTGAACTAATTCATTTTTCAATGGAAATATTTGTGTATGAGCGAGAGCATGAACTCTTTCTGAGAAATTTGGTATCCATTTGCTGTAATGTGCAAACATTCCTATTGTTCTTCTCAATGATGACATATAGCATGGTGGTGGCAAACTTAACAGTGGCCTTAAGCGTTCCTCATCTGGCTTAATAACGTGGTTCTCTACATTGTATCCCAAAATATTAATAGAATTTTTAGAAAACTTACTCTTTTCTTTATTGTGAGTTAAGCCATATTTTTGAGCTGCGGCTAAAAATCTCTTAAGGTTTTCATCATGTTCCTCCTGATTTATTCCACATACCGTGATGTCATCTAAATACGCATACGTTCCTTTAAGTTCTTCTTTGCGAATAACCCAGTCTATGGTTCTTTGGAAACTTGACACTCCGTTAGTTACACCAAATGGAATACGCCGAAATTGGTAAAGATTTCCAAGTGCTTCAAAAGCAGTAAAGTGATGCTCCTTTGGCAGAATCGGGACTTGATGATATGCGCTTTGTAAGTCTATAGCGCTAAACACACGATATTTTGAAATCTGTGACACCATTTCTTCTATGTTTGGAAGTGGGTATGCATCTAAATGTGTGTATCTATTTATTGTTCGAGAATAATCGATAACGAGACGTTTCTTATGATTCGTATTCTGTGAAATGAGGACTTGAGCTCTCCAGGGTGACATACTTTCTTCAACAATTCCTTCCGCCAAAAGTTTTCTTATTTCATCTCCAATAAACTTTTTATCATCCTCACTGTATCTTCGAGATTTTATGGCGACAGGCTTGCATTCGGTAGAAACATTCGAAAACAAAAGCACAGCTGGTACAGATGCCGCAGCAACACTGCATACCTTAATTGGATCTTTTGATCCTCCAAAAGAAAACTCAAGTGAACAATGCTTCTCTAGTATGTCATGACCAATAATAAGATCTGCGCACAGGTTTTTTACAATAAGTAAATTCAGACCTTCATAATTATGATCTCCAATTTTAGCTGAGGCGCAGGTTTGTCCCTCTACTTGAGATGTCAGTGTAGTTGAAGCCATTGAAATCGTTTGGTTACAAGGTCTCTTCTTTAGTCGACACAATTTAAAGAAGGCTTCATTCATAAAACTGATAGAACTGCCCGTATCAATTAATGCTTGGGCACGAATTCCCTGGATGTAAGCTGTTACAGTTGCTTTCTTAAGAGAATCCGGAGATGCTGCTACAATACATGCAGAACTGTTATTATTTGTATCATGTTTATCTAGAACCGCAACAGAATTAAGTTTCTTGCTTCGACATACATTGGCATAGTGTCCCTTCTTATCACAAATCTGGCAGTTTGCATCGACAGCTGGACAATCCTTTCTAGGATGTACACGCCCTCCACAGAAGAAACACTTTCGCTTAGTAAACGCTGCTGCTATAGGTTCTTTGTCTTCTTTTAAACTTTGAACAGCACTTAAATTTGAAGTATTGTAGTTCTGTGAGCTCAATTCGGCCATTTCCAACGACAAGGCCTGAGTGTAGGCTTGGTCGAGTGTTAATGTCAGATTTTCAAGTAATCGTTGTCTTATTTTGCTTGACTTGATACCAGAAATAAATGCATCTCTTATACTATCTTGTTTATTCGTTTCGGCATCCACTTTTTCAAATTTGCAGTCTTTTGCCATTAATTTTAATACTTGAATATATGCATCGATATTTTCTTCACTCTGTTGCTTTCTTGTTGCCAGCATATGTCTAGCGTAAATAATATTTTTTTGTTTGATAAAAAAATTATTGAGCGTGTTAATAGCTATTTCATAGGTGGTGCATTCACTGATAAACGAGTAAATTCGAGCGGATACATGATTTATGAGTCTAGGATAATTTTACTATCTTTCGTATCTTTTTCGCAATGTATCAAAAAACTTTCGAATGTCCTCTTCCAGTGTTCCCAATCCTTAGAGGTGGAGCTGTCAGATGGATCAATGTCTAGTTTTTCGGGACGTAAGAATCTCTCCATTTTATTTATGTGGAATATCGATGCAAATCCAAAGACAGTTCATGCGAGACTGATTTATTGTTCGTGTACCCACATCACAATATATTACATTTCCTCCCTCACAAGAAATAGATACTTAATTAAGTTACAACATTTTAATTTCAATTTTTACTAATCCGAACTAAAAAAATAAAAGTGTTACAATTAAAGTTTTAATACCTTCAAAAATGCTTAAACATAGGTAATACCTACCTACCTTCCTCTTCCTTTTTTTTTTAAGTTTGATATGTTGCTACAGAATAACATATTATGCATTATACTCTATTACGATAATTTAGACTTAATCATAAGGTTAACTAATTAAAAAAAAACACATAGTAGGTACTTAAATGTAATTAATCAAACATCTACCTATATTATTACCAACACGGTTTTTATACCTACTACAGTTTACTACATCCATGATTAAACTGCCTTAATCAATGTTTATAATGTTTTTGTTTCTATGTCTATTATTGACCCAATCCCCGGAAGTGGACGGTTCAGCCGCGTAATCGCTTTGAGTCTCATGTATGACGGGCGAGTCATGTGAAGTCTGACGTGATGCTGATGACGTCAGCGGTGAATTAGGTGCAGACTCCCATGTTTCTTTTTCAGTGTTTACCGGTTGATTATCAGTATCTGTGATAATTGGATTAGAGTACCGTGTGTGTCTTCGTAATGGCATTATTTGATCAATATGTTTTCTGTGTTCCCCCTGATCCGATCTTACCTTATATGTCACTGCTCCGGTGCGCTCAAAGACCTGTCCTTCCATCCACTTGGGATTGTTTCTCGAGTAATCTCGAAACAGCACTCTGTCTCCAAGCTGGACCTCTCTGTCTGTACCTTGAGCATGTTCAACCTGCTTGGTCTGCGCCATTTCGACCGCATCCGCAGTGTTTCTGCGCAGCAAGTCCAAGCGCATGCGCAGTCTCCGTCCCAGCAACGCCACGGCTGGCTCGCGCTGTGTGCTTGTGTGTGTACTGTTTCTATACACTATAAGAAAGTTGTTTATTGCTCGCTCGATATTCTCACCTTCAGAAGCTGCTTTTTTAATTACTTTCTTGACTGTTTTGACGGCGTTCTCGGCGGCGCCGTTGCTCGATGGATGGTAAGGGGCTATTAGAATATGTTTGATTCCGTTGCGGGTTAAAAATAACTCAAATTCCTGGGATCGAAATGGCGGACCGCCGTCACTCACCAAGCACTTTGGCAGCCCAAATCGGCTGAAGCATTCTCTTAGTCTGTTTGTTACTGAATTAGCCGATGTACCGGTCCCCATCAGAAAAACTTCAATCCATTTTGAGTGCGAGTCTAGTATCAAAAAGTAGTATTTACCTTGGTACTGTAGAAAATCTATATGAAGTCTCGTCCAAGGTTCCGAGGGCCATACGTACGGTACGGGAGTGTGTCGCGGAGGTGCGTCCATCTGTGCCCGGCAGGCGGCGCAGGAGGCGCCGCGCGCCTCAATGTCGGCGTCCAGACGCGGCCACCACACGTAGCTGCGCGCGATGCTCTTCATGCGCACTACGCCTACGTGCCCCGCGTGCACTTCCTCCAAGATCTGCGCCCGCAGCTGCTCCGGCACTACTATCCTGTATCCCCAAACTATGCACCCGTGATCTATATGTAGATTTTCACGTCGATGAAAATATGCCATCTCTTCTTCTGAATCGCCTATGAGAGGCCATCCACTCATTATGTAACCGTACACTTTACATAAAATTTTATCTTTTGTAGTCGCCTGTGCTACGTCTTTGTGACTGAGAGGGAAACTGTCTTCAACAAAATGTAGATATGTCGCGTCGTCTTGGTCCTCCACCTTGGTTTTCGGTAAAGGTAATCGTGATAACCCATCTGCATTACTGTTCATATGTGACTTTACAAACACGATGTTAAAATCATAAGCCGCCAGGCGCACAGCGTATCTCTGTAAGCGGCTGGCTGCAGTTTGCGGTATACCCTTTTTAGGCCCGAATATATAGCTTAATGCTTTATGATCGCTCCGTAATGTGAAATGCCTACCAAAGAGAAATTGATGGTGCCTCGTGACTCCGTATACAATGGCCAACGCCTCCTTGTCTACCTGGCTGTAGCGGCGCTCGGCGTCGTTGAGCGTGCGCGAGGCGCAGCACACGAGTCGCTCACCGCCGTCAGGGTGGCGCTGCGCTAGCACGGCGCCCAGGCCGTACGCGCTGCTATCTACGGCCAGCACCAGGGGCAGCGCCGGTGCGTAGTGAGCCAGCACCGGGTCACTCGTCAATCTTACCTTGATCTCCTCAAAAGCGGCATTACAGTTCTCCGACCATGCCCATTTAACTCCCTTTTTTAGAAGTGCGTGTAGTGGATGTAAAATCATACTAAGATTGGGTATAAAACGTGCATAATAATTAATGAAACCCAATAAAGCTCTTAACTGAGACACATTTTCGGGGATGGGCATTTTCGTTATGGCATTAACTTTTGATGTATCTGTATAAAGACCGTGTTTGTTAATTCTATACCCCAGGTAACAAACCTCATCTTTTAAAAACTCACATTTAAAAACTTTATTGTTAATCCAGCTTCTCTTAATCTAGTGAGTACCGCCCGTAAATTTTCCAAATGATGAGATTTATTCCTACCACTCACACAAATGTCATCAATAAAAGCTACCACATATTGTAGACCATTTAAAGTATCGTATACTATTTTTTGAAATTTTTCAGGTAGGCACTTAAGTCCGAAAGGGGCCCTGCGGTATACAAATGTCCCTACATGTGTAGTTATCGCTGTAAGCGGTTGCGAACTGTCTGACAATTCAAGTTGCATAAATGCGTTTTTGAAATCTAATTTACTATATTGCTCCCCTCCACTTAACGTTGCAAATAACTCTTCAATTTTCGGTAATGGAAAATGAAAATCTTTCAATAACTTATTCACGGTCACTTTATAATCACCGCATAAACGAATAGAACCGTCCGGCTTAATAATTGGCACAATTGGAGTTCCATAATCGGATCTGTCTACCTTGTAAATTATACCTTCGTCTTGTAAGCGTTTAAGTTCATTTTCCACTGGCACGCGCAGCGCAAGTGGGAGGGGGCGAGACTTACAAAATACCGGCGTGTTATCAGTCAAGTACAGTGATAACTTATGTTTATAAGTACCAATTCTTTCTGTAAATACTTCTGGAAATTCTTGTTTCAATTCTAAAACAACTGGATCTACATCTTCTTTTAAATGAAATAAATCTAAAGACTTTAATTTAAGTTCACGCATCCAGGTGCGTCCAATAAGCGGAGGTCCGCCGTGCTCGATAATAAACAAAGGCAATAATATGGCGTCCTCTGCGCCTGTACAACTGACTTGCACCGAGACCCGGCCTAACGGTATTATTGCGTCACCTGTATATGATTGTAATTTAATGTTATCTTTTTCAATCGGTAAATTAGAAAGATGTTGATCGTAGAATATTTTAGATACCGCCGATATCCTGCTGCCCGTGTCGATTTCAAATAGTACAGTTTGATTCTCAATAATGAGTTCACAATAATAGGGACCGTCCTTTACATTTTGAACTGACCGACCTTTAATAGTATACAGTCCTTCGAACTCCTCACCTCCTGACTCCGACGAATCTGCTTCAATGAAGTTTTGATATTTAGAACCAGACTTGCCCGCACTCACATCATTTTTATCACACACGGACCCCAAATGGCCCTTCACTTTGCACTTGTCACACACATACGACTTGTATCGGCACCTGTGGGGCGCATGACCGTCCCGGCCACAGCGCCAGCACCCTATGCGTCGCGGAGCCACGACGTCACGACCGGCGGCGCTGGACTGCTTGTCCACGCTCACCCGGTGCACCCGCTCGCCCGCGTCTGCCTGGAGTCCCGCCGGCCCGGCTGCTGCCCACGGCGCGACCGGCGAGCGCTCCACGGCCTTAGCCGCGTGCTGCTCGGCCGCCTCCAGCGCCAGCGCCAGCCCCACTGCCTTCTTGTAATCGAGAGTGGTCTCCGCAAACAAGCGAGACCGAATCTCTTCGCTACGAAGACCCGACACGAATTGATCTCGAATGTTCACTTCCAACTGGTTCTCAAAATTGCAATAGGTAGCCAAGTGTTTCAAATTTTGTAAAAACACTTTGATATTTTCGCCTTCACCTTGCCGCCGCTGACGAAACACGTGGCGCTCTGCTATTTCTGATCTTCTGGGTTCCAGATGATTTTTCACAAGCTCGACTAACGTGGTGAAGGTTTTATGCTCCGGATTGTCTGGAGCACACAGATCACACATCAATCGGTAGGTCGGCGCTCCAACATGCGTCACCAGCGTGGCCACGCGCAGGTTATCTTTTATGTCGTTTAACAATACGAATTGTTCCACTAAACGCACATATGCTGGCCAGTTTTCACCTCCATCCAGATCAAATACGTGGATTTTTCCGATCGGCATCTTGATATTTTAATGATTTTTATAATTACTCGTCGCCACTGTGGAATATCGATGCAAATCCAAAGACAGTTCATGCGAGACTGATTTATTGTTCGTGTACCCACATCACAATATATTACAATTTAGAACATTTTGTTGATTAAATTGATAAATAAGATAAAACCTTTAAAATAAATGGTTTTAATCAGCAAAATACAGAGAAAAATATTACAGTCGTATTGACAGAATGACAACATCAAATTAACAGTTTTATTTTAAAACCATAGAAATTCCAACGAGTTTCTATATCACCACAGACATATTCGAAATATATGCGTTAAGGGAGGTGCCAATACATGCTTAAAGAGTTTAAGGATCTTGTTGCTTATATTATCCCATCCAACTGCACAGTCATCTTTAAGGCCAGAAATTATTCGGGATATTTCGTTTTCATCAGTGTCCAGCATAACAAATGACTTCAGGTTGCAACTGTTGTTCAGTTTTTCGAAAGATGTTTGGGCGCAATGTTTTGTAATCTGTTCGGCCAATGTTTTCCCAACATTAACAAAAAAGTTATTTACTTTGTTAGCTGATATGAGGGGTGAAGAATTAGTAAGCAGTAACTTCGAATTTGATTCACGTTGTTTAGTCATGTAGGTGACGTTTTTAATATGCTTCCAAATTCGCTTGGTATTGTTGCCTGCTTTATTTAGATTTTATTATTCTTAAAGCAACCTATCTTATAGGGCCTAACTAAATGAAGCTGGAACTAGCGAAACCCTAACTAGGCCAGAGAAGCTGGTGAACGGAACTGACGATGAGCGTAGGATGAAGTGCAGAAAGACGGCCCTTTTTTTTCGGATGAGAAATCATCAAATGATTTCTCCCTCTCTGGGCGGAGCAGGAGCCAGGGGCCACGATGACAACCAATGACGTCATACATAATGCGAAACTAACCTTTTGACAGTTAATTGATGGACACTGAGCCCAATTACTATCATTTCGAGCTGTCAACAGAGATACGTAATAGCCCTACTGGTCACTCTTATAACATTGAAGACTTGTGGTTCGTTTCAGCTCTCAACGTAGACTGATTTTTCTCATGACGGCTGTCTGTCATCAACAGATGATCGGTCTGTCATTTTAAATTTGTCATTTTAAAGGAGGCGGTTGACCGATTTCTCAGGAAACCATGTTGTTCGTCGCCGAGATGGCGTTGCATAGCTGAGTAAACTTCCGTGTGTACTACTCGTTCAAGTACTATAAAGAAAAGACACAATTTAGATATGGGGCGGTAGTTTTCTATTTGAGATTAATTCCCCCTTTTTAAAAATCGGTGTAATAAATGCCGATTTCCAAATCTTCGGGACAATACCCTTCCTCAACGACCGCTCAAACAGCACACAGACTGGAGCCACCAGGCTCTTTGCACAATTAATTATGAAGATGGGGGTATCAAATCAGACCCACCAGATTTAGATGGGTCCAAACCTATAAGTAGCTTGTGTACCGTCTCCGGACACACGCTGACCGTACTCAGGTTCACCGAGCTAGCAGGATGAATGTCGTTATTACCATTCAGATCATCAGATTCTGAGTCAGGTTCTTGGAAGGTAGACTGAAAGTAAGTAGAAAAAAGCTCAGTGATACCCTCCCCGGTGTCTGCAGACTAGTCCACGTAGTGTAATACGTTAGGGAATGTATTACCACTTCTTTTGCTTTTGATATACGACCAGAAACATTTGTGATTTTTGGCGATTGAGGATTCTAGTTTTTCCATATTAGCATCAAAACAAACCGCCTCTAATTCCTTAGCTCGATTTCGCAAGAGAGAAAAAGAGTGGTAATTGGATAAGTTGCCGTAATTTTTGTATTTGTTACGGTATTTGTGATTTTCTTTTAGTATTTTATTAAAGCACTAGTGTACCAGGGGGGATGTGTTGATTTTTTACATGATTTAGCGGGAATGTACAAGTCTCTGAGCTCGTATAGCTTGGTATAGAAAAGGTTAAGGGCTTAGTCCACGGATCCAGCAGACAACAACATATTCCAGTCTATAAGATCTAGTGCAGACGTAATTGCAGTGTAATCGCCTTGATGGAATATGTATTTTGTGTTAGGTTTCTCAATAAGTTTATGAACTTCAACGAAATCAGTGTTAATAATCAACGGTTTATGGTGTACATCAACAGGCACCGCCAGCGGGTCATCACAATCCTTCACTTTTATTGCGCTATTTGAGAAAACAAGATCTAATAGTCTACCGTTGACGTTACGCTCATTATTAAACTGGGACAAGTTACACGCATTTATTGTGTCAAAAAAATCCAAAATACATCGAACGGACACATTCTCAGGATATAATTCAGAACTATCGTCAGATTGCAGCCATTCCACATCGCCGCCGAAGTTAAAATCCCCTGTTATTATAAATGTATCCAAGGGGTAGGAGGATACTAAGTAGTTAAGTTTGGCGTGGAGGTTTTGTAATTGAGTTAAGTACGAGTTACCAACATTTTCTTTGCACAAATACAGGCCACAGATATTGATATTGTAACTTACCGCTGGTCTAGATCGCTTCAGAACGATGGATACCCATATATCCTCGGCCGAGGTACGCCAGTCACATCTTTCCACAATAGTCAGGTCATTCCTCACCGCGATCAACACTCCACCTCCCCGTGTCTGTGTTGTTCGACAGTAATCCCGGTCCCGCCTCCAGACAAGATATTGTCCATCAAACAACTCACTGTTACTAATACTATCCACTAACCATGTTTCCGTAAATATAATAACATCATAGGAATTCATGCAAACGTTACGATATAAGCCGTTTGTTTTTGAGCGCAAACCTCGTACATTCTGATAGTATATATTTATCTTTTTTGAGCTTAACAACAACAGTATCAGTAACTTTAATAAGATAATTAATTTGTGGTGAATTTAGTAAATCGTTTAATATATACGAATGCATAGAATACCAACAATAATAAAGTATGATGAAGGTATAAGACAGAAACTGGTAGGAATCTATTAGGCACAGCGATGCACAGTGTATAAAAACACGTAACCTTAAAACACTCGCAACGAATGGGTTAAGATAAGGAACAAAAGAAGCGACACAGGCCCAGTGAGTCACAACTGGGTAGGCTAAGTAAATAGAATTGCACTGTAAAGAAATGAGAATAAGGGCTAATTTGGCACAACGACAACCAACAACATGATAATAACATTTAGAAATGAATTTACACGGTACTATTGAGCGACACAATAGTTGGTGGAATACGCTGGTAGCACTCACCTGCGCACGGTTCTCAAACTTATTTTTAATGCTTGGTATTGCACGACAAGACTTGGACATTTTGTTTACATTTATGGGTTTAGATTGGTTTTTACATGGTTTTATTTTATTTTTATGAGGTCTTTTTCGGATTTTAACACTATTGTAGGAAACGTGTCGGCCTTCCTCGCATGTATTTTGGAGTGTTTGACCCAGACGTAGCGAAAATCCGTTTCTGCGGCCGCTTTTTTAGCTTTTGACAGCAATGCCTTGTTCTGTAGTGTCAGGTGGTCGTTGACGTAAATCCGTTGGTTTCCAGGTAGGTTTATTTGCCCTGTAGTTAAAGGAGCAGTCTTACCAGACAGTACCCTAGTTACAAAGTTTATCTGGGCCTTGAGACACGGGATAATAAATTTTAGTGCCAATTTTGCAGATGATTTCAAACAGGTTCTCGTGATTGTTCTGAGGTAGAACTTTTATTTCTATGTTGTTCAATCTAGTCCATTGTTTTTTAGCATTATTATCTTCCTCTAGCTTGTCCAAGCGGGCTTGTAGAATGTCCACCTGTTCATGGACCTTCTCGACGTGTACAAGTCGCGCTTCCATCTCTTTAATTTTCACGTTGAACTCCTTTAGCTCCTTATTCGTTTCACTTACTGATGACTTTAGATCAGCAAACTCCGTACGAAGCGCAGTTATCTCTTCTTTTAAAAAATCTAGAGGAGCTAGTCTCTCAGCGAGTGCTCCTATCTCACTAAGGATAACCGATTCCGATTCCAGCCTTGGTGACAATGGGCGTTGAGTAGTGGCAGTTAACACTGGAGGTAGAGTAGTGGCAGCTATTTTACATTTGCTGCAGCGCCAAGTCAGCTTTCTGTCACCCAGCTTCCGGTATCCGGCCTCTGTTATTCCAGCACAGTGGAAGTGTAGTTCTTGATTACATATTGTGCAATGAACTCCACCGGATAGTGGTTCCTCACAGGCGCCGTACTTGTATGAGTTCATGACTAATTCGGTTTTGTATATACAGTTCGCAAAAAGTTTGAGATACGCTGGAATAATGGTCAAACGCAATAGATGTGGGTAACGAAAGTGACCGAACGGCACAGCGCCTACGATGAGACTGTTGTGACTGTTGTTTAACGTCTTGTTCTCACATAAAGTACCATCTCAACATGAATGATGTAACCAAGGTTATGTGGAAATATTCTAATTTAAAAGAGTGTCCATGGAGTTTCTTATCCGTTCTTCTACATCTAAGCTAGGGAATGGGCAACTACAGTACTTTCACAGTTATTATGTCTTGTGACTGGGACTGTAGCTACATTTAATTTTCATCTTTGTTTCGACAATTCAAAAGTGCCTGTAACTGGCTTACTTGAAATAAATGCATAGATTTGGTTCGATTTTATTAACTTTCGTATACTAGTGCCAAATATAACACCTATACTCGCGTACAGTCTGACAGACCAATAGTTTAGACTTCCATCAGGGGTATTTTTTTTTCAAATAACTTATGCAGAAATATTTTTTCTCTGGGGACAGTCTCTGATAAATACTTATTATTATTTTTTATAGGTTGTACAACTTTAGCAAAGATATTTTTTTCTTTTATCAGGGGGCACAGTAGTGCCCCCGCCAAGTCGAGCGCGAAGCAAACACTGCCGTACTAACCTTCACTGGAACCATTTCGCCGCATTTTCAGACCCCTATTTGAGAACCTCTGGACAAGACCAGAACGCAGAAATTTTCGTCATCCAGTAAGCTATAATCACATACTTAAAATCCAAATTTCAAGTCTGTAGGTCATTTAGTTCCGAAGTTAAGCTCACTCACTCATGATCATCAGAATAGAACTAGTACTTCCCATAAACTCAGAGAGCTGAAATTTGGTACAGAGTTAGGGTTTAATGGCCACATAAAGGGAAAACTATAAAACTGGGATAATCGAAGATCTGGAGTACCTGGTGACCCTGATTAGAAAACACAAGAGCCCAACCAAACTATTAGAGATCGACATACCGCCTTTACAAAAAATATTCAACTTGGTGGGCCGCTTCATTTGATGTCAAAAATCGAAGGTCTGAAGAATCTGATGAAGAACCCTCAGCTGGTCTCAGCTGTATTAGAGATATGGTTATGCCCCCTTCTACTATTGGTACATAAAAAAATCGACTGTCATTGCAAAAATCCAGCGTAGTGGGACACATCTTCTAATCTAATTTAATCTAGCCTATAGCGTCCCACTGCTGGGCGAATGCCTCCCCTTCTGCTTTTAATACGCATATAAATAAAATTAAAAGAAAACTCTGGATAAGACTAGACTGGCTTTTATACTTATACTCACAAGTTTACAAGAAGAAATAGTCGCACGATTAACTTTATTCTACTCGAACAACAAACAAACAAATTAAATACACAAATTACACTAAAATATTATTTCGCTCAAAATTTGGTCAAAATATAATGCATTGGACTAAGAGTGGCGGTGATTTATTTATTTATTTATTTAGAAATACATTTTAAGCTAACAGTTTTATACCAAAACGCTTAAAAGCTAACAATAATCATAATTATTACAAATAGCATCTTATAATTACAATAATTCAGAAAGAAAATAAAAATTACATGTCAAGTGGTGTTTACATATCACGAATAAAATAATTTATAGAAGTCATAATGTCATAAATAAAAAATAAATAAATGTAATGTCATGTACGGTTAGACTGGAAGCCGACCGAAAAGGTTGGGCAGATGATGCCGAAGTCAAAACTAATACACTAGTGTTACTTATACATGTCAGTGGAATTCAATAATATTAGTCCTGATTAAAATGAAATGGAATTAAATTAAATAAGAGAAAATTACAAATCAGTTGTTTAAAAATGACAATACATCTTTCCTTAAAGTGCCAATAGTATCCACAAATATGTCGGCATTTGGACTGCTGTCAAGGAATCGATTAATGAGGCCAATTGCTCTTGCGGTTGGGCTGTTATTGGCTTGATGGATGCGCCATTCTGGTGGGCATGCAAGAAGTTGGTGCCGCCGCCGTCCTATGCCACGCATGTATTGCTGCGGTACATACAGATGGATATGCTCCCTTACCGATGGATTATCTATACTACTGTTAATTAACAGATAGTAGTGTAAAATATGCATTAATTTGCGCCTGAGCTGCAAAGTATCCAGTCCGACCATTCCTGACACAAATAATGAAGGATGCAAAAATGGGTAGTATCCGTAGGTGCGTTTATATATATAACGGCAAAATTTCCTCTGAATTTTTTCAATCATAAGTGCATATAACTTCTCCGTAGGATCCCAGACAATTGCATTATACTCTAATTTACTGCGCACATATGCATTGTAGAGCAGCTTTATAACCTTGACGCTTTTAAATTGGGAGGAAGTTCTGATGATGAAACCCAGTGCTTTATTGGCATCTTTGCACACCTTTTTAATGTGCTCGTGGAAATTAAAACCACTGTCTAAGGTTAGTCCCAGGTCCCGTATTGTCGAGACACGTTCGAGCGTGTCATCCGCCAACTTGTAGGCAAAATGAATTGGCTTGCGCGACCTAGAGAATGTGATGACTTTGCACTTTGACACGTTAAGCGGCAGTCTATTCCTCACACTCCACTCTACAACGGCATCAATGTCCCGCTGAAATGCCAAACAGTTTTCCGGTCCAGTGACAGTCAGAAACAGCTTTAAATCATCTGCAAACATAAGGCATTTTGCCGCAGAGAGAACTCCTGGCAGATCATTCACCATGATTAGGAATTGGGGAGGTCCCAGCGTACTACCCTGGCTGACACCCGACCGAGTAAAATACTCCGGTGACAGGTAACCATTCAGTTTGACAAACTGCCGCCGATTTCTGAGGTAGTCTGCTAGGAATCGGAGAAGTTGAGGGCCAAATCCGAGAGATGCAAACTTCATCAGGAGAATGTCATTGTCGACTAAGTCGAACGCCTTTCTAAAATCAAAATATGCTGCGTCGACCTGAGTGCCAGCGGTCATTTTCGTCTTCAAGCAGTCAGCAAAACATATATGGTTAGTTAAAGTGGAACGTGCAGGACGAAACCCATGCTGGGAGTTATCTAGTAAACCACCGACTTGCTTGGAGATGGAATTGTTTATAACAGATTCGAAAACCTTACCGAAGACTGGCAGGACAGCAATAGGTCTGAAGTTCGTGATATCAGTTGATGATCCACTTTTTGGGACTGGCGTGACCCTAGAAACCTTCCATACTGTGGGGTATACCCCATGCTGCAGTGACAGATTAAATATAAACAAGAGAGGGTCCTCCAATACGGACAGTCTTTCAAAATAAACGCTGGGATAGCGTCAGGTCCAGAAGCAGACGAAGTTTTAAGCCTGGTGACTGCTCGACGCAATTCTGATGCCTTAATATGGTCTACACTGATCATAGAAACATCCTCTATCAGTTGCTTCGCGCTCAGCTGCCTCAGGATCCCAATTTGGAGGGTCGCTATGAAAGACTGAACTGAAATAATCAACGAACGCATTAACGGCTCCCTGGCCTTCCACAACATTGTCCCGATACACGAACTCGTTATTTTGTTGCCTATTTTTCCTTTTATCTTTTACATATTCCCAAAACTTTGAAGGATCATGACTTATAGTTTGTTCCATTGTATTAATATAATCTTTAAAAGAAATTTCAGTGAGATCCTTAACTTTAGTTCTGTAGTATCTAAATAGTTCCTTATTAAATTGAATGCCATTTTGCTTATATTTTTTTAAGTTGAAATATTTTAGTTTTATATAATGCTTAATTTCAGAAGTATACCATCTAGGATAACCATATTTCGAATTGAAATTCGCAATCCTCTTTTTCGGGACATTGTCATTGAAGACGCTGAATAGGTTTTTATATAATATATCTACTGCTGCATCAACATCCTTCTGTTGCAGTAGGTCAGTCCAGTCCATCTCAGCAATAGCCATGTATAACCCATATAGATTAGCTTTGCGAAAGTTCCAGTCAGAGCTTTGACTGTTGGGCATTGTAGATGGTTGGTCCTTGACAACTGCACTTCTGGGGAAAGTAACAGTTATCTCTAAGGTAGGATGATACGCATCCATTGGAACCAGAGGGTCATCACAGGACGTCACACCAACCTTTGCTAAGTCACAAGTCGACAACACGAGATCCAAAATGCCGCCATATTTGTTGCTAGTTTTGTTAAATTGCTCTAGTTTACAAAAGTCAGTAAAATAATTAAATTGTGTTACAACATTATTAGTACATGATTTTAGATTAAAGTCACCAACTATCACAATTCTACAATCAGAATATTTACTTATCACGCTCTCCAAACACTCTAAAACGTCTAGGTATTGTTTGTTACTATAGCTGGGAGGTAAGTAGACTACACAAATCAAAAACATTACATTTCGCCATGTTATCAACGCAAACAACAACTCTTTATCATCAGTCAAGCCATCAACATCTGTAATTCTCTTGACTGTGTAACAATCCTTAACAGCCAGCAAAACTCCACCCCATCCGACGTCACCAGGTCGATCTTTTCGTAGTACTATATAACCCCGAGGGAATAGTTCAGCATCACTCACGGAACTATTAAGAAAAGTTTCCGTTAGTGCTATCACCAGAACAGAGAGCCACATTTTGGCTAAAGGTAGCCGTCTTTGTTCGGAGGCCTCGGACATTCTGGTAGATGATTACAATATCCTTAGTTGGTTTTCTGTTCCTGAAATGGCTTAGTACTTTTGTTACGAAAATTCTGCCGCCATGGCTTTATGCAGACATTTTCTGGCCAGTTTTCTGAATCCATTACACAGTTTTCTAATCTAGAAGGCACGCCCAGCTTAAAAGAAGCATAGCTGCCACGCGCTTTCAGACCTTCCACTGTGTATCCTTCACTATCGAAAATTGATTTAAGGTGATCAAGTACCTGTTGTTCTGAAGTACCAATATTCACATAGTAGAGATGTAGATATCGGACCCGCTCAGCTGCTTCCAGTTGCTAACGCAACTGCAGTATATCATAAGCCGCTTACGATCTCAACTCCGCTATTTGTACATTAACAAAAAGTATGAAATAGTCGTATTGGCTCGGCGAAGAAAAAATTCAAACTTTTAAAGTCGTTATATGTGATGATTCATGCTGCAAAAATGTTGCGCACTGACAGACTAGTTTTGTCACGAACTGTTTACTTTGTGCACTATATTTTGTTTTTTACTTTTCTTCCGAATTTTATTGACACACTGCCTTATGATTGTTATTTTAACTCCAATAAATGATCAATGTACCTGTAGCCACTGCTTTTGCTTCTAGTAATCTTCACTTTGTTCTGTGTTTTTGTTCAATTCACTTTGTTCATGGTTTACACTTTATGCGTAGCACTTGGGTCCAGATAACAATACCACGGTTGAATTGGTTTTAGTCCAACGTTTTAACATCACTCTTTACATTAGTTCAACTATATTTCAATTTTATTCGATTTTATTTACGGAGCTAATGTCGACTCGCGTGATACCCTCACACTTCGCTAGATAGCGCTGACTGTATTTTAAAACGCGCTTACGTTTGTTTTTCCGATAACCTTATATGGCGAAGTGGCAACCGGCCGCGTTACAGTCGTTTACGACATTCCTCTACTGCGCTTGAAAACATTTGCTAGGGATTAGGAGGGATTATTTGCATTTCGTTGATTTCGCTTATTATTTCGTGAGGTTTGCTAAGGTTAATTAGCAGGTTGTTATTATAACAATTCGAAGATTTGAATAGGTTCGGAATTTTATGATTAGTGACGGATTACTGATTAATCTGAGATCATACCCCGGGCATACGTGTACAGAGAATGAATAAAGTAAATACGAAAAACTGTTGCTACTGTACAAGAATCAGAACCGGAAAAAAAGAAAAGATATTTAATTAAAAAAAAAAACTACTTCTAAAAAGAAAAAAAACTGTGTCAAATAAGAAAATCTAATAAAATAAATCAATATGCCCACGTTTCTACAATAAGAAGTGAAATCCCACCAAAAACATTCTGTAAAAAACTAGCCAAGTCTCGGTGAAGCTAGCTTAACTATAATAATAAAGAAATCGCAGTAAGGAACCTTAGACTTGGCACGACTTTGTCTAGATTTCATTACTTTTTAGAGATATACAAGCAGCTCCATCGGGACTTGGCAAGTTTTTTACAGAATGTTTTTGGTGGGATCAAACTTACAGTTTCTAAGAGATACCTTATGAACTACCTTTAATAAAACACAAATAACTTTAGTCATATGTTTCATAATTTAAATTTCAGTACAAAATCACAGAAGATATTTTTTTACCAGCTATTCTCGCGTCGCTCTAACAGACCGATATTCGCCTAATACGGCCATAATATTATTATGTGCTATATGCCCATAGCACAAACACAGTATCCGTCCTGAAATGATTGTAGCAACTAATAATTCAGCTAAGAGCAAGTACAAAATGCCATCAC
Organism: Xestia sexstrigata; assembly: GCA_941918905.2. Classification (NCBI taxonomy): domain Eukaryota; kingdom Metazoa; phylum Arthropoda; class Insecta; order Lepidoptera; family Noctuidae; genus Xestia; species Xestia sexstrigata. The sequence goes on along the minus strand of OW799203.2, from coordinate 245,559 downwards.
TGATTATAAAAGAAAAAATTACACAAGACTGTTTTATCGGTCTCACAGACCAACGCGCGAGTATAGAGTCTAGCTGACAGATGTTTACAACTTGAAACCGACGATTTCTTAGAATGATCTGACAGAACTGGTCTGTGTCGGCGAGCATATTGCACCTCACCGCCAACGACATGCGCTCGCGCTCTATGCCGCTATCATCACGTAGGTAGGTCACTGGTGACAACATGCCCAAGGTAAGTATTTAAAACTATTCACCACATTGAGTATTACGCCGTTGAGATATACTGGAGATACACGATGGGGCTGTTTTTTAGGTGTTAACCGGTGTTAATTGGTGTTTACCGTTTTAATTAACTATAAATAAATAAACAAAATAAATATATTTGTAATTCCCTCGCCGTCACAGCTCGCAGCGCGCAGTTCAACCTCAGTAAGAAGTTCACAGAAGAGTCGTCTAACTGTAACTCAATTAGAGCTAAGAATCGTGTTTCAAAGCTTGGAGCTTTGCTGCGCGCGAAGGATGGGCTGGGGGAGGGGGTCACGGCGTCCGGCGGGCAATTATTGCTTGTCACTAATTACAGCCGGTGACCGACGGCGACCGGCGAGCTCTCCGTAAATAATGCCCTTTAGTAAGATGACTATTGTGTCGTGTTAGATGACCTCTTTCACGTCAAAATTTAGTTAGAAATATCGTCTATATTATGTTGATGATGATAGCTGGACCGGCTGCATTACTAAATATTATGTTCTTAGGATACATTCAACGAAATGTTTATTTGGCGTACAATCGCTATATTGTAATGATTGTTTTTACATAGGTCTTACATTTTTTGGATATTATTATTATATTATTTTTATCTCTCTTGAATCTTTGTTTACGTTAGTAATGTGACAGGCCTAGTTTTATTTTTAATTTATTGCTGGAGCTAGTTGTAGATCGATAGGTAAATCACATCGACCACATTATCTTTTCTTTTTATTATGTTCTAGAAATTCATTTTAAATTATAAAATGTCAATCATCTGGAGATGACGGGAGCCAGGTGGTGGAATTTTCAGTCTACTTTTGGTGCTCGTGTCGGTAAGGAGTCTGGTGATTTTAAGTATCGGTTGATGGTGGGCAGTTCCCTCCTCTTCGCATATTTAAAAGCTATGTCGGTATAGCAAGCAAAGGTAATCATCGTTTTCACCCTGAACGCCTCCAGAGGGTCAAGTCCAAGGGCAAACAGAATATGTCCAAGTCCTCAACAATGAGGTTGAGAGTGCGGAACACATGAGCGGCGCCTCGCGCAGCAAGTTAGTTCGCGCGCGTCGTTCTACCAGCAACTGCGGCTGACGATGACGACCCACATACCCGTCTGGCACGGCTAGCTCCACTCTTCGCAATTCCGCAATCCGCATTGTGTATCTTCCCTCTAATTACCATAGAGATGTAAGTCACTAGTGTGAGTTAGTTAGTTAGCTCATTATAACCGACCAACCCAAGACAAATAGAGTTGGATACATCAATGGATAAAATGAACATATCCCGTATTCCCTCATATATTTGTACCTAATAAATTTATTTTGTACTCGCTCCAACATGAGACTATACTTAGTTTCATGTGGAGCCCAGATAACTGCATTACATTCTAATTGGCTTCTTACTAAAGCATTATATAATGCTGTTGTAGCTTTAATATACATATGTGAAGCCTTTAACCATTCTAAACACAAATCCTAGATTTCTATATGCTTTTTTGCGTACCTTAATTATATGATCACGAAATGTTAGTCCAGTGGTGAAACGAACTCGCAAGTCCCTCACTTCAGCGGCCTTATCCATCGGCACCCCGTCCATCATATAGGTAAATGTGATGGGTGTGTGCAATGCACGCGAGAAACGTATGGTCACACACTTAGATGTGATATACTGCAGGAGATTACTCTTGCTCCAAGCTACCACTCAGTCTCTATCTCTCTGCAGTCTTTCACAGTCATTCTCGTTTGTAATGGGGAGATAAAGCTTGAGGTCGTCGGCAAACAGTAAACATTTAGCATCTTGCACAGCGTTTGGTAGGTCATTAATCATTAAGAGAAATTCCAGAGGCCCTAGATTCGTTCCTTGGCTTACCCCAGATCTAGTATAATATGCGTTCGATTGATATCCTGCATAGTCAACATACTGTTGTCTGTTACTCATTTAGCTAGCAAAAAACTCAAGTAAATGCGGGGTGAAACCGAGCCCTGCTTACTTTTTCAGTAACACGTCATTATTGACTAAATCGAACGCTTTTTTAAAGTCGAAATATGCAGCATCGGCTTGTCCCCCACTGTCTACTATCGGCACCACATCCGCCATGTAGCAGAGTAAATTACTGGTAGTATTCCTAGTCGGCCTAAATCCATGCTGCGCGTCTGTGAGTTGCGAGCTAACTTGCTGGAAAACGCTCCTATGAATAACAGATTCTAATATTTTAGTAATTGTTGACAATACTGCAACCGGTCTGTATATTCTTCAACTTTAGTTCCCAAACCTCCCTTCGGTACCGGTAATCCCATTCGACAGTCCCTAAAAATGTACGGCGGAATACCATCAGGCCCTACCACCATGCCATCAGGCCTCTTTAAAATCTTTTGGCTGTTAGTGTTACCTCTTTTAGAATTAACATAAGCCCAAAAAGATTTAGGGTCGCTCGACATTTGGTTTTGCATACGTTGGCGATATTGTTCCTGTGCTACTAAATGTTGAAGAGTCTGGATTGTATAGTGAAACGAATATAGAAACAAATCAATATAGTGTATTTTACACAACGAAAAAACATGAGTGACACAGTCTTAGTAACAGTTATCAAAAATAAATAAAAAGGGTATAGTTTCAATATCGTTCGGCCTTTGCACTGCACCATTTGTTTTCACAAAATTACTCAAACCCGTTCTGAAATAATTACGCATTTTAGTATTAATATCAGTAAAAAACTACGTCAATGATTTTTTATGTATAAGTAGCTCGTGGCGTATGACGAGTGTTTTTTAAATGTTAAAACTACAGCCGCAGTGTTAGAATCGTTAGGTTTTGTAATTGACATTAATAAAAGTGTTATGTTACCTAGTAGGGTTTGTACTTAAGTTTTTTGGCTTTATATTTAATACCTCAAGCATGATTATTACTTTACCGGATGAAAGAATCGAACAAGTTACGGAGTTGATGTCCAAAAATCAATGCATTTTAAGGTACTTTGCTGAAATAATAGGACTGTTGACCTCGGCATGCCCAGCAGTCTGTTACGGTTGAATGTAAACAAAATTGCTTGAGTGCGAGACACTCATAGCTTTAAATTATTTCGTAAATTACAAAAAACACATGAAAATAGAAACTTATCTAAATTATGATCTTTAATGGTGCAATGGATCAATAACATATTATCGCAATCAGAAAAAATAACTATTAATGTCTAGAGATTTTTAGTGATGCTTCGAACACCGGCTGTGGTGCAACATGCAGTGGTCAAAGTGCGAATGGAAATTGGTCAGAGATAGAATTGTCCTTACATATAAACACACTTGAGGTTACGGCCGCATTTTATGGCTTAAAGATACTAGCCTACTAGCTACTCGTAAAGGCTTAAAAAATCTCAATTTTGTTATGGAATGATAACACCACTGCCATATGTTATATAAACCGCATGGGTGGTGTTCAGCACCCACATTTAAATGACATTACTCGAAAGATCTGGCAGTAGTGTGAACTTGTGAAGCAAGACATATATTTGTAATCTAGCGACAACATAATAGCAGATCGAGAATCTCGGCGAATATAATAAAGATACAGAGTAGGAAATCTCAGATTGTGTTTTTTCACTTATAAGTCAATATATTGTTCGGAAAACCGGGGTTTTACTTTTCGTTTCCGTATTCCGAAGTTATTGATGCATTTACTGTTTCTTGGCGTAACATTTTCTTTTACACTTTACCCCCTTTCTGTCGAAGAGATAGGTATTTTATAATAACTTGGATCTTTATGAGACGGATAGTGCCCAAATTATATCATTTTTAACTACAAAAAAATGAGAAGGGTTCTAGCTACAATAGTTTAACCAAGCATAGGTCTGCCCTATCAGTTATTTTGGGCCATAACGTTACTATAGATGACTGTATCAGCTGCTTCCTTAAAGGTGTCTATAAACTTACTCCCCCAAAACCGAAATACAATTCAACATGGGATACAAACGTAGTACTGAAATACCTTTCCGATGTATGCCCTTCCGATAATATATCTTTAGTTGATTTGTCACATATCTAAGACTTGTACCGCTATCGCTTCTGCCCAAAGAATGCAGACCATCAGTGTTATAAAGTTGACAAATATATCGATACAAGAAAATGAGATTGTAATTAAAATTTGTGATTTAATCAAAACATCGAGGCCCGGGGCATACCAACCACTTATCAAACTATCGTACATTCATGAAAACCCCATTATTTGTCCAGTATTTGCTATTGAAACCTACCTATACATAACTAGAATTTTGCGAAATGACTACCCTGATATATTTTTCTTTTATCTGTGTACGCAAACCTCATAAAAAAGCAGGCCCTCAAACATTAGCACATTGGGTAAAAAAGGTTTTGCAAGACAGGAATAGAAATTTCTATAATCAGTGCTAATAGTACTCGCTCGGCATCTACATCTGCCGCGCACAGATCTGGGGTCAGTCTGGAGGTGGTTCGTAAGTCCGCGGGCGTGAGACACCACTTTTGTCAATTGTATCGGCTCATAATGTGCAAGATTAATTGCATTTATATAATTAACATGTTAAGTAAACTGCTTTTTAATTTCTTTTTCCTCTGCTATATTGCAATGCTCTAAACATCAGCAAGTAATATAAGTAATCGTCTTCGGTTGAGACCCGAAGTATAATTAAGAATCAAACGAACTTACCTGGTGAAGTTTGATTCCAATTATGCGAGGGTCTCAACCGAAGACGATTACTGCCCTATCCCCCCTTACCCCAATGGCCAAAAGGCAATGTTATAACACAAAAATCTACTCTGAAATAATGATTCAAGGGCGTACGGTGTTGCCAGTGGTAGTGAAACAGGAAATTGTTATTAAAAAATATGTCCTTTTATCCTATTTTTTTGTGTTTAAGATCTAAACGTGTGATGAAGATAGCACCAACTCATGTAATGCTGCAAGTAATATAAGTAATCGTCTTCGGTTGAGACCCGAAGTATAATTGGAATCAAACTTCACCAGGTAAGTTCGTTTGATTCTTAAGTATGATCTTGGCACCTTGTTTAACTCTCACATATAAACAGGGATCATTTTGCTTAAATCCAATACTGATCAAGTAATCCACGATACATCTGTTCCAACATCTTGGAGCCTGCTTTAAGCCAAACAGGCTTCTCAGAAGTTTACACACTATTTTTGTTCCGTCACTATAACCTACCGGTTGATTCATGTAAATATCTTCATCAAGTGAACCATTGAGGAATGCTGTTGCAACATCAAACTGTGTTAGAGCAAGATCTTCATCAACTGCGATTTTTATGATCAGTTTGACTGTAGCTAGCTTTGCCACAGGGCTGAAAGTTTCGTAGAAGTCAACTCCTTCCTTTTGAGTGAATCCTCTAGCCACTAGCCTAGCTTTGAATGTGTCGATGCTTCGATGATCTTAACTTTATAGATCCATTTACATGAAATTGGTTTTCGACCTTTGGGTAAGTCCACCAAAATCCAGGTCTTAGTTTCAGACAGCGATTTCATCTCACTTTCCATAGCTTTCAGCCATTTTTCCTTCTGTGGGCTTGTCAATGCTTCTTTGTAAGTCTTTGGTTCAACGGAGGAACTCAAATTTAATACGAAGTCACCGTACCTCGCAGGTGGTCGTAACTGGCTTCTATCTCGAAGGACCCTATCTACACTTTCTTCTTCCTCAGAATCATATGGAGTACCGTAACTTTCATGTTCCTGATTATCAAACATGAGTGACAGTCTCAGTTATCAAAAATAAATAAAAAGGGTATAGTTTCAATATCAGCTGAAACCTCCTTCAACACTAAAATCTTTTCTTTTACTAGGGTCCTACAATGAGCAAACATTTCGTAATCGTTCCCCAAACCACTACTTTTATATATTATATGAAGAACAGCTTTGCGTTTTATGTCACGAATTATCTCACCCGTATACCACTCGGGGTAAATGTACCTCGCTTTTTCTTGGGAACACAGTCATCTATAGAATAAATCGTCTCATAAAAATATTTTAAACTCATTTCTAAATCTAAGTTATATAAAGGAGTCCAGTTGATGGATGCATCGAAAAAAATCGGCTTCATAAAAATTCCAACTGACATATTGTGAGCGCGCTTCCGATGCCGATTTGCTCTTTGGCTCTAAGTAGGTATTTGCACGTAAACACGTGCTAACGGATACCTCCAGCGGAGAGTGATAAGCGTCCACCGGCACGAGCGGTGCCTCCGCCGTGCGTACACTCACACACTCCTCAAACGCAAAAGTCAATACTAAGTCCAAACAGCGATCATTGCAATTAGTAACTCTGTTGCACTGGGTAAACCCACAATAAGTCATAAGAAACTCATAATATGAAGCTCAGACATGATATGTTGTGTTTAGTTTCTCGCCGATGCGCGACCACTTGAGTGGACAGACAGTATTCCGTTACAAGTAGTCCGCACAAAAGTGATGGCGCCAGTAACGTTTACACACACATTATAGCTATGCGAGGTCAAGTGTAGGAGGTTACAAAAGAAGTTAGTTCAGTATGATCTAGTCGTAGGTCAGGACGGGTTAGGGGCAGGGCTGGACTCCACCGAAGATGTGCACCGCACACTTTTCTTGTCTATTGAAATGAACACAGCACTTGCAATTTACCCAATGCGGTAAATGGTTGTAAACTCTAGACTATCAGGCTACTGAAACTCTTGTGATTCCAGTCCGCTAAACTTTTATCTGCTACACAAACACACAATCTCATCCACATACATCACTTATGGTACCTATGTTCTTCTAGAGTAATTATATTTTCTTATTTTATATTTACAACATTCTGTACCTAGTATTCAAGTAACTTCATCACACAGGAGCTGTTAATTAATTAATCTAATTTTTTTTGTATACCGATACCTAAACACAGTCTTGGGAAGCCTGGTGACCCGTTACACAATTAATATCGTATGCCTATTTTGGGCACCAATCACGCACAAATGTTTACCTTGCAAGTATATTAAATTGTTCCTGTTCACTGTAACCTTTGGAAATAAATCTTTTATTTTATTTATTTAAAGAGAAAAACTGGTAAGAACCAACGTCTCACCAGGAGCTGACCATTGTACGATGGCCTAAATCCAAAAGTGATGACCGACGATTCAACCGACGTGTTCGAACAAAAGTAGTCATATTCGCTCGTGCTGCTCCGTAATCGTTGCTGAAAAATAAAATAATAGAATTTCGCCAACAACACATCAACTTTAAATTAATATCGCGTACTCTCGTAAATCCTTCCCTCTGTCACTTTATTTTATTAATGTTCTCACACACAGACTAACTGGTAGTTGTCATCGGCACGAGTGTGCCGCGCAGCGCACTGGATAAAACGAGAAACTTTAATTAACGTCCAATGAGCCGATACACTGGCGGCTTATCAGGCCGCTCGAGGCTGAGCCCCGACGCGCCAGGCGCGGGGTGGCTGGGCGGCTCAGCCGGCGCTGGTCATATTTGTGCTGAACGCGGTGGATTCAAGCTCGGGAGCTCCGCGTAACGGGCGCAAGTCTGATCGAACCGCAGCAGATCCACTCGCTCCTATTGCTTATGTGGCGAGCCGTCGCGTGTCGCGCCCTCCTACGACTCACCTACCCGCGAACAACCACGTACCGATACCGACAGTGCCGAACCCCGTTCGTTTTTGGGACAATACGATTCGCGATGATCATCACTTATTTCGTCATCGGCTATATTTTCAACTTTGAATGTTAAAAATGTAGCCGATGACGCCTTTTTCTGAAATTTACGTTTCTAGATCGAGTTGTTTTCAGAGAAATCACCATATTTAAATAAATATATAGTACAGATACATGTTTGATCTAGTGACTAGAATACAATTCTACAAGTTCCTCCAAACTCGGCAGACATTTGTAAAGAAGTATTGCGATTGAAATCGTGTCAGTGAAGCGGGTTGGAGAAAACTGGGACCCGACCGAAGAGCTCAATGGAAATGTCCTGCTTGTAACTCGTCGCCTGCTCTGCTTTCGCCGCAACCTTCTGCTTCGTTGGATACAGTCCTGGGTGAAATTCGCGAAATGAGGCAGCAGCTGCTGAGCTTACCAACCCTTGTCAGTGACATAAGATCGATTAAAGATGAGTTGACCGAGCTTAAGAAGAAATGCGATTTCTCAAGTGGTAGACTTGATGAATTTCATACCAGACTTGCTGAACTAGAAAAAAAACCTCCGAGTTTGAGAAGCTTTAGGACACTGTCTCCTCATTGCAAACAGAATTAGCATCATCAAAGCTTGAGCTTTCTTCGTTTGATCAGCGATCCACGCTAAATAATGTGGAGATTAAGGGTGTCCCTCTAAAGAAGGATGAGAACTTATTCTTGTCATGTCATGTCTGAGCATTTCGCATTTATGACACTCACTCACTCACTCACTCATGATCATCAGAATAGAATTAGTACTTCCCATAAACTGAGAGAGCTGAAATTTGGTACAGAGTTAGGGTTTAATGGCCACACAAAGGAAAAACTATAAAACTGGGATAATCGAAGATCTGTTGTACCTGGTGACCCTGATTAGAAAACACAAGAGCCCAACCAAACTATTAGAGATCGACATACCTCCTATAAAAAAAATATTCAACTTGGTGGGCCGCTTCATTTGATGTCAAAAATCGAAGGTCTGAAGTATCTGATGAAGAACCCATAGCTGGTCGCAGCTGTATTAGAGATATGGTAATGCCCCCTTCTATTATTGCTAAATAAAAAAATCTACTGTCATTGCAAAAATCCAGTGTAGTGGGACACATCTTCTAATTTAATTTAATCTATTCTATAGCGTCCCTATAGCGTTCATATAATTAAAATTAAAGGAAAACTCTGGATAAGACTGGCTGGCTTTTATACTTATACTTACAAGTTTACAAGAAGAAATAGTCGAACGATTAACTTTATTCTACTCGAACATTACACAAATTAAATAAACAAATTACACTAAAATATTAATTTCGCTCAAAATTTGGTCAAAATATAATGCATTGGACTAAGAGTGGCGGTGATACCCTCACACTTCGCTAGATAGCGCTGACTGTATTTTAAAACGCGCTTACGTTTGATTTTCCGATAACCTTATATGGCGAAGTGGCAACCGGCCGCGTTACAGTCGTTTACGACATTCTTTTAGTGCGCTTGAAAACGTTTGCTAGGGATTAGGAGGGATTATTTGCATTTCGTTGATTTCGCTTATTATTTCGTGAGGTTTGCTAAGGTTAATTAGCAGGTTGTTATCATAACAATTCGAAGATTTGAATAGGTTAGGAATTTTATGATTAGTGACGGATTACTGATTAATCTGAGATCATACCAATGGATTGGTTATTGGTAATCTGAGATCATACCCCGGGCATACGTGTACAGAGAATGAATAAAGTAAATACGAAAAATTGGCTAGTTTTTACAGAATGTTTTTGGTGGGATTACTATTACTAAAAATAAGATTGACTTCATCATGTCAACCAAGAAGCAAATGTTCAATGATGTCACGGTGATCAATTCGGTGAAAACCGGGAGCGATCACCGCATGGTAAAAGGCACATTGAACATCAATATCAAGCTTGAAAGGTCTCGACTGATGAAGTCTCCGCTCCGTCCAGCACAGATCCAGATCCAAAACCCCGAGAGCTTTCAGCTCGAACTCCAGAACCGTTTCGAGTGCCTAGGAAGCTCAGTGGACAAATACAATGATGGGTTCGTGGAAACTATCCATACGACCGGGTCTAAGTTCTTCAAGACACGTCGTACAGATAAGAACAAGAAGCTTTCCGATCACACTCTCAAGCTCATGCAGGAGCGGCGTGAGATGATCCTGCAGTCTTCAGACGAGGCGAGCAAATGCCGGTCTGCTCAATAGACGGATCTCTAAATCCTTGAAGAGCAACCTCCGCCGCTTTAATACCGAGCGTATTAAAAACGCGATTGAGCGAAATAAAGGCTCCAAGGTATTTGCAAGAGATCTGGCTATTGGGCAGAGCCAGCTCACGAAACTGAAGACCGACGATGGCAGGATCTTATCCGCCAAACCGGAGCTTTTGAGGGAGATCGAGGGGTTCTATGGACAGTTGTACACGTCAACCAGTAAACCCGTTGTAGATCTAGCAAACGACCCAAGAGCTAGACTGACTCGCCACTATACCGAAGCCATCCCGGACGTCAGCTTGTACGAGATTAGGATGGCTCTGAAACAGCTTGAAAACAACAAGGCACCGGATGATGATGGAATTACGGCCGAACTCCTGAAGGCGGGTGGAAAACCGGTACGTAAGGCCCTTTAGAAGCTGTTTAATTCCGTCATACTCGAGGGGAAAACGCCAAAGGCATGGTGCAGGGGTGTGGTGGTACTCTTCTTCAAAAAGGGCGACAATGCCCGGTTGTAGAATTATAGGCCCATCTCACTTCTAAGCCATGTCTACAAGTTGTTTTCAAGAGTAATCACGAATCGTCTCGCGTGCACGTTTGATGATTTTTAGCCTCCCCAACAAGCTGGTTTCCGAAAAGGCTTTAGCACCGTGGACCACATACATACGCTGCGGCAGGTTATACAGAAGACCGAAGAGTATAATCTGCCTCTCTGTTCTTCCTTAAGCCTTCGATTCGATCGAGACCTGGGCTGTACTGCAGTCTCTCCAACGGTGCCAAATCGACTATCGGTACATCGAGGTGTTGAAGAGTTTGTACAAAAATGCCACCATGTCAGTCCGATTTCAAGAACAAGCCTCGGAACCAATCCTTCTGCAGCGAGGTGTGAGACAGGGAGACGTCATATCTCCGAAACTGTTCACTGCTGCACTGGAGGATGTCTTCAAGGTTCTGGACTGGAGAAGGCTAGGCATGAACGTCAATGGCAAGTACATCACTCACCTTCGGTTTGCCGACGATATAGTGGTCATGGCTGAGACCATGGAGGACCTCAGTACAATGCTCGATGACCTCAGTAGAGCTTCCGGAAAGCGCCGTTATAACGCCGTTTACGAGTACAGTCAGAAGTGGTAAGAACTAAGAGTATTGGAGAAGTTCCCAGGTATGTTATTTTATTTGATCTATTGATTCAAGCAATAAGTTGTGTTGTCGGTTAATGTTAAAGTCAAATAATTTTATGGTTGAACTCAAATAAGTATTTGCATTCGAAAACATAACGGTACTGGGTACCTCACTTTATTGGTAGAAATTAAACTATGTCACAGGTTCGCCCAGTTTGTTTAAGTGCTATATGGAGACATATTGATATTAACTTCTGTTGAAAAGATATTATACCTACCTTGGTCATTATTTCTACGAAGGTAAAAATCAGAATGCCTGTTTATTTACCAAAATAAAAGGTGTGAGTACGAAATATCTACGTACCTACCCACCTGGATTATGATATTTGGATATCATGTACACTCGTCACTGCGGTGTTGTTAATGTTTAATAATTATGGTTATTGAAGTAATACACCTTATTTCAGTTGAATAATTATCCTTTATTTATGCACCACAATGTTTAAGTTGTAGACAAAGAACGATAGGTAACTGTTTTTACACTTGTTCTCAACTCGACCTCTCGCTAGCACCGTTAACAAAGAACTGCCACAGCGGCCATCACCCGTTCGCCACGGCACTTTTCCGCCATTGCGTTCTTTTCTACGTTTACCCTCTAATCATTTTTAATAAAGTTGCAATGGCGGCGAAGTGCTGTTTAGAATAACTAGTTATTTTTTTGATACTTAAGAAAATTACCGTTTTTAAAATCAAAATCACAACATTATGTTACGAGTAAATCTGGTCACGGATAGGTTATCTTTGATATTTTAAAATTATTTGGAAGCATTTGGATATTCGTGGATCGTTTATTCATGTGTCACCTACAAAGGCTTTAACTTACAAAATAGGTGATTAACCGCTAAAACGTGGGTCCTATTACATATTTTTTCGCGAATTTTTGATTTTACTTCCTGGATCAAATTATTCAAAATCAAAGCATTTATTTCAAGTAGGTAGTAGTAACTCTAAAACAAGTGCCACCACTAACGCCTCTGAGTCAAATGAGTTGTTTTTTCTCGAATAAGTATGTTAACATTTTACACCAAAATATTGCAGGATTGATAAATAAAGCAAATGCCCTTACGGTGTGCTTAAATGAACTATCTGGTATAAATATAAATGTGGATATTATATGTATTACAGAACATTTCATTATGAAGGGTCACGAAAAACAACTATGCATACCAAATTACAGTTTGGCTGCATGTTATAGTAGACAGGAAAAGAAGAGAGGACGAGCATGTATTATTGTTAATAATTGTCACCAGTGGAAGGAATTACCTCAAATATCGAGGTTGTCAACACCTGGGGTTTTCGAGTGTTGTGCTGTAGAGCTTATTAATTATAAATTAATAGTCATATGTATCTATAGAGTACCAAATACTAAGAATTTAAATGATTGTTTTAATAAACTTGAAAATTTGCTCAAAGCTATATCTGTGAGGCGTTCTAAAAATGTTGTAATTGCAGGTGATTTTAATATAGATATTTTAAAAACAAATAATATTTCAGCTACTCTGGAGTGTCTTCTACTTAGTTTCAACCTAAAACTTGCTCTTAAACAGCCAACTCGGATGGCTAGTATGACATGCATAGATAATTTTGCGAATAATTTTAAGAGGGCTTGTAAAGCAGATGTATTAGAATTTGTATTATCAGACCATACAGCACAGCTACTTCAATGTCCAGTTCCCAAAGTACGTAGTATAAAATACTGGTATATAACTAGAAGAGATTACAATAATGAAAATATAGTAAAATTTAAAAATAGCATAAAAGTCTTAAATTTTCAGAGATCTATCTTACTGATGATCCCAACGTAGCTTACAATGAATTTATCAGCACTTTTAAATTATTTTACGACTTATGCTTCCCGTATAAAGAAATAAAAATCAACATAATACATAAACCAAAATGGCTATCACATGGCGTTAAACTATGCAGTAGGAAAAAAAGGGAATTTTTGTGGCAATCCAGGTTTAAGCCTAACCACGAAAATAAAAAGGAAATTCACTACTTATTCTAGACTATATAATAAAATTATTAACTTAACAACAAAATACACAAAAAGCTCAAAATAACTACAAAATACAGCAATCCAAAAATAAATCGAAGACTACATGGCAAGTTATTAACCAGACTAAATTCAATATCCCGAAACAACAAATTGAGAAACTTAAAGTTAACAATCAAATTATATACAAACCTTTGGATATCGCTGGTGCTTTTAATGACTTTTTCGTTGACAAAATACATCCAAAAATAGACTCTGAATGTAAACCAAAATCATGCGTGTCATCCATGACAAATAATTCAATGTTTATGGCACCTAGCACACCACACGATTTATATAAAATAATAATGTCCCTAAAAACACTAGCAGTGTGGGCTTTGATGGAATCGCCACAAAGGTACTAAAGTCAGTGTCAGCCGAGATATGCGGTCATCTAAGTCACATACTCAACCTCATTGTTTGTGCTGGTAAATATCCAGATGCTTTAAAAACATCTATAATTAAACCTTTATTTAAGAAAGAAGATAGGGAGTTGATGGAATATTATAGACCAATTTCACTCATACCGGTTATATCAAAGATATTTGAGAAATACATCTACAGAGAATTATATAACTTCATGGAAAAAAATAATATAATTTGTGAAGAACAAAAAGGATTCAGACAGCACAGAACCATTAATATGGCAATTTATGACTTTTTGTTTACTGTTATGAGAAACATTTATTTTTTATTTATTTAAACCACACATACAGCTATTATCACAGTTTATTGTAACTAATACAATAGCGTAGTTATATTTAAAGTTACAGTTAGTTAGTTAACAGTTTACCAAGACTACAATTAATTATTTTGACAACCAATAGTAATTTTGCAAAATGCGGCCCGTGTGAATTCACTCAGTGTACAATTGAAGCAGTCAATCTGCTGTGACACCATATTGAATGTACGCAGCGCGCGCGTCAGTGGCGCGTGCTGCAGCATGTTGGTGCGAGCGGGCGGCACCCACAGCAGCGGCGGCCGCCTCCGTCGTCCCACGTACCCATCAGGTACACACAACCCAACCGTGCATAAAACGCCTGGGTTGTGTATTTTACCACGCATAATCTTAAATAAGTAAGTGGCGAGAGCTACTTCCCTTCTTACTTCTAGTTTATAATAGCCTACCATGCCCAGCACAAATAGAGTAGGATATACCAGTGGATACCCTGGATATACACCATACAGCTTTAAGTACAGGAATCTCACAAACTTGTTCTGAATACGTTCTAGCATTAGTTTGTACTTGGCTTCATGTGGCGACCATATGACAGCATTGCATTCCAAATGACTTTTTACAAGCGCTTCGTACAACGATCTCAGAGCACTGATGTTCGTGAACTGGTTTCCTAGCCGTAAGATGGATAAACGATCCCCCATATGTGCTATATTTTGCGATATGACGCAGGCGTTTGATTATGTCCATTATAATACTTTACTGAATAAACTAGAAGCCTACGGTATTAGAGGTAATGTGCTTAAACTTATAAAATCGTATTTAGAAAATAGAACACAGATAACGGAAATTAGCCGCATTAATGTAGTTACTAAACATGAAGAGATAGCAAGATCACAAGAACGTAAAATCTCTTACGGTGTACCACAAGGAACCGTTATGGGCCCCTTCTTGTTCATATTGTATGTCAATGATATGCCCATGTCCCTTAAACAACCTCTGACCATGTTTGCAGACGATAGCACAGTAACGATCCCTTGTATAAACGCAATGACAAGCAGAGAAACGGTATGCGCAGATACAAAAGGAGGCAACTGCTATTATTTTCGGAGTGCGGCGGTTCCACCAATATTTATACGGAAGGTCTGTACCGTTTGTTTTACGCACAGACCACAAACCTTTGTTATCCATTTTTGGCGGGAGCCGTGGCATTCCGGAGGTAACAGCGAACCGCCTACAGCGGTATGCTATGTACTTGAGTGCATACAATTTCACTATCGAGTATATAAAAAGCGCGGAAAATAATGCAGACTTCCTGTCTCGGTTTAGCTTACCTGGGTCTGGGTCAAATAATGAGTCATCGCGCAGCGGCGGCGCGGCCGGCAGAGCGGGGGTGCATGACAGTCACGGTGTATCAGACATCGAAGAAGATCGCGCCTCATACATTAATTTCGTCATAGATGGAATTATGCCCATTACTTTTCAGGAATTACAGCAAGAAACGTACAAAGATCCGATATTAACTCAAGTGATATATTACATTAAGAACGGATGGCCATTAAAGATTAAAGACGACAGTCTTAAACCATTTCATTAATGTAAAAATGAATTATCCTTTGAAAGTGGATGTGTTATGCGCGGTCATAAAATAGTGATTCCTGAAAAGTTATGTGCCAAAGTTGTATCCGAACTTCATGGTTCACACCTGGGAATAGTTAAAACAAAGGCTGAAGCTCGCAGTAGGTTCTGGTTTCCAGGCATGGACAAGGCTATTGAAACATTGATAGCGAGTTGCGAGGTGTGTCGTAACCTGAGGCAAGCACCAGCCCGAGCGCCGCTTGCAGTGTGGCCATACCCTAAAAATCCATTCCAAAGAATACACATAGATTTTTTGGGACCGATTAATAATAATACTTACTTAGTGATTGTAGACGCGCATTCCAAGTGGGTAGAAGTGTATCAAATGGCTAATGTGTCTAGTAAAAATGTTGTTATAAAACTACAAGATTTCATATCTCGGTTTGGCATTCCACAGACAATTGTTAGTGATAACGGCACTGCATTCATTTCACGAGAATACCAATCGTTTTGTAGTCTGAATGGAATCTCGCACGTGACGTCACCCACTTATCATCCAGCTAGCAATGGTCAGGCTGAGAGCTTTGTTAAAATAATAAAAAAGGGCATTAAATCAAGCATAATGACCAGTACGAATCAGAGTGAAATAAGTGCAAAATTACAAAAATATTTATTCGACTACAGAAACTCCGTAAATTCCACCACTGGTACTTCGCCCGCGGAGCTAGTTTTCGGTAAGAAACTTCGTTCACGTTTAGACTTGCTAACTGAACCAGTGATACCATCCTCGACACCGTCACTTCCCCTTAATGATCATGTGCAACGCAAACAGTACTCGCAGACTAAGGCGTATGGAGGTAATACCCAATACTTTGATGTAGGAAATAAAGTTATATATAAAAATGGAAACAAACCAAATTCATGGAACACTGGCATAATAGTCGAACGTAAAGGAAACGTAATTTACTTAATAAAGGACTGTGTAACTCGGAAAATGATTAAAAAACATAAAAATCAACTGATGTTGTATAAAGGAACGGATGCCACCCCACCTAATACTTGGGATTCGCCAATAGAGTTGGAAGACGTTGCAAGCGCAACCAAACCAAACCCGCACGTAATTGTGAACACGCCAACAGCCCCATCACCTCCTCTACCGCGTGAAGACAGACCACTCCAATCACCACGCCCAATTGAAACTGAGGCAGAAAGGTCGTTAGAAGAGTTCTACGACACCGCGACGGGCGAAGGAAGTGAGGTTCAAGGAGAACAGAAAAGTGAGAAGGAGCCAGCTGTTGAAGCAGCGGGAACTGCACAGAATGTGCAAAAGAGGGTGTACCGTTCCGTACCTAGAGTTAATTATAAACAATTCTACTAGACATAAGTTAATACTAAGAGGGAGGAATGTTGTATATTAGTCGCGCCGCGACCTATAATAAATCAGTGTGCATCGAGCCGTTGTCTTATTTGGTCCCCTCGTTACGCCTATCTAACAGTAATAATAATAATTAAATCGATCTGGTCTTTAAAATGTAAGTACATGTTTCATAAATAATGTAAATGTTTGCATGCCGAATGGTAAAATATGGATGAACTTTGATATGTCATAACAACTGTATTGTATTACCCATATTTGCGAAATAAAATTCTATTCTATTCTATTCTAGGCCAGTTAGAGGCACTTTTGAATTGTCGAACCAAAGATGAAAATTAAATGTAGCTACAGTCCCAGTCACAAGACATGAAAACTGGGAAAGTACAGTACCTAGTTGCCCATTCCCTAGCGTAGATCTCTATGGAGAAGAACGGGCAAGAAACTCCATGGACACTCTTTTAAATCAAAATATTGTTACACAATCTTGGTTACATCACTCATGTTGAGATGGTATATTATGTGAGAACAATGTAGCAAGAAGTGCACGTTAGAAGTGTCCTCAGTAAAACAAAACAAGAAAATACAATTCAAAAAAGAAAATAATTCATTCAAATAAGCCATGGCAACTAAGAGATGACCAGTCACAACTGACAGCGCCCGTTCACGAACATGACGCATGGATCAGCACCATTCAACTCAACCATTTTGAAGGGAACTAAATGACCCGACACATGCGCCACCATCAGCGAGACATTAGAGTGAGCATGACATACTCTCAACCGCCAGGGTACATTCAAGTCAAGAAAAGACGTAGGTTTCCAGTGAATGATAGCTTTCTAGTACATAATACTCACACAATATGGGCTATGCGATTATATAATACTAAAGAGATTGAATCTATACAATGCAAAGATAGTTGTATGTACAATCTTCAGCAGTTCCAACAACACCATTTAATGCTATCAATTTATGCACGCTGTCCTAGTGGAGCACGACCAGCATTGAGCCAAGCATTTTTATCTGCTATATAATCGCTCAACTTGTAATGTCTTGTCTTGCTTAAATAGTGTTCGTTTAATGCATGTTTTAAATTTCGTCTCATTCAGTTCAAGAATACTTTGTGGAATTTTATTATAGCATCTTCTCAAACAGTACCCCATGAAAGATGAGTCTACTTTACCGAGTCTTAAGCCTGGCTGAACTACACACATCAAAAGTATCTAGGGATCAACATATATTTTTGCAATAACTTTTCTCCTGATTGATATTAATTAAAATTTTCTTTAAGGATTCATCAAATAAAGTGTTTTCGTTTGTCACAGTAACGATAAACCAAGTCACCTTTGCATTAATAAAGAAATTTGCCATTTTCCTAATAAAGGGATTTTTGACATTTGAACCACTAACATTAAAGTTCGAAAAAAAGACTGAAATAACAGTTTTCTTTAAAATTTTATTGGGTAACTTAAACAATTAATAATCCGTGTTTCTACCGCGAACACTAACAACACAAGAACATCGGTTTGGCATACTCAAAATGAGTTCATCCAAATCACGCTGTGGAATGGCCGCCCATGTTCGTTGCAACAACAAAAAAAGGTCTTCTTGCGACTGGATACCCTCCATATTCGGCAGAGCTCTTCTCTGTAGCATATCCCATGCATGCTCAATCGGGTTCAAGTCTGGCGACTGAGCAGGCCAGGGCAGGACATTGATGTTAGCTGCGGCGAGAGTCTGTCTTACAACTCTTGCGGTGTGCGGTCGTGCATTATCATGCATTAACTGAAATAAGGGACCGATTTGCACTTGTAGAGGAACGATGACGTCTGATACAATCGTCTCAGCATAAATTTGAGCGTTGAGGTTGCCTCTGATCCAAATCAACTCAGTTCTTCCGCCGATCCAAATACCCGCCCATACCATGATGGTTCCACCACTATAAGGATGGACTTCCTGGCAGGATTTTAATCGCTGTTGGCGTCCAGGGGTTCTCCAGTGTCGTATACGTCTTGTATCCGGTCTCATACCAAAACGAGACTCATCAGAAAAGCACACGAAACGCCATTGTTCTTCTGCCCAATTTCTGTGTTCAAGAGCCCATTGATATCGAATCCTACGATTGTGCATTGCTATAGGTGGTACCCGTAGCGGTCTTCGGGAATGAAGGTTCACTTCATGCAAGCGGTTTCTGACTGTTTGGTCGCTAATTAAGTTCCCTGAAGAGTGATGAAGCCTCACGGCTAACATCATGGCGGTTATTGTTGGAGCTCTTCGAGTTAAGATTTGAATGTATCGGTCTTGTCTCCGTGTGGTGCAGCGATACCGTCCTCCATGGCGCTCAGCCACGGTACCAGTGCTTCGGTAACGTGTCCAAAGTCGACTGATAACACTCTGACTTGTATTCAGAGCTAAAGCTACAGTACGTTGCCGGGAACCAGCTTCTATCATTCCCACGGCTCTGAGCATTTCTTCCCTGCTTAAATGACGTCGCCGCTCCATAATAACGTTGGTTTTAATCAGTAATACGGAAACAGTAGCACTAATAATGTCTTCAATGCGTTGTATGTTTTTATAGGGAAAATATTGACAGCTTATTTTCATCTTTTACTCGAATTTGATTGAGAGTTCCTGATTCAAATTATGAAATGCACCAAAAAGGATCCATATAAATTTATAAAATCATAAATTTATTACAAAGCCACATCTCAATCTCAAGAAATCCGCATAAAAATGCTTGATCCCTAGACATTTTTGATGTGTGTAGTTGGTCCCTATTTCTAGTACTAATAATTGTGTACTAGTAATTATGTCTTTCACCTCTTTTACCAAAAAGATGCAGATTTTTTCTGACGTACATTATGTTTTCTTAGATGTATTGACAATGCACCGTCATGATGCCAATATCCTTAAACAGTTCCCTTAGAGAAACGCGCCTACGAAGATTATATATGGCTCTGATGGCCCTTTTCTGCAGAATAAATATAGACTCAATATCTGCAGCCCGTCCCCATAGCAAAGTGCCATAAGACATTATACTATGAAAGTAACTAAAATAGACCAGTCTAGCGGTATCTACATCAGTATATTGACGGATTTTTCTAATGGTATATGCTGCTGAACTTAACCGCTCCGCAAGAGATGTTAAATGAGAACCCCATTGTAGCCTTGAATCAAGCGTAATCCCCAGGAAAACCGTTTTATCTACGAATTCAAGTTTCTCTTTATTCATTATTATATCACAATTACTACTTTTAACATTCGGTAAAGCAAATCTTATACATTTGTTTTTTTTTCATTTAATACCAAATTGTTTGCTGTGAACCAATTTTGGACCTAAAGTAGGGCATTATTCACGTCATCTAGATTTTGGGCTAGCCTATTTATCTTAAAAATTAGGGAAGTGTCATCAGCAAATAACACCATATTTTGAGGTTGGTTTTTCAATAAATAGGGTAGATCATTTATATATACTACATTCAAATAAGATTTTACCAAACTAAGTGCAAGTTTACCCAGTCCGTAATTCTTTTTTTTTTTTTTTCGGATAGGAGATCATCAAATGACTCCTCCCGCTCTGGGCGGAGCAGGAGGGAGTGTCAGACTTTTGCTGAGTAAAACCCATCCATGTTCCTTCATCGCCCTTTGTGTTCCGGGGCCATGGTATCTCTTTCGAAAAGTCCCGCAACTCCGGCAGGCATCGGTCCTTACGGACCCCTTCCTTTTTGCAGACTCTCTTTGAGGCGCGCGTGGAACTGCGTGGCCTGTCGTCATGAGACGGACGGACGGCGAGCTAGCCCATAGCCCACCGTCCACAGGCCCGCGCCTACGGTGGCAGGGGGCCACGTGGTGGCCCCCGACGCCCGGGGCGTCTCCCGCGGCGGCCGGGACGCTGTGAGGTTCTCTCCCTCTCACGTTCCGCCACCTCCTTCTCTAGCATTACTGCTTCGCAGAAGGAGGTGATGGCGTCCCATTCCGTCTCGCTCCGGACCATGGCTTGCACCAGGGCCGGACGCGAGAGGTCGCCGCCGCCAATCGCCGCTTCGAGGACACGGCGGTGCTCCGCCCACGCGGGGCACACCTCCACCGTGTGCTCCACCGTGTCCTCCGGTCGATCCTCGCAATGGAAACACCCGGGCGTTTCCTCCCGCCCGATTCGGTGCAGGAACCTCCCGAAACCACCGTGTCCGGTGAGGACCTGCGTCAGGCGGAAGGTGAGGACGCCGTGGCGTCTCTCAAGCCACTCCTCAAAGAGGGGACTTACCGCCACTATTGTGGCATGCCCTGCACGGGGTTGCGACAGTCGCTCTCTCCATGTCGCCATGAGATCATGCCGGAAGTCTGTCCGCTGCGCGACAATTTGCCGCGGCAGCGGAGTGTCCCCCCGGCGTAGCACCTCTGCGCGCCATTGGTGCAGGTGCGCGAGTACTATTGTCTCCAGATCCCATGGCGGCAATCCGGCAAGGAGGCACGCCGCCTCACGGGAGATCGTGCGGTACCCACGGGCCAGCCTTACGGCTACCACCTTTTGGGGCGCGTTCAGGTAGTGGGCGGCTCGCCGCCTCAATGAACGCGCCCACACCGGGGCCTCGTAAAGGGCCATGGACCGCACGACTCCCGCGTAGAGCTTCCGGCAGGAGGCGTTTGGCCCCCCCAGGTTGGGCAGGAGCCGCCCTGAAGGCAGCCCCGGTTGATAGTTAGACCTAAGCTAGCCTTGTACAACCCAGTTATATCACAGAGGTCCATTGTGATGCCAGTTAATTAGGAATTGGGGGTATCTTACTACAGATGACAGACCCGCGGATAAAACATAAATTAAAATTATTTTAGAAACAAGTGAGGAGGATTTATAAGATGTCTCTAATAATTACGTTTTGCGAAATGGCAAAATATATAGGCAGGTTGGATCCAAATTAAAATGGGTGGTACCTAATTGTGAGAGTCTAAATGGCGGGTATACTATACTATTTTATTATTTAACCTTTACTCATAAAATAGAATTACACCGAAAAATTGTGCCTAAAAAGTACCTCAATTAAAAAAAAAACACACTTGATCAGTTGGATAGTTCTTGAAAAATAAAACAACCGCGTCTTGTATAAGTTACAGTCAAAACTGTCAATCGGTCAAAACCACTTTTGACTGGTGTCAGTCAAAATCCTATGACGTTAAACTGCGTTTTTTGCATTAAAAAATAGGTTGTTTTAGAACGCTTCGGTTGTAATTACCAGTCCTAGAATTACATGATGTTTTTCAAAGGGTCACAAAAAAAACCTAACAACCTAATAAGTTTCTAAGTTAATGTTAGTTATTGTTAAAATAGGTTTGACCGGTCAAAAGTAGTGTTGACTGTAACAGTTTTGACTGTGACATATATACGTAAACACGATTATTATCATGATATATTGATATAGTTATACAAGATGTCGCTTTGCATCCTGGTCAAATTCAAGGAAGTATCTCGGTTTAAAGAATTTATTCTCATAAGAACAATACATAGGTTCACTTAAAATGAGATACAAAGTAATATTTTATAAATCTAAATAAAGACATTTTGCCTCCGATGCTTGTTGGTGAAGTTATACAAAACAAATATATAGGAAGTATGTAATTGCTAACATTTAATTTGCGGTATGACTACATTTCATAAACGTATTTTCTCAGTTTTAGTTTAAATCTGTTAATATTATCACAATTTTTTACGTCATTTGGTAGGTCGTTAAACAGCTGTGCTCCTTCGAACAATATGGTTTTTTTACCGTAGTTAGTCCAAGCTTGTCTTCGTTGTAATTTATTTTTATTTCTTAGGTTGTGTGATATTGTTTTTTTTTGTAATTTTAGTTTTGATTGTAAACTGTTCGTGGTGATTTTTTTAATTAGAATGCAGGTACCGTATGTGTATAGTTGTTTAAGATTTAATAATTTTGTTTTTCAAATAGTGTTTTAGTTGAAGTAAGGTAGTGATAATGGTATAATGTTTTTATAATTTTGTTCTGGGTTCGTTGTAAAGGCATTAGAATAGTTTTTGCGGCAGATCCCCATATTTCAATAAGGTACTCGAGATGTGATTTTACTAATGAGTTATAAATAATAGTACGTATTTTACTTGGAATACAATTTGAGATTTTGCGTAATGATGCTAGTAATGACGTTAATTTTGATTTTACATGTTCGATGTGCAGTTTCCATGTGAGTTTGTCGTCTACCCTCAGACCGAGATATTTTTCGTGGCTCGATCTTTTTATTATGTCATTGTTAATAGTAAGAGGCGGGAAGTCTGGTAGTGGTTTGTTTTTTGCGGTGAAAATCATGTATGTTGTTTTGGATGTATTTATTGTAAGTAAATTGTATTTAAGCCACTCACTGAGTATAACAAGATCTTTTTGAGCATTTGTTATAATAGTGTGGATAGATTTATCGAAATAGAAGAGGCATGTATCGTCCGCGTATAAAGTTAGGTGACCCGTTAACCCTATTTTGTTTATATTATTTATATAGATTAAAAAAGTAACGGACTTAAAATTGAGCCTTGGGGACAGCCGTATGGTACGTTTTTTATGGAACTAGTGTATTTATCTATTTTAACTACTTGTTGCCTATTTTGTAAATAAGATGTAAACATTTCTAGGGCTTTATCTGTGACTCCTATGTTGTTTAATTTTTGGAGAAGTTTGTGGTGGCATACGGTGTCGAATGCTTTTTTTAAATCAATAAATACCCCCAATACAACATCCTTTTGATCTATATGCGTTTTGATTTTAGTTACCAAGTCTACTGTAGCTGTAAGAGTGCTAGATTTCGAACGAAAGCCGTATTGTTCGTCAAATAGGAACTTTTTCTCAAGAAGGTATGCATTTAGACGGCTGTACAAAACACGCTCAAAAATTTTTGACAATACAGGTAAAACCGACACTGGTTTGTAGTTAACTGGATCAGTCCTACTGCCCGATTTAAAAATAGGGCTGACTTTGGCAACTTTAAGCGTGTTCGGAAAAATGCCGCGCATCAGACATTCGTTTATGCAGTTCGTTAATTTCGGAACAATTATATTTTTGAGGCATTTGATCACCTTGGTACTGATACCATCTATCCCAGTACTTGTATTACTATCCAGACCGTCAATTATTTTAGAAATTTCGTCCTCAGTGCATGGAGTGAGTTTACTCAGAGTTACGTCGTGTGAATGGTTGTGTTCGTACATAAGAGTGTTGCCCTCGTTCGCATGATATTTACCGGGTATATCGTTAGCTAATTCCTGGCCTATTGATGAGAAAAATGAGTTAAATAAATTACATATTGCGTTACCTTCAGTTATAGGTCCTGAGCTCGACATTAGTTTCGGAGGAGCACTGCTTTCTTTGATTTTATTTAGTGCTAAGTTATTAATAAGTTCCCACATTTTTTTCGGTTGATTGTTATTGTTGTAGAATAGATTGTAATAGTATTTTTTCTTGTGTGTCTTAATCAGGTTTTTTACTGCGTCTCGTTGTTTGGAAAAGCTTTTCTGTATGTTTCCATCTTTTGGGTAAGATTTTGTCTGTTGCCATAAGTTGTTACGTAAAGTTATCGAATCAGTAATAGTTCGGTTTATCCAATCATTTTGAGGTAGATTCAGACTTTTTGTCTTGTCAGTTTTGTTGTTATTTACATGTTTTGTGATAAACCGCTCAAGGTGGTAGTAATCATTTTCTTCATTGATGTAATTATCTATTAGTGCGTTGCTGTATAATTTTTCATAATTTATTGCTTTGTATTGGATTTTCTTATTTTTTTGTGGCTGTAGTCTGCCTATTTCCAAATAGATTTGTTTATGGTCAGACAAGCATGACTCGATTATGGAGAAATTAAATGAGTGGTTATTTATGTTTGTGCAAACATGATCCAGTATAGATTTTGTAGTCGAGGTTTCACGTGTACTGTATAGGCCATTAATTTTGTTCAGTATTTGATATCCGTTTCCTTTGATTTCGTTCAGGTATTTAGTGACGTGATTGTCCGCGCTGAGGAGATCAATGTTAAAGTCGCCAAATACAATAGCTCTTCTTCTCTGCTCCAGCTGTGCGGAATACGTCGATAAGAATTCGTTATTGTTTGAGTCACCTGGTTTATAAATCACTCCGATGTTTAGCGATATTTTTTTTATATGTACCCACAAGTAGTGGTTTCCATTTTCGCATAGATCTTCCGTTACGTCGTATTGTATTGAATCGTGTATATAAATTGATACGCTTTCTATAGATGATGATCTATAGATGTATCTATAGATGCTAATGATTCTCGTCCCGAATCAACACTCAAACTGGCGGGTGTACCATAGAGAATCAAATTATACCAATTACCAAAGAAATGTACCTAAAACTGTTGTTTTAGAACGCCTCAGTTATAATTAATATTCCTAGAATGAGATGTTTCAGGGTCAGCTTCCACGAAAAGACAATAGATGGCACTGTGCAAGACTCGGTGTAAAAACTTTTGTGGCTAAAAAAATAAAATGGGGAGGAGAACAGGATGTGCATATTGGTTATTTTGGGATCACAAGTAGTTTTTCTGTTTCTTCATAATTTAGCGCTCAGAGCCAATCTTTTAGTTTAATTTTGCATTTGATTTTGGAGAGGTTGTATATTGGGAGCATCCTACTTATCTTATTATAAAGAAAGCGACCAAGGTAGCAAAAGAAGCGATGGGAGGAAGTAGTCGAGAGCCGGATGTGATGGCGGACTATGGGATCGAATCATCTACATCTGTGGGAGAGATAGATATAGATACTTCCTTGAATTTGACCAGGATGCAAAGCGACACCTTGTTTAACTATATCAATATATAATGATAATAATCGTGTTTACGTATATATGTCACAGTCAAAACTGTTCCAGTCAACACTACTTTTGACCGGTCAAACCTATTTTAACAATAACTAACATAACTTAGAAACTTATTGGGTTGTTAGGTTTTTTTGTGACCCTTTGAAAAACATCATGTAATTCTAGGACTGGTAATTACAACCGAAGCGTTCTAAAACAACCTATTTTTAATGCAGTAAACGCATTTTAACGTCATAGGATTTTGACTGACACTAGTCAAAAGTGGTTTTGACCGATTAACAGTTTTGACTGTAACTTATACAAGACGCGGTTGTTCTATTTCTCAAGAACTATCCAACTGATCAAGTGTGTTTTTTTTTAACTGAGGTACTTTTTAGGCTAAATTTTTGGTGTAATTATATTTTACTAGCTGTTGCCCGCGGCTTCGCCCGCGTAAAGTTCGGTAACCGTCCCAGTGGATCATATTAAAGGGATAAATAGTGTCCTATGTGTTAATCCAGGTTATGAACTAGCTATGTGCCGAATTTCATAATCATCACAGTTATTATCGTCACAACCACCATTATTATCACAATCATTATCACAATCACCATCATTATCACAATTCAAATCACAATCACCATCACTATTACAACCACCATCATTATCACAATCATTATCACAATCACCATCACTATCACCATCACAATCACCATCACAATCATCATCATCACAATCTCCATCCTCGTTATCACAATCATCATTATCGTTATCACAATCATCATCATCATTATCACCATCACTGTCACAATCACCATCACTATCACAACCACCATCATTATCACAATCACCATCACAATCACCATCACTATCACAAACACCATCATTATCACAATCATTATCACAATCACCATCACTATCACAATCACCATCACAATCACCATTACTATCACCATTACAATCACCATCATGATTATCATCGTAATCACAACCATTATCATCGTAATCACAACCATTATCATCGTAATCACAATCATCATCATCACAATCTCCATCCTCATTATCACAATCATCATCATCATCCACCCATCACTGTCACAATCACCATCACAATCACAATCACTATCATCATTATCATAGTAATCACAATCATCGGCTGGACAAGACAGCCACATTACTTGTGATTGAGTCACATGTTACGGACCACCTCCCAATTCTACTAACTATTAATGACGAACAACTCTCAGGGAGATCTGTGCCGGCTTGCAAAATACCTAAAATTGACTACACCAATTTAACAAATCATATCGAAACCCTAGATTTCTCGGAAGTACTGAAAACAAATGATCCTAACCTAGCATCTGACACACTCACGAAAATAATACACACCGCTTTAATTAGCCACACAAAAATAATAACTATCCCTAAAAAAGACAGAAATATTCGACCTTGGATTACACCCGGTTTACTACGGTGCATTCGCCACCGTGATAAACTTCACAAAAAAGCAAGAAAATCACCTGATAACCTATTAATCCAAACCTCCTACAAACGATATAGAAACTATTGTAATAGCCTACTCAGAAAACTTAAAAGGATACACGAACAAAATGAACTACACAAAGCAAAAAACGACCCTAAAAGACTGTGGAATAAAATCAAAGAAATTACATACACCAAAAAGCAAAGCAACCCTCCTCATGAGTTATTAAGTACAGCCTATGATAAAAGCGATGCAGCTAACCGCGTCTGTAACTACTTTGCGAATATTGGCCAAAAGTTAGCATCCATGATAAATAAAGCAGCCCAACCTACCCCATCACTTCACTCCCAAAGCACATGTCCTTCTAGCTCCTTTGTCCTTCTCGAAGTGGATAATGCTGAAGTGGACTCCATTATCTCAAACCTAAGACAGGACTGTGCCACTGGCTGGGATGGTATTCCAGTCAAACTCATAAAACTCTGTCGACATATCCTCGTACCACTTATTACACATATAGTAAATTGTTCAATGTCCACAGGTACATTCCCTGACACGTGCAAAAAAGCCGTAATCCACCCAATACATAAGAGTGGGAACAGAGATTGTGTAAATAACTATAGACCCATTGCTGTACTACCTGTTATCTCGAAGATAATGGAGAAAATTATAAACAAACAACTAGTAAAATACCTTCAAAAGCACAACATACTAGCAAATAATCAGTACGGATTCAAACAAGGAGTATCTACTGAAGATGCAGTGCTAGACCTAACAGAACTTGTAGCAAAGAAATTAGATAATCAACATAAATGCTTGGGTCTATTCCTCGACTTGACAAAAACGTTTGACACAGTCTCTGTTCCCACCCTTCTATCCAAGTTGCATAGCATCGGCATACGAGGCATTGTTCACGATCTCTTCAAGAGTTACTTGATAGACCGAAAAATCTGTGTGAAAATAGGATCACATATTAGTGCTGATAAGATAATGTCATACGGAGTCCCGCAGGGTAGCGTTCTTGGCCCAACGCTCTTCCTAATCTACATCAATGACTTGTGCACTCTTACTTTAAGATCTGCTAATATATTTACTTATGCCGATGATACAGCCATTGTAGTACACGGGAAGAACTGGGCGCAGGTGAAAACTAATGCTGAAGAATCCCTGAAAATAGTCATGGAATGGCTTCACAAAAATCTCCTTACCCTGAACCTACAAAAAACTAACTTCATCCCGTTTTCTATTCATGTTAGCACGAAACCCCCAAGCATATACTCAATTAGAGCTCACACCTGCCTGGACACTGCAACTTGCTCTTGTATAGCGCTCCCCTCAGTGACATCAGTAAAATATTTGGGCGTAATTATCGATGATGGATTGAAATGGAACAAGCATATTGAGTCTACTTCCAGCAAAGTCAGGAAAACAATCCATCTATTTAAGACATTAAGGCATTCTGGTGACTTAGACACCCTAAAAATGGTTTACACTGCCCTTTGCCAGTCCATCATCGGCTATTGTATTCTAGCTTGGGGTGGATCGGCCAAAACAAAGTTCCTTGAGCTGGAGCGTGCGCAAAGGGCGGTACTTAAGGTTATGCTGCAAAAGCCTTTTCGCTATCCGACTCATAACCTTTATACCGAGCTCAAACTTTTAACCGTGAGACAGTTATTTGTACTCAGAATTACTCTTTGGAAACATAGCCAAGTTCCTCTCCCAGACTCAAACAAACGTGGTCAAAGAATAGTTTGCCCAATTCCTAGTCATAGAACTGCCTTCGCTAGAAGACAGCAGTATGTGCTGAGCTCTCTTGTCTTCAGAAATATTAGTAAGACCATCCAAATAGCAAGGTTAACCAAACACGAAGCAAAGACTAAGCTGAAAGACATGCTGTACCTCTTAGACTACGCTCAAACTGAGGAAATATTAACTACTCACACATAACTCACAACTTTCCATACCTAACACAGTTCGTAAACCAAGCAAACAATTGATTGTTCCGTCTCACACCCGACACCACCATATTCACATACTTAGGCTCTTCATATCATACTCACATAATACACCCATCTCCCAGTCACACGCACGCTCACACTCTCACATACACACACAGTCACAAACACACACTCACATACGCACACTCACACAATGCAAATAAATCATACGATTTCCAGACACACATACAGAATCCACCACACAGTCATTTTATACTTTTCAAATTTAACTTTTAAATATTAGTTTTATTTTTTATTTATTTTTTCAACTCTTTTCATATTAACTTAGTATAACACTGCATAATAATATACTCTTTCAATAATATCAGCTTACCAGCTCTCAATTTCCATAAGGTTTATTATAGTGTCCAAGTGGCAGTAGAACACTGATTCCTAAGTCACAGGTTTTCCTAGTTTAGGAGTCAGGGTTTCAGCTTTTGTAAGCCTTAACTATTGTGAACTTTAGCTAGATATTAAGCATATTGTAAGGATTTGGATCAATAAAGTAATTATTATTATTATTATTATTATTATTATATTATTATTATTATCATCATCACAATATCCATCCTCGTTATCAAAATCATCATTATCGTTATCACACGCATCATCATCACTGTCACAATCACCATCACAATCACAATCACTATCAGAATCACCGTCACTATCACCATCACAATCACAATCACTATCACATTCACCATCACTATCACAATCACCATCACCATCACTATCACAGTCACATTCACAATCACCATCACAATCACCATCACCATCACCATCACAATCACCGTCACCATCGCTATCACCATCACTATCATCATCACAATCACAATCACAATCATCGTTAGCACAGTCCCTATCATCAGTATCACAATCATTGTCATCGTAATCACAACCATTAACATCAAATCACCATCACAATCACTATCACAATAATTATCACCATCACAATCACTATCACAATCACCATAACTATCAAAGTCACAATCACTATCACCATAACAATCACAATCACTATCACCATAACCATCACTATCACCATCACAATCACAATCACTATCACCATAACCATCACTATCACCATCACAATCACCATTACTGTTATCAAAATCATCATCATCAGTATCACAATCATCATAATCGTTATCTTAATCGTCATCACAATCATCATCATCGTTGTCACAATCATCATCATCATTATCACAATCATCATCATCGTTATCACAATCATCATCGTCATTATCACAGTCATCATCATCGTAATCACAATCATTTTCATCGTAATCACAATGATCTTCATCGTAATCACAATCATTATCATCGTAATCACAATCACCACCATCATCATCATTATCACAATCATCACAATGATCATCATCGTAATCACAATCATTATCATCGTAATCACAATCACCACCATCATCATCATTATCACAATCATCACAATTGATCAACAATAACCCTGTATAGAAGTCGAATCCTTCGTCTTCTGGATCTCAAAATAAGTGCCATATTCGTAATCAGCACCCCTGATAATCTTTGTATCGACACCCATACTGATTTTTAGACATTTCAACCCCATCGCACCCCAACATGATGATGGTCCGCCACATTAAATCTTAAAATCGTTGTTTTTGTAACACACCCAACCCGATACACCATACAAACAATACCGATGTTAATTTTTAAGACTTTGTTACCCCACAAATGTTTACTCATTTATCGATAGGAGTACTCCTGTGAAGTTTCGAATAAAACAGTCTTACCTAATCTCGTTTCCCAATACAAACTTCCGACTCCCGTTTCACCCCTTAACCTCATAAGGAACGTATGTGCCAAATTTGGAATCTCTAGACTCAGCGGTTTGGGCTGTGCATTGATTTTTAGACATTGTCACCCCATTTCCCCCTCTTAGGGGTTGAATTCTGAAAAACCCTAAAACCCGTTTCTACTCTTTTATCAAAAGGAGCACTCCTGTAAAGTTTCGAATAAAATAGTCTAACTAATCTTGTTTCCCCATACTAACTTTGGAGCCCCGTTTAACCCCCTTGGGGGGTGAATTTTGAAAAATCCTGTCTTAGTGCACACCTAGACCACATAAGGAACCTACTTGCCAAATTTGAAATCTGTAGACCCAGCGGTTTGGGCTGTGCGTTGATAGATGAGTCAGTCAGTCAGTCAGTTTCTTCTTTTAAATATTTAGATGAGAGGTTAAATAATAAAATATTATAGAACACCCGCCATCTTGACGTCAATATGGCGGGTGTACCTTAATTTCAAAATGATTTCGTTCTGAATGAGGTACAGATTTTATAGAGCTAGGTACTAAATAGTATATTTTAGGTAAATTTTTTTGGTAATTGGTATAATTTGATTTGCTATGGTACACCCGCCATTTTGACTCTCACACCTAATTCGGCGCGGTGGAGAAGCGAATTGACCTTTACATTGTCGAGCCGGAGTATGAAAGTACTTTGGTGAGTGGTTCAAAGATTTTGATGCTGAATGTTTCTTAATGAAAAAGTAAACGTTCTTGTAAAAGAGAAATTGAGATTTTGGACGATGATCGTCGTAGTTCGTGGCTAAATAATAACAGCCTTTGGGTTGGGCCGTGCTTGCCTGTGTTGGTCTGTGGATGGGTGGCCACCCATTGCATACCGGGTTTCCTCCGTGCCTTGGAAGGCGCGTTGAGCCGTTGGTCCCGGCTGTCATTTGTGGATCTTTGACGGTCGTTGCAGGTGGTCAGTGGCTGAAGGAGTCTGACGGCCAGTCTTGCCAAGGGGTTTCGTATTGCCCGGTACTAGAACTGGGTTGTGGAGGTCGGATAGGTGGTCGCTCCGTGTAAAATCCGTACTTGGCTGCATCCGGTTGGACTGGAGGCCGACCCCAGCATGGTTGGAAAAAGGCTAGGCAGATGATGATCATCATAAACTGAAAATTCTGAATTCTAAGCGTGCCTACAAATTGATAAGTCTAAGCCTAATCCAGGTGATCTAGGCTACTTATGGAAATCTAGCAGGAGCACAATTAAACACGTCCGTACAGTGCGAAATATTTATTACGGCAATGAAATGGCGGTAGGGTGGTAAAACTCTAATAAATGAAATATGTGCGCCTACCGCCGTATACCCACATCACACCCTCTTACTTATATTATACTTAGGTCTAACAAATTATTGAAACAAATAAACACTTCCAATATACAGGCACTTACGAGTATATCAAGGCTAACTTGTACAGCTATAACTATTCCAAAACGCTTAACTGGCCTACGGACTCGCCTGGAACGGCCTTCAAAATTTAATTAGTAATTCAAATTTAATTATTAATTAAGTTAAATTAGGGTGTAATTATATGTAATATCGCTTTTTAAATGTGTAAATACTCAGGAAAATTATTTTCCTGTTAATTAATAAAGGATTCAGTTGTACGGCGACGTAACGACGTTACCGGTAACCTAAAAACAACAGCTGATGTTCGGACTACGGATTCATACGGGGAGTATTTGTTTACTTTTATGTTATAATAGCACACAATCCTCCCTATATCTATATACTCGTAACACGTCCACGCCAATTCTAGTGTATATTTATTTTTTGCTAATTTATTACCCTGAATTGGTTATAGATTGCTTTGTGGACAAATGTAATTTCGTGAAAAGTTAAACTTTAACGAGACTTTGCTTACATCAGTCTTTTCAATATTAGATAAATGTAAAGTTCGTGATAGTTATTTTATTAACGTCTTGAAGTAAAATTGTAATAATCCTTGGTTTTTAGTCTAGGCAATCTACCAACGTATGAAAAAAAAATCTTATGAAAGTCAAATTCATATTAAAGCAATTAAATTAATTATTCAGTAAGCTAATATCATTCTTGTCAAGCTAATATAGCAGCCTACCTCATTTCTTTGAGTAACGCAAACTTTTTCCTTGTTTTTCCCCCTTTTTATCTCTAAATTTTTTTCATTGGTCTATCCTATTAGTTCTCACCGTTTCCTTATTTCCAATTTTCAGTAACCAATCCGGAAACCATGCCTGTGATGACCCGTAAGGCTACAGCTCAGGATATGGAGCTAAAATTGAGAACGGCCCTCCAAGAACTTAAGGACTCAAAACTCCAATGCCAGCAGGTGTTGCAGGAGAGAAAAGACAGTGAGGAGGAGGTCATTAACGTAAATAGCAAAAACTCGAGCTTAAAACAAGCTAGTAGACCTTCATCAGGAATTCTTGAATGTTGTCAATGAACGAGATCAACTACCCTTAGTTGATGGTCACGTTTATTACTTACTTACTATTTATTATTTATCTATTAGTTGATCTAGTCACGGATGGGTAACTCTTGTAGCAACTTGTATGAGGAGGCTTTATGTAAAATTAGGGACCTAGAGGATGAATTAATCCATGCAAACGTCAAACTTTTAAATTTGAAAAAGAAAAAGGATCATACTTAGGCTATGGAAACTGAACATTTGTATAATGAATTAGTTAATACGAATTGCAACCCTCATTCCATTGTAACAATAGACTTTACAGAGGACTCCTTACTAAAGCATGACTACAGCCATAAAATTAGTCAAAAGAAATATGCACGATTAAATAGAATTATTAAAAAATGTAATAAATACAAGAAACAACAAAAACACCATTCCAAAAAGGAAAGAACGTGTTTATAAATTAAATAACTATCAGATTAAATTGGAAGATAGTATAAATATTTATGAAATTGACACTCAGCGCTTACAATCAGAAATACAGGCAAAATCAAAAATCAAAATCAAATTAAAGAACATATTCTTGCTACAAATGCATTGGTAGACAAAGTGGACTCGCTGACTCTCAGCAACACTCAGTGTACTTGTCAGCGGGAATCCAGCAATGATGCCCTCCAGCTTGAGGCAACGGAGGACCCGTCCCTAGCTGTGAGTACTCAGGACTGTATTTCCACACAAGATATAATACCTGACTTTGGTAATTTTGTCTCACCAAATAGTCTTGGTTCTAATCTTTCAGTTATGTTCTCTGGGAAATTAATCAGTAATAACCTGAGTTATTGTACCCAAAATTATTACATGCCAGGGTCAACCTACAAACAGATTATGGCACCAGTAGCAAAGACTGTTTGTGATCCTTACCACCATTACGTTGGTAATAGTTCTAACATTAAAAAGGAAGACATCACTGACTGTGTTTCAGAGTTGTTGAAGTTAAATTGTAATAAAATATTATTGTCTGCTTTTCCATTTTTTGAAAATTTGGGTAATAGAAAAAACTATTATATACACATATTAAATAACCCTGTACATTTTTTAGTAGGTCACTATAGTGACAGACTTATATATCTGGATATCAACACTATTGTTGGTAAACTGAAGTCGACACGGGGTAAGGTGTATCTACCTATTAGATGTAGACACAAAATAGCTCGGCTATTAGCTTATAATATTCACACAGACATAAATAGTATGTCTTAGTTTAGTGCTATTATTAACACTGCGACTATTAGTAATAATACTAATGTACAGTCGAACCACCTATTTGGTTTACATCTTACATGTGTGCGTATTCACACAACACTAAATTAAACGTGCGGCGAGTTCTGCTTCCATTAGTGTGCGTATGGCCAACAATGCTCTCTCAGCCGCTCATTATTCTTGTGTGCGCAGGTATACGTATTTCTACATACACGGCTAGAGATAAAAAAAATGGGTTTACAATCATGGCCCAACATTTTAACCTAATATAACATGGTAACTGTAGCTGATTGGTGTCAGCACCTGCGATAGTTACTGAACTAACCTCGTCAGCGTGAGTTCGATCCCCAATGTGGAATTTTGTGTTGCTGTTTTTTACTTTTTGTATTATATTAAATTAATTTATAGCCAGTAAACTCACTCAAGCAAAAAAGTTGAAAGTTAATTAAATAAAACCAATAAAATATTTTTTATTAGATAAACATTGTAATGACGAGCTTATCGCCTGGGTCATTAGCAAATTATCCGTCTCATTTCTTCCAATAT
Organism: Xestia sexstrigata; assembly: GCA_941918905.2. Taxonomy (NCBI): domain Eukaryota; kingdom Metazoa; phylum Arthropoda; class Insecta; order Lepidoptera; family Noctuidae; genus Xestia; species Xestia sexstrigata. The sequence continues at coordinate 210,284 of OW799203.2, read as the reverse complement.
GTTCCTTCCTTACGGTGTTTGTCTTAAGGATATTTAGTGTGGGCTGAATGTTAGCAAAAAGAACTTGTGTGGCCGGTACAATTATTTAATGCAAACTAGTTTTAAACATACTATAGGCTATAACTATCCATACTAAACGTTGAATGAGTAAAACACTTTAACAGTTTTTTTTGTTACAGACAAAGTTTTTTGATGGGCGTAAATAATTTGTCAAAGTGGGTAGGTATATAAATAATTAATCAAAATAAAATTAGAGGTGAAGTGAATTAACATGTTATATAGTTAGAAATTACCTATGACAACTTCTAGTCAATCATAACAATAAAATCACTTCACCAGACTTTCAATAATACGAGTTGTGGTTTAAAAAAAAAGGGGTTAAGGCAACATGTACCATGTAACCTAATTATTGCCAAGGTTTATTTTTCTTCACATTCGCTTAACAAATATGAACGTTATTTACATACGAATAAGATTCATAATCGTTTATTAATTCATAATCGTCTATTAACTCTTAGCAGGCCAATCGACAACAGTCATGTTTACTTGGCCGAGCCGAAATAAATAAATAAAAATAAGTAAAAGTAATCATGACTGTTACTGTGACCCGCTATTTCTGAGCTTTCTCCACCTTTTTTCCATAATACTTTACGCCCATCCTTATCCGACCTAAAATTTTTTTCATCGCTAAAAATCACCATATACACACATCAAAAATGTCTAGGGATCAAGCATTTTTATGCGGATTTCTTGAGATTGAGATGTGGCTTTGTAATAAATTTATGATTTTATAAATTTATATGGATCCTTTTTGGTGCATTTCATAATTTGAATCAGGAACTCTCAATCAAATTCGAGTAAAAGATGAAAATAAGCTGTCAATATTTTCCCTATAAAAACATACAACGCATTGAAGACATTATTAGTGCTACTGTTTCCCTACTACTGATTAAAACCAACGTTATTATGGAGCGGCGACGTCATTTAAGCAGGGAAGAAATGCTCAGAGCCGTGGGAATGATAGAAGCTGGTTCCCGGCAACGTACTGTAGCTTTAGCTCTGAATACAAGTCAGAGTGTTATCAGTCGACTTTGGACACGTTACCGAAGCACTGGTACCGTGGCTGAGCGCCATGGAGGACGGTATCGCTGCACCACACGGAGACAAGACCGATACATTCAAATCTTAACTCGAAGAGCTCCAACAATAACCGCCATGATGTTAGCCGTGAGGCTTCATCACTCTTCAGGGAACTTAATTAGCGACCAAACAGTCAGAAACCGCTTGCATGAAGTGAACCTTCATTCCCGAAGACCGCTACGGGTACCACCTATAGCAATGCACAATCGTAGGATTCGATATCAATGGGCTCTTGAACACAGAAATTGGGCAGAAGAACAATGGCGTTTCGTGTGCTTTTCTGATGAGTCTCGTTTTGGTATGAGACCAGATACAAGACGTATACGACACTGGAGAACCCCTGGACGCCAACAGCGATTAAAATCCTGCCAGGAAGTCCATCCTTATAGTGGTGGAACCATCATGGTATGGGCGGGTATTTGGATCGGCGGAAGAACTGAGTTGATTTGGATCAGAGGCAACCTCAACGCTCAAATTTATGCTGAGACGATTGTATCAGACGTCATCGTTCCTCTACAAGTGCAAATCGGTCCCTTATTTCAGTTAATGCATGATAATGCACGACCGCACACCGCAAGAGTTGTAAGACAGACTCTCGCCGCAGCTAACATCAATGTCCTGCCCTGGCCTGCTCAGTCGCCAGACTTGAACCCGATTGAGCATGCATGGGATATGCTACAGAGAAGAGCTCTGCCGAATATGGAGGGTATCCAGTCGCAAGAAGACCTTTTTTGTTGTTGCAACGAACATGGGCGGCCATTCCACAGCGTGATTTGGATGAACTCATTTTGAGTATGCCAAACCGATGTTCTTGTGTTGTTAGTGTTCGCGGTAGAAACACGGATTATTAATTGTTTAAGTTACCCAATAAAATTTTAAAGAAAACTGTTATTTCAGTCTTTTTTTCGAACTTTAATGTTAGTGGTTCAAATGTCAAAAATCCCTTTATTAGGAAAATGGCAAATTTCTTTATTAATGCAAAGGTGACTTGGTTTATCGTTACTGTGACAAACGAAAACACTTTATTTGATGAATCCTTAAAGAAAATTTTAATTAATATCAATCAGGAGAAAAGTTATTGCAAAAATATATGTTGATCCCTAGATACTTTTGATGTGTGTAAATTGTTATCGCAATCAAAATTGATGTATGACATATCAAGCTGTAGTCGATTTTGTCGGTGCGCAGTGGACAGCAAAATGTTCCGTGCTAGCTGCTGCAACGTAAACCAGCAGAATATAGGTGATTTCTCACAATTTGTAAGCACACATTGTGTGCTGTTGCTGTTACGCGAGTGGACAAGAATGGATCAGACTTGTGCCTTGCTACGATGTCATGGTGTCGAGCCAATGAATTTTCCTTTGGTTTTGGCACACGTCGAAGATGTTCTACGTTTCCAGAATCCGCATATCGGCGGACCCATAACTGCATGGTTCTCTGTGGATAAAAACAGTTTTTATAATACTTATAATAATAGCTAAATAAATAATAATAAATTATATATAATATACATAAATATACCTAATTGACATTACTTATATACAATACATAATGTATACAAGATATACACTGACATCATTCAGAGCCTTGCATTTTCCCTACTATTTAATGTGTCGATGACAATTCAAAGTGAGTCAGCCTAAAATTTGGCGTCCAGTTTGGCACTTTCAGTAGCATCCATCAGCTCCTGTGATGCGCAAACTACGGGACAGGCAGGACACAGTATCAAGTGTCCCATCGTTTGTGGAACAAAACCACATTTACACTCACAATCTCACTTATTTCTCATGCACGTTTTGCTCATGCAGAACAACGATTTCTGCCTTTTTGAACATTGATAAATGTATGCAACATCAGTTGGATCCACATAATAAATCCGCGCACGAATATGAGTCTAGTAATAAATAAACTCAGTAATGCAAATACTCGGTATATTGACAACTAAGAACGCTCAAGTTTTTTTTAATAAAGGTGTTTGAAAACAATATTTTAAATTGTCGGTAGTCATTATCTGAACCGTTCCGTGGTTGTCTCAAACGTTTGCAAACTTCATTACTCATCCACGAACGGGTTCGAATCGTTATAAATTATACTATAAGTAACGTTTTAACAAAATAATGAATACAAAAACAAAAAGAGTATTTTTGCTGCACTTTGGATTTGAACTTACGACTTCTCGTTCACTGACCTAAGACGATAACCATTGTGCCAAAGTTCCTATGTAAAGGTTTTGCGAAATATTATATCTCATTCATTAACGATGAATGATTCTACTAATTGATATACGGTATTGATGTGCCATACGCACACTAATAAAAACAGAGCTCTCCCGTTTTATTTAGTGTTTGTGTGCATAGCTATGACTTTCACGCACACATGTAAAGTGTAAACCAAATAGATTGTTCGACCGTACAGGTGACTTTAAATGAATATAGCAGTAGTGCTATAAATGTTTACAAACATTGTACCGAGGAGGATCCATGTGTCACCGTGGAGAATTCTCAATTAGGGTCTATTAGTGATAGGGTCTTGTTGTCTGAGGATGGCACGGGAGTCTCCAGCCTCACTCCAAATATTAATTTAAACTAGAAATCAAATCAAATCATAATTTATTTGTTAACATATGGTAAAAAAAGTACAGGATGTTATTGTGACTGTTCCTAAATTACCCCAGGCTGATAAAATTTTCGTTTTTCCTAATTCATGCTAATATATTAGTATTAAGGTCAGTTTCCCCCGAAGGGGAAAAGGTCGCGCCCCGCCATCCGCACGACCCTGTAGGCTTCGTCCCTGACTGGTCGGCCTCCCACTGACAAGAGGACTGATTCCCAATTTGGGGCTGCTCTGTCCCGTCCTTTGAGGCAAATGGACAGGGGTGGAATTCAAGGTGAAGTTAATATTGGGAATACACAGTTAGACATAAATACATGAGTAATAACAAGTCTTAAAAAGGCAAAACATCAAAGAGGTATGAAGCTAATAAGACAAGAGGGTGCAAATATATGATATATGATGAAAGGTTGGAAGGGAAACGTTACGCTTGCGCTAAGAAATTATTATTGATTAGTTCGTTACGTTATGTAATTCCAAACTAGATGCCGCTTTGCAAACGCAAACAAACCCATGTCATTAACATGAAGCCGTTTTACAACGTTTGCCCGGCGTACGTGTACTATTAGACCTAAGCGCATGGCCCTACTGAGGACCATACTACGAACTCTAATAACAAATGCTCCCTAAGCACTATTTACATGTCTTTCACAATACTAAGGCAATGGGTTGTGAGGCCATTTACCATTGAGGAAGACAGGTTTTCAGTATCTCTACTTACACACGTACTCACGTTACTAAATACCCTTACGGCCGTCTACCCCATTTATTATATCATAACACAATTTGCACAAGCGTACCGTAGACTCGGTCTGTGGCAGAACATATTGCAATTGTTATCGTTGGACGCTGAAGTGGTAATTGTTTCGTCACTTCTCACTTCTTTAATCTTCCCCATGTTGAGTTTGCGTGTCTCGATAAATATTGACGATTTAGAAATAGGCCTACCAGTGGCCGGGTTTGGTTTTAACGAGACACGGTCCCTAGCGTTCATTTGAACGTAGCTATCAATTCAGTTTGTGATACTTGGTGAAGCCTAACCCAAACTCCCAGAAGTGGACGCCAAAAATCTCAACGCAATTTTCTGAGCTAGACTTTTACAGGAAGCAGTATTCATCAGCAGCGTTTGATTGATTTGTAACACAAGTACAAGCTGGCATTATAATACTGCACAATGTAATTTGTTTTAGACAGTCTGTGAATATTATGGTGCTGTCTACACCATTGAACAATGGAGTTTGTTCTAATCGAAGTGCGAATATTACGGTTCGGCCACCCATATGTAGTGAGTCAGATACAAGTCAATATTCGTCATTGGTCAGGTGTCAGGCGGCTGTCACCGTCACCCTAAAATCAAACGCGGCTTCTGAATATTTGCTCAGGTATGGAATAGGACGTGGACACATAATAACACATGAGATAATAATATACATTTTGGTGACGTAAGGCGGCTGCTCCGTCATGCTGAAATAGATGATTATTATCAGCCCTTCTGCGCTACCGTCAAAGGCTAAAGCTAGGCTAGGATTTAATTATAATTAGCACTTACCAAGTGTTCATTGAAGATGGTCAATCTATAGTTCACACATTACCAGTTTCGCCTCCGCCAACGCGCGACTACTACCTTTGCCGGCTCCCTTCACGCCTCGTTCTCACTCACTTTGACTAGCCTTATTACTACTAATTATATTTAGCTTATAAATATTAACCGCTCTCTGTTAAAAGACCACGAGGACGTGTGCATCCTGGTACCAAGACTACGCTAACTTCACGAGCCTAATCTAGGACGTCCTAGTGCTTTAACGACTGTATCCTGCCTAACTCAGCTCGACTAGCCACAAGGTCCGGACCCGTCCGCTTTGCTAAACCGACTCCTCCTCGTAACTCCGTCCTAACTTAACTACCATAGTTCTCGTCTGGTCTCTACCGCGGTGTCACACCGACTGCCTCAAGCCCACCACATTTCTTCGGGATTTCTTCTAACCGTCGCTCCCACGCTCTCAGCCCTTATCGCCCGAACCATTTCCCAGAATCACGCGCTTCGCTCGCTGATGCTTTTTTGTGAATCTTTCAATTGTTTTAAGGGTCCGTCCGGCAAAAACCGTTTTTTAAAAAGTAATGCTTAATCAAATGCTCCATCATTTTAACACCAATAGAATCTTACATGATCAAAAGTATGGTTTCACCAAGGGACGTTGTACATCTGACGCCAGTGTAACCTTATTAAAGCACATATTTACTGCGTGGGACGACACATTACTTTTGAAATTTGAGCATTACGGACTGGGTAAACTTGCACTTAGTTTGGTAAAATCTTATTTGAATGATAGACAACAACATGTTCAAATAAGTGGTGTTAATTCACAAGGGTTAAAAGTAAAAATGGGGGTTCCTCAAGGCTCAATATTGGGTCCTTTCCTTTTTCTAGTATATATATACGATCTACCCTATTTATTGAAAAACCAAACTCAAAATATGGTGTTATTTGCTGATGATACTTCCCTAATTTTTAAGATAAATAGACGGGCCCAAAATCTAGATGACGTGAATAATGCCCTACTTCAGGTCCAAAATTGGTTCACAGTAAACAATTTGGTATTAAATGAAAAAAAAAAACAAATGTATAAGATTTGCTTTACCGAATGTTAAAAGTAGTGATTGTGATATAATATTGAATAAAGAGAAACTTAAATTCGTAGATAAAACGGTTTTCCTGGGGATTACGCTTGATTCAAGGCTACAATGGGGTTCTCATTTAACATCTCTTGCGGGGCGGCTAAGTTCTGCAGCATATGCCATTAGAAAAATCCGTCAATATACTGATGTAGATACCGCTAGACTGGTCTATTTTAGTTACTTTCATAGTATAATGTCTTATGGCACTTTGCTATGGGGACGGGCTGCAGATATTGAGTCTATATTTATTCTGCAGAAAAGGGCCATCAGAGCCATATATAATCTTCGTAGGCGCGTTTCTCTAAGGGGACTGTTTAAGGATAATGGCATCATGACGGTGCATTGTCAATACATCTAAGAAAACATAATGTACGTCAGACAAAATCTGCATCTTTTTGGTAAAAGAGGTGACAGACATAATTACTACTACTACTACTACTACAACAGCCCATAACGTCCACTGCTGGACATAAGCCTCTCCCATGATGGGAGGAATTTGCCGTAATCTCCACGCTTGGCAGGCGGATTGGAGATCGCAGTGATGAAAGACTAACAGAAAACGCTGCTGCCCATCCTCTGGTCTACGAAGGCGCAAGGTGTTCTGCCTCAGACATTAGTCGCCTTATACGACACCCGTGAGTGTAATGGGTTGGTTCTATTCTACTCTGCCGGATACCACACGGCTTAATTACTACGACATAATTACTAGTACACAATTATTAGTACTAGAAATAGGGACCAACTAGTTCAGCCAGGCTTTAGACTCGGTAAAGTAGACTCATCTTTCAATGGGTACTGTTTGAGATGCTATAATAAAATTCCACAAAGTATTCTTGAACTGAATGAGACGAAATTTAAAACATGCATTAAACGCACACTATTTAAGCAAGACAAGACATTACAAGTTGAGCGATTATATAGCAGATAAAAATGCTTGGCTCAATGCTGGTCGTGCTCCACTAGGACAGCGCGCATAAATTGATAGCATTAAATGGTGTTGTTGGAACTGCTGAAGATTGTACATCTTTGCATTGTATAGATTCAAACTCTTTAGTATTATATAATCGCATAGCCCATATTGTGTGAGTATTATTTACTAGAAAGCTATCATTCACTGGAAACCTACGTCTTTTCTTGACTTGAATGTACCCTGGCGGTTGAGAGTATGTCATGCTCACTCTAATGTCTCGCTGATGGTGGCGCGTGTGTCGGACCATTTAGTTCCCTTCAAAATGGTTGAGTTGAATGGTGCTGATCCATGCGTCATGTTCGTGAACGGGCGCTGTCAGTTGTGACTGGTCATCTCTTAGTTGCCATGGCTTATTTGAATGAATAATTTCCTTTTGTGAATTGTATTTTTTTTTTTTCGTTTTTACTGTGGACACTTTTAAAGTGTTCTTGCTACATTGTTCTCTCATAATATACCACACTACAATATGTTGATTTGAAAGAGTGTCCATGGAGTTTTTTGCCCGTTCTTCTCCATAGAGATCTATGCTAGGGAATGGGCAACTACAGTACTTTCACAGTTTTATGTCTTATGACTGGGACTGTAGCTACATTTAATTTTCATCTTTCTTTCGACAATTTAAAAGTGCCTCTAACTGGACTACTTGAAATAAATGCTTTGATTTTTGTTTTTTTTTTATTTTTTCCGGAGTAGAAGAATCCGTATTTAAACCTAAAACCCTTGGGCCATGCGCGTCCGACCCATCCGCCGTCTCCGCTTGGACTACACGCTTGTCGGACTCTGGATAAGGGCCTGCCCACTCAAACATTGCCATCGAATCTTTAACTGATTTACATGTCTCTCAAATTGTGAACCGTCTTCCCCTACTACCATGTAATTACGAGATCCCAGCTTCTCCTTTATTTTTCCACTACACCAATTTCTTCCCCCGGTATAATTACGCATCCATACCCTATCTCTTTTCCTAAATTCCCGTGAGATACCTCCTGCGTTTTCCACTTGTCGTTTTTGCTTGCTACGTACTCGGTCTTCCACTGTCCTATCCCCCTTGATCATATCCAATCTGGACCTAAGATTTCTTTTTTGTAATAAAGTCGCTGGCGATACCCCCGTAGTACTATGTTCAACATTTCTGTAGGCTAACAAATACGTTTCCAGCGCTGCTTCAAAGCTTGCTTTAAGGGATTTTTTTACCGCCAGCTTGCAAAGCTTAACTGCCCCTTCTGCCGCTCCGTTAGAAGAAGGATGGTAGATCGCCGAGAAAGTTAATTTGATGCCGTTATTTTGCATAAACTCTGCATACTATTTACTAAAAAATGGGGGGCCGTTGTCAGAAACCACCTCCCGGGGCAACCCAAAATGGGCAAACGTCTCTCTTAAAACTTTAATTACCGCCGAGGCTGTTGTTCGAGCCATGAGAAATGCTTCTATCCATTTTGTGGACGAGTCGATAATAACAAAAAATGTTTTGTTATGAAAAGGTCCAAGAAAATCAATATGTAATCTACTCCAGGGTTCCGTTAGGTATGGCCAAAGCATGACGGGTGCCTTGGGTGGAACTGTACTCTCTTCTATGCATGTGGTACATTCTTTGCAAACTCGCTCAATATCAGCATCAATACCTGGCCACCATACATAACTACGCGCCACGGCTTTCATTTTAACAATACTTATATGGCCCAGATGAAGCTCCTTTAGTATGAATTCCCTTAATTTTGTTGTAACTACTAACCTGTACCCCCACAGAATACATCCCATATCTAAGTATAGTTCCGGGCGTCTAGTCCAATACGGTCGTACTTCCTCATCGCTGCATTTGGCTGGCCAACCTGACTCTAAATACATGACTATGTGTCTCAATATGCTATCCGATCCGGTTGCTTCTTTCAAAGCTAACCTAGTAATCGGTACAAAATTCTGGACAAAATTCAAATATGTACTATCTTCTGCTTTAGTACATATACTTTTTTCTAAAGGTAACCTAGACAATGCGTCAGCCCCATTCTTATCGGTCGGTACATATTCAATCTCATAATCATATCCCGCAAGAAGCACCGCCCACCTCTGCATTCTACTCGCGGTATACCTGCTTTTTCTCCAAAAATACAAACTAGCGGTTTAAGGTCCGTCCTTAGAATAAACTTCCTGCCATACAGATACTGATGGAATTTGCGTACACCATACTTTTACACTTACTTGTACACCACCACAATTTGAGCATAACCCTGCTCTGCTGCGTTAAGAGAGCGGGATGCATGAGCAATTGGTCTTTCCTTAGTGGCGTTGCCTGTCGTCGCGTCTCCCGGCATTAAGTGGGATATTACCGCGCCTATACCTACGGAACTTGCGTCTGTCGTCAGAACTTTCGCGCACGTAGGTCGGTTAACTAGTGTCGACGGTATGGGAATTGCAAAATTAGTACTTGATTTACTTAGTGATGGAGTAAGTTTATTAAAATAAATTACAAGGAGCAAGAATGCCGACCGACCGAACCCGGAGACGAAAAGTTACTGACTGCATTCCACATTTTAACAATTATCTAACACTTGGGATACGGTCGGAGCGGCACGTTACAAACTAAAAACTGTACAAAGGTTTCTATAGCTAGCTAACACAATGAAAATAGAAACAATAAACACATTACAAACAGAACCGTCGGCATCTCAACAAATATCAAAGGCTATTACTCTAAATTCTTAAAGCTAATATGAACAATAAGCAAAATGGGCAAGGCCCTACCATAAACTATTGTTATCCTTACATAGCCAAAGAACAAAACCACCCGCAATAAAACATCTGCGGGCTTGCCGTGAGAAGCTAAAGCTAATGGTACGTAACAGTTAACTTAAAATACTTACATACTAATTTCACACTAATTTCACTAAAGTAATACCTATAATATATATTAATACATAATCAATGAAGACGCTACAGTACCCCCCTGCCAGTGATCGAGATCACGAAGAACTGGCCTGGTAGTAATCAGAAAATCGTACGCGTCTACCAGACCTTCGCGGCCCCTGCGGTTCAGGAACCTGAGGTACTGATGGTGAACATTGGGGAACTGATTCAGGTGCGGTTTGAGAACGTGAAGTGATTTCGGGAGCGAGATCTACGACAACATTAGTAGCGCTGTCCGGATGACAATTAGAATCCCTTAAGAAATAAGCTGGTTTCAGTCTATCGATTGATACCGTAACCTCGCGGCCACGTATATCTAATACGAATGTTTTATCCTTCCTGAAAATTACTCTACAAGGACCGTCGTAAGGTTGCTGTACCTACAAATTCCCCGGGGAGGCGTAAGCTCTGTCCGTAAACTAACTCTGCGGATGTGCTTTTCAAGTCCTCCTTCCAAGACTACCTAATTCCTAGCAAAACGGTCGGGAGAATTCGTGTCCAACTACTGGTTGCTGCATTGTGACACTTAAGTGCACTCTTTAATTGACGGTGGAAACGCTCGACCATGCCGTTAGCTGCAGGGTGATAAGCCGTCGTTCGAAAATGAGCCGTACCGATCAGGGCATTGAGATCTCTGAATAGATGCGACTCAAACTGTTTTCCTCTATCAGTTGTGATTCTAAGTGGTATGCCAAAACGAGCAATCCAATTGGAATAAACTGCACGGGCTACTGTGTCGGCTTCTTGATTGACAATGGGAATCGCTTCCGGCCATCTGGTAAATCCCTCAGAATAGGGCATTACTACAATGTCAATATGTACATGATCAAATCGAGATGACGGAAGTGTAAAAGTTCCCGGCGTTGTAACGACGTGACGAGAGATAAATCCCCTCTTTGAGGAGTGGCTGGAGAGACGCCACGGCGTCCTCACCTTCCGCCTGACGCAGGTCCTCACTGGACACGGTGTTTTCGGGAGGTTCCTGCACCGAATCAGGCGGGAGGAAACGCCCGGGTGTTTCCACTGCGAGGATCGACCGGAGGACACAGTGGAGCACACGGTGGAGGAGTGCCCCGCGTGGGCGGAGCACCGCCGTGTCCTCGAAGCGGCGATTGGCGGCGGCGATTGGCGTCGGCGACCTCTCGCGTCCGGCCCTGGTGCAAGCCATGGTCCGGAGCGAGACGGAATGGGACGCCGTCACCTCCTTCTGCGAAGCAGTAATGCTAGAGAAGGAGGTGGCGGAACGTGAGAGGGAGAGAACATCACAGCGTCCCGGCCGCCGCGGGAGACGCCGCCGGGGGCCACCACGTGGCCCCCGGCCACCGTAGGCGCGGGCCTGTGGACGGCGGGCTATGGGCTAGCTCGCCGTCCGTTCGTCTCATGACGACAAGCCATGTCGACGGCGCGTTCGTGTTCCACGCGCGCCTCAAAGAGAGTCAGTAAAAAGGAAGGGGTCCGCAAGGACCGATGCCTGCCGGGGTTGCGGGACTGTTCGAAAGAGATACCGTTGCCCCGGAACACAAAGGGCGATGAAGGAACATGGATGGGTTTTAGTCAGTAAAAGTCTGACACTCCCTCCTGCTCCGCCCAGAGCGGGAGAAGTCATTTGATGATTTCCCAACCGAAAAAAAAAAAAAAAAGGGACGAGTTTCTATTGTCGATTAAGCTTTTAAGCTCCGCGTTATTTTGTTGCGAGGATGCAAGAGCTTTCCAGTCTATCTCAGTACATACTGACTCAATGCGAGATAGTAGGTCGGCCGTAATGTTGTCCTCTCCTTTGACGTGACGTGTGTCTGTAGTGAATTGTCCAATAAAGTCCAGATATCGAAATTGCCTAGGGGAACATTGCTGATTTTTCTTTTTAAAAGCGTAAGTTATTGGTTTGTGGTCTGTGAGAATTGTAAAAGTTCGCGCCTCAACGTGATGTCTGAAATGTTTGATCGCGGCGTAGATTGAGAGTAATTCGCGGTCATAGGCTGAATATTTTTGTTTAGTAGCCGAAAGTTTCTTAGAAAAGAAAGCAATTGGTTGCCATTCATTATCGATTTTCTGTTGTAAAGCCGCGCCTATGGACATGTTGGATGCGTCACTGAAAATAGCAAGTTCGGCGTCGGGCTTTGGATGCACTAACAACGTTGCTTCAGCTAAGCTGTCCTTGCACGTCTCAAAGTCACGCTTGGCTTGGTCGTTCCAAGTAATAGGTGTTTTTCCTTTTTTTGTTGCCGCACAGCAATTCATGTAAACTAGCTTGGCTACGCGCTGCATTAGGTATGCACCTTCTGTAAAAGTTCAACATACCTAGGAATTGGCGTAGCTTCTTTGCGGTAGTTGGTAAGGGATAGGTACGTATTGCTTCAACCCTTGTGGGGAGCGGACGCGTACCTGCTGCTGACACTTGATAACCTAGAAACTCAACTTCAGACTTCCCGAACACACACTTTGCGGGGTTTATTACTACTCCGTATTTCCTTAACCTAACAAATACAGTCTCTAAGTGTTTTAAATGTTCCGTTTCGTCACTAGATGCGATTAAAATATCGTCTATGTAGCAGTACACAAAATCAAGTTCACATAACACTTCGTCCATAAATCGTTGAAAAGTTTGTGCTGCATTACGCAAGCCAAAAGTCATAAACTTAAACTCAAATAAACCGAAAGGCGTTGTTATTGCTGTCTTTGGAATGTCCTCTTCAGTGATAGGGATTTGGTTAAACGCACGCACTAGATCTAATTTTGAAAACACTTTTTTTTCACTTAAGCACTGGGCGAAGTCTTCAATATGTCGCACTGGGTATTGGTCGGGCACTGTTCTTTCGTTCAGACCACGATAGTCGCCGCAGGGCCTCCACTCGTCTTCACATTTTGGAACCATTTGTAGCGGCGAAGCCCATGAACTTTTCGACGGTCGAGCGATGCCTAATTTTAACATCGACTCGAACTCTTTCTTTGCTGCTATTAGGCGGTCCGGGGCTAGACGCCTAGGCTTCTGCGCAACCGGTTGATCGGGTGTTACAATTATGTGGTGTTGAATATTGTGTTTGACCGTTTTCTGCATAGTCCCATCAAGGCGAGTAATGTCGACATATTGTGCTAACAGATGGTGGTACGGCGTTTCACCGTTAACGGTTTTGACTGACTCGGTTTTGCACCTAACTACCTGTCCATTAACGGTACACTGGGTGGTTGAATCTACAAGTCGTCGGTTGCGCGAGTCGACCATTATATTATAATGCGCTAAAAAATCGATTCCAATTATTGGTTTAGATACATTTGCAACCATCCACGGGAAATCTCTGCGTAGGCCTAGATTAAGCGTGAGTGGGATCGTTCCATATTTAGCGATCTGTGTGCCATTAGCGGCCACTAACCCATAGGCAGATATTTGGCGAGCCGTATGGATCAGTGACTTTGGATAAACGCATAGGTCTGCACCGGTATCTACGAGAAAATCTACCTTACTGCTTTTGTCCTTTATAAAAATGCGGCGTGTGGGGGCTGGGAGTTTGCGTCATCCACCACTAATGACCCCCGCTCGGGTTTCCCGCCGGTGGTGATTTATATGCGCAGGGTTGCACACACTTCTCTGCTGGGCCGAATTTATAGTGGTACCAACACTTCCAACCTTCTGGTCTCGACCTTGATCGGCTTCTTGAGTGAATGCGACTTGACCTCGATCTGGAGCGGCTGTGTGGTCGGGACACTCGTAACTCGTTTAACTGAGCCTGCATTTGAGCTAGTATTAACCTTATTTGTCCTTCAGGTGGCGCTGCGGGCACTTGTTGTGCAGCGGCTACAATGGTGCAAATATTTTGCCTAGATTGTAGCTGGTGGTTTTCGTGAATGAGATCTGCTATATCCGCAAGGTGATTCAGTGAGGTATCCGTCTTTGTTATCACTGCGTTCTGCATGTCGTGAGCCGTGCGGTCACCGATCGCCTAGTCCTCGAGCAAAAGCCGTGTTTTTTTCGCTTTTGAGTCACCAAACCTTGTCAGCATTGTCTCTTTGACATGTTGGTATGCATCTCCTTGAAAAACCGGCAACACGGTTAATATGTCGGTGAGCTCTTCCATTGCTTCCGTGTCTAGGGCACGTACAACGCATTCAGCCTTCAAGCGCGGGCATGTTACTCCTGCCAATGCCATTAAACACTCTGCTCCGCCAAACCATATTACTGGCTTGGCCGGATTAAACGGCTTTAACACTACTTGACGTGTATTCGCAGCGGGCTGGGGTTGGTCTTCACCGGCCATTTTGTTATAATATATTTATTTCTTCCGTAAACGAAAAACTAACACTCGTTCGCGCACAGGTTTCGCGATTCCGCGCACTAACCGAAGCACTAGGTAACCAGATCTCTCAACGATAGAGATCACGTCGGGGTCACCACTTTCGCGCACATAGGTCGGTTAACTAGTGTCGACGGTATGGGAATCGCAAAATAAGTACTTGATTTACTTAGTGATGGAGTAAGTTTATTAAAATAAATTACAAGGAGCAAGAATGCCGACCGACCGAACCCGGAGACGAAAAGTTACTGACTGCATTCCACATTTTAACAATTATCTAACACTTGGGATACGGTCGGAGCGGCACGTTACAAACTAAAAACTTTTTTTTTTTTAGGAAGGACCACTCGCAGTTGCAACGCGCTAAGGTTGCTTAACTGCTTAACGTACAAAGGTTTCTATAGCTAGCTAACACAATAAAAATAGAAACAATAAACACATTACAAACAGAACCGTCGGCATCTCAACAAATATCAAAGGCTATTACTCTAAATTCTTAAAGCTAATATGAACAATAAGCAAAATAGGCAAGGCCCTACCATAAACTATTGTTATCCTTACATAGCCAAAGAACAAAACCACCCGCAATAAAACATCTGCGGGCTTGCCGTGAGAAGCTAAAGCTAATGGTACGTAACAGTTAACTTAAAATACTTACATACTAATTTCACACTAATTTCACTAAAGTAATACCTATAATATTAATACATAATCAATGAAGACGCTACAGAACTAACGGTAAATCCGGTGAGTAGTGTGCCAGCACCTCACTGGATACTAGCAATAGTTTGACTTAATTAATCGCTTCATCACACTCGCAGCTCCACTGAAACTTGGCCTTTTTTTAGAAGCTTGTACAAAGGTTCCAGTAAAGTACTGATATTAGGTACAAATTTTGCGTAAGTAATACATACTTAACTAGTCCTAAAAATTAACTAAGTTCTGTAACCGTTCTAGGTACCGATGCACTTTTAATAGCTTCGATCTTATCTGTCTTATCTCTTGACTGATTACGTAACCTAAATTATGTAACGGACTTTGCAAAGAAAGTACATTTTTCTTTCTTGATTTTAACCCATATTTTCGAAGTCGTTCAAAAACCATATTCAAATACAAAAGATGTTGCCTGTCATCCTCCCCTGTTATTATCACGTCATCAAGAAAAACACCAACACGAGGAATATCCGTAAATAATCGTGTTGAAAAATACCCGGGCTAGAGGATAACCCATATATTAAACGGTTATACCTAAAAAGACCTTTGTGAGTGTTAATTACTGTAAACTTACGCGTCTCATCCAATTCAAATTGTGCATAAGCTTGCGACAGATCGATTTTTGAAAAACGCTTACCCCCGTGCAGCTTGGCAAGAAGATCTTCTACCTTGGGTAGAGGAAAACGATCCACTTCTAGACATTTATTCAAAGTGAGTTTAAAATCGCCACATACCCCAAATTGTGCCATCTTTCTTTACCACTGGCACTATAGGTGTAGCCCAATCTGAAGTCTCAACAGGCGTCATAACTCCCTCCTGCACGAGCTGGTCCAGCGAGCGTAGGCTATGGGTCGCGCGCGCATGAACACCGGTCTCGCGTGAGCGCGCACGCGCAGGCTCACCGGTCCACCAGTAAACCGTCCCAAGCCATACGCAAACACTTAACAAAATCTGGAACTGAAATTCTCTAAGTTAAAACCATCATTTTAAGTCTCTATCGCTAAACAATCTGTAAGCGGAGACGTAACACCTAATTCGTACAACCATTGTCGTCCAAATAATGTAGATTTACCCTTATCTATGACAAACAAATCTAAACTTTTACAATTATTCTTAAATTGTACGCATACCTTTATTTTTCCCATTGACCTTACTAATCCCCCGGTGTAATATCTTAACAACAGAATACACTTCCCAATTGGGCCGTTTGCAAACAGTTTTAAATAATTATCGTAACTATTGTATCGTATTGTATTGTATAACGGGCTGGTGTCCGCAACTCCACGTCAAAGCGCGTATTTTGCGTGCGGGTGGGAAACTATTCTATCCATCCCAATTCCCCGAGAAAGGCCAGTAACGCCCCAATGTTGCTGACTATCTCGTGGAGAGTACCTGGGTTACCAAAGTACTTTGCCCTGTATGTTGCAACCACTGGGCAGTGCAAAAGCACGTGGGCTGCTGTCTCGTCTTCCTCCATGCAGGCACGGCACAGGGGGCTGTCTGTGACTCCTAAGACAAAGAGGTGTTTATTAAAAGAGCCGTGTCCGGTAATGGCGGCTGTAACTGTGCGCATCTGTGGTTTAGTCAACCGCAGCGCGCGTTTGGTGAAGCGGCCATCGATAGCAGGAAGCACTTCCTTGGCCTGCCTACACTCGCCGTGGTCCAGCCACAGCTTGTGGTGTTGTTCGCTAGTTCGTTTCCTTACCAGTGTGCGTAGGTATCCGAAAGGGAGCGGTACGATAGGTTCGGGTCCCACCGCTGCCGTGCTCGATCCCCTTCTAGCGAGTTCATCCGCCGCATCTTTACCACGGGAATCGCTGTGTCCTTTGATCCATTGGATAGTTATATTATTGAGATTACCAACCTGGTTCAGGCGTTGGTGACACTCGTGTATTAACCCAGAGTTCACTGTGTGGTTGTCCAGTGCTAGCAGTACAGCCATGCTGTCTGAGAGTATACGAATTGAGTGGTCCACAACCTTCCTGGCTAAGATGGCAGATGCCGCCAGGGAAATGCCCATGCATAATGCCTGAAATACCGTGTTGTGGGCCCCCAGAGGTTTGGCTATGTGGATGTTGAGATCCTCCGAGAAGACTACAGCACCAGTGCCAGTACCTGTTTTAGATCCATCCGTGAAGATCCGCAGTTCTGCTGGATTTAATACCTCGCAGCGGTGATCCTCATGGAGCTGGATTTTATATTTCTTATCGAATACGAATTGTTTTGGTATCCGATCGTTTGTTGCTTTCGCCAGGGGGAACTCGTTGTAGAATCCCTCCAGTACCGCGGTGTGCTGTGTTTCTCTCTTACCCCAGAGTTGAAGTGTTTTAAGGCGTATAGCCGTCATTGTTGCATCCTGCTGTATGAACAGATGTAGCGGTGGCAGCCCCAACATGGCTTCGAGAGCCGCAGTCGGAGTTCATGCAGCCTGTGATCGCCATGCAGGCATGCCTTTGCAAGCGTTGCAGCTTGATGGAGGCTGTAGTTAGTTTGGTACGGGGCCACCAGACCACTGCCCCATACGTGATCATAGGTCGGATCACCGCGCCGTATAACCAAAGTATAATTTTAGGGGATAAGCCCCACTTCTTACCTATCATCCTCCTGCACTGCCAGAAGGTAATGCAGGCCCTGTTTATTTTATTGTCCAAGTGGCTACTCCAGTTTAACTTGCTGTCCAGGATGACTCCCAGATACTTGACCTCATTGGCTAACTGGAGTTCTGTATCGAAGAGTTTGGGTAGGCGATAAGGGCCTAGTGTTCGTTTTTGGGTAAACATGACTAGTTCAGTCTTCGTGGGGTTCACTGAGAGATCGAACTCTCTGCACCATCGTTCAACGATGCGTAGTGCCTGTTGAGTGAGGTCGCAGATTGTCCACGTCACTTTCCCCGAAATGAGGATAGCGAGGTCGTCGGCATATCCTGTTGTGTAGAAATGGTTCGCGTTGAGTTTAGTGATGAGGTCACTTATAACCAGATTCCAAAAAAACGGGGATAGTACGCCACCTTGGGGGCAGCCTCTGGCTATCATGGCCATCTGCTGCTCCACTTCAAGTCGAACCACTCATTTACTTAGCATGTTAGTAATCCAGTCTATCAGTACCTGTTCTACTCCGTGACGAGAGAGCGCGGTGTTTATGCTGGAGAAGTTTGTTTTATCGAATGCTCCCTCGATGTTTATGAAAGTGCCCAGGCAGCAGAATCCTCTTTCCTCACTCTTGAGCACATCTTTTTTAGGTGCCCTTCTACATTGCAAATTCGACAAACATAATTGATGAATTTACAGGCCTTGGCAAGATGATTGCCGCCACACCGGTCACATTTTTCCCCGCTGGAAAAAAAATTCGAACTTGAATTCGTATTGTTGACGTTTACGCCGCTGCCCCCAGCATGGGGCGCGTGCGTGGCGTCGCGAAGCCGGCGCATTTGCATTACCGCCACCAGTTTGTTAAAAGTCTTACTCGCCGGCCGAGCCGGCGTACACAGGTTAACCATTAACTCGTAAGCATCACTTCCTATAACTGTAATCAACGTTTTATTGATTCTTTGATATCGTTCGCTATAAAGTTCGTTTAGATGATGACCTGTTTATTTATCATGTAAACAGTTTGGCAGAAGTAACATTTTATGTAATACGATGTCACCACGAATAAACGCTTTTTCATTTATTTATTTTTTATTTATTTTTTCAATCAAAAATTGTTCCCGTTGACCCCACTGTATTTTTGTTTTTTTTTTTTTATTTTTTTTTTTTTTATTTGGGACAAGCCCGCCACACTGTTCCCAAACCACTGTAACTCCTGAAAGCCAGAATCAACAGTGGCGACCACCAGAAAAGCGCCGAGACAATGAAGCTCGACGAAGTCCCAGAGAATGAATTTAATTGTCTTGGATCCCGCAACGAAATTAATCAGAAAAGTATAGTGGAGGAGTAGGAAAAATCCGTAATTTCCACTTCCCTCCATTTCAGCAGGAGACAGAACGAAACAAGGCCAATAGGCACAAAGGGACGTTTACAACTGGGATAGGCCCAGTTGCCTAGCACCACGGATAAATATTAACATTAATGGGTCCTAAGTTGTGAGCTGTTATTATTTGATTCCAATAATAGGTATGGCAAAAACGCTTGAACGCACGGAAATTTGTTCTAGTTTCCACAAGGTCTGTATAGTAAATAACTCCGGATGTAACCTGTACACTATCCAACATAATGTTGCGTTCATTCTGCCAAAGACTGCACTCCCATAAAATGTGATGTGCTGATTGTTCATATTCGCAGTCAGATGTGGAACATTGACAAAAAGGCGAGTCAACAAGCTTGAAGGAAAATAATTTACTCTTAAAGTTACCATGACCGGTGAGAAATTGGGCAACACAGTGATCAACCTCCAACCATGTCCTGGCCAGCCGTTCACGAACGGATGGAAAGAACTGGTGGAGGTGTCGGCCCTTGATGGAATTATCCCACCTACCTTGCCATTCAGACAAAAGTTCCTCCCAGACGTCGGTCTGTGGTTTGAATAATCTAGCAATATTAACACGGTCACGTAGGGTTAAAAAGTCTGCGTCCGCGGTCTCACGTGCGTTATAGTACATTGCAGCCCGTCGCTGCACTTCAAGATCAACTGGAAGTACACCTGCAAGTACCGGTAAGGCTTCAGTACTAACCGTCCTATACGCTTTGCATAAGAATATCAAAGCCAAACGCTGGCTTTGAAGCAATTTACGTCGTGCCGCTCCTATGGTGGCCCTATCGGCCCAGACAGGTGCCCCGTAGCACACACACCCCAAGTAAGTAGCCCCATAAATGGTCTTTAAAGTTATAAATGACAGACCCCACGTAGATTTTGATATTCTCGTTAAGGCATAAAAGTTCTTTTTAGCTTTTTCACCGACAGTTTTTATATGATCTATGAATGAAAAATTTCTCTCTAAGACCAAACCAAGGTAGCACACGGATTGCTTTCTTTTCACGGGAACGTTATTAAATTTAATACTAGGCCACGATTTAAGATTACCTTTTAAAATTAGTTGATAAGTTTTATGCGGTGCAAAGGTCAGACGGTTTCGATCGCCCCACTGAGATATTAATCGTAGGCAAGTGTCAGCTAAATTCTCGAGACCAGCCCGAGTACTCGACTGAATGAGCAGCAGGCCGTCGTCCGCGTAACCGGTTAATGAACAGCCGGGAGGAAGGGGAATCGCGAGAAAATCATCAAAACCTAAATTCCATACATACGGAGCGATTACCGACCCCTGAGGACATCCCATGGTAAGGGGCTTTGACATAGCATAATGACCGAGTTTGAGTTTCGCGGAACCATTTAAAAAGTAAGAATAAACAAGATTATATATGTTTTTATAGCAGCCACGATTCTTCAGTTTAAGTAGTAGCATCGGCCACCATGCGTTATCAAAGGCCCCGGAAATATCTAAAAAGATTCCAACCACGTACTTGTGTTCCGAGTTATTAACAATTTTTCTAACAGAAAGTGCCGCGTCTACGGTAGATTTTCCCACAGTGAAACCGAATTGGTTGTTAGGAAACTTTGGCCCATCTGGCAGCAAACGTGGAACGATAAGGCGCTCCAGGAGTTTTCCTAAAGATGGCAGTAGGGTTATGGGCCTGTACGACTTAGGGTCGTCCGGTGGCTTATCACCACTTTTTGGAATTATTCGTATAAAGCCACGTCGCCATACGCGAGGGAAAACGCCGTCCGCAATACATCGGTTGAAAACAGATAGAATGGCGTCGCCCGCTGTTTTACACGCTTCTATTATCATCCGATTAGATATTTTATCTTCACCTGATGATTTGTTAAGAGGCAGTTTCCTGACAACATTAATGAATTCGTCAATGGATGGAAGGTCTGACGCTGGTGATTCAGGTGGCACAGCAGCCCACGCTCTGATCTGTTGATGGTAGTCATTGTCATTTACCGGCGAATCATCAGGTATCAGACTATTTAATAGAACTTCGGTTGTTTCCTCAATACCGGTGGTGTGTTTATTATTGACTTTAATGTTCTGGACAAACGCCAGGTCGACTGATCGATTAGCTTTGAATTCGTGATACAAAGGAGACCACGGACCTTCTTTATCTAATTTTTCTACTATTTTTCGCAGTAAATTACCCTTGGATTTTTCCACCGATGCTCTGTAGCGGGACTTGGCAACTCTAAACGCATTTAAAGCAAAGTTGAGTGGGTCTCCGGTGACCTTTTGTTTTTTAAGCTTGTTTAAATGCCTACGCGTTCGGCGATAGCTTTTACGTTGTTCAATTAAGTAGTCACACCACCAATCACATCTATGGATGTTGGTCATAGATGCGCGACCAATGGCGATGTCAGCACAGTAAGTGAAGGTGTCTGACATAATTTCAGCACTTTCTTCAGCTGACAGCCCATCACGAGTGAAGTCTTTGGCGTGACACGCAAAAAGCGAGCTAAAGAATTCCCAATTCGCGCCTTTACTTTTATATCTAAAATTACCAGTGATATGAGATGGACCTTGAGAAGACACCGGAACAAATTCGTACACGATCAGGCGATGATCACTACAAGACGCATCTGGTAGGACACGCCACCTATCCAAGCGTACGTCTGCACTAGAAAGTGTGACGTCAATACAAGATTCGCCCATTGGGCTGCAAAAAGTAGGTGGTGCATCTGGGGTATTATGAATTGATAAGTTCATTTCAGCAATAAAATCTTCAACAGCACAACGTCGGTCGAAATCCGTAGACCTAACCTTGCCATACCACAGAGACGATGACGCGTTAACATCAGCGCCAACGATAACTTTACAGCCCGCGAGTGACTGTAAGACATGACGGAGGTTATGTATATGAGGAGCAACAGGGTCTGAGTATTGAAAGTAACTGCTCACAACGTAAACTTTAAAAGAAGCTGATGAGACTTCCGCAACGGCACAGTGGGGCGTCATGAGGTTACGCAAAGACGTTACTGTAAAGTTAGAAGAACGCGCCACGTAAATTCCGGCTCGTGCTTTGCTGTCCAGCTGAACTACTTTGTGACGTAAGCGAGCGTTCTGGTATTGTTCTTGAACAAGTACTATGTCTAAGTTATAATCGATAATTAATTTGTCTAATTCAGAGGTCGCCACCCTATCGTTGTGGAGATTTAATTGTCCTATAGTTAAACTATCCATTATTTTAGTAGTTGGTGTTGAGGATTAACTGTTCGAGCTTAAGTTTGTACGTGGTACACTCGGGAGACCCGCAACGATGGTCAAACGGTTTTTTAAAACGTTTACACGCCACGCAAGTCGGTATAAAATTTAAATTATCCTTGTGCGGGCAGTTATTTGTTTCATGTGCTTCGGAGCAGTTAGCACAGGTAGGTGATTTATTAACGCAGTGTTTCTTAACGTGACCAAACTGTTGGCAATGTAAACAACGAACTACTTCGACATCATCGATGAAACGGCAAGTCGCCCAATCAATAAATAATTTATCTTTGGTGGACACTAAATGTTTACGAACTGTGGACTCGATTTCAATGCCTATCCACTTGCGACCATTATCTAAGGAACGCCTACGAATAATTTTAGTTGACTTAATAAAATCATCCTCATTTATTGGCACCTCGTCTTTAATGTTTTGACGGTATAGCGCGTGCAGAAAAGCATTGTCTTCCATTGAGGATGGGACGTCCTTAACTAATATACGAGGCCTTCGGCCTTTCGGTTTTTCAAGTCTTAAGCCGGCGGACCTAATAGCATCGACCGATTGCAACTTTTTTATTTGGTTGTCATTAGCGACACGTAATACAACGCCAGATTTCGCGGTTTTCTTAACGCCCACTATTTGAAATCCGTCATCACTAGGCTTAATCGCTTTCATTAGCGCTTGTTTAGTCGCGGACGATGACGAGTAATCGGCTAACCGCTCAGCGGTAGGGTAGGCGACGACGCACGGAAGGGGGGCGCGCGACTCAACAGCAGGCCCAACTTTAGGTAGACGAAGTTTCAAAGAATCCGCATACGAAGATTTGTTATAATCACTAGTATTGACGTTAGTAGGATTTAATTTAATTTTATCCAATTCGCGTTTCGCATTGGCTAATTTGGTTTCGTTGGAGGATGATTTTATGGCTAACAAAGAAACAATGGCCGTTACGCGCTGAGTCATGTCCATGATGGCTGATTTATTTGCGACATTAATGCGGGACCCTTGATAATTAACAAGGTCGTTAATTTTTGAGAGATATGCAGACGCCGATGAAACTAAATCGCAATAGTTGTCATTGCTCGCAGTACTGGCGTTTAATATTGGCGAAGGCTTCTCAATTGAGTTGGATGTGTGTAGCCGTTTTGACCTATCCTCGGGCGAGATGTACGAAGGAGACATTTCGCGAAACAAACGTTTTGTTGAGCTAGCGGAGGTCGTCGGCGACCCGGGTGTATGGAATGCATCTCTGCCACGGTCAGGCGGGTCATCATTAATGGACAACATATTATAAATTATGAAATTCAAATAAACTATTAGAACGTAAGCAAAGTAACAGAATTAACGGACGATAAAATTATTTAGAGGTACCCACACCAAAGAAAGTAAATGTACTCACCGAAAGTAAACGAAATTAACTAAAATACCAGTAAAACCGACGTAAAAACACTAAAAAACTTACGATACCAGCACTTAGCACAATAGCACACAACTAGTAACAACTCACGAGCCGGGAATTGATCACGGAACACGAAAATCGTAATTAAAATCAACAGCGAAATAGATTGCATCCAACCCGAGCGAGTGCGCGGAGGGAAGTGTATTTTTGTATATGTCGCAGCAAGAGGCTCTATCTGCTAAGATTTAATCTAATTAATAACACTCATAAATTCTATTCCATGTTAATATTGATGAACCTGCCATCTCTGCTTAATATTACAATTATTACAATAATTGACAGGTGAATTAAGCGCCATCTATTGGCTTAAATAGTACTTAGATAGTTCGTGGTTTCAAATAGTAATTTAATAAACAAAAGTCTCTAGCTAGATCCATAGTTAAAATTAAGATAAGCAAGTATTTTACGACAATTGGGATTTGTAATAATCATTGTCCCTTTGGACACTAAAGATTTGTTTATGAGGCAACACTCCACATTAAGGTGTAAGATGGCGCCGAATACGATTTGATCAATAGCTCAATTTATAATTTGAAACTACAACAGTCAGTTGAACATGATACATAAATCAGTTTCTCTTACTAAATTACAAACTAAAAAGTAACAAGATTATTTTACAGAACAATTTATTAGTGGAAGACTTCTTAGGTGTTCTTTGTATTAAATCCTTTGATTTGCCGGAAATGGTTCTAAGCAAGATCGAATAATGTTGTAAAAAGTAATGAAGCGACTAATTAGCTTTAACTAGATAAAACGTTTGCATTTGTACTGTTTTATTATTATAATTAATGATTAAACGAACTTACCATAAGTGAAGTTCGATCATAATTATACTCAGCTTTGTCCTCGAGATTAGCATATGAGATTACATGTAGTAGACATACGGTGTTGCCATCTGCACTGTTTGAGAGTTTTTTTTTTTTTTTTAACCTTTACTCCGACAACCCCAGTCACCAAACTTCAGTAAATATGGTCACATCAATTCCACTACTACCTAACGTAGATTTTATCCATCTGCTCAGTGTCTGCGGAGTGATAGAATTATAGGGTTTCTTTAAACTAACAAATAGGTTATCGCTTCTTCTTATAGATCTTGTTATTGAAATAAAAGATTGCAATGCAAGAGCAGGGCATATTTCTGGACGTTCCCGGAAAAAAGGCAGTATTAATTGGTTGTGATGATCCAAAACGGGACGTTTTTATTAAGTTTGGAATTTTAATTCGAATTTCGTTATTACATTCTTCTACATTTTTTATATTAATTTTAGATAATGTCTGGACTCTATGTGTTACCAGTGCAAGCAAAGTAATTAATTTCTTAGATATTTTCTCTAAGTTAAGTGTCTCATTTGGGTACCAGTTAGCTAAAAAGTTAAGGACTATAGATGTGTCCCAGGTAATGTTGTACTTAGGTAGTGGGGGTCGCAATCTAAACATTCCTTTGAACAACCGTTTAATACAGTCATCTTTACCTAATTCTTGGCCAAGAATCAGGGCGAGAGCTGATCTACAACTATTTAATGTTCCATATTGAGCACCTGAATTGTACAATTCTGTTAGGAAATTTATGGCATCTGAAATCGAGCCTGTTCGAGATTGTTTATTTTACAGAATTTGAACCATTTTCTGAGGCATGAATCATATTGCTTTAATGAGTTCTCCAACAGTGAGGCTGTCATGAGAGGTATAGAATCTGGTGGCACATTTCTTTTCAGAAATGACGTCCTGATAATATTCCGGCAACCAGGGTAATTTTCTGATGCACCTCCCGATTGCTGGAATGAGAAATAATTAAGTTTGTACTTGAGTGGCATATGAGAGGTTCAGATAAGAGTAAACTGTTAAATAATGGGTACCACGGCTGCGTTGGCCACATTGGTACTATCATAATGCCCTTAGCCTTATCATTGACAGTTTTTCTTAATGCCTTTAGTATGATAGCTATTGGGAGGAAACTGTAAAAGTACATATCAGACCACGAGATAGTGAATGCATCTATGACATACGCGTCAGGGTCTCTATGCCAAGACGCATATTTTGAGCATTTTTATTGACTCTACTGGCAAATAGGTCTATTTCTGGAGCACCATAATTTCGTACGATCTTATGAAATGCGGCATGTGACAATTCCCACTCTATATCCGGGTGCACACGTCGCGGTTCTACATCTGCGACATGGTTATCTGTCGAACTAATATATGACGCAAATACTACTAAATTACGTCGTTCACACCACTGCCACAGTTCTCTAGTAATACTCGTGAGGTGAGGAAACAGAACACCACCCATACGGTTGATGTATGAAATAGCGGTGGTATTATCAATCCGTAGTAGTATTTGGCAGTCGTGATACGACTTGGCAAAGGTCTTAAGTCCTAAAAAAGCAGCTAGAATTTCTAAATAATTTATATGTCGTGACTTTTCACTATAGGTCCACAATCCGCTCGCACGCTCATCCCCACAGGCTGCTCCCCATCCCGTAGTTGAGGCATCACTATAAATAACTAAACCAAAGTTACTTGTTTTTATTTTACTAATGGAACTTTTCATTGCCTGAGCCCACCATTTGAGGTCTGGCATGACAGACTGTGGAATACTCATATGTTTGTCATAGTTGACATCGTCTTTTATGTTCAGAAATTTACAACGCTCAAGTTCCTTAGTATAGAGCCAGCCGTATTCAACGGCTGGGCATGCAAAGGTTAGCAAACCCACTAACCTTGCAAATTCCCTGACTTTACAACGATCTAAATCTAAAAAAGAAATTTATAAATTTCAATTTTTATTTTTTCCCGTTTTTCCCGTAGGGAAATCTGTAAGCGTTGTGAGTCTATAATGAAACCTAAGAATTTAAAGTATTGTGAGGGGTAAGAATACTTTTTTCAGTATTTATTATGAACCCAAGAGCTTTCAGAAGTTTAGTTGTGTCCGATATGTTATTCAGGCATGAATCGAAAGTAAGGTGTCCGCAAGATCTTAGATCTTGCGGACACCTTACTTATTTCAAACTCTAAACCGATCACTGGTTTCATTATCTTCGTGAAAACGAAAGGTGCAGTGTTCAGTCCAAAGGGTATGTAGGGATAATGGTCTGGTTCACAGGCCTTGAAAATGGAATTTGATAACCATCAATCCATGATAGGATGTTTTTATCACCCGTCAAAAGTGACCATTGGTCGCGAAAGTGAGATAGCCTACCGGCGTATTTTACCGAGTCTATCGGCGGCGGCTGCGAATCCGATCTTGACGCGAAGATTGTTTCGAAGAGTTGTCTTGATGGCTCTTGAATGCAGGCTCCTTCGTCCTCTGGTTCCCCCTCGGCCTGTGACTCAGGGGAGGGCCACGCCAGTTTAAATTTCTCTGGTGCGGATTATTTTTATTCTGCACCGGTTTTTTGTTCGGCGGATACGGGGTGAATTTTAGGTCAGCTCCTGACTTCGTGATAGCTTTTGCTGCTCTTAGTGCTTCCGACAGATCTTCGCTGAAAAGGAATTTGTCTATTTTTGTAAATTGCAGCTGATCTTTTAGCTCTTTTTTCAAATTGTACAGAAGAAAGCTCCTGCGTGTGACAGTCTGAATACTGCCTATCACACAGAAGTTTGATAGCGTCCATGAGTAGTTTAATTAACGACGTATTCTTAGGTTCCGATGAAATCAGTAAGGTGAGCGCTTCAGCTAAACATGATGTCGCGGAGGAAGTTTGTCTTGGTTTGAGTTCGATGCCCTTGTCTCTTTTGCAGACAGTCTCTGAAATAGCAGCCTTTTTTTTTTTTTTTTTTTTCGGATGGGAAATCATCAAATGACTTCTCCCGCTCTGGGCGGAGCAGGAGGGAGTGTCAGACTTTTACTGACTAAAACCCATCCATGTTCCTTCATCGCCCTTTGTGTTCCAGGGCCACGGTATCTCTTTCGAATAGTCCCGCAACCCCGGCAGGCATCGGTCCTTTCGGACCCCTTCCTTTTTGCTGACTCTCTTTGAGGCGCGCGTGGAACACGAACGCGCCGTCGACACGGCCTGTCGTCATGAGACGGACGGACGGCGAGCTAGCCCATAGCCCACCGTCCACAGGCCCGCGCCTACGGTGGCCGGGGGCCACGTGGTGGCCCCCGACGCCCGGGGCGTCTCCCGCGGCGGCGCTGTGAGGTTCTCTCCCTCTCACGTTCCGCCACCTCCTTCTCTAGAATTACTGCTTCGCAGAAGGAGGTGACGGCGTCCCATTCCGTCTCGCTCCGGACCATGGCTTGCACCAGGGCCGGACGCGAGAGGTCGCCGCCGCCAATCGCCGCTTCGAGGACACGGCGGTGCTCCGCCCACGCGGGGCACACCTCCACCGTGTGCTCCACCGTGTCCTCCGGTCGATCCTCGCAGTGGAAACACCCGGCCGTTTCCTCCCGCCCGATTCGGTGCAGGAACCTCCCGAAAACACCGTGTCCGGTGAGGACCTGCGTCAGGCGGAAGGTGAGGACGCCGTGGCGTCTCTCAAGCCACTCCTCAAAGAGGGGACTTACCGCCACTATTGTGGCGTGCCCTTGAAATAGCAGCCTTGACCTCAGGATTGAGAACGGGGGCATCAATTGAAGTACTATTTGCTGGAGGCAAATATTTTTTCAGGAAATCCATGCGCTCTTCCTGAGATAAGCCTGTAGTGGCTATGTGCTGCAGGCGTTTCGCAAGGTCAGATTGAATATTAATACCATACGTCTTAGTCTGAGAAGGGTCCTCCCCTAATATTTCCATGAGCTCGACGTCCAGCTCCAATGCTGCAGATGACGCATCTGCTTGCAGTGGTGGCGTAGGCACCGGCAGTGGCACTGCGGCACTGGTGGACGGCTGAGGTTCTGCGGCACTTGTCGACGGTTGCGGATTGGTGACGGCGCCTGCCGTTGTCGTAGGCATGTCTGAAATGGACACACACACACACTACAATTTTAGGTGTATATTTTTGGTAACGTGACAGCCCCTTAAGCTGGCCGTATTGCCCTACTTAGTTTTACGTAGGTAGTTTAATAGTAAAAGTAACAGTCCTATAGACTGTAGACTCGCAGTACTATAATATCTCAAAGTGACATTCCCAAAAAATGCCCGCATTGCTTTCGTTATCCCACTAAGCGTGGCTACCGAATTTAGGTAGGTAGTATAATAGTAAAGTAACAGTCCCACAGACTGCTCGCTGTATCATATAATATCGCAAAGTGACATTCCCAAAAAATGCCCGCATTGCACTCGTCATGTTTGACCATAATCACGTTTTTAGCGAAGTGACAATCCCATAGATTGCCCGTAGCACTAGTTTATACGTGAGAATATTATGTTCGTAAAGCGTTAATAAGTGATAACCCCTCAGGTTACCCGCAATATTAATTTTCGAACATGTGGGTAGATGTAATTTTTTACCTTGAATGCATAGACGCTCGGGCTGCGGCGGCGCCGCTGTACCACACCTTGGTGATCTTGACCTTGAACGTGAGCGCGATGATGTGGAACTTGACGAAGAAGGCGACAATGAGTCTGACGATGATGAGGATGATAACCGCCTCCCTGTTGACCTATGTCGGTCGCTGCGTCGAGCACGCATTAGTTTACGCTCTAACTTTTTTTTTTGCTATAGCTTCATAATTATTCTCTTCCACTATTCGAGAACGTTTAACCATGGTTAGAACGAACCGCTTGCACGATACAAATTATATATACTTTGCAGAGAGTGCACGTAAATGGCGAAGCACTGAATGTGTAATGAAGTTTGGTGACTGGGGTTGTCGGAGTAAAGGTTAAAAAAAAAAAAAAAAAACTCTCAAACAGTGCAGATGGCGACACCGTATGTCTACTACATGTAATCTCATATGCTAATCTCGAGGACAAAGCTGAGTATAATGATTAATTGTGAATTATTCTAGTATCGTTTGTAAGTTTTATTGGACTTATTATGTAATGAGTAAACTGTACTGAGTGGGGGACTTCCGCTCACTCAGGACAGACGCGTGAGCAACATCATTCACGTTAGCTTATGATTAGCAAAACAATTGAAATACTAAGTAATTATAGGTGTTTATTGAAGTGAACGATATTAAGTTGTGAAAATGAGAAATGTAGTACGTATTAAAATAGTGTAAGGAGTCTCTTCGTCCATTCTTCTCCTCAACCATAATACTTTGCGAATGGACGACTCAACTCTAGAAAGTTTATAAGTTTCTGTACCTAAATGGTTTGATAGAAATAAACTTTGGAGTTCAAGTCAATTGCTGTGTGTGATTTCAACTACCCACCTTCTACCAATAATGAAGAATCGTAGGTATCGCACGGCGATGTGATGGCTAGGGACTGAATCTGAAAGACGATGGCGGCGGATGGCGCCAATATTTGGGGAGAGTGTTCCTATAAGCTTTCCCTGCCGTGATAATTATATACTTATTTTTACGTTGTGTACTTATTTTTTACATTTTATTTTATTTTATGTTACATTTATCTACTGATTTGACAGGAATATTTACGTATCTTACTTTTTTATTATTATTGACATAATTATGATTTTTGTGATTTTTATTGACATTGATTTTATAAATTATTATTAATTTTATTTGATTATTGTGAAGGTGGGGGTCACATTTTTTTTTTTTTTGTTCAATTTTTTTTTTCCCACAACTGACTGGCACTTTGAGTACTATAAGCGACCTACCCAAATGTCCTTTCTTTGGTATTGTTCTTCTTTTCGTTGAGCTCCTTGAGTTATAAGTCGAGCTACACGATAACTGACAAATGCTTGCACTGACTGGACAGGTCCACTCAAATCTGTGTGGTTCTTTTTTCAAAAGACTATCTTAGACACTAATCTGCATAATCCTCATGTGAATTGAGCAAGATAATGTCTGGACTTTAAAAGAGACTATGACCTCTGAGTTTGTTTCGGCTGTTTCTTCTCAGAGTACTTAGTCAGGTAAGAAACACCAGGCCCATCTAGTTTAAAAAAAATGACGTGTAAAAGTGTGTGTAAAAACCTACTTGCAAAATAAACATCATATATCATCATCAAATAAAAATAAACAGTACCTAGTGATTTAATTGTTTTTTTTTTTATTGTAACGTGTAACACTGGACACTGGACACTGTAATTACATCAAATGTTAGAACGCACGTGTTATGTAAGTATATTCAAAAGAAAACATATACTATGCAACTTTCCATGAGCACACAACCGCCCGTGTTAGCGTTTGCGAGTGTGTGCATTACCGTAAAACGCGAAGATGCGGTCGTGTGAGTGCGGTAGTAGCGATTAAAATCGTAGTCAGTCCGCGCCTTAACAAAATCCGATATAAAAATGGAAGTAACATAATTATAATAATTTAACACGGACGAAGGTCGCGAGCAACAGTTTGTAAAATAATAATCATTACAGAAGATGCTCACTTGACACAAGCGGAGAGTGTCGAAATGAGCTGCGGGGTGCCCCGGTGCGGGGCGCGGCCGGGTTGGAGAGGGTGAAGGGCCCATTCAATGACCCTTTTACACAAAATCTTTGAACACGTAGATAAGCTATCTACAAAGCGACTCATTTTTGTGAAAGGTTCAAGACAAAGGCTTTACAGATAACAGCTTTCTAATTAAAACATATTATTTTTTGAAGAATAGTCTCATAAAGTATTATGGAGTTCAAGAGTTTAAACGGTTTTTACTAAATTAACACGTACTTAGTAATTATCTCAAATTGATTGGCGAATTTTTGTTTCTTTTATTTATAGTGACTCGACTCAGTGCTGCGTAGCTTCAAGAAGACCGGCTGGACTCGTCAGAAAGTGCACTCGGGAGTCTCCACTCTCTGGACTCGTCAGAGAGTGCACTCGGGAGTCTCCACTCTCTGGACTCGTCAGAGAGTGCACTCGGGAGTCTCAATTTTATTATATTTATTATTTGATTTTTCAATTTTAAATGCGACCAACTTTGAGATAATTTTTGAACTCAAATTTTATCCATTCTATTTGTGTGTATGTCCTAATTTATTTGTTATTTTTATAGTTTTAATTTATAATTGTTTTCTATTCCAATTTAATTGATGTTTTTTTTTTTTAATTATACTGTAATTTAATTTACAATAACTACTAGACATTTTAAATTCAATGTAAATTTTATAAATTTTAATTTTGCTATCATCATATATTTCCGTTTCAATTATTATAATTGATTATACAAGTGCTGTGCACACCTATAAGTGACGAATTCACCGCAAAGCCGTTGAAATAGAAACTAATCAATGTAAATGATTTAGTGAATAAGTCGTTGGTGTGTCAATAAATAAATAAATAAATAATTATACGCTTTTCACAAAAAAAATTACATGCATATCGGAATTACCTGTAAAAAGTTATGCTTGGTCACAGCATGGTCCTACAAAAAAGAATTATACGCACTATTATACCTCCTGAATTTGTTTCGTGGGTATTACACCAAATCTGAGGCAACTCACTCGGGCGAGCGTCATTCTTTCACGAAAAATCTTAACGCGATTCATAAAATGGAGTGAAATGAACAACGCCATCTATCGACTACGAAGTTAAATTGATAAAATATAATTCATGGAAAGGGGTATAACACACACTATATTGGCTATCTAGATTTGCAAAGCAGTGTCATACATAACTTTTTTTAAAAGACGGTCTTCGATTTAAAAGTTAACTTGTGAGCACATGTTTAGTCATTAGTACCATTTTGGTTGAATAGATGTCGCTGCGTGTATCTTACATTTTAATGATAAGGTTCTTCTTGAACACTTTAAGTTCGTTTATATCATTTGATAGAAAGCACCGATTACAATAAAACTAAAACTAAAACCTTCTCTAAGTTATGCCCAATATTTGTGCATTTCATCTAACCACATTGGTTTTATAATTTCCACGCGATGCTGTAACAAAATACCCAGCACAGACATGCAGACAAAACATTTGAAAGTGTTAGAAATGGGTTTTGTTAGTGATCCTATAACACCCCTAATATTTTGTTTCTAAATATTTTCATTGTACAGAAACGCCACGGCATCAAATAGTTTGAACCAAAACGAAGACAAACCAAACAACGATGCTGACAAATATTTCAAAGCAAATTAGTAGTAATAGCGAAATATCACAGAACAGAAATGAGCTTGAACGTGTATCGCTTAGGTAACCTCAGGTGGCCTACCATGACGTCTTAAAGCAGGATCGTTTTAATTTTGTTCCAGTGTGGGTAAGAGACGGAGCTATAGAGGACGTCTAGCGCCATCTCTTTCCCACACTGGAACAAGATTAAAACGATTCTGCTTTAAGACGTCATGGTAGGCCACCAGGTCTTACACTATTCTGTATTCTGTGATTGATTCATGAGTTTTTTTAAACGTTTTTTTTTTCTTACGTTTCAGCAGACGCCTGCATACTTACTGAAAAATACTGGTCACCTAGAAATGCGCATCCTCAAGGAACTTACAAATTCTTATTTCAATGTAAATATGCAATAACGCGTTGCCGTAAGATTCAATTTGGATCTTTAACTTTTTTCATACAAACATTAAACACCCTTATTTATACCCTTAAAGGCCAAATTTCGTAAAACTTTTTCTTAGTGAGCACCTAGAAGCCGAAAGGAACATTCAAGCCCACATTCATGTCTTTAACTTTAAAAACATAGAACTTCCATACAAACTTTGACACCACTTTTCAACCCCTTGGGGTGCAAATTAAAAAAAAATCCTTTCTTAGTGCGCGCCTGCACCCCATAGAGAGTGCTTGTGCCAAATTTCAGACCTCACGGCCCAGTAGTTTCCGAGATTTTGTGATGAGTGGTCAGTCAGTCAGTCAGACAGTGAGTGGACTTCTCTTTTATATATATAGTTAGATAGATAAAAATGAATCGCTGAATGTGTTGCTAAGCGAAGCGCTAATCTCGAGAGCCGCTGAACCGATTTCGCTAATTCTTTTTTTATAATATTCCTGGAAGTACGAGGATGGTTCTTACGGAGAAAAATTTAAAAAATTGAAAAATATTAAAGACTCGACTGTGAGGCGGTACGAAGTTTGCCGGGTCAGCTAGTTAATAATAATAATAGCGTTTATTTCAGGCTACGCCCATAGTGTTAGTAACAATGGTCTTATATTATGCGCATTTCCTTCTTTTTAGGATTCCGTACCCGAAGGGTAACCATCGGGACCCTATTATTAAGCTTCCGCTGTCCGTTCGTCTGTCTGTCTGCCAGCGGGCTGTATCTCATGGTCCGTAATGTAATAGGTTGACGGTTGAAATTACAGAATGCGTATTTCTGTTGCCGCTCTAACTACAAATAATAAAAAAATAAAGGGGGCTCCCCTACTTCGATGGTATGGAACCCTTCATGCGCGAGTCCAACTCGCATTTAGCCGGTTTTCTTAAATCGGAAGAAAAGAAGTTCACTTCTGATCGAAACAGAGACGCCTTGTGCTACAATAAAAGTCCTCACTTTTATAAAAATATTTAATATCTGTTGGTACTCGCAGTATCACGTGGCGCTACGTACAAGTCGTCTCTCACTACACTTGTTCACTGCAGAGCGCCCACAGAAGGCGCTTCTGCTCACAACACTCCTCTCCACAGTATGTGCACCAATGTACAATGTACACACACACAATTTTATACTTCATTAGAAATTGTAAAGAATTCTTAACAAAACTTTCGTTGTACGTTATCATTTAGATACAAAATCATGTTATTTACAATATTATATACAACGTATTTCATTCATATTATACAAGGTACATCATCGAGACGGGGCAGTGTGGACAAGACCGGGAAAGGAACTTCAACCATTGTAGTTACGGGACAATTATGGTCTAAGGATTCTGTACTACTTTTTCAGTCATTTCGATCTGCACTCATAGATCACATAGTCAGCAAGAAGATGGGCAAATTTTGACAAAAACTTTTTTAACAGTCAGTTTTTTAACACTGTATCAGAAAGACTATAAGAAACCGCATACAACTACACTTACTCGTACGTTTTGTAGGAAATAAGACTCCAGCTTAATTACTTTATAATCGACTAGCTTTTGTCCGCGGCTTCGGTCGCGTTTTGTTCGGAAATTATCCCACGAGAACGTTTTAAATATAGCCTACGACAAACAAATAACTTGGCTTTCTATTTGTATAGTATATTTCATTACAAGTGCGGAAAGGCTGTCATTGCAAAGAGTTCCGACAAATGTCTACCCGAGCCGAGGCGCAGCCGAAGGCGAGGGTTGACAGTCGGATCAAGTTGCAATGACGGTTCCGCAGGTGTACTGAACGACTATTTTTAATACAGTTGCGAAAACATGAAACAATTTAATAAAATAATAAAAACACAATAAACTCAACTAACTAATCATTTATTTCTTAAAAAAGTTATAGTACACATGTACATTGAAAATTTTCTGGAAAATGGCGCCAACCGTATAAGCAGAGTTTTTTTTTTCTTCACCCATTTTGGTAGGCAAAGGGAACTATCCATACAGCTTAGTCCTTAGTAGATTTTTTTTATTGATATGTAATGAAAATGAAATTTAATGAGATGAAATGAAATGAAACCTAACCTAACTCATTCAATTAAATCATTCAATCTGATATTGAAATAAATTAGTAGCTTCTTTTTAGAAATATACGTATTTATATGAATCACAAAAACTCTTTAGTAAAAATTTCATGGTTGGTTTTTCTTTTTAATAGACATTATTTTGACAGTTGGGAAAGAGAACGCACGAGTCCGGGAAAGGTAAAAAAAAGCACTAGTATGTAATAGCCCACATCCCGAACGCTATACGTCCCTGCAATACACCACTTTTTGAGCAACTGTATTAAAAAAATATTTTTATAACACATTTGCTCGTGAAGGGTCTCTTATTTCAACCATTTCAATATCGTATTGTATCTCATTACGTACTTGTGCAGTAATGTAATGTAAAACGCACGGTTTATCAATATGCTCCGTCTAAAACGAACGGTACTTTTTTAAATCTTAGCAAAGAGTTTTTATGTCAAAGAAGTGGTCAAAATTTTATGAATAAAATTAACTTTGGAAGATGAAATATAATAGATAAACATTAATTCTTTAATTTAATAAATTTTGACAATAAATTACAACCATTTATCTGTAACAAACACACAAAAATATTAATTTACTTTATTAGTATTACTGGCTGTTATTTGTGTCTTTGACTTAAAAAAAAAAGCGCTGATGCGCGCGCATCGCTAATTTGTGAACAAGTAAAAGATTTAAGTATTCGTTCAGGAAAGTCCGAGTTTTATTTATTTCCTCGCAAATATGTTATAAAACGTCGTATGACATACGTGCGCTTTGATGATTACAGCCTCTGCTTTCTTGTAGCCCTCGCCTACGGCTCGGGCTAGCAATATCGTCTCGGCTGTAATTTTCAACTTACCGCACTTATATCCTAATATACTATTTCAAAATCGGTTTAATAGATCCAGAGATTATCCCTACAACCTCACAAATACCTCTCTATAAATGGTACTCCCTTTATTCTCCTAATTTTTTTTGTCCGAAAATCATTATCCATAACATGTTTGCTATAAACTTCAGTACCTAACCATAATGTACAAAATCCCGAAATTTTGTTTTACATAAATTATCTTTACTTCTAAAACTTTTCTGCCATAATATCGAATAATAATAATAATAATAAGAGCGTACTTTCATAACAAATCCGAAAATTCATCACTACACAAACATGTAACCGAAAACGATACGAAACTTACGCCACTTAACCTACACAATAGAAACACTCAAATGAATGAACTACTCATAACCACACAAGAAAAAATTGCCGCTTGGTCTGCCAAGGCCCTCCACGGGAGACGCCGAGCCTATCTGAGCCAGCCACACGTCGACAAAGCTAAGTCGAACGAATGGCTCAAACGAGGCGAGCTATTTCCCGAGACGAAAGGATTTATGCTGGCGATCCAGGACCAAATAATAGCTACTCGTAATTACAGGAAATATATAATTAAAGACCCTCATCAGCCGACTGACTTATGCAGACATTGCAACACTGCCTCTGAGACCATACAACATATTACAGGAGCTTGTAAATCACTTGCGCAGACTGACTATAAGCATCGACATGACCAAGTTGCCTCTATTATACACCAACACTTAGCATTCAAATATAAACTCTTATGTGAGATGAAACCATACTATAAATATAAACCCGAAATAACACTAGAAAATAGGAATCAGAAAATCTATTGGGATAGGACTATAATAACTGACAAAACTATACATTTCAATAGACCAGATATAACCCTTCACGACAAAACCAACAAAACACTTTACCTAATAGATTATAGCTATCCCAAACTCACACAACATTCAAACTACAATATCTGAAAAGCTTAGTAAATATCAAGACCTCGCCATAGAAATAAAAACCCAGTGGGAAGCACAACCCGTCCACATCGTCCCTATAGTGCTCTCTTCCACTGGTATCGTACCGAAATCTCTTATGCAAAGCTTAAACACTTTACACATTTCGCCCCACACACTTCACCTGCTCCAAAAAGCCACAATCCTGAACACGTGTCGCATCACCCGGAAATTCTTAACTTCTTCTACAATATCATCAACATTCTCCATTTAAACTTCCCCCTACAAACTTGGCTACGGCCCGTGGGTAGGGTTTTTGTATTCTCTTACGAGAGAAGAAAATTAAAGAACAAGAAATAATAATAATAATAATAATAATAAATATATCTGGACATTAACACACAGCACCATCTAGTGCCACACTAAGCAACGAGGCTTGTGTCGTGGACACCAGATAGTTGATATACTACATATATACTTTTTTTTGTTTGTAAATACATACTTATTATACATATACACATCTATGACTCGGAAACAAATGTCCATGCTCATCACACAAACATTTGCTCCAACTGGGATTCGAACCCGGGACCCGAAGAACGT
This sequence comes from Xestia sexstrigata, assembly GCA_941918905.2. NCBI lineage: Eukaryota > Metazoa > Arthropoda > Insecta > Lepidoptera > Noctuidae > Xestia > Xestia sexstrigata. The sequence goes on along the minus strand of OW799203.2, from coordinate 172,383 downwards.
AAGGCAGCCTCACCTCACATAAGTATAATAATTGAATCTCCTAATTTTAAGATAAAGTCATACGAGTATGTCCTAAGTATTGTATTAATAATGTGTATTATTCCGAATGTTCATTTATAAATTGATGTTCCTAAAACATTTGCTAAAAGTTAGGTTTTAGTGAGAGAAACGAATTCCTGTAAATCCGACTCGCCGGCCAGCCGAAGCTGCGGTGGTGAGCGTCAAACACGTCTGCGACAATAAGCTCGCGTGGGGCCGCCGCCGGAGCCGTGACAAAAACCATGCCTGCTGCATGTTGCTTGCATGCTGCATGGTTGCTTGCATACTGTATGCGTGCTTGCATGCTGAATGCTTGGTTCATGGTTGCTGTATGCTAGCTGCATGCATGGTGTATGTTTGTTTGCATGCTTATTACAGGGAAATAAAATCCACATTATGTTCATAGTCAACTGTTTTATAATGATTAACGCTTTGATTGTTTGATTTTCTGCCTTTTAGTGACTATCGATATGAAATGTATGCCAAAAGAAGATTCTAACTGTGAACTTTCAGCGATAATTATGATGATTCTACTTTTTAATTCTTACAAAGCAAAAATGTTTGAATCGTGGGCTCACCCACCAAGAGAGATGAGAACACTTTGGACATACTTGTACAACACTACATTTGTAAAGATATAAACTCATTTTCGTGAAGAATCCATGGGGTATTTTTGCTGTAAATATTTTTCTCCTACCATAAATAAGTTATAATCCTGCAAAGTAATGCTGTTTTGACATTGTAGTTTTTGTTGTTTTACATCTTATACTAGTTTTAATTCCTTGAGAAGCTCGTGGCAAAATAATAACAGCCTCGGAAAACACGTTATGCATTTGGTCCTTATTTGTCCTTATTTGTTGGCTGTTATTTGTAGATCTTTGACAGTCGTTACAGGTAGTCAGTGGCCCAAAAAGTCTGACAACCAGTCTTACCAAGCGGGTACCGTATTATCCCGTATTAACTGGGTTGTGGAGGTCAGATAGGCAGTCAGTCCATGTAAAATACTGGTATTCAGCTGCATCCGGTTAGACTGGAAGTCGACCCCGTAGACCATAGTTGGGAAAAGGCTAGGCAGATGATGAGTAGTTTTAATTCCAGGTGCAAAAATACATAATATTGCGATTGAGCGGAATAAAAGCTCCAAGGTTTACAAGAGATTGACCGGTCCCATGCGATTCGCATCCAGCGGATTCCCGGTCCAACTAGTGGGAGGCCTTCCAACGCAACATCTTCCGGTTCGCGGTCGCCACTCCAGAACTTTTCGGCCCCATCGGCCATCCGTTCTGCGAACAATGTGCCCTGCCCACTGCCACTTAAGTTTGGAAATTCTTCGTGCTACGTCAGTAACCTTGGTTCTCTTGCGGATGTCTTCATTTCTGATTCGATCGCGCAAGGAAACTCCGAGCATAGTCCTCTCCATAGCCCTTTGGGTGACTTTAAGCCTTCTGATGAGGCCCGTTGTGAGCGAACACGTGTCGGTCCCGTATGTAATCACTGGCAACACACACTGGTCATAGACTTTCGTCTTGAGACACTGTGGTAACTTGGACGAGAAAATACCGCGCAACTTCCCGAACGCTGCCCAGCCGAGTCGGATTCGACGATTGACCTCTTTCTCGAAGAGGATGAATGTTTGTATGGAAAGCGCCATGCATAATGAGCGCTGCGTCGCCGCCGCGCGGGGGCGTGGAGTGACGCGGCGCGGCGTAGCTGGGGAAATATGCCTAAGTCTGTAAATGTGTCAAACCCAGAGTACACTGTAACTGTATATATGTCAAACCGAACAGGCAGACACGCGAGGGCAGACGACTATGCGAGACTTCTGCAAATATTTATGTTTTCCCTGCAAATTGATTACATTCAAGTTGTTTACTTACACATTTTTTTGTTTTACTTACTTACTTACTTATTCTTCGTGAAATAAAAAAAAACGGTTAGGTTATTAAATATTTTTTCTTTAATTTAGAATTAGATTAGATTAGAACTATTTTAGATTAGTTTAGAATTAGATTTTTGTTCAGAACCATACGTAAAATAGGTACCGTCAAATGTGGCTGATTGACCACTTTGTTTTAATTTTTCTTATCTAACTTCTCTATGTTAAACTTTTATTTACATTTGTATATTGTATAACGGGCTGGTGTCCGCAACTCCACGTCAAAGCGCGTATTTTGCGTATGGGCGTATCCACCACGCGGGCCCAATGCGGATTGGTAGATGTCACATGTCTTCGAATTTTTGGTTCTAGGACATGCTGGTTTCCTCACGATGTTTTCCTTCACCGTTTTGAGAGCAGTGGTGATGAAATAAATTGCACAAAGTAATGGGCCTGTCTGGGTTCGAACCCACCACTTACTGTTCGTAAGCCGGGGCCGCCACCACTGGGCCACCGCTGCTCTCTTTTTTTTTTTTATTTTTTTTTTTTTATTTACATTTAATGATTTGTTCCTGGCATGAATGATTTCATCATTCACTTGTATTATGTATTTCTTTAAAATATATTGAACCTGACATTTTATACAAATAAACGTATTACAGGTCAAGTTGACACTATTGTGGTATCTTGACCTAGCACACCAGTTTTCATAGTTATGCCATTCTTTTTTAAGTCTTGTGACTTTTTTTCGACAATCACACTTTGATACGTCATATTGCGAGAACCAACAGTGCTACTGCTTTAAAATTTTAAAATATGTTTCCAGTGAATATTATAAAAACCTAGCAACATCGATACGATAGGTCAATTTGCTTTCAAATCTACGAAATTTGATATTTTGTTGTAATACGGAACGTATGGTCAAGTTGACAAGCAAAGGTCAAGTAGCCACATTTGACCGGTACTATTGTTTTTGTTAATTTTGCAGTTGGTTTGATCGTCCATACAATGATACACTATATAGCATTACAGCCACTCTCAATAACTACAACAATTAAACAGCTGTGTACGTTCTTTTGTCGCTTTATTACGTCTTTCGTCTTTATTTTGTCGTTTAATTGTTTTTTCAATTCAATTTATTATGTATTTGCATTAGTTAATCTGGTCTATTCAATGTAATATATCTTATCAAGTTATTTTAATTCGTATTCATCTGGACTACCTACATACATTGCTACTAACTTAGTCTTCAGATATTTAATATGATAATAACAAAGTATGGACATTACCCAGTCTGAAATAATTTTTATTTATTTTATTACCCTAGCAAACTCGACTATCGGCATCATAGGAGTACATACCGAACTTTCTAAGAAACCCATTCTTTTGTTTACAAATTGCAATTGCCTGCGCGTATAGACTGTTGTTAGTAGGAGTCATACGTTATCTATACGTTATCATATTCTTAGTTGCTCACAAACTTTCAAACTGTACAGATTTTTCTTCTCTCCATTTAACGAAAACTCAATAACGTCATAAAATGCGCAGTCCCTTCAATGTATAGGTGTTTTGTTAATTTGTTTTCATAAAAATACTTTTTAAATCAAGAGATTAACGTTTTGATTTGTGTACGTTAAGTAGAAGTTTTTTTGTTTGTATAATTACATTGTTTTTATGCTAATAAATATGCCTGGAAAACACAAATATGACTCAAAGGCAAAAAGATGCGCGTCGGATTTTAGATGCCGAGTGTCACACAGCCTAGAGAGCTGCTGAGACCTTGGAGCAAAGTCAAGCACGGCAACGATTAGATGCCGAACTTCACGAATCTCCAAGGGCTGCTGAAACACTAGAGCAAACTCGACTACGTCGGCTTTTAGATGCTGAGCTTCATGCGTCATGACTGATGCTGAGTCCCATGAAGAATCGCAAAGAAGACCTGTTTTAAATGCGAACGGCAGTCACAAAGGAGAAGTGCATTTACACGTAGTACATGAGAGGCATTTCAAGACGCTGCTTTTGGTTATGACCCTTTGAGCGATTTTATTAATCATCGATTAATTCTTATATGGCGGATGGATAAAAAAAGCGCACACATTTATTTGAGTGTTTAAAAAAATTAAAAATGCTGCCGAAAGTCACTATTCCACGCGGACGCAGTCGCGGGCACAGCTAGTGTGATATGAAGTTCGGATAAGCTACGATTCGGACAAATGATGATTCGAACAAAAAAAATATGAGTTAGGTAACACGATACAGGACCCTTTATAATATTATGAGTAATAAGTATAGACAAAGTTACCTGGCTTATAAAATAATACTTACAAGTCAAAACGCAGATCGAAATGTATAAAAAAGTTACGGACAGGCCCCTGCAGCTACAGCGGTAAGGTTTCGTGCGCTTACTGTCTTGTCTAAGGCATACAGACCTACATGCTCCTGACGACTTATTTATATAATTATAAGGACAACCAGGATCACTCGTGCAGATTTCAAATATACTCGTATATACACATTGTCTGAAGCTTAAAACAAGTACCTACCTATTTTACTGGTAAGAATCTAGAGTGCCTGGACAAAAAAGGATTACAGATTTGAGAAATCCTTGAGACTCTTTGTAAAAATGGCAGCACTCTGTCAATCACGTTCACTGTACACCACGACGCCGATTTATCACATCACATCACATCACAATCCCAAGAGGCGCGACGCCGCGTGTAGCTCAGCGTGTGCGCGAACGCGCACTAGCTCAGTGCATGCAGCAGCACAAGACCAACGGCGGCGGCGCGCGCGGTCGCGGGCACGTGCGCGTGCGACGATAGCGCGCTGGCGTGGCACGCCGCCTCATCCGCCTCCAGCGCCAGCAGCGCCAGCGCACCCCCCACGCCGCGGCACGAGCTGTGCCGCGCCGCGTTGCGCGCCGCCGCCGACCAGCCGCCCACCTCCGCCGTCCAGCGCCGCAGCCACGCGCCCGCCCACGACGCCGAGCAACCGCAGGGCAGCGGGTTACCCGCCACCACCAGCCCGCCTGCAATGACACGGGTCTATAGTAACACTACACCACACAACACAGCGCTTCAAAAGACCAGTACTTACCAGAGAGCATCTTAGTTGCCAGACGGTTCCAGCCGGTGAAGTTGGGGTAGAGCGTGGAGGGACCGAAGCTGACGAGCTGGTTGTCGGAGAGGTCGAGCGCGAGGTGCGGCACGCGCGCCAGCGGCCGCAGCAGCCCGGCGGGCAGTGAACGCACGCCCGTGCCTGATACGCGAAGCGAGAGCGCGCGCTGGCGGCCCAACGCGGAGAACGCACCGGGCGCCACACGCCGCAGTGCGGCACCGCGCACCAACAGCTCGCGCAGCTTGGGCGCGTGCAGCCCGCTCAGCTGCGCGTCCAGCATGCTTTCCCGCACGAGCACGTCGAGCGTCTCCAGGCCGGGCGTGCATGCAGCTACATCGGCCAGCGATGCTTCCACTCGACCGTTAGACGCGAGTGACTCGAGACCCAGTGAACGTAGCGACACGAGCGGCCGAAATGCTCGGGGCTCTACGGCTTCCAGACGACGGAGGTGGTTCATACGCAGGTGCAGCAGACGGCTAAGGCCCTCGAAGGAGCTTTGACCGACGCGGACGATGGGGTTGTGCGAGACATCGAGCGAGGTTAGAAGCGGCGTTGCGGCCCACATCGCCGGCTGCAGTGACGTGAACCGGTTGCGCGCCACGTCCAGCACGCGTAGGTTGGACAACCACCGCACGTCGGACTCCCGGTACGACGCGATGTGGTTTCCACTCAGATCCAATTCGGTCAGGTTGGCGAGGGGCAAGTGCGGCACCGCCTTCAGGCCCGCGCCGGCCAGCGCCAGGCGGCGCAGGCGCGGCAGGTGGCGAAACAGCTCCTTGAAGTTGCACTTGATGAGGTTGTGCGACAGGTCGAGGCTCCGCAGCCGCGCCAGCCCGGCGAACGTGTTGTCGGGCAGCACGGTGAGCGCGTTGCGCGCCAGGTCTAGCTCGTGTAGGAAGGCGGTGGCGTGGAACATGGCGGCGTCCAAATGCTCCAGACGGTTGCGCGCCAACTCCAGGCGGCGCAGAGTGAAGCCTACGGCCGCCAACGCGCTGCCCGGGAACACGGCGAGGTGGTTTGCGCGCAGATCCAGGTGCTCCAGCACCGTGTGGCGGAAGGCATCGCGAGGAAGGGCGCGCAGCTCGTTGCTGGCCAGGCGCAGCTGGCGCAGTCGCCGCGCGCCACTGAACTGCTCTGCCGCCAGCTGCGTCAGGTGGTTGTGCGACAAGTCGAGGACCTGCAGCGCCGACACCTCACCGAATGCTCTTCGCTTCACCGAACTGATGTTGTTGTGATGCAAAATTAATATCTCAAGTTGCGGTAGTGTTCCGAAAGCAAAGTTATCAATGTGCGTCAGATGGTTATGTGTCAACACGATTTGACGAAGTGACGGTCCCAGACAGTCGAAGAAAGCTTTCGACAAACTTTCGAGTAAATTATGTGACAGGTCCAGGATATTTATAAGGATGGGCGAGCCGCCGCCGACGAGTGACGATATTCTGTTATAACTGACGTTCAGTGACAAATTGGTGTCTTCACTGGATACGTTTTCGAAATGTTCCGTAGAGAACTCGACTAGGTGGTTGTGTCGCAAGTCCAGTACTTGCAACTTGGGCAGTCGACTGAAGGCTCGCTCCGCGATAAAATCGACAGTGTTCCCCGCCAAGTTTAGATAAACCAAATTCCGTAAATTTGCAAAACTGTATTCACTGACATTGTGCACACGATTGTATGATAAATCGACGCTTTGCAACTCTTTTAAATTTGCAAGACAAACACTGTTTATTGTACTTATGTAATTGTACGACAGCCTCAGTTCTTTGAGTCTACACGAAGTGTTCGTTCCGGACATTGCACTTGGAAATTCAATTATTTTATTAAAGTCTAAATTGAGATATTCCAGCAACGGAAAATTTTGTAAATTCTCACTAGAGACATAATGAATGTTATTGTTATCTAAACTGAGCCAGGACAGCGACTGGCTCAGCGCGGCGAGCGGGAACTCTCCGCTGAACAGCGTGGACGAGAGTTCCAGCACCTGCAGCGCTGCCAAGCTCGCGAAAGCGGTGGCGTGCATATGCTCCAGTTCGTTGAAGCTCAATAACAACTCGCGCAGCGGCAGCGTGGCGGGGAACGCATCGCCCGCTAACTGCGTCAGGCGATTGCCCTTCAGGCTGAGCGTGGCCAGCGCCTCCGACCACGCGCCGAATGACTCGGCGCTCACCCACGCGATCTGGTTGTAGCCCAGGTCCAGGTAGGCGAGCGTGGCCGGTGCCAGGCCGCGCAGCGCCACCGGCAGCACTGGGAGGAAGTTGCCGGCCAGTGACAGCGAGTGCAGGTGCGGTGGCAGTGCCTCGAGCTCGCGCAGTCGGTTGTACGCCAGCGACAATTGGCGCAGGCGATTGAGCTGCGCAGCGCTGGCCGGCAATGCCACCAGCTCGTTGTGGTCCAGGTCTAGCCACTCCAGGTCCCGCCGCAGCGCGTGCACCGTCGCGTCCGACACGTGGCGTACTCTGTTGTACGCCAGCGACAACTTCTCGAGCCGCGCGCTGTCCAGCACGAATGACGGAACTGACGTGAACTCATTAAAGTCTAGCACCAACTGCTTCAGTTGCAACCTTTGCTGAAACTCGAACAGATCGTCCAGCTCGTTGTGGCTGAGGTCCAAGGAATCAATTTTAGAGTGTTCATTGCGGCAGGTGCGGTTGTGTGTCGGTTGCAGCATATTGTTCCTGAGGTGTAGGTGGCGCAGGCGTGGCAAGTGCGCCAACGCCGCGCACGGCAGCTGCAGCAGAAGGTTGTCGGACAGGCGCAGCAGCGCCAGCGCCGGTGGCAGCGCGCCCGCCGCCATTGCGTGCAGGCGGTTGCCGTCCAGGTCGAGCTGCGCCAGCGCCCGCAGCGACGACAGCGCGCCCTCGCCCAGCACGCACAAGTGGTTGTTACTCAGAGACAGGCTGCTGAGCGAGTCCGCCAGGAAGCCCCAGTCCATGTACGGCTGCAGGTCACTGATGTAGTTGCTGAAACAGTGTCAACAGATTATTAATAATGAAGCGGCGAAACTAAATTAATCTTTGTTACTCACTTACTTTTGCAGATTCAGCCAATTTAAGACTTTCAGCTCACGGAGAGATTCCAAAGGTACTTCAGTGAACTCGTTATACCCTAGATCCAGAGACGCTAGCGTCGATACCATGGACCTGCAAAGAAACGGCGCGTTGATAACGAGCAGGCGTGTGTGTGGTGGTGAGGACAGGTGAGGTACGCACGTGAGCGCGCGCGGCTCCAGGTGGTGCAGGCGCGATGCCACCAGCACCAGCGTGCGTAGCGCGCGGCCGTCCAGTGCGGCCTCGGCCAGCGCGCCCAGCGCCGCTCCCGCCAGCGACACGTGTGCCACGCCCGGTGCCACCTCGGGGAAGCGGTGGAAGGGCACACCGCCGCACGCCTGCTGGTCGCTGCGGCGCGCGCATGCCGGCGCCTGCGCGCGCGCGTTCCACACTATCACCGCCAACAGCGCCACCCCCATGCGCAGCAGCCGCATCGCAGTCGCACCGCTCACATGCTACGCCGGTTAACAAAAAGTTATAATTTATGATCCATGTTCAACCGTGAACATACCATAGTTACACGCGCCAACAACAGTATCACAGCGTCAGCATTAAGAGCGATATACTACTCTGTCAAGAAAATACCGGGAAAAGATCAATAAAACACAAAATATTAGTTATTCATCCAAATTTATTTTATCACCTTCAAAGTATGCTCCTTCAGAAACGACACACTTACGCCAACTAATAATCCAATCATAAAAATATTTTTTAAATGCTTATTCCAGAATTGAGTTCAGTTCTCGCCGCGAATTTTCCTTTATGTCTTCTACTGAATGAAAACGGGTGCCACAAAGTGGTAGTTTGAGTTTAGGAAAAATAAAGAAGTTGGCTGGAGCCATATCTGGTGAATAAGGTGGTTGCTCGATGGTATTTGTTGAGTTTTGCCAAAAAATCGTTCACAATTGTGCGAAGGCGCATTATCGTGGTGCAAAATCCAAGAATTTTCTTTCCACAAATCTGGCTTTTTTCATCTAATTTGCTCTCTTAAACGCCGCATAACGCCCGATTAATATTCTTTATTTACCGTTTGACCTTCCGGCAAGATTGTCAGTCACTATTTCCTTCACTTTTGCGATGTTAACTTCAGTTGCAGACGTTGATGGCCTACCAGAGCGAGGCAAATCTTCTATCACACCTCGACCGCTTTTGAACGCTTTGTACCACTCATAAGCGCGTGTTTTTGATAAAGTCGATTCACCGTAAGACTTCTGTAACATTTTCAGTGACTCCGAACACCAAATTCCATTGGCGATGCAAAATTTAGGACAAACTCTTTGTTCGATGTTTTTGTCCATTATGAAATTCGCAATACACACTAGATATGATATAATTAAAAACAGCACTGTATTTAATCTAATTAACAGATGTAACTCAAACTCCGCGCCAAAATGGAAAACAGTTGTGCTAATCTAACAACAACAAAAAAAACTAAAAAAAAATTGGAACCATAAACAAATCATCCATTCCCGATACTTTTTTGACTGAATGTATATACGTTCCACGCGCCGGCAACACCAGCACACTGTCAGCGCTAAGAGGTGGCCTACTGAGATCTTCGCTTCATCGGCTCGATACACACACGACACACATGTAAATAGGTTTCAATGTGTATTTACCACAAAAATAGTGCATTTATTAAATTCATTATTGTAATAAGTTAGTCATCAAGCTGGAGTCGAGTGTGATTTTTCTCCTATACCTCCTCTCACTGTGGCCAAGACACCTTTAGCCATCACCGGTCCGATGAGTCTGTAGGATCGGCAGTGAGAAAACCATTCTCTGTGTACATTGCACGGCGTACACAAAACCCTCTTCCTACCTACAAATTCCGACTGTTACCGTAGGTCTCCTCGTAACAGACTTCTCTCTCGTATAACCAACGTAACCTACGTTTGGTGTGGTTCGTATGGTAGGCTAGGGCGTTAGGATAACTTTTACCAGGTAGTAGGTAGGTAGGTAGGTAATTACTATAGAGCTAGGATAACTAGGGTGCTAGGTACGTAGTTACTGTAGGGCTAGTTTTGGCGTCAGTTGGGCTTTAGGTACTGATCCAGGCTCAATTCTCTCAAACGTAGTCACATCGTACGCACTTGGAATGACGGCCGTACTAAGCTGTTTGTCCCGGTGTGTACAGCACTCACGCCGCTCACTTGCTACGCCGGTTAACAAAAAGTTTTATTAGGTCCCATAAACGCCAAACTTGGTTCCCTATCCATTTGCATAAAATTTTAAGACCTAATATAACTTGGCATACTTGTGTTACTCCTAATTATATTTTCGCATAACATTATTTACGCTTAACAGCTTATGCATAATTTTTTTAAGAATAATTTCTCTAATCTTAATAATGATTAAGCATAACATTCTTAGGCATAAATTTATTTACGCATAATGATATTAAAACATACTTTTAAAGGCATTACAAAGAAGCATAATAATTAACTCCTAAAATGTTAGAAATACCCTAATTCGATATACCCATTTATTTTGACGATTGTAAAAAAACCATATCTCTTAAAGCAGGAAATACATAACATATTTGTATTGAACATAATTGATTGTGAATATTATGTGAGTTTTTTTCCTGTAAAAATCTTGCAAACAATCATACACCATGCATGCAGCATGCAAACATGTAAACAAGCATACATCATGCATGCAGCAAGCATGCAGCATGCAAACATGTAAACAAGCATAGACCATGCATGCAGCAAGCATGTAGCATGCAAGCAAACATGCAGTATGCAACATGCAGCAGGCATGGTTTCGGTCACAGCTGCGGCGCTGCGGGGCTCCGGCGGTCCCACGCGAGCTTATCGTCACAGAAGTGTTTTACGCTCACCACCGCAGCTTCGGCTTGCTGGCGGCAAATCGCCGGCCAGTCTCAGCTGCGGCGGCGAACGTTAAAACCACCTGCTCCTCAGCTTGCGGGTCGCCTCGCCCCTCCGCGCCTACGCGGGCTTAGATTACACTCTAGGGGTAGGGCAGACAAGACAACGTGGAGTCGGTGTTGCAGCGATCCGTTTCTGTCACTAACTTTTGTAGCACAACTTAATGAATGTTTAGTTCAAAATAATTACGTAAAATAACTCAAATTTGATTCCGTTATTTCTATTAATTTTATGCCTAAATACTATTATGCTAATAGTCATTATCCCTAGTAACATTATGTGAATTCAATTTATGCCAAAACAAATTAGCCTTCAAGATGATTATGCCAACATAAATGTATGCCAAAAAAAAATGGCAAAGTATCATTAGGGCAAAACAGTTATGCCAAAGTATATTAGGAAAAAGAACATTATGCAAAAAGAAGGGATCCCGCCAAACTTACGAGTAAGAACGATTAGTAATTATAATTTTCCGCGAACAAACTTAAAAATACATAAATATAATATATATAAGACAAATTTTCAATTATTTTAGGAATTACAATTAAACCATTTGTGTTGCTCTGAAAAAACAAAGTTTATTTTAGAATTTCTTATAAAATCTTAATCTGTTTTACACATAAACTACGATATAATTATCTTACCTGAAAAAACAAAGAAACGACAATTAAAGTTATTATTTAAATTGTAAATTCCCTATTTAATGTTTAAAACAATCCAATGTGGGTTTCAATATATTTTCCTCAAAACCGTTTATTTTTGACAGCTCTCTGGTCTTGTTGTATTTTACCATAGAGTATGCTCTACAGATAAAAATAACTAAGAAGATAACATTCTTTACATCTCCCCCCCCCCCAAAAAAAAAAACTTTTTTACAAAAAGTTTCAACTAAGTACTTACTTTAACAAAATTTAGTCTAATTATACAATATTTAACTTAAAAACTAATTATACAATAATTATAAACTACTTACCTAATTCTAATTAAACTAAATTTTACAACATTTTTAATATTAAATTATTTTTCTCGTCTTATTTCTGCTTTTATTTAGGTATGGGTATAAGTTTTGTTGTATGAAAGAGATTAGACTCTGGTTTTTTATGACCTGTATCAATTTTATATATATTGAATTTGATATTTTTTCAATAATTTTAAATGGACCAATTCTTAGTTCATCTAATTTATGCCTATTTAGTTTGTTACCATTCTCTACATAAACCATATCTCCCGTATTAAATTCAAACTGTGTCCTGTTTTTATCAAATATTTGTTTATTGTAGTTATGTGATTTAATTGATTTTTCAAATGCCATTTTTTTATCTCTATTCCATTCATCTTCTGTTTTGTCTTTTTTTAATTCACTTGGCAATAAGGAAACATCTGTGCCATGTAATAGGTATTTTGGTGCAAAGCCAGTAACTGTATGCTCAGTATTATTATACACACATCAACACGGTCTAGGGATATTTTTAAAAAAGCTAATTACTATCAATGTGTTAATTATTTATATGACATGTATATATTTAAAAGATACGTTATTTAATATTCTACCATTTTTTAATAATGGTTAAGGTATAGATTAAAATTTCAGGATTTTATGGAAAAAAAATGAAGCATAGACGGAAACCGTATATGAATGAACTTTTAATTTGTGAGTAAAAACTGAAAAAAATAGAAAAATCATTTAATTTGTGTTTATAAACTTGAAGTTAGTAGTCTGAGAAAGCGCCCATGATGTTCATAACACATCGGCAACGATTCGGCATGCTCAGAACAAGGTTGTCAATGTCTTGCTGCGGAATATTGTCCCATGTCCTTCTGAGGTGCGCAAAAAGTTGATCTTCTGTAGCCAGATTTTCAGGAACTTCCTTCAGAGCTCTTCTTTGCAGCATATCCCACGCATGCTCAATGGGATTTAGATCTGGCGATTGAGCAGGCCAGTCTAAGGCCCTAACATTATGTGTATGTAACCAAGCTGCTACCGTTCTCGCCGTGTGTGCCCGGGCATTGTCGTGCATGAGCAGGAAATCTTGCCCCATTTGTGTTCTGTGGGGCAAGATTACGGGCCCCAGCACCTGTTGGACGTATCGTTCTGCCGTCATATTGCCCCGCACCCAAACGAGATCCGTCCGTCCTCCAAGACGAATTCCTGCCCAAACCATAATTGTTCCTCCTTGGTATGGGTGAACTTCCTGAGGGTTCTGGAGACGGCTCCATCGTCCAGGAACTCGCCAAACACGCGTCCTTCGTGAATCTGGATGGAAGCCGAACCTGGATTCATCCGTGAACAGCACATTGGACCATTGGTCACGGCCCCAGTCCACGTGGTTCCGAACCCGTTCTAATCGTCGTCCACGATTGCCTCTCCGTAAAGGTGGGACCCGAAGTGGTCTACGAGAGCGTAGATTGCTTTCATGCAGTCGCCTTCTTACAGTTTGGTCACTCACAAGCACTTGGTGTTCCACTCGCAGCCTTTGGACCAATTGAGTCGCCGTTGCATTTGGTTGTGCTCGCGCAGTAATTTGCAAAAATCGGTCTTGTCTGGGGGTAGTGATGCGACTTGGCCCCCGGTGCCTCTCCGCTACTTCACCTGTGGCACGATAGCGTGTCCACAATCTTGAAATTACATTTTGATGGGTCCCTATGGCCTCAGCAACATTACGCTGAACAGATCCAGCTTCCAGCATTCCCACAGCTCGTAACATCTCCGCCCTCGTCAAATGTCGGCGTTGCATGGCTACAATACCTCAATTTTAACTTTATCTTTCGTTTTAAAATCAAAAAAAACTGTAACTAAACGTAATTCGTATTGTTTTCTAAATTTCGCACAAATGAAAATTCCCTCTCCTATACATCAAGACATTTTTATGCCACCGAAACAAAAGAATTTTCAAAAATTTGAATTTGGAATTAGTCTGAGATAAATTACAAACAAATCGGTGTATAAAAGATTCCAATGCGGCCAGTACTTTTCGAGTTATTTAATTGAGTATGAAATATCCCTAGACCGTGTTGATGTGTGTATTTATTTACACAGTTATGTGCAATGGTTGTCCATGCTTTTTTATTATTACCCGTTTCGTTTATTCTACATCTGATTTTGTTTACAAGTGTTTGGTTAAGTCTCTCATTTAAGCCATTAGAAAATGGGGCATTTACTGCTGTAAAAATTATGGGTATTGATTTTTTTTCTAAAAATAATTTAAATTCTTTTGAGTTTATTCCCGGATACTGATCAGTGAGAATCATTCCAATCGTATAAGACTCTGTTACATTACTGATCAGTCTTACAAAATCGTTAGCACTTTGTGTTTTTGATGTAACAATATACGCATATCGTGTAAAATGGTCCACTAACAGATGTAAATATTTTTTTGTTGATCGTGAGCCTCCAAAACCACCAATGGTATCCATTGAGACTATTTCAAAAGGTTTTGTGGCAGGGCCTGAATGTGACATTAGACCATACTTATCTTGTCCTCTTGTTTTATTTTTTATACATATTTTACAATTTTTACAATGTTTTTTAATATTTGTTGTTAAATTATTTGCTGTAAACAATGGGCTAATTTTATTTAGCATTTGTTTTACGCCTAAATGATACATGTTTTCATGTACATGTTCAATAAGTTTTTTACTGTAATCTTCTGTTAAAATAATTTTTTCTCGTTTTCTAACCCTCTTGTAATAAACGTTATGTTTTGATATTAATTCCGTTTTTTTATTTTGTATGTCTACATTGTTTTCTTGATCTGTAATAATATCATTCAATTTTACCATGTTCACAATTTTTAATTGTTCATCTGTATCTTCACTTGAATCTAGTACTGGGTTCCTACTTAAGCTGTCTGCTTCAATATTTTCTTTACCCGGTGTATATTTAATTTTAAAATCGTATTGCGACAAATAATATGTTAAGTCTCCTAATTCGTCATCTGTCCTAGATTTAATATTTAAATTTTCTAGTGGTTTATGGTCACAATATACTGTAAATGATTTACCTATTAACCAGTATTGCCAGTATCTTATGGATTCTTTTATAGCTAAACATTCTAAATAAATCGCCTTCTTCTTCTTTTGTGCTTTATTTAATTTTTTTGAGAAGTATCCTACTGGCTTATCTATTCCATTAAGCTGTGTTTGTTTTAAAACTGCCCCAATACCTTCTAAAGATGCATCTGTGTATATTTTTATTGGCAAATTTTGATCAAATATTGCTAAGATTGGTTGTGAGCATAATATTTTTTTTATATTTTCAAAAGATGTTTGACACTCTGCAGACCAATCAAATTTTTGATTTTTCCGAAGTAAATTATGAAGTGGTTCTAAAATTACTGCACTTTTTGGCAAATAGTCATGATAGAAGTTTATCTTTCCCAAAAATTATCTAACATTTTTCTGAGTCTTTGGTATTGGAAAATCTTTAATTGATATTAAATTATCTCTTAATGGTTTTACTGTATTATTTTGTATTATATGACCAAGATATTTCACTTTATCTGAAGCAAAAGTACATTTAGTAAATTTTAGCCTAAATCCCTCTTTTTTTATGGCTTCTAACAATTGTGTTAGATGGTTTATGTGCTCAGAAAAACTCTTGGAAAATATGAGAATATCATCTATGTAATTTACTGCAAAATGATTTAGATTATACTTTCTTAAAATGTTACCTAGTATCCTTTGAAATATAGCTGGTGATGTCTTTAACCCAAATGGTAGACATGTCCACTGATAGTGACCGTCCTGTGTCACAAAGGCAGTTTTCTTCCTATCTTCAATTCTTAGCGGGATGGACCAAAAGGCTGAATTTATGTCCAGTGTTGTGAAATATGTTGAGTTTCTAGTTTTATTCACCAAGTCATCAATCAATGGAAATGGTTGTGCTTGTGGTACTATTATTTTATTTAATTCTCTGAAGTCTATACATAATCTTGACCTTCTGTTGTCTTCTTTTTTGAAAGCTAAAGTCACAGGTGCCGCAAATGGACTCTAAGATTCTTCAATAAGATTTCTATCAAGTAATTTTGTTATTTGTTCTTCTATTTCCTTTTTATCTTCAAATGAACATTTATATGGCCTTTTGCTGCAATATTTGTCAATGAGTAGATCAATCCGTGCTTCATATTCTCTGACCGTACCAATGTCATACTTATATTTTGCAAAGAGTGTGTTGTAAGTGTTTATCAGCTTATTTATTTCCGACTTTTGATAATTATTTAAATTACTCATACTTATTTTGAAGTTTTCTTCTTGTATGTGTTCATTAAAATTGATTAAACACGTTTTTTTTTTATTTTCTTCTTCCTTAGAAGTGATGTTTATATGATCATCCTTATTCATTTCAGGATCTTTTCTTTCTTCTATTTTTATTTCTTCTCTTCTCTGACTGATGTTCAAATTCTCATCTTGAGCGAGTCTAAATTGTTTTATGATATCCAGTCCAATCAGAAAGTCATATTTAAATTCATCTCCATCAATTATATAAACCTCAGCTTTTTCTTCTATATCCATTATTTTTATTTTAATGGTTGTCAAACCAACTGTCTTCATAACACCATTAATTGTTATTAAATTATCACTCAAGTTAATATCATACTTTCTTTCTTCTTTCAGTCTTATTAATTTGGAATTAATTATGGAAACATTTGAGCCTGAATCATAAATTCCTAATATTTCTATTTGTGAATTTAATAACAGTTTGACTTGTATTAATGGTGTCAATATTAGTTTTTTTTTATCATTATGATTTAGTTCTACATCAATCACCGAATTGTTTATGGTCTTACTGTTGTATCTTTTATGATTATATTATTCTGACTGTTTGAACCAGAACTTTTCCTCGGGATGGAATCGAATTCCTTTATTTATTTTTTCGCAAATTTTGCATGGTTTTATTTTGTCAGCTTTTTCTGTATTTTCGATGGTGTTTCGTTTTATTTTATTAAAATATTTATTGTTCGCTACATATTCATGTTTCCCGATTTCATTAAAAAGATTTGCAGTTGATCTTACTGATTCTTTATCAATTTTATTTAATAATTGACTTGGTAATCCCATTGCAATAAGATTTATCATTGTTTCAGTATCTATATGCTTGTTAACCTCTAATAACAGTTTTTCTTTTCTTGTAGCATACTCCAATAAAGACCCAGATTGAAATCTGAACGTAAACGCATATTTTACTTGTGACCAACCCTTATTTCCATATGTCTCACTAAAGTTAAATTTCCATAGTGCCCATTCTGAACTCACCGTTAATTTAATTAACATACTGGTATACCAATCTAGGCCGTGCTTTTCTAAGAGATGTTTCAGAACTTCGATTTTCTCTTCATCTTGTATTATCTCATTTCTTTCACATTCTTGCTCAAACTCAATGATCCATTGGTTTGCGTTTGTTGTTTTATTTGAGAATTTTTCTATCAAAAATCTTTCAGCAATCTTACCTATATTTTTCTTATCTGGCATGTTTGTGCTATTATGTGAAAGCATTGTCTCCCCTGTAGTTTCTTCCAAATACTGGTCACCGAATTGTAAGTTTTCGCCTTCATCTAAATATATTTTTTTCATTTCCTTACTGAGAGGGATCCAAATTGTGCGTGTTTGATGTCTTTTTTTTAGAGATTTTTTTATTTTCGTGTATACGTCTGTCGAGACTATGGTGGTGTGTGTACTTGCAAGTTGTAAATCATCGGGTACCTCAAAAAAACGTCCGTCTGTTGTCTCAATAGATGTTATGCAGATGACATTTGTTTTACCATCTGTCGCTCCCTTTACCACAAATTTGAACCGTAGTTTTTCCATGATATAACTGGAATTGTCGTTTTATAAGACAAATTTTCAATTATTTTAGGAATTACAATTAAACCATTAGTGTTGCTCTGAAAAAACAAAGTTTATTTTAGAATTTCTTATAAAATCTTAATCTGTTTTACACATAAACTACTATATAATTATCTTACCTGAAAAAACAAAGAAACGACAATTAAAGTTATTATTTAAATTGTAAATTCCCTCTTTAATGTTTAAAACAATCCAATGTGGGTTTCAATATATTTTCCTCAAAACCGTTTATTTTTGACAGCTCTCTGGTCTTGTTGTATTTTACCATAGAGTATGCTCTACAGATAAAAATAACTAAGAAGATAACATTCTTTACATATATATACCGTTTATTGGAGGTCGCATATTTATGTATGCACTGGCCTGTGAGAATAATCATATTTAACACATCATGTCTATCACTGATTTTAAATTAGCCTAATTACGGTTTGTGTATGTTCTAAAACATTGTAACCGGTGATTGTAACTTGCGTGTAAAAATATTGAACCACGAATGAATATTATAATCTACCACCCTACTGCTGATTTTATCATTTTTCCAATAGGTTATGGGCCCCGGACGACCCCGATGGCGCAGCGGTAGTGAGGCTGCCTTACGTTCTTAGGGTCCCGGGTTCGAATCCCGGTAGGAGCAAATGTTTGTGTGATGAGCATGGACATTTGTATCTGAGTCATGGATGTTTATATATGAATTACGTTAGCTGCAATCGGGGGATTGAAATGAAACCAAAGATGACTATTTAATCTATATTAGAGTAAAATAATTACATCAGCTATAGCCTAAGCTAGCCTAGCTCCTGTTCGAAGTGTGAATATGGAATGAAGTTCTTCTTGGATTCTCGTTGTTAACCTTAGGTACGTGCAATGAAGTGCTTGTCTTGGCGCGTTACTTCTACTTTTGTCAGCTGAAGTTGGCGTAAGTAGTATTAAGAAGCTGAAAAATTCGTCCGACTACCCAAACTGGAAATTCCTGGTGCGAAATTACTTGGAGAATAAAAACTGATGGGGAGTAATTTCTACAGATGTAGTAAATGCTGACGTAGACCGGCAGGCACGAACGACGATATGCTTGTTGTTAGGACCAGAGTGCTTTACCCACGTCTACAATGCGAAGACTGCAAAAGAAGCCTGGAATAACTTACGGAAAGCATATGAGGATAAACTTTCCATTACTGGACACCGATTTTTAAGTTCGTATTTTTTTGTAGATAGTACATATAAATAAAAAGCTTTTCGGATGCCCATGGTTTACGAGATTTAATTCTTTAAATTTTCTACACAGATTGGAAAATAGCCATGTTTTTTTTATTAAATGTTGGTTAAATTGTCATGTCACGTCTAGATATCACAGATACCACAGCTGGTTTGCTGTTAACGGTCTTAAACACTAATGTTATGCTTTATCGTTCCACTTCCAATAATAAGGATAGCATCAACTGCGTCATAAATAGAGAAACAGTGAACGTGGTCCAGGTGGTTAAGTTTCTAGGAGTTTATATCGATAGCCAGTTAAAGTGGAAACAAGAGCTAACACACCTGGAGAAAGCAATTAGTTCTGCCTGTTACGTATTAAGAAGTCTAAGAAACGAGGTAACCATAAAACATTTGAAAATGGTCTATTACGCATTAGTTGAGTCAAAACTGAGATACAGCATACTTTTTTGGGGAGGAAGTTATGATTACAATACTCAAAAAGCTTTTGTGATTCAGAAAAGAGCAGTCAGAACCATAGTTAGAATTCAACAGCAAGAATCATGCAAGCCTCATTTTAATGAGTTAAATATATTGACTGTCCCAAGTCAAAGTACATCACAATCAAAGTACATCTTTGAATATGAGACTGAAGATGAAAGGCAAAAAAGAGAGAGTACAAGAAGAAAGGATCTACAGATGAAGCAAGTCCCTCACCTGAATGTTGCAAAGCATAGCGCCTTCCACAAGTCTATACAAATGTTCAATAAACTGCCGACAGAAATAAAAAGTCAAGTATATACAAGTGGGTTTCAGAGTACGCTTAAGCGGTTCTTGTTAAACAAGTGTCTATATGCTATTGATGAATTATGAAATAATACAACATTCGAAAGTATAATTTTCTATAATGACATGAAATGGACATTTTTATTGTATTTTATGAATTGACACATGTGACATGACATTAATTTTATTTTTTTTATAATTCTTTTTTTTAATTATTATTCTTATTATTATTCCGATTTTATTTTAATTTAATTTGGTTAATTTGATTGTAATTATTTTAATATGAATTGCATGTATATTGTTTGATGTTTTGTTTGATGATCATAGATACATAATTTACAGAAATTCAGACACGATGTAAAAGTCGTTTTTGAATAAATGAATTGAATTGAATAAACTATATATATCGTCTAGATATTCTTGACCTATGAAACTGCCGTTTTTCATGAAATAAGTTAACGCCCTTTTTTCTCTAATTATTTTATTTTTATTAATCAAAGTAATTACCCAAGCAATCAATGCATTTTTGACAACGTAGTGGTAGCTTATTGATGCCCTTTTTGTAAAAGTCTGCTGGACGGGAGGCTACAAATTCTTCAAAGGCATTTTGAACTGCCTCTCGGTTATTGAATTTTTTCCCCGCCAAGAAGTTATACAAATTCTGAAAAAAGTAGAAGTCTGTAGGGGCAAGGTCTGGTGAGTACGGTGGATGACGGAGAACTTCCAACCCCAGCTTTTGTAACTTTGAGACCGTCTCATTACAGACTTGTCCAATACGATGCTATAATACATACAATATAGAAACATACAATAAAAACACATAAAATAGAAAAACACACAATTTAAAATAAGTAAGATTACAAGTAAAAATATTATTATTATAATTAAACACGACAATTCATAGTTGGACACCTTTTTCAATAATGATTTGTGCCCTCTGGATAAATCTCGGCAGGTTTTGCCCAAATATATCTTCCGATACCGTTATAATATTAATAATACGCGCAGCTCGCGACATAGGGGCAAACTTGAGTAGGTTAGTCCTAGCCGCTGGCACGTCTAACAGTGCGGGGCGACGGCGCGCTCCCACGCACCCATCTGGCGCGCGCAACCGCAGCGCAGCCAGCACCTCCGGGTGGTGCAGCAGCCCTAACAGTACGCTCGCCACGTACTTGACTAGCGCCACGTCCCTTCTTACTGCCAGCCTGGTGTACCCAACCATGCCCAGGACGAACAGACTTGGGTACATCAGAGGATAAAAGGGATAAACTACATATTGTTTGAGGTAGAGGAACCTACATAATTTATTCTGGATTTTTTCCAACATGAGGCTGTATTTTTTTTCATGTGGATTCCAAATAATTGCACTGGTTTCTATGTGACTTCTCACAAGTGCATTATATAAAACCTTAATTGCAGTAGTATCGGTAAAATCCTTACACTGTCTTATGATGAAGCCAAGAATTTGAAAGCCCTACCGCACACCTCCACTATGTGTTTGCGGAACGTCAGCTCAGATACCATCTGCACACCTAGATCTCGTACCTGCCTGACACGCGGTATTACTACACCGTCCATGTCGTAGTGATGCTGCAAAGGAGCCCGCGCGCGTGTGTAGCTCATTAGACAACACTTATTAACATTAAAATGCAGTTTGTTTAACTTACTCCACTGTACCACATTGTCGATATCAGACTGGAGCCGATTACAGTCAGCTGTCTCCTTCACATTTAGGTACAACTTCAAGTCATCTGCAAAAAGTAGACACTTTGCATCTTTCACGACTGTAGGAAGTTCATTAACAAATAATATGAATTCTAATGGCCCAATATTACTGCCCTGACTCACCCCGGAAAACGTGTAATAAGGACTCGATTCGTGTCCCGCATACCCGACGTACTGTCGGCGTTCGCGAAAAACTTAAGTAATTGCGGTGTAAATCCCATCGCAGAGAGTTTGCACAAAAGCACATCGTTATCCACGGTATCAAAAGCTTTCCGGAAGTCAAAATACGCCACATCTACCTGTCCCCCAGCGTCAATGGCAGGCGACAGGTAGTTAACCAATGATAGCAAGTTGCCTCCCGTACTGTGACCCGGTCGAAAGCCGTGTTGAGCGTCAGAGAGTTGTGAGCTCACTTGTGTATAAATACTTTTGTGCAACACTGATTCAAATACCTTCGCGAACGCAGACAGTACCGCCACCGGTCGGTATCCACTCACGTCGGTGCCCACTCCCCCTTTAGGGACTGGGATAACGCGTGTGAGTTTCCACCGGTCCGGGTAGTGTCCCTCCCGCAAACACAAGCTAAAAATGTGCAATAAGGGCGCTTCAAAAACCATGCGACGATCTTTTACAATGTAAGGTGGTATGCCGTCCGGACCCACTGAGCGTTTGGGCTTGAGACGCAGGAGCGCCGCTCGCAGGTCTCGCGCGCATAGCCCGTCCACATGCACGCGTGTCGCCCCCGCTGCGCCGCCACCCGCGCGCTCCGCGGCTACCGAGTCTAGCGCCGGCCGCTTCTCGCTGTACACCGAGTGAAAATACGCTGCAAAACATTCCGCACACTCCTCCTCCTTAAGCAATAAGCCGTCCTTAGACACCTTGGGCTTATTGCGCCGAGATTGCTTAGCCCTAATAGAGTTCCAGAACGATTTTGGATCTACTTGCAGGTTCTTCTGGAGCCTGGTTTGGTACACCTTATAGTTTGACGCTATTTTTAATTTGACCCTAGTACGTAAACAAGAAAACATTTCATAATCATTCAGGGAACCAGTAGATTTATACAATTTGTGATAACGCCATTTTTTTTTATGTCTGTTATCAAATCAGAAGTGTACTATTCTGGATAGCAAAACCTAGACGTATGCTTATTTGCTAGAACGTTTTTCTCAGGAACACAACCGTTAATAATCTCATTCACAGTTTTATAAAAATAATCTAAAGCCGCCTCAGAAATGAATATTAAACAACGGTTCCCAATTTACCAACTTAATAGAATTATACAAACCTAGAAAGTCAGCTTTATTAAAGTTCCACCTTCGTCTATTGAGTGACGAAACACCTTTTTTCTGAGAAGGTGGAGGGTTACCCTCTGCCTCCCGATGACAAAGCTTCGCGTTTATGACCAGTGGCGGATGTTGTGTATCAACATTAACTAAATATTCCTCAGAACGTTGAACCCCTACACCACTCAACTCAAACGTTGACAATACTAAATCTAAGGCACGATTATTAATATTAACAACGTCATTTACCTGTCGAAATCCACCTTAGGCAATAAAATACTCCAAATAACTTTGAATTTCTATAGTCGTAGAAGGCATGTTAAAATCACCCAACACTAAAACTTTGTCGTATTTATCACAAACATTCTCTAATATATGAAATAGATTCATATATTCATTAGCATCACATTTTGGCGGAATGTAAACAACACTACAGAAAAACAAAAAATGATTTTGTTTGTGTACCGTCGCGCACACAATCTCAAATAAGGCACTGTCCACATTGACAATAGAAACGCGATTCAAACTTAAACGCGGTGAGGCCGCCAAAAACCCTCCTCCTTGTTTACGTCCGTCTGTTCGATCACATCGTAACATGATGTATTCAATTGGGATTAGTTCTCCGTCATGAATCCCTTCATTTAGACCAGACTCCGTAATTGCAAAGAGATCATACGTCGATGCCAATAGATTATTATAAAATGTAGTTGTTTTCGTGCGTAATCCTCGAACATTCTGATAATACACTTGGACACTCTTATAGCTGACTTTGGTTGCCTTTTGCTGAATTTCGGGAGTTACGAAACCACACCCATTGATTAAATTGCGCATTTAATGGCCAACTGTCCACGTTATTAACCCTTTCAAAAAGGGATTCTGGAACTCCAACCATAAATGACGCATAATCTCTTGCAGTCTTAGGAATAATTTTCTCGACTTTAATGTCTGCAGATCTACATATTTCCGTCACATGTTCACTAATCGCCTTCTCTGTTGTGTCAGGATGTAGTGACCACACATGCAAAAACTTCTTCCTCTGAATAGCTTGGAGCGCAACAATTTGAGTGTTTCCTCCTTTTTGTATAGTATTGGCAATAGTTTTGGTAATAGTATTTGGTCGTTTTTTATTACCACCTACTACTTTCCATTCTTCGGAAGCAGCGTTGGATGTGCGAGCTTCTCCATCATTATGTTCAGTTCTTCACAGTACACATCTGCAGTAATGCTCATCCCGTTTGGTAAGAAGCTGTGTTGAATGACACCGGCGCTAGACCACCAAACAGTGACCATTACTTTTTTAGGGGTCAGTTTTCGTTTGGGGCATTGTTTAGGTGCTGAACCAGGATCTAACCAACTTGCTGAGCGCTTGTGATTGTCGAACAGAATTCATTCGTTTCGTCGTAAGTAACAATGCGATTCAATATGCCTTCGTTTGTGTGCCTGTTGAGCAGCGCAAGGCTCGACTCGACGCGTAATTATAATAAATAAATCGCTTTTTTACCTTGCCAATCCGACGCAAATGGACTAATATTATTTTGATGCTAACATCGAAAGCTGCTGCTAATTCAGCTGTAGATTGAGAATCATCAGCTTCCACAATCGCCTTTAATTCGTCATTGTCGATTAGTTTTCGGTCGACCACGGGGTTCATTTCTTAGGTCAAAAATTCCAGAACGGAAGCGGGCAAACCAATAACGGGTGGTGAGATCGTTAGTAGTGTTCGCTCCGTATACGTCGTTGATGTTGCGTGCCGCTTCTCCCGCTTTGCTGCCACGACGGTACTCACACTCACTCCAAATTCACTCGAATTTTTAACGTACCCATGATGACGAAAAACGTACAAATGCGATGAAAACAGAACGCTTACCAATAAACAAATGACTAATTTTCAAGAAAGAAATCCATATTTTAAAAATAAAAATGATTTGAACTTAGAACTCTTAGCGAAAAAAGAAAAAAATGGACTTGAAATAGCCAGTACGGCAGAACGTCAATTTCATAGGTAAAGACCTATTATATAGATATTCTGTTGATTTTATTTTAGCATGCACATACTTTTGGGGTGTATTAAATTTGCACAATAATTGATTGCTGTATTATTCAATTACATTGACTTTTTTATACATCACAGCTTCATCTCTAGTGCAAAATAACGTGAAAATTTACAAAACGGAACGTAAAAAAAAAGTGTATGATGTGTCACTGAT
The DNA here is from genome assembly GCA_941918905.2 of Xestia sexstrigata. Taxonomy (NCBI): domain Eukaryota; kingdom Metazoa; phylum Arthropoda; class Insecta; order Lepidoptera; family Noctuidae; genus Xestia; species Xestia sexstrigata. Next base: position 147,378 of record OW799203.2, on the reverse strand, counting down.
TGTATGTGTGTACAAATAGGCAATTTTACTACTGCTGTACGAGCCAATATTGCTCATACAGCAAAAGTACGTTTCTGTGCACGTAATGAATTACGCTAAACGTACTTTATTGATTATATTCTAACATAAATTCAGTCGTCACTAAAACTCAGCCACAAGCGCATCGAAGCTTTACAATCCATGTGGGATGAGTTTCGATCGAATCATGAAATTTTGAAGAAGTATGAATCTGCCCAAAGAGACCATGACTACTTTAGGCAGGACATATTTATTATCACTAGAAGCATGAAACAATGCAATCTATGAATCAACTACGAAACAAGTTGATAAGCGAACCTGGATTTTCGGGTATGTCAAAACCGAAAATACTAGAAACTCCCGGAACACCGCAATTTGATACATCTGGAGTACACCAACAAATCGGGGATGAAACGGACAAACACACACAAATGTGTAACTTCAACGCTTTTAAGCGAGCGGTCTCCAAAATTAATCTGGATGACATGAAAGAAAAGTGGCAACACCAAGATCAAGTCAACATATTACGATCTAAATGGGAATCCATCGACAAGATTCATTGGGAACTAAGCTACTTATTGCAAGGGAACGACAAGGACTATGAAGCAAAATTCGACCATTGGGAGCAAGTCTACGACAACCTAAAGGAAGAGCTAAATAGAAAAATCTTTGAGACATCCCATTATGAAAAAACAACACCGCGTATGGAATTACCGGAGTTCAACGGAACCTTCAACAACTGGATCGTGCCTAAATATTATTGAGCACCGCTAAGACAACAAGCGATTACTTTTCACTTCCTACATAGAAACACTTCTCAATCAAGCGTCCATCGAAAAACCAAACTCTACTAACATGAAAAAGCTGTATGACACAACTAAAGAGTGTTTAAATTGCCTAGAAAACATAGGCGTTAACATTCCAGTATGGGGTCCACTTATCGTCTATTTACTATCCTCCAAACTGGATGACGTCACGTATGCTGACTTCATAAAAACCATGAAACATTCAAGAGAGCTCCCAGACTTAGAGGAGTTTATGGAGTTCCTGGAATTGCAGTTCATAACTCTAGAAACATCCCGTAACAAAAGGAATGAAGGAAGGAAAAGGGAAACAAAACTACTCATCAAATAACCAACATAAAAATTATAACAACAAAAAGTCAACGAACTTTAAAGACACAGAAAAGTGGACAAAAACCTTCCATGCAACGCTGAGGAAATGTCCACTGTGCAAAAACGAACACACGCTGATGCAGTGTCCTACATTCTTGGACAAGGATGTCGCAACGCGAAACAAAACAACAAGAAATCTTAACTTGTGCAAAAATTGTTTGTTTAGTCACGGCGGAAATAAATGCAACTCAATGAAAAAATGCCGCACGTGTAACTACAAGCATCACTCCCTTCTCCATGATGATAATCTGAAAGGGCAACAATCAACGCCAACCACATCAACAGTGGCTGAGCGAACATGTAATCACATTAACGGTGAACAAGAGATACTCTTAACGACTCTTCAATTACGGGTCAAAAACAAGGAAGGAGATTACGTCATCCTTCGGGCGTTACTGGATCAAGGCTCTCAAGTAAGCTTGGTCACAGAAAATGCTGCGCAACGGTTGAACTTACCCCGAAATAAAATGAACGCTGCGGTCACTGGAGTTGGCACTATAATGGGCAAAAGTAAAGGGATGATAAAATTGGAATGCAAGTCTATCCACTCTGATTATACATTCCTAACAGAAGCGTTAGTGATGAGTAAACTCATCAACAACTTGCCAAACTCAACGATCAGCACAGAGAACTGGACACATCTTCACAATATTGAGTTAGCTGATTCAGGCTACAACATCTCTGAACCCATCGATCTACTGCTTGGAGCAGATGTTTACTCCGTCGTGATCCTAGGAGGAATAATCAAGCATAACAATGGTTCACCAGTAGCACGACAGACAAAGTTGGGCTGGATATTGTGCGGAGCTACAAGGCAGTTTAACTGTCTTGTAACGCTAGCAGAGCTAGACAACCTGACAAAATTTTGGGAAATAGAAGACATCCCTTCGGAATCCGAAAACACTACGGAAAACGAATTCTGTGAAAAATATTACACAGAAACAACTAAACGATTAAGCAACGGGCGTAACTACGAACAAAACCTGGGTAACTCGAAACTTCAAGCTACAGCACAATTTCTTCATTTAGCAAAGAAAATGGCGAGGCAAGAACACTTCGCTATATTATACAAAGACTTCATCCGAGAATACATCGATTTGGGTCACATAAAACCCGCGACAGAATCGGAAAGTCGAGTACAATCCTACCTACCACACCACGGCGTAGTAAGGGAGTGCTCATCAACAACGAAACTACGAGCTATTTTTAACGCATCTATTAAAACAGACTCCGGGTACAGCCTAAACGATTTGTAGATTTGGCCCTTTGCCAAATCTACAAAAAGACATACTATCCCTGGTCATAAAATGGCGGAGCTATAGATATGTTCTAACGGCGGACATTGAGAAAATGTACCGTCAAATCCTTATTCATCAAGATCAACAATATCTTCAAAGAATTATTTGGAGAGAATCCAAGAGAGAACCACTGAGAGCTATGCAACTGTGTACCCTAACATACAGGACCAAAGTCGCACCATTCATAGTGATGCGGACTCTCCAATAGCTGGTCAAAGATGAAGGGAACACTTTTTCTCTCTAGCCCAAAAGGCGCTCCTTAACGAATTTTATATGGATGACGCCATTACAGGCCCTCATACCATAGAATCAACGAAGCTACTGCAAGAAGAGCTAAGCGAACTACTGGTTTTGTTTTACGGAAATGGTCCACAAACGAACCATCTATTCTCAAAGACCTACAAAAGAAAGAGAAAAGTAACAATAACGAATTTAACTTCAAACAACAAGAGTTCAGCAAAACACTGGGGCTCGCATTGAATGACGCAAACGACACATTCCATTTTATTAGTGAAGCACCTAACGACAACAAAAATGCATCATATACAAAACGCAGGCTATTGTCAGAAATAAGCAAGATCTACGATCCACTCGGTTGGTTGGCTCCAACAACACTACAAGCAAAACTGCTTTTCCAAAAACTATGGAATGATAGCTGCCAAAACATTGGCTGGGATAAAATGTACCGGATTCCATAGAAAAGGAATGGAGGCAAATAAAATCCGACCTGCCGAACATAAAATTCATAAGTTTACCAAGATGGATAAAACATGAAAACAAGAGTACGATCGTATTGCAAGCCTTCTGTGACGCGAGCGAGAAAGCCTACGCATGCGTTATCTACAGCCGAACTACGTCATTCAGTGGCGCTTACGAAACAACACTACTCGCAGCAAAAACCAAGGTGGCACCAATTAAGAAGAAAACTACAATACCGAGATTGGAATTATGCGCCGCAGTTTTGCTAGCGAAACTAACCGGATAACAAAAATCCTTGAAGATTACGATCTAAAGATCGGACCGACTCTAAGGTCGTTCTAGCATGGCTTGAGAGAAATCAAACTAAATACGAAAAGTATGTAACAAACAGAACAACACAAATAATAAACATCGTGCCTGCAATCAACTGGGGTTACGTAAAAACAAACGAAAACCCTGCCGACTGTGCCACAAGAGGACTCCCACCATCCAAACTGGTCAACTATTCCCTGTGGTGGGAAGGCCCTAAATGGCTTAAGGAGCAAGACACACAAGCCCTTGACTCTAAAGAAACTTATAGCACAAACGAGGGTTTCCTAACAAACTGTTATACGACTAATAGTACGGATTCACGTCGATAAAAAATGAATTAATAAATTCATTACTTGAACGACATAGCAACATAAATTGTATTACAAGAATGCTTACTTTGGTGATACGTTTTGCTGATGCATTACGAAACAAAAGAAGGTCAACTGAGTGCCATGAACTGAACTTGCATGAACAAAACAACACGCTGTTTATAATTTTTAAATCAGTGCAACGGGATTATTTCGAAAATGAGATAAATTCCCTAAACAAAGGTGAAAAACTTGCCAACAGAAGCACCATTTTGAAACAATCCATTTTTGGACTCTAATGGAGTTTTACGTGTTGGAGGACGCCTAAACCACTCAAACTTGCCAGTGGAAACGAAACACCCCATTTTATTACCAGGAGAGGGAAGATTAACCCAACTTATTGTTGAAAAGGCGCATCAACGAACTTTACACGGTGGAGCAAGATTAACGCTAGCTCACACTAGAAACGCTTACTGGATAATCAGCGGCAATCGAACCGTCAAGAAAATACTGCGACAATGCATTCGATGCCATCGATATGCAACAACTCGAAGTGAACAGTTGATGGGCAACCTTCCTAAAGAAAGGATTACTCCATCGAGGCCGTTTTCGCATACCGGCGTCGACTTTATAGGCCATGTGGACGTAAAGATAAACAAAGGCCGCGCGATAAAAACCTGCAAAGGCTACATAGCCATATTCATATGTATGTGCACAAAAGCAGTGCATATCGAACTTGTTTCGGACCTATCAACGGAAACTTTCATCGCAGCACTAAGAAGAATGTGCGCCCGAAGAGGCACCCCAAAACATATTTACTCGGATAATGGAACCAACTTTGTTGGAGCCGCAAAAGTTTTAAAAGAAGAGTTCCAATTATTTAAAACACTGCAATCGTCAGAGTTCTTTAAGGAGATCAACGACCTTCAAATCGAATGGCACTTCAACGCTCCATCCTGGCCATCAGCAGGAGGCTTATGGGAAGCCGCAGTACGTTCCATGAAAGCACACCTGAAAAGGGTGATCGGACAACAAAAGCTTACCTACGAACAATTTGCAACGCTTCTCACACAAATCGAAGCGTGCATGAACAGCCGGCCACTGTGTCCATTATCAGAAGATATTGAAGATCTGGAATATCTCACTCCCGGTCACTTCCTCACGGGAAGTCCAACACTAACACTACCACTCAATGAACCTGAAGAAAACAAAACGATAGACATCAGAAACAACTGGAAACTCATTGAACTCATGCGTCGACACTATTGGGGTTGCTGGTCGAAAGAATACCTTCATTCTCTACAAAACCGAAACAAATGGCAACAAACTAAAGAAAACATACAGAAGGGGCAGCTAGTTCTCGTCAAGGAAAATAATCTACCCTCAAGCAGATGGGCTATGGGTCGAGTAATAGAACTGCACCCAGGCAGCGACAACTTAGTACGAGTAGTCACGCTTAAAACACAAAATGGGGTACTTAAAAGACCCATAACTAAACTCGCCCCGCTACCTATAAACGAGGTACGCGGAAGCGCTGAAACACAAGAAGTGAGTCCAGAAATTGACCACGACGAGCCAAAGAAAGGCACTAATAAAAGTCGAAAAGGGGTAAACAGCCTGCTTATGATGTTACTAGTAGCATTTACAACACTATCATGTGGACTAGCAGCACCCCTGCAACATTTTAAGATAACTCGGTTAACTGAAAACCAACCAGTGTACTTTGACCCCGTCGGAAACATCCAACTCATCCACGATGAATGGAAACTTCTGGTATACTATAACCTGACAACATTCTGGCAAAGTACGACAAAGGTAGAGGAGTTCGTTAACCATTTAGGCCAACTATGCGACACGATGCCTAACGAACCATGTCACTCTACGTCACAACAACTCAAGTTCGAAATGAACCAGCTGAACGAGTATAACATATTGTTGTGATCTCAACATCAACAGCGGAGGCGACGTGGCTACGTCAACGGCGTAGGAAATCTCGCACGAGCCCTGTTTGGTGTCCTTGACAGCGATTTCGCAGAAAAATACGTTCAGGACATAGAACAAATTAAAACAAACGAACAATACTTACTACAGCTGATTCGAAATCAGACACTGATTATCGAGGCAGAAAACAACGTCATCAAGAAAAATGAAGACTTTGTAAAGACGCAACTCGAAGTAATTCAGCAATTCATGAACGAAACGAAATATAAAACAGATTTCAACGAATGAAAATAATGAATGATGTCAACGCTGGCGCATTAACAGCTACTTTACTTATCTCAGTACTGAGGAGAAACCAAGAAATGCTCTTAAGTGCATTGACAGATATCTACAGAGGCCATCTCGACATGAAATTATGTGACTTTAAGAGTTGCCACATGTTGCTGGCAATAGCGCGGAGCGCAGTATTGGTGTCCTGGGAGATACTGGTCACAGCAATGCTATTATGTAGTAGAAGGTCTGACCTTGTGTTAATTAACACGTGTGCATTCGCTGTCGCAGTATTGCAAGCTATGCATTGTATTTCAAAGAATTCTAAACGTTGAAATATCCGATTTCTCCGAGCAACAAACAATTGCCAAGCCACATCTGGAAATAGTAAACCATGGTTAAAGGGATACTGAAAACAATCGATACATTTGCACAAAAACGGTAGTAACTGACCCTGTGAAAGCGTGGGAAGTCACCGCGGAGTGACCGTTTGGAGAAACAATGGAAAGATGAGAGTGTGACTAGGAACAGCCACATGTTAATTAACACAAATGCATTCGCTGATGCATTATTACAAGCTGTGTTATATTATTTTTAAACATTAAACGGTATACGCGGAAATACTGTTGACAGGGAGGCCCCAATGTATTATACATATATATTAATATGTTTATGTTGTTATTCATGCAATTAGAATTATACCAGTGTGCGGTCGGTGCAAGTATGAAAACTGGGGAAGTCTCCGAGCTGGGCTTTTATCTCTGTATTGGTGGCCGTTCCAGGTCAGATTGGGCACACAATACAACATCGGAAGAGTGCTTAATTTACAGGAGAGAGAAGAGTGTTTGATGCATTGCAAAATGATGACCGTCGTGTATCTAGCATGGTGTGCACGATTTAGGCCACAATTCCAGTAAAGTTAAAGCCAGGCCACCCATCATAGTTATATTTTAAAATGATCCAGTGCAGCTACAAAGAATTACTATTATGATTCCAAACATAGAAATAGACAACACGCGTCCCCAACAGCAGGTAGGCGTATCGATTATGTAGGGCTTCGGCTCTCTGTATAGAGGCATTTATCATGCACAATAACGTATTTTGGTTATTCGAGAGTTCAAACAAATAGTATTCCTAGCCACGTAGACTGGGAAACCACAGACCCGCACACACTTGTGACCGCTGGATGGCTGAAAAACAAACTGTACTTATTCAAGATCAATAAATTCAACGAGTTCACCGAATTTCAGCTTCAGACGCAGATATGCAGGACACAATGCTGGTCACTGTGCCTTGCTCTCGATGGCATCTTGGGCGTCACGCCAGTCAGCAACAGGTGCTCGTATGCACAAAGAACACAAACGCTACACTGCAGCACTGCACTTGGATACGCGAACGTTTCAACCCTAGTACCTACTACTAATCTTACTTAAGTTCACAACATGCCATTCAAATTCATGGTTCAGAGATCACACTGTTCACAAACACACACGATTATAAACTTCAAAACGAATAGAATCAATAGTAATACTAGTTATACAGTATCTACATAATGGCACACCAACCGACGTCCGGGTCGCACAACAAATCATTAGGTACCTTGTAACGTTACATTTAGCAGCCTGATAAATGTAAGGTCCAATTTAGCACTATCCTACCTAATAGGAGGAAAGCGCAGTTTAAGAGAAAAAGATGAAAAAGTAAACAGAAATTTAATAAACAAAATAAAATATAACTAAACCTAAGGAACCTATCAGGCCCTACCTACCGGATGGGGAATACTAAACTAAAACCCAACACTAAACAGGGAAACCGGGGTTGGGTCCTTGGTTATGCAGAGTCCAGGAGTTTCTTCGGTGAAAGGCCTCAAGTCAGGCCTTCCCGTCGTAGAGCTCGCAAAGGGCCTGTTGTAGCCTGCAGTCAACTCAAGCCGGCTGTAGCAGAAACCGGCGGACGTCAGGAGTGCCGAAGAGGAGAAACGAAGAGGAGGATCCAGGAGGACGTCACTCTGGCACTTTACTTAGACGTAGACCATCGTAGCAAAGATTTTAGAAAACCAGCAGACTTTGTAGTAGAGATGCATTTCGTTCAGAGTCCGTAGGCGTAGACTTTTTAGTGGAGAAGTATTCTGTTCAGAAGCTCGGCGTAGACTGGCCTCACGACCCGGTTCCCGTCAATGTCAGACTATTTCAAATATTTAAGCGAGGTTCTAGAATAAAAAGAAAAATAAATAAATTTATAACGAGGTACAATATCAAATACCTATACTACCTACTCCTAACTCCAGCAGCGAATTAAAAATAAAAACCCATATAGAAAATCACAAACATTACAACCTATGGTAAGAAATACAAAATTATTCTAACTATGAATTTTCTGGAATGTGATAGATGAGGCTTTTCATTATTATGCATTATGAAATGTATGCCAAAAGATGAATCTAACTGTAAACTTTCTGAAATATGATAGTTCTGCCTTCTAATGACTTTTGATATGAAATTTATGCCTAAAGATGATTCTGACTTAAAAATTATGAGGTTTGAATGTATGATAAATGAGTGCCTGCCAAATGATTTTCTGCGAAATGAAGTTTATGCTATCTGCTGTTATCCAAAATAATATTATGACATAAAAAGTTCTGCCATAAAGGGTAGACCCATTCAAAATCGAGAAAGATAGCGATGGCAAGGTAACGAAGTCCAAGGCTAGACTTTTAGCAAAAGGCTTCACACAGGTATGAGGTGTAAATTATACTGAGACTTATTCTCCTGTAGTTAGAAGCTCTACTCTAAGATTGTTATTCTCGCTAGCTGTTGAATACGGTGGGTTTATTGATCAGTGGGATGACACGACTGCCTTTTTGTACGGCAAAATTAAAGAGGACATTTACATGCTCCAACCAAAAGGAGCAGTAGTCAAAGGTCAAAAAACCAAGGTATGCAAACTGCAGCGTTTTTTGTACGGATTGAAACAAGCTTCAAATGCTTAGTTTAAAATTGGATAAAGAAATGTTGAATTTCGGCTTTGTACAATCAAAAATAGAACCATGTTTGTATCAAACGCAGCTTAAAAACAATAAGAAATTGATTACAGATGACCTTTTTATTTTTGGAAATTGTAAACAAGAAAATCAAAAATTAAAAACCAATTTGCTTTTCCTTATCTATTCTGCTATTCACTGTACATTTTATATAGCTATAACTCTTGTAGTTTGCGATCGTCGACGAGGCTACGGTGAGGCAGATTGGGGACGGGCACTTGATAGAAAGTCTTTCACAGGATTAATTTTCAAGGTAGGTTAAATATAGTGTCATGGGAGAGTAGGAAGCAAGCGACAGTATCCTTGTCCACCACAGAGGCAGAGTACGTAGGATTGAGTCAAGTTTCGAAGGAAGCTCTTTATTTAGGTACTTAGTTTACTGAATAGTTTGACAGCTGTGGATAGTAAATCGGTAGTAATTTACAATGACAATCAGTCGGCGCATAAAATTGCAGCTAACAAAATGATGCTTAGTAGGACAAAGCAATTATAGACAATCATTAAGTATCATTTTATTTGTGAGTATGTACTGGCAACCAAAGTTGATATAAAGTACAATAATCATGTCAACTGATAAGATGATAGCGGTAATTTTAACTAAAAGCGTTCACAGCCCGAAGCTTAGAGAATTTTTAAAGGATTTATCCCTGTCAAATTATTTTATTAAGGGGGCGATGAGTAGTTAAATGTTTTGATGTTTTAGGTTTCGTAGAAGTGCTTTGTGTAATAGATAATTTTCTAAATGTAGTTTTGTTATGAATACTTTATTTTGTTAGATTTCTTCTGTTTTTGTATACAGCGTAGTACAGTTGAACAGAGAAGTGTTAGTGATTTATTTAGTTTTATGTACCGAGTATATTATTATACCGAGTATATTTTATAATATGGAGCGCTCAAAATAAAAATCATTTTTTTCTTGTATTTCAGTGCTAGACTCTTAAAACACTTAAAAACAAGAAAAATTGTAATAGCCCTTATAAGCTAAGTTCAATACGTAGGACTTGCACAGCAGACCATCATCAGGGCACCTTCATGATGAAATGGTAGAAGCGCGGAAAGTTTTTAAAGGTAGGCTGAAATGGTGTCAAAATAACCAAGAGGAAATTAAAATGGACATACTAGCCTCACACCATGCCAAGTCTGACTTCCGTAGTTTCTGGAAATGTACCAGTAGAATGAACGGGGCCCAGGGGCTCCCTGTGAGCGATGACGCTGTTACAGAACCGCACTTAGTAGCCGAACTGTTTAAAGATCATTTCATGGTTCGGTCGCTGTTGGGACCAGCGCAGCCAGTAATCGATACTCCAAACAGGACCAGTCGCAACCCTTATCACAGCTAAAGAAGTCAGATTAGCTCTTAAAAATATGAAAAGAGGGAAATCCCCGGGTCATGATAGTCTCAGTATCGAGTATTTGCAACATGCTGGTTGCCTTCCTACTTAGGATATTGACATTAATTTTTAACATGTGTATCGCGCACTCTTATCTTCCTGACAGTATGATGAAAACGGTGGTCGTACAAGTAATTAAAAACAAAACTGGAGATGCATCAGATAGGTCGAATTATAGACCCATCTCTCTCGCAACTATGAGCTAAGGCTAAGGTGCTTGACAGTGTGCTAAACGTACAGCTAGAAAAACATTTGCAGTTGCACGATGCACAGTTCGGTTTTCGACCTGGTTTATCCACTGAAAGTGCAATCGCTTGTATAAGTACACTGTCAAGTACTGTAGTGAAAGGAGTACACCAGTTTACGGGGCGTTTCTAGATCTCTTTCGTTTTAATATCATTATGCATAAACAAAGTTATACCTAAGAATATTATGATTAATCATTATTATGGTTTAAGAAATTATGCTTAAAAAACTCTGCGTAAGCTGTTATGCGTAAATAATGTTATGCGAAAATATAATTAGGAGTAACAAAAGTATGCCAAGGTCTTAAAATGTTATGCAAATGGATAGGGAACCGTCAAAGTCACGCTTTTTAAACGGGATCCCTTTTTTTTGCATTATGTTTTTTTTTCCTAATATACTTTGTCATAAATGTTTTGGCATAATTTGTTTTGCCATAATAATCTTTGCCAAATTTTTTTTTGGCATACAGTTTATGTTGGCATAATCATCATGAAGGCTAATTTGTTTTGGCATAAGTTGAATTTTGCATAATGTTGCTAGGCATAATGACTTTAGCCTAATAGTATTTAGGCATACAATTAATAGAAATAACGGACACAAAATTTTAGTTGTTTTTACGTATTTATTTTTGAGTTTTCATGCAAATAATTTGAATAATAAAAAAAAAATTGATTCAATGATAATTAAGTAACTATCATGCATTACAAATATTTAACTAATTAATATAAAAATATGATTATAAATTTATTATTATTATTTTCTTAACCACAAAAACCATATATAACATTATTAATATTTTTTAATTTTGTCACAACAAAATTAATATATAATTAATTAACAGTTAACTAACTTAATTGTGTATTTTATTTCAGGTGTATATTTTTGGCAATTGCTTGTAACAATGCAAGTTTCGAAATATATTCATTTTTTTTACCTATAATTTTTTCAGGCCTATTGTGTTTGTCCGTGTATTTTTTCTTTTTTGTTGGTATTGGAGATGTTTCTACATCTAGTTTTTCTATTTCTATAGTTTGATGTTTTATTTCTTGAACAATTTTTCTTGCCAAAAATAAAATCCAGGATGGTGTTTTCCCACAAAATGTGCAAATCTATTGTGCCACGCTTCTGCATGATTTTGTGTTCTGGGTATATTTTCTTTTGTTAATTGATGTGTACTCCAGACTGTGGGTAGAAATTGTGGTGGTGAACTTGTGGTACGGGTACCCCAGATATAATTATGATCAAACCATGTTGCTATAGTTTTTGTAACAATTAAATAATACTGTTGATTAAAAAAAATCAGGTCTCAATTCAATACGTTTAAAATAGCATAACGTTTATTTAAAGCGACGATTTATGGTAAAATTCCATTTTTAACCCTAAATTAAAATTAAAGTATTGGTTTAAAAATCCAATATGTTGGTCACAAAAGATGGTGACAGAAACGAATCGCTGCAAAACCGATTCCACGTAGTCTTGTCTGCCCTACCCCGAGAGTGTAATTTAGAATCGCGTAGGCGTGGAGGGGCGAGGCCGAGGCCGAGGCGAAGGCCCGCGAGTTGAGGAGCAGTTGTAACACTCGCGTGGTGAGCGTTAAACACATCTGCGACGATAAGCTCGCGTGGGACCGCCGGAGTCCCGGAGTGCCGGAGCCGTGACAGAAACCATGCCTGCTGCATGTTGCATGATGCATGCTTGCTTGCATGCTGCATCCTTGCTTGCTTGCTTGCTGCATGCTTGCTTGCATGCTGCATGCTTGCTTGCCTGAAAATTTCATTATAGCATTATTGTATAAAAATGTGTATTAGTGTCTAAAATTTTAGGAGTTCATAATTATGCCTTTGTTATGCCTCAATACTCAATACTCAATACGTTTATTGCATTCCACAATGTGAACTTAGGTGGTAGGTACATAAAGACATACATTCGTTTTGGAGCATTGTGGGCCCTGTCGGGCATAACAACATAAAAATTAGGAGGAGGGCTATTATAGATATTTGTTAACAATTTTAATATTAATCTACTCTTTCGTTTTGTGTAGGTAGGTAGTCTGATAACTAATTGTGTACATATTTTTACTACTCATATATTGGATTTATACATAGAAAGGAAAAAGTATGTTGTTGTGTATGTATGTATGTTGTTGTTAAGTATGTATGTGTGTATGTGTAGTTCTATAAAAAGTATGTTTTAATATCATTATGCGTAAATTAATTTATGCTTCGGAATATTATGCTTAATCACTATTATGATTAGAGAAATTATGCTTAAAAAATTATGCGTAAGATGTTATGCGTAAATTATATTATGCGAAAATATAATTAGAAGTAACAAAAGTATGCCAAGTTATATAGGTCTTTAAATTTTATGCAAATGGATAGGGAACCTTTTTAAAGCATACTGCACATCTCTGTACTTGAGCGCCCTATGGATCAACTGTACTAAACGTGCAGCCAGTGCGTTGCGTGTTCAATACAACAACGCTTTCAAGGCGCTGTTGCGACTGCCACGATAATGCAATGCATCTGCAATGTTTGCTCAAGCCAGAGTAGACAGCTTCTCAGCTGTAGTGCGCAAAAAGAATGCGTCCCTTCTCACCAGATTGTATGGCAGTAGCAACAGCCTCTTGAGAGTTATTGCTGATAGGCATGATGAGAGCCCCATACTGATAGTGAGGTATCTTATGAAAACCACCCTGTCTGTAGTAGAATATAAGTACTAACGTAGGTTATAACAAAAATTGTTTACTAACAAAATAAGTACATATATTGTGTTAATTGTCAGTGTGTTACGCGCATCACTATTAAGTAAAGCGCTGACACTGCTGGCACGAGGCACAACGCGTGCGCATCATCGACCCAGTTGCTACCAGGGGAAACTGCTGACACAGAACACGAGGCCCGAAGACAACGTCTACGTGACCAAGCCCGCGCACTTCGTATCCACCATCGATCGAGTCAATTTGCTTTTCTAATAATTGTAATTTCTTTTTATTAAAATAAATTAGTTTGTAATAAATTCGGCCGGTAGGATTCCCGGGTCGTAATTGCGATTACCGGTATATCGCACCGCGTTCGCTACGATAGACTTTCAACGTCGCACCGGGAGATCCTGAACATCAACAACGAGACTACGCCGGAGATCCAGATATCGATACAGCTCAACGAAGACCAGAATGTTCATGTAAGTCCGCTGAATTTTCTTAGTGGTTGCTTGCTTCCTTTTTGTGTGTAGATTCCATATACCTTATCCAACATTTTTTATCCACGTAGATCTAGTACACGTAGGTTAGTTAGTAGTAGGAATAGAAGTGTAGATTCTAGGCGCGATATTAGTCCTGAAATTGAACCCAAGATGGCCGATTTAGACAGCATATTTAAAGCCCTCCGCTTAGTTCCCGATTTTGATGGGAATCCGAACGTACTTACCAGGTTCATCAAATTGTGTGACCAGTTAGTCGCTGAATTCATCCGAGAGGGGCAACCGTTAAATAACATAGCGCTTCTAAATGGCATATTGAACAAAGTTACGGGGCCCGCCGCCCGTCTGATTAACGCGAACGGTATACCTAATGATTGGGCAGGCATACGTAGTGCTCTTGTTAATAATTTTGCCGACCAGCGAGACGAGACCGCTCTCTACAACGATTTGGCTTTACTTACACAGGGTTCCGGCACGCCGCAGGAATTTTATGAGCGTTGCCAGGGACTTTTCAGCACCGTCATGACATATGTTTCATTGCACGATACCCTAGACTCAACTATTGCGGCCAAACGCGATTTATATCGCAAACTAACTTTGCAGGCCTACCTCCGCGGTTTGAAAGATCCTTTAGGCTCGCGTATAAGATGTATGAGACCAGAGACTATTGAGAAGGCTCTAGAGTTTGTGCATGAGGAGACTAACACTATGTATTTGCAGAGCAGAAACGATAACTTGTCGGATAAAAAACCCTCAGCGCGAATGCCACTTAATCAACAGAACGAAATTCATTCAAGTAAAATGCTTGTTCCGTTTAGGCCAAGTCCTTTTAACATGCCCGGTCCGTTTAGACCGCAAGGACCGCAATTTATGTCGCGGCCCTGGCCATCTCAGCACCAATTCGAAAGACCGTTCAATCCAAGTAACATGCAACCACGTGGCCCGACCCGTACGCAACAAGTATTCAGCGCACCACCGCCTACTAATAATCAGGGTGGTTCTGGATTTAGAATGCCCCCAAGAAACCAATATTTGCCGAATAATGGTCCCAGGCCGATGAGCGGCGTAAGCCACTTTGTACCCAGGCCTCTGCCTGCTACCAACCGTTGGAATTGGGCACTACAGGGCAATCCACCACCTTCCAACTATGTTAAAACTCGCGATGTTAATGTGAACCAATGTTCAAATTATGGAGAGATCTACTATTACCCTGACCCATCCGACTACCTTTACATTGATCCCTACAACCAGGACTACTTTTATTTTGACGACTATACATATGACCATGACATATTGGAACAGACCGACAGAATTAACGACAAAGACAAGACAGTTACCGCCGATCAACAGCAGCCTTCAACCAGTCAGGATTTTCAGAAAGTTCCGAAGTCAAACAGCTCAGGATAGAATTAAACTTGCAAACCCAAAGGCAATTACCGTTTGTTCGTATCCATAACCCTCCACTTAACTTTCTAATAGACACCGGTGCAAACCAATCATTCATCAGTCCAGAAGCAGTTCAGACTTATTTCTCTCACATACCTCTTAACTATGATCCATTCGAGGTTACCAACGTCCATGCCACAAGCAGGAGCGATTATTCTATTAACTTACCCTGCTTTCCCGAATTCGGTGACACGGAATCAATTAAACTATTCGTATACAGATTCCACGATCGTTTTGACGGTTTGATAGGAATGAATTTACTCACTAGATGGGAGGCTAAATTAGATTTGAAAGATCTTACATTTACAACTAAGTTCGCAATTAATCCCATCCAAATTTATAATTCTCGAAATTTAAACCTCTATGAAGAAATCATACCAGCAGGGAGCTCTAAATTAATACGGTTACCCATTAATGCACCGGGTGGTGAGGTTTTTGTAGAGGAACAGATAATTTGCAATTGTATTATATCTGAATGCCTGACCACCGTTTCTAATAGCCGCGGTATAGTCGAAGTGACCAACCCAACCCACAACGATATAATATTTTCACTGGACCATGCCACTCAGGCAACGATATTAAATGTTGAATGTACCAAGCAATTATCACCTCGCGCTAAAGATGTTACATCCCGGTTACGCATCGATCACCTAAACGAGGAGGAAAAGGCAAACTTATTGGCACTGTGTTCAAAGTATGCCGACGTCTTTTATATTGAAGGCGAGGCATTAACTTTTACCAACAAAGTAAAGCACAGCATCAAAACTACAGATGAAATTCCAATTTATACTAAAAGTTACAGGTACCCGTTTATACACCGCCAAGAAGTTAGGGATCAAATAACAAAAATGTTAGATCAGGGAATCATTAGGCCGTCTGAATCCGCATGGAGCTCACCAATTTGGGTCGTCCCAAAGAAAAGTGATGCCTCTGGAAAAAAGAAATGGCGCATAGTTATTGACTTTCGGAAGCTAAAAGCAAACTAGGCAAGTGCCAATATTTCACTACTCTTGACCTAGCGTCAGGGTTTCACCAGGTGGAAATGAATCCCAGTGACATTCTCAAGACCGCCTTTAATGTTGAACATGGGCATTTTGAATTTTTGAGAATGCCCATGGGACTAAAAAACTCCCCTTCCACATTCCAACGAGTGATGGATAACGTACTCAAAGGACTACAAAATGTAATATTTCTCGTTTATCTTGACGATATAATTGTATTCAGTACTTCTCTCCAGGAACACATGAACAACCTTGAGAAGGTGTTCCAGAGATTAAGAGAATCTAACTTTAAAATCCAGTTAGATAAATCAGAGTTCTTAAAACTTGAAACCGCATACCTAGGACATGTCATCAGTACCGAAGGAATAAAGCCTAACCCAGACAAGATCACAGCTATCCAAAATTACCCCGTACCTAAAACACCTAAAGAAATTAAACAGTTTCTCGGACTCCTCGGTTATTACCGAAAATTCATTCCAGACTTCTCTCGTATTACCAAACCAATGACACAATGTTTAAAGAAAGGGAAAAAGGTAACTTTAGACTCAGACTATATTAGCTGTTTCGAGAAATGTAAGACTCTGTTGACCAACGACCCTATCCTTAGATATCCCGACTTTGACAAAGAATTCGTATTAACCACAGATGCTTCTAATTTTGCCATCGGCGCGATACTCTCACAAGGTTCTATTGGCTCAGATAAACCCGTAGCGTATGCGTCACGGACTCTTAATGAAAGCGAAGTAAATTACAGTACAATAGAAAAAGAACTACTAGCCATTGTATGGGCAACAAAATACTTTCGGCCTTACCTCTTTGGACGCAAGTTCAAAATAGTAACGGACCACAAACCACTACAGTGGGTCATGAGCCTCAAGGAACCAAATTCACGATTAACAAGGTGGCGGTTAAAGTTAAGCGAATATGATTTTACCGTCATCTATAAAAAAGGCAAACACAACACCAATGCCGACGCCCTTTCTCGCGTCGAGATCCATAACGAGGAGGTTAGTTCAATGATTGCAAACGCAACTGACAGACCACCATCTCTAGCTAACTCCAACACCTTGACAGCACATACCTCTGAGGAAAACCCCATACTTGAAATACCCATCACCGACGAACCACTAAATAAATTCCACCGACAGTTATGCTTAACCGTTGTAGGCGACTTTAAAAAACGGACTACTGCAACTAAGACATTTGACACCCACACTCGAACATCTGTTCAGCTATCTGAATCCAACCTGGAAGAAGATCTGATTAACGCCATTAAGGAATACGTCAACCCTAAAATCAAAACTGCCCTCTTAATAAATCCACCCCTTGCAATGTACAACATAATCCCTCTGTTACAAAAATATTTTAAGAGTTCATCTATGAAGTTGGTATTGGCAAAAAAGGAACTTGAAAACGTAAAAGAATACCTGAGGCAGCAAGAAATTATTCGTCACTACCACGAAGGCAAGACCAACCACCGTGGCATTAACGAGTGCTCTCTTGCCTTATCTGCTAAATATTATTGGCCCAAGATGCGAGAACACATAACCAAATTCATAAATGACTGCACAATATGTGGGCAAGCAAAGTATGATAGGAACCCCATAAAGCAGAAGTTCAATATAGCGCCCCCGGCCACCAGACCGTTCGAAATAATACATATGGATAGCTTCTCAGCACAGAATGAAAAATACGTTACATTCATAGACGCCTTTTCAAAGTACGGTCAAGCTTACCTCCTTCGAGATGGGACTGCAGTTAGCATCATACAAGCTTTACTAACTTTCAGCACGCATCATGGCCTACCATTAACCATTATTACAGATCAAGGGACCGAATTCACCAACCAGATGTTCTCCGAGTTCTGCAAGGTTCATAAAATAATTCATCACCAAACACTCGCATACTCACCTAACGCTAACGGTAACATTGAACGTTTTCACTCCACCATACTGGAACATCTTCGTATTTTGAAACTAAAACACAAAGATGAGCCAGTCGTACATCTGATGCCGTATGCTATCATAGCATACAATAGTTCAATCCATTCTTTCACACGATGTAAACCATATGACCTTATATTGGGACACACCGACCCTCGAGACCCGACTGACATAGATCTGACCGGACACCTACTGCAACAATATACAGAAACACATAGGGAACGTATGCA
Organism: Xestia sexstrigata; assembly: GCA_941918905.2. Classification (NCBI taxonomy): domain Eukaryota; kingdom Metazoa; phylum Arthropoda; class Insecta; order Lepidoptera; family Noctuidae; genus Xestia; species Xestia sexstrigata. The sequence continues at coordinate 128,859 of OW799203.2, read as the reverse complement.
AAAAGTATACGAGCTAATCAATGAGACGTCTCTCGCTAATCGAACGGCGCTTATAGAGAGTCGTAATAAAACACGTGAGGATGAGGACGATTATGAACCCGACCAACAAATATTCATCAGTAATCCCTCCGCTAGTAGATCTAAACTCGCACCCAGATACAACCAAGACACCGTCCTAGCTAATTTACCTATCCATATTTATACTTCCAAGAAAAAGGGACCTATAGCTAAATCTAGATTAAAGCGCGTCCCTAAAACCGCGAAATTGTTGCAGGATACCCCTGATGCTGTCACTTAGCCTAACATGGGCGCAAGAGATCAATTTAGAACGACTAGAGAACGGACCTGGACTACTGCCCTTCAAACTAGGGCCCATGAAACTCATTACTCATTATCATACATTCCTGCAGAACATTGAACTAACAGACATAGACAACAACATTAACGAAATACGAATCCAACTTATTAAAGCCACAGATAGACTAGACAATTACACTCGCACTTTATACGAGCTCCAGATAGATAGTTTGAACGCGAAACTAAATAAAGCCTCATCTCATCTACAAAGCCTAAAGCCCAATCGATCCAAGAGAAGTTTAATAGATGGTCTCGGATCCGTAATAAAGAGCATTACAGGAAACCTGGATCATACAGATGCCATCAAGTACGATAACGCCCTTAAAGCCCTCAATGATAACCAGCAACAGATAGCTATTGAGCAAAATCATCATATAAGCCTTAGCAAAGGTTTGATGAATGAACATACAAAAATTATTACAAAATTAGTTGAAAACCAAGTACAATTAAATGATAGTCTGCATATTTTACTTGACGCCGATAAGTATAAACAACACAACCTCATCAAGTTTGCAAAGTTCTCGCAAACACTGCAAATAATTAGCAATAACGTAGATAGTCTATTAAGCGAATTAAGTAGGTTAGAGAGCGCAATAGCACTTTCCGGTCAAATGCATACTCATCATTCCATGTTAGGTACAGAAATATTAAGCAATATGATACGCAAACTAAGCGCGCTTTATAATAAAGACCAACTACTAGAATTAGATATTAGAGAATATTATGACATCATTAAACCATTAGCTTATTATCGTGGAAGCCAAATAGTTTTTGCATTTAAATTTCCCATAACGTCTCCACTAAAATTCCTGTTGTATAAGTTAGTCATTGTACCAAATAGAAATAAGCAAGCCATCATCCCGTCCTACCCATTCCTAGCAATCACTGGAAACATTCACGCGTACATAGAGGCAGAATGCCCGAAGGTAGCTTCAGAGTATCTCTGCGAAGAAAAACTCAACCACCAAATGAGAACCCATCCAGACTGCATCTGCGATATCATCGGAAGTCAAATACCGCACAAATCATGCAACACGATTACTATTAGCCTGACGAAGCCCGCAATGGAAAAGTTAGATGATCGCCGCTACGCTCTCGTGTTCCCGAAACCAACACAAGTCCAGTTAATCTGCGAACAGGAAGAATCCATAACCCTCGCCGGAAGCTTCCTAGCCACTATTCCACATAATTGCAAGCTACGAACAGACGAGTTCACCATCGTCAACATCAACGACCACATTAGTGGACAACCCATGAAGATAAGCAGCGTGCCAGATGACATCGAAGGATCAACCATGCCACCTCTTCAAATCAGTGCTATTAACCTAAAGAAGCTGCACGATATTCAAGATAGAATAGACTCACAGAGGCCAATCCACATTGAACCAATCTCAACCATTTACCATACAACAATCCCATTTTATGGTACATTGCTGGCCTTATTTGTACTGGGAGCAATACTATCATACCGAGTCCACTCCCGCCGAAAGAAGCAGACGACAACCCCAGATGAAGCTATGTACATCGAGCCTGAAACATCTGAAACCCGCCGGAACCAGCCGGCATCCCAAGATCAATCTAAACTCTCGACGATATTTCATCTCAAAATCTGAAATAGTCGTCGATCTGAGGGGGGAGGTGTTACGCGCATCACTATTAAGTAAAGCGCTGACACTGCTGGCACGAGGCACAACGCGTGCGCATCATCGACCCAGTTGCTACCAGGGGAAACTGCTGACACAGAACACGAGGCCCGAAGACAACGTCTACGTGACCGAGCCCGCGCACTTCGTATCCACCATCGATCGAGTCAATTTGCTTTTCTAATAATTGTAATTTCTTTTTATTAAAATAAATTAGTTTGTAATAAATTCGGTTTTTTTTGAGTCCTCCGGCAGTAGCCCACGTATTTAGTGGATCATGTTTTCTGGTAAATAAATAAATAATAATAATAATAAAAATAAGCGACGAAAATAAAATGAAATCGAGTGGCTCTAGAAATGTAATACAACAGTAAACTCCTTTTTATCACGCTGCTATTAGCTTGGTTTTATCCTTTGTATCTACATTCTACGTATCTGAATATGTAACGGACTCTTTGAACGTGATTTTCACCCACTTCAAAACCTGGCGTTGAATTGAAACTTCGCATCGAGGACCAATGACAATACAATAACTTAATAAGTTTGTCCGATTATCCTGTTCAGGATCTTCAGGATTAACGATTTTCTACATTTAATCTGAAAACACGGTACAGGTCTCCCAACGTGATAATGCGCATAGAAATCTTCGTCACTGTTCGGCAATGGTCGTATTCCCCGAGCGTCGGAAAACGATATGTATATAGAGTGGTTAAGTGCATTTTCTTATTGCGTCATCATCAGCCTATAATGTTCCCACTGCTGGGACACGGCCTCCTCTCAATGAGAGGGAATGGGCTATAATCCACCACGCGGGGCCAGTGCGGATTGGTAGATGTCACATGTCTTTGAATTTTTGGTTCTAGGACACGCCGGTTTCCTCACGATGTTTTCCTTCACCGTTTTCAGAGCAGTTGTGATGAAATAAATTACACAAAGTAATGCATAATGCATAATTTAGTAGAATTATGTGTTTTGTGCTAAAAGAGATAAAATATTGATTTATCAGTAACGAAATTTGATTCGATAATTCCATGTAAGTAAATAGCGAGGAAAACCACACGATTGCGAATATGCTACAATCTTTGTTGGATTGATTTACTTCGAAAATTTTATAGTACTTTTCAAGTGTCTTACTGAAGCTGGTGTAATGATGGAAGAAAAAAAGGTTTAAATAACACAAGGTTTTTAATAGAAAATGGTTTTCAAACACAGGTTTACATTAAAATCTTAGAAATCTAATCATTAAAATCTCAGTTCAAAAGTATTTACAACACTGATCATTCCAGAATAATATTACAATTACAAAAAAAATAATCAGAATCAGGGAGGATCTCTATTCCTGACATCGAACATTCATCAGAACTTTCATTATGCTCTTTTTCATTTACACTTTCCCCACTGCTATCACCTGTGTAAATAATCATTTCATCGGAAAAACTATCGATTCTTGGGTCCAATTTTCTATATTCATTTTCGCATTTAACAGCATGATCACAAACTTTTTTCCATTCTTCTGGTCTTATATTATTGTTTTTTTCTAATATAGCATCTAAACATAGAATAGAATAGAATATCATTTATTTGCAACTAAGGGTTATACATAAGTAGGTAGTAGTAGGTTTTCATCTTTCATCAGAGTTCTGCCATATTCCACCATTCGGCATGCAAACATTATCATTATATAAAATTATTAAAATTTAAATTCTTATACATTAAATTAATAAATAATTAAATAAAAGTAGATCACTAAATAAAATTAATAAAATTCAAATGTTCATTAAAAATATCAACTTAATTATTACATTATACATACGTTAAATAAAATTGACAGTATATTAAACAAGAAATAAAAAAAAAGTAATAAAAAAAAAAACGTGGTCTGAAGATAAATAAACAAACAAACATTAAAATTCCAGGTCATAGACAATACACCATATTCCACAAGTAAAATCATTATTAATTAATTAAAAATTAGAGGTAGTTTAATAAAAAATTGGCCGTAAAAACTCAGTAACACTGTGGTATGTTTTATTTGTTAATAATTTACAAAGTCTACCTTTAAATTGCACCGTTTTTAAGTCTTTCCAAGCACTTGGCAATTTATTATAAACAACTGGGGCCATGCAATAAATACTTTTGCGCATCATAATGGTTTGACACGGTACATTATTTAATTTTGAATTGTCACGTCTCTCTTGGGTAAACATAAACACTATGTTTTTACCAGAATTCCTCAGTTGTTGTATTTCTCCATTGATATTTTATCCTTTTTAAACGTATATCATGATATACGTTAAGGATCAAATATCTCAGGTCTCAGGTTACTTATGGAAAAGCATGCTTTTCCATGCTTTTCCATAAGTAAAGTGCTGTTATTATCAGTTTTCAGAAACCTAAACCCCATTTCTTTCAAGATCAGCCTTAAAGTCTCTGCTGCTTCGATCAACTTTTTTCTCAAATTATTTACAGTTGGGAGTTCAGTGTGCGTCAACTGAAAATTGTATATCATATTACGAATAACACAGTAGTCGATATCATTAAGTCCCAGCCGAAATCTACTGTTAGGTTTTCCTTTTTTCGGTGTGGAAAATTTCATTGATTGGTTCTGTTTTTTTTCGTTTAAGAAATTACTCAAAGTTCGTAGTGAAATTCCTGTAGCTTTTGTAACACGTTCCTGATATTTTTTTAAATAACCATCACGGTCATATTATGTATTCCTATATCTATTTGTTTATTTATGCATGTGTATATTTCTATTAAATTTATATAAGCCTAAATGTGATTTTTTAAATGTTTTTTAGTACTTAAAGTTGCCCGTTATAATATGTATTTAACGCATATAAAGTTCAGAAGTAAAGAGGCGAAATAAGGCACAGTAAATTACTTTTCTATTTCTTCGTAGTATATTTCTCAACAAATATAATTACACTGGTTATTATAAAATACTGTAGAAGTGGCAACGGCTGGAGAAAGAATGACCCGCGCTCAGTTCAGAACGGCTGCCACCTAAACTATTCCCGCCATTGCTTTACCGCCAATTTTATTTAATTTATTTAAAAGCGTAACTTCCGGAATCAGTCATTTTACAAACACTTTTAAATCAATTGATCAACTGATATGAAACTGCCACAGATAAAAATAAAACACTTAATCAATTGAGCAACTGATACTAAACTTAGAACAAATAAAATATAACAGTCGGCCATTCTGAACTTTGCGAGTCCTCTCGTAACTGTTAATTAAATTGAATTTTAACAATACGATAATGAACCTTAAAGCATGAATTTTATTAAAGTAAACAATCAGAAACTGAAATCGTACAATCATTCATGTTTCTGTTTTCATCAAACTTTACTGCTTCGGCCATCTAACAAAACTAAAATTGTTCCATCAATTTAAAAATGAAGTGTAATTCTTATACAAAATGTGCCTAGTAAAAAAAAACATAGGATAAAAAAAATATATTTTCATCTATACAAATAATTTTCATTTTAACAAAATACCGTACTCAATACAATATGTGGCTAGCAAATAAAAATTAAACAAACTATAAAACATTTGTTTTTTCAATATCTATTCCATTTCATTTTCATTAGGTATCACTCAACGTATTCACACACTCCCATATTGGCTTATCGGCCTCATATGTGTGGAAATACCGTTGTCAAAATATCTTACATACTCCTTCGTTTGGCTTATCGGCCTCATGTGTATGCAAGATACTCTACTTACTTTACTTAGATACACGGATGCTCCCAAAATTGGCTTATCGGCCTCATATGCATCTTGTACCTTTCAAACATAAGTTTATAATTTTAACTCTACACGGATGCTCCCAAAATTGGCTTATTGGCCTCATATGCATCTTGTATCTTTCAAACTTATGTTAATAATTTAAACTCATTTAGTCTGTCGTAAAACTTATCAAAGTACTTCCAAATATATTCATACAATCAATTTCATTTGCAAGTTAAAAAACATTATGTTAAACAAAATATTAATTTCACATCTCAATTATTAGTTATGTCTTGATTATAGTCATTGTCTACTTCAGATTCTTTGTTGGACTGATCTGAACCCTCATCTGTGTCATCTAAGTACTTTTGGGTATATGTCAACCAAGGATAAATTTTATCTATTGATATAACTGCCTCATACCTTCTATTTTGTTTTTGCGTCAAAGGAGTGTCCTCCACGACATATCGATCATGATCTAATGCTTTAATTATTCTATAGGGACCTTGTATTTTTGGTAAAAGCTTTTTTGATTTTCCGTTATTATTTGTTATTTCTCTCTCTATCCTAACCAAGTCTCCCGTTTTATAAATTGTAGCCTCTTTTCTCTTTATATCAAATCTGTTTTTCTGCTTAATTTGTTCATTCGACACCCTTAAATTTACTTCGTTCCTAACTTCACTTAATGTTTTTGATTCGTTTCCATCGCAATCTAACAATGAAGCTATCATCCCATCTCCCTTAGTTCGTACCCTTATACCAAATAATATTTCAGACGGACTTTTACCTGTAGTTTTGTTAACCGTTGTATTTATAGCTAACTGTATCTCCTCCAAGTGTCTATCCCATTCGTTTTCGGAGCAATTATGGTTTTTAGTGGCAAGTGAAGCTTAAATTGTACGATTGAAACGCTCAACTTGACCATTCGCTCTAGGTGTTGCAACCGCATTTAAAACATGTCGTATACCTAGTTTATTTATATAATCTTTGAAACCCTTACTAGTAAAGGACGTTCCTCTATCACTTATTATCCTACTTGGAACACCATTCAGACTAACGTAATTGTTTAAAACTTTTAAAGTGGTCCTTGTTTTAGTATTTTTAACGGCGTATAGATTGATATATTTTGTGTATGCATCGATTAAGACTAATATGTAGGTATTTTTAGATTTACTTTTCACAAACGGCCCTAAATGATCTAAATGGATGGTGTGAAAAGGTTGGTCGAGTTTTGGGATAGGATGAAGCATTCCCTGTTTTTTACCGCCGGGTATTTTGTGGTAAGAACACTCCAGACAAGATTGAACATATTTCTTTACAAATTTCCTCATTTTAGGGAACCAATACAGATCTTTTAATTTATCTAGAGTTTTCTCCATACCAAAATGACCTAATTCGTCATGATTTTTTTTCAGTAATTGCCACCTTACCCCTTTTGGCACCACCCATTTAAGTTGGTCATTAACCACACGATAAACCTTTCCATTTTTAACCTTGTAATTTTGATAGATATCCATTACATTTTTAGCGTCAGGATCTTCCAATATCTGTTTAATTTTTTTAATCTCATCATCAACATTTTGCATAGTAGCCAACCAGTCCTCTGCCTCAACCGCTATAAATATCGAATACAGGTTCCGACTCAAAATTTTGTTCGATCGCATTTCTGCTAAGCGCATCTACGTGATTCATTCGAGTTCCTGGCCGGTATTCGATACTGCAGTCGTACTCTTGCAATTGTAACCACCACCTAGCTATTCTGGGTATAATATCTCTTTTGGACAGGGTTGTTCGCAATGCATTACAATCTGTAACTATGGTAAATTTTATACCTAGAATATAAACGCGGAATCGATTTAAAGAGCCAACTACCGCTAGCGTCTCTAGCTCAAAATAATGATACTTTTGCTCTTCGAAATTAGTCTGGCGACTGTAATAAGCAACAGCTCGCCACCTACCCGACTCGTCTTCTTGCAGAAGTATACCAGCAATGCCAGTCTTACACGCATCGGTATGAACTTGAGTTTTAGCCAGGTGATTATATATTGCCAAAATTGGTCGTTTTATTAGTTCTGACTTTAATAAGAGAAATGCTTGGTCTTGGTCTGGGCCCCACTCCCATTTACTATCCTTTTTTAATAATTTTGTTAGAGGTGAAGCTATTATTGCAAATCCTCTGACGAACCGCCTAAAAAAACTTGCAAGCCCAAGAAATTGTCGTACTTCATGTTGGTTTGTGGGTGCTTTGTATAATCTTACGGCTTCGGTTTTCTCAGAACCAGGTCTAACGCCATCCTCTGAAATTTCGAACCCCAGATAGTCAATCTTAGTATAAAAGAATTTACATTTGGCAACTTTAAGAGTAAGGCCAGCATTCCTTAATAACTGAAGTACAGCTTCCAATCGCTCCATTCCTTGTTGAACATTTTGTGACGGTATTATAATGTCATCCATGAAAGCAAAGGCCTCACTGTTTCTAGTGTTTTTTAACATTTTGTTGATAGTTTTTTGAAAAACAGACGGCGCATTGGCTAACCCGAATAGCATACGAGTAAACTGATACTGCCCATCAGGTGTTACGAATGCGGTTTTGTCCTGAGAGGAAGGAGCGATTGGTATCTGGTAATATCCAGACGCCAAATGTAATGTAACAAAATATTTAAAACCCCCGAGGCTGTCAATTTGGCCCTCCACTCTAGGTAACGGATAGTGCTCTTTGACAGTCTTGGAATTCAATGCCCTGTAATCTACACATAGGCGCTGGTCGCCAGTTTTCTTTTGTACCAGTAATATCGGACTAGCGTAAGACGAGGTGGACTCCGTTATAATTCCGCTATCTAACATTTCCCTTATCATACCCTTAACTTTCTCTTTTTCAACATGAGCTAACCTGTATGGTCTGTACACAACAGGAGTCGTGTCATTTAAAGTTATGGTCATGTTAAATTTGTCAATCCCAAGTCACTTAAACCAAATGAAAAACAATCGCTGTATTTTTGTAACAAGGTTTTTAATTTTAAAATCTCGTCAGATGTTAATTCATCTCCTAACGAGATCTGATTTATAATAGCGCCAGGTTCCTCGACTTCGACTTTGTTTATATTTAAAATATTTTTATCTTTAATAATCGGAGCTCTTGTCAGTAAGATGTTTTTAATTAATCTTAAGGGTTCCAAACCCAAATTTAATAAAAGAATACATCCAAAACCATTAGTGATTGTATAAGCGCCGGGCATTATATAATAATTATGTTTGTTTACCGCACGTACTGACCCACGTACATAAACAGAGCAAGTCCTATTTTCTTCAACCTTTATTGGAACAGCTGCCATAGAATTAATGCTTGTATCTGATTCAATAATTAATTTTAGTTTTTCTCCTAAATTATTGTACATTTGCTTTTGTAAAATTAAATGCTCATCAGTCTTAATAATGATTATGCCGGCTTGTTCGGTAAATGTATGACCTAGTAATATTGGGTACTTAAGCAGGTCGTTTCTTACTATCAATACTTCTGTTGCAGCAGAAACGCCTTGAACAGTTAAATTAACAATTGATTTACCTATAGGACTAATCAATGTCTCACCAAAACCTTTAAGGGATGGCAAATGTGTATCAGTATATGACAATCCTAATGTTTCAAAATCGCTTTGTCTAATGAGAGTACTCTGACTTCCAAGATCAACATAACAAGTCATTAATTTACCGTTAACATTAATGTCTAGTACGTATTTACTGTCTAAGTCGTCTGCTATTTTCACTTCAGACACCGCCTTGTCAACATTTTTAATGCTAGTATTATTATTACTACTAGTAGTATTATCAACGGTGTTCCTCAAGAGTCGTCTACAAGAAGATGACTGGTGTCCAAGTTTTTTACAGATGTTACAGGTTACAAGAGGTTTCGAGCATTTAAAACTAGGATGACCTAATTCACCGCAATTAAAGCATTTGATCGTACTACTACTATTACTACTCTTATTGTCACATTGCCCTTCAAACCGCTTCTTTAAGAATGGTCTTCTAATTTCTTTACTATCTTCTAATTTAACCGTTTGTAAATAAGCTAATAACTGTTCAGGCTGGTTATAGTTAGCTGCTTGAGCACCTAATCTCATACTCCTATCTTCTAACCCGTTTATAATACAGTCTATCGCTTTTTTATTATATATTTCACATCTGTTTAATAGATTCATCTTGTGATCAAAGTATGTCTCTAATATTTCATTGGGTTTAACTTTCCTATCTAACATTTCTTGTAATAATTGTGCATAATTTTGAACGGATGGAAATGTTTTAACTAATTTATCTTTCCATTCCGACCAAGTGAAATTGACAGAAGGAAGTCCCTGATACCACACCTTTGCTAACCCCATTAACTTGGGTAGGGAATAATGCAACAATTGCGGTTCACTCCATCCATACAATTTAGAGCATTCTTCTAATTTATTTATCCAAATATCAACAGTCTGTTCTTTGATAAAGGGGTCAAATTCAGGAATAGCATTATTATTTATTGAAAAATGATTCTGTGAAGTAGGCAATGACTTTAACAAATTTAACAGCTCACGGGCAGAAACATTATTCACAGTTGCCTCGGTTCCTTGTTTAGTGTTACGTTTTTTTGAACGTCTTGCACTAGATTTTGTAGCAGACTTGCTTCTTGAAGAGGCACTATCAGTAGAAGAAGATAATGTACTTACAGTCGAAGACCGCCTCTTGTTCCGCTGGTGTCGATTGTGATGCTTCCGGTTTCGGTCATCACACCTGCTGCGACGATCCTTGGGTGTTCCACTTTCGCGACGCCTGCGTCGCCTACGTGGCGAAGATTCATATTCGCTGCCACGATCGCGACGTCTTCGTGAGAAACTCCGCTTTCTCGATCGACGATGATGCACTGGATTAGGAGGGGTCCCCGACTCCTGGATGAATCCTCGTTCAGCTTCCTCAACTTCAAACATCACGACGACCGTTAGATCTTGTGTTAATATAAGGAGGCGAAATAAGGCACAGTAAATTACTTTTCTATTTCTTCGTAGTATATTTCTCAACAAATATAATTACACTGGTTATTATAAAATACTGTAGAAGTGGCAACGGCTGGAGAAAGAATGACCCGCGCTCAGTTCAGAACGGCTGCCACCTAAACTATTCCCGCCATTGCTTTACCGCCAATTTTATTTAATTTATTTAAAAGCGTAACTTCCGGAATCAGTCATTTTACAAACACTTTTAAATCAATTGATCAACTGATATGAAACTGCCACAGATAAAAATAAAACACTTAATCAATTGAGCAACTGATACTAAACTTAGAACAAATAAAATATAACACGCAGGTATTTTAATTTTTTTAATATTAAAAAATCGTGAAAAATGTTAGTATATTTACCTTTTTTACAAAATAAACTATTTAAATTCGAATAAGATAATTAAAGCTGAAATTAAATTCACCTTTTAAAACAAAACAAGAAGGGTGTGTAATAGCAGCTCTATATAATTCCACACAGAGAGAACACGTGCAGTCACCACCAATATATAAAGACGACTGACGGACCTTTGACTGACCGGCGACCGCCGCCGACCGCCCGAATTGGTTTCGATTGTGTACACATGATATTGACTCCTATTTCTTTCGAACAAGGTGCAAAATGCAAGTGCATTGTTTAGGGCTCTTACGATTCAATGATTCGGGTGTTTCCGGGAATACGACAATTAGCGAAGATCTGCATGCGCCTTATTAATTTGGGAATACTGTACATAGTGTTTTGTGCCACGTAGGTACTAAGGCGTGTACTGAAGCATATATGGCTTATTCTCTGAGACATGGGCGTCGCCTGTCTAGCTCGATATTATAGTATTTATGCTATACTTACACTTTATATTTATCATTCAAAATACTATTTATCATCCTTTTTTTAGATGTTTCTATGTTTACACTCAGCAAATCGATCTAAATACGATTCATTAACATAAAAATAGCTGAAATAAAATGTCATTACTCATGTCAGAGTTGTCAAACTGTCAGTTACTTAATATTTCTCTTTCTGGCTTAGTCTATGATGATTATTTTTATAAATATGTTTAGCTTAGTTAGTGTATTTTATAAATAATGACGATTGTTTACTAAATAATTTAATTTTAAAATTCTTGACGCTCTCATGGTTTAATAAAATCTGATATGTCCTGGCCGACCACAGTTGTCAGATGAGATGATTTTGAAAATTGGAAAGGAAGACTACTTTGAAAACGAGCTGACGAACCGCTGGAGGCAGTCTACAATTGGATCGCATATGAGAAGCATCAGAAAACAGATCTTGGAAAGCCAACTGCGCTTATATCCTGTCACGTACCTATCTACTACCCAGGGGATCCAACTAACAATTCACCTGGGACCTCTACTCCCGGTCTTCAGGAGATGCCTGCCACTAGTGCTTGTCTCGCAGAGCTACCCTGACGTCTGGCCCTAAGAACTACACTGGTGCCTTCCTACAGAGCTGGCCTGGTGAGAACTGCACGACGCCCTTCTAGCAGAGTTTCCCTGAAGCTTGATCTTTGAAGTTGCCCTGATAACTGACCTGCAGTACTATCCTAACGCCTGTTCCTGTCTCTCCTACAGTGCTGAACTGATTTGTCACCAAATAAGTGCGTGATCTATAAAACTACCACCTTTATACTTTCCATAGAGTGCATGCTAGGTAGGTCTTTCTTCCCTTATTAAATTTATTTGTACAAGTCTGCTTATATCCTTTTATTTTGATAGAACCAAGTAGATTTGTTACAATAATATGTATCAACGCATCTATGTACACACATCAAAAGAGTGGCTAGAGACATTCAAGTATTTACGTGTTTCTGTTTAAACAAACCTATGAAAAATTTCTTAAAACAACCTTGTATCAAAAGTGTGATGTGTTAAACGTTATTGTAATAGCCAATTTTAAGGGAAATTGCAACCCCTTAAATATATAATTTATATTTATGTCGGATCCGGTCATGAGTACGGACAGGCGAATGAATCGAAAGCGCGCCAATGGTGACATCACGCCACCTACTTACCAGTTTGCCCCACCATGGCGGCTTTTACAGAGTCCTGATGTAACAGTAAAAGTGTAATGTCAAGTAATTTAACCAGTAAGAGTAACCATGGAGTTTCTTGCCGGTTCTTCTCCATGGAAACGAAAGCGAAAGCGAAATAAAATAGTGTATCGCATCCAGTGTGTTTTCATAGCACGAAACCTGTCTTCTGCCCACAAAATGCTCGACCCTAGCGACATAAATCCTGACAAACCCGACATCAGAGGTGGGATTAAATCGTGCTAATGAAATCATACGCGGGGACAGTGTCAATAACAATCAGTGTTTTTTTTTTTTATTTCGGATGGGAAATCATCAAATGACTTCTCCCGCTCTGGGCGGAGCAGGAGGGAGTGTCAGACTTTTGCTGACTAAAACCCATCCATGTTCCTTCATCGCCCTTTGTGTTCCGGGGCCACAGTATCTCTTTCGAACAGTCCCGCAACCCCGGCAGGAACAATCAGTGTCAACTGTGTTTGTAAAAACCGAAAAAGTGCCGAAAAAGTTTGCGAAAAAAAATAAAACGAGAAAGAGGGTAAACCGATTAGTGTGCTCATAAACACCCACCCGCAATAACTTCAGTTTATCCGTGATCATGGTGCTTGCAACAGTGCCGAAATAAAACTGACAGTAAACAAGTGATATTTTCCATGTGAAAAACGTGATACACAATGCCGGTTTTTAGTGTTAATGACAATCAGTGACGGTTACTTTTTGAAATGCAAAACAAAGACTTTGTATCGTTTAGAGTTTGTATCGTTTACAAATTCTTAAAACCTATCCAGTGAATAGCAAGATAGTGTTGTGAACCAGTTTAAAGAATTGTTCAATGCCAAATTCGTGTACGTCGTACTTGCGTCATTAACCTGAGTAGTGACAAACAAAAGAAAAATATGCCCACTGACGCCGGGAACGAGATACGTGACAATTTTTTACAAATAAAGTAGTGTCGCGCATGCGGCAAACAAAGACACAAAGAAAAAGACTACCGCCATCAAGAAGCCTGTGCCAGCTGCTACAGGCGTTGGGCAGCGACTGCAGGCCAGCAGCAGCTCATTGGCGTGCTTCAAGTGTGGCACACCGGGCCACATCGCCAGTCGCTGCACAGCAGGCCAGCGCTAGTCCAGTGCTGCTGTACTGGTGGAGAAGCGAATCGACCTTTGCAACGTCGAGCCGGAATAGGAAAGTACTTTGGTAAGTCGTTATCATTTTGTTATGACTCTGGATCAGAGTGCTAATTCTGTTTCGCCTAGACTTAAGAGTAAGCATATTTATCCTGTCGTTACTATAACTGGTGTCGGTCAAGGTTCAGTAAATTGTAATTCGAAGATTTTAGCCTGTGTGCATGAGAAAGATCCCCGATCACCAAGTTCCTCTAGAATTAGATGTCATAGTTGATGACAGTGGTAGTGAGACCAAATCTGATTAAGAATGGCTTGTACACTCATACTCGAATCTGTTAGACCGCACCTCATGAGTAACATGATGGCGATGTCTGTTATCAGTTAGACCGCACCTCGTGAGTAACACGTGGCGATGGGTCTATTAGAACGCACCTCATGAGTAACATGTGGCGATGGGTGTGTAGGGAATCGTTGGTGCGATTTCTGTCTGTGTTGATGCACAGATTACAATGAAATTTTCATGAGTTGAGGTTGCATTGCCTAAGAATGAATGGTAAAGAGTAACAGAACTGTTAGAATTACTGTGTTGTAACTTGTTGATCGGACCTTTTCCAATGTTGATCGGACCTTTTGCAATGAGAGAGCAGGCATCGCGGAATATAGTTGAAAGTTCCAATGAAACCAAAAATAGGTTTGACAGTACAAAGGCTAAGATTCAGAGATGTGTAGTAGTAGATTATGTTTTAATAGAAAATGAGGAGAGAAATCAATTGAAACTGGATCCAATGTTCAAAGGACCATTTAAAGTTATACAGGTGTTAGATGGAGATAGGTATGTGCTAAAGTCTCTTACGCTTACAAATACCCACATCAGAAAAATCCCTGAACAGGTTCCCTCTGAATTAGATATTGTATGTAACGATGATGATAATGCCACTATTTCAAGTTAGTTGTGTACGTTACCGTGATGATTATAATTGTTTTGATTTTAATGGATTCACTGTTTACAAGTAAAATGCTTTCGATGGACTGAAGGCATACCCGATGGACTGGGTATTGTTGTGGCCGCATCAGAAGCGCCGGAGCATGTAAGAGGTGCACGTTGACTGCTCTTTCTGTGCAGTATACTCTTTGCGAGGAGTAGCACTTACGCGGCTGAGATGGTTAGCTTCTGACGATGGGTTCACATTTTACGTTATGACTTGCCGATGGACTAGCAATTTAGTTTTGTTGTTGTTTGTTTGCATTCTGTTGTTATAATTTTCGGTTATTGCTTGAATAATGTTTTAGTACCTACGTGGCACTATAAATTCATTATCAAATCTGGTGTCTCATTGTATGAGTTCTCTTCTTTACCATATGACCTTTCTAATAGCTCCTAGAACATTTACAAAGGTCATGAGAGGAGTTATAACTAGCCTTAGATCACGCGGCTTTACCTCAGTTATATGTTTAGATGATATCTTGTGTATCGGCAAGAATTACAAAGACTGTTTAGAGAATGTTAGGGAAACAATTAATTTGTTACAGTGTCTAGGATTCATAATAAATTATGAAAAAAGCTCAATACAATCTAAGCAGTCTTGTAAATTTTTAGGCTTTATTTACGACTCAAAGAATATGACAATATCCTTACCTAACGAGAAACGTGACAATATAGCACATCTGATAAAAAAATCCAGTTATTACCTCATTGCTCTATCAGAGATTTTGCACAATTAATCGGTACTGCTGCTTGCCCGGCAGTGCGCTACGGATGGCTGTACACCTAATTGTTAGAAAGGTACTAATTTCTTACTCTGAAGAAACTCATTTCCTTTGATGCCCAAGTTAAATTATCAGCCGATATATTACCTGATTTAAATTGGTAGGCTAGAAACATTCAATCAACGTGTAACTTAATAGGCACACTGGATTTCGAATTTGAAATGTTTACAGACGCCTCCAGAACGGGTTGGGGTGCATATAGCAACCAAAACCGTGTTCATTCGGTTGGTTGGACAGTAGACGAGCAGAAGTAATATATTGTTACGTGTCGACAATACCACTGCAATCAGCTACATCACAACAGAACGGGCGGGATTCAATACGCTCATCTCAATGAGTTAGCTAAGAAGATTTGGCAATGGTGCGAGGCGCGAAAGATTTGGTAATTTGCTTCCTACATAAATACCCGGGAAAATAAGGAAGCGGATGAGGAATCTCGGAAAATAAATAATCCAGACATTGAATGCTCCCATCTAAAAAAGTCTACATAGATATTGTAAATAGTTTAGGTACCCCTGAAATATACCTTTTCGCTTCTCGCACTAATGCCCAAAAAGCTGGTCACCCTATTTGCTATATGCACCGCCTAGCACTTATAAAAGTAGACAATATTATTATTAATCAAAGCGAAGTTCAAATTGTTATCTCTGATATTATTAAAACATCTGGTCCGGGACGTGATCAACCAATTTTGATTTTCCCCTACTGCAATGAGAATTAGAGTATTTGTCCAGCCACCACCTTACAAAATTATCTAGAACTCACAAAAGATTTAAGACCCGTGGGCTCTAAAAATCTTTTACTAACTTGGAAACGACCTCATAAAACTGCTTCTGCTCAATCCATCAGCAGGCGTCTTCCATGCAAAAAAATATTATTATTAGGTATTTCAAAATACTGAATAGTTTTTTACTGAAAGCATAATGCAAGTTAATACGGTACTTATAACAAAAAAAAATATTTTTAGATTTTTGTCTGTCCGTCGGTCTGTCTGTCTGTCTGTTTGTTCCGAGTAATCTCAGAAATGGCTGGACCGATTTGAACGGGACTTACTGGCGGATCGGTTCGGTGTTGCAATAAAATAAACGTCAAAAGCATCATGCATTACATTAACATAACAAAATATTGTGTTGCGATTTTTGGGAATCCAGTAAATTGGGTTCTTGCGCTTTTCCCTTATTTCAGGGAAGATTCCTTCAGCAAGAGATGAATTAAAAAATAAACCGCAACGGTAGGGCTAGTTCATAAGTCTGACAACCAGTCTTTCCA
This sequence comes from Xestia sexstrigata, assembly GCA_941918905.2. Taxonomy (NCBI): domain Eukaryota; kingdom Metazoa; phylum Arthropoda; class Insecta; order Lepidoptera; family Noctuidae; genus Xestia; species Xestia sexstrigata. Next base: position 111,887 of record OW799203.2, on the reverse strand, counting down.
AGGAGTACCTATCGTATTACCCAGTCTAACTGGGTTGTGGAGGTCAGATAGTGAATCACTGTCACTGTCATTTAGCTGCATCCGGTTAGACTGGAAGCCGACCCGAATGACACCAACGGCTTAACGTGCTTTCCGAGGCACGGAGGAAACTCGGTATGTACTGGGTGGTCATCCATCCACAGACCAACCTAGGCAAGTACGGCTTGACCTAAAGATCGACCCGAGCGGCTGTTATTACTTAGCTACGAGCTCCTCGTCATCATCAGGTCATCATTATGCTGTGCCCGACAGGGTCCATAATTGTAACTATATTTATTTTCCTTCCACCTATATACATTATGGTACGCAATAAAGAATTGAGAAACATCAAACATAGCTAAGAAAACTCCCGACTAATTTGCCTTTCAAACAAGAAAAACAAAATCAAAGTCGGTTCATCCGTTCGGGAGCTACGATGCCACAGACAGACACACACACACATAGACACGTCAAACTTATAAAACCCCGTCGTTTCATTGCCAATAGTACCATAACAGTTCCATGATGGAACTGCTGATGTTTTTAATCACTAAGTAGTTGTAGTGTGTGTTAGTAAGTCTAATTAGTACGATCGTATAAGTGTGTGTAACCGTACCTTATTTAGGTTTAGCCAAGTAAGCAATATACTAAGATCGTGTACGCTGTATCTATGTAAAAGCAGAATAAATCAAGACTTTATCCAGAGCGGATGTCTTTCATTTACCACGACACTTCATGGCGACCCTGCCAGTCAAGGTCACATCGCGAGTGAAATTTGGGCAGTTTTTGGACATTATTACAAAATAAGTGGTTTTGTGTCGTAAATCATGGGGACTACTCATACGAAAGAAGAGACGATCATCGCACAGACGGCTGCTGGTAATGGAAAAAATGGTGCGACAACCTAGCTGGGCTACTCCAGTGTCAGTACTACCGATATCCTCATCACCCTGATCACAATCGTCTTACTGGCAGCAGCATGCTATGCTACTGGTATCTGTTATTATTACAAGAAGATGCATGTCAAATGGATGGAGAGGCAGATGAACCGCAGGTCCTTACGTCGCAGGCAGACCTCAGTGTATTTCAAGAAACACGCTCCCCGTGATGATGTGGGGGATATACCCGTGAAAGTGAAAAAAAAAAAACAGGCACATTTCCGAAAATTTAAGTGCCGCGTACGTTTTAGTGCTTCAAAAGAAACTACATAGTGATAACAACAGATAAAAACAATAATAAACTATCGAGAAAACCAAGCCTACGGAACTATTAACTGATTAAATCGTCTAGTGATGCCTATAAGGGCATGTAATATTATTAACTTTACGTCTTATGAATAAGAAATTGCGTGTAAAATGCATAATTATACTACGACGTCACATCCTCAGATTTATATAATTCACTTGGTAGTAGTACTTCCACTGCACTGGGCATCGCACAATATTTAGAGCTAAAAATAAAATGTTTTTAAAGTATATTGACTACTCGGCGTAGTACCTTCCCCCACTATGTTACCTGCGCCCACGCCACCATTACTCTTGTCATTCGCTTTCGTTGTGCGGGCATCGCAACATCTCTCTCATTTTTTTTTCGTGTGCAACCTAGTATTATCGTGTAAGTTAGTGAAAAGTGTGACTATTGTGTTAGTTAGTGAAAAGTGTGACTCTGGTTTACCATAATGGGTAAACGAAAACACAAGAATAAAGAATCGCGCACTCGGAAGAAAATAAAAAGGTTACAAAAACAAGTTAACCGCTCCTCGGAAACGAGCGAAGGTGAGTCATACTTGTTTACATTGTTAATTAAGGACTATTCCTAATTACAGTAACGCAGGATTCATGCAACTATAATAATGTAACGTTGTTACCAGATGTTTAAAGTCACAATTTATGTACCTACCTACCGTCAACTGACTTATTTTTACAATTCGTTTTTTCTTTTTTCGTACATGCATTCTATAATTCTATCCCAACCCAAGGTATCATTTAGACACACGTTAACGATGGACCGTATAGTTTGAATTATATTATTCTATATGGATGGGGAAAATAAATAAATAAATATTTGGTGGATGCTATTCTCTGCGACACGATCGCACTATGGCACATGCCATAGTTAGGTATCTGTTGCGATATCATAACGGTGTACCCTATCAGCTACATAGCTGATAGGGTACACCGTTATTCTCCATGACGTGATCATGGCTGATAACCATGCTGTCTCGTGTTATGTCGTGAATATAACCAATGACTTTAAAATACACAACTGCAAATGCAGCATATCTATGGCATGTAGCTGATGAGGCGACACCGTTGTTCTCCACGACGTGATCATGGCTGATAACCATAGAGTCTCGTGTTATGTCGAGAATATAACCAATGACTCAGTCTCGTGTTATGTCGTGAATATAACCAATGACTTTAAAATACACAGCTGCAAATGCAGCATATCTATGGCATGTAGCTGATGAGGCGACACCGTTGTTCTCCACGACGTGATCATGGCTGATAACCATAGAGTCTCGTGTTATGTCGAGAATATAACCAATGACTCAGTCTCGTGTTATGTCGTGAATATAACCAATGACTTTAAAATACACAACTGCAAATGCAGCATATCTATGGCATGTAGCTGATGAGGCGACACCGTTGTTCTCCACGTCGTGATCATGGCTGATAACCATAGAGTCTCGTGTTATGTCGAGAATATAACCAATGACTCAGTCTCGTGTTATGTCGTGAATATAACCAATGACTTTAAAATACACAGCTGCAAATGCAGCATATCTATGGCATGTAGCTGATGAGGCGACACCGTTGTTCTCCACGACGTGATCATGGCTGATAACCATAGAGTCTCGTGTTATGTCGAGAATATAACCAATGACTCAGTCTCTTGTTATGTCGTGAATATAACCAATGACTTTAAAATACACAACTGCAAATGCAGCATATCTATGGCATGTAGCTGATGAGGCGACACCGTTGTTCTCCACGTCGTGATCATGGCTGATAACCATAGAGTCTCGTGTTATGTCGAGAATATAACCAATGACTCAGTCTCGTGTTATGTCGTGAATATAACCAATGACTTTAAAATATACAGCTGCTAATGCAGCATATCTATGGCATGTCGCTGATGAGGTGACACTGATATTTTTGGACTGGACTCACCACCATTAAAACAAGTGCGAGTGGACCCCTCAAAATCGGACGATTCAGATGTCAACACGACATATCAGGACCAAGGTAGCTCCTGGCTCCGCGTTTGAAAATGAAAACAGGTCCTCCCTATTGGATAGGGATATTGAACACGAACTACAAATTGGGGCCAACCCCGCTCTCAGAACCAGGTCCCCGTACAAGTAAAGATATGGTAATAGCTACCACTACCCAGGATTCCTGACGAGATTGCTAAACGTTGGGGGTGTATCCTAGTTGATGGCCTGACGCGGGAACAAAAGCAAGAAGGTTTGGAAAAATCACTTACACCAGAAAACTTCAAGCTTGCCAAAGCACCTCTGTTAAATTCAGAAATCACCCCTGTTCTAAGCGACTGTAAAAAACAGGCTCAAATAAATAACCTAACATTTTGTACATATTTGGGTTATGGAATTGTAGGTTTAACAAACCTGGCATGCTCCATTATTGATGGAGATACAGAATGGTGTGTATGTAATATAACAGACGATCCTGCCGTTTTAAGTTTCAAGTCATTTTGAAATAAACGACTTAAATGTCGAAATATCAAAATTACAGTCGTCCGGTGCTGTCGTAAAGCGTGTCGACGTACTTGACCAGTTTTTATCAAAAATAGGTCCTTTAACTACTAAACCAATATTTCTGGCTAACAAAAGTGACGGTTCATTTCGTTTTATTCTTAATACACATTTTAAAATGGAAGAAATACGAACTGTCTCAAAATTATTACTTACAAACAATTGCTACGAGTATATGGCTACAATAGATCTTGAAGATGCATATTTTCTAATAAAAATCGATAAAACTAGTAAAAAGTAATTACGATTAATGCAATGCTGTCCTATTTGACCCAAAGGTTGACTGGTAGAGAATGCCTTGTGGCATTAAGTCCGCCTATGTACCACTCTTGTGCATGAAGTTTAAATAAATAAATAAATTAATTAATGTTCGAAGAAGAAATTTTTGAATTTCAATGTTTACCATTCGGTTTGTCTCAAGCTCCGTATAGCTTCACTCAACTTACGAAACCGGTCGTGGCCACACTAAGAAAGACGTGCTTAATATTGGCAATTTATTTAGATAATATTATTTGTATCGGCAATAAGTATGAAGACTGCCTTATATGTCTTACCGATACAAAGGTATTTTTAGAAAGTTTGGGTATTGCCATAAATTCTGGCAAAAGTAAATTACAACCAAAACAATTTCAATCTTTCCTTGGTTTCGAATTGCATTCGCGGAATTCTTGTTTAAAATTACCAATGGAGAAACTAGTCAAAGTTCAGAAGTGTATCGAAAATATTTCTAAGCAAAAACAAATATCTGTTAGAGATTTTGCTAAATTTCTCGGAATACTTTGCTCCTTACGGCTGGGTTTATACTAAATAATATTCTTTGAACGCGAAACGTTCTTATGCTCTTTGAGAAACACTGACAACAATAATTATGGTAAAACTATGATGTCATAACCGTTAGTCTTAAACCAGACTTCGTTTGGTAGATGGACAACATTATGCGTACAAAAATTATAATACGCAATGGACATTATGCATTGGAAATATCTTCGGATGCTTCTCGTATTTTGCAAAGGTGAAAAGACAAGTGGGTTCTGGAATAATACAGAGATTAATTATCACATAAATGAGTGGGAACTGAAAGCGGCTTTGAAAAACAAATACGCAACAAAGAGATATTGCTGCGCATCGCTATTACAACAGCCATATCTTATATAAATAGTGTTGGATTTCGTATTCGTTCATAATTTTCATTGTAGGGTAGAAGTAGAAATGACTTGCAAAATGCGTCACTATCCTATCATATCCCATCCTTTTCCCACATGCACACCTGGACTATCGCTGTCCTTGTCACCGCCGACGGTGACTGTGTGAAGACCCTCGTCCACTTGAACGAGAGTAGCTTTACTAAGAGCATGCTTCTTCCTTATTAATTTATCACTAATTTACGGTTTGCGAATTGCCGCGAGTGCATTTACGAACTATTGTCAAAAACACTACGGACAGTGCGTGTTTATGTGGTGAAAGGCGTCTGCGCGACCCCTCGTGCGCTGCCCTGAACTCAGCAAGGACTCGAACCCTCTGCCAACCGACACAGAGGAAGATATTGAAGACGGTGAATCTACAGGTCAGTGGTGTTGCATGTTTCCTGCCAAATTCCTTGGTCCATGTTCACAAGTTCGTCGTCCTAATTCGTGTCGCATTTGCAAGGTCAGACCTACCACGTACTTCTACAACCCCCCGCAATAATACAGTCCACTATTTGATCAACCAGCTCCCAGCGTCTGGGATAAACGCAAACATTTTTATATTCCGCCCAAGTAGTTGGTGTAAGGCGCCACCATTATATTTATGGTCACTTCGAGCCCGATATTTTTGGGTCATTTTGGCCGCATTCTAAATTCAAACCGCATGGTCAGTTTTAACTTAACATTCACTGTACTACGTAATTAAATAGATTGTCGTTTATTCTTTGTATTTTCCCGCACCGACAACTATTTCCTTTTATTTCCGCACCCGCATTGCATAGTACAACACAACGCAAAAGTTATTTCTTTCCAAATTCATTCCGTTTTTGTGGTCCGCCATTTTGTATCGTTTCTTTTATGATCGTGTTATAGATAACTTGTTCGTAATTGTTCGCTAAACTTCGGCTCGCTTCGTTAGTGCTCGTTCGCATACCAGTTCTTTGATATTTTTCACTCACCCGCAATAATTTTATTTTACTTTCGCTACTAGGTAAAATTAATCGTTTTTACGCTAATAACCGCTAATATACGTACTTATCGCCGCTATACTAATTACAGTTATTCACAATGGTTAAGTCTAAGAGGAAGAGTAGCGATGCGGATCTGTTCTTCGACACTACGAGTACTAATAAAAACCAGTTATCATTATACGTAGTCAAACGTGATGTTATTTACAAACGCGTAGAAAATATTTTCGAGCTTGCACAAAAAACAAATGATGATCGACGATATTTTAAGTCGTTTTGTTCTAGTGCTTCAAATATTGATACATTGCGTAATGATTATCAACAAGCTTTAGATTCCTATAATATATTAAATTTACAGTTGAACCCCGATTCCGAGGTCGAATATGATTCCTGGTTATCATTTGAAGAAATGTTTTGCTTTATAAAACAGGTTTTACTCAATAACAAACCCGAGTGTCCTGAACCTGAGGCTCAGCCTTCATTACATAAATCTAATACTCGCCTTCCGCCCATTGATTTGATGTCATTTGACGGTAATGTTAAGAAATGGCCATTGTTTTATCAACAATTTAAAAGCATGATACACGATAACGCATCGCTCACTAATAGTGAAAAAGTGTTTTACTTAGTAGGTAAATTAACTGGGCAGGCGTCGTGCGTCTGCGCAGGGTTGGCTCCAACCGCAGAAAATTATATTATTATTTGGGAGGCACTTGTGCAAAAGTATGACGATCCTCGCTCACTCGCATCCGCTTATTTAAACCAATTGTTACAGTTTAAACCGCTATCCATGGCTAGTTCTGATGGGCTAGATTCATTTATAAATAATTTTGATTCATCTGTAGCAGCGCTTAAACAATTAAAACTTCATGATTTAACTGAATTTATTTTCTTGCATTTGGCTCTGCAAAAGTTAGACGCAGACACAATTAAATTATTTGAAATTACCTATCGTAAAGATAAAATACCTTCTTACCATAATTTAATTGAATTCATAAAGGAACAAAGTAAAGTTTTGTCTCGTTCTACGAACCTTAGTAAATCGATAGATAATAATCATTCTCAGTCTAAGCAGCAGCGTCAAACTAAGCCCATCCCTAAACCGTCCAAGTCTTTTGTGAATACAGACATAGGGTGTGGTCCAAGTGTAAGCGATAAATGCGCTTTATGCAATGACAAACAACATGAACATTTATATTCTTGTTCGTCGTTTATTAAATTAACCCCGCGAGAAAGATATCATTTTATAAAACTTAATAATTTCTGTAACAATTGTTTAAGTATAAAACACAAGACTTTTTCTTGTACTTCAAAACATACTTGTTCTCATTGTTCAAAGCGACACCATACTTTATTACATTTCAATCCAACTCAAAAGGATAAAACAAATTGTAACGTTGGTTCCGTGGTGTCCAACACCGCAAATCCTATTCCCGCTACCGCTCATGACGCGCCGCGCCCTACTCCGGCCAGCAATCACGCAGAGTCCGCTATGACTCATTCACTCGCCGCTTCTAGTGACCCTACAACTATTGTAAACAATGCATCGGTCTGTACAGTTTCGTACGATCGAGCAGCTCGTTATCAAACGACTACGTTGTTAGGGACCGCAAAAGTAAAGTTTGTTGATTCTTTAAACCGCACTCACTTTTTGAGATGTCTAGTGGATCCTGGCTCTCAAAGTGATTATATTTCCGCATCTTTTTGTAAGCGATTATCGCTTCCTATTTATACTCAAACCCGCTATTCGGAAGTTCAAGGCATTGGAGGAGCTTCACAAAAAATTCTCGGTGTTACTTCAGTTAAATTCACGTCTCGCTTTAATAATAGGTGCGAATATTCTATAATGCCGATGGTAGTAGGACAGATTACGTCACAGTTGCCGGACACCTGTGTTGATACCGCGTCTATTGAATTTATTCGTAACTTACCGCTCGCTGATGACGAGTTTTCGCAACCGGGAACTATAGATATACTTTTAGGTGTTAAACTTTATTGTGAAATTTTACTTTCTGGACAAATTAAAAGCTCACATGATGGTATGCCCTCTGCCCTTGAAACGACATTAGGTTACCTAATTTTAGGTGACGCTCCTATTATTTCTCCGCAACCCGCTACCCGCACATTGTGTGCTTTTACTTCTGACCCGCTACTTCAGATTGTCGAAAGATTTTGGGCAGTCGAGGAATTGCCTTCGCAGTCATTTTTAAGTCCCGACGATCAGCAGTGTGAAAATATTTATACTTCAACCACTGTTCGTGACTCCGACGGCAGTTATTCAGTTGACCTTCCTTTTAAGGAAGACCCAAATAATCTAGGCAATTCTTATACTACGGCTAAAAAACGCTTTCTACTTTTAGAAAAGAAATTTTCTAAAGATCCAAGTTTAAAATTAAAATATGACGATGTTATTCGTGATTACCTAAATAAAGGTATACTTTCCCGCACCGCACGTGAAGCATTAGCCGCTCCAGGCTTTTATCTACCGCACCATCCTGTAGTTCGCAACGACAAGGCGACAACCAAGGTTCGTCCTGTGCTAGATGGCAGCGCCAAGACCGATACAGGCTTATCACTAAATGATGTCCTATATACGGGTTGCAATCTACAGGCTGACATATTTCATATACTTTTGAATGTTCGTGTTTATTTGCCTTTTGTGCAGATGTGAAACAAATGTATCTATGCATTTATACGAATGCTTCGCACCGCAAATATCAACGAATCTTATATAGATTTTTAGAAACCGACCCGCTCGAGGTTTTTGAGTTCACTCGAGTCACATTTGGGCTTCGGTCTTCACCATTTTTGGCGCTCCGCACGCTACGTCAACTCGCTAGCGATGAACGGCATAACTGGCCAACTGCAGCAGCCGTACTCGAGAGAGACATTTATATGGATGACGTAGCTTCATCTACTTCTTCTATCGAGGAAGCAGTCAAGACAGCTACCGATCTGATCCAGATCTTCAAAACTGGTGGGTTTGATTTAGTTAAATGGACCTCCAACTCGCTGGAATTGCTCGAACATATTCCCGAGTCGCACCGTCAATCTGAATGCATTTCCTTCGACGATGGAAATACATTTAAGATATTAGGTTTGCGTTGGTTACCCGCTCAGGATACCTTTATTTTCGAAATATCAAGTCCCCCACCTGTTTGTACTAAACGCGCCATTTAACCGCTACCGCTCGGTTGTACGACGTCTTAGGACTCGTCGGCCCTATAATTCTTTTCGCAAAATTAATCATTAAGGAACTCTGGCTTTTAAATCTCGATTGGGACGATATACCCCCTTCTCGCATTGTTAAAATATGGCAACAATACTTAATAGAATTACCGCACATTTCTAATTTATCATTCCCACGCCATCTAGGTATAGAAACCGGTTCTATGGTTTCCTTAGTCGCATTTTCAGATGCGAGCGAATCCGCATACGGCTGTGTGATTTATTTGCACGTCGTAAATAGTGGTCAATCGCCTATTACTTCACTCGTGTGCTCTAAATCGCGTGTTGCATCCGCTAAACCTAAAATCACTCTCGCACGCTTGGAATTAAATGGAATACTTTTAATGTCGCGACTTCTTAAAACCGTTTATGACACTTTATCTAAGCGACATAAAATCGAAAGTATTTGTGCTTTCTCGGATTCTGAAGTAGCACTCTGTTGGTCTGTTGCTTCGCCACACAGATTTAACACTTATATTGCCAACCGCATTTCTCAAATTCAGGAAAATATTTCACCTGAAAACTTATATCATATCGCTGGCTTACATAACCCCGCAGACTGTGTGTCTCGTGGGCTCACGCCTTCGCAGCTCATTCAACATGAGTTATGGTTTAAGGGTCCATCCTGGCTTTCCTTGCCTAGACAAGACTGGCCTATACAGCGATTTTTACCCAACCGGTCTTCATTACCGGAAGAAAAAACCGCTTCGCACGTGACTAAAGTCACAGATAATGATAACCCGCTTTTAAAATTAGCTTCAGAGTGTTCCACTTGGGAAAAGCTGCTGGAAGCTACTGTTTTTTCGCTTCGATTTATAAAAAAATTGCCGCAAAACGATACAATCACCGCTGAAGATTTAAATACAGCTGAATTGGAAATAATTCGTGCGATCCAGTTTAAATACTTTTCCGAAGACATTAAGAATATTTCTAAAGGTCAACCGTGTTCAGCCAAGTTACGGAAATTGTTTCCATTTTTATGTAACGGACTTTTACGTGTCGGAGGTCGCCTATCGAATTCGACATTAGAATATTCTTCTAAACATCCGATTTTACTTCCCGGGCAAGGACATATTGTTAAATTATTAATTGAATTTTATCACCGCGACAATTGTCACGCCGGGCCGCAGTTACTAATTTCGATATTAAGATCCAAATATTGGATAATTTCTGCTAGACGTGTGGTTCGACAGTACATACACAAATGCAATGATTGTTTTCGAGTTAATCCTAAGCCTACGTTTCCGCCTATGGCAGATCTGCCTAAATGCAGATTAGAGCAATGCAAAGCGTTTTTACATACGGGCGTCGATTACGCAGGGCCGCTTTATATTACTCCTTACCGCAAACGGGGCGTACGAAGTGTAAAAGCTTATATCTGTATATTTATTTGTCTCGTAACAAAAGCGGTGCATATCGAATTAGTATCTAACTTAACTTCTGCTTCGTTTATCGACGCATTTAAACGATTCATATCGCGAAGAGGTCCTTGTAATTTCCTATATAGCGATAACGGGACTAATTTTGTCGCTTCTAAGAAATATTTTAATGAACTTCATGAGTTTTTGCAAACCGCTGATTACTATCAAAGTTTTAGTCATGAACTCGCGAAGAACCGTATCACGTGGCGAATGAACCCTCCTACAGCGAGTCACTTCGGAGGGATATGGGAAGCGAACGTTAAGAGCACCAAGTCGCTTTTATTTCGTACAATCGGCAACCAAGTTCTCACCTTTGAGGAGATGTCGACCATTCTTATTCAAATCGAGGCAGTGCTAAACAGCCGTCCTCTTTATGTTTTGAGCTCTGACCCATCAGAGCCATTAGCTCTTACTCCCGCGCATTTTCTATCTACTTCTCCGCTAGAATGTTTACCCGCAGCCGACTTATCCGAACAACGAACAGATCTGTTGTCTCGTTTCTCCTTAATGGATTCGATAGTTCAATCATATTGGAAACGATTTAAGTCGGAATACTTACATAATTTGCAACAACGCGAGAAATGGAATACTCCGTGTAACCCGATCACAGTTGGTACCGTAGTGTTGTTAAATGTAGATAACGCCCCACCCTTGCAGTGGCCATTAGGAATTGTTACCAATGTATACCCTGGCAAGGATGGTGTTGTTCGCGTAGCGGAAGTAAAAACAAAGACCGGTACTTATAAACGACCAGTAGTGCGGTTATGCCAGCTTCCGACTCAATAGTCAATTTATTTTTATATACATATTTTAGCTCATATAGTATTAATTAGCTTACGTTAGATAAGTTTAGTTTAGAAATTTCATTAGTTATCCGCTCTACCAAATACACGCTACTTGAAGTTGTTGAATATAGCGATTTTATTGCTTTTCTAACCTTTTTTGAAGGGTTTCTTCAAGCCTGGGGGGATGTTGGATTTCGTATTCGTTCATAATTTTCATTGTAGGGTAGAAGTAGAAATGACTTGCAAAATGCGTCACTATCCTATCATATCCCATCCTTTTCCCACATGCACACCTGGACTATCGCTGTCCTTGTCACCGCCGACGGTGACTGTGTGAAGACCCTCGTCCACTTGAACGAGAGTAGCTTTACTAAGAGCATGCTTCTTCCTTATTAATTTATCACTAATTTACGGTTTGCGAATTGCCGCGAGTGCATTTACGAACTATTGTCAAAAACACTACGGACAGTGCGTGTTTATGTGGTGAAAGGCGTCTGCGCGACCCCTCGTGCGCTGCCCTGAACTCAGCAAGGACTCGAACCCTCTGCCAACCGACACAGAGGAAGATATTGAAGACGGTGAATCTACAGGTCAGTGGTGTTGCATGTTTCCTGCCAAATTCCTTGGTCCATGTTCACAAGTTCGTCGTCCTAATTCGTGTCGCATTTGCAAGGTCAGACCTACCACGTACTTCTACAACCCCCCGCAATAATACAGTCCACTATTTGATCAACCAGCTCCCAGCGTCTGGGATAAACGCAAACATTTTTATATTCCGCCCAAGTAGTTGGTGTAAGGCGCCACCAAATAGATATGGCAGAGTCCAATTTTTGAAAATAAAGAAATCAGCTCGCGAAATCTAGCAATGATGCGAAAAAAGGCAATTGCATTGTATTCGCGTCATATTTAAAGCCCAAAGACAATGTTGAGTCAGATGAGAAATCAAGGCGAAAAAATATCGATACCGAATGGAGTTTGTCCCTGTTAGCTTTTAAGAAAGTCGTGAATACGTTTGGCTTTCCTGAAATCGACTTATTTACCATTAGAGTTAATATCAAGCGTGACAAGACATTTTATGGAAACGTGACCCGGAAGCGTTCAACATTGACGCGTTCACTGCTGATTGGGATCCATTATTTTTCTACTCGTTTTTTCTCCGTTTTCATTGATTTTAAGTATCTACGAAAAATAATCGACGATAAAGCCACGGGAATAATGATAGTACCACATTGGCCTAGCCAGGCTTGGTACCCACTCTTTTTAAACGGACCTAGTTTACTTTGAACCTGACGTTAATCTGTTACTGTTTCCTTTCAGAACCAGACACCCACTCTGGACACGATTTACCCTGGTGTCATCCCTATTATCAGGAAAGCATATGCAGGACAAGACTTAACACCTAAAACTATAGAAATTATGATTGCGTATTTGGCAAAAAATTAAAGTAAACAGCTGCGTATAAAAAGTGGTAGCATTTTTGCACCAATAATAGTGATATTAGCTGTTAGAGTACAAATATCTCACTAATACTAAAGTTTCTAACGGTAGAAATTGAAGAGGGGGCTAGCTATTATATCCTTAATTCTATTCGTTCAGCGTTGGCTCTAATATTGGACAGGCAGTTAAGTAGTGATGACCGGGTTTCCCGGTTCTTTAAGGGAGTGTTTAATAAGAACCCTACTTTCCATAAATATCAGGCAACTTGGGATCCAAATCTAGTCCTGGATTATATCGCAAACTGGTATCCAAACAAAGACTAGCCAATAGAGAAACTCACTAAAAAGCTGGTAGCTTTTCTTGCGTTGTCTACTGTACAACGCGTACAGGCGCTATCGTTAATTCGTTTGTGTAATGTTAGAGCCACCAATTAAAAATATGAAATAAACTCATATTATTATTAAAAAAACCCATACACAACGCAAGTGCCTCGACTATTAGCCGCTGGATTAAAATAGTTCTTACTGAAGGTGAGGTAGATACCTACCATATTTTTCCGCGCATAGTACGCGCCACGCATCTTCCTCTGCGGTCAAAAGAAAATGCGTATCAGTAGACCTTCAGCGAGTTGGTCTTCCTGACCGGGAATTCCTTAACGTTTACAGAGTTCTATGACAGAGTTCAATGATGAGGATTTCGCAATGGCTATTTGTGATGAATATCCCAAACAATGTTTCTTGAAAGATACGTAAATATATCACCTTAAATTATAATGAAGCTATGAATAATATTGTTGGTTTGAAAACATATCTATGAGCTTCTTTCTTACCTCCTCCGCGCTCTTACCTGATGCTTCACCTATTTCACTCCCAGTTCTAAACATCTACCAAGTGAATTATATAAATCTGAGGATGTGACGTCGTAGTATAATTGATGGTTAAACGAACTTACCTTAAGTGATGTTCGACCATAATTATACGAGACGTCACATCCGAAAGATTTATAAACCCACCCGAACCCTATGATTGCAAAGTCAATCATAAACACCCATGAATGAAGTCGCGAAATAGGCTCTTCCTCTCTAAAATGAATGACAAGAGTAATGGTGGCGTGGGCGCAGGTAACATAGTGGGGGAAGGTACTACGCCGAGTAGTCAATATACTTTAAAAACATTTTATTTTTAGCTCTAAATATTGTGCGATGCCCAGTGCAGTGGAAGTACTACTACCAAGTGAATTATATAAATCTTTCGGATGTGACGTCTCGTATAATTATGGTCGAACATCACTTAAGGTAAGTTCGTTTAACCATCAATTGTGTAATTGCAAGTAAGTATTAGTATAAGATTTTATTGTTCGAATATGTAACACTTCATAAATCGTGCACGGCGACTCACCGAATCAGATACCCCGCGCCCTATATGGAATGTTTTCGCATTGCTTTCTATGTTTGGAAGATAGATCGAAGAATTGAAGTGAAGATAATTCGTTGCTATGATGATGTCATTACATTCCTTTATGTTTTATTAATAGATTATGGCCGATGATTTCATTAGAATATATGAAGATTTGTTGGACATTCGTAAATATTTAATAAGGAAAGGACAAGCTAGATTTACGGGTTCTATAGCGATAAATAAGTTAAAAGAGGCTAAGAATTTATTTAGTGAAGCGCAATTATTATATTCTAAGTTATCGCCTGATTTAAAACCCGAATTAGTGACGCAGTTGTCCACCACTTTTGATAATATTAAGAGCGCATTCCTAAAGATAAGTCAATTGTGTACTCCTCCTAGTGAAATAGAATTTGTAAAAATGGAATTTGACATTCAACTTAATCCCCCTTATGGATGGTAGAGAGGACACCACGAAACGATTGATTGATGCAGTTGAAATGTATGCGGATATGTTAGACGATTCGGGAAAAAATCTTTCAATAAAATTCGTAATTAAAGGTCGCCTATCTGAGAACGTTAAGCTCCGTTTGTCGAATGGTTATGACACCGTTTCTAATTAAATACAGGATTTAAGGAAACATTTATTAACTACAAAATCTTTTACCGCTATTCAGTCCCGCCTCCAAAATATAAACCAAGGTTTTCGATCAACTGACGAGTACGGTTCTGAATTAGAACAACTTTTTACCGATTTAACTATCTCACAGGCAGAAGGAGATTCATCAAAATTCGCGATACTAAAGCCAATAAATGAAAAAATGGCAATTAAGAAATTTTCAGATGGGTTGAAAAATTCAAGGCTAAGCACCATCGTGGCCGCTCGCAACTATGGTAATCTCAAGGACGCCATACAAGGTGCTAAGGACGAGGGTGTATCAACGCCTTCTACATCCTCTAAGCCGGACGTCATGCAGTATTCAAGAAGAGGTCGAGGTAAGTTTACACCTTCTTCAGGACCAAGGGGTCAAGGTCAACGTGGTCGCAATTATGGTTCTTTTAATAATTATAATCGCCATAGTTACGGAAGATCATTGCAAAATTCTAACCGCGGTAGATATTTCCCACAGGCGAATTATAACAATGCCCGATATTACCATCGTGGTAACAGGCGAGGGAATAATTACAGCCGTAATAATGTTTTTTCAACGCAACCCATACCATCTGCGCAAGCATCAGCGCAAGAGGTCGTTTCCCAAAATTCTAATAAAAACGATAATTCACAAAATAATAATAAATAATAAGCAGTTTTTTCGATTTTAATAATTATATTTTGGCATGTACGGGACGATGGCAATTTGTGTCATTTTATTGTAATAACAGAAAATATTCATTTTTAGTCGATACAGGTGCGTCAATATCTATTCATAAGAAAAATGAATTACCCGATTCGATGCGTATATGTAATAATATCACTACTATAAGCGGCATAGGAGGGCAGATCAACTCTAAGGGAAATGTAACCTTGAAACTTGTTACAGAAAATAATGACACGTTTTCTCATAAATTTCACGTTTTTCAAGATTTACCCATCCAGGCAACTGGAATTTTAGGCTTAGATTTTCTATCTACTTATGGCTGCAATATCGATTTGGCCACCAACGTGTTAGTTGTTAATAATGCAGGTAAATTAATTTATTTACCGATCTCGCCAAGACTTGATTTAACGTTTGCAAATAATAATTGTCTTGTAGTACCGGCCCGAAGTGAATCGACCCATTTCGTAGAATTAAGTATTGATGCGGAAGAGGATTGTGTTGTTTGCTCGAGAGAGATAGAGAAAGATATTTTTTTAGCAGGAGCAATAGTTATGCCTAAAAATCGTAGGATACCGATCAAAATACTTAACATAAGAAATGAAGAAGTAAGATTAGAAAATTTAAAACCGGAAGTTATATTTTTAAGCGAGTATAATATTTTTTCTTTTGATAAGATTAATGCCAATGCTAATAGAGCCGAAACTTTACTTTCGTTATTAAAATTAAATCATCTTAATTCTGAAGAAAAGAGTTCTCTCGAAACAATTTGTACAAAATATTCAGATGTGTTTTTCATGCCAGGAGATAAGCTAGCCACCACGTTTATGAACAATCCATAACACTAAAACCTAACGTTAGTCCTACATATGTTAAACCTTACAGATTGCCACAATCACAGAAACCAGAGATTGATAGACAAATTAAACAAATGTTGAAGGACGATATAATAGAAGAGTCCTCAAGCGAGTGGAACAGTCCTGTGTTACTCGTTCCCAAAAAGTCTGAAGGCTGTAAAAAGTGGCGTTTGGTAGTGGACTATAGAAAACTCAATGATTTAATAGTCGACGATAAGTTTCCACTACCTAACATCACCGACATCTTAGACTCACTTTCAGGATCAATGTATTTCACTCATTTAAATATTATTTTTTAATAATGAAAATAAATTTAACTTAAGTAAATTATATAATAATCAAACATTTTTAATCATAATAATATTAATAATTTGACTTAAATCAAGGTTATTACCAAGTTAGTTTAAGCCTTGAAAGTCGTAAATACACTGCTTTTTCCACTAGCTCGGGTCAGTATCAATTAAAACGTCTTCCTATGGGACTTAAAACTTCGTGTAGTAATTTCAGTAGAGTAATGTCAATAGCTATGTCTGGTCTGACGTATGACAAATGTTTTATTTATCTCGATGATTTAATTATTTTTGGACAAAACCTAGATTCACATAATAAAAATTTGATAGATGTACTCGAAAGGTTACGAAAAGTAAACTTAAAACGAAATCCGGACAAATGCCAATTTTTAAAAAAGGATATATTGTATCTTGGACATTTAGTTTCTGCTGATGGAGTATTACCAGATCCAGAAAAAACAATAGTTTATCAAAATTACCCTGTACCCAAAAACGTAGAAGAAGTGAAACGATTTGTAGCTTCTAATGTAGTCGCGGATGCATTATCCAGAATATATGTGACTTCCAGTGAATTAAAGAGTATGAATGAGAAATTTCGGAAATGAATGTTATGACTAGAGCACAAACAAGTAGAATGGATGAGAAGAGTAAGAATGTATCACCGCCAATTAGTAAACCCACCGAGGAAGGGTCTGATCAGCCTAGGGTCGTGGAGTTACTAAGGAAGCCGAGTGATGTCGTGGAGATGATTTGCTAGAGAAGGATAAAGTGGATAAATATAGAAGAGATAATTTGATAAGCGCCGAAGACGAGTGTCTCGCTTACATTCCTAGTAAAATGTTGTTATGTATGTGTAAACCTCAACTTTAGGGCACATTTCTCGCGAGCCGAATTTGTGACTAAGTTAGAGAAGTTTAGCAGTAAAATAAAAATAAAAGAAGTATGCATAGTTAAAAATAATGAAAATGAAGAATTTATAAAAGGTTTGTGTAGTGAAATATAAACATCAAATGATTGGACCGGTCCGAGAGTATGCATACTAAGAGGAATTGAAAGAATAGATAACGATAAAGAGAAGCAATACTTTTTAAATGACTTTCATTTACTGCCCACCAGTGGACATGCTGGTGTGCCCAGGATGACGAACAACATCAAGAGACGATATTTCTGGCCAGGTATCGATAAAGATGTTCTTGATTTCGTAAAAAAAGTGTTCCACATGTCAGAAGACTTAATATAGCAGGTATACAAAACAGCCGATGACGATCACGACTGGGTCGTCAGGTTTTGAAAAAATATTTTTAGACTTGGTAGGTCCTTTAGATAAAGACGAGAATGGAAATTGTTACCTTGTAACGATTCAATGTGAACTAACTAAATTTATTGAAGCATATCCTATTAAAAATAAAGAATCCGTAATTGTAGCAAAATCAATGATACAAAATTTTGTTTTACGTTTCGGTATACCAAAAGTAATAGCTACTGATAAAGGTTCAGAGCACTATGGTTGGAGTTTGCAAATTATTAGAAATAGAAATATTAACGTCCACAGCATACCACCATCAATCAATCGGTTCACTTGAAAATGCTCATAAGCATTTAGGTGCGTTTCTAAGGACTTATTCAGGCAAAAACGGCTATGACTGGTCACACTGGATACCGTTTTGGTCTTTCAGTTATAAAAATACCGTCCACTCAGAGACGAAGTACACGCCCTTCGAACTCATTTTCGGCAGGTCGTGTAATATTCCTAATAATATTAAGAATTGTAATAGAATAGAACCATTATATAACCCAAATGATTACTCTTTAGATTTAAGATATAGGTTACAGGTAGCGCTAATAGATGCTAAACATAATTTAGAAAATAGTAAGGAAACTAGAAAATTAGCATATGATAAGAAATGTAATCCAGTTACTTATAATAAAAACGATTTAGTTTTAGTTAAAAGTGAACGAACAAAGAAATTGAATAATATTTTTGAAGGCCCTTATATTGTGTTAGAGGATATGGGCCCTAATGTCAAAATTCTAAAACAAAGTAAAATAGAATTGATTCATAAAGATAGGACTAAATTGTACCATAGATAATAGTTAATAGTATGTATTTGTATTTTACTATTTTTGTTGTAATAACCTAATGTAAGAAAAAAAAAACAAGAGCTCTATTTTTTTTTCTCTTTTACCCCCGGAGGTGTAGTGTAAGTTAGTAAGTATAATTAGTACTATCGTATAAGTGTGAGTAGAAAAGAACCAACCCACTACACTCACGGGTGTCGTATAAGGCGACTAATGTCTGAGGCAGAACACCTTGCGCCTCCGTAGACCAGAGAATGGGCAGCAGCGTTTTCGGTTAGTCTTTCATCACTGCGATCTCCAATCCGCCTGCCAAGCGTGGAGATTACGGCAAATTCCTCCCATCATGGGAGAGGCTTATGTCCAGCAGTGGACGTTATGGGCTGTTGTAGTGTAGTGTGTAGTATAAGTGTGTGTAGTGTGTGTGCGTACCTTATTTAGGTTTAGCCAAGTAAGCAATATACTAAGATCGTGTACGCTGTATCTATGTAAAAGCAGAATAAATCAAGACTTTATCCAGAGCGGATGTCTTTCATTTACCACGACACTTCACCATTTTCCGTAAGAAAATTAGAATTCCGCGGGCTACCCTGTCGCTTCCACCTTAACACTTACGAGTAGCTATCGTACCGTGTGAACGAACGAACGCGTAGTGATTGTACGTCAAGTGCATGCATCCGAGATAAGAACGCCAAGAGGCATTTGCGGTGTTATCACTGGATTATATAAAAAAACCGGCCTAGTGCGTGTCGGGCCACGCGTAGTATAGGGTTCCGTAGTAGCCCGTTAAGTATATTTTAGATTTTGTTTTTCAATGCAAGTCTTCATAAACCAGCAACTACTCCATCCTAGTCACTTTAAAGGATTTATTCTAAGGATTTTGTATTTGGTACAAAATTATCCAACACCCAAGTTCAACGACTGTTACTGCTAAACTAATACAGTTATCTTAACCGCTATAGTTTTCCTTTAAATTGCATGAAATGCACTATCGTTATGATTTTTTCCAGATTTTTCAATCCAGCAGTTCAGGAGAGGGGGGGGGGGACTACTGAAACAAAAATGTGCATTAAAGTTTAATATCTCGTAAATGGAGCATTAAATCGAAAAATAGTATTAGCAACCCCTAAGTCATCACTCATTGATTTACAAAAACAAAAAAAATACGTGTCCATTATTTTCATATGCTATAACTGACGGACTAAATAGATTTGCAATTTTATTTACTGATGGTGGAAACTGCCCTTTGATAATACATACCCCTACAAAATTACAGCTTTCTAGTACTAACGGTCTCTTAGAAAAACCGTTTGTAACCACGTTTGTAGTTCTAAACATAAAGCTCCCATTTTGTGAAAGCTGCCTAGAGCTCAATTAGCCTATTTTGCTGATAAGTAGTTCACTCTTAAAGGGACCACCTTTTAACGTTCTACCATTCTGGCTGTCTTTGTTTGTTAACAGCAAACGAAAAAAGAAAAAACACGCTGGCAGTAGTGGCACGGACTGGCACTGCCCGAACAGCGAGAGACCTATACTCATTAAACCGACCGCTGTCGACACTCACGACGACAGGTGCCACGAGAGACAACACATCGGCCGCCAGGCCGCACCACTGCACTGTCACCACGGCACGATCGCAGCACCACGGGGGCACATGGGGATATGACTGCTCTCGGGAATCACTCAGCTGAACCAACGACAATAACTCGCCGCTCTCACTGAACAGAACGCTCTCCGGATGAAAGGTTTGATCGGATAAGGAGCCTTGCCACGGATTTTATCACTGTACGAAGAATACCCATCGCATTTGGGCCTGAATTCTACTACGTGCCAAAAAAATAACAAAAACACATCTATTTTAAAATTCTAATAAAGAAATGTAAAGTGGATATTCTAAAGGACTCGATTCACTCACAATCCACTAGCAAAGTTCAAATGTTAACGATGCACTTCGATACACATAACGTTGTCAGTTTACAAAGTTTCACGAGCGAAGGTTGCGCGTCGCGAGTGTCGAGACACAAGCGACGCACGTGCGGCGCCCACAGCCACCGCGGCACGACTGCCGGAGTACCGGAGTACCCAGACTGCCAGCCACGGGCCAGCGCGCCACCGCACCGCCAGTGCCGGCACAGCTCCACAGCCGACGCAGGTGCCTACATTTCTCGCGCTACATTTTGACATCATCCCGCTTAGCATGACCACCGTAGACACGAAAGAGAATCGACAAATCTTTTGTTTATCTGTCATTTTGTCGATTCAATGACAGATGAACAAAAGATTTGTCGATTCTCTTTCGTTTCTTCGGTGGTCATGCTACGCGGGCAGGTCTTTATACACACATCAACACGGTCTAGGGATATTTCATACTCAATTAAATAACTCGAAAAGTACTGGCCGCATTGGAATCTTTTATACACCGATTTGTTTGTAATTTATCTCAGACTAATTCCAAATTCAAATTTTTGAAAATTCTTTTGTTTCGGTGGCATAAAAATGTCTTGATGTATAGGAGAGAGAATTTTCATTTGTGCGAAATTTAGAAAACAATACGAATTACGTTTAGTTACAGTTTTTTTTCATTTTTAAACGAAAGATAAAGTTAAAATTGAGGTATTGTAGCCATGCAACGCCGACATTTGACGAGGGCGGAGATGTTACGAGCTGTGGGAATGCTGGAAGCTGGATCTGTTCAGCGTAATGTTGCTGAGGCCATAGGGACCCATCAAAATGTAATTTCAAGATTGTGGACACGCTATCGTGCCACAGGTGAAGTAGCGGAGAGGCACCGGGGGCCAAGTCGCATCACTACCCCCAGACAAGACCGATTTTTGCAAATTACTGCGCGAGCACAACCAAATGCAACGGCGACTCAATTGGTCCAAAGGCTGCGAGTGGAACACCAAGTGCTTGTGAGTGACCAAACTGTAAGAAGGCGACTGCATGAAAGCAATCTACGCTCTCGTAGACCACTCCGGGTCCCACCTTTACGGAGAGGCAATCGTGGACGACGATTAGAATGGGTTCGGAACCACGTGGACTGGGGCCGTGACCAATGGTCCAATGTGCTGTTCACGGATGAATCCAGGTTCGGCTTCCATCCAGATTCACGAAGGACGCGTGTTTGGCGAGTTCCTGGACGATGGAGCCGTCTCCAGAACCCTCAGGAAGTTCACCCATACCAAGGAGGAACAATTATGGTTTGGGCAGGAATTCGTCTTGGAGGACGGACGGATCTCGTTTGGGTGCGGGGCAATATGACGGCAGAACGATACGTCCAACAGGTGCTGGGGCCCGTAATCTTGCCCCACAGAACACAAATGGGGCAAGATTTCCTGCTCATGCACGACAATGCCCGGGCACACACGGCGAGAACGGTAGCAGCTTGGTTACATACACATAATGTTAGGGCCTTAGACTGGCCTGCTCAATCGCCAGATCTAAATCCCATTGAGCATGCGTGGGATATGCTGCAAAGAAGAGCTCTGAAGGAAGTTCCTGAAAATCTGGCTACAGAAGATCAACTTTTTGCGCACCTCAGAAGGACATGGGACAATATTCCGCAGCAAGACATTGACAACCTTGTTCTGAGCATGCCGAATCGTTGCCGATGTGTTATGAACATCATGGGCGCTTTCTCAGACTACTAACTTCAAGTTTATAAACACAAATTAAATGATTTTTCTATTTTTTTCAGTTTTTACTCACAAATTAAAAGTTCATTCATATACGGTTTCCGTCTATGCTTCATTTTTTTTCCATAAAATCCTGAAATTTTAATCTATACCTTAACCATTATTAAAAAATGGTAGAATATTAAATAACGTATCTTTTAAAAATATACATGTCATATAAATAATTAACACATTGATAGTAATTCGCTTTTTTAAAAATATCCCTAGACCGTGTTGATGTGTGTACTAGTTTATGACTTTGATTGACTTGTAACACCTTTTTAACCGACTTCAAAAATAAGGAGGTATGTACACCGATTACGCTAAGATGATGATCCGATTTACATGATTCTTCTTTAGTCTGATGCGGAATAGTTGCCATTTGGTCCCATAAAAATTTAACGTAGTTTTCATTTAATTAACATTTTTTACTTCAGTCGTGTGGTCTAAACAAAGTATAACCAAGAAAGAGACTTCAAAAAGACATCAACGCAGTATCATTTTTTGTATCATGTTATTACTTCAGTCAGTCGTGCTAATTTTATGTAAGATAAGCAGGGGGAATACCGCTCACTGGGTAATTTCTAGGGTTCCTTCTATCTGGCAGAATCGTGATGCTCCGAAATTAATTAGGCATAACACACTTGGCATAATCTCCTTTGAACGAGTATTTTTAAGGCATAAAAATAATAAATATAGTTATTGATTGGCCGACTGTATGTATGTGCGAATTCACAATGGCATACTTTTAAAATGGCAGAATTTTATTTAGCATAATTACCTTTGGCAATGTTCAAGTTCCGCATAATTTCGTTTAGAATAACGTTTATTTAGAGCGACGATTATTTGGTACAATTTCACTTGGCATACCATGAAGATGGCAGAATTTCATTTGGAATAATTTTATTTGGTATTATGGTGGTGTGACAGTGTGCGTTTGGCCGCGATAAGAATCGAATTATGTAATAATTGCTCGGCAATCATATTTTCTGTTTATATGCCTACCGACTCAAGAGACAACTTGTTGAGTTCACAGAATGTCTAGGTGAGATTAATGCCATAATTGAAAGACAAAATGTGGAATCAGTGTATTTGCTTGGTGATTTGAACGCCCATCCCGGTGAGTTGTTTGCATCTGAATTATTAAGTTTCTGTGCCGATCAGTCTTGGTCGAGTATTTATATGCAGTTACTACCAATAGAAACATTCACATTTGTAAGTGATGCACACGGTAGCCAGCGATGGTTGGATCGCTGTGTGGTCACTGAAGCTGCGGGTCAGTCGGTATTAAGTAGCTCAGTTTTGTATGATACATACTGGTCGGATCATTTACCCATTTTATTAAAATGTAATTTCAATCTCTTGAAACCCAAGGTCAGTGCGTCCAGAACCGTTCTCGAAAATAAAAAAAAATGGGGGGAGCGTGACAAGGAACAGATTAGTATGTATCTTTATAGCTGTAATTCTAAGTTAAAGGCTTTCTTAGTGATTTCACCTACTGTGCCGATGAAATGTGTAGTGATCCTACACATAGATCAATAATAAATAAAATGTATGACAATATTGTGTTGGTACTTTCTGAGGCCGCAGAATGTAGCTACAATGTCAGAATGAATATGTTACGGGCTGGAACAGGTATGTGCGCGGCGCTCATGAGAGGGCGCAACTATGTTACCTCATCTGGTTATCTAACAATAAACCGACCTCCGGAGGTATCTACAATGACATGTGTAATTCTAGACGATCTTTTAAATGCAAGTTGAAATGGTGCATATTATTGCTGAACACCATGCAAGTAATGCTTTTAATAAGTTTTGGAAGTCAACTAATCAGATGAATCTTAGACCGAGTCTTCCCGTGAGCGTGGTGGGGGTCCATGATTCTGGTATTATAGCGAATGTATTTTGTCGCTATTTTAATGTTTGCCTGAGAAATTTATGTAAACTGTAGTAGTTCCTATTATTAAAAATAAAACTGGTGACCCTTCAGATGTTTCAAACTATAGGCCGATTTTCTGGCTACAATACGCGAGACGGCAAAAAAAAACTAATGAGTCCGTCAGTTAGATTATCAAAAAATATTTGACCAGTGTTTTTTCTTTTGTTACGAAAACCAAAATTGACCAAGATATGACCCTTTTAATATTCTCAATACGTCACGCCTAGGTATAATCTTTACCTAGTTCTGACGTCACGAGCCCTCACTCCCGAGTTTTGATGCGTTTTATCTTTGTCAATATTCATTGATTTACAAAAAAAAAAAATACGTGTCTATTAATTTCCAATACTCTAACTGACGGACTAAATAGATTTGCAATTTTTTGATACTGCCGTCATGCCTATTATAGCGAAGGTACTGGACAGTCGTATTGACCGACACTTAGAGCCACACTTGAAATTGAACGATGCACAATTTGGGTTTAGACCTGGCGTCTCAACAGAAAGTGCTATTCTGTCGCTTAAACAGACGGTCCAGTACTATACAGCTAGGAAAACTCCAGTTTATGCTTGTTTTTTGGACATATCTAAAGCCTTTGACCTAGTGTCCTACAATAAGTTATGGATAAAGCTCCAGGGTACCAGTGTACCCAGGGAAATAGTCTCTGTACTGATGCATTGGTATGATAAGCAGAAAAATCAAGTAAGATGGGCAGACACACTCTCGGATGAGTACAAGCTGGATTGCGGGGTGAGGCAGGGGGGGCTTTCCTTCCAACGTCTTTTTAATTTTTATGTAAATGAGTTGATCGAGGAGCTCCGTAGCACTAGGATCGGTTGTCACATAGATGGTATTTGTATTGTGACTGTCTGTCTCATGCCTTTAATTATTAAGCAAATATTTTAGTCTTGATTCTTATTTTAAAAACAACACACTTCTGCCACTTACAAATCCATTAAATTTCTATTTTACGGTTTGACGACGGGACAGGGTACCGTAATTAATAACGCAACGTTCCGTCCTCTTGTAAACACACTACAAGAACCGAGCAAAAGAAATATTTCAAAGAATTCCTTAGAAACGTTAAAATATCCTATTTTTACGAGCGACTTACAATGGCGAAGCGACACGTGTTTGCAATATACTCTGGTTATGGGTTTTTACCGGACGGACCCTTAAAACAATTGAAAGATTCACAAAAAAGCATCAGCGAGCGAAGCGCGTGATTCTGGGAAATGGTTCAGGTTCAGGCGATAAGGGCTGAGAGCGTGGGAGCGTCGGTTAGAGGAAATCCCGAAGAAGGGTGGTGGGCTCGAGGCAGTCGGGGTGACACCGCGGTAGAAACCAGACGAGAAATAACTATGGTAGTTAAGTTAGGGCTGAGTTGGGCCAAAAGCCCTAGGCTAGTATATGTGTGTGTTTGTTGGTTAGCGAAGAGGAGTCGGTTTAGCAACGCGGACGGGTCCGGACCTTGTGGCTAGTTGAGCTCGTCCTAGATTAGGCTTGTGAAGTTAGCGTAGTCTTGGTACCAAGATGCACACGTCCTCGTGGTCTTTTAAAAGAGAGCGGTAAATATTTATAAGCTTAATATAATTAGTAGTAATAAGGCTAGTCCAAGTGAGTGAGAACGAGGCGTGAAGGGAGCCGGCAGAGGTAGTAGTCGCGCGTTGGCGGAGGCGAAACTGGTAATGTGTGAACTATAGATTGACCGTCTTCAATGAACATTTGGTAAGTGCTAATTATAATTAAATCCTAGCCTAAATTGTCGTTCGACGGTAGCGCAGAAGGGATGATAATAATCATCTATTTCAGCATGACGGAGCAGCCGCCTTACGTCATCAAAATGTATATTATTATCTCATGTGTTATTATGTGTCCACGTCCTATTCCATACCTGAGCAAATATTCAGAAGCTGCGTTTGATTTTAGGGCGACGGCGACAGCCGCCTGACACCTGACCAATGACGAATATTGACTTGTATCTGACTCACTACATATGGGTGGCCGAACCGTAATATTCGCACTTCGATTAGAACAAACTCCATTGTTCAATGGTGTAGACAGCACCATAATATTCACAGACTGTCTAAAACAAATTACATTGTTCAGTATTATAATGCCAGCTTGTACTTGTGTTACAAATCAATCAAACGCTGCTAATGAATACCGCTTCCTGTAAAAGTCTAGCTCAGATAATTGCGTTGAGATCTTTGGCGTCCACTTCTGGGAGTTTGGGTTAGGCTTCACCAAGTATCACAAACTGAATTAATAGCTACGTTCAAAAGAACGCTAGGGACCGTGTCTCGTTAAAACCAAACCCGGCCACTGGTAGGCCTATTTCTGAATCGTCAATATTTATCGAGACACGCAAACTCGACATAAGGAAGATTAAAGAAGTGAGAAGTGACGAAACAATTACCACTTCAGCGTCCAACGATAACAATTGCAATATGTTCTGCCACAGACCGAGTCTACGGTACGCTTGTGCAAATTGTGTTATGATATAATAAATGGGGTAGACGGCCGTAAGGGTATTTATTAACTTGAGTACGTGTGTAAGTAGAGATACTGAAAACCTGTCTTCCTCAATGGTAAGTGGCCTCACAACCCATTGCCTTAGTATTGTGAAAGACATGTAAATAGTGCTTAGGGAGCGTGTGTTATTAGAGTTCGTAGTATAGTCCTCAGTAGGGCCATGCGCTTAGGTCTAATAGTACACGTACGCCGGGCAAACGTTGTAAAACGGCTTCATGTTAATGACATGGGTTTGTTTGCGTTTGCAAAGCGGCATCTAGTTTGGAATTAAATAAAGTAGCGTAACGAACTAATCAATAATAATTTCTTAGCGCAAGCGTAACGTTTCCCTACCAACCTTTCATCATATATCATATATTTGCACCCTCTTGTCTTATTAGCTTCATACCTCTTTAATGTTGTTGTATTTATAAAAAGATGTGCAAAAGCACTAACTGTACCTCTTAAACTTATTTTTAATAAGTCAATGGTGGACGGCGTATTTCCTGAGAGGTGGAAGGAAGCTTTGGTAGTCCCTATTTTCAAATCTGGAGAAAAGCAACTAGTATCCAACTATCGACCCATCTCTATTTTAAACTGTGGTATCCCTCATTATTATATTGTTGCGGGTATGCCGCGAATAAACAGTTGGTTCGTTGACTCGCGTTTCATTGTTTGCTGCTCCCTGATTTATATGATAAATCTAACTGGCGACGAGATAAATCACGTTTTAACAACATAAAACGCATTAACAGTGTGAAAATATCTAGTACAAATAAAATGCCGATCGGAAAAATCGAACAATTCGACATTTCGAGTAAAAAGTGGTCGGCTTATATTCGACGCGTGGAACAGTTTATGACGCTCAATGAAATCAAATCAGAACTTCAAGTGGCTACGCTAGTTACGTTAGTTGGCGAAGCTACATATGATTTGATGTGCGATTTGTGCGCACCGGATAATCCAGAAGAAAAAACATTCAAGGAATTAGTGATCATCGTCGGCGACCATCTCGAACCAAAGCGCTCGGACAAAATGGCGGCGAAAGCCTCGGCGATTATTTACAAGTTCTCAAGCATCTAGCGAGCACGTGCAGCTTCAAGGGTTGCCTCGAAGAAAACTTGAGAGATCAATTCGTATCGGGTCTATCTAGTGACGATATGAGATCGCGCCTTTTCGCCGAACCAACGTTAACGTACAAAAGAGCCGTGGAGTTGGCTTTTGCACTGGAGGCTGCCGACCGGCACGCGCAGGCGAGCGGAGCGGGCAGTACGGCGGCGACGGCGGACTCCGGCGCGGCCGAGCCCGTGCATCGCATGGCGACGGGGCAAGCCGCACGCGCCGGCAGCGGCAGCGCCACCGCGGGCAGGGGTGCCCGCGCCAGCAGCGGCAGCGCCGCTGCGGGTCCAGCGAGGGACGCCGGCGCCGCGCGGCGCGCCCAGTTGACGTGTTGGCGGTGCGGGAAGGGACACCAGGCCAACAGTTGTCGTTTCAAAAATTACTCTTGCGACGGTTGCGGCCAGAAGGGCCATCTAAAGGCAATGTGCAAGCGTTCCCCTCGTCAGGGTGAGGCGCGGTCATCGGGCCGCGGGCAGAACTACATTGATAGTGATAACGATTCGGAGTGCGAGCTTTATAATCTAAACGTGTGTAATAATAGTGATCGGCCCTATAATGTGCAGGTGAAAGTGAACGGTAAGGTGATGATGTTCGAGTTGGACACTGGCAGTAAGTTATCCACGATTAACACTTTTTTTTA
Organism: Xestia sexstrigata; assembly: GCA_941918905.2. Classification (NCBI taxonomy): domain Eukaryota; kingdom Metazoa; phylum Arthropoda; class Insecta; order Lepidoptera; family Noctuidae; genus Xestia; species Xestia sexstrigata. The sequence goes on along the minus strand of OW799203.2, from coordinate 83,250 downwards.
CCAGGAACATTTTAAACAGATATCGCTTATCGCTAATGATGTTTGTTTACATTCGTACAATGGCACTCGAATCGAAGTAGCAGGTTATATTTTGGTGGATGTTGCTATCGGGACGCACACGGCGAGGAATTTGAAACTATTTGTAATTAAAAAGGGTGGGCCACCCTTATTAGGTAGATCGTGGCTCAGTCAGTTAAATATTAATGAAATTAAAGTGAAAGATAAAATGTATAATTTAACTGAGGGTAATTTGGTTGATAGTTTACGTAATGAATTCCCCACCGTGTTCGCCCTAGGTCTAGGAACATGTAATAAAGAGCTGTCGTTGAGATTGTGCGATACGACTCCAATATTTGTTAAGGCAAGGTCGCTGCCATTAGCTTTACGTAAGCCTGTTGAATTAGAACTCCAGCGAGTCGAGGCAGAGGGTACGATTCAAAAAGTGGAATATTCGGATTATGGGACTCCTATTGTCCCGGTAATTAAGAAATCGGGTGATATTCGCATTTGCGGAGATTATAAGGTTACAATAAACCCAAAGTTGATTCGCGATCCGTACCCTATCGTACATACTATAACCAGTCCTTACAGGCCAGCGGGTAACGGCGCGGCTGAAAACGCAGTGAAGTTGGTGAAACGCGCTATGAAGAAAGCGGCGCATGAGGGGAGCATGGAGCCCAGGCGATGCTCGGCCGGCGTTTGCGCGGGCGGCTAGACATACTGCGGCCGAGCGCCGAGCGCGCCAGCGAGGCGGCGGTGGCGCGAGCAGCGCGCGTCGCGCCCGGCACCGAGGGCAGCGCCACGCCCGGGGACGCCGTGTTGGCGCGGGACTACAGCGCGCGGGCTGACAAGTGGGCGCCGGCGGTGGTCACCGCACGAGAAGCTCCGCTCACGTATAGGGTGCGGTGTGCCGACGGACGCGAGTGGAAGCGGCATATTGACCAGTTACTCCCGGTTGGAAAACGTCGTTCGACCCTACGACATTCCATGGTCGCGCCCGAAAACATTCTGACTAACCCCTCCCGGTCAGACGACGAATTCGATGACGCAATAGAAAACGTCGCAGACGCCGAATTGTCTTCCAAAGACACCTCTAATGCGGATCGGGTTTCTATTAATCGAGATATCGAACCGATACCAGCTCAAAATCTCGGAACTCCTGTATCAAAATATGAAATGCGTCCAAGACGCGCTTGTACTTTAAAACAAAAAGTGTACAAAGAATAACAGGCCTAAGTGCATAGTTATAATTAGGTACCTAAGTGTTACTAACCTACAGAGTTGTAAGAATTGTTCATAGTTTTTTTGCTTTCGTATAACACATAATATTAGGTAGGTATATCAGTGGTAATAGAAAGCACCGTACCGTAGGTAGGTGCCTGCCTATTGGTTATGTAACTATGATTTTACCGTTCGCTTCACAATTTATAGTCATTGTATAGATTTGTGTAATGTGATTTGTGTTTGTGTAAATCTATAGCAAGTTTAGAGATAAGGAAATTTATTAGATGCAAAACAACTCGGCATAGGTAGGTACTTGCCTATATTAGTCACCTGTTCTTGTTTTTTTTTATGCAGCGCATACCCATCAGCTGATACGGATTTTCTACTAGGTATATCAATTATCAGTTTATCGAAGGTATGTTAACAAAACCTTACTTCACTGTTACCTTCTAAATATTTAACAGCGACATTTGTTTGTTTTTTTTTTATTATATTAGTTAGGTACTTTACCAACTACTTTAAGTGATTATGTTGATAGGTACTGTGTAGAATAATATGCTCTACAAGAGGGGGGCGTGTGGTATCCCTCATTATTATATTGTTGCGGGTATGCCGCGAATAAACAGTTGGTTCGTAGACTCGCGTTTCATTGTTTGCTGCTCCCTGATTTATATGATAAATCTAACTTAAACATATTCGGCAAAATACTTGAAAAGTTAGTCACCAAAAGCCTAAATGCCCATGTGAAACAGAGTATTACAAACCACCAACACGGTTTCATCAATTCAAGGTCAACCTCTACTAACCTAATGTGTTATGTCTCAGCCATATCAGAGTCTCTTGATAAAAGAATCCCGGTAGATACTATATACACAGATTTTAGTAAGGCATTTGACAAGGTTGACCACAACATTCTTATTAAAAAACTGAATCGATTCGGAATTGGGGGATCATTGCTTAAATGGTTCCATTCTTACCTCGTTGGTAGAAATTCAAAAGTGGTAATCAACGGTCACCATTCTGACACCTTTCCAGCAACTTCAGGAGTCCCGCAGGGCTCGCACTTGGGTCCTGTCCTCTTTAATATCTTTATTAATGACATTACGGTATGTTTCAAGCACTCTAGTTTCTACCTGTTTGCTGATGACGTCAAAATCATGAGGCCAATAGTGACAGACTTAGATGCCGCACTGTTACAAGCTGATCTCGATAGAATGGCGGATTGGTGTAGGGTAAACAGAATGTCGCTTAATGTTTCAAAATGTTATTGTATGCAATTCTCTCGCAATAAAATAGTGCAATCCCACAATTACACACTGCACCAGCAAACACTACAAAAGGTAGAGGAAGTTCGTGACCTGGGAATTGTGTTTGACAAAAAACTGAAATTTGATAAGCATATAATAAATATTACCTCAAAAGGGTTCAAAGTGCTTGGATTTGTCTTGCGCAATAGCAGGGAATTTTCTAAAGCGTCAACTACAATTAAATTATATAACGCACTAGTTCGCCCACTCCTTGAATACAACAGCACCGTATGGAATCCTCACTACGACATTTACACTAAACGCTTGGAAAGTGTGCAAAGACGTTTTCTGTACCATCTGTGCTACAAAGACCGTCTGGCAAAAAAAATCAGGAGCTACGACTTGAGACTACAACATTATAAAATGTCCTCGTTATTACATAGAAGACAGGTTCTAGATCTCACATTTCTTCACAAACTGTTCAATGGGGTTGTTGACTGTAGCGAACTTCTTGGAAAGCTGCAGATAAGCGCACCATCTCGCTTGCCGCGCAAATGTAACTATAACCTTTTTTATGTGCCGGGATCCAAAACAAACCTCGGACACTTTGCCGTTTTGTCAAGGCTCTGTAGGCGGTATAACGAAGTATCGAAGCGTAATCAAGTAGATATTACATGCAAACTTGCTAGGTTTAAAAAAGACTTGCAAGTCACCGTACCCTAGTCGTAGTATTTAGTTGTTCTTGTATTATTATTTTAATATATTTTTTCTAATTGTTCATTTCTGTTGTTATTATAGTTCATCTTTTATGTAATTCATCTTGTTTCTTTTGTATATTTTTTTGTGTAATGTATTTTGATTTGTTTAGATTTTTAACATTATCAAATTTATTGTATGTACCTACCTAGATTATAAGTGAATGATGTGGTCTCCTATAATTGGAAGCGCACACTTGTATTTGTCTCTGATCTATACATACTTGCATGTAATTGTGTAGTTTCTGTTGGAGATACAATAAATAAATAAATAAATAAATAAATAATGTTTTGCCTTTTTAAGATTTGTTATTACTCAGTATTTATGTCTAACTGTGTATTCCCAATATTAACTTCACCTTGAATTCCACCCTGTCCATTTGCCTCAAAGGACGGGACAGGCCAGCCCCAAATTGGGAATCAGTCCTCTTGTCAGTGGGAGGCCGACCAGTCAGGGACGAAGCCTACAGGGTCGTGCGGATGGCGGGGCGCGACCTTTTCCCCTTCGGGGGAAACTGACCTTAATACTAACATATTAGCATGAATTAGGAAAAACGAAAATTTTATCAGCCTGGGGTAATTTAGGAACAGTCACAGTATCAATAATTTAAGCTATGCTGATAATATGGTGCTGCTGAGCCATTCGGTCTCGGTTCTCTCTATTCACAAATAGAGAGAACTTTTACATAACTCAAACTCAAAGCATTTATTTCAATTAGACCATTACGGCACTTTTGAATGTCAAAAATGCAAAATAAAAAGAAAAAAACAAAGCTACAGTCCCAGTCACAAGACATATTAACTTGAGAAAGTACTGTAGTTGCCCATTCCCTAGCGTAGATCTCTATGGAGAAAAACGGGCAAGCAACTCCATGGACACTCTTTTAAATCAAATTTTTGTTACAAAATCTTGGTTACATCATCCATGTTGAAATTATACATTGTATATGTGAGAACGATGTAGAAAAACGTGACGTGACGTCTATAAAATAGCATTTTAACCTTCAATTAGAATTAAAATATTGTCTTAGAAAGACAATACCTATGTAGCGCGGCAAATTACTTATACATCTTTAGTCTTAGGTCATGTATGACGTAGCTCGTAAGTTAACTCTAAGTCCTCAACCACTGTACTGTATATTGTAATCTTTGTGTTAGTCGTTCAGTAAACCTTCAACTGAGAACACGCTTTTTACTTTGCCAAACCTTCTGACCGCACACACACATAAAATCACCTTATCGGCAAAGTGGTGACACCCGACGCGTCCGCTCGCGTATCGAGTTCCAAGTTTTTAACAAAGACTATAATTCATCGCGCGTAAAAACGAACGACTCACTCTACCAGGCCGCAGCTCTCTCAACAACTTGCAGCCATGTCAACCCAAGACCAGCCACAGCCGCAACAGATGACGGCAGTTTCCATGACACCGAGGATACCGGACTTCTGGCAAGATCGACCAAGACTCTGGTTTCATCAATTCAACGCCATCGTGGATCCCTTAAAGGCAAGTGACCTGCACAAAAGTCAACTTCTAATAGCTAGGCTGAAACCTGACGAATTACCTGATATTAGTGACATTCTTGAAAACATGCCTGAGAATAATAAATATGAAACTCTAAAAAATAGGTTAATTTCGGTTTACGAAGAGTCTGAAACAAAACAAATGAACCAACTCTTAAACGAAATCGAACTCGGAGATCAAAAGCCTTCACAATTATTACAGCGTATGCGAGACTTAGGGAAAAATAAAGTCCCAGACGATACTCTAAAGTTATTGTGGACAGGTCGTCTTCCACACTCAATTAGGGCCGTCATAACCGCATGCGACACTGACGAGGTAAAACTCGATGGTTTGGCTAAAATCGCTGATAAAATTCTGGAAAATACCAGACCATCTGAAATAGCCCCGGTTTCTAAAACAACTCCGAGTGCAGACCCAACACTTCCCGAAACCATTGTAAATGAGCTGAAACAAATGAAACTAGAAATTTCAGAATTACGCACTAAACTAGACGATTCCATTAACCATCAGAACCGCGAGTCGCGAAGCCGAGATCGTTATAACCGTGGAACTTCCCGGACGCGCTCTAAAAGTCACGAAATCACTTCTAAAAATAGGGAGAATTACCTCAGAAAAAAAGAGAAACCAGGTGATGCGAATTACCAGTGTTTCTACCACTTCACTTATGGCATAAATGCGCGTAAATGCGGCGACACAATAAATTGCAATAAAAGGAACCCGGAAAACTAATACAGACACCGGGTCAAATACACAATGTCGCCGGTGTCAACAATTCCTATCGTTTATGTGTTACAGATATTATAACTGGTGCACGATTTCTTATCGACACTGGTGCTGATGTGTCGGTTTTAGCCGGTAAAAGGCAAAACGCATCCACATCAGATTACATATTACATGCAGCCAACGGCACAAAAATCAAAACATACGGGGAAAATACCATCACAGTTAACTTAGGTTTACGTCGCCCATTCCAATGGAAGTTCATACTAGCCGATGTACAACGTTCAATAATAGGCGCTGACTTCCTTGCTGCTAACAAACTAATAGTAGACTTACATGGTAGGAAACTAATAGACAAACTCACTTTAATATCGCGCGCCACAAATATAACAAATTGCCCTGAATCGAGTATTCGATCAATCGATGTAAACGACGAATACCATCTCATATTACAAAAATTTCCCGACATCACCAAATTAGAAAACTTTAAAACACATCCTAAACATGATGTTCAACACCACATTTATACTAATGGACCCCCGGTCCATGAAAAAGTACGACCACTTAATCCGGAGAAATACAAAGTCGCCAAAGCAGAATTCGAAAGAATGATGCAATTAGGTATTTGTAGACCTTCGAATAGTCCTTGGGCTAACCCACTTGTTTGCGTTAGTAAAAAAAACGGTGAAATAAGACCGTGCGGAGACTACCGTGGACTTAACGCACAAACTACTCCCGACCGTTACCCATTACCAAGACTACTTGATTTCACATATTTACTCAAAGGGAAAACTATATTTTCAAAAATTGACGTCCGGAAAGCTTACCATAATATACCAATGGCTCCCGAAGACATCCCAAAAACTGCAGTCATAACTCCATTCGGTTTATTCGAATTTACGAGAATGAACTTTGGGTTACGTAACGCAGCGCAAGATTTTCAAAGACTAGTCAACAACGCATTAAAAACTCTTGACTTTGCATTTCCTTACCTTGATGATGTAATTATAGCTTCAGATTCAAAAGAAACGCATGCAAAACATTTTGAGATAGTTTTAGAACGATTAAATAATATCGGTTTAACAATCAACACAGATAAATGCGAATTCGGTAAATCCGAGTTAAGCTTCCTCGGTTACCACATCAACTCAAAAGGCATAAAACCGAGCGCAAACAAAACGCAACTTATTAATGATTATCCACAACCCAATACAATAGAGGAACTTCGACGTTTCCTCGGAATGATGAATTTCTACAGGCTCAACATTCCAAAAGCTGCAGAAATTCAAACACCACTAAACGCGTATTTACACAATTCAAAAAAACGCGACAAAACAGAAATTACATGGACCGAAAGTCCATTAGAAGCATTCAGTCGATGTAAACAAGCCATCAATAATACAGTCACGTTATCGCATCCCGACGCAACCGTGCCATTAGTGTTGATGACAGACGCTTCCGGTACTTGCGTAGGCGCCGCTTTAAATCAGAAAGTTGGTGATAAATTAGAACCTCTAGGATTTTATTCAAAGAAACTCACCGATACCCAAACAAGATACAGCACGTACGATAGGGAACTTCTAGCAATATACATGGCAATTAAACACTTCCGCCATATGGTAGAAGGCAGACAGCTAACAGTACTAACAGACTACAAACCATTGACCTTCGCCCTATCTAAAAAGGTATCGCCTTCAGACTCACCTAGACGGTTAAGACAACTAGATTTCATTTCCCAATTTTGCGATAACATCATGTACATAGAAGGTGACAAAAATACAGTCGCCGACGCATTATCCCGAATCGATGAGATTATCTTGCCATCACTAGTAGATTATCAAAAGTTAGCTGAACTACAAAAAATCGATCCGGAATTACAAAATCTACGCAAACACGACAAACTCCAATTTAAATTAATAACAATGCCCGATTCAGAAATAAAAATAGCCTGCGAAACATCAACAAACGACATACGTCCTTATCTACCCATACAGTTCCGGGAACTCGCCATAAAGACTTTACACAATGTGAGTCATCCCGGCGTCGCAGCTACTCAACGCTTAGTTAAGTCAAGGTATTTCTGGAGCAACATGAATACCGACATAAAAAATTTCGTTAAAATGTGTGTTCCCTGTCAAAAATCTAAAATTCAACGCCACACAGTAACACCGATAGGCGAATTTGACAGCACAGGTAATCGTTTTGAAAATGTACACATCGATATAATAGGACTACTGCCACCGGCAGAGGATTTTAAATATTGCGTTACCATCATCGACAGGGTGACGAAATGGCCAGAAGTTATACCCGTAAAAAATATAACAGCTGAAACGGTTGCTAAGGTGTTCGTAGAGCATTGGATTGCTCGTTTCGGTTGTCCAATACGTATAACCTCAGATCAAGGTCGTCAATTCGAATCAGATTTATTTCGGCAGTTATTAAAAAGACTCGGCATCGAACGAGTTCGCACAACTGCATACAACCCAAAGTCGAACGGCATGATAGAAAGACTTCACCGTACCTTAAAGGCTGCTATTGTGGCAAAATGTTCAAATAGCACACAATGGTTACGGGAATTACCTCTAGTACTCCTAGGGTTGCGCTCGGCAGTTAAATTAGATCTGGGATACAGTCCATCACAATTTTTATACGGCAGTAGTCTCAGACTGCCAGGTGATCTATTTAATTCAAAATCTACAACCAATATTAACGACAGCGACTACATCAAACTGTTAACCAAGTCATTGTCATCCGTTCCCAAACTCTCACATTCAAGTTTACATAGCAACAACAAAAGTGTATTCGTTCATAAAGATTTAGCCATTAACACTCATGTGTTTGTTAGAAATGAAGCACGTCGTTCTTTGGTACCACCATACGAAGGTCCATATAAAGTAATAAAACGACATCCAAAATTTTATACATTAGACTGTAACGGAAGGCAAGTCACAGTGTCACTTGATCGTCTAAAACCAGCTTACCTATTAGAATTTGATAATGTGTCGGTCCCACGCCAGGAGACCCAAACAACGACGCCACCCGACACCGTCCCACATCCGGCGAACGTTACGACTCCATACATCACTTCAAGCACTACGACACCGCTGATTACAACGAAATCGGGCCGGGTCGTTAAGAAGACCGTGAGATTCGACATATGAGCCGCCTCCGTCAACGTCTTTATCAGCTGTATGAATAACCGTCACTGTTCAACAAACGTTCACTATCGCCGCACTCATACCAGCCAGCTAGCAAGATGACTATCATGGCGCAGAACAGCGCAGCCGCCGGCAACAAGGTTGCTGCAAGATGAAACCATTACCGTCACCCACAAGATGTCGCTAGCCGCAAACATCCTAGTCAGCACAGCGGTAACCCTATCTATACTCTACGTGGGGTGGTGCTATTGCAAGAGCCACATCGAAGCCTTCGTCAAGACAAAATCAACCACGCGATCACACAACGTGCTATCGGCGCACCGCCAAGGATGCCGAACCTACAAGCAAATCGCGAGTGCAAACCTCAAAGTTAAAGTGTAGTGTAAACAACATGTGACGAAAATAATACTCTCTCTAGTATATAAGTAGCATAGTGTGAACGCTCTAGCATAAGTAAAACCATTGTTCACAACTCAATTTGTTTATTGTTATGTTATCGTCTGTAGTTTTAATTAGTTCATAGATAATTTTGTATTCTTTTGGGTTGTCACAAATTAAAATTTTATCGTTAAATCTAAGGGGGGAGGATTGTAGCGCGTAGGCAAATTACTTATACATCTTTAGTCTTAGGTCATGTATGACGTAGCTCGTAAGTTAACTCTAAGTCCTCAACCACTGTACTGTATATTGTAATCTTTGTGTTAGTCGTTCAGTAAACCTTCAACTGAGAACACGCTTTTTACTTTGCCAAACCTTCTGACCGCACACACACATAAAATCACCTTATCGGCAAACCTACAATAAAAAGTTCCTAAACCGACCCCACGTAGTCTTGTCTGCCCTACCCCTAAAGTGTAATTTAAATGGGTCTACCCTTTATAGCAGAACTTTTTATGTCATAATATTATTTTGGATAACAGCGGATAGCATAAACTTCATTTCGCAGAAAATCATTTGGCAGACTCATTTATCATACATTCAAACCTCATAATTTTGTAAGTCAGAATCATCTTTAGGCATAAATTTCATATGCATAAGAATTAAATGTAGAACCATCTTACCGCAGAAAGTTTACAGTCAGAATCATCTTTTGGCATAATTTTCGTATCGAAAGTCATTAAAAGGCAGAACGATTGATTGATTTTGATTTTAATGATTTTGATATCATATTTCAGAAATTTTACAGTTAGAATCATCTTTTGGCATACATTTCATAATGCATAATAATAGAAAAAGCCTCATTCTATCACATCACAGAAAATTTATAGTCAGAATAATTTTGTATTTCTTACCATAAAATTGATTAAACATTTTTTTTTTCGCCACAAACATACGACGATAATGTTAATTGCTGCATATTTCTGATCAGGCAAGCATACATCATGCATGCAGCAAGCATGCAGTATACAAACATGCATCCAGTATGCAAACAAGCAAACGAGCATACACCACGCAAGCAGCCAACATGCAGCATGCAAGCAAGCATGCAACATGCAGCAGGCATGGTTTCTGTCACAGCTCCGGCACTACGGGGCTTTGGCGGTCCCACGCAAGCTTATCGTCGCAGATTTGTTTTATACTTTTACGTCAACGACTTACTGACAGGGGGGAACGACTTAGACGACGCAAAATTATTTCGCACTGAAGTTACAAAGGCACTTGCGTCGACATGTATGCCATTGAGAAAATAGAAGTCAAATGAACCTAAACTAGTGTCGGATTGTGTTTCTGCGTCATGCAACTTGCCGGCAGCGGCCTCATTAGACTTGAACATTGGACATAATGAGCCTGCTTGGTCTTGAATGGTATGTCAATGCTGATGAGTTAGGATTTCCTATAAATGTAACTAAGTCCTGAATTGAGCACACTAAGCGTGATTTGTTATCCGTGATTGCACGAATTTTCGAGTCCTTAGGCCTATTGGGTTCTATTGTTATCACTATGAAGGTATTGTTACAGAAAGTATGGTTAGACAAATTATCATGGGATCAACCATTACCTAATGAGATTAGTAAACATTGGGATATGATCATTGAGTCTTTGCCTCTTTTGAATAATTTCCGTATTCCGCGAATTGTAGTCTGCAACTTATATACGGAGCTTGAACTTCATATTCTCACAGATGCGTCTGAGTCCGCAAATGGTGCTTGCGCCTATATTCGCAGTGTTAATGATAAGGGTAAACATTTGGTTCGTTTATTGATGTCCAAGAGTCGAGTGGCTCCCATAAAGCCTATAACAATCCCGCGGCTGGAGTTGTGTGGTGCCGTAGTCGGTTCTCGTCTGTATTAAAAAGTTATAGGCTCACTCCGAGTGAAGATCGACTGATCTTCACTCGGAGTGAGCCTATAACTTTATTTCGGGTTTATTGTTGGACCGATTCAACCATCGTACTGGGATGGTTACAGATGATGCCTACCAAACTTCAGCCGTTTGTACGCAACCGCGTTGCTGAGGATTTGAATAAGGCTTTTAACTGTCAGACGTTGTACGACTGACGCCGGTGTCACTTTATTAAAACACATATTTACTGCGTGGGAAGAGGCACAGGATCCCCTAAGAATCTTCTGTGACCTTTCGAAGGCATTTGATTGCGTAAATCACGAAACCCTGATCTCGAAACTTGAGCATTACGGTTTAGGTAAACTTGCGCTCAGTTTAGTAAAATCGTATTTGAATGATAGACAGCAGCATGTACAAGTAAATGGTGTAAATTCAATGGGTGTACCACAAGGTTCGATATTGGGTCCCTTCCTCTTTTTAGTGTACTTAAATGACCTACCCCATTTATTTAACAACCACCCGCAATTGGTGTTGTTTGCTGACGATACTTCTTTAATATTTAGGTTAAACAGACGTGCCACAAATTTTGACGACGTAAATAACGCCCTACTGCAGGTTCATGATTTGTTTACCGCTAATAATTTAGTACTAAATGGGAAAAAAAACAAAGTGCATAAGATTTGCATTACCAAATGTCAAAAGTAGTGATTGTGACGTAGTATTGAATCAAGAGAAACTAGAATGTGTCGATAAAACGGTTTTCTTGGGAATCACGCTCGACTCAAGGCTACAATGGGGTCCTCATTTAACATCTCTTGCAGGACGGCTGAGCTTAGCAGCATATGCTGTTAGAAAAATCCGTCAATTTACTGATAATAATACCGCGAGGCTAGTCTATTTTAGTTATTTTCATAGTATTATGTCATACGGTATTTTACTATGGGGACGGGCTGCAGACATCGAGTCTATATTTATTCTGCAGAAAAGAGCCATCAGAGCTATTTATGAATTACGTAGACGCGATTCTCTAAGAGAACTGTTTAAGGAAATTAATATCATGACAGCAGCTTGTCTATACATCTATGAAAATATCATGTACGTTAGGAATAATCTGCATTTATTCAGTAGAAGAGGTGACAGACACCACTATAATACTAGAAATAAGGACCAACTAGTTCAGCCAGGTTTCAGGCTTGCTAAAGTAGATTCATCTTTCATGGGGTACTGTTTAAAATGTTACAATAAAATACCTCCCCACATTCTACAACTAAATGAGACTAAGATTGTAACAATATCCTTGCTCTGTATAGACTCCATCTGTTAGTATTGTATAATTGCATAGCACATGTGTGAGTACCATGTACTGTAAAGCATTTGCATTCTGTTATCTTTCTTTGACTTGAATATGCCTAATATGTGGCTGAGAGAATGTCATGCTCACTCAAATGTCTCGCTGATGGTGGCGGGTGTGTCGGGTCATTTAGTTCCCTCCAATATGGTTGAGTTGAATGGCGCCGATACATGCGTCATGTTCGTGTACGGGCGCTGTCAGTTGGGACTGGTCATCACTTAGCTGCCACGGTTCATTTTAAATAATTTATTTATAAATTCTTGATTTAATCTTTTCTCTGGACGCTCTTAATGTGCACGTCTTTCTACATCATCGTTCTCACATAATTATATGTACATATAATCTCAACATGAATGATTTTGTAACAATTTTCTGATTTAAAAGAGTGTCCATGGAGTTTCTTGCCTGTTCTTCTCGATAGAGATCTACGCTAGGGAATGGGCAACTACAGTAGTTTCTCAAGTTATTATGTCTTGTGACTGTGACTGTAGCTTTGTTTTTTTTTTGCATTTTTGACATTCAAAAGTGCCGTAATGGTCTAATTGAAATAAATGCTTTGAGTTTTGAGTTTGAGTTTTACTGTACATGGCGGCACGTCCCAACCGATCAAAACCCAGCAGACCTTATATCTCGTGGAGTGGATATCAGTGTTCTGCGGGGTTTGGATCTGTGATGGCAAGGACAAAAATTCTTAAGACTAGACCCGTTTGACTGGCCTTCACAAATTAAGTGTCCAGGACTGGAGTCATTACCGGAGACTCGACCTAATGTAGTATTAAATGCTGTCATTCATGATTAAAAGGGTCAGGATTTAATTGATTTTAGTCGTTTTTCTAATTACTCAAGGTTGATACGTTCTGTTGCTTATCTATTGCGATTTATCAAGTCGTGCAGAAAACATTATCCAATGGATCATTATTTGTCACATGATGAGTTACAAGATGCACTAAATGTTGTCATTATTCAAAGTCAGCCATTCCTGAGTACGAATTACTTATAAATAAAAAAAGCTTACCTAAAGGGAGCGTCCTATTCAAGTTCAATATTTTTTTGGACGACAAAAATATTATACGAGTAGGAGTCTCGATAATTCAAATTTTTCTTACAGTAAAAAGCACCCTATATTATTACAGTCCACTCATTAGTTTACAAAATTATTATTTCATTTAGAGCACTTAATTATTTGTAAAGGTTCCGGCATGCTCGATAGATGGCGTTGTAGTCGAAATAAAAGTCGATATGGTTTCGTTACCTCGATTAGTACATTAGCAAACAATTTTAATTTTTTATGAGAATAATATCAGCTATCAAGAAAGATCAGTACACAGTGGTTTTATTTACGATTCCGCTAGTGTACTTTCAGGTCAGCCTCCCCTAAACACCATCAGGTATTTAACATTGGTCCTACGAGCCCGATCATTGGGACAGTGTACAAGTGGGTGGAGCCACCGTTAGGCCGCTTCTCCGTCCCGTGTACTTGCAGTGGATCGCTGCAGCAAGGTACAGTATGCGTGCGCTCAGACTGGCAGCGCGGTGCGGGTGCGGCAACGCACGCGGTGCGCCTGGCCAGAATGGTAGCGCGGTGCGGCGACGACGGCGCGGTATCGGAGATCCCCGCTCCCGCCAGGGTTACTAACTTAGGGGTTTACCCCCTAAATTTAGGGGTAAATAAGAGGGATGTGATTTTTTTAGAGGCGTTCTATTTTAGGGTTTTTTTATTTATAATTGTAACCGTAGGCGCGGGCCTGTAGACTGGGAACTATGGGCTAGCTCGCCGTCCGTCCGTCTTATGACGACAAGCCGTGTCGACGGCGCGTTCGTGTTCTACGCGCGCCTCAAAGAGATGTCAGCAAGAGGGAAGGGGTCCGCAAGGGCCGATGCCTGCCAGGGCTGCGGGTTGTTCGAAAGAGTTACCACGGCCCTAGAACACAAACGGCAAAGAAGGAACATGGATGGGTTTTAATCAGTAAAAGCCAGAGCGGAAAAAGAGGGATTTTCACTTGAAAATCCCCCTTCCCAAAATTCCCACAATTACTTAATTGTGGGAATTTTGACTTAGCTTGAGGGGTAAATATTTTTAGGAGTTGGTTACCCTGGCTCCCGCACTTGCCGCCCGCGCCCTCACTGCGGCCACTTGTACGAACGAGCTATGGCTTGAGCTGCCCGCGCGCGATTCGCGTGCGGCCCGCGCCAACTAGCCCGCACCGCAGCCCGCGCCCGCGTGCCCACTATGGACACTCCAATGAAGTTCATAGGTTTGGGCTCGTCGCACCGCGCCCGCACCGCACCCGCATTTGCAGTCTGGCCGAGCACACACGGCCTTCCGCACTAGCGGCGACAGCTTCACCCAGCATTGGCGGACTAGTTCAAGAAGTGGCCACAGAGAGCGCCACTCTCAGAACAACGCTTCACTGGACGACGCCGACGGCAAGGTGACGCAGGCGCAGCGCAGCTATCACGCGACGTCGCAGGGACGTCACGCGCAGTTCAGATAGCGGTCACTAGACGGCGCCACTTGCAGGTTGAAAACGGTGTTTATGTGAAGTGCGGTTTTGTGAATACATTCTTTTGTTTTATTTATATGTCATGGCCAAGCAGGTCGAGTCAAACGATTTTGAACTCTATTCTAACTAATTCAAACCAGAAGAAATATGCAGTGAAGAAGTTTCAACTTAGAAAATAACTTCGGATCTTGTAAAATTTTACCAACTTGTGTGCATGTTACAATTAGGACTTAGAATATTTTATAGAAAACGGGGGAAAAACACTTGCATAAACATTTAAGTAGTTTTTGGGACTGGTATTTTGTTTGATATGAATGTCCACACTTAGAAAATTTGAGTCAGCTGTTGTTAACTTATAAGTTTGCAACACTCCAGAAATTTAGATTTCATCTCTTTTGAGAAAGTTGTTATTAATACTCACATTGATTTATCAACTTATTCATTTGTTGTGTTTACAAAATTTGATCAAGTTAAAACCAATTTAAAAGCATTTTATTTATTTTTTAAGAACACAAATCAATTGTAAAAATGGAAGTATTAATTAATGTTTTAACCGGTATTTCACCGTCCCAACAGATGTGGGTAAACAACATCAGTTGGGACGGTGAAATACCGGTTTCAATACAACAACAGTGGACGAAGTTTGTAGAATCGTTGTCTTTTATAAATCAGTTAACTATTAATTATTCCTCGGTGTGCATTCTTCCATGACTCATCGCGCGATAACATTGAACTACACATTTTTTGCGACGCCTCACAACAGGCGTATGGTGCGTGCGTATACATACGTACATACGCATCCGATGGCAATATTAATGTTTAATAAATTGTTAATTGCCAAAGGACGCGTGGCACCTCTAAAAACACTTACCGTTCCTAGACTTGAATTAATGGCCGCGTTTCATTTCAGCCGAAAGACGTCCACTGCTGGACATAGGCCTCACCCAAGTATCGCCACATTGAACGGTCCCGTGCGACTCGCATCCAGCGGATTCCCGCAACCTTCACCAGGTCATCGGTCCACCTAGTGGGAGGCCTTCCAACTCAACGTCTTCCGGTACGCGGTCGCCACTCCAGAACTTTTCGGCCCCATCGGCCATCCGTTCTGCGAGCAATGTGCCCTGCCCACTGCCACTTAAGTTTGGCAATTCTTCGGGCTACGTCGGTGACCCTGGTTCTCTTGCGGATGTCTTCATTTCTGATTCGATCACGCAAGGAAACTCCGAGCATAGCCCTCTCCATTGCCCTTTGGGTGACTTTAAGCCTTCTGATGAGGCCCATTGTGAGCGACCACGTTTCGGTCCCGTATGTATTCACTGGCAACACACACTGGTCATAGACTTTCGTCTTGAGACACTGTGGTAAGTTGGACGAGAAGATACCGCGCAACTTCCCGAACGCTGCCCAGCCGAGTCGGATTCGACGATTGACCTCTTTCTCGAAGAGGATGAATGTTTGTATGGAATTGGCTGCGTTTACCGGTGTTAATTTAAGTAAAAAAGTTTTAAACTCACTTCGCAATAAAACCATCTTTAAGTGTTATTATTGGAGTGATTCAATAATTGTTTTATCTTGGATAAATTCACCAACACACAAACTTCAAACATTCGTCAAACACAAAGTCACAGACATTCTCAAACATACAGAACCACAGTCATGGTACTATGTACCAACCAAACAAAATCCAGCAGACATAATTACAAAGTGTAGGTACCAATGCACAACAATTAATTCAATCACCATTATGGTTTTCAGGACCAAACTTTTTAAGGAATGATGATAATCACAGCTGGCCTGAACAACCAGGACATCTCAGCGTATCTGACCTTCCAGAAGTCCGGTCCCAAACACATTTCACACACAAAGATGAACTTAATAACAATTCATTTGTTTACAAATAGGTATTTCAATTTTAACAAACTTACACGCATCGTAGCTTACATACTTCGATTCATTCATCATTGCAAACATAAACATTCAAACAATAATATCAGTACAAATCAACACCAACAGGTGTGCATAGGTGACGTCATGCCTTTATCAACTAGTGAACCTAATTTAGCTAGGTATCAGTTAGCAAAGATAGTCCAATTCGATTTTTTTTCTGAGGAATACCAACTATTATTACGTAACAAACAGTTACCCGCTCCTTTCATAGGAGATAATCAACTCATTCGTGTGGGCGGAAGGTTAGCACAATCGCCATATAATTACGATAGGAAATTTCCTATCCTTCTGCACCCAGCTCATCACATAACTAAAATCATATTCTCAACTTACATACCACATCACACTTCTACACGCTGGCCCACAACTGTTATTGTCACACATACGTCAAGTTTTCTGGCCAATTTCTGGTCGTAACCTAGCTAGAAAAACTACACAATCATGCGTAACATGCAAACGGTTTAAAGGAAAAACTGTGACACCTATCATGGGACAGTTACCTGAACAGAGACTGCACGCAAACTACGTATTCAGTGACGTAGGTGTCGACTACGCCGGGCCAATTATGATTAACAACCGTGTACTTATCAAATCTTACATTTGCATTTTCGTTTGTTTTGTAGTCAAAGCTGTCCATTTGGAGTTGGTTACAGATCTGACGACAGATTCTTACATAGCAGCAGTTAACAGGTTCATTTCTCGCAGAGGTAAACCTAATAATATTTACTCAGACAATGGGAAAAATCTGGTGGGTGCAGCTCTTGTGATCACCAACTTTCTCAAAAATCACAGTGAGTCAATTTACAGTAGTGCTGCAGAACAAGGTGTAAACTTCCACTTTATTCCCCCATATTCTCCCCACTTCGGGGGTCTATGGGAGAGCACTGTTAAATCAGTGAAACATCATCTCAAAAGAGTACTTGGGATGGCACACCTCACATATGAGGAAATGTACGAGTATATGTCGGATCCGGTCATGAGTACGGACGGGCGAATGGATTGAAAGCGCGCCAGTAGTGACATCACGCGACCTACTTACCAGTTTACCCCACCATGGCGGCTTCTACAGAGTCCTGATGTTAACAACACGCGGCGAGGCGGGGATTCTGGGTCTGATCGCAGCGGGGTTAAGACGTCTTGAAACTATATATATATATATATATATATATATATACCATTTAAATTGTAGAATTGCTTGATGGTCATCGTTACCTATTGAAATCTTTGACTGGTAATAGAACTTATAAGTACGCCCACGATCGCGTACGAAAGATTCCTCCAAGTAATGTACCTGCTGAGTTAGATTTGCTTAATGTAGAAGATGGTGAGGAGGGTGCCTCCACCAGCAAATAGAACACATACCATGGCTATTTGGTCGCACTGCACGCACTGGTTTGTAGTCGTAACTGCAACTCGGTGTGGAGTTGTTCAGAGCGCGATGGGCAGCTAGTGGTGTGGCGGGGACCTGGGTCTCGAAGGAGACTAATTGTACGGTCTTATATTGACCTGGGAGTTGCGGACTCTAGATGAAGTGTTGGTCGTATCACATGAGGTGATGACGATATGGGTGGCAATAATTAATTGTCACTAGCTGCTGTGGCAGCCGGGCCATGAGTGGTGTGTTTTCTATTCGAAATTTGATAATTATGAGGCTTGAAGGAACCTACTGTGTCTAAGTTGTCAAAATGATTTAGAAGTTTGTTTGGTTGTTGAGGTATGAGTATTGAATAGACATTGTAATTAAACGTTACGGTCAGGAGTGACCGAGTGGAACAAATTTCTGTCGTGGACTTTTTGTTTGCAGGGTTACCATCACACGAGGACGTGTGTAAGCAGGATGGCCGTGTCGGATCCGGTCATGAGTACGGACGGGTGAATGGATCGAAAGCGCGCCAGTAGTGACATCACGCGACCTACTTACCAGTTTACCCCACCATGGCGGCTTCTACAGAGTCCTGATGTTAACAACACGCGGCGAGGCGGGGATTCTGGGTCTGATCGCAGCGGGGTTAAGACGTCTTGAAACTGTACCCGATTCATTGTGCCTAGTGTTATTGTGTGACAGTGTAATGTCAAGTAATTTGTTAGTCTACTCAGTGTATCTGTTTGAAAAGAGTAACCATGGAGTTTCTTGCCGGCTCTTCTCCATGGAAACTACCAACCCGAACCGTGCAATCTGAAATAAAATAGTGTATCGCATCCAGTGTGTTTTCATAGCACGAAACCCGTCTTCTGCCCACAAAATGCTCAAATGCCTAGCGAAATAAAATCCTGACAAACCCGACATATACATTACTAGTCCAAATAGAAGGCATTCTTAATTCAAGGCCTCTCACACCTCTTTCATCCGATCCGTCTGATCTCTCAGCCCTCACACCCTTTCATTTTTTAATTGGTCGTACTCTAACTGTGCTACCTCATCCACAGATGTCCGACTGCGACCCAACACGGCTGCCGCATCATCAACGAGTCGAACTTCTACGTTAGCATTTCTGGAGACGCTTTAATAAGGAATATATTTCCCAGTTGCACCAAAGGACTCGCTGGCATCGTACACACGGCGCGCTCACAGACGGCTCGCTGGTCATCGTGAAGGACGAGACATTACCGGTGGCGCAATGGCCGCTGGAACGCATAGTGAAGCTCTACCCCGGACTAGACGGAGAAGCTCGAGAATCAGAAGGGCGTTTCACAAAATATGCCCATTGCTGGATGATAGACCATCGGACTGAGCACGAAGCAAGTAAATCAGCCGGGCTGGCTCTCAATCGTGGCCCGGGAATATGTCAACGCACACAGCGTCAACACTATACACACCAGCGCGACGAAGGGACCGGGCGGCGCGGCGGCGGCGTCCGGACAAGAGCTCGCGCGCCATTACCACCTTACACCTCAACCGCGATCGCACGCAACTTATTTGTTAATATTCCTATTAGATTTTATTATACCTTTTTAAATCATACAGTCCACTCTTTTATTTAATATCTGGGCCTGTCTAGTTAAGTTTCCCAAAATATCCATTCCTACATTCTCGAGTAAATATGATGAATGGACAACATTCCATGACCTTTTTACATCACTAGTACACAAAAATTATGCTTTAGATAACATTATCTAAAGGTGACCTTTTAAATAATGAAGCAGAGCAATTAATACGTCATACTCCTATAAATGATGCCAATTATATTCAGTGCTGAACTCAGTTACAGAAGCGTTATAGCAATAGAAAATACTTATCAAAATGTATTCTTAGGAGGTTGTTCGGTCACAAACGTATGCAGGTGGAATCAGCCACAGCTTTGAAAGAGTTACTGGATACCACGTGCGATTGTCTTAATGCGTTGACTAATTTGAAGATAGACGTGAGTACATGGGATGTCATCATCATAGACATTGTTACCTTTATATTGGACAACGAAACGCGTAAACAATGGGAGCTTAGTACTTGCAACAATGCCTCCAACGATGACTTAACAACTTTCAACCAATTTAAAACTTTAATGGCAAATCGGTTTCGTGCATTAGAGTGTGTAGAGCCTAAAAGGACACCAGTTCATCAGGGCAACAACAATAATAAAGGTTCAGTTGCTCATACTCCAAAAGCAATGTTGGCTACGAGTTCATCAATAAAATGTGAGTTCTGCTCAGAAGAACACAAACTTTGTTTCTGCAAGAAATTTTCAAAGCAGACAGTTGAAGTTAGTCGTGATTTTGTAAGAAAACATAAAATATGCTTCAACTGTTTAGGCGGCAATCACATTGTTTCTGAATGTAGAAAGCCAACCACGTGTAAAGTTTGTCAAAAGCCCCACCATTCGCTATTGCATTTAGGTCAGGAGTCGGACAAAAAGGACCAACCTTCGACATCATCGGCTATCGACAGTGTTGGTTCACCTAATACCGGTCCGATTGTTTCGTGTCTGTCGACAGGCAATATTCCCAAGCCCAGACAGGTTTTATTAGCCACGGCGCTAATAACTTAGATTGGTTAAGTGTCAACACGCTGCAGTTTGCAGATCCAAAGTTCAACACTCCCAATAAAATAGATGCTTTACTGGGCGCTGATGCTTATAGCCGCATCATTAAGGTAGGCATAGTTAAGAATCCGTCAGGAACTCTGATTGCTCAGAGCACTACCTTAGGGTGGGTTCTGTCCGGGGCAGTTAGTAAGGACACATCTAAAAGTTCACATAAAGTTAATGTGTTGCATGCACAAGTTAATGAAGATGAAATATTAAGAAAATTTTGGGAAGTTGAAGAGCAAAGTACTTAGTTCAAAGAAAATACTAACACCTGAAGAAAAGAAGTGTGAAGAGTTATACACTAAAACTACAATAAGGGATAGCAGTGGAACGTTCGTAGTGAGACTACCTTTCCGCGATGAAAATCCTTCTTGCAAAGGTGGAAACTCTCGTGCTATCGCTGAAAGTAGATTTAAGTCTTTAGAAAAATGGCTAGAATGAAATACAGATCTAAACGAAAAGTACAAGCAGGTAATAGAAGAATATTTACAACTAGGACACATGCGGCAGATAGACGAGAATGATAAGAACAAGGAACTGGCAGTATACTTACCTCACCATGCTGTAATCCGGGAAGACAAACTTACCTCGAAGGTACGTGTTGTCTTCAATGCTTCAGAGAAGAACAACAATGGAGTATCACTCAATGACACGTTGATGGTGGGACCTACATTGCAGTCTGATTTACGACACACAGTGTTAAGATGGAGACTTCATCCCATAGCACTGGTAGCGGACATCGTCAAAATGTACCGTCAGGTCAGAATTTCAGAAGAAGACGCAATGTTTCTGCGCATACTATGGCGAGACAATCCTGAAACCGAAATCAAGGACTACGAGCTGGTGACGGTTACTTTTGGTACGGCATCAGCACCATACCAAGCCGTTAGAACCCTACATCAAGTCGCCTACGATGAAGGTAAAAATTACACTC
Organism: Xestia sexstrigata; assembly: GCA_941918905.2. Classification (NCBI taxonomy): domain Eukaryota; kingdom Metazoa; phylum Arthropoda; class Insecta; order Lepidoptera; family Noctuidae; genus Xestia; species Xestia sexstrigata. Next base: position 61,582 of record OW799203.2, on the reverse strand, counting down.
TTGCTGCCGATATGGTTCTGGATTGCTTCTATATGGACGACTTGATGACTGGTTGTAATAACGTAGAAGCATGCATGGAAATCTACAGGCAAATGACAGCGTTATTAGGAAAAGGTGGATTCACGCTCCAAAAATGGAATAGCAACAACCAAGAAACAGTAGAAAGGATACAGGAAATAGAAAGTAGTATCTTGAAAGGACAAATATATCAAATTAGGTCAAAGGACAATATGGAAAAGGACAACATAGAAAAGAACATAGAAAAGGACAATATGAACAAGGACAACACAAATAAGCACAAAATCATACAGGAAGTCAAACAAGCAATAGAGTACAACAAACCAAAGAAACCAGGACACAAGGCAAAGGAAGTAGAAATAAAATTAGATAGTACCATCAAAATTCTAGGACTTACCTGGAACCGCAACGCAGATACTTTCCAGTACACGGTGAATCTCCCGACGCCGACGACCGCACCTGTAACTAAAAGATCCATTATTTCTGTGATAGCACTTTTTGATCCGTTAGGCTGGCTAGCCCCTAGTGTGGTGTTAGCCAAAGTATTCATCCAGAGATTGTGGCTTGCAGGTGTTGCTTGGGATTAGAAGCTAACCAACGACTTAATAAATGAATGGAGATCATATCTCGAGGAATTGTTACTACTCATTAAGGGTCGGATTCCTCGTTGGCTTGGCACCAAGTCGAACGATTATCTGGAACTTCACGGTTTTAGTGATGCCTCCAAAACAGCTTACTCAGCTGTGATTTACTTGCGGATTGTAGACACAGATGGCAATGTTCAAGTGTCGTTGCTGGTTGCTAAGACCAGGGTTGCGCCAGTAAAGCAAATAAGTATTCCGCGGTTAGAGCTCTGTGGAGCAGTCTTGCTGTCACAAATTCTGTCTCAAACATCTGAAGTCTTGAGTATCTCCCAAGACAAGGTCAAAGCGTGGACGGATTCCACTGTGGTGTTGGCCTGGATAAATAGCCACCCAAATAAGTGGAAGACGTTTGTGGCCAATAGGACGTCTGAAATATTGACCTCGCTCGATGAAAGCGACGCAATGGTTTCACGTCCCCACTAAAGATAATCCAGCAGACTGCGCCTCTAGAGGGATACTTCCAAGTTCACTGCTAGAAAACGATTTATGGTTTTCTGGACCATCGTTTCTTAAATTACCATAGGCCAAATAATAATTGCAGTACAAATTTAGAAGAATCAGCAAAGGAACATGTAGCGATCATTCCAACCTGTTCCTTCTTAGACCCACCAAAAACATTCTGTAAAAAAACTAGCCAAGTCTCGATGGAACTGCTTGTTTATCTCTAAAAAGTAATGAAATCTAGACAAAGTCGTGCCAAGTCTAAGGTTCCTTACTGCGATTTCTTTATTATTATAGTTAATGTTGTGTGGCTTGCAAAACGTTTCGCAAACCCAGCTTGTTGCATGTCCCTCACTGCAAGTCCGCGTACAGGCAGAATTCGTTTCTGATTCGTGCGAGCAGAAGTTTTAATATAAGTACGAGTACCTACTTACGAGTGAACATGATTTGGACATCTTCAACACCAGTGTTTCGGCAACTTAAGAATTTATTAGTGAAAAGCTTTTTTACCGATAAGTAAGTAGTTTGTTTGTATCTGATTGCACTTTTTAGTACCTATTTAGCTTTTAATTTTAAATTTTTTGTTAGTATCGATCGTGTTATTTTGTTTTGTAATTTTTTTAGTGTAAGTATTTTGTAGGTCGACTGTTTGTTTAAAATGTATAATTGCATAACTAGCTGTAAGTTTCAATAGAATAAAAGAAAATAAAAATAAAATAAAATGTAGTAATACTCGGCTGCTGCAATGATGATATCTTCACTACCCCAGACGCCAGCTTTGTATTGTTGTTCGATATATTTTTCCTTTGCTCATCAGCGTTTCCATGGTTTGTGGTAGTTGGCAGGTTTCCAGCGAGTGCTAGTGCTATGTTCGGCTGGTCTTGGTTTCCCTCAACATTTTTAGCCAGGTCTCTTCTTATCATGTGGTAGTCGAATGTCAGGAAAAACATGGCGTTTACTTGGTGCGCGATGGCCCTAAGCAAGCAGTTTCCATCTCCGATCATATAATGTCTATTTCCATGTTTAAATTTCATGATAATGGATCCTGTTTGCTAGTGTTGCTCCGCCTCCGCTTTTATTGCTTGTTGCCTCGCAAGAATTCATTATGAGTTGCTTTTTTACGGCTCTTTACAATGTAGGCATCCTTGTAGTTTAAGCCTGCGGGAAAGGTTCATTACTGTTCCTAAATAAAAAAAATATTACCGCTCCTGGGGAAAGATAATTACTAATGATATTTTACTAGGACTATCATCTGGCGCTGTTTTGGACCTCTTAAAGCGAGACGGAATCGGTAGTCGGTCTCTCGGTAGTTTAAAGCGAGACTTTGTTAGTTTGTTAATGGTCGGGTTTTTTTTGTTCCGTGGGTAATGAGAAAGCAGGGTTGTCTTTTGTTACACTATGAAATCAGGTAACATACCTACACAAAAAAATACATATATACGAACATACGTATAACCTCCTCCTTTTTGTTTATTTAATTTTATGGTTAGGTTTAGGTTTAATGGTTTTATCAAAGGAATCTGGTTCCAACGTTTGCGATCCGTTCACATGTTGGCGCTTTGCTCAGTCCCGAGTCCTGTTGGAAGACGCATCGAGAGCACGCGACGAGCGACAATGTAATCCTCATCCTCAAAATCGCCACCCGGATGCACAAATGAAAAAGTTATATAATTTTACAAGTTTACCAGACATCCAACAATATGGAGCAATTTCGACATCTTCACGTTGGCTCTGACGGGACAGGACTGGTAATAGTCAACGTATGGACGCCTCACGAAATTAACCGACCAACGTTGGTACGAGCGTTGGCGGCAACGTGTGGCGCCGCGGTAAAACCTTACCACGTATCACCATGGTTGGGTTATAAACTGGCTTAAAACATCACGTGATTAATGCAATGGACGACCCCAAAACAGAAAAATGTGATAGTAAAGTTATTTAAAAGAGCTCATAATGGTAGTGGAGTCGTAGCAACTCGGCAGTACCATCATAAATCATGCTTAATAAACCGGCCAAGTACGAGTCGGACTCGCGCACGAAGGGTTCCGTACCATTATCTATACATTACACAAAACGGCAAAAAAATCACGTTTGTTGTACGAGAGCCCCCCTTAATATATTTATTATATTGTTTTTAGTATTTGTTGTTATAGCGGCGACCAAAATGCCTGGTGCCTGGTGACAGACAAGACGGACAGATGGACAGACGGACAGCGGAGTCTTAGTAATAGGGTCCCGTTTTTACCCTTGGGTATGGAACCCTAAAATGATTAAACGACTAGAAGATATCTACAAAGAAGATATCTACTAAAATACCTATATTTTAGATACTAAAGTAAATGTAGTAAACAACGAATTATTGTGGGGCCTTCGCTGTCCCCTGTACGTAACAACTAAAGGTCTTAGCCCACTTACTCTCTGCTCCAACACCGCCAACTTAGGCGACTGCTCGCAGTCCATGCAGGCACCCAGCATTCCACACCACAGAGTACACTTTTATACATGGTAACTGAGATCAGCGCACGGACACGGCTTGCAAAGTGTAGTAAGCGAGGCGTCAACTACCGAGCAGTCCGACTAATTTATGTTAGCAATGTTGCAAAGTACCTATATCTAAACAGAGCAATACTTTAAGCCCATATTTGAATTATAATGTTGTAAGTACCCCCAGTTCCCTCTCATAGAGAGGAGGCTTGTGTCCCAGCATAGGGAACATTAATAGGCTGATGATGATGATGATGGATGAAGTACCCCCAGGAAATTTTATGATAGGCCACATGCTTATATTAGACGATCTACTAACCTATCGAGTTGTTCTTATTGACGAGTTTAAGTACAATGACACCTTACGACTAAGGTTGTATATCGCCAAAGAACCGTGAAGCCCTAATAAGAATAGACAGTTAATAATTAATGAAAAAACTTTTATGCAAAAAATATAACCGACTTCGGTGACTTCTGTGTGTTTGATTTAGTTCCTTTGCCACTGACTTCTGAAGCTAAAGTTATTTTTCACTTAGATGTGTTTTTGAAGTCGGTTTTACTTTTTGCAAAAGAAAAAAAAAAAACCATTTTTAGTTGTAATATCCTATACAAATATTAGCTATACATTTATTTTAACATAACATAACATCACACCTGTAATCCCCGAAGAGTTGGGCTGAGGTGTACCCAATAGTTCCTACACTCACATTTTGCTAGTTATGTTTAAGTCCAATGTAATTGGGGGCGAGCGCTGGCGCAAATCCAGACTCAAGTGGCTGCTACTGAGAAATTCCTGATGGGAGAACCCAATAACACTGCCCGACCTGGGAATCGAACCCAGGACCTCATGCTGAGTTGTCGCCACCACTAGACCAACGAGGCAGTAATTTATTTCATATTGTTAACAATACATGTCATGGTAATAGGCTTATCCCCAATAAAATGGAACCTAACACACCTAACTGTCCAAATGTGGGTGTACTGTACACATCTGTATACCCCCTCAGAGCATACAGGCGTGATGATATGTTATGATGTTGTGAAAACAACAAACATCTAAGCGATTGCAGCAATCACAACCGATTTGCTGTCTACAATTGAAGTTTCTTTGTGTTGCTCTGAAGATAACCATCAGATCTTCACCAAATTTAAATGGGACCACCGAAAGTAATTTTCTTCCAAACAAAAAAGGAATCATCGAAATCATCGGTTTACAATTGGCGAAAAAAAAGCTGAACAAACACACAAAAACAACAAAAAAGACTACTTGATAACCTCCTCTTTTTGGAAGTCGGTTAAAAAAGTGTTAAATTTGTCAATGAAGTGACATTATCACATTTAAATCATTTTTAGTGCTCTGAATGTACGAGTTCACCACAGTTGAACAGTAGCCTTGTATTGTATAACGGGCTGGTGTCCGCAACTCCACGTCAAAGCGCGTATGTTGCGTGCGTGATAACAGAACAGTAGCCTTAACAATACTTGTGCAGTTAAGTCCTTCCTCTTATGTCGGGTGTGTAGTGTGTGTAAGGATGGCTATGGTAGAAACGAAAATAGACAATACTTTTAGTTTTTTTTATTAATTTAAATCTAGTCACATCACTTTACTTCCTTAACCTGGAGACCTGCAACAAACAAAAATGAAATTGAACATTCTACTATTTATGTACAGAAGCCAGCACATCAAACTACTACTATCTGTCAGATTTCTTTAAAAGATTTTCAACTTAATCTCTATAGGAAAGTTCAAGGTTGATTAGGAAAATTTCAGGCAGCTTGATGTGATGTATGATGTGACTTTCTAATATACCAACTAACATTACTCAAAATATAAAGGCATTTTGTGAGGAGGTCAATGAAAACAGTCCACAGTTTAACATCTGATATACACTATTGCAGGATATGCCCCGCCTCCTTTCTTGACCATCCTGCACAGCCACTTGCACCATCCAGGATTTAAATGAAGCCAACGACAATGCTGTGCAGATAGCAACATACTGGTCATTATTTTAATAAAATAGCAACAGATTCAGTACTCATCATGTTTACAGAAAATTGTTCTATTGACCATTTGGATTAACGCTGTATATTGAGAAAGTTGATTTCATATAAATCTCAATTACTAGACTTTATTAGAAGAAGGAAGTTAAAAATGATATAATTATGTAGCAGGAAATTGAGGAAACAATCTATTTTGTGAAATCAAGGCAGATGTCATTCTATTCTATTATTTTTTGTAACTGTAATCTAAAGGGTGTAAATAGACCTTTTATTAACAACTTTAACGAAGCCGAAAGAAAGCCACTTGCTCTCCCCATCATTGCAGTATTTTTTTTGTTTTATACCATACCTCTGGGAACCTTCTAGTTAGATATATTGGAGGAAAAAAAAATACTAGAATATAAGGTTAAAACATTCCGTTGTAGCGGCACTACAAGTATTTAGGAATTCTAATAGATAACAATTTAAGCTTCCAACCACATATAGACAGCCTTACGTCGCGAATTCGTAAAGTAATTTTTCTCTTCAAAAATCTGCATCATGTAGCTGACACCGAGGTCATCAGATGGGTATATTATGCGTTGTGTCAATCCCTTCTGACATACTGCATTACATCATGGGGGGCGCCCCGAAATCCAACATTTTGAAATTGGAGCAAGCCCAGAGGGTGGTACTTAAAGTGGCCCACTCTCTGCCATACCTATATCCTACTGTGGACTTGTACAAACAATGCAAAGTTCTGACAGTGAGACAACTCTTTGTCCTAAATATTGTCCTTATGAAGCACTCCTCTATCATTTTTGATCCCCTTTCTGTGCTAGGTAAACGTAGGAAATATAATATATAATATCACATTTTATATATATATATAAAATGTGATTTTTCACCCCACAAAAAAATCCTTTCAGTCAGTAAATTATGTCATAGTGGGCATTCACAGGCTGTGCATTATGTATGAAGTACTCAGGGAACTGTAAGTCAATTTAATTCCAATTTTAGTAAAAGTTAAGGAAAAATCCTTTTTAAGATCTGATAGCCAAGAGATTCAACAATGCATGAACTAGACACAAACATTATAAACCATTTGTTGATCACATACCTGGTGGTAAGCTCTGCTTGAGCTTCTCTGCCTTCTCTTTGTCAGTGATGACAAGTGTGTACAGGAATCGTGAGCATCGCACCTTGAACTTTACATTTTCAGGGTTCTTCTTTATCTTCACAGCTGCAAACAGGAGTAACATAAACATATAATATTTGATAGCATCTATTGAAAACATTTGATAACCTATTATTGTAAGATCTCATACAAAACCTGCCCAAATGGGGTATTTCAAAATTAAAAATTTAACTGTTACAATCACAGTAGTAATAACAGTACACAACTTACATTTAGCGTCTTTCCTACGTGCCTTCAGTAGGAAGTCTTTGATATCTTTGATTTCGCGCGGCTGCAACACAACAACTTAGGATTAATTTCTACTAATTCCACCGCGGGGTCGATAGTCGTCGTAACAATTGTCACTGATGATTGTAATAACTAATATTCATGAATTAACAACCGTTCAGACCATATTAGGTAAAATAAGTCTTGTAACATTTTCTTACCATGTTGAAGACGATTAAGTTCAGCGTCAAACTGAAATTAAAACGATGGTATTAATTATTTAAATATGACTTGCAATCGATACACTACTATCACTATTAAATGTTTAATTCTGAAAAATATAGAAAACACTAATCTTCAGATGGATTTTAATAGATTTCAGGACAATTTCCACATAACTCGTACATAACTCACCTGCTAAATTTCCGAAAGAACTTTTTCAACTTTTTGACAATGACATTGACACTGACAGCTACAACTGTTTTATTAACTGGTATTAAAATTGAACTTTAGGCTTTTAAGACGGTAGTAAATATTCGGAATGGCATTCTCAAATACTGCTGAAACCAAAATATTCAGAATAGTAGCAAGGAGATTTTTTTATTATTACTTTTTTTTTCAACTTTTGTTTCTCATTAATTTTTTTGTTTGATCTTATTAATGAACACAACATTATATTGTCACAACATGAATCTCTGAAGGGGTGTCAGAGGTGTTCCCATGTGTTACTATGGGGATTGAACGCACAACCTCTGAGTTAGCAGTCCACTACCTGAGTAGTAGACTGACTGATCACAGAGACAGTCATAATAATTACTGTGATTAAGTTTTAAGGTTATAATGCTGCTAATGCTTTTCTTACAAACATGGAGTGATCTCAAATCAAAAGCCAAGAGTGCGAATGCAAAGAGGGCTCGAGCTCGACCCTGCGAATCGTGCATTTACATTTAAAAGCCTGCAGTTAACATCACACACCTAAAACAGTTTATGAAAATTATTTGGCATACTTGTATGAGTAGCTCTAAATTGATTGTAAACATTATTGGGTACCTAGATACTGGGATGGAATAAATATATCCTCTGAATGAGTTATTAAAATGTTCTGAAACACTACTATACATAAATGTACACTTTGGAATATTTTTTAAATAAATTATTCTAATTCATTAACTTGAAATAAATATTGGCAGATTTAATTATGACTTTTCTGTGACTAAAGATTGTTATATAAATAAAACTAAATTGTAAATTGGAAATACATTAAGTACTAACAAACTGTGTGTTATTGCTGTAGTACCCTTTTTATACCCATATGAGGGCTCATCGGGATTGTTGTTGTAGGGTGTGACTATTGTAACATGGGTGCAATCAACACAACCAAGGCAATCTCGCTTTCCAGTGCTGGAATCCTTCCACAATGGCTCTCCTTTAGCTGCAGTTCCTGGGAACTTCACGTAGGTGGGTGTGGAAGAGGCGGCGAATTGCCCTCGAAACTTCTCGCACAACCTTGCTCACAGTTTTGTGGCCAAGGGCAAGATTGTACTCCTGCCCAATGCACTTTTGGTAGATCCCAACTGCATAAAACCTTACGGCTGTCAAAACCTAAAACAGTAGGTCACTAGATGCTTACCACGATATGGACAGGGAATCCAATGGATCGTGTTCTCCGTAAATCTACCTCTTTCCTTTGTATTAAAATGACTGTCACTTCTCGAGTCACTCGAAAAAGACGGAACAAAATCTGGAAGTTCCAGAGGATTGTTCGTGTCTCTGAGACGTCGCTTCCGAATGCGCATCACATTGTGATGGTGCTGCCGTTCTTCCTCATCACCCAGCATTAAAACCATAAGTCCTAAATCAAGCCTAAATCCATTACTTATATTAATGATCGTTAAGCCTAACGCGCTTTTAAAAGGTGTCGATAAATTACCGAGCTCGACAACGTAAATTGTCGATCTCGACTGTCAAAATGTCGTTTCGTACTTGCATTTTCGTTAAAATCGTTAAAATTTTACAGCCTTATTTATAAAAAATCCTTAATTGAGGTTTGATGGGTCTGCTGGCAGTCAGCAAGCAGACTGTTGATGGGTCTGTTAGCTAGCAGACTGACGCGTTATGTTGGCCATCTTGACAAATCAAATGACAAAAAAGTTCCGTAGCAGCAGGTAACATAATATAAAAGTTCTTGTAGTTCGTTGTAACTTTGATCGATGTTTTAATAATAGTGTGTTTTTTTTTAAATTAAGTTAAAACCAGTTTTCGGTGGAAGTTTACATGGTAATGTACATCATATATTTTTTTTAGTTTTATCATTCTATTATTTTAGAAGTTACATGGGGGGGGGGACAACACATTTTACCACTTTGGAGGTGTCTCTCGCGCAAACTATTCATTTAGAAATAATGATATCAGAAACCTCAATATCATTTTTGAAGACCTATCCATAGAAACCTAGATAGTTTAGTTTCAGTTTTAAGTATGAGGAACCACCAAAATTTATTGTTTTTTTTTTCTATTTTTGTGTGAAAATCTTAATGCGGTTCACAGAATACATCTACTTACCAAATAATTTCGAAAAAAGTGGCTGTGACATACGGATGGACTGACAGACAGACATGACGAATTCATAAGGGTTCCGTTTTTACCCGACTGCGCGACGCAAAGTAGGGTAATGTGTTTATCAGTCTATGTATGTATGTATGTATGTTTGTGTCTATGTGGCGTTCTAGAGACCAAATGCGTAGGCCGATTTTGATAATTCTTACGTCAATCGATTCGTCTTAACCTTGCGAGTGTCACTAAAGACATAACAGTAATCAAAATTCACCACAGCGACAACCAGACGCCATATTGTCAAAATGAAAAAAAAAAAGTTGATGAACTATGTCAAGTGGGGTGTCGTTGAATAGGTATTTTAAAATCATCTTTAGGTTCCTTTTATCATTTTTCATTATAAATAATAGTTTAGGATATATAACGATTTAAAGTTGTTTAACAAAGCAATCATTCTTGCTAATTGTTACTTATTGATTTAAGTTACTACTTTGGACCGAGCTGTGGTTGACTTAAGTTCACGCATTTTTGCTAAAGGTCAAGCATATGTAGCTTTGAGCCGAGTTAGGTCTCTAGAGGGACTAATCATCAGTAGTTTAGACCACCGCCAGTTACTTAATAATCCCCACGATATTAACTCCCTCAATGAAATGACTAGATTGCGAAATTTACCATCTTATAGCGAAGTCAATGAATCGTAACTAAAAAGTATAAAATAAAAAATAATAATTTAAAGGAAAACAAAAAACCCGACGGCGTAAAAACTAATTTTAAAAAATACGGGGCAATAGTCGGGGCCCATTTAAATTTCACCAATCAAATCTTCCCAAGGGGCCCCGACTGTGAGTCGTTCTGTTCTGCATTAGAATTTATGATTTGTTTTATGTGTGTATCGATTATAAAAACTATTTCAATTGTGTAGTTGTTTAGTATTACCTAACAGAATTCTAAACTACTGGGCTTGTTTCTTTCTTTTTATTTTTTATTTAAGTTAATTCTTTCACGTATTTTTTAAAATTAGTTTTTACGCAGTCGGGTTTTTTGTTTTCCTTTAAATTATTATTTTTTATTGCCATTTGGCTACGGAACCCTAAAAAAGGCCTCATTTTAAAAAAGAAATGACAGCAGTGACAGCAAATTAGCGGGAAAACGCAATTTTTTACAAATACACACGAGAAAAAAGAAAAGGAACAAAAAAAGAAATGATAAACCAATAAGAAAAGATAAAATTTGACGATACAACCCCAAGATCAACTTTTATAAAAAGCGAGATGTTTGTTTTCCCGCCATTTCCGATCCGCATGTTTATGTTGTACCTAAGTGCAAAAAGCTGTAACTATGTTAATCATCGTAATTTTATTTTTTTCATATTTATTGTTAGTACACGTATCATCTTAAAAACCTAATTAAGAGGATTTTTAAATACAAATTTCTGAAAATAAATTTTCCTGGATTTTTTTTAATCTGCGTAACCCTCCCTTCACTAAAATTATCTTCGGTATGGTTTTTTGCTCTTGTCAAAGTCAGCTGTTCAAATTTCCGGCGGCCATTTTGTGACTTAGCAGGGAGATAAAGGATGGTCAAGTCAACGGTTATCTAACGTTAGCAGAGCCTTGATGGACTGATAGCGTTAACAGACGTTTATGAATCATGTTTTCTAGCATCGGGTCTTCAAGGAGCCTTCAAGGAGGCTCTAACTTTTTATGACTATGGCTGTCTAACTTTAGCAGAGCCTTGATGGACTGATTAGCGTTAATAGACGGTTATGAATCATGTTTTTTAGCATCGGGCCTTCAAGGAGCCTTCAAGGAGGCTCTAACTTTTTATGAATAAGGCTGTCTAACTTTAGCAGAGCCTTGATGGACTGATTAGCGTTAATAGACGTTTATGAATCATGTTTTTTAGCATCGGGCCTTCAAGGAGCCTTCAAGGAGGCTCTAACTTTTTATGAATAAGGCTGTTAGAGTATAACTACCGATCGTTAAAATAGTAGTTACGTACTTGCGACATCGATTCGATATAAACTCATTTTGTCGAGATTAGCTGTCAGATTTATCGAATCGATTCCTACGTACTTGCACTGGAGGTACGGAACATTAAAAAGGGCCGAAAGAAAAAAAACAAATGGGTTTTTACTACTCCAGCTGAGGTTGCACAGTCTGTGGCTATTGTTCGTTAATTCAAGGAAAGATTACCTACTCAAAACAATATTTCATAAGTTCTCTCTTTGTGCAGACCAATAGTAGTAAGGGTTGTTACACGTAGCGGCAGAGACAACACTTTGCGACGCGCGGATCTAGACCTAGATTTGCAATTTACACGCAGCTGCATAAAGGAAATCGCCAACAGCTGAGATAGCACTCTGTGCCGCACGGACCTAGACTAGTCAACTATTGCAACCCGGAAATTACCAACTCAGCACCCAATACTTTCAAGGTAGAACCATACGGAAGCTGCGAGTTGAGACAACACTTCGTGTCGCATGTGCCTGCCTAATAGACACAATACAATAGATACAATAATTATATCCTAAATAAGCCTAAGCTCCTATTCGAAGCGTGACTAAGGAATGGAATCTTTCCGGATTACGATTAAACAGATTTGGACATCGTGTGCACGTGACCGTCTGTTTGGTGTCGGACGTAAAGAATAGCACCATCCCATATCTTCCCGTGGGTGTCGTACTTCCAATGGGTGCAATTGCCCCCCCTCCGGGGGGGAGGGGGGGCAATTGCACCCATTGGAAGTGAACCCCCTGAACCGGACCAAATACGTCATCAGCCAAGCTTGAACTAGTTTGACGGAATTGAAACTAAATATTCTAGTAGTATATCTTGTCATGGGCGTCGCCAGGAGACAGCTACCCCTAGAGGCTCGGGATTTTTAAAAGTTTAGCTTTTCCTGCGTACTTTATTGCATTTCCTTGAACGTAATAAATTGTAGCGTAAAATGGAATCACTCAAATTAAAATATTCCTTTATTGAAACGGCTCCTTTTTTTACCAATGGATGGGGTGGGCAACTGAGGTAACTAATGGCGCTAGCATCGCATGAACCAAACATCGTCATTGGTTGAAAACCTGCCAATGTCATTTTATATTTCAAAATAGTTTGACCTCATTGGTCAGATTGGGTCTAAGCTATGGACGCGTCATCTACAATCAGCTTTGACCAGCCTTCCTCATTGGCACTCCTATTGGATTTTTGCATGATCGACCGGTCTATACCGGTCCGGTCGGTTGCTCCTAATTTATTTCAGGCTCTGTCTATTCAGAGCCTGAAATAAATTAGGAGCAACTTGCCCCGAGGCCTATGCAATTATAGCATAATTATCTGAGGCAATGGTGTAAAAAATTTCGAGCTCGCTCCGCTCGCTCTTGCAAGCTAGTTTTTCTACATTAAACTTTGTCTATAAGAGGCCCAAAGGTTGCGAGAATCCGCTGGATGCGAGTCGCACGGGACCGGTCAATGTGGCTGTAATGTTAGTGGGTTTTCGGGGGATTCTAATTAAAGCTGGTTGAAGTAATCACAACAGTTATTATTTATTAATGACCACATAAAACGTATAAAGTAAATTAACACAACATCCCAGTTGGAGCAGTGATACAAGATGGCGTCATGTCTTTTTATAAAGGTGGCTATACACTCTACAGTTAAGGTCCATGTACACTATGAGACCTTGTTACACGTTCCTTTTTTTTTTAAAGTTATTTTAACAATTAAAAATAATTAATCAATCGGCAAACCTTGCTGGGAGCCTGACCTGTCTACCATATCGAGTTGTTTTTATCCCATCGTCCTGAACAGTGACAGTATCTCTATCACTTTCTGATGTTACAGGTGGTGGTACACTGGATGGAGGAGAAACAGGAATTGGTTGTGTCACTGGAACCAAATGTTGTCTATTTCTTCGAAATGTACCTTCCGATGTCTCAACTATATATGATCTTGGCTCTTCAGAATATTTCAGTATTTTTCCAGGAATCCAATTCGCATTTGGGTCTTTCTTGTACATAACATCATCTCCTTCCTTCAACATTGGTAATTCTTTTGTTTTTCTGTCGTAATATAATTTCTGTTTTTCTTTTTCAGATGCTTTCAACTTCATGTAATCTTCAACTGGAAAGGCTTTAGGCTGTAGATGGTGTAATGCTGTTGGCAACTGCGTTCTCAGTCGACGTGACATCAGTAACTCGGATGGTGATGGCAATTTGCCTCTTGGGGTAGTTCTATACTGAAGCAATGCTAAGTAGGGATCAGTATTTGACTCATGACATTTAGATAAAATTCTTTTAACTAATTTAACTCCAGATTCTACTAATCCATTAGATCGTGGCAAATATGGGCTAGAAGTTGTATGCTGAATTGACCAATCTTGAAGAAATTTTTGAAATTTAATGGAGTTGAATGGTGGTCCGTTATCAGACATGCATTCCAGAGGTATTCCGTGACGGCTAAAAACTGATTTTAATACTTCAATTAAAGTTTTGGCATTAGTGCTATGCATTTTTGCAATCTCTATATAATTAGAATAATAATCCTCAATTACAACATATGTTTGTCCTTTATAATCTAAGAAGTCAATGCCAACTTTCTCCCATGGGAATGTAGTAACTTGATGTGACATTAAAGGCTCCCGAGGATTTGCATTTCGGTGTGACAGGCATGCTGTAGAACTTTCTACTAAGTTTTCTATGTCATGGGACATTAAAGGCCAAAATACATTTCCTCTTGCAAAATTCTTAGACTTTTCTATGCCTTGATGACCACTATGAATAATTTTCAAGATATCCTTCCTGAGATCAGTAGGTATAATAAGACTACTACCTTTAAAAACTAGATCTCCTTCAGTATGTATCTCATGTCGATAGTTCCAGTACGGGTGTGTTATCAAATGTGCTTGCGACTTGGATACAGGCCATCCTTCTTTACAGTACTTTTTCAGCAACTGCATAGTTTCATCACTGTTAGTACCTTGGGCAAGCCATTTCACTCTATCTGCTGAAACAGGTAAGTTATTCATAAGCATATTAACATGGATAATCATGTCTTCATACACTGGGTCTTCGCTTGTTTCAGGTAAGGCGGCTCTTGACAGTGTATCAGCAATAAACATCTGAGATCCAGGCTTGTATTCAACTCTAAGATCATAAGCTTGCAATTTCATCATCATCCTCTGTAGACGGGTAGGTACCTCTGCTAAAGGTTTTTTGAATAATGTGATCAGTGGACGATGATCTGTTTCTACCATGACAACTTGACCATAAAGATATTGGTGTAATCTAGTACAGCCAAAGACAATTGCATATAGCTCTTTCTCTATTTGAGCCATTCTTTCTTGACTTGATGTTAAAGTTTTAGATGCATAGCAAACAGGATGTCCATTTTGTAATAAAACAGCTCCAACAGCAGACTTGCTTGCATCTGCAGACAGGACTATAGGTTTTTTAACATCAAAATGTGCTAAGACAGGTGCTTGACAGATAATATCTTTAAGACAACAAATCACTGCATCATGACTGGAATTCCATTGCCATTGACTTGACTTTTTAAGTAACTCTCTAAGAGGTTCTGTTTCTGATGCTAGATTTTGAATAAATGGACCAAGATAATTTAATAAGCCTAGAAAGCGTTGAAGATCTTTGACACATGTTGGAGTTGGCATCTCTTTGATAGCACGAACTTTCTCTGGATCCGGAGATATTCCATCTCTAGAGAAGATATGACCCAAATACTTAACCTGGTTGTCACCAAAAATACATTTATTTTTGTTGAACTTGATGTTAACTTCCTTTGCTCTTTTAAAAACATTTTCCAACCTGACATTATGTTCTTGTAGAGTGGGTGCATGTACTAAAATATCATCACAATATACTAAGGTACCTGGTAAGTCTCCAAATGTTTCTGTCATTATTCTATGAAAATGTTCTGGTGCACAACTTATACCATAAGGCATACGTTTGAAGCAGTACCTTCCAAAAGGTGTATTAAATGTACAGAGCTTAGAACTCTCCTCGTCTAGCTGAATCATCCAGAAACCGCTGCTGGCATCTAGGGTTGAGAATACTGTAGAGCCGGCTAAGTTGGCTCTTACCACATCTAAGGTAGGTATAGGATAGTGTGACCTTTGTATTGCTTGATTCAGATTTCTTGGATCCAAGCAAACTCTGAGTTGCCCATTCTTCTTTTCTACTAATAAAAGAGAACTCACCCATGCTGTTGGTTCAGTCACTTTGACTATGACATCTAGTTTTTCCATATCTCTCAATTCTCTTTTCAGCCTGTCATGAAGTGCAAAAGGAACCTTGCGAGGCGCATCCACCTTGGCAGGTATGTCTGGGTTGACAGTGATATGCAGCTCACCAGGTAGACAGCCCAAGCCCACGAACAATTTACTATAATTAGACAATAAGACATTCATTTGACAAACATTTTCACTTGACTGAGTGACTTGACTTTGTACATGATAGATTCTTTTTATCATACCTAACTCACTACTGGTATCTCTGCCTATTACAGTAGGAGCAGACACATCAGCTATGATAAACATAATATTATGACATTTTGACTTTTGTTGTTGAACAAAATAACATTTTATTTCACATTGTCCTATGATCTTAACATTATTACCACTGAATGATGTTAGTTTAGACTGACAGGGTGACAATATAGTTTTAGGTAAATTTAATGACTTGAAGGTAAATAAAGACATAACATTAGCATCACTTCCAGTGTCTAATATACATTTAAAACTTACATTGTTTGCTTGTACCAAGACTGACCACTCACCTGAGCGTTTTGACATATTACCTTTCAAATGACCAATAAAAAATTGTGTATCAGGAGATTCTTCTTCCTTATCTATTAAATTTACATTTTTCTTAAAACACATTTTAGCATAATGACCAACTTTGTTACATATTCTACATTGTACATTGCTTGCAGGGCACTTGAATCTGTGTACTTGACCACATCTAGTACATGCTGACTGTGATGACTGCTGGGATTTTGATGATTGCGACTTCAATGCTACTGCTTGTGCTCCTGACTTTGACTCGTAACGATTTGAAGACTGTTGCTGGTTGTGGTTTGATGGCTGACGTTGACTGCGGTTTGACGACTGATGCTGAGACAACTGCATAACAGCACAGCTTGACTCTAACTGTTGTGCTCTTCTCTGTGACATATCTAAAGTCTTGGCTATTGATATTGCTTTATCTAGATCCAACTTGTCTTCTGTTAACAATTTCTCTTGTATGCTTTTGTACTTTGGGTGCATATTACAAACAAAAATATCCATGATTAGACGATCTCTAAGTTCTTTAAATTCACAAGAAGCACTTCTCTGCCGCAATATTGTTACAAATTCATCTAATGTTTGGTTCTCTTCTTGTTTGTAAGTAAAGAAATTGTGACTTTCTATCATTAAGTTCACTTTAGGGATAAAGTGATTATCAAAGCATTCAATTACTTTTTCATATTTGACATTATCTTCATCCAGGCCAAATGTATTAAATATTTCTAAAGCTGCACCTCCAATGAAATGTAGGAAGACATTGACTTTCCTATCTTCGGATTCGTTAATCATGCCACTCGCTTTCATAAATATTTTAAATTGCTGTTTCCATTTTCGCCAATTGTGACTAACACTTCCATCTAACTTTAAGGGTGGCATGCTTCCATTTATTGAAACATTTTTCATGCTGGATCCTGTGCTTGATGCGGTTGCTTTTTCATCTGACGACATTTTCACAATTTGTGCCTAGTTCTCCAATTCTGACACCATGTAATGTTAGTGGGTTTTCGGGGGATTCTAATTAAAGCTGGTTGAAGTAATCACAACAGTTATTATGTATTAATGACCACATAAAACGTATAAAGTAAATTAACACAACATCCCAGTTGGAGCAGTGATACAAGATGGCGTCATGTCTTTTTATAAAGGTGGCTATACACTCTACAGTTAAGGTCCATGTACACTATGAGACCTTGTTACAGTGGCGACACTATGTCCAGCAGTTGCCGTCTTTCGGCTGAAATGATAATGATGATGTGCACGGGATTTTGTTTTAAAAATTTGCAGATTTGGCTCGTCGAGCTCTGTACATAAAAATGCGATAATAGAATCATTTATATTTGTGTTAAACATAGTACATTAGAGTCTTACGTCTAACTAGCTGACTCGCAACTTTTTCTGCGTGACATAAGAGAGAGAGAGAGAGAGAGAGAGCAAGAATGCGCGCGCGGTACTTGATTACTATTTTGTTGCGGAGTTATTTTAAACTGTAATTTAATTAATTTATTAAATTACCGTTTTAAAAGTTCATAAATAATAATTTAAAAAATTTTGTTCATGCATAACTTTAACCGTTTACATGTTCATGTATGTATGTATGTATGTTTGTGAGTTTCTATAATCCACCATAACTTCTAAACGCTCAAACCGATTTCGATTTACGTGGTATCGTTAGAATCCTTGTGTTACCCCGGGTAACACAGGCTAGTGAAAAAAAAAATGGATACTGCAATATGGGTATCAAATTATAGGGCTCATCACGAGGATTTTAAAATGGTATAGAATAATAATAATGCCCTTTTTTATATTTTTAATTGTTTTTGTAGGTATGTTTTTTTGTTAAAAAATATTTAAAATGTAAATAATAAGATGTTATGATGAATATAGGAGATAATAATAATAATTAGAAAGTGTAAAATAATAAAATAATTTAATAAAGTAAAAGACCCGACAGCGTAAAAAATAACTAATAACTTTAAATATAAACTGAAAAGAAAAAAACAAGTTCAGGAGACAGGACATATTGACTGCTGTAATCCTGTCTCCTGAACTTGTTTTTTTCTTTTTATATAAGTGCTAGGTTGTATGTTATTACTACAGGTTTGACAATGACTTTTTAATTGAAAAGTCATTCATATACCTAAAAGAACTTGGAGGGTTGTATTGATATTTTGATGATTAGAATTCTGTAACTACATACGTCTTACAGTCGCGAATAATATTTTAATCAACATACAACCTAGCACTGGCCTGCAATTTATAAAAAAAAGTAAGAAAATTTGAATTTCGCGGGTTACCCTGGAGCATCCACCAAGATTTTTTCAATTATAACCAGTAGTTCCTGAGATTAGCGGGTTCAACCAAACATACTCTTTATTATTAGTATAGATATAGATAGTAAAAGACTATAGAAAAGATTAATGACCAATGGCCTTTTACACATTAAATTTGACCGTTCCCAGGGAGCCAAAACACTTTTATCTAAATAAAATATTAATACTTTTTTTTCCTTGCAGTTGACGGAACGTCGACATGCAGCGTCGTCAAAATATTAATAATCTGTGGTTGTGTGTATCTGACGAACGGAAAACGACAGGCTTTTTTGATTGTTTACGAGCGCTGCGATCGACCGTCAGCTCTGAACGACATGTGTAAAAGGTCGGGGCCGACGAGCGGCAGGCGTCAACGGCGGAATCAGTCGTGGAGCGAGCGCGGCCAGTAGCCGGCGACATGTCGGACCGAGGCAGTGTGCGGTCCAGCGCGCGCCTTAGCGGCGACAGCGCAGCGGCCGCGGCGGCCCCGGTGGCAGTCCGCGCCGCTCCTGTGGGTCACGCTTCACCAGCGGGCCGCACTGCGCCTGCAGGTCGCGGCCGGCCTCTGTCCGGCACGGCAGCAGCCGCGCTGCGCCGCGCGCGTGCTGCAGAGCGCGCTGCCGAGGTGGAAGACAGTCCGCGGGTGCTGCGCGACAAGTGCCGCCGGCTCGCGCGCGCTCTTCGGAATGCCAAGCATCTAGTAGTGAGCAAATGTTCTAGATATATTCTATTATATCTATAGTTTTAAATCTATAGTTTTTATTGAATGAAATCAGTCTAAGTAGCTCCTTAGTGATTGATTTGCACCCCATATTTTATAAGGGGGTGGGAAATACATGCATTTCTGAAAAGGTCAGTAATTACCATATTGTTGCTGGCAATCTCTTGAAAGAGTATCAAAGAAGTGATGAATGATGGCAGTGACTGGACCGGTTGAACAGTACAGTGGGGTTTAGTGAATCATCTTCTCATCTCTTTAGGGATGGTAGGGAACAGCAGGCTATCGGTGCGGAGAGACGTTGCTCTGTGTAGTTTTGGGTTTTGATGACAATAATATAGATGACTGTTATATTAACTAGCTGTGCCCCCCGGTTTTACCCGCCGCTTCTGACTTGTTTTCTTTTTGCTCAGCTCCTGGTTGTAGTGTGATATTATTATATAGCCTAAAGCCTTCAGCGATAAAAGGGCTATCTATCACTTTAATAATTTTTCAATTCAAACCAGTAGTTCCTGAGAAAAGCACGTTCAAACAAACAAACAAACTCTTCACAGCTATAAAATATTAGTATAGATGTTATCATCTGCCTAGCCTTTTCCCAACTATGTTGGGTTCGGCCTTCAGTCTAATCGGATACAGCTGAATACCAGTATTTTACATGGAGCGACTGCCTATCTGGCCTCCACAACCCAGCTACTACTGGGTAATACAATACCCCTTGGTAAGACTGGTTGTTAGACTTTTTGGGCCACTGACTATCTGTAACAACTGTCAAAGATCTTCAATTGACAGCCGGGACCAACTGCTTAAGATGCTTTCCGAGGCATGGAGGAAACTCGGTATGTAATGTGTGGTCACCCATCCACAGACCAATCTAGGCAAGCTCGGCTTAATCTAAAGATCGACCTGAGCGGCTGTTATTACTATAATAATTAATAATAATTATTAAAAAAAAATATAATAAACAGTAAATTATGTCAAAGACACTGGTACCCAGGGTGTAAGGTGTAACATCTACATATTTGTTGTTGTTAATGAGCTACCACTACCAGTGAAGCCCCATGTGCAGAAGGAACTATTGTCAAACATCCTTGTATTTGTTGTTGTTAATGAGCTACCACTACCAGTGAAGCTACATGTGCAGAAGGAACTATTGTCAAACATCCTTGTATTTGTTGTTGTTAATGAGCTACCACTACCAGTGAAGCCCCATGTGCAGAAGGAACTATTGTCAAACATCCTTGTATTTGTTGTTGATAATGAGCTACCACTACCAGTGAAGCCACATGTACAGAAGGAACTATTGTCAAACATCCTTGTATTTGTTGTTGATAATGAGCTACCACTACCAGTGAAGCCACATGTACAGAAGGAACTATTGTCAAACATCCTTGTATTTGTTGTTGTTAATGAGCTACCACTACCAGGAAAGCCACATGTGCAGAAGGAACTAGTGTCTAACATCCTTGTATTTCAGTACATTTTGCTAAGGCTGTTTTATGTGGGTTTTAATGAAATGGGTTGGTAATTATCATTCCAAGTATGTTAGACAATTAATTGAACCCTCTGCTGCTGCTGCTTTTTATCAGGTGAATAACAAGGAGTTCATTCAATTCAATACATACAGAATTTAAAGGATGGACCTTTGCCTTGACACAGTTTGGTGAACCTCGAATGGAGCGAAAACAGAAATGTACACAAAATTTTCCGTAAATATTAATGTTTTAACTTACTTATGAATGAATAATAATAATAATATAATAATAAATCGTCATTTATAATTGACAAGATCATGTCAAACAGGTATACACGGGAGCAGGCATCAGTACAGCCGCCGACATCCCCGACTACCGCGGGCCGCATGGCGTGTGGACGCGGCTGCAGCGCGGCGAGACCGTCGGGTGAGTGCGACGTGCGTCGGTACCTGCGCACGGCGGCGTGGCTGCAGGTACTGCCGACAGGCTCTGACGTGTGTGTGTGTGTGCAGGCGGGTGGAGGTGTCGCGCGCGCAGCCCACCTTCACGCACATGGCGCTGACCGCGCTGTGGGCGCGCGGCGCGCTCAAGTTCGTGGTGTCGCAGAACTGCGACGGGCTGCACCTTCGCGCCGGAATGCCGCGCCGTGCGCTGGCCGAGCTGCACGGCGACATGTTCGCGGAGCTGTGCGCGCCCTGCCGCCGCGTGTACCTGCGCGCCTTCGACACCACGGAGCGCACGGCGCGGCACGCGCACGGCACGCGCCGCCTATGCCACGCGTGCGGCGCCGAGCTGCGCGACTCCATCGTGCACTTCGGCGAGCGCGGCCGCGCCGCCTGGCCGCTGAACTGGGCCGGCGCTCTGCGCCACGCGGCGCGCGCCGACGTCGTGCTGTGCCTGGGCTCCAGCCTCAAGGTGCTGCGCCGCTACCCGCGCCTGTGGCGCATGCAGAGCGCGCCGCGCGCCCGCCCCGCGCTCTACATCGTCAACCTTCAGTGGACGCCCAAGGACTCGGTGGCGGCGCTCAAGATCAACGCGCGCTGCGACGCTGTGATGCGGCAGGTGGCACGGCGCCTGCGTCTGCGCGTGCCGCGCTACCGCGGTGCGCTGGACCCGGTGCTGGCGCACGCCGAGCCGCTGGCGGAGCCCGAGCGGCACACCACGCGCCGCCCGCCGCTCGTGGCGCCGCGCTCGCCGCCCGGCGCCGCCGACTGGGAGCCCTCCTCGGCCTCCTCGCCCTCCTCGCCCTCCGCCTCCGACTCCGACGAGGAGCTGCCGCTGCGCCACCTGGCGGCGCGCCTGCGCGGGCCCGCGCCGCGCTCCCCGCCGGACGGACTGCACGCCCCGGGCCCGACGGACCGCCTGCACTCCTTCCAGGTGTGGGGTCCATGCTATTGCTCACCTTAGGATTAACTTGCCGACGATCCGTTGCGCCTTTGTATGAAGTGGCTTATATTTTTCAGGTCAGCATGCAGTCTGGGGAAGCCACCATCCTCCTGCGCACTGAGCACTCGCGGCCGGCCGCTCCGCCCGGCTCGCTCCACTGTCGCACCGCGGACCTGCGCAGGTTCCGGATGGCGAGGCGCCCGCCGGACGCGCAGGACGCGCCGGTCGTGGCGAACGGTCACGGCCCTCTAGGCGTCATCGCCGACACGAGACCCGCGCCCGCCGCCGCGCCGGACGCGTTCGCCAACGGCACCGCCGGGCTCGGCTCGCGGCTCAGGCGACTGCTCGAATACGAACCGCGTATCGACACACCCGAGCACGTCAAGACGATCCCCGCAGAGCTCGGACCGAAGCTCGAGGGCGACGCGAAGTGTGTGAAGATGGAGCCGAAAGCGGAACCGAAGGACGAGCCCAAGGAGGAGGCTAGCTCGTCGGAATCGAGCGACGCGGAGGGCGGAGGCGCGCTGGCCGCGGGCTCGCTGGCGGCCGCCATCATCCGGCGCGCCGTGCTGCTGTGTCGCGCGTCGCTGTACCCGGGCCTGCACACCATCATCGCGCCCGAGCCGGCGCCCGAGTGCGCGTGGTGCGCGCGGCACTTCGCGGCGCGGCGCTGCCTGTGGTACGGGCCGGCGCGCGGCCCGGCGCCCGCCGCCCGCGCGTGGCGGCGCCTGCGCGGCCGGCGCTACCTGTGCGCCTGCTGCGCGGGGTCGCCGGCCGCGCCCGACGCGCCGGAGCCGGACGAGGGCGGCTGGTACGGCAAGGGGTACCGCAAGGGCCGGCGCCGGCGCCGGTAGCGCGAGCCCGACGTCCGGCCGACCGAGCCGGGCGTCTCCGAGCCTGTGTGAACACTAGTAGAGTGCTGGAACCGGCGTGGTGGTGCGCGCGATTGACGCGACTGTTGTGAAAATGGTTTTAACAAAATTCTGTATATTGAAATAAAATGCAGCGTCTACCTATATTATGAGATCAAATCGTAACCCGAAACGTTTTTATACTGAAGATGAGGATGTAGTCGCAAAATTAATATAAAATATATTATGTTTTAATGGTTGTGATGTCTGTAAGTGCTTACAAGTAAATAAAGCGTCGCGCGAGATCGCGACGTCGACGTTCGCGTGTCGTGCTGTCCGGGTGCGGCGTGTGCTTCACGTTATCACGATCTGTCGACGTGCTTCCTCTGCAGACAACCGGCAAACATTGTACTCTTCCACATGAATGTGTCGGTCGCGTGACTTTCCATCAATAAGTGGTCATGCATGCAAGCTACTTGCATACCTAGTGGCTCGCGTTCTGTAGCGGGCAGTGCCACGTGTGTGCGTGCTGGTGCTACAGATCATCTCAAGTTGTTGTAGGTTAAAATGAGTTGTCGAATAAATTTGAACTGAAACGTGCTTAATGTTGAACTATTGGTAAAATGATTGTAAATCGAACGCAACACAATCTTATATGATGAATGAATACGACATGATTAAAATGTACGATTTGCTTTATTTATTTGCGTAGAAGTAAATGTTCGCTGTGTTACGGTCGATCGATAGTTTTGTATTGTAGGACAATAACGTCACAACTGCGGTAGCGCGATGTACGCGCTCCGTGCCGACACGGTACACTGTAACTGTACGGTCGCTGTCTGCAGTCTGTCGATGTCGAGTCGGCAGCTTCTCGAACAAATGTGAGACGGAGCACAGGACCGTCCGTGTTGTTCACAATGTTGTGTAATTGTAAGTTTTTTAATGAAATAATGGTCTAATTTAATAGTGAAATTTGTATGATATCAGAAATCGTGTGAATGTCGATTGATATGTGAAATAATAATTAATTGTAAACGAATAAATTTAAACAAAGAAAATTGCGTATCATTTTGTTATCCTGTCATTTTTCTAGTGTCATCACGTGGAAAGCGGCTGCAGCAGTAGCGTAGCCTGCGGCAGAGCAGAGCCAAGAGGCGCAGTCGGGGCCAGGCGGCAGCGTCAAGTCATTGTTATTACACGAATTGAACATTCTGCGCGAAACGATACTACTGTCATCGGCAGTTTGTTGCAAAAACAAAATAGTACCAATTTACATGATTATAAAAACAAGGTGCCAATATAATTATAAT
Source organism: Xestia sexstrigata (assembly GCA_941918905.2). Lineage (NCBI taxonomy): Eukaryota > Metazoa > Arthropoda > Insecta > Lepidoptera > Noctuidae > Xestia > Xestia sexstrigata. Next base: position 37,210 of record OW799203.2, on the reverse strand, counting down.
ATACAAAAAGAAAAACATATTAACGAAATAGGTATTGTTGCATATTATACACCTGACCGTTATTTGAAGCGTAGACATATAATGAGATAGGCCTATCTGTTTTCCGCTCGTCTTGCCTCTCTGTCTACCCTAGTAGCTCCCTCTCGCTCGCACACTTCATTTCACTCCACCACCGGCGCGGCCGCTGGGCTCGCTCTCGTCATTGGCGTCCTGTTTTCCGCTGCGCACAGTCATGCTCGGGACTCAGTAAATTAATTTTGCATATCTTTGCAAATTCATATACATTATAATATATTCCTGTTCCACGTAAGTGTTTAAAAAGCTTTTCTTACCATTAAATTCTTTTTTTTTTTTTAATCAAACGGTGCTACCGTTCGGTACGTTTAAATGTACGTAGGTTTTTGGTACCCACCTACATTATTTTGCTCTAATTATATTTTGTGTGGTTTTCTATCCTAGATTTTACAGCTCTTGTTAACATGGACAGTGACGGAAGTGTTTCAAATCAGGGCTCGAAAGCTTCATGTGCTAGTGCTAGTGATCCCGCTAATAGAGACAATAAAGAACGATCACGTATTCGTCGTCAGTCGCGAGCTAGGTCTCATTCGTCGAATAGTAGCTCATCCGACTCCTCTAGCAGCTCGAGTTCGTCGTCTTCGGACTTGAGTCCTCGAAGATCCACGCCGCGTCACCGCAACAAAAAAAAGGGGGGAAAACGCCGACATCGACGACACGATTCCCGGAAATTCCGTAAATTAACACGTCAGGTAGATGACCTCCGAAATCAATTGAGCTCCTGAAAGATCATTAAAAATATCTTCTGGAATGGGCAATGGATAATGCTCAGTGTCCAATAAGTACCTTATTGACCGTAACTTTGTAGGCCACACAAATTCTCAATATTTTTTTTTGTTTGTTATTTTTGCTGAGCTAACACAATGGGACTTGCCCATTCGCTGTGTTGTACTCTAGTAATAACACCAGCTTTTTCTAAACCTAACAACTCTTTTTCCACTTCCTCCTTTTTAGCATAGGGCATGGAATAGGCCTCATGAAACATAGGCCGGGCAGACTCTTTTTAGTTTCAAACATGCCTTCATCCCCACAATGTGTGAAGACTTATCCTTTGCAAATACATCAGCCTCTAAAGTTCATTTTTGATCCAATAAAGAAAATACCTATCACTGCCAATGCCAGAATACAGAGGTGGGCCTTGTTGTTATCGGGGTATACATATAACATTGTTTACAGAAAAGGCACTTTGTTAGGTTAGGTTTTTTTTTTTTTTTTTGCTACTTCCTCTGACACATTATCAGAGCCTATATTATCTAAGGCTACTCTTTCATTCCAGTTCTATCAGGTATTCCTCTCGCACTTTTATTCCTCATACTTTGTCTTTCTTTCTTTCTAACTCTGTCATACTGTTTTCCCGGTGGGATTCCGGTGTAGACTATCTATCTAATCTATCTAAATTTTGTATCTTTATTTCAGGGTTTCGGGTTTACACCACACACGAAGCATTATTTTTATTTAATTTACATTGGTTGCTTACTATTCTTATTACAGAACCTATATAAATTATCTTAAAAAATATCCTTATGTTTAATATTAATATTTCAATTTCGCTTACAGTTCTTTGGGGTTTCGGGCTTACAACACACTTTCTTATTGGTTTTCATGCCCAGTATACATTTTAACTTATTTTCCTTACATTTCTAGTTTTACATCTAAGTGCTTATTGCTATCTTAAAGTATGCTTATTTCTACCTTTAATTACATAATTAATCTTAATCTATTCAAGTGTATGATGTACGATATATTCTATAATATACGGTCATCATACTTATTATCACGTCTCTTTATGACTGTTTCTATCACTTTTAAGCAGTAGTGAAATCTTTTCTACACTTATCCATCATTATAAATTTTATGTTCTCTATTGTTAGCTTTATATCCAGTAGTTGTTCTATCTTGAATCTTTCACATCCAAACTCTGGGCATTCCAAGATAATGTGGGGTACGGTTTCTTCTTCACCGGGGTCACAGATGCATGACGGACTCTCTTTACGCCTATAGCGGTATAAGTATTGTGAGAGTCCCCCATGGCCGGTAAAAAGCTGAGTGCTCAGGCATGTTGGCTCGAACTTGCGGATCACTTTGTAAGCTGTCGTCACATCCGGAAAGAAGATTTTCGTGATTCCGGCGACTTCTCCGGATTTGTACCTCATGTCCCATTCGCAGATCGACTTCAGCCGCAGCTGCCGCTTCGCGAATGAGACTGGGAACGAGTCATAGTCCGGTTTTCTCTTTCTTGATGCTGCAGCGGCTTCCTTGGCAAGCTGATCTGCCCTTTCGTTTCCCTCCAATCCAGCGTGTGCTTTTATCCAGAACAGAGATACCACTTTGTTCTGTCGAGATAGTTCTGAAAGGTTCTCGCGGGATTCTACAGCTAGTGGATGGAGGGAGCCGAGGTTGGCGATCGTCTGTAGTGCTGCCACTGAGTCGCTGTAAATTCCAAATGTGAGTGCTTCGTATGTCCTGATCCGCCTCGTAGCTTCGCAGATGGCCAACAATTCCGCCTGGTATACTGTGCAGTATGACGGCAAGCAAAGTTTGACAGCCTTTGTTTCCGTTTCGCCCTCCCAAACAGACAGCGCTGCACCAACCTTTCCCCCAATTTTGCTGCCGTCTGTGAAATTTTTTACTGCACAGTTACCATTCGTGTCCATGTCATTCTGCTCTCTAATGCATGTCAGCTCAAGTTCCGCGACTGCTGCAGGGTGTGGCGCTTTTGTTGCCGGCGTTTGTCGCTCGATCTCTGTCTCCCAGTTCGGGCAGGGGCGCCCCCCTCCTGATCCTGTATAGCGAGGCTACCTCACGTACACCAAGATCCAGCGGGAGCACTCCTGCCAGAAACAGCGCTGAGTTCAGAGAGACCGCGCGATAAGCTTTGCACATTTTTTGTGCGAAGCCCCTCTGCACGGCTCCGAGCTGTTTTCGCACTCCAAGTTTTTCGGCAGCCGGTGCCCAAACGCTCGCCGCATATAAAATAATGGGTTCGATGGTCGCTGTGTAGATAGTTCGTATCACTTCAGGGTGGAGGCCCCAACTCGCCTTCGCCGCTCATGCGAGCTGGCCGTAGATGTTTATGGCCTTCCTACAAACATTTGCTACGTGTGCGTTGAAGGTGAGCTTTTCATCGAACGTCACACCCAACATCTTAATTTGTTTGGACATGCCGATGTCCACCCCCCCCTATGCTCTAGTGCGGAGTGTCGAATTTCAGCTTGCACGTGATTACCATGCATTAGTCTTGTGAGGCGCGAATTTGAGCCTATTTTCGACACCCCACACCCGAACAAGCTCGAGAGCGGCGTTGGCGTGCCTTTGCACGTGTTGCGAAGTCTGACCATCGAACACCATGACGACGTCGTCGGCAAACGCTTGTACATAGTGACCCGCGGATTCAATGGTGTTCAGTAAGGGATCCAGTAGTATGTTCCAAAGGATGGGCCCACCTATAGACCCTTGGACGCACCCTTTGTTGGTCGCCTTTGTAAATGTTTCCCCATTATACCTCACTGTGACCTTCCTTTGGTCGAGGTAGCTGTCAAATACTTTCCTGTTGGTTAGAGGACAGTTCGCTTTTGCCAGTTGGACTCTGATCGCTGGCCACCATGCGCTGTCGAAGGCGCCCTCTATATCCAATGACACGACGGTTATGATTTTCTTCTCGTCCAATTTGGTTTTTATATGTTGCATTAATGTATAGAGGGCGTCTTCGCAGCTCTTTTGGGGCATGAATCCGAACTGGTTGGGGTTTAGTTTCGGTAGCAGGTGGTGTTTAAGTCTGGCGACCAACATTTTTTCATATACTTTACCCAATACGGGCAAAAGTCCAATGGGGCGGTAGGATTTGGGAGTTGTATATGATTCCTTTCCTGGTTTCCTCAGCACTATGACCGTGGCTTCCTTCCAGATAACTGGGAAATAATGGAGCTCTAGACATTTGTTGAGTACTTCCAGGAAAAGTTTAGGGTCACTCTTTACGGCATGGCTGCATATGTCAGCAGTGAATCCGTCGGCACCAGGCGCTTCCTTCGGGTTCAAGGAATCCAGTGCGGTGAGCATTTCTGTTATTGTGAACGGATGATCGTTCTGTTCCTCGGGTTGTTGGAGGTTCACAGCTGATGCTCGGTTCCTTATTTCTCTATGTGTCTGGTTATCGTTCTCCCTTAGGTCTTCCGGGTAGAACGTTTTCGCTAACAGCTCCACCGACCCTTTTGCATCAAGAGCGATGCCGCCTTCTTCCAAGGGTATATCCTCCTCCCTCTTGGCTGTTCTCCCTATTACTCGGTATATACCCTCCCACAAACTCTCCTTGTCCTGTTTGCTACAGAATTCCTTCCAGCTTCCGATATAGGCCTCCATAGCTCTAGCTTCATATTCGTCTCTGGCGATTTTGTAGACATCCACGACACTTTGTTTTCGAATCGGTGCGGCGTTCTTGATTCTGCGTTTCCTAGTGGTGACTTCCTGCTTCATCTTCGCGAGCTCCTCTGACCACCATGGTAGGATAAATGTCTCTGTATTCTTTTTTAAGGGCATTGAGATATTACTAGATTCTGTAATAGCTTTGTTGTAATTTTTTATGAGTATATCTAGTTCTTCAACTGTATTAATAGTACAAATTTTCTCGATTTCTATGTTGTATTCTAATATTAGTTGTTTAAATTTAAGATGAAAAGTTTCCCAGTTTGCTTTTTTTGTGTTATAAAGTCTTGTGGTTCTTTTGACACTTACCCCATCCGATTTCTTGAGCTTGATATTAAAGCTAATACTACTGTGGTCAGCGCACGTGAGATTTGCGATAACTGTCTAGTCCTCCACTAGGTCCAGCATATCAATAGTGCAGGCCGTCACGTCAACGAAGCTGGTGTAGTGTTTCCCGCCACGGATGGTATCAAAGGTTGGAGTGTCACCTTTGTTAAGGATATGAAGGTCCAGCTCGTGAAGCGTGCCAGCCACATCGTCCCCCCTATGGTCAATATCAGGGCTTCCCCACCAGGTGCTCTTTGCATTGGAGTCGCCTCCGATAATGAGCCTCCGTGTTACAGCTGTTGCGATTTTTTTGATGTGATCCAGGTACGGATCTATGGGCTGATCCGGTTCAAAATAATATGAAACCAATGTTATTTTCCATTGCTTGGTGCTTACACTCACCACCACGACGTTGTTAGTGGTGAGCTCCGGGTGTTGCGTGACGTCTAGGTTGGGGTCAAATACAGCGATAGCTGCTTTGACCTTGCCCCCTCTGGTGTTCTGATATATTCTGACACCACGGTATGTCTTCATATTATCTGACCCCCCCACATAAGGTTCCTGGATCAACGCTATCGCCACTTTTCTTTCGGTTGCTTCTATCATTAGCTCTTCTGTAGCTAGCTTCCTGCGTTGCAGGTTGCTCTGGAACACCCGGTACAGCTGTTTATCCACTTGGACGCCCTTAGCAGTACGCTATAGACATGCGAGCTATGGCGTCTCGCTTTCTCCGTATGGGGCATTCCTGGCTAAATGCGTTGTGGTCATTGCGATCGAGCTTGGCCGCTGTGCAGTTTCGGCATGAGGGTACAGCTCCTGCAAGCCATTCTGGGCATTGCGCCCGATGTCTGCTGGATCTGCGCAGAACCTCTTGCTGTGGCCATAACCAAGACATCTCGAGCACTGTATCAGTAGTGACTGGTCCAGCACTCGGATGCGTTGCAGGTCGATGTAGACTGCTTCAGCGTCGATCGCTCTTTTCCAGATAGCCGGAGATACGCTAAGGAAGATGTGGCTCGTGTGTGGGTTTCGGGCTTTCCTTTTATATTTTATCTCGATCCTGTTTTCGCTTTCCTTGAGGTCCTGGAAAATGCCCCGGTTTTGCTTCCTGAAAGCACTTAGGACTTCCTCATCGGTATTCACCGTAAAAACGTCCGCAAGCTTCAGGAGAGGGTCTCTGTTTTTGACCTCTTCTACTAGCAGGTTTTTACCGGATTTTTCCAGCCTCTGCTTTACCTTTTGTCTGTCCTCTTCCGAGTTGCAGCTCATGATTACCTTTCTATCTCTTCCTTTCCGAGTCCTCTCCACCCTGATCCACCCTTCCTTGGCGTTCACCGCTTCTCTGACTTTTGTCAGAACTTGATCGCCTGTGTCGTTTTCGTCCTGAGACGTAACGACCACTGAGTGCAGTGCGTTCTGCGGAGGTGGGTGTGAGGTGGTTCGGACTGCCGTTGTTTTGGCGTAGGTTTTTGTACTCAATACCTGTTGGTGCTGTTCTTTAATCTTTTCCTTCAGATCATCTATTTTCCTACCGTTTTCGATGAGTAGTCGGCTCTGTTCTTTCAGGTGTTCAATGATCTGACTGTTGGCTTCGGGGGTCTCTTTTCCAGTCATCTCATCGGGTGTTGTCAGAGTTGTTACTGATGTAGATGCCTCCCCTGTCTTTTTAAGCTTCTTGATTTCCGCGTCTGCTTCTTTTATTATTTGGAATAGCTTATCCACCTCCTCCAGTACATTTGTTTTTATTTATTTATTTATTTATTTAAACTTCATGTACAATAGTGGTACATAGGCGGACTTAATGCCACAAGGCATTCTCTACCAGTCAACCTTTGGGTTAAATAGGAAAACATAGTGATAGGGTACAAAGTAATGTCTAAAAAAAAATTTGAATTCAGATTTAGATTGATACTAATACACATATACAGATAAAATAAACTAATAGATATTTTAACAAATACCAAAAATTAAAAAGACAATATCAAGAAACCTAATAATAATTATTATGACGACTTCAAATTGAGAGCTATCTATTCTGACTTAAATAGTAGTTACGAACTTTTCTTTTGAAAGTGAATTTGTTTTCAGCTTTTTTAATGCCAAAAGGTAGCGCGTTCCAGAGCTTTATAGTAGAGATAGCGTAAGAATTTGACATGAAGCCTGTACGGTGTGAAGGAATTTGGAGGAGTAGATTCTTTGAAGCTCGGAGGTTACGACTATGAGAACTGCCCAACACTTTGAAATAAGTCTTTAGATAATCGGGAGCACATGGATCGTTCATAATCGTGAAGAGCATGCAGAGAGATCTGAGGGACCTCCTGAGTCGGATAGGCAGCCATCTAAGCTGAGAACGAAAGGAAGAAATGTGATCGTATTTACGAAGGCCAAAAACAAACCGAATACAATTGTTGAGAAGTCGATCCAATTTATTTAGAAGTTCTTGGGAAAGATCAGAACAACAAACATCAGCATAGTCTATAATGGGAAGCACAAGTGACTGGACCAAAGTGAGTTTGGTGCTAGATGGGAGGAAATGCTTGAATCTATAGAGAGACCGCAGTGAGAACGAGACTTTCTGGCTCACCTGAGCCACGTGTTTATTCCAACTTAAACTGCCGTCAATGTACAGACCCAAGTCTTTTGCGTGAGGTGAAAGAGAGATGACGGAGTTGTCATACATCAGTGGCATAAGTTGGCTAGTGTTCACATTTCTCAGATAGTACGAACTACCAATGAGGATGGCCTGACATTTCCCGACGTTAACAGAAACCCCAAATTTGCCAGACCACTCTTCGATAGTTCGTAGATCAGCATTGAGCGATGAAATGCAATTGTCAAGGTTGGCAATGTCTGACTGAGCGTATAGTTGCAAGTCATCAGCGTACAGATGGTAAGAACATTTGAGGACAGCAGTAATGGAGTTTATAAATAAAGAAAATAAGAGAGGAGAGAGTATACCGCCTTGTGGAACACCAGTTGCCAGGTCGCACCAGTCAGAGCAATCCTGATCAGCACGAACCGCCTGCTGGCGACCACGAAGATATGACGAAAACCAATCACGTGACAATGAAGAGACCCCAATTTGAGACAATAAGGCCAGAAGAATGTCGTGATCAACAGTGTTAAAAGCATTGGAAAAATCTATTAGGACCAGGACCGTTAATCTCGAATTCTCCAGGCCATCCCTTATGTCTTCAGTAACTTTAAGCAGAGCTGTGGCTGTGCTGTGGCCAGGCCGAAAACCGGATTGGAAACTAGACAACAGATTATACTTGAACACGTACGAGGATATTTGTTTCAAGGCAACTGCTTCTAGGATCTTGGAAAGGAAAGGGAGAATGGAGATCGGTCTGAAGTGATTAGCTAAACTAGGGTTGGGAATTTTAGGGAGAGGGATAATGTAAGCCTTACGCCACATTTCAGGAAACACACCAGTCAGCAGAGATGAATTGATGATGTGAGTAATAATTGGAATTAAGTTCTCAATCATAAAAGATAACATAGTTCGACTGACCCCATCACAGCCCACAGCCTTAGACTTAATTGACTTAAAAAAATTGAGGACCTCAACGTTAGTCACGGAGGAGAAAGAAAAAGAGTCAGGAGGAAACATTGGCTTGGAAGTAATATCAAGGATAGTTCTATTCTTAACGTCAACCGCAAGCGTAGCAGACGTTGAAAAATGTTTATTTAGATCGTTTAAAGGCAAATTAAGAGATGCAATACTAGAGGACGACTTTGTTATACCAAGTGATTTGAGAAACTTCCAAATATCAGCCGGTGAAGAATTGAGGACATTTTCACAAATGTATCGGCGTTTAGATGCCCTTACCATCTGATTGCAGCGGTTTCTAGCCAACTTGTACAGGTTCCAGTAATCCTCACTGCGGTCCCGCCTATATTTTCTAAATGCCCGGTCACGTCGTCTCATTGCCATCCGAACTCCAGGGGTAATCCAAGGAGCTGGGGGGCGCTTGACACGAACAGCTCTCAGTGGCGCATGCGTGTCCATGAGCTGGAGTACATTTTTGTTAAAAATTTCCACTTTCTGATCCACTGATGATGACTGGGCAATATCGACCCACTCCAGAGCTTGTGCATCGGTATTGAGTTTTTCCTTGTCTAACCTTACGTAATTCCGGATAAAAACAATAGCAGGCCGCTGCTTAGGGGGTTTAATTTTGTAGGACATGTAAATCAGATCGTGTCTGGATAAACCAGGCGCAGCGATCTGACCATGGTTGGCGACAAGATCTACAGAAGATGCAAGCATGAGATCGAGCCAGGAATCGCTTGAGTCAAAGTTATGATGTGTCGGATTAAGTTTAATGAGTGACAGACTCGACGACTCCAGGATCGCACTCAGCCTACGTGATCTAGGGTTATCCTTCAAAAGGTCAGTGTTAAAATCACCCATGACTATGAGATGTTTGTGCTCTGAGGAAATAGATTCGAAGAGAGACTCTAGAGTGGAGAAGTAATCTATAGCAGGTGGGCAGTAAACAACTCCTAGAACGGCCTTAACCCCTTTAACAACAATTTCAACAAATAAGAATTCCGGGTTGCCATTATAAAATGGGGATGATGAATATAAGATTTTATATGGGATATCACTACGCAGGTAAATGGCAACACCCCCAGCTCTTTTCCCTGTGCGATCGTTCCGAATTAAAATAAAGCCAGGTACACCGTATAAGTTAGACGAAAGTTCAGGTTTTAACCAACTTTCGGACACCAAAACAGCATGCAAAGAAACGTCAGAAAATAAATCCAATATCTCAGAATGGTGCTGAGGAATGCTCTGAGCATTAACATGACATACATTAAAACAATTGTTAAATCGCTGGCACTCACTACTCAGAAAACTATTCACGGACAGGGAATCGTCAAAAGTAGAAAAAGATGTGGAAGAACAAGAATAAAAAGAGTCGTCGTCAGACATAATTATTATAAAGTTAAATTAAATAAATATGACTTTAAAAATAATAAATAATAATATATTAGATTTTAAATGTGAAATAAAATTCACCTAAGAATTAATTATTAGTTTTTATGTCTCCCTTTAGGTTCCGTGAGTTGTTTATATTGGTTTTTGCTTTTACGACATTTGACTTGGCTTCACCTAAACGGGTTAAACGGGTTGACAGAACCTGTCTCGGTGAGATTTGGGCATCTGTCTTGCCGGTAATTGGAGTCAGATGGTGTGATGCTGAAGCCGCAGCTTCCAAATTCTCGACGCTGCGTCTGACGTTGGACGAGAGCGTTTGTGTCCTTGGTGGAGAATTTTTAGACAGGAGCGTTTGCGTCCTTGGAGGAGATTTTTGTTTCTCCATTTCGTCAGTGGCTTTTGCTGGTGTTCTAGCCAACATGGTCAGAGGAATGCGTCAGCGATGGATGTAGAACAAACAAAAGTGAGTGTAAAATGTCTAGTCGGGGTCTGCACACAGTGTAAAAATGTGTGCAGTCTAAATAAAAGTCAAATAAAATAAATCACAAGAAGAATAAAAAAAAAATAAGTGCTTGTCTGCAGTCGCAAAGGGAAGATAAGTTTACAGTCGGGCTCAAGAAAGCCTTCGTGGTACACCCTAATTAAAGTATAAAATATCAAGTTAAAAATAACTTTAGTCAACCTCCACTGGTTTAAACCAGTAGAGTTCCTATAGTATTTCTACACTTACAGTAACCTCATTCCGCAAGAAAAACCGCTCCAGGGCTTTCAGTTCCGGATTTACAAGCGAAAAACCTTTGTGCTCTATGTAGAGCCGATATATTGAAACCAAAGGATAGGTCTTCCCGAGCCCTCAAAAACGACACCAAGCACGGTCCCAAAGCCCCACGCTTTCCAGAGATACAGCCGTTCAAAATTTTGGGATATTCGACAAGATGGCCGCCAAAAAATGGATACTTAGCTGTATCTCCCGAATGCCAAGGCACAATGGTCCCGTGTTTGGGCTTAAATAGACGTGCTCGAGGAGCTCTACCTGCTGCACAGATTTTCAGCGCCGAAAAATTTTAAACGAAAGCACCGAAAGCAGAATTTAATTTCCTCAAACGGTTCAGGAGTTAGAGCCGATTCAGACTCGCCAAGATGGCTGCTGACCTGTCAAATGGCAGTTTAAACTGCCGATATCTCCACAACCGATGGTCGTATTGACACCGGACTTTCACTATACAGATCAGCTCCACCTATACTATCTTAAAGTGCGAGTTTCAGGCCTGAAAAAGTTTTCAGCCCGAAAATGCCTGAAAACTATAATTTACAATTCTACAGTAAATACTCTCTCCTATTGTGAAAACCGCAGTGTCGTACGTCCAACGGTTCAAGAGATATCCTGAAAACAAACGAGTATCCCTAAAATAAAAAATGGCCGACTTTTTCCAATTTCGTCAACCCTGATGATATCTCGGAAGACTTTCGGCTTAAATAAGACCAAATGGGTTTTTTTGAAGACAATTTTGGTATAAAAAGTTATTTTTTTCCTATTTATAAGGATTTATTAAAGAAAAACATATAAAAATCAATATCTTTGAAAGTATTATACATAAAATTTTGAAAAAAATGTTGTAAGTATCAGTAAATAAGCCTCTTTAAATCAATACCAAAATGAAAATTTTAAAACAATATTTTGAGGTTAGAATGCAAGATTTAAATATTTTATAGTTATTTAATTACTACTCTAAAGTGACTTAAACAAAAATTTTGAAAATATAAACTTAAGGTGCAACAGGCTGCAGTTGCAGATTCTTGAAATATGGCTTCAGTCCAGCGTTATTTGGGTTCAATTTTAGTAAATTATTAATGTTATAGAAAAAATTGTGGTTGACATAAAATTCTAAAAATAGTTGCACTCGCCTTTTCCTGAGACGGTCCAGGTTTAGTCTAAATTTCGTGCCGCTGTCTACACTCCTTCAGCCTTTTCAGGACACGTGGTTTTTTGAAAATCCTGAATAACTCGCCAAGGCGCGATGTCAGGAAGATTTTGAAGGGTCCAGATGGTCCGGAACCACGATGTCCACCAAATTCCAATAAAAAAGGAGGGGGTCGTCGATCTCGTTCTCGCAGCGTTTGCGTTTTTGTTTAATGCAATTTCCATTTAACCTCTAAAAATGAGGTTTTTCGCAGATAACTTTTCAGGCACAGCGAAACGGCACAATTTGGGAGCAGCACTTTATGTGGCACAGATTTCCGCATCCAATGACACTTCACTCTTTCAGATCCGAGCAGAAAAACCTATTAAATCGATTTTTTTTGTGCGGAGCGCGTGGAGTTTTGCTGCTTCCAGCTCGAGAGACCGAGTGCAACGGTTAGGTTAGGATAGGTTTTTTTTTTTTTCTTACTTCTACCTCCAACTTTATTGGAGCCTATGCTCGCTAATCTGGTTTTTCACATTCATTCCAGTTCTCGCTTGTATGCCTCTCGTACTTTTATTCTGCATTCTTGTTCTTTCTTTCATTCATCATCTTTTGTACCTTTATGGGTGGGATTCCCAACTATCTTAATATTTCTATCTATTCTATTCTTTCTAGCTATTTTATATTTTAATTTTATTTCTCTTTATTCTTTCATTTCGGGTGCATTAGGAAAATCAGGAAGACAGTTTTTTATTTTTCAAGTTTCTCTTTACAAAAAATATATCTACGCTTACATCTATTTTACATTTAAGATTACATTTATACCACCTTTTACTTAGTCTAGACATTATGTTTGTCGAATCGCCACAGCGAAATTTAGTGTTAGCAGCCTATACATAGCTGTTCATATGTACCTATGCATGTATTTACAGTCCACATTACTTTAAATTAGTCAGTGAGAAATAAACCGTGAAACAGTCCACACGTAGTTTTATTACGAGCAACTCCAACCAAAAATCAACCTTATCGCGTGTACATTTGGTCCTATTTCGAGCGGATGATTGCCGGTAACCGGCTGTAGACGGACGCGTCGCGAGAACAAATACAAAGCGATAAGGATTCTTAGAAGTGTTTTGTGATTGCTGATATTATTGAATGGGAACTGTTGTGAACTCGTGAGTTATAAGAACAGTGTTAAAAATACGAACATAACTAAGTACTTATACTATTCTGTGAGTGCTCGGATTACGAGATTTTACGACAAATAAGTGCTTAGTAAAGAGTGCAACAATAAACCCTTTACTTGTGGACATTGTGAACACAGAACAGTACATTTCAATTGACGAAATCCGTTGACTATTCAAGTTACATTGTTGGGTAAAGCAAATTTATTGTGAATATTACCATGGAGGATCTTCTGGTTTATCAGTATGAGCTATTAGAAAATTTAAAGGCTGCAGAAAGAAACTTTAAAAAGTCCCCAAAGGATAGAATTAGAAAACCATACTTGGAAACGAGGCTAGAATTGCTAGAAGAACTTTGGAAGAACTTTAAGGACGGACACAAAAGCATTATTTTGAGCATAACTAAGGATAAAGAAAGAGAAGATCCGTACTTTAAAGACAAGACATACGATGTATTCCAAGAATTGTATGTACTATATAAGTCAGCTATAAAGGAAGCTCTTCAGCCGTTTCTCGATTCAGCGGTTCAAACAGCAATGCTTAGTGCAGCCGAAGGTCAGGTAAGGTCATCAGACAGTAACGAAATTCAATTACCAAAAATTAAAATACCTACCTTCAGCGGCAAATATGATGAATGGCAGACGTTTTTTGATCTGTTTTCTACCTTGATTCATAAAAATATGAGATTGTCGCCAGTACAGAAACTACATTATTTAAAAGGTAGCTTATCAGGAGAACCAGAAGTAATATTGCGCAATTTTACTACAACAGATGCGAATTATCATGACGCCTGGGAAGTATTAGTGAAGCGATATAACAACAAGAGGTTTAATTGTAACGCAATATTGAGAGTTCTTTTCACACTAAAATCTGTACATACTGAGTCAGCGGGTTCACTTAAACACCTGGTGGACACAACTTCAACCTGTTTGAAAGCCTTGAAAAACTTAGGCGCTGAGTCTGACAAATGGGACTTGATCATTAACTACTTAGTTGTGTCTAAGCTGGATCCAGAATCAATGAAGCAGTGGGAACAACACCTTAGTATGAACAATAGCGACCAACCCACTTGGCAAGATTTGAGAGATTTTCTGGAGTCAAGGTTTAGATCGCTGGAAATGATCGAAAGTAACAATATCAAATCTTCGCAGCCGAAATCAGCAATTAAACCTAAGGCTTTTCATTCCAATGTCAACAAGGATGGAAAAGAACGCGAAAATAAGTGTGTAATTTGTAACAGCGAGCACTATATCTACCATTGTAAATCATTCGTCGATATGTCTACCAAGGAAAGACAGGAGTACGTCCAGAAGAATAAACTGTGTTTCAACTGTCTTGCACCATCACACTCGGTGAAGAAATGTCGTCAGTCAACGTGCTGCAAAAGGTGTGGAAGGCGACATCATTCCCTTCTCCACTTCGAGAGAGAGCAAGCAACGGAGAAGGCAAAAGAAGAAGGAAACACGGCTACAGGTACCATTAGTGACGAGTTAAGAGGTAAGTCCACTCCTTCTTCAAGTGATGCCATTGTTTCTCACCATTGTAAGCAAATACAAACAAATTCTGTGTTATTAGCTACGGCTAAAGTGTTAGTAAGTAGTAAGAACGGTTACGAACATATCATTAGGGCGTTGTTAGACCAGGGGTCGCAAGCGTCATTCATATCTGAGGCGACCGTTCAGCTACTAAATCTTAGACGTAAATCAGTGAGTGGTTGGGTGTCAGGTCTGGGAGAGGGGCAAACGAGAATCAAACACATGGTTTCGCTCTGCGTGAAATCACGCCACAATCCCAGAGAGTCAGTTCAAGTAAATGCGTATGTATTGCATACCCTAACAACGCTGCTACCAACCATTAATCTTAAATTGCCTGATTGGTCTGAACTTAAGGAACTTGAGTTGGCTGATCCAGGGTTTACAACACCAGGTAGAATAGATATTCTACTTGGAGCTGAGGTATACGGCGACGTTCTGTTAGACGGCGTTCTTAAGCACCCCAATGGAAATCTATTGGCCCAAAACACAGTCCTAGGATGGGTAATATCGGGAAAGATGTTACAAGCATCTACCTCAGCAAGGAGACACATTACAACCTTACACGCTCAAGTTAGGGAAGACGAGCTATTACGACAATTTTGGGAGATAGAAAGGGAACCAAATAGCATACGAAAGATATTATCAAAGGAAGAAGAAAAGTGCGAAGAATACTATGAAGCCACAACAGTTAGAGATGAAGAAGGAAGATTCGTGGTAAGATTACCGTTTCAAACTGAAGATCCGGAATGTCAATATGGTGGGTCGAGAGAAATAGCAGCAAAAAGATTTAATTTGTTAGAGAAAAGGTTATCAAAAAATCCTAAGCTTCGGGAAGAATATCATAAAGTTATGGAGGAATATATAAACCTAAATCATATGGTGCAAGTTAATTCTTCAGGGATTGATAACCCAAAGGCTGTCTATCTTCCTCACCACGCCGTAGTCCGAGAGGATAAGACTACCACAAAGCTTCGCGTAGTCTTCGACGCTTCTTGCAAGGGTTCAAATAACTTTTCTTTAAATGACGACTTACGTGTGGGTCCTCAGCTACAGCAGGAATTACGTCATACATTAATGAGATGGAGAACACACAAATTCTGTATTACAGCAGACATCATTAAAATGTACAGAATGGTTCGTGTAGCGGAAGAGGATACGGACTACCAGAGATTATTATGGAGGTCTGCACCTCATGAGCCAATAAAGCACTTTAAACTTTGGAGGTTAACATTCGGTACAGCATGTGCACCGTACCTTGCTGTAAAATCACTTCAGACACTTGCCAACGACGAGAAAACGAAGTATCCTATTGCTGCAAATATTACCGAAACTGATTACTATATAGATGATCTCCTCACAGGATGCGAAAAAGAGAAAGAAGCTGTCGATATTTATAACGAGATGAACAAACTTATGAACTCAGGAGGATTTCAACTACAAAAATGGAGCAGTAATAGTGAGGCTTTGTCACAGTACATTGGAGAAAATAAGCGAAATGATAATGAGTTGCCTTTTAAGACCAATAGTGTTGTCAAAGTATTAGGTTTGAGCTGGAATAGGGAAGCTGACGCCTTTGAATATACAGTCAACCTGCCAGAACTAAAGCTGCCCATAACCAAACGCCATATTCTTTCAGAAATAGCTAAACTTTATGATCCTTTGGGATGGATAGCTCCTGTTGTGATAATAGCAAAAATTATCATCCAGAAATTGTGGAAGGCAGGTCTAAATTGGGAATAGGTTAGGTTAGGTTAGGTTAGGTTAGGTTAGGTTAGGTTAGGTTAGGTTAGGTTAGGTTAGGTTAGGTTAGGTTAGGTTAGGTTAGGTTAGGTTAGGTTAGGTTAGGTTAGGTTAGGTTAGGTTAGGTTAGGTTAGGTTAGGTTAGGTTTTTTTTTTTTTTTTTTTTTTTTTTTTTTTTTGTTTGGGCAGGAGTGGGAAATCCCCACGGACACCTCGACTATCCCACAGGAATATCTCCTGTGAGACAGTCGAGGTAGTGCCGGACTCGAACCGGCTAAAAACCACTCCTGCCTAGCCAGTGCCCTCTGACATTATCAGAGCCGTTTTGTGCATTTATTTATTGTATTAGCTAATGTTACTTTATTTACTAATTCATTTAGGAATTCGGAGAGACTACGTCCTCTCGGTACGGAAAACTATAACTTCAATTATTATAAACTTTTTAAAATATACCTCTCACATGACACTGACGAAAAGCTACCAAAATCCCCCCCCCCCTCTATTTTTAATTCAAAAATCAAACAAACCAAATAATACTTAACTTATATACTTATTATATACTCAAGCATTATTATTATTTGTTTCTGCATATCACTACTGTTGCAATTTGTGTGCAGTATTCCAAAAATGTTTCGCGGGTTTTATCCGCTAACAAGCTAGGGAGATTTTGCGCAACGAGCTCTACGCCAAGCCGCTGCTCTGCCTCGAATCTGGCCCTTGCGGTGATGGGGCACTCCAATAGTATATGGAGCACCGTCTCTTCCTTGCCAGGCTCGCAAGCGCACGATGGGCTCTCTTTACACTTGAACCGACTCAAGTATGCAGAGAACCCACCGTGCCCCGTGAGTATCTGCGTGGTGATGCTCGTGGGGACCACTTTGCGCACGACCTTGTACGCCACTACCGCGTCCGGGAAGAAAATTTTGGTGCCCGAGGCAGTTTCACCGGATCCGTACCTTCCGTTCCACTCGTCAAGCGTCTCCGACCGGATTCTTCGCTTGACGAATGATAAGGGGCACAGATCATAGTCCGGCCTCTTCTTCGACTTCAGTGCGGCCTCTTTCGCCAGCTGGTCGGCTCGCTCGTTCCCCTCCAACCCTGCGTGGGCCTTTATCCAGAACAAGGAGACACTCTTGTTCTGGAGCCTGCAGCGTCGGATGGTGTCCCTGGTTTCCACAGCCAGGGGATGGGGGGAACCTACGTTCGCAACTGACTGAAGGGCCGCCATGGAGTCGCTGAAGATGCCGAACGTGGTTTCACCACTCTCGAGCACTTCTCCTGCCGCCTTCTGTAGGGCCAGAAGTTCAGCCTGGTAGACGGTACAGTATGACGGCAAGGCAAGTTTGAGGGCCTTAGTTTCGGTGGCACCATTCCATAAGGATAGCGCCGCTCCGACTTTGCCCTCAATCTTGCTGCCGTCTGTGAATATACGCACAGCGAAGTCGCTGTGGTTGTTATATTGTTCCTCGTCTACCAGGCTTCCGAACTCCAGTTTTACTTGTTCCGCGGGGTGCGGAGCCTCTATCGCTGGAGCCATCCGCTCAATCTCCCTTCCTCCTAGTACCGGCTGGGGTACACCCCTCTTGGCTTCGTACAGCGCAGCCGCTTCCCGTATACGGAGGTCGAGTGGGAGTATACCAGCCAGCACCAGTGCCGAGTTTAGGGAGACCGTGCGGTAGGCTCTACACAGCTTCTGGGCAAACCCCCTCTGGACCACGTTCAACTGTTTTACGACCCCTAATTTATTGGCGGCAGGTGCCCATGCGCTTGCGGCGTACAAAATCGTAGGCTCTACTGCAGCAGTGTATATAGCCCTTATCACCTCCGGGTGCAAACCCCAACTGACCCGGGCTGCTCTGGCCAGCTGCTTGTACATAGCTATGGCCTTTTTACAGACCACAGCTACGTGTTTGTTGAAGGTGAGTTTAGCATCTATAGTGAGCCCCAGTATTTTAACATCTTGGGACATCCCAATGTCGATCCCCCCCATGCTCAAACGCGGCGTGTCGTATTTCAGCCTTCGCGTTAGTACCATCGCACAGGTTTTGTGCGGTGCGAAGTTCAGCCTATTTCTGACACCCCACGTTCGAACATGTTCGAGAGCGGCATTGGCCTGTCCCTCGATTTCCAGTGCTGTGTCCCCGTCGAATACCAACACCACGTCGTCAGCGAATGCCTGGCAATAATCACCCCTACTATCTAGCTGCTTCAGAAGCGGGTCCAGTATCAGGTTCCAAAAAATGGGCCCTCCTATCGAGCCCTGAACGCACCCTTTGCTGGTACTTCTCCTGCTTTCTTCACCGGCGTATCTCACCGTGACCACCCTGTCGCTGAGATAGCTGCTGACTACCCGTCTCAAATTTACAGGACAATTTTCCTCAGCCAATCGTACTTTGATAATGGGCCACCACGCACTGTCGAATGCTCCCTCAATATCCAGTGACACAAGCGTGATAATCTTTTTCTGTGCCAGCTTCGTGCGGATGTGCTGCACGAGGGTATAGAGGGAGTCTTCAGTGCTTTTTTGAGGCATAAAGCCGTATTGGCGAGTACTAATCCTGGGTAGTAAGTAAAATTTGAGGCGGGCGACCAGCATCTTCTCGTACACTTTCCCCAGGACAGGCAATAGCCCAACCGGCCTGTACGACTTGGGTGCGGTGTACGAGTCTTTGCCTGGCTTTCTAAGCACAACCACCGTTGCTTCCTTCCAGATCTTCGGGAAGTGGTGAAGTGCCAGGCACTTATTCAGCAGTGCCAGGAAGTAGTTGGGGTCACAGTGAACCGCGTGACTGCAGATGTCCGCCGTGAAGCCGTCGGCTCCCGGTGCCTTTTTTGGGTTGAATGATCCCATAGACCTATCGAGCTCGCTTAGGGTAAACGGTGGGTCATGTCGTTCATCATGGCTCCATGCATTTACCATTTCTGCCCGTTCTCTTATTTGGCGATGGTCTATGGTATCATCTTCCTCTCGGTCCTCGGGGAAGAACGTCTCGGCCAACAAACAGCTTCACGGAACCCCTCGCGTCCAGCGGCTGTCCACCTAACTGTAGTGGCAGATCCTCTTCTCTCTTTCCGATCCTTCCCATTACCCTGTATATTCCTTCCCAGACCCCTTCTCTGTCCTGCTTCCCGCAGAACTCCTTCCAGCTCTCTGTTGCGGCTTTCGTTACTGCTTCCTCATATCTTTCCCTTTCCTTTATGTACAGGTCTACAACCATCGCTCTTCGGACCGGCGCTGCGTTCCTGACTCTGCGTTTCCTGGTGGCGACCAGCCTCTTCATCTCAGCGAGCTCCTCAGACCACCACGGCAAGGTAAGTGTTTCTGTGTTGTTTTTCCCCGGAATTGTGTGTTGTGATGTGTGTGTAATTGCTTGTGTGTATGTGTTAATGTGTACCTCTAACTCGTGAACCTGTGTAACATTTGAGAGTCCCAAAAGGGTCAAATCCTTGTCCTGCATAATTTGTGTCAGTTTCTCACGAAACTGGCTCCAATTTGCTTTTTTTGTGTTGTAAACCCTAGTGGTCCTCTCAATGTTTATGCCTATTGATTTAATTAAATTAATGCCGAAGATAATGCCGTTGTGGTCGGAGCTCGTGAGACCCTCGTCAATCCGCCAGCCGTCCACCAAGTCCAGCATGTCCGCCGAACAGGCCGTCACATCTACGTGGCTGCAGTACCTGATGCCACCCCGAATGGTGTCGAAGGTGGGTATGTCCCCAGTGTTGAGGATCTGTAGCCCCAGCTCCCCCAGCGCTCCACACATTTGCGTACCCCTTCGATCTTCACTGCTGCTACCCCACCAGGCACTTTTCGCATTCGCGTCTCCTCCAATAACCAACCTGCTAGAGCCCAGCTCTCGCTCTATCTGACGGAGGTGCTCCAGGTATGGCTCAATGGGCTTGTCGGGCTCGAAGTAGAGGGACACCAGCGTGATCGTCCAGGCTCTGGTTCGGACTCCCACCACAACGATGTTGTTTGTGGTGAGTTGCGGGTACTGTAAGACGTCCAAGTCTTTGTCGAAGACGGCTATTGCCGCCTTTACAGTCCCTTCTCCTCCCTCAGAGCTCTGGAAGACCCTTACGCCCCGGTGACCTCTCATTCTTCTTACCCCACCCACGTAGGGCTCCTGGAGCAACGCTACGGCGAGTTTGCGCTTTGCTGCCTCGAGCAAAAGTTCGTTGGTGGCTAGCTGACTCCGTTGCAGGTTGGCCTGGACTATGTTGTACCTAGTAGTGGTTTCGGGGACGCCCTTAGCAGTACGCTATAGAAGCACGGGCCAATCCATCCCACCTCCTACGCACCGGGCAGTCGCTACTGAACGCGTTGTGCTCAGTGTTCCCCAACTTGGCTCTGGTGCAGTTTACACACGCCGCCGCTTCACCGGTCAGTCGGTTTGGGCAATCCGCTCTGATGTGTGAGCCGCCACAGTGGCTACACAGGTCGGCTGGCTCCTTACAGAGGCGTTTGCCGTGACCGTACCCCAGGCAGCGGGTACACTGCACCAGTGGCGTCTGATCTTCGACGCGGACTCTCTGGAGGTCGATGCGAAGTTTTCCTGCATCGATTGCCCGCTTCCAGATCATTGGGGACACACTGAGCACCACGTGATTCATGTGTGGGTTGCGGGTATTCCGTCGGTACTTTATAACGGTCCTTTGGTCCTCGTTGTCGAGGCCGTGGAAAATCTCCCTGTTCTGATTCTTCAGGGCTTTTACGACCTCTTCGTCGCTGTGTATTTTCAACACGTCCCTGAGAATCAGAAGCGGGTCCCGATTCTTCACTTCCTCGACAACGAGGTTTCCTCCAGCCGCCTCCAACCGCTCCTTCACTTTGCGTCTCTCTTCCTGTGTTGCGCACCCCATGATAATCTTTCGATCTTTGGCCTTCCTGACTTTCTCAATGCGCACCCAGCCCTCCTTCGCGTCCACCGCTTTCCTAACCCTTTCAAGGATTTCGTCCCCTGTTTCCATCTCTTGTGTCGAGGAGACGACCACGGAGTGCAGCGTCGTTCGCTCCAGGGTTTGTGCCCCGGTGTGGCCTTTGCTGACGGCTGCTATACTCGCGTAGGTCGTCTCCCCCGCACTTTCCTTGCTGGCCAGACTGTGCTGGAGCCTTTCCAGTTTCTCGGAATTATCTCTTAACTCCGAGATGTGCTCTTTCAGACTGTTTAGGAGCTCAGTCTGGCCAGCAAGAACTTCGACGGAAATAGGATGGGGACTACGGCCAGCAGTGGGTACGGGTGCGGCAGAGGGTACGGCCGGGCCCTTGTCACGCTCAGACTCCTTGACCAGCTCATAAAGTCTGTTTATGGCCTCGAGCACCGCAGTCTTGATGTCGGTCCTGAGGTTGCGAGAGTTGCCTATATTAAGCTTGGCCTTGTTCAGGCACGCTCTCGCTTCCTCAGTACGACTACGGTACCCTGCCTCAGGCTTTCTGAGCGGTCTTGCGGCATCGATGGCAGCTCGGCGCGTCCCCGGAGTGGCAGGGACCCCCTGCGAGGCAGAAGGGACGTCTTCTTCAAAAGAGATTCTCCTCCTCGCATCGGCAGGCGAAGGTCCCGCTTTCTCCGCCAATCGCGGCGAGCTACCAGAGCCGTGGGTCTTCACGGTGCTGGATGGGGTGCAGAACATATTTAGGATTTAGGAGCCGATAATATCGGAACAGACCCCTGTAAAGAGGGGGTCGGCACAGCAATATCGGCTCGTGAGGAGAGAGACTGACGGGCACTGGTACTTCTGTGACCCTGTAAAGGGGGGACACAGTAAGTATTAAGTTAAAATCAATTAAAATATAAATAAAAGCAGATATTATACAATTTTAGTCGCACACTTACAGTCGACCGTCACATAAAATATTTGTTCTTCTGTGTCCCTGTAAAGGGGGAACACAGTAAGATAAAGACTAATAGAATCAAGATGTAAATACAATAAAATTTAAATAATAGTTGTCGTCGATAAGATATAAATACAATAAAATTAAACAATAGTTTCCGTCGTAAGCCTTTGCAGACTCGGTCAAAATATAAAGTTAAAATGTAAAAATTTCCCTACAAAACACTTCAAAACCCTCAAAATGTACAGCAAAACGAAATGACGAAATTAAATTTTGCCAAAATCCCACGTCTACCTTCTTCCTATAGATCAGAGGGCGGGTGGGCGGGCAAAATTTTTTCGAGCTATGGGCGCGGGCGGGGTGTCCAGAGACGCGTCTCCGCGCGGGCTAGCGATATTAGGAATAAAACTTATTAGGTGCCGACCAAAAATTTTGAGTTTCGGTCAAAAAACCAGTTTTTGAACCAAAAAATTTAGAATTTCACCCCACAACCTGGAGACCGGGACACGGATCGCGGACCAGAATTCAGGGATGAAGGGTGAGGACTATTTCAACTATAAACTAACGTTATTTTTGCAAAAGAATTTAGAAAAACAATTAATTTTGAGAATTTACTATGAAAAATTCGGAAATTCCTGAGTGTTAGTAGGGATGAAGTCCCGACGCGCGTGTAAATGCGTGCGATATGGTCAGAACGTAGGCGGAGGCCTAGTTTGGTCTAAAAATGCTGAAAACAGCTTCAAAATCGCACGTCTGGAAGCGAAGATATCAACGTTTGTGTTTTTAATTCAATCCCTTAGGTGGATTTTGGGTACTAACAGGAATGTATGAAAAAACTATTTTTTAGAAAAAGATATGTTTTATTCGAGCTATGGGCGCGGGCGGGGTGTCCAGAGACGCGTCTCCGCGCGGGCTAGCGATATTAGGAATAAAACTTATTAGGTGCCGACCAAAAATTTTGAGTTTCGGTCAAAAAACCAGTTTTTGAACCAAAAAATTTAGAATTTCACCCCACAACCTGGAGACCGGGACACGGATCGCGGACCAGAATTCAGGGATGAAGGGTGAGGACTATTTCAACTATAAACTAACGTTATTTTTGCAAAAGAATTTAGAAAAACAATTAATTTTGAGAATTTACTATGAAAAATTCGGAAATTCCTGAGTGTTAGTAGGGATGAAGTCCCGACGCGCGTGTAAATGCGTGCGATATGGTCAGAACGTAGGCGGAGGCCTAGTTTGGTCTAAAAATGCTGAAAACAGCTTCAAAATCGCACGTCTGGAAGCGAAGATATCAACCGGTTAGGTTAGGTTAGGTTAGGTTAGGTTAGGTTAGGTTAGGTTAGGTTAGGTTAGGTTAGGTTAGGTTAGGTTAGGTTAGGTTAGGTTAGGTTAGGTTAGGTTAGGTTAGGTTAGGTTAGGTTAGGTTAGGTTAGGTTAGGTTAGGTTAGGTTAGGTTAGGTTAGGTTAGGTTAGGTTAGGTTAGGTTAGGTTAGGTTAGGTTAGGTTAGGTTAGGTTAGGTTAGGTTAGGTTAGGTTAGGTTAGGTTAGGTTAGGTTAGGTTAGGTTAGGTTAGGTTAGGTTAGGTTAGGTTAGGTTAGGTTAGGTTTTTTTTTTTTTTTTTTTTTTTTTTTTTTTTTTTTTTTTTTTTTTTTTTACTAGTGTTCCTCTGACATTGGTCATCAGAGACCTTATCTAAGCTGGGCTTTACATTCATACCAGTTCTCGCTTTTATTCCTCTCGTACTTTCATTCTACATACTTTATCTTTCTTTCATTCATTCATCTTTCTGTCTTAAGGGTAGGACGCCCCTCTACTTGTCCCTATTCTGTATTCTATTCGTATTTCATTTTTATTTCGGGGATAACTCATGAACACAACTGTTTTTATTTATCTTCTACAATTATTTCTTATTCTATCTTATTTCTTACTGCTATTACATGTTTATATGCGTTTTTTACAGATATCTTATAATGTCTATTTTTATTTCTAGTTACATATTTCTTACTTATTTCGGGTGCAACAAATAGACGTATGATTTTTATTTCTCTTTTACAATATTTCTTATTCTATCTTATTATCTAATGCTATTACATATTTTATGGTTTTACAGTCATCTTATATATAGTTACATATTCCGAACTTTTCTACATTATTTTACAATTCTAATAGCTTTTAGTTTACTTCTAATAACATTAACATGAATTTTACTATTACATTTTTAAAGCTACATTTTACAAACACAGGTTTTTACAACTAAATTTTTAACAGCTAAAGTCTTATGATTAACAGCTATACATTAACATTTTATACCTTTTATTACACCCTTGATAACAATAACATTTAAATAACTTTAAATTTAACGCTGTATTCTGACAGCTCAGGTTCTTAAGACTAGATTTCTAACAGCTATGGTTTCATAATTAACATCATAGTATATTTGAATATCTCTAGTTTCACGGCGATTACTTTTTATGTATTCTAATAATACATAAAAGTATATCTACTTTCTTAAACTTTGTTACTTTTAATAACTTTTTCAGCAATTTCCTCACAATATATTAAAAACTTTTTTCTTAATTTTGAATTTCCCATTACTGTCGGAATATTTTCTAATTTTATTTCCACATCCATTTCTGATTCAATGTTATGCTTATTTATCGCGAAAATTGGGCACTCTGTAATCAAGTGTGGGATGTTCTCACTTTTAGACGGGTCACACGGACACGCTGGGCTCTCCTTGCACTTGAAGCGATGCAAGTACTCGGAGAACCCGCCGTGTCCCGTAAATACTTGTACTAGGACTGGGTTGAGCACAATTTTTCGGACAATATGGTAGGCAACAATTGCGTCAGGGAGAAAAATTTTGGTCGTTGTGGCCGTTTCGCCAGACCGGTATCTCGCACTCCATTCGTCAAGCGATTCCATTCGGATTTTCCGCTTGGCGAATGAAGCCGGGCACAGGTCATAGTGGGGCCTAGTTTTGCTGCTTATTGCTGCCTCTTTTGCCAACATGTCTGCCCTCTCGTTCCCCTCCAATCCCGCATGAGCCTTAATCCAGAACAGCTGAAGGGTTTTTCCGCAAAGTTTCAGTGCCTGAATGTTTCTTTGTGTTTTAAATGCTAAGGGATGGAGGGAGACGCCTCGGGTTACGGTTTCTAGGGCTGATCTGGAGTCGCAATATACTTCGACAACGGCTGAGGGGTGCTTCGTTGCCAGCTCCGAGGCCTTGTGCAGAGCAAATAGTTCGGCCTGATAAACGGTGCAGAAATGATCCAGTTTGAACTTTTGGGCTTTAACTTCCACCCCATTCTCCCATAAGCTCAAGGCTGCACCGACTTTACCTTGTATCTTGCTTCCGTCGGTGAAGATCTTTGGGTTCGTTGGTTCTTGCTGGTCCATCTCTGCACCGTTCGTCACACACTTAAACTGTACACCAACTTGACTGGCTGGGTGTGGTAATTCCGTGTAAGGAACAGGTGTTTCGATGTCCCGGTCTCCTGTCACTCTCCGGGAATATCCTCTTTTCTCTTCATAAAAAGAGGCTGCTTCCCTGATCCTAAGGTCCAGAGGAAGCAGTCCAGATAGTAACAGGGCCGAGTTCAGTGATGTTGTCCTGTATGCCTTTATGATCTTCTGCACAAAACCCCGCTGGACGGTTTCCAGATGTTTTCGCATCCCTTTTTTGTTTGTTGCCGGTGCCCAAGCACTAGCAGCATACATTATAATCGGCTCCACCACTGCGGTGTATATGGTCCTGATAATTTCGGGCTTCAGGCCCCAGCTGATTTTGGCAGCTCTTGACAGCTGTTTGTATAAGTTTAACGCCTTCCTCGTGACGTTCGAGGCGTGGGCGTTAAACGTCAGCTTGTCGTCAACCGTGAGCCCCAGTATCTTGATTTCCCGAGACAGGGCAATGTCCCCACCACCCATGTGCAGAAGTGGTGAATCGTATTTCAACCTCCTTGTGACCACCATAGCTTTAGTTTTATGTGGCGCAAAGTTTAGTTTGTTTCTGACTCCCCACCTCTGGACATGAGCGAGACTTGCATTAGCCTGTCTCTGGATATCAAGCGCTGTTTTGCCCGAAAAAATCAGGACCACATCATCCGCGAATGCCTGGCAGTAGTCGCCACGTTGTTCAAGCTCTTTAAGTAGGGGATCCAGGAGTAGGTTCCAGAAAGTGGGTCCACCTATGGAGCCTTGTACGCATCCTTTTGAGGTTCCTTGTGCGTACTCTGCTCCGGCATACCGTACCCTTACCTTCCTGTCCAGCAGATAGCTGTCTACTAGACGTCTCAGGTTTATCGGGCACGGCGTTTCTGCCAGTCGGCATTTCATGACTGGCCACCAGGCGTTGTCGAAGGCTCCCTCTATGTCCAATGATATGACGACGACGATCTTCTTCTCTTCCAGTCTATCTCTAATGTGTCTTATCAGGTCATAGAGGGAGTCCTCGGTGCTGCGTTGTGGCATGAAACCGTACTGGCTCCTACTAGCTTGTGGCGATATATGCCATCTAATGCGACGTACCAGCATTTTCTCCAATATTTTCCCCAGTACAGGCAGTAGCCCAATCGGCCTGTACGATTTGGGGTGCGCATAGTCGTCCTTGCCTGGTTTTCGAAGGACCACGACTACTGCCTCCTTCCAGATGGTCGGAAAGTGGTACAGAGAGAGACATCGGTTTAAAACTGCTAGGAACAGTTGCGGGTTGTGGGTAATAGCCGCCCTGCATATGTCCGCTGTTAGGCCGTCAATACCCGGAGCTTTCTTCGGATTGAAGCTGGATGCGGACCACTTTAGTTCCTCCGCAGTGAATAGAGGATCAAATGTCTCACCATTCGTATTTTCGTTCACTCTATTCGCCAGCTCACGTATTCTTTTGTGGTCCGCATTATCATCCTGTATTTTATCCTCAGGATAAAACGTCTTTGCAAGCATCCGGGCTGACTCTTCGCCGCTTAGTACACGGTCGCCCTGCACGAGCGGTATGTCTTCCTGCCTATTGGCAGTGCGACTTATTACCCTATAAATGCTGTCCCACATTGTCTCTCGTTCCTGCCTTCCACAGAACTCCTTCCAACTGGAAGTCAGCGTGCTCTCCATCTTCTGTTTTAGCTGCTCTTTGGCTGTGAGATACAAGCCCAGGACCCATGCTCTGCGTCTCGGTGCGGCACTGGAGATTCTCCTCTTTCGTCTCTTGACCTCCTCTTTCATTCGTGTCAACTCCTCGGTCCACCAGGGCAATCCTGTTTGATTTCTTTTACTAACAATCGGTATGGTTCCCTCACATGCTTTCTCTATTGATTCCGTGTATCTTTCTATTATCTTATCCAATTCTTCTTTAGTATCTATTTTATCTATTTCTGTTTTGTTTATGTTTTGTTGTTCCCAAATTTGGTCAAGTTTCCCATAAAATTGTCCCCATTTTGCCTTTTTAGTATTATATTTTCTAGTGGTTCTTATAATGTCCATACCTTTTGATTTTTCTAGTTTTAATTCAAACAGGATCGCCCTGTGGTCCGAGGTGGTGACGTCCCCGGATAGTCTCCAGTTAACCACACTTCTGAGCATGTCCTCTGTACAGGTGGTAATATCGACGCAGCTGCTGTACCTTTGGCCACCTCTAATGACGTCGAAGGTGGGGGCTGTTCCCATGTTCAGGATTTGGAGTCCCAGTTCATCAAGAGCACCCGCCAGTGCCTCCCCCCTATGATCCGCCTCTCGGCTTCCCCACCATGTGTTCCAAGCGTTGACATCTCCCCCCAGTATCACGTCGCGAACTCCGATTCCCTCTATGATCTTCCTTAAATGGCCCAAGTCTGGATCGATAGGCTGTCCACCATCCAGGTACACCGACACCACACCTATTTCCCAGGCTCCGGTCCTCAGTTTTGCAACTGCAAAGTTTTCTGTAGTTAGGGTTGGGCACTGTGTGAGGTTTATGGTGTCGTCGAATATTACAATGGCCGCTTTGTTGACTTTCTCGGTCTTCCTGGCACACTGTACTACCCGTGTACCCGGATGGCTCTTCATTTCTCCGATCCCACCTATGTATGGCTCTTGGACCATTGCAAAAGCCAACTTTCGCTTACTCGCTTCCATAATGAGCTCAGCTGTGGCCAGTTTGCTTTTTTGGAGGTTTGCCTGAACGACGCGATACTGGTGAGGTCTGTCTTCGCTGTTTACTGCGCTTCCGCCCGGGACCACCTTAGCAATACGCCACCGACAGCCGCGCCAATCCGTCCCACTTGAGGCGAGTTGGACACTCGCTGTCGAAGGCGTTGTGCTCAGTCTTACCCATCTTTGCGGAAACACAGTTTCGGCACTTTGGTGGTTCCGCGGCTAGCCGAGAGGGGCAGTCCACCCTCATGTGGGGGTCTCCACAATGTGTGCAGAGGTCGGCGGTCTCCGTGCATAACTTACGGCTGTGGCCAAAGCGCAAGCAGCGGGTGCACTGAATCAGTGGCGACTGGTCCAGCACCCGCACCCGCTGCAAGTCAATGTGTATTCGACCCGCATGCGTCAGCCTCTGCCACACAGCAGGGGACACCTGCAGGATGACGTGGCACATGTGGGGGTTCCTCGTCCTGCGACGGTACTTCACCCCCATCTTCAGGTCATCCGCTGGCACGTCCCCGATCAGGTGATTGTTCTGTCGTTTTAATGCCTCAATGAACTCCTCGTCCGAATGGCATGAGAGGACATCCTTTGCTATTACGAGAGGATCTTTGTTTTTGACCTCTTCCACATTTAACTTTCCAGCCTTTTTAATCCTCTCGGTCACCTTGGTTAGCTCCTCCCTCGTTTTAAAGCCGACCACCACCTTTTGGTCCCTCGCTTTCCGCACTCTCTCCACCCTGGTCCCCTCGTTCCTGGCATCTACTGCCGTCCTCAGTTTTTCAAGAACCTCTTCCCCGGTGTCTTTGTCATCGACGGATGACACAACCACCGAGTGAAGAGGCTCCTGGAAGTGCCGCTTTGGGACGGCGGCCATCTCCGCGAACGAGGGTCCCTGTCCTGCGACAAAGCGAGGCACCTGTTGCAGGTGCTCCGACAGAGCCCGTGTGTGCAGCCGGCATTCCTCCAGCGCCTTATTGTGCTGCTGGAGGTTCTCCATTAGCTGCTTCATGAGCGCCGTCGGTTCACCTGAGGTCGGCATGTGGTCCATGTGGGCTTTTTCGGGCTCAGTTGCCACTCCGGGTGTGTTAGCTTTCTCTATCTCTCCCTCCCTGACTAGGTGATAAAGTCTCTCGACAGCTTTGGTGATTCCATCTTTTATCTCCTTCTTGAGATTTCTGGAGCTATCTAAGTGGATCTTGGCCTTTGAGAGGCATGCCTTGGCCTCCGTGGTTCTATTTAAGTACTTTATAGTTGGTACCTCTCGAGGCGGGCTCCCTAATGTTTTCCCTGGCATCTCATATGTGTCTGACCTTACCCGCTGGGTGACTAATGCTTTAGGCTTAGGTTGAGGTTTGGGGGATGTGAGCTCGGCTGCCTTTTTGGGGGGAGTAGGAACGGGTACGTTTTTAGGAGATGTTGGAGTTTTTTGGGGTTGCCCCACTTTCTGTTTCTCCGCTTCCGTCTCCCCGATACTGCGCCTCACTGAGAGGCTAGTTGGTACTGGGCATGTCTCTCCCATGCCCGAACTCTCCTCTGCAGCCTTCGGCTTGTTGGGGGTCCTCAATCCGAGCATACTTAAGACCTGTCAGAGTTCACAATAAGCAATAACCGAATCCCTGTAAAGGAGGGATTTAAAATAAGGTATAAGTCGGGTGAATATAATTTTAGTTCATAAGTAGATCTTGTCAAAAATCAGAATAAAATGTGTATAAAATAAAGAAGAAAAAGAAAAATGCAAAATTATGCTTCAGACTATAAAGTCTTCAGCAGGTCCAGCCTCTATGTAGAGCAAGTCGCAGCCCTTCGCTCAAAAGAGCGGATCAAAATCAAAAATAATCAGAATAAAGTCAAATCCGTGAAAATAGAGACACTTTTTAGAAAGACTCTATGTAGAGTCGTTTCTTTACTTCCAGTGAATAGCCCTCACCGAGCCCTCTCAGATGACCCCAAACTCGGTGTGGTTACACAGAGGGGTTGCGGAGATATCCCAACTTGAAAAATTTGGTTTTTTTCCAAAAATAAAACCAAAAGTGGTTATAAGAGGATATCTCCGGAACCACCGGTGCGAAAACCCCGGTGTTTGGGCTTTCCGAAATTGGCACGGCGAGACCGATCCACTGGAATGGTTTTCAGGCTGAAAAATATTGGTTTCAGGAAAACGCCTGAAAACGTCCTAGCTTATACCCTATAGTCTGCTAATGTGTCCAGCGGAAATCCCGGCCCTCTACGACTCTCCGTTAGGAAGTTACGGTTGTTTTAAGATTTATCAAAATGGCCGCAGTTCTGTCAAAGACGTAATTTGACAACGGATAACTTCCTTCGGGAGAATCGCAGACCCCCCGAGTTTGGGCTCTCCCAACTCGGCCTGAGCTCCGCTGTCCGCTGAAACTGCTTTCAGGGTCCCGAAAATTTTTAGCTCCAAACCGCCTGAAAACGTGGGGTATTCAGGACAATAGGTCGCTGACTAAAACATGAAAAACCGCAAACTCCCACGACTACTGGTTCGGGAGTTATGGCAGTTTGAAGCTAAACAAAATGGCCGCCGAGCTGTCAAATGTCTTGTTAAAACGTCCGTAACTTCAAAACCCTTCGTCACAGAAGGACGGGGTTTTGGACCTACAGCAAGGCGTCACTTCAGGTATGTCCTGAAAGTAGTTTCAGCGACAAAAATTTGTATGGCCTGAAATGGCCTGAAAATGGTCAACAATCAAAATCAGCGGTACGCCAATAGCCCGAGTGAAAACCCGGTGTAAATCGGGCCAACGGTTGCCGAGATATAACAATCTAAAACTTAAAACCTAAAAACCAATATGGCGCGTTTTTGTCAAATTAGCCAAATCGAGGCCTATAGGGCCCGTGTTTGGGCTTAAATAGGACCGAATAAGGTATAACAACACAATTATACCCTAAAAAATTTGATTTTTCCTATATATAATGAATTATTTACAAATAACACTGAAAATACTATAATTTTGAAACTATTCGTCTAAAAATTTTGAAAAAATATGCTAAAAATGTGGTAATTATAGGACTACAAGATATATTAAACAAAATTTTTAAAAACCAAAACCAAGTCAAAAATATTTTTGAAAATATAAAATTCCTGAAAAATTCCTAATATCTTAAAATCTATTAAAACTAAAAATCTAGAACTTAGGATTTCTACTAAACTGGTGAGCGCGCCACGGGTACCGGTTGAAAATTTTGAAAATCTTGGCGGGGGCCGGAGATATGGTGGTCCAAATTTTCGAAATTCTAACTCCTTTTAAAAATCGGGCGTGGTAGTTAAGTAAAAAATTTTTTCAGTTACCGTATTTACTGTAGTAGGAAAAATCTGTTGCAAAGTTTCCGGGGTCTAGCTCCACTCCTTCTGAATTTTCAGGCCACGTGCTTTTTCGTATTTTCAGCCTAGAGGCTGAAACTCGAAGTTTTTGATGTTTCTTGGTGGTCAGGATGGTGTGCGGGGGTGATGCTCACCCTTTTCTTCAATAAAAAGGGGGGGTCGTCGATCTGGTTCGGGCAGCGTTCTTGGTTGAAGTTTTTACTTCGGTGATTAACCTCAAAAAATTGGAGGTTTTTGGGTTCTGCTGAAACTGCGCTGAAGTTCGGAATAAAACACTCACTGGATCGTATAGATCTCACTTTTCCCGACACAATGACACCAAAATTATTAAAATACGACCACTTTTTACCGGTTTTTTGTATTTTTAACACGGGAGCGGCTTTAAAAACGATCCGACCACCACGGTGGTTGGGGGGGAACTGGTTAGGTTAGGTTAGGTTAGGTTAGGTTAGGTTAGGTTAGGTTAGGTTAGGTTAGGTTAGGTTAGGTTAGGTTAGGTTAGGTTAGGTTAGGTTAGGTTAGGTTAGGTTAGGTTAGGTTAGGTTAGGTTAGGTTAGGTTAGGTTAGGTTAGGTTAGGTTAGGTTAGGTTAGGTTAGGTTAGGTTAGGTTAGGTTAGGTTAGGTTAGGTTAGGTTAGGTTAGGTTAGGTTAGGTTAGGTTAGGTTAGGTTAGGTTAGGTTAGGTTAGGTTAGGTTAGGTTAGGTTAGGTTAGGTTAGGTTAGGTTAGGTTAGGTTAGGTTAGGTTAGGTTAGGTTAGGTTAGGTTAGGTTAGGTTAGGTTAGGTTAGGTTAGGTTAGGTTAGGTTAGGTTAGGTTAGGTTAGGTTAGGTTAGGTTAGGTTAGGTTAGGTTAGGTTAGGTTAGGTTAGGTTAGGTTAGGTTAGGTTAGGTTAGGTTAGGTTAGGTTAGGTTAGGTTAGGTTAGGTTAGGTTAGGTTAGGTTAGGTTAGGTTAGGTTAGGTTAGGTTAGGTTAGGTTAGGTTAGGTTAGGTTAGGTTAGGTTAGGTTAGGTTAGGTTAGGTTAGGTTAGGTTAGGTTAGGTTAGGTTAGGTTAGGTTAGGTTAGGTTAGGTTAGGTTAGGTTAGGTTAGGTTAGGTTAGGTTAGGTTAGGTTAGGTTAGGTTAGGTTAGGTTAGGTTAGGTTAGGTTAGGTTAGGTTAGGTTAGGTTAGGTTAGGTTAGGTTAGGTTAGGTTAGGTTAGGTTAGGTTAGGTTAGGTTAGGTTAGGTTAGGTTAGGTTAGGTTAGGTTAGGTTAGGTTAGGTTAGGTTAGGTTAGGTTAGGTTAGGTTAGGTTAGGTTAGGTTAGGTTAGGTTAGGTTAGGTTAGGTTAGGTTAGGTTAGGTTAGGTTAGGTTAGGTTAGGTTAGGTTAGGTTAGGTTAGGTTAGGTTAGGTTAGGTTAGGTTAGGTTAGGTTAGGTTAGGTTAGGTTAGGTTAGGTTAGGTTAGGTTAGGTTAGGTTAGGTTAGGTTAGGTTAGGTTAGGTTAGGTTAGGTTAGGTTAGGTTAGGTTAGGTTAGGTTAGGTTAGGTTAGGTTAGGTTAGGTTAGGTTAGGTTAGGTTAGGTTAGGTTAGGTTAGGTTAGGTTAGGTTAGGTTAGGTTAGGTTAGGTTAGGTTAGGTTAGGTTAGGTTAGGTTAGGTTAGGTTAGGTTAGGTTAGGTTAGGTTAGGTTAGGTTAGGTTAGGTTAGGTTAGGTTAGGTTAGGTTAGGTTAGGTTAGGTTAGGTTAGGTTAGGTTAGGTTAGGTTAGGTTAGGTTAGGTTAGGTTAGGTTAGGTTAGGTTAGGTTAGGTTAGGTTAGGTTAGGTTAGGTTAGGTTAGGTTAGGTTAGGTTAGGTTAGGTTAGGTTAGGTTAGGTTAGGTTAGGTTAGGTTAGGTTAGGTTAGGTTAGGTTAGGTTAGGTTAGGTTAGGTTAGGTTAGGTTAGGTTAGGTTAGGTTAGGTTAGGTTAGGTTAGGTTAGGTTAGGTTAGGTTAGGTTAGGTTAGGTTAGGTTAGGTTAGGTTAGGTTAGGTTAGGTTAGGTTAGGTTAGGTTAGGTTAGGTTAGGTTAGGTTAGGTTAGGTTAGGTTAGGTTAGGTTAGGTTAGGTTAGGTTAGGTTAGGTTAGGTTAGGTTAGGTTAGGTTAGGTTAGGTTAGGTTAGGTTAGGTTAGGTTAGGTTAGGTTAGGTTAGGTTAGGTTAGGTTAGGTTAGGTTAGGTTAGGTTAGGTTAGGTTAGGTTAGGTTAGGTTAGGTTAGGTTAGGTTAGGTTAGGTTAGGTTAGGTTAGGTTAGGTTAGGTTAGGTTAGGTTAGGTTAGGTTAGGTTAGGTTAGGTTAGGTTAGGTTAGGTTAGGTTAGGTTAGGTTAGGTTAGGTTAGGTTAGGTTAGGTTAGGTTAGGTTAGGTTAGGTTAGGTTAGGTTAGGTTAGGTTAGGTTAGGTTAGGTTAGGTTAGGTTAGGTTAGGTTAGGTTAGGTTAGGTTAGGTTAGGTTAGGTTAGGTTAGGTTAGGTTAGGTTAGGTTAGGTTAGGTTAGGTTAGGTTAGGTTAGGTTAGGTTAGGTTAGGTTAGGTTAGGTTAGGTTAGGTTAGGTTAGGTTAGGTTAGGTTAGGTTAGGTTAGGTTAGGTTAGGTTAGGTTAGGTTAGGTTAGGTTAGGTTAGGTTAGGTTAGGTTAGGTTAGGTTAGGTTAGGTTAGGTTAGGTTAGGTTAGGTTAGGTTAGGTTAGGTTAGGTTAGGTTAGGTTAGGTTAGG
Source organism: Xestia sexstrigata (assembly GCA_941918905.2). Classification (NCBI taxonomy): domain Eukaryota; kingdom Metazoa; phylum Arthropoda; class Insecta; order Lepidoptera; family Noctuidae; genus Xestia; species Xestia sexstrigata. Next base: position 3,058 of record OW799203.2, on the reverse strand, counting down.
TTAGGTTAGGTTAGGTTAGGTTAGGTTAGGTTAGGTTAGGTTAGGTTAGGTTAGGTTAGGTTAGGTTAGGTTAGGTTAGGTTAGGTTAGGTTAGGTTAGGTTAGGTTAGGTTAGGTTAGGTTAGGTTAGGTTAGGTTAGGTTAGGTTAGGTTAGGTTAGGTTAGGTTAGGTTAGGTTAGGTTAGGTTAGGTTAGGTTAGGTTAGGTTAGGTTAGGTTAGGTTAGGTTAGGTTAGGTTAGGTTAGGTTAGGTTAGGTTAGGTTAGGTTAGGTTAGGTTAGGTTAGGTTAGGTTAGGTTAGGTTAGGTTAGGTTAGGTTAGGTTAGGTTAGGTTAGGTTAGGTTAGGTTAGGTTAGGTTAGGTTAGGTTAGGTTAGGTTAGGTTAGGTTAGGTTAGGTTAGGTTAGGTTAGGTTAGGTTAGGTTAGGTTAGGTTAGGTTAGGTTAGGTTAGGTTAGGTTAGGTTAGGTTAGGTTAGGTTAGGTTAGGTTAGGTTAGGTTAGGTTAGGTTAGGTTAGGTTAGGTTAGGTTAGGTTAGGTTAGGTTAGGTTAGGTTAGGTTAGGTTAGGTTAGGTTAGGTTAGGTTAGGTTAGGTTAGGTTAGGTTAGGTTAGGTTAGGTTAGGTTAGGTTAGGTTAGGTTAGGTTAGGTTAGGTTAGGTTAGGTTAGGTTAGGTTAGGTTAGGTTAGGTTAGGTTAGGTTAGGTTAGGTTAGGTTAGGTTAGGTTAGGTTAGGTTAGGTTAGGTTAGGTTAGGTTAGGTTAGGTTAGGTTAGGTTAGGTTAGGTTAGGTTAGGTTAGGTTAGGTTAGGTTAGGTTAGGTTAGGTTAGGTTAGGTTAGGTTAGGTTAGGTTAGGTTAGGTTAGGTTAGGTTAGGTTAGGTTAGGTTAGGTTAGGTTAGGTTAGGTTAGGTTAGGTTAGGTTAGGTTAGGTTAGGTTAGGTTAGGTTAGGTTAGGTTAGGTTAGGTTAGGTTAGGTTAGGTTAGGTTAGGTTAGGTTAGGTTAGGTTAGGTTAGGTTAGGTTAGGTTAGGTTAGGTTAGGTTAGGTTAGGTTAGGTTAGGTTAGGTTAGGTTAGGTTAGGTTAGGTTAGGTTAGGTTAGGTTAGGTTAGGTTAGGTTAGGTTAGGTTAGGTTAGGTTAGGTTAGGTTAGGTTAGGTTAGGTTAGGTTAGGTTAGGTTAGGTTAGGTTAGGTTAGGTTAGGTTAGGTTAGGTTAGGTTAGGTTAGGTTAGGTTAGGTTAGGTTAGGTTAGGTTAGGTTAGGTTAGGTTAGGTTAGGTTAGGTTAGGTTAGGTTAGGTTAGGTTAGGTTAGGTTAGGTTAGGTTAGGTTAGGTTAGGTTAGGTTAGGTTAGGTTAGGTTAGGTTAGGTTAGGTTAGGTTAGGTTAGGTTAGGTTAGGTTAGGTTAGGTTAGGTTAGGTTAGGTTAGGTTAGGTTAGGTTAGGTTAGGTTAGGTTAGGTTAGGTTAGGTTAGGTTAGGTTAGGTTAGGTTAGGTTAGGTTAGGTTAGGTTAGGTTAGGTTAGGTTAGGTTAGGTTAGGTTAGGTTAGGTTAGGTTAGGTTAGGTTAGGTTAGGTTAGGTTAGGTTAGGTTAGGTTAGGTTAGGTTAGGTTAGGTTAGGTTAGGTTAGGTTAGGTTAGGTTAGGTTAGGTTAGGTTAGGTTAGGTTAGGTTAGGTTAGGTTAGGTTAGGTTAGGTTAGGTTAGGTTAGGTTAGGTTAGGTTAGGTTAGGTTAGGTTAGGTTAGGTTAGGTTAGGTTAGGTTAGGTTAGGTTAGGTTAGGTTAGGTTAGGTTAGGTTAGGTTAGGTTAGGTTAGGTTAGGTTAGGTTAGGTTAGGTTAGGTTAGGTTAGGTTAGGTTAGGTTAGGTTAGGTTAGGTTAGGTTAGGTTAGGTTAGGTTAGGTTAGGTTAGGTTAGGTTAGGTTAGGTTAGGTTAGGTTAGGTTAGGTTAGGTTAGGTTAGGTTAGGTTAGGTTAGGTTAGGTTAGGTTAGGTTAGGTTAGGTTAGGTTAGGTTAGGTTAGGTTAGGTTAGGTTAGGTTAGGTTAGGTTAGGTTAGGTTAGGTTAGGTTAGGTTAGGTTAGGTTAGGTTAGGTTAGGTTAGGTTAGGTTAGGTTAGGTTAGGTTAGGTTAGGTTAGGTTAGGTTAGGTTAGGTTAGGTTAGGTTAGGTTAGGTTAGGTTAGGTTAGGTTAGGTTAGGTTAGGTTAGGTTAGGTTAGGTTAGGTTAGGTTAGGTTAGGTTAGGTTAGGTTAGGTTAGGTTAGGTTAGGTTAGGTTAGGTTAGGTTAGGTTAGGTTAGGTTAGGTTAGGTTAGGTTAGGTTAGGTTAGGTTAGGTTAGGTTAGGTTAGGTTAGGTTAGGTTAGGTTAGGTTAGGTTAGGTTAGGTTAGGTTAGGTTAGGTTAGGTTAGGTTAGGTTAGGTTAGGTTAGGTTAGGTTAGGTTAGGTTAGGTTAGGTTAGGTTAGGTTAGGTTAGGTTAGGTTAGGTTAGGTTAGGTTAGGTTAGGTTAGGTTAGGTTAGGTTAGGTTAGGTTAGGTTAGGTTAGGTTAGGTTAGGTTAGGTTAGGTTAGGTTAGGTTAGGTTAGGTTAGGTTAGGTTAGGTTAGGTTAGGTTAGGTTAGGTTAGGTTAGGTTAGGTTAGGTTAGGTTAGGTTAGGTTAGGTTAGGTTAGGTTAGGTTAGGTTAGGTTAGGTTAGGTTAGGTTAGGTTAGGTTAGGTTAGGTTAGGTTAGGTTAGGTTAGGTTAGGTTAGGTTAGGTTAGGTTAGGTTAGGTTAGGTTAGGTTAGGTTAGGTTAGGTTAGGTTAGGTTAGGTTAGGTTAGGTTAGGTTAGGTTAGGTTAGGTTAGGTTAGGTTAGGTTAGGTTAGGTTAGGTTAGGTTAGGTTAGGTTAGGTTAGGTTAGGTTAGGTTAGGTTAGGTTAGGTTAGGTTAGGTTAGGTTAGGTTAGGTTAGGTTAGGTTAGGTTAGGTTAGGTTAGGTTAGGTTAGGTTAGGTTAGGTTAGGTTAGGTTAGGTTAGGTTAGGTTAGGTTAGGTTAGGTTAGGTTAGGTTAGGTTAGGTTAGGTTAGGTTAGGTTA